>OU015676.1:22500-2614166 GCA_907165275.2 Zygaena filipendulae
TCTCGCGGGCTTCTTGGGGGCTGAGCAACTCCAAGCTCCCAGTCGGTGCCTCGCCGGCTTACCGTTCTCGGTGCATATGATGCACCGGACCTCGCCGAAACACGTGGCGGCTATGTGCCCAGGCACGCCGCACCGGTAGCAACACCGGCTCCTGTCGACTTCTGCGGTGCAATTCCGCCCCACATGTCCGCCTTCTAGGCAGCGGAAGCACCGCATCGTTCGCGGCGGCAGCAGCGTCACTCGTGCAGCCGTCCAGCCCACCAATAATCGCCCTCTTTGTGCGAGCGTCTTCGCGACCGCTACTGGGCAGCGCACCCAGGCGGTACCAGTGCCGGAGGGGGCTTGCCGGATCTCACCGACAGTGACGGCCCCCACCAGGCATCCTCCCGTCTCAGCCACTTTGGCGGCTACATCCCCGCTGGTGACGGAGTCATCCAGTCCGGAAATGCGCAGTTCGGCGCACTTCACCGGCCTGGAGACCCGCACGTCTTCAGCGGGGAGAAGTCCTCGCAGTGCAGTGGCGAGGGCGTCTGCCTTCTCGCCGCTGGTCGTCCCTGGCACCTCCAGGATGCGCGCTCCAGTTGCTGCGAGCCTGAAGTTGAGTGCCGTGATGCCGAGGTCAGCCAATTTGATTTTCGACGTGGCCTCGGTTAGTACGTCCTTGTACGTAAGGCCCTTCTCCTCTGCCGCGGGCTGCAGCTGCAGAACCACGGCTGCTGAGCGGGGCGGACGTAATTTGGACGGTGCAGGCTTTCTGCGTCCCGTCGTCGTCTCAGGTGTTGTCGCCGGTTTCTTCGGCGCCTTCTTCCTGCCCGTCGCATTGGCGTTGGGCGCTGAGAGAGAGGAAGCTCCTTTCTTGCCTCTCTTCTGTCTCCCTCTTTTCACGGCCTCCGAGTAGGACCCTGGGGCCGCGGCTTCTTGGGTCGCGGGAGCGGCGGGGGCCGAGTTCTTATTAGGCCCTTGCAGTTCCTTCTTGCGAGAGGGTTTCCGTCGCCCGCGTTTCCCTTTCGTCGTCCTTGTGGTAGCGCCGCCGGCAACCGCTGGCGGGGCTGTCAAAGCCGGGGGCGTCTCGTCAAGGGACCGTCTCTCATGCTGGAGAGGCGGTCTTGGTCTGTCCGGGAGCAAACTCCCTTCCAGTCGCGCGTCCACTATGTTGCGCACAGTGCGCATAATTTCGTCCTGGGAGAGAGGTTGCTCCCGGGGTACTTCCTCCTCGATCCTTTCCAGTGGTGCTGGCGGCGGTGGGGGCGCTATAGCGGCGCGAGCTCGCTCTAACTCCGCCTCCGCGCGGAAGGCCGCGAATTCCTTGCGGAGTTCCGCCAGTTCTTCGCAGAGGCGGGAGTTTTCCTTCCTCAAGTGCCTCACCTCCGCCGACAGCTTCTCCGTCTCTGTGGAAACAGAGTTTCCAGCCAATTCCCTGGCACGATCCTCAATCCGCATCGCCGCCTCCTTCAGGGCTCGCACGAAGGTGCCCTTAAGATTTCCGGATTTTACGGCGATGGAGGATATGAGGTCGGCATCCTCGATGATGTGCTCTCGCAGGTCGTCCGTGGTTTCCACGACCCGGTCACTGAGCTTCAGCCCGAGTTCCTCTCTTTGGGCTCTTCCAATTGGTCTTAGGACGCGGGCCTTCTGACTTAGGGCCAGCACGTCTTTTTCCGCTTGGAGCTCCAGCTCTGCTCTTTCCATGGCGACAAGGTCGGCCTTCGCCTTGGCCAGGCCGACGTATTCGCCGGTCGTAGGCGGCCGTCCCCGTCCGCGTTTCCCACCTGCTGCAGGTTTCTTTCTGCTGGGGAGGGGCGTGCCAGCGAAGTCTTCGGCGGAGGATATATCATCGGAATCCTCCAGCTCGAAGTCATGGCGCTTCCTTTTCCCGCCTCCCCCTATACTCCCCGTAGCAGAACCAATCGACATGACGTCGTCCGAGTCCTCAAACTCATGCGCATCCATCCTCTCTAAAACCACTACTGGCGATCTTAGTGAGGAGGTAGATGGTTTCCCTTCTGTGGCCCCTTTTGTTAGGGCGATCCTTCTCTTTTCTCTTTCCGCAAGAAGCACCTCAAGTCGGTACATCATGTCATCCCTTAGCACCTCCTTTAAGTCGGTGATGCTAAGGGACATCAGATATTCTTCCCGTGCCTTGAGGTTGTTTGGGCTCTTCGAATTGTCCTCCACAATGCCCTGGTGCTCCGCGATGAGTTTGTCACGCAGGGACTCATAGTCCTTCTGTACGAGGTCCCTGACCTGCGTTTTCGTCAGCGATGTTAAGTCGCGCTCCCAGTCTCTCCTTTCCATTAGTCTTGGCCATGCCACAAGTCGTCGTTGATTGGGGGGCCTTGGATCCGGAGGCAGCCCCCCCTCACCCCCACTTAAAACTACACCTTCCCGACTACGCGTTGCTGCCCCCCCCACATACGAGGGGCGGCCCGGAGCTTGTCCGGGGCGGGACTGGCCGGCCCTTTCGGGGCCGGTACCCGCGTGGGGATTTTTTTCACAATCGCGTTTCTCCATGGTTGCTAGTTGTTTGACGAGGTATGCCCCCCGTGACGGCCTCGTATCCGGGCCACAGAACCCGGCGAACCCCCCGGCGACCGCCACAAGCGGGGGATCCGGGGTAATTTTTTATAGAGGTTTTCTTCCTCGCGGTCCACGTTTTACGGTGAACCCTCGGTCCCACTCTGAGCCGCGAGACATGACCACGACACTCGGAGCGGGATTACGATATGCTAGCGGGTCCGCTTAGCTTCACGGCTGGGAAAGATGCATCCAGCCGCTACTAAGCCCCCTCGCCACGACAAGGCGCGGACCCGATTGAGGGGGAACCTAACCTAACCTAACCTAACCTTTTTTTTTTTTTTTTTTTTTGACCCAGGGAAAATGCTTTATGCATACCACCGCCATGAGGCGGGCGGTGGTTATGTGGGACTCCGCCCTGATAAGGGCGATCTACCCACTAAAAACCCTGGGGTGTTCCTCCTCATCGCCTAGCGTCGAGGCCGCGGGAATCGCTCGCGCATGCTCCGCGACCCCGACGGCGCTGGCCCGCTTTATGCGGGCCCCTGCTCAGAGTAACAGAAAAACTGCTGCACAGAATTAAAAGTGGCGCGCCGGAACACCTAACGCGCCACTTACCAACCCGAGGTCCTTTCACTCTAAGACGGTAGAGTGCCCCACTCTACCGCCCAGAGGACCTCGCTACGGCGGTTGGAGGCCACCTACGTCTCGCCTCCTACCCCGTCTTCTAGGGCGGCGATTGGGAGGGGCGGACGCTGACTGCTCCCTTTCCCGCTCCGCGGTCTCCTTCTGCGAGATGACGTCCTCGCAGAAGGAGAGAACCGCCGCCCATGCGCTTTCGCTACCCACCATAGTTGAAACGACGGTGGGCAGCGAAAGATCCCTTCCTATTTCTGCGGTGAGGACGCGGCGCTGCTCGGCCCAGGCTGAGCACTCTTCAAGAGTATGCTGCGCCGTGTCCTCATCGCAGGTTCCGCAGTGGTGGCACGAGGCCGTCGGCTCTCTTCCGGCAATCTTGCACAGGTACTTACCGAAACAACCATGTCCGGAAAGCACCTGCGTCAGCCGGAAGGAAGTGGTGCCCTTCCGCCTGTCCGTCCATTCTTTTAGAACGGGACGGACAGCTCCGACAGTTCTTAGGCCGGCAGATGGAGCTGCCAGCCTATTCACCCATCTTTCCATCATTGCCTGTCGGAGATGGAATCTCCGCGCTTCAATCGCCCTTGGCGGGGGATATTCCCCCCTGGCACGACACTCCGCCCGCCACAAGTATAGTGACGAGAGGAGTTCCGCCTCAAGATCCCAGGGGGGGGACCCCGCCAGGACGCACGCCGCCTCATAAGAGATGGTGCGATAACCTCGTACTACTCTGACGGCTAGGACCCGTTGCGGTCTTCGCAGAAGGGTCCTGGAATGGGCCGTCAGAGTATCCGCCCAGATTGGCGCCCCGTACAGGGCCATGGATCGCACCACCCCCAAGTAAAGGCGGCGGCAGTTAGCACTCGGTCCCCCAAGATTGGGCAGCAACGTGCTGAGCGCACCGGCTGCCCGGATGAGCTTGGGGGACAAGCGGCTGAAGTGCTCGCGGAAATTCCAGCGGCTATCGAGGACGAGTCCCAAGTACTTCATATTCGACCCGACCTCGATGCGGACACCACTTACGGCAATATAGGACCCAGGAGGTGGGCGCGCCCGAGGCCCGTGGAAACATATGGCCTCAGATTTTTCCAGCGCCACCCCGAGCCCCAATTGCCTTATCCTGCCGACGGCCTGTGCCACTCCTAGAGTGGCAAGACGGGCAGCCTCTCTGTAGTCCTTACCCCGGGCCACCACCAGTGTGTCATCTGCATAACAGATGACGTCAAGGCCCGGGGGAGGGGAGCCCCGCAGAACCCAATCATATCCGATGTTCCACAGGAGTGGTCCAAGTACCGACCCCTGCGGAACACCGCACTCCATTTCCCTCCGCAGGATGTTATTGTCCCGCCCCACACAAGTGATGTGCCTGTCCTGGAGGTAGGACCCGACGATCTGCCTAAGGTAAGGAGGCACCCGATGATAGCAGAGTGCCTCCCTGATGCAGCTCCAGGGCAGAGTGTTAAAGGCGTTGGCGATGTCAAGAGACACCGCCAAGGCCACTCCGCCCCGGGTCGTTGCCTGGTCCGAGAGGGCCCGGACGCGTTGGATCGCGTCTATTGTCGACCGGCCCTCTCGGAAACCGTACTGGCTGTCTGCCAGGTCAGGTCCCACCTCCCGCAGGTGCTCGATGAGGCGGCGAGCAATGACTCGCTCAAACAGTTTCGCCACCTCATCCAGCAGCACTATGGGGCGGTATGCGGAGGGTGAATCCGCGGGGCGCCCCTCTTTTTTAAGCAGGACGAGACTGCCCGTCTTCCACTGGCGGGGAAACCGTCCCGACTCAAGGCAGGCGTTGAGAAGCCTGCCGAGCCGGTCCCCTAGGGCGTTGAAAGCCAAGACCCACGCGCGGCCGGGGATACCGTCTGGCCCCGGGGCAGTAGTTTTGCCCCGGAGACGGAGAACGGCCGCGCTTAGTTCTGCCGGCGAAACAGCCGGCACCCCGTTGTCGGAGTCCCCCTCTGAGTTGTCCAGGTGGGGGTTCATTTGTGGCAGAGGGTGGTCATTTGCACTGGGAAACAGTGCGGACACCACCCTCTCCAGTAGTTGGGGTTGGAGACTCTGCGTAACTGGGGGCGCCGCGGAGCGAAGTTTTTTCCGCACCGCCTTGTACGGGCGCCCCCATGGATCGTGGTTGAGAGTCTCCAAGAACTCCTCTCTCGCTCGGGTCTTGGCCTCGCTGATGGCGATCTGCAGGGCCTTTTTCCTCTCTTTGTAGGCCCTGTGCAGATCGGCTTCCACCGTCGCGTCTCGGAGCCGCCGCCTGCGGCTCCTGGTGTACTGGCGCCGCGCATCTACGCAGCTCCTACGGAGAACTGCAATCTCTTGCGACCACCAGTACACCCGACGCGCGGGAGGTCGAGGCCTGACCCGGGGCATGGCCGCGTCACAAACGTCGGTCATTGTGTCCCGGAACCAGGCCGCCTCCTCTTCGACCTCCACAGGCTCGGCTGGATATTCAAGCCAAGCCTTGACGATGGAAGCTTCCATCAGCAAGTCTGTATCCAGACTTTTCAACGCCCATCTTGGGGGGGACGGGGTGTGCCTCGTGGGGCGGCGTGAGTCCGGGATGCCGGCAGGGGTGGAGAGGTCGAATCTTATATAGAGATGATCCGACAGGGTCTCCACCCCCTCCAGGACTGTCCAATCCCGGACTCTGTGTCCGATGGCAGGGGAAGTGAACGTTACGTCCACAATGGACCCCCCCTGCTGACGGACACACGTGTTTATCGAGCCTCGGTTTGCTATACCGAGGCCGATGTTCGCCGCCCACTCCTCCAACGTCTCACCGAAGACATCCGTTCTGGGACATCCCCACGCCATAGATTTGGCGTTGAGATCCCCCAGAAAGACCACCGGACAGGGCAGGGACCTTATAGTGGAGCCCACCCTGTCAAGGAATGTCTCGAACTCGGCGAGAGTCTTGTTGGGGGAGAAATACACCCCGACCACGACGGTTTCCCCTGTAGATACAGCGACGTAACCGTCGCCTCTGCCAATGAGGCTGAGGGGTACGTCGCTGGCCTGACTACCGATAATGGCTACCGAGCCCCTCAGATCCCCAAACCAATTATCTCTGGGGGGGATATAGTAGGGCTCGGCAGCCACGGTCACATCAATTGACCACTGCGCCGCGCTTTGGACAAGCAGGTCCTGGGCAGCGGCGCAGTGGTTTATATTCGCCTGGAGGAAGCGATGGGCCATTTTCCCCTTAGGTTACCATCGCTTCCTCAGGGCCAGCGCTATGCTGGGCGCCAGCAGCCGAGGTCCGGTCGGCTGCCTTTGCTTTGGGCGCTTTTCCCACTTTGGGGGCCTTACACGAAGGGGCCCCCACACGATGTCCCGCCGGTTTTCCGGCCTCGGCGCAGACGACGCACCGAGGCTCTGCAGAACATTGGGCCGCTTTGTGGCCGGGTTGGCCGCAGCGAAAGCATAGCCCGCTGCGGTCGACCCCCGCGCTGCATGTTCGGCCCACATGGCCTCTTTGAAGGCAGCGGAAACAGCGCAGGGGCCTCGGCTGCAGGAGCTGAACCCGTGCCGACACCCAGCCAACGAGCAAACGGCCCGCAGCTGCCACCTTTTTGGCTACATTAACCGGGGCCCTAACCCACGTGGAGCCCACCCCTGATTGAGCCTTCCGGACTTCTCCGCATCGGATAGACTCCACGGGGCATCCTCCAAGCTGGGCGACCGCGGCGGCCACCTCACCGCTCGATACAGAGTCATCCAGGCCCGTAACGCGCAGTTCTGCGCACTTCATGGGCCTGGAGATCTGAACGTCCTCCGCTGGGAGGACTCTCTTAAGTTCGGCGGCAAGGGCATCCGCCATACTGCCGCTGGTCGCCCCGGCTACCTCTAGGACGCGAGCCCCAGTCGCCGCCTCCCTTATCTTTAGGGAGGTGATGCCGAGGCTGCCAACGTTAACTTTGGCTCTGGCCTCGGTCAGCACCTCCCTGTAGTTGCGTCCCCGCTGCTCGGCCTCTGGCAGTAGTGTGATTACCACTGCGGCCGAACGCGGGGTGCGCAACTTTTGTACTATGGGGGCAGCCTTAGCCTGCGCCGCCCCTTTGGAACCTTTGGGGGGCACCCTAGTTGGCGGCACTTTCCCCCCGGGTTTGGGCTTGGTCGTAGGGGCTGCCCCTTTATTCTTCCCCTCCTTTTTCTTAGTCTTCCCACCCTTTTTCACGACTTCACTGTACGTCGCTGACGGCGTAGCAGCGGGAGTGGGGTGGGAAGAAGCACTGGCAGCGCCGGCCTTAGCCGCAGCCGCCTCCTGGGCCGCCATTGAGGGCACTTTGGCCTTTTCCTTTTTGGCCACCGGTGAGAAAGCCGGAGCGGAGGCAGTGGCAGCCGGCGCTGAGGTTGTCGGTGCCGGCGTCGCGGCTGCTGCCGCTCGCCTCTCGTGCTGAAGCGACGGGCGAGGTCGTTCAGGGGCAAGCCTTGCCTCCACCGCCTCAAAAATCATCGGCCTCAGCTCGCGCATGAGCGAGGCCGACAGGTCCGAGGGGAGAGGGGCATCCGGTGCTGGCCCGGCTCGCTCCGTCCTCGCCTTCGCCGCTTCAGCCCGAAGGCATTCTACGTCCTTGCGGAGCTGGGCCAGCTCCGCGAGGAGGGAGGCGTTTTGGTTCGCCAACCTCCTTGTCTCGTCCGTGGCAGTGCGGCAAGCAAGGACCTCGTTGACGTCCCTTATCGCCGCAACTGCTTCCTTCATCTGGCGGCAGACCGTACCCTTAATGTTGGTGCACTTTCCTATAAGGGTAGACATGTTACGGGTCTGTTCCGCCACCAGGTTCCTGAGCTGAGCGGCCGTCTCCTCACTGGCCTCGACCGTCGAGCCAACGGTTGCCCTCATAGAGGCCGTTACGCCGCCCATTTGCTCAGCGACAGCCTCATCCGTTGTCTCGGCCGGCGCCTTAAGGTAGTCCCCCTTGTTGGGGACTCCGCGTTTGGAAGCACGGGGTCCTTTTCTTCCTCTTTTGCTCGGCCCCGCAGAAGAAGCCGAGCGTGAGGGGGTCCCATCCGTCCCGTCTTCCATCCCATCCGTGGAGAGTTCCGAGGCGGACTCGACTAGGAGCCCTACAGAGGGAAGTCTAGGGGTTGGCAGATCAGGAGGGAAACCCATGTAATGGTCCCACTCCGGACCCGTGAGCTGGCTAACCATGGATGTGTTGGTGCCAGCCTCAACGCCCGCCTGCCCGGGTGACACGGAAGTAGCCTTCTCAGCCTGTTCCGCTGCCTTCCGTGGTCTTTTGGGAGTGCGCTCCTTTTCCTCCTCTTTTTTTAGGCGAGCCACGAGGAGCCTGATGCGTGTGTCCTTGATTTGGAGGCAAAGACTTTGAGTGTCTTTGACCGCGATTTTGATGTTACTGGCCGTACTGCGGTAAGGGCCAGTCTTTGCACACACCATCTCGTTAAGCGCGTCCACCTTCTCAGCCACGGAGAGCCAGCACGCTTCCTCCTCGCGTTCGAGTGCCTCCAAGTCAGTCGAGGGCGTTTTAATAGGCGACTGCCGCTTCCTCTTCTGTTGGGCCGGCGTGCTCGCCATCGGAGAGTAGAATGTAGTTGGACTCTTCTCCGGGGGCGAGCGCGCCAAGCTCTTCCTGGGTCTAAAGACGTCGTCATCAAGGAGGGGCTCAGGTGGGTCAGCAGACGTGTCTGATT
The DNA here is from genome assembly GCA_907165275.2 of Zygaena filipendulae. NCBI lineage: Eukaryota > Metazoa > Arthropoda > Insecta > Lepidoptera > Zygaenidae > Zygaena > Zygaena filipendulae. The sequence continues at coordinate 31,312 of OU015676.1, forward strand.
CGGTATACCCAAAGGTGAGACGGGCCAGAGAATGGAGCATTTGTCCATCCTTGCGCTGTACCGGGCGACATGGGCTAGCAATCTCGCTGCTACAAGAGTCGTAGCTTGTTGTAGTGATGATGCCTCTAGTCGCAGCCAGCCTATCCGCATCATCCGATCCGAGACCCCTGCTCTCCTCTCTCTCTTTCCTGCTGTTTATTGGGCACGTACTCGTGTCCAAGCTTGTGTCCGTTTCCATAGCCATGCGTTGTCTTGTTTTGGGGGCCCTTGGATCTAGGGGCGGACCCCCCTCACCCCCACCTAACGATTCGTCTGATCGTCCACGCATTGTTGCCCCCCCCACATACGAGGGGCGGCCCGGATCTTGTCCGGGGTGGGACTGGCCAGCCCTTTCGAGGCTGGTACCCACGTGGGGATTTTTTTCACAATTGCGCTTGTCCATCATGTTTTTTGCTATTTTTTATCGGGATATGCCCCCCGTGACGGCCTGACAACCGGGCCGCTATCCCCGGCGAACCCCCCGGCGACCGCCACAAACGGGGGATCCGGGGTAATTTTTTATAGAGGTTTTCTTCCTCGCGGTCCACGTTTTACGGTGAACCCTCGGTCCCACTCCGAGCCGCGAGACATGACCACGACACTCAGAGCGGGATTACGATATGCTAGCGGGTCCGCTTAGCTTCACGGCTGGGAAAAATGCATCCAGCCGCTACTAAGCCCCCTCGCCACGACAAGGCGCGGACCCGATTGAGGGGGAACCTAACCTAACCTAACCTAACCTAACCTAACCTAACCTAACCTAACCTAACCTAACCTAACCTAACCTAACCTAACCTTTTTTTTTTTTTTTTTTTTTTTAACGTGGAGAAATGCTATTAGAAAGGACATCGCATACCACCCACCGTGGGGACGGCGGGTGGTTATGCCGGGCTCCGACCGGCTAAAACTCCACGGTGCTCCTTCAAAGTCGCGTGTCGGCGAGGGAACGGTAACCGCTGTCGCAAATCCGCGCCCCCGCCGCGACATCGCCTCCAAGGAGGCGACCGACTCGAGTAAAGACGCGCCGGAGCACCGGACGCGCCTTTCATCCTCGTACTTCTTTATGGAGGCGCCCGTCCCCACGGAACGCCCCCAGAAGTAACGAAGGTGGTGGGGGGGTTTCAGCCCGCATCCATCACGCCCTCTGAAAGCAGAGGGTCGCGGGAACGGGCCATCCCCACCTGTGCCACCGCTGCGGGTGACTCTTGCCCAGCCACGGGCTGGGCAGCACCGACGGCGGCCGGAATCACACCGGCCGACTTAGGCGTCCGCCTTGGGCCACGCTTAGGAGCGCCACAAGATGGCGAACCCAAGCGGTGCCCCGCCGGTTTGCCAGCCTCGGCACACAAGATACATCGAGGCTGGCTGCTGCACTTTGCCGCAATGTGGCCAGGCTGGCCGCAGCGGAAGCACAGATTACTCCTGTCGGTCTCTGCGGTGCATGTCCGCCCCACGTGACCTGCGTGCAGGCAGCGGAAGCACCGCAGAGGCCGGTGTGGCAGCAAGACAACTCTGGCTGCCACCCACCCCACCAATAGGCGCCCCTTAAGCGCCAGCGCCTTGGCGACCGCCACTGGGCAGCGCACCCAGACTCCGCCAGTACCGGAGGGGCCTAGTCGAATTTCGCCGACCTGAACGGACCCCTCTGGGCAACCTCCAACTTCGGCGACCTTGGCGGCGACATCCCCGCTGGTGACCGAGTCATCCAGGCCGGAAACGCGCAGTTCAGCGCGCTTCGTCGGTCTGTGGACCCGTAAATCCTCAGCGGGGAAGACGCTGCGGATCGCAGCGGCGAGAGCGTCTGCTTTATCGCCGCTTGTCACCCCTGGCACTTCCAGAATGCGCGCCCCAGTGGCGGCACGCCGGAAATTAATGTCAGTTATACCGAGGTCGGCCAGTTTAATTTTGGACGCGGCCTCGGTTAACACATCTTTGTAAGTCCGTCCCTCTCGCACGGCCTCCGGCTGCAGTTCAAGAACTACTGCCGCCGAGCGAGGGAGACGGAGCTTATTCGGCGCTGGCGCTTTAGGCCTGGCTGCCTTCCCTTTCGGCTGGGGTGCCACCGACCCCGGCGCCGGTTGCCCCGGCGAAGACTTCTTCGCCGGCGCAGAGGGCGCCGAAGTCGGGGCAGCCTTGCCCTTCTTCCTTTTTTTATTCTTCTTCTTGCCCCGTTTCACTGCCTCCGAGTATCCAGCGTTCAAGTTCGCCTGATCCGGAGGCAGTGAAAGAGGGGCATCCTTCCCAGGAACCGGACGGGAGGGTCCTTTGCTGCCCTTCTTGGGCCCCTTCTGTATCTGACTCGGGGGAGCCGGCATAACGTCACCAGCACGTTCTGTCGGCTCTTCCACTCTCTCTAGGCGCCTCTCGTGACGCAGTGGAGGCCGCGGCCGATCCGAGATCAGCCTCCCTTCGATGGAAGCGTCCACCATGTGTCGGATTGCTTCCATAATCTCACGGGAGAGAGGCTGCTCTCGAATCGCCACCCCTTCTTGCCTCACCGGGGGCAGGTTAGCCCTCGCGATCTCCGCGCGGAGAGCGGCGAACTCTTTACGAAGTCCGTCGACCTCCGCACGGAGGCGAGCGTTCTCGGCCGCCAGTCTGGCCGACTCTTCGGACACGGAGCGCTCAGCGAGGGTCTTGACCCTGTCATCTATCCGTGCAGCCGCTTCCTTAAGGGCGCGAACAGACGTGCCCTTAAGATTTGATGACACTGCGGCTACACGGCAGATGACCTCCGTGTCCTCGAAGATACGGTCGCGGAGGTCGCTGGCTGTCTCGTTCAGTGAGGCAGCCCCGACCCCCGAGGCCGATCCCTTTCCGGCTCTGGCAACGCGCTCCGCCACACTGCGCTGTGCTGCACGTCCCCCCGGTGAGGGCTCCAGTGGCAGATCCAGGTCCTCCGGATAAGAGGCACATCGTCTTTGGCCTGCCTTAACCGAGCCTGTGATTTGGCCAGTGGAGGATGAGCGCTCCCGGCCATGCCCGCTTGCGCCAGGAAGTCTCGCGAGTGCCCGCTCCAAGTCCAGTTTTTCGACAGCTACGACGGGCACTCGCTGAGGAGCAGCCGTCGACCCCACCGGCGACACGATTGGGTCGGCGATTGCAGGATGCCGCCGCCTCTCCGCAACTCGAGCTGAAATCCTCTTGGTCCTTCTGGGAAGGGGAGCGCCAATGGCATCCTCGGAGGACACGTCGCTCGAGTCGTCCAGCTCATGGCGCTTCCTCTTCCCGCCCGAAGCCGTTGCACTGGCAGCGGGGCCACCCAGATCCATCTCCACCGAGCTAGATCGACGCCTCTCCCGTTCCCCCCTCGGAGCCACCGCGGATGGTCCCGGAGATGGAGTAGCGGGCACGCTGTCGCCAGACTCCGACGTCTGTTCCGCCGGACCTTCTCCTCCACCCTCGAAGATGTTCAGGGCAAACTGCGATTCCGCCATCCTCTCCTCCAGCCACGCCAGCTTCCCTGGACTTGAGGCCAACTCAGAGGCCAGCTGCCTTTGGGTGGATATTTCCTGCAGCATGGCCTCTTCCCTCATCTCTTCCTCCTGCTGCTTTCGCCCTCCCCAAGTCAGAATTTTAGGGGACCCTGGCGACGATAAATCGTCTGAATCCAGTGGTTCCCCTCCCGTCCATTTCCCTGTCTCATCAAGGGAGCTCGTTGAAATGCTACTGCCCTCTGCGGCCGACAGTAGCCGCTCATCCAGTCTCTCCAACACTACCACTGGTGTTCTGGTAGCGGAAGTTGGCAGTTCGCCACTGCCCGTCGCAGAGGGCAGCGCTCTCTTCTTCTCAGCGTTCTCAGGGGAGTGACACCTGGCACGTAATGTATCCCGCTCCGCCAAAATGGCCCTGTAGCGATAATACATCTCACCCACGAGCAGTTGTCTAACCTGCTCGGGGGTTTGAGATGCCAGGTGACACTCCCATGAGTTCATTCTCTCCCAATCTGAGTTGGCGACGAGTCGCTCACGCTCTGCCAGCAGATCCTCTAGCTCTGCGACGACGTCCTTAGAGATGTTTGCTTTGACGTCTCTATCCGACATCGTCGCCAACTCAGACTCCCAACCTCTCCTTTTCATGAGCCGTGTCCAATTAAACAGTCGTCGTTTTTCGGGGGGCCTTGGATCAAGAGGCGGCCCCCCCTCACCCCTCAAGCCTGGAGTGTCCGGGCCCACATACCCGGCGGACGCAGATAAATCCACGCCGCCAGCCGGACAGCCCGAACCCGTAGGTTCGGGGAGGGACTCCCCAGCCGCATCACGACTGGGACCCCCGTGGGTAGGCACAATTTTCGTTGGCTTGTCCATGGCTTGGCTATTGTTTTGGGAAGGAGGTATGCCCCCCCTTGCCAGCCTAGCGACCGGGCCACACCCCCCGGCCATTCATCCCTTCACCGACCGACAGAGCTTGGGATTTGGGGTAATTTTTTATAGAGGTTTTCTTCCTCGCAGCCCATAAGAATGGGCCCTCGGTCCCGCCGCGAGGCGGGATTACGATATGTATGTTTGGTCCGCGGGAGCAAAGCTCCTACCCACCATACCTAGCCAATGCCCGGAGGCATTGACTAGATATCGCGGGCTTTCCCCTATCCGCCACCTGGGGACGCGCCGTGTCGGAGTTGTCTCTCCGCCCACCCGGACAGAACCGGGCAGGTCCACGGAACCTAACCTAACCTTTTTTTTTTTTTTTTTTTTTTTTTTTGACCCAGGGAAAATGCTTTATGCATACCACCGCCCCCGGGCCGGGGCGATGGTTATGTGGGACTCTGCCCTGAAAAGGGCAACCCGCCCTGAGAAGGGCGGGAATGCTACCCACTAAAAACCCTGGGGTGTTCCTCCTCCGCGCCTGTTGCCGGGGCCACGGGAATCGCTTTCGCATGCTCCGCAGCCCCGACGGCGCCAGCCCGTTGCCGGGCTCCTCCTCGAGGGGCACGAGTGCCCCTCAGAATGACGACGATGCGCCGGAACACGCGACGCACCGCCGTCCTCCTCCCTCTCGGGGACCTTGTGCAAAGGACGCCGGTCGGGCCCATGACCGGCGCCCAAGGCCCCCTGCGACGGGTCGGGTCAGTGGCCCCGCCGCCCACCACGACGGCCGCAGAGGGTGAGGAGGACCGACTAGCTCCGCGCCAGCACTCCCCTCCCCCCGCAGCCCCTCCACGCCGCCAATCACCGGGGCGGCCCCGTCGAGGCCGCAGAGGAAAAACGTCTCCACGGCCTCTAACCCTCAGCCGCGGTGCTCCCCGAGCCACCGCAGCCCGCCTCAGTGGCGCCGCCGCCCCGGAGGACGACAGCGCCACCTACATGGGCCGCCTCGACCCCGTGCTTGCCGCCTGCAAGTGGGTGAGACGGCCCCGTCCGGTGCCTCATGTCGGGCGCAGCGCCGTCCCCCAGATCAGCGCCGCACCCGGCATTCCGGCCCGCCTCTGGGTCCCTCTTAGCTTCACCGTGGGTGACGAGTCCACGGTTACTAGAGCCCCCCCGCCACGACAAGGCGGGGACCCAATTCGGGGGGGAACCTAACCTTTTTTTTTTTTTTTTTTTTTTTTTTTTTTTTTTTTTTGACCCAGGGAAAATGCTTTATGCATACCACCGCCCCCGGGCCGGGGCGATGGTTATGTGGGACTCTGCCCTGATAAGGGCAACCCGCCCTGAGAAGGGCGGGAATGCTACCCACTAAAAACCCTGGGGTGTTCCTCCTCCGCGCCTGCTGCCGGGGCCACGGGAATCGCTCTCGCATGCTCCGCAGCCCCGACGGCGCCAGCCCGTTGCCGGGCTCCTCCTCGAGGGGCACGAGTGCCCCTCAGAATGACGACGATGCGCCGGAACACGCGACGCACCGCCGTCCTCCTCCCTCTCGGGGACCTTGTGCAAAGGACGCCGGTCGGGCCCATGACCGGCGCCCAAGGCCCCCTGCGACGGGTCGGGTCAGTGGCCCCGCCGCCCACCACGACGGCCGCGGAGGGTGAGGAGGGCCGACTAGCTCCGCGCCAGCACTCCCCTCCCCCCGCAGCCCCTCCACGCCGCCAATCACCGGGGCGGCCCCGTCGAGGCCGCAGAGGAAAAACGTCTCCACGGCCTCTAACCCTCAGCCGCGGTGCTCCCCGAGCCACCGCAGCCCGCCTCAGTGGCGCCGCCGCCCCGGAGGACGACAGCGCCACCTACATGGGCCGCCTCGACCCCGTGCTTGCCGCCTGCAAGTGGGTGAGACGGCCCCGTCCGGTGCCTCATGTCGGGCGCAGCGCCGTCCCCCAGATCAGCGCCGCACCCGGCATTCCGGCCCGCCTCTGGGTCCCTCTTAGCTTCACCGTGGGTGACGAGTCCACGGTTACTAGAGCCCCCCCGCCACGACAAGGCGGGGACCCAATTCGGGGGGGGGGGGAACCTAACCTAACCTAACCTAACCTTTTTTTTTTTTTTTTTTTTTTTTGACCCAGGGAAAATGCTTTATGCATACCACCGCCCTGGGGCGAGCGGTGGTTATGTGGGACTCCGCCCTGAAAAGGACGACCCGCCCTGAGAAGGGCGGGACTACTACCCACTAAAAACCCTGGGGTGTTCGCCGCCTCTGCGCCTGTTGCCGGGGCCACGGGAATCGCTTTCGCATGCTCCGCAGCCCCGGCGGCGCCAGCCCGAGACGGGCACCTCCTCCGTGATGACGATGCATCGGAACACGCGACGCACCGCCATCCTTCCTTCTCGGGGACTCCATGTGGTGGGCGCCGCACGGCCCCACGTCCGACGCCCGAAGTCCCCGGCGGCGAGTTGGGGACCCGCCGCCAAAAGGCCGCAGGGGTTGGGGAGTTCGGCGGGTCACTCTCCTCCCCGACGCTCCCCCCCCCCCCCACAGACCCTCCACGCCGCCGCCCGTGAGGGCAGCAGCGCCTCCCACTCGGGCCGCTTCGTCCGGGCTGTCCACACACCCCGAGGAAGCGGCCCGTGGCCTCGGGAAGGGCGGCACCAGGAGTGCGCACCGGCGCCGCTACCGACCATACTGGCCCCGCCTCTGGGTTCCTCTTGGCTTCACCGTGGGTCGTCACTGCCCACGGCTACTGAGCCCCCCCGCCACGACAAGGCGGGAACCCAATTCGGGGGGGAACCTAACCTAACCTAACCTAACCTAACCTTTTTTTTTTTTTTTTTTTTTTTTTTTTTTTTTTTTTTTTTTTTTTTTTTTTTTTTTTTTTTTTTTTTTTTTTTTTTTTTTTTTTTTTTTTTTTTTTTTTTTACGTGGAGAAACGCATATGGACATCGCGTACCACCGCATCGCGGGGGCGACACGGTGGTTATGCCGGGCTCCGACCGGCTAAAACTCCACGGTATTCCTTCCCAGTCGCGAAGGGCGGCGGAGTCACGGGAACACAATGTAAACTACCGCGACCCCGCCAGCGACGTCGCCAGATGTTGTGGCGACCTTCTCGTGTATGAGGACGCGCCGGAATGACAGAACGCGCCCTCCCTCCTCTTGCCCCTATGCGAGGACGCCCCGCCCCCACGGGACGCCCCCAGGAGCAACGAAGGTGGGTGGGGGGGGTGTCAGCCCTCGTCCATGATGACCTCTATGGCTAGAGAGCCATCGGAGAGGGCTTCCCCTACCTGTGCCACCGTCGCGGGCGGCTCTTGCCCAGCCACGGGCCGGGCAGCACCGACGGCGACCGGAGCTGCTCCGGTCGTCTTAGGCGCACGCCTCGGACCCCGCTTGGGTGCGCCACACGAAGGTGACCCCAAGCGGTGCCCCGCCGGTTTGCCAGCCTCGGCACACAGGATGCACCGGGGCTGGCTGCTGCACTTCGCCGCTATGTGGCCGGACTGGCCGCAGCGGTAGCACAAGCCGCTCCTGTCGACCTCTGCGGTGCATGTCCGCCCCGCATGCCCAGCATGCAGACAGCGGAAGCACCGCATAGGCCGATGTGCCAGCAGGACAACCCTCGCCGACACCCACCCCACCAATAGGCGCCCTTTCAGCGCCAGCGCCTTAGCGGCTGCCACTGGGCAACGCACCCAGACGCCGCCAGTGCCGGAGGGGCCTAGTCGGATTTCTCCGACTGAGACGGACCCCAACGGACAGTCTCCAGACTGGGCGACCCTCGCAGCGACTTCCTCGCTGGTGACCGAGTCATCCAGGCCGGAAATGCGCAATTCTACGCATTTGACCGGCCTGGTGACCCGTAGGTCCTCAGCGGGGAAGACACTGCGGATCGCAGCGGCGAGGGCATCTGCCTTCTCGCCGCTTGTCGCCCCTGGCAACTCCAGTATGCGGGCCCCAGTGGCGCCGCGCCGGAGTCGGATGTCGCTGACGCCGAGGTCGGACAAATTAATTTTTGCCCGAGCCTCGGTCAGGACCTCCTGGTAGCTCCGCCCCCGCCCCTCGGCTTCCGGCTGCAACTGCAGAACGACTGCCGAGGAGCGAGGGAGGCGCAACTTGTTGGGCGCTGGCGCTGCAGGCCCCCTCGCTCCCGCCCCTCTTGGGCTCGACTTGGATGCCACCGGCCCCGGCGCCCCCTGCCCCGGCAAAGACTTCTTCGCCGGCGCCACAGGCGCCGAGGTCGGGGCAGCCTTGCCCTTCCTCTTCCTTTTCTTCTTTCCCCGTTTCACTACCTCCGAGTAGCTGGCTACATTTTCCGTACTCGGGGGCAGCGGACGGGGAGAATCCGTCTCGGGGGCCGTCCGGGAAGGTCCCTTGGCCCCTTTACGTCCTTTCGGGACAAGGCGCGGAGGGGTCGGCACAGCGCCGGTGACACGCTGCGCCGACTCCCCCGCCCTCTCTGGCCGCCCTTCATGACGAAGGGGTGGTCGTGGCCGGTCCGGGACCAGCCTCCCCGCGATGGTAGCGTCCACCATGTGGCGGATCGCCTCCATGACTTCGCGGGAGAGAGGCTGGTCCCGAACCGCCGCCTCCTCTTGTCTCACCGGGGGCGAGTTGGCCTTCGCGATCTCCGCGCGGAGGGCGGCGAACTCCTTACGAAGTCCGTCAACCTCCGCCCGGAGGCGGGCGTTCTCGGCCGCCAGTCTGGCCGTCTCGTCGGACACGGAGCGCTCGGCGAGGGCTTTCACCCTGTCATCTATCCGTGCAGCCGCCGCCTTAAGGTCCCGGACGCACGTCCCCTTAAGGTTTGCAGATACGGCAGCTACACGGCAGATGACCTCCGTGTCCTCAAAGATGCGGTCCCGGAGGTCGCTGGCCGTCTCGCTGAGCGAGGCAGCCCCAACCCCCGAGGCCGATCCCTTACCGGCTCTGGCGACGCGATCCGCAACGTCACGCCTGGCCGTGTCCTCCCCAGTCTCAGTAGCGCTACCGCCCTCCGCCCCACGCCGGCGGCCGCGCTTGGACTCCGGAGACCCGAACCGCAAGGTCAAAGACCCCGCAGTTGACGGCTCTCCGTCGTCATCCATCCTCGTCCGCTTCCTCGCCACGCTACTATCGCGGGACGAGGAAGCAGACGATTCACTGCGGTCGCCCGGCCCGGATGCCGGAGCCACCTCCATCCTCTCCAAGACCACCACAGGCAGCCTTGAAGAGGAGGCGGCAGATTTTCCGGCTCCCGAGCCGGACGGCCCAGACGCCTCCTCGTCTGCGGCGCGGGCTGCAGCTCTGAGCTCCCGGCGCCTAGCCATCAGCAGCTCCAGCCTGTACCGCATATCCTCACGGACCTCGTCCTCGACGCCCTGATCGTCTAAGTCAAACAGGTGCGCTTGCCTGCGATTCAGCTTTTCCCTCTTGGCGTTCCCCGTGACGAGCTCCATCAGCTCCGTCAAGAGGGCGTCTTCGAGGTACTGGGCCTCCTCAAGCACCTTGCTCTTCACCTGTGACTCGCTCATCGAGACGAGGTCACACTCCCACTCTCTCCTTTCCATGATCCTGTTCCATGGCAGAAGTCGTATTTGTTTGGGTGGCCTTGGGTCTGGAGGCGGCCACCCCTCACCCCCATCTTCTCCCTCCATCTCCCCTCTTCCTCGCAGTGTTGCCCCCCCCACATACGAGGGGCTGCCCGGAACATCGCCGGGGTGGGACTCTCCGGCCCTTTCGGGGCCGGTACCCACGTGGGGATTTTTTTTACACTTGCGACTGCTCATCATTTGGTTTGCTATTTGCTATCGGGATATGCCCCCCGTGACGGCCTGGCATCCGGGCCTCTGACCCCGGCGAACCCCCCACCGACCGCCACAAGCAGGGGAGTCCGGGGTAATTTTTTATAGAGGTTTTCTTCCTCGCAGCCCATAAGAATGGGCCCTCGGTCCCGCCGCGAGGCGGGATTACGATATGTATGTTTGGTCCGCGGGAGCAAAGCTCCTACCCACCATACCTAGCCAATGCCCGGAGGCATTGACTAGATATCGCGGGCTTTCCCCTATCCGCCACCTGGGGACGCGCCGTGTCGGAGTTGTCTCTCCGCCCACCCGGACAGAACCGGGCAGGTCCACGGAACCTAACCTAACCTAACCTAACCTAACCTAACCTAACCTAACCTAACCTAACCTAACCTAACCTTTTTTTTTTTTTTTTTTTTTTTGACCCAGGGAAAATGCTTTATGCATACCACCGCCCTGGGGTGGACGGTGGTTATGTGGGACTCCGCCCTGACAAGGGCGATCTACCCACTAAAAACCCTGGGGTGTTCCTTCTCAGCGCCTAGCGTCGAGGCCGCGGGAATCGCTCACGCATGCTCCGCGGCCTCGACGGCGCTAGCCCGACGGACGGGCTCCTCCTCTGAGACTTAGGCCCCGGGGGACCTAAGCCCCTAAGCCCCTAACTCCTTCCAACTGCTAATAATAATTAATAATAGAAGTGGCGCGCCGGAACACCTGACGCGCCACATAACTCAAGGTCCTACCTCATTCCATCGGGCGGCAAAGAGACCCCACTCTGCCGCCCGGAGGACCTATCTATGGAGGGTGGAGGCGCTCTGCAGCCCGCCTCCTACACCCTCTTCTGGACTGGCGGCTGGGAGGGGCAGATGGTGCCTGCTCCCTATCCCGCTCTGCACTCTCCTTTTGCGACATTACTTCTTCACAAAAGGAGAGGACTGCCGCCCATGCGGTCTCACCGCCTACCATAGCTGCTACCACAGCGGGCAGCGAGAGGTCGCCTCCGATCGCCGCGATGAGAACACGGCGCTGCTCGGACCACGCCGGGCACTCCTCTAGCGTATGTTGCGCCGTGTCCACATCGCAGACCGCGCAGTGATGACACTTGGTCGTCGGCTCTCTTCCGGCTATCCGACACAGGTACTTTCCAAAGCAGCCGTGCCCGGAAAGCACCTGCGTCATCCGGAAGGTGGCGATGCCGTGCCGCCTGTCCGTCCACTGTCTTAGGACAGGACGGACAGCTTCGACGGTCCTGAGACCGGCTGATGGATGAGTCAGTCTCTCCTCCCATTTGACTAGGAGGATCCGTCGAAGTTGGGACCTTTGCCTTTCAACCGCCGCCGGCGGGGGAAGCTCCCCCTGAAGTCGACACTCCACGCGCCACTCATATAGCAACGCGAGAAGGTCCGCCTCCAAGTCCCAAGGGGGAGACCCCGCCAGCACGCACGCCGCCTCGAAGGAGATGGTGCGGTAGCCGCGAGCGACCCTAATAGCCATGGCTCTCTGTGGGCTCCGTAAGAACCTCTTGTTCCGGTTCGTCAGGGCGCTGGCCCACACAGGTGCGCCATAGAGTGCCATTGACCGCACCACTCCCATATACAGGCGGCGGCATCCAACGTTGGGCCCCCCTAGGTTGGGCAGTAGCCGGCCAAGAGCGGCCGCTGCCTTAACGATCTTGGGGGCCAGGCGGCGAAAGTGTTCGCAAAAGTCCCAGCGGCCATCAAGGACGAGTCCAAGATATTTCATCGAGGACCCGACCTCGATGCGGACACCGCCGACAACTATGTGGGACTCAGGAGGTGGGCGCTTCCGAGGCCCATGGAAGCAGAGGGCCTCGGACTTCTCCAGCGCCACCCTGAGTCCCAGCTGTCGAATTTTGCCGACGACCAGTGCCACTCCAGCCGTGGCAAGTCGGGCAGACTCTCTGAAATCTTTCTCCCGGGCCAAGACTAAGGTGTCATCCGCATAACAGATGACGCTAAGGCCCGGGGGCAGGAACCTAACCTAACCTTTTTTTTTTTTTTTTTTTTTTTTGACCCAGGGAAAATGCTTTATGCATACCACCGCCATAGGGTAAGAGGCGGTGGTTATGTGGGACTCCGCCCTGACAAGGGCGATCTACCCACTAAAAACCCTGGGGTGTTCCTTCTCAGCGCCTAGCGTCGGGGCCACGGGATTCGCTCTCGCATGCTCCGCGACCCCGACAGCGCATAGCCGAGCGTCCGGCTCCTTTTCTGGGACTTAATCCCGGGGGACCTAAGTCCCCCCTCCTTCGTCTGCTAAAAATAATAATAGGAGTGGCGCGCCGGAACACCTAACGCGCCACATAGTCTCGAGGTCCCTTCCAACGGGCAACAGAGATACCCCACTCTGTCGCCCGGAGGACCTCGTCATGGTGGTCTATATCACCGCCATGGCGGATTCTTGCCCGGCCACTGCGGGCTGGGCTTCACCGGCGGCGGCCGGAGTCGCTCCGGCCGCTTTGGGCGGTCTTCTTTGGCCACGTTTGGGGGCGCTGCAGTTCTGCGACCCCAAACGGTGCCCCGCCGGTTTGCCAGCCTCGGCGCACAAGACGCACCGGGGCTGGCTGCTGCACGCTGCCGCAACGTGGCCAGGCTGGCCACAGCGGTAGCATAGGCCACCTCGATCGACCTCCGCGGTGCACTTGCTCCCCACATGTCCAGCGTGGAGACAGCGGAAGCACCGCAGAGGTCGGGGCGGCAGCAATGTGACTTTGGCTGCCACCCACCCCACCAGGAGACGCCCTTTAAGCGCCAGCGCCTTAGCCGCCGCGACCGGACAGCGCACCCAGGCGGTGCCGATTCCGGAGGAGGCATGCCGGATCTCTCCGACTGATACGGACCCCTCCGGGCAGTCACCCTGCTGGGCAACCTTGGCTGCTACTTCCCCGCTGGTAACAGAGTCATCCAGACCAGAGATGCGCAGCTCTGCGCGTTTCTCCGGCCTGGTGACCCGCACATCTTCAGCGGGGAAGATTCCTCTCATAGCAGCGGCGAGGGCGTCTGCTTTCTCGCCGCTGTCCGCCCCTGGCACCTCCAAGATGCGTGCTCCGGTTACGGCGCACCTAAACTTCATATCAGTGATGCCGAGGTCGGTCAGTTTTATTTTGGACGCGGCCTCGGTCAGCACGTCGCGGTAGCTGCGACCCCCCCGCTCGGCTTCCGGCTGCAGCTGGATGACTACTGCCGCCGAGCGAGGGAGGCGGAGTCTTTTCGGCCCTGGCGCTTTGGGCCTAGCCGCCTTCCCTTTCTTTGACTTGGTTGTCGCGGACCCCGGCGCCGATTGTCCCGGCGGAGACTTCTTCGCCGGTGCGCCAGGCGCCGATGTCGGGGCAGCCTTTCCCTTCTTCTTTTTCTTCCCCCGTTTCACTACCTCCGAGTAGCCAGCGTCCATATTCGCCGGAGCTGGTGGGAGTGAACGGGGGGCATCCTTCTCTGGGACCGGTTGGGAGGGTTCCTTTACCCTCTTCTTGGATCCCTTCTTAGGTCCCTTCTTGGGCTGGCTCTCAGGTGCTGGCACACAATTGCTGGCAGCTGTTGCCACAGCCTCTTGTTGTGACGACCGTCCCTCATGTTGGAGGGGCGGGCGTCGTCGCTCCGGAAGCAGTCTCCCCTCAACTGCGGCCTCGACCATGTGTCGGATCGTGGCCAGCAGCACCTCCTGAGAGAGAGGCTGCTCCCGAGCCTCCTGTTCTTGCCTACCTGAGGGTGGCGTGGGAGCACTTCGAGCTCCAATCGTCTCCGCGCGGAGGGTGGCGAATTCCTTGCGTAGTCCGTCAACCTCCGCGCGAAGGCGAGCGTTTTCCGACGCCAGCCTTGCTGTCTCCTCAGTGACGGAGCGTTCAGCGAGGGCCTTGACCCTGTCATCTATCCGTGCCGCCGCTTCCTTCAGGGCCCGGATATCTGTGCCCTTCAGGTGTCCCGCCGTCACGGCGACACGGCAGATGACCTCCGTGTCCTCAAAAATACGGTCTCTAAGGTCGCAAGATGCCTCATTGAGCGAGGCAGCCCCAACCCCCGAGCCCGAGCCTTTTCCGGCTCTGGCGACGCGCTCCTCTACGTTGCGCGACTTCGCCCTAGCGCTCTTGCGCCCCCTCTTAGGTCCGTCGCCTCCCGACTGGGATCCGGCAGAGCTGTCGGAGAGCGGATCGTCCTCCTCCATACCCTCTCGCAGTCGTTTCCTTGTCCCGCTGCTGTCACGGGACGAGCAGGCGACTGACGCACGGCCGCCCGAGACCGACGCTGGAGATACCTCCATCCTCTCTAAAACCACAACAGGTGATTTCAAAGAGGGGGCGGCAATTTTCCCCACGCCCGAACCAGACGGCGGAGCGGCAGTCGTCGCGGGGGTGGCAGTTATTAGCTGCTGCTTCCTCTTGTCTATGAAGTATGTGATCCTATACGACATGTCGCGTCTGACCTCTTCTTGGAGCTCTTCCTCTGAGAGGGTCCACACGAGCTCCCAGATTGGCCCACGACTGTCGCAAGGATCACCCGAATCGCGGAAGGCTGCCCGTTCCTCAATGAACTCCTTAACAAGAGATGAACACTCCCGACGGACCTGGTCGTGTATCTCCTGCTCTGTGAGGGTCGTGAGGTCCTCGGGCCAGCCCTTCCAGCTCTTAATGAGTTGGGGATCTACAATGAGCGGGCGGTGTTTCACCCGCTTTACTCTTCTTCTAACTCCTCCTTCTTCGTCATTAAAGACGGAACGCAAAGGTGCCCCCCCCCAGATACGAGGAGCTGCCTGAGCCCGAGGGCCCAGGGAGGGGTTCTCCAGCCCTTTCGAGGCCGGTACCCTCCTGGGGTATTCTGTTATTGTCCTTTTGCGCTTTCATCTTTGTTGTTGCTATGTGGTTTCGGGATATGCCCCCCGTGACGGCCTCGTATCCGGGCCACAGTCCCCGGCGAACCCCCCGGCGACCGCCACAAGCGGGGGATCCGGGGTAATTTTTTATAGAGGTTTTCTTCCTCGCGGTCCACTTTTGACGGTGAACCCTCGGTCCCACTCTAGGCCGCGAGACATGTCCACGACACCCAGAGTGGGATTACGATATGCTAGCGGGTCCGCTTAGCTTCACGGCTGGGAAAGATGCATCCAGCCGCTACTAAGCCCCCTCGCCACGACAAGGCGCGGACCCGATTGAGGGGGAACCTAACCTAACCTTTTTTTTTTTTTTTTTTTTTTTTTTTTTTTTTTTTTTTTTTACGTGGAGAAACGCTATTATAATGGACATCGCGTACCACCCACCGTGGGGACGGCGGGTGGTTATGCCGGGCTCCGACCGGCTAAAACTCCACGGCATCCCTTCTCAGTCGCGCGACGGCGGGGGAACGGTAACCGCTTGCGCATATCCGCGCCCCCACCGCGACGTCGCCTCCCGAGAGGCGACCGACTCAGGTAAAGGCGCGCCGGGACGTCCGGAGCGCGCCTTTCTTCCTCGTGCCTCGATAACAGGGACGCCCGTCCCCACGGAACGCCCCCAGAGGCCACGAAGGTGGATGGTGGGTGTACGCCTGCTCCAGGACACCCTCTGCTATTCAGAGGCGCTGGAGCAGGCGCACCAAGCCTATGCCACCGCCATGGCAGTCTCTTGCTCGGCTTCGGGCTGAGCGGCACCGGCGGCGACCGGAATTGCACCGGCCGTCTTTCTTGGCACCCATCTCAGGGGCTTCTTGGGAGCCTTACAAGACCGTGCCCCCAAGTGATGCCCCGCCGGCTTGCCAGCCTCGGCGCAGAGTATGCACCGGGGCTCGCTGCTGCACTGTGCTGCCACATGACCAGGCTGGCCACAGCGGTAGCATAGGCTACTCCTATCGACCTCGGCGGTGCATTTCCGCCCCACATGCCCCACATGTAGGCAGCGGAAGCACCGCAGAGGTCGGGGCGGCAGCAAGGTAACGCTCGCTGCCACCCACCCCACCAACAGGCGCCCTTTGAGCGCCAACGCCTTAGCAGCCGCGACTGGGCAGCGCACCCAGGCGGTGCCAGGCCTGAAGGGGGAGTGCCGGATTTCTCCAACTGCAACAGCCCCCTCCAGGCAGCCGCCCTCCTGGGCGACTCTGGCGGCCACCTCCTCGCTGGTGACGGAGTCATCCAGGCCAGAAATGCGCAGCTCGGCGCACTTCACTGGCCTGGCGACCCGCACATCCTCAGCGGGGAGTACCTCCCTCATTGCAGCGGCGAGAGCATCTGCTCTATCGCCGCTTGCCGCCCCTGGCACTTCCAGTATGCGCGCACCAGTCACGGCATGCCGGAAGCGAATGTCAGTAATACCGAGGTCACTCAGCTTAATCCTTGACGTGACCTCGGTAAGGACATCCTTGTAGCTGCACCCCCTTCGCTCGGCTTCTGGCTGTAGCTCTAATACTACTGCCGCCGAGCGAGGGAGGCGGAGCTTGTTAGGCGCTGGCGCTTTGGGCCTCGCCTCCGTCCTCTTTTTCGGCTTGGGTGCCACTGACCCCGGCGCCGCCTGCCCCGGCGAAGACTTCTTCGCCGGCGCACCAGGCGCCGAGGTCAGGGCAGCCTTGCCCCTCCTTCTCCTTTTCCTCCTCTTCTTCTTCCCCCGCTTCACTGCCTCCGAGTACCGAGCATCCGTGGATACTGGTGCCGGAGGCAGTGAAAGGGGGGCATCCGCCTCAGGGGGTTGTCGAGTGGAACCCTGGGCGACCTCCTTTCGCCCCTTCTTTGGCCGGCCCTTGGGCGCTGGCAAAGTACTAGCCGGAGCAGCCGACAGCCGCCCCTCATGTTGGAGGGGCGGCCGTGGCCGGTCCGGAAGTAATCGACCCTCGATTCTGGCGTCCACCATGTGACCGATGGCCGCCATCAACTCCCGCGAGAGGGGCTGTTCCTGAGCCCCTATTTCCTGCCTCACTGAAGGCGCAGCAGGTGCAGCACTCTTCGACATCTCCGCGCGGAGTGCCGCGAACTCTTTGCGGAGTTCGCAAATCTCCGCGCGCAGACGGACGTTCTCCGCCGCCAGTTTCTGTGTCTCGTCTGACACGGAGCGGCTGGCAAGAGCCTTAGCCCTGTCCTCTATTCGCGCCGCCGCCTCCTTGAGGGCACGAACACAAGTGCCCTTCAAGTTACTCGACTTGGTGGCGACGCGACAGATGGTCTCCGTGTCATCGAAAATTCGGTCCCGGAGATCGGTAGCTGTCTCGACATTTGCGGAGACAGCCCCGACCCCCGAGCCCGAACCCACTCCAGCCCTGGCGACGCGCTCCTCGGTACTGCTACCTGGTGCGCTCTCCTCGGATAGGAGCTCGAGGAGTTCATCCTCGGAAGCGGGCTTCCTCTTCCCAGATGCCTGAGAGGACGCAGGGCGTCTGCGACCCCGTTTCGCTCCACGCGAATTCCGGACCGAACGGGGGACTTCGTCGGCCGATAGGTCATCCGAGTCCAGGTCCTCACACGTCCGCTTCCTTGTCGCACTCCCCTCGCGGGAGCTAATCGACATGTTGCTACCTTCCGTGTCGGACAGCAGCCGCTCATCTATCCTCTCCAAGAGCACCATCGGTACTCTTGCAGGGGCGGACGGCCCGCCGCTGCCCGGCACGGGCGGCAGCACCTCATCCTTCTTGTGGGAATGGCACCCGGCACGCAATGTCTCCCGCTCCGCCAGAATGGCTCGGTAGCGGTAATACATCTCGCCCGCGAGCAGTGCTCTGACCTGCTCGGGGCTTTGAGATGCCAGGTGACACTCCCACGAGTTCATCTTCTCCCAGTCCAAGTTGGCGACGAGCCGCTCACGCTCCGCCAGCAGACTCTCCAGCTCCGCGAGGACGTCTCTGGAGATGTTCTCCTTGACGTCCCTGTCGGACATCGTCGCCAACTTGGACTCCCAACCTCTTCGTCTCATAAGCCGGGTCCAATCGCAAAGTCGTCGTTTTTCGGGGGGCCTTGGATCAAGAGGCGGCCCCCCCTCACCCCCAAAACATGGTTTGTCCGGTCCCACATACCTGGCGGACGCGGATGACTCCGCGGCGCCAGCCGGACAGCCTGGACCCGCAGGCCCAGGGGGGGATTCGCCCCCGTGGGTAGTCCCTTTATTATTTGAGCTGGCCATGTTTTTGGTGCTATTTCTCTCGGGGTATGCCCCCCGTGACGGCCTGGCATCCGGGCCTCTGACCCCGGCGAACCCCCCACCGACCGCCACAAGCAGGGGAATCCGGGGTAATTTTTTATAGAGGTTTTCTTCCTCGCAGCCCATAAGAATGGGCCCTCGGTCCCGCCGCGAGGCGGGATTACGATATGTATGTTTGGTCCGCGGGAGCATAAGCTCCTACCCACCATACCTAGCCAATGCCCGGAGGCATTGACTAGATATCGCGGGCTTTCCCCTATCCGCCACCTGGGGACGCGCCGTGTCGGAGTTGTCTCTCCGCCCACCCGGACAGAACCGGGCAGGTCCACGGAACCTAACCTTTTTTTTTTTTTTTTTTTTTTTTTTTTTGACCCAGGGAAAATGCTTTATGCATACCACCGCCCCCGGGCCGGGGCGATGGTTATGTGGGACTCTGCCCTGAAAAGGGCAACCCGCCCTGAGAAGGGCGGGAATGCTACCCACTAAAAACCCTGGGGTGTTCCTCCTCCGCGCCTGTTGCCGGGGCCACGGGAATCGCTTTCGCATGCTCCGCAGCCCCGACGGCGCCAGCCCGTTGCCGGGCTCCTCCTCGAGGGGCACGAGTGCCCCTCAGAATGACGACGATGCGCCGGAACACGCGACGCACCGCCGTCCTCCTCCCTCTCGGGGACCTTGTGCAAAGGACGCCGGTCGGGCCCATGACCGGCGCCCAAGGCCCCCTGCGACGGGTCGGGTCAGTGGCCCCGCCGCCCACCACGACGGCCGCAGAGGGTGAGGAGGGCCGACTAGCTCCGCGCCAGCACTCCCCTCCCCCCGCAGCCCCTCCACGCCGCCAATCACCGGGGCGGCCCCGTCGAGGCCGCAGAGGAAAAACGTCTCCACGGCCTCTAACCCTCAGCCGCGGTGCTCCCCGAGCCACCGCAGCCCGCCTCAGTGGCGCCGCCGCCCCGGAGGACGACAGCGCCACCTACATGGGCCGCCTCGACCCCGTGCTTGCCGCCTGCAAGTGGGTGAGACGGCCCCGTCCGGTGCCTCATGTCGGGCGCAGCGCCGTCCCCCAGATCAGCGCCGCACCCGGCATTCCGGCCCGCCTCTGGGTCCCTCTTAGCTTCACCGTGGGTGACGAGTCCACGGTTACTAGAGCCCCCCCGCCACGACAAGGCGGGGACCCAATTCGGGGGGGACGGAACCTAACCTAACCTAACCTAACCTAACTCGTCCAAACCTAACTCGTCCAAACCTAACTCGTCCAAACCTAACTCGTCCAAACCTAACTCGTCCAAACCTAACTCGTCCAAACCTAACTCGTCCAAACCTTGTTGTTGTTGTTGTTGTTGTTGTTGTTGTTGTTGTTGTTGTTGTTGTTGTTGTTGTTGTTGTTGTTGTTGTTGTTGTTGTTGTTGTTGTTGTTGTTGTTGTTGTTGTTGTTGTTGTTGTTGTTGTTGTTGTTGTTGTTGTTGTTGTTGTTGTTGTTGTTGTTGTTGTTGTTGTTGTTGTTGTTGTTGTTGTTGTTGTTGTTGTTGTTGTTGTTGTTGTTGTTGTTGTTGTTGTTGTTGTTGTTGTTGTTGTTGTTGTTGTTGTTGTTGTTGTTGTTGTTGTTGTTGTTGTTGTTGTTGTTGTTGTTGTTGTTGTTGTTGTTGTTGTTGTTGTTGTTGTTGTTGTTGTTGTTGTTGTTGTTGTTGTTGTTGTTGTTGTTGTTGTTGTTGTTGTTGTTGTTGTTGTTGTTGTTGTTGTTGTTGTTGTTGTTGTTGTTGTTGTTGTTGTTGTTGTTGTTGTTGTTGTTGTTGTTGTTGTTGTTGTTGTTGTTGTTATTGTTGTTGTTGTTGTTGTTGTTGTTGTTGTTGTTGTTGTTGTTGTTGTTGTTGTTGTTGTTGTTGTTGTTGTTGTTGTTGTTGTTGTTGTTGTTGTTGTTGTTGTTGTTGTTGTTGTTGTTGTTGTTGTTGTTGTTGTTGTTGTTGTTGTTGTTGTTGTTGTTGTTGTTGTTGTTGTTGTTGTTGTTGTTGTTGTTGTTGTTGTTGTTGTTGTTGTTGTTGTTGTTGTTGTTGTTGTTGTTGTTGTTGTTGTTGTTGTTGTTGTTGTTGTTGTTGTTGTTGTTGTTGTTGTTGTTGTTGTTGTTGTTGTTGTTGTTGTTGTTGTTGTTGTTGTTGTTGTTGTTGTTGTTGTTGTTGTTGTTGTTGTTGTTGTTGTTGTTGTTGTTGTTGTTGTTGTTGTTGTTGTTGTTGTTGTTGTTGTTGTTGTTGTTGTTGTTGTTGTTGTTGTTGTTGTTGTTGTTGTTGTTGTTGTTGTTGTTGTTGTTGTTGTTGTTGTTGTTGTTGTTGTTGTTGTTGTTGTTGTTGTTGTTGTTGTTGTTGTTGTTGTTGTTGTTGTTGTTGTTGTTGTTGTTGTTGTTGTTGTTGTTGTTGTTGTTGTTGTTGTTGTTGTTGTTGTTGTTGTTGTTGTTGTTGTTGTTGTTGTTGTTGTTGTTGTTGTTGTTGTTGTTGTTGTTGTTGTTGTTGTTGTTGTTTACAATCGAATGGTATGGAAGAATTAGACAACCGCCCGCCGACACGCAACAATCCAGCATCGTCAATAAAGGGTTTTAAACGCTGAATTGCTTTGGAGCAGGGTTCCTTTTTACGTAAACATTCTATCTCCTCGCTAAATTCAGATTTTTGAACTACCTTGATTAAACAAAACAATGCATTTTTCAATTCTGATACCGTGATATAATGAAATTTTATCTTTTCATTTTTTAAACAATTGTTTTTGAAACGAAACGAAACGAACACACCACGCCGTAACTTTCAACAATCGCATCAACTCAGAATATCGATGAATTAACATGTCAAAGTCAAACACATACGCAAACGATTTTACACGTTTTTCGCTATCAATGATATCAACTTCAGCTGAAGCAACCTCAATGGCGTACACAGCCAAGACGGCCCGCGCCACCAAGGCTCACAATTCTGCAGCTGAGAGGGCAACAATCCTCGATACGAGCAGTCCGCAGGATTGTAAGGTGACGAAACATGATGCCAATTTTCAGGTGAAACATTGCTTTGACACTCACTCGCCCTATTTGATACGAATGTTTTATATTCATAAGATGGACTTTTTATCCAAGACAATGCAATAGTGGAATCTGTCCATGCGAAAACTTTCGATATTTTTATTTTACCATCATATACTGTTAGAACGTACTTGATAAGACGAGACAATAAGACGGCGCCGCACAACTCTAAGCGCGGAATACTGATGCGCTTGAGCGGCGCAACATCATTCAGAAATGATGTGTACTACACGCCCTTAACGGATCTAGGTCGACTTTTCCTGTAACCCTGTATATGTGTAGATTATTAAGAACATAGTAGCAGATAACAGCATATAGTTATCTGCTATTGTAAATGATAGCTGACTAACTGATGATGATAACATAACACAATGTGACTGAGGCAGGCAAAGGTATGACCGAGACTATTAGCTGAGCGACACATCTAAAACGAACTAGAAACTATTACAATTAATTGCACCAACATAAAAGTCGTACAGCATACCAGATATCCGTAGGGAACACGGAGCAGTGCCTGGGACTTGCGACCCAGGTGTAGGTTTAATGGGGCCCCTTTACAATGCATGAACGCTCACCTCCACTGCCCGTACTTCCGACTTAAGCAAACCTCTGGAAAGTATTAGATGACACAGCACACGTAATCACTATAGCCACTCTAGATTGATACGACACTGATACGACACTATAACTGCACTGAACCGAACACAAAGTAACAATGAACCGTCGCTTACGCATACCCGCATTTTATAACAAGTTCTAACAAAGACGAGTCGGGCAATGGAGTGGAGCGGGGGAACGAACTTACTACCACCACTATTCGACAGCGGGAAGCAACAGTTATTTTTAATGAAACTACCCTCTCGCCGACATATGAATATTTTTTTCAAAATATCCAAAACTTAATTTTTTTTCTTAATCAGAAAAGATATGTTTTTTCGCCATCATAAATTATTCACGTTGAACACGGCAAGTAAAAAACTTTAGAACAGCTCGCGTTTCGCGCGCCAATAGTTATTTTGCTTGCAAGAGCGGGCAAGCCTTGCCTATTGCACGCATTTCGCTTTTTACTATATTTGAAGTAAAATTTAATTTTTTATACACAATTTAATGCAGAATTTATTTATTTTATGTTTTAAATTTTTTTTTATGATATAATCGTGCAATGAAAGTGCAATTTCAATAAAAAATTGCATTTTGTGCAATAGCTGAAACGGAAAAAATTCAATCTATTTTGACGAATGTTGAGTCGGTCTCAAATGAGATGGTGAATGATAATCTCAAATGAAACCGCCTCAAGATAGCTTTATTAATGAGCACATGTTCTCACGTCTTAAGACGGTATCAAGTAGTCATGTTATTGAGCTTGTACTTGAGAACTGACTATTAATACGGGCCTTAGCACGATTTCTTCGCGCTGTATTCTGGAAATACTTGTACTGTCTTCCAGTGGTGATGTGAGTTCGCCCTTCAAGTAACTCGGCCACACTGCCTACATTGCCCGTGATGCGATTGCGTGTCCATAGGCGGCTTATGACGCTCTGCCTTGTCCCAACAGCAGCAGCCACAGTGCGTTGCCTGGCGCCAGCTTCCAACATTACAACGGCTCTCAGCATCTATTCTCAAGGCAAATGATGTCGGCGCTCCATACCGATGCAATTTTTTGTTGTTCGTAAATCACTTACGATGCAGAAATTGTAATGTTTTTGTAAAAAAGCCATCACACGCTTTTATAGGGATTTTTAATGACAGTTTTATTTTTAAATGTTTCTACAAAATTTGAATAAAATTCTTTAATCATAATAATGGTGAAATTTAATAAAAAGTTTTAATAGGGATCCAGATAAGTTACAATAATAATCCTAATTTGCGGCAATTCCCTGAAATGCACTTGGTCCCTAGACACTTTCGATGTTTGTAAATAATAAAAAAAAAAACACTTTTTCTTTATTTGAATTTAAATATTTTTTTTATTTTACTATAAGAAACATTATCACAATAATATTAATAATATTTATAAATTACATTTAGACTAACAATAAATTTATATTATTCGCAATCGACATTTTGTTTATTATAAATTGTCGCCTTTGGTGTGGTCGGGCAGGTAGCGGGGGGTGGGGGGCTGCTCACTCGAGGGTGGCTTCAGCCGAAAACTGTAAAACGAAGACGCAAGCTGTTATCGAGGGGCTAATGTTGTTGCGTAGTAATGAATGGTGAAAGAATAGTGACTCCACAGTCCAGATGCGACATAGTGACTGCTGCACGTGCCATTAAAAAAATGGAAATAATATATTTGTCAGTATTTAGTATACCTGTGCAACATACATAAATTGTTCGAATGACGATTTTTTAATTCGGTTAGCACTCATTATTTTTAAATCTGCTGCCTTACAAAAAAGAATATTTGAGGCTAAAATAAATTTTAATTTCAGTTCAAATTGAGATCGTATTTGGAATCGTGTTAATGTCAAAAGATAACGTTTGACAAGTCAATAAAAATAGATTGTTTCGTTGACAATTTAATGAAATCGAG
Source organism: Zygaena filipendulae (assembly GCA_907165275.2). Classification (NCBI taxonomy): domain Eukaryota; kingdom Metazoa; phylum Arthropoda; class Insecta; order Lepidoptera; family Zygaenidae; genus Zygaena; species Zygaena filipendulae. The sequence continues at coordinate 55,128 of OU015676.1, forward strand.
AAATTTGACAGATAAATACGATAAAGACGCGATCTCAAAGCTTAAAAAGTAGCAAAAAGTGATTCACTTTCGATCTCATTTCGATTCGAGTTCGATTTGATCCTAACGCGATAGCGTTAAGAATAAGGCGGCTGGTTATGTGCTTTAATGTTTATCGGAAACGACTAGGTATAAACATTTCAATGAAAGTTATCTAAATTAGATAATAATATTGTGTTATTTTTAAAGTTTATCTAGATAATAATATGTGTATCGTTTTCATACAAAACAGTATATTTTATTAGTCAATGTATGTCGTTATCTCATATCCATGGTACTGTAGTTAATGACAGACCGTAATGCCTTTACGCGTTTTGCAAGTCTTACTGAGGTCGATACTGACAGAAGGTCGGTACTGACGAGAGATTGGTATTGACAGGAGGTCGGTACTGACGAGAGGTCGGTACTTACAGGCGAGCGATAGGTTCTGACCGAGCTGCACGAGGTCGGCGAGCTGCCCCAGCGTGGAGACGGTGTGCTGCGCGTGCGACGCCGCCAGCGACGACACCAGCGACGACGTGTTGGAGCCCGTGCTGCGGGGAGGTCCAAGCATAACCTCACTCACTCACTTATTAACTGGCTGCCCCCGAGATTGTCTCGAGAACACCTCGTATCCAGACGCAAGAGTGCTATTTCAGAATCTAATTTAATACACACAAATGTAGTATTTTTTTTTCTAAATTTCCTGGTGGTAGTAGTGAAATATAGTAGGTTTATATACTATGTATCCAATAGCGGCTGTAACTTGTAAGACAACTTAGTATTTTGTAAAATAAGTTTGGATACTTTTACAGAAATTAATATAATAACTCCGTTTAGTCATTTCAAAAGTGGTATTGAACACTTCTATCCAAAAAACTAAAACAAACGTAAAGAATAAGAAAGTTCACTGTACAGTCAGAAGCCTCACCCGGGCGCCATACGGGTGAGATAACTGATAAAAAAACCAAACGTTGTTTAAATAGTTAAGCCGGTCAATTTTGCGTAGGTAATGATGCACGCTCCAATGGGCTATGTGGGAGCGCGTTTTCTCGGTTGACTTGTGCTATATTGTGTCGTATTATGACGTGTAGTGTCGTGTCATGCATGTCTCATCGAGTACTCACACGGCGTCGAAGAGTCCCAGCCCGAAGAAGGCGCGCGCTTCGCCGTCGGCGCACGACCACTGCGGGACAAACGACACGTGCAAGCCATGATCCATTCAAGAATGAAGGTAATTTAAGAATTATCATCAAAAAGAAACCTTGGAGAAGTAAGTTTAACTGAATGAAATTTAGCTCCCTATTAGTTCAGTTACTTAATACTAGTGAAAATTCTGAAAAAAGGTTACATTGTGAGCCGACCAGCAGTTAGTAAATTCTGGAATAGTCCTCAAAAACTACTGAATCGATTTTTATGTGGTTTTCACCAATATATAGAGTGATTAATGAGGAAGGTTTATATCTACATTTTATCCTGAAATTCCCGCGGGAACTCTGAAATTATCGCTGGGGACACCTAGTAGTATAATAAAAAAAATGTCACTTCAGACATGCCACATGAAGGAAAAAAAATCGTGTAAATGAGAGTATGGCGTGTAGAGCTAAGTAAAATCATTGCAACAATCATCAATCGCCTGTAGCAGGTTGAGGCTGCGCGGCCGCGAAGTAATGTGGTCCATTTTTGAGGTCAAGGTAATTGCGAATGGGAATTTTTTGTTATTCCTAATATACTTCTCAAGATCAATGAAATAATGTATCCATATCGGTTTCTTAAGTTATATGGATGGACAGGATAATTATGAAATGAATACATTATAAAGAGGCTGAAACTTATTTCGAAAAAAGCGACGGGAAACTGTTTGCCTCGGTGTGGACAAGTGGTAAAGGAGGATGAAAGCCATATGACTAAAATGGTCCACAGCTTAACGTGAGTGAAGAGGGCGGCCAACAGGTATGAGTAAGAAGGGAGTAGATGCAGAGATAGAGACGAGTAAAAGAAGTGTAAGTGTACTCACAAGTAACAGTAGTAGCGGGCCCAGTAGGGCAAGTCCGGGCGGGCACTGGAGGGCCATGGCGGGGCTGTGCCGGGGGCGGACGAGTGTGGCGTCCGGCGGCGCCGGCGCAGTCTTATAGCGCCTGTATTAGCATGAGAATAGCGCGGCGCGGGCCGGAACTAATCCACGGCCGGACACCGCTTCACTCACACACATCACGCCCTTACCATCATTTCCTCTGGAAATTACTTCGTGGCGCTATCCACCATTTTCTAAAAGGGTCAGACAGACGGAGTGGCACTTATAATTGGTATGTTTGGACACAATTAGACTTAGACGTTGTGCTATTCTATGCGACAGCATATGCTGAGTCGGTATCGGGTTTGGTATTTTAGTTTATTATATTCTCTTTATTTCAACATTAACAGGTATTTAACATTGATAGGACAATACACAATTACAGTTTGACATGCACTTGAACTAATTAAAATATTCCCTTAACAATGCTGATCCGTAAGGCAAATTTAAAGGACGTTGAGAGAGAGAAGGTTATAAGAGAAAAATACAGGTTGAAGGTAGTTTACAATTTTGAAAGTAAAGAGCGAAAAGCGGTAAATGTGTGAAATAAATCTATATTAGATGAAGTATCGCAGCAAATGCTAAATAACTCCTTCATTTTAAATATTAATTGTATTTAGTGTTAACACTTGCTATGATCCTACTAATACTATTATAAGCGCGAAAGTTTGTAAGAATGTATGGATGGATGGATATTTGTTACTCTTTCACGCAAAAACTACTGATTGCATTTAAATGAAACTTTACAATAATATAGCTTATATATCAGATTAACACATTGGGTACTTTTTATCCCGGAATTCCCGCGGAAACTCTAAAATTAACACGGGTGAAATCGCGGGGCACGACTAGTGTCAAATAAAAATCATGTCTATGTCCATGTATAGACATGATCCAATTTATGAATCCAGTAGAACTGAGAGGTAAACAAAAGTGCCACTCGTCCATCGGTCAGAACGTCACTTGCTCTGTAATTTTTGTTTTAAGCCCATAATATAGACACGCTACTTTTTAGAATGACCTTGAGAAACTGCGGAGAACAGTCGTTACTTCTAGATTATGAATCAACGTATCTACCGGCCCTATAACCCTATGTTCAAATAAAAAGGCTTAACCGAATCTCTTTGTGTCGTGTAGTGTCAAAGGGTCAATTCGCGTCAATTCTATAGACTGCACTATTTTCGCTTAGAATGTGGCCATGGGTGAGATGACTGCGATCTTTCTAATAAACGTTCCGTTAAATCTCAATACTAAAAATAGGAAATATAACAATAAAGTGCAGCGGAAAGAAGTCGCCTCAGTCCGTTCAAGTCCGTTGAGCTCTTACAATACCGTCCCGTGGAGCCATGTAGAGCACAATTATTGTATTGCTCCTACTGAATATAAAAATGTTGACCTTTCTTTAACCCGATGAAATTGAACTTTAGAACTAAAAGTTCTATGTTATAAGTGGAAAGATCATAATAAATATAATATTGTTATGAAAACTATGATTGATTATTATTTGTTTTTAAGTTATATCAAATTGAACAAATAAGGTTTTGAATCCAATATCGATGATACGCCCGATCGAACTCGAGAACATGAAGTGACGTCACAGCATATTCTTCCCATCACTACCGCACTATTGTGGTAACGTGACTTTCCTTTAAAAGAAAATAACAGTTACAAATAATTTATAGTTAATTGTTCATATTTTTGGTTTTAACAATTTATTTGTACTCAAGTTTTAAAAATCGTTACAAACATCGATAGTTATTTTTTCAAAAGCTTACAATTATAAAAACTTATGGTAGAGCCCAGTAACAGTGGCGGTGTGTCGTGAGACGTCCACAAGAGAACAGCGTCAATGGAGTGCAGCCTTCGGTGACGTCACGGCAGCGAGGTCCGCGGTGGCGGCGACTTTCACAACAATCGGAAGGTTTTCAGATAGTATCTCAACACAGATAATAAAAACATAAAACCTCATTTCCTCAAGGAAACTTGTTGACTTTTGGATCGAATAACATTAAATTATGCCCTTTTCGAGTTCCTTACTAATATTTATTTTTATTTATTTATTTATTTAATATTATAAATGCTAAAGTCAGTTTGTTATCACGCTTCCACGCCTCAACGGGGAACGTTGTCAGGGGTGCTGAGAATATAGGGAATTTCCGTGAGAACTACGAAATTACGACGGGCAAAACCACAGGGAATAGTTAGTTCTGTATAATTTGTTAAAACTGAACATTAGTTTTCGTTTTCGATTATAAATTGTTCATCAAGATGCCAAAAAGCCCGTGATGCACGACGCGCATCACAATCAATGGTAGAGCGCCTTTCGTTTACTGCCATTTTGAATCCAGTTCTAAAGATCGGCTCACCTACTCGTGGTGCAACACTACCGTTTGTGCACAACGCCACGGCCGTCACAACTCGCAATCAAAAGCTGAAACGTTTGATATATTGCAAACAGACGGCATATTTTATTTTCTAGTAAGAGAAGTTTGTAATCGAATGGGAATTCAATACGTATACGTCCTATGAAGATGGACGGACCGCCCGTTGTCGAACCTTAGTCGGTAGGGCGGATGATATGGTTCGTGTTCAACACCCGGCCCGCATTATGCACAGCCCGATGGTGTCATCGGCCATCGGAGCCATCGGCACCGGCTGGTGTTCTGATGTGCGATTGTTTGCCGACCACTCCGCGGGTGCAGGGAGGAGGGGGGAGGGGTGTGAAATTAAACTGGTCCAGCTGCAGTGGCGGCGGCAGTGGCAGTGGCAGTGGGTGCATTCAGAATCAATCATTAACCAAATACTCCGTACAACAGATTGCAGGGGGGGGCAGTGCGGCGAGGGGCAGGTGGGGTGTGAGGGTGCGTGGAGGGGAAGGGCGGGGCGGGAGGAGCGGGGCGGGGCGGGAGGAGCGGACGGGCGGCAGTATGCCGGCGGACGCTGCGCGAGGCGGTCGTGTGTGTGTGCGTGGCGCGAGTGTCGGCCGACGACGCGACCCGAGAGCTGCAGCGGTGCGCGGCGCCGACCCCCGACCCGGTGAGCCCCGAATACGGATGCAGTCCGTCCACCCGCCACTGTGCCCCGCCAACCAACACCCAGTCACACCACGACCGGAGGTCACACATCGGAAACATCCCCTCTTGTGAACTTTGTAATCCCCGACGATCGAGTGAAACTGGGCCGTTATCCGAACGCCGCACTAGTTACTTATCTATCCATCGGAAATCGATAAAACATTTACACCGTGCATGTTTCGAGCTTCTTTTGAGCAAATTCTGTTTTTGTTTTGCTTGATTTCAAACAACTGATAAGAAAGTCGTAGATCTAGGTAGGTGTATATGTAAAAATGTTGATCCTAAAACTTAACAGACTGTACCTAGTCAATCTGTTCTATATTATGTTCCCCTTTCCCTTTACTTTAAACGATTCACTAATACATCTCATATCCAGTATCAATCATATCTACATAATATATTGTTATAATAGATATTTTTAGAACAAGAAAGATATTAGTTACAATACAATACAAGCGGTAAGAAAGTGCCCTCTCAATATACATTATGTACCTACGTAGGTAGGTACATGGGCTAGCACCGTTGAAGAAAGCGTAGGTATGTTATCCAAACTTCGCACACTTTTCCAACTACATGTGCAAAGTAGATACCGTAGAGGCAGTATCGTGATCGTCTCTAACCGCCGAATACGCCTACTACGAGAGCCAATAGAATATTACACGTATTAATTAGTAACGTCTGAAACTAACAAAGTGAAGCCAAACAATTAAGTGCTCTGGTAATGCGGTGAAATTTCATTTCTAACATTGTAACAACGCGACGACGTCAATTTTTATTATATCAATGTTTTGTTAATTAATGTGTTGTAAAGCACTGTAGCGATAATAATTTAAGAGTACGTGAAAACAGATAATCAGTTTCGTATAGGTGAAACAATCGTTTCGCTTGGTTTACGATATTATTATATTGTAGACTAGCTGTCCCGCGCGGTTTCACCCGCGATATATAATTTCGAAGATCCCACGGATTTGTTCCATAGAAAATTTTCAACTCCTTTTCATCCCCTTAGGGGTTGAATTTTCAAAAATCCTTTCTTATGGGATGCCTTCGTCATACAAAGAACACACTCTCCAAGTTTCAGGTCTCTACGATCAGCGGTTTAGGCTGTGCGTTGATCCATCAAGTCATTCAGGACGAAGCAGATAGATTATGTAAATACACACATCAAAAGTGTCTAGGGATCAAGTACATTTTTTGCTATAAAAAGAAACCCAATTAATTTAAATCTAATCTAATCTTCTGGGCTTGTTGCCTACCTTATTTCCCAAATCTAAATTAACAACTAATCCCCACATTTTGAATAAATTAAGAAAATATTCATTTTTTGTAAGATGTGAGAAATTGAACCAATTCCAAGTCGACAATAAAATTGCAAAGAAGGCAAAGACAGGGGTTTTTGAAACTTTTATTGTAATGTATTAACAAATTAATAATCTGTGTTCTTTCCATTGACATGAATCACACATTCGCAGCGATTTGGTATGCTTAAAATCAGTTCATCAAAATCACTTTGAGGAATGGCCACCCACGTTCTTTGTAAGAAGTCAAAAAGTTGTTGTGGGGTATTTACGGCGTCCATACTCGGCAGAGCTCTTCTTTGGAGTATATCCCATGCGTGCTCAGTAGGATTTAAGTCCGGTGATTGAGCAGGCCACGGCAGGACGTTGATATCAGCATTGGCAAGAGTGCGTGTTACGACTCCAACAGTGTGTGGACGTGCATTGTCGTGCATAAGTTGAAACGAATCACCCAACTGGCTTCGCAAAGGGATGATTACATCTGATACAATACTTGTCGCATAAATCCAAACATTAAGGTTGCCCCTGATCCAAATAAATGAGATCGGTTCTTCCACCGATCTAAATACCCGTTAAAACCATCATTGTTCCCCCTCCATATGGATGAACTTCCTAACAGAATTTCAATCGTTCTTGACGTCCAGGGCTTCTCCAAACTAATGTACATCTTGTATCCGGCCTCATACCGAAACCAGATTCCTCGGAAAAGCAAACACCACGCTAGTTTTCTTCCTCCTAATTACTGTCTTCGCGAGCCCATTGTAAACGGGCTCTACGATTGCGGGGCGCTATTGGTGGAACTCTCAGAGGCCTTCGGGATCGCAGACCCACTTCTCTTAAACGATTACGTATGGTTTGATCGCTTATCAGAAAGCCTGAAGCGCTGTGGAGCCTCGTAGTTATCATCATGGCGGTCATAGTACGATTTCTTCGCGCTGTATTATGGATATACCGGTCCTGTCTTCGAGTGGTGATACGAGTTCGCCCTCCATGTCGCTCGGCCACACTGCCCGTGATGCGATAGCGTGTCCATAGGCGGCTTATGACGCTCTGCCTTGTCCCAACAGCAGTAGCCACAGTGCGTTGCCTGGCGCCAGCTTCCAACATTCCAACGGCTCTCAGCATCTCTTCTCTAGGCAATTGGTGTCATCGCTCCATACCGATGCAATTTTTTTCAGTTACGATGCAGAAATTGTAATGTTTTTGTAAAACCGCCATCACACGCTTTTATAGGGATTTTTAATGACAGTTATTTTTAAATGTTTAAACAAAATTTGAATAAAATTCATTATTGAAATGGTGAAATTCAATAAAAAATTTCAAAAAGGATCCAGAAAAGTTACAATAATAATCCCAATTGGCGGCAATTCTCTAAAATGCACTTGATCCCTAGACATTTTTGATGTGTGTATTACGTTCGTCACTCATCTGTGTGGACAAAAATCCAAATGAATCACCAAGACGATCCTTGGAGACAAAGGCGAATCACCTACTTTCCACACTTGTATTAAAGATAACTACTTACTTATTGTTAGATTAATCTTTTATCAAGATTTAAGACACAAAGTTTCTTCAAGATATTTAGTTGTAATTGACTATGTACTCTGAGGTCATATTTATAGAGAGAAGTAGTTGGAATTTTTTATATTTTAAATACATTTCCTGGCGAGGAAAGACAATTTTTGAAATTGATTAGATAAACGCTATTTATAAAAACGTATGCTATCATCAACGTTTACTAACTTTCCAGAGGTATTGTTTTCTTTCTACTCTGCGTTGATTTTAACCTACGAGCTTTAGAAGCACTGTTTGTCAATAAGTATTCCAATAAAATATTTAGAGTCACTATAGAAAGACGCAGCAGTAGGGTTGGCACAAGCTTTGAGAATAACGGACGGGAGTTCGTTCATCTGTACATTGTACGTATACGAGATAACAAAGTCGCTTCCCGGCGTCTGTCTCTCTGTAGCTGTACGCTTAGATCTTTTAACTACGCAACGGTTTTCAATGGAGTTTAATCAATACATAGAAGAATTTAAGAGGGAGTTTTATATATGTATAGTTTCATAAGTAACAGTGTTGCTATTACATAATGCTAGAATTCCCTAAAATAAGGAACGACTTAATAGAAAACATGACACGACGATAACTGTTTAAGATGTCGGAAGTAACCAAGCTGACTGAGAGTTTTTATCGAAAACTCTGTCTTATTCTTTTGATCAATCACTCCACTCAGCCTCCACTCGAGGCGGGTCGCTAGTTACACTTTTAGTAACATTGTTTACTTACCGTACTCCACCGTTTGTCTAAAACTCGTATTTATTTATTTATTTTTTATTCAACAAAATTCCGCCAAAATTTCATAAAACCAGATTTAGGTCATTACGGAATACCTAACTTTATGTTACCAAAACTAATACACATTATAAATGCAACTCAAACTCCACACGTTCTAATTTTTTTTTTTTCAGAATTAAGTAGATAAACCAAGACTATGAAGTTTGAGAATGGTTTATTAATCTGACCTTGTACGGCTAAACCGACTGTAGTGAGACTGGAACTAACTCGTACAAACGTCACAACTAAGTGATCCGCCCCTTATTTACCCATGTCTTCTCGCTATCGAAGTTTTGCCCAAGTTATAGTGAAGGTTGTCTTATCTCAAACTTGCCTCGGCCACAGGGATTGTTGTCCCGCGAAAGGTAGTTTTCGTTATGCTGATCATTTTATTGTACTAAATTAATGTTTGTGAGATAATCCTGAAATTAATCACTATGTTTCGCTGTGCCTCATCAATTGGCAAGCTCCTTCTAGAGCGTGGCGTCGAGTTGATTATTCACCTCCCGAGAGTCTGAGACAGCTTATCGACATTGACAACCCTTAATGTTATAAATGCGAATGTGTATTACGCTTTCACGCATTAACGGCTCAACCGATCTTAAGACGCACGGTAGGTATTTTTTATCCCAAAATTCCCGCTGTAACTCCAAAATTGGCGCGGGTGAAAACCGGGGAACAGCTAGTATTAGAATATTTGAAAAGTTATGTAGATGAGTTTGTAAAAACTAAATGTTACAGAACTGAAAGCGACAAAATTCAAGTCGAGTTAGCTAAATTGGTTTCGTGGTTGCTGTAGTCGTGAAACATCGCGCACACTTACACATAATACCAACATAGAGAAGTCAGAAGGGTAGGTAATACGTATGGTGGGATTTGAATGTGCTTCGCGAATGGCACATTATATTATGTATAATACGTATAATAAAACCCTTTCAAAGATATACGCTGTATGCATTGAGGTTCGAGAGTTACAACCTAATAACATACTGTAGCTTCGGTATCGGATCTGTGGAACTCTTTCAAAAAGAATGCGATATTAACCTTCGCGTGTCGCAATTCGTTTTGAGCTGGAGCAACGGCTTTATGTAAAATAAATATGTATGCGACGGCGTGTTCGGAATACTGACGGGCTCGCTGCTCGTTGCTGCCGTAACGTGACGTCTCGTCAGTGAGCGCTGACCTCGGGGCGAGGTCGCTGTTGTCGTGTTGTTTGCCGATCGTGTCGAGTGGTGTGCGCTCCGCTCCTCGACGACAATAACTCGATGTAACGACTCGATACGACGCTGTCCCGAGCGACCTCGTCCGGAGGTTTTAGAAAGTGGACCCCTCGGGCGAGCCGCTCGGGCTCCCCTGCTTGTTTATGTCCTAGGAACACAGACCAGATGGAAGGGACACCAACTCAGTATGAAAACAAATAAAATCAGGGTCGCTGAGTGATTTTCGCACAAAAAAACTATTCGTCACGCACAAAAACATTCATTCACGTAAGGATAGGTATTATTATGTATTACACTCCATTTGGGTACATTTTCACTTGGTTACTGTTTTCAGAATTAATAATTTTGGTAATATTTTGCAAAAGAATTCCAGCAAAAGAAGTCGTTTGGAATAATAGAGCGTTTGCTCTAACATCCTTTGCAACCGTTGCGCGGCTGTCCCACCTAAGTACATGGTATCTCTAGTTAATTCATTTGTCTGTGGTGTCGTCACTTCGTCACGAGGGTTGGTAATCGAGAGAGCAGGCACGAGAGAGCTCACACTAGTCTCGCTATTATCTTTACTGGCACCTCTAGCTCAGCCGCTCAGCGTCTAGCTCCGCTCCAGCACCGTTAAGTGAATTAGATCCGCCGCCATTGAGAACTGAATGCGAAATTGGAATACATAATGAATCGTATTTAAAATAGACCAGCCACCAGGGAGGTGGAGCGACGCGCGACGCGTAGACGGTAGGTATTCCACTACAAATAATTCTCGGTAGAAATTTGCCCGAACCATTATCAAAATTAAAATAATAACGCGAACGCTGCAATTTGAATTTCGACTGCGGCGACGCGACGTCGTCTATCTCCGTTTGCATTATATTAGAGCGGCGATGGTAATATTTCTTCGTCGAAAGTAGCTGGGTATTCTTCTTCGTTCGGGCACAATGGCGGTGGTTTTTTCGCGACATCGTCTCGCTCGCGGGACACGTGCCGCCCCCGCCGCCCCTTCGCCCCCCGCAGCCCGCCCCGGGCGACTCATTTAGCCTATGAAGTGGTCGGGATTAGCCGCGAGGGTCCCGCGGGAGTGGCGCGGGGGTGCGGGCCGCGCGAGCGGGCGGGCGGGGGGGGGGGGGGGGTGACAACGAATTGAGAGATTAAGGCGCGGAGTCGGCGGCGGTGATTTATTCCCCAGTCCGGGTCCGGGTCCGGGTCCGGGTCCGGACACGTCGCGATCACAATCCGTACGTGGCTAACCCCAGTTAGATATTGGCACCGCGCTGCGGGTCGGGGCGGGGCGGGGCGGGGCGGGGCGGGGCGGGCCACGGGAGGCACTCGGCGCCGAGTGTCGGACGTGGTTGTTGAGTATCAGCTGAGTTCTATTCGTCGGCGCTCGGACGTTCTCAAGTGAGAACATTTTCGCGAGGGAATTTCTCCAACTTTTATATAACTGAGCTCTCAAAAACACGTCAAAACTAAAGCGATAACGAGGTGTGCTCGAGTGCAGGCCCGCTGGGGTGCCTTTGGGGTACCTGGGGTGGTTTTGAGTCTGAACCGAACTTTAATTGGAAGCACAGAACAAAGAATACCTACCATACACTAGGTATATATAATTTAACGCGGCAATGTGCGACTCTGGAGCTCCATCGGTTTGCCCAAGTAATAATGCTATCACTTCACAATACAAAGATTTACTTGATCCCACACTAAGCTACAAGCTTGTGTCGTAGAAACCAAGCAACATGTGATATTATATCTATTAATATTACTTATTAAATATAATACTGCATCAGATAATATACGATAGATATACATATAAACACGCCCAGATTTTGAAATGAAACCCGGTGTTCATCACACAAAATCCACCCCCACCGGGAATCGAACGTGGAACTTCTCGATTAGCGAGTGACCTAGCTACTGCGTAAATCCGGTCCGATCAGTCAAAGGCTCGTCATGTTTCCCAAAACTTACTTTGCTGGCATCCCAACTACATTTTGTAATAATATTCCACGCGCAATCAATTCCGAAAATAACCCAAGTATTAACTTAACCAAATGCCGATTAATACGTGACGCGCGACGACAATCACACGGTAATAGGTACATAGGTACTGGTTTCTATCAGTCTCCATACTAACTGAACCGAGGCTTCTATCTGTCACGTGGCGTGGCTCAATCTCAATACGGCGTGTTAGCGAATATTAATTCGTATCAATTCAGACGCACTGTTACGAAACGCTCGGCGGTGCAGTGTTCCGTGTTAGTCGCAGGGCGGGGAGGTGCGGCGGAGGGGGGGGGGGGGGAGGGCTGGCACCGGAAGCGGAAGCTCTCTAAACACTTCCTTCCAGAGGCGACCCGCACGAGACGCGATCCCCTGCCGCCCCGCGCCCGCCCCCTCGCCCGCCTTGTAATCTGCACCCGAGAGCCTTAAGCCCGTTCTAGGCAAAGTTGTATTTGCACAGCGCAGCGGGACATTAGGATATACATATGTATGTATGTAATATATACGGCTATACATAGATGCACCCGACGTGCCCCGCGCAAACAGCAGCGCACAACTGCACATATCGGGGCTGGAATGAGACAGCTGTCAGACTCCGACACACTAGTACTGTACTTAAGAACAGATTACTGGATAACATATCCAATCGTTATATCGCACAGTATGTCCGCGACGCGACTGCACTACACTGCTCCCAACACACTAGCTGCCAAGATTCGTGCATTTCTCTACGCAGAATCGTTTTCCCGATTACATGGTACTCGTTGTATATCGACTCAAACAACTGTAAGCGGTTTCCCGCCATCGTGCGCAGGCACACAATTATTGTCGTATGAGGACGACGATTATCGCCCGGTTCCGACTCCCAAACACTGGGTAGTAACTAATCGCCACTTGTCCTTACAGATGCTCCGGCCGCGGAGATGAGCGCCCCCCGCGCCGCCGCCCCGCCCCCGCCCCACCACCTGCGCCTCTCTCTCTCTCGCTCTCACTGTCGCTGTCCCTCTTCCCCTCGCCCCCGCCCCCGCCCCGCCGCTCCCCGCGCGTCGCCGCGCTGACTGCGGCCCCCCGTCCCCCGCCCCCGGCCCCGATGTGGCCCGCGCGGCGCCCGGCGCGGCGCACGCGCCGCCTCCTCGCTGCGCTCCTTCTACAATCTCTTATCTGTAAGTACCGACGCCTGAATTATTTATTTCATAAATGTGTGTGTGTGTGTGTGGAGACAGCCTAAGAATAAGTTAATTCGGAGTTAGGGTTAAATATGAGACTGACGTGTTAAACAGCTTAATACATTGAAGTGTCGCAAGAGAGTAAGTACTTAGTTAAATGATAGAGCTCTAACATCTAGCGAACTGCAGATCGATTTTTATTGTACACCTTAGGATATACGGACCATAATTATGGGTATAAATTGATCAGAGCCGACTTCCTCTGAAGTTAATTTATTCACTCATTTTTGTGCGGAATTAAAAAAGTGAAATGAAATCCGATGGGAGTATTAATTTGTTTTGTATTTTGTTTCACAAAGTTATTTATGATTTCATTTATCGGGCATAGAGTCGAGTGCCCCCCCCCCCCCTCTCGCTCCTCCTTGTCCCCGGCACCCGCGCCCATCCCCACCCCTACCACCGGAAAAACCAAATTAGTATTCTGTATGGCTTAAGATACGTCTATGTATTATTTGGAAGTGAAAAATATTAGGTCACGTGGGAAAAACAGCTGCCGCAACGTGGTGTGTTGTATGGGCAGGGGGCAGGGGGAAGGGGGCAGGGGTAAGTGGCCACAAACTGACAGTACGGGCCAACAGCATTGATATCGAAATTCAAATTCATTTATTCGCAAGAATATGGAGCAACGAGATGTTAATTAAAAAAAGTTAACAGCAATTATGACAAGGGTAAAGGCACACTCCACCAAAATAAGTTTCCCATAAATAGATACCTATATAATAATTTCTTCCAACACTTCAAGTATTCAGTATGGCCCCGGTGGCGCCCGATGTCTGATTTTAGTCCCAATCGGACACCCAGCGTATGTTGCTGGAGAGTTTACTTTTACCAATAGATACTTCTACTATGACGAGATAAAGTTTGTAAGTTATAAGAGGGTCGAATTTTATTTTATTTTTATTCTATTTATTAGGTTTGCCAACAGGTACAATACTATACAATAGGTAAAAATTTATATAACAGGTATTTAACATGTTAGAGTATTTACCCAATTACAGGCAAACACCACTTGCTTAATAGAGAAAAAAAGAGATTCGCTTACGTTAACATTTGACATTAGGTAGACTTCAGATGGTTAGTGTTAAAATACTTAAAAAAGTTATTTGACCAATACTAAATAAATAAAAATACTTTAAAGAGTTTCTGAGGGAGTTCAAGAATCTACTCAAGTGAAGCCGCGGACGAGATACTAGTAATTAAATAAGTTACTTTTATGTCATTAACCTCGGGATCGACAAATCGCAAGTACTTTGCAATTATTATTTGGCACGCGTCGGCGGGCTGTGTCCGTGTGAGTGTTCCAAATTCTTTGGAAGGTGGTTTAGTTCCCCCGGAGATCCCCCGGTAATCCCGGCGCGCGCGGAACTTTAGTAATTACTTCGCGCGAGAGGCTCAGCGGCGGATCTCGGCTTTGTGTGACTTTAATGAGGGGAAGCTCCTTTATTTGTTTGTTTGATCGTTCTCTCACGTCGCGACGGAGCGATGGATAGATGTAGTGTTTTGCCCACTTGCCCACTGGTGGTCGGCTTCAGGCTGGGAGTGGGGAGTGGGGAGAGACGTACGACAGTTACCCGGCACATCGATGAATATCCATGCTTATTACGCAGTTCACGCAAACCGTGGGGCGCAACTAGTGCCTGGCTGATGGTACGGTGAGAGGTCGGTCTTTATGAATCACTTCGTCGTTTTAAGGGTTAGAATTACGATTATTTATTCGCAGAGAACGCAGATACACACATACTATGTACATTTACATATACATGGCATGACAATTTAACAGTTACTCAATAAATTCAATCTTAGATTAACCAAATGTGATTATTACCTATCTATTATAAAGTCAAAACCAATAATCAAAATGCCAATTTGTGAAAATACCAAAAAAATTAATAAAGTAAGAAAAATAAATTATCCGAGAGTTTTTATCTACAATTTATCTACAATTCATACATTTTTCAGACTTCACTTGCATCAGAGAATGTTATTGTTTAAAGGATCCGTCAATATTATGAAACCAGTTTCTAGCAAACAATTTATTAACGGTTTGGTTGAGTGTTGCTGGTTGGGTGTTAGATGACAAGATCTCTTTGCAATTGTAAGCTGCTGTGGCATTTCATTTTAGAGCAGCGAGCCAGTTGGAGAGGTCCCCTGTCTCGCTCCCCCCCACCCTCCCACGGCCCCCCCGCACGGCCCCCGCGCGGCTCCCTCGGCGACGGAGCGCGTTTTCAGGACGCTTTAGCAGTTTGGTGACGATTTACTGCGATATTATACGCGGCCAGATTTTATCCTTTTAAGGGTCGGCGCAGACGGGGCCGACGAGTGCTCCATCATTTCCCATGCCGCTAACGTAAACTTTGAAACGGTCATTTCATTACTCCTACCCATTACCTATAAACATATTTTATAAATGAGCTGAGCTGAAATAAAGTCCCACCCACAGTATTCAGTTAAATCAGCCGTGAGGCACGTGACGTTCGGTTAAACACAATCCCGTAATCCTTATCCTTTGATAAGGTTGAATGTGGTTTGGCAACGTGACAAACTGGCTGCTGGATCCAGCAGTCCGCAGCACAGGCGGTATAAGGGGAGATGATAACGAAATATTAACAACAAGCTATTCCTTGCGGTTTCACTCGCGGAAATTTCGGGGATCCGGCGGGAATTCCGGGATAAAAAGTACCCTATGTCCTTCTCTGTACCTTTGACAACGTGTGTGCAAAATTTCATGGTGATCGATTGAGCCGTTACGGCGTAAAAGCGTAACAGACAGACAGGCAGCCAGGCAGACAAACAGACAGACAGAGTTACTTTCGTATTTACAATACATATAAGTAGAGATATCTTCCGCGGGAGAGCGGCGCGTCGCGATGAGCCATGGCCGCGCCTCCCGGCTCCCCTCAGGAGTGATGTACAACAATTCGTAAACGTTCCGATGGTTTATTAGCGCGGAAGAGTTTTCGTCCTGTCTTCCGCACGTGCGTCTCTCTCGCACTCATTGAAAGCTGCTATCCCGCTCCCGCTCGCACGCGCCCGCGGCGGCGCGCATCGAGAATTGTTAATGAGTGTTTGTTTAGGAACTGTGTGGGGCACAGTGACCTGTGACTGATACGGCTAGATATGTTGATTTATTTGTTTATTGTATATCAGGGTGATTGTCTATGATAGATGTTGTGGTCGGCACGGGACGCGGCTGGCGAGCCGATTCGTTTGTTATGGATTAATTGATAGTATACCGACGCCCGTGACCGACATGAATCGACTGCCGCGACCGGGCCGTAGGAAAGCGGCTCGATCGCGTAAATCGCTGTCGAAAGCAGTGTTCGGTTTCACGCAGTGGACCGAACATGCTCCCGACCACGAGATGAGAGATGAGATAAGATTAAATGATTACAATTAAAATGATACTCAGAAATGATAATGATTATAGCAATTGACATAAAAGCACAAAAAAACATACAAAAATTCGTAATGATCACGTAAAGTCTCTATAGCTTTGATTCATCAATGACCTTAAAATTACACCTTTTTGGTTTAGGCGAAGTTGCCCGATCGACTAACTCTACACTCGATTGACTTTTCCTACCCGCACTGATCTCACTTTCGTTTCGCGCACTCACTACACTCACACGCACGTCACTGCTGGCTCTGTTCTCCGCCTGCGCGGGGGGAGGGATGCGTAACGCCCGCCTCCTCCTCCGCCACCAAATGCTCTCTCCCAGGACAGCTGCAGCAGCTATGATCACGTAACTGACCACATATTGATGAATGTCATGTCCTGATATTGATATCTCTGAAGACTGAACCTTTTCCTTCATTGTCGCTGTTTGATTATGCAGTTCAGCCAAGCTTTGGTTGATTTCCTTTTGCTCTGGCGCCTCGTTCTCAATAGTTGACTCATCTAAGCTGTTTAAATGTTTATTTATTGCTTTATGTTGCCTTGCTACCATTTCTTCCGTTCTTTTTAATAAATTATATTCCCCTTCGACTACTGATGTTTGATTTCTCCATAATGATTCTAGGTATCTCTGATTGTTCTTTAATAATTCTATATCCTTTTTATACTGTTCTGCGAAACGATCGTCTAATACGCCGAACAACGTATTCGCAATGTAACCTACTCCATTGATAATGCCCCGTCGCTGTCTCGAGATCCCGTTACCTTCCTGATTCAGCAAAAGTTGATTATAGTATTGTAGCTCAGTCTGTTCGTGACGTAATTGTAGTAAAATCATCTGGCATCGTGTTTGTTCCTTCGTCACTCTTTTGTTCATCTGATACTGTTGAGGAGTTCGATTGAAGTGGCAATAACGATATTTTGGAGACCGGTCTTTTCATAATGCCATTTTTTGTCTTCAAGGTTACTACTCTCACAAGGCCATCGTTTCCTGGATGTACCTCCATCACTCCTCCCATCGCCCACTTTCCTGGCGGTAAATTGTCATCTTTTATTATAACAAGATCTCCTAATTTGATGTTTTCGTGTTTTTTCCACCACTTACTTCGAGCCGAAAGTTGACTTAAATATTCCATTTTCCATCTTTTCCATAAATCTTGCTTTAATTTATTAATAAGATGCCATCTTGTTCTTGCATCATGATCAGTTTCTATGATCGTGAGATCTGCTCTGTCTGATAAAAAGTGCGCTGGTGTTAAAAAGTCTATGTCCTCGATGTTTTCTGATATTGCGCATAACGGGCGAGAGTTTAAACAGGCTTCTATTTGTGCTAAAATCGTGGAATACTCTTCAACTGTCAATTTTTGCTCTCCAATGGTCCTCCTTAAATGATATTTAAGGCTGCGTACTGACCTCTCCCATAGACCTCCTGCTGAGGGCCATGACGGCGCATTAAAATGCCCAATGATATTCAGTGATGATATTTGTTGATAAAAGCTATCGTTAAAAATTCTCTTTAACTCCTGATATTCTTCGCTGATAATTCTGTTAGCTTTGATAAAATTTGTTCCATTATCGCTATAAATGTGATGAGGAGCACCTCTCCTGGCAGCCATCCTCCGAAGGGCTGCTAAAAATGCTTCACTACTCAAATCGGACACCAGTTCCAGATGTACGGCCTTGGTGACCACACAGATAAAAACCGCTATATATCCTTTCGTGGTTTTTATTCCTCGTCCTTTATTTGCTTTGATATCTACAAATCCTGTGTAATCCACTCCGGTATGATAGAAAGGTGGAGCTGGATTAATTCGAGCTTCTGGTAGATCTCCCATGAGTTGATATTTAAGTTCTGGATTGTTTTTTCTGCAGATAATACACTCCCTTAATCGTTTTTTGGTTGCTCTATTCCCTCCAATAATCCAATATTTTTGCCTTAAGTTTGATAACGTGAGCCTGGGTCCGCCGTGATAAGTTAACTGATGTGCCTCGTCAATTAAAAGTTGCGTTAATTTATGATTATGTGGAATAATAATGGGGTGTTTCATTTCATACGGAATGTGTGCATTTCTTAATCTCCCTCCGACTCTTAATATTCCTTTTTCGTCGATAAACGGATATAAATTCAATAAATTACTTTTGTTATCCACTTTGTTATGTTTTCTTAATTGCTCAATGTCCGTTTCAAATACAACATATTGCACATACTTTATTATTTGTAACTTTGCATTCTTCAATTCCAGTAATGTGAGATAGGTATTTGCAGGTTTCTGTTTACATTTGAATGCTCGTCGTATCCATGCAAATACACGAACAATTTTTATGAACGAGTTATGTCTATCTAATAATGTTGCTATAATATTGGTATGAATGTCTGTTTGTACGACATTGCTTCTATGTACTTTTAATTCATGATTTGTCGAGTAATTAATTTTGTCTTCTTTTTCTGATATGTTTGACGCTTCATTGATATCCTCTATCTCCCAAAATTTATGTATATTTTTCAAGTTTGATAATACCACGTTACAACCAAATGATTTCATATTTCCACACAAAACCCATCCCAGTTGAGTTTGCTGGGCAAGTGGTTGAGATAAATTTTCTCCCCTGATGATGCCTCCTAACATGATAAGTGCATAAATATCTGCTCCAAATAATAAATCTACCGGTCTGCTAATATGATATTCTGGATCAGCTAAATTAATATTCTTGATATACTCCCATGAGGGCTTTTCAAATGATACGTTGGGCAGATTTTTAATTAAGTTGTTCATGATATATACTGCGGCCTTAAATGAAAACTCATTGTAAATTGAGTTACATTTGATATTAAGTGTTCCTTTACAGTTACTTTCTCTCTCACCTACTCCAAAAACGATCGCTTTACTCTGTCGTCTTTTAATTCCTAATGTTTGTGCTCCATGCTCCGTGATAAGAGACAATTGCGACCCTTGGTCAATCAAGGCTCTCATCCTTATGATTGATCCATCTGCGGCCTCGACATTAACTAACGCCGTAGATAATAAAGTTTCCATTGTTTCGTATTGCGATACATGCGACATATTTGTACCATATTGATTTTGATTACTTCTATTAAATGTAACACGTTTTGCAACTTCGTGACCCAATTTTGTTTGTGGCTTCCTTTGCCTACAGGCGTCATGTATCACCGTATGATGATTCTCCGAACAAATGCGGCATCGTTTTTGTGAGGTACATATTTTATCATAATGTGGATATAAGCAATTCTGGCATATATTCCTTTGTTGTATCATATTTAATTTTGCGTCATTCGTCATACTTAAAAAGTTTTCACAATAAACTAATGCATGTTCATGATTGCATAACGGACATCTTTTGTTCCATGCCGATGACGGTGCCGTTGCATAAAAGGATCGCATAAATGGCTTCGGCGAGTTATTATTCCAACTGTAATTTGAATACTTGTTATAATACTGCATGTTCTTTCTAGGGCCGTGGTACATACTTTGATTAGTTTGATAGTTGTTACTCTTCTGATAAATATTGTTCTGCGTCCTGCGTCCTTGTTCTAAAGTTGTGAATTTGCTTTCCAAGTAGTCTAGAAATTCTTGTAAAATTGGTAATTCGCGAGAATTTTTCAATGACTCTATGTACTCTGTATATGATTCACCATCTAATTTTTGTGACAAAAGGTGAATAAGTATTGGATCCCACGTACCTATATCCACTCCAAGGTTTTTTATAGCGTTTAATGTTTCTGGGGTGACGTCATGCATTTTTCGAATTTGCCCTAACGACTGTTGTTGTGACGTTGGAAGGCTTAACAGAATGTTGAGGTGTGAAGTAAAAATAAGTTTTTTGTTGTCATACCGATGGTTTAATATATCCCAACATGTATCGTAATTTTCTGTGCTGATCGGGAGATGTTGTATGAGTCTTTCCGCTTCACCTCTTATTTTGTTTTTTAAAAACTGCATTTTTTGAGCCTTTGATAGGCAAGGATTTAAATGTATTGCTTCCTTGAATAAGTCTTTGAATGAGGTCCATTGGTGATAATTACCGGTGAAGATAGGGATGTCCACTTTGGGTGTGGATTTTTCTCGATGCGCTACGGACCATAGTTTAGTGTTGATAGCTTTTTTCAAATGAATATACACATTCTCATGATCTGTGAATGCCCTTTCATACTCTTCGTTGTCGCCCTCTAGTTCGGTATAAATTTTCCAATGCTGTGAATCTATAGTTTCCCATCTAGTTTGCAATTGCGAAAGTACATCTTCAAATTCCCATTTCTCGGAGATATTTTCGATTTTGATACCATTAACGGTTCGCATAAAGGCTGTAAAATTGATAGTTTGAACATGTAACATGTCATCCAACTTGCTGAATGACCCTTGTGATTTTTCCTTTACCGATTCTTGTTTTTCATAATTATTCTTCGCACCTATCTCTTCGCTTGATACGTTCCTCTCTTCCTGATAAGCCTGGCCTGATTCTTCCACTGATAATTTCCCTTTTTGATATTGTTTACTCGTACTTGCGATTGCTCCTTTTGAATACGAACTCGGCTCTGTTGCCGAGTTATCCATGATGTATGTTTTAATTTTGCGATAAAGCTTCTCCGTTTTTTCATAGTATTTTCCTTGAAAATACGGCTGTTCTTTGTCTTCAGCCTTTAAAATTTCATTATGATTACCCTGATATTCTCCCCAATACGATTCTAAAGTCTCTAGTTTGCGTGCAAAATAGTTAGGGGTGGACTTACGTTCCTTTCCATCCTTTTGAATGTTGCTCTGCAGCTTTTCCATGGCTGCATAGAGCTCAGCTTGAGACTCGTACAGATACTCTATGTTGAGACTCATGATTATATTCCTAACACAGATATGAACTCTTGATAGGCTGATATACCCCGATACCCCGATATACTCCTGATACAATGATATGCTCTTGATCCCCTATATCCCCTTGATATGCTGCTCACTGCAACGCTTGATAATCCCCGATATACCCCTTGATATGCTGCTCACTGCAATGCTTGATAACCCCCGATAGTTCCCCTTGATATGCTGCTCACTGCAACGCTTGATAACCCCCGATATCCCTTGATATGTTGCTCACTGCAACGCTTGATAACCCCCGATATAACCCTTGATATGCTGCTCACTGCAACGCTTGATAACCCCCGATATCCCTTGATATGTTGCTCACTGCAACGCTTGATAACCCCCGATATACCCCTTGATATGCTGCTCACTGCAACGCTTGATAACCCCCGATATATCCCTTGATATGCTGCTCACTGCAACGCTTGATAAACCCTGATAGATCCCTTTGATATGCTGCTCACTGCAACGCTTGATAACCCCCGATATACCCCTTGATATGCTGCTCACTGCAACGCTTGATAACCCCCGATATATCCCTTGATATGCTGCTCACTGCAACGCTTGATAACCCCCGATATACCCCTTGATATGCTGCTCACTGCAACGCTTGATAACCCCCGATATACCCCTTGATAATCCGATGTTCCACTATTCACTCATGTCCACAAAAAATTCACTGATAATGTCACAGTTTGTCACTACACTCCACGAGCTCGAGAGTCCGTCACTGGTACCCAATTAATAGCTCGAAGGACCAAAAATGTGTGGGGCACAGTGACCTGTGACTGATACGGCTAGATATGTTGATTTATTTGTTTATTGTATATCAGGGTGATTGTCTATGATAGATGTTGTGGTCGGCACGGGACGCGGCTGGCGAGCCGATTCGTTTGTTATGGATTAATTGATAGTATACCGACGCCCGTGACCGACATGAATCGACTGCCGCGACCGGGCCGTAGGAAAGCGGCTCGATCGCGTAAATCGCTGTCGAAAGCAGTGTTCGGTTTCACGCAGTGGACCGAACAGGAACAATTCGAGTCGAGAAGTTAATTATACAAAAAGCCGACTCAACTTTCTGCTTCACAGACTTGAGTCTTAGCTGATTCTGATAGATCGCTATCGACGCTTTTTTCCCTGGTGGTTATGAAAATAATTGCATAAAGTAATTGCACACTTTGTATAATAAATTCTATTTGTAGAAAATAATCAGTTACGATTTATTATTATTATTTCAACAAAATTGTCGATACCCATTATGTAACCTCTCCTACAGAGGAGGTATTTTTCCTTCCCCGAAACGTAGCATCGTAGCGCGTTCTCGTAGCCGATATTTACGACGTAGGTCGCCGTAGCTGATACTACGAGGACTCGTAACGCTCGTAGCGCTCGTAGCGCACGTAACGAGATCGTAGCAAACGGTGAGTTATAGCACAGTGTAGATTGGCGTACAGTGATTCGATGCGTTTGACTGTTGTGTGTTTGGTGTTATCGGCGAGCCGACCGGTCGCCGCCCTGGAGACCGGTCCCCAGCGAGGTATCAGCGGTGCGGGCTCGTGCCGCACTATCGTTCCGCATAAACGCCTTCATCCTGTACGTATACAGACTGTATTTATATATATTACGACTCGCGCAGTAGGTACACCCCTGTAGGCTAACATAAAGCTCGCTCCACGCCATTAACATAAACTAGGATCAAGGATTATCCGAGTCAAATGTGCGCCGTATTACGGTTACCTCTGACATAAAGTGGATGTTTTGTTTTGATATCTCAAACGTACTCGTATACGAGTGAAGCAGTAAAATTTGCTTTCCCAAGAATTACAGTGAGCGACGCCGCGCGCAGCTCGTAGTCGTTATCATAAAACAGGATTCCACGAGCTCGACTCGAATAGGGGTTTGAGAGACATATCTTTGGGTAAATTCGCCTATAATTTTATAAACGTAAAAAATCAATGTTTTTCATCAAACGCTGATATACCTAATCAAAGTTGCTGACAAATATTAAAATTAGGAAAGGAAGTATCGTTGAATACGATACTCAAACAATGTCGCTAAAAGTCCTTAGAACAATTGGCGTAATATTGACATCTGTAAAGAGTGTGTAGTACAAGTGCGTAGG
Source organism: Zygaena filipendulae (assembly GCA_907165275.2). Lineage (NCBI taxonomy): Eukaryota > Metazoa > Arthropoda > Insecta > Lepidoptera > Zygaenidae > Zygaena > Zygaena filipendulae. The sequence continues at coordinate 78,745 of OU015676.1, forward strand.
CGGGTGTTTGTCGGGTATTCAATAATAAATCAGACGCACTCGAATCGCAATATGATTAGTTTCATTTATATAATATATATAACAATGTGTAGCTCCTTTCGATTAGTTCACTTAAAAAAATTTTTGTTTAGGAATTATTCAGGTGAAATAGAAAATTCTATAATATTTATTGTTAAAGGTAAAGGGAGAAAATTTGTTATTTTGTTCTGTTCTAAAATAACACAATATATAAAGTTTTCGTCTGTAAAAGGAGGCTTCAACAATCTTTATGTATGAATTTGTGTTTATTCAATTAATCTATACTGATATTATAAAGAGGTAAGGTTTGTGAGTTGGTGAACTGCGAGGTTGTGAGTTTTTGACGTTGTAGGGGGTAATCTCTAGATGTATTGAACCGATTTTGAAAATTCTTTCACACAAGAAAGCTACGGTAGTCCTGAGTGACATTGGGTACTTTTTATCCTAAAATTCCTACGAGAACTACACTAGTAGGTATAATATATTTTGTGAGAACTGATTTCAATGCTAATTTTTAAAATATCATTTGTACTCAATATCACTGTGTATATTTTTTTCTACATCATTGCTGTTCACAAAGAAGTCTTTCTCCAAACAAAATATGTAGGTTTAAGTATTCTATTTTATGGCAGCAGAACAGTGATTTGCGGTTTTTCGCCAACTACAGCGATTGTGATTGTGTAATAGGAGCGCTTTGTGGGCGAGGAATGTTGTCGGTCGTGGACTCGTAGCGGATCCAGATTCCGATACACAACCGTTGAAATAAAATGGATTTCTGATGGTGCAATAGAGGTTGTGCTTCGTCTACATATTAATATTTTAAACACAAAAGAATTGATTTTTTGTATATTTGTTTACAATGGATAATCTCAAAAGCCACTGAAACAATTTTTAAAATTCTTTCACTTACAAGGCAACTACATTAATCCTGAGTAACAACATAGGGTACTTTGTATACCAGAATTCCTAAGGGAACTCCGAAATTAATCATCTATACCTACTAATAATTATAAAGAAGAAAGATTTGATTGTATGTTGGATGTTTGTTTGTTACGATTTAACTCAAAAACTACTGGACTGATTTCAAAAAATTTTTCACCATTAGAAAGCTACATTATCCCTGAGTAACATAGGCTATATTGTTATCCAGAATTTCCGCGGAAACTCCAAAATTATCGCTGTTGAAACCGCATGGGATAGCTAGTGTATTATAAAAGTGTAGACGATTTGTTCGAGTAGATCAAATATTTACCGTTGTGTTACGAACCATAAGCTACTTATTGAGTCAATGAGGCGTGCGTCTAAAGTATGGCGAGTGGTCAGAATAGATACAGGGCAGCCGTGCGCGGGCGATAGGGCGACGGATCGTGGGCGGCCGTGAGCGGTGGTGGGCGATGGTGGGCAATGAATGCGACTTAGCAGTAACACTGATGCGAAGTGACGGAGCGTATTCGCGGGGAATGAAGTCAATTAAGATAACACGAGCGGTTCATTCGGCTTGAAGCGTTGCGCAGCGCTGCAGCACTCGCTTGATTTAATACGTCGCTGTGGTGGGGCATCTTGTGTGCTGGGAAATGTTATTATTATCTTCATAATATTAAACAAATATATATACATATATATAAATGTGTTTTCTCATCAGTCGGTGTGTCTACTCCGATGGAGCAAAGAGATGACGTGGTTTTTGCACCGAGTTAAATAGTTGCCGGTATGGAATAGGTGTTACCACACAATATTCTTTGTCTCAACGCATACCATTCCTTAGAGCATTCCCTAATAATTTTAGGTACCTGCTGTCACTACTGGACGAATTCAGATACACAACGCCTATTCACGGATGCGTCGTTGAAGTCGCTACAACATAAAATAGACTATTTCTGCGGCCCGGCGCCGCTCGCGTGACGCCCCCCTGCCCCCTGCCGGCGCGGCGCGATGAGTGTCCGCAATAAATCAGTCCCGTCGAGGGCGCGCGCCTCCGAGTGTCCTCTCCGCTGTTCGTCTCTCCACTGCTTATACGTTGCCGATGTATTTATTTTTTGCTCCCACCTAATCGTACATCATCGTACTTTAAGAAAAACAGTGATTTACATAATCTAAACTTAAGAAATAAAGATAAACTCGCTGTGCCTAAGACTAGGCTCCATAAAATTTCTAAGTCATTTAAAGGACAATGTATATACTTTTACAACAAACTCCCAAACGATGTAATTAATTTGTCAATTAATAAATTCAAGAAACTTACTAAACACAGATTATGCGATAAAGCATATTATAGTGTATAGTAGACTATTTAAATGATACAGACGTTTGGGAATGAATTGCTCTATCCAATTCCTATTTTTTGTTTTCCTAGTTTATAAGTATGGTAATTAAAAGACAGCGCTGCTGAGTTTCTTGTCAGTTCTTCTCAGCAGAGGACTTATTCCGAACTGACGGTAATTTAATTTATAGTTCTAAGAATCTGCTGACGATTACAAGTGATTGTAACCAATCCTAAGTAATAAATAGCTTTTGAATTTTGAACATCGCAGCTCCCCTATAAACGCAAGATGATCCCATCGAAATAAAAGTTTTGGGTAGGTATTTAGGTAGGTATTTTAGGTAGGTATTAATCCTTGTGATATAAATATCGTGTCAACACGCGAGTCGGTGGAGGGTCTCTCGAACGCTCCGGCATTCGAACCGAACAGCCACCAGCTATCGTTATATCGATATTCCTGATTCAACGCTCCTCGCTCAGCAGCCGGCTTCGGCAAATACTAGTATTTCGGGATGTAATCCCTCTGGCTGCGCCGCCAATTTGAATCCTATCGCCCGGGACATTAGACGCGGTTTCCCGCAGCGCGCTCGCGGCGGGCTAATCCGCACAATCAACAGAATTTCATCTGCCTCCCCCCCCCCCCGCTCCCCTTACCCCGCGTGCCCGCCTCCACCCCCGCGCTCGTCCGCGTCTCGAGGACATTATTTGCGCTACCCTTGTACGTAGGAAGCAGTAGATTTGACGTTAAAGATAAAAATATAAATGAAATAAATGTATTGGCCGCGTTCCTGTATTAATTTAACTTTGTGGCAAAGTGAGAACGGCCCTCCCGTGTCCCGTCGTGACGACACCTCACCCTCCGCCCCCCCCCCCCCCCCCGGGCTACGTTTCCGCATTTCTTCGTACGTCTCGTGTCGGCGCGGTGTAATCCTCTTTGAGACGATCCAATTCCTGTAATCCGCGCGACGCCCGGGTGCGGGGTGCGGGGTGCGGTGGGGTGCGGGGTGCGGGGGGGTGCGGGGCTGTAATTGCTCCGCAGCCCAGCCGCCGGCCGACACTAGTCTCATAACAGTGCACGTCACACGGCACGTCACCGAGTGGGAGCTTCTCGGGAGTCCGACTACAGGATAGATAGAAGGGACGTCGACTCAGTTTAGTATGGAAACAAATAAAAGCCAGTGTCGTCGGGTGACTGTCGCACACAAAACTATTCATCACACACATTATTGTAAACGCCATTTGGTAACGTTTTTACTTAGCCACTGTTTTCAAATTATTTTCGCGCAAGTAAGGGCTTCATGTCTTTTCTAGTTAATTTATATTCTCTGTGGCGGCGACACACATCTCGCGTCCCCCCCCCCCCCTCCCCGACCGCGCCGCCTCCCCCCGCGCCCCCGTCACTGCTGTGAACACTCAATTCACCCGTTTCCCTTCGGCGGCTCTATGGCAGGGCGCGTTCCCTTTCATGCCTTAATCGCTCCGCTTAAGAAGCACTGACGATGGTTCCGTAAACCGTAGATACAAAATGTATTATATTATTTACTTATATTGTGTACGTTATAGAGAACATTACGACACAATCGTGGAGACAAATAATATTATCTAATATCACTTCCCAATACACAGATCCACTCGATCCTACAGTAAGCTCTAAGCTTGTGTCGTGGAAACCAAGCTACACGCTGAGGCTATACGCGGTATAATTACTACATTACATATAAAACAAAGTAGCTTCCCGCTGTCTGCCTGTCCCTATATGTACATATGTTTAGATCTTTAGAACTACGTCACCGATTTTCAAGTGGTTTTCTGTAATAGATAGAGTGATTCATGAGGAAAGGTTTATATCTATCGGCGTGAGGGTAGTTTCATTAAAAATAACTGTTGCTTCCCGCTGTCGAATAGCGGTTGTAGTAAGTCCGTTCCCCCGCTCCACTCCATTGCCCGACTCGTCTTTGTTAGAACTTGTTATAAAATGCGGGTACGCGTAAGCGACGGTTCATTGTTACTCTGTGTTCGGTTCAGTGCAGTTATAGTGTCGTATCAGTGTCGTCTCAATCTAGAGTGACTATAGTGATTATGTGTGCTGTGTCATCTAATACTTTCCAGAGGTTTGATTAAGTCGGGAGCACGGGCAGTGGAGGTGAGCGTTCATGCATTGTAAAGGGGCCCCATTAAACCTACACCTGGGTCGCAAGTCCCAGGCACTGCTCCGTGTTCCCTATGGATATCTGGTATGCTGTACAACTTCTAACTATGTTGTTGCGATTATTTGTAATAGTTTCTAGTTCGTTCACTCAGTAAATAGTCTCGGTCATACCTACCCCTACCTTCAGTTACATTGTGTTATGTTATCATCATCAGTTAGTCAGCTATCTTTGCAATAGCAGATAACCATCTGCTGTTATCTGCTACTACTGTTTCTTTCTATTTCCGACATGTATGTATTTATTTATGTAAATATAAACATAATATTATGTATTATAAGATCGCAAATGCACCGCCAAGTGAGCTCTCTCTATATTTTATTCTGGAACTCCCGCGGTAACTCCGAAATTACCGCCCACAGGGGACAGCCAGTTATGTTATAAAAATAGAAAAATAATATTAATTTCAGTACGTAATCTCAGGCGAAATAAAAACTTTTTATTTCGTCTGAGTACGTAATTAGTTAAATGGATACCTATCTAAGAAATCCTACCGCCCCAGCCCCATCCAGCAAGTTTATATGCGCAGAGTAATGCTATAGCTATATCTGTCAATGAAGAACGACTCCGTTCCAACTCTTCCAAGACTGTAGCAGCCCGTCAACGCCAACTCGCCCGGGGCCGCTCCCGCTACAGCAGCTGTTGCGTTACTCCCACGTAACTAAACCTGTCCGATCCGATTTGCGACTCCATCAATTTGTCGATGCTCGCACAAAGGATGTCTCAATGCCTCATCCGCTATCGATATATCGAGATGCGGTAACTCGATCGCCGCTGGCTCCCCCCCCCTGCGCCCCCCGCCCTGCTCGCTCCCTCCCTCCGGAGACACCGGCAGGCGGCAACACCTCGCCACACGTGTCAGCTGGCAGCACGTCGCCGACACGCGGCGTCGCCTCGCATCGACTCGCCATTAAACATGTATTTGTCGAGACGCGCGCTCGTCGGATATTTGTTAGATGTTATCCGCGGGGTGTGGGGGGGGGGGGGGGGGGGGGGGGGTTAGGCTGGCGGGGGGTGGGGGGGGACGCGGCTAATGTGATATAAACCATGTTAAGTATAATAAGATTCAGCGGCCGCCGGACGAGGTGTTCCGGTGCGACTTGGATCAGATTATTTATCGACTATGGCGTTATAGTACGGGAGATACCGATGCTAATTCGGGAGCGACTCGAGCGTCGTTGGGACCTATTGGGTTTTGAAGATTAGGAGATATAAACAAAATAAGGTCATATGATATTTTTTCATTCACCGGTGGGTTTAGCTTCTACAGGCTTTCAAAAATGTAAAAAAAAATATTAAAATGGAAATACTCGAGCGCGTCAGATATTGTAGTTTAGATACTCCAAGGTGTCTCTGATATCGAAAATATATTCATCTGCCGATTTGCGTGGTGGGGGTGGCCATCCGGAAGTGGAGAAAATGAAAAAAAAAAACATTTTTACTCGAGCGCGTCAGATATTCAAAGAGGATGTTAAGTGAGCCCTAAAAATGCACCCCTTCGAAAATCTGCCAATTTGGAGGTGACGCAAGGTAGTAGCGAATTTTTGAAAATGCAAAAAAAAATCTCAATTTTGAAATACTCGAGCGTGTCAGATTATTTTACAGAAGGTTCAGCTTGCACTCCAAGTTATGTTGGCTTAAAATCTGACAATAATTTTGAGGGGTATTATTAATCTGACTGCTAGAAACAAAAATTATGATGCGGGACCCCCTTATGTTCATCTGACGCGCTTTAGCTTATCCACAAATCCCCTCTTGGCGGTCCGTACTATTAGGGACGGATGTTTCGTCAAGTACTTGTTTCTAAGTAGATAATAATTATACGACAGTATGTTGGACGACCGAAGTCGTTCAACACACGTTCGTTGGTAACGTAAAACCAAGGTAGCAACTGAGCCAAGTTAACAATCTACAGTCGTTATCGTTATAGAAAACTGAGAAACTATTATATTGTATATAAAAATCTCGTATCACGGTGTCTGTGGTCGAACTCCTCCGAAACGGCTGGACCGATTTTAATGATTTTTTTGTTTATATTTGGTAAGTATGAGCAAAGGTCGTAACTCGAAAACTACTTTCCACCCTCCTACGCCCACCCCCTATTTTTTAATCGTGATTTTATATTTTTGTATGAACAAATATCCGGATAATACATTTAATTCGTACATTGCCGTCGCGCGTCGTGAAGTACACGGGTCGGCTAGTACGAGATATGACGATACGTTTCTTAGTTCTTATCCAACATTGAAGATTGTCAACCTCACTCAGGGGGCTGGATGGAGTAGACCCGACCTTTGACAGTATGGTTCTTGAATGAGTCCCCGCGTCCCGCGCCCCGCGCTTCACCCTTCCCTAGCTAGTAAAATATACATAAATAAGACGCGGCGCCCGCACTCGGCTGCCGAGCGGAAGATGACACTGAGTAATACTGAGAGGCTGCCGTGATCTCATTAGCTCAGCCGGCGACCGTCGAGGGGCGAGGGGCGAAGGGCGAGAGGAAAGGGGCGAGGGGGCATAATCAGATCAACAATCACGCGACACGCGGCCGACAGCGGCTCGTGTCGCACCTCGCACGAGACTCGACAGGAGGTGCGCCGTCCCGCCCCCGTAGCCAAGTCGACAGTGGATAATCGTCAACATATAGAGCGCTGGGGAACGTATCTTCGCATCTCATGTCAGTCACGTCACGTGGTCACGAAAAATCGTCCAATCGAAAGTACAATTTATCGTGGCCACGTGATGAGCCGATACGTTTCTTAGTTTTCTATAGCGGTAACGATAATAAATTGTCAACTTGGCTAAGGGGGCTATTCCTACAGTTATTATTACACAGTAATAAATGGAAAATCTCTAGATAACCTCTCTAGAGTCCTTTATTTTTTTCCATGCCACATGTATGTATTATTCACAGCTGTTAAGATTATCTAACAAAACACATACCTACTAAGTTATTTTACTGCCAATGACTGATACTCATTTCATATAATATTTAATTAATTATAATATTTATAAGTGCCTAGTTAACGACAGTAACCGGGAGAGTAAATAAAAAATATGTATATAAAAACGAAAAATTAATTTTATCCTCACAATTCTGTCCTGTATAGAATCAACGAACACAGATCAGCATCCGTGCTCGTTGGTCCTTTACAAAACGACTAGGTATTCATAAAATTCACAAAAAAATCTTTTTTCTTTACACTTTCCTTCATTCTCACGTTCGAAAATAAAAATGCAAAATGCACGTGATAATGTTTTATTTTTATCAATTTTCCCCGAACGTAAAATCCGTGCTTGGAAGCGGAGCGAGCGCTCCGAGCGCGGCGGCGACTTTATTAAACATTTACAAAACAAATAGTGCGAGAGCGTCGCAGCAGGTGTTAATCGGTGTTTGCATTACACCCTACACCCGTGATGTTGCGAAACGAAAGACGTAGATCAGACGTACATTCTAGACGCACGGCAGGGCGGCAGCCAAGTTCGCAAAGCAAAAGTGAGACACCAGCCATGGCCCCCCCACCCTAAAATTTAAAGTCTATTTAACCTTACACACTTGCGATCTCGCGCTCGTCTAATATATCTAAGCCCCTTTTAAATCTCAATAGGTACTCATGACAATATATGAACACCTCGGGAACTTTTGTTGTTGAATAAACCGTACTCCCATATTTCTCAGGAATACTTGACCCTTCTATCAGTGAAACAATTTTTAGAATCGCTTCAATAGTTCTTGGAAATGCACACACACAAACTTTTTCTCTTCATAATAACTGCAAAGACATGCGGGTACCCCCTTAGCTAGAGAGCTACCACTCCCCCCATTCCCCCCACTCCCCCACTGCGCCCCCACTGCGCCCCCCCGTGCTGGACCGTGTCTCAGTTAGTGGCCGCTATTGTTTTAATATCTTCGTCCGCAACAATTGAACACCTCGGGGCGGGTCCACTTAATTGCTTCAAACGAGTCCACACGATACATATTAAATGCACGTTTGTTTCTTCCATGTGATCCTTTTTATAAGTTTTGGGAACGATCCACGAGGAAAATAGCTCTTATGTTTCCTATAATGCAAAGTTGCTCTTGTACAAGTCTTTCAATAGCTTATTGCAAGCAATATCGACGCCACAACAACTCTACCAACTTACTGCAACCATGGAAATGTAGCGTTACGTTGCCATAAATTGTAAATTCGTGCTAAATATTGAAGTATTCAAGTATTTATTGCTTACTAAATGTACCTATTTTACTATAATTGACTATAGAGTCTTGTGTTATTACAGTAGGCTTAAAACTTATAGCTAACTTTTCAGTTTTTGCAACAGAATTATAATATGACTCCCTAGTAATTAAAATAAATTAATCTATTGTTTTAATTACTAAGGAGTCATTTATGCTTTACTCATGCCCTAAAATTGCTTCTTAAGAGAGTCAGCGAGTTAGTAACAAGAACGAACGTTGTATATTAATAAGGACACACATATTATATTTATTAACTTGTTTTTCTGTCTTCGAATAGTCCAAAAGAATTTCTCGTGTAAGAGCTGCACCATTAGGGAGTCAATACTCAGCGGGGTCGAGAGGCGAAAGGAAATAACATAGAGATTAATAAGAAAAGATAAGATAAACTGTCCGAAAGGAAAGCAATTAGGGCCATATTGTGCCGCGCCGATGAGACGCACTCGTGTCGGAGAGTGACGGAGCGTAGATATTGGGCGCGGGGGTGGGGGCCGGCGGGGGGGGGGGGTCCGATGTATAGCTAGTTGTGACGAAACTACTACAAATTGTCGACAATTGCTTCGTTATCGATGCGTAGTCTGCCTGCCAGCGGGGCGGGGGGACGGCGGATGAGAGGGAGGGGGAGGCGGGAGGCAGACGGTAGCGCAGGGCATCCCCAATTCCAACATCAACCTATGAATACATTAAACGCAAGAGAAATAACAGCTCCGAATAACGGCGTTCATTTTTTCTCCGTTCCTCGCCCCCCGCTGCCTGCGCCCCGCTCCCCCTCCCCGCTAACGATTCATGCCGCTTCCTAAGCGGGTCGTGTTTGCGCTGAAATATCGGTGCTCTTTGAACAAGAGACGTCGGGGGGGGGGGGGGGGGGGAGCACTACGCTTGTAGCGATAGAAATGTGTTCTAACTGGTATTATATTACAAATAGAATAAGTCTGCTTGTTTGTAATCTCTGGTCTCTCGTAATCTCTGGAACTACTGAATTGAACTGGTTTTGTGTTAACAGCAAAAAAAAAAAAATTAGAAAATTCTGGGAATGCGTAACACTTGAAATAACTGACTTTTTTCAACCATCTCAAAAAAAATTATGTATCTAATCATTATTTATAATAGTTTGAAAACGATTTGACTTTAGGAAAGTTGTGAACGAAAGGTGTATAACGGTTATAACTGCGTACGCTATACCTTTGCTCACGTTGTATAGAGGTAGGCACTTTCGACTGTTGGAGAGGCGAAAAAACGCAATAAAGTAACGCCGCCATCGGTTGAACTAGGGATGTTACGGAGGGAGGATTTGTCTGAGTCGGAACCGGAATCGGAGTCAAGGTGGTATGTGGTTGTGGGAGAAAGATGTGTTGATCGTCATCCCTAAACATTATAATTATTATTCATTTATTGTTCTTAAATTTAGGTTTTTAATTATTATTATTGTTATAATCCCTATATATTGCGTATAATGAAAGAGGAATCGACGACAGATAATACATGCGGAACCCTCCGATTTAAAAGTGCCGGAGCCGAAATTGCACCCGGAGCTGTAAAATCAGTCGGAAGTCCTGACTCAATCGGAGTCGGAGTGGGAGCTTCGTAACATCCTTAGCCTGAAACTTCAGCCAGTGCGGTGTGTGCACGCTGTGATAGGTTCCCGGCGATATCGGAACCAATTCCACGGATCTGGGATGAGGAGGGACGTGGGGGGAAGGAGAGGGGGCAAGGGTCGTCGTATAACGGGGCGATGGGAAAAGTAATGTATAGAGCGAGCCTCCGCGACGGCGTTGTTGCCGTGTTCTTTATCGCTGATAGTAAAATTTTATACAACAGTTCCCGATACGCACTGAACGCTCCACCCGCCGGGGAACCGACCTTACAGTGGAGTGCGTGACGCGTATCGTTCGTAACGCTCAGAACGCTCACTGCTATTTCTGTCACGGAGCTCTTACATAATTACGTATATTTTACTTATGCTCAAACATTGTAATATTTGATACTAAACTGCTTACTTGCGGCACTAGTCGGAATCGGAAGCAGAGCAAATTGTCTTTTCAATACCATAATATATGGGCCATAGAGTTGTTTTAATACATTATGGATTACAATAGATTCCAATTGAATTCAAAATTGATGCACAGAAACAATCGATGGATGCATGGGGCCGGGCGGCGCGAAATTACTTTCGACGAGACGAAGGCACAGGCATAATATACTCGTACGTGTACAACGTTCTTGGCCTTTTTAGCCCTAAAGTGGCTTCACTCTGTTTGCGCTCACTGCTCTATGATGGGCCCCTATCCCGCCGCCCACCGCCCACAGGGTAGATGAGCATTACTTTCAAAGCGCGATGGGTTTAGTGCTACTTTAGATGAGATTGTTGACCGACACGATAATAATAGGGTGAGAAAGCGTGTACGTTTTCAAAAATCCATTGGTTGTCCAGAAAAACAATATTATGTGAAAGATTTTGTTCTCAGGGATGGACAGTTTTATGCCTTTCGATTTAGTGACCACTATCCCACTAACTCTGTGTAGAGTATTCAGTTAAATTTTTTTTTCGTGACCAAGTAACATGCCGATAAGTTTATTTATTTAAATTTTTTGCACAATATGGTACAAAAGGCAAACTTAATGATATTGTGGTATTCTCTGCCAGTCAACCTCCACCTTCATTTTCTATAGCCATAACGATTAAAGATTGTTGACTTGGTTAAGGGGACAGGGGTTTTAACTTTCAGTGTAGTAGGATCCTTTCTCAATGGCCGGATGATATTATGATAGCTTTGTCTACCAGGTGTGTAATGTGTATGTGAAATCCCATTCCCAATTTTCTGATCGCCGAATACGTTCATTGCGGAATCTGCGGATTATTTAGTACACGTGCGTTCTAGTGTTTTGTATCGTTTTTTTTTCTATTTCAATTCCAACTTGCCAGTGAATCATAGAGCACCAACTATCGCAACGTACTGCGCTCCACCACAGCGGCAAATGGGGCGTCATTTGCTCGGCACACTGCCGCTCTTTCATGGCTGTGTTTTAGCGCGTCGCTGCTATAAGCCTTTTTCAACGACAGAGCTCTCAAATTCCACGTCTCGCCAGCTTCCGAGAATTTTATGTGTGTATAACGTCACTTCATTTTAATTGAGAACCTTTTTTTAATACGCTTCTTGTGTAGGTTTTTTTGTTTCAAAATTTTGTAACTAAATTTTTCTCCACTTCGTAATGAGCCAACTGATTTTGGTGATGATACGATACCTAAAGGTTTTAGTTTGGTGATTTCTGGGTTACAGTTTATTTTAAAGTAGCTTGACAATTGACAAGTAATGAAATAACACATAACTTATGAGCAAAATAAGGACAATTGTGTTTACCTTATTACATTGTTTAAATACCAACAAAATGTTGAACATAAAAATGATGACACAAAATGGCGCTATAATTTTAAAACACGATTTACTCAAAATTTCTCCAGTGTGGGTTAACATACTATTGCTTATCTACGTCCTCTTATGAGCTATGAATATGGACAGGGTAAATGAGAGTGTTCCATAGTTCTGTATAACTTCAGCTGGAAAGCCAACAACGACGGTCTCAAACTTTGCCTACGAAAGAGAAGTTGCGTCGGTCGAGTCGCGACTGAGCAACTCTGCCGTATCTATGCCATAGGTACAGACTTGGCATAGCTACTTGTACGGCGCTAAGTGCACACGTGCGGGGTGTGCATGTGGTGGTGGTGGGGGGGGGGCACATACAACTTGATATTACCCGACACACGCCCAGCGGCGCGGCGACAGCACACACCACTCTAGCCTCTAGGCTCGCCGCTAGGTCGCGGTGGGGCGCGGGGCGCGGGGAGTGGCGCTTCTGCGCGTAGTATTCTCATTTGGCATGGTATCAGACACAGTTCAACACAGGCCGACACAGGACACAGTAAGCACAGTGCGGCTCAGTTCCGGATAGTGCGTTACGTATTTCGATCTTTCCAGATAAAGACCTAGCATTAATTTCACCAATATTATATTATTAGAAACACACTAGCTCCATGGTTTCACTCGCATGAACCCGTATATTCTCCTTTGATGTAGACAGTAAATAAATTAAATTAATGTCTCACAACGCTCAAAATGCAATGTGCAAGAAAGCAGCTTCCTTACTGCAGGCTGTAGCGCATAACACTCAGAACAGCATACTGAAAATGATAGTTGACAGACCGGCCTGTCCTTTCAGGAGACACTGGCTGGACCCGGACCCCGATTATAGGTATCCGTAAATAAAATTTGTTTATCATTTTATCGTTTTGATAAATAGGTACCTACTAATAATACTAACATAGTATGTAAGTACAACTATTCTAGTTACTAGCTCCTCACCTGAGCTCCTCCCTAACCGTCTATGGACTAGTATGTCAAATAAAGAAAAAATTAAATAAAAAAATTAAAATACAAAGTGACGGGCACATTAAAATTTAAAAGTACCATTCATTCATTCATTTATTTGCTTTCAACATGGTTACAATATACATGGATTAATCTTTTTAATACAGTTGCTCAAAAAGTGGCGTATTGCAGGGACGTTTAGCGTTCGGGATGTGGGCTATTACATACTCGAGCTTTTTGTTTACCTTTCCCGAACTCGTGCGTTCTCTTTGCCAACTGTCAAAAATGGCGACACGACTTTGACACACTTTTTGCATTGCGAAACGTAGGTTTCGCATTACTAATACGACTAGCGCCATCTCTTGATCACAGTTGGAACTTAGTTGAGTTTGTTGTGTTTTTGATATTTTATTAAATTGCTTAATTTTTTCGTAACTGTATTAAAAATAGTTGTTCAGTACACGTGCGGAACCGTCATTGCAACTAGTTCCGACTGTCAACCCTCACCTTCGGCTGCGCCTCGGCTCGGGTAGACATTTGTCGGAACTCTTTGCAATGACAGGCTTTCCGCACTTATAATGAAATATACTATTGTGAGGGCTTAGGTATTTAACAATTGCAAAGCCATTTAACTTAATTTTATTACAATAGCTAGCTAACCCGCGCGGTTTCACTCGCGGTTATTTCAGAGTTCCCGCGGGAATTCCGGGAGTACCCTATATCACTCAGGATCACTTTAGCTTCCTATCTATTAGTGAAAGAATTTTCAAAATCGGTTCAGTAGATCCATAGATTACAACCTCACAAACTCCGGAGTTCCCGCGGGAATCCCGGGATAAAAAGTACCTTATGTCACTCAGGATCACTGTAGCTTCCTATAAGTGAAAGAATTTTCAAAATCGGTTCAGTACGTCCAGAGATAGCTGTTCCCCGTGGTTTTACCTGCGGGAATTTCGGAGTTCCCGTGGGAATTCTGGGATGAAAAATAGATAGTAGCCGGTTCTCAGACCTACTGAATATGCATATAAAATTTCATAAAAATCGGTCAAGCCGTTTCGGAGGAGTATGGGAACGAACATTGTGACACGAGAATTTTGTATTATAAGGATATGTTACTAGTGTTCCTATTATCGTATGTGCTTACAAAACTGTTTGGTTTTGCTAAACGCCCGACGCGACGCGTCGATATCTACAGGCATCGAGATCGGAATACACTTGGCTCCAAATAAGTAGGTAGGAGTACCCGACTATCCGTGTGTACTAATACGTATGGCGGGACTCGGAAAGGAAAAGTTGTGAGGTTACCTGTGCTCACAACTTTTTCTTCTCAACTCCAACTTTCTCTAAAGATATTTTTCCCTGACAAGAAATTGGAAAATAGCTTAAATATATAATAAGTGAATTTCGCAAAAAATTAGATATCGTTTACTGTCGGCCCGTCTCAGGGGTGAAGTTCAATCAATCACTCCCCCCCCCCGCCCCCGCCCCCACCGCCGCACCCCCCGCGCGACTTTTAAGTCCTAATAAATGATAATGTCGTCGCGTCGCGACCTTACCACGGGCGGGCGGGGAGTGGGGGGCGGGGGGGCGGCGCACGTGGGGCGCGGGGGCGCGCGGGAGGGGGGCGGGGGTGATGTTGAAAGAATGCGGTAATTAGGCGGCAGATGATTGTTAACATCGGGGATGTATTCATGAGGGTGCGGGGCGCGTGGGGGGCGGGCGGGGGAGCTAATGACCGCTTGCGAAATAACAAGCCGCTCGGAGCTCCAGTTTGACACTCGGGTCGAGATTAGCATAATACATTGCGCGCCCTGAATAATGTTCCACGATGACTTGTTTTCGCCGTCTCGAGCTCGAGGTGGCGATTTCCCACTTATTGTGCACTCGGTGAACACTTTGCAAGGACAGAGAGGATGAATGAGTATAATGTACCTAACTAACCCTTGGTAAATAAAATAAATAAATCTATAAGTACAACAGAGAAATGAAAACTAAAAATTATTAAATTTAAAATTACATTCCAGAAACTGAATTCAATATTTTTATCGCCCTTAACCCCTACAATTTTTATGACGCAATCATCAAAAATTCGCGTTGTATACTGTGTCGGCACAATCTGCGGCCACACAAACAGTGCCGCGGGATTTGTCGACGTTAATGACGAGCTATTACACCGAGGGCGACGCGGGGGCTGGAGGGAGGGGGTATGGAGGGGGCTCGGAGTGTGTGGTAGGGGGGGGGGGGGGGGGAGGGGAAGGGAGGCCGCAAATTATTTACAAATGAAGCAATTGAAATAAAAAACGTATTTGGGACTATAATAGGATCAAAGAAGTGTTTGTAAAAGATGAATAAATTTAATTATTAAGTTTATTATATTACTGTAGGTACCTATGCTACTTGATGTACACATATACAGGAGAATCAATGCGTTATCTATTTCGTAGCTTATAAAACTCTTGAAAAACGTTACAAAAAACGTTAACTCCGGCTCGATACGTACAGAGTCTTGGAGGACGAAATTCCCAGGATTGTTCTAAGATCGGGTTCTTTGCCTCGTCCACATTCTCCGTAGGTCCCTATTGGCTTCGCTTGGAGTCGGCCGACGCTTTGGTATAATGTTCAATTATTTTTGCACACGTCACACCTCGGCCGCCTCAGCCGGGCTCTATAAGCTCTATATCGCTCTACTTCCATCCATCCTCTCCCACTGACTGCAGCATCTTCATCCCATACGCTGTTTTAGTCTTTCACCGCGCAACATTTCTGTGATTAAATCTGTTATAGTAAACTGTCCACTGGCGTAGTTTAAAAAAAAAGATAACTCTATTTTAATTGAGACCGCAGCCATCAGTCACAATTTCAACATCGGTTCAGTGTTGATTTTGAAAAAGAAATTATAGACACGTCGTGCATGTGTTTATGGTCGTATATAACGTCTGTACGGGTTGTTGAACCAGAATTAGGAATATTATGAAAACAATGGTTCTCAGCTATGTCGGGAGTTTCTGAGTGAATTGCGAGATCCGAGCGGATAAAACCGCACGGAACAGTTTATTAACACAAATATAAAGCCTTCACACAACTCCTCGACAACGCCCCGCTAAGTCCGCGCTCCCAGGCCTTTCTCTCCTCTAATCTGAGTACTCGAGTGTAATGAAGCTATTTTTCTCTCAACGAAAACTTTTGTAAAGGAAAACTGCGAAGTTAGGTTTTGGACACAGAGGTCTTTACTTACTAACGATGGACCGACAAACAATCCGAGAGAAACGACGAAAGTTTCTCACCCACCCGGGTTCACCCAATTCGATTCAGTTTTTTTGATAGATACGCATTTACCTAAAACATTAAAGTAGGTACATTTGATACGGCGCTTTCAACTGTATAGGCATTATTTACCACTAAATATTTTCTGGACATAATTACTTGGATAATTTATGTTAGTGAAACGTTTAGAGCAGATGCGGCAACAGTTTCGAGTTTCGTCGAGCAATTAACAGAATTAAGCGTCCTGTTTGTGTTCTGTACTGATGCGACTGCAAAGTAATTAAGTAAACAATTTGCTCGTTTTTCCTACTGGGTTCCCGCATTATCTTGCGGTATCTGGCTGCTATCACCGACACCCGGCCACTGCCTTTCTGCCAATCCCCTCTCCCGCTGCTTTCCTGCCTACCCCTCAGGCCGTACACTATATTGTTCGGAACGGAACACAAAAAACGCCTTCCAGACAACATCTCTGGACCACTTAAGATATAGATACAGCCTCCACTGTCTTCCGCATCCACGTCCCGGGGGTGCCGGGACCGAAAGGGGTAAGCGGCGGGCTCGCAGGGGGAGGGGAGGAGCGGGTGCCGTCACGTGCAGGTCGGGGACGCGGCCAGCATTTTAATAGCACTCTTTGTAAGGACTCAGCACGGATTTGAAGGCGGAATACTTCATCCGCCATGAGATTAGCTTGCGTCGGTTGCTGGCTCGTTTGCCATTCATTGCGTGTTCCCGTCGAGCTTAGATTCCGAGCCTCGTGTCGCAGCGTCGAGGAACGGCGCACCGCCGGGTGGGCACGTCGCGGCCGCGTAGCGAGTGACGTCACGCGGTACGGAGTGGGCGAGCTGGGGTAATGCCTGATGCAATTACACGCGATCCTCATTCGTTCGTGACACAGAACAACACTCGTTTTGCAACGTGCTCATAAAGATAGAGCGGCTGTACACAGAAGTTATAGATTATATATCCACAGGAAATACGAATAAATACATAGATAGATCGAGATTAAACAACATTGACGGCACGACAGAACAAGTAAGTCATAAAACATATTCTATTGCGGAATATAAAGCTGAAACTAAAACTACTCGACTTCGATAAAGTTACGACAGAGTTGTAATAAATCTTGTTATCTACGATTCTATAGAAAACTGTAAGCAAAAGTTAGCAGTTTCCGTGCAATGATTTCGTTCAATACTTGTTCAGACTCGAGATTCGATAACCTGAAGTGGGTGCAATCTGTTCGAGTTATTACATCTATTACTGACGTGACGTCCCATTCTGTTTTAGAATGTTTTTCTTCATAAAGTATTGTTATAGCTTTAGAATCCATATAAATAAGGTCAAAGAAAGTTTCCCTTCAAGTTGGGCGTCACTTTGCAGTACAATATTAATAATGTTTCCAGTCGTCGCCATTGAATCAACAGGGAAAAAAAGTTGGCGCGGAATGTTTTCCACGTCAGCCTGAATATGTTCCGATGTGAAGAAGTTAGTTCGGAACTTGTGTCCATACATAATTAAACAACGGCCCGTCTCTGTCTCTGACCGCCCACCGACGACGAACTCGTCCACGGGTCGTGGGCCCAACTCGTGCCTAACTCGTGCCTAACTCATGCCCACGCCTGTAGGAGATTGGACCACACGCCGCTCATTTACAATTCGTATTCAGTAGAAACACAAAGTCAGTCGGAAGTTCTCATGAATAAGTTTTTTTAACTTCTCTAAAAAATTAAAAGATTGATTTTTGCTAAAGGATCTGGTAATTTTTTATTCACAATAAAATTAAGTTTAATCTAACAAATCTCAAATCTTAACATAATATTACATTAGTTATGAAAATAGTGAAATATCTACTATGATTTATACGACACGAATATTTGTTGAACTGAAACAATCGAATAGACAATTACACACGTTACAATTCAAATTATTCTTTAAAAATACTTTTTAGTTAAAGTTATGATTTTTGTTCTATATTTTATATTATACATTCTTACTTTTATCAGTCTGCATTATTTACATAAATTTGTTGCAGTTTCAGTTTCTCGACTTTCATTATAAAGATGAAACCGCGATATCAGTCCCGCGTAAATTAAAACGATGACGAAAAAATGAGTTCAAATTATTTACTTGTGAAGAGAACTGAGGTCATATCGTTGACGATACAATTCTTGCTGTCAAATTTCAGAAGCCTGCACACTTACATTTTCCTTACGTGACGATTTCTGCCAGTTCACTCTACTGTAACTTCTTTCCAAACATGTCATTACGAAAAACAAAATTAATTAGTGTTTTACGAGTGACGCAGCTGTGATCATTAAAAGCATTTCGCCCGTCCTCAGACTAGATTAACTTTACAAAACTCTCCATATTTAACATTGAGCTTTTAAAAAATCAAAGACAATGGCTGTCACGTAGTCTCCAGAGCTCCATAATGTTGATTACAACAAAATACCTCAGCGATAGTGTCGTGCAGACCTTTCGCGTATCACTCGCCTCGCAGTCAACACTGATGAACCCCTGTTATTAATAACATCCCCTTAGCCTCCCCCCTCCTCGCCACACCTCCCCGAGTCTCCCGCGCCCCAAGTATTCACAGTTTATTTAGAAATCCACAAAGCTCTAATACTTTAACTCAATTTGGGTTCTCTCTCTCCTGAGCAACTTTTAGCTTTTGAACGTTTCCTCTCCCAAATTTAATGTTCAAGTTATAATTTCTCGCTCCTTTCGGTTGGTTTTCACTTCGCCGCTATTTCACGAACCTCCACAGCTCGGTGGGGCCGCGGTCGCTTGTTCTCACCAATTTGTGCTTCAGCAATTTGCGAGTATATAGTAACCGTACTAATTGGAGGAAACAGTATAAAACATTAAGAAAAACTCCGAAGTCCGCTATTGTTAATGGAATTCTTTTTCAAGTCATTCGAATCTTTCTCGACTTGTCGAGTGATCTCAAGAAGTACTCAGTCGAGAAGTCTCATCGCATCGTGATAGCGGATATCCGAGGCGGGATGTCCTCGAGACGAGATGACAGGCTTCGAGCGTGCTTGTCTTGTTTTAATTTTCTGTGACTCTTGTGCTCGTAGATATCTTTACTAATATTATAAATGCGAAAGTGAGTTTGAGTGTTTGTTTGTTTGTTACGCTTTCACGGCGAAACGTCTCAAACGGTAACCACGAAATTTTGCATACACGTCAGGTACTTTAATAAATTAATTGTAGTAATTTCGGAGCTCCCGCGGGAATTCCAGGAGTAAAAGTACCCTATGTCCTTCTCTGTACCTCTGACAACGTGCATGCCAAATTTCATCCAAATCCGTTCAGCCGTTTTTGCGTGATTGAGTAACAAACATTCAAAATATCAAAAATCTAAACATCCAATAATATACACTTTCATATTTATAATATTAGTAGGATTGACGCATAATAGCTCTTTTTTAACCGACTTCCGAAAAGGAGGAGGTTCTATGTTCGATTGTATGTATGTTTTTTTTTTTTTTTATGTATGTTCACCGATTACTCGAAGATGGTTGGACCAATTTGGAAAATTCTTTTTTTGTTTGAAAGGGTATACTCCCAGTTAGGTCCCATTGCCACCAAGTCGGGATCTGATGATGGGGTCTTGGAGAAATCGAGGGAACTCTTCAAAAATTATAGGCACACCTATAGCGAATTGGGTATTTTTTAGTAAATCGTTCATTTGTTTCCGAAAAGCGAAATTTGAAGAAGTGGAACTGATGATGAAAACCACAGATGGTCATCGGAACTACTCAACAATAATACGTAGTTCACGGGTTCGGATTGGAGCGATTTCGAAAATTGTTTTTTTGTTTGAAAGGGGATACTCCCAAATTGATTCCATTGTCACCAAGTTTTAGATTTTTAGTTTTGTGTTTTTGGAAGTCGGTTTTAATTTTTTTGTTAAAATTTTGTTTATAACGTCAATAAAATTACAATAATTATGACAGCACCCGCAAAATATCCGCCCTTCACAGTTTGCCGGCGCAATGGCTGGAGAGAAGAAGCTGAGCAACTAACTCCCTAGCAGCACGCTTGGAGTCATAGTCACGGACTATTCTTGTGGGGATAGTTCATTCACACAACATCCACATTCAAGAATGACACTTGTCCGCAGGCTTCTCTTCCTGCACGAGCTCTGAATGGAGCAGCTCGGCCCTCCCCCGCACGCCCCCCGCCCCTCCGGACCTGGACGAGGAGCTGCTCCGAGACGCGCCCCTCTACCCGCCCCTCCGGCACCCCCTCGATGACCCGCACCAATACGACGAACGAAACGAACCAAACGAAATCATTTACAACGAGCCAGAGACCGCCGCGGAGGTCGCCCGGACCTCGGCCGGCCTCGACGCGCGCGACCATGAGACTGAAGCGGAAACGATGGTACAAAGTGGAGGGGAAGAGGACGTCGCGGGGGGAGGCGTGACGTCACAAGATATTGACGATAGGAAGAAGCGGAGCAGCGGCAGCGGCTGGCATAACAACTCGAAGGTAAGACTGGGCAGTATGTCGTTAGATGGTCTAACAACGGTCTTTTGGTATTCAGGAGATATGGAAATTATGGCAATGTGATGATTTTAAATTGTAATATAAAATATTATGCTTACTTTATGAAAGTTAAGTTTTGCCCATAGATTATTATCATAAGCGTTTCTTAAATAAATAAGTGTGTAATATAGCTGACAAAGTTTACAATTACAAAATTATTAAGGGTTTGTCAGTAAAAGCTCTTTAGAGTTGTCCTCTGAGTGACGCGATACCCTTTTCCCTTTGTTTGCTTGTTTGCAATTAGTGTATCCCCGAGTTAACTGGACAGCTGTCCCGCAGGTGGGCGCTGCCGGCGGCGGTGGGCCGGCGCGGCGCGTGCAGACCGGCGACACCATCCTCAACATCCGCGGCGCGCTGCGCGACTCCATCGGGGACGCGGGCGCGGCGCCGCCTCCCGCCGCCCCGCCGCGCACCTCGCGCGTCGACACCTTCGTGATCCGGCCGGCGCACGCCGCGCGCCGCGCGCCCGCCGCGCCGCCCGCCGCCCCGCCGCGCGTCCTGCCGCCTCAGCAGGTACCTCACGATCGAAGGTCTTCGGGAGTGTCCACTGACCATTTGAGTTTGTTGTTAAAGAAAATACATGCTGTGGACACAGGAGGAGCTGACGCCTCTTTGAGTTGTCGAAGCCAACTAGATAAAGACGAGGCGAGCTTATGGAGGTTACTTAGTTGATATAATGATGATGTTAGTTTTGATTAATAATGGAGACATGGAGAAGACCTCGTAAAACCTCCTAACTGGTTTTTACTTTACAAAAAAATAAAAGTGATCAGTTAATTTATTTATTTATTTATTGGAGAAAAAACAGCCATAAGTCGGAATACAATTAACATTCCAAAAACTAACAGTTAGACAAGATCACTCATATAAAGGCTGTAGCGACTTAAATATAGACCTAATTGTTAATTTAGCTGTAAGTTTTCCAAAGTAAATAAAATAAAATAAAATAAAATAATTTTTTTTTTTTTAAATCTGCCTTTATCAGGATTCTAGAAGACAAGATCCTATGATATATGTTCTTCCCTAACTGATGACACCCTCGTCCCAGGCCCCCCGCTACGAGCGTGAGCTGCTGGTGGAGGCGCACTCCCGTGCGCGCATCGAGTGCGATCTACGGGACGTCACCGACATAAAGTGGTACAAGGACAACGAGGTGAGTCGTCTGATTAAGGCTGCGTTCTGCAACAGCTCTGGCCGTTCCGAAAATCTTGCCTGTGCCCGGTGTGCCTTCATTCAACTGAGTCGTTCGGAAACATGCAGCGGTACACATTGGTGTGCCACCAAACCACCCGGTGAAATAGTGCGGGAATTCGGATTGGACTCGGAGTACCTGTCCCATTGAGCTACAAAAACGTTGTTCAGAAATACATCAGACCGGAATGCAAACGACATCTCCACTTTCTTTTCCACCTAACCACGAGAGTCGAGACCATACGGAGTGTGTAGTTTCGGAACGCAGTAAGGACGATTAAGCCACGTGCGTCATGCGAGTCGGTAGGTGACCTCGATCTCGCCCGCAGCTGTTCCCGCTGGGCGCGGAGGGCGCGGGCGCGGGGCTGGCGGCAGGGGTGGCGGCGTGGCGCGGGGGAGCGGCGCTGGAGCTGGCGCGGGCGTCGCGGGGGGACGCGGGTGCGTGGCGCTGTGCGGGGCGGGGCCGCGGGGGCGAGCTGCTCAGCGGGCGACCCACGCAGCTGCTCATATACGGTATTGCAACTCATTATTTCCTGTTTCTAAACTCTTTTGACAAGCTTCCCATCCCTTACCTGGTGTGTGATGTGTGGTATCGGTGCAGAGGCGGTGCGTGCGGTATACCTGGCGGTGGACGGGCGGCGGCTGGACGCGGGCAACACGTGGGTGCCTGTGCGGGACAAGACCGTGCTCGAGGTGCGCTGCGTCGCCGAGGGTGAGTGGACCCCGGTCAGCTGCCGCGGCAATGGTGTTGTGGCAATTTCAGAAAAAAAAAAAATTATTCAGTCCCGAATTTCATCAGGGCCAAATTTTAATAAAAGATTTGACTTTGACTTTGACATCAATACATGCTTCTTTTAGTGAACACCAACCCATTTAGCCGAGTTGACAATATATGATCGCAACCGCATCGAAAACTAAAGAATGAATCGTCATGTCACTTAGTCATTGTAAATCATGTGAACGATTCCATTCCTTAGGTAGATTAAAAGTGGCACATATTAGCACTTCTAGCGTATTGTTTGTGTCGAAATAAACTTAATATTATTATTATTGTTGTTAGCATTAATGTCAAATTTTAGCAGAGACGTTCTTTATAGCTTAATAAACTAGGTTCCTATTATCGACGCCATCATCGATTGTACATACCTTCCCACTTTTGGGCGCTGATGACTTTGATAGCAGTAGTGTCTCTCTATACTTGACCTTCGGTCGAGGAGGACCACATCCAAATGGAGGTAACACATCGCCTGACGCCGCAGGTGGGGTCCCGGCCCCGGAGCTGTCGTGGCGGCTGCTCGCCCAGGAGCCGGGCCTGGAGCACCGCCCCTATCTGCGGATACATCCCACCAACTACTCTATTGGTAAAATTACCATACGTATAATAATCTATTGTTATATTGAATGAGACAGCGGGTTCGTGAGGGGTCAAAAAAGAGCGGCGGGCGCCCTACAGTTACAGGCGACCCTCGCTCCTCGTCATTCCTGGTATAAAGGGTAACAAGGGTGATAATTGAACGTGAAAACGCAGCGAGTTTCATTGGTGGTCTTTTGCACCGGGAGTAACCAGGGAGGGACTATTTGATTGAGGTGTGAGAACGTAGGAATCATGACGTAATTAATTAATGACGCTTAGAAATAATAATGCTCAATTCGCTCTCCTGTTTTCTATAATATGGACTTTTTCATCACAGCCGACCTTGCCTCCATCATAAAAGCCCCCTCGATAGCTACTCGTATGGCTGAGAGTGGGGCTGCTCATGTTTGTGCGCAGACGGCGTGTGGTGGTCGCGCGCGGTGGTGACGGCGGCGCGCGAGCTGCACAACGCCACGCTGCGCTGCGATGCGCGCCAGCGGGTGCCTGCCCCGCCCCCTCCCCTGCCGCCGTCCTCGCCCTCACTGCACCCGCCCCCGCCCGCGCCTCCGAGCACGCCCACGCCGCCCCCGCACCACACGCTCGCTGCCAAGCTGGAAATACATGTCACCTGTGAGTAACACGACATAATCCTCTCCTATCAGGTCGGTGACAGCGTGTAGGGCCGTGTGTGATGCGTGTTGTGTGTCGTCAGATCCGCCGTCGTTTGTGATCTCGCGCTGGCCCGGGTTCGGCGTGTCGCTGGTGGCGGGCGGCGCGGCGGCGCTGCGCTGCGACGTGGACGCCAACCCGCCCGCGCGCGCCTGGTGGCTGCGGGACGACGCGCCCGACACCAGGTACCCAGCACCCACTACCCGCACAGGGACACGACACTATCTGTAATTCGCTGTTTGTTCTGTACGTAAAAAAATACCATATTTATTCGTTTAAAATAAAAGTAAAATCAAGAGCAACAAAAGCAAAGGAAACGAAAATGAAATGAAAATGGTTGATCTCTGCAAAAGAAACGATTCGGTATTTGTTTGTTAGATTTTGCTGATAGGAAGTCGACCGTTCTGTGTGCACGTGTTGATCCCCCCCTCCCCCTCCCCCTCCCCCAGCTCCCCGCCACCGGCCGGCGAGGGCGAGGGCGGCGGCGGCGGGGCGCGCGGGGCGGCCACGCTGCGCTGGGCGGCGCTGGCGGGCGCGCACGCGGGCTGGTACCGCTGCCGCGCCTCCTGGCTCAACGCCGAGTACTCCTCTATCGGATACTACCTCAACGTCATCTGTGAGTACCCAACTACCACCGACACCAAGTGTCACACGAATATCTACTGTCCCACTTGTATTCGTAATAACAGCCGAAAGACGTCCACTCCTGGACATAGGCCTCCCCCAAGGATTGCCACAACAACCGGTCCCGCACTTCCCGCATCCATTGGCCTTCCGCGACCTTCACCGAGTCGCCGGTCCACCTTATGTACGAAGTACGTACCTACGAATGTCGCGTCTTCAGGTATCCAATTTGTTTTGCTGCCAACTATTATATTTAAAGATTTATTGACAGCGAGCCAGAGGCCGAGACATAACGTGATAACCAAAGGGAATACTAGAGATGGATAATTGCTAAGTAGCTAAAGTTCAAGGACGGCAAAACATTCGAACGGGAGTCAGACCACTGATGACATGATGGTTTAAAGAGGTAGAGATATATAAAGAGATAGAGAAGCTTTTATCCAGCCTGCAGTGAATGTCTGTCTGCAAGTAATTATGATAATAGCTGATGAGTCTCGTATTTTTTTTAATCACTAGCTCCCGAAGAAACTGACTCGCAAGTGGCAGAAGAAGCGACGGTGGAGGAGCCGGTTCACCAGAAGGTGGAAGTGCCTCTCGGCGGGAGCGTGCAGCTGCACTGCCCCAAAGGTGAGTCAGGTCGAGGATCCTGTGTTTGATTTAGTTCAGCACATATCTTTGTGTTTACAGAGATATGTGTATTGTTATTAAAATCAAATTTCAAACACTTATGTTAATAATTCCTCTCAAACTAAATGTAGTTTCATCTTCTTTTTCAACATTTATCAAATACCTGATTTTCATACGATTCAATATTTTGAGCTATTGTGTTCATCTTTTCAGTATTTGAGTCCTTTTTTTGCTATCACTCTTTTTCAGCTAAAGAAGTTTATTTTCTTTAAGGACGAGTTTAACTCTGATCTTCCCGAACCAAAGAATGTTGTCACCGCTATTGGTGACGATAGCATAACTGTGGCGAGTAGTGTAGTGGCTTCCCTCGAGGTGAGGCTACTACCATTTCGCTGCATGCGATGATAGCTGAACCTTGAGACCATACCTAATGAAGCTTCATAATTTTTGGTAGTGGGAGTGGAGTGGTATACGCATTATTCCCCTCAAATCAAACCAGACCCAGGGGTGTTAACACACTCCTCAGTGAGATTTGAACCCACAACCTCCAGCGAGTGCACTCCACTACAAGCCGCTCGACCACGGAGGCGTAGTTACGTGTGATGGTGTGTGGTGATGAGTGGTGATGTGTGGTGACGTGTGCAGGCAGCGTGGGCTGCTGGTCGCGGCGCGTGGTGGGCAACGCCACGGAGTCGTGGGCGCCGGCCGGCTCGCAGCACGCGCACGGTGTGCTCGGTACGTCACTAGCACTCGTAGTCTTGTTCACCTCTATCATATTTTTCCACTATGGTACGTATTAAATTATTAAACTATACAAAACTTGCGCCAAAGATAAAGTGGTCAATTAGGGTTCAGAATGTAAACGTTGTTTTTGCTGTTAATGATTCTTTATCTGGTAGAGAAGAGAAACCATTGTTTTTTTTCATTCTCTTTAATGTTCTCTTCTCTCATATTGAGCTAAAGTAATCATAATATGAACCTCTTATATCAAGTCCTATGTTTCCACTCAGGCATTAAAGATGCTCTATACCAAGAGGGCGGTGAGTACCGCTGCGTGGGCGCGCAAGCGCCGGACATGGCGCGCCTCCGGGAGCTGAAGCGGGTCACGCTGCGGGTCACCGGTGAGATGTTTATGGTTACGTTATACATTGATAAGTTAAACGTTTCGAGTATCCTTAATATACGCATTTTGTCATATTCGTCCAGCGGTCGAGCGTCGCCTCTAATGAAAACGACATCGAAATTATCAAAATGAACACCACGTGTCACTGTTGTTCATCTTCTTTTAATATAATGGGTTCCACTTTGTTGCTTTACTCACAATGGCTGTCACTGTTGTTGAGTCGCGGCTCACCCGGGGGCTGTGTAGGTCGCGTCTCACCCGGAAGGCTGTGTGGGCCGTGTTTCAGCCAGGAGGCTGTGTGGGTCGCGACTCACTCAAGGGGCTGTGTGGGTTGCGTCTCACGCCGGGGGAGATGTGTGGGTCACAGGCGGTGCGGCGACGACGGCGACGGCGTTGAGCGCGGAGCCGGCGCCGGGCGGCGGCTGGCGGCTGGCGTGCGGCGCGTGCGGGCGCGGCGCGGTGCGCGTGCTGTGGGTGTGGGCGCGCGGCGGGCGCGCGATGCCGGCCCAGCTGCAGCCCGACCTGGCGCAGCACTGCTGGCGCACCGAGCTGCTCGTGCAGCACCCCGACGAGGTGTGGTGCGTCGCGGCGGGCGGGGACGCGGGCGCGGCGGGGGGCGCCGTCGCCGTGTTCCCGCCGCGCGCCGCGCCCCGCACCCCCGCGCCCGCCCGGCACACGGTGCGCGCGCCGCACGACGCCGCCGCCCGCGCGCCCGCGCCCGCCGCCGCCCTGCTGCTGGCGGGCGGTCTCCTCTTACGCGCCGCCACGCACTGAGCGGCCGACGCGCCTCGAGTGGTGGATGACATTCGGAATGTTAAGCGGCCTCTTCTTTCGTAAGGTTTCGTTCCCAACCGTCACCCTTCGATCCCGCCGACGTGACTCGCGCGCGCCCATCTCGCGCGGCGGCCGAACGACTGCCCGGCGGCGGTCGCCCGGTCCTGTTTCGAGCCTAGCTCGTTCTTATTTATCTTCTATCCCTTCCGTTTATGTTTCTCTATTGCCGTTACGGTAGCGAGGCGAAAGCCTATGCAAAAACAGGAAGAGAATGTGCCAAATTGTTGATATTTTTAAAATATAGATTTTTCTTATTGTACTGAAGAGAAGAAAGGAATATTGTGGATCGATCGTTAATTTTAGTTTTGTAAAAATACGAATCGATAACGTAGTGCATTGTGAGAACACCAATTGCGATACGACTCAGAATTTAAAGTAAAGAAAAAAGCCGAGGCCGCTGTGCCAGTTAGCTGGACGCGAGCTGATGCGACCTTAGGTCCTAGCATTATGCCATGATATTATATTTTATATAAATGAATGTCGAATCATTAATATTATTAAAATGTAAAACATTGTTGTACGATAACTTTAACTGAATCGTGTAAATTTCGATGTCAATTTTAGAGGTCCGATTAGTGCGGACGCGTTTTGTATGAGGAAAGTTTGCTGCCACAATTTTTGCAACAATCCAGTAGTATAAGCGTAGGTACGTAATTATAGACTTTATCGGATGTTCGATGTTAAAATGTTGGTCTCTGTGGTTAGTTTTCGGTAGAATAAATTCTCAGCTCTTCATATCTTTTTATCTGTTTCTATTTGTACTTTGTAGGCCATTTCCTAATTACTGCGGGTTTTTATTTTAATTGTATCAGAGTACTATAAAATTTTATTGTTGTTAAAATTGTGATACCACGAGTGGCGCCGGGCGCGGGGCCGTCTGCTTGCTAGCATTAGTTCTTATTATCATCGTTTATAATGATAAAATCGATAGTTACTCGTCAGTCGATCGAATTAGTTATGTAGTTGTGAGATATATTTTTGGATCATCTCTAAAAATACTGTCAATGGAACGTTAAGTTTTGACGATGAGACTAATAAATAAATAATTCGTTTGTGTACCTGAAAATGTGGAATATGTAATAATCCGTCCATTACGGAGTTCGAAGTAGTCGGCCAGCGTAGGGCCCCGTATTTCCCTCTTTACTGTTCCAGAATTTGTAAACATTAATGTTACGTTGGGTTATTACCAAATTACGCACTCACAATTTATAATTTTGTTTACCTATAAAATTGATTTAACCTAAAATATAATATCCTTTTATTGAGTTCCATATGACTTTTAAGGTAGATAATTACTGTAATATATTAATAATAACATGTCTTTTTCTATCTAGAGATGGCTCCGCCCCGCGTCTATTATGCATCTACATGGATGATGTCTTATTGCTGTCACCAAAACAATAATATTTAAAAAAAATTATTTAGTCATCGTGTAGACTTTCAGTTATAAATGAAAACTAGTGAGGCACTGTTAGTGACTGTATACTTTAATGGATATTAGGTATAGTTCCTTGGTAGGTACCTAATAATATCTTATTTGGTAACTTACTGCGCGATAACGTCATTATATATACATGTCTGTGATTTTCCTAATGAATGCAGTTTCACAGAACAGGTAGGTATTACGGGAATGCTATGTTGGAACTAGTGACGAAATAGTTGTTCACACTATTGAGGACGTTAGACCCGCCACTCGCCACTCGCCACTCGCCACTCGCCAGTGACAGCAGCAAGGCTCCCCGCGCTCTGCCCGCCAGCTCTGAACTGAACAAGCCGTAAGTTTCGTATTTAGCGTCCATTTCGATACCAAACGAGTGTCGCGTTCGGTGCCAATACATAATATAATAGATTCGTAATTATTATTCATAGTATATATTTACATTTATGAATATACATTTTATTGTTTACTTTGATATTGAATGTACAGAAACCATACTAATAATATTATTATAATAATATTCATTGCCATAATATGTTTATGGAAAATCGTATACCGGATAAATAAACGATACAACGTAATATGTCGAGGCTTTTTATTTCATTTTCCTTTGATCTCCTTACGATGTGGGTTTCAGCGTGCTGGGGGTGCTCTCGTGGGGTGGGCGGAGGGTGGCCCACACTCGATTGGATTACGCTGGATTTACCATATTAAGAGGGCCTTTTAATAAAATTAATCTAGCTAAGAGTGCGCCCCGAGGCAGCGACGCGCGAGCGAACTTACCGAGTTTCAGGGAAATCGGAAACGGAACTGAGTCGCGCTCGCACTATACACGATATCCTATACATTACACCCTCTAATCGCATTATTCCAGGGGATTTATATCTTTTATTTTCTTGTGAAAGTCTACGACATTTCCTTTGAATTCATTGCAAATTGTCGGCGGGCGCTCGCGGCGGGCGCGGCGGCGGCGGCGGCGGCGGCGGGCTGAATCTGT
The DNA here is from genome assembly GCA_907165275.2 of Zygaena filipendulae. Classification (NCBI taxonomy): domain Eukaryota; kingdom Metazoa; phylum Arthropoda; class Insecta; order Lepidoptera; family Zygaenidae; genus Zygaena; species Zygaena filipendulae. The sequence continues at coordinate 108,506 of OU015676.1, forward strand.
TCCCTCGTTACGTACTTTATTTGATTACTCCCTTCACAGCGTTTAAACCCACTCGACAGCCCGAATATATTACATAATTGCTACAGAAGTCGGAACCTTTGTTGTGATTGTGACGTAATTCAATCTCTCGAGTATATTTAATTTAACATATTTCTGCCTCACGACGTTCAAAACATATTAGAAATTGTTCCAAATTAAATACTTTCGAGTAACAGACGTCGACGGTTAATTTTAATATAATTAACAAAGATTGAATGCTTCATGATTGTCGGCGACTGGCCTCGGGAACAGATGTAAGAGCGTTGTAAAGCGGGTAATGGAGAGTGGAATGAGACTTATTGTTTGTCACTTCCAAGGCTTTTCGGTTTTGTTGCGATGAACACGTAGATTTCAACACAATAAAACAAATGAGGTTAACGACTCATAAAAAGGTGTAGATACTTGTAAGTATAATAATCTGTACATACATACATATAAATAAACTTAAAGTGTCTGTTTGTAATTTCAAATTAACAATTTTTCACTAAATGCATACCTATGAAAGTTTATCCGACACTTACAAAAAAAATCATTTTTTTTTATTTTTGTGTGTCTGTCTGTTTGTTTCGGATAATCACTGAAATGGCTGGACCTATTTTATCGGGAATTTCATTGGCAGATAGCTGATTTTCTAAGGAGTAACTGAGGCTACTTTTATTTTAGAGAAAAATAGTTCCGGCAGGAATTCCGAAACTCACGCAGGTGAAACCGCAGAGCACAGCTAGTGATCAATATTTTTAATGATATATTCTAATATAGATAGGATTCTAAGTTTCAAAATTAAGTTTCCGTACAGTCCTGCAGAGAATTTCAGGTTTAGTTTTCCGCTCGGACGTGGTTCTAAACTAGGTAGAGTTTGCACTATGGGTACCAGACAACAAGATATAACACTTATATAAATTTTTCTGTTTTTGTAAATTCATACTTATGACAAATCCTGACTGACGCGGGAATCGAATCCTAGACATTTCGCGTAGTAAGCCAGGTTCGCTAACCACAAGAATATTAATGGTTTATATATTTAAAGGACATATATTTATATACATAAGGCATTTTCTACTAGTTAACTTTTACTTAAATAAATAAATAAATTACACAGTTTCTGGCAAACTATGAAAAAGTTGTGATCGGTTCGCTAAGCTAGTTGCTACAACAAATTGCTCTGCAGTAACAATTTTTAATGGTTTAGACTCCACGCTGTTTAAAAATTCCAATAGACAATCTAAAGCAGTTTTATCTATGAATCATGGTCGTATATAGCTTTAGTGATAGGAATTACCTTCCTAACCTCAGAATATCTCCGTTCAGTAGATGTGGGGAGAATGCTTCAGTACTAATGTCGTACAAGCAATGGGCGGAACTCTACAAATGGATCCCCGTTCGATTCCCGGCGCTCGAGCGCTTTATCTCAGTGGCTGAATACTTGAGACAAAGCCCTGCTGAGAACGGATAGAACTTTTCATTTGTTTAATCTGAGTTGTCATAGGGGCATTTGGGTTCAGCAATTATTTTAAAACTTAGTGGTTACAATAATTATAATATTATTTAATACAAAGTTGGTCCCGGTTCGGATATTATGTGATTAAAGTTTGTGTAGTTTTAGGTTAGTCCCACAGAAGTATTAGGTACCCATGAGAACAAATGAAAACTACATAGTGTCGCCGGGTGAGCTTAGTTCCTACACAAAGCTATTCATCACGCACAAAATGATTCGTGAAGTAGGTATTGAAATGTACCAAACATTTATTTTGGTCACGTTTTTACTTAGCATTTTCAAAATTCACGATTTTGGGAATATTGTGGAAAATTTACTTGGGATGTCAACAAAGAAACTCTATATATAAAACTCTACCTATTTCCCGCGGTTTCACCCTCGGTAATTACGGAGTTCCTGTGGGAATTCCGATATAAAAGTAGCTTATTTCCTTCTCTATACCCCTGACAACGTGTGTGCAAAATTTCATGTTGATTGGTTGAGCCGTTGAGGTGTGAGAGCGTAACAAACAAACAAACTCACTTTCTCATTTATAATAGGAAGGATTCGCTTGCATCGCCTCTGTACAGTTATTACAATACAGTTAATATATTATTTTTTGTGATTAGTCCCTATATCAAAGAATATCTTTCTAGAGTCAGGCAAAAGGGATTTTTATTAATAGTAATATATAATATTGAATCACAGCGCACATGGTGACTCACACCTATCTCCCAGAAGGGTGGCCTAGCCTAAACAATTTTACATTTCACAAGACGTATCTTAACAAACCAACACCAAAAGTATTCGCAGAGTGAGTAGGTATTTCGACCGGGATTCTTACAAACCGGACCAACTTCTGCATTTGAAGCGACCGTGGAACTTTAAATTTGTTTCATTTCATACAAGAAGTCCGCGAGTATGCCAGGACTAGAATAGGAGGTCCTGTGGGAGCTGAAAGCATCGGTCTCGGTCATTTATTTTATGTTGTTATAGAATTGTGGGAAGTGGATTTTGTTCGGTATTACTGTACCCCGAATAGGTGTCTCAAAATATAAATTATATCTCTACATATGCTTGGATATTGAATACATTCAATGGCGCATAAAGACAGATCGTTATGCGCCAATATCCGGGGAACATAATATCTCAAATGATTGCTATCTATACTTCCTAAGAATGACATTTTAAAGTTTAGTAAAAACTCAGTTATGAAACTAATATTCATTCATTCATGACATTTGCATCTAAAAGGAAAAACTGACTCTTAGTTTTCTGTGGAATCATTCGTGTTTGTTTGTTCCTTACACTTTCACGCCTTTCTAAACCGATCATCACGAAATTTTGCAAACACGTCATCAATGATACAGAGAAGGACATAGGGTAGGGTACCTTAATTTTATAATTCCCGCGGGAACTCTAAAATTAACGCGGGAGAAACCGGTAGTAATTTAATAAAAATCTAAAACCGGCTATTTTTCAAGTCATCTAAAAACATATGCTATCGTCACATTAGACATCACTAGGGCATCGAATCCGCGACCACTACAATCTAATACACTAAAACTAGGGTACTTTCGAAACCAGATAGTGTGAGTTTCGGAACTGATATAACGGGGCCCAGCGGCGAGCGGCGCCGGGCGGCGCGCCAGGACGCGCTCGTTGATGGGAACAGTGCCAGGAACGGGCGGTACCTATCACAGAACAGTAAATAACAGATAGAAGAGACATCGACTTAGTTTAATATGAAAACAGATGAAAACCAGCGTCGCCGGGTGAGGTTCGCACACAGAACTATATTCATCACGACTAAAACACTCAAGAAATATATTAAACACTTTATGCTTATGTTTTTACTTAATCGCTGTTTTCAAAATTCACAGTTTTGGGAATATTGTGGTAAATATACTCGGGATGGCCGCAAAAGGCAAGTTGGAGCACTTGCTCTAACTTCCTTTGCAACGGTAGCGCGCCTGCCCCGCCCACATGTCCTCTCTAGTTAATTTATTTGGTCTGTGGTACATATGGCTGTAAAAGTTTACGTCTTTGGCGACTTTAAACTAGCCAAGTGTAGGATAACTCTGCTACTTTCCTCAGTTAAGTTGACAGCGAGTTCGGACTTCAGGAATGTATGTACACAGAGGAAATTGTACATTAACTAGAGAGACAATGTAGGCAGGCGTGCTTCGGTTTATTTATTTAGAACACACATAACAGATTTCAGTCTTAACATAAAAAAGAAGTGTTATTTAAAAGTCAGCCTACAATCTATTACTTTGTCCTTAGCATGCTTAAAATTAAAACTGCAGTTAATTAAGTAGGATATTTATTAAAAATTTTGTTAAATTTATTAAAAATTTAACAAAATTAAAAAAGTCTAAAGTTAGTCTAAATTAAAAAGGTACGAAATAAAAAAAAAAACATAATTTTCCTAAAATTACAATGTTCCACGTTCTTCGAATTCTGAAAACAGCTTAAGAAAATACGTAATCAAATGGCGTTCAATACAATATTTGTTTACGTTAATAAATGTCGGTGTGAGTGACGACTAAAAACTGTAAATTGACGCATTGTCCATCTGCCTACATATGTATGTCTGTTTAGTTATGGATTTCATATCAACATAATATTACGTGTGAATGCTACACGTTCAATACTATAGACACGTAATTTTTTTTTTATGGAATAGGGGGCAAACGGGCAGGTGGCACACCTGATGATAAGTGATTACCGCCGCCCATAGACATCTGCAACACCAGAAGGCATGCAGGTGCGTTGCCGGCCTTTAAGAAAGGAGAAGGCTCGTTTTTTGAAGGTTCCCAGGTCGTATCCGTTCGGAAAAACTGCCAGCGTAAGCTGATTCCACAGAGTGGTTGTGCGGGGCAGAAAGTGTCTGAAAAATCGCGCAGTTGTGGATTTCCAGGCATCAAGATGGTATGCGTGGTATTTTTGACGCGATGTCCGGATATATGCCAAAACCTCATAAACAGAGGTTTTGGCATATATGTATTAGGCATATTAGGTGGGTATACCTAACAAATATGTGTCTCAGATTATCCTTGCTAATATTTTAAATGCGAAAGTAACTCGGTCTGTCTGTTACGCTTTCACGCCTCAACGGCTGAACGGATCATGAAATTTTGCAAACACGTTGTCAGGGATACACAGAAGGACAAAGTGTACTTTTTTATCCCGGAATTCCCACGGGAACTCCGAAATTAACGCAGGTAAAACTGGGGGATAAGCTAGTTAAAAAAATATTCTTAAAACTTGCGTTATACTTGAGAGTGTTAGATAGGTAGGTAAACTAAGAAAATTTTCTCCCGAGAAGAGGTTTTACAAAAGGACTTGGTCATAATTTTGATTTCACTACTTTTGTGGGGTGCTTGCGTTGAAACTTGGTTTGTTGGTTTTAGTTTCACATTTATGTTTTGTGACATTTACTTTTATTATCAACTATAAAAAAGGCGCCTTCCCTGTCGCTCCCTAGGCGCCACAACTGAGCGGAGTGAAATAGCCATGTTCCGTTGCAGGATTTGAAGAAGTACATACAAAGGCTAATGATAAGCTTTGGTCTTTATCTCCATCGCCACAAAGTGTAAGGTCGCTTGCACCCGACGCTTCCTCAGAATCGAGAACAATACAAACGCCAAAGTTGAAAGTTAAAAACGGGAGAGTTTTCTTGTACATTGTAAAGGCAAGCGTTGTAACTTGTAGAGACGGCGCGGCGAGACCGGGTGGCGTCGGGCTTCGGCCGCACCTCAGAAGAATGGCCGCACAGACAGCTGGGGGCTAATTTGGTTTCAGTGACAACTACATATATGGATACTTTTAGGGTGCCTGAGAGAATCTTGAAATTTAGGCGAACCAAGAAGTACCTGAAGGAATTGAAGCGATATGGGTGGAACCGCGGTATAATATTATAAATGCGAATATTATAAATGTGAAAGTCACTTTCTATATCTGTCTGTTTTTTTACGCCTTAACTACTCAATAATCATCATGAAGTTATGCATACCTACATGTTGTTGAATTAAAAGTGACCAGGGTTATTTTGATCCCGGGATTCCTGCGGGAACGCCAAACATTACTCAGCTGAAAACACGGCTACCATAACTAGTAATAAGATAATTACTGGGTGTTACAAATACCCATATTATGTGTGTAAACCCTAGGAACGGATCTGCCGTTCTTTTATAGCTGCACACACTAACTCCCGCTCCCGTCGCAAGCAGCCACGTTGGTTATCGAGACCAATAAATAAGTGGACAGTAAAATATCCCGCCGCCGATCGCTTCCACCGGTCCGGACGCGGACGGTCCGGTCCGCGTCCGGATCGATACGGTGCCAATGCTGTCGAACTAACTCGGGCCAGAGATAGTTACACGCTTGATATATGGCGCAATGAGGTGTCTGCGAGTGCGTCGCTTCGGGCGGAGTACGGGCTGCGGGGTGCGGGGCGCGGGGTGCGGGGTGCGGGGTGCAGGGTGCGGGGTGCGGGGCGCAGGGTGCGGGGTGCGGGGTGCAGGTTACGGATGTGCCAAAAGTATTAGTTCCCGCCACCCGTGACAAATAGTTCGCTCTGTTTGCAATTTGTAGGCGCGATTTCAAAAAAGGAAAATGGTTTCAATTTGAGGTGTGGTTTTTTAAATTCAAAACATTATACTGTATACATAAAATGGAACTGGTCTTGGCATGTACATGGAAAATATAAAAAATGCGTTAGTATAGTGGAACACTCGGATAGAACGAAGTTACTGCGCCTCATAGTTTCCGAGAAAGAACAAATCATTTTAAGCAACCAATAATAACAAATCGTTCAAAAAAACCTAAGCGCGCAATTATAACGCCGTAACGGAAAATTTCTTTTTAACCGACTTCCAAAAAGGAGGAGGTTCTATGTTCGATTGTATGTATGTTTTTTTTTTTTTTTTTTTTTTTTTTTTTTTTTTTTTTTTTTTTTATGTATGTTCACCGATTACTCGAAGACGGTTGGACCGATTTGAAAAATTCTTTTTTTGTTTGAAAGGGTTTACTCCCAATTAGGTCCCATTGCCACCAAGTTGGGATCTGATGATGGGATCTTGGAGAAATCGAGGGAACTCTTCAAAAATTATAGGCACACCTATAGCGATTTGGGTATTTTTGATAGTAAATCGTTCATTTGCTTTTGGAAAGCAAAATTTGAAGAAGTGGAACTGATGATGAAGACCACAGGTGGTCATCGGAACAACTCAAAAATAATACGTATTTCACGGGTTCCGATTGAAGCGATTTCGAAAATTGTTTTTTTGTTTGAAAGGGGATACTCCTAAATCGATTCCATTGTCACCAAGTCGGGATCTGATGATGGGATCTTGGAGAAATCGAGGGAACTCTTCAAAAATTATAGGCACACCTATAGCGATTTGGATATTTTTGATAGTAAATCGTTCATTTGCTTTTGGAAAGCAAAATTTGAAGAAGTGGAACTGATGATGAAGACCACAAATGGTCATCGGAACTACTAAATAATAGGTATTTCACAGATTCCGATTCGTTAACTTAAATGTGGTTTCTAAACAATTTATGTTCGTCACATTGTATATGGTGAAGTGGAACTGATGATGATGTACCCTAGTACACCATCCCCTAGGAACTCCTCAACAATTAACGTCCCTGCGTCGGGAAAAGCAATATTTTGTAAAAGGTGATGAGCAGTTGACATTAGGCTATTGTAACTTAGAGAAATTACGAACTAAGTCACCTAAAAGCGAGAAATAAACAAAATTTTAACAAAAAAATTAAAACCGACTTCCAAAAACACAAAACAAAAAACCTAAAAATAAAAAGCTAAAAATAACAAAATACCGATTTAATCCAAAAGACAAAAACACACGTAATATTATTATTGGTTTGTGCTACCACTGATCGGTATGAAGTCGGTGACAAGTCAAAGGGCGAAGATGGGCTAAGTCGACTCCCGCCACCACCTCTTCGTGAGCAGAACAACCCAAGTGGGAAGACACCAGCGGGCTTGTCACCGAATCCAAACCGATCAGTGGTAGCACAAACCAATAATAATATTACGTGTGTTTTTGTCTTTTGGATTAAATCGGTATTTTGTTATTTTTAGCTTTTTATTTTTAGGTTTTTTGTTTTGTGTTTTTGGAAGTCGGTTTTATACGAACTTCGTTCTAATAAGTAGTTTTTTTTTATGTATGTTCACCGATTACTCGAAGACGGTTGGACCGATTTAGAAAATTCTTTTTTTGTTTGAAAGGGTTTACTCCCAATTAGGTCCCATTGCCACCAAGTCGAGAACTGATGATGGGATCTTGGAGAAATCGAGGGAACTCTTCAAAAATTATAGGCACACCTATAGCGATTTGGGTATTTTTTATAGTAAATCGTTCATTTGCTGATGAAAAGCAAAATTTGAAGAAGTGGAACTGATGATGAGGACCACGGATGGTCATCAGAACTACTTAACAATAATACCTATTTCATGGGTTCCGATTGGAGCGATTTCAAAAATTGTTTTTTTGTTTGAAAGGGGATACTCCCAAATCGATTCCATTGTCACCAAATTGAGATCTGATGATGGGATCTTGGAGTAATCGAGGGAACTCTTCAAAAATTATAGGTACACCTATAGCGATTTTTGTATTTTTTATAGTAAATCGTTTATTTGCTTTTGGAAAGCAAAATTTGAAGAAGTGGAACTGATGATGAAGACCACAGATGGTCATCGGAACTACTCAATAATAGGTATTTCACGGGTTCTGAATCGTTAACTTTAATATGGTTTCTTAAACAATTTATGCCCGTCACAATGTATATGGTGAAGTGGAACTGATGGTGAAGCACTAGGAGAACTCCTCAACAATTAACGTCCCTGCGTCGGGAAAAGTAATATTTTGTAAAAGGTGATGAGCAGTTGACATTAGGCTATTGTAACTTAGAGAAATTACCAACTAAGTCACTTAAAAGCGAAAAATAAACAAAAATTTTTAACAAAAAAATTAAAACCAACTTCCAAAAACACAAAACTGAAAAGCTAAAAATAAAATGCTAAAATTAACAAAATACTGATTTAATCCAAAAGACAAAAACACACGTAATATTATTATTGGTTTGTGCTACCACTGATCGGTATGAAGTCGGTGACAAGCCAAATATGGAGGGGGTAGATGGGCTAAGTCGACTCCCGCCACCAGCTCTTCGTGAGCAGGACAACCCAAGTGGGCATCCACCAGCGGACTTGTAGCTTTTCAGTTTTGTGTTTTTGGAAGTTGGTTTTAATTTTTTTGTTAAAAATTTTTGTTTATTTATTAATATAACAATAATACCTCCAATGACTAAACTATCTATTACAAGTACACACGAACACACATAACCTCCAACGCTGTCCTAAACGCATATAAGTACATACCTAGGTTACTACACTCCCAGCCCTGCTTGTCAAACAGAAACTCGGCTGACTCGCTTCATTTTTCATGCCGTCTTATTACGTCTTTACAAAGTTTCCTTCTCGGGCGTACATGGACGCGCAAGTGAGCGTGTGACGTATGTCCTGCGGGGGTGGGGAGGAAGCGGGGCTCTCCGAGTCAGTGTTGCAAGCGTACTACAGGACAAACTTACATTATATACAGATACTAGCTGTCCCGCGCGGTTTCACCCGCGATAATTTCGAAGTTCCCGCGGAATTTTTCCATACAAACTTTACAACTCCTTTTCATCCCCTTAAGGGTTGAATTTTAAAAAATCCTTTTCTTATCGAATGCCTACGTCATACAAAGAACACACTCTCCAAGTTTCAGGTCTCTACGATCAGCGGTTTAGGCTGTGCGTTGATCCTTCAGTCATTCAGGACAAAGCATTTTATATTTTAATTCTTTGTATTTTTTTTCCGACGTGTTGTTTACTTGACGTGTTTTCATTTGCAAATCCCATCCGTCATTTTCATTTCAAAATGACCGTAAAATAAGTAAACATCCTGGCGGGCGGCGTCGGGTCGCGCGGGGTGGGGTGGGGGGAGGGCAGGCGGAGGGAGGGGACCGAGGTGAGGGGGGGAGTCAGTCGTTCGCAAGTTTTCGGCTGAATTGCTGAGAAAAATAATAAATTATCCGTGAGATGGTATCGGGTTAGCGGCGGGGAAGGCCGCGGAAGGGGGCGCTCCCGAGTCCCGCGAACAACGTTCACTATGACCATAACACGCCGCGCTAAGATAAGAAGTCGCTAAAACTGTATTTCCCTCGTAATCAAAGAAGTTTTACTGAAAAAAAAAATACATTTACAACGTTTCTTATGGCTTAAAGAATAATAATTTCTAATAACTTGACGACCCGATTGGCGCAGAGCTCACCATGCCTGCCCGCTAATCGAGAGGTTCCGGGTTCGATTCCCGGTGGGGGTGGACTTTGTGTGATGAACACAGGGTTCCGTTTTCCAGTCTGGGTGTGTTTATATATCTATAGTATAATGTATAAGTAATTCTATGTAGTATATACCACGTTTGCTTGGTTTCCACGACACAAGCTAATAATAGCTTACTGTGGGATCAAGCAGATCTGTGAGTTGTGATGTGGATTATAAAAAAAAATCTAGAACGTTTGGAAATGCGTTTTTGGGACGCGCGTTATGGGCAAGGAATGTTGTTGGTCATAGTGAATAGAGGGCCCGGCTCTTAACAATATGTTTCGCTCGGGAAAGCAAATATATGGACTCCACTTCACGCTACGAAATGATCCTATACTTAAATTGTACTCGAGCGAGTTTAGTGCATTGATATCGAAACTCAAAGTAGTGGTCGGGTTTGCTTATCTTATTTCTTTGAGCACTGTTTTTTTTTGTCTTTTGAGTTTTTTTGTATTGTTTGATTCAAAATTACATCCGATATTGAAGCACAAAACTAATCGATGTAACACGCAATTACTATATGACGGACTCGGGCTTTTTAGCTTGATTTTAAACGGCTTCACTCTATTTAGTCTATTTGCACTTACTTTCTATCTCTATTAACTCTTATTATACTATTATTGTACATCTAGATATTAGATCTAGATCAAAGTTTTGCATAAAGACTTTTGGATCTAGTATTTTATGCCGGCAGAGTTCAAAAGAAAACTAGTCGATATAGTTAGGTCGCTAGTTCTTCTTTCTCTTTTTATGATGATATTATCTTTTTTTATCTCATCGCATTTAATGCATTTTGATTCAGTTTCAATTAAAATATTATAAATTTTTAATTACCTACCATCGTTTTACGACTTGAAATTGCAAACTATTGTGCTATAGGTATATTGCAAAATCTTTCTCGTAGCTCTCGGAGGACAGAGAGAAAATCAGCCGGAAATGTTATATATGTATTCTAGCTGACCCACGCGGTTTCACCCGCGATAATTTCGGAGTTCCCGCGGGAATTCAGGCATAAAAAGTACCCTATGACACTCAGGATCACTTTAGCTTCCTATCTATAATAATGAGTAGATCCATAGATAACAACCTCACAAACTCCGGAGTTCCCGCGGGAATTCCGGAATATAAATTATCTATGTCACTCAGGATCACTGTAGCTTCTTATGAGTGAAAGAATTTTCAAAATCGGTTCAGTAGATCCAGAGATTACCCCCTACAACGTCACAAACTCACAAACTTTTGCTCTTTATAAGTATTAGTATAGATATCTTCTTGGGTAGGTCCATAACATAATATTATCACCTCTGTGAAAATTATTGTCATATAATTATACCGCACTATAAACTGTGGTAAAATTTAAATTTAATTTTTTTTTTATCGACACGAAAATAAATGACGGGACCGCCATTCTTCGATTCCCGCCAATAACTCCCGAAGACAGTTAAGCGCGGAGGTGTATCTGAAGGCAGATTTCACGGCGCAAAAGTTGGTTTTATTCATGGCTCTAATATAATTTCAGGCGCGCCCCGACCCCGCCGCTACAGCTGTCCGCCGCAGACGCGCGAGGGGCGCGGCCGGGCTGAGGGGGGGGGGGGGGGGGGAGCCGGCCATAGACACAATCAAATTACCATAGAAGCGAACTGATCACCCGGATGTAGGACTACATTGAAGAGGCCTAGACACACCGACAATGCGCGATTTGACTAAATCTATGTTTTTAGTCCGTAGTGTAGAATAATAAAAAATATTTGACACGTACTTTTTCTTGATTGGCGTAGTCAAGAAGTAACAACGATCGCGTGACGTCACGCCTTGCTACAGTTTATACGTGGTTATAAAGTCACTACAGCCCTCACTACTCAACTAATGCGCTTTTCTTTGTAAGTATTATTTTATTAATTTCAAAAAACCAAAATATACGTGTCTATTGTTTTCATTTCCATACCCCGGCAACATGTCTATTGCAGTCAATCTACACTTTGGATCTGTATCTGTAGCCAAAGGAAAACGTGGGTTGTTAATTATAGAATTAAATATTTAAAAACTAAACGTTGCCTCTCTTGTGTTTCGGAATTCCCGCAGGAACTCTGATAAAAGCAGCCTAAGTGATAAGGGAAAACTCTTATATATTATATGCAGAAGCGGTGCGTTTCTATGTTTTTCGTAAGTAGAATTGTGCTTCGAGCATGAATCCCTCGCGTGACGGTGGCGAGGTGGCGTTGTTTTCTACAACCGGTATAATTAGATCGGATCCCTGTCTCGTGCGAAGTCGTCACACAAACAATATTTGATCATTTCCAAAATACATATTTATTTAGTTCGTTGTTCTGCCACTCAATTATTCTACAGCTGAGTTCATCTCGTTATTGTGTGCTTGTATCAGTACTCAGTAGATAAGCTCTAAAAATTGCGTAATAATATTAATATTAGGTGGGTATATGTGAATTTTATTTACAAAATATACAAAAAAATTCAGTTCAAAAAACCCTTTACAAATAAATGATGTAATTTCCTAAATTGAAAAACCGTTTTTTTTATTCTTGAACACTGTATAGCTTACTGTACGCGAAATAATTTTTAAAATCCGTTGTCGTTTTTGAGTTTGTCCAAACAAGGGTACGGCAATCCCTTCCCTTTATAAAATTAGTGTAGATAGCCACTCGTAAAATATTGTTTTTTATTAGTTAGATATACTTACCCGTGTTTTTGTTATTTCTCTGAATTTCTTCGTACCGGAACAAACAGTAGTCACGTCCCTTCCCGGCCGTGCTAACTTTTGTACACAAAGTCCGCGTACAGTTGCTCTATAGTCTATAGTAACATGACAGAAGGACAAATAAACAAACAAATGAACATTATTAGGACAGTAAGCAACTATTAAACTTGCTGTAAATGTATATTTATAGCTGTTCCCCGCAGTTTCACCCGTGGTAATTTTAGAAGTTCCTGCGAGAATTCCGGGATAAAAAGTATCCTACGGCCTTCTCTGTATCCCTACAACGTGCATGCAAAATTTCATGATGATCGGTTGAGCCGTTAAGGTGTAAGGCCGTGAAAGCATAAGAAACAAACTCACTTTCGCATTTATAATATTAGTAAGGATTTTTAAATAATAATATTTTTATGAAACAAGCCCAAGCTGACTTTTTTTTACAAAATCATATACAGCTACAAAATCATATAATAATTTTAGGTTTCAAGATTACACTATTAGCCAATGATAGTTACCCTTATATAGAGAACAGAATTTAGCAGTGCGTAGGTAGACATTATATTATAACAATTTAGATAATAATAAAAGTAAAACAGAGCTTAAAAGTAAAAATATAAGGTTTTATGATCGGAATTCGGAAAGTACAATATGACTTACTCGTTATTTATCTCGCACTAGCTATTCTCCACGGTTTCACCCGCGGTAATTTCGGAGTTCCCGCGAGAATTCCGGCATAAGTACCCTATGTCCTTCTCTGTACCCCTGACAACGTGTACCTATACAATATTTAATGATGATCGGTTGACTAGTTAAGGCGTGAAAGCGTAATAAACAAAATAAAAAAACTCCTCTTTTCTAGGGAAACATGTAGAGGATGCATTAAAGTTCCCAATTTTTGGTTTTTTAAGACATTAATGACTGAGAAAATTTGCATAAGTGATATTTGCATAATTTAGTGAATATCGTTTCCAGGCATCGTAAGTATTCCTTGTCCTTTGTTCCAAGCACCGAATTCTGGATCAATGCGGACGTGCAATTAGTGAACGAGACGTTTTTATGGAACGACTCCATCCGAGCGGGGGCCGGGTAACGAGCGCACCTAGCGGAATGAGCGCAACGAGCGGGGGTGCGGGGGAGGCTCACGAATGGTTTTTAAAATCTTAGAAATAATCGATGGCAGCTCTCCGGAGTTGATCACTTTCAAATTTATGAAATTGCATCTTTAAATACGGGAGGGTAATGAGATCGGAGTGAACAACTTCATACAATTATATAAGATCAGTCAGAAGGGCGAGAGGGTAGTAAAGATATCTTGATAACGAATAAGTTTTGCTTAATTTTATTGAATAAATTTTTGTTGAGTAAAAGGTTTAATTTTTAAAATGAAAAACAAAACTTGTTATTTTTTTATATTTGAGCAATTTGTCAATTTGAGCAATAGACATTCAATAATATGAAAAAAGGCCAACACAATCGGTAAATCTATTTCTGATAAATAAACTAGATATGGACATTCGTAAAATAAGAAATATGCGAGCGAAAAAAGTTTACTTAAAAAATCAGATGCATTTATGATCAGTAAAATTTTGAAGTGATCGCGACTTGTTATCCCCTCTTCGACTACTAACGTATCAGAGGCGCTTCGCTTGTCTATAACAAACAAAATGCCAAAATGGGACAGAGACACTGTATAAAGATTAGATGAGAGTACAAGAGAACAAGCCGCTCTCGATATCACTGTTATAAATGCGAATGAGAGGGTATTTTTGTTTGTCTGTTTCATGCCTTAACCACTCAACGGATCTTCATGGGATTTTGCATACATGTTGTCAGAGGTACAAAAGAGGACATAGCATAGGTACTTCTATGGGGGAATTCCCGCGAAAACTCCGAAATCAACGAAGATAAAACCAAAAAGAACAGCTAGTATTTGCATGAGAGACGGCTGGAGGCATTCCGGTCACGTGCCAAGTGCTCGGATCCACTCCTAATTAAGTCCTCACCCGACTTTTGGTGCTAATTCCGCGTAGAACTGTCCCCCGCCTCTCCGGCGAGGGAACGGATCCAAGCGTGAAGTTGACTCGCCTTCTTGGAAATTAAGGAACAACAAGCCCTTTGAGACATTCTCACGCGGTTTCCGAGCGAAACTGGTTTTAAATATGACTAGTTGCTCCCCGCGGTTTTAACCGCGTTAATTTCGAAGTTCCCGCGGGAATTTAGAGATTAAAAATACCCTATATTATTTTCTGTATCCCTGACAACGTGTATGCAAAATTTCATGATGACCAGTTGAGGAGATAGGTAAGGCTTGAAAAGGTTGAGAGTGAGTTACTTTCCTATGTATAATATATTAGTATGGATATGTTTAGTGAGAATTCTTGATGCAAATTTTTGTCAAATTACATTAATCTACATATTTATATCAGCATAATTGCTTGGTTGGACATTATCCCACAGCGCCACCACTAGTTTGGGCTTGGGACTACCAGAACCAAGCAGAGCTTGTACTATGGGTATCAAACAACTTAATATTATCTTCCTTAATAAATATACTTTTATTGCAAACTCAAAATTCCAAAATTTCTGACATGGTTAATGTTTATCTAGATTCGAGAATCGAACCTGCGATATTTGTCAAAGTTATGCCTCTGGAAGGGTGAAGTGGGAGGTAGTTAGCTAATTGGAAATAGACGTCAGCTAAGAAAGGATTCATGAGGATATTCTAAAATTTACGCGGACAGACTCGTAGATAACACTTAGTTAACCACAACAAAATACCTATTAAAAAAGGTTTTTCTTTTATAATAGCCATAGTTTTTTTCCCCTTCCCAGATAGTAAGATAAGCCAATTTCTTCGGACACAAACTGCCATAGGAAGCTATTTATCACAGACACACGACGAAAACTAAAAGGGAACCCGCAAAAACGCATCACTCAAACGCACTTCCCCAAACTTTGTTCGCCTTCAACTGTTTGCACTCGCTGCGGCCCCTTGCCCGAGGAATATGGATATGTCGATGATAATGCAATTCAAAAGATAGACAAGTCATGTCTCTATTTAATATAGAGGCTATAATTTAATGCCTGCACTACATTATCGTTGATGATCGTTGATCGTGTGATCGGCGATAATGTGGACACCTCAACACGTAGTATATTTACTCTGAGCCTCAACGCAACCACAGACGACTCCCTGTGGGCCTCTACACCATCGTGGTCGCGCATAATCGTCTATACTCGGCGATAATGTAGTGGAGCCATTACACGTGGGACGTATCCAAGCAGAAAGCTCTCGGTGATTCATATTTACATGTTACAGTAGCTAGGTTTACTCGCGTGATTCATTTGTAGGCAAGTCAGCGGCAATACAAATCGTCATGTCATGTAACGTGGTCATGAAAAATTTGACTTTCATTTGAAGATTTTACCTGACCACATAAAATGACGTAGTTTAAGTTAGAACTGTGACCCCATGAACAAATTCAAACGGTACAATTAATCTATTTTATTTTTATTTTATTTTATTTTCGTTTATTTAGGAGAACAACAGCTACAAGAACATAATAATAATTTTAGGTTTCAATATCACACTATTAGTCAATGGTAGTTACCCTTATTTAGAGAACAGAATGTAGCAGTACGTACACAAAATTATACTACCTAATTTAGATAAGAATTCAAGTAACACAGAGCTTAAAAGTAAATTAAGTAATCTACAATTAATTGCAACAGATTATTATCGATTAACAGACCTATACGATTTCACATTACAAATCTCGAGTGTAGAAAAATCGGAGTTGTCATCGCCATTTTAAAAACGTTAACGTCGTATCTAGACTTTTTCCTATTATATGATCATTGTTGAGGAGGTCCGACCGCGGAGGCGCATCGCTGACCAGCAGGAGGTTGGGGAGGGTGGTGAGATTTTTATCTGTCCGGGGAGGCGCGGCGCCGCGTCGTTAATCTGAAACAGATTATGAAACCAACTCTTTATGAACGACTCGACTCGGCTAATTGCTCCTCGGACGGAAGTCTTGATAATAATGTAGTAAAGTTGTGGCGATCTTCTTTCATCCACCGAAAATGTTGTCGAAGAATACCGCAGTTATCGGAACTTAGAGTAGATAGAAAGTTTCTATCGCTTTTAATTGGGATAGGTTCTTTGACACGTGCCTTTAAACATGATCGAGGTAGGTATCTACTTATATACGGATAATTGGACATAGATAAGCAATAGCACACTAGAGAAATTTTGAGTAAATCGTGTTTAAAAATTATAGTGCCATTTTGTATCAATATTTTTTAAGTTCAACATTTTGTTGGTATTTAAACAATGTACCTACTTAATAATAGGAAGTTTGTAATTAAAAAATAACTAATAATGTAATAAAGCGTTCTGTATCAATAACTTAATTTTCTGGTTTAACATGTTGCTTATCAGCGTCCATGCATTCACACTAATATTAAAAATGCGAAAGTAACTCTGTCTGTTTGTTACATTTTTATTTCTTAACTATTTAACCGTCTATCATGAAATTTTCCATACATTTGATCGGGGGTACAGACAAGGAGATAGGATATTCTATCCAGGAATTCCCGCGGAAACTCCGGAATGAAAGCGGTTTATACCGCGGGGACAGCTTTTTGGTACAAATTCGATGGAGAGTGTTGCTTCTTTATATTACACACTATAGCTGACCCCCGCGGTTTCACCCGTGGTAATTTCGGAGTTCCCGCTGGAATTCCGGGATAAAAAGACCCTATGTTACAAAGGATCACTTTAGCTTCCTATCTATAAGTGAAAGAATTTTCAAAATCGCTTCAGTAGATCCAGAGATACCACGTCACAAACTCACAAACCACAAAGTTTTGCTCTTTATAATATTTATTATTAGTATAAATTAATAATATTTAGTACTAGTCGTTCCCGAGGTAGTGGACTAGTGTTAATTTCAGAGTTCTCGCAGGAATCTCGGAATAAACGCACTGTTCAGAATCAAAATTACTGGGAGTGGGGGCTCGTAACGTCATGTGCAGGTAAAAAAACTGCACCTGCTTGTGACGTCACGCGACATATCTCCGTTATGTTTTGCTTACGTAAAAAAAGAAAAAATACTTGTCTAATATTTTTTATGAGTCTACAGGACGGGCTAAAAATAAAATAAATGTCGTATAGCCTATAATTATTATACAATCCTAATGCAGCGAAGTGAGCGGAGAGAAGAGACGCGCGGGAGGCAGGGAGCTACGAGTACACAATGACACCTTCACTTGCAATCGAACGGCACTCAGGCCCATATTCCGGAAGGTGACTCAGATCACGTTTTACTTGAGATTAGTTTTAAGCTCAGATCATAACTCAAACGTACATCTTATTATAGAATGCGTTTTAAGTTCTAATCACTTGAAACTAGTCTTGAGTAGGGATTCTGAACTCTGATTGGTTCTAATCAGTTGAAACTAGTCTAGAGTAGAGATTTTGAGCTCTGATTGGTTGAGTGGTCTTGACATGACAGACGTAAACACAGATCAAATCTTTGCTTGAGTATAGATTAGTACTCAAGCGTCGTTCTAGAATAAGGAAATAACTCAGCTGATTGTTGATGGATGAATCTCGTTTCAAGTAAGGTTTTAAAATTAAAGCTTTACTTGAAATTAGTTGTAAAACTAGATTCATGACTTGAGTAACCTTTTGGAATACGGACCTCTATGCATTACATACCTACGCAATTTTTTGTCATAAATTTTGTATCATAAAATTACCATAAACATAAAGCATTCGAATACACGTATCCTATGTCCTTCTTGGAGACCTGGCAGTGTGTATGCTGAATTTTAATGATGATCGGTTGAGTAGTTAAGGCGTTAAAGCAACAAACAAATAGACTCACATTCGCATTTATGATACGTGTTAGTTAGGCTAGTGAGGGTTGTTCGTCACGTTGCGTTGTGTGGAACAGTCGGGCGCCGGGAGCTCAACACATCGGCCCCCTTAGCCAAGTTGATATTCTATAATCGTTAACGCATAGAAAGTTAATCAACGTATCGTCAAGTCACGTGGTCACGTACGATACAATCGTTCGTTCCTTATTTTTCGATGCGTTAACGTCTAACGATTAGATAGATATAGATTGTCAATTTTCGTTCGTTGCGATCATAGTGATAGACCCGATTGACGCAGTAGTTTACAATCCCTACCCGATAAACAAGAGGTTCTGAGTTCGATTCCCGTTGGCGCGTTGCAAAATCGTTTAACTGTGGAAGCTTTCTTTCTTTCAAATACTTAAATCGATTTCCATTTTTTGCTCCTCCTGAAAAATTTAGCTGCAATTATGTACTTTGTTGTTATCATGTTGTCCTATAGCTTGTATCAGGTGGTCTATCTCTATTAATATTATAAATGTGAAAGTAATTTTGTCTGTCTGTCTTTTTCACGCCTAGACGGCTCAACCGATCATCATGAAATTTTGCATATACGTTTTCAGGGGTTAGAGAGGGACATAGGGTACTTTTTGTCCCCGAATTCCCGCGGGATCTCCGAAATTAACGCGGGTGAAACCGCGGGGAACAGCTAGTATCCGAATAATCCCTTAGTTTAGTTGACAGATGGTCAACTTGTCTAGGGGGGCTGGTGGCATTTGATATGAGTCACGTAGTAGATTAGGCTCGCGCACACCGCGCGGTTATCTAGCCGCCGCGCTTTATAATGTCGTGATTTATACACGGGGGGGAGGCGGTGGGCTGTGGGGGGACGCCCCCACGTGACCCCCCCGCCGCACCGCACTGGATACCTACTGAATAATAATGCCATTAACTTGCTAATAACCGCGGCACAAATTCGCGCAATATGAATTTCAATGCATTGATAAATAATCCCTTTGACATTTGCGACATGGTTTTTTTCTCCGTATTTTATTAGAGGCACTCTTTGCTCTATATACACACACGAACACACACACACACACACACACACACACACACACAGAAGAAATCTGGACATGATAGGCATATGGTCGGTTCTCAACATCTGACTAAAGTACTTTTTAACATGAAAATATTGTAATATCTAATAGGTATTTTAGTGTTAAAAAGTAGTTTGGTTGGATGTTGAAATCCGACCAAATGCTTTTCATGTCCAGAAATATCATTTCTAACCTTAATCCTGCTAATATGATAAATGTGAAAGTGTGAATGTTTGTTACTCAATCACGCAAAAACATCAGAACGGATTTGGATGAAATTTGGCACGTACGTTGTCAGAGGTACAGAAAAGGACATAGGGTACTTTTTATCCCGGAACTCCCGCGGAATCTCCGAAATTCAAGCGGGTGCAACCGCGGGGAACAGCTAGTTTATAATAAAAAATTAATTGCCATGTAGAAAAATTTTGTAAAAGACTTCATTCATATTGGTGTTTTAACCTTACTACTGACTCTACCTACTTCCATGGAAGCAAACTTTCAGATTCGAAACGTTGCTATAATCAGTAGTATGGTCTTTCTTTCTTTCTTCTAAAATTTCATGATGATTGGTCAAGCCTTGAAAGCGTAACAGATAGACAGAGTTAGTTTCGCAACCAACTCCCAAGTCCCAACAGCGCATTACCATAATGTCCCGAACATTGGTTCGATTTATACCGCCGTGATCGGGTCGTGATTGCATCCCGCGGGACTCGGGCTGGGAGTGGGCGTGGGGCTGGGGGTGGGACCGCGCCGGGACTGCTACTAGACCGGCGGTTAACTAGGTAGCAGGTAATATGATAATATTCATTGTATAATTTCCCCTGTCTGCTCCACATCGGGATATTGCTGCGTTCGAAACCGTTTGAACGTTCACGTCAATTTGTAACCGGAGTACAAAGCAGGTAATTTATTTTTAATACAGTTGCTCAAAAAGTGGCGTATTGCAGGGACGTTTAGCGTTCGGGATGTGGGCTATTACATACTCGAGCTTTTTGTTTACCTTTCCCGAACTCGTGCGTTCTCTTTGCCAACTGTCAAAAATGGCGACACCACTTTGACACACTCTTTGCATTGCGAAACGTAGGTTTCGAATTACTAATACGACTAGCGCCATCTCTTGATCACAGTTGGAACTTAGTTGAGTTTGTTGTTTTTGATATTTTATTAAATTGCTTAATTTTTTCGCAACTGTATTAAAAATAGTTGTTCAGTACACGTGCGGAACCGTCATTGCAAAGAGTTCCGACTGTCAACCCTCACCTTCGGCTGCGCCTCGGCTCGGGTAGACATTTGTCAAAACTCTTTGCAATGACAGGCTTTCCGCACTTGTAATGAAATATACTATTCTGGAACTATATCCAGCTATAGCTCTTCAAAAATTATAAATGCGAAAGTAACTTTACCTGTCTGTTACCTATTTACGCCTCGATTACTCAGCCAATCGTCATGAAATTTTTCATATACGTAGTCAGGGGTGCAGAAAAGCACTCAGGATAATTTTTAACCTGGAATTCCTGCGGGAACTATGAATTTAACGTGTATGAAACTACTGTAAACAGCTAAATACATAAATTCAAATTCAAATATACTTTACTGCCCCAAAATAAACAATCAAAACTAGGACAAATAAAACGAAAAGACAGAGCAAAAGACATATTTTAAAAAGATAAAGAAAGATTTATTTAAGCAAGAAGAAACACAACACAAATGAACACATACAGAACAACACAAATGAAGACAATTAAAGAATAACAAAATAAATAAAGAACTAAAGAAAAAAAGAAAAAAATAAAAACAAAACAAGGAAAAACTATATTAATAGTATATTTCATTATAAGTGCGGAAAGCCTGTCATTGCAAAGAGTTCCGACAAATGTCTACCCGAGCCGAGGCGCAGCCGAAGGTGAGGGTTGACAGTCGGAACTAGTTGCAATGACGGTTCCGCACGTGTACTGAACAACTATTTTTAATACAGTTACGAAAAAATTAAGCAATTTAATAAAATATCAAAAACACAACAAACTCAACTAAGTTCCAACTATGATCAAGAGATGGCGCTAGTCGTATTAGTAATGCGAAACCTACGTTTCGCAATGCAAAAAGTGTGTCAAAGTCGTGTCGCCATTTTTGACAGTTGGCAAAGAGAACGCACGAGTTCGGGAAAGGTAAACAAAAAGCTCGAGTATGTAATAGCCCACATCCCGAACGCTAAACGTCCCTGCAATACGCCACTTTTTGAGCAACTGTATTAAAAAATATATTTTGTCACTTGTGTGGTGTGTCTCCACGCTCAAAATGGTCCTTGACTCAGCATTATGTTGTCGTGAGTGTGGGAACACTCACGACGCTGGTTTTCAATTTTGTGTTTAATGTCATATTAGTTTGTTATATTATGTTATAATATCTGGGTGACATAGCTTCGCTCGTAGCGCCATCTAATTAAGTAGAAAAGCAGTACCAAACACTCATTTTTCATTGCCTGAAAACACGGGTAAAACGACGTTTTCTAAAAATTAAACCTAGCTAGAAACCCCCCCCTGAAACCCCCTGCATACTAAACATGAAAATCATCGGAGCCTTTCCCGATATACACATACACATATTATAATAAAATTATTATGTCATATTTTGTATGGCAATCTGCAAAAGTTCATCTATTTTCGGTCGTTGATAAAAACATTTGAACGAGATACTGACTTCAAAACTCTACAATAAAGTGGTAGAGCTGCAAAGAGCTATAAATCTCGCAGAGCGGTAACGATGCGGCAATAAAATATGAAGCGTCCGGCGGCGCGCCGACCACGGAACAGATAAAGGGACACCGACTCGCTTTAGTTCGAAAATAAATTAAATTTAGTGTTACTGGATGATTTTAACAAAATCAATCTAAACAGTGAGCTTATCGTCACTTCTACGAATATTCAGACATAGTAATAATCCTACTAATATTATAAATGTGAAAGTGTGGATGTTTGGATGTTTGGATGTTTGGATGTTTGGATGTTTGGATGTTTGGATGGTTGGATGTTTAGATGTTTGTTACTCAATCTCGCTAAAACGGCTGAACGAATTTGGATGAAATTTGGCATGCACTTTGTCAGGGGTACAGAGAAAGACATAGGGTACTTTTTATCCCGGAATTCCCGCGGAAACTTCGAAATTACCGTGGGGTACAGCCAGTAAATAAAATTAAATTAATTAATTGATAAAATTAATTGATACTAACCGTTTAGTTAGCCAGTAACAATAGTAAAGGACGTCATCAGTATCAATATTATAAAGTAGTAAAGTATGTTTTAAATGTGTTTTTTCTCAAGTTCAAAAAAAAATTCTTTTAAACTTTGCAGCATGAAAGTTCCTTAGCGAGCGAGTTTATCGAGGGAAGTTATTGAGCGTTTGCTCATAACTGAGGTCCGTATGGCGCGATCGCCCCACATACCTACATTCCCTTTCTATTTACTATATTCCTTTCTCTGTGGCGGCGACGCCCGACGCTGGGACGCCTCGTGAAGGAGCATTGAGATAATGCGGGGATTGGAGACGAAGTCGCCGGTCGTCGGTGATTTATACGTGAGCACTAAGTACCTACCGTTGACTACACGCACCACGCACCGCTCCCCCCTCCTCCCCCTCACCATCCCTTTGATCCATAGAACCTGTCCACAGCCGAAATTTTGTGCATTGCTAACGGTCACAAACATTTTTGGAATCATAAAATAAATGTAATATTTTAATTAATAATTTACCTACAATAATTATCATACTATGTATTTTCATGGTCATCGTACACCAATTTCGATCCAAGTATGTACATTGTACATAAATAGTCACTTTTTAATTGAAATTAATAAAGAGAATTATTTTGTCCCCCGTAAACCCACTGCCAGCGCTTTTGCGTCTAGTGGGTGGGTCCAGCCAGTCGCGACTGAAAGATGTCGGAGCGAAGACAACTTTGAAATTTTGTAGTTTCTTCAGTGTCTACAGTGTGTGCAACAAGAGAGCAAAGTCGTTTTTTGCTGCGAGTGCTGATTTTGAATCCTGAGTGTGGCGAGGGATTCAAAGGCTTGAGATGCAAAAAACTTTGCTCTCGTCTGACACACATAACTTTTCACTTCAGCAGCGAGAACACTTTAGGAGATGAAATAATAAACAAGAATAAATTGAAATAACTATTTATTGTGAATCGAAATTCGTTTAAATACAACAATAAGTTAAAAATTCAATAAATTACATGATAAAAGACATAATTATCTTTTGTAAAATTTGTTTACTTATTACAAATTTCCGAACGTGTTTGTCTTTGAGGTCGAATTCAAAATCAGAACTTCGAAAGGGCTGGTCTTTGTCTCTATCTCTTTCTAATGGCGGGAAAGAGATAGAGTGTAAATGTTTCGAATTGTATGATTAACCCAAGGCAGAATAAATTTGAAGATTCGCGGCTTTCTGAAAACAAAAAATTAAAAAGTTACTTTGTCTCTGTGAGCAAAATGCGATTTTGCTCACTGATTTCAGGCAACAAAACCTATATGTTTGAGCTACTGAAGTGAAATAGTACATTGTTATCCTAGGGGCGAAAGTAACGTAAGATCGAGGTACTAAATAAGTCTTTCTCCCGAGGATAACACTGTGCTTTTCATTACGAATGCAAGGAAAGTCAAAATAAAAATAGGAATTAGCTAAAGGAAAAAGTGAGTGAATTTTATTTTACATAAATCAACCATTAGGTGTGCTACTGGCCAGTAAGTATGCCCCCTATGACATAAAAAAAAACTTGAGTTTCTGCAGTATCCAGCTGTCAGTTCAACTTCAGACCTACTTTCCGAGTATGAGTAATGAAAAATTTATTTTGTACCTACCTACTAAAATAAATTAGGTCGGCGCCTACTTATGTTTAGGTTTTTTTTTTAATAAAGATGTGAGGAGTGTTTACTAGTTGCCAGTGCTCTGTCCAATATGGAGTTTCTCGCGTCACCAATAAAATATAATAGAATATTGAAGGACGCAGCGGACACGCGGAGACTCGGATATCGTCCATTTTATCACGGTCCCTAGCTTCAGTGCCGCCTTCACTTGGCGGAGCTCTTTGTTGGGGAGAGGTAGGGCCGGGGTGGGTCCAGAGAAACTGGGCGTCGGATATCAATTTTGCGATAGGCTTATTGACAGGCGCTCGCTGACGCGGGCTTCGCGCCCCGTCCCGACCCGCCGCGTTCCTAATTCGAAATCATTTATGACTCCACTCGTGTGTCGCTGCTTCTTAGGGTTGCACGATGAAAATTGCTTAGTACGTTTCCTTACAATAATAAATGAGAATGTGAGTTTGCGATTGTTTGTTTGTTACGCTTTTACGCTTAAACGGCTCAACCGGTCATCGTGAAATTTTGCATACACGTTGTCAGGGACACCGAAAAAGACATAGTGTGCTTTTTATCCAGGAATTCCCGTAGGAAGGCTGAAATTAACGTGAAAGTAGCTAGTTCATAATATTTATTTACTAGTCGCTCCCCGCAGGTTCACTCGCGTTAATTTCGGAGTCCCGCGGGAATTCCGAGATAAAAAGTACCCTATATACTTTTCTGTACCTCCGATAACGTGTATGCCAAATTTCGTGGTGATCGTTTGAGCTGTTAAGGCGTGAAAGCGTAACAAACGTATAAACAACCAAACTCACTTTCGCATCTATAATATAGTAAGGACTACCTATCCGCCCCCCCTGTAGGCTGTAGCTCTGTTAGGGATACTGTATCTTCCCATCAGTGAAACAATTTTTATATTCGGATCAGTAGTTCACACAAAAACAATATTTTTAACTGTTTTTCTATTTTTCATCAATAGCAGAAAACTTAAACTTTTTAAAGAAAGTCGACATCAATTTTGCAAGAGTAGGTATAAAAGAGATATGGCCTTACCACAAAAAAGCAACTTTGAGAAATAATGCACATTTGATTGAAGGATATAAAAAAAATATTATTTAATTAAGTGGGCGACGTATTATTTTATCACTGTTATAAGCACAGCGGCATCTCATCATTGTAACAGCATTATCATATTATCATAAGTATAAAAGACTGCTTAGTGAGTTGTGCGACCAGTCCGGGGAGGGGAGAGCCGGGAACAATGGCGCATTGTCCCGAGCGGGCGCTGTCCGGGACAGTCCGGGATTACACGCACCTCCCCCTCTCTCCTCGACTCGTCACACATTACTTGTGGCGGCGGGTAACGCTGCATTACATACTTATAGCGTTTCTCGGGTGAATTGTTCAATACTAGCTGGTGCCCGCGGTTTCGAACGCGTGAGTTTTAGTATTTTCTATGTATATTAGGGAATTGAATTTCCGGCTCTTTTTTTTTTCATTTATTCATAGATATAAATAAAGTTTTATGCAATCACATAACTTAATAACAGCCACGTAACCTTACAAATACGAATAAGCTACTTACAGGCTGGGCACCTTTTAAAGTTTATCACAATATAACTCGTAACTCTTAGTTACAATATAATTAGGTACACAATTTTACATTATGTCATGTTACATTTTCCGGCTCTAAAAGTATCCTAAAACGCCCTTACATAACGATAAAGAACGAAACAAACCATATACAGGGTGTAAGGTTAAACGAAGATCTATATTGAAGTAGGGTGTTCACTGTTCAGTAGTTGATTCCCGTCTCAAATATATTATAGGAGAAAAGAAAAACAAAACCGTACCGTCGTATATGTATGTATGCATTGCCGCTGACGCGCCGACAAATACATTACAAAAGTCATTAATCCGTATAAAACTATTTTTTCATTGAAGAGTTTCTCTCTGATTTATCTGTTTCATTCATAATTTTTTTAGTAACATGTAAATTTGAATTAATTATATCTATCAAAAATTAAATAAGTTTCTCGTTTAAAATTACAACCTGTATGAAAACGGCATTAAAATCGCGATAGCATAAACAAACGGAAAGAAACACATTTTTGTTTAAGTTGGATCCTGTTAATCTTCTTTGGATTGTTTTCACCGAGCACCGAACCCGCCACTAAAGCTGTAGACTGTCCCCAACTTTTCGCGTCCGCTCTTTATTCCCGGCTCCTCGACCATTCATCCCCGTTGACATGTTTATTATAATATAACTCTCGACTCTGTACGCTATCTCTACACAAAAATGATTGTTATTGCGTCGAGATAAAACTGAAAATGACAAAGCATTGTCGAGACGCCGCGCCGCGGGACAAACGGCCGCGATAAGCTCTCGGAATAGCTGGTTACTGTTTATATCACAATGTATTATATATTGAATATAATATTACACTTATGAATGACGACACTTTTATATGACAGAAGTGAATTTACACGCATACCATAGACCAAGTAAACCGTGATAACTAGACAATTGATATTTTCATAGGTGCTACAGTACCTATTTCTAACCGGCCAAATGCGAGTCAGACTCGCGCACGAAGTAAAATTAATGGTACTGAACTCTTCGTGCGCGAGTTCGACTCGTAAGTACTGGCATTAGGTACTCAAACAAGTCCAAAAAAGCTTTGTGTCATTGAACATTCAGGATGTTCCCTTCAATATGTCAAAAGATTACATTACAACTCTACGCTTATTCGCAACCGGGCACAGCCACAGCACGATTTTGAGTTTAAAGTTTAATAATTTGTCTATGGTTAAATACTGTAATATATGCGATGCCTATGTGACGCCATCTGGCAGATTTTCTTAGAATCACTAAGTATAATACAATCGGGTTTAAGTGACGCCATCTGTTCGCAATTTGTATAGCGAACCATCGACCAATTAATTGGTCCATGAGCGAACCTAGCGGAAAAAAATTGCAACCTATAATAAAAGTCATTTTGCCGCGCCATCTTTTTATTTGATATTGAGGGAGTTGTGAAAAATAAAATATGTAATTCGCAATTTCGGTGTGGCCGCCATATTGAGTTTGAAATTTTTCACGGTGTACAGTAGAAACTAGTCAAACCCT
The DNA here is from genome assembly GCA_907165275.2 of Zygaena filipendulae. Taxonomy (NCBI): domain Eukaryota; kingdom Metazoa; phylum Arthropoda; class Insecta; order Lepidoptera; family Zygaenidae; genus Zygaena; species Zygaena filipendulae. Next base: position 136,077 of record OU015676.1, read on the forward strand.
TTCATTTGATCATATTATGGTCCATGATATTAAGGGAGTTGTGAAAAAATGTGTAAATTATTTTATTGTTTTTTTTTATCAGTCTTTATCAGTATTATTAAAAATAAGAAATACAATGATTTCTTATTTTTAATTTCACAGTGTATTAGTATAACTGTAAAGCTGTGAGAAATTTTGTGTAATAAATAATAAATAAATGTAATCGGCCATTTTGTCGCGGCGGCCTAATTCACCTTTCAAACAAAAAAATCACAAAATCAAAATCGGTTCATCCCTTCGGGAGCTACGATGCCACAGACAGCTACTCACACACAAACACGTCAAACTTATAACATCCTGTCGTTTTTGCGTCGGTGGTATAGATAGGCAATTAACCCGGTGCTTGGGCTTAAACCCGATTCAAGCCTGGGCGTTTACGGACTTATATCGGGTTTAGGCCCAAGCACCGGGTAAATAATAATAATAAATTTCATTTATTTCGACCAAACACGGATCAATTTATTTATTTATTATTTATTTAAAGTAAATATACATTGTTTTTTCCGTTAATAATTTCTTAAAGGTGTTAAAAATCTTTACAGGTTTTTCTTATGACCTATTGTTGTATTGTTAGTAATACAAATAAATTAATTAATTGATGATCATTAATACATAATTGACATTTGTTTGTTTGTCAGAGCATGAACCATATAGCAATAGTTCATGAACCGACAATCAAACCAATTTGCGAATACACTCAGCATTCATTAAAGCCGGGTTGATTGCCGGGTCTATACTCGGGGGTTAAAAATACCTTTGTACCTAAATATTTTTTAAAGGCGATTAACTGACTTTGTAAATCGCAATTGGGTATTCTCCATAGTATGAAAATCAAAATTGTAATTAGTCTGTCAGTTAGAAAAAAAAATAATAGACACGTATTTTTTGTTTTTTCAAATTAATGAAAATAAACATAGATAAAGCGCATTAAAGTTTATGGTGGGGGACTCGTGACGTCAATATTCACTATAAGCCCCATAAAAACTGCGCCGGGTTGTGACGTCACGCGGAATTTCAACTCAATGTATCGCCGTTATTTTTTGATTACGTAAAAAAAGAAACAAGACGTGTCCAATATTTTTACTAATCTACACGACGGACTAAAAAAAAATTTTTCAAGTAGCCAATTCCGAATTCTTACTACAATAAATGCGAAATAGAGTTTGTTTGTTCGTTTGTTTGTTACGCTTTCGCTTGAAAGCTTAACGCGTGACGGCTTAACGGCTCAACCGATCATCGCGAAATTTTGCATATACGTTGTCAGCGATAGTTGATTTATTCTATAGGACAAGAATATATCCAGCCATCGCTTCTTTCTTCTATGGTCACCACTGAAAATCTGTGTCATAGGACTCGTTCCACGGTATATGCTGAGTGGAAGCCATTTTGGTATCTTTGTTTATTAGCTGTTCCCCGCGGCTTCATCTGCATTAATTTCGGAGTTCCCGCGGCAATTCCGAAATAAACATTGCGGACAAAGGGTATTAGGTATGTCATTTTTCAAAGACATTGTCTTTGTAGTTTTCTATACCCCTGACAACGTGTTTGCAAAATTTCATGATGATCGGTTGAGTAGTTAAGGCGTGAGGCAGAACAAATAGACAAATTCGCATTCGCATGTATAATATTAAGTCAGGATAGTTAGGATTGTATCGTAGAAGTTATAGATTATACATTTTAATATCTAATGAACCCCAGCAAGTCACATAACTCCACAACTTTATTAACGGAAGCTCGTGGCTCTTCGTCTAAATTATAATCAAATTTGAGTTTTGACTTACGACCGTCGCCGTGCTTCGCATAATCGAATCTTAAAGCTGTAGAAATAAGCACGTTTATCGCTTGCACAGTTGGCTCGTCCGTCGCAATGCAGACAAAGACAAACCAGATGATAGACTATAAAGTAAGAGGCAGAGACGATACAAGTAATTAGTAAAATTATGTTTTTTTAATAAAATAAGATACTATATGTCTTGGATATCTTTGAAATATTTTAGAGTATATACAGGATGTCTAAGAAAACGGGATGGCCAGTAAAAATAGTACCTACAACTTTTAATCGGTTGTTTTCTGAAGTTATTCGGGAACAAATATAATTAAAATGAATTACTTGACAAATTAATACATTGTACATACATACAAATTTACATGACCTTCATAAAATTTTTCATTTAGTTTGATTATAATTATGAATTCTAGGTTTAGTATGATAGAATCCCAAAATGGATAACTAAAGCCTTGGGTGGGAACAAGCTAGTTACTTCAAAGATATTTAGGTACTTTATTGATAATAATTGTTTGTTTGTTTGTTTGTATACTTTATTGAGCATAAACAAAGTTTTTACAAGTTGATAAAATCAAAACAAGTAGGTAATTTATGCTCAAAGGCGGACTTATCCAGTTCTTCCAGTCAACCTTAATAATACACTACAATAATTAATATTACACTATATTTTCGCCACGGGCCTCGTTAGGCTTTATTCGGTAAGGAACATTCTTAACTTTACCTGACACGGAAATTTCAACAAAAACAGACAAATTCCTCCATAAGTGTAGTAGACACGAATTCACATCTAATTACAGAGCCACGTCCGTCCGTCTGTCGCACAAAGAGCGGGCCCGGGGGGAGAGGAGTGGCGGCAGGAGGCGGGGGAGGGGAGTGCAAATAGTCTAACGGAAAATCGGTCGGAAACTTGGGAGCTTTCCAGAGATGTGTGATGAGAGGAGACGAGACAAATTGATAGGCTCTGCTGATGGTGTGGTAGAGACATCCGTGAGCGGCTATCAGACGTAGAAATATCTTAAGATATATTTTTAAAGATGATGATGAGACATAACCATGCATAAATTAGTTAAATAGAGTGTTTCAAAGTCCCTAATTCTTTATGCCTCACCGCCAAAATGCAAAAACTTCAAAAAGTAAAATATGACTGTGTTGACTGTATGCACTTAGTTCCTTTTGTCTTCCTTGCAAGGGGTAAATTTTCTCCAAAACAATTAATATTCTTTTATAAATGAACAGGAACTGTATTTTTACAATGGACATTACCAGCTTTTACTCTAGTAGGTATCACTTCGACCGACCTCAATCTGTTCTACCTGCTGTTTACAAGACAATCGTTAAAGTGATAAAGCACCACGTTATTACTACGTTTACGGACGTCAGTCGCGTAGGAAACATCAGCTGGAGTTGTTGGTATAATTAAAATAAAATATGTATGTCCGTTCTTCTTTTTAAACTGCGTTCTTACCGCAACCATTTATTCGTTACGATAGCTTAGCATCGGTACTTCGGTACACAGAATTATCTATGAATAATACCTTTGATAGTAATTAGTGCTGTAATTAAATAAACTACGTAATTAGTACTAATGATAATGTAATCATTATTTGACAATTAATTTACTAACAATAGATAAAGAAATAAAACTAACAACATATTACTGTAACGATGTATTTTAGTTGACTTATATGTAGATATAATATGATTTATTTTTATGATAAGATAGATTTTTCTCTCTTTAATAACAACTTTTACATTCTGACAAAACTGACAACTGACTCTTGGACAGTATTAAATTAAATTATAGTATAAGTGTATATTAATTATATATTAAACAATTTACATCTTTGCAAAAGAATTCATACAACTCCTGTATTTGTGCATTTTGTATTCTTCTTTTGTATTTCCATACGTGAGCGCACAATATAAATATTTGTTTCAAGGGATGTATCTTTGCATCATTGGAAATAATTTAGAGTAAAACGATTCATCAAATTTTGTGGTCTTCTTGTTCCATAAGAAAAGTTCACACGAGTATTGGACTGGGAGAGCCCACATCTTATATACACTATAATTGCGTATAAACTGAGAATTCTCAATAACTTCCACGATCAAGTTATGTTTATGTACAAAATAACTTTGGAATAATGGCGAAGACAATATTCTGACCTCTATCGGTAAGGAATAATCGACAATAATATATTCATATTTCCTCCAACTCAATGTACAGAAAATTATTCTTAGAAATGTAGGAATTAAAACAGTCTGACTTCTGTAACCCACCGGTAGCCACTGCTTTATGCGAAGATGATTACAATTAAAACACATATTGTTCGATATTTTCCAAAGCTTATCGATATCAACACTGGGGTTCAATTGCACCCTTCTGGGTGTCGTACTAAATAATTCATTGTTTTCTAAAACAAAACTAAACCTCACCGTATCTATATGTGTTTTATGTAAAAAACACAGAGCCAATGAAATATTTGAATCATTAAAACTAGTCAAAAAATGAACACTTTTAAATCTAAGTAAAAGGTTTTTATACTTTGAAATCATTTCCTTAATATTATCCATATTTTTGGTCGTAGGTTGGTGGGAAAAATTAAAGTTTATAGTGATATCGTTGAGAGAAGGGCACCGGTCACTGATGTCGAACAAATGATCCATTTTAACACGAGTGTAGGAAACATCCAAAGTCTTCAAGCTCTTCATTGCACCGACCGTCTCCACTAGAGCGGCCACGTCGAGTACTCTCGCTCCGCATAGATTGAGTTCTACCAAATATGTAGAGATATCGTTAAGGAACACCCACTTACTTCCAGTGAGTATGTCAGATGACAAGTCGCACTTCTCGATCGCATCGCGCATGCGTATTGCGCTCCTCACATAGTAATTTTTTGTCTCGTACAAATTCATTACCGATTTTGTGTTCAAGTACGAAATAATTTTGATTAAAATCTCCAACGGAATATCAGTGATATTAACAGCTTTAACCATGATTATTATCTCACTTAAAGTAATGCAGCAGGTAATTTAATTTTAACTTCAACCGGTTTGCTTGAATCTTCGTATTACAAAATATACCTCCGCTTCTCGTCTATTTCTTTCGCTTTGATTTCTTGTCTCCAATTATTACCTGTATTTATAAAGCACTAGAAGTGGCAATTTAGCATTACATAAAAATGTAATGTGACTTACTTTAACAAGACCTTGTTATTGCCAGTGCAACAATTCTGTTAATTTATGTTAAGAGACAATTAAATAAAAGTGTATCGATATATACCCGATATTTGGCGACCCGATTGGCGCAATGGTCACCATGCCTGCCCGCTAATCAAGAGGTTTCGGGTTCGATTCCCGGTAGGGGTGGGCTTTGTGTGATGAACACAGAGTTCCATTTTCCAGTCTGGGTGTGTATATATATATCTATAGTATAATATATATGTAATAATATGTGTAGTATATACCACGTTTACTTGGTATCCACGACACAAGCTCATAGCTTAGTGTGGGATCAAGTAGATCTGTGTGTTGTGAAGTGGATTATTATTATTATTATTATATACAACGTGTTAACGAATTAACTGAAAACCTGATACACTCCATTTAAAAAAATAAACAATAATATGATTAAAATGTATTTTATATCGAAAAAATTTATACTTTAAAAGTTATTCAACATTAGTTTGGAGGTGACCTGTCTACGAAATCCCAAGCGCTACGCCCGCGCCTACCATTTCGATTTTTTTGCTGCGGGCGGCGTGCGCGTTAAATATTGTATTATAAATAATTTAGACATGGGCTGATAAAAATGAAAAAATATAACCTATATAAAACATAGTGCGATCGATTCTAGTTTTCAGTTAATTCATTAACACGTTGTATTATTGTGAATGTATTATGAATTGCTGTGAGGACAAAAATCGCTAAAGATGAACTGGTTGTGTATTAAAATTGTGTATGGAAATATAAGAACATGACAGTATTAGAATTTTTTCACTCTCAATAATAAGGCGCTAAAACAAAAGAAATTACGATAGAAAAAAAAAACACAAGGAAGCTCAGAACAATAACAGTAGCATATTCTTCTGAGCAAGGAAACGAGGCGTACTGAAAGGGAAACACAGAGAACAAAAGTCCTTCATTTGTGACAAAGATTTAACCGAACGGATGAAGTTAAAATTTCAATTACCTACTCACTTTAATCGCTCGCTCGCTTTATTATACAAGTAATAAAGCGAGCGAGATATATTTGTTGGGAAAATAATCATGGATACAGCTTTAACTTTTACCGAAATGCCGTTGGAGGTTTTAATACACATTTTTTCGGGCTTGAACACAAAATCGGTGATGAGTTTGTACGAGACAAACAATAACTATGTGACGAGCGCAATACTGTACTACAAATATATTATACTATAATTATTTTATTTAACCGACGAGTGTAAAAGAGACATCCAGGCCGTCCGCATACAGTCCACTATTATTTATCGAAGAGTTGCTGGCGTTGCTAACGACTCCGTTATTTTTCATTCTCCATTTGGTCCATTTTAGGTCCATCTTGTTTCTGATTTTTCAAATTAACAAATAGTAGAATACATATAATAATAATATTATTGTCTAGCACATTTCTTTTTTTTATTATTTGAGGATTTAAGTACGTTATGTAATAACTAATAATGTTTAATTTCGAACATAATATATTCTATCTTATATTGAAAAGATTAGAATAGATGCGAGTGCCCTGAGGGTTCGGTGCAAATTTGTACCTAGGTATGTAGATATGTAAATAAGTAGTTTATCCACGACGGGTATCTAGATCGAAGATTTTTTTTTTGTGATAATTTTGTACATAAAATTGTTTTAGAATTTTTTTCTTTATTTGTAAAAATATTTATACTATCTTTCAATAGCATATGCATAATGCACAAATATTTATCAATGTTCATAAATGTATTTTAATTAGGCATTTAACATTAAAAATAAAATTAATTATAATGTACTTACTAACACTAAAACTATTTATAATTATAATATACTGACAATTGAAAGGTTATTTTCTTTATTTCAACATTAACAGGTATTCAACATTAATAGCACAATATATAATTATGTTTGGAAATGCACTTGGACTAATTAAATAGGTACCTACTCTTATCCATGTTGACTAATGAGGCAAACACACGTTGAGAGAGAAAGGCAAAGATGAAGGTAGTATACAATTTTGAAATATTTTATCGGTAATTCCAGGATAAAATATAGATATAAATCACTCTCTCTATTGTCGGAAACTGCATGAAAATCTCCGTTGCGTAGTTCTATACTATGTAGTAATGTGAAAGCATAAGTGAGTTTGTTTGTTACGTTTTCGCGCCATAAGGGCTCAACCGATCATCATGAAATTTTGCATGAGCGCTGTCAGTTACATATAAACAACTAGCTATCCCCCGCGATTTCATCCGCGGTAATTTCGGAGTTCCCGCGGAGGTTGCGGAAAAAAAGTACTCTATATCCTTCTTTGTACCCCGACAGTAGTTTACGGTGATTAGCTGTTTCCCGCATTAGTTCCCGCGGGACTTCCGGGATAAAAACTATCCTATCTTTTAAGTTGGACCATATTATAATTGGTTACAAAATTTTATCAAAATCCGTTCAGTAGTTTCGGAGTCCATCGCAGACAAACAACGTGACACGTGATTTATATATATTAGAAGATAGATATATAAGATAAGATAAGATAATGATACTCGTAGTCATCATATTATTAATGATAGCTGCTCCCCCGCCAGGAACTCTGTATGTCAAGATGGAAGACTCCTGTCTCCTGTTCCAAGATATAAACTCCGCAAGAGCTAGTCCTATTCTGTCTTCTCTAGATCCGTACCACCGAACAGTAAATAGCAGATGCAAGGGACGCGAAGGGAAGGGATTAACGAAAAAACATTAAGGTTATGATTTTTAAAATTCATAGTTTTTGGGAAAATTATGGTAAACTGTGTAAAAGCTGTGCCCCGCGTTCACCCGCGGTAATTTCGGAGTTCCCGCGGAAATTCCGAGACAAAAAGTACTCTATGTCCTTCTCTGTACAGGGGTACAGAGAAGGACACGACAACGTGCATGCCATATTTCATCCAAATCCATTCAGCCGTTTTTGGGTGATTGAGTAACCAACATCCAAACATCTAAATATCTAAACATCCAAACATCCACACTTTCACATTAATAATATTAGTAGGATATGCTTGGGATGACTGCAAAAGAAGTTTTGGGAAAGTTAGAGCATTCGCTCTAACTTCCTTTGCAACGGCAGCGCACCTGCCGCGCCTACATGTCCTCTCTAGTTAATTTATTTGCTCTGTGATCAGTACCATATAAAACATTGAAGTAAAAAAAAGACATTTATTTTGCATTTGAATGATTTTTTTTAATAATAATCGTAAAAATCTGTTTTTTCCAATAAACTATATAATATCTAGAGCCTTGAAAATTGCAGCATTTTTTTTATCTCTCCTAGGTAAAAATTAGCACCCAGGTAAAACTGAGAAGACTGTTAAGAACAGATAAGTCTTTAAAATAATAAAATAAAATAAAAAAAAGACCAAAATTCAAAGGCATTTATTACTTAGGATTGGTTGTTACAATCACTAATAATCGTCAGTAGATTCTTAGAAATTATAATAATAATAATTTCAAGCTCAACAATAGCTTCAACAAAGCCTTTTATGTAAAGTGGTTTTGCCGAAAACTTATTATGTTGAAGTCATAACATTACTATTGAGGTGGTGAGTAATTATCTAAACAATATCTATACATACCTATAAATAAATTTGAAGTGTCTGTTTGTAATTTCATATTAACAGCTTTTCACTAAATGCATATGAATCTATATACGGTAGGTGCTAACAAAAAAAAAACAATTTTTGAATTTATTGTCTGTCTATCTGTCTGTTCGTTTGTTCCGGCTAATCTCTGAGACGGCTGGACCGATTTTAACAGGACTGTCATTGGCAAATATTTTGCTGATATTATAAGGAGTAACTATAGCTACTTTTATTTTAGAAAATGCAGAAATTCCGAAACTCACGCGGGTGAAACCGCGGGGCACAGCTAGGAAAACACTTATTATTGTTCTCACGTAGTTTTAGCTCTGTTCTCAGAACAATGTGTTTGGGGAGCAAAAGTACCCTATCTCCGAATCACATAATAGCTCTACTATACTCTTTCACTGGCGTCAATATTTGGATTCTCTCGAGAATTTTTTTTTTCCCGGAAATAAAAGAAATAAAGTACCAAAAATAATACTGATAAGAACAGATAAGACTGTAAAATAAGAAACATTAAACACAATAGCAGATATGTACGTGAATAGTGAGGTGATTCAGAACTATAATAATAGTGTCTTCCGGGACAATTAGGCACCAAAGTAAAAGTTGGCAATGTCCAAGGTAAAAATTCAGTAGGTAGGTAATACTTTTTTTTTTTTCCTTTATTTACCAAAACAAAAAATTACATTAGAAAAGATAGCTAACATAGCACTTAAGAAACCACTAAGGTTTATGAGAAAGATGCTATTTTACCCAGTAGGTAGGTAGATACAATTTTGATTTAATAACAGTTAATAATTCTTAAGTAAAATATAGTATATTCAATACAATACAGATTACTAGCTAATTTAGGACAAGTACACCTCTAAGCTTTATAATTATTGATATCTCTCCATATTATTTAAGAAGTAGAATTTTAGTTTATATTTAACATTTTTTTGGTTTATACTCTCGATCAACTCAGAGGGTAATTCATTAATTAGTCGAGGAACCAAGTAGCTAGCAGTTCTCTCGCCGTACAATGGCCAAATTTCTATAGGAGCTGGACTTGACTTTTATTTTTCATGTCCCAAAATAAACTAAAGTTAGATTGATTTGTTTTTATGTTGTAAATACCATCCCGTTTAAAAATCATACCTAAATAGCCACGATTTTTTAAAATAACATCAACAATACATTTGAGGTTAGAATCAACAACTACCTTTTACCCGACCTAAAAGTATAGTTAGCATATAATTAAGCATAGAAAAAATGTAGTTAGCGATAGCGATAGTCACAAGTGATAGTTATCAGTCCGTAAAAAATGCCTAGGTCAAAACTGGTCAAAACGACAAAGGAAATCCAAAATAGAACAGCAAGTGAAGCGAGATGCGTGCGTGATTGCCGGGTGTCATGTCAATTGTCAATCAAAAAAAATATCAAAAACAATGACAATCACTGACGCGGTTCGATGACCACAGATTAAGTAACTTGTCAAAGAAAAGAATGCACACTCAGTTTTTGATTTGATGACTACATACTTATCATGTATAACTATTCAGTAAACGTTAATACTAAGTCATTTCATACGCGAAATGAATCGTCAAAAGGTGCGTTCTGAAACCACATATATGGATGTCGTAGAAGTTACAAAAACAAAAATTGATATCTTTTTTTGTGGCTACTTATAGAGATACTTTTTGTGTTTTTTAAGATCGTAAAAAATATGGCTATTTTTCATATATATATCATATATGGACACCATTGTTTCGTCTCGAGTAGGATTTGGCCATCCTTCTTTTTGAGTATGGAAACAATTGTCCCAACAATAGTACATTGTTATCCTAGGGTGGCCAATAGATCGAGAGACTAAATAAGTCTTTCTCCCGAGGATAACACTGTGCTTTTCATTACGAATGCAAGGAAAGTAAAAATAAAAATAGGAATTAGCTAAATAAAAAATGAGTGAATTTTATTTTAATTAATACCTACTTAAACTTTACGTTATTTCAATTTTACATCGCGCTGGCTGTATAGAAAGTTGGAACATGGTTCAATAGAAATGAGAAAATAGACCTAGTTTTTTTTTAATAATTTGACAGTTGTCAGTTGAAAGCGATTCTCCCTAGGGCTGAAAAGGGTTACTTTCAACCCGCTTCTCAAGCAACTTCAGACCTACTTTCCGAGTATAAGTAATGAAAAAACATTTTCATGTAAAATGTTGCCAAGACGAGACTATATACCAGCACTTTCAAAAAGTTATCAGATCTTATGTACAGCCAAGCTTCTAACTCTACACGCCCTAACTCTACAAGGTCTAAATTCACAAACTCTACACCTTAGTCAAAATATTATGTGGCTTGGCCATTTCGCTTCATTCACATGGGCCTGAAAAATTGATCCATTATTCATTATTATTGAGATTTCATTTCTTTTTGTAAGTCAAAATTGCGGAAGTCTTATACAAACTTCCATCCCCTAATTTAAGGGGTTGGGGCATAAAAGTTACAAGTTTTATAATTTTTTTGTTGTTTATTACTAATAATACTAGCTTACATACCAAATTTCAGCTTTCTAGGACATTAGGAAATACCCTAAGAATTTTGATGATCATCAGTGAGTCAGTGACGAAATCGGGGTTTTCTAGATATCAATAAAATCTAAAGTATGAGATTACTATGCAATTAAAACTTTATATATTTAATAAATCTGCAATTGACAACATATCCCGAAAATTTGGTTTGTCTGGTATAATCCAGACCCAAGTTACAAGGGTTCAAAAAAACGACGAAGCCCTTCGTGAAAAGATAGGTAGTGCCCTTGCGCTTCGCTGGCTCGTTTTGGCGGATATTTTTATTTATTGGTTGATAGTGCTGTCTATCGAGTTATGTTGTTCACATTGACTTCCTGTCAAGTGTCTATCACAGGAATTGTAATTCAGGTCAACATACGTGTGGAATAATTGTGTAGCAAAGAAATATTATAAAACATTTCCAAATCTCAATCTCGTTCGTGCTATTGGAAAAACATCATCAAAAATAATCAAGATACTGACGATACATGTAAAACTAAAATGTCAGCTGGCTGAAGGACTAGCTTCCATTGCCATGTAATAAATTAAAAAAAAAGTTTCAGCTAGCAACACTGAGAATTTTAATTAAACAGAACGATAACTAGAGTCACTTTAGTCATCTAACGCCAAGTGTGAAGTGTGTGCGGGGACAGAAACCGGCCGGTACGTTTAACTTTATAAGAGACATTGTGGTGTGAGCGAAAAAGTTCAGTGTATTAGAATTAAAGTTTAGTAATTACAAACAAAGAAAAATATGGATGTCGCTGTGGCTCTTACTGATTTGCCGTTGGAGATTTTATACAAGATTTTTTCTTATCTCGATATAAAATCGACGGCAATTTTGTACAACACATGTAATTGTTTTAGAAATGTGTTGCGAATGCGAATCGTAAAGAAGTTTGATTTGGCAGATAAAAGAAGAACTTCAACTAGATTGTGTTTTATATACCTCAAAGCGATCTCGAGTTATTTGGAGGAACTTAATATCAGTCGCGCAAACGTCAGCTATTCAGTTTTAATTGAGACCATCGGTACAATGAAGTGTTTGAAGACTTTGGATATTTCGTATACTTGTGTAAGAATTAATCATTTATTTGAAATTTGTGAGCGATGCCCTTCACTTAGAGATATCGTCATCAACTTCAAGTTCTTAGACGAACCTCAAGATGCTTTGTATTATATGGATAAGGCGATGGTGTCCAAGTACAGAAATCTTTTTAGTAGATTCGAAAATGTTCATTTTCTGTGCGACTTTACTAATTCAAATACTTATTTAGCGGTGAGTTTTTTGAAGGGAACCTGTATGAATGCAATAAAATTCTCAGAAAGTATAGAATTGAATAATACGATACCATGGTATTTCGATTCGGATATGGAAGCAAGACTGCGTGTTCATATGAAAAAATTTAGCAAAATTTCAAAATTGAAATTGAAATTCAATCATTTCTACTTACAACAAGTGAAGTCGTTTAGGTGTACTTCAATTTCGGCATATCTCAATTTACCGAATGCAATATTGCGAGGATTGGACATGGCTAATCACGAATTTTTTACAATTGTCTATTCTTTAATAAAAGCTTATATGATATATTGTTCGCCATTATTCCAAAATTTCTTTAAGCTACAATACAATTTGACGACTAAAGTAATCGACAACTCTCGATGTGATTGTAAATTTCCGCTTGATCGGTACCATTTCGAAAGGCAGTCTTGTATTTTCTTCATATGGAACAAAGAAACCACACAGTTCGATGATTCATTTTACAGCGATTTAAACAAAACTATGCTCAAATATATACCTTACCTATCAATTTAAAATTAAAGCAAGATAATATTACAAATCTACTTTCGAAAATAAGTGATATGCTTTTGGATTTATTTTATGTTTTTACTTTTTATCTTCTGTCATAAATGTATTTTATTCTTCTTAAGCAATTTTCGCAAGTAATCTAATAATAGACACGTGAAAATGCAAGTGTCTCAGATTAAAAAAAAAAAAAAAATTATAATTAATTTTATTTAAATTATATTAACTTTACATTCTGAGAAATGACAAAATTGTGACCCAGCGCTCGTTATTTCGAAACGAATTTCCCAAAACATTGATTCAAATTTTATTAGGAACATAATTTTGGGTAACGTTAATTTGATTAAACTTATACGAGCCTTAGAACAAAAATATAACAAAACACAATATTACGGTTTGAGGTTAAAGTTTTGTTTTGGTAGAATCGTTTGAAAATAGTGCGATTATAAATTAATGCAAGGTTCTTATGTATATTAAGTTACATGCACCAAGTATAAATAAAATCATAAAACTGTAATCTTTAACCATGTCCAATTCCTTAATCACCGTTAATGTGAACTGATTGTTTTAGGTTATTTTTATTTGTATATTGCAATGATTTTTTGGCTATTAGTTTATTGTTGTTATATATTTTATGGTTTATTCGCTTTGTAAGAGCATTTTTTGTTTCAGTAAAATTTGTTAACCAGAGAGCTAACCTTTGGTTAACAAATTGGTACATTTTCTGTGCGACTTTAGTGATTCAAATACTTATTTAGCGGTGAGTTTTTCACAGGGAACCAGTATGAATGTAATAAAATTCTTAGAAAGTAAAGAATTGAATCATACGATAGCATGATATTTCTGTTCGGATATGGAAGCAAGAATGCGTGCTCATATGAAAAATTTTAGCAAAAGTTGAAAATTGAATTTGAAATTCAATCATTTATTTTGTACTTACAACAAGTGAAGTCGTTTAGGTGTACTTCGATTTTAGCATATCTTAATTTTTTGAAGGCAATATTGCGAGGTTTGGACATGGGTAGTTACGATTTTTTTATTATTGTCTATTCTTAAATCACCATTTTTATTTGTATAGTGCAATGATTTTTTTGCTGTTAGTATGTTTCGTTATATAAATTAGCTGTTAATCAAGCTGCTAGCCATAAATGTTTAACTAAAGTGTCAACTGGCAACACTGAGAATAGTAATTAATACAGAACAAAATCTAGATTCATTTGAGTCATCGGACATCCAGTGTATAGTCTGTGCCGGAACAGAGACCAGCCAGTACGTTTATCTTTACAAATAGATAAAAACATGGATGACGCTGTGGCTTTCACCGATTTGCCGTTGGAGTTTTTAATTAGGATTTTTTCTTCCCTTGACGTAAAATCGACAGAAGTTTTGTACAACACAGTCATGTACTCATAATTGTTTTTTAAATGTGGTGCATGCGAATGCGAATCGTAAAGAAAATTCAATTGGTTGGTGGTTTATATTCTTCAAAGCGATCTCGAGTTACTTGGAGGAACTTAATATCAGTCGTGTAAACGTCAGCTATTCAGTTTTAATTGAGACCATTGGTACAATGAAGTGCTTGAAGACTTTGGATATTTCGTATACTTGTGTTAGAATTAATCATTTTTTTTTTAAATTTGCGAGCGATGCCCTTCCTTTTGAGATATCGTCATCAACTTCAAGTTCTTAGACAAACCTCAAGATGCTTTGTATAATATGGATGGTGTCCAAGTACAAAAATCTTTTTAGTAGATTCGAAAATGTTCATTTTCTGTGCGACTTTATTAATTCAAATACTTATTTAGCGGTGAGTTTTTCACAGGGAACCAGTATGAATGTAAAATTCTTAGAAAGTAAAGAATTGAATCATACGATACCATGGTATTTCTGTTCGGATATGGAAGCAAGAATGCGTACTCGTCTGAAAAATTTTAGCAATATTTAAAAAATGAATTTGAAATTCAATCATTTGTACTTACAATAAGTGAAGTCGTTTAGGTGTACTTCAATTTTAGTATATCTCAATTTACCGAATGCAATATTGCGAGGATTGGACATGGCTAATCACGAATTTTTTATCATTGTCTATTCTTTAATACACGCTTATATGATATATTGTTCGCCATTATTCCAAAATTTCTTTAAGCTACAATACAATTTGACGACTAAAGTAATCGACAACTCTCGATGTGATTGTAAATTTCCTTTGCTTGATCGGTACCATTTCCAAAGGCAGTCTTGCATTTTCTTCATATGGAACAAAGAATCGACACAATTCGATAATTCGCGTAGCGGGCCCTCTCTAGTCTCCGACGCTTACTTAAACACGAGGTTAGAGCTGCCCCTGTCACACCGGTGCAGTGGACTGGAACAACAGTCAACGCTCCTTACATTCCGAACACCAGGCAATAAGAAACAACTTGATATGGCTACGTCTTGCTAAAACTATGCTCAACTATGTACCTCATCTAGCCATTTAAAGTTAAAACCGGAAAGATACCATGGTATTATCTTCTTATACACGCTTATATATATTATGATAATATATGCAAATACAAACTCGAAAGAGCTTAAATGTGCGCTGTAATAACCAACGGTAAATTGTAACTTTTATTGATTAACAAATTAAAAAAAAAAAAAAAAATTGTATGTTGTATGAAAAAGTTCAGTGTATTAGAATTAAAGTTTAGTAATTACAAACAAAGAAAAATATGGATGTCGCTGTGGCTCTTACTGATTTGCCGTTGGAGATTTTATACAAGATTTTTTCTTATCTCGATATAAAATCGACGGCAATTTTGTACAACACATGTAATTGTTTTAGAAATGTGTTGCGAATGCGAATCGTAAAGAAGTTTGATTTGGCAGATAAAAGAAGAACTTCAACTAGATTGTGTTTTATATACCTCAAAGCGATCTCGAGTTATTTGGAGGAACTTAATATCAGTCGCGCAAACGTCAGCTATTCAGTTTTAATTGAGACCATTGGTACAATGAAGTGCTTGAAGACTTTGGATATTTCGTATACTTGTGTTAGAATTAATCATTTATTTGAAATCTGTGAGCGATGCCCTTCACTTAGAGATATCATCATCAACTTCAAGTTCTTAGACGAACCTCAAGATGCTTTGTTATAATGTGGATAAGGCGATGGTGTCCAAGTTCAGAAATCTTTTTAGTAGATTCGAAAATGTTCATTTTCTGTGCGACTTTACTGATTCAAATACTTATTTAGCGGTGAGTTTTTCACAGTGAACCAGTATGAATGTAATAAAATACTTAAAAAGTAAAGAATTGAATCATACGATACCGTGGTATTTCTGTTCGGATATGAAAGCAAGAATGCGTGCTCATGTAAAAATTTTAGCAATATTTCAAAAATGAATTT
This sequence comes from Zygaena filipendulae, assembly GCA_907165275.2. Classification (NCBI taxonomy): domain Eukaryota; kingdom Metazoa; phylum Arthropoda; class Insecta; order Lepidoptera; family Zygaenidae; genus Zygaena; species Zygaena filipendulae. The sequence goes on from OU015676.1 coordinate 152,472, forward strand.
GAAATTTAATCATTTGTACTCAAAACAAGTCGTTTAGGTGTACTTTGATTTCAGCATATCTCAATTTTCCGAATGTTGCGAGGATTGGACAATGGACATGTCCACGGCTAATCACGGTTTCTTTATCATTGTCTATTCTTTAATACACGCTTATATGATATATTGTTCGCCATTATTCCAAAATTTCTTTAAGCTACAATACAATTTGACGACTAAAGTAATCGACAACTCTCGATGTGATTGTAAATTTCCTTTGCTTGATCGGTACCATTTCCAAAGGCAGTCTTGCATTTTCTTCATATGGAGCGGGCCATCTCTAGTCTCCGACGCTTACTTAAATACGAGGTTAGAGCTGCCATTGTCACACCGGTGGACTGGAACAACAGTCAACGCTCCTTATATTCTGAACACCAAGCAATAAGAACTCATAGCAAAGTGACACATCGTAAAAGTTGGAGACTACAAGCTTGGCAAATTCCTCATCGAAGGGAAGACGAAAATGGTATTTGACTTGCCATAGCTGGCAGAAAACTGTCTCCTGCTGAACAAGGATCGGATCATGGCTGGTAATGGAGTCAAGGTCCACGACCTGGAAGGGAAGGCGGCTATATCAAACGAGACCAATGCGAGATTTTGAAGTCTGCAGGAATAAAAACAGCCTTCGTCAAATTAGCGTCTGCTATGGTCTTCGTGTCGAAGAAGTGCGACATGATCCCCATAGAGTGGCTGACGCGGTGGCTGGCCACCGGGTCCTTCTCGAAGTTTAACCCCGGCGTGCCAAAGGGGTATCGCTTCACGCTGCCCCAGCAGGAGACGTTCTTCAAGGACGACGCCAACCACGACCCTCAGTGGTCGAAGGAGCAGATTGTATCAGCGAAGTTCACAATTAACGAACTTGAAATAGGGCAAGACGAGGTCGATTATATGCGAAAGACAACGGTACTTGTTTTCGAGATTTTGGAGAAAGCTTGGACTCTGAGGGACTGTGCCTTAATCGAAATGAAAATTGAATTAGGAGTTACCAAAGGTTCTGTTAGCTGACGTGATCGATTCGGATTCGTGGAGATTATGGCCTTCGGGTGAGAAGGTACTGATGTAGTGGAAAATCAGGTGTACAGGAACCTCATTACTGTGACTTCGGCTGACCTCGACACAGTGAAACGCAACTTTAGTTGGGTGAAGGATCAGCTGGACCACCTGAAGCTCACGGTCCACCACAAGGTCGTGGTCTTCATGGGCTCACCCACTGACTTCAAGCATTGTCAGAAAATCGCTAAAGCTGTCCATGACCTTGGTCTCAGCATGGACCTGAGCGTGACTTCCGCCCACAAGGCCACGGAGTAGACTTTGCGTATCATGCAGCAGCATGAAGACACGCTCGGGGCTCTTGTGTTTATCATCGTCGCCGGACGCTCCAACGGCTTAGGACCGGTATTATCAGGCAACACGTCCTATCCCGTTACCAACTGTCCCCCACCCTCGGACAAGCTCGTGCAGGACATTTGGTCATCCCTCTCAGTGCCCTCGGGGGACTGGTGCGCGACGGTGACATACCCGGACAGTGCTGTCCTCATGGCGGCGCAGATCATGGGCCTCCAGGACTATCTTGGGGGGGCCCGACTCCGGGTGATACAACTTGATGTGGCTACGGCTTTGAGACAAGCCGATAAGAAAATTAAATTAAATCAAAAATATGTTAACTAGTTTAAATAAATACTTTTATACCTATTGTTACATTGATGTGCATCTTATAATTCATTTTACAGTAATTTAAACAAAACTACTATGTACCTCATCTGACCATTTAAAGTTAAAACCGGAAATATACCATGGTATTATCTTCTTATACACGCTTATATTATGATAATTGATATAATTTATATTGTTCGGCATTACTCCATGTTAAAGCGCCTTAAGCAGAAGAATAGTAACCAGTAATATTTGCGAGACACCTACCTACCATCGAGATTTATCCAAAATATAAATGTGAAATTGTGAGACGGGTCGGAATATTGCCAAAATCAAAACAGACTCATCAGTGAGGACATGCAATTTTAGCTACAGTGCTAATCAAGCTGCTTATACCACTGATAAAGCCATGGGACATCCTTGTGAGGTGTTCATCATTGACACGAGAACTGTTGATGAATCAATATCATCCCAAGAACCCATACTTAAATGGGAGATTACAGATTCCAAAGTAACATCCATGGTTTGGGGAACCCTCGATGAGACCATCATTACAGGTCATGAAGCTGGAGGCCTTATTCAATGGGATTTAAGAACAGGAAAGAAGATTCATTCTATCAAAGAACATACACACCAAATTCATGATATGCAAAATCGTTGGCAACGTACATCTCACATTTGAAGAGATATCTACTCCTTTTGCACAAGTGGAGGCCATTTTAAATAGTCGCCCCTTATGCCCAATGTCCTCCTCTCCCAATGACTTCCTTACTCTATCCCCAGGGCACTTTTTGATCGGGAGACCGCTGAACGCTCTACCGGCACCCGCTCTGGAAGATCGCTAAGAAGGAACTCTACAACGCTACGCCCACCTGGAGCAATTACGACAGCACTTCTGGAACAGGTGGCAAAGAGAATATATATCAGAGTTGCAGCAACGCATTAAATGGAGACAGGATAAAACCAAATTGCACGTGGTGCTGCTACAAGAGCATCACGTTCCCCCACTGAGCTGGCGTCTCGGACGAGTTGAGCGCCTCTATCCGGGCTCAGATGGGATCACCAGAGTGGCGGACGTGAAACTCACGAGAGACTGCGTTCGTCGTCCGCTGGTGCGGCTGTGTCCTCTGCCTACTGCGGAGGAACTTCAGAGTTGAAAGCCCAGGTCTTTCAAGGGGGGGAGTTTATGTAAAAGCGCCTTAAGCAGAAGAATAACAACCAGTAATATTTGCGAGGCACCTACCTACCATCGAGATTTATCCAAAATATAAATCGACCGTTGCGTCGATAGTAAAAATTACTGGTTGCATACGTCCAGCGAAAGGACACGACCTTTCTTTGTTCTACAGTCTAAATTGCATATTACATTAGTTACCGCATTAAAAACTTATACTAAATCAATTGAGTTTCATTATTTATGGAATTCCAATCTTGTGCGTAAACACTCCAAAATTTATTTAAGCTTCAATACAATTTGATGACTAAAGTAATCGACAACTCTCGATGTGATTGTAAATTTCCTTTGCTTGATCGCTACCATTTCCAAAAGCAGTCTTGCATTTTCTTCATATGGAACAAAGAATGGACACAATTCGATAATTCGCGTAGCGGGCCCTCTCTAGTCTCCGACGCTTACTTAAATACGAGGTTAAAGCTGCCATTGTCACACCGGTGGACTAGAACAACAGTCAAAGCTCCTTATGTTCCGAACACCAAGCAATAAGAACTCATAGCAAAGTGGCGCATCGTAAAAGTTGGACACTACAAGCTTGGAAAATTCCTCATCGAAGGGAAGACGAAGCAGGTGTTTTACTTGCCATAGCTGGCAGAAAACTGTCTCCTGCTGAACAAGGATCGGATCATGGCTGGTAATGGAGTCAAGGTCCACGACCTGGAAGGGAAGGCGGCTATATCAAACGAGACCAATGCGAGATTTTGAAGTCTGCAGGAAATGCATGATAATTCAACACCCATTCAGATTGCAGATCCGCTGAATTCGGTTAGTCTTAGAGTTTTCGAGTGTTTCGTTTTGTAATTCTAAAAAAAAACTTTATTTGAATGATTTTGTAAAATTATAACTCATAATTTGTTTTGTTGCTTAGTTGCTTTTTATGGATATTCCATTTTACATTACGTGTTGATAGTAAATTATACTGGGGACTGATCATCAAACAGTGATTACATGGAATGTTGATTCATCTAAGTTCAGCTTACAGTGTTTTCATGTTTTCGTTTTGTCTTGCAAATACAATTTCGTAGTTTGAAGTTGAACAATTTAAGTGTTTCTCAACTCGGCGACAAACGAACGTTGAGTCGTCTAATTAAGATAACAGCAAAATGAAACTTCATGACCGTATTGTTGACTTAGTGTTTACAGGACGAACAGTAAATACTTCTTAGTAATGTCACATTTGCGTTGTAGTACTTAAATACCAAGCACCCTGTACTAATTATGAAAGTTCAACAATAAAGTGGTGAAAGATTAGTCACCGTGGAGCACCTGGTGGGAGGCGGTGGCTCGGGCAGCCTGCTGCCCGGCGCCTCGCCCACCCAACACCCGCCTAACATGCTCCAACCAATGGAGGAGATGATGTTGCCCCCAAAACACCAGGCTGTTGTGGATCGTTTAAGACGTCGAATAGAAACGTACAGACGACGTCAGACATTCAGTGGCGCCTGCGAACAGCAGAATCTGGAAACTAGTGTGTTGCAAAAGCGCTTTTTAGAAGGCAAAGCTAAGCGGCAAGCAAAGAAGACCGAACGGAAACCAGATTTGCCAGCTATAAGCGGTAATTTACATCACAGCGTGCACGTGCAACAAAAATTTGGTTGTGGAGATTACGAACCACCAGCTAAGTTACAGTGTACCACCGGCGCCGGCGGTGGTATTAATGCTGGTGAAGCGCTTACAAAATTTTCTGTGGAAATAGTTCAACAGCTTGAGTTCACTACTTCTGCTGCGGATTCTCAGCCACAGCAAATCTCCACCAATGTTACGGTTAAGGCGCTCGCGAATGCAGTGAAAACCTCAAACTCGCCACCACCATCTAAACCCCCGCCCCGCGCGCCCACACCCCTGGACTGTCAGCGGGAGTTCAAATCCGAGTGCAAATCCGAGGTAGCCGACGATGAGTATGTGGGACTGGACGAGTGTGCGGCGGCTCTCGAACGAGACGCCGCTTCCGCTTTCCCCGGCCTGGCGGATCTCATCGGAGAAGAAGACGGGGACGACACTTTTGAGGATCTCATCACTGAAATATCTGAATATCCGGAGTTTATGAAAGATTTCGATCTCGACGGCGGGAAACTTAACGGTGGCGGCGGTCTCGGTGGTGGCATGGAACCGCCGGAAGGGGAGCTCGCGCCGAAGCCGTATGGTGGCGGCGAGATGTCGCCGGCAGCGCAGACCCTGAAGCACATGGCGGAGCAGCACCAGCAGCAGGCGGGCGGCGACTAGGCGCGCTACCGCGGCTACGGCGGGTACCGGCCGCGGCCCGCCCCCCCGCCGCCGGCTGCTCCGCCGCCCCCCACCCTCGAACACCATCTTCACATGTCACAACAGCAACAGTTGCATTTGTCACAGCCTCATCACAATCTGCAAGTTTCGGCGGCGCAGCATATGCAGGTGAGCGGCGCAGGCGCGGGTCACGTGTCCATCGCAGCGCAGCAAGGCATGTACGCTAATTTCCAGCACCAGGGCGCTCAACAACATCATCCAGGCGGCGGATGCGACTCGTACACAGTGTCCCAGTCGCAAAGCATCAACTTCTCGCAGGCGATGCGCGCGCGGCCCGCGGCCGCCGGCGGCCCCGCGCAGCAGGCGCCCGCTGCCGCCGGGCCCGGCCCCGGCCCCGGCCCGCCGCAGCCGCTCAGGGTAGCAGCTGCCGGCATATCGCGCGACCAGCAAGCGAAGATGCTGCAGCAACAGCAGCAGCAGATGTTGCGCGCCCAGCAGCAGCAGATGCGGCCGCCGCCGCCCGAGTACAAGGCGCGCTACGGCGGCGCGGGGCCGGGCGCGGGCGGCGGCGGCGCGGGCGCGGCGGGCCGGCGCGCGCAGCCCCCCGCGCCGCGCGCCTTCCCGCCCGCGCCGCACGCGCGCCAGTACGCGCCCGAGTGGCGGCACGTGCTGATGCAGCAGCAGGCCGCCAGGCAACAGTTCCCGCACCACTATCAAGGATTTGGGATGGGCTCGATGGGCGGTGCGATGTCGCAGCAGCAGCAGTTGCAGCTGCAGCAGGCGCGCCTTCAACAACAACAACTACTTCAGCATCAACAGCAACAAAGATCAAACCAACAACAATCGCCAATGTTTATGCAACAAAATCAAATGATGAATGTGCAAGGACAGATAATAAATTTACACATGAGCCAATCGCAAAGTATGTCCATGCAGCAGGGGGGAATGGGTGGAATGGGAGCGCCTTCCCGCCCGCGCCGCACGCGCGCCAGTACGCGCCCGAGTGGCGGCTCTCGAACGAGACGCCGCTTCCGCTTTCCCCGGCCTGGCGGATCTCATCGGAGAAGAAGACGGGGACGACACTTTTGAGGATCTCATCACTGAAATATCTGAATATCCGGAGTTTATGAAAGATTTCGATCTCGACGGCGGGAAACTTAACGGTGGCGGCGGTCTCGGTGGTGGCATGGAACCGCCGGAAGGGGAGCTCGCGCCGAAGCCGTATGGTGGCGGCGAGATGTCGCCGGCAGCGCAGACCCTGAAGCACATGGCGGAGCAGCACCAGCAGCAGGCGGGCGGCGACTAGGCGCGCTACCGCGGCTACGGCGGATACCGGCCGCGGCCCGCCCCCCCGCCGCCGGCTGCTCCGCCGCCCCCCACCCTCGAACACCATCTTCACATGTCACAACAGCAACAGTTGCATTTGTCACAGCCTCATCACAATCTGCAAGTTTCGGCGGCGCAGCATATGCAGGTGAGCGGCGCAGGCGCGGGTCACGTGTCCATCGCAGCGCAGCAAGGCATGTACGCTAATTTCCAGCACCAGGGCGCTCAACAACATCATCCAGGCGGCGGATGCGACTCGTACACAGTGTCCCAGTCGCAAAGCATCAACTTCTCGCAGGCGATGCGCGCGCGGCCCGCGGCCGCCGGCGGCCCCACGCAGCAGGCGCCCGCTGCCGCCGGGCCCGGCCCCGGCCCCGGCCCGCCGCAGCCGCTCAGCGTAGCAGCGGCCGGCATATCGCGTGAGCAGCAAGCGAAGATGCTGCAGCAACAGCAGCAGCAGATGTTGCGCGCCCAGCAGCAGCAGATGCGGCCGCCGCCGCCCGAGTACAAGGCGCGCTACGGCGGCGCGGGGCCGGGCGCGGGCGGCGGCGGCGCGGGCGCGGCGGGCCGGCGCGCGCAGCCCCCCGCGCCGCGCGCCTTCCCGCCTACTATACTGTACTATACTGTAGAGTGTAGTCTGTAGACTAGACGGTACGAATGGTTCGTCGTTAAATTAGCTCGACGGGCACGTTTCAGTGAAAATGGTCACTACAAATATAGTGCCCGATAAAAAAGTAGTAAAAATGGCTGAACAAAGTAGTGGCGCTGTGGTTCCTCAAAGAACATTATTGGAAGAGGTGAACGTATATATTACGTGTCCGTTATGTCGGGGTTATTATATAGACGCCACCACCATAGTAGAATGTTTACATTCTTTCTGTCGCAGCTGTATTATCAAACATTTGCTAGTAAAGAGTTACTGTCCAGAATGCGAAATGATGATTAATTCTGCCAAGCCTAATATCAAACTCGATAAAGCCCTTCAAGATATAGTTTACAAACTTGTGCCAGGACTCTTCCAAAAAGAAATGGAAAGACGGCAACTATTCTATGCATCTAGACCAGGCCAAGCTGCTTCAACCACCCCTGAACAAAGAGGCGAGGACACAGAAAGAATTATTTTCAGTCCAGAAGATGTGATTTCATTTTCTCTTGAATATGCCGATGCTACAGATACTGATAGTATTTCAAGCAAATCATCAGACAGTAATGAACCTCAAACAGGATCCACAGTGACAAGAAGATATTTGCAATGTCCTGCAGTGGTAAATATTAGTCATCTTAAAAAATTTTTAAGCATGAAATTTGACATCGATTGCACACAGTTTTCTATTTATATACTGTATAAAAGGGTTCCTTTACCAGATTATTATACATTAATGGATATTGCTTATATTTATAATTGGAAACGTAATGAACCAATGCGATTTTTCTACCAAATTATAGACTATAGTGTTGCTATTCGAAAAAGATTTGACATAAGTAGAAAGAGTTCTAACATGAGCCCATCCAGCCCTACTCCAAATGAGGAACCTAATATTTGCAGTCCAGCACCAACTTTGAATGACCTTTGTTCTGAAGTATCTTCAGGAACAGACAGTCCTGTATTAGACAATAACAGTGTCAAAAAAACTGGTGACACATTAAAAATAAAAGACAAAAGTTCTTTAGTGAGTAAAGAAAGTATTATTATGGTCAAGAATAATAATCCAACTCTTTGCCAAAAAAAGGATGAAGATGTTGAGAAATCACAGTTTTTAAACAAATTTGAACTTACTGCAAAAAATATGATGCCTGCAAAATCTTCACCAACTAAACCACACAATGATGATTCAAATATTTCTAAATGTGACCTACTACCTAAAACACCACCAAATTCTTCAAAAACTGATACTGAAACTCTGAAAAGAAAACAACAGTCACAACCGAATACCCCAGAATTTAAGAAACTCAAAATTGAACTTGAAAAGACGAAATTACCTCAGTCTTTCCACAATTCAAATTCACTGATCCAATCACCCAAAGTTCACAATGTAACCACATTAGATGCTCATTGTGAAATTCCTTCAAAATTGAAGGATGAAGTAACCATAAAACAAACTGCTCAAATAAGTCTGCCTAAAAACAACAGTCCTTCTATTGACTCCCAAACTTTACCAACTCCCGAAAAGCAAGCAGTCATGCCTCCCCAACCAGGAATTAAAGTACAACAATCAGAAAATACTGGAATAAAAAGGCCATCAGTGCAACAAAACTTATCTCCTAAACGTAAAGCAGCACATGATGTTTCCACAGGGGGGAACACAAACACAACTCAATCTACATCAAATTTGAGCCAAAAAACTATTTCCCCAATTAAACTTCAAGTTCCTAAATTGGAATCTCTACCATCAGTCTCTAAAATAGTTGATTTACCTAAACCTAAAAAGTTACCAGACTTAAAACCTAGTATTCCCACTTCCCAAATGTCGCAAAACAAGCCTGTTAATAAAGTAAGAATGGATTTTTTAGCAAATAATAGTGACCCAACTATTGATAGAAGTAAAATTTTATCTCAAGTTAAAACTACTTTACCTGTGTCAAATGCTGGGTCACCTTCAGGTGACCCTTTGAAATCCTTATTTAATTCATGTAACATTAATATACCTTCTTCTCTGTCAATCACTTTGACGGAACAATCCCGTAATTTGGTTGAACAAGTTGGCAATGAGCAGCATAAGTTCCTTATTAATAAAAATTTGACCGGCGCCACATCTGGAGTTCATAAACTTCCCAGTCCACCTGTTCATAACTCCATACAAATTTTAAAGTTGCCCGATACTGATTCTAAAAAACAACCAACCAAATCTGAGGATAATGGAGATCCAACCACAAAACCTCCACCAAAAACATCAGAGTCATCTGCTAAAGGACCTGTACCAAACTTAAAACCAATATCTGATACAAAACAAGCTAAGCAATCTGGTAATTTTCAGTCATCACCAATAACCTTCCAGCAAACATTTGAACAACAATTACAGTCTCTCCAATCTGATAAAAAATCCAAACTACCAAAAAATAAGTCACAAGTACCTAAATTAATGCCAGCCACATCAAAAACATTTAGTGCATTAAACAACGCAAATAATAAACCAACCACTAGTACCACTGCATTATTAGAAAACAAATCAAGTAGTGCTTTGGATTTATCTACTCCTCATAATGTACAAAGTCAATTAGGGCCTGAGCAAACAAAAGCTTTTGAAACAATGCAATCAATAGCTAATTTGGCCAAAAAGCAAAGCTTACCATCAAAAGCATTGCCTTCAACAATGTCACTTCGGTAGCATTCGTCCAGCGAAAGGACACGACCTTTCTTTGTTCTACAGTCTAAATTGCATATTACATTAGTTACCACATTAAAAACTTATACTAAATACTTGAGTTTCATTATATATGAAATTCCAATCTTGTGCGTAAACAAGAAAATTGGCGACCGTGACAGGACTCGAACCTGCAATCTTCGGATGTCGCAGCAGCAGCAGTTGCAGCTGCAGCAGGCGCGCCTTCAACAACAACAACTACTTCAGCATCAACAGCAACAAAGATCAAACCAACAACAATCGCCAATGTTTATGCAACAAAATCAAATGATGAATGTGCAAGGACAGATAATAAATTTACACATGAGCCAATCGCAAAGTATTTCCATGCAGCAGGGGGGAATGGGTGGAATGGGAGCGCCTTCCCGCCCGCGCCGCACGCGCGCCAGTACGCGCCCGAGTGGCGGCACGTGCTGATGCAGCAGCAGGCCGCCAGGCAACAGTTCCCGCACCACTATCAAGGATTTGGGATGGGCTCGATGGGCGGTGCGATGTCGCAGCAGCAGCAGTTGCAGCTGCAGCAGGCGCGCCTTCAACAACAACAACTACTTCAGCATCAACAGCAACAAAGATCAAACCAACAACAATCGCCAATGTTTATGCAACAAAATCAAATGATGAATGTGCAAGGACAGATAATAAATTTACACATGAGCCAATCGCAAAGTATGTTCATGCAGCAGGGGGGAATGGGTGGAATGGGAGCGCCTTCCCGCCCGCGCCGCACGCGCGCCAGTACGCGCCCGAGTGGCAGCTCTCGAACGAGACGCCGCTTCCGCTTTCCCCGGCCTGGCGGATCTCATCGGAGAAGAAGACGGGGACGACACTTTTGAGGATCTCATCACTGAAATATCTGAATATCCGGAGTTTATGAAAGATTTCGATCTCGACGGCGCGAAACTTAACGGTGGCGGCGGTCTCGGTGGTGGCATGGAACCGCCGGAAGGGGAGCTCGCGCCGAAGCCGTATGGTGGCGGCGAGATGTCGCCGGCAGCGCAGACCCTGAAGCACATGGCGGAGCAGCACCAGCAGCAGGCGGGCGGCGACTAGGCGCGCTACCGCGGCTACGGCGGGTACCGGCCGCGGCCCGCGCCCCCGCCGCCGGCCGCTCCGCCGCCCCCCACCCTCGAACACCATCTTCACATGTCACAACAGCAACAGTTGCATTTGTCACAGCCTCATCACAATCTGCAAGTTTCGGCGGCGCAGCATATGCAGGTGAGCGGCGCAGGCGCCGGTCACGTGTCCATCGCAGCGCAGCAAGGCATGTACGCTAATTTCCAGCACCAGGGCGCTCAACAACATCATCCAGGCGGCGGATGCGACTCGTACACAGTGTCCCAGTCGCAAAGCATCAACTTCTCGCAGGCGATGCGCGCGCGGCCCGCGGCCGCCGGCGGCCCCGCGCAGCAGGCGCCCGCTGCCGCCGGGCCCGGCCCCGGCCCCGGCCTGCCGCAGCCGCTCAGCGTAGCAGCGGCCGGCATATCGCGCGAGCAGCAAGCGAAGATGCTGCAGCAACAGCAGCAGCAGATGTTGCGCGCCCAGCAGCAGCAGATGCGGCCGCCGCCGCCCGAATACAAGGCGCGCGTGCGGCGCGGGCGGGAAGGCGCGCGGCGCGGGGGCCAGAGCCATTGTTATAACGTGTTTAACATTAGGACCAATTTTTTAAAATAATATTGCATATTGAATAAAAACAGCCTTCGTCAAATTAGCGTCTGCTATGGTCTTCGTGTCGAAAAAGTGCGAGATGATCCCCATAGAGTGGCTGACGCGGTGGCTGGCCACCGGGTCCTTCTCGAAGTGGAACCCCGGCGTGCCAAAGGGGTATCGCTTCACGCTGCCCAAGCTGGAGACGTTCTTCAAGGACGACGCCAACCACGACCCTCAGTGGTCGGAGCAGATTGTATCAGCGAAGTTCACAATTAACGAACTTGAAATAGGGCAAGACGAGGTCGATTATATGCGAAAGACAACGTTACTTGTTTTCGAGATTTTGGAGAAAGCTTGGACTCTGAGGGACTGTGCCTTAATCGAAATGAAAATTTAATTCGGAGTTGATACCAAAGGTTCTGCTAGCTGACGTGATCGATTCGGATTCGTGGAGATTATGGCCTTCGGGTGAGAAGATACTGATGTAGTGGACAATCAGGTGTACAGGAACCTCATCACTGTGACCTCGGCTGACCTCGACATAGTGAAACGTAACTTCAGTTGGGTGAAGGACCAGCTGGACCACCTGAAGCTCACGGTCCACCACAAGGTCGTGGTCTTCATGGGCTCACCCACTGACTTCAAGCATTGCCAGAAAATCGCTAAAGCTGTCCATGACCTTGCTCTCAGCATGAACCTGAGCGCGACCTCCGCCCACAAGGCCACGGAGTAGACTTTGCGCATCATGCAGCAGCATGAAGACGCGCTCGGGGCTCTTGTGTTTATCATCGTCGCCGGACGCTCCAACGGCTTAGGACCGGTATTATCGGGCAACACGTCCTATCCCGTTACCAACTGTCCCCCACCCTCGGACAAGCTCGTGCAGGACATTTGGTCATCCCTCTCAGTGCCCTCGGGGGACTGGTGCGCGACGGTGACATACCCGGACTGTGCTGTCCTCATGGCGGCGCAGATCATGGGCCTCCAGGACTATCTTGGGTGGGCCCGACTCCGGGTGATACAACTTGATGTGGCTACGGCTTTGAGACAAGCCGATAAGAAAATTAAATTAAATCAAAAATATGTTAACTAATTTAAATAAATACTTTTATACCTATTGTTACATTGATGTGCATCTTATAATTCATTTTACAGTAATTTAAACAAAACTATGCTCAACTATGTACCTCATCTGACCATTCAAAGTTAAAATAGGAAAAGATACCATGGTATTATCTTTTATAATATACGCTTATATTATAAAAAATAATTCGGCATTGCTCCAAAACTTCTTTAAACTTTTAAACTTAAAACAAGATAAAGGCATAAAATATTGTCATCTATTTTTAAATATAAGTGTTATGCTTTTAGATTTATTGTATATTTTGACTTTATCTTATGTGTTGTGTTCGAATAAAGGTATTTTCTTCTTTTTAAGCAATTTTTGTAAATAATCTATTAATAGACCCGTGAAATGAAAGTGACTCAGATTAAAAATTTCAAAAATGTTATGGTACATTATTTTTATACTAACTTTAATTACAAAGTAATAAGCTAAGAAATTAAATAATAACAAATAAATCGGAAGTTTCTTAAAACAGTTGTGACCTGAGGGGCTATTACGTGATTTTTGTTTCTATAATTTTTCGGTTGCAATAAAAAATATGACGGTTTTGTGATTACAATATGCAACAACCAAAATAAACATATCTCAAAAGTTGAAGCTGTGTAAACGTGATTAATTAATCACAAAATCGCTATTTTTCTAATTGAAACTGAAATATGAATGCAACAGAAGCTATACAAAGCCGGCACTTCTCATTGCATAGATTTTATAGTATAAACCATAAATTATTTAAATTTTACTATTAAGATAATAATATTGGCTAACGTTTGACCTAATTTATACGAACTTCAGAACAAAAAGATAACAAAAGACAATGTTAGTTTTAGCAAGGTTTTAGATTAAAGTTTCGTTCTGGTGGAATCGTTCGGAAATATCGCGATTACAAAATATGAATGTAAGGTTCGCTAAGATAAGCACTAATGCTGGGTGCGTACCCATGGATCAATAAAATTGTAAAATCATATTCAAATCCAAATCATTAACCGACGTTTATGTAAAGTGAATGTTCTAAGTTATATTTGTATAGTGCAATGATTTTTGGGCTGTCAGTATAATGTCATTATGTTTTATTCGCTTTGTAAGAGCAACTTTTATTATTTAAATAAATTTGTTAACCGGAGCATTCAACCAACCAAACCAACTCTTCACCTTTATAATATTACTAAAGATATAATATAGGTATATTCAATAAAATTCTTGTGCCTTTTATTCGGCCAGACGGTAAAAATTAGACTAGAATAGACTGGCCATTTTTATCTCAGTGCCATTAATTTAGCTTCAGGCAATAATTAGTAGGTATATAAAATTAATAACTGGAAACAACGAAAATATCTCTAGAAACCAGAAGTTTGATTCAACATTCGACGTCAAGACCCCAGTGCAAACTTGTATGCATAAACAGCCAGACAGCCAGTGCAATAAACTCGTATTTATATACATACATCACCTACCTACATCGCTGTGCCCAAATGTAAAAAAGTGGTAGTGAAAATTTTTGTGGAACAAAATTAAAGTTGAATTATTTGAAATCAATAAAACATGGATGTCGCTGTGACTTTCACCGATTTGCCGTTGGAGATTTTGCTCAAGATCATATCGTATCTCGACATAAAATCGACAGCGGCTTTGTACAACACAAGTTGTGTTTTTAGAAATGTGATGCGAATGAGAATCGTAAAGAAGTGCAACTTGTCAACTAACAGAAGCACTGCAACTCGTGGGTGCAAATTGATTTATCTCAAAACGATCTCGCAGTATTTGGAAGAACTTAATGTTGGTCACGTGAGGGACATCAGCTATCCTGTTTTAATAGAAGCTATTGGTGAAATGACCTGCTTGAAGACTTTAGATGTTTCATTCACTTACATAAAAATGGATCATTTATTTGCAATTTGTGAGCAGTGCCCTTTACTTAAAGACATCACCATTAACTTTTTGTTTTCCGACAACCCTCCAGCCGCCATGACCGGCATGTGGGAGGCAATGGTGACGAGATACAGAAATCTTTTCTGTAGATTTGAAAAAGTTAATTTCATTAGTGACTACACGGATCCCAATGTTTATTTGGCGTCGTGTTTTCTGCAGGGAGCAAATTTGAAAGTATTAAAGTTCTCAGGGAGTCACAAATTAATGCACCGAATGCCTTGGGAGTTCGGGTGGGACATAAACTTCCGGGCTCATATAAACAGTTATCAGCGTATATCAGGGATTCGTTTGAATTTCAATCACCTCTGCCTACAGAAAGTGAAGACGATCCGTTGTTGTAATTCGTCAATTGTGCCAAACTATAATTTGCCGAGTGCGATACTACGGAGACTTGACATGGCGCATGATATTATATACGTCACAGTTGTTCCAAAGCTACTTCGATCGGCAGCAGAAATTAAGGACTGTAGTCATGGACAATGCTGAGTTCAGGACTTTTTCTTTCGAAACGGAATCATGTATTTTGAATGAATCATATGAAGCATATGGAACAAGGAAACGACGCGGTTCGATGAATCTTTTTACTCCGAACTAAATATAACGATGAAAAACTATGTCTCTTATTTCTTAATCTTGAATTGATTTTTGCAAGTGCACGAACAGACACAAAATGACATGGATCAAAAAAGATGTTTTAATTAGGTATATAATATTTATATCCAAATGGATAACTCATTCATTAATACTTTATATCTTAAGAAATACAAACGATCAGACTTCTTGTTTTAATATTTGTAACTATCCAAATAATATTCTTTGGTGCGTAGTACATAAATTTGTTGGTTTAAAGATGCCCAATGTAATTTTGGTTTTATAGTTTATTTTTTACTTTTATTTTTATTTATTTTTTACTGCGGTTCTGGCTGAAAATCAGCGCTGCTTCACACTGTTAAGTGTGTGAGATAGTATTATGCTGAGCCGGGACCATTTTGTCAACATTTTTGTATTGTCGCAGTTGTAATATTATGTGTTGGTTGACAAATAAATTTATTTTCTTCTTTCTCTTTCTTTCAATGTTGTGATATCAATATAATTTTAAGTGAAATTGTGAACTTGTAATCTACAAAAAAATCATTAAACCAACTCCTTTTTTTCTATTAGGATACATTTTTACATCGTAGTTAATGGTCTTTTTTACTGTAGGTTACTCTTGTATATTTGTTTCATGTAAATATTTTTAGTATTTAGTTTTTAACTTTTTTATTTAAATACAATTATTATTTTTGCTACTTTTATTTTTTTATTTCCTAAACAAATATTTCCCGAGGGAATCCAAATATTGACGCCGGTGAAAGAGTAGAGCTATTATGTTAAGCGAAGAAAGGGTACTTTTGCTTCCCATACACATTGTTCTAAAAACAATTCTGAAACCAAATGAGAACAATAATTAGTGTTTTATAATTACCTTCTTTCAAACACCGCCGCAGTCGTAATGATATGACTCAACATTAGTTTTCGCCAAAACCAAATTACATAAAGGGTTCAAAAAATAGATTTGTGGAAGCTATTGTTTAGCCTTCATTTCTTTATTTTAAAGTATTTACAATACTCAAAAAAAATAACAAAGGTAAGTATTGTTTTCTGTATCTAAAACTTAGATAATTGAGACTAAGTACCTACAAGTAATAATAGCTAGCGGCCTTTACTTATTTCTAAACAAACTCTAGACACGTGGCAGCGTGTCAAGCCAAGTTCAAGCAAAGGAACTGACTAGCCAGCGCCGAGTGTAATATTACACGAACCACTTGGTGCCACTTTGACCCTTCTATAACTCAAAACCTCTTTAACGTAAACACATAAAACTACATGTTTTTATTAATATCCATAAGGAAATGTAGAAGCCCAAAGTTCATGGAGCTAGCTAAAACGGTTATAAAAATATGAAGGCCAAAAAGTCGTAAATTTTAGTGCTGACTGACTGACTGACATATAGTACCTAAATCTAACCTTCTTCCAGATGACCTAGAAGAATGAAATTTGGAATCCAGCTCGGTAATTGTTTTTAAGCGTAGGAAAAAATCTAAAAAAGGCATGTCCCCATACAAAAAACTTGTAATACGCTCTACACAACCGACCTACGGAGTGTCGTCGGCGGCTCGCGGCACCACATAATTATACATAGAACAAAATTAAATCTACATAAAAGCGCTTCCGAGCAACACATAAACATAGGCACCGCTTACGAATACCGATTTAGGTATTTATTGTTATATTACATTTATGTTCATCCTGCTTCTTTCTCAACGATGAATTAAATAATTTTCATACTATAACCACAATCTCAATACCTGCCTAGTTTTCTTTATAAAAAGTAATGATATCCCATTAAAAACATAAATGTAAAAAAGGAGAGCCAAAAATTATGCTTGGCTATTGAACTCGGCTCTCCTTTGGATGTCGTTTCTTTGGATGCTTCCTGTAGTACAATCGATCTAAGAATCTCTTTATTTCTATTTAAACTAATACTAGCTGTACCCCGCGGTTTCACCCGCGGTAATGTCGGAGTTCCCGCGGGAATTCCAGAATAAAAGTAGCCTAGATGTCTTCCGTTTCCCTGACAACGTGTATGTACAATTTTATGATAATCCGTTGAGGCATAAACGCTTAACAAACAAACAAACAAACACACTTTCGTATTTATAATATTAGTAAGAATTTTATAATGATATAATAAATATAGTTTGTGAGTTTTAGATCAGATTTTACATTTGTAAATATAATATTATTTTTTTTTTTTTATTTCAGTTTTTATCACCTATTGAATTTTAGGTTTTACATAAGTAAAACTTCCATAATATCGTTGATTTGAAAATTCATAATTATTTTAAGGGTATCAGTATCATCAGAAACAAATCCTACAGTAATTAGCCAAAATACATTATATACCTACAAATAAATAGGAATGGAATGAATGTAATTTCGATTCATTTCTTGTTTCTGATTTTTCAAATTAACAAATAGTAGGTAGATATAATAATATTAATGTCTAAAGAAATAAAGAAGTATTCACTTCTACCGAGTGGTTATAAGCACATTTCTTTTTTTTTATTATTTGAGGATTTAAGTATGTTATGTAATAACTAATAATGTTTAATTTCGAAAATAATATATTGAAGAGAAGAACTCGCGCCCTGAGGGTTCAGTGCAAATTTATAAGTACCTATGTAGATATGTAAATAGATTTTTCATTACTCATACTCGGAAAGTAGGTCTGAAGTTGCCTGAGAAGCGGGTTGAAAGTAACCCTTTTCAGCCCTAGGGAGAATCGCTGTCAGCTGACAACTGTCAAATTATAAAAAAAAAATAGGTCTATTTTCACATTTCTATTGAACCATGTTCCAACTTTCTATACAGTCAGCGCGATGTAAAATTGAAATAACGTAAAGTTTAAGTAGGTATTAATTAAAATAAAATTCACTCACTTTTTCTTAAGCTAATTCCTATTTTTATTTTGACTTTCCTTGCATTCGTAATGAAAAGCACCCTCGGGAGAAAGACTTATTTAGTCCCGAGACGGGGTTTACTACTTTCACCCCTAGGATAACAATGTACTAATCCACGACGGGTATCTAGTTCGAAGATTTTTTTTGTGATAATTTTGTACATAAAATTGTTTTAGAATTTTTTCTTTATTTGTAAAAATATTTATACTATTTTTCAATGTATGCATAATGCACAAATATTTATCAATGTTCATAAATGTATTTTAATTAGGCATTTAACATAAAAAAAAAATCATTATAATGTACTTACTGACATTAAAACTATTTATAATTATAATATACTGATGATTGAAAAGTTATTTTCTTAATTTCAACATTAAAATGTATTTAACATTAATAGCACAATAAACAATTATGTTTGGAAATGCACTTGGACTTATTAAATAAGTACCTACTCTTATCCATGTTGACTAATGAGGTAAACACAGGACGTTGAGAGAGAAAGGCAAAGATGTAGGTAGTAGGTATAGTATTTTGAAATATTTTCGGGAATTCCAGGATAAAATATCGATACAAACCTTCCTCATAAATCACTCTCTCTATTGGCGGAAACTGCGTGAAAATCTCCGTTGCGTAGTTCTATACTATGTAGTAATGGAAAAATGAGTTTATTTGTTTGTTTGTTACGCTTTCGCGCCATAAGGGCTCAACCGATCATCATGAAATTTTGCATGAGCGTTGTCAGTGGTACAGAAACGGACATATGATACTTTTATCCCGAAATTCCTGCGGGAACTCCGAAATTACCGCGGGTGAAACCGCGGGGAACACCTAGTAAATCCATATTTTATGATGTTACATATATACAACTAGCTGTCCCCCGCGATTTCATCCGCGGTAATTTCGGAGTTCCCGCGGAGGTTGCGGGAAAAAAGTACTCTATGTCCTTCAGTTCCCGAGGGAATTCCGTGATAAAAACTATCCTATCTTTTAAGTTGGACCATTTTATGAATGGTTACAAAATTTTATCAAAATCCGTTCAGTAGTTTCGGAGTCCATCGCGGACAAACAACGTGACACGTGATTTATATACATATATTAGACTAGCTGTCCCCCGCGATTTCATCCGCGGTAATTTCGGAGTTCCCGCGGAGGTTTCGGGAAAAAAATACTCTATGTCCTTCAATTCCCGAGGGAATTCCGGGATAAAAACTATCCTATCTTTTAAGTTGAACCATTTTATGAATGATTACAAAATTTTATCAAAATCCGTTCAGTAGTTTCGGAGTCCATCGCGGACAAACAACGTGACACGTGATTTATATACATATATTAGAAGATAGATAGATAAGATAAGATAAGATAAGATAATGATACTCGTAGTTATCATGTTATTAATGATAGCTGCTCCCCCCCGCGGGGACCTCTGTATGTCAAAATGGAAGGCTCCTGTCTCCTGTTCCAAGACATAAACTCCGCAAGAGCTAGTCCCATTCTGTCTTCTCTAGATCCATACCACAGAACAGTAAATAGCAGATGCAAGGGACGCGAAGGGAAGGGATTAACGTAAAGAACATTAAGGTTATGATTTTCAAAATTCATATATAGTTATGGTAAACTTAGCTTGGGATGACTGCAAAAGAAGTTTTGGGCAAGTTAGAGCATTCGCTCTAACTTCCTTTGCAACGGCAGCGCGCCTGCCCCGCCTACATGTCCTCCCTAGTTAATTTATTTGCTCTGTGATCCGTACCAACTTTTTCCCTATAAAACATTAAAGTAAAAAAAAAGACGTTTATTTTGCTTTGAAGGATTTTTTTAATAATAATCGTAAGAATCTGTTTTTTCCAATAAATTATATGATAATGATATCTAGAGCTTGAAAATTCCAGCAATTTTTTTATCTCTCCTATGTAAAATTAGCACTCAGGTAAAACTGAGAAGACTGTTAAGAACAGGTAAGTCTTTAAAATAATAAAATTCAAAAAAATTCAAAGGCATTTATTACTTACGATTGGTTGTTACAATCACTAATAATCGTTAGTAGATTCGTAGAAATTATAATAATAATAATTTAAAGCTCAACAATAGCTTCAACAAAGCCTTTTATGTAAAGTGGTTTTGCCGAAAACTTATTATGTTGAAGTCATAACATTACTATTGAGGTGGTGTGTAATTATCTAAACAATATCTATACATACCTATAAATAAATTGGAAATGTCTGTTTGTAATTCCAAATTAACAGCTTTTCACTAAATGCATATGAATCTATATACGGTAGGTGCTAACAAAAAAAAAACAATTTTGAATTTTTGGTCTGTCTATCTGTCTGTTCGTTTGTTTCGCCTAATCTCTGAGACGGCTTCGATTTTAACGGGACTTTCATTAGCAAATAGCTGGTTACTCCTTATAATAAGGAGTAACTTTAGCCACATTTATTTTAGAAAATAATATTTCCTGCGGGAATTCCGAAACTCACGCGGGTGAAACCGCAGGACACAGCTATAGTAAAACACTAATTTTATTGTTCTTACGTGGTTTTAGAATGGTTCTCAGAACAATGTGTTTGGGGAGCAAAAGTACCCTATCTCCGAATCACTTAATAGTTCTATAGGTACCTGCTCTTTCACTGGCGTCAATATTTGGATTCTCTCGAGAATTTTTTTTTTCCGGAAATAACAAAAAATAAAAGTACTAAAAATAATACTGATAAGAAGATAAGACTGTAAAATAAGCAACATTAAACACAATAGCAGGCAGGTACGTGAATAATGAGGTGATTCAGAACTATAATAATGTGTCTTCCAGGACGATTACGCACCAAAGTAAAAGTTGGCAATGTCCAAAGCAAAAATTCAGTAGGTAGGTAATACTCAACTGTTGTTGTATAAATTCATTAAAAACATATTGGAAAAGTTTGATTTGTGAAAAGTATACTACCAAGCTCAAATTAACTAAACTTATGTCTAAAAAGTATCAAGTGTGTGTTTAGTGTATATACTTTTACTTACTTTTACAGACTATTGTAATAGAATGTAAGCTATGGCTAAAGGCTTAGTTGCCAGGCCTTAATAAAAAAAAAATAATGAGTATAGAAACAATTGTCCCAACAAAAACATTAACATGTAAAATGTTGCCAAGACGAGACCATATACCAGCATTTTCAAAAAGTTTCAGTTCTTATGTAGACACAAGCTTCTAACTCTATACGCCCTAACTCTACAAGGTCTAAATTCACAAACTCTACACCTTAGTCAAAATATGTGGCTTGGCCATTTCGCTACATTCACATGGGCCTAAGGTGAAAAATTGATCCATTATTCATTACTTTTCTGTTATATAATAGTTCTTTGTAGTAGCGAAACGGCCAAGCCACATATTTTGGCTAAGGTGTAGAGTTTGTGAAGTTAGACCTTGTAGATTTAGGGCGTGTAGAGTTAGAAGCTTGGCTCTACATAAGATCTGATAACTTTTTGTATATGGTCTCGTCTTGGCAACTTTTTATATGAAAATGTTTTTGTTGGGATTTCATTTCTTTTTGTAAGTCAAAATTGTGGTAGTCTTATACAAACTTCCATCCCCTAATTTAAGGGGTTGGGGCATAAAAGTTACAAGTTTTATAATTTTTTTGTTGTTTGTGTACGAATACTAGCTTACATATCAAATTTCAGCTTTCAAGGACATTAGGAAATACCCTAAGAATTTTGATGATCATCAGTGGGTCAATGACGAAATCGGGGTTTTTTAGATATCAATAAAATCTAAAGTATGAGAGCTATGCAATTAAAACTTTATATATTTGATAAGTCTGCTATTGACAATATATCTCGAAAATTTTATTTATCTGGTATAATCCAGACCCAAGTTACAAGGGTTCAAAAAAATGACGAAGCGCTTCGAGAAAAGATAGGTAGTGCCCTTGCGCTTCGCTGGCTCGTTTTGGCGGGGGCACTACCGTGCCCCCAGATATTTTTATTTATTGGTTGGTAGTGCTGTCTGTCAAAAGTTATGTTGTTCACATTGACTTCCTGTCAAGTGTCTATCACAAGAATTGTAATTCTGGTCAAGATACGTGTGTAATAATTGCGTAGCAAAGAAATATAAAACATTTCCAAATCTCAATCTCGTGCTATTTATCAAGAAACTGACAATACATGTAAAACTAAAATGTCAGCTGGCTGAAGGACTAGCTTCCATTGCCATGTAATAAATAAAAAAAAAAGTGTCAGCTAGCAACACTGAGAATTTTAATTAAACAGAACGACAAAAAGTCACAATGGGCGGCGGGCCTTAGTCATCTAACGCCAAGTGTGAAGTGTGTGCGGGGACAGAGACCGGCTGGTACGTTTAACTTTATAGGAGACATTGTGGTGTGAGTGAAAAAGTTCAGTGTATTAGAATTAAAGTATAATAATTACAAACAAAGAAAAACATGGATGTCTCTGTGGCTCTTACCGATTTGCCATTGGAGATTTTAGACAAGATTTTTTCTTATCTCGACATAAAATCGACGGCAATTTTGTACAACACATGTAATTGTTTTAGAAATGTGTTGCGAATGCGAATCGTAAAGAAGTTTGATTTGGCAGATAACACAAGAACTTCAACTAGATTGTGTTTTATATACCTCAAAGCGATCTCGAGTTATTTGGAGGAACTTAATATCAGTCGTGTAAACGTCAGCTATTCAGTTTTAATTGAGACCATCGGTACAATGAAGTGCTTGAAGACTTTGGATATTTCGTATACTTGTGTTAGAATTAATCATTTATTTGAAATTTGTGAGCGATGCCCTTCACTTAGAGATATCATCATCAACTTCAAGTTCTTAGACGAACCTCAAGATGCTATGTATAATATGGATAAGGCGATGGTGTCCAAGTACAGAAATCTTTTGAGTAGATTCGAAAATGTTCATTTTCTGTGCGACTTTACTGATTCAAATACTTATTTAGCGGTGAGTTTTTTGAAGGGAAACTGTATGAATGCAGTAAAATTCTCAGAAAGTATAGAATTGAATAATACGATACCATGGTATTTCTGTTCGGATATGGAAGCAAGACTGCGTGCTCATATGAAAAAATTTAGCAAAATTTCAAAATTGAAATTGAAATTCAATCATTTGTACTTACAACAAGTGAAGTCGTTTAGGTGTACTTCAATTTCGGCATATCTCAATTTACCGAATGCAATATTGCGAGGATTGGACATGGCTAATCACGAATTTTTTATCATTGTCTATTCTTTAATACACGCTTATATGATATATTGTTCGCCATTGTTCCAAAATTTCTTTAACGTACAATACAATTTGACGACTAAAGTAATCGATAACTCTCGATGTGATTGTAAATTCCCTTTGCTTGATCGGTACCATTTCGAAAGGCAGTCTTGTATTTTCTTCATATGGAACAAAGAAACCACACAGTTCGATGATTCATTTTACAGCGATTTAAACAAAACTATGCTCAACTATATACCTTACCTTATACCTTAAAAAAATATTATAATTAATTTTATTTAAATTATATTAACTTTACATTCTGAGAAATGACAAAATTGTGACCCAGCGCTCGTTATTTCGAAACGAATTTCCCAAAACATTGATTCAAATTTTATTAGGAATATAATTTTGGGTAACGTTAATTTGATTAAACTTATACGAGCCTTAGTACAAAAATATAACAAAACACAATATTACATTTTGAGGTTAAAGTTTTGTTTTGGTAGAATCGTTTGAAAATAGTGCGATTATAAATTAATGCAAGGTTCTTATGTATATAAAGTTACATGCACCAAGTATAAGTAAAATCGTAAAGCTGTAATCTTTAACCAAAGCCAAATCTTTTCACCGTTAATGTGAACTGATTGTTTTAGGTTATACCTATTTTTATTTGTATATTGCAATGATTTTTTGGCTATTAGTTTATTGTTGTTATATATTTTATGGTTTATTCGCTTTGTAAGAGCATTTTTTTGTTTCAATAAAATTTGTTAACCAGAGAGCTAACCTTTGGTTAACAAATTGTTACATTTTCTGTGCGACTTTACTAATTCAATTACTTTGGATATTTCGTATACTTGTGTTAGAATTAATCATTTATTTGAAATTTGCGAGCGATGCCCTTCACTTAGAGATATCATCATCAACTTCAAGTTCTTAAACGAACCTCAAGATACTTTGTATAATATGGATGAGGCGATGGTGTCCAAGTACAGAAACCTTTTTAGTAGATTCGAAAATGTTCATTTTCTGTGCGACTTTACTAATTCAAATACTTATTTAGCGGTGAGTTTTTCACAGGGAACCAGTATGAATGTAATAGAATTCTTAGAAAGTAAAGAATTGAATCATACGATAGCATGATATTTATGTTCGGATATGGAAGCAAGAATGCGTGCTCATATGAAAAATTTTAGCATTTCAAAATTGAATTTGAAATTCAATCATTTATTTTGTACTTACAACAAGTGAAGTCGTTTAGGTGTACTTCGATTTTAGCATATCTTAATTCACCGAAGGCAATATAGCGAGGATTGGACATGGCTAGTTACGATTTTTTTTTTAATTGTCTATTCTTAAATCACCATTTTTATTTGTATAGTGCAATGATTTTTTGGCTGTCGGTATGTTTCGTTATATAAATTAGCTGTTAATCAAGCTGCTAGCCATAAATGTTCAACTAAAATGTCAACTGGCAACACTGAGAATAGTTATTAATACAGAACAAAACCTAGATTCATTTGAGTCATCGGACATCCAGTGTGTAGTCTGTGCCGGAACAGAGACCAGCCAGTACGTTCATCTTTATAAAACAAAAGATATGTTACAAATAGATTAAAACATGGATGACGCTGTGGCTTTCACCGATTTGGCGTTGGAGTTTTTAATTAGGATTTTTTCTTACCTTGACGTAAAATCGACGGCAAATTTGTACAACACATGTAAGTAATTGTTTTAGAAATGTGTTGCGAATGCGAATCGTAAAGAAGTTTGATTTGGCAGATAACAGAAGAACTTCAACTAGATAGTGTTTTATATTCCTCAAAGCGATCTCGAGTTATTTGGAGGAACTTAATATCAGTCGTGTGAACGTCAGCTATTCAGTTTTAATTGAGACCATCGGTACAATGAAGTGCTTGAAGACTTTGGATATTTCGTATACTTCTGTTAGAATTAATCATTTTTTTTTTTATTTGCGAGCGATACCCTTCACTTAGAGATATCATCATCAACTTCAAGTTCTTAGACAAACCTCAAGATACTTTGTATAATATAGATGAGGCGATGGTGTCCAAGTACAGAAATCTTTTTAGTAGATTCGAAAATGTTCATTTTCTGTGCGACTTTACTTATTCAAATACTTATTTAGTGGTGAGTTTTTCACAGGGAACCAGTATAAATGTAATAAAATTCTTAGAAAGTAAAGAATTGAATCATATGATACCGTGGTATTTCTGTTCGGATATGAAAGCAAGAATGCGTGCTCATGTAAAAAATTTTAGCAATATTTCAAAAATGAATTTGAAATTTAATCATTTGTACTCAAAACAAGTCGTTTAGGTGTACTTTGATTTCAGCATATCTCAATTTACCGAATGTTGCGAGGATTGGACAATGGACATGGCTAATCACGGTTTCTTTATCATTGTCTATTCTTTAATACACGCTTATATGATATATTGTTCGCCATTATTCCAAAATTTCTTTAAGCTACAATACAATTTGACGACTAAAGTAATCGACAACTCTCGATGTGATTGTAAATTTCCTTTGCTTGATCGGTACCATTTCCAAAGGCAGTCTTGCATTTTCTTCATATGGAACAAAGAATCGACACAATTCGATAATTCGCGTAGCGGGCCATCTCTAGTCTCCGACGCTTACTTAAATACGAGGTTAGAGCTGCCATTGTCACACCGGTGGACTGGAACAACAGTCAAAGCTCCTTATGTTCCGAACACCAATCAATAAGAACTTATAGCAAAGTGGCGCATCGTAAAAGTTGGCGACTACAAGCTTGGCAAATTCCTCATCGAAGGGAAGACGAAGCAGGTGTTTGTAAATTTGTAATTGTAAATTTCTCTCGATCTCGAATCTCGATGTGATTGTAAATTTCCTTTGCTTGATCGCTACCATTTCCAAAAGCAGTCTTGCATTTTCTTCATATGGAACAAAGAATGGACACAATTCGATAATTTTTTTACCCAGGTTTGACCAATCATTCAGTGGCGCCTGCGAACAGCAGAATCTGGAAACTAGTGTGTTGCAAAAGCGCTTCTTAGAAGGCAAAGCTAAGCAGCAAGCAAAGAAGACCGAACGGAAACCAGATTTGCCAGCTATAAGCGGTAATTTACATCACAGCGTGCACGTGCAACAAAAATTTGGTTGTGGAGATTACGAACCACCAGCTAAGTTACAGTGTACCACCGGCGCCGGCGGTGGTATTAATGCTGGTGAAGCGCTTACAAAATTTTCTGTGGAAATAGTTCAACAGCTTGAGTTCACTACTTCTGCTGCGGATTCTCAGCCACAGCAAATCTCCACCAATGTTACGGTTAAGGCGCTCGCGAATGCAGTGAAAACCTCAAACTCGCCACCACCATCTCAACCCCCGCCCCGCGCGCCCACACCCCTGGACTGTGAGCGAGAGTTCAAAGCCGAGTGCAAATCCGAGGTAGCCGACGATGAGTATGTGGGACTGGACGAGTGTGCGGCGGCTCTCGAATGAGACCCCGCTTCCGCTTTCCCCGGCCTGGCGGATCTCATCGGAGAAGAAGACGGGGACGACACTTTTGAGGATCTCATCACTGAAATATCTGAATATCCGGAGTTTATGAAAGATTTCGATCTCGACGGCGGGAAACTTAACGGTGGCGGCGGTCTCGGTGGTGGCATGGAACCGCCGGAAGGGGAGCTCGCGCCGAAGCCGTATGGTGGCGGCGAGATGTCGCCGGCAGCGCAGACCCTGAAGCACATGGCGGAGCAGCACCAGCAGCAGGCGGGCGGCGACTGGGCGCGCTACCGCGGCTACGGCGGGTACCGGCCGCGGCCCGCGCCCCCGCCGCCGGCCGCTCCGCCGCCCCCCACCCTCGAACACCATCTGCACATGTCACAACAGCAACAGTTGCATTTGTCACAGCCTCATCACAATCTGCAAGTTTCGGCGGCGCAGCATATGCAGGTGAGCGGCGCAGGCGCGGGTCACGTGTCCATCGCAGCGCAGCAAGGCATGTACGCTAACTTCCAGCACCAGGGCGCTCAACAACATCATCCAGGCGGCGGATGCGACTCGTACACAGTGTCCCAGTCGCAAAGCATCAACTTCTCGCAGGCGATGCGCGCGCGGCCCGCGGCCGCCGGCGGCCCCGCGCAGCAGGCGCCCGCTGACGCCGGGCCCGGCCCCGGCCCCGGCCCGCCGCAGCCGCTCAGCGTAGCAGCGGCCGGCATATCGCGCGAGCAGCAAGCGAAGATGCTGCAGCAACAGCAGCAGCAGATGTTGCGCGCCCAGCAGCAGCAGATGCGGCCGCCGCCGCCCGAGTACAAGGCGCGCTACGGCGGCGCGGGGCCGGGCGCGGGCGGCGGCGGCGCGGGCGCGGCGGGCCGGCGCGCGCAGCCCCCCGTGCCACGCGCCTTCCCGCCCGCGCCGCACGCGCGCCTGTACGCGCCCGAGTGGCGGCACGTGCTGATGCAGCAGCAGGCCGCCAGGCAACAGTTCCCGCACCACCATCAAGGATTTGGGATGGGCTCGATGGGCGGTGCGATGTCGCAGCAGCAGCAGTTGCAGCTGCAGCAGGCGCGCCTTCAACAACAACAACAACAACTACTTCAGCATCAACAGCAACAAAGATCAAACCAACAACAATCGCCAATGTTTATGCAACAAAATCAAATGATGAATGTGCAAGGACAGATAACAAATTTACACATGAGCCAATCGCAAAGTATGTCCATGCAGCAGGGGGGAATGGGTGGAATGGGAGCGCACCAAGGCAATCCCATGGGCGGGCCCGGCGGGGGCGGGGGCGGGGGCGGGGGCGTGGGCGTGGGCGTGGGCGTGGGCGGCGGCGGCGGCGGCGGCCTGCACGCGCCGGGCATGCTGCCGCAAGACGCCATGCACGCGCCGGGCGGGCCCACCGGCAACATGGCGCAGCACGCCTTCCCCTCGCTCCATAACGCATCTTCCTTCTCGGCGCAAACGGCCGACTTCAACCTCGACTTCCTTGACAACATGCCCTCCACGGACGCGAGCAACCTTACCGCACAGGAGCTGTTGAACTCCTTAGACAACTCCTTTTTGAACGATATACTTTAAATTTATAGATAAATATACAAAACCATTTTTGATTGTGGCTTAACATTTTGTAAAGCCCTAATTGGCCCGTTATAGTCAATTAGTAGTGTTCACGTTATACTGATCTTCGATTGCATTTAAGATAGAGTCGATGACGGCCAATGAGACGTTAATTATGACCAAAGCTTAACGAGAATATAACATTTTCTGTGTTAAATGAATATTAGGAAAATGTTAATTTATTGCAATTGTAAATGGAATTGTGGAACCTTCCAAAGTCTTTGAGACTCGATTGAATGTTACTTAGAAATGTTTAAGGAACAACTTTGTACTATCCGTTTAATAGAATACTTTCCACCATTATTATTGTTAAAACTTCTGTGTAAATATTTAATTGTAAGATATTTTGATATTATCATATTATATTGGTATGTAAATAAGATATCATGATATATAAGTACCAATCACGGTATGTGTACATTTGAGAAAGCAAGAAGTTGTTGATCTAGCATTCTAGCATACCATTTGAGCTGACCAGGCTGGCCAGTTTTACGGCTTTTTTATATTTGTCTATATGTGCAATATTAAGTGGCGTATCCATAGTCCATATCGTCGATTACTGTTGAGTATTAACTGTACAAGTCCTAATAAAAAAAAAATACCCGGTAAAAATAAACACAAGTTATCGTTTGATTGTTCGATCTATCTAAGTTAATGTTTATATCCGATTTCAAGTGCCGTAAAAGTTTCTTCTAAGCCGGAATGTCACAACTTCGTTTGGTTTGGATACTTTCTAGTAAATTATTTGTCTGTAGAGGCAAACTTTGTTTTACAACAAAACGAATCATGTTTGGGTTTTCTATTTATTGAAGATACAATATATTATATCATAATATTATTTGTATATATAATTTTTAAGAAGAAATGCACAAAGACGTTATATTTTATTTGCTTTACCTATTTATTTTAAAACTAAATTAATGCTATGTCTTCTGTGGTCCTCCATTAAGATTGAAAATATTGATGAAAAATTCAACCAGAAAACCGGTCATTATGCGGTTATTTTATGAGGTCCACTTTTGCATGTACTCGATACCGGAATCTGTTTATATATTTTTTAATTAGTAAGAAAAAGCTGGTTTATAGAGGATAAGCTTCCTTTATTTTATAGAATGTCTTTAGAAGAAAAGTAATATTGATAGTAATTTACTCAAAGGAAACATTGAAACTTACTTTTTTTTCAGCCAATAATAATAAAATTAATGAAACCCATAATATGCCAGATTTGATGGCGCGTCGATGACAATACACAAGGACGATGAATGGCCGCTATGATCCGTCAGCGTCTGGTGACTCCTCGTTTTCCGTCAAGTGATGTTTTTTTAATTTTTTAGATTCCGTTCAATATGTCAGGTATGAAAATGATGATGTCAATGATGAAGACCATGCAACTTTACGATTTAATAGGTTACTATAAAAAAGCCAAATTTTATATAAAAAAGAAATGTATAATTGGTCAATAAAGAATAATGTATAGTTTCAGTTTTTATATGATTCTCTTTTCTAATTATTTTTTGTTATCTTTTCTTACATTGACCGCCTTTTCTTCATCTGTATGATAAATATAAACGTAATAGGTAAGATTGGTCTATCCGCCTGTGAACGAACCAATCTATATAAATTATAGTGCAAATGTAATATTTTAGTATAGGGCTATAAATTATAAGATCATTCCCGTACCTAAGATATGTAGTAGTTATACTGTGATGTTGGTCTCAATGGTCAAAAGTTAATATTATTATAATATAATAGCATCAATTACCTACACATTGATATTGTTAAGGATCTCATATTATTTATAGTCGATTTACGAGATTCTAGGATTTCAGTAACGCCACTCAATATGTCCCGAGGCTGACATTTACAGTAATTTTGAACGAGGACATATTCAAGCTCTCGATAATTCATGTTTTTATCTAACTTTCTAATTAAAATGTACTTTGAGAAAAACATTGAATTTCATGAATAATGAATTTTAATCGATTTATAGGGTTTCTTAAACACGTATTTTATGTATGTATGTATACGCATAAAAATTTCATGACAATCTTTTTTTCGTAGTGTCTACTACCTAGTTGGTTTCGGGACTTATTGACTGAACTGTATCGACGGATCATTTTTTCCTTAATAGTGAAATAGTTTAATAATTTTGTTCAAAAAAAAAAACTAACGGATTGATGGATTTTTGAAAATTATATATTATTCAATTTAAAATATTTCCGTATTGTATGAACAAGCATAATTAAACTGCTTCTCACATTTTGTCGAGAATTATCAAGCTCTCTGTTAAAAATATTGAATGACAGTAACATTCCAGAGCCATTGTTATAACGTGTTTAACATTAGGACCAATTTTTGAAAATAATATTGCATATTGAATAAAAAAAGCCTTCGTCAAATTAGCGTCTGCTATGGTCTTCGTGTCGAAAAAGTGCGACATTTTGCTCAAGATCATATCGTATCTCGACATAAAATCGACAGCGGCTTTGTACAACACAAGTAGTTGTTTTAGAAATGTGATGCGAATGAGAATCGTAAAGAAGTGCAACTTGTCAACTAACAGGAGCGCTGCAACTCGTGGGTGCAAATTGATTTATCTCAAAACGATCTCGCAGTATTTGGAAGAACTTAATATTGGTCACGTGAGGGACATCAGCTATCCTGTTTTAATAGAAGCTATTGGTGAAATGACCTGCTTGAAGACTTTAGATGTTTCATTCACTTACATAAAAATGGATCATTTATTTGCAATTTGTGAGCAGTGCCCTTTACTTAAAGACATCACCATTAACTTTTTGTTTTCCGACAACCCTCCAGCCGCCATGACCGGCATGTGGGAGGCAATGATGACGAGATACAGAAATCTTTTCTGTAGATTTGAAAAAGTTAATTTCATTAGTGACTACACGGATCCCAATGTTTATTTGGCGTCGTGTTTTCTGCAGGGAGCAAATTTGAAAGTGTTAAAGTTCTCAGGGAGTCACAAATTAATGCACCGAATGCCTTGGGAGTTCGGGTGGGACATAAACTTCCGGGCTCATATAAACAGTTATCAGCGTATATCAGGGATTCGTTTGAATTTCAATCACCTCTGCCTACAGAAAGTGAAGACGATCCGTTGTTGTAATTCGTCAATTGTGCCAAACTATAATTTGCCGAGTGCGATACTACGGAGACTTGACATGGCGCATGATATTATATACGTCACAGTTGTTCCAAAGCTACTTCGATCGGCAGCAGAAATTAAGGACTGTAGTCATGGACAATGCTGAGTTCAGGACTTTTTCTTTCGAAACGGAATCATGTATACGTATTTTGAATGAATCATATGAAGCATATGGAACAAGGAAACGACGCGGTTCGATGAATCTTTTTACTCCGAACTAAATATAACGATGAAAAACTATGTCTCTTATTTCTTAATCTTGAATTGATTTTTGCAAGTGCACGAACAGACAAAATAACATGGATCAAAAAAGATTTTAATTAGGTATATAATATTTATACCCCAATTTATTAACTCATTTATTAATACTTTTTATCTTAAGAAATACCAACGGTCAGACTTCCTGTTTTAATATTTATAACTATATATTCTTTGGTTCGTAGTACATAAGTTGGTTTAAAGATGCCCAATGTTGTGATATCAATATAATTTTAAGTGAAATTGTGAACTAGTAATCCACACAAATTCTTTTTTTCTTTTAGGATACATTTTTACAGCGTAGTTATGATCTTTTTTGCTATAGGTAGGTACCTATATTGTTTTTACTCTTGTATATTGTTTCATGCGAATATAATATTTATTATTTAGTTTTTAACCTTTTTCTATAAATACATACAATTATTATTTTTGTTAGCTACTTTTATTTTTTATTTCCTGAACAAATATTCCCCGAGAGATCCAAATATTGACGCCGGTGAAAGAGTAAGATCTTATCTGTTATTATCAGTATTACCTATTGTCAGTACCTACTTTTATTTTTTTTAATTCTGGACAAAAAATTCCCGAGAGAATTAAAATATTGACGCCAGTGAAAGAGTAGGTACCTATAGAGCTATTATGTGATTCGGAGATAGGGTACTTTTGCTCCTTATACACATTGTTCTAACAACAATTCTGAAACCAAATGAGAACAATTAGTATTTTACAATTACCTTCTTTTAAACACCGCCGCAGTCACAAATGTTATAACGTCAACATAAGTTTTCGGCAAAACCAATTTACATATAGGGTACAAAAAATAGATTAGTTGATGCTACTCTTTAGCTTCAGTTTCTTTATTTTGAATAAGAATGTATTTTGAAGTATTATACTCAAAAAAATAACAAAGGTAAGCATAGTTTTCTGTATTTAAAACTTCAATAGTTAAGACTCAGTACCCATAAGAAACAATACCTAGCGGCCCTTGCTTATTTCTAAACAAAATAGGTACGTCGTTTCTTTGGATGCTTCCTGTAGCACAATCGATCTAAAAATCTCTTAATTTCTATTTAAACTAATACTAGCTGTCCCCCGCGGTTTCACCCGCGGTAATGTCGGAGTTCCCGCGGGAATTCCAGTATAAAAGTAGCCTATGTCGAGCAAGGGGTAGAAGTGTCTTAGTTGCGGCTTGCCCAGCGGCAAAATATGGCTATTCACAAAGATATTAGAACGTGAAAGTATTTAGCTCTGCAAAATAATAATAGTAATGAAACGAAAATTAAATTGTCTGGTACAATCTTGGATGATTTGTCCTGGTGAAGAGATGATATTTGGGTTTGTTCGAATTCTATAGTGATCCCTGAGTATAACATTTAAATTTTTTTTGATGCCTTACAAACGGGCTTACGTGATTGCTTAAAAATTCACGACGGACGGAGATTTTGCTATTTCTGGTTTTTTTGGAATACAAAAAACTTATCTCTTCGAATGAAGCGACTCATAATAATAGTGATCCAACCTCACTTGAGAAGTTCGTTCAATCTTCTAAATATAAATAAGAATTTTAAAAATATTTACATAACAACTGGCCATTAACTTATCTTCGATAAATAATTATTCATTTATTTATTTAACAATTAATGCTTACAAGGACAACATAAAACAGAAAGAAAGTATAAAAGTAATCAAGTACAATTATATGTCAATTACTAGAGTGAATAGTAGTTAAATTACCATCGAGTCATCATAATTCAAAGATAATTAAAATGTAATAATATGATGTAGGTATTACATAATTAGGAATAATATATTTGTGATTTACATAATAATTAAAAGATAATTATTCATGAAGAATGGTTTTTGCATAACCCCATAAAAAATAAAGGGAAGATGTTAGGTCGTTTTTCATGAAGATATACCCCACCGTCTGCCAAGCAACATATCGTATTGTAAAAATAATAGTTACAGTAGGTAGGTAGGTATGCTATTTTTTATTTATTTTTTTCAACTCATCAGGTGAAGTTATTAACATTCATAGTACTGTCCTATTCAAATTCAAATTGTGTTACAACTCACAACAGGTATACAACGTGTTAATGAATTAACTGAAAACCTGATACACCCCATTTAAAAAAATAAATTATAATATGATTAAAATATATTTTATGTCGAAAAAATTTATACTTTAAAAGTTATTCAACATTAGTTTGGAGGTGACCTATCTACGAAATTCCAAGCGCTACGCCCGCGCCTACCGGTTTGAATTTTTTTGCTGCGGGCGGCGTACGCGACAAATATTGTATTATAAATAATTTAGACATGGGCTAGTAAAAATGAAAAAATATAACCTATATTAAAACATAGTGCGATCGATTCGCTAGTCGATTCTGAGCAAACTACTTTCTAGTTTTCAGTTAATTCATTAACACGTTGTATAAAACACTAACTTATAATACAAAATTCATTTACAAATCTTTCACAAAATTTGTTTACAAAAGTTACCTGCTAACTATCAATAAAAAGGGGAGATTATTGGAAGGGAGATACAGCAATTTTTTGTGAATAACCATATTTTGTAAAGCGGTTTTGCCAAGAACCGATGTTGAAGTCGTAATATTTATGACTGCAGTGGAGATTAAAAATAAGTATTTAACACCAATTGTTCTCGATTATATAATTTATTTTATTTTATTTTATGATATGATAAAATTTTATTTTATGCTATGATAAAATTCTTATCAGAACTCCTTGCACGGTAATGCTCCTTTTCACAATATAAATCTTTTGTTCTACTGGCGTTGGTTTCTGAACTCTCTCGGGATTCGTTTGTTTGGGAAAAAAAAAACGAAAAATAATTGTTAATTCAATTGTATTATGAAAAAAAGAGTAACTACGAAATAAAAACATTTCCACGAAACAATAGACAAGAATAACAATAAAATAACTTCAATAAAATAAATATTCACTAGGTATTTGTCCTATAAAAATAATATATTCTTAGACAGAAAACAAAGGTTGGGTTAAAGAATTTTGTGTGGATTGTTCACAATTTCTCTTAAAATTTATTGATATCACAACATAAAGCATCTTTAAACCAATAAATTTACTACGATACTAAAAACTATGACAATTATTATAATAAGAACTACTATAGCAAGTCGAGCCTAGACCGCTGTATTTCTTAGGATATAAAACTAATTCATTACAATCCTTACTAATATTATAAATGCTAAAGTAAGTTTGTTTGTTTGTTACACTTTCGTGCCTCAACGGCTCAACGGATCATCATGAAATCCTGCATACACGTTGTCAGAGATACGTAGAAGGACTAAGGGTACTTTTACTGAAATTATTAAAACATCACTTTCCGGTCCGAGTGTTTACATTTTCGTGTATATTCGTGCACTCTTAAAAATCAAAACCAAATTAAGAGATGAGGGATATAGTTTCGCATCGTTTTATTTAGTTCCGAGTAAAAAGATTCGTCGAACCGCGTCGTTTCCTTGTTCCATATGAAGAAAACACATGATTCCGTTTCGAAAGAAAAAGTCCTGAACTCAGCATTGTCCATGACTACAGTTCTCACATTCTGCTGCGCCCCGAAGTAGCTTTGGAACAACTGTGACGTATATATCACAGAAACATTGGTAGTTGAATAAACAACGATAAAAAACTCGTAGTGCGCCATGTCAAGTCCGTGTAGTATCGCACTCGGCAAATTAAAGTTTGGCACAATTGACGAATTATAACAACCGATCGTCTTTATTTTCTGTAGACAGAGGTGATTGAAATTCAAACGAATCCCTGATATACGCTGATAACTGTTTATATGAGCCCGGAAGTTTATGTCCCACCCGAACTCCCAAGGCATTCGGTGCATTAATTTGTGACTCCCTGAGAACTTTAACACTTTCAAATTTGCTCCCTGCAGAAAACACGACGCCAAATAAACATTCGGATCCGTGTAATCACAAATGAAATTAACTTTTTCAAATCTACAGAAAAGATTTCTGTATCTCGTCACCATCGCCTCCCACATGCCGGTCATGGCGGCTGGAGGGTTGTCGGAAAACAAAAAGTTAATGGTGATGTCTTTAAGTAAAGGGCACTGCTCACAAATTGTAAATAAATGATCCATTTTTATGAAAGTGAATGAAACATCTAAAGTGTTCAAGCACTTCATATCACAGATAGCTTCTATTAAATCTGGATAGCTTATTTCCCTCACGTGACTAACATTAAGTTCTTCCAAATACTGCGAGATCGTTTTGAGGTAAATCAATTTGCACCTACTATTTGCAGGGCTCCTGTCTGCTGACAAGTTGCACTTCCTTACAATCCTCATTCGTATCAGTTTTCTAAAATAACTACTTTTGTTGTACAAAACCGCTGTCGATTTTATGTCGAGGTAAGAAACAATCTTGATCAACATCTCCAAAGGCAAATCGGTGAAAGCCACAGCGACATCCATGTTTTATTAATTACAAATGATTCAACTTAAATTTTTTGCACTGAAATTTTCACAAACACTTTTTACTTTGGGCACATCGATGTATGTATTATTATTAATAAAATAACAGTTAAACGTAGGTAGATCTAGTCACGCACACAGGTTCACCTTCACACTTGGGTCTTGGCGTCGAACTGTGAATATATTTTTTATATATACAGTTATTGTCAGTGTTGTCAGTTATCACTTTTGATTTATTGAATAATTATTGCCAGCAGCTAAATTGTTAGAAAGGACAGTCTACAATGAGTTCAAAAGCTGCCAGCTTTTACTCTTACTACTGTATGGCAAAAAAGATAAATGGCAAAAAACTTATTAAAATAAATTCGTTTACTGCGTGCATCTAAATGTTCATAATATAGGAGTAGATTTTTTTAATAGAACGCTGTAAACTTTCATTTATTATTTCTGTCAGTCGGTAGAAAGAGTAAAAGTTGAAAATTGTTGGACTCACCACAGT
This sequence comes from Zygaena filipendulae, assembly GCA_907165275.2. Lineage (NCBI taxonomy): Eukaryota > Metazoa > Arthropoda > Insecta > Lepidoptera > Zygaenidae > Zygaena > Zygaena filipendulae. Next base: position 189,258 of record OU015676.1, read on the forward strand.
TACTGTTAATTTAACTAACGGGTTGCCCATATTCGACGGACCCATGTTTTTTTTTTAAAAATCAAAGAAAAAAATAAAAATTTGGCGGTTGGCAATCTTAATCATTTAATTTGTTCCAAGTAGATTTGTTTACATCAATTTTTGAATATGATATCTCTCAAATGGCCGCCTCTGGCGTTGATGGCGTATTGTGCCCTTTTTGCAGCATTTTCCATCGTTTTCGCCAACATTTCGGCCGGAATAGCGGCTATTTCTTCACGAATGTTGTCCTTGAGCTCTTCTACGGTCCTTGGCTTGTTAACGTAAACCTTTGACTTCAAATATCCCCACAAGAAGAAGTCAGGCGGCGTCAAATCGGGCGAACGCGGTGGCCAGTTTACATTGAACAGAACAAGTCAATTGAGTTTTCACAATTGACTTGTTCTGTTCAATGTAAATTTCAACTATTTCAGAGCGCTCGCGTGGCGTGTATTGTTGCATGGTAAAAATCTGCTTGGACTGACGCTTCAAACGCGGTATGTCATTAAGCGATCTGACATCTCTGTCAAAAGTTATGGCGTTGCCAGATGGGTCCGGCGAATATGGACAACCCTGTACTGCAATATATTTATATCTAAGGTGAAAACTGAGAACTCCAGTAAAGGAAAACGGATGACAATGGTGCTGCAGGCAGGTCGGCCATGCGTTGAGGCTGCGGGGCTGCGTGACGATATCTACAGAGCAGACAGCATGCGGCTACAATACACCGTACAGTTGGACGAAGATTTACGATCCAATATCGCTGACGTATAGTTAATGAGGAGCTCATTCGAGCCGCGGTGCGCTCTTTGATGATGATGCAATACTAACTGTCTTGAAAATTTTGTGTTCAGAGGTACGCCTGACGCCGACACCACGGCCACCCACTCTTAGTACGCCACTGTCGTCGAGATATGGTGTTAAACACAGAACAGATCCTACTTCGCAATCAGCCCCCTCCGGCACTGCAGTACTTTTCAGACCTTTCGGTCAGGTATTCTCCGACAAGCGCAGATAACTCGGTCCCTGAAACCATTCATCCTCATACTTCAATGGCGGGGTATTGTCTTTAGTGGCGACATCTGCTACGTTTAGTAGATCGCCACTCGTTTAACTTGGTGAGTTCGTCTATTTCACCTTTATCCTAAGCGCAACGGCCAACGTAAGGCTGAAAGATCACCGGGTCACTTAGCATCCATTGTAGAACTGTACTCGAATCAGCCCAAAATATGCGCTTATTCGCTTTGAAACTTTTATGTTTACCTTGCACAGTGTGGTCGAGGCGGTCAGTCAGTAGCGCGCCCTGCAGTTCGAGTCTAGGTATAGACGCCGCGCGCCGCTCGCAACTGGGTGACTCGGCTCTTTGCAGCCGAAAATCAAACAAACAGCTGCCGGTCGGCACGAGTCAGGCGCCAATAAGTAACCGCCGCATACGCCTTTGTAGAAGCATCGCAGTATATATGCATTTGAGTGTCTATTGTAGACCTTTAACATCAGCGTCGGATTCAATTGGCGACACGGTGTAGCACTGTGTCCAGTTACCGGCGTAGATGCGGCATCTCCAGAGTCGACACCACTCTGTAGATATAAATGGACCTTTGGACGTTTCTGTGCACTTTTTATCCGGTGACCGCTGTACGCCTACAACTGCTGTCATATCAGCTTCTTATACTAGGTAATACTAATTATTTAGTAGTTCCGGTGGCCGTGGTCTTCATCATCAGTTCCACTTCATCAGTTGGAGATTCTTGAAAGCAATTTAAAAATTCACCAGGTACCAAAAAATACCAAAATCACTACTGGTGCGCCTTTGAAGAGTTTCCTCGATTTCTTCAAGATTCCATCATCACATCTTGACTTCATGATAATGGGACCAATTTGGAAATATAGGTACCCTTTGAAAAAAAAAAAGTATTTTCCAAATCAGTCCAGCCGTCTTTGAGTAATCGCGTAACAAAAATAAAAAAAAATCATAGATAATTCAACTACGAATTGAAAACCTCCTTTTTGAGGTTGGTTAAAAAAGGAGAGAGAATTAACACATAATTTGTGGTGTCATCTGTTTTTGTATCGTATTTTCATACAATAATTATTGCAGCATCTACTCACTACAATTTATTTCCAACATTAAACCGTAGTAAACAGAGTTCATATTACTTTAATGGAGTTTTCCCAATTACAAAAACAAACCATAGCGTTGATAAAGTTTGTCAACATTAATACAAAGGTTCGAGAGGGGTGGGGGGTGGGTCAATTAGCGGGCGGTGGGGGGGAGGTGCCGGAGGAAGGGGTTGGGAGTGACTGTGATGAAACGATATAATTACTTTGAAATTAAAACAATGGGAACGCTTATTGTTGTTTTAATTTTAAAGTATCACAGATTTTTCTACAAATCGATATCTATGAAAACGAAAGGTCCTTCGAAAACTACTTGACCTATGAAGCTGAAATTTGGCAGGGAGATAGGTTTATAGGTGGGAGACCTCAGGGCCTTAGTCACTATGACCATAACACGCCGCGCTAAGATAAGCCGCCGCAAAAACTGTCTTTCCCTCGTAATCAAAGAAGTTTTGCTCCAAAAAAATACATTTACAACGTTTCTTATGGCATAAACAATAATAATTTCTAATATTTTGGCATCTGGAACGTTTGGAAATGCGTTTTTGGGAAGCGCGTTGTTGGTCATAGTGAATAAGGGCCCAGCTAAGAACGGATTTCACGGAGTTCCCGCGGGAACTCCCAACTTAACACGGATGGAAATATGTACATTGTCACTTGCTGGTCGTTGTGTCTACCTTCTAACATTATAACAACATTGTCGGTGTAGTGGTTACCGTATACTACGCCAAGTGTCGCGGGTTCGATTCCCGCTCCACAGAAAAGATTTATGTGATGACTAGCTGTCCCGCGCGGTTTCACCCGCGATAATCAGAGAATGCAGCAAGGCATTAAGTTCGCCATTCGTACTACACACATCAAAAATGTCTAGGGATCAAGTGCATTTTAGAGAATTGCCGCCAATTGGGATTATTATTGTAACTTTTCTGGATCCTTTTTGAAAATTTTTATTGAATTTCACCATTTCAATAAAGAATTTTATTCAAATTTTGTTTAAACTTTTAAAAATAACTGTCATTAAAAATCCCTATAAAAGCGTGTGACGGCGGTTTTACAAAAACATTACAATTTCTGCATCGTAACTGAAAAAAATTGCATCGGTATGGAGCGATGACGCCACTTGCCTAGACAAGAGATGCTGAGAGCCGTTGGAATGTTGGAAGCTGGCACCAGGCAACGTACTGTGGCTACTGCTGTTGGGACAAGACAGAGCGTCATAAGCCGCCTATGGACACGCTATCGCATCACGGGCAGTGTGGCCGAGCGACATGGAGGGCGAACTCGTATCACCACTCGAAGACACGACCGGTATATCCAGAATACAGCGCGAAGAAATCGTACTATGACCGTCATGATGATAACTACGAGGCTCCACAGCGCTTCAGGCTTACTGATAAGCGATCAAACCATACGTAATCGTTTAAGAGAAGTGGGTCTGCGATCCTGAAGGCCTCTGAGAGTTCCACCAATAGCGCCCCGCAATCGTACAGCCCGTTTACAATGGGCTCGCGAAGACAGTAATTAGGAGGAAGAAGACTAGCGTGGTGTTTGCTTTTCCGAGGAATCTCGTTTCGGTATGAGGCCGGATACAAGACGTACATTAGTTTGGAGAAGCCCTGGACGTCAAGAACGATTGAAATTCTGTTAGGAAGTTCATCCATATGGAGGGGGAACAATGATGGTTTTAGCGGGTATTAAGATCGGTGGAAGAACCGATCTCATTTGGATCAGGGGCAACCTTAATGCTCGGATTTATGCGACAAGTATTGTATCAGATGTAATCATCCCTTTGCGAAGCCAGTTGGGTGATTCGTTTCAACTTATGCACGACAATGCACGTCCACACACTGCTGGAGTCGTAACACGCACTCTTGCCAATGCTGATATCAACGTCCTGCCGTGGCCTGCTCAATCACCAGACTTAAATCCTACTGAGCACGCATAGGTTATACTCCAAAGAAGAGTTCTGCCGAGTATGGACGCCTTAAATACCCCACAACAACTTTTTGACTTCTTACAAAGAACGTGGGTGGCCATTCCTCAAAGTGATTTTGATGAACTGATTTTAAGCATACCAAATCGCTGCGAATGTGTGATTCGTGTCAATGGAAGGAACACAGATTATTTTAATTTGTTTATTCATTACAATAAAAGTTAAAAAAACCCCTGTTTTTGCCTTATTTGCAATTTTATTGTCGACTTGGAATTGGTTCAATTTCTCACATCTTACAAAAAATGAATATTTTCTTAATTTATTCAAAATGTGGGGATTAGTTGTTAATTTAGATTTGGGAAATAAGGTAGGCAACAAGCCCAGAAGATTAGATTAGATTTAAATTAATTGGGTTTCTTTTTATAGCAAAAAATGCACTTGATCCCTAGACACTTTTGATGTGTGTATTTTGTGCAAGAAGAATAAATAAATAAATAATTTCAAAGTTCTCGCGGAATTGTTCCATACAAACTTTGCCACCCCTTTTCATCCCCTTAGGGGTTGAGTGTTCAAAAATCCTTTCTTATCGGATGCCTACGTCATGCAAAGAACACACCCTCCAAGTTTCAGGTCTCTACGATCAGCGGTTTAGGCTGTGCGTTGATCCATCAGTAATTTCAGGACTATATATAGATAGATATAAATATTTTTTGTTCAATGAGTGTTTAGCTGCTTCTCCCGCGGTTTAACTCGCGTCAGTTTCGGAAATCCCTAGGGAACTCCTTGTATCTGTATGACAAGAATCGTCATTCACTCAGGGACACTGGATTTACTGGATTTTTTGGGATCGGTTCAGCCCCCTTAGCCAAGTTGACACTCTATGATCATTATCGCTAAAGAAAACTAAAGAACGTACGTCTGTTCAGTGAACATATATTCAAAATTAATATTGGAGGATGAATGGTGATCGATACTGATGCCAAAAATGCAATCAGTAAATTTTTTGTCTGTCTGTCTGTCTGCATGTGCACGCATGGGTCAAAACTACTGAAGGGATTCATAACGCTAAGACACATAGGAGCTGAGCAGTGACAATAAATTTGAAGCAAGTCGGATGAAAATGCGCTTTCGAACTCTTATCCTCGCATACGTTTAATCAATCACGCAAAAACGGCTGAACGGATTTGGATGAAATTTGGCATACACGTTGTTAGGGGTACAGAGAAGGACATAAGGGTACTTTTTATAGCAGAATTCCCGCGGGAACTCCGAAATTACCGCCGGTGAAACCGCAGGGCACAGCTAGTAATATAATATTAGTGTAGATTTAGCCTAGAAAAATATAATTTTATATGTATAAAATATAGTAGTTTTCTAGTTCCTATAGTGTACAAGCTCTGTTTAGTATTACTTTTATTATTCCATAAAATATCCGTAGTATATTTTATTATTCACACCAAAAACAAATGACGTGACGATGCTTTCAATTCCCACAGAAAATCTCATCAAAATATATTTCGTTAATGAATACAGCGACGCAATAACCCTTCGACGGCCAATCGGAACATAATTGCGGGATGATTCACGGGTCGTTTGAAACGGACGGCCGCCGGGGTGCCTCAGACCCCCGGGGGTACCGCCGGCCCCCAACGAAAAATTTGTGGATTCATTTAAATTATCTCAGGTTACATCCTAATCCTAACTAATATTATAAGTGACGTTGTTGTGACGTTTTCATGCCAACCACTGAAATGATCGTCAGATTTACAAACACCTTATCAAAGATTTAGGATACTCACGCAGGAACTCTGAAATTAAAACAGCCAAACCCACGGAGAACAGCTTGTTAATACTATAAAAACAACTAGTAGGAGTAGTAGAAGAGTGTAACCAATAGCCATTTTTTTTTTTAATTTCTGTGGATACAATAATATTAATACAGGCACACAAAAAGTACTAAGCGGTATTGAACGGGAACTTCAACTTACATGGAGGATAAGAAAAATAGAAGACGTGGAAATATGAAAACACGATGGTGGCGCCAGTAAACGTTCATTTGTGTTTTTTATTTATTATTTTAAAACACTCGTCGGTTGATTATTATAATAAAACCGATGTTTGTTTCGTTGTATATTTTGAGGGTCAATATGTACCTTAATTCGGCGCTTTCCTTCCTCTATGTGTGAACCACGGCTCAGAGGACAGAGTTACTGGCACATAAGAAAGCCTTTTTATTATTTGTCAAGATTGGTTTAAATTTGTTTGGAACGCGTGTGAAAAATTATTAACTTTGATTCTGTTCTGTTGATTGAAGAACCTCGCCCTCCGTTTATGGAGCGATTTTTATTTTATTATGTTATTTTCCTTCATCATCTTTCTGAGTATTTAAATAACAGCAGCTGCTCCGCGTGTGTTTTTTGTGGACATTTACCGTGCCGTGGTTCCTGAAGGACCTCTCGCAGTGTCCGTGGGAGGAAAGCCAGGAAGGAGTATTACCCCGGGATTGCGAGGTAACAAGCTTCGATAGTTATTTTATTTAAGCGACGAGTGTAAAAGAGACATCCAGGCCGTCCGCATACAGTCCACTATTATTTATCGAAGAGTTGCTGGCGTTGCTAACGACTCCGTTATTTTTCATTCTCCATTTGGTCCATTTTTGGTCCACACGATCATGCATTAAACCCATATTTGCTTTGAATTTGTTTTGAATATTATATTTTGCAACAGTAAATATTTAAATACTTATATTATACATAAACTGTAGCGTTTACCGAAGACTTTCTTATCACGAAACGCAAGACTGGTTAAATGAAAAAAAAAACGTATTGGTATTTAAAAAAAATATCACATAAAAAGTCCTGCTTCAGACGTTCATTGAAACTCAAAGGATTTAAGGTTGGAGCCGAGGAGAGCCCTCGAGTTTACGTTCCGGTTCACAGAAGGAAACTGAAGTATGTGTATACAGGGTGTTATAGATAGGCATAATTTAAGCTCATAACTAATCCTTATATTAATGCGAAAGTAAGTTTGTTTGCTTGTTTATTACGCTTTCGCGCCTTAGCGGCTATACTGATTAACATGAAATTTTGCATACATGTAAGGTTAAGGATATAGGGTACGTGTCTCCCGGAAATCCCGCAGAAACTAACGTGGGTGAATCTGCATTAAATTTTTCATACTTCACGCTGGCGGAGTACAGAAATGGATAAAGGGTACTTATATCTCGAATTTCCTGCGGGATCTCCGAAATTAATGCGGATAAAACCTCGGGGAACAGGTAGTAGTAAACAAGATAAATCGGTCAATTTTATTTGATTTTATTTTATTTTATTAACCACAACAACAGCCATCATTATTACTATTACATCATTTAAACTTAAACATTTAGAAGTAATTATAATATACCGTTTGGAAAACAGCAACACTTTCAATACTTTAATCTAGGTACAATACATATACAGTTGAACCACAATCCACAAATATAAAGAAAACAATCAATATAGTTGCATTGCTACACCAACTCTTAAGTTTAAAAGTTTTAATCTAACTCTATGTTTAAATGAGGACTTGGACAGAGTAAATGGGTCTATGTTCAAAAATATGCAATTATAAGTATTAAGCATTCTAGTAAGTACTCATCCCCATTCCAGGTCGGCAACGCGCCTGCATGCCTTCTGGTGTTGCAGATGTCTATGGGCGGCGGTAATCACTTACCATCAGGTGTACCACTTGCCCGTTTGCCCCCTATGACATTAAAAAAAAAAAAAAAAAAAAAAGTACACTATTACTACCATAATTCGTCGAGTGTGATGGAACACTAAAAAGGGAAGTATGATGCATCCATTGTTTAAACTAACAGCCTGTATAAAGGACGAGCACATACTACGCCGTATATGTATTGGTAACTGCGTGGTACAGAAGGTATCGAAGCACTCGACCCGACCCCACCCGTGGCGGTTTAGGGTTGACAAGTAACCTCTCGACCCGGCGGGGCGGCGTACACTCTGCGACACAGAAATTACATATTGAATTAGCCGTACTAATACCATTCTCAAACAACGCACCAAACTCCAGTAACCCAATAAGTTATATTTTCCTCCAATATACACGAATCGAATAGGGATGTTGACTACTATTGAAAAACAAAATTCTAATTAGTCCGTCAGTTAGAAAATAAAAAAACAATAGACACGTCTTTTTTGCTTTTTTAAATAAATCTGGGGGCACGGCAGTGCCCCCGCCAAGTCGAGCAACAAAAGCGGCACGGCCGTACTATATCCTTTTCTCGAAGCAATTCAGGCCATTTTCGACCCCCTATAACTTCGTTGTGGATAAAACTAGAAGCCTGAATTTTTAGTAAACAAGCAGGTATTGTATAAAGACGGTATAATTTAAATTTCATTCGATTTGAACCAGTAGTTTAAGAATTATAACTAGTCAAAGTTTCTTAATTTAGTAGGTCACTCACTCACTCACTCACTGACCGATCATCAAAACTCTAAGGCACTTGTAGCAGACATAGAAGTTTGAAATTTAGAATACAATTAGTGTTTATTGTATAAATCAAGGAAAAATTAAAATATTTTGCAATTTCGGTCCAGTTTTCTAGATACACCAACTGCATAAATAACTTTGTAATCCCATATAAATGTATGGAATTACAAAGTTATATATGCAGTTATATGTACCAACTGCACAACTGTTCCCCGCGGTTTCACCCGCGTTAATTTCGGAGATCCCGCGGGAATTCAGAGATGCAAAGTAGTTAGTACCCTATATCCCTAGGTTTTCTTTACCCCTGACAACGTGCATGCAAAATTTCATGAGATTTCACCAGCGTTAATTTCGGAGATCCTTCGGGAATTCCGAGATAAAATTACCCTAATCTGAATGCTCCAACGATTTTCATGAAATTTTGTATACAGGGGATTTCGGGGGCCATAAATCGATCTAGCTAGGATTTATTTCTGGAATTCCCGCGCGAACTCTGATATCAACGCGGGTGAATTAATTATTGCATACTACACGTTGTCAAGGATACAGAAAAGGTCATAGGGTAGTACTTTTATCTCAGAATACCCGCGGGATCTCCGAAATTAACGTGGGTTAAACCGCGGGGAACAGCTATTTAAGCCCAGATATTAATAAATAATAATAATAAGTGTAGCTAGTTACCTACCTAGATATAAAGTGTAGATACATAGTTACCTAGACATAATTATGTTCAAAGGTACAATGGTCAACGGAATAAAAAAGCAAGAATGGGGCATGTGTTTATATTAACAATTTACAAAAAGAAATGAGATCCCATCAAAAACAAACTTGTAAAAAAGTCCCAAGTCTCGCAACTCAGTTCTTCTACAGTAAAAAGTTGTGAGATCAATGTAATACCAAGTCGGCTAATTTATTCAGTGCCTACTTAAGGGTCCTTCTGTCTTAAGTTATCATGTTATAAGCTAATCTAATAACATTTTATAGTGACCATATCAAATTTAAAAATCTTTTATGTTTTAAATAGATTGATTGGCTTGGCGATCACGTGAAAACACAATGTATCTCACAAGTAATACATATTATAATTAAATTAGATTGTTTAGAACCATAATTATGTATTACATGTGAGATATATTGTGTTTTCACGTGATCGCCAAGCCAATCAATCTATTTAAAACATAAAAGATTTTTAAATTTGATATGGTCTCTATAAAATGTTATTAGATTAGCTTATAACATGATAACTTAAGACAGAAGGACCCTTAAGTAGGCACTGAATAAATTAGCTGACTTGGTATTACATTGATCTCACAACTTTTTACTGTAGAAGAACTGAGTTGCGAGACTTGGGACTTTTTTACAAGTTTGTTTTTGATGGGATTAAAATATACAGAGATAAAGCGCATTAAAGTTTAGGATGAGGAGGTCGTGACGTCACTAACCGCAAAACAGCCATACAAACTGTCAGAATAGTGACGTCACGCGAAATTTCAACTCAATATATCGCCGTTATTTTTTGATTACGTAAAAAAAGAAAAAATACGTGTCCAATATTTTTTAATAATCTACAAGTCGGACTAAAAAATAAAAATTAGTCAACATGCCCATTGTATATTTACTGTTATTATTAAATAGCAACATTTTTATAACCACATTAACAGTAGGAAATGATTCACACATCGGTTTTTTCCACACTTGTGAGAGCGTCTCACCAAAGAAATCTAGAAGCGAAATGGCTTCTTATTATTAATTTATTGTACATATGAAAAAATATGTATAATAATAATAATCTACTTCACAACACACAGATCTACTTGATCCCACACTAAACTATGAGCTTGTGACGTAGAAAATACCCTATAATGGTAATTCCATAACCATAATAGGGTATTTTCAACCATGTAGGAAAATATATAAAAATACGTGTATAAGATATAACTGCGAGCACTTTAAGGTATGACGTCAGAGCCAGTCGTTTATAGATAACTATACCAACTGAACAGTGCTCGCAGTATTTATCGGAACACATTATCTCTTTCTTAGTGGTATTGTTTACTACCGGAGTGACGTCACGAGCTGAAAGCATGGCGGCTAGCGTTTCCGCGCAAAAAATCAAAATCATAAATAAAAAATCGTTTTTAAGGCATTTTTCGGTTTTACAAAATTGAAATAAAAAACCCACTTGTTCATTACGATCTCAGAATTAATTTAAAAGACTTTTCAAAAAGGTGTAATACCCTATTTGACTGTAGGTACCCTTTGATATGTAGGTAGGTACATACATAAGCATGCCCAACGACATTGTCCGCCAGTGTAGTTCTTTACGCATTGTTTGGCGGCTTTACATCTGGTGAATATAATTTGGTAAGTATTTGGGTGATCCGTGATTGTAGCAACCCACTGATTGTGTAGTGGGGCACTCCACTCCATATAGAGAAGTTTGTAAGTTCGTTAGTTCAGATGAAGGGGTTATATTATAAACTAATGAAGCATTGTTATATCTTTCCCTGATTGTAAACTAGTGTCCCTGAGTGACTTATTTCCCAGGACAGAGTTCCCGCGGAAATATCGAAATAGGTGCGGGTGGAATCGCGGAAGGAAGAGCAGGCTGTATAAGTGTATACCTAAGGTATTTATACATTACTAGCTGTGCCCCGTGGTTTCACCCGCGTGAGTTTCGGAATTCCCTCAGGAACCCTAAACTTCTTTCATAAGAACCCATAAGAAAGGGAAACAGGGATTCATTTTTATATAAGTATATTTATTTTTATCATTCAATCTTTCATTGATCTTAATTTTTTTTAATTTATTTATTTAATGTTAACACTGACAGTATAAACAATAAGTTTCTTTGAAATACATTTTTTTCAAAGAAGCCAATGATATTTTAAGTACCTATGAAAGAAGCATTAACATTTATTTTGCGATAAAGAAACATGCTTTTTTGGATTTATCCTCTCGATAAAATTTATACCAATCATCTTTGATAATCACAACTTCAGTCATAATGAGTTCAATAATTAACGTAGGTATATATGCGAAAACAAAACTTCTAATCATAGTAACATTACATCAATACTAATTAGAAAACAGAAATTATTTACTTTGTATTGTACGCTCGTAATGGATTAACACAAAAACTATTTGACAGATTTTAAAAACTTTCATTTGCCGGAAGTCACATTGTTCCAGAGTCACACTCTATTTTTTATCCCGGTATTCCCGCAGAGACTCCGAAATTAACGTGAGTGAAACCGTGGGAGATTGTAGTTCTTTCTAATGCCTGAAGGTTTTGAGAACAATTTTTCTTGGGCTCTTAAGCTAGTAATATTCCCAAGGGTTTGTGAGTTGTGACTACTCCAGTCGAGGTGGCTGAATGTTTTCCCATTTCATCTAAAACAAACTTATAAGCATGTGAGTAGGTAGGTAAACATTTTTATTGGTCACTCGATATCTACGCGTAGAGAAGCATCAGAAATATGTTATTCTAAGGGCTATATAAGTATTGATGTAAACTACCTACTTAGATTCACAACTCCATACAAATGTCCTTACAAAAAGTGGGGTCGATAGATAAAAACGAAAAATAAAAACAAAATACTTTATACAATCGGTTCTGCAATTTTTAAATTTATACTGGGTGTTTAAGGCGTGAAAGCGTAAAAAACAAAGAAACTCACAGTCGCATTTATTTTATAGATAAGTTTAAGAGAAAGATCCCCAAAAATTCTCGGTTACAACTCGCGTTATCTACTCTGTATATTATGTCTATCTTTACCATAATAATATCTGTGATCCCAACTGAAGCCCGCACACTCGCGTCGCCCCGAAAAGTGGAATTTATTGACGCAACACTTTGCATATAAATAGAAGATGGTCTCGGATTACCGCGAGGGCCCTCAGGGTCCCCGGGGGCCCTCGCCCGGGTCGCGCAGACAAACTATGCAAATGTTACACCGAGAGATGGGTCCGGGGTTCGACCCCCGACAGAAATAGCCAGATTGCAGTGACGTTGATTTTGCCGGGTTACCCAGGACGCTTTGTTACCCGTGACTTCATTCTTTACATCTTTTGACTTTCATTTTCAAGAACAACTGAAACATATTTACCTATGTATTGATTCCATACTAGTCGATTTCTGCAGATTCGATCGCGTTAATTTTGGAGTTCCCATGGAAATAGGGATGTCGACTACTATTGAAAATCAAAATTCTAATTAGTCTGTCAGTTAGAAAATAAAAAAACAATAGACACGTATTTTTTGCTTTTTTAAATAAATTAAAATATACAGAGATAAAGGGCATTAAAGTTTAGGATGAGGAGGTCGTGACGTCACTAACCGCAAAACCGCCATACAAACTGTCATAATAGTGACGTCACGCGAAATTTCAACTCAATATATCGCCGTTATTTTTTGATTACGTAAAAAAAGAAAAAATACGTGTCCAATATTTTTTAATAATCTACAAGACGGACTAAAAAATAAAAATTAGACAACATGCCCATTGCGGGATAAAAACTCTGTGTCACTCACTAACACTGTAACTCCTCCAGTTAGTAAAAGAATATTTAACCCGTTGCGCTCACACCTCCTAATAATAAATTTTACATGATTCTTGTTTTATAATAAAAAAAAAAAACGAACTGCGAGTTTTTTTCCTATGGTCTTTTAACCATTTATATATCATAAAAAAATAAATCCAATTAGATTACTTAGAGAAAGTGTTAAATTAAAGTTTAGCGCCATATTTTAGTCAGTAAATTGTTTTTGTTTTTCTGCGTGGGGTCTGCTGGACCCCATGTGACCCCAACGGGTTAAGATCGGTTATATAATTTCAGTGCTTAACCATTATAATTAGGTACTAATTATAATTATTTATTTTAGTTTTTCAAGTGGAAAAAGGACACTTTTCATTGTGAAACAATGCTTCCCTGAAAGGACTTTAGTATTGATGCAGGTAATCCAAAAAAAGTTTCATATTGACACGGATTAGTTCATTACTATACTTATATATATATGTATGTCGGCGAGTGGGTAGTTTCATTAAAAATAACTGTTGTTTCCCGCCGTCGAATAGCGGTGGTAGTGAGTCCGTTCCCCCGCTCCACTCCATTGCCCGACTCGTCTTTGTTAGAACTTGATATAAAATGCGGGTATGCGTAAGCGACGGTTCATTGTTACTTTGTGTTCGGTTCAGTGCAGTTATAGTGTCTTATCAGTGTCGTATCAAGTGATTACGTGGCTATAGTGATTACGTGTGCTGTGTCATCTAGTTGTTTCCAGAGGTTTGCTTAAGTCGGGAGCACGGGCAGTGGAGGTGAGCGTTCATGCATTGTAAAGGGGCCCCATTAAACCTACACCTGGGTCGCAAGTCCCAGGCACTGCTCCGTGTTCCCTATGGATATCTGGTATGCTGTACAACTTCTAACTATGTTGTTGCGATTATTTGTAATAGTTTCTAGTTCGTTCTAGATGTGTCACTCAGCAAATAGTCTCGGTCATACCTACCCCTACCTTCAGTTACATTGTGTTATGTTATCATCATCAGTTAGTCAGCTATCTTTGCAATACCAGATAACCATCTGCTGTTATCTGCTACTACTGTTTCTTTCTATTTCCGACATGTATGTATTTATTTATGTAAATATAAACATAATATGTATTATAAGATCGCAAATGCACCGCCAAGTGAGCTCTCTGTACTATCTGAAGGTTGACTGGCAGAGAATGCCGCTGTGGCATTAAGTCCGCCTTTTACACCATGATGTGCATAAAGTTAAATAAATATATTTATGCAATCACGTAAAAAGACGAACTTAATGCCGCGTAGCATTGTCTTCCAGTCGAGCGTTACCCTGCACCTTCCGCCGTAGTTAATATTGGGTATACCTCCCACCGAAGTAATCCGCTCAATTGATACAACACCGGACGACGGCATCTGGCGGAAAATTGGGCGATAAAATGGATTGAAATACCATCGAGTACACAGACAAAGACAGAATAGATAACTAAACCATGCTAAAGCTCTTAAATTTGTGTAAAACCAAAAACGATACAGATCCTTTCTTCAGGGCCCTCTATATGACCTGACTGCATCTAATATGACTAAAAACATTGCTTGCTAAAAACAATCCCAAACGCTCAAATTAATATTCTGTATGCCATAAGACACGTTGTGAATGTATTTTTTTTTTGAAGTGAAACAGCTTTGAGCACGAGGCGAGAAGAATTTTTGTGGCACTTTCTCTTATCGCGACGTGTTACGGTCATAATGAATAAGGGCCCAGATGGCACAATGACAAAAAGTGAAGCAATTTAGTTTGCTAAGAATTTTATTGTTCTTATACAATTATTAAGGTAAAGAATATATTTTAGAAGTGATTTCTTTGAGTAGGTAACTTGGGAAAACATAGTAGTAGGTAAGTCAGATTGCGCATAATTGAATTTGGTTATCAACAGATGGAGCTGTAATGAAAAACGGTTCACTCTTTTTGAAAACTTGTCAAGTGAAAACTTCTCTAGTATCGTTTGATTTGAAACTCGATGAAACGATAAAGCGAGATAGAATTCTACTAAAATTTTAAACGCGAAAGTTTGTAAGAATGTATGGATGGATGGATGTTTGTTACTCTTTCACGAAAAAACTACTGAATGGATTTAAATGAAACTTTACAATAATATAGCTTATACATTCAGATTAACACATGGGGTACTTTTTAACCGACTTCCAAAAAGGATGAGGTTCTATGTTCGATTGTATGTTTTTTTTTATGTATGTTCACCGATTACTCGAAGACGGTTGGACCGATTTGAAAAATTCTTTTTTTGTTTGAAAGGGTTTACTCCCAATTAGGTCCCATTGCCACCAAGTCGGGATCTGATGATGGGATCTTGGAGAAATCGAGGGAACTCTTCAAAAATTATAGGCACACCTATAGCGATTTCAGTATTTTTTAAAGTAAATCGTTCATTATCCCGGAACTCTCGGGGGACCTCTGAAATTAACGCGGGTGAAACCGCGGGGCACAACTAGTACATTATAAGTATTTACAATATTTATTATTACCTCGGTATCCTCTTTGTCCGAAAGTCGTACTGTACCTACTTTTATTTTTTTTCTAATGTCAATGAATGAATGAAATGAATGAAATGAATGAAAATGAAAAACACTTTATTGAACACCACAAACAGTACAATAAAAAAAATATTTAGAAACAGAAAGTATTAAGTGGCTCCAAAAGGCGGCCTTATCACTATAAAGCGATCTCTTCCAGGCTACCGGGCGGAGTATGGAGATGTTTGTTACAGAGAAGATAGGTAGGTGGTGCAGCAACACAGCAAATTAAATCAAAAAAAATTGTATTATAATAAATATTAAATGCAATACATAGATAGGTAAAGTGAAGATAATGAAATAAATAAATAAAAACTATAGAAATATACTAAATACATGATGATGTATACAGAAACTGCAATAACTAAGGAACAAGCGACATGAAATATGTGTGAAGACGTGACTTAAAGATGGATATAGACTTAGAATCTCTTATATTTGAAGGCAGAGAATTCCATAAAGAGATGGCTTGGACAGTGTAGGATTTTTTGTAGAAGACGGTAGAATGGATAGGAGTGGAGAGAAGATAATTATTACAGGAACGCGGCAGTCTGGAGGAACCCGAAGCAATGAAATTAAAGCGTTCTTTAAGATAAGTAGGGAATGATGGCTTAAATAGGATGTTATGAAGAAGAGACAGCACGTGCAAGTTCCGACGAAAACGAATCGGGAGCCACTTTAGACGTTTACGGAATTCTGTAATGTGGTCATACTTTCGAACACCAAATATGAACCTGATACAAAGGTTTTGAAGGCGCTCTAGTCTGTCAAGTTGGGCTTCAGTTAGATCGCAATAACAGACATCGGCATAGTCCAGTATGGATAAGAGTAGGGACTGAGCCAAAGCAATTTTAGTAGGAATGGGAAGAAAATTTTGAAGTCTTTTTAAAGATCCAGCTGCTGCAAACATCTTTTTACTTAATTGAACCATTTGCGGTCCCCACGAAAGTGTCCTATCTAACGTGATCCCAAGACTTTTTACAGTATCACTGTAAGGGACACAGACTCCATTGAGGTTCAACTGAGGGAGCGATGACAAGTCAAGTTTCGCAAGCAATCTTGAACTACCGATGATGATTGCTTGGGTTTTAGAGGGATTTAACCTCAAACCGTGCCGATCGCCCCACTCAACTAACCTAGCCAAATCAGCGTTAGTGGTATTAATAGTTCTGGTGAGATCCTCCAGCGACGAATGCAAATATATTTGAAGATCGTCCGCATATAAATGGTAGCGAGACGACAGCTGGGAGGAGATATTATTAATAAATAAAGAAAAAAGTAAAGGCGATAAGACTCCACCTTGCGGTACGCCAGCCGATACATCACACCAGGACGACAGACGGTCGTCGACGCGGATACGCTGCCGGCGACCGCAGAGGTAGCTACGAAACCACTTAGTTACCGCGGTAGAAATGTTAAGGGAGCGTAGAAAGCCCAGCAGTATGTCAAAATCAACACAGCCGAAGGCGTTGCTAAAATCGAGAAGGGTCAAGATGGTGACTTGCTTATTATCCATTGCATAGCGTATGTCGTCAGTGATTTTCACAAGTGCAGTAGCCGTACCATGACCAGGACGGAAACCGGATTGGAAAGGATTTAGTAGGTCGTTTCGATTTAGGAAGGCGGTGATTTGAGCATGGACTAGTTTTTCGAGGACTTTTGAAAGGTAGGGTAAGATGGAAATTGGACGATAATCAGCAGGAACTACGGGAGAGGACTTTTTAGGTAATGGAATAATTTCTGCTTCCTTCCACGCCACGGGGAACATTCCTGAAGTAATGGAGTCATTTAGGATGTGGGTAATAATAGGAGTAACAATATCAACGATGGGAATGATCATTTTACGGCTAATGCAATCGCTACCAGCCGCGTTTGACACGATTGAAAGTAAGCTCCTCCTAACATCATCGTCGGTGAACTGGCTAAAAACAAGTGAAAAGTTGTCAGGAGGGGGGGAAGACGCTAGAGAATTAAGAGTGCAACTTTTGGAGCTACTATCAATTGTAGGAACAGTGGTGAAAAATTTATTCAATCCGTCGAGATCTATATTAGATGACGAGATAGCAGCTGACTGTGATTTTCCAACTCGCAATGACCTAAGAAATCTCCAGACTTTCGCAGAATCCTCAATTTCTACTGAGTTGTGAATATAACGTCTTTGAGCATCTCTACAAATTTTGTTACAGCGATTTCTAAGAAGTCTATATTTTGCAAGTCTATCATCGGTAGGGTGAGCTTTATATTTAGCTTTAGCTCGGTTTCTTGCCACTTGCAGAGTTTTAATTTCAGGAGTTAGCCAGGGAGCTGGAAGATGTTTAATTTTTATACGGCGAACTGGTGCATGTTTATCATAAAGCTGAGTTATAAGAAAGTTGAAGGTATTAAGTTTGGCATCCACCGAGTCGGCGGTCAGAACACTCGACCAATCAATTCGGCAGGCGTCCTCACGGAGAGCCTCATTGTCGATCCCACCAAAACAACGCTGCATTATTATTCGTCCTTTCGCTTTGGGAGGGTGTAATTTATAAGACAAGAAAATGGCGTCGTGATATGAAAACGCGTCTGCAGCGCATTGACCATGTTTAAAGACATGGTCAGGTGCAGATACAAGAATTAGATCAAGGAGTGACGGTGAACAGTTGGGAAAAAAATGAGTTGCATTAAGTGGAAGGATATGAAGATTGAAAGATTTAATAGTAGATTCCAGCTGGTTTGATCTATGATCACGCCTTAGTAGACAGGTATTAAAGTCTCCCATTAGAATAGTGTGGTCATACGAAGGAATAAAAGTGTCAAGGAGGAGTTCGAGAGAGGAGAAGTAGTTAACGTTGAGTGATGGGCTGTAGAAAACCCCGAGAAGAATCTTGGAATGAGACAGAATGACTTCGATTAAAAGATGCTCAGCAGAATTATCTGGTGGTGGTTGAGGTGACTGACTAATTAGGGTGTAGGATAAATGCGACCGTAAATATATTGCAACTCCGCCGCCCCTTTTATTAGTACGATCATTCCGGATAAGCTGCATACCAGGTAACGAGTAAGAAGTAGAAGATAAGCAAGGTTTAAGCCAGGTTTCAGACACGAGGATAGCATGAATGTAGTTACAGTCGAAGGAGGAGATCATGTCGGGAAAGTGGGCCGGAATGCTTTGAGCGTTTAGGTGCACTATATTAAAATTTTTTGAGGCGTTGGAAAAATGTGAATTAAGGGTGGCGCCTAAGGGCACAGAAGTACTATGGAAGCTATTGTCGCTATCTAAACCATCAGAAGAGGAAAAGGAAAGAAATGGTGGAGAATCACTAGAAGAATCAGCAGTGTTATTACAGTTTGACATAATTACTTATGTACGTTAGATTAAAAAAAAAAAAAAAAAAAAAAAAAAATAAAAATAAATAAGTAAATAAAAAAAATATATACTAAAATAACTAAATAAAAACAATAATACAAAATGAATAAATAAATACAAAATAAAATAGTATTATGAAGAAAATGACAAATAAAATTTGATTAATACTTATATAAATAATAATATTAAATAAAAATAATAATAATAATAAAATAATAATAATAATAACAATAATATTAATAAGTTACCAGGATATGCTGAGAAAAAAATTAAAAAAAATAAATATAAATATTAATAAAAATAAAATAATAATAAAATCCTATAACAAAATCAACGATTATTGCAACGATATTATTGCTACAAAAACTACACCACCAGCCAGCAGAAGGAAGGAATAAAATAATTAGAAAATTAAATGTACAAGAATAACTAAAAAGAAAAGATATGCACATAATAAATTTAGAATTATGAATATTTTTTCTTTTTTACAAATAGTATATGTGAAAAGCTCATCGTGTACACGCTTGTTTAGCATGAATAGTACATTAACGTAATGATTATTTGCTCAGTGAGTACATTCACAGCTATGCGCAGATTGAACGAGTGACATTAGCATGAACATTAGCATTAGCACTACTCAGTAGATTTTAGTTTACTCTACACTGCCAAATGTCAATGTCAAACCGAAGAGTAGAAACTAACAAGTAGAACTTAAGAAGGTAGGAATAAAGAGTTTCAAACAAAGTAAAATTCCAAGTGTACCTGACATAAAAATTAATATAAGTTAAATGTGCGCAATGCAAAGGACTCGGCAAAGATTAAAAAACAGCTAAAGGCCGAAAAGAAGTAGGGTTAGCGTTATTTTTTAGCTAGAACGCCTCGTCTCTTGGAAACTACGCTTTTAGGCTTCAATACTTCAGGCTTCATCAATTCAGGCTCACGCAGGTTGTCACCATCCACATCCGATGGAGTCTGGGGGCTAACATCAGCTGCCTCCAAATCAGCCAACTCCATAATGCGTCTCCGCTTGCCATCGGACCCCAAAGCGTATATGTTTCCATCCCTGGTCCAACACCGATTTACACCGAGGCGCCGCCTTGCAGACATAAACAAGCTATGCCGGGACTTAGTGAGGAACTCTGATACAGTTATACCTGATCCTTTGAGTTTCGTTTTGGCAAACCAAACCTGATCCCGGACACTTGTATTTTGAAATTCAACAAGCAGTGGCCGCAACTTGTCAGGTGAACCCAGAGGAGTTCGTCCCATTCTTTGACTCCTGTTGATGTGATTTGAACTAAGGTGTGGCAGCTTTAGCTTAGCAATAGCATTTAAGGCTGCTTGAGTACAGTCAACACCATTCTCCTCAGCCACCCCATGAAGCAAGAGGATGTTCCGTCTGCCATGCATTTCAAGTCTTTCAAGCTCCTCCGAGAGAAGCTGAACCTGCTGTTGGAGGTTGTTTAGAGCAACTAAAATAAAAGCTTTAAAATTGGCAAACTCAGCAGTCAGTGCATCAAGGGTTGGTGTAGGCACAGGTGACTTCTGTGACAAATCCACCTCAAACTGAGCCATCCTGGACTGGAACAAAGCCGCCATCTCACCCATAGTTTGCTTGATAGTATCCATTGTGAACAGTAGGTAATGTGCACTACAGGAACAAGAACTAAACTAGTTGTAACATTAACTTAGCTCATGGAATAAACACTGCTGGCAGGTAATGTAAGTCACTTGTTCATATTAACACACATTTGCTAGTTTATAAACAATTTGAACTATTTTAATCTTTAAAATAAACTTGACAATAAATTTTAATGTTACTCCATTCACACCTACCCGCCAAAAAATCAAGTCAATCTTAAGTTACAATTGAAAGCGAACTGTACCAGCCTCTTTTAATTGGAGTAATCGACCTTAACTGCGGCACGCTTCAAGTATCAACTTGCGTAATCTGTTCTATACACATAATATTATGTGTAGGACAAAATTTACACGTGCAAGAAACCGCCATATATTTTTGAAGGGCGGCTCTAGGTGTAATAATATCAGATTTATACCTAAGCAATAGAAGCTTATTTATTGCCTGAGCAATAGGCAATCTCTTTTTTAACGTTTCATTCATGAATAATCCAAACTGTGAAGGTATTCGAGATTTCTGGCTCAATAACGTTTTGAAGTCGGATAAAAACTTA
This sequence comes from Zygaena filipendulae, assembly GCA_907165275.2. Classification (NCBI taxonomy): domain Eukaryota; kingdom Metazoa; phylum Arthropoda; class Insecta; order Lepidoptera; family Zygaenidae; genus Zygaena; species Zygaena filipendulae. The sequence goes on from OU015676.1 coordinate 210,474, forward strand.
TCAAAAAGACATTAGCTGGCTAACAAGTGGCCTTTGTGTAGTTGCAATTTAGCAGTCAACTACCCCGGGTATTGCGGGTTCGATTCCCACATCAGAGTAAACATTTGTACCCATAGTAACTAAGCCCTAGTTTTACCTTTCATATCTAATAGCGGTACCCGTCGTACCTAATGAAATATGTTTTTTTAACTAAAAGTTCCCCGATTCCCTCGCTGCAACTCACCAAAGTTTCATCGTAATCGTACCGACGGTATTAGAAGCCAATACAAGACAAAAAACAAAACATATCCATCAATGATCTTATTTTATAAATGTGAAAGTTGTTGATGTCTGGATGTTTGTTACTCAATCATGCAAAAACGGCTAAACGGATTTGGATGAACTTTGGCATGCACGTTGTCAGGGGTACAGAGAAGAACATAGAGTTATCCCGGAATTCCCATGGAAACTCCGAAATTACTACGGGTGAAACCGCGGGGCACAGCTAGTACGTAAATAAAAGACTTTAAGAATTGGAGCAGCAAGTGAAAGAAGTTGAAGTTACGTATTAAAAGTTGTGTAGGAAAAATATGGTTTTAATATCACACTATGAAGGGCTCGTGGCTTGGTACCCACTTTCCGACTAACCTTGTAAAGAACAATACAAGTAATCCCAATTCTACCTACGACGTGAAAAAACCTACAGTAAAAAAGTATTAAAAGTCCCAATACGAAATATCACAGAACTTTCGGTAGGATATAAACCAGAGCGCAAAAATCGAAAACGAACTTGATCGCGCGAAAACCACCTTTATGTTTATAGGAATAAGGGTACTAGATACTTTAAGCTCCGCAAACTGTAACGTGGCGTTCGGGTTCGTTTATCGGGAAGACAGTTATTGGATGTTGCCAAGGATTATAGAAAGTGATAGATAAGCCAGGATCACTATAACGAAGAAGAAGAATGAAAAAATTAAAACCGACTTCCAAAAACACGACACTGAAAAGCTAAAAATAAGAAAATACCGATTTAATCCAACAGACAAAAATACACGTAATACTGTTATTGGTTTGTGCTACCACTTTTCGATTTGAATTCGGTGCCAAGCCCACTTACGTCTGCCCACTCGGGTTGTACAATGTACAGCTGATTGACTTAGCCCAGGAGCTGGAGCTGGAGCAGGAGCCCGGAGTGGACTTAGCCCATCTACCTACTCCATATTTGGCATGTCACAGACTTCAAATCGAAAAGTGGTAGCACTGATGGTGGTGGTGGTGATGTGCTGTGGCATTTAACAAAAAATAAATGAATACAAACAACCTAATGCATAACCTCCTCCTTTTTGGAAGTCGGATAAAAAGGAAATTACGCATCTTATTTTTGTAGCGAAATTAGCTCAGTGGTTGGTTTGGTTGGGTCACTTGACCCAAGATGTAGGTAAGTTCAAATACCAACAATGAACTTGAGCAGTGAAGGAAAACATCGTGTGGAAACCATAGCACTAGTTCCCGGTTGGCAAGCTACCATCTTCAAGTTGAGAATCTATCGGCTAGTACCTAATTTGTTCTTCGGCAGCCTCACTTGACCACTCCTATACTAGGCTAGATGTGTTCATAATCTTCGACCACAGACAGCCTCACTTAATACCAGAATAGCTGTGATCAGACGCCTATATTCTGTTAAATAAATAAAAAACTTAAAATATAAGAAAATGTTTTCTACTTTGCCGATCGACTGTATTATTTTTGATTGAAAACCGCAGCTTTAATGTCAATAATATTCCGAATAAGGAAAGAACTTTAATATTAAAATATAAGGGAAATACTGAAAAATCCAACTGACCCGGCACTTCTACTGTTTCATAGAAATATCAACCCGCCTTAATTTCGGAGTTTCCGCGGGAATTCCGGGACAAAAAATACCCTATGTCCTTTTCTGTACTTCTGATGATATATGTGCAAAATTTCATGATGATCGGTTGAGTCGTTAACGCGTGAAAGCGTTAAGACAGACAGATAGACAGAGTTAATTTCGCAGGGATTCTTCTGTCAAACTTGGTTACGTGAACACATAACCTCTCACAATAACATAATTCCTCTATCGAAGTTAATTTCGTAGATCGAAATGCGGCCGAAGCGGTTTCTCCTATAGGATTTTTACTGAAATTTGAACAAGACCTCTATACGGGTCCAGCTGTCATGCCGTATCTATCTTGTTTATATCATTTGTCAGTAGGTATAAGTTTCGATTGCGGAAATATAATTCCCTTTTTTTCCTCTCCCTCGGCAATTTCGTTGTAAATTCCAATAAGGTATGTTTTTAAATTGGCAGGTCACGGCTTTGACATGTGTCAGCGACTGGGATCGGATCGGATGCAATTGGGAGGTCGTTTTATCTTTTCTTTGATCACAAGATGAGAGGGGAAGGATTCGTTTAAAAAAAACAGAGACAGACAGACTGGCTGAGCCCGGCGGCGTTACGCAAACATTTAAATTTTATTTGAGCTAAAGAGGTTTCTACACTATAATAATTATGTTAATCTAATAGCTCTCTATTAGATTTAACATCATATATGAATCGAAAGAAAAAACTTTTTTTAAAAAACAAGTATTTATTCAAATGCGCTGAAAAGAATAAACCATGCACTGTCATCCAAACTAAATGTGTATACAAAATTTCAGCTCAATCGGTTGAAGATATCTGCTTCGAAATTAAATTGCAAGATTCCACCCGTACCAACATAGTTACATACAAAGTACATACATTGCAAATTGCAAGTTAAATAAAAACTTTTAAAATAAAATATATTCTTTACTAGCTGTACCCTGCGGTTTCAACCGCATCAATTTCGGATTTTCCGCGGGAATTCCGGGATAAAAAGTACCTGGTGTCCTTTTCTGTATCCCTGGCAACGTGTCTGCAAAATTTCATCATGACCGATTGAGCCGAGCACATTCGCATTTATGATGGTGAGGACAAGTATATAATTATTATAACTTGATCTTATATCAGTGGACAAACAACAACCGAAAAGGGGGCGTCAAATCGGCACGCCATCTGTCACCAACTGTCGCCAACCTCACAAGGGAGTTCGTTTCAAGTCGTCACGGCTCGGTGTCGGCAGGCCGCGAGGGGGCTTCCCTTTCTAACGCTCGCCAGAGACGAGATTGGTTGTAAATGAGAAATTTCACAAATTGTAGCGCGACCGCAGTAGTTGGAGATGCGGTTGCAGTGCGAGCGATGAGCGACAAGCGGTGGAGAATATAATAAACTTCCAGAAACCACTCGTCCACAGACTAAAAAAGTTAAAAGCGTTTATTCAGCGTTTGTAAACGATAATAACATGATGAAAGGCTTAAAAGCACTTGGTATTAGAGAGTAGATAGAGAGCCTCAACTTGCTACGGTTATTTCACATCTTTTCAATTTTCCAAGCTAGCTAACTTTTCCCTGTAGTTTCGTGATTTGGCCCGCATTAATTTCTATGATCCCGCAAGAATTCTGGAATAAAATTACCTGGTGTTTTTGGTGAGCCCAGCGTGTGTGCAACATTTCATGAGTAGTTACGGCGTGATAGCGTTACAAACGAACAAACATTTGCATTTGTAATATTAGGATTTTCAAAATCCACTTGTACACAGACTAATAAAAAACTTAAAGGAGTGCTTTGCATTAAATCCGCTCGTATGATATGAATAATATTATAGTATTTTTCATTTTTACGTAATCAAAAAACATGCTAGCATTAAATGCGGTCCTAATGCCTTTTTACTGTATACTGTAAAAACAGCTCAAATAAAACGGTCGACCAGCACTGATTACTCGTTACACGCCCCGCCACCCGCTTGTACCTACACCACACCCCACAGCACCTCTGCTCGCTTTGATCCTCCAACCGCGACGTCTGTTGATTATTTGTAAATTAGAACAGGAAAAAAATATATAACAGTAACAAAGCGAAAATTTCACATTGTGTTTTGAGTGAAATATTGTTGTAAAATATTCCATCTCGACGGAAGGCGCGGGAACACCCCCGTAGCTCGCGAAAAGGTTGCCGTTCCAGCCTTGTTTTGTTTGTACCGCTTTTTCCAGTTCTTTTGTTATTACAGATGGTAGTTGAAGAGTGGTATTGTTGCAGTGGGAATAGGGATGTTGACGACTTTTGAAAATCAAAATTTAAATTATTCCGTCAGTTAGAAAATTAAAAATCATTAGACACGTATTTTTTTATTTTTCAAATAAATGAAAATACACAGAGATAAAGCGCATTAAAGTTTAGGGTGGGGGCCCGTGACGTCACTTACCGCTACAAGCCGCCATACAAACTGCACTGGTTAGTGACGTCACGCGAAATTTCAATTCAATGTATCGTCGTTATTTTTTGATTACGTAAAAAAAGAAAAAATACGTGTTCAATATTTTTATTAATCTACACGACGGACTGAAAAAAAAATTAGTCAAATAGCCTATTGTAATTATTTACATACACAATACCAAGACCGCCCGGTCTAAGATTTTGGCAAACGTGATTACTACACCAGGAGTCACGGGTTCTATCCCTGCTCATCTGTATTTATACATATAAAATGCTTTGTGCTGAATGACTGACTGATGGATCAACGTACAGCCTAAACCACTGATCGTAGACACCTGAAGCTTGAAGGGTGTGTTCTTTGTGTCATACAAAGTACGTAAAAAAAAGAAAAAATACGTGTCCAATTTTTTTTATTAATCTACACAAACTAAAAAAGAAATTTTGTCAAGTAGCCAATTGTTTTGTGGCTCTGTTTACAAATAAATGCCTTTTCTTTCTTGCTTTCTAATATAAACTTGTCACTCTCTACAAGTCATGCGGGCCCGTAGAGTGGTTACGAATCCCGTAGGTGCACTACGCCGCTACGCTGCTGTAGCGATAGATGTGCTACGAATTCGTTTCATCAAAGAGCGCTCGCGTGATATTATATTGGTTACTAACTGTCCCCTGCGGTAATATCGGAGTTTCCGCGGGAGCTCCAGGATAAACTATACCAATAAACCTTCCCCTTGAATCACTCTAACAATTGGTGAAAATCGCATGAAAATCCTTTCAGTCGTTTTTGAGTTTATCGCGCGAACAGACAGACAGACTGACAGACAGACGCAGTGGACTTTGCTTTATTATAAGACCATTTTTAAGATATAAAGCATGTGTTACAAATATCTACTGACTATAAACTTTTGTTAATAAATAATAATATTTACTAGTACATTTAGTAATTACAACAGATATAAGTTATAATTCAAATGGCAAAAAGTATTCTAATATAAAGTTATTGAACCTTAACACTATAGTACCTAACAAATTTCAACGATTGTCGAAAATACAGAACATAGATTTATCTTAACAGCAAGTAGCAATCAACATAAACGCCCATGGTCGTGTCGGCAGCTGCCGTCTTTTTGTGACGTGACACGTAATGGCCGGTTTACACTTCCATAGGTAAGTAAATAAAAAAAACACGTGTGGACGCCGACTGGCAAGTAAGTGATTAAGTAGCAACTTGCCGCAGGATATAAACCACTTCTATTTTTTTGGGCAGTACTGTGGAACGTACACCTGCCCGCTTCGTCTCCGGCTCCCCGCCAACTTATTACTTACTACTACTTATTACTACTTGCCACCGTGTGGACAGCGGCCGGCAAGTAAGTAGGGTGAAGAAAATATGTATTGTTGAACTTAGTTATTTACTTACGGACGCTCACCGTTTGGATGTTGGTGTGTTGTACTTTTCGATTAAGTAAATAAGATAGTTAGCTGAACTGACTTACTTACTCACTACTTATGGAAGTGTGAACCGGCCATGATGGAAGTGTAAATCGGCCATAAAAACGCGCGAAACACGCCCACCCCTCCCCGCGCCACCCCCGTGCTCGTAACATGTGAGGGATGGCGTGTCGCTTGCACGCGGCGCGGGCAGCGCAGCGGCCCGGCTTTCAAGGCAGAAGCGACACTACGAACAAGTTTTTAAACTATTATTATTAAAAATCTTTTTCCTGCTGTTTCACATGCGATCATTTCGGAGTTCCCGCGGGAATACCGGCATAAAATTACTCTCTGTTCACACCTGTAGCCCTGACAACGTGTATGAAAAATTTCATGATGATCCTGATAATCCTACTAATATTATAAACGGGAAAGTTTGTAAGAATGTATGGATGGATGGATGTATGTTTGTTACTCTTTCACGCAAAAACTACTGGATGGATTTAAATGAAACTTTACAATAATAATTTAGCACACATAGGGTATTTTTTAATTATTTATTTATTTATTTATTATTATTTTTTTTTATCCTGGAATTCCTGCGGGAACTCTGAAATTACCGCGGGTGAAACCGCGGGGCACAGCTAGTGCTCAATAAATGCGAAAGTGAGTTGATTTGTTTGGTTCGCTTTCACGCCTTATGATCATCATGAAACTTTGCGTACACGTTGTCAGGAGTAAAGAGAAGGAACGGTACTTTGTATTCCGGAACTCGTGCGGAGACGAAAGGTCAATTACTTCAGAGTGTGTTTTTTAGAATATTACAGTTTTTTAGTTACGGAGCAAGACCGGCGTGAGAGATGTGGTCGCGACAATTAAATAGCCTACCGGAAGTGGATGTGGGCGGGGCACATAGCATGAATGGACAAGGCTCGGTGAACCAGGAAAGTGCTGGAGTGGAGACCATGGGCTGACACCAGACAAAATTATAAAATAAAAATATTTTAGAAAATAATATCTTGATACATAATGTGTTATTTTCGGTTTTGTTTCGGTAGATTCGTTAAGACATAAAGCACTTGGTCCCTTGTACCAGGCTGATTTTAATTTACGATGGTATATCCCGTCTTACATTCCCCTGGGAAAGCTTTGCGATATTAAATCCGATACAAAAAGTATTACGCCCCGACATAAAGGCGGCGATGGCCGCTCTTCCCCTGTTATGATGTATTATTTTGTGTCGTTGACAAGCCCCCTTAAACTTGTAAAGCCAGACGCGCTCAGTATTGCAAATGACGACACTTTGATGATTATGTCATTTCACTTCATTTCTTTTTTAATCAACTTGAAACAAAAGAACGACATCCTCAATTCTTCATACCTATATGTACAAGACCATAGTTTACGGTGACGAACTTGGATGTGAGTTTATTTGTCTGTTACGTATTTAAGCCATATCTACTCAAATGATTAATATGAAATTTTGCATACACGTTGTCAGGAGTACACAAAAGGACATAAGGTACTTTTTATCCCGAAATTCCTGCGGGAACTCCGAAATTGTCGCGTGTGTAACTGCGCAGAACAGCTAGTAAATCTATTTTTGTTATACCTATCACTTTATTGAATATTATGTCAGTTTTGAATGTGTTTTTTTTTATTGTTTTTGTAAGTTTAACTTCTTACGTGTGTAAGTACCTACACACTGAATACTCATACAAGTTCCGGTCCTTTGACCAATTAAAAGGCAGCCAAAAAAAAACCGCTTAAAATCTGAGAAATTTTTATTCTAGTTTTACTTGCTGACTGCTGTTGCATAATAAAACCAATTGTAAAAATCTTAAGATGAAAAACTCCAAATGTTTATCTCCGTCGGAAATCGAACTCGAGTCCTTTTGATTATTTGTATATTTTATCTATGGCACTTATTTTTGATAGTAAAAACTACAAAGTTCTATCAATGGCAATAATATTCTCATATTCGAACAACAAAAAAAGTATAGCTGTTATTTTCATAAAACCCTCGAGTAGGCTATAAAATCTGTTTGCCTTTGACTGGAGCCTCTATTTTAACATCTAACCCCGTTCTCAGCAAAAACTGATCCAGCCGACTCATGCAGTAAACTTTTTACAACACTTTTACCACGCGACACTATTTCTATTCGAAAACTAAATCTCTTTACTGTTCCAATGCTGCGTTTATATAGAGGGTTTGGGAACGTTGATGAGATGAGCAATCGATGTGTGTTGTTATTAACGATCAGTGCGAGATTTAAGGCTGAAATTGCTGAGTCAAGTGGTCGCTCGCTCCATAGTTTTGGTTGGAGGGGCAATATAATAATATGATTGTCAGTTAGGAGTACAAGTTACACTAGAAATTACTTGACAACTTCGCTTCATTGTTGTTGCCACATTGTTTTCTCATAATTATTATACTAGCTGTTGCCCGTGGTTTCATCCGTTAGTTAGTTTCAAAGTTTTTGCCTTGAATACCAGGGTAAAAAATACCCCATGTCCTTCTCTGTACTCCTGATAACTCATATGCAAAATTTCATGATGATATGATCGATTGAGCATCTAGTTATGGAATGAAAGCGTATAACAAGCATACAAACAAACTCACTTTCGCATTTAGATAAGTAAAGATAAGTAAGATAAGTAATAAAGATAAGTAAGTTTTTACAAAAAAAATGTATAGGTATACCTCACGGTACTAGCTTATCCTACTAATATAATAAATGTTACAATGAGGATGTTTGGATGTTTGGATGTTTGTATGTTTGTTACTCAATCGCGCAAAAACAGCAGAAACGGATTTGGATGAAATTTGGCATGCACGTTGTCAGTGATACAGAGAAGGTCATAGGGTACTTTTTATCCCGGAATTCCCGAAGGAACTCCGTAATTACCGAGGGTGAAACCGCGGGGCACAGCTAGTTAATCTATAAAAAATCGCTATGAGCAATGCTCTCGTTGCATAAGGAATCGTTCGTTACCGTAAACAACATAATATAATATTGTTATAATTTAGTTATACTTAAATTATTATAAGGTACCAAAAATATTACGATTTCCAACAAAGACATTCGCTATAAATTTTATACGACAGCATATGAATTATTCAGCATTCATAATTCCATCGCTGGCGCGGCCCTTAATTAGCTCGGGGTTGGAAAAAATATATAAAAAAGGAAGGGAACGTTCTTTAATTACTAATTACAGGGCGAGGGGCGGATTTGATGTGTTTTCATTGAATCAAATTAAACGGAAATTCGGTCGGGAGAGGTCGACTGGGGGCTGGGAGGCAACACAGCTACCTTTGTTCTACGATTTTAGATTCAGGGGCTCCTTCCGGTCATAGTGCTAAAAAAAATACAATAATATAAGAACGAAAGGTCAATGACTCACTGACTAAATATAAATTTCGAAAATTACTTACTATCTACTAGCTGTTCCCCGCGGTTTCACCCGCATTTTTTCAGAGATCCCGCGGGTATTCCGGGATAAAATTACTTACTACCCTATATTTTTTCTGTACCTACCCTTGACAACGAGTAGGTAGTATGCAACATTTAATGTAGCTTGTTCCATGTAATTTCGGAGGGTAAAAAGTAGCTTATGTCCTTGTCTGTACCCCTGACAACGTGTATGCAAAATTTCGTGGTGATCGGTTGAGCCGTTTAGTCGTGAAAGCGTAACAAACAAACAAACAAACTCACTAACGCATTTATAATATTACTAAGGATGATGTTCTTTGGCAAATATAATATGTAAGTTGGTACATATGTTCAGAAATCGGAGACAAGCTGAGAACGGACTTCACAGAGTTCCCGCAGGAACGACAAATTTATTAGAAAAGTAATTCTGTATAGTTATCATTTTTTTATGTCATAAGTAAGAAAACGGGCAAGTAGTACAACCTGATGGTGATTAACGCCGCCCATGGACATTTGCAACACCAGAAGGCATGCAGGAATTTTAAATGAATTTATTTTTAAATGAAACATATCAGAAGACAAAACTTTTGGCAAATGGCACTAGTTAGCCCGCTGTGAGCACCTTAAAGATGTCATTTGCTTTACCATATAAAAACGTCAAACCGCTGCGACAAGCCAAACGATCGCAAACAATCGACCACAGCGGGTCGCGTCGCGCGTTCCATTCCGTTCCGTTTCAATAAATCAGAGCCAAAAAAACCAACCATGGGCGATACCAGCGCTCTTAAATTGTTCTTACACGCCTTAAACTCAACTCTGGTCTTACTAAGCCTCGGCCTAACAGCTTCGTCGCTATGGTTCTTTGTGCAAGTCTACGAGTTCACCAGCTTGAGGAACAGCAACCATTACATACTGGATTACAAAGTGTACTGGCCCCAAGCTGTTCCGTGGATGTTCTTCGTCATTGGCGTCTTCGTGCTTGGACTCTCGTGCTGCGGCTTCTTCAGTGCTGTGAAAAGTAACCAAGGACTCATAAAAGTGTATATAGGCTTTGGTATCTTCGTCATTTTGATATTAATCATCGCCGCTGCCCTAGCTTTGGTTTTCGCTGACAGTAAAACCACTGACGAATTCGTCAAAGACACGGTGTGGGACGTCTATTTCCGCTCGAAGAGTGACGAACACGTCGCCTCAGCTTATGGGAGTATAGAGAGGAAGTTGCGCTGCTGTGGAGCTGATAGTCCGAGAGATTACAGGAATTGGAAGGACAAGTTCCCTATGTCTTGCTGTGATACTCACCACGATTGGGGGAGTGGTCGAAATGATAGAATGGTTTCTTTTGGATGTCCGATCACTAATAAGTTTGCCAATGAAAGATATGGCTGCGCCACTGTCGCGGCCCAGTACGCTAGGATAACCATCAAGGCCCTATCTGGTGCGTCTGTGTTCATCGCAGCAGTTGTAATCGGAGCCATTGCCGTAGCAATCTCATTGTCAAAGACGTTGGAAAAAAACTAAGCGAGTGTCATGGCCGCCTGACATGGATTTGAGTTAAAGTGTTACTTGCGCCGTTGGTATAGTGGTTAATAAACATAATTGCAACGTTCAGTGTCGCGGGTTCGATGACGGGTCAAGATAAACTATGTGATAGAGAACTCGGAGTGTTTGGCATTATGTATTTATAGAAACGAAAGCTAGACCTAATATCAGTCGTCTGGTACATATCCTAATACAAGTTTTTTTACTTAGTTAACGACTAGGTGGCACTGCGTGATAATTTCCAAAGATATAATTGGTAAGATGGAGTTTAGAGAAGTCTGTTATTTGGAAATAGATAAGCAATAGTGTGTTAACCCACACTGGAGAAATAACCGTGTTTTAAAACTACAGCGCCATTTTGTGTCCACATTTTTTTATGTTCAACATATTGTTACATATTTATACAGTGTAATGAAATAAACACATAATTAAAAAACGTCCCCTAACTCTCAATAAATCGTTCTGTATCAAAAACTTAATTTTGTGGGTTAACATGTTATTGCTTATCTGCGTCCATTTAATACTAGACTATTTTTTGTTTGACAACAATAAAGTTAAATTATACCCATTTTATAGCAAAAACAAACTCCAATGTCGCTTTACTTTTGATATTAGGTAAATAATAAACCAAAAAATATTATACAAATAACACCATCGTTGTTCATTTTTTACTGTAATTTTTTATTCGTGTCGAACTAATCGGAGTAGAATAAAAAATGGAGGCCAATGTGCAAGCATCCGTAGCGAGCGACCATTCGGAGTAGGTAAAGGTACTTACAGCAAGTAGAACCAACATCATTTTCTGTTGATATTTATCAATTTCATACATAGGTTTGGGTTTGTACCATTTACTTTGAATCTGCCAAAGTTCCATAGAAATTTCCTTTCAAAGAATGTCCTTGAGACTACCTGGCACAAATCTTTATTAAACAATCAAATTCGTATAGCTTCCTACAACAAATAAAAGAGTGCTTATGTATCTACAAAAAAAATTGTACGCATCGAGAAGTACCTACAGATTCTTCACAAGATTAAAGTATGTGGTATTTATTTATTTATTTATTTTTGTATGTTATACAAATATTTTTGTATGTATGTTATGGTTTGGTTTGTGTATCTTTGGTCTATATAGGTACAACGTGTTAATGAATTTAAATGGTTAATTTAATTTAATTTAAATCTAATCAATCTATCAAAACCTGATACACCCCATTCAAAAAAATTAACAATAATAATATGATGAGAATATAAATTATGTGGAAAAAATCAACATTAGTTTGGAGGTGACCTATCTACGGAATTACAAGCGCTACGCCCGCGCCTACATGTCAATAACCGATTCAATTTTTTTGCTACGAGCCGGGCGGTGCGGCGCGCCAGCCAAATATTGTAAAAATCGTTTAGTAAAAGCTAGTAAAAATTAAAAAATATAACCTATATTAAAACATGGTGCGATCGACTTGGAATTCAATTCTGAGCAAACTACTTTCTGCTTTTAGGTTAATTCATTAACACGTTGTATACGTATATTTAATTATTTACCATACCCATAGTAGATATTATATCAATGTAATTTTCATACGATTGCTTTTTAGACAAGGTACCTATAGTAATTAAGTAGGTAGGAATGCTATAAGTACAATTCTGCAACATATATTGGGAGCTGATCGTGCTTATTTCAACTGTACAAAAGTTTAAATCAGCTTGTTATCATTACCCAACCATTACTAAACTTGATACGTTAATTTAAAAAGCCATAGAGAGTATCGTCAAAAACTACATAGTATGATGCATGATGCATTGATGCCATGTTTTCGGCAACAAGTTCAAGTTCATCTTTCACACGTTTTGTATACATATTATATACAGCGCTACCTGTTGCTGGAGTGTGGAACCATCAGAAACTAACTCGATAGGTAAGTCCTATCTGTATAATAAAATGTAAAGACAAACCGACGACTGACGAGAATAAAAAAATAGATGGCATTACTGTTGATCGATAGCTCAGAGAAATAAATATACTACGTACTATCGATAGCTATTTCGAAGTTGTGACGATTGAACAAGATTGACACACGAACACAAAGCACAGATAATATCGATAATACTATGATAACTTTGCCTGTTTACGAAAAGCCCGTAAAAGCTCATCCTTGTTTGATTTGCTTGTAATAATATACCTACTAAGTAGTAGTTTCACGTATAATTGGTTTGAATAAGATATTAGAGTATAGGTATGTAAAATTTTAATCGTCGATAATGGGACAAAAAATAAGAATGAATGAATTTTACGTTGAACATTTTTCTCCATTACGTATTAATAATATCACTTTGACTACATTTTGACGGCTTTATTGGTGCAATAAAGCTTCATTGCGAGTATTGCGACACGCTTGAGCTGGTAAACTCGCATAGTTTACCATGTAAAAGTTTGTGAGTATTGGTGTAGGTAATACAAAATAATATTATGAACCAAGAGTCATGAACCCAATCAAATCAAAACACACAAAAAATACGGTACACGTAATATAACAGCACTATAAAAACTGCATAATTGATATATGAGTCAGTAACTACTTTGTATGCGAAAACCATTCCACATACGTTTCACCTCCATGACTCACTCACGGTGACACTAACTCACTCACAAAGCGTTAGGTACACCGTAAATATTTTATCTGAACACTATAGGATATAGGCCGGAAGGGGGTAGTCTACCAAGTAGGTACCTTTAATGTGCCCCATAAATAGTCCCATAGGTAGAAAAGCTGGCTCCGTTAATTCCATACAAAATGTTACAAATATTATCCCTTGCTTTCTCTATAAATGCGAAAGTGACTTTGTTCGTTTATTTTTTTGTTTGTTACGCTTTCACGGCTAAACGGCTCAACCGATCACCACAAAATTTTGCATACACGTTGTCAGAGCTACAGAGAAAGACATAGAGCATTTTTTAGATTGGAATTCCCGCGGGAACATCGACTTAACACAGTTAAAACTTAAAACTGAGGAGAACAGCTAGTTAATCTATAATCTGTAAATTGCAAAGGAAAATGACGTCTACGCACACACACTGGCTTAAAATGTACCTATCTACTATTTAAATAGTGAAAATAGAAAGGAAAATAAATACCTATAAAAAAGAACTTAAATAGGCCAAGGAAACTATTCTCAAACAGCCAAAACGTGTCCATATACGCAATATCAGCGAAATGCGGTTGTTATCCCATTAGGACTGGATTCTGTTCCCCGGCTGAATCAGTGCAGTCCCGCGGGACATTTTATCGCCGCTCGTGATCGTGAGATGGCGCTAATGAGCTTTATTTTCTTTCTTTTTCTTCGTATGGCTTTCGCATTTATAAATCACTAGCTGTGCCCCGCGGTTTCACGGTAATTTTGAAGTTCCTGCCGGAATTCCGGTTTAAAAAGTACCTAGTATTTCCTGTACGCATGACAACGTGTGCCTATGCATTTCATGATGATTGACTGGCGTTACAAACAAACAAACAAACAAACCCTTATAAGCTCACTGGTTTTAAGTAAAATAAATGTTAGCAATGTTGTACGGTTTGAAATTACAAATTATGGTGCTATAGTTTGCAAAATATTTCTCGAAGCTCGGAGGGCACCGAACGAAGTTAGTTTGAAACGTCATATTATTATATCTTCATGCGAACTTAAAAATACCGTCACTACTCAAATTATCGTCCCATAGTTACAGCACCATAAAACACAACAAAATCGACTAGATATTAAAAAAAATTTATCGACACGAATCTAAATGGCGCAACAGCCATCCGCCAAATACTCCAGGGTTTGCTTTTCGGTCAAAAGAAGGAATTTCATTGCTTTAGATAAGTACCTATATTGTATATTTCAAATGCTAATTGCCAATCTATTTTATGAGTTTAATGTTTTATGTAATACTAATTGTGCCCTGCGATCGTTCTAACTAAACAAAACACATGATATTATTATTTTACCCGCGTTAATTTCAGAGTTCCCGCGGGAATTCCGAGATAAAAAGTACCCTATGTGTTAATTTGATGTATGAGCTATATTATTGTAAAGTTTCATTTATATCCATCCAGTAGTTTTTGTATGAAAGAGTAACAAACATCCATCCATCCATCCATCCAGCCATCCATACATTCTTACAAACTTTCGTGTTTATAATATTAGTAGGATGCTGCACGCTTGGACCTATAATAATACTATTTTTTATTGTTACTAGCTATAACTAAAGATAATGTCTTTGGCTATAACCATACTACGACGCGTTATCCTTACTTAGGTAATATTGTAAATGCAAAAGTGACTTTGTTTGTTCGTTTGTTACGCTTTCACGCCTCAACGGTTCAACCGATTACCACGAAATTTTTCATACATGTTGTCAGGGGTACAGAGAAGGACAAAGAATACTTTTTATCCCGGAATTCTCGCGGGAACTCCGAAATTATCACGGGTGAAACCGCAGGGAGCAGCCCCCTCTGCAGAGCTTGCATGGAGGCATGTGTTGCTTGAATGCGACGGAGTGGCATCATACTGGGCTAAGTACCTAGGGACACCAAGGTCGCTCCCGGAAGCCTTCGGTGACATTAGGAAGTTGCTGGGCTTCCTGCAGGAGCTGGGTTGGCATGAATAGAAATATTCCCACCACACGCAAAATAGGCGCTCTGACGTCGAGTTGCGGAAACCAGCCCGCTAACAAAATTACAAATACAATCGCAAGGTATAGCCAGTATGATAATACGCCACGAAAATTATTTTCCCCACGTGCCCAAAGAAGTTTCACTTATTTTTTGAATAAATACATAGACACGTGTCATATGACATACGGAATACTAATTTATGATATTTTGCCATCTCGGGCGTTTGTCACGTAGGTAGCCTTTGTGATTGTATTAGCTTTGGCGTTTGTGATTGTTACAGAAAAATGCGTTGCAAAGGAGGTATGTTGATGGATAGAGCCAAAGACATTATAAGAGAATAGACGAATAATACAAACTTTTACTATGCAATCCACGTCAACCAATTTTTGCGGGGGGAATGATCAAGAAAAAAACCAATCACATCGTTGCAACCCAATCAAATACCAGTCACCACAAAGTACATTTCAAATAGCCAATTACATCGCTTTCCGTCAGCATTTTGTTAGAATGAGAGCATTTGACCACTGCGTGGTTCAAGAGGGAAGCTTAGCGGCCTAACGTATCGTCAATCTATTCTCTTTCAAAATCTTTGGCTTTCTGGTTATAGCGAATCAAAGGGATGTCTCAGAAACTTTCGATGGGAACATAACAAAATTATCGGAATAGAACAAGCAGGAATCATATTTATTTCTTTTTATATTTTTAGTAAAACAATAGCAAATCCGTTTTCCTACTCGCTCTATTGGTAGGTCTTGTAAAAAATACAAGAAAGCTGATTTTATCTGCACTCATGTTTTTTATTTCGTAGTTTTTAAAAAGATCGCACTCAGTCAATAACCAAATTAATATACTATACTTACTTGGTATAGTACTTTTGCTATGTAGTTAATTTCAAATGGGCTAGTTGACTATTTTTTTAGTTCGTCTTGTAGATTAATAAAAAAATATTGGACACGTATTTTTTCATTTTTTACGTAATCAAAAAAATAACGGCGATACATTGAGTTGAAATTTCGTGATGTCACAATTCGATGCAGTTTGTATGGGGCTTATACCGGCTAGTGACGTCACGAGTCCCCCACCCGAAACTTTGCGCTTTCTCTGTATATTTTCATTAATTTGAAAAAGCAAAAAATAAGTGTTTGATTTTCAAAAGTCGTCAACCTATTGTCATAACGTCACTTTTCAATTTGCAGTGAAATCAACCTGTCAATGGTTGTTGAAGAGTGAAAGCCGTATCGAAAACACGCGTGTCATGTTTTTCGTTATTTCAGTCACTTTTCAGCATCTATTTTGGACCCTGAGCAGGAAACTGACTTTCAAGAGAGCCATGTTTTAACTTGGGGAACAATCTAACATTGTCATTGGCGTTTCGCCGTAATTGAAGAAGTAGATGAAGAGATTGTTATTATTAATGTTAAGAAACATTGTCATTGGCAAATTATAATTATAGACGCCATTATTAAAGAAAGAGGAAGAAGAACCTGTCAATTCTGCCAAGCACTTTTTGCGTGGTGCGTTTACAATTTACAAAAGTCTATCTAGAAATCCTTGTTTCTGTTTGTGCTAGCGATATCAAGACTCCAGGTCCTGATGTTTGCAAATTTTACACAATGCAGAAGTTTCCTCACTGCGGAATATTGAAGAAATCTAATAAAACACAAAGGGGGATTCGCTATAAACAGCAATAAAGCGCTAAGTGAGTCACCGACGACGCTTCCCCGACAGCAAACAATTTATGCAGAGGACCGCAGATATTGTACGTACATAGAATAGGTACACAAAGCAAGTGGACTCAAGCGTGCCGCAACAAAGCTCTATGTATTTATTTATATTAACAATGCAAATACAGGTTAATTACCAAGAAACTACGGTGCTACATAGTCCGATTGACTCAGTGACATTCACAACCACTGTTGACAACCTTTCGGCGAATATATCAGTCTCAGTTTCGATATAGGAGCTGTTATAATGGGTATGTGGACTACTTTTGAAAATCTAAATTCTAATTACTCCGTCAGTTAGAAAATAAAAAAAACAATAGACACGTATTTTTTGCTTTAAAAAAAAAAAAATATACAGAGATAAAGCGCAATAAAGTATAGGGTGAGGGGGTCGTGACGTCACTAACTGCTAAAACTAAACTGTCTGAATAGTGACGTCACGCGAAATTTCAACTCAATGTATCGCCGTTATTTTTTGATTACGTAAAAAAAAGAAAAAATACGTGTCCAATATTTTTTATTATTCTACAAGACGAGCTAAAAAAAAATGGTCAACATGCCCATTAATGCCAGATAAATATACTTTTTTACTAGAAACTATATTACAATAAGAAAATTGCTTCTTCTCTCTCTTTCGCTGTTCAAACGAACGCAGAAATAGCGAAGTTATTGTTGGACCGCACTAATGGATTCTTAATTCTTTGTCACACCTTTGGTAGCATTCGATTCGAACTTGCCTTGTCTACTTTAGACTATATCTGTGTAGAGGACGAATAACTCCAGCTGCCGACTTCGCTTCTGCTAACTTTGGTTTTAAACCGCATTTTTGCGGGAAACAAATTCGCAAGACCCGAGTGACAAGTTAGAGTTATTTCTAGTTGATAAGAACGAACAATTTTTATTTGCTAGCTCCACCCCGCGGCTTCTTTTGTGTAGTCTTGTGAAATGCACCTATAGGAAGCTACAGCAGCTACCGTCAACGATGATATTGTAATAATAACAACACTTCATAACACACAGATCTACTTGATCCCACACTAAGCTACAAGCTTGTGTCGTGGAAACCAAGCAACACGCGGTATATATACTACATATTATAATATTACATACTAGCCGTCCCGCGCGGTTTCACCCGCGATAATTTCGAAATTCCCGCGGAATTGTTCCATACAAACTTTGCAACCCCTTTTCATCCCCTTAGGGGTTAAATGTTCAAAAACCCTTTCTTATCGGACTACCTACGTCATACCGAGAACACACCCTCTAAGTTTCAGGTCTCTGCGATCAGCGGTTTAGGCTGTGCGTTGATCCATCAGTGATCAGTCATTCAGGACAAAGCATTTTATATGTATAGATAGATAGATATATTATACTATAGATATATAAACACGCCCAAACTGGAAAGCGGAACCCTGTGATCATCACACCCTTTAGATTTAAACCTTTAGGTTGAAAATGACCGCTTTTCAAAGTCCACCCCCACCGAGAGTTATACCTTAAATCTCTAATAAAAGATACCTATAGAAAACCTATTATAGCTTTTTATTTCGGAACTATGAGTTTTGACAATACAGATATTCATGGCGGAAAAACAACTACCTATCCTTATTATTAAAAATGCGAATGTGAGTTTGTTATTTTTGTTATTTTCCATTCATTCAGTTAAATGGTCAGTTGACCATCATGAAATTTTGCATACGCGTTTGCAGTGCTGCCTACAGTACTTTTTATCCCGTTATTCCGCGGGAACACGTGGGTGAAACCGCGGGGAACAGCTATAGTTTAGTGCATAGTTACGAGTGATTTATGTCTCAATTCATATTGATATATTGAGTTCCTGCGGGAATTTCGAAATTAACGCGGGGGTACCAGCTAGTTAAGTTACAAAATTACAACATTTTATCGCCCCTTTACTCGTTTGATAGGTGCGCGAATTGGGATAAAAAATAGAGAAAAAAAGACCTCGACGCGCGGGAAAATTTATGCTTTTAATATTCTTTTGTTTCGCCAAACGAACAGGATTCCGATAGTACTGGTAATTGCGTTGGTCGCACTGAGTGCGGAGGGCGGAGTGCGGAGGGCGGAGTGCGCACCTCCTGCAGCCGGGACAGATTTAATGACTACGTGATAGTAATCAAGGAATGATTGTCCGGTTTTGTTATAGCAGATATTGTTAACGTTGGCACCAATTGTTTCCGCACTTCGTTAAACCACTGGCAGACATTTTGTAGGCGATAATAGAATTCAAAAATTAAAACATACACAATGTTTTTTGGTACTTTTCCGTTAGCCGGGCGCAAGCGAAAAGACGCCAAAATATATTGCAGAATTTTTGTTTTTTTCTCATTACAATTACTTAGTTATTGTTACAAGTAGGTAAATTACAAGTAGTGTCTAGGTAGTTTTTGATTAGAGCAGCCTGAGATTCTTAGTTGAGTAAGGCAGTTATTTGGCAGTAGGTATTTGGCTTGCGCCCGGCTAACGGAAAAGTATCTGTTTTTTTGGACAAACTATAATGGATAATTTATATTAATATAATACTTATTATTCTCAGGTCACTATAAATTACATGTTATAACGTACCTACGACTGACAACTTCAAACACTAACCAACTGAGGAACTGCAAGACGTTTCTCACGAAAATCACGACTTCAAAGACAACAAAAGACTGGCAAAAACAACAGGAAGTCGTTTGCAAAAGGACAAAAAAAAAGACGTGTATTTTGTGGAGTGACTGACATTTAGTTATTTTTTGGTGGGAACCCCAGGTGTCAGTTCCCTCTAATTTATTTAATTAAACCTTGCATTGTGGCAATTTAAAGTATTTCATTAGCGAGTGACAAACGCTCGATATACCAACGTTTATTGGTCGGACATGCTTACGGCCGCACTCAGTCGTTTTAATGATTACTTATTTTTAAGTAAAGATTAAAAAAAGATAATCATTATAACAACTCAGTGCGGCTATTGGAGCGGCATACAAGTTATCACAACATCGCCACCTGGTTCCAAGGTAAGCAGAGCTAGTACTATGAGTAACAGACAACCTTACTGATATAATACTTATATTATGTAAGTAAATACTTTTTTTGTAAATACATACTTATGGTAACTCATACTAAACACTTAGATTCGGAGTACCTAAACACCAATCTCCAATGACTTGGTGCGGGAATCGAACCCACGTCACCCGATGTAGCAATCAGTTACCACTACACCTACGGTACTACATATATATTTTCTTTCTCTTTGAGGGCAGCCCCCTTAGCCAAGTTGACAATCGTTAACACAATATAAAACTAAGGAACAGAATCATCAAATCACGTGATAACGCAAAACGACTTTTGATTGGACGATTTCACGTGACTACGTGACGTAGGAAATGTAGCGATAAGATGTAGCGATAAGCGATAACGATTAAAGACTGTCAACTTGGCTAAAGTGGCAGAACATTTATCCTACTAATATGTACTAATATTATAAATGTGAAAGCGTGGATGTTTGGATGTTTGTTACTCAATCACGCAAAAATGGCTAAACGGATTTGGATGAAATTTGGCATGCACGTTGTCAGGGGTACAGAGAAGGACATAGGGTACTTTTTATCCTGCAATTCCCGCGGGAACTCCGAAATTACCGCGGTTGAAACCTCAGAGCACAGCTAGTAGCTAATAAAGTTGATCCCAATAGACCCATAACAATAACTCTGGGTATAAGTAGAATACACTGGAAAACTAAATTAAATGGATGTTGCTTCAGCACTAACTGAACGATTGAAAATAAACCCGGAAGTTACAAACGACCCACCGAGCGACCATTCTTTGTTTCCGTACCCGGCGCTATCCTGTTGAACACTGGCGGACAATCAAAATGCGAACGTATGATTCTGTTTCCCTGAGCAGCCGCTAGATGGCGTTAGTTGTCAAATTAAATTATTTGAGCGGTTCTTTTTTGGTCATTCCATTGGAAATTTTTAAGCCGAAACTAGCGATATTAATTTATAACAGTATAGCGGTTTATATTATTTTGGGAGTTTTGAATTTGGTGAAATTAACAAATAGTATTTACTATAGTAAACATCCAAAAGTTACTAGACATAATTATTTAGAACTTGTCTTGTGGGTTGCTTATTTGCTTTTCATTATAATACTAGCTGTTCCCCGCGGTTTCATCCGCGGTGATTTCAGAGTTCCCGCGAGAATTTCAGGATAAAAGTAGCCCTTGAGGCGTAAAAGCTTAACAAACAAACAAACGAAAAAACTCACTTTCGCATTTATAATATTAGTAAGTATTATTCTCCAGATCCCAGGGGCAAAAACTATTAGTAAATAATAATTATGTTTAAATCCAAGTATTTTACCAGGTGCAAAACTTGATATTATGAGTAACAACAAAATATTTCTTAAGGAAGGAAATAAGTGATTTTAATATTAACTAGATATTCACCAGCCGCCGGAAATACTTACCATTCTTTCGCTTTGCAATAGCCCAATTTGAAACATTGAGCAATTCTTGTTTAGGATTTAGGATAAATCTCAATATTTTTCACCTTGACATAGTGTGCAGATATTTTGCGAATGTAATTGTATATGGTTTAAAATTCAGTATTTAAATATTGTCTTCTCGCGCAAATCATTACTGTTTGGATGTTTGTTACTCAATCACGCAAAAACGGCTAAACAGATTTGGATGAAATTTGGCATGCACGTTGTCAGGGGTATAAAAAAGGACATAGGGTACTTTTTATCCCAGAATTCCCGCGGGAACTCTGAAATTAACGCGGGTGAAACCGCGGGTAACAGCTAGTGTTACAATATTATTGACTATAGATTAGCGCAGCTAAAATAATTCTTATAATACGAAGTGTAGTTTAGTAAAGCAAAGCTTAGTTTTCTAACATAATATAATGGTATATTATATTCGCTGATGACTCATAGAAACCAATAGGTAAGCATCATCATCGGTACATAATAATACCGGTACATCGGTACATGTAAATGTTAGCATCGATCAAATAACTAAGTAGGTACATTAATATTATGACTAAGAATAAATTGATACCTCAAATAAAATGATCACTTGCTGCAAAAAAACTCATGACAAATCCTATAAAAATCATAGGATGTTTTAACTTACAAGATATTATTGTATGATAGAATATAGTATTATATTATTATTTATCACATAACATTCATTTGTGACTTTGATTATGGTGGCTAAGATAGATCGTAAAATATAATATATATTTAAAATTATTTATTTTCACACAATCGCAGTCTTATATTATGTTTTGTAGTTTAACTGCATAAAGTTCATTGAAAAATAAATAATCACCTGCGATTTTACACCTAAGGAACGGTTACAACTGTAAATTTTGGGATTCCCTCGGAAACTATTTTATGTTATCCTATAAAAGCGAATAAGGAGATATACAGAGAAAAAAAATACAAAAATCTTTAATTTCTTTTTTAAGCTTCTGCTATTTACAATATTCGAATCTTGTGCAATCTACAATCTGTGTGTTTTTACACTGCTAAAATGTTTTGTCGAATAGATGAATATGTAATTAAATCCTTATTTTGGTTTTGCAAAAGATAAAAATATGTAGATATGTAGTAAAAAATATATCTAAAAATCACACTCCTCAAACCGAATCAAGCAAGCGAATCGATGTGGTTGCTTTGTTTAAATACAGATTTTCTATGGCCATTAATTTCCAGGGCCATCACCAAATCAGCTTCATAGATTCATGGTAATATTTCATTTTCATCCAAAGTACATAACTAATATACCTACAAACAATATTTTATTGCGAAAATTGAGTGCGATTTTTTTTGTCTACCAGTGTGCTCGACTGCTGACGCCGCGAAAGATTCGTGTCGCGATAGGGCGCACGTCCCCGTAGGTACAGGGTGATTTACCTGCGGGCTGCGAGCGGCCCGAGTCCCGACACAACCCTATCTGTGACACCCGACGCACGCGCTTCCACCCGACTACTGCCTTTTAGATTTGGAACGCGCGATTATTCCATACGATAAGAATGGAACGGGTCTTTTTGACGACATGTGTAGGATTTTTGCATGTACGTATCCAATACTTAAATAGGGATGTGGACTACTTTTGAAAATCAAAATTCTAATTAGTCCGTCAGAAAATAAAAAAACAATAGACACGTATTTTTTGCTTTTTTAAATAAATTAAAATATACAGAGATAAAGCGCATTAAAGTTTAGGATGAGGAGGTCGTGACGTCACTAACGGCAAAACCGCCATACAAACTGTCAGAATAGTGACGTCACGCGAAATTTCAACTCAATATATCGCCGTTATTTTTTGATTACGTAAAAAAAGAAAAAATACGTGTCCAATATTTTTTAATAATCTACAAGACGGACTAAAAAATAAAAATTAGTCCACATGCCCATTGTAGAAGTCAAATCAAATGCCCTATTATTAATTTCTGTATGTAGTCTTGATGTTCCATTAACAAAAAATACCAAATCAAAAGGGTTTCTGACCTCGGTTAGGCTGTTGAGCAATTTTCGCTTCTGCACAGTATTTTTAACTAAGTTTGGGTAAGTAAGTATAAGCTTTAGTAAGTTGTGTAACTACACGTTTTTGTATCAAGAATTAATAGGATCACATGAAAAAACAAAACAAAGTAAATTACATATTCAACAAATATTAAATGAAGGCACAAAATTTCGCGACCCTAAAATGTGTCGTTGGAGAAAATGAAGACATGTCAATTACGAGCCCCGAACAACTTAACTAAACCGGCCGCCATTTTGTGAAGCGAGCGGCCATTTGCTTTTACGTCTGCTATTAAAGGACGAGCGCGAATTTCGACAGTACTTTTCGCTGATTCTTCTTTTGTTTTTTACGATATTACATCTTTACAACGGGAGCCATTTTGTTTTATTGAAATATAAATCAGGTTATGCTCCGTTAGGAATTTATTCGAGCTTGAAAAAATACGTTACAACTTGCACGTTTATTACATTGTTTTAACAAAGCAATGCGGTTGGTTTTATGTGATCTGAGGGTAGATTAGGTAAGTATGTACTCGTGTAGTACCTACCTACTAGCTATCCCTCGCTCACCCGTGTCACCGTGTAAAATGCAAATAGAATTCTCTCGTTATGGGTAGATACCTCCGAGACAAAAATCCTATATTTTCGCTTAATGTGAGTTTGTTTGTTACGCTTTCACACCTTAACTACTCAACCAATCGTGATAAATTTTCTATACTTACACATTATCAGACGTACCTACAAAAAAGACATATTATACCTACTGTTTGTACCGGAAATCCCGCGAGAACTCCGAAACTAACGCGGGTGACGGTGCGTAAAATTGTTGTACATAAAGATTACCTAATTATTGATTCATTCGTCTTCTCTAGGTACCTACTCATCCGAATACGATGGAACTTTGGTGAAATGACGCAAGCCCGCGAAAGTTACTCTAAGATCTAAATAAAGAAGATTCGCTCTTGCATCAGAGGGAGGCCATAGAACCCATTTTCCCCCCTCCCACCTCAAATTCACGCCTGCGTACACTGCAGTTTGCAAGTGCGTACATCCATACTAATATTACAAATGCGAAAGTAACTCTATTTGTCTGTCTGTCTGTTACATTTTCACGCCTCGACTACCTACTCCACCGATTAATTATTATCGAGGTATTTGGTATACACGTTGTCAAGGGACATTGGGTACTTTTAATTTGATTAATTAATTCTTTATTGCACAAATAAAAGTACAAATGGCGAACTAAATCCTACTAATATTACAAACTCGAAAGTTTGTAAGTATGTACGGATGGATGGATGGATATATGGATGGATGGATGGATGGATGTTTGTTACTCTTTCACGTAAAAACTACTGGATGGATTTAAATGAATCTTTACAGTAATATATATAGCTTACACATAAGATTAACACATAGGGTACTTTTTATCCCGGAATCCCCGCGGGAACACTGAAATTAACGCGGGTGAAACCGCGGGGCACACCTAGTAAATAAATAAGTAAACTTAATGCGTTGCGGCATTTTCTTCCAGTTACCCATTGGATTGAGAGAGAAATATGCAGTAGGTATAGGTTGTGTAGTTAATAATAAAATTTATAAACTTATAGCTAGGTACTTGATAAACTTTTATCCTGAAATTAATCCCGGAACTCCGGAATTAACGCGGTTGAAACCACAGACCATAGCTAGTGTAGGATAGAACAAAAACAATAGTCACAAATTTAATGTAACATGAATGAATGCATTTGATCGGATATCGGAATGCGAGTGGTCCAGTCGGCCTTGTGTCGACGTCGCTCGGCGGCCATAGTTTAACAAGGCATACAGTTGGACAATATCTCCGTTAGGCAATGCTGGTTCCCGTTTCGCCTGTACGGAGTTCCACGCAGACTTTTCGAGGGTTGGTATGATTATATAATTAAAATTAGTAGTTTTGGCAGCAATAGTACATTGTTATCCTAGGGGTGAAAGTAACCCTCGATCTATTGGCGCCCTCGCTACGCTCGGGCGCCAAACCCCGTCTCGGGACTAAATAAGTCTTTCTCCCGAGGATAACACTGTGCTTTTTATTACGAATGCAAGGAAAGTCAAAATAAAAATAGGAATTAGCTAAAGAAAAAATGAGTGAAGATCGGATAGTCGCTTGACGCTTTCCCACCTATTTCTTTTTCTTTGGCCGGCTAGCTATTCAGCCAGTATTTTTTATTTACATTGTGGCGACCTAAAAAAATATTTTCTTTAATTATTAAGTATTAATTAAACAAAATAAAAAAATATAAATAGGAATTAGCTTAAGAAAAAGTGAGTGAATTTTATTTTAATTAATACCTACTTAAACTTTACGTTATTTCAATTTTACATCGCGCTGGCTGTATAGAAAGTTGAATTATGGTTCAATAGAAATGTTAAAAATAGACCTAGTTTTTTTTTTAATAATTTGACAGTTGTCAGTTGAAAGCGATTCTCCCTAGGGCTGAAAAGGGTTACTTTCGACCCGCTTCTCAGGCAACTTCAGACCTACTTTCCGAGTATGAGTAATGAAAAATATATTTACATAACCATTCATTAACAAATCGCTAATTCCTTCATTGAAAAAATTAAATGATAGACAGTGGAAAACAAATAAAATGAGTTCCCGGAATTACCGCGGGATCTCTTAAATTAACGCTGGTAAAACCGCGGGAAACAGCTAGTGTTTATTAAAATGAATATTTTAGTTAACTGTGTCATCCGTGTTAATTTCAAACATCCCCCGGGAATTTTAGGACAAAAAGTATCATATATGCTTCCGTGTTTGCAAAATTTCATGATTATCAGTTGATCAGTTAAGGCGTGGAAGCATAACAAACAAATAAACAAACTCACATTCTTATATACCTTACTAAGGATTCTACAGCCAAACAGACAGCGCGGCAGCCCGCCGGCACACGACCTCAGCGAGGATCCTTCCGTTGCTGTGCCCAATAAAACAGTGCCATCTAGGGACTCCCGAAAGAAGCGAAGCTTTAGCTTTTTTGCTTTTGTCATATTATTATCGTGTAACGGTAACGTTACTCACGCTTATCATGGGAAAAGCATTGCTTCAACACTTTACATTAAATTATTGTCCAACTGTATTTGATCGTGGAACTGTGCCGGTACGTACTGCGCGAATGTTCCGCTCGGTGGCGCAGCTAAGTCATTACCGATACAGGCTGACGGTGACGCGTGACGTCACGGCGGCTGCGAAAATCGCTCCTTTGATCATTCAACGATGGTCACAATTGGATTGGATTACAAACAGCTATCTCTTAATGAATGACATAAGAATATAACTGGTATTTTTTCCGCAACTGTTGTGAAAACTGTTTTTGGAGTCCTTTAATTAGGTGGGGTGTTTAAAAGGTGACCCCCCTTTCTCTCACTACGTGGGATAGAAGAGGGTGTCGAGAAATATAAAGTTTTTTTCGGAGGAAACAGTGTAAAATTGTGAGAAAACTGGTTTAAATTTAGCAAAACATATCAGAAAAGCAAATTATGTTTTTTGAAGTAAATTCAAACCAATAAAGCACAGTTTAATGCATTCACCCTAACAATACAGTACAATATACACTAACAATACAATATATTACAATACAGCATAAATAAATAAACACAGATTCTGAGATTAGTTAGGATTCATGTAGATCAGGAATTAGGGTTGTAATGAAACGTTCACAATAGGAATTTTAAGTTCTGTTTTTGTATGTACTCAGTTTTTGTTTTAGCAATAAATTGTTTATTATTATTATTATAAATTCCCTATTATAATTTACTAGCTATTCCCCGCGGTTTTACACGCGTTAAAATTCGGAGTTCCCGCGGGAACGCCGGGATAAAAGTACCCTATATTCTTTGACAACCTGTAACACGCAAAATTTCAAGCAATTTTACCCAAGTTGATTTCAGAATTCATGCAGGAATTCTGGAATGATGGTTTTATTGATTACTCTATAAAATTTAAAATTTCATGATGATTGGTTGAGGCGGTAACAATAACAAACAAACTCACTTTCGTATTTATAATAGCAAGGATTTACAATAATATTATATTATGATATTCACTATGCTGTGTACTACATAGAATTCAGAATACAGTTCATGATGTCGTACTGGTTGGATAAGTAGAGACTGTGTGGCACCCATTAGGGCTCATTCGTATGCGGCCCGCGTTTCCACTCTTGACACTTGTGACTACTGTCAAATGAGCTTCGGGTGCAGGGGGGTAAGTGCGTACGTCTATTAAGTAATAGGGGTGGCACTAACAGCAAAGGGAGAAAATACTTTGTCACTTTTAACAACCTCTTGTATATTATAATTGTTATTATAGCGATATAAGCTAAAACATTTAATTCAGTGAGAATATTTAAATGAAATAAATGAATTTTATTAACTTCAAAGATATTTAATTTTATGGTTGGTACTTCGGCAGTGTTAAAAATCGGCACCAAAAAGTAAACAGAATAAAACTTAAGGTGAAATAGTAACATGGATGCAAAATTTAGACTGAGTGGTAAAAGCATGTTGTAAACCAAACAAATAACCAAAAAAACAAATGAACTCGACTGATTATTTACCACTGTCTATTATTATTTTTATTTATGGATAAAACATACTTAATTAAATAATATTATGTAAATACATATACATATTTATTTATTTTGACGAATTAAAACTTCTATTTCTCTATAATTGTTATTGATTCCACGGTGTCTTGTGAAGTTTTTGTTTAGTAAATAAATAAACTTGGGGAACCGGTAAAATGTAAATTAAAACTTATAGGGAGCACAAGCGACAACCCTAATGGGGCGACCCGGAGCAACCCTAGCTCAAATTAAATGGTACATTTGGCTAAACGCTCGATTCTACTGGCTAGACGCGAATTTTGATTACACGACCAAAATGTGTTATATGTTAGGAGAATGCAGTTAAGAGCGTCCGATACCTCTTACTTTCCTATTTTTATAGTTAGTTATCTACTTATAAAGAAATGGTTTATTATGCACCCAGGTGATTTACTCCAGGTTAATTAAGCCTACCGAGCCTTATTAAGTAGCACCCCGAATTTGATTAAAAAAATGGACCCATCTACATATATCTATACTTATAATAAAACTGTAGAGAGGTCAATTCTGTACATTGAATATATATTCAAAATTAATATTGGAGGATGAATGGTGATCGATACTGATGCCAAAAATGCAATCAGTAAATTTTTTGTCTGTCTGTCTGTGTGTATGTGCACGCATGAGTCAAAAACTACTGAAGGGATTTTAACCAGACTTGGTACGATTGTAGTCCATACTCCTGGGCAGGTTATAGGCTATATAACATAACGCTAAGACACATAGGAGCTGAGCAGTGACGATAAATTTGAAGCAAGTCGGATGAAAATACGCTTTCGAGCTCTTATCCTTGCATACGTTTACTCAATCACGCAAAAACGGCTGAACGGATTTGGATGAAATTTGGCGTGCACGTTGTCAGGGGTACAGAGAAGGACATAGGATACTTTTTATCCCGGAATTCCCGCGGGAACTCCGAAATTACCGCGGGTGAAACCGCGGGGCACAGCTATAATAAACTAGCTGTTCCGCGGATAAAAAGTATGTCCTTCTCTGTACCCCTGACAACGTAAATACAAAATTTCATGATGGTCGGTTAAGCGGTTAAGGCGTGAAGGCGTAACAAACAAGCCAACTCACTTACTTTCGCATCTATAATAGTAAGGATCGTGAACCTGTTAAAGGGAGCAGCAGTGGCAACGTTAAAAATTTTTTTTTTTTGTTTTATCATTCTCTTATTTTAAAAGTTACAGGGGGGGCATATTTTACCACTTTGGAAGTGTCTCTCGCGCAAACTATTCAGTTTAGAAAAAAATATACACTAGAAACCTCAATATCATTGATGAAACGGGTTTGATGAAATTTTTTTTTTTGAGTTTTAGTTCTATGGGGAACCAAAATTTATTGTTTTTTTTTTTTCTATTTTTGTGTAAAAATCTTAATGCGGCTCACAGAATACATCTAGTTACCAAGTTTCAACAGTATAGTTCTTATGGTTCCGGAAAAAAGTGCATGGCTGTGACATACGGACGGACAGACAGACAGACAGACATGACGAATCTATAATAATAATAATTCATTTATTTCAGGCAAAATAACCCATATAAAATAAATTATAAGGGTTCAGTTTTTTGCCAATTTGCCATAAAACCCTAAAAACTGATTAAAATATGCTTTCATTATTACTCAGGCCTACAGCAAAAAATAGTATCAAAAAATTTCCATTTTGCAACCGCAATGCAAACCTCACAGTGGGGGCTATCTCTAGCCCCGGGCGTGCCTCTGACACCTGTCAATGTGTCGGGCGGGGCGACGAGCAACGACGGGGTTGGGCGGAATTTTCACATATTATTTTTTCCACAAATTGTACAGCATGTGTCATAAATACGTAGTAGATTTACAGTGTTAAATGCCAATGAATGCAAATGCCAATTAAGAAAAATAATGTCGAAAAAGCTAGATTATGTTCTTTTATTTGAAAACTTAGGTAAGTACACAAAAATTGTAAACACAAAGATTTTTATCTAAATTTTCTGTAATCGAAATAATGATACCTATCTGAAAAATAGTGAAACGTTAACGAAAACTTTTGGGACTGCGTTTTTGAGGAGCGCGTTATGGGCAAGGAATATTGTTGGTCGTACTGAATAAGGGTCCTGTATACTACGGTTGTTGTGTTTCCAATTTATTTGCACCGCAGTGTACGGTTGTGGTGAAAAATATGTTTACGTGAAAATGTTTTTTTACGCGTAGGTACACTGCGTTGGAAAAGTAAATGAATTTAAGTATATCTATCTACTATCTTTAAACAAGCAATTCTTGTATGTAATATCGGAAAAGGCTCCAACGACTTTCATGATATTTAGTATGCAGGGGGTTTCGGGGGCGATTAATCGATCTAGCTAGGTTTCATTTTTAGAAAACGTCGTTTTATCCGTGTTTTCAGGCAATGAAAAATGAGTGTTTGTTTTTCTACGTAAGAATAGATGGCGCTGTACACAACGAGCGAAGCTCGGTAGATATTTATATTTTACTAGCTTTCCCCCGCGATTTCATCCGCGGTAATTTCGGAGGTTGCGAGAAAATAGTACTCTATGTCCTTCTTTGTACGTCGACAGTAGTTTACGGTGATTATAGCTGTTCCCCGCATTAGTGCCGGAGTTCCCGCGGGAATTCCGGGATAAAAACTATCCTATCTTTTAAGTTGGACCAAATATAAATAGTTACAAAATTTTATCAAAATCCGTTCAGTATAGTTTCGGAGTCCATCGCGGACAAACAACGTGACACGTGATTTATATATATTTCAGATGTATATATGTATGTATTTAGTACCTACTAGTCAATACCACGCAGTTCCACTCGTGCAAATTTTTAAGTTCCTGTGGGAATTCTTTTGATATATTTTGGAAGAGTTTCTGAACGAGTTATAGAATTTTGGTAAATTTATAGGTCATGTATTGTACATAATATAGGGTACCTACTTTCATACCGATACAAGGAGATCCCGAGAGATCTACGAATTTGACATGGGGAAACAGATATTAATTTAAATACATACATAATATTGTATTTTATTAATTTCATTACTTTTAAAATTTTAAAGTATCACGTTGATGTCTTTTACTTGCTAGTATTTTATTTCTTTACAGATAGACGAAAATTATTTAACAGTAATAAACTAAAACTAAACTTAACCTAACCAAAATAAAGCTAAAATATGTTATTAAAAGGAATCTCTTCAGGCAAGGTTCCGAAGATACTGACAGCGTTCCCCCTTTGGCTAGGCTAATTTTGCTATTTATTAATTAAGTAGCATATAAATTTAATTATACAATCAAGACTTTCTCTCCGAGAAACTAAGTAGTATACCAGTTTAGGATCTTCCTTTCACCTTAGTCTACTATATGACTCATATCATATCATAGTCCGTTAATTAATCAGTTTCTAACGTAAAACATAATATTATACATAAAATTGAAATCTACCTACCTGTGTTTATTTCTCAAAAGAGTCCATGACATCATAGTTCGTGAGATGAAGGCATGGGCACCGTCCGAGCCAAAATAACCTTTAATATTTGTGTTTTCAATAAACACATAAGGCCCAAATTCTATCGACGTTTTTTTTCTATATTACGCAACGTTTTAACCGTCGAACATTCATTATGGCAATAATTAAAATGATCGATTTTCTGTTTATTGCAATTTTCACTTTATCATCTGTGAATAAAGTCGAAATTACAGTGGATGTTTTGGTATAAGGTTTGTGAGACGGCGGTAGGTGGAGCTAGGCACATAGAACATTAAAATGGGTGACTTTTCCAGTCAAGTAGCCATTGGGCTCGTAAAAAATACAACCTATAGTGTTAGATATTATATAAGTAATACGTTTTGAATATCATAGTAGAAAATGTACTTAAGGACGCTTAAAAAAACGTCACGTTTAATTCGTGCCTAAAAGAACAAGCAGCCCGCGGTAACAAGGAAATGAAACTTGTATATTGTTGTGAATAATATAAATATATTAGATATAGAATATAATCTTTATTTATTATTTTATATTTCAAACTAGCTATGCTCCGCGGTCTCACCCGCGGTAATTTCAGAGTTCCCGCGGGCATCTCGGGATAAAAAGTACCCTATGTCCTTCTCTGTACCTCTGACAACGTGCATGCCAAATTTCATCCAAATCCGTTCAGCCGTTTTTGCGTGATTGAGTAAACGTAGGTATGCGAGGATAAGAGCTCGAAAGCGCATTTTCATCCGACTTGCTTCAAATTTATCGTCACTGCTCAGCTCCTATGTGTCTTAGCGTTATGTTATATAGCCTATAACCTGCCCAGGAGTATGGACTACAATCGTACCAAGTTTGGTTAAAATCCCTTCAGTAGTTTTTGACCCATGCGTGCACATACAGACAGACAGACAGACAGACAAAAAATTTACTAATTGCTTTTTTGGCATCAGTATTGATCACCATTCATCCTCCAATATTAATTTTGAATATATGTATATGCAATGTACAGAATTGACCTCTACAGTTTTATCATAAGGATGGATAGATGTGTTCTAGAGTTGGACTCCAATAGGTATTTAAATGTCTGTGATATGAAAAAGAAAATTTTTCCCGGGATTCCCGCGGCATCTCCGAAATTAACGCGGGTGAAACCGCGGGGATCAGCTAGTTATTTATAATTACATATTATATTGTTAGGATCACGGTTAGGACGATGCATGGTAAGACAAGACTTCATGTAAAGGTACTTATTAATGCAAATACACAGCGCTAGTTGAGACCAAATTGAAAAGAAAACTATTCAAATTGAAAATTATTAACTTTAATATACTCAGGTATTCTACTTACTTAGAATAATAAAACACAATATTACTTAGTGTATAACGAAGTTCGAGCGGCTTCAACATCTATGGCTTTATTGGCGTCGGCAAACAACAAAGGATCTCTTTGAAACTCATTATAATAAAGTTAACAGCACTTAACGAAGTTGGAAAAATTTGTTGAGCGAATGGAGGGTTCCGTTGCTCGGCATTACCCGGGTGGACCGGATTTTCCCCGGATCAAAGTGATTTAAATCATCCTCAGAGAGAACAGAAGTGTTGGTGAAGTGGTTATTGAACCTGACTGCTACGCCAGGTATCGGGGGTTCGATTCCCATCAGCGTACACATTATATTTGATAAATAATTGTTTTATTTGTCTTGTTTAATCCTACTAATATTATAAACGCGAAAGTTTGTAAGTATGTACGGATGGATGGATGGATGGATGGATGTTTGTTACTCTTTTACGCAAAAACTACTGAATGGATTTAAATGAAACTTCACAATAATATAGCTTATACATCAGATTAACACATAGGGTACTTTTTATCCTGGGATTCCCGCGGGAACTCTGAAATTAACGCGGGTGAAACCGCGGGGCACAACTAGTAATGTACATAAGGCCTCTACCGCGTTTTTCAGTCTGTCTGTTCGCGATGAACTCAAAGGCTATATAGAACGGATTTTCATGCGGTTTTCACCATTAGCAAAAAAAAATATTGACAGTAGATTTTATTTTATCTTAGCCATATTTTGTAAGGACATTTGTATGGAACTGTGAATTTAGGTACAACATAAAAACGAATTACGATATAATAGGTGTTATGGTACGATTTATGTTTTCAGTGCGGAAACCCTACTCTAAGGCTTTGAGGGTTATGAGGTTTGAGTCGCGCCCTCCGCCATTGAGTTATTTGCACGCTTTACCTACGTTATATTATTCAAAGGGAACCCTAAAAAGAAACTTTCGTAACGATCTGATAATTTCACTTTGACCAACTTGTTCTTACTAAATAATCGCTTTTTACATAAAAAGTAAATTTTTCATTTATAAGTAACTCCAGAAAAGAATTTTAGTTAAAACAACGTCATTTTTAGAATAATATATAGGTACACAAGAGACGATAAATTTTAACGATTTCTTAATTAAAAGAAATAAAATATTGCAAAAATTTCATAACAATTTTTTTATTTGATTTGTCATTTTCCGCGCATAAAATGACATAAAATTATTGTCTGTGAAAGATATGGCGTCTACTGCCACCGAATGAACGAAAGGCATGGAAGTAATAAGTAGGCACTACGTACAACTTCCATTGACAAAAGGAGATTTTCGTGGAAATCCAAGATGGCGGCTCTGTCGTTTTAAATACTACTAGTGGATTTTATTGTTTCACTTTGCTGTATTGGACAATAAGTTTTGCTGTGGCTGATTTTTATGTGCACAGAAGGTAATATGACATTTCCAGTATGGGAATCTATAGCACCATAAATTTTAAATTGAAAGATTTCAACTTGAAAGTTTTTGAAAACAATTTTCTCGTCAAAATACATTCATAACATGATTTAAACACTCTATTTCTACTGCTGATTTTCGGGATTAGAATTCTTTGGCTAACCCGTTAGAAAAATATAAACTAAATAAATAGTAAGTAGATAAATTAAAGTAGGTATTAAAGATTTTGGATCAAATAAAAAATTTGATCCAAAATTGATTTGATTTTGGATCAAATTAATCCTCAATTTTTCTCAGTACAAAATATGTCATAAGACAAACTTTTCCGCTGACTCATTCCTTGAGAACACAAGAAAATGGCGCTTAAGACTCAAATGAGTCATGCGAATACATAAAATGTCGTATCTACACGTGAATAATAAAAAGGTACCTATACAGTATACAGTTGGCAAAATAAATTAGTGCAAAACATAATATATCTTCTTTCGTCACATAAATATACTAAATATTGTTTGTGACGAATCAAAAGAGTTTGTGAGAAATCAAAAAAGTTTGTGAGGGATCAAGATGGCGATACGTCATTTATTTTCGTGTCGATATAAAATGGTTAAAAATTGAATTCATTGTGTTTTATGGTGCTGTGTGGGACAATAGATTTGTAGTGGATTAAGTTATTGTTTACAGGCACCTGCGCGCATTAATTATGCGAAGGAGGTCCAGACTCCAGCGTTATCTAAAGTTTTTAATGCATCAGTAGCTATAAATAAGAAACAAAATATCTTCAAGAATGGGGATAATAACAATGTATATTTGGACGCAGATAAGCAATAACATGTTAACCCACAAAATTAAGTTATTGATACAGAACGATTTATTGAGAGTTAGGAACGTTTTTTAATTATGTTTTTACCTTATTACATTGTTTAAATATGTAACAAAATGTTGAACATAAAAAAATGTTGACACAAAATGGCGCTATAATTTTAAAACACGATTTACTCAAAATATCTCCAGTGTGGGTTAACACACTATTGCTTCTCTATGTCCATTTTTGGCTTCTTTTATGCCGTGACTTCACACGGAATTTCAGTAGGTACAATGTATCGCCGTTATTTTTTTATCACGTAAATTAAGGAAAAATACGTGTGTAATATTTTTTATTAATCTACAAGACGGAGAAAGAATTAAAATTTACTAAATTAAAATCATGGGACGATGGATCTTAGCACATCCTAACACTACATCCTAATACGAGCTGACTGTAGGTACTTTGCTTGGAAATAATGATAATTATATGCATTATACCTCATAGCGGAGACTTGACGAGCAATTAGCCTTCATTCCTTCGATCTTCGCACAATGCGAAGTTCCCATGGCTCCAACACGGAGGTGTAACTACTGAATGTAATAGGGTTGTCACTTAATTAATATTACTGAAAAATACATCGGTATTAGGTACTAACTCTGCCCCGGATATATTTTACTAAAATTTATTGTACGTCCTTACAAATTATAGAAAAGAGAAAAGATTTGGCTCTTTGTATGTTTGTTTGTAATGGGTAAACTCAAAAACTACTGAACCGATTTTAAAAATTATTTCACTTATAGCTACAGTATGAATCCCAAGGGATTAAATCTAGGGTCAACTAGTAAATAGGGATAAGTTTAGCCTGGAAAATATTGTTGTATATTACGGTGTTGTTTTTTATTCTGCTTATTCTGAACCGGTTCTGTGGTTCTCTAGCATTAATTTAAAAGTATGTGTGAGATTTTTCCAAAAATTTCAATACCTTATTATTGCGGCAGTTTTGTTTTAAAAATCTATACTTAACTAAGTAATCATTAAAGTCGACTCTGAGTGCGAAATCTTTTAAAAGAAATTTTCAATTTTGTGGTGCATGGAATTTTTTTTTTTAATAGTTCCAAGTAGCCAGCCCTGAATCTTCGGTGACGTTTTTTTTTCTTCCCTAATGACAAGCCGTCTTCGGCCTATTCGCTCGAGTCCGTTGCCCTTGGCAGCGAGTGTACGTGACAAACAGACACACACGACAAAGCAATTGCTTCTTACATAATTAACGGCACCGAAATATTCACACACGTTCAACCGATACATTATTATCTACGTTTTTTTGCGTAATTTGGTCTGTCCCCACACTACGTCTTAGTTATTATGTTTGCGTACTAAACTAACAGTTTTATACAAGTTTTACAAATTATTGTAATTTCTCTTGCTATAAACCGATTGCGATTAAACGAAGCCTAGCTATATTCTAAAATCTAAGTTAAACTCAGAGCAAAGCAAATGTAAATAATACTCTTCAATTGCGTTCAGTAGGTTTCAGTTTTGACATGATGCACTTACAGACATACAGACATGCGTAATGTCCTGGCTGTCCCCCGTGGTTTTACCCGCGGTAATTTCAGAGTTCCCGAGGGGGTTCCAGATTGAACTATACCTTTCTCTAAAATCACTCTATCTAATGGGGAAACCCGCACGAAAATTCGTTCAGGATTTTTGAGTTTATCGCGAACGAACATACAGACATACGCGGGAAGACTGATTTATAATATGTTATTGTATATTATTATACTTGTACTCTTTCACTTGTGTCATAAATTTCACAGTATCTTAGTATCCTTACTGTATATAAGCTTTGATTATATTGTTTGGTAAATAAAGTAATAAATAATGCATATCTAATAAACATTATTCATTATATAAGGTTATTTATTTATTTATTTATTAAGTTTACCAGCAGTTAACACACGAGTACTATAAATAACAATGCGGCTTTATGTGTTAAGCTACGTGTACCTACAACTAGACACAGATAAGCAATAACATGTTAACCCACAAAATTAAGTTATTGATTCAGAACGATTTATTGAGAGTTAGGGAACGTTTTTTTATTATGTGTTCACCTTATTACATTGCTTAAATATGTAACTAAATATTGAACATAAAAAATGTTGATACAAAATGGCGCTCCTACTTTTAAAATACGATTTACTCAAAATTTCTACAGTGTGGGTTAACACACTATTGCTTATCTATGTCCACAATTGCAACCACTATTGCTTAACTAATTATAGGTAAACACAACATGCTTAAAATTATGCAAATTAAATTTAGAGATTTGACAAATTACAATCTTTTAGAAGAAAAGCAGCAAACAAATATTAACTTTATAGAAGTGGACATCATTTCTGTATTTCATCTATACATCTAAAATATATAAATTACGTGTCACGTTGTTTGTCCGCGATGGACTCCGAAACTACTGAACGGATTTTGATACATTTTTTTTTTAAATATTTTGGAAAGAAAAAAATACTTTTTACGAATTTATTCCATTTTGCAATCATCAATCGTCTCCTACGACCTAGTCGATTTAGTCAACTGCAAACTAAGTATTGAAAATAATAAAGCAACATATCTACTACACAGAAATCATAAACACAATTAATTAGAGGAAAAACACACTAAAAATAAGCCAATAGACAAAAAATCTGCAAATAAAAACAAAAATCTTTAAAGTCCAATATCTTGAAAATGGTTAAGTTTGGGGTACAACGTTTCATAGTGAAATCAATCAGAAATGATGGAAACTACAACCTCTTAAAGGATCTAGGTCGACTTAACCTGTAACCCTGTATACATGTAAAGGGATCGAACCCGCGACATCCGGCATCGCAGTCTGGTAAATACGCTATCAAATCAAATTTGACGACCCGATTGGCGCAATGGTCACCATGCCTGCCCGCTAATCAGGAGGTTCCGGGTTCGATTCCCGGTGGGGATGGACTTTGTGTGATGAACACAGGGTTCCATTTTCCAGTCTGAGTGTGTATATATATATCTATAGTATAATATATATGTAATAATATGTGTAGAATATACCACGTTTGCTTGGTTTCCACGACACAAGCTTATAGCTTAGTGTGGGATCGAGTAGATCTGTGTGTTGTGAAGTGAATAAAAAAAAACTCACTAAACCAAAGGTAATCTACGTATCTATCTCTTTCCTTTACGATGCGAGATAGAGAACATAACTTCATCTTAAAATCAACTTTTATATTAATTATTGTCCGGTTAAAATAAGTAGACCACCTTGCACTAGTGACAAAACACGTCATTCGAACATAAAAATTTATATAGTACCTAATGACCAGATGGCTTATTCAAGCACATATAAAATACACTTCACTTTTCACCAGCGATCACTTCTATAACTTACATCGAAGGTATATGTTAAAAGAATACATAAATGAAATAAAATGAAATCAAGTTTATTGGGTTACGACAATAAACTAAATAAATGAAACAATAAATTAAATAAATAATGTCTAAAATGAAACAGTTATTAACCTCTAACTATAATATAATACTGTTACTAAATAAAAAAAACGCCGTAAAGAAAAATTTGCTTATTTTATTTAAGTACTTTTATATTGCCTACAGTAAACTTCGAAACATTGTTTTAATCCTGTGTACTCCAAAAGAGGTTTAATAAAAAAGAAATTGGCTATCCTGTAGTTGATCATTAGAGTTTTAGGTTGCTGAAATACCTATTGTAATAGGCAACATGTCGTCTGTAAACATTGCGAGGGTATTTCATATCCGTAACGTAAGTACTTACGTACCTAATAACCAATATTTAAAATAATAAAAATTTTATTATGCTGCTCAGGTCACCAGCATTCTCTCAACTCAGTTTCTCTCAGCAACACACGAAATTAACGTTTCACTTCACCTTCACTGCGTGACTTTTGTAAATCGTTACAAAATAGAACGTCCACCGGTGTTACTATTATAGTAAATTGGAGTAACATTGTAACAGCTGGGCGAGTTTTTGCGTTTTTTTTTTTGGCATTTTTTATAGTCCTATAATTTATTTAACGGCAAAAACTTATCTTGCTGTCACATTTATAACTGTGATGAACTTTTTAGCTAAGTTTTTTATTTTAACAGTGAACCTGCAGCGGTGTTGCGGGTTCGATTCCCATATCAGGGTAAAAAGTGTGGTGAATATAATTATAATGTTTACCTTGTTTAGTAGGTATGTGACTTAAAAATAATATTTATTTGCAAACAAAAAATAGATTCCCTAAGTATTAGCTGTTCCCTGCGGTTGCAGTTAATTTCGGAGTTCCCGAGGAAATTCCGGGATAGAAAGTATCCTATGTCCTTCTCCCCTAACAACGTGTATGCAAAATTTCATGATGATCGATTCAGCAGTTAAGGCGTGAAAGCGTAGCAAACAAACTCACTTTCCCATATTATATACTTAGCTGTATGTATGTAAGTACATACTACGCTACCGATCGACACAACACGTCGCTACTCGGCGCACGCGCGATGGCTGTAGAAATATTACCGGGTTTTTGAACACACCTATCAATTTGAAGCGTGCATATTTTTCTACTCCTATAAACGTAACTAGTTTTCGAACTTAATAATTATTAGTTCGAATAACTGCGAATGTGAGTTTGTTAACTTCAACCGATCATCATGAAATCTTGCATGCACGTAGTCGAGGGTACAGAAAAGAAAGGGCACTTTTATTCCGGAATCTTAGCGGGAACTCCGAAATAACCATGGAAACCGCGAGGAGCAGTTAGAACATTTAGAAACAAACGACCCAACTACCTACGACTGAATATTAAGGCTCTCATCAGGAATCAAAACAGAACCTTAAAATATCTTCTAAAATATTTTATTTATAAAGGAACGATATGTATGTAAAATAGCATATATACAACTTTATATAATAGTAAAAAAATTGTTTTTGATTGTTTTTGTTTAAAATATATAGCAAAATTATCAACAAAAATTAGTACTTAGTTAGTTAGTTTTGAGGAAGTTTCTGCAACGCTGATTGTGCACCTTAGGTAAGTATTTAAGATATCAACGGGTATTTATAATAAGTTCAAAATAATTATGACTAACTAGAAACTAGAATACTTGAGAATGAGTCAGTGTAATAAGTAGGTGCTTAGGTATTTGCAACCGCGAGATTATCATCTCGTTCTATATTATAATTGATTCCAGTGTTTTTAATTACTTTGATCATTAGTGCTTAATGCGATTGTTGATTAGTATTTGACGGAGACATTATAGTTGTCGAGTCACTATAATTTTTAATAATAATAATATATTTTTTGTCATTATCTCAAGTAAACACTATTCAATTGGTCAGTTACAATGATAAATAATTATGAATAATAATAATAATTATCCTTATTTCTCCCACAAGTAATACATATAAGGTAAGTGATACAAATAAGGCCTACCTAATTTCAAACACTCAAAATTTGATAAATTATTCGAAGAAGGTGATAAATAAAAGCGTGGACTTCTTTTTTGGTTAATATTTTATTATGAATTAAGTAAACATTATATAATCTTCAATTAAAAATCAACTAAAATGAGATAATTGTAAAACCTTAGCTTTAGGCCTTTTTAAAAACTAGTGACTTAATTAAGCCTACATATTTAAAGTATAGGAATATTGTTAATAAACTATCAATCATTATAAAATTATGTATTGCTGAGTTTTTTATCACGTTTTCATGAGATCCTTGTGCAACTTTTTAATTTATGTGACTAAATATTATACTTAAATTGCTAGTCAGACTTGACGTCGTATATTAACAAGAAATAAAGAATACTATAAAAAACAACATATCTATTCAAACAAATATTAGAAAATGAACATATTTTCTCAAAAATATTATTAAATATAATATAAAATATATAATATATATTATTTATATATATACATATAATATATAATATATAATATAATAGTAGGCCTTATTTCGTACCATATACCTCATACATGTTATACGCAATAATTAATTCACATATCCTAAATAATACAAAATAAAGTCATAGTTGCCTTTTCGATGAGTTATAATGTAAACCGTGTACATAACTTGAAATAAAACTCTAAAAAATACCGTAATAAAATACGATAGAAATTACGACAAATTAATAACACGCAATGAAAACGGCCGTTGTCCACGAACGACCGACAAACACGGGCGCTGTGAGCATGAGCGGGCCTCTCGCGCACTATTTGCCGAGTTGTGGAGGTGTAGTCTATACGTTCGTGCAATATATATTTGATGTAAATACATACATTAAACGACTTTTTCGCACTATAGGCCTTATTTGCGCATAGGCCTTATTTGTATCAGGTACCTTAGTGGTTACAAATAAAAAATTTTAGAAGTAAAGAGCATACTTTGTGGGAGACAGGAGCCTAAACTAGGTGAACCCTGTCTTATAGGACTCCTGGCCCCCTCGCAGAAAACGAACTTAACTTAATAAATGTAACATATAGTCTTAATACCTATAATATATACAGTAACTAGTACAAGTGAAGTCGTCTATTTAAAAGTGCAATTGTTAGTAACCACGTTACATGCCATGACCTCTTCGGCCGCCTACGCATAGGTAGACTACGTAACCGGTTTCGTAGAAATAATAAATTCTCTTTTTACTTACCTATAACTATGTAGTTACGTACAAGAACAGTTTATTATTTGTACGAAACTACGAAACCGAAACTCAAGGTACAAAACCAGTATCGTAAAAAGAATTACGATCCTTACCGCTGCACTCAGAGTCGACTTTGATGATTACTTAATTAAGTATAAAATTTTAAAACAAAACTGCCGCAATCAGACAAGTTTAATAAATTAATGTTATTTGACTTTTAACTAATTAAGTTACATCTTATTAAATGCCAATTAACATTAATTTACTGAACGTCTCTGATTGCGGCAGTTTTGGTTTATAAATCTATACTTAACCATGGACCAATTAAGTTTAATTGGTTAAGTTTAAGTTTAATTGGTCCATGACTTAACTAAGTAATCATTAGTGTCGACTCTGAGTGCGGCCGTAAGTTTTCTATAGCGTTAAAGATTCGTATACTTGGCTATTCGTATACTTACTGTTCGTTTTTATTTATGAAACAAAAATGCGAATCAAAAGATGGAAAAAGACTTCCCAAGTAGGATTATGCTAAAAAAATTGTGACGCCAAAAGCAGACAAAGCCGTTTCAGACAAAGTGAGTGGTCCAGCGTGATGGGCCAATGAAAGCGAATCTTCAGTGTTCGCGTCCCTGATTGAATCAGCGAAAGGAAATGAGTGTTAAGAGCGGCCGTGGAGCGAGTCACGGTGTCAATTAACTGACTGACTGAGTGAGTGAGTGAGTGACGGTCAATGGTCGCCTGGCTCCGGCCTCTTAATTGCATCACGGCTCAGTTAAATTAGACGGTTAATTGACCACTGGGAGTTATGATTCTTAGGGAGAGTGTGTGTTGATGAGCGGGGAGGGTATGAAGTGGGTCTTCCGCTTGTCGCTGCGCGCAATGAGGCCAGTCCTTTTAGTCAAGTTGACAATCTATAACTCTTATCGCTTTAGAAAACTAAAAAAAGGGACAAAAAATCATTCAAATATAAGTTTTGTGTGTGACCTCGTGACATGATGATACGTTCCTTAGTTTTCCATAGCGATTACACTTATAGATTATCAACTTGGCTAAGGGGGCAATAAGTCGATCCCGCTTTACCAACCAACGATGTTAGGTACGTTAGTCATATTTCATATCGTGATTATTATTTTAACAATAACTATTCAACTCCTATTTGAGATATAATAAAATTGTACGTTTGAACGAGCTCGAACGAGCGTTAGGACCAAAGGAATAACAAAAGTCAGTTTCGTACAGGTAATAAAATAACTGTTTTCGAGACTAGTTCCGAAACCCTGGTTTCGATCACGAGTAAAGCGACTTAACGGTATAATATAAAGATTGCATTTTATTTCAAAGTTTAACGATTTTATTGTTATAACAAGTGTATAAATTAGATTGACTCCTGCATTTTTATAAAAATAATAGTCACAGTTGATAAAATAGGTGTTATAACAGTAATAAAGTTGTTATATAACAGTAACAGAACTACTTGATAACTTTCATCATTTATTTCCTAGAAGCAATATGAATTCTTTTTTTCAGTTTCCGCTTCCTCCTCAACTCTGTAACACGCAGCGATAA
The DNA here is from genome assembly GCA_907165275.2 of Zygaena filipendulae. Taxonomy (NCBI): domain Eukaryota; kingdom Metazoa; phylum Arthropoda; class Insecta; order Lepidoptera; family Zygaenidae; genus Zygaena; species Zygaena filipendulae. Next base: position 254,037 of record OU015676.1, read on the forward strand.
TTCCGCTCGTACAATAGCCGCATACTGATCCTTCTAACTCTTATACCCTAAGCTTTAAGGGTGATAATGCCATTGGTAATATGTCGTGTGCGTCTCATCACTTCAAGGGTCAGGGTTCAATCCCGGACACAAAGTGAATTTGTCGTTCAACTATTGCGGAATGACTGTCCATCTGTGTGTGTACCTATAGATCATTATAGAGAGCTTTTGTTTACGCTATACCTACTACTAGCGCTACCCGTGGCTTTACCCAATCTACAAATCAGCATTGAAATTGGATCTTTTTACTGGCAATTCATCAAGCTTATTGCTTTTATAGGAAATTCAACTTGAATCCTTGTGGGGGAAAAATATTTCACTGGGGGGATGCATGTGGACAAAAAATCCAAATGAGTCCCCCAAAGAATCCAAACAGGCAGGGCTGTCTTAAGCATATTCTGCGCCGGGGTGCGGGGTGGTCAGCCTGCGCCCCCGCTCTTGCCAATCAAAAAAAACGCAATAAAATAATGTTTCATTTATATATTTCTCAAAATAGGATATTTCACTGTTGTTGGAATGTTGATATCCAATAATTACACACAAAAATATCATGGATAAGCATAATAAGCGACAAAATCAATAGATTTGATTAAAAAATAAAATAGTTATAAACTGTTTAATTTTGACTATGTCTGGCTCTTTCTAAAACGGAATTTTGTATGGCGGTTGTAGGGCACTACACGCCGAGTGACGTCACTAGGACTGTAGCGCTTTCCTTGTCTAACTTGAACTTTTAAAGAGTCATATTTCTGAAAGGTCAAAAGATATTTGTAAAAGAATAATGTTATTATACTACTAATTCATAAAGGTTTATAAAATCTAATATATATAAATCACGTGTCACGTTGTTTGTCCGCGATGGACTCCGAAACTGCTGAACGGATTTTGATATAATTTTGTAACCATTTATAATATGATCCAACTTAAAGGAATAGGATAGTTTTTATCCCGGAATTCCCGCGGGAACTCCGAAATTACCGCGAATGAAATCGCGGGGGTAGCTAGTAATAATATAAAATAAACACTAAAATTCCCTATTCTGTTATCATTTTGCTTCAAGTGCGGCGGCTATGACAAAGGGCGCACCACTCTTTTAACTAGTGATTTTGCCGCAATGACGTTGGTATTAACTAGCGCTCGACTTGCGTGCGCCCCCTATGACCCTGCCCCCGGTGCACCCGCACCCCTTGATCCCCCGGGTAAAGACCAGGGGATCTTAGTGGAAAAAATATATTAAAAAAGTACTAATTCACTTTGTGACTACTAAGCCACGTGAACTAGTGATTTCCAAATCAATCTCAAACCATTTATATTTTAGCATCAGCTATACCTATTCACCCATAAAATCATAGGTACCTACATAAGCCAAGTAGTTTTGTAGTTTTACAATAATAGCCTTGGTTTGTTTGTAGTTCGGAGCCGGTTTTGGGAGCCCGTCGCTGCGTATTAAAGATACTGCGATTAAAAGCTAGAGAAGTGTTATTATGTAAGCTCGTTTGTGGCCCACTTTCGATTTTGTTTGCTGTTCATCATAATACTAGCTGTTCCACGTGGCTTCACCTGCGGTAATTACGAAGTTCCCGCAGGAATTCCTGGATGAACTATACGTATAAACCTTCATCTTGAATCTTTCTATCTATTGGTGAAAACCGCATGAAAATCCGTTCAGTTCAGTATAATATGTAGTCATAAATAATCTCACCTGTTGGTACGATCCCGCTGTCTGTCAGTCCCTATGTATGCTTAGATCTATAAATCTACGCAACGGATTTTGGTGTTTTTTTTAATAGATTGAGGAAGAAGAATAGGAAAGTATAGTTTATCCTGGAATTCCCGCGAGAACTCCGAAATTACCGCGAGCAAAACCGCAGGGGACAGCTGGTTTTAATATTATAAATGCGAAAGTATCTCTGTGTGCTTGTTATCTTTTCACGCCCCAACCGATTATCATGTAACTTTGCATACACGTTGTCAATGGTAGAGATAAGGAAATAAGGAACTTTTATTCCGGATATCCCGATGGAGCTCTGGGAGTACTAGGAGTACAGAAAAGGACATAGGGTACTTTTACGTACCGATATTTTTGCGGAAGCTCCAAAATTTACCCTGGGTAAAACCGCGGGGTAAAGTATATAGTACCTAGTAGGTATATAAAACAGGGTAAATACAAAATTTGATAACAATTCTGCAGCATCGCTACATAATACGAGATAAACAAGTTATGGAGATTGAAAACTGCCGAAGTGGCAATTTTTTGCACTTTTGAGCTTGCTTGAGCTTTTGATATTAAGTTAATTTATTTTTATTCATTTATGATTTTAATACCGGATATCGATAGCTTGACTCCTTTAAAGGCAATATATTGATGAAAAACATAACAAAATAAGAGAAACGCAACAAAAATTCGAATCTATGCAAACGAATAGCGAACACAATACACGGCATTTGCATGAATATGGTCCCAGCGTATCTAATGTACAGTTAATCTATTATAACATAACTAAGTATGTCGAATACGAACAATTTCGTTTGTTTGTCGACACACGGGCCCAACAAAGGGATTGCTAAACGTATTTTGATGGCGTTCTCTCTATTACGCAATAGAGGGCCCCCGAGGCCCCGCCAACCGGCGGACGCGTAAACCTATTAAAATTTATTCAACGCGCCGCAAGTGACTCAGCTGTGAAAGTTTACGAGGAAAATTTGTTTGTATGTATTTGACTAATATTATCTAAGATTTTTTTACATCTATAGTTTGTAGTGTATATAAATATGTTAATACTTGCTGTTCCATAAAACTTTACTTGTTGTGCATAAAAAGTCCCCTTTGTCTATCTTTGTATACCCCTAACAATAAACATACAAAATTTTATGACGATCGGTTGAGCCGTTAAGGCGTGAAAACTGAAAACGTAACAAACAAACAAACTCGCTTTCAGATTTATAATAGCAAGGATACTAGCTGTTCCCTGCGATAAATTACGAAGTTTCTGCGGGCATTTCTGTAAGCCTTTCTTGTTTTGAATAAATAAATAAATAAATACCGAGATAAATGCTATCCTATGTACTTTTCTGATAACGTTGATCGGTTGAGTAATTAAGGTGTGAAAGAGTAACAAACAAGCAAACAAACTAACTAACATTCGTGATTATAATATAAAATATTCGCTGTACTTCTACATTCAGTCAACTTGTAAACAAGCTAGAACAAATAGCTAAAGTTTTAAATACAATAACTAACTCCCAGACCATATTTGAGTCAGTAGGTCACCATCCACCGTACGTCCATACCATATCACACACACTATAGTTAGCGCACAGTCGCTAGTCGGTACCCGACCATCGTAAAACAACACAATAGGTACCTAATATTTCGCATGTACTTATATGGCCTGTACCATAGAAATAAGAAAAAAAAAAGACGTAGGTAGATATTCAGTCTTTGGATATTACAATTTTGTAACGAGGCGGCCGTATGCCACTCGTTATGATATCCCGCCTCATTTCTAATATTTTTTATTTTTTTTAATCTGTTCCTTTTATATTTAAAAATTTTACTTTTCACTTTTTGATAGAACTAGATACGATTTAAAGAATACAAAAGCTCTTATTTACAAAAATATCTTTGATTTGAGCTAGTCGAGGACTTTTACTACCACGAACCTCACACATTCACGTCTTATGTCACAAAACTCCTTGGTTCCTCGGCGGTCTTACTTTATTCAATATTCAAAAGAATGGAAACACTAAAAATCATGAGAAGTCTAAATTTTAATACTACGAGTATCTATATTAAAAGTATGAAAGATTGGATGGATGGGTGCATGTTTGTTACGCAATCACGCTAGAATGGCCGACGGGAATTGGATGAAATTTGGAAGAGAGACAGATTATAGTCTGGAATAGAACATAGAGTAGGTACTTTTTATTCTGGAATTCCCGCGGGAATCCCGAAATTAACGCGCTCGGAAAAGCAAGTTTTTTTATCATTTCAAAACTAACTGTGGAACGACAGATTTCCCCTCTTTTCACACTTTTGGGAGTTGATTTTACAAAAATCCTTTCGTAGTGGTTTGTAATATTATAGTTATAAAGGAAGCCTTATATCTAGGCTTCAGTAGTTTCGACTTGGACGTTAGTAAGGAACCTTCTTTATCCATAAGATTAAATTAATCCACAAAAGAGATGCTTATTGTGTCTTTGGTAAGTATGAAACTTTGATATAATATTTATTTGGGCGGCATCGATCCCCGTATTAAATACCTATAAAGGCACTTCCACTTGTTTATTGATTCCATGGTCTATACGTACCTACCGATTACCAATACGTAGTACAAAAGACATAACTTCCAAGACCTATGCACACAGTTTTTTTTACACAAAGAATATCGTACCTTAAGTTTAACTATTAAAATTCAAATTGGATTGGCATATTTCAAACAATAAAACAGCTATAAGAGTACCTTCAAGTTAAGCATTGTAGAAAAAATATCGAATGTAAAATTTGTACCGAACAAAATCGAATCTTGGTGCTGTTGAAATAAAGCACAAATTCGATTTGCGGAAAGTTACTCTAAGCTACAGCGATTAATTTGAAGGATTGCACCGCGACATACTTAATCCAAAGTGGGTCAAAAAGCCTTCTTCAAGGCTTCGAGGCAAATACAATTTAAATTAATAGTTGTTGTTTCTCTAACAGCTTATCGACAACTCCTAAACTGAGTTGGTGACCCTTTCGGCAGAGCATGCAAGAGATATTATCTATGTTTCTTAAGATTAGGCACTGTTGATGTTTGTTTCTTTTTATTGTGTGTTGTGCTGAAATAAATGTATTTTCTTCTTCTTCTTCTTCTTCTAAAAATGTCATAGAAAACTCATCCAAAATTTTCCTACAGTCAAATTAAATTAGTATAGCACACGCCAGCGGTTGCACTCGCGTGGAAATTGGAATTTTCTTAGAAATTCCTGGGTAAAAATCGTCTTGTACCTTAATCAGCTATTTCCGTTTCGAATTTCATCCAAATCCGTCGAGCCGTTTCAGCGAGAAGGAGTCAAACATACTACCACACACTCAAAAACTCTGTTCCCCGTTGTAATTTCGGAGTTCCCGCGGGAATTTCGGATTACAATGTAGCCTATGTGTTATTCTGATGTACAAGCTATATTATTGTAAAGTTTCATTAAAATCCATTCAGTAGTTTTTGCATGAAAGAGTAACAAACATCCATACGTACAAACTTTCGCGTTTATAATATTAGTAAGGATATTCAGTCTGCTATGTTGCACGGAACCCTCCACGCTCGACTGGGCTCACTCTTAACCGTTTTTTTCTCCTAAATTATAAAAGCGGGCCTTTTTTTAAACGGATGGTTATGTGGGTTATGTGGGCTGGTACCACGGTTCTATTGTCACCGTGACAACTATGTGACAACGCCAGGCCGGTAGGACAATGGGTTGTACCATAGGTAAACAGACACACAGCTAGATAAATAAGAATTATTAAATAATTTGAATTTTTATACAATTTATGCGATAAATCTTATACCTTTTCTAATTCAGTCTAACAGATTATATCCTGTGGCATTATATACACATCACTGGCACGAACTTAAGGAATCCTTCAGAAATGATTGAGGCAATTATGGAAATTCTCGATTATTTTTTTTATATTTGTCCAAAAAATTTCGTCGATCCGTCGCTTCGATGCGAAGTGAAATTCGGACAAACAAACGCACTTTCGCGATAGTAAGTAAAACACAATTAGTATAGAAGATTGTATTTTTATTTCAGGTTTTCGAAGCTTCTCAAAATCACTAAAATAAAAATTAGTTACTTACTAGCTGTGCCCCGCGGTTTCACCGGCGTTAGTTTCAGAGATCCCGCAAGAATTCCGTGGTAAAAGTAGCCTAAGTTACTCCTTATATCTGCGAGTAAAAATGCTGTTAAAATCGATCCAGCCGTTTTAGAGATTAGCCGGAACAAACAGGCAGACAGAAAGACAGAGAAAAAAATAAAAATAGATTTTTTAATGTAAGTACAGTATATGTATACTTATACATATACATACACTTTATATTTGGCATCAATATCAAAATACTTCAAATATCTTTGATCAAAATATAAAAAAAAAATACAAATACGTAAAATGCAGAAATCTACTAGCTGTCCCGCGCGGTTTCACCCGCGATAATTTCGGAGTTCCCGCGGAATTGTTCCATACAAACTTTGCCCCCCTTTTCACCTCCTTAAGGGTAACATTTTGGAAAATCCACTCTTATTGGAAGCCTAGGTCGTACAAAGAACACACCCTCCAAGTTTCAGGTCTCTACGATCAGCGATTTAGGCTGTGCGTTGATCCATCAGGCATACAGGACGAAGCATTTTATATGTATAGATATATAAATGTTTCTTTATAGGCTTTGTTATTTCTTACGTCACCTTATTGTCATCTTTGTAGTTCGCTCTTTGTTTTCTACACTAATTATAAAGAGGTAAAGTTTGTATGTTGTAATATAAGTTAGGATGTAGGAGGAATCTCTGGAACTACTAACTTTCTATACAGTAAGTACGTACTTTTTATCCCGGAATTCCCGTGAAACTTCGAAATTAACGCAAATGAAATTGCATTATATGTACTTACCTATTTTAGCGGTACAGAAAAAAAAGGAAAATAACGCGGGTGAAACCACTGGGAAATCTAGTAGTAAAATATGGTAAATATGGTAAACCTACAATACTTTTTATGATAATTTTAGAGTAGTGTAACTTACCGAAAAAAAGATATTAGAAATCTATCAAAATGGCCGCTTTAGGTATTTACTCTTTGGAATGCATATTAAAAACTGCAAATAATTATCATTAAAAATTAGTATTCACCCTTTTATTAGGAAGCATATCCTCCCCTCGGTCTATTTTTAGATATGATTTTTCTATGATTTTATAGCGACTGGCGTCAAACTTAATTATTCAAAAATAAAACTTGTTTGCTTACCTATTTTGATGATGTCATACTTACATCCTAGGCATTGCTTCCTCGTGGGAAATCATATATTTTGAAATTATAATTAGATAGACACCTACTTAAAATTACATTAACTCAAGTTAATGTATGTAAAGATTTTGTCAATCAATTTTATATCCCTCGCGATCAAAATTTTTACTTAATGAAAAGTACGCTATATCCTTTTCTGCGTGCAGGCGAAATTTCACGATGATCGATAAACTAAAGCTGAACAAACAAACTCACATTCGCTAAGTTTGAGACATTTGGAAGTTCCACTATTTTTATTATATGTCTGCATTATATATTCAATATTCATTCGGATATACACTATAACCTATTACTTATATAATAATGAAAGGAAAACTTTTGGTAGCTTATTAACATAATATCGGATAGTCGGATACTTTCTATCTAGACTCAACAAAGCTCACGAGGGGATTCCGAAGTTCAAGTGAGGGAGTCGTAGGCAACAGCTAGTCCCTAATATTTTACATGAGGGGTGTAAATTGTAAACTTTTGGGTGGAATTTCCACACCCTGTATTTATTTCTGTCGTTCTAGAAACCGCACAGTGACGTCACTAGGACGTCCGGAACATTAAAAAATAATTACTCAATATTATTTGTATCATTATATTATATTTCATTACAAAAAACGAAACGACTTACGACTAGTTTCATTAAAAATATATTATATATAGATTAATTGTTGTATAATAATATTTTACTTCATTCGTAAAAAAATAATAACTTATTTATGTAATTATTATTTATTCATTATGTACTTTCTAATTATTTATATATTTCCTTTTTATTAATATTTAATATAAAGTTTGATTTCCGTTTGGATAAAATTGTAATCTTTTGATAAGTATAAATTCAATTTGATATTATGATATTAGGTACATAAGTATGTGTATTTTTCATATTTTTTCGTTTATTATAATATTTTTTATACAACATTGAACACTTCGTCATAAAATAAAATAAAACACAATATTTCATTGCATAAAAAATATTACATAACATTTTATTATTTCTCTCAGAATTAGGTATATTTGTACATTATTTTATTTCTTTGGCATGTGTGAAAAAAATCTGTCTTACAAACAACAAAGCTTTATCTTTATATATAATTATATATGTATAATATGTAAAAATTAGAAAAAAATATCTAGTACCTACGTATAGAAAATATACTTTATGTAATATTATATTATTATCAAATATCATTTCATTTATATAAGGACGGAAATTCGAACCACGAGCAGTAAAAGTTATATATAAATATATTACATACTATCATAATTACCTACATATTTATTGCTATGTTTTTTTAATCAAAATGGTATTAGATTTAGCATTTCTATTCAAATTTATCTAAGACAACCTTGACATATAAAATGCGTTCACAAATATCTCGACTGGCACATCACACAACACACTCATATAATTTATCCTAACACACAAAAGCCAATAATATTATGTTGAGAAATATACAAAATGGCGTCACTTATAGAATAACTTAACATTCTTATAGCGAGTACAAACTAGTTTCTCAAGAACAGTTGTGCAAAAACAAATTTTACATTCAACGATGATTCTCATCAAGGTCCTATCACGGTTCATTACGTTATAATATATCTACTTTATATAGTTAAATACGAATAGTAAGATCGTTACAATAGCACATTTGAACGGCAGCACGGTCTCCAATGAGCAATATTGTTATGTTGAATCAATTCGAAAGTGTTCTATAGCAGAGTTACATTACGATATACCTACATACCTACGTTATTGCCCAACTGTTTGTCTCGTATCGACCTCAAAACTTCCATCGCTTCCACTAAGCTTCTAACTGACATAACCACGCGTGAAACACGTTTTGAGGTCGCATTTTTCTCATAAACAACCTTCCAACGATAGCTAGTAGGTATCCGAAGTGGTCGTCCATGGAAAAGTTGGAGCGGGGAGTGGCGTTGCGAAACTCTCGAGACGGAGCCGTGTACGACAAACATTGGAATAATGTCTTACTAGTGCGTGACTCTAGGTGGGGTGCGAGGTCAGATGACAGAACCTTAGCTCGCTCGCACAATTGAGTCTGATTGTGAGTCAGAACAGGTACTTATGATTCATTTAGTTAAGAAGGAAACTAATGATTAAGCCCACACGAGTGACAATCTTAAATATAAACTCCAACCCGCCCGAGGCGTGGTCAGCTGCGGCAAATCGACACCGATCCGATGAAAAGAAGACAGAAAACGAAATAGGTTCAAAGTTAAAAATAATAAAGATTGAGAATTAAGATAATCAAGTCCGATGATATAAGTGGAATGTAAACATTACGCTTAAAATAAAAACTTAATGCTAAAAATTAGAAATAGTAGCCACAAAATGAAATGTTTTGTGAACGATAAACTTCCTGGATTTTCCTTCAGTCAAAGGAAACATAGGACTTTATCGGTACCAAAAAATGCATATAAGATGCCATCGAAAGTGAAACTCGGAATAGAAATATTACGTCATGCGTTCGAGCGACGTCGCGTCGTGTCGTTTCGATTTCTAATATGGCTCATAGTATATTAAACTCCTAGATCGATACAAAATAAACTAAATGTGACAACTATTTCACAAGAATCGGCGGTAACAGAATAGTAATACTGACTATACGCACACAGGTTAGCACTCGGTCTCACCCTCTTTCCTTTCGGTTATGTAATGTTCCACTTCACGCAACGAGTGGAACAGTTTCCACGCTAGTATCACGCCGACGATCTCCACCAGTGATATGATCAGCGACGCCCCGGCGACCGATGAGCTTATGATCTTTGCGTAAACTGACGCCACTTTCGCGCACCCTAACCTTTCGTTGGCTTCCTTATCCGTGAACTCGCAGGTTGCCCGGTAGTAGCTGTCCAGGCAGCAGGTCAGCGGCAGGTCGTTCCTCCAGCTCCTGTAGTCGCGGGCGTCGTTGGCGCCGCAGCACCGGAGCTTCCGCTCGATCCTTCCGAACGCTTTGAACACTTCAGGGTTGGACTGCGAGTTGTAGTACCCGTCGTACACGATGTCCTTCACGAACTTATCCGTGTCTTCACCGTCGACGTACACGAACACAAGCACGGCAGCTATCACTTGCAGCAAAATGATCACGATCAGAAAGAATGCGAACACGCCGAGAAGGCCCCGGTTCTCTCTGGTGGTGCCGCACCACCCGCAGAAGGCTATCATCATCACGAACAGGCCGAGGAGGATGTAGAGCCATGGCGCCACTTGAGGCCAATACACTCTGTAGTCCAACAGATAATGGTTGCTGTTCCTCAGCGCAACAAACTCGGTCACTTGCACAAAAAACCATATGCCAGTCGCGGCGGTCACTAGCCCGAACACCGCGTACACCACGTTCAAAATATAAAGCACGCCTTTAACAAGCTCGTCTCTGGCCATTGTTGTTGATTTAAATATGCAACCGCGTGACGTCCGCACTGCGAGATCGTTGTCAACGGAATGAGAAGCTCGATTGCGTAGCGACTTGTTTTATAAATGCACAAGGACATTCGTAGCGAGCCGCGAGCTAGGTGCGCGCGCGCCTCCGCGATACCTCCCTGGCATTGCGGCTTCGACGGCCTGACGGGACGGACGTGTGCCTACACCTTCATATCTAATGCTTCTAACTTTTACGATGATGCGTTAAGTGGTACCTACTTCATTCGCTTTGCAAGGTGAAAAAGTTCAACGATTACGTAATCTGTCAGATGTAACTGCGTAGATTTTACAAATAACTACTCTGTTCTCCTTGAGGTATGTTAGAGGTGGAAAATTGATACGAAATTCATTGAAATTTTAAAATAGTTTCACGAGGTTTCAACTCGCTTTAATTGTTTTTATTTTGTTCGGTTTTAAACATATTAAATCCTACTTACGATCTACGGACATCTTTTCGCTAGCGAAATAATTTATCACTTAATTAATATTTTATTTTATACAGTCTGTGTTGAGACCTACTTATGTTGTGAGAACGATGTTAAAACAGCTTTCGAACCACAATATAACTATTACACACACGATTAGGTAACTAAACTAACAGTCGTCAAATGCCCTTTTGCACACAAAAATTGCATAACATTCGTACAATAACTTACACACAGTTAGTGACTCTCTTCGTTAAGAAAGCAAAAACTATCGAAACATTTATCACGAATAGCTCTCATAGATTCAACAATCGCCGTGAACTTTGGCCTTTTGAAGTATAATAATTATTTATCAATAACAGTCTTTAATTAAGTGTTTATATTAATACTTTTTTCGATTCGGAGTCGTAACGCGCAGCCATCACTTTTGACTTCTTTTTCCTCAACGCACTGGACAAGGCGAGGGCGACAAGGATGCTTATGATGCAGATGACAGCAGTGAATACGGACGCACCTGAGAGGACCTTGATGGCTATCCTGGCGTACTGAGCCGCGACCGTGGTGCAGCCGTACCGCTCGTTGGCCAGCTTGTCAGTGAACTGGCAGTCGATGGGGAAGGTGTCCAACCATCCGTGGTAGTAAGTATCGCAGCACGAGGTAGGGAACTCGTTCTTCCAATTCTTGTAATCCCTCGGGCTATCTGCGCCGCAGCAATGCAACTTCCTTTCGATATTCTGGTAAGAGCGGGAGACTTCATCGTCAGTCTTCGACTGGAAATAGACGTCCCACACTGTGTCCTTAACGAAATTGTCCGTAGCTTGATTGTCGGCGAACACCAGAGCGAGGACTGTGGCGAGGGTCAGTAAGACAATCACGAAGATAGCGAACCCAATGTACATCTTTATGAACCCCCGGCTATTTTTTTTGGCGCTGACGAAGCCGCAGCACGAAACACCCAGCACAAAGATGCCAACGATGAAGAACATCCATGGAACAGCTTGGGTCCAGTACACTTTGTAATCCAGCATGTAATGGTTGCTGTTCCTCAAGCTGGTGAACTCGTAGACTTGCACGAAGAACCACAACGACGCGGCGGTTATCCCGAGGCCCAGCAGGACCAGGATCGCGTTGAGGACGTGTAGGAACACTTTGGAAGCACCGGCACTGCCCATGGTTTATTTTGTTTGGTAAATTTGACGGTTGAAGTTAAACACTGACCTTGGGAATGGAGCGTGCGACACAGCGGTGCGTCTCGCTCGAGCGTTTACAATTAAATGGCGTGGTTGTAGCGGCGTGATGGCTTTATAATGGAACAGCTAGCAAGTGAGTCGCTCGGATCAAGGTCGCAAGGATGATCGCTTCCTGTGCCCATGTGATTCATTCAATCACTGGAAATAATAGTACAATTCGTCTCCTACAATCAATACCCTTTAAAATATAATAAACTAAGTATCCCATTCAACAGTCATCACTTAAGATGTCGTTATTATTTCGTAGTTCATCATTAATGGGGTATTCGTGATAAATTAGTTTGATAAGAGTAGTTTAAACTCAATCAAAGACAAGTTAATTATGTAATCATAATCATCATAAAAAAATCATAACTCTCTCAAAATCATAACGATACAAAAAGTAGTTCCATTTTTTTTTCAGTTATTTAAACTGATTTCAGTTCTTCCTCATCTCTCCAACGCCAGCTGTTGAATGTTTTAAAAACCGCTTGCATCTCATTTATACATATTAACGATGACACATGCTCCTTTTCTTCTGTAGCGGCTGCAGTTTATGTAAATGCAAGCTTAAAACTGATGCACTTGGATTCAAATTGCAGTGTTGATTGTTTAAGTAGGTGATTATCGCATACTTGCAACAACATGCATACAGGTGCGGGGTCAACGACACTTGGTAAACAAAGTTAGTCAGATCTTGAGGAATGAGTTCTTTTTACCTAGTCTTAAGAATACATAAGTTAGGTAAAATTTAGCACAATCGCGAATGAAATTAAGGCACTAAACGTTTTTTTAAGATTTAAAAAGAAATCCTCACTATTATTAATGCGAATGTAAGTTTTTTGTTTGTTTATTTGTTTGTTACGCCAACGGCTGAACTAATCACTACGAAATTTTGCATACACATTGTCAGGAGTACAGAGAAAGACATACGGTACTTTTTATCCCGGAATTATAGCGGCAACTTTAAAAGTGCCGCGGGTGAAACCGCAATAACCGAATAAGCAAAATGTACCAAAAAATGCCACTTTGTCAATGACTTTTGGATATTATGTTGCAATACTTTTAGATTTGTCGTCACAAATTAGTATACAAAACGAAGTAGGTGAGTTAAATGAAATATTTTAGAAGGTAACAGCTTAATATGACGTCAGTGTGACCTATGCTTACATATCTTATCTTCGTAAGAATAGGAAGTTAGGCATATCTGGACGCAGATAAGCAATAACATGTTAACCCACAAAAGTATGTTATTGATACAGAACGCTTTATTGAAAGTTACAGAACGTTTTTTTAATTATGTGTTAACCTTATTATCTGTCTTTTGATATATGTATGTTTCTTTCTTTCTAATAGTTAAACTCAAAAGTACTGAATCGGTTGAGAAACTTTAATTCTCCAAAAAACTGAACGCGCAAACACAAGAAAAAACAAAAAATAACATAAATAATCGTCAAACGCATCACAATAACTTCGATGACAAGTATAATGATATTTAAGTGATATAAAAAAAAAATTTAACTTAATTAAAAGAAAATACTAGCTTTTTTTCTTAGAAGTACTAATATTATTGACTTAGCCTTATAATAGGCTATTTGACTAATTTTTTTTTAGTCCGTCTTGTAGATTATTATAAAATATTGGACGCGTATTTTTTTTTTACGTAATCAAAAAATAACGGCGATACGTTATGTTGAAATTTCGCTTGACATCACTAACCAGTGCAGTTTGTATGGCGGCTTGTAGCGGTAAGTGACGTCACGAGCCTCCACCCTAAACTTTAATGCGCTTTATCTTTATGTATGTTCATTTATTTGAAAAATAAAAAAATACGTGTCTAATGATTTTTAATTTTCTAACTGACGGACTAATTAGAATTTTGATTTTCAAAAGTCGTCAACATCCCTATTATGAATTTAAGTTTAAGACCAGCAAACAATTCCGTATTTCCTGTAACAAACACTTGTTATCATAGACGAGTTGTGAGTTATATACTACATAATAATATTAAATTGTGCGGTTAACCCTAGGTACGGTTCTGACGTCTTCATTTATCTATCTACTTCTAAACTATTATTCATCCCAAATAGTAAACAAGTTCTATTGTTCGACAATATTCCATTCATTCATGACAGCGCCGTCGGTTTAGTGGTTACTGAATCTGACTGGTTGCCGCGGGTTCTCTTACAGCGTGTATGTAAAATTTCGTGATGATCGGTTGGGTAGCTAAGCCGTGAAAGCGTAACAAACACACAAACTCACATTCGTTTAGTTCCGATGGAAAGTACGATATTATATCTACCTACCTAGTGAAATCCTTACTAATATTATAAATGCGAAAGTGAGTTTGTATATTTGTTTGTTACGTTTTCACGCCTTAGCGGCTTAACCAATCATCACGAAATTTTGCATACACGTTGTCTGGGGTACAGAGAAGGACATAGGGTACTTTTTATCCCGGAATTCCCGCAGCAACACCGACATTACCGCGGGTGAATCCGCGAGGAACAGCTAGTTTGTAAATAAAATTTTGTTATAAATAAAATACTCTGACGTTCTTCCACGACGCGCCGTAACTGCATTAATTTTGGTATCTTCATGATACAACCTCGAAAACCTAACCTATTCACCTAAGTAAATGAGCATTGATTTAAAATGCCTGACATAACCTGACGAATTTCTCTGTCCCGTTAGTGAACGTGACATGGCCACCGTACACCGCAGGTACACACAGTAGGGTGACACGTTATTGTGCGGTCCCGGTGAGTCCCAACCTCAACCAATCAGTGCGGAGTTCGCAAACTGATGATTCAAAATTCAACCATTGTTTCGTGGGCATTTTTTTTCTGTACTTACTAATATTATAAAAAGCTAAAGTTTGTGAGTTTGAGACCTTGTAGGGGATAATCTCTGAATCTACTGAACCGATTTAAAAAATTCTTTCGCTTATAGGAAGCTACGGTGATCCTGAGTGACGTAAGGTACTTTTTATCCCAGAATTCCCGCGGGAACTCCAAAATTACCGCGGGTGAAACCGCGGGGTCAGCTAGTTAATAATAAATACTAGTTAGTTTCCGATTCAGTACTTTCTTCTTTCTTTCTTTGACTTTCGCATATAATTAATCTAACCAGTTTCAAGTAAAATATTTAAGATAAATGTATAAATCTGTAAGCATTTAGCATCATTGAACAGTTTTAAATTGCAAGTCATGGTACCTAAAAATTACTCTTGCGTCACTGAAAATTATTGTCCAATACAGCACCATAGAACATAACAAAATCTACTTTTATCCTTTTTTATCGACACGAAAATAAAATTGATGGAACCGCCATCTTTGATTCCCGCCAAAAAATCTGATTCGGTACCAACTTATTTACTTTTTAAAAGTATTTACCTACTCACCACCAATACCTGTACATAATATATTAGGACAAACTAGCGATGCATATCGTTACAAGCGATCAGTCCGAGTGTCCGTATCGGAACGCATGTTTCCGAACACCTATTTCCTAGATTAGCTTTCATTGTGTGTTGTGTTTTTTGTCAATGATAATGATAACTTTATTAATCCTAACTAATAATATAGCTGTAAATTGTTGTTTGTTACGCCTTCACGTCTTATCAGCTCAACCGATCATCATGAAGTTCTGTATACACGTTATCAGGGATACAGAGAAGACATGGGGTGCTGTGCGGAACTTCTGATATTACCGCGGCTGAAACCGGAGTAAGAGCCAGTTTTAAAATGAACTTCAAAAGAGATACGAAATCAGTTTTGTGATAAAATACGTACAATCGTATGTGTAAAACAGTTTAAGAATTATGCAAGTGCTTCTAATTTGGGATAAATTAGCAATTTGGTATCAAGAAAAAATTTGCACCCGCTTCTTAGACTGTTTCACTCACAAAATTCGCTTTTTAGATTCAGGCAGGCAGTTGAAGTCACTGAGAGATGCCTTGTATTCAGTTATCTATTGTTTTTATCCTTCGATCAACATTACCAATTTTTATCTTTCAATTGTTTAAGATATTTATTTATCCAATCTCTTGTTAAAGTTGTAAATGTTAGGTGCCAAGACCACTACTTCTGGTTGCTTTTTAATGTTTATTGGTCAATTAATTCTTATGTGTAATTATCAATTTGGATAGGTTAGAAAGAGAGAAAAAGAAAGAAAAATATTCTGATGTTTGGTTGTGACTTGTGACCATCCAATTATATCTAGGCCATTATTTCCAACGCCAACAGCGTGTTTATACTAGACATCTATACATATAAAATGCTTTGTCCTGAATGACTGATGGATCAACGCACAGCCTAAACCGCTGATCGTAGAGATTTGAAACTTGGAGGATGTGTTCGTTGTATGACGTAGGCATCCGATAAAAAAGGTTTTTTGAAAGCTCAACCCCTTAAAGTATGAAAAGGGGTTGCAAAGTTTTTATGGAACAATTCCGCGAGAACTTCGAAATTATCGCGGGTGAAACCGCGCGGGCCAGCTAGTACGTAATAATATAGTGTAATATAATTGGGTATTCTCCAAGGTTTGAATATCAAAATTCTAATTAGTCCGTCAGTTAGAAAATAAAAAAATAATAGACACGTATTTTTTGCTTTTTCAATTTAATGAAAATGAACATAGATAAAGCGCATTAAAGTTTAGGGTGGGGGGCTCGTGACGTCAATATTCATTATAAGCGCCATACAAACCGTATTGAATTGTGACGTCACGCGAAATTTCAACTCAATGTATCTCTGTTATTTTTTGAGTACGTAAAAAAAGAAAAAATACGTGTCCAATATTTTTTACTAATCTACACGACGGACAAAAAAAAATTTTTTTGTCAAGTAGCCAATTGTTTGTGTTAGGTATAATATTGTGTAGCTCTATATTTCTATCGGTCAAGCCAGAACGTATAAAATTGTGCCGTAACAGTGCGATTAGAAACACACCTTGCGCTGAACTCACTATTGGTTTCTACAATGTTTCTACATCCTTAACGAAAGGGAAAATAATCTAGGTCGTAAGCTAGACGTTGAGCTTATCGAGCTGTTTTAAAGGATTCTAATAAAATAAAACTGCACAAAGCGCGTAATCAACCGTGTGACTTAGGCTAATTGGCTTTTTTTTTCTAAATTCTATTTAACACAGTTTGACAGTAAAAAAATTATGGATAAGTACATATTTTTTGCTTTTTCAAATTAATGCACATATACCTAAGACAAGACTATACAAGACAAACTAAAAAAAATTAATCAAATAGCCTATTAACTCCATTTAATCGAATACTAGTTCCCGCGGAGTTATTTCGGAGTTCATGCAGGAATTCCGGGATCCTTTTCCCTTGGTACCCCTGAGGCGTGAAAGCGTAGGTAACAAACAAACAAACATATTTTCGCAATAGTAAGAAAGAATTTTCGAAAAAAATAATCATAATTTTAGAACTTTAGAACTGACAATATTTCATACAAACTTTTTGACTGGAAGAAATCCCCTCGTGGGGTAAGCCCGCCTGTCAGCATAAATTGCCTGCTTATTTTAATTTTAGCAATTTGTAAAAACTTTGTTTATGTTCAATAAAGTATGTAAACAAACAAACATTTTCAACCCCTTTTAATTTAAGCAATTAGGTAGTTACTTTAATTGAAAAGTGTTTTTGTTTTTGAAGTCAATAGATCAGGTTTTTTGTACCACTTGCAAAGTTTAGCCCGCCCTTTCTAGGTCTAGCTCCAGTAGTTTTGCTTGACCGTTGATGAGTCACTGAAGAAGTTTTTTTAGTTAATAAAAATAATAATAGATAGGAATAATTTTGCTTATGAACGTTTTAAGTTTGAGTCTTATAAATACAGACCCTACTGTGCGAGCAACGGTCTGTGACGCATACACAACCAACTATGCTAGAAAGTTGATTAACTAAATAGTAAATATGGTGATATGACTCACAACTTGGTTGATTCGTGGAATTTACATCGCATTTACTGGAAGTTACAACCGCTCGCGCTACGACCAATGATATTACAAACTAATTAAGCTCTATTTGTATAACGCTATTCATAATTATGATTAATATTAATTAAGGTAATTATATTACTCATAATGTTGATAATTAATAATTTTATACACGTACAAATTATTGCATCACATTTTAATTTTCTAATATTTTTGTCCAATCAATGAGGTGAATTCCAAATTTCATCCAAATTCGTCCAGCCATTTCAGTGTGAAGGAGTTAGCAACCATACTTACACACACACAAACTTTCATTCATCTAATATTAAATCTAATTGTATCAAAATCATTTCTCTGACAAACCTATTGTCATCTCCTATTCATAGACCCAAATTTATCTTAGTGTTCCCGCAGGAACTCTTTGTTTAGAAATAATAAGTAGGTATCTCTCCTATATCATTCGGTGGTACTATTGAGCGAAATAAATTTGTATTAGAATCGCTTCAGTAGTTCCATAGTTTACCTTCTAAATGCAAACTTACAGACTTTATGTCTTTATGTATATTATTAGTGTGGAAAGCAAATACTGTGTCATTTTTCGCACACCAATGACGCATCTATGTTTTTTTTTTATATTACATCATTTGTCAGAAGCGAAGATGCTATCAGTCGTTTAATGTCGTTAACATAACGTATAGTTATATACCTACTGCTACTATAGAGGGGCTTTGTCATCTAATTTATTCAATTAAGGTACTATACGTCACGCGTGGACTTCATATTATTTTAAGTGTTTCTTAAAATATGAATCACATTACGTGGAAACGCAAGCTAGAAGAAAAGGTAGGTACACTACAGATTTCGTCACCTTCCACAACCTCTGTGAATGAAGCGCGAAAGAGACAAACGCAATAGAAAACAGATGTTCTCCTGATTTTTCTTTCAAAATTGAATCAAGTTTTTTTTAAGATTATTATAAAAGGACTTGCTTGAACTATGCCTAAAAAAAATTTAAATCGGTTTAGTTTTTGAGTTTATCTATTAGGTATAAACAAACGAACAAAAAAATCAAATCTTTTCTGTTTATAATAGGTACATATTAGTATATATTTGTGACAATAATCGAATAATGAATAATATGTTTCGACTCCTTGCTTAACTTTAGATACATCTTATATAATATCTGTATTTTTGTTAAATATTAAGGTGAATAAGTAGTTGCTGAATTTGTGTGTGAAATCAGCAGCTAGCAATTTCAGCAGTACCTAAATTTTTGCTCGAGACCTCTGTTACGCGTCACGAATCTTAACACAAAATCGTCAATTGTTATAATAAGGGGCCTAATAAACCAGTGAGTTAGTCTAGTGAGTGAGTGAGTGAGTCATAACGACAAAATAACAACTTGATCTGACCAACATACCTATTCGAATGACTCATGCAAATTAAATTACGAATTATATTATTACCCGTTATGTTCCTATGAATCAAAAGGTACGGTACCTATGTTACTTTCAATCCTCAAACAACGGCTCAGGGGCCGTATTTTGAATCACTGGAATTACTTCCACACACGGAACCTCGAATTCACATGCAAATGCCCATACATTTTTTTAGCATTCACGCGTGAATCTTGCAATTCCGTGTGCGGAAGTAATTCAAGCGATTCAAAAATACGGCCCCAGATTGTCTGCAGAGAATAATTTTAAAAATGAAGCACGTTTTGTATTGTGACTATTGTCTATCAGATGAATAAGAAATCTGACTGTTGGTTGTATGTCGATTGAAAACTCAACGCAAAAAAACAAGTAGGTAGGTACAGAGGGAAAATTTGACTGATTAGTGAAAAACCTGTGTGAAAACCTATTATGCTTCAAGAATTTTTCTAATTCGGCACAACATTTCCTTTGAAATTTTTAAAAGCATTGAAAAATGGTTTTTAGAAATTCACCCCCTGAAGTGGCAAGAGTAATCCGCAGGAGGGACTGCTGGTAAGTCATCATCATCATATCAGCCGTAAGACGTCCACAGCTGGACATAGCATAAGGATCGCCATAACGCCCGCTCCTGCGCTTCCTGCATCCAGGAGCGGCTCGCGACCTTCACCCTCGCCGCACTCGAGAAATTTCCTGTTCCATCAGTCATCAGTTCTTCGAGCGACGTGCCCCGCCCACTGCCACTTGAGGTATGCTATTCTTGGGACTGTGTTGGTAACCTTGGTTCGCCTGCAAATCTCCTCATTTCCGGTTCGATCGTCCAACGAAACATTGAGCACACCCTCTCCATAGCCCTTTGGGTGACCGTGACCTTCTTACGAGGCGCATAGAGAGCGACCACCTCTTAGTGCCTACCGTAAGTCATTACTGGCAAGTGGCAACACACACGGGTGGAAGACTTTTGTCTTGACACTGCGATATTTGAGACGAAAATATTCTTCGTAACCACCCGAACGCTGGTAAGTGATACTTTTAAATCTTCGAGCAGGGTTATACTTGAAACATTCGCATTTATAATGTTGGTTAGAATAATATCGATCACAATTAATGATCTCTTATACAGTGTTTACAATTTTACGTCACTGTCAATTGAAATCCAATGAAAAATAAACGTTATTCCTATGATATTAAAGTTAATATCAGCTTTATTACCGGTAAATGTATGTTACGCACCTATGATGCTAACCGACCGGCGCCTGAGTGCCTGAGTGTGAACACAGCTCTAATAGCTCAGTTAGCGCAACCTTGGCTAGAACTTAGAGCAACCAACAAACAAGACGAATTGTATTGTAGTTGTAAGTAGTATATTTTAATTAATGATTTAATTATAGCACTCCGCCTATGGACTGGCAATTTTTGAAGATGAAAACCGGTCAAGCGCGTGTCGGAAAGACCTGTGAGGGTTTCTGTAGTATGGAAGAACTTAGCTTTCAGATTTGAAATTCAATGTCAAAGTTTGGATGGATGGATAGTGGATACTACTCCATCACTCCAGAAAAGCTAAACGGAGTTGGATAGAATTTGGCACAGAGATAGATTTTAACGAGGAATAGGGTACTTTTTATTACGGAATTCTCGCGTTCTCTTAAATAAGGTACCTACCTACTACGGGTAAACTGCGTGGAACAGCTAGTTCATAAAAAAAAATAAAATTTGTCTTCAACTAAGAAAAAAGTCAGAAATGTCATTTGTTTTGTCTCATTTTGCTTAAAATTTTATTTTTTCTTTCTTTCTTTCTTCTTTCATTATTATTATCAAGACGGAAGACCTAAAGAAGAACCCAAAAATAGTATATTTCATTATAAGTGCGGAAAGCCTGTCATTGCAAAGAGTTCCGACAAATGTCTACCCGAGCCGAGGCGCAGCCGAAGGTGAGGGTTGACAGTCGGAACTAGTTGCAATGACGGTTCCGCACGTGTACTGAACAACTATTTTTAATACAGTTACGAAAAAATTAAGCAATTTAATAAAATATCAAAAACACAACAAACTCAACTAAGTTCCAACTGTGATCAAGAGATGGCGCTAGTCGTATTAGTAATGCGAAACCTACGTTTCGCAATGCAAAAAGTGTGTCAAAGTCGTGTCGCCATTTTTGACAGTTGGCAAAGAGAACGCACGAGTTCGGGAAAGGTAAAGAAAAAGCTCGAGTAT
This sequence comes from Zygaena filipendulae, assembly GCA_907165275.2. Taxonomy (NCBI): domain Eukaryota; kingdom Metazoa; phylum Arthropoda; class Insecta; order Lepidoptera; family Zygaenidae; genus Zygaena; species Zygaena filipendulae. The sequence continues at coordinate 275,810 of OU015676.1, forward strand.
GTAATAGCCCACTTCCCGAACGCTATACGTCCCTGCAATATGCCACTTTTTGAGCAACTGTATTAAAAATGTTATTATAGTCTACGCATTGACTATTACATCACGACATATAGAAGTATAGTAGCTGTGCCCCGCGGTTTTATACCCGCGTGAGTTTTGAAATTCTCACGGAAACAATTTTTTTCTAAAATAAAAGTAGCCTAAGTTACTCTTTATTTTTTTTTATGTATGTACCGTACTTATATACTTTCATAACTATGCATTTAGTGAAAAGCTGTTAATTTGAAATTACAAACAGGCACTTCAATTTTATTCATATGTATACATAGATGCATAGACTTGCCCGGTACTCGCGGTTTCACCTGCGTAAAACCACAGAATAAATACTGTAAAACGCCTTTAACACATCTTGTTTATAACTACGAAGTGCGACAAAACAAAGCCTATTTATATTTCCGACGTATGTATTAAGATGACATGGTCGATGTTTTAGTAAACGTAATAACGAGACTCGTTAGCTCAGTAGGTAAGAGCGCCGATATACAATCAGCTTTGACCATCGGAGGGCGGAGGTTCAAATCCTTCACGAGTCAGAATAGTTTTTCTTTTTTTTCACTTTTATGCTTTTGATTTTCATGATACGCGTTTGAATGTAGAATATAAAGAATTAGAAAATAAATTACATCTAACAAAAAGACACTTCAATTTTATTTATATGTATAGATGTATAGATTTTATCAAAAGGCAAACCTACTACAATCTCAAGCAGTTTACCCTCCTTCCTAGTTACCTTCCCCTAGTTACCATCGAACCTACTAGAAATTAAGGCGGAAATGTAAAATCGAAATGGTTGTATCGATTTAAGAATAAATATGACATCTAATTTTTATGTAATAGTAAGTAAACATAATTATTATACAACGTGTTAATAAATTAACTGAAAACTAGAAACTAGTTTGCTCAGAATCAACTAGCAAATCGATCGCACTATGTTTTAATATGGGTTATTTTTTTTTTCATCTTTATTAGCCCATGTCTAAATTATTTATAATACAATATTTGCGCGCCGCCCGCAGCAAAAAAGTTCGAATCGGTAGGCGCGGGCGTAGCGCTTGGAATATCGTAGATAGGTCACCTCCAAACTAATGTTGAATAACTTTTAAAGTACCTACCTATACATTTTTTCGACATAAAATATATTTTTATCATATTATTGTTTTTTTTTTAATGGGGTGTACCAGGTTTTCAGTTAATTCATTAACACGTTGTATAAAGAGTAAAGTAAAAATAGGTAAGTACAGCCAAAACACACAAAAGACATTAGGCCGAAATGAAAAATCGAAGTAACATTAAAAAAAGCCCGCTATAATAGACAGTGGTCAGTGGCTGGTTGGGTCACAATGGACGCGCTATATCATTGTAACAGCCGGCTTTACCCGCCCCGTGCCCGGATTACGCGCGGGTTTTAATTGACTGGAGTGTCTGCAAGAGTGGAGTTTGGAGTAACGCCCGCCGGAGGCTGTGGCCCGTATTGTTCGGGTGATATAGTGTTATTGTTTCCACAAAGGTTGGGTCGGATTAGAGATCAGGAGATCGGCTCAGTTCGTAATCGGAGACATTTTGGGCATGAATGTAAAAAATATATAATAACTGTTTCCCGCGGTTTAATTTCGGAGTTCCCGCGGGAATTTCGGGTTAAAAAGTACTTACCCTATACACCTGTACACCTGTACACCATTCTCTGTACACCTGGCAACGTGTAGGTACGCAAAATTTCATGGTGATCAGTCCGTCAGTATATATACCTCACCTATATTATATTTGCGTGTCATTCGCATGACACATCCGACATAGCCAACAATTTTATCGCCATTGTTCCCAATGGCTGCCATATTTGTTGTAAAACCTTCGGTAGTGGTACCAGTGCAGGTGTGTCATGATACGTATACACACTTATATTTTTTTTAATTTAATATAGGTATATAGTGATATCTCATACTTTACAAAGTAAAAACCATATATGTACTCTACGTCGTATAATTTTACCCACGTGAATTTCTGGTCTCCCTCGAGAACTCTACACAGATACAGTACGGTACTCTTCAACCGACACGCCAACACTCGGTCGAATCAGAATTCCCTCAGGAACTTAAAGTAGGAATACAAAGTACCTATAACAAGTAATTATTTTATGTAAGTACTAGCTGTGCCCCGCGGTTTCACCCGCAGTAATTTCGGAGTTCCCGCGGGAGTTCCGGGATAAAAAGTGCTCTATGTCGTTCTCTGTAGGTACCCCTGATAACGTGCATGTCAAATTTCATCCAAATCCGCTCAGCCGTTTTCGCGTGATTGAGTAACAAACATCCTAACATCCACACTTTCACATTTATAATATTAGTAGGAAATATGGCCTATCTATCTATAGGTACTAAAAATTAATTCTAAATTAACTCTGTTAGCCTTAACTACTTAACTGATCATTATGAAATTTTACACATACTTTGCCAGAGGTACAGAAAATTATATGGGGTACTTTTTAGCCTGAAATTCCCGCAGGAGTTCCTAAATTAATGCTGACGAAACCACAGGAAACAGCTCTTAAAGAATACATATAGCCCTGTATGCTACCTCCGTGCCAAGTTTTGTCTACATCCGATTAAAATTCCGTTGCCCTCGCTCAGTGTCGATAAGCGTGCTAATGAGTAATGCAAGTTGCAATAAACACCCGGCAGGGGGCGCACCTGCGTCGCTATTGTCCTCCGATTGCGGTAGGATTGTGGACGAGTCGCACGTGACCCGCTGCTTGCAGTCCCGTGCGATTAGGGTTGCCATCTTGAAATTAGTAAGTTTTTATATCTACTACATATGCTCAACTAGCTGTCGCCTGCGGTTTCACCCGCGTAAACGAATTTCCCGTGGGAATTCCAAGATAAACTACATATATGTATAAACCTTCCTCTTGAATCACTCTATCTATTAGTGAAAACCGCATGAAAATCCGTTCAGTAGTAGGTATTTGAATTGATTGCGAACAGACAGACCGACAGACGCGGCGGTGGACTTTGTTTTATGATATGTAAGGATACAGGATCGAAGTAGAAATGAGGAAATCCGCAGACGTAACCAACGTTACCGCGCGATATAACAGCAAACTTCAAGTGGCAGTGGGCGGGGCACATCGCTCGATGAACTGATGAGCGATGGAGCAGGAAAGTTCCCTAGTGACAACTACGGACCGGAAGATGCGGCGAGGGTAGGCCCGCTACAAGGTGTACCGATGACTTGGTGAAGGTTATAGGACACCATAGGGCTCCACGCATACACACGCGCAGACACACACACATACAAATACACCCAAGCAATCTTAGTTAGTAATTATTGTTATTTTTGTTTCTTGATTCGATTACTATAATATATTTTATGTAAGAGCGATGAGCGAGGTCTCCTGATACAGGTACTTTTCTACTTAAAAGGAGACCTCAACCTTGTACTATTTAGATGTAAGTAATAAACAAATAAATATTTATTATTATATTATTATTATTATTATAGGATGAGGGAAGCGCAGGACCAGTCGTTGCGGCGATCCCTGGAGGAAGCCTATGTCAAGCAGTGTACGTCAATACTAGCCGTTCCTCGCGGATTACAACAGTTCCCGCGGAAATTCCTTGATAACAAGTACCCTATGTCCTTCTTTGTACCCCTGACAACGTGTATGCAAAATTTCATGATGACCGGTTGAGTAGATGAGGCGTGAAAGCGTAACAAACAAACAAACTCACATTCGCTTTTAAGGAACGTAAAATGGATAAATGCCTATATGTCATTTTTATTGAGCTAAAATCCGAACGAGTAGCGAAAAGCCGGACATATCCGGACTCCGGACAAATTCGAACGATTGGTGACCCTAAGTGCAACGTGTGCACATTTGACTCATAATAAGAGTGTACACGTGCGAAACTATCGTTTTATATATTTATATTATTTTATATGAATTCGCTCTGGACATTCTACAGCTATGGCCTCCGACCTAAGAACACAGACTTGAAGAAGTATGTACTTACTTATAAGTGTATATAGTGTCTGTTTGTAATTCAAAATTAACAGCTTTTCACTTAATGCACATGGAACTTTGGTATAAATCAATTTTATTTATTTTTTTCTGCCTGCCTGTCTGTTTGTTCCAGCTAATCTCTGAAAAAGCTGGACCAATTTTAACGGGACTCCCACTGGCAGATAGCTGATGTTATAAGGAGTAACTTAGGCTACTTTTATTTTTGAAAAAAGAGTTCCTGCGGAATGCCGAAACTCAAATCCTTTCTTAGTGCACCTTAGTTTTTGCTTTTATATATGTATACTAGCTATCCCGCGCAGTTTCACCCGTGAAAATTTCGGAGTTCCCGCGGAATTGTTCCATACAAATTTGCAACCCCTTTTAGAGGTTGAATTTTCAAAAATCCTTTCTTAACAGATGTCTACGTCATACAAAAAACACACCCTCCAAGTTTCAGGTCTCTACGATCAGCGGTTTAGGCTGTGCGTTGATCCATCAGTCATTCAGGACAGAGCATTTTATATGTATAGATAGATATTAGACAACTTGTCTATATTATATACAAACTAGTTGTGCCCTGCGGTTTCACCCGCGTTAATTTCAGAGTTCCCGCGGGAATTCCGGGATAAAAAGTACCCTATGTGTTAATCTGATGTATAAGCTATATTATTATAAAATTTCATTTAAATCCATTCAGTAGTTTTTGTGTGAGAGAGTAACAAACATCCATCCATCCATACATTCTTACAAACTTTCGCATTTTTTAATATTAGTAGGATTATCTAACATGTTACATAGTCTGTACGCACCCTAACACGTATTGAACAACAAAGCCGCCACAAGTTGTATAACGGTGCCAACTAACCATTTTAGTGGTATAGTGGCGGCGCATTAACTAATTGCGATGGGCCGTTAGTGCAGCGCTAGGCGCGTGCCGCGGCATCCGACGACGCTGTTAAACAACCGTTATAGGAGTTGTATAGGAGGACTATTTGCGTAGCTTCAGTTCACAATCATAACATTGAATCTTGATTGTGTTTGATAACACCCGTTGGTGTGGTGGTTCGCAAACGGAGTACTGCGCTAAGTGTCACGGGGTCGATTCCCGCAACAGAGTAAACAATTTTAATGTGATGAATATTTCTTACTTTACCTACTCTAAGCCTTGTTGTGTTAGTACTTGTATATACTAGTCGATCTGCACGGTTTCACTCGCTTTAATTTCGGTGTTCCCATGGAAATTCCGACACAAAAGTACCCTATGTCACTCAGGAATACTGAAGCATTCTATAAGTGCAATAAGTTTTTTAATCGACTCAGTAGTTTTAAGTTTTTCCATTGCAAATAAACATACAAAAATTCTAATATTTTCTCTTTATATCGGTTGTCTTAGTTTGAGATCAGTCCCCTTAACCAAGTTGATCGTTTAGAAGAATCTTCACAATTAAAAGTCTAGTTTTGTGACATTAAGTTAAGTTTATTAAATCCGAAATCGTCAACTTGGCTGAGGGCGCTAGTGTGTAAAAAAATCGTCAAACCAATAAAGTTGGACATTCTATCCGGTTCCTATAGGTACAATACCACCCAGTGTCTTATCTTATCTTAGACAATGGGGTGGGCGAGCAAAGCCTTCGACCTCGACCTGTGGGATCTTTTGTACCACCCACCCAGTGCCACTTACCTCCATCTACTAGTGTCCCAACATAGGTCAGTGGGACGGTGTGCAATTAACCCGAATCATATTCCGTGGGACAGATTAACGTAGGTAATTATAATACAAGGTGACCGCTGACTCAAGCTCGTAAACGTTTTATTCTTAACTATAGCTATACCTAGAGTTGCCACCTTTTTTTGGAAAAAATATAGTATTTTTCCGAAAAAAACGTGCAAAAATATAGTATTTTTGGGAAATGCAGGGAAAAACGACGAGGGGTAGCCCGACGAGGGGATCCCCCCCCCCAAATGTTAAAAATATTACATTACTAGCTGGTCCCCGCGGTTTCACCAACGGGACTTACGGAGTTCCCGCGGGAATGCCGGCGCAAAAAGTACCTATACTATGTCCTTCTCTGTACACCTAAAAACGCGTGTGCGCATGACGGTCGGTTGAGCGATAATTACAAAAATACAGTTTACTAGTCGTGCCCCGCGGTGTCACCCGCGTTAATTTCAGAGTTCTCGCGGGAATTCCGGGATAAAAATTACCCTATGTGTTAATCTGATGTATAAGCTATATTATTGTAAAGTTTCATTTAAATCCATTCAGTAGTTGTTGCGTGAAAGAGTAACAAAGTCCATCCATCCATCCATCCATCCATACATACATACAAACTTTCGCGTTTATAATATTAGTAGGATGTACCACTGCCCCGCTAGAGTAGTGAGGAGTAGGCTAGTAGCAATATATATCTACAGTATCCAGCTATAAGCCAACAACAGTGCGAGCTATGGGTATCGGTCGTGTAATTACATGGCAATTTTGTCATTGTGTTGCTATAGATGGCACGCCGGGGTTCCGTGCCATTGTGCCGAGTCCCATTGTGGCCCACTTGTGAGTTGCGACCAGCCGCGGCCGGAGCGTATGTTGGAACTACCTACACGTTTCGTGCGCACGCGCATCCGTGGACGATCTGAGCGTTCGTTGGCTTGTACTTTAGCGCAAGGTCGTGGATTCTATAGACCTACTATTAAAGTATTGCCAAAATATCTATGGAACCATCAAGTCCATAAACAACGCAAATAAAGCTATCTTAGCTCATGTAACTGCATCATTTTCTAATAATGATAATATAGGTACAATGTCCTTAATATTATAAATGCGAACTGATTGTTTGCTTCATAATTGCGTAGAATGCTTTCACGTCTTAACCACTCAACCGATTATAGTAAAATTTTGCTTACACGTCAGGGGTACGGAAAAGAACATTGGATACTTTTATCCCGGAATTTCTTCGTAAGCTTCAACATTGACGCGGGTGAAACCGCGGGGAACAGCTAGTACTTCGAATGTTGGTTTGTTTGTAACGCTTACACGACTTAACTAGGTACCTACTCAACCGATAATCAAAAAACTTTGCGTGCACGTGACCAGGTCCACAAAGAGGGGCACAGGGTACTTTTTATCGCGAGATTCCTGCGGGAACTCCAAAATAAACACGGGCAAAATAATTATCTTATGTTATGTTTAGAACGAAAACGTTTTTCGAACAGGCCTTCCATGCATGGTGAGCGCGTGCACGTGGCTAAACGAGGTCACAACAGTGCCGCGGCACGCCTGAGTTGCATAAGCCATAATCATTTGTTATTTACTTCTATGCTATAGCGCATACTCGTTAGGTTCTATAAAAGTTCACTGCTTTACAAAGACCTATAGTTAACCCGAAGTCAACACATCGATTCAACCGTTTCAGAGATTGGCCGCAACAGACTGATAACAAAAATGAAAAAAATAAAAATTTATCGTAGTAGGTACCTACCGTTTAGTGAAAATCTGTTAATTTGGAATTACAAACAAACACTTCAATTTTACTAATAGATATGCATAGAAGCATAGACTAGCCGCACCTCTCGGTTTCACCTGCGTAAAACGCCTTTAACGTGAAGATAATATTATCTTGTTTACGACTTCGACAAAACAAAGCCTATTTATATTGCCGACGCACATAATATTATGATGATGTCACTTTTTAGCACATAGTCGATATTTTAGTAGCTGTAGTAACAAGACTCGTTAGCTCAGTAGGTAAGAGCGCCGATATAGAAGCAGTTTTGACCATCGGAGGGCGGAGGTTCAAATCCTTCACGAGTCAGAGTAGCTTTTTTTCAGTTTCATTCCTTTGATTTTCGTGATGCGCGTTTGAACGTAGAATATAAAGAATTAGAAAATAAATTACATCTTAAATGACAAAATTAAAGTAACTTCGTGAAAGAGCACAAATCCATTTTACTAGTAAAATAAATAATGAAAAATAGAAAAATACTTATATCACACGCTGCTCCTGTATCAATAAAGGTCTCCCCATTTATATCTTAAATGACAAAATTAAAGTAACTTCGTGAAAGAGCACAAATCCATTTTACTAGTAAAATAAATAATGAAAAATAGAAAAATACTTATATCACACGCTGCTCCTGTATCAATAAAGGTCTCCCCATTTATATTATATTATACTCGCATTATGTCGGCCTGACGATGCCGTCGCCACAGAGTCGATACCTATGTGGGGAGACCATGGAGGACTCGTAATCATATCACAGACCAATCCCTAAACTAAATAGTAGTACTTCCATAACAGTGTGACCTTACTTTTACCAATGAGAAGTCAAAAATTTGTCGATATCGATATTTTTTTAGTTACTGTTTTTTTCAGCCCTAGCAGTGAATGTTGCGTCTGCCCCCGCCGTAAATCAGTGAAAAGTGTTTAGAACAAAAATGCTCCGATGCGCTCTCCAGTCGTCCTCCATGGTGGAGACCCATGATGCAGGTGAATCTTTGTTATGCATGAGAAAAATTAGCCCTCTATAGGAATTTTCACGGACCTACGTGTTGTATGACATCACTATAAAATATGTCTGTGGGAATTTTGTTGTTTGAATAAAGTTACACACGAGTTTGTTCATCGCAACTTGAGATTGTTTAACCAATGTAGGTACCTACTCAATACTCCACATGAGATAATTTTATATTCTGCGTTAGAACTTGGAGTTACAAAACTCTGCAACAGTTCGAATCACACCAACAACGTCTGCACGGCCACCTTTTTTTTATTTATTTATTCGTTTTTACAAAGCAAGAAATTTACAAACCTCTTCGAAGGATCGAACTCAGCAGTGTCGTGTACTAGGGTATATTAAAATAGTTTCAAACATATCCCCAAGATGGCGTTAACCGTTAAGTTATTAAATTGTTATTGTGAGAAGTCAAACTAGCGCCGCGGCCGAGCCTTGTCGAAGACGATTTTGATCGCTATGCAAGTAATGCAATGACACATAATTTGATTGCTTCTAAACCCAGCCAATGAGTATTGAAGTGACGTCATTTTCTAGCATAGATTGGATGTTTTTGTATTTGGCGCAACAAGACTCGTTAGCTCAGTTGGTAAGAGCGCCGATATACAATCATCTTTGACCATCGGAGGGCGGAGGTTCAAATCCTTCACGAGTCAGCCTTTTTTTTTTCAGTTTCATTCTATTGATTTTTTTAAAACTTTGTAAAATAAATGATTAGAATAGAATAGAACTTTTATTTAAGTAACAGATTCATGAATGTTTCATTCCTTTTATTTTCGCGATGCACATTTGAACTTAGATGAAAAGAAATGACATACATTATATTTTAGGTCAAAGTTAAAAATATAAATTTACTAGCTGTCCCCCGCGATTTCATCCGCGGTAATTTCGGAGTTCCCGCAGGAATTCCGGGAAAAAATTGAACCCCTGTCAGTAGTTTACGGTGTTTAGCTGTTCCCCGCATTAGTGCCGGAGTTCCCGCGGGAATTCCGGCATAAAAACTATCCTATCTTTTAAGTTGCAAAATACCATATTATAACCATACTATAAATGGTTGCAAAATTTCATCAAAATCCGTTCAGTAGTTTCGGAATCAATCGCGGACAAACAACGTGACACGTGATTTATATATATTAGATAAAATACATCAAGTGTATCCCCACTAGTAAAATGGGCATGTTGACTAATTTTTTTTTTAGTCCGTCTTGTATATTATTAAAAATTATATATTTTATATTTATTAAAAAATATTGGACACGTATTTTTTCTTTTTTTACGTAATCAAAAAATAACGGCGATATATTGAGTTGAAATTTCGCGTGACGTCACTATTCTGACAGTTTGTATGGCGGTTTTAGCGGTTAGTGACGTCACCCCCTCACCCTAAACTTTAATGCGCTTTATTTGAATTTATTTGAAAAAGCAAAAAATACGTGTCTATTGCTTTTTTTTTTCTAACCGACGGACTAATTAGAATTTAGATTTTCAAAAGTAGTCCACATCCCCAATTGACGTCATGGGGGACTACTAAGTCCACTAATAATAAAATAATACTCCAAACTTCAATATACGTGTCTACTATTTTTTTATGTAACTGAAGGACTTCATAAAATTTTGTGTCTCATACTTCGGGCACATACCTATTATAGGTACACCGGGTTACACACACGCTTAGTGAGCAATAAAATATACTTGAATACTTGATTGCCCATCCACAATGCCTACAGATAGGTAGGTATAAAACCAGGGAGGTAGGTAAGGTAGGAAACGAAAACCAAGGAAACAAGTCGTAAACAATACAATCGTTTTATTTACTTTTATACCAACAATATATTTGCAACGTCAAGTGCTTTTACTGATATCCGACTCCAGCGTCCGTACAACGAAGCCCATAATATGTAGACGGACAATCAACCCGGTCGGTGCTTGGGTTGATCCGATAAAAGCCAACCTTCTACGGTCTTTTATTGGATTTAAACCCGAGAACGGCAGGCTTTTATCGGGTTTAAACTCAAGCACCGGGTTGATTGCCCGTCTACACTCACAATTACACCTGTGGGAGCTACAGAGTTACTCATTTGGTCTACGCCTAGCCTAAAGTACAAAACTAGTTTCATATCGCTACCGGTTGTTTTATTGTTACGACAGGGATGTGAAAAAATAATCGATTTTTAAATTAATCGATTGTTTTGATCGATTTTATAATAATCGATTTGAATTAACAAAAATCGATTTTAAGAAATCGATTATTATTATTGAGAAGAGAAAAAATCGATTTTTTATTGATTGATTTTTTTCCTTCTACGTCACAACCCCTACGTTACGGTGAAAGTGCGATATTGGTCATTGTCAACAACAGCCACAGACGACTTGGAATTATGCGTTTTGTTACTCGATTATACAATTAGTTTATATCATACAAGCCGATTAATATTGTACACAGATTATTTTATTTATACCGTAGAATTGTCAGCGTTACACAAATATTTACACGAGAGTAGAAAATATACGATAGAAAATGGTTTGATTTTAAGCAATAATTAAGAGATTTTATTTAATTGCAAATAGACATTGGAAATAAGCTATATTATGTATTGAAAAAAAAAATACTGTATATTTTGATTTTAATTCCAAGCTTATGGACATAGCGAAAATAGAAAAAAAAATCCAAATAAAATATTAATCAGTTTGTCTTTATATGTATCGACTATATTTATAATATGTATATTTTATATATCACTAGTATATATGGCGTTATACAAGGTACTATGTTTTCTGGGCACTTTGTGTTAGGTATGTATGTCTGTAGGTATATGTTAATCTCCAAAACTTACGAACTACATTACAATATGTATACATTATATATGCGCGCGACAGATCTACGATTATAAAATAATATATAATTATAATATATGTATCCAACATAATTATAAATATTGTCAATTTTTTATAACTTTTATAATACTTACTAATTTTCTTCCAAAAAAAACAAAAGGAGAAAATAATCTCTTATGAGCTAATATTTTTTACAGAAATCACTTAGAAAGTACAACATAGCGGTGACTTAAATAATTGTTTATTAATGTATAGTGATATAAATACCGTTGTTTGTCTGTATGGAGCTGTCAGTTCAAGCATTACTATACAAAGCTAGGTTACCTATTTACATTTATTTAAAACTACAAAATGTTACCGTCACATCGAGTAAACGGTCAAAAGCGATGTTGCCTTATTTCAAATATCACAACTCGGTGATATTTCGACTGGGAAGTTTGGTTTGTGGCAGACAGTGAGTTAAAAAATATCTTTTTTAATACACTTACTTACGTATGGAATATTTTTTTTACATTAAAAATTTAAAATAGCATAACTTTTATTGATAATAAGATAATAAGTAATAGGTTTCGTACATACAAAAACAAAACGAACAGACAAACAAATTAAGATAAAAAAATTTACAATTAATACAAAATATACATTCAACCGTCGTTCCTTTTGTTCGGACAGATTTTATAAATCTCGTAGTCATTTACAAGAGATGAGTTGGTTTTTCGGTGTTAATTTTAATATATAAAATTTAAATACATGGGTAATATCTAAAAAGCAATACTTTTATTTAGACTAAATCCTATCTATACGGAAGTTCGCTAAGAATTGTGTTCGCATAAAGAAAATCGGATTTCTTACAAAGAAATCCTAACATCAAAGGGAAAATAAAAAATAAAAATCTACATTTTTTTTTTTATACCTATAATAAAATTAATCAACTATGAAACTTCACGTACATGATGATCACAAATTGTGGAGAACGCGACAATCTCGTTACAAATAATCACATCATTCTGTATCTAATAATTACTACACGAGATCGATCTAAAAAAGCCACACTGACTTGCCGAAGCAACAAAAATTACTATTGATATTAAATTTTGAAAAAAAAAACATACATACAATCGAATGCATAACCTCCTCCTTTTTGGAAGTCGGTTAAGAATAAACCTATCTAGTTTGGTTTCATAATAATTGTGATTTAAAACTTCGAAGAAAAATTTAAGTTCTTAATATCCCACAAGATGGCGCTGTATCGTAAAAGAGACTATTTTATGATTTCTTTGATTTCAACGGTAGAAAATCGCGAAAATCTCTAGGAATTTTATTTTAAAATTTTTATAGTAAATTGGCAAAAAATAGGGCAATTTTGAAAAAAAAAACGTTTAATATGCCATTCGAATCTGTTTTTTAAAAGGATCTAAAGTTTCTATGGCAGTTATTTGACCTGGGAGCTCTCGCGGCGGATGTCAGTCAGACAGACCTGTCAGACCTCCAGTTGTTTATGTACGTCTGCCTGTGTGTATGTATGTAAAGTGACACTTAACGGTAAGGTTGTGTTAGTGAGGTGTGTGTCGTGTCGACGCGGTGTAGTCGGTTCGAGTCTCGTCCGGCGATCAACCCCCGTTGCTCGGCTGATCCTGGCAAACGAATAATGTATTTATTACTAGCTGTTTCACGCGGTTTCACCCGCGGTAATTTCGGAGTTCCCGCGGGAATTCCGGGTTACAATATAGCCTATGACTCTCACAAAATATGAGTAAAAGAATTTCCAAAATCGTTTTAGTAGATCCAGAGACAACCTCACAAACTTTACCTCTATAATATATACGAGTACTAGCTGTCCCCCGCGGTTTAACCCGCGGTAATTTCGGAGTTCCCGGGGGAATTTCGGGATGAAAGTACGTACAGAATAACGTTACGGCGCGTTACATGAGGGGAGGGGGGGTCGGAAGTTACCAAAAAATGCGTTACGGAATACCTGAACGCAATCCCATAAGCAACTATCGAAATTTCTGTTACGTGGGATTTGATGAATATTGTTACTTCTATAGCAAAATAAATGGTTCTCGATATCATCAAAATGTGCCTCACCGGTATCGCGTGGTCCACATGCTCCTTCGGGTAGGAGAAGTCCTCTGTCATTTGGTACTCTGCAACATACAATAACGATCAATTTTATACCTCTTTTCTAATTTAATTAAAAATGAATAGTTGAGATAGCTTTAATTAGTAAAGTAATCTCAACTTTGTAGTGAAGTGTGGAGTAATGTAGTGTGGAGTAGCGTTGGGCAGTGTATAACAGTGCATGTAGTTTAGTGCAGTGTATAACAGTGTAGTTTAGTGAAGTGTACGTAGAGCAAGGTAGTGCAGCGAGGAGCAGTTTAGTGCAGTGTATAACAGTGTAGTTTAGTGAAGTGTACGTAGAGCAAGGTAGTGCAGCGAGGAGCAGTTTAGTGCAGTGTATAACAGTGTAGTTTAGTGAAGTGTACGTAGAGCAAGGTAGTGCAGCGTGGAGCAGTTTGGTGCAGTGTATAACAGTGTATTTTAGTGAAGGGTATGTGGAGCAGGGTAGTGCATAGTATAACAGAGTAGTTTAGTGTACTGTGGATCAGGATAGTGCAGTGTGGAACAGTGCGGTGCAGTGTATAACAGCGCACTGTGGATCAGGATAGTACAGTGTGAAGCAGTGTAAATAATGTACATAGTGCAGTGTAGTGAGAATCAGTGTAGCTGTACCGTATTGTAGTGTGGTGTGGCGTGTTGTGTGTGCGTGTGTGGCGACTTACGCGAGTGCTGGCGGTGCGCGGCGGCGTCGGCCCGCTCCTGCGCGGCGGCGAGGCGGCGGCGCAGCTCGCGGCGCTGCAGCTCGCGGCGCGGCGCGGCGCCCAGCAGGCGGGACAGCGCGCGCTGCAGCCCGCCCGCCACGCCCGCCAGCCGCGCCGCCAGCAGCGCGCCGCTCACCGGGCCCTCTGCGACAACACACACAAACTATTACACACAATTACACACTATTACCCATAGTTAAACACTATTACACACTGTTACACGCTATTACACACATTTACGCACTATTGCATGCAGTTACACACACTATAACACACAGTTTCACACACAATTACTACCTATCACACGCAGGTACAAACAGTCACACACACCATTACACACTATTACACACTATTACACACCGTTATACACTATTACACACATTTACACACACTATTACACACAGTTTCACACACAATTTCTACCTATCACACGCAGTTACACACAGTCACACACACTATTACACGCTGTTACACACTATTACACACTGTTACACACTATTACACACATTTACGCACTATTGCATGCAGTTACACACACAATTACTACCTATCACACACAGTCACACACACTGTTATACACCGTTACACACTATTACACACATTTACGCACTATGGCATACAGTTACACACACTATTACACACATTTACGCACTATGGCATACAGTTACGCACACTATTACACACCGTTTCACACACAATTTCTACCTATCACACGCAGTCACACACAGTCACACACACTATTACACACCATTACACACATTTACGCACTATTGCATACAGTTACACGCACTATTGCATACAGTTACACACACTATTACACACAGTTTCACACACAATTACTACCAATCACACGCAGTTATACAGTCACACACACACTATTACACATAGTTACACACAGTTAAACCAGTCATACACAGGGGGACGAGGTTCAAATGCAGCTGATTCCGATTAACCCTCTGTCACCGAAACAAATATTCAGGAGGGCGAAACACAATTATTACACACTAGCTGAGCCCCGCGGTTTCACCCGTGGTAATTCCAGAGTTCCCGTAGGAATTCCGGGATAAAAAGTACCCTACGCCCTTTTCTGTACCCCTAACAACGTGCATGCCAAATTTCATCCAAATCCGCTCAGCCGTTTTCGTGTGATTGAGTAACAAACATCCAAACATCCACACTTTTACATTTATAATATTAGTAGGATTAATTATGTATTTATTTTTAAAAAGACCAACAGATTCAGTGAAAGTAACTAAGGATAGTCTTCAAAGACCACTTTCGTGTGACTGCAACGGTTAAGGCAGTTCCCGCCCCACAACTCACCCCAGTCGTCGTCGAGCAGCCGGCTGTCGTCCAGCTCCGACAGCGTGTCGAACGACACGTCCCTCTCCGGGGCGGCGTCGGGCGCGACTGACGCGACTGACGGGACTGACGGGACTGACGGGACTGACGGGACTGATGCGACTGACGCAGGCGGGGCGGGCGGGGCGTCGCAGGCCGCGGGCAGGTCGACACTCTCTGTAATACGCAGCAATAGATTTCGACGCTTGAAAGGCAATACTCATGATTAGTAAACTTACAGGATTTCAAGTTATTTAAAAAGAATTATAAAAGAAAACTAAATTTTTGGATCATTCTTTGTTTCTACCAGCCTACTGCCGACAAACTGCATAAATGAACAAATGATGCGCGTTCCATCTATTCTGTAGAAAGTATGACGGATAAAAATCGCTCTTAACAGTGGGCTGTTTGGCGGAATAATATTTGATGACACGACTGTCGTGTCAAGCACCAAGACGTGCCAAATGACACGCCTTTCGCTATGTGTAAGAAAAATGGTTTTACATTCTAATTTCACCCGAACTGTGGGCTTAATTGATGACACGCCTGTCGTGCCATCCACAACTAATCGATCGAGTGTAATTGTTTAAGTGACCGCTCCTCACCGGCGTCCTCCCCCCGCGCGGCCCGGCGCCGGCACGCGCCGCAGCGGCCCGCGCCCCCCGCGCCCCCCGCGCCGCCCCCCGCGCCCCCCGCGCGCGCGCTCACGGCGCCCGCCTCGGACACCGACAGCACCCGGCTCAGGATCTCCGTCAGCTGGTTAGCTGCGGGGAACAAACATTACACGTTCGGTTTTATCATTTTTTTAATAGTTAATTAGGTATTAAGGGCCATTTACTCCTCCCAGTGATCAATTAGACCCAACTTCCCTCACTATGATCTTTTATATTCGTGGTCTCCTCACTGCGACCATTTAGATCCATCTTCCCCTCACTGTGATTATCAAGACCCGTATTTCCCTAACTATGCCCTATAAGATCCCTCTTCTCGATTCTTTAAGATCAATCTTCCCCTCACTGCAACTTTTTAAGACCAATATTTCCTACACTCTGACCATCTAGCTAGACCCGTCTTCCCCTCCTGTGGCCCATGTTCCCCCCGTGCTCGAGCGCCCCCCGCCACCACTCACCCTGCGCCTGCGCGGCGAGCAGCAGCTGGTGCACGTCGTCCCCCTCCCCGTCGCTGTCCGCGCCCTCCGGCTCCGTGTCGGGGTCGGTGCTGTCGCTGCGCTCGAGGCGCGCCGCGCGCAGCTCACCCTTCACATCTAGAACGTGTTAGGTACATTATATTATAAATAGTAAGGAATATAACGCTATAATATATACCGCTATATACCACTACAACTGCACACGAACAAGGGGCGCATGCGGTGTGGGGCTCGCGCCGGGGAAAAGCTCTCACTGAGGAGAAATTCATTTCGTTATAACTTTCAGCATACTAAGTTATTATGTCTAGTTGTAAGTTTTCTTATTCTGTAACTATATCCCAATTTGTGTTTTTTCTCCAATAAATAAATATAGGGCAGTATGACGTCATAGTCGTCGCCATTTCCGTACTGTGGTAAGGTTAGACGCTCCAGTAGTTTGATCACGTGATCAACCTCGGACCAATGTTCCGTCAACGGCGTCGGTCAGTCGTCAATCAGTGGTCGACGGCATGACATGACAATGACATGGCTGACAGAATACTGGCCTGCGTTCCGTTTTAAACATAAAGTAATATCGTAGTAGGGGAGGGAAGGTGGGAGGGGAGGCGGCGGGTGGGGGGATGGCTGGGCCACATACCGACTTGCCCCAGCGTGTCGGCCACGGCGAGGTCGGCGAGCAGGCGGTAGCTGCCGCGCGGCACGCCCAGCAGCTCGGCCACCAGCGCGCTCTTGGCCCGCAGCGCGCGCGACACCTCGCCGTCCAGCTGCCGGAGGCGCGCTGAACGAACACACAACACATTCTCGATAAATAATATTATACGTATATTCCAATGTGAGTTTAGTAGTTTGTTCGTGTCGTTTTTACACTTTCAAACCTTAGCTAATCAACCGATCATCATGAAGTTTTGTACTTAGTTATACTATATAGTTGTTGGAGGTACAGAAAAGGAAGATGTATGGAACGTGTTGGCAAGAGGAGGCGATGGACCGGACGGATATGGAAACGAGGGATGTGGCAGGTCTGAGAGGCGGAAGGATATCGAATGTGTGGGAGGCGGAAGAATATGCAGTGTGTGGGGGATATAGAGCGTGTGGGGGAATATGGATAATGTGGGGGAATATTGAACATGTGGGGTAATATAGATCATGTGGGGTAATATGGATCATGTGGGGGAATATGGATCACGTGTGGTGGGGGTATATAGCGTGTAGGGAATGTGGAGCATGTAGCAAAGGGTTGTGTGGGAGAATATAGGGCGTGTGGGGGATATGGATCGAGTGAACGGATATAGAGCGTATGGGGGGCTAAGGATGTGAGTGGGGGGATGTGTAGCGTGTGGGGGGGATATGTATCATATGGGAGACATGGTTCGTGTGGGGGATATAGAGCGTGTGGGGAATATGGAGCGTGTGGGGGTGGAGGAAACACGTACCCTGCTGCGAGAAGACGCGCTGCGCGACGTGCACGTCTTGCGCGGCGGGGGGGCGCACCGTGAGCGCGGCGGGGGGCTCCAGCGGGGGGGGCGCCTCCGGGTGCTGCGAGGGCCGCCCCAGCGTGGGCCGCCGCGGCCTGGGCACACGTCACACTTATTAATATAATAAACTTTAATAAACTTGCAACCGAAACGGAACAAACTAAACAATGCAACTATAGATCGACCGAGTATTAACCCTGTATTTGCGTTATGCGCCCACTTTTCTTGGATTTTATAGGCGTTATCGGGTTTTAATACACCACCGGGTTTCGACCCGGCCGACTGCCCGGAGCGTCCCGAGCGACTACACAGAGCGTCCCGTTCGCCTCCGATGCCGCAAAATGTCCACTCACTTGTGCCTCTCCTCGCGCTCGAGCACCTCCCCCTCCCCGTCCCCGTCGGCGGGCGGCTGCTCCCCGCCCCCCCCGCTGCGCGGCTCGTCCCCCCCGGGCGCCCCGTCCCCGTCCCCGTCCCCGTCCCCCCCGGGCGGCTCCCCGCCGCCCCCCTCGTCCCCCGCGTCCCGGTCGAGGTCCGGCCGCTCGTCGGCGGGCAGCGTCGACGTGGACTTCTCGGACGCGTCCGACGGGTTGCGGGACACGTTTATACCTGAAATAGAATCAAATCAAATCAAATCAAAATATTTATCGCCTGAATTACAATCAAATCAAATATCACTTTATTGCACACACGCAAAGGTATTTACAGTATATATAAATGTGAATGCAAGTTCATTTGTTCGTTCGTTATCATGAAATTTTGTATACACGTTGTCAGGACTACGGATATAGACAGTGTACTTTCAAGCTGAAATTCCGAAATTAAAAGAACATAGAAAAAAAGAATTAGATACATAAATAAAAAAAATAAAAAAATAATAATAATAATAAATAGAACTTTGTAACTGAGAATTCTTGCAGAATCAACGCCGGTGAAATATCATGAAATTTTGCACACATGTTGTAAGGACTATAAAAAAGGACATAGGCTACCTTTTATCCCGGAATTCCCGCGGAAGCTCCGAAATTAACAAGAATAAAATATACCAATATAGAGTTTGATTGTCTGTTACGCTTTCACGCCTAGACGGCTCAACCGATCATCATGTAATTTTGCATAAACGGTGTCAGGGGTACAGAGGAGAACATAGGGTACTTTCATTCCGGAATTCCCGCGGGATCTCTGAAATTAACGCAGTGCACAGCTAGTAAAATTGAGCGTGAGTGCTGCCCTCACCCGAGTCGTCGTTGGAGCGCGAGGGCTGGTGCGTCGCGTGAGGCGCGGCCGCGGGCGCTGCGCCGGGCGCGCCGGGCTTCGCCTCCGTCAGCTTGGCCAGCGGCGCCTCCTGGATGTGCTTCACCCACCTGCGAGGGGAGGGGATATATTCAGAATCGATTCGAAAACGGCGCACTCGCGACTTCGAAGTGAAATGCGAATTTCGAAGTGAAGCGCTAAGTGAAGTGTAAAGTGAAGTGAAGTGCGGGGTGGACTCACGTGGCGTACTCGGCGGCGGAGTTGGCGGTGAGCTCGTGCATCTGGTAGCCGTTCATGGTGATCAGGAAGAACGTGTTGCGCACCGCCGCGTTCGGCCGGAACAGCGTCTTCTCCCTGCGGACGGGTCGTTATTATAATATTACACTAACAGATATATTACACTCACAGATATACTACACTCACAGTCCACAGATATACTACACTCACAGATATATTACACTCACAGTCCACAGATATACTTCACTCACAGATATAATACACTCACAGATATATTACACATATAATACATCTATAGTAGATTCCTAATTCCACACAATATTGAAGCCAATATTTTACCACATTTTAAATTCCATTACTGTGTGCGCTGAATGCGATTCTACGCCTCTTACTTCAATGATTAACCTAATACAGGGAGAACCACCAACATGATATGGAAGTAAGCTTTAAAATCGGTACGAACATGAGACTCCATAATGGCTACTTCCTACAAATTTTTCAAGAATAACATTCCTCCTCACGCTCCACTCATTTTGTCCCGCTCTACTATTAAACCTTCTTCCTCTCGTCCCATCTCATAACGTTCCTCCCATCCTTTACTCCTTCTCACTAATTTACTCCCTCCCATCCTCATTTTCCTCTCATTATATTCCTTCCCTATTCTTAACTCCATCTCTCAATCCCCCCCCCAGCCAGACGGCGCACTCACCACTTGATGACGGGCGACAGGCCCCCGGCGCTGTTGCTGGAGACGGACATCGGCTTCAGCACGAACTTGTCGCCCTCGCGCTGCAGCAGCACCAGGCAGTCCGTGAACATCAGCGCCTGCGCCGGGACAACAGAGACGATGAACAACTTGTGTGAGTAGTCTGCGGTATTATTCTGCACATCATAAGTAGTAAAATCCACTCCTAATTCCTTATCTTCCGCTCTCCGCCCCCTCCTCCTGATCTCCCACTCCCCAGCACGTTGTCTCTTTTCTCCTCTCCCTTCACTCTCTCCCCATCCCCTCACCAGCACGTGCACCCGCTTGTTGGCGTCGCAGCGCACGGTGAGGTCCCCCTCCAGCCGCCAGCTCCTCCCCCCGCCCCCACTCACCAGCACGTGCACCCGCTTGTTGGCGTCGCAACGCACGGTGAGGTCCCCCTCCAGCCGCCAGCTCCTCCCCCCGCCCCCACTCACCAGCACGTGCACCCGCTTGTTGGCGTCGCAGCGCACGGTGAGGTCCCCCTCCAGCCGCCAGCTCCTCCCCCCGCCCCCACTCACCAGCACGTGCACCCGCTTGTTGGCGTCGCAGCGCACGGTGAGGTCCCCCTCCAGCCGCCAGCTCCTCCCCCCGCCCCCACTCACCAGCACGTGCACCCGCTTGTTGGCGTCGCAGCGCACGGTGAGGTCCCCCTCCAGCCGCCAGCTCCTCCCCCCGCCCCCACTCACCAGCACGTGCACCCGCTTGTTGGCGTCGCAGCGCACGGTGAGGTCCCCCTCCAGCCGCCAGCTCCTCCCCCCGCCCCCACTCACCAGCACGTGCACCCGCTTGTTGGCGTCGCAGCGCACGGTGAGGTCCCCCTCCAGCCGCCAGCTCCTCCCCCCGCCCCCCCTCACCAGCACGTGCACCCGCTTGTTGGCGTCGCAGCGCACGGTGAGGTCCCCCTCCAGCCGCCAGCTCCTCCCCCCGCCCCCACTCACCAGCACGTGCACCCGCTTGTTGGCGTCGCAGCGCACGGTGAGGTCCCCCTCCAGCCGCCAGCTCCTCCCCCCGCCCCCACTCACCAGCACGTGCACCCGCTTGTTGGCGTCGCAGCGCACGGTGAGGTCCCCCTCCAGCCGCAGGCGCCGCGCCGCCAGCTCCAGCCGCCGCAGCTCCTCCGCCTCCGAGCCGCCCGCGCGCACCTCCAGCTTGCTCTGGATGCTGCGCAGTCTGGGGGAGCGCACCGTGGGTATGTTCACTCGTTATGATATTCAAATTAAAATTAAATTCAAAAGTTTTTTTTGGTAAGTTTTCTATTTAAATAAAAGCGGCATTCTCTACCAGTTAATCATAATCATAAGAAAGCTGTTTCTTTGATTCCATTTTGAGACTCACTCTGAGATGCTAGTTCCTGGTGTTTGATGTTTTAAATTTAAATTGTAATTCTTTTGTAAATTGTAATTAAAAATTTATTTTTTTCTGTTTCTCTATCATTCCATTCGGAGGCTCACTACCATCCCCCCGCCCACCTCACCTGTGCTCGTTCTCCGCGCACCGGATGGCGGCGTCGACGGCGTTGAGCACCCGCTTGGCGACGGCGAGCGCCTGCCGCACGCGGCCCGCGTCGCCCTCCTCGCCGTCCGCCTCGCACTCCTCGTCGGTGAACGTCTTCATTATGCTCTCGAGCAGCAGCTGGTACTTCGTCAGCCTGCAAGAGCGTGGGTACATAGTTCCATCTTCAAATTTTAATTTTGATAGACATTGTAATTTAACTATAATTTTTTTTTAGATGCAACTGAAACTTCCGAAATTTAACTTATATTCCCGAATTTTATCTTAAATTTCTGAATTTTAACTTAAATTTCTGAATTTTAACTTAAATTTCTGAATTTTAACTTAAATTTCTAAATGTCTATTTTTAATAACTTATACGTCCGAATTTTAACTCAAATTTCTAATTCTACCTCAAACTTCTAAGTTTTAAAAAGCACAGTTTTGAATTTTAACCCAAATTTCTGAATTTTAACTTCCATTTCTGAATTTTAACTTCCATTTCTGAATTTTAACTTCCATTTCTGAATTTTAACTTCCATTTCTGAATTTTAACTTAAATTTCTGAATTTTAATTTAAATTTCCGAATTTAAACTCAAATCCTCACCTCTGCCACACGCACGCGAGCAGGTCGCGCAGCTGCAGCCGGCCGCACAGCGGGTGCTGCTCTCGCGCCGCCAGGAACTGGTTGAGCTCCTTGTGCTTGCGGCGGCGCTCGCGCAGCGCCTCCAGCGCCATGCGCTGCCCGCGGCAGAAGCGGGACAAGCACGACGCGTACCCCGCGTCGCCCAGCTGGGGTACAAGGGGATACATGATCACCAGAGTATTACACAACAGGCATGATGTCGGGGTATGACGCTGAACTGGACTTTTGATTGGACGATTTTACGTGACCACGTGACATTAGGATACGTCCCTTAATTTTCTATGCGTCAACGAGTATAGATTGTCAATTTGGCAAAGGGCAAGACTAGTAGACAGTAACAAAAAACTTCCAAAAAGGAGGAGGTTCTGCATTTGGCTGTATGTATTTTTTAACACCACGTATCGCTGTTATTTTTCCGACGTATGTGTGCGTTTGTTTCTGTCCCTGCCACAGAACAGAAAATAACAGATAGAAGGGACATCAACTTAGTTTAGTATGAGAACAGATGAAAACCTGTGTCGCCGGGTGATTTTCGCACACAGAACTATTCGTCACGCACTAAAACATTTTTTAACGTAAAGAAATGTATTCAACGCTTTATGGTTATGTTTTTACTTAGTCACTGCTTTCAAAATTCCCTGTTCTGGGAATATTGTTGTAGTATATTACTAAGAATGGCAGCAAAAGAAGTTTTGGGCGAGTTAGAGCTGTGGTAGATATACTTGGGATGGCAGCAAAAGAAGTTTCGGGAGAGTTAGAGCTGTGGTAGATATACTTGGGATGGCAGCAAAAGAAGTTTCGGGCGAGTTAGAGCTGTGGTAGATATACTTGGGATGGCAGCAAAAGAAGTTTCGGGCGAGTTAGAGCTGTGGTAGATATACTTGGGATGGCAGCAAAAGAAGTTTCGGGCGAGTTAGAGCTGTGGTAGATATACTTGAGATGGCAGCAAAAGGAGTTTCGGGCGAGTTAGAGCGTTAGCCTCACCGAGTTGAGTATGGCGTCGGCGACGGGGCGCGCGCCCACGACGTGGCCGGCGGCGGCGGCGGCGCTGCGCGCGGCGCGCAGCTCGGCGTAGAGTCGCGCGTGCCGCTCGCGCACCGGCGGCAGGTTGGGGAACAGCGCGCGCAGCTCGTCCGCCGGCAGCAGCGCCGGCTGCGCCTCCAGCGGCCGCAGGAACACGAAGCTGAGCACCTTCAGCCAGCGCAGGTGCGACCCCTCCGACACTATCAGCTCTGTCGTACGACACAGCAACGACACCCACAACACTTGTTATTGTACGATCAAAGAAGTTTCACTTAAAAAATAGTAGATTTTACAACAAGTGCACAAAACGCACCATTTTTATGATAAAATGGTTTTGTGAACGAGTTATAAACTCTGCTTTTCACTTCGATTGCGAGAAAATAAAACAGTAGTATAACATAAAATTTCTTTAATTAAAATTCAAAGTAAAATTAGTACAGTTTTGAATACTGGAGGAAATTGTTTTTCCCGGCATGTTAACGGTATTTATATCTTAAAAAACACATAAGGCAAATAAATTAAAGTCAATATTATAAACTTCTTATTGTGTTTGGCTGTATGGCTCATTTTCTTTGCTTTAATATAGATACATTTATAAGAAGATACGTTAATGCACTCGTGCACAAAATTCGATTTTGTGCAGCCTATATCCTGCACAAACAAGCACTTTCAGAGCATGAGAAGTGAAAAATACATTTACAACGTGTGTATATACACAGTATATACAGAATATTAATTTCTAATATTTTGTCACCTAGAACGTCGGAATTGTGTTTTTAGGAGGCGCGTTATGGGCGAGGAATGTTGTTGGTCATAGAGAATAAGGGCCCAGGTCGAAGTGTCTGAGACGTATCTGTGTGTCCAAGATCAAAGAGACGAAACATCTTAATTCTGTAATATAGGCTACTGGTTTAATATCCACAGCGAAAAAAAAAGCTATCATGATATTCTCTATTCAATTGTAATAATATAGTATTTGCAACGTGTTGATTGGTTTCCACGACACAAGCTTATAGCTTAGTGTGGGACGTGGAGTCCAAGCAACCGAAATAAATATATTAAAAAAAAATCTCATAATATATAAAATATAATATAACTGTCCAGAATCGAACCTGAAAGCACTTGATTGGTGAAGCAGCAGCCGAAACCTAAGATGGCCGACTCACCGTGTATGACCTCCTGGCGCTTCCTCATGCTGGCGGATAGCGACAGAGAGTCGAGGACTTGCGGCGGCAAGCTGTCCGCCCACTGCGCCGCGAGCGGCTCGTCTTCGTCCGACCATTCTGGTTGGGATGCTGGGGAGAAGTCACATTATTCTCATCAAAATATGGCCCAACAAAAGAAATTCAGCTTGGCGTATCGTTGAATCGCAGCGAGCGCTCAGATCGCGCACTTCGCGGTCGCTAATCCAATCTAACCTAACTCAGTCCGAGTGTTCCCAATCCTTACTATTAAAAACGCGAAAGTGAGTTTGTTACGCTTTCACGCCTCAACGGGTCAACCTGTCATCATGAAATTTCGCATACACGTTGGGGGGTACAGAGAAGGACATAGGGTACTTTTTATCCCGGAATTCCTGCGGGAATTACAAAACCGCGGGTAACAGCTAGTCCTGGATATGGCCCAAGTTTTGACGTAGTCATATAATATCCGACACACAACATTGTTTAACCGTTAGATGCCAGGTTTATACCGTGTTTACATTAACGTTGAATAAGACACGTACCTTGGTGTTCGGCGGCGACAGTGTTGCTCTCGTTGCTTCTGGAGGACAGGCTCGAGCTGCTAGAGCTGCCCGAGGGGGCGGTGGTCGCGCCTGGTTCCAGGTCACTGGGGAAAGAAGACAACATGAGTTGAGCTGGAACATTTTTGTACTTAGTTCAGAAAATATTAAATGAATGAATGAATGAAAAACACTTTATTGTACACATTTTACACAAACAGTACAAAGACGAAAAAGATATTTGAAAACAGAAGTATTAAGTGGCTCCAAAGAGCGGCCTTATCACTATGAAGCGATCTCTTTCAGGCTACCAGGTGGAGTATGGAGACATTTACTACAGTGAAAACAGTAATATTGTGTGTAGAGACAAGATACATACTGACTGTTGAATTTGAAGCTATAGGTATTACCGATGTATTCCGGTATTTCAGATATAGACAAGTGAAATTACCGACACGATACAATAATATTCGACGTATTTCAGTATATTTTTGGCAGGCGGTCCGGGAGTCTGGATCAGATACGTCAGTTTTAATGGCGGACGCATTTCACATCAGACGACTGATCAATTAAAATCATTTACAATATCCATACTAATATTATTAACCGCTGAATATATTTCGATATTCGACCGGGAGAGACAGATTGCACCTTGAAGAAAGACACTACTTACATACTTACATTACCATTTATCCCTGTAAAAAAAAAAAAATTCTCGAGAAAATCCATTTTACGAAGACGAAGCCACAGAAAACCGGTAGTTCTTTTATTGTGATCACATAATAATCATTTCAATCCAAAAAGTCAAACATAATAATCAACCGATGGGCATGTGGACTAATTTTTATTTTTTTGTCCGTCTTGTAGATTATTAAAAAATATTGGACACGTATTTTTTCTTTTTTTACGTAATCAAAAAATAACGGCGATATATTGAGTTGAAATTTTGCGTGACGTCACTATTCGGACAGTTTGTATGGCGGTTTTAGCGGTTAGTGACGTCACGACCCCCTCACCCTGAACTTTAATGCGCTTTATCTCTGTATATTTTAAATTATTTGAAAAAGCAAAAAATACGTGTCTTTTGTTTTTTTATTTTCTAACCGACGGACTAATTAGAATTTTGATTTTCAAAAATAGTCCACATCCCTATTCAGCAACTCCCAAATTATTCTGTAAATCCGTGAAATAGCTAATTTTAGGGTCGGTTATTTTCCTTAGAAATTCCTGGACACAACATGCACAGACGTTTGTAGATACAGACATAACTTCTGAACACATCGCACATACTATGTATTTATCGATTTACGAGAACTCAAAAATAGATTTGTTACGACGTGGTACGTTGTAACTGTGAAATTGCTAAATTTTGATGATGATAATATAATTTTAAATGCTCCGAGAAATATTTGTGTTCGTGAATAATTCTAAAATTTATTCACTAGATGATAAATAATTAAATGCTGGATAAAGATACTTTAAATATTTATTATATGCTTTCTCTTACGTTGAATTACAAATTCAGAACAAATAATGCCTTGAGGTTTATCCAGTGAAGCGCTAGGATAAAGAGTCTATATAGAGCTTTTGAAAAGAAGAAGAGAATAAGCAGTTTTCTTATTCAGAAATTGGAATATCTTGGGGTAAGCTAACAAACGCAGTACAGTAGTTATTACTGGCAGTGCTCTTAAGGTTATCTCAGATAAAGCGGGCAACACCAGACCAATACTAGCTAGCTTAGCTAGCTAATTATGTGTTGACAGCTAAATTTTTTCAAGTAGGTAGGTTGATTTTGGTCGATTGCTCAGAACAAGTCGATTGCCAGAAATTGTAGGTGTCAAAACGTGCATATGTAATCTCAAAACTGCCATGTTTCCAACTGCAATCAAAGTTACATAATTGACCTGCTGATATAGGGTGTGTTCCATTATTAAGGTATGACGTCAATTTCGTATACTGCAAAGCCGTGCCTTTATAGTTAGCTATACTGGTTATGGTTACTGTTTAAAAGGGAACGTAGTCCAGTATACTGCCATCAATGTCAATGTCATGTCACGTTGTAAACCACTCATTGACGACCGACCGACGCGGTTGACCAACCATTGGTCTGAGGTTGATCACGCGATCAAAGCACTGAAAGCGCTTTACCTCGTAAACTCACAGTGCAAAAATGGCGACGTTGAAACCTGATACACCCCATTTAAAAAATAAACAATAATATGATTAAAATATATTTTATGTCGAAAAAGTTTATACTTTAAAAGTTATTCAACATTAGTTTGGAGGTGACCTATCTACAAAATTCCAAGAGCTACGCCCGCGCTTACCGGTTCGAATTTTTTTGCTGCGGGCGGCGTACGCGTCAAATATAATAATTTAGACATGGGCTAGTAAAAATGAAAAAATATAACCTATATTAAAACAAAGTGCGATCGATTCGCTAGTTGATTCTGAGCAAACCACTTTCTAGTTTTCAGTTAATTCATTAACACGTTGTATAATGGAACTAATTCCTCCTCACTGCGATCAGTAATAACGGAAAATACCCATAATATTATACTTCTCTGCCTGATCTACGCTGAAACTTAGCAGTCGCATTGGTACTCGTGTCCCACTAAAAAGCAATAAAAAATCTAAAACTTCCTGATTGTAGACCAAAGGTCATTCGACCGACGGCGTGGGAGGAAACGCAAAACGCAACACAAACAGCGGGCGGAAGTTGTGAAAACATTTTGTTGCGAGACCGCGCCAGCCGTGGTTATGGGAAGGAATAGAATAGAATAGAATAGAATAGAATAGAATAGAATAGAATAGAATAGAATAGAAAAAAGTTTATTTGATACCATAAAGATAAAATAAGTACAATCGTGAGACTTAGTAGAATAGTTGGTACCAAAATGGCTACCACTCAGCATTATGCCGTGGCACTAAGTTCCACGACGCTGATTTTCAGTGGCGACCGTAGAAGGGAGATGGCTTCACACTACAAATAAGACCGTCCACAATCTACATTTCTTAAGATAATTTTTAATACAGTTGCTCAAAAAGTGGCGTATTGCAGGGACGTTTAGCGTTCGGGATGTGGGCTATTACATACTCGAGCTTTTTGTTTACCTTTCCCGAACTCGTGCGTTCTCTTTGCCAACTGTCAAATGGCGACACGACTTTGACACACTTTTTTGCATTGCGAAACGTACGTTTCGCATTACTAATACGACTAGCGCCATCTCTTGATCACAGTTGGAACTTAGTTGAGTTTGTTGTGTTTTTGATATTTTATTAAATTTCTTCATTTTTTTCGCAACTGTATTAAAAATAGTTGTTCAGTACACGTGCGGAACCGTCATTGCAACTAGTTCCGACTGTCAACCCTCACCTTCGGCTGCGCCTCGGCTCGGGTAGACATATGTCGGAACTCTTTGCAATGACAGGCTTTCCGCACTTATAATGAAATATACTATTAAGTGGAGATAATTTGGAAGGGTTGAATATTCATCTAATTTTGGCTACTTTGAAACTGGAACAGTTTTGTTTATTTATTTAGGACCATCAATATTATGTGAGCGGATAATTTATAATAGATGATCACAGTATGCATATTATTATAATATTATCACTGCATACAAAGACTTTATAAGAGAATAGACGAACAATACAAACTTTTACTATGCAATCTCTTTTAATATCTTTGACTGCATATTAGTGCATATTATAAAAACAAAGTCCTACGTCGCGTGTTTGTCTTTAAAACTACGCAACTGATTTTGACAGAGATTTTTTTTAATAGATGAGTGATTCAACAGGAGGATTCCCGCGGGAACTACAAAATTACTGCGGGTGGAACCGCCGGGGAAAGCTAGTACTAGCTAATTAAAAAGAAGAAGAAAAAAGAAGAGAAGCATATATGCTTGCTGAATATTGCTATTTAGCTATATATATTGCTATGCTTCTTGAATTTTTAAGGCTATCAGAGAATATATCAAGACTATCGACTATTTTGCACGTGAGGGGGTCGTATAGGGCATAGGCAAGACAGACAAGGGACAGGACGGATCGGTGAGATCGAGGTTTCTGGTCTGGTACTGGTTCGAAGTATACAGCTGTTAAATTTGAATTCTCGAAGCGCTGAATTTTAAACAAATTAATAATAATTGATGTATTTGATAGGCTGGATCTCTTGAATACCGCAGCCAATGTTGAGCAAAGCTTTAGTTCGGTGGCGTTACCAAGTTTTCATCACTACTGACTTTCAACGGATGCAACGAAAGGTGAAAAAAATATAAAATGGCCCAAGATGATGTAAGTTTTAACAAAAGTTTGAAGAGGTAGCTGGTTGGAAGTGGTCGTAGACCCTCAGATATCAACAGTCAACCTGTGATTAAGTTGAGAAAATGAACTAACTACTTTTGTATAGATTATCGGAGTTATTGTGGAAAACTAATCACTTTCACCACATTTAGAGTATCATATTGACCTTAGAGAGATAGAGAGGAAAGTGTTGAAAAGAAAGCATCTATAGTTCAAGTAACCATAGTTTATAAAGGTGGTTAGAGCGTACACGACGAGCTCTTAACTGTTATCTAACCAATAGGCGGCGGCCTCGCGTCCTGATCTATTAAACTCCCATCAACGATGGTTCACTTCAATATCAATTATTTATTCATTACACGGGGTGGAAAATACTCGTCAGGCTGGATCACCACCCATCTCGCTGGTAAACATCTATTAGTCTAACCAATGCTTCCAAGAGATCGCGAAATTTACGCGAAGCATGTTACTGGTTTGACATATCCCATGGATATGACAAAGGATATAAAAGCTTTAGGACTATAGTCTTTAATACCATATTACGTATATTATGTTTTTTATAAGTACCAATTAAAAACAGTCACCACGAACAAACTCAAAACTTGCTCACATTTTCTGATGCGTACAGAAATTTTCTACTTTTATCACGGCAAATGACAAATGTGTTCCCGAAGGCATCGCTCGTTGGAGAACGTGAAACCGCGGGTAACTTCTTCGTAAGCGTACCTCTGTAAATAAGCGGAATGTGTATGTAACACTACTGTTGTTGTATGTCTTTAATATATATAGTATTTGTCTGTTCTACCTTCAACGACAATCAACGGGCGCTAATAACTATAATAATTGGAGAAGCCAAATGACCTCGCAGGTTATATGTAATTGAAATTGGAAAAAAAAACTGGAACACCACAAGGGAAATTATATAAACACTGTAGAATTTCAAAGAATTTTCAATTAATTTCATTCGTCTGAAATTGCGACCAAGGCCGCTGATGCGGTACTGGGAATGCAGAAACTTCAGTGTAGCTTCGAGTGCTATAAGCAAAGAGCTATGGTTGGTGAATATATTGGATGGATTTCGGGAAAGAATTGGTAACCAGAAAAAATATTCTAAGTTGCTTTTTAGCGGTCACATTAAAGTTTGTGCTAGCTACTTTAAAACATCGTTAAAATATCTACGACGAAAGATATTTTGAAAATCCCGAATGCTTTCTAAAGTTTCAACCGTGTAGCGTCTTTAAGATCGTGATCATCGAAACTTGGCAGCTGACCAAAAATTTCGGGGGCATTAAATAACGAACAGTAACATTGTTATCGCTACGGGATGTCCCCACGTCACTTGTTAGGTGTGTGAAATGATAAGAGTTGTCGAAAACCATTTACGGGCCTACCGAGTGGAACATAGACATTCCGGCACCTATTAATGTTTGAGCTGATAAGAGTCGTAAGTAATTTTAGTGTGATACGCTAACACTGAATTTTTTTAGGTTATTACATAGTAGATAGAAACAATGTCCAGCAAGATACTTAGTATTAGAAATGCGAACTCAACCGCGATCATCATGATATTTTGCATACCCTGAGAGAAAAATAGGGACTTAGTTCGGTAAAGTTCGCGACCGAAAAATTCCCCACCGAAGATTGGTCACCAGTATTTCTGCTACCGGTGTTCGGTTGGGCATCATATTTGGTCAGTATACTCTTCCGTAGTATGCACATTATTGCCACCGTTCGGGGTCGGTCACTGACCACTGTGCCGGCTGATCACTGATATTGTGTCACCAAGGTATACATCGGGCAACGAAGGGCGACCGAAACTTCTCTCCGTGTACACGTTTTCAGGGATACAGAGGACATAGAGTACTTATGTCAGGGGACTCCTGCGGGAACTCAGAAATTAACGCGGGTGAAATTGCGGTGAACAGCTAGATAGTAATAATATAAACTAGCGGGTCCTACTGCGGTTTCACCCGCATCAATCTCGGAATCGCGCAGAATCTATTAGAAGTATCTTAGCTCTTATTCCAAGACCTGAATCACCACTAAGTATGTACAGTATAGCTGTTTTCATCGCCGTTTTACCCGCAATAATTTCGGTGAACAGTAGCTCAGAATTACTAGTTTTCAATACGTAAAAGAATTTTTAGAATCAGGTGAGTAGCTCCAGAGATACCGAACTTTCAACCAACTTTACTCTCTATAAACATCGGTGTTGATTTTACTATGGATGAATGATATTAATTTCAGCTTTTGGATCCATCCATCAACGAAATTGCCTTTCGAAGTCACCTCGTCGAATTACTTAAACAATTTTGGCCGTAAATTGCCAACAAAACCCCATCTCGGGGGCGAGAGGTCGGGAAATGTCAAATGTCGAGACACAAATTTCAATTACATCGAGTAAACACGACCGACGGGTAGGTTTCGCAGAATCTTTTCAAAGACAAAGAGAGTGAAGTTTTCTAAGATCTATCGTTTATCAATAGGGTAAGATAAAGGTAAGCAGTTACCGAAGGAAAATTTCGACAATGGCATTTTACTGGAAAAGGATAAAAAACAGCTTTAATTTTTAGTTAAAATGTCTACACAATTTCAAGGCAGCATCAGTAAAACTACTGTAATCTATAAATCTACACTATTATTATAAAAAAGTGGTGGTTGATGTGGGGAATAATCTCTGGAATTATTGGACCGATTCTAAAACTTCTTTCACTGGCACGAAGATACAGTATTCCCGAAGGACATAGGACGCTTTCATACGGGAACAAAGAGTTCCCGAGAGAATACCGAAGTATATGCGGATAAAACCGCGGGGGCAACGATTATTTGGTGTAGTTACGAGTAATTTAGGTCTCTCGGAATAAGAGATGGGTAATATCATCCTGATATATTCAAGTACAGCGCTCTTAAACTTAGGTTCCCTTTACAGGGGTTGCAAACATTTTTAAACTACTAGTAGTTGAGTAGGTACTACTCGTACACGTCTTTAAAATTAAATAAACATTTCATACATTAATAAATAAATTACATTAATTAGGCTATTGTTTTTCCAAAAAATTATGGCATTTAAAAATTATTAGGAAAAGCGTTCCTGCGGAAATTCTAAATGTGACGCAGGGGTGAAACGACACAGGGAGCGGGGGGGGGGGTCGTAGTAAATTGGGAGGGGGGGGGGAGTAATTTATAAATTGTATTGTCAATTTTGACTTCTATGGTCAAATATAATCAAATAATTCTCGAAAAATTACTTTCTATAGTTTAAACACACATACATATTGTGTATATTTAAGCTATACCTTTCGGACAGGGTCCGCCTGGTGAGCGCACTCACTGCCGGGTGCTGCCTTCCCGCCGGCAGGGACACGTTGCGCGAGACGCGCGGGGGGGCGGGAGTCGCCATGGCCTGACGTCACCGACCGTCACTCACTGGCCAACACCTCAGGGATCGTCACTCACTGCCCTTCACTCGCTGACTGTCACTCACTGACCGTCACTCACTGACCAGCACTTGTAAGTCACTAACATCTTACTTTGCGTACGTAGCGTATGTTTTATATGATTTATCAACAGCTTAAAATGAACGAAGAACAATAAAAGTTATTAATTCTGAACCGTTTAGGTTCATACTGTTCAAATCCCAAAATGTACAGAGGGTGTGAATGGGCATGTGGACTACTTTTGAAAATCAAAATTCTAATTAGTCCGTCAGTTAGAAAAAAAAAAACAATAGATACGTATTTCTTGCTTTTTCAAATAAATTAAAATATACAGAGATAAAGCGCATTAAAGTTTAGGGTGAGGGGGTCGTGCTCGTGACGTCACTAACCGCTAAAACCGCCATACAAACTGTCAAAATAGTGACGTCACGCGAAATTTCAACTCAATATATCGCCGTTATTTTTTGATTACGTAAAAAAAGAAAAAATACGTGTCCAATATTTTTTAATAATCTACAAGACGGACTAAAAAATAAAAATTAGTCCACATACCCATTGTCCATATCCCAGAATGTCTATAGTCCATAGGATCGGACATTATGAACATTATATGGACTGGATTCTGGAATATGGACATTTTGTAATATGGACATTCTGGGATATGGACATTTTGGAATATGGATATTCTGGGATTTTTACATTTAGGGATAGGGCATTCTGGGATATGGACAATTTGCACAGTCTGGACAGTTTGGGATTCATAACACAGACATTATGAACTTAAACGTTCTGACCTAGATTAAAAAATTATACATTTCGCAGTCACGTCGCAAAAAACGGTTAAAAATACAATAACATCGGAAAAACTTCTAAAGTTGACGCGACTCCGCTATTTTGGTTTGAAGAAATTTCTTGATTTACTCACAACGCAACGAACTGTGACGTCGAGGATCGTAAATTTTATCAAACATCAAAAGAAAACTGTCGGTGCATACGAGTTACGATTAAAAATAGCTCGAATATCTTTGTGATATACCGTCGAAAGCTTTCCGATAGCTCAAGGTTGGATCAGAAACTGTACTAGTCTTCTCCTTCTTAAATAAAAATGAATATATGTATGTATGTCCTCTATGCGTTTCGAAACCATTGGTCCGATTGTGATGAAACTTCGGCGGGTTGTCCGCAAAGGTTCCTGATCCCAAAACTCACGCGGATGAAACCGCTGAGCACAGCTAGTGTTATATATTATGCGAAAGTTTGGATGGATGGATGTTTGTTGCTAAATCACTAAAAAAACGGCTGAACGTGTTTTGATGAAATCTGGAGGTTTCGAGGGAATATTGACACGGGGGTGGGGGCGGACTTTGTTTGATGAGCACAGGGTTCCACTTTCAAGGCCTGAGCGTGTTTACATATCTATACTATATATGTATCTATTTATGTTTAATATATATGTAACTAGCTGTTCCTCGCGGTTTCACCCTCGTTAATTTCGGAGTTCCCGCGGGAATTTCGGGATAAAAATTACCCTATGTCCTTCTCTGTACCCCTGACAACGTGTATGCAAAATTTCATCATGATCGGTTGAGCCTTTAAGGCGTGAAAGCGTAACAGGCAGACAAGCAGACAGACAGAGTTACTTTCGCATTTATGATACTTATTAGTAGGGAAGTGGGATGATGATAATATTAAATTGGATGAAGATCGGATAAATATTCGATGCAGTCTTTTTTGCAGTCATGTTGAAGATATTACTACTATAAAAATTATAATGTAAGTAAATACGTACAAAGTCAGAACAACATTAGAACTTACTTTAGGACTAACAACCAGTCGCGGAAGGTTGTCTACGCATTGAAGTGTCCGTATATAGACATACAGATATACAAACAGGAATTGAATATAAGGTACGATGCAATACATTAAACAATATAATAACATAAGCTGAGGTCTTGTATCTACCTACCCCTTCCGGAAAAGATGCGTGAATAACTAGATAGTATAGAACAAAGTCGCTACTCGCTGTCTGTCTGTCACTCTATGTATGCTTAGATATTTAAAATTACGCAACGGATTTTCATACGGTTTTTACCAATAGTGATTCATGAGGAAAGCACTGACGTATCTAGGGTTATTTTTCTGACATGTTATAGCCGATGCGAAATTCTGTATGTGGTACTAACAACACAAGCTTCGTTGAAAAATAAATATATAATAATCGGAGGGTCGCGGGTGCAAACTTTTAAATATTAAGTCTATTTTGAAGAGCCTTCTGAAGTTAGTTATCTATCAGTATTATAGAATTTCGAATCAGTAGCCCAACATCCTGAGGTGGGCACTAGACCATCCTGGAGTGGGCACGGCCCACCCGGCTCCCCCCTATATACGCCTATGGAGGAAAGTTTATATATTCTATATGTTATCCTGGAATTCCCGCGGGAACTCCGAAACTACCGCGGTTGAAACCACGGGGGACAGCTAGTCTTTGAATATGATAAAGATAAATCAGTCAGAGCCCTGATATTTTTAATAGTTACTTTGATACTTAAAACTTCTCCATAAGTTATTACCGCAGTAAAAAAATAAATCCTAAAAACCGACTGTGTAGTTTCTGAATAAAATCACAAATACACTAGAAAGAAACAAAGAAATCTCCTTTAAAGTCAACCTTAGCACAGAATACTCCTATCGCCTTTGTCAAACGCTAAAAAACAAATGATTTTTGAAAAGTATAGTCGTTTCCGGAGAACCGGCAGGAAAAGTCATTTCGGTAAACTAGTCATTTCAGTAAAACCAAGTTATCACTTGAGGAAAGTGGTCATTTATCAACCCTGAAGTTAATAATGCCATCGTTTATATACAAGATAGACTGATTTATTCCCTGAATCGTATTTCACTTCATTTCACTCCACTTGCACGTCACTTCCACAATTCGCTCCGACGTCCACGCAGGTGCAGGGCGATGGAAAGAACTATATAGTGACGTGCGATCCAAGCGACAAGCGACAAACGACTGGACGTCGTGTACGAACATTGGTCGCCGACTCGACACTACGGACCGAGATGTCGGCCGAACGCACGCCGTCGTGTGTAAATGTGGTGATAGTGAAAATAAAAATATGATAAAAAAAAAAACCAATTATTAAAACAGACCAAAGAAGAAAACATTATACATATAATACACTAAACAACAGAGAAATGAAAAAATGGAAAAGAATCAATCGCAGATCTGGATGACCACAGAACAGATAGAAGGAGCATCGACTCAGATTAGTATGAAAAGAAATGAAAACTAGTGTCACCGGGTGATTTAAATGCACGAAACTTATTCATCACGCACAAAATCATTTATTATATAAGTGTTACTTTTTTAATAAGTACCTACGTGTTGTAAATTTCACAGTTTTGCTAATATTATGGAAAATATACTTGGGATGCCAGCAAAGAAAGTGTTGGGAAAGCTTGTAAACTTCCTTCGTAACCGTGACGCACCCGGCCTCTCTAGTTAGTGTATTATTATCTCTGTGGCGACCGAGCGTCGTACGTCAGCGACACACCGCGCCCAGCCCAGCCGCTGGCAAATATTAACGTGCACACGCCGTGGAAAATACTGCACGGCCGCGCCCTGGCTCGGGAGCAGTTTATGGCGCGGGCTGCGGCGCGTGTGTGCACACCCGCCCCGCCCGGCGTGTCGCGCGTCCGCTGATATATGGGATTCATTGATGAACAATACACCTGCTACAAGAGAGGTAGTGGTATAACCCTGCTTCTACTGTACTAGTGCGGGGGTGGTTTCGGGCACAGCCACTGCCCACACTGCCCTCCATTAGTTACACCTATACATGTGCCACAACTGCATCGATAAGGGTCCCTGCCACACACACCTCACCTCTACCAATTTCACTCCCGCCAACACCTATTTGTATTTATAACTTATCCTCTAGGTCGGGTCCCCTTTGGGAACTCTTTGTATCGTTATGGAGAGTTCTATATGATGGAGAGCGGTCTCACCCGCATGAATATCGAAAATTCTTCGGGAACCCTTCGTTCCGCGATACATCCAAACGTAACGTACAAACTTTACCTCGTTATGAATGTAGACTGTGGACAAATGGAAAAGTATATACATTCGACTACTGGGTTAGCGCAAGTGGTCATTGGCCTCCTCAAATCAAGAGATCTATTCCATAATTGGCACAATCTCTACACTATTTATAAATCTCCAAAGCGGCTAAATATTGAGGTTGAGGTTTATTTATCTTAAGCTTGCCGAGGACACGTCCATTCGTCACGCCACATCACGTCGTCACGTCAGAACAACAACCAAATTCACTAATACTGAGGAGAGTGTGTTCGGTTTAGTGTTCACCTCCCAAATTGTCAATCTACTTACACTCGTTAACTTCTGCGTAAAAAGAATGCAAAATCCGAATAAAAATCCTACTCGAGGTCGGACAAATGTCAAAAGGCACTTTACGAAGGTTGGCCGGGCCACAGCCCCGAGTGTCTGCACTTTATGTACGCCACGCCAGAGTTTGTTCGGGAGACAGGTTAAAAGCACTCGACATTAGGCCAAGCGCACATTAGAAGACTACACGACTGAGGTTTTTGAAGTGAGACTTCCTAAACTTTACTCACGCACAGATATTGACTTTTTAATTTTTAATTTTATCTACACTAATATACGACCCGATTGGCGTAGTAGGTCTGAGGTCACCATGCCTGCCAGCTAATCAAGAGGTTTCGGGTTCGATTCTCGGTGGGGGTGCACTTTGTGTGATGAACACAATGTTCCACTTTCTAGTCTGGGTGTGTTTATAATTATATATATAATAATCTAATATATATAAATCACGTGTCACGTTGTTTGTCCGCGATGGACTCCGAAACTACTGAACGGATTTTGATAAAATTTTGTAACCATTCATAAAATGGTCCAACTTAAAAGATAGGATAGTTTTTATCCCGGAAATCCCTCGGGAACTGAAGGACATAGAGTACTTTTTTCCCGCAACCTACGCGGGAACTCCGAAATTACCGTGGATGAAATCGCGGGGGACAGCTAGTTATAATATAAAGAGGTAGAGTTGATAAGTTTGGATGTAAAGGATGATCTCTGAAACTACTGAACCAGTTCTAAAATTCTTTCATCGATAGGGCTGCAGCTTCCCCTATCAATGAGAGAAAGCGTGTTAACAATAAAAACGAGAGCTAGAAGTTGCTAATAACGTCTCCTGACATTTGTGAACACGCTAATCGAATCGTATCACCCAAATAGGGCGCCCGACCCGCTCCGACGACGGGCGCAATTAAATCAGCCGACCTCCTTCCGTACAAAAATTGGGGTAAGCGAGTCCGCAATTAGATTTCACCCACAAGAAGACTCATACCATAGTACTCGTAGACGAAACGAGAGAGTCGTAAGATCTATTCTGCTGACGAAAATTGCGGTATTAATCCGGGATTTTTTTTTAAATCATTAATTCCGAAGTTACCGCGGGAATTCCGGGACGAAAAGTAAGTAAGACGGGACATACCTTCTCTGTACCACTGAGAACGTGTATGCAAAATTTCATGATGATCGGTAGAGTAGTTAAGGCGTGGAAGCGTAACAAACAAATGAACTCACATTCTCATAATAATAATTATACATAAATAATACTAGCTGTCCCCCGTGATTTCATCCGCGATAATTTCGGACTTCCCGCGGGAATTCCGGGAAAAAAGAACTCCGTGTCCTTCTTTGTACCCCTGACAGTAGTTTACGGTGATAAGCAGTTCCCCGCATTAATTCCGGAGTTTCCGCGGGAATTCCGGGATAAAAACTATGCTATCTTTTAAGTTGGATCATATTATAAATGGTTACAAAATTTTATCAAAATCCGTTCAGTAGTTTAGGCGTCCATCGCGAACAAACAACGTGACACGTGATTTATATATATTAAGAAGATTGTAGTAAGGTTAGGTAAGTATTTACATGATAAATAATTATTGTGGTTATATTCAATACGTATAGTTACTATTTATTTATTTATTTATCAGTTAATACAACCAATAATTAATATACCAATTAATTTACTATCAATTAATATAGACAGACAGATGCGTGAATATACTCCAATAAAATTAGGATAGAATCCCCCGTCTCTTACGACGGAATCTGTCATAGTCAGCTAGCCAACAAGCCTTTGCCGCAATGACGTCATTGTGTCACACCACACAATACTCCCTGCCCTTTGCCGCGCAATATGTAGCAACAAATTGCGCCGTTACCCTACTGCCCTACCCTCCTTACCCTCTGGCCTCTTTGAAGCAGTAGTTTGCTGATTGACCATAATTGTAGTTGGTCATCTTATATCTATTTGAGAGAATTACAAGGCCTTGACACTACAATGCAGCGCTACCCTTTGGATATGAATTCGTTTGTTTTTCACGCTTTTCCACCTTAACTATTCAACCGATCATCATGAAATTTTACTTACCCACTGTCAGGGGTACAGAGAATGACATAGGGTACTTTTCATCTCGGAATCCCCTCGGGAACTCTGAAATTCACGCGGGTGAAAGCGCGGAGTTAACAGTTAGTTAAAACCATACTTTCATTTTTTTTTGTAAATAGTATTTTTATAGTATCTAATGTTTAAACCTTGATGCCGGAACCGAACCTGCGTCGTCCGACGTAGCAGTCAGGTTTAGTTACCAGTACACCGCTGGTACTGTGTGAATGAGGGCGGTTCTGTGTCGTCGCCTACTCCAGGCATTCCAATCAATGGAAGGGTGAAGTGGAAAAATCGATAAATAACTCCTTCAAAACATATATCTACAAATAGTAGGTATCTATGACGAGTAATAAGACAATCTGTAAGGCTTCTTGCCTACGCTTCTAAATTGAAAGGTTTCTTGCAAAAATACCAGTAGAATGAGGTTTCTCTGGAAACTGGGTTATTTTGTGCCCATTTTTAGATACTCTAATTAAAACAAAAATGTAGAATTTAGGAAAGTTAAAAACAGCATCATCATGAAATGCGTTGTTACAGTACAGAAAAGAACATAGAGTAGTTTTCGTCCAGGAATTCCCGCGGGAACTCCGACATAAACACTGGTGAAACCGCGAGGAACACCTAGTAAGTTCGTCATGAAAACGAGACTGGTACCTAACTGCGTGACAGCTATATTTTAAATAGTTGTGCCCCGCGGTTTACCCGCGTTCATTTCAGAATTCCCGCAGGAATTCCGGGATAAAAAGTACCCTATGTGTTAATCTGATGTATAAGTTATATTATTGTAAAGTTTCATTTAAATCCATCCAGTAGTTTTTGCGTGAAAGAGTAACAAACATCCATCCATACATCCATCCATCCATACATACATTCTTACAAACTTTCGCGTTTATAATATTAAGTAGGATAATAATTACAAAACGCCGTATTTAATTAAGATAACGCATCTCGGTGGTGTACAAATATGATAAACTAATTTCTTTATTCAATATTTGTTTTGCATTGTAACCATGGGCGAAGCTGGAGGGAAGGCAATGGTGGGCGTGGGCACTCTGCTCACAATTGCCTCTTTCGCTTCCTACACACCCAGCCTCAGCCAGTTTCAGGTACAGATATATATATTTACCTATGAATAGAAAACTACCAACAACGAAGATAGACTCTATCTACCCAAGCGCGCAAACCGGCGTCGAGTGGACACTTCTGACACTTCTGACAGCTGTCATCGTGTTAGCGCGGGAAACGTACGCCACAGAGCAATAACAAAACACGTTCGGAAACTGATATAATAATAAACATGACTACGTTACAGAAACGGCTAAAGATGCACAAATAATATGTATCTTTTTTTATAAAAATACGTAAAAACAGTAACGCGATATTTTATGCATTACATTATACTAGCTGTTATGATTGTGACAAACAGATGCTCTCTTTTTGTGATATTTTTAGTAGAATCTAGTTTAGAGTGGATTGTTCTCACCTTACCTACACCGTGTATCCTTCCTATTATAAATGCGACGGTGACTTTGTTTGTTTGCAACGCTTTCACGCCTTAACTACTCAATCGATCATAATAAAGTTTTGCATAAGTACGCGTTGTCAGGGGTACATAAAAGGACATGGGGCACTTTTTGCTGGAATTCCCGCGGAAACTCCGAAATTAACACGAACACCTAGCACAGTTCCAAGTGCAGGTGGCAACGGTCAATCAGTGGGCGTGCGTTGGTTATCAGATTATCGGAGAGTGGTGGCTTTTGAGAGAAGTACCAACTCGACTGTCGCCGATAGCCTCGGCCGCTGTTGGGATTTGTTATCAGCGGAAAGTTAGCCACAGTGCTGCCCACACATTGCCGCTACTATCCATACACATACAAGCTTAACCACGCGGTTTTAACCGCGTTTCACGTTTTCAATCTGTAGTTTAATCGCTCCATCGATTGACGATCATTCTGCCACTCTCACAGTTTGAGTAGTTGATTAGCTGGTGCTTTCAAGGTCGTGTCAACTATCGTTTTGTTATTTAAAACCGTTAGAGTTAGTTATCATACGAATTTCAATAAATATTTTTTTGTAAACTACGACGTCTTTTTATTTGCTGCATCTAATTATGAATACTAGATTTGTTTCTGACGTCACCAATACCAAAATCTAGGCAGAACCCTAAAAAAAATATACAGTATTCGCGAGATAAGAAAAAATAATAGTATTTTATAATAGGCGCGAAAAAATACCTATCTACCGAATTACAAAAACAGCTTTTCAAAAATTCAAATACCAATTTTTTGTGAATCTAAATGAAAATCTACTGTTTCAAATGATATTTTAGTAAATACATAGAATTTCATTGACTGTATCTAACTCAGATTTCTAACATCGGCAGCCTCGACTTGACATTGACAATTCGATGAATCCATGTTTATTTATCGTCATACAACTTCAATACAAACCTATTGTCGGTCACAACGTCCGAGTCAGTCAGTCATTTGCCACGTCTAGAGTTATTCCTAAACATACGTTCGTCGGCCAACGCCAGCCTCCTACGAGCTGACAATAGCTACTACGTACAGACACGCAAACATACCCACATACGTCACACCACAATACATCGTCGGTTAGTCGAGAAGATAATAAAGAAAATATTTTTCGGTAGAAAAGTTCTTCTTACAGCGACATCACAGGAATATTTGCGACACTAGCGGAAGACCAGCGGTAGCCATTTTGTTGCGGTCGGTACGGAGGTTTTTTGCAACTTTCTGTTAGTGCATATTCAAAAATTCAAAATTCAAAAGCTATTTATTACTAAGGATTGGTTACAATCACTTGTAATCGTCAGCAGGTTCTTAGAACTATAAATTACCGTCAGTTCGGAATACGTCCTCTGCTGAGAAGAACTGACAAGAAACTCAGCAGGGCTGTCTTTTAATGATCTTACTTATAAACTAGGAGAACAAAAAATAGTAAGTGGATAGAGCAATTCATTCCCAAACGTCTGTATCATTTAAATAGTCAACTACACTATAATATGCTGTATCGCATAATCTGTGTTTAATAAGTGTCTTGAATTTATTAATTGACAAATTAATTACATCGTTTGGGAGTTTGTTGTAAAAGCGTATACATTGTCCTTTAAATGACTTAGAAATTTGATGTCTTTCATATTCACTTATTTCTGTTTTTTACCGTAGTGGTAACAAATAACAAATAAAGGTAAATTTCATTGCATTATAAGAACCTGAGCTAAGACAGTTTCAAAAAGATCTGTACTCTGATGAAATTATAATTATTTACTTTTCGTAATATTACTTGCGCTGATATTATAAAAATGCAGTTTGGATAATCACTGAAACTACTGAATAGATTTCAGGAATGCTAGTGTTCCTGAGTGCAGACAGGATTTTGAAAAGGCTAGACGTGTGACCACAGCTGGCTTGATTAGGTGACGGTGTGGTCGAAGATTGTGAACACCTAGCATGGAATAGGAATTGTTTTTCAAATGAGGCTGCCGGAACACACTGTTAGGTGCTCGGCGATAAATTTTCAACTTTAAGGTAGTAGCTAGGTATGCTTTACATTCACAAAGAGTTCAGTCCCGCTTCCGCTCCTGCCTCACACCCGACCAAACTGGCGGTGGTCCAAACGCATTAGCGGTGGCGCGCACCGGAACCGCAGCACGGGCCCTTTTCACTACGACCAACAACATTCCTTGCTACTAAACTAGCTGTCCCGAGGGAGTTCCCGTGGGAAGTTCGTCATAAAAAGTATCCTACGTCACTCTGCGGGGTTAAGATGCGCAACACGATAAAATTTTATCGAGCCATTTTACCGATTCTCGTCGACATATTGCATCGTTTTGTCGACGAGAATCGATAAAGTGGCTCGATAAAATTTTATCGCGTTGCGCATCTTAGCCCCGCAGGACTACCGTAGCTCTCTGTAAGTGAA
Source organism: Zygaena filipendulae (assembly GCA_907165275.2). Classification (NCBI taxonomy): domain Eukaryota; kingdom Metazoa; phylum Arthropoda; class Insecta; order Lepidoptera; family Zygaenidae; genus Zygaena; species Zygaena filipendulae. The sequence continues at coordinate 319,303 of OU015676.1, forward strand.
AGAATTTACAAAATCGGTTCGGTAAATCCAAAGATTACCGCTCATAACGTCACATACTCACAAACTTTCCCTCTTTATAATATTAGTATAGATTAATACTCTATCCTACTAATATTATAAATGTGAAAGTGTGAATGTTTGGATGTTTAGATGCTTGGATGTTTGGATGTTTGTTACTCAATCACGCAAAACGGCTGAACGGATTTGGATGAAATTTGGCATGCACGTTGTTAGGGGGTGCAGAGAAGGTCATAGGGCACTTTTTATTCCGGAATTTCCGCGGGAACTCCGAAATTAATGCGGGTGAAACCGCGGGGCACAGCTAGTATGCCACAAGACACGTTGTAAACGTATTTTTTTGAAGTGAAACTCCTTCGAGCGCGAGGGGAATACCAATTTTTGTGGAGTGTTATCGCGGCGTGTTAAGTATATAGTGAATGACGGCCTTGCAGTAAACGCTTGATTCACTCGAGTCATAGACACGATTGTCGATTACAAACGGGTAAACACGCGTATATTCGCAGCGGGATTGTTTACGTGCGGTGCGAATCGAATTCGATGGAAAATTACATGTATACGTGCATCGAATAAACGTTTTATATCCCCCAGTGATGTTAGGGAGTCGGGATGAGCCCCTTGCGAAGAACGTATGAGCAAATGCTCATATTGCTTCCAACCCCAATATCCTAACTGTGAGTGAATGTGAGTTTGTAACGCTTTCAAGTCCTAAGGGTTGGCCGATCATCATGACATTCTGCATGTACACGTTATCAGGGGTACAGAAAAGGACATAGGGTACTTTTTAACTTGGCATTCCCGCGGGAACTCCGAAATTAACGCGGGTGAAACCGCGGGAACAGCTATTAATGTTATATTCTAAAAATAGTAACCGAGTAAATATACTCTATAGCTGTTCCCCGCGGTTTCACCCGCGTGAGTTTGAGTTTCGGTGTTGAAAATGATGAAAGTAGCCTAAGTTACTCCTTATACTATCAGCTAATTAGCATTGAAAGTCTCATCGAAATCGGTCCAACCATTTCGGATATTCACCCGCGTGAGTTTTAGAATTCCCGCAGCAGCTCTGATAAAAGTAGTTTAAGTTACTCCTTAGCCAGTAAAAGTTCCGTCAAAATTGTTCCAACCCACGCTGATTAGCTGTTCCCCGCCTTTATTGCGGAGTTCCCGCGGGAATTCCGGGATAAAAACTATCCTATGATTCAAGTTGGGCCACATTACAACATATTGACCATTCGATTCAGTTTAGGATTCCATCGCGGACAAACAACGTGAAGAAAGATTAAGATGTGTCGTCGCTCTATGTCGTTCTACGTATTTCGTGACGTCAATGAAATTTCGCCCGGCGACACTGGTTTTCACATGTTTTCATACTCAACTGAGTGGACGGCCCTTCTATCTATATCTATTAATACTTCAGGAGAACATTTCCTTTATCAATGCAGATGTGGTGAGGTTTTGTGTTTTGTGCGAGTAGAACTGCAGTGTTTATGGCTGGTCTTCGGTTGCGTCTCGATTGTCTATTGTTAGCGGATGCATTGTGTGCGTGTGTGCGTTCGTCTGTCACAATCGAGCTTACGTATATGGTCCGTTATAAAAGGGAGGCGACAAGCCGAAAGAGTACCGAAGTCGTAATGAATAACTTTTATGAAAAAAAAGCAAATAATCGAAAAAAAATTGGAGAAAAACGGTTTAAAGATTAAAATATAAACTGTTCATGTATTAACTAGTTGATCTGAAATCCGTTTCCAATGGAAATAGCACTTTTATCCGTTTTTATTTCCCCATTTTCAGGACATTTTCTTCACCCTGAAAATCTTATACGTACTATTAAGAATTATATCATAGGAGTTTATTGAATATGCTGAATAGGTACTTCATAATATTCACTTTTGCACCGAAAAGTACCTACCTTACTGTGTTAAAACCTATCTCTAATTTTCATCAAATCTAAAAATCGTATTAATATTTGATGACACTAAAAGATTTAGGTATACGTAGCATAAAATACAAAAAAAAAATGTACAGACAAATTAAGAATTTCCTCCTTAATTCAAAGTCAGTTTAAAATACCGCACTAGATTAACTCTCTTTCGAACATTTCTACAACTTTAAGAATCTAGCACAATACCAATCAAGAAACGCGTTCTCAAAATTTCACATCACATTCACTGAAATAATTACTAAATTTTTCCAAATATTACTAAATAAACCATAAGAAAATATGTATTTGATAGGAATTACTGTGAATCAGAGGGCGCGATGCGCTCTGTACAGCGTCTCGCGGTAGACTGAAGCTGAAAAACAGCTGAAACTTTCTTCAGAGGTAACAACCATTTGTTTAGACCTGTCTCATGATAGGTACTGGTATATATTGGAAGTTCAAATCAGCTGGTCGATATGGAGTAAGACATTGTAGTCGTTTCTACGGCTTTTTTTCTATAGTTTATATATTTTATCGTTGCAAATGTTGCTTATAACAATATGTATATCCGTCTAGCTTAGCACTTGATGCTTCCAAATGCAATGGTCGGACTCTGCAACGGATTTTTAAGTGACGAAAAGTAATATATACCTATATATTATTTTGAAGTAGCGGGAGAAATGGATCGCTAGTTTACAGCAACTTTATGCTTGCGATCAATGATCTATACTAATATTATAAAGAGGAAAGATTTGTATGTAAGTATGTTTGTAACGAATTGGCTCAAAAAGTACTGGACCGATTTTAAAAATTCTTTCAGCATTTGAATGCTACATTATCAATGTTTAATATAGGCTATATTGTAATTCGGAATTCCCGCGGGAACTCCGAAATTGCCGCGGGTGAAAACGCGGGGAACAGCTATAATTGTTCTTTTTTTTTTGAAGGAATACCTTATATTAGAAAATCCAAGATATACAATTAGTGACACAAAACTGAAATCTATGAAGAGTCTCTATTCTTTTCGATTAGTACTGTACCAATTGACTGTTCAGCTTGCGTCTATTTCGGGGTATTCCCAGAGGATCCGTGATTAAAATCATGTATTAATTCAGGTTACAAGCCAACGCATTCCTAATTTTCCCAAACTGTTTCAGTGTAAAAGACAAACATACCTACACACATACACATAAACTCACAAACTAATTGCATTTATAATAAGTTATTTTATCAATGTCATTTACGTGGTATCTAATCAGTGGCAGACTTGGCTCTGTCTATAATATAAAATCCTGTATATACTGAAACTTAAAAAAACATATTTACATTCATTTCAACTTGTTCTTTTTAGCTTAAAGTACCGAATTTCGAAACATTTACAATCTCCTTCCACGGGAGATGGCAGCGAACGCTCGAAAACAAAAGACAGGTAGACAAAACTGCACTTTAACCCTTTAAAAACAGAGTCGAATTCAATTTGGACATACGAATCACTAAGGCCGTTGTAATGTCTGCGCGTTGTCACCGTCGAATTAAAAAGTTGCCAGTTTGAAAATAGCGTTTCGAATGGAGAGAAAAAAACATGAAGCAATTCTAGGTGTCTTTGGCCTGCAGTCGCACTGCGGCTATAGAATCTAGACACTATCTACTAGTCGCAGTATTTACGGCGGACGAAGGGAAATTCGATGCATTACATTAAAAAACATATTTACATTCATTTCAACTTGTTCTTTTTAGCTTAAAGTACCGAATTTCGAAACATTTACTATCTCCTTCCACGGGAGATGGCAGCGAACGCTCGAAAACAAAAGACAGGTAGACAAAACTGCACTTTAACCCTTTAAAAACAGAGTCGAATTCAATTTGGACATACGAATCACTAAGGCCGTTGTAATGTCTGCGCGTTGTCACCGTCGAATTAAAAGTTGCCAGTTTGAAAATAGCGTTTCGAATGGAGAGAAAAAAACATGAAGCAATTCTAGGTGTCTTTGGCCTGCAGCCGCACTGCGGCTATAGAATCTAGACACTATCTACTAGTCGCAGTATTTACGGCGGACGAAGGGAAATTCGATGCATTACATTAAAAAACATATTTACATTCATTTCAACTTGTTCTTTTTAGCTTAAAGTACCGAATTTCGAAACATTTACTATCTCCTTCCACGGGAGATGGCAGCGAACGCTCGAAAACAAAAGACAGGTAGACAAAACTGCACTTTAACCCTTTAAAAACAGAGTCGAATTCAATTTGGACATACGAATCACTAAGGTCGTTGTAATGTCTGCGCGTTGTCACCGTCGAATTAAAAGTTGCCAGTTTGAAAATAGCGTTTCGAATGGAGAGAAAAAAAAATGAAGCAATTCTAGGTGTCTTTGGCCTGCAGCCGCATCTAGACACTATCTACTAGTCGCAGTATTTACGGCGGACGAAGGGAAATTCGATGCATTACATTAAATAAAAAACTACACGAAATATTAAGCCAAAGGGATTGAAACTCTAACAAGGAGTTTAAGCTAACGTCAGTCGATGTGAAAAATAGTAAAGTTTAAAATATTTCATTTGAAAAAAAAAACTCGATAGAAAAATACTTGGAATACATTTTTTTTTAATGACAAAACCTGCATTTTTGCCTTATGTGACAAAATATTTTTTGGTGATAAATCTGCAGTAGATATTGCCACATCATAATATGTATTCTGAAAAAGTTCTAATTGATATCCGTCAAAAGTGGCCATTTTCGACGCTATTTGTATCAAATTTTTGATATCAGGTTCAAATGCTGCAGAATTACGTGTTATAAAATTAATTGTCCTATTTTACATATAATTATTTCACTATCGATTTCTTTTTAAGTCTTAGTTGAGTCTTAGAAGACTTAAGAGCCAGTGAAAGTACGTTCGTTTGATCGCAGCTGTATCTAAAGGCCTTAAGAGGAATGGACGATAATATTTTGCTAAGACAAAAGATGAGATTATCGATCGTGAATTAGAAACTGATAATAATAGTACTTAATAATAAAAGTTCAATAAATTGGCATGATTTAACACGAGTTTTATGTGTTCATAAGTAGGCATATATTATTTTATTAAAAGTTTGACTTTCAAAAAAACCATTACAAAAACTTACCTTTATTTAGTCATACTGCATCATACATATAACGCCATCTATCGGCGAAGGGACAAACTAAATAACCATCACACGTTTCTGCCAAAAAAAAATCAATAAATTTCCCCACGCACAGACTTTGAGACGGGTGAAACATGGCAAGCTATCGAGATTGAAAACACCATTATGCAAGAATAAAGGCGCAGTCCCATTGGGCATATGGGCCCAGTCTGCGGTGGTCTGTGGCTGTCTGTAGTCGCGTCCATCGCACTGTTGCGAGGTAAATAAAAATCAACGTAACTTCTTATTCACATCCGCTAAGCTGCATAACAGTTTGTTGGCGGATGAATAGAGTGAAGGGTGGATATTTTATGGGTGCTGTCATAATGATTGTAATGGTTGTAAGTCACTTTACGGGCAAACTGAATAAAATTATTTGACTTTGACTTTGAATAGCTCCCTTTAATTATTGTTTTGTATAAACTGAACAAGCACGTTTGAAGTGCCTGTAGGTACGTGTATGCGTGTGTGTGTGCGTGTGTGTGTGCAGGTACTCACTGGTTGTGGTGCGCCGTCAGCCGGTTGGGGTCGGAGGCGTTGCGGTGCTTCCCGCGGCGCGGCGCGTCCCGCTCGCGGCAGCTCTCCGCGCGGTTGACGCCGCGCGCCCCGCCGCTCGCGCCCGCGCCCGCCGCCGCCGCCGCCGTCGGCGCCCCCGTGCGCCAACTGCGCACATTCATAATATATACGTTAATATTATAAATGCGAAAATAACTCCGTCTGTCCGTCTTTGTGTCTGTCTGTTACGCTTTCACGCATTCACGGATCATCATGAAACTTTGCATACACATACATAGGGCACTTTTGTCTCGGAATTCCCGCGGGAATTTAAAGCGGGTGAAAACGCGGGGAACAGCTAGTATAGGGATATAAGGAGGTAGATCATCGGAATTGAAGTCGACGTCGGAGGTTTTAAATTCCTTTTCTCGCAGCCGAAGGTGGTGGCAGAAGAGAGATGCTGTCATCATCAGTCCATTGTATTTATATGACAGTTAATTTTCAGAATAAAATAAAAAAAAATTAATACATGAAAATCTATCTAACTAATCAAAATCATGAACACGATTTTGTTAAAGGAACTTAAAATTCATGTTTCAATTAAAAGTAAATGTTAAAATCGTTTCCAAATCAACCTAAATAAATACATTATGTTACTACAGTATACGATGAGTACTAAGTTTTATTGTTCCCAATATGAGTGCACCTTCATAATAGGATAGCACTCTACTATTACCACCATCTACCGGCGAGTAGAGAAGTTAACGTGCGCTATATGTAACGCTTTCTAGCGAACAGTAGCAGTATTAGAAAAGTTACTACACGATGAATATAGATGACGCTAGTTGAATATCGCAAAGTTCTATTCAGTTTCCTATCACCCACATGTAACTTTTAACCGACTTCTCAAAAAGGAGGAGGTTCTCAATTCGACGCGTATGTTTTTTTTATAGTATGCATAGTATATTGTGTGAATTGTGATAATATGTTATTTTGCTTACATTAAAGGATCTATCCCTGACTTTTTAGGGCGACTTTTCTTTAACGAGTGGACTTTGATTACTAGAAAAAGAGCTCCCAACATCCCTTCATCTCTCTCTCTCACGGAACATGATATCCACGTACATTGTAGACATATTCCAGGTCACCTAATAAGGGGAATACAGCTGTCCATTAAAACTTGGACTCTACATAATTAAAGATAAAGTCGAAATTAACTGTAAAAGCATAAATATGGATATGGTATCTGCAATGTGACAATTAATTAAGTATAAATACTTTTATGATAACTTCGTTCATGACCATATTCGTGCACACACAATCGGTGAGGAGCACAGACGTTATATCTAGCAGAATACGCAAGTTGACGGTTGACGGATTGAGGTCTATAATTGTGCTAAACGGGCGGATGGTCCGTTTTCAAATGTGGTTGAAGCTATAATATTATCCTAAGAAACTGTTTGGATGTTTGCTAAGATAAGATAAGAACGATTTATGGAGAAACACAACAAAAATGAACACATACAGAACAACACAAATGAAAACAAAGAATAACAAAATGTTGTTTTTGTTTGGATGTTTGTTACTAAATCCCGCAAAAACGGCTGAACGGATTTGGATGAAATTTGGCATGCACGTTGTCAGGGGTACAGAGAAGGACATAGGGTACTTTTTATCCCGGAATTCCTGCGGGAACTCCTAAATTACCGCGGGTGAAGCCGCGGGGTACAGCTAGTATGGAAATAAAATTAAATAATTAAATGGCTGTAATATTCGACTGCACGACACTCCCGTATACATATATAACTGTACTGACTTGTTGTCCTTATCGGCGACTTCTTTGTTGCCGACGTCGGGGGCTTCGCCTTCGCCGTCGGGCGCCGCGCTCTCCTCGGTGGAGCCCTCGCGCTTCGATTCTCCTGTTGACGAGAACAATACAATGAAATCCAATTCTACATCAGAAAGCATTTTTCCCCGTGTTTCGGGACTCCCTAGGGATCTCCAACAAGTATCTTATATCACTTAGAGATTCCTGTAACTAACTATGAGTAAAATCATTTTTGGAATCTATTCAGTAGTTCCTGAAATACCTAATCACCTATGTACCAAAATTTGGATACAGTTACAAACTTACATACTTTTTACCTCTACATTAGTACATATTAGTAATGGAAGTCAGTGACAATAAAACTTATCGTGTATAAAGTATCAAAACAGGTAAATAATTATGCAAAATATTCAAATTCCAAGCATTACTTGAATATTAATATAATAATATTGTTCCAATGTCAAACAGCACAACGCACGTTATCTGCGGCCAATAATGTGAAGCAATTAATTATGTACCTATATATACCTACCTACCTACTTAACTAGAAAATGATGTATATTTTAAATGACAAATAATGATGTACGAAATAATAGAAAATCCTAAATAAAATTCTACCTATAAAAGTAAACATATCGTAAGTGATCACACCATAAGACTCCTATGCCAAATCATTGCAAGCAAACATGGTTGAAAGCATTTAACTTTACAGAACCAATGACAACGAAGAAAAATCATACAACTATCGGCCTTTATCAAATTACCTACGAACAATAGGGATGTTGACAACTTTTGAAATCTAAATTTTAATTAGTCCGTCTTTTAGATTGGTAAAAAATATGGACACGTATTTTTTTATTTTTCAAATAAATGAAAATACACAGAGATAAAGCGCATTAAGGTTTAGGTTGGGGGTTCGAAGGCATCTGAATTGCATACTTTGTCGAAAGGATCACTAACTCAGCATTATCTAGTAAAGAGTTGTCACCGAATTGCTTCTTAAAACTATTTCACTGATAGGAAGCTATACTTAGAGTATTCCTGCGAGACATTCGAATTATTTTAATCCTGAAAAAAAAAAGGTTCCGAAAAAGGCCACGAAATTTAGGCGGAGTCATTTGGACGTAGCAGCAGTTTTACCGTTGTTACGAGTGTTTTGGATCTTTGAACTTTTTGTACCGACCCAAAGAAATGCAGAGGGAATTCCTAAATGGGCATGTTGATCAATTTTTTTTTGTAGTCCGTCTTGTGATTATTAAAAAATATTGGACACGTATTTTTTCTTTTTTTACGTAATCAAAAAATAACGGCGATATATTATTGAGTTGAAATTTCGCGTGACGTCACTATTCTGAGTTTGTATGGCGGTTTTGCCGTTAGTGACGTCACGACCTCCTCATCCTAAACTTTAATGCGCTTTATCTCTGCATATTTTAATTTATTTGAAAAAGTAAAAAATATGTGTCTATTGTTTTATTATTTTCTAACTGACGGACTAATTAGAATTTTGATTTTCAAAAGTAGGTAGTCAACATCCCCATTGACGGGGATGAAACGGCTGGTTCTAAAGATGTCAAATGTATAAGTTTCACCGCCAAGCATCCGCTTATCTGTCGCTATCATGAACTTTTCTCTGTACAGAATTAATTATCGGTTGGTTCAATCGTAATGAAGCAAACAGACCACCTAGCTACACCGTCCATGCAAAACATGCACATAATAAGCGATGATCTCATCGAGCCGGAGCGGAGTGTGTCTTGCCTGCGGAGACGCCATTAATAAGACATTATAATTGGCCTTACACTATTCACATATACTATTTATTGAACACTTAAACACGTTAGTTCTACACGCGTACTTAGAAAAACGTTCAACGAAGCTCATTAAGAGTTTTGAAAAGGCTTTCGTTACGAGAAAAAATCAAAGTCAGCCAAGTTGACAATCTACGATCGTTATCGCTGAGGAAAACTAGGGAAGGAATCGTTATGACACGTGGCTAAGAAAACTTGGACTTTTGATGAGACTAGTAAATATACTAGCGGGCCATACTGTGCCAGTTGATAATAATAATAATAATTAATCAATCGTTAATGGTAATCCATAATCGTTACCGCTACAGAAACTAAGGAACCAATCTATAAAGTCCAATTTTTCGTGACCACGTGACACGGCGATTTAAAGTTCTTAGGTGTTTTAAAGCGGTAACGATTATGGATTGTCAACCTGGCTAAGGGGGCAGAGATATAAGAAAATAGTATAATATATAATTTCATCAATGAAAACAACACTTTTGCTACAGGAAGATAAAGCTGGCTAATTAACGTGGAGAGAACAGTATGAAGGCGACATCTGCGCAAACATATGTGACAACTGGGGAAAACCATGTCAAGTTTACAACGAAATCTGAATGACGTTTTACATACATATTGGACACAGACTTCAAGTCTCAACAAATATGAACGACGCTAATGACGATATTGAACAATAACATTTATTTTATTTCAAGGTTTCTAATAGGCTAGTTTCCTAAATTTTGTTTTTTAGTCCGTTTTGTAGATTATTAAAAAATATTGGACACGTATTTTTTTTATTTTTTATGTAACCAAAAAATAACGGAGATATATCAAGTCGAAATTTCACATGACGTCACGCCTCGCTACAGTTTGTTCGCACGTTATAGCGAGCTGTGACGTCACGAGTCCCCCACCCTAAACTTTAATGCGCTTTATCTATGCATATTTCCATTATTTTAAAAAAGCAAAAAATACGTGTCTTTTATTTTTTTATTATCTAACTGACGGACTAAATAGAATTTTGATTTTTTTACCCAGGAAACTAGCAATGTTAATGAAATCGAAATGATCTAGTACTTTTTGGAAGCATATAATATCTCCCGACATAAAACACAATAACTATTATAATGCAACAACTTTAGAATTACGAAGACAGAGAGGGAAGAAGAAATTCGACATCATTGTCCTTTATTAACATTATTATTATTGGAAAGAAACAAGATCGTAAAGAACAATGATATTTAAATAAAGCATACAGCAACAAAAAAAAACCCTCTGAAACCCCGAACGCCGAAGCCTAATCAATCGTGTCCAAAACTGGAACAATGAGTGCCGAGTTCTAACTGTCAGCGGCGAGTACTCACTCGCCGCTGACAACGCGCAACGCCGCGGTCGGCCAGTGCCTGACTCAGTCACGGTGCCGCAGGCTATTGACCCTGGGAACGTGCGTCGGGACTTGGCGACCGTCAGTTGTCACACGTATGGTGGTGTTATGGTACCAAGTACCGACCGCACCATGCGACATACAGAGCCGAAACACCCCCAACGCAAAGCACATAACATTACAAACGCTACAGTTTGCTGTTCGACGGTGGCTAGAACAGAAGTTTCCAATCCATTCTCCTGTTACGGGTCTGTTGGAAAAACATCCACTCGTAAATCCAACTATCGTACTAATATTATAAATGTGAAAGTTTGATGTTTGGATGTTTGTTACTCAATCACGCAAAAACGGCTGAACGGATTTGGATGAAATTTCATATGCACGTTGTCAGGGGTACAGAGAAGGACAGAGAGTACTTTTTATCTCGGAATTCCCGCGGGAACTCCGAAATTATCGCGGGTGAAACCACGGGGCACAGCTAGTAAATAATAACGTGACCCTTGTACATGATTACTTTTGTATCGATTTCTTTAATGTTGTCCTTGTATGCAGTAATTGTGTTAAACTAATGAAAAAAAATATAATAATAAATATTTTGCACACTGATATGCCATGCTTTAAGCTTATTTCTGTACGCTTTTTGTATTCTGGTACTTCTTCAAAAGATGTACAAACGTTGGAAAACTTTATGACGCTTGTGCAAATCTAATCAGAATTGAAAACATATGTATTTTATAAGTAACTAGCTGTGCCCCGCGGTTTCACCCGCGTGAGTTTCGGGAATCCCGCAGGAACTCCGATGCAGTCTAATTCACTCCTTATAATAACAGCTAATTAGCAGTGAAAGTCCCGTCAATATCGGTCCAACCGTTTCGGAGATTCACCCACCCGCGTGAGCTTCGGAATTCCCGCAGGAATTCCAAACTTCTTTTATATAAACCTAGTCCTGACAATAACAAACACAAAAAAGAAAATTATCCAATTTGGTGCAGTCGTTGGGAAGTTATGCGCTTAGCAACACATTTGGCGATTAATTTTTATTATATATGTCGGCGAGAGGGTAGTTTCGTTATCAATAACGTTTCCCGCCGACTAGTAGCGGTTGTAGTACGTTCGTTCCCCCGCTCCACTCCATTGCCCGACTCGTCTTTGTTAGAACTTGATATAAAACGCGGGTATGCGTTAGCCACGTGTCATTGTTACTTTGTGTTCGGTTCAGTGCAGTTATAGTGTCGTATCAGTGTCGTATCAATCTAGAGTGGCTATAGTGATTACGTGTGCTGTGTCATCTAATACTTTCCAGAGGTTTGCTTAAGTCGGCAGCACGGGCAGTGGAGGTGAGCGTTCATGCATTGTAAAGGGGCCCCATTAAACCTACACCTGGGTCGCAAGTCCCAGGCACTGCTCCGTGTTCCCTACGGATATCTGGTATGCTGTATTATCTATAACTATGTTGGTGCAATTGCTTATTATAGTTCCATATTCCTATCATTATTTTCCTACATCAGAAGTGGGATATTACTTGCGTCCACATTTCTGCCAATAAGGTTCCTACGTTCGGTTTCTCTCGGTCAAATTTTATGTTTCACATAAATCCTGACAACGACGTTGCGAGTTAGATAATAGGCTTGTAGGAGCATTGTCATTACGTCTTTAAGTGAGAAATGTGATTTTGTGATTTCATTTCAAAGGTTTCGATACCATTGTCCATGAATTGTTGTCATATACCTACCGAACTGTTTCGCGATGTGATGTGTACAGTGTTCTTTAAGTGGTATTCCTCAATTTAAAATGCCGTGATCATTACTTACTACTGGTTTTCCAACCACGGAGTTGAAATCTTGCGAGTTTAAACTTTGATCCTTTGTCTAAGGGAGATACTTGTAATCTACCCACAGTAGTTAATTATAGAAATTACAAAATCAAAAATAAATGTAAACCACATACGCTTCCATTAAAACATCACTAAATAAAATCTTGACACACAACATCAAAAACACTGCTCAAAGAGATGCCGGGAATAGAACAATGATTAATGGAACTGATTACTCAAGCGATACAATAACAGAAGAAGAAAGCGAGTTTAAAGGTAATGGATACTGAAATATGTTTTATAGTAGAGGCACTATTGTGAATGAATATACGTAGGAACCGAGAAGCGATATACTATAGCAATACTTGAATCGAAAGTGTTGGTTGTGATTGGTGTTTCAGATATGTTTTCAGATAATCTGGACAACATGGGACACAAAAACGATAAAATGTGTTTTATTAACAAGGAAAGATATTATAATAATTCGCTAAATAAACAGAATATCTAAATATCTGAATATTATAACAGTACTGACAATGTAGCCGTTTCTCATAGACGAAAATTAAAATATTGAAAAAGAAAGGAATCTAAAGTGATACAGTCAAAAATGATTTCATTAACGAAATGTGAACGTTCACACTTACCAGCAGTGAGATGTTTACGCAACACCAGGCTACGATGAATGAAGCAGGAAATCTTACATCAAACCCGAATGAAACAGTTTACAGAACGAAAGTGGCTATTGTAATTCAAATAATGCAAAGTTATTAGTAATTTATTGTAAACATAGATTTGTTTAACATAATTGAATAGAATTTATGCAACTGCACAATCACGGCTATTCAATGCTTTTAAACTCATGTTTTATTTCTTTATACCAATAAATACACTATAAATTTGATTTTAAATATTATACACATAAATAGAACATAAATAGATTAACAAAATTAGAGAACTTAAAAAAATGGCACAATCAAATTGGTACCTGAAAATATTGAATTACCATTTACCGCCAATGGATGAGTTCAATTACAAAAAAATAAATATTAATAGACTTGTGAATAAATAATAAAACAAACCAGACTATCGAAATAAAACTGACATAAAAAGATAGTAAGCCCCGGTTTTCCGCAAGTGACCTCATTCCATATATGGAGCAGTATGCCAATAATAAAACTAAAAAAAAAACACAGACAGGCTGAAAGTATGCGACTAATATAACAAGTTTAACAAGTTCTATTTAAATTCATTTGCAATACGCAATCGGTGTGGAAAGGTGTGGATTTGTAAGAATTTAATAACCAATTTGCTAAAGGAAACGTAATCACTATTAATATCTAGAAGAATCATGAGTTTCTAGTTCCAACCAAACTAAAAACTGGTTAGAAGCATCGCTAGAATTTCTCGATGAAATAGAAGCGATTGAACCTAATAAGAAAAACATTATGATAATATATATCCTTTAATAACTTTTGTATAGAGAAGATCTTCAAGAGTCTACTTCTCAGAAACAGCGCATTAACTGGTCATAAATCACTTTTTGAAGACTGCAATCCAGAACGAGGGAATCGAGTCAATGATGCGTATCGATTATTGTCTGGAAATCGTTTTCTTAAGAAACCAACTTCACATACAAATCTGCACAAGCTGAAACGGACGTTAAAATAGGATGCCGAAGGTTCGAATTAACGGATGGTTATAGGGTGCTCTTGACTGTACATTAGGTGACGTCACAACCATCACCTCGAATGGTCGCCGACCCGAATCCTCGATTGCATAGCAGCACTCAACATACCGAAGGTTTATTTCGGTGTGTTTGTAAATACGCGGTAGGCTGTTGTTTTTATTATAGCTGCAACAGCACAAAGGAAATGAAACAAATACAATTGCGATATTTTCCTAGATTACATAGCAAGCACTCTAGTAGATAATTTAAAAATTACAAGGGGAAATCGTAAGCTTAGGCGTTTTTAATTGAGCAGAATTTACACAAAACTGTAAATAGAAAACAAACGATTTTCATTTATTTATTTTATTTTATGTCATAGGGGGCAAACGGGCAAGTGGTACACCTGATGGTAATTGATTACCGCCGCCCATGGACATCTGCAACACCAGAAGGCAGCGGTGCGTTACCGACCTGGAACGGGGATGGGAACTGTCTTTCAAGTGGGGCTGCCGGAACACACCGTCAGGTGCTTGGCGACAGATTTGCAACTTGAAGGTGGTAGCTAGCCAGCCGGGCACTAGAGAGCGCCCTACCACCATGCTATGGTTTCCTCACATTTGTACATCATGCATGCATCATGCCTCACATTGCATTCCAAAATGCAAAGTAAAAAATCAAACTATATCTCTTCCAATAGTAAAGCACTGAAACCTCAACCAACGAGAGAGTAAGTAAAATAACAAAGCAAAACTGAGGTAGAATGAACAAAAGTAAGATTTATGTTAAACATACATAATAGTATGTATAAAACACTATTATCGGAGTGGCCAGTGAACGTTCCACACATTCTCGGAACGGCAAGCACTTTCGGTTTCGCGCTTGACATTGGATGTGAACTCTCGCCCGAGCTTATCGCCGCCATTGTTACATATTATTCCTCTCTGGCTGATGTCACTCACTGATATGAAACGACTTGGGCATAGTCACCACAATCGTTACTTATATGCGACATATGACTTACTAGAAATATACATATCTATATATATATAAAATCCTTTGTCCTGAATAACTGATGGATCAACGCACAGCCTGAACCGCTGATCATAGAGACCTGAAACTTGGAGGGGGTGTCCTTTGTATGACGAAGGCATCCGATAAGAAATTATTTTTGAAAATTCAATTCCTGAAAAGGAGGATGTAAAGGGGTTGCAAAGTTTGAATGGAACAATTTCGCGGGAACTTCGAAATTACCGCGGGTGAAACCGCGTGAGGCAACTAGTCTATATATATAAATGAATCCATATTTCACTTGACATCAAGCGTGAAGTGCTGGATCGATTTCGCTAATTCTTTTTTTGTAGCGGTTGTTATTGTAAGGAGAAGAAGAATAAAAAAAGTTAAGAGTTTCGGGAGAATTCCGAAACACACGCGGGAATCTCCGAAACGGTTGGACCAATTTTGACGAGACTTTCACTGCTAATTACCTGATGTTATAAGGAGTAAATTAGGCTACATTGGAATTCCCGCGGAAATTCCCAAACTCATGCGGGCGAAACCTCGGGGCACAGCTAGTCTCTTATAAAAATGTACTGCTGTTCATTTGCCTCGCTAAAACTCGAGAATGGCTCTACCGGTTTGACTAATTTAAATCTTGAAAGATTTGTGGAAGTTCAGGGAAGGTTTTTATTGAAGAAAATTGGGTGTTCCTGCGGGAATTCCGAAACTCACGCGGGTGAAACAGCAGGCACAGCTAATAAAATAATAAAATACAGTGAGTACTTGAGTCAAGTAGTAACAGTATGGAAGATGTGGCTTCGCTTCGAGGTCATGCACCTACTAAATTACCCTACTGATAGCAACACAGACTAGATATTCCGATTCTTACCTATTATCCTATATAAGAACAATCGGAAATAATGAGTACATTTGAAACAATATATAACATGTAACAAGGTATTGTAGCAGTAGGTAGTAGTATTTTAAAATTTTTAAGATTTTTTAATAGAAATTAACTGGCTAGATAAGACCTTTTTTGCCTTTTTGTAATGCTCGTTTTTGTTTCGTTTAAACTTTAAGTAATCACTTTTTCGATTCTGGTCTTAAATTCTGCAAATATCTATATTTTTTGTATTTATATGACTTTTAAAGATTTTTAAAAGTACTTATGAAAGTCAATATTTTAGGAAAGTGGACATTTTTGGAAAGTGGTCATTTTTGACCTGAAGGCTTTTTGGCTTTTTTTGTGTAGCAAGTCTCCTCCAAATACTTTTACTGTATGTAACACTGTTCATTAAGTGCTGGTTGCGACCAAATCATAATTAATTCATTACCGATCATAAATTCTAGGACTCCATCGTATTCTCTCAGCTATGTGTCAGTGGCGAAGTCACTGTAGCAACACATAACGCCCAAAGCCATAAAGTAAAGAAGAAGATAAAGAATACAAATTGTCTTTATTTATTAGAGTCTTGCAGTTCTCATTCCATAACTTCTAACAGGTTACCCTCTAATTGTGCCATTGATCAAGTGAGTTAAAATCAATTAAACACCCGTGCCGCAAGTCTCAGTTTCACAATAGCGATATTGATTTAGATTATCCGAATTTGGCACCCGCCGGGAATCGAACGGCCACCACAGCAATGTGCGCGAAGTGAGTCAGGCGCAGAAGGATACCGACGCTATTTGTGTTTCTACTTCCCGTTGCCGCTGGTCGCGACCGGGCCGCGGTGCGCTGGCGCATTTTAATTAGTTTCAACTGATGCAACCGATATCTTGATCGATTCGCCAAAATATAATACTAAAACTATGAATGGCGAAGAAAACAAATATGGTCATACACATCTAAGGGAGAGCAAAGGAAAAATAAGGCATTGGTAATAACCTAATGATGATATCGGTAGGAAGAGCTAAGATAGGATATGAAAGCTACCGATATTTAATCAGGTACTAAAAATTAGATTTCAATTGATTAAAAAAGGGAAATCCGAAGACTTTTTAAAGAGATAAGGAACACATGTAATTATAGCAAACATTTGCAAGTTTTAAGAAACGTAGAGTATATTTTTTACTTTTATACATAGTTTATTATAATATATGTAATTCAGAACACGATCAAAGTACTTGGTGCCTCTAAAAGTAGCACACAGAGACATTTCCTTTACTCTTCTTCAAAACGTTTTTTCATAATTTTTAACTGCAACTAGGTAATTATGTAAAAATGTATTTATAATAGCAATTCGGGAGATAAAACAGCTTTTGATATGCTTACTGCACCTCAGAAGTGCCGTTTTGCAGACACTTGAAGACAGAAACGACTTTCTGTGAAGAAAACAACAAAATTCCAGTGATTACTCAAAACTTCAAGTTAAAAGACCTCAACCGTGTAAAGAAAGGCACTGAGACCAACAAAATATTTTTTAAAACGAAACGTCCATCAAAGACAGATCATTTTTCTATTATAAATATGAAAGTTTGTACGTTTGTTACACAATCATGGAAAAACAGCTGTACGGATTTGAATGAAATCAGGCTCATAGATAGTTATTAGTTGTATATACCCCATACTACTACTCACACCGCGAGAACTCTGAAATCATTGCGGGTAACGACTAGTTTTAAATAAAGAGCTAGAAAAGTCTCATCAATAAATACGAATATAGTATAAAGCAGATGGCAAATGCTACAAGCGTTAAGAAAAGTCGTGTAGCGCTGTCGTTTGTTTTATCCTCGACAATCACGAATCTACAGCGTTTACAAAGCCTGTTTCCGACGTAGATAAACTGGACAGGTCACGCACGTGGACGAGGCGACTCGCTGACTGACTTGACTGACTGATATACAGCGCTGGGATCGCTCAGTGCTGACAGGCGGCCGCGACTGTGATGACAACACTGGCTAATTGGGGGCAATCAGGTTGAGAAATGGCGTTATGAATGACCTTGGCAGCTGCTTTAAGGAAGCCTATAACAACGACCAGACGAGACCTTTGTTCATAACAAAAGTTTCATTTAAGGTTAAAAACAAAAATATACACGTAATTCTAATATTATAAATACGACTTTGGGTTTGTAGAAAAGACCATATGGTCTTAGGGGTTCTTTAGTTCAGAAAACGTGCTGGTCCCAAAGGTTAGGATATTGATTCAGAAAATCTATATGAACGCGAGCCAAGTTGCGGGCAAAAGCCAGTTAATTAATAAAAAAGATCGAGAGATGGAGCAAGATGGAGAGCATGGGCAAAAATGTTTCTCACAATCGATCGTAAAATTGAAATTGAAAATAAAATCGAAATAAACGACGATGCAATAAAACCGGATCAAATTAATACATAAATGACAAATATGATACACGAGTTGGTAGGTAATATTCATAAAATACCAAGTTTAAACTGTGTCAATGGCGGCCGTCGAAGGGCTAGCAAAGGTCGTGAGATCATGAAGACCTAAGACGATGAGACGAGCTAATTGATGATTGCCTGAGACCGCTAATATTAATATTGTGGGATGGTAAGATGATAATTTACAAGGTTTTTATATTCTTAGAAGGGAAACGGGAGCTACCTATTATAATTATTCAATCTCAAGACTTTCATTTGGAGTTGAAATTTGAAAGCTTTTCATGTCATGCTTTCTACGTATCATTAGTGTCGAGCGAGATAAAATGGACTTAGATAAGCAATAGTGTGTTAACCCACACTGGAGAAATTTGGAGTGAATCGCGTTTTAAAATTATAGCGCCATTTTGTGTCAACGTTTTTTTATGTTCAATAATTTGTTGGTATTTTAACAATGTAATAAGGTAAAAAAATAATAAAAAACGTTATATAATTCTCAATAAAGCGTTCTGTATCAATATCTTAATTTTGTGGATTAACATGTTATTGCTTATCTGCGTCCAAATATGATTTGACCGATCTTAAAATGAAATAAATAAATGCTTTCCAATTACCATGATTTCTTGATTAATTTGAAACTGATGACTGCCTTGATTAAGCGATTCTTCAAACACCACAATGGAGTGTTCGTTTTAACATCAAATTCCATTAACGATGGCAGGCAACACAGTATTAAATCCACGCAAAATTGAAACATTGAAGTGTACAAACTCTTTTAAAAACCAGGAACAAAGCATCGGGTATTTTTATTGGGCATGCGTGTTTCTCGCTGGCCAATTTTATAGGTCATAATAAACCATAACATTTATGGCACAGCCGGCAATACATTCTTTGAACATTTTACGTTATTTTAATCACACACAAACATGTATTTTTATGCAAAATTATTCCACAGTAAAAATATATCGATGGGAGCAATTTCAACAATCGTATTTTACATTTTCAAGTTGTGTTATGTGTATTTTTGCATCATATTATCATCAAATTAAAACACTTTCGAAATAACTAGTTGCTAGACTCTGTTTTATGAAATAACGAGCTGTTCCCCGCGGTTTCACCCGCGGCAATTACGGAGTTCCCGCGGGAGTTTTGGAGTAAAAGTACCCTATGTCCTTCTCTTTACCCTTGACGTGTGTGCATAATTTCATGATGATCGGTTGAGCCGTTGAGGCGTGAAAGCGTAACAAACAAATAAACAATATTGCAATATTTTGTAAAGTACAGATTTTATAAAATAATGCATCAAACTATCTCGCTTTTGGTAGAATCTATTTCTTGAATCATTCAACGGACAAATACAAGACACCGCTATACCATCCCAGTGACACCCCATACAAATAAACTGATTCAAGTACTTTACAAGCAAAAACGGTCCGCTTATGCGTACACGTGATATGCGTGTGTGCGTAACATAAGGTTGACAGCGAGCTGACAGTAACTGTCAGCTGTCAGTGAAAACTACTACCAAACATTCGCGGGGCATGACAAGGCATAAATATGGTGGGAGGCGGTGTGTCGCTTTTTGACGTATCTAGTAATATTCTGTACTCTTTGGCTATACATATAAAAGGGAAGTACAATAATAAGTAATTCTTCATAGTGTAAGTGTAAGTAACCACTCACAATGTAACAATGTAACATTTGACATTGGCAACACCAAAAACGTTATAACCAAACTGAAATTCGATACATTGTCGCTTAGAGGCGGCGATAATTCACTACACGACCACGCAACGTGATAGTTGAGGAAGTGATACGTACATACGAGCGAACACAACGGTACGAGGCAAGCTGATAAACTAGATGTTAACTTTGTATGACACGACACTAACAAATTACAAAGTAAAACAATAGTTTTTGTTTTGTAGATGATGCCATAACTTTTGAAACATAGCATTTCATTACATATATCAAGTACTAGCTGTTCCCTCGCGGTTTCACCCACGGTAATTTTGGAGTTCCCGCGGGAATTCCGGGTTGCAATATAGCCTATGACACTCACAAATAACGTGGCTTTCTATTGTTAAAAGATTTTTCAAAGTCAGTCCAAAGATTGCCCTACAGAACTTCGCAAACTCACAATACACAAACTTTACCTGTTTAGAATATTAGTTTAGCGTATAGCAAAACGTCGAATAAGTTGTTACTAAATACTAAAAAGTATCAAAAATATGCTTCCTCTACCCTTAACTCCCTGTCCCTTTATAGAAATGCTAACAGTATAACTTTAATAAAAATTGTGTTAAAATCACTTAGGCACTCATAACCATAAGAAAAATTCATTAGTATTTTAATCGACGATGTGATAATTAGAATCCGTATTTTTTCACGTCTAAATATTCACTAAGTGAAACACAGTCACAATAAAGTCTTAATTTGGTAATAATTAAAACAAAACCGCGAGTAAATCTATTCACGAGTATGACACAACATTATAATGATATCGTGGAAGCAAAATAAATAAAAGACATCTAATCGTGAGATTAGCGCGACCACAAGGCGAGCGACAACCGGTCCGATAGCTCCGAGTAAGGTCACCGCCGAGCTGATCGTAACCACGTTACATTAAAGAAGTGCTTCTAAATCGAAAGCTCAGCGGAAATACGCACTGGTTACTATCGTCATTTAGTGTCCTCGAGTTAATTTTTATACACATCCTAATGTATGGAAGTAAAAAAGCTCTTTCTTGAAATCGTAAGTCAAAAAGACGATCTTAAAATTAAAATCTGCAAATGAAGAATTAGAAAGAACTCACCTCTAGTGGCGCTGAACAGCCAAGAATTCTGCTTATGCGCATCAGAATTTTTTTTCTTGGCTAAAGGAGTTGACTCCACTATGCTCGACTGCCGGCTTCTGCCTGTCATCGGGGTTCGCGAATTCTTCTTCTTCCCTTTCTTCAAAGTGCCACTGTGAGACTTTCTCAACGTGTTCACTTTGACACTTTGACTCTTGCCCCTGACTTTACTCTTACTTCTGGAGGTCTGTCTGCTAAGCCTTCTTCTGTGTTCTGTAGGTTTAGGTGCAGGTTCATCCTCAGAATCTGTATCAACGGGTAGCTTAAATTCTGTGATAGTGCAATGACGTTTCTCGGCTTCCAAGAAGAACTTCGTGTAACTCAACACCTCGTCGGTCGTGAGTATTTTGTCCACATCTTCCATAACCACTTCAACAGATTGTCGAGCATTAGAGGTAGGAGTCTTTTTCCTTCTCAGGAAGCTGAGTGCACCCACTGAAGAACCTTTGCTGCTCTTTCTCACTTTTGGATTATCAACAGTACTACTTTTCCTACTGTTTGAGAGCATTTTCTCATCATTCTTGCTGTTTTTCCTTACTTGATCTAACTTAGCATTAGAACCATTGATTGAATCTCTATCTTCTTCACTCCAAAGGCTTTCTCTGGACTTTTTTAGATCTTTTTTTGAAGATTCGAACCATTCGTCGAAGTTTTTGACGAGTTCCAGCGGATGTGAAAGGGACATGGTCTTTCTGTGTCCTTTTTTATTTCTTGTTACGTCTACTTCTTCATCTGTAACGGCTACTTTAAGAGATTCTTTGCTGATAGTGGGGGTTTTGCTCAGCCTGGGTAGAGCGTCATCGCTGGCCGATATAGCATCGCTGTGACAATCCGCCGACTCGTACAAGGACTCATCGCTCTCGTCTCGTCGCTCTGTTAAACACATATACTGTGAGAATAACTAATGAGGTTCGATTTCCGAGATTTCCTTGCCATTTATTTAAACACCACATGAGAACATTGAAAGGAGACAATACAAACAACTATAATATAAATGTATCATCAGTCATGTCCAAATAACAATGACCCGATTTAGCATCTCAATGATCGATAGTCGGTCGTCACAGACAATGTCAAGATTATTGAATGACTCATTGCGTTTAAACGTAGTTACGGCGGATGATTTGATTCGATGGTAAAAAATAAATAACCGTTATTATCTTAATTACAATTAACATACAATAACTTCCACTTCATTTCAAACGACTATCAAAATACGCTTTCTAAGTTCTATAAAACATTGCGTTCAAGAAGACAATTTTGTTGAGAAGGGAAACTTTACAACCAATATAACCTTGTTGTCTTTGACAACGATATGAATAGAAGTCGAAAAGCCTATGCTCTCTGTGACGAGTATCGCGTTTCAATTGATTCTCTCACGGGAATCGAGTCGTACATTTACTTTGTTTTTTGAAGGCCAACGTCTACATCACAAATCTTTTTTTTAATATAACGTGAATGCTTTTAAATCACGTATTTCGCACTCGAACATTGTAAAATAACTGTAGAGACCACGTATTTAGAATTCAAATTGGATTCGGTGTGTGTTTAATATTGTATAGAGTTATAAACTATAGAGTTAAACCGAATATTAAATTATTGTAATTTTAAATTTTACCTATATTGGTAAATTTTTATTGGTCATAACAACATAGAACGAGTACCCACTTTACATGTTTGTTTGTAAAGTCTTATCGCTTATTAATCCTAAACATGATAGTAACATAGATGAAATAGCTATTAAACAGATGATAAAGGATATCTTATCGATGTCTAGTCTGGTTTAATTTTTTGCGGTCCATACTGAACTAAAGATAAACGCATAAACAAGAAAGGGGATAAAACCCTAACTGTGTAAGTCTCATATGCCTTTGCCTATCCCAGTTTTTGGGTATTTTGGGTCGATTGTAGTCTCTACTTAAATCAACTTTCATTGTATAAGGCTAACAAGATAAGTATCGCAAACAATTTCGTATTGCATAAACTTGCATCCATATAATAAGAAAAACCTGCTTCACTGATTAAATACTTTACTCGGTCAGAAGAAAATTTAACTTTATTAACCTTTAACAGTTACTAATACTGTTCTATGTTCTATTATAATTTGGCGTTAGTTTATTGTAGTGCTTTAGTTTATTTCATGTATTTGTGTCATCACCGCGGCTATCACGAACCAGGCTCTATGTCCTAAACCTCGAAGCCTACTCCATCAATTAGGTCACAATTTCCGTGTCGCAATTTACAAATGTGTCAACAACGTGTGTGTAGATGTGCTACTTTCATTATATCGGCTATAGGAATTTGGGGCACTGGTGTGGTGCTTTCATATTCTACACCGATGGTTTAGTTCGATAACGCACGGGTGTTAATAAATATTGATCTCCAATAGAAAATTTATTACAAGCATGCACACCAAAGAAATTGTATTAGAAATATAGATAAATGTAATAGAATTGTAATAGAAATATAGATACGTTATTGGCTTTAGGTGAGAATAAGATAAAAAATTATGCAAAAAAAAACTTAAGTAGTTTCGCAGCTACCAATCGGCCTAAATACTACACACAAAGGTAGCCTCGGCATTTAGAAAAAAAAAAAGACTGAAGACCATTCTCCACACGCAAAACACAAATTCGCACCACTTTCGCCTCGATAAAGGCCTCCTAACTTATCAATATTGGTATACTCGTTTAAAGCCGATCGACCATCGTAACAGGGGTATATGAGGGAAGACCCTTAAAGATGTAGAAGCAGAATTTGCCCCCATAGTGCCATTGACCCTCAAAAACAAAAACTTCTGTCAGGAATCAGGATATTTACTTTGTATCTGACAGGACAGCTACCTTTTCTTGAGTGCGATGTGGTCTTTGGTCTTAAGCAGGGTGTTGGCTAAGTGGCTGAGCACACAAATGACATCATCGATGATCAGACGGCAGACTGTTGACCCGACTGGTCAGTTTTTACTAAGTACCCAGTACCCCAATCGTGAGTTTACATTATATTTTTAGCTATCGCAAGCAGTTGCCTGCAGTTTTCTATTAAAACAAAAATTATGATCGTACCTATATTATACTATGGTACATGTCAACATAAACGTTTGCGTGGCTTTTGTACTTTTTATATCGGTACTTACGGTCTAAAATTGAGTGTTTTTTTTTTTAAATAGAAGCCTAATTTTATTGGACAATATTGTTTATTTACTAGCTTAACTGATTTACTTAGTACAAAATATTTGCGGTGTCTACAATAGTCTATTTTTTTCGTCTAAATAACTCGACATCCATAGTTAAAGTTAATAATTTATTATAAATATATAAAACCTTATATAAATAATTGTAAAAGAACTACAAATCGGTCGTAGTTTTTGAAAAAATCGCTAACCAACTATCATAACATAGTAAGTAAGGAAACATACATTGAACCGACCTTTTTGGAAGATAGTTAAAAGGACTCATGGTGAGTCGCAGATGGCATTCGCGGAACCAAATTGAAGCGTATTCAATTAACGTGAAATTAAACATCAAACGTGATGACTTGCGCAGGCGCCGACATTAGTGAGTAGTTGGGGCATTTTATTTAGATCGGGGACAGTAATAAGATCGCCACGTACCTACTACTTTTCTATACTAATATTAGAAACAGTTAAAGTTTGTGACGTTGCCGCGTTGTTGTTGACGGGAGTTGTGGGTTTGTGGGTTTGTGAGTTTGTGACGTTGTTGTTGACGGGGATTGTGAGTTTGTGGGTTTGTGAGTTTGTGACGTTGTATTCTCTGGATCTACTGAACCGATTTTTAAAGATCGTTCACTTATAAGAATCTACAGTGATCCTAAATGAGATAGGATATTTTTTATCCCTACGAAACAAAACTGCCGCAATCAGACAAGTTTAATAACGTCTCTGATTGCGGCAGTTTTGTTTTTAAAATCTAAACTTAGTTAAGTAATCATTAAAACGACTCTGAATGCGGCGGTATGCTACCTAATGACTGCCAATCGCCATAAGGAAAAAAAAAAAACATTTAGCTCGCGCGGTCAAACGACCCGATGTATAAAAAATTATCTATTGATTTATCGCCACTAAAGTTAACACGAAAAGAACTTATTTATGGCCGCAGCTTTTTTGCACAAGTCCAGTGATAGATGATATAATAAAAAAGATACGTTAGCTGGGCTTATTACACTACTTCCAATTTGGGGAATCTAAATCGGATACAATTTAGGATCAGTGAGTGAGAGTGTCTCTCACTTACTGATCCTAAATCGAAACCAACTGTTCTAACTTCGATTACACCTTCCGATTTCCTAGATTAAGTAAAGCGTTTTGAAAAACTAACAGTAAGAGAAAACGAGACAGACAATATACATTTTCTGCACTCGAAAACCGCAAATTGCCAACGCTTTGCAAGACTGGCGCCTATGCAGATACGCTGTTTTTGGGTGTGCTATTTTTAGCGCAAATGTCGTATCTAGCGTTTTTTTTTTTAACAAAACTGTTCCTGGTCCTATTTAACTTGTATAATTAACAAACGGCCTTGTCTTATCTAACATTTGCATTGAATCTTCGCCTTAGCCGCTGGACGACCTTCACGAAACCTATCTATCCATTTGTTTGCGTCGGTCTGTCCGACCATTGGCTGGCGCTATTTATCACCGGCATATAGGTTGGGCTTGGCACTGACATTCATTAGAACAGATTCGAAGGAAATAACTATGGTCGTTAAATTGAGAAATGTTCGTTTATGATTTAATTTAGTACTACAGCGAAACTTGTTGATATTCATCGCGACTAAATTTTATGGTGAAATTTAACCTTTTTGACTGGGTAGGTACTGACATCGCGGAATATCTGGTTTTTTTCATAAACTTGCCGATTTTTATAAAGAAGACTAAACTTATAAACTATTCTTTTTGCCAAGATTCTACTCGTATACCATCTAGACATATACCTAAGTAAATAAAATTGAAGTGTCTGTTTAAATGCATACGAAATCATATTCTTATACGGTGCTAACTACTAACATCAAAAAACTATTTTGAATTTTTTTTTTTCTTCTGTCTGTCTGTCTGTCTGTTTGTTGCGGGTACATGATTATAACGGGACTTTCACTAGCAGATAGCTGATGTTATAAGGTTACGAATATAGAATGTTCCCATTTGGCCTTATTTTACACCAGAAAAAACCAGTGTCTCGATTTATTTGGCGTTTTGATAACTTCAGTAGCGTTTGATTGCTCGATAAAAACTATTCAATTGACATGAAAAACCTCAGCCGAACGATTGTACTCTACTAACTATAACAAAACAGTTAAATCGGTCAAGGCTCCTCATTCGAGAACCACCAGCAAACTGGGGTAGCCCGCATTGCGTGTCGCTTACACCGATTTTGATTATGTCTGTATAATATAGAACAGATACAAAAATATCTACCTAATATTAT
The DNA here is from genome assembly GCA_907165275.2 of Zygaena filipendulae. NCBI lineage: Eukaryota > Metazoa > Arthropoda > Insecta > Lepidoptera > Zygaenidae > Zygaena > Zygaena filipendulae. Next base: position 346,013 of record OU015676.1, read on the forward strand.
ATGAGTACATATATTCAGCTATACGCTGCACCTTTCTGAACAGATCGCCTTTCAATACCACAAGGAGTATTTAATATGTATTTGTTTAAGACATGTTTATCGCATGCTAATATTTCTGAAATAACGCAACGTTATTTTTAATGGATGGATGGAATTTATCACTTTTTACCATAATAGAATTATTTAACATTCGAGTAATGTCATCAAATCAAATCGATTTTTTACATAAAGTTTCGCCTTATAAGCTCTGCTCCGCCAAAATTCTGGATCCCCAAACTGTATACCGAATACCGATCGATCCGCAAACGCAATGAGTCTTCGCGAACCGTTCGTTTTTTATACGAAAACGTATAGTTCGTTATAAAAAATAACAAAAATAACATTGGCAAGGAAATCTCGGAGCGTTTAACATTAACCTCTAGAACACAATACAAACCTAGCGACACTTTCATGTCGAGAATGTCCGAGTGCCTCCTGATCTCTTTCTCGCTTTCAGTCGAGGTCTCCCTCTCACTGGACTCCCTCGTCGGCTTCAGTGCGGTCTTCTTCCTCCGCAACTTACTGACCACACCGTTGTCCGCGGACTTGTCCGTCACGTGCTTAGGTTCCCGCTTGAACCACATCATCACTGACACTGTCGTTATAACGTTATTTATAACTTAACAAATAACGGTCGCTAGTCTACGACCGTTTCCCATCACTGTCACTTCACATTTGATGGTTATTTTTTTCTCTTTCACTTTTTCTTCTCTTTCACTCGTATTTGTTTGTTGTCATTTGTTTCGGCTTACTTTACTGGGGGGGAAGGTCGGATAGTGAGGTATGACGTACTTGGCAATGGCGCAAAAAGATGTCGCGCGTGCGATTTCAAAGGATCGTTATTAGTTAATTGCGACAAGTTTATGTTTCAGTTTACGACAACCGTCTTATATTTAGGACGAAAAATCTTTACTCCAAAAAGAAATTTATTGTACCTATCAATCTTTAAAACATCTCTGTGCTTCGAGCCTGCTATTTACATTCGACAGTTAACATTGTTTACCTGATAAATAACAAATACTTCGTTGAATTTTCATAAAACAGACTAAATACACGAAGGGAGACAAAAAAATGCTTCCCTTCCATTTTGGAATCCAATTCCAATTTAGAAACTGACGCTCAGGCACAGCTGTTTCGTGTCGATTCTATTGTAGACTCTAATACAAGCCAATATACGTCTTAATACTTACAAATTAGAACACACATTGCTGCGAAACGACGACAATGACTTACCTACACATTTCCAAAAAAAAAAATCTCTATACGAATATCACCCATTTTAGAAGAAGAAACAAAGCTCTCTTTGCTCCTATTACGAGGTTATAATAAAACATTTGTACAGCTACAATCATAGCAATATGAACTTTTAATGGATAAACATAAGGTTTATATTGTGTTGTGTAATGATTGACAAATGTGTAGGAACAAGCGGAAGACGCGGGGGCGCTAGTATCGTACGAGCCACGTAGTTTCCGGTGCGAATCATGCGCCGACTGTAGATTAGGATCCTCCTAACAGAACTAATATTATAACTGCGAATGTGTGTTTGTTTGTTACGTTAACTACCTACTCAACCGATCGTAATGTTTGGCATATTATACGTTGTCAGCAGTACAAAGAAGAACATTGGGTACTTTTGTATCCGGGAATTCCCAGCGGGAATACCGAAATTAACGCAGGTGAAGCCGCGCGAATAGTATATAAATAGGGAATAGAGATGCCCTGCATTCAGTATGGGACATGTACATCCTAAAAATATCCTACAAATCCTACTAATGTTATAAATGTGAAAGTGTGGATGTTTGTGACTCAATCACGCAATAACGGCTGAACGGATTTGGATGAAATTTGGCATGCACGTTGTCAGGGGTACAGAGAAGGACATAGGGTGCTCTTTATGCCAAAATTCCCGCGGGAACTTCGAAATTACCGCGGGTGAAACCGCGGGGCACAGCTAGTACATATATAAAAAAAGTTTAACTAAATCATTAAGCAGGTAGTTATTTATAACTTTGAGAAATCATAATATGTAATTACTATACGAACCAACGACGCCGTAGACGCAGACAGTCAGACAGTTCGACATGCGATACGATTAGGGTTGCCACCCGTACTATATTATATAGTATCGTACCATATTTCAGTCAATTGTACTATATATTATAGGAAAATGATATAATACGTAAAATACTATATTTTTATGCCTAATCCAACTGACGCGCTTTTTTATTATAATAACCGTGGCTGGCCTGGAAACGTCAACTGTCAAAAATGCTGCCCGATACATAATGATAAAAAAATAGGTACTATTTTTTTCCTGCATTTTCCAAAAGTTCTATATTTTTGCACCTTTTTTGGGAAAAATAGTATATTTTTTCCAAAAAAAGGTAGCAACCCTAGATACGATACCAATTAACTTGGGAATCAACCCAGCTGTCCGTACACATTATAATAAAAAGAACTTTCCCCACTCCCAGCGCGGCGGCGTCAGACGAAAAAACCACCCCTAAAAAGAAAGCTGAAAGTCTGAAATGCAATTTGAAACATACCCGTGGACTAGACGAGGGGAGGAAGGAAGTGGCTAGCTGAGATCGAGTGCTCGGTCGTAGGTGGGTACTTTAAAAAATTAAAAAGGAAAATCGTGTGAGTACTTACATACATATTACGTTGTTTATGAATTAAGTAACTACTTTATTTTGTAAATACCATATCAATAATAGTTTATAATTTTATTTATGTAATTATCTGTATTTTGCAGAAATAAATTTTATTCTATTCTATTCTATCTATACTAAATTTATACCTACATATAAATATGTAATTCCTAATTAAGCACTCTATAGCGATAACATATTAACCTACAAAATTAAGTTATTGATACAGAATGCTTTATTAGAGTTATAGAACGTTTTTTTTAATTATGTGTTTACCTTATGACACTGTTCAAATACTAACCAAATGTTTTTTTATGTCATAGGGGGCAAACGGGCAAGTGGTACACCTAATGGTAAGTGATTAACGTCGCCCATGGACATCTGCAACACCAGAAGGCGTGCAGGTGCGTTGCCGACCTGGAATGGGGATGGGAACTGGCTTTCAAGTGGGGCTGCCGGAACACACCGTTAGGTGCTTGGCGACAGATTTGCAACTTGAAGGTGGTAGCTAGCCAGCCGGGGACTAGAGAGCGCCCTACCACCATGCTATGGTTTCCTCACGATGTTTTCCTTCACCGACAGCTCAAGCTCATTGTTAGGATTTGAACTTACACCTTGCGGCGTTTAATCCGAACGCACTAACCACTGAGCTATCATCGCTGTGAGCGCTATAATTTTAAAACACGGTTTACTGTGTGGGTTAACACACCATTGCATATCTATGTCCAAATATAAGATGAACTAAACTGTAACTACTGCAAGCTGAACTAAAACATATTTTGTTGCCAGAGCCAGATATAGTTTCTACACAAAAAATTCCGAAGGGACAAAACAGAATAAAAAAAAAACAGACAGACACGCGACACTCGACAACACAAACACGAGTCTGGTCCCGACCGACCGCCACGTGACGCACTACAATTATATCACGGAAACGTATCCTGCCTGCAAACGGAGAATGATCGGTGGTTACAACTCCCACTCGACAGACGAAAGGAATCATGGATAAAGTCTGTAAGCTCAAAATAACAGACACACAATAAAATATCTCACATATAACTGATATGTATAAATCTCATCTCATTACTGTCATTGTTACTCTACACCACATCTGACTGCTGTTATCATAAATGGTACTGTTTGAAGGATAAGACCTATAATTGATCTTACACTTGTGTAATGTATTTCATTGTAATCTATGTTACGCTGTACGTTTTATGAATAAAATAAGATAAAATAAAAAAAAAAAAAATAATATAAAAAAAAAATAAAAAAAAAATAATATAAAAAAAAATAAAAAAAATAAAAATATAAAAAATAAAAATAAAATAAAACAGCTTTTTACTTAATACATGTGGAAAGTATTAAGTATTGTATGTATAGGTACGTATATTACTGAGTCCGTTATGTCCGTTATGAGTGAAAAGAGGCAAAAATACAAAAAAAAAACTCATTTCGAAAAAAAATATTACAGTTGCTTGAAATTTGCGGATAAAACCGTGGGGCACAGCTAGTTTAATCTACAATCATCTATGTCATGAAATGATAAAAAGTGACATGCGATATGTTAACAAATTTTAATTAATCAATAGATTTGGACTATTATGATAATAATAGACAACTGCCTTTACCGCCAGTAGAAACTCGTCGTAGATATTATACGAAATCGTTTCTTTATGATACCCCGCTGAAAGGGTTGGAAATTATTCTGAGGTGACCAAAATTAAATACAACGATTTTCCTGTTTACAACAAATTTAGTTATTTGATAAGTCTCGATAGGAAAAAAAAATTCTAACCTTATAAAACAATATTTTATTCAAATGCGCTCAAATGAATAAACCATGCATCGTCATCCAAACTAAACGTGTATACAAAATTTCAGCTCAATCAGTTGAAGATATCTGCTTCAAAATGGAGTGGCATTTCCACCCAATACAAACATTACATACGTATACATTGCAAGTTAAATAAAAGCTTTTAAAAACGACGAAACCAAATACCTACCTATCCTCAACGCAGAATTAACAATCAACACACACGTGCCGAGTATTCCAACGGTTTTATAAAGGTTGATACCTCAAAATCATTATATGCCATATGTAGGAGTGTATATTAAAGAGTGCCATAAATAAGTCTCAAGCTGAAGTGTGCCACGTTTTTTTTTTACATTTTTGACTTTAACATAGGTATTATATACTATTATAGGAATTCCATGATAAACTATACGTATCAATCTTCCTCTTGAATCACTCTATCTAATTGTGAAAACCACATGAAAATCCTTTCAGTATTTTTTGAGTTTATCGCGAACAGACAGATAGATGCCGTGGAGGACTATGTTTTACATGTAGATATAAGAATTGTAGTACATTTGAGTAGGTAGCAAATTACATTCGAATCGATTTAGCCATATCAAAGACGTTGGGTAACAAGTAACAACTAATAAAAATCAAATAAAGTTAAATATCACACTCCAGCGGAACAGCTGAAGTTATATGTAACTACAGTTATTAAAATTGATAGTGTTAGCTCTAGTACCAGTGATGCAACTCTTATTGGTATGCTTGATGCATCATTTAACAAAACACAAACTTAGGCGTTTATACAAATAAGCTTATCTTAACACTCAAAAAAGATTTCATATCACCAACAAATAAGCAAACCACCAGCTCGACACTTAACTTTTCAGCACTGAATATCTAGCTCAAATACTGCAACTATTTAGAAGTGAAAGTGATCAATACAAAATCAGAGATAAGAGTATAAATACAAGCCGCAGAAGTAAAGATAATAATTAATTGGAGATACAATTACTGTAAGGCTAGAGCCACGCTACAAAAAGCTCCGCTTATTTATTTATTTATTTTTTTGAAACATTGCTGCGTTAGTGAATATCCTGATTTGTTTTAGTTCAGGTTAAAGTCACACTTTTTTTGCTAAGAGCCAAAAAACTATTCACTGAGATAAGACACTCAGCGAGATTCTTGGCTCTTAGCAATAAGCGAAGCTCTTTAAAGTGTGACTTTAGCCTGAACTAAAACAAAATTAGGATATTCACTAACGCAACAATGTTTCAAAAACCTCAATATGAAATAACAGTTCTGAAAATTTAAATTCGTACAATTAGGTAGCACCGAAAACATTGCGTAAGACGTTTGATGTTTCCGACATTGATGTCTTAATGGAAATCAATAAAGATCCAACGGCACAGTTGCTAATAGACGATGCGGACACAGAAATAATTGACACACTCGTGTCTTGCCGCGAACTGTAACGGACGTACGGAAATAGGCACAATTTAGGGCGATACACACATCCTGACCGATGTTACCGAACGCGATAAAAGTAATTATGTTGAGGCGTCGAGTTGCCGGATCATAACCATCAAACAAAATACGACCTGAATTGTGCAAAGTTAGATAATATAGAAAACCAAATAACATGAAGCCCAAATTTGCTGCATGCAGATTTTCTCGTACAAATTCATTAAGCGCTCAACGGTTTGTCAAACTGGCGTTGAAAAATTAGCTGGAACAAATTGATCAATTGAGGTTTACTATGTTTTTCTGGGGCAATCAAATATATTTGAATATAAATCAAAGAAAGAACGAGAATTACAAATTCTTTGACCTATTTTTTTTTTCCTAATTCAAATTAATTACATTGTATATATGATGATACATTAGATAACAACATAATTATTGACGATTGTTCGGACGTCGCGTCGGTCCATAATCTCGCCTCATGTTGTTACATGTTCGAGAAACATTAAATTATAATTTAATGTGTGAAACGGCGTGTACGCTAGCAAATTTCATATCAGTAACTACTGGTGTTATATGAAAATTAAGTTGTATTTGAGGCTATTTTAGCATATTTATTCATTAATATTCATTAGCTACAATCTCCAGAATCCTTTCTGTTCGACAGAACGGACGAAACTAGACCCTATATCTAAGTATTAAGAATAAAGCGATTGAATCACAATTCACAACGTTGGGTCATCAAATTTGACAAAACACATTTTATAAATGTAGGTAGTAATACATAGTTATTGCAAATTTGATTTCGGGGAGATGAAAAAGGAAGCGCGTGGACCAGCTCGTCTTCTGTATATCAAAGCTAGGTTTTATTCCTAGGATCTCGTTTCCAGGGAATACGTAACTTTACATTTACCTCAAGAACCAATTCTTTCTCACAAACCACTCATCACAAGTGGCGTACTTAACACAACAGATGCCTTAAAGGGCGCCGCACTCGTGTAAGCAGAAGCGAGCATCAAACGAACCGAATGCATCGACGGAGTACAAACAATTATACGAATTGTACGAAGCGTGATAGTATGCGGGAATTGTTAGCTAAATTAAGCTTCGTCGCAGATCTGGAGGTGCGCTCGATGAGAGTCAACGTAAAAACAACCTTATTACAAGAAATAAGAGTACATATCAGTATTGTTTTAACTTAAGTGTTATTTGAGCGCTACAATTGGGAGAGCTTTACTAGAGTGAATATGCATTAAATCGGCAGACGCATAAGGTTTTGGTCCAGTTTACTATACAGGATTCCATGTGGAAAGAAAACTTGTGGTGATATTTGTGCAGTTAACTGATATAAATCACACGATCAGCGGAGCTAGGATGCGCAACATGATATGTTTATCGAACGAAAGATAAAATTGTCGACACGACAAATATTTGTGGGCGTCCAAGCAAAAAAGTGCAGTAGTGGGGTATTGAGTTAAGACTAGATTCGGTTAAACATTTTTTACCACTGGTAGACAAAACGATATAATTTGTCGACGAGAATCGATAAAATGGCTCGATAAAATTTTATCATGTTGCGCATCCTAGCTCCACAGGTCAAGTATAGTCAACAACATGTAATACAAAATATTAAAACAAAGTCGAAATCTATTGCATTCATAGATAAACTAAATATATTCTCTACTTTGTAAGTACCAAACTGTGTGGCCAGAGAGGTATTCATAATAAAATATGACGAGGGGAGTAGTAATAACAGAAATATGGACGAAGATGATGTTGTGCAACCAGACAACGCAACAGACGCCGCTGTGCTATTAACGGCGACCTTGCGACCGGCAGACGGTCTGGACTTTACTAATACGTAATTTACAACCACGGCACACTAAAACCTATGATGATAATCTATTTTATTATTCTGAAAAATCTCTACTATATCAGATGTGGCTGTAAAATTTATTATAAATAAACCGAAATAACTTATAAAAAACTATGACCTATATAAATATTTGTAATCAATACAAATTACATCCAAGACCTCTATGTGCATGAAGAAATACACCACGACCTTCCACACACATACAAAGGTGGTGAAGCAACGAGGTAAGAACTGTTTACTAATGATGATTGATTTCATTAATACAACGTAAATCAATCATTAATTATCTAACCTTAAAATCAAACGTCAAATCTTCCAACGATCGATATAAACTATTGGAAAGCAGAAAGACATTTAGCTGTAAAGAATGTGTTGACATAATATCACTAAAGCACGTCGACGGTCGCAGTGACGGGAAGAGACAAACAAGCCCCGAGTGGAGCACAACAAAGTGCGAACATTCAGCAATGGCAATGGACAGTGTTGACCAAAAGGCACGCGATGGTAAAAGGCGACCGAGCGACTGTTCACAATTGGCTACTTGACAATTTTTTTTTAGTCCGTCTTGTAGATTAGTAAAAAATATTGGACACGTATTTTTTCTTTTTTTACGTAGGTAATCAAAAAATAACGGCGATACATTGAGATGAAATTTCGCGTGACGTCACAACCCGGTGCAGTTTGTATGGGGCTTATACTGACTAATGACATCACGAGTCCCCCCCACCCTAAACTTTAATGCGCTTTACCCATGTTTATCGTCATTAATTTGAAAAAGCAAAAAATACTTGTGTCCATTATTTTTTTATTTTCTAACTGACGGACTAATTAGAATTTTGATTTTCATACTCTGGTGATTACCCAATTTCTGTTTTAGAATAGAATTAATAGGATCTCCTAATTTTACGCGAGTGATACCGCGGGGCACAGCTAGTTCAAAATAAAATCAAATGACAGAAGATAACAACAAAACAACAAAAAGTGATCAGGAACCAACGTAGCTTACAAATGGCAAGGAGGCTAAGTTTTAGCAAGCAGAAGAGAATAGCGTGAATTGACTGAGTTTATCAAGTAATATTAAGTTCCACCGAGCCCTTTACAAACTTGTCCTTTGCCAATAAATCGCAATAAAAACGACACAAAAGGGTTGAAAAAAAAAAAAACTAAAAACAGACAATTCTTAAATAGCATCAGGCACGTGACAATAAAAACAAAAAAAAAAACCTGCCACGGACGTCATCGGTACATGTACACAAGGGGGAACATTTTTAACCATAGCTGTACTCTTCCCTTCCCGGCACGTTTTTACCTGAGAACGACAGGTGATATAAAAGGTGGGGGAGTCAGTTTCGAATACCTTGTGTCGAAACTGTAATATTATTACGGTAGTTTTAAGGCCTTTTTTTGTAAGAACGCAAAGTACACTTCTCTCGATTGCAAACGGAAATAAACATAAAATGTAATAAATCTTTAAATTATATAAAATGAGGTCGCTTCCGCTGTCTGTTCGCGACAAACTCCAAAACTCCTGAACGGATAATCATGCGGTTTTTCAACAATAGATAGATTCGTGAAGAAGATTAATATCGATAGTTCAATCTGGAATTTCCGCGGGAACTCCGAAATTACCGCGGGTGAAACCGCAAGGGATAACCAGTTGGTAACGAGTCGACGACCGTATGCCACTCGTTATGATATCCCGCCTCATTTCTAATAACTTTTTTTTTTTTTAATCTGTTCTTTTTATATTTCAAAATTGATGTTTTTGGATATTTTTGGCGGACTCCTGATCTACATCTTAAAGATAAAAATATCTTCTTACGAATAAAACAGCTTTTAATTACTAAAATAAACCTTTCATAGAACTAGCCGGAGGACTCTAGCCTCTCGCCTACTTTCGAACCTCATAAGTTTTTAGTAAAATTATCTATGTATTGTATGTAAATCTCATACATATTAAGAGGAAAAGCTGTATAAAATGTAAATATGAAGATTCTTATTTGAAATCAACTAAGAGATAGACAAGCGACCTAAATAATTATGATTAAAATTCGAACGTGACGTGTGTGTTCGAAATTTAATATAAGAAAAAAAAGATAATTTTATGAACAGCAAGCGTGAGATAAATAATAATGCGCAGCCAGCGGAGTCTAAATCAACGAACAATGCCCCAAATATCGCCCCCAATTGGGCGACTCGTGTGTGCTAAAATAGTATTTATAATTAGCAGGCACACAATCGTGGACGTGTCTATTTTTGCTGCGCGACCATACGGGTACGTACTCGTGCTGCACATGTGTCGCGGTGGGGTGGCGGCGAACGGCGAGTGGTGAGTGGTGACCTCACCACGACCAGCAGCCGACGTCGGAAAGGAGTCATCCCGGATCACATACCACTCGTAGACGAGACGAAAAATGGGATATATTCAAATAGTAGCTAACTAGCCAAAAAGTAGCCTAACGCCCGTTTTCATAAACATCCCATTGAATACTGGATCCCCTAAACATTATTAGGTGATAATTAGAAGATTGCTTCTGTTTCACTAACTTTTAGGAGTCACCTAAGCGTAGGCCGTACGTACCATTTAAGGGCTGGTTTAGGGAAGCTTTTAAAAAGATCTCATACTTAGGTGGTAGTAGAGGGGATGTCGGTGAAAACGGGCATAAGTCCTTTTCCCCTGATAACGTGTATGCAAAGTTTCATAATGACGATCGAGTAGTATGAAAGCGTAACAAACTTACATTCGCATTTATGGCGTAAGGATGGCGAGGATCGGCGAGGAATTTATATCTATTTAATAATTTTAATTAAGAGCTAATTTCTCAAGACGGATAAATGGATCATAGATCGCTTGTTCATTTTTAAACTTCCACTAACAAACTCATTCTTCGAAAACCAAGAATCTAAATAGCGCAAACGAATCCGAACCTTATAAAGTAAATTTGAAAAAAAAAGACAAAGAGTTGGAGCCATTCAAAAAGAATTCATATCGTCGACCATACAAATGTAAACATAGTCCATTAAGATAAAAATAACTTCAAGAGTCGAGTTCCCTTAACCCGTAGTAAAAGTGAAGATACTGATAATAGAAGTTTTGTTAAAGTACGTACACACTCTCTTTGTGCCACTAGCGATCAGAGAACACCAAAAACATTTTCAACAAAACCAAAGTACCCACATGTAGATTGGCGTCGATTTGCAGTAGCATGATTAGCAGGAGAGCTAAGGACGAGGCAAAATTAACGTTCTCAATAATTTTTAAGTAAGTAAATTTTACATTTTAAGAATTACTACATAATATATATTATCTTTCCATTCAATATTTAACAATTCTAACACACACAAGAATAATGAGTATCACGAAAACTATTCCAATAAACTCTTAGGCGACATCATTATAAATAAACATATTTTTTTAGTTCATTGATATGTATATTTGTTACGGAATGTAAAATATATCAAAGTGTCACAAATTGTAAAAACAGAATTTGTCTTGTTCAAATTGTTACGGCCTCAGTCCGCTACGACTAGGACACACTTCGCAGTCAGAGAATGAAAGTGACCTAACTCAAAATTCTAGTAACTTTTGATTTTGCTATAAAATTACTTCAAAATGTCAAAACCTGTGGTGAAAAAGCACTGTGGTGAGTTATAACAGGCGCTACATCGGTCACTTTAGTTACCTTTTACCTGTGCACGTTAAAAGAGATTTTCTTGCTCATCTCCCACGAACTGCAATTTTTGAGTTAGGTCACTTTTAGTCTAAGGGGGCGACTTAAACGGCGCGTGACACGAGAAAGCGAGTGTGTGAACGTACTTTTAAAAATAGTTCGATGGCGCCAGCAGCGAGGGTGGGCTCTGATAAGGAACGGAAGATACCACGTGACGAATTGCACGCGGAGCACTCTCCTGGCTATTGTCAGGAGAATTAGTGACAAAGCAGAAGATGAAAAAAGCCGCTGCGATGCAGATAAGAGCGACCGAAGGGATGTTAAAAAAAATTAAACTGCCGATACGATGTTTGGGTTTGGGTGAAAGATGCGGTCGTCACGTTTAAGGTTTTGAAACAAATAAATTCCGCTAAGTGTTCCCAAGATAATATTATCGTCACACCGAAGTAGACCTCCGCGACTTCCATCCCCACCGTGGTCTTTCTAAGATAGTATGGACTCACACCACACCAGTTGGTCCAGGTTCAAATATTTTTCCTTGATCGCGTAGTTAACACAATAATACATATATAAGAAAGATAAGAAGGAAAACGTGATAAGATTATTGCATGTTGTTACGATTCGCTTTGCTTTGTAACTTCCCGCAGTGATTCCGGGACAAAAGGTACCTACTCTATGTCCTTTTCTGTACCCCTGACAGCATGTATGCAAAATTTCATAACGATCAGATGAGAAAGAAAGAAAGAAAGAAAATACATTTATTTCAGCATAACACACAAGAAAAAGAAACAAACAAACAGTGCATAATTTAAATTTGTACACAATATATATCTCTTGCGTGCTCTGCCGAAAGGGTCACCAACTCAGCATTAGCTAGGTGCGAGTACACCTAGCGCTGGTTTTCAGTTGGTAGCCCGTTGTCACTCACGGACGAGGTTAACAAAAGAAGAGGCAAAAATGATACGCAAACATAAAATTTATAAATGCAAATAGACCTCTTGTCATTTCTTTTATCCGCCAACCCTCTGTGCGTTCATAATAAGTTTGTCACCGTTGTTTTTTTTCTATTTAAATAGGACAAAACTCGCGATCACTGTCTGCAATCTCGTAAATGCCTCGGACGTCTTCTAAATCCGTACACGAATTATTTATTGATCGCGTTTTACAACTGGCACGAGACAATAAAACCAATTCGAATTTCAACTTCAATTTATCACTCGGACAAATTCAAATGAACGCGCCACAAAAGCGTCGAGTCGTTTCATTGGAACAGTGTTAGTTAGTGTTACCGACAAACGCGACAGTTACCGAGTAGGAGGTATATTCCGATGCATTCCCGAAACTGGCGACGAGTAAAAAAAGACAGCAGATACCAAGTAACAATGGAGACGAAGCTACAAAGTGCTCATGATGAAAGTGGCAAATAACACTCAGTGTTGAGTCCAAAAAGAAGAAAAAAAAAAAAAAAAAAAAAAAAAAAAGTGCTCATGTTTGATAATACAACAGACTTGATTCACTATGAACATATTAACGCGCCACAAAATTTGTTTAGCCTCCCTCCCTGTTATTAAGCTACTAGATGTTCCCTCAATTCTTCCGGGAACTCTTCGTATCCAGATAAAAGTTCCTCCTGTGTATGTCCTATTCCAAGGCTTAAAGTACTCAATAATTATACCAATATTACCCCTGCTTTTCAAGCAGTCTTTGGAGCTGTTGCGATAAAAAACTATCCTATAATGTTATTTTAGTTACCTAGAGAAACTGTATTTACTTTTCAGTGAAAGTAGTTAAGAGTAACTTTAGTTATTTCTTCAAGAAACAAAACTCTTTAATTTAATAAGTAGGGTATATATTCTGACTTCAAAAGTCTTCGTAAACTTAATTTCTTGGAACTAGATCATTATTTGCACTCGACTGTACAAACATACGTTCCTCAACGATACCTTCGTACAGCTGTGTACAGACAGACAGACAGAAATACATCGTGAAATTACGCTTAGCGTTGGAGAAACTATTTTAGCAAGACCCTCGTCGCTTCTCGTCTGTTCGAACAATAAGAACAAACAGGGGTTCCCTCCAAGTCGTTTGTGGATCAACGAATACTGGACTCGTTGATTCAGGGTGGTCCGTTTTATAAAAATTGTTATTTATATTATAATAAACATTAAAATGTGCAGATGAGTCATTTGAACAGGACTTGTTTTGCTCGGAGTTGATTGCTCATCTTTACCGCCACCGCCGTGGGTGACGTAAAAGCTTCTATCAAAAAACTATTGTGAAGCTCATAAAGTTAACAATTACCTCTGCGGTTTCACTAGCGACGATTTCGGTGTTCCCTCGGAAATCCTTTGTAATAGTATGAAAAGTACCCCGTATCGAATACCTAACTTAGGTACCTCGTAACAATAATGGCAAAGTAGCCGTTCACCGTCGTTTTACCTGACAACGTGTATGCAAAGTTTCACGGTGATCAGTTGAGCCGTTGAGGCGTGAAAGCGTAACAAACAAACTCACATTCGAATTTTTATTAATAAGGATAAGGATAACTGTGCCTCATTTATTCAAGGAAAATTAACTATGAGTAATTAACTCAAACGGTTTTAATAATCAATTACAACTCATTGTTTGATTCTATAATACACAAAATCTATTTTAGTATCTGCATCATATCAACACCGAAATCCTTACTAATCTTTACTAACATTATAAATGCGAAAGTGAGTTGGTTCGTTTGTTTGTTACGCTTTTACGCCTTAAGGGCTCAACCGATCATCATGAAATTTTGCATGTAGGTACGTTATCAAGGGTACAGGGAAGGACACAGGGTACTTTTTATCCCGGAATTCCCGCGGGAACCCTGACATCACCGCGGGTGAAACCGCGGGGAACAGCTAGTTAAACATATGAAATGTTATTAAAGTTCCAGAGAGAAAAAAAAATACTACCAGGATATAAGAAGTATTCTAGACGCGTTCAGTAATTGCTAAGGTCAAATGTGGCATTTGTAAGGTACATTAAGCTCGTCTAGTTGACTCATAAAGGACAATTCCATAATTATTATTGAGGAAGTTTACAACAATAGTCCAATAGTTTAGTGAATTGCAACTTTGTACAAACATCTGTCAACGTAACTCTAAATATCTGCCTGACAGTAGTAAGTGTGTAGTGAAAGAAAAACCTAATTAATATATTCGGAAATTTGATATGCCTTACACATTAAAGGGTACTTACTCACAATTAACGGTACAGTATTAAAATTGGAATTGAGCAATGATTGATTTAGCTTAGACGACAGTGACCAAAATGGTCTCATCTCTAATTTTTTTATAGTGTTTAATAAACATTATCTTGTCAGAATTTTGGAATCCACTTCAAACATCTCAAAGGATGTTGGGAATATTTTAACACTGTGCGATGACGATCCCGAGAAATCGTAAACTCAAAGATGGTGAAGAAAAAAAAAAAAACTTGAATATGTAGTTTAGCGCACCATACGTCGTGTCCCATAGCCAAAGGGTATCCAACAAACGCCAAGTACGTCACCAGAACACACACACTGCACTCAGAGCCGACTTGCACTATATCAACGGCTGCACAGGTCGAAGAAACCAAACCGAAAACAAGCACGACACAACAATGACACTTTCCAAAGTGAACGAAGTAACGGAAAGAAGAATCGGCGGCACACACGCGTCAGCCGTCCGGCGCCCGATCAGGGAGACTGACCTACGGAACGAACAGAACTGAACACCAAAACAAGAGGAGGGAAAGAGACGGCTAACAGGTGCACCTGTGCACTTGAAATTGAATGATCGCGGGAACGAGACGCAAATAAAACATTCAATAGTGCAGACCGAGACCGCCATATGAATAATAAACCGAACAATGCGCAGTAAGCGGGTATTACGCGTACAAGCAAATTTGAATTTTAATAGCTGTGCAATAAAGTTATTGTGGGTGGTATAAGGAAAGCCGGTAAAGCTTCTACGGAGCGTGCTAGTGGGTTTATTGCCAGGGTCAACATATGGCGAAAAGGTATGATGGTTGGCTAAATTCCATGGTCGGGCATCGCGTATGAACAATGAGTTGGATAATTTGACGATTATTTAACTGTATCGGTAATTAGGGTTATTTAACACTAGTCACCGCTGATAAGGGATGAGTATGACAAATGTTATTTACCTAACTTCAAATATTCAACTGTAATAAATTATTATCTTTGAATTTAACCTAACGCTTTTATAACTTCCACCTATAACCATTGTTATCTTATTATCATGTCAGCCGAAAGACTCCCACTCCTGGACATAGGCCTCTCCCAAAGTCTAACATATTTTATTAGCTTAGGTATTATTATATTACCTACCTAATAAATTCTTAAATGATCTCCAATTAAAATAATCTCTTTAAGTAGGTAACTTGGTTTCTTTTTATTGCTCACAATAGTTAAATTCATATTTTATGTGATGTTTACCTGTAAATGATGGTGCAATTAGATTAATACTAGCAGTACCTTTTTTTTAATATACGATGAAGTGTAACAATTGTTGGTAAACTTTTTGAATTAATAAATTTAATAAAATTTTTGTCATCATAATTTTTCTTTATACACGATAACATACAACTAATTGAATATAAGAACAATAAGCTCACTCCCGTCACACGAAGATCCAAACAAACCTGTGGACCTCAATGGCTGTGATCCATTACTACTTTATTTTTTCTGAACATTAACTATGTTCCTTAAGATTATAAGAAAGAATCGAATAAAAGTGAAAAAAATTAGAGTAAGTAGCCTAAATCTACGCAATGCAAAATTTCACTTCGAATTGTCCGATCGGAATTTTTCCCACACCGACAATACTGAGAACGGTCCCAACGAGGTGGCGGAGCGACTTCCTTTGATTCATGCATCGCATCCGAACACAATAACTTTGACACTACGCACCGAGCGAGCGAGATTCGCGAGAAATGCCTTCAATCCCCATGAGAACAGATGAAAGAAACACACGAACTTTATGATACAATGATAGCACAAGCACAAACTGACGCCGATGATGCTATCTATTCAGCAATATATAACAAAGTAAGTATATAGCAAAGTAATATATGAAAAAAACGAGGAATGCGAGTAATAAATAAATAAATAGTTTTTACAGTTTGCAAATCAGAATATACAAATTGATGCTTGCAAATAAAGGAAACCAGTAGGTACACACAATACTAACCATTTTGGCTGTTATGTACGATATCTAAAATACGCAAAAACTTCCTCAAAAGGCAAACACAAAATTGAAATCGGTGAAGAATCCGTAATTGTTTCAGATTCAAGTGTTTTTTTTTTTTAATTAACAGCTTTATGGTGTAGGTTTAAGTACGAATATGCGTTGTATCAATAAAATTACTAACAGTTGATTCTGACGCCATCCATCCATTTGTATGCAATGATGTAAAAATAAGAACAAATAATTGATATAATATCAATGTTTGTATGGAACTCTGGATTTAGGTAAAACGTTAAAACATATCCCATCAAAAACATAAATGTGAAAGTGGAAGCCGAAGTTAGTGCTTAGTTGTCGACTTCGCTGACAAAAGAATTGATATCTAAATAGGTGCCAAGTTCTGTAGATAATCCTGAAATATATTCAAAGGAGCATAGAACTTGGCTAGTTTTCACACACCAGTTATCTTATATTTGGCTAAAAACTATAGTATAAATATTTTTGATATTGGCTTGTTTTTACCAGCAAACTAAATATTGAAGGGGTGAGATCTATTGACCTTACAGGATAAAAACAGTAATTTGCTCATAATAATATAAAAAAGATACATAATTTGACTAGCTAAAGATAACTTTAATGTGAAAACTAGCCGAGTTCTATGCTCCTTTGAATATATTTCAGGATTATCTACAGAACTTGGCACCTATTTAGATATCAATTCTTTTGTCAGCGAAGTCGACAACTAAGCACTAACTTCGGCTTCCACTTTCACATTTATGTTTTTGATGGGATCACTACTTTTTGTACAGAAATTACTAGTAGGTATTATGTACTTGTTCATAATAAAATTAATACCAAATGGTCTCTGTTAATCTATTGCTACAGCGTGTATAGATTCAATAGATCAAATAATAAATAAAACAAACACGAATAAAAATAGTTACATTTATAATTAAAACGTATTTTGCTTACATTTAAAGAAAACACCGCATGCAGTAAAATATTTTGGAGACATGACACTACAACTCTTGTCGACAGACAGCACCTGTATAAACGATTATATTTTTTTTCCCTGATCCTGCATCGCTCCTATCGCGTGACGTACTAACGAGTGAAGAATCAGAGCTTCTATTTGAGAATACGTGATTCATATTGACATGTTTATGTCAAATAGTTTTTGAATTATGACGGGGTCAAAAGTTACACACGGTGCTGCTCGCCAGTTCTGTTAGCCTGAACTTGGCTATAGGTCACAATATTATTGTATATTAACAGAAATGGATAAATGAATCGGAAAAGAAAAACTTTTTACAGAAATTATTAGTAGGTACTTAAAATGGTTTTTGTCAATTTAGTTTATTTTTCTGCGTTTCCGTGGTAAAACTATCTTTTTTGTGTTTTCTGTATTTTCTTGGATGTTTAAAATGTTTGAGTGAATTGCCCATTCAGTATCGGGTTTTTTTTTTTACTCGTTTTCTGTTTATAGTTAATTTGGCCAAGTCAGGGCGGTATAACGTGCGCAGTCGGTTGTACTCTACAATAGAGCTCTCTTGTGCCTTGATTTGACTTGGATCTAAATTGATAAGATGTACTCCATCTAAGGTTTTAACTCTGGAAAGTCCAACGTAAATAATTTGGTGTAACGTAAAAGTGTCACCCACCAGTAATTCGATTGTACGACTCATTGCACAATGTAGGTACCTACGTAGTAAATAATTAATATTTAAGACGATCAAGACGAAGACGACACTAAAAGAATACACTAGAAGACCCGGTGAACTTCGTATCATCTACAAGACAACCAAGTGACACTATTTTTTATTTCTAAAATGATAAAAGAGATCGGACTTCACTTCATCATTTCTTTTGCGACAAGTCAAAATCAAAGTCATAGTCAAATTGTTTAATCAATTTTGGCCAATAATGTGTATCTTATTGACGTCAATAAAATTACAGTTATTATGACAGCAGCCAGCACCCATAAAATATCCACCCTTCACAGCTTCCTAGCGCTATGGCTGAAGAGAAAAAGCTGCGCAACAAACTCCAGTAGCACGATATATTACGTCACCATGCGCATAAAGGAGCATATTGAGGACCTAAGCCTCCTAGAAGTCGAAGTAGAATCGCAGCTATTGAAGCATCTTCCATAACTTTGCCTATATCGGCTAAATCTTGCACAGTGTATATGACTGCAATTATACGGCTGCCTTTTAAATCCATGTTGCCATTCCAAGTAAGAAGAATTGCTGGATTATGCCGTTAATGTAACGAGATTCTTCTGTACTGTCGTAGCCTGAAATTTTTGAGGAGGTCAAAAATTTATTGCACAATACACAATTTCATTGCACACTAGCTGTTGCCCGCTGTTTTACCCGCGCTAATTTTCGAGTTTCCTTAGTAATTCCGGGATAAAAACCCCTACCCTACCCTACCCTATGTCGCTCAGGAAACTCGCCTACATGTATATCTCTATATTGGAGTCAAAATCATCTAGACAGTACCTGTACAGTTTCTGTTCTGTCACACTCGTAGGCGGACGAAAGAGCCAAATAACCGTCTCTATCCAGGAGCAGTTTTATTCTTGAAAAAAAATTATTTATTCATCATTTTTACATACAGAACTTTCTTTGTCAAATGTGAATAATATGTAATGGATATTTCCGTGAACTGATGAAAATATTCACAGATATTCATAAATTATATACGTATTACGTCGTACGTAAAACAAACGCTGATTTACTTTTAACTTGAGAATAGCTAGTTTTATACGTATAAACCATAAAAAATTCGTGCTGATAACGAAAGTATTAATTGTCAATGTTTGACTCAGTTTAATGGAGTGACGTAAAATACATCATTAAGAATATTTAAAAATTCTGATTAGCCAGTTGCATACTACAATACTTAACTTTGTTATATTACCTTCTTGATTGGAAAAATCTAAAAACTTAAATTATTGATAATTATCATTTTTTTTTAAGTTTTTCCAGTTTTCAGATTTTTCCCTTTGTTTACGTCTAAAAGTCTACCTTGATGCCAAATATCAAGTTCCTAGGTCATCTGGAAGTCGGTTATAATTTTGGTCTATAGGTCAGTCAGTGATAAAAATCACGATTTTTGGACGTTAATATCTAAAAGCCCGTATGAGCTGTGCTTATGAAATTTGGAGCACATGTTTATCTCGCGAGTCTTAATACATGAGCCAAATTTGACATGTTTATGTTAAATAGTTTTTGAATTATGGGGGGGTGAAAAGTGGCTCCAAATGGTTCGTGTAATATTACACACGGTGCGGCTCGCCAGTTCTGTCAGTTTGAGAACTTCGGCTTGACACGCGCCCGCGTGTCTAGATTCTATACCTACTAGCTGTTCCCCGCGGTTTTACCCGCGGAAATTTCGGAGATCCCGCAGGAATTCCGGGATACAAAGTGCCCTGTATGTCCTTTACTGTATCCCTGACAACGTGTATAGGTACGCGAAAAATATCATGAGATTTCACCAGTGTTAATTTCAAAATTCCCGCGGGAATTTCGGGATAAAAAGTACCCTATGTCCTTCTCTGTACCTCTGACAACGTGAGTACAAAATTTCATGATGATCGGTTGAGCCGTTAAGGCGTGAAAGCCTAACAGATAGACAGACTGACCTACAGACAGACAGACAGAGTTACTTTCGCATTTATAATATTATATTCTAAGAGATGATAGCGTGGCGAAACTCTTCGGTTGCTCACTATGATTGCTTCTGGTAGCTGAGTAGGTAAGCAGACTAAAAACTTGTCTAGCACTTGCAAATTCGGTTAAACAACGGCCTTCGCACAAAACAGAGTCAATTTGACATACTACTGAGTGCTTGATGATGACCTGATACGACTTCCAAGAGCGTACTTTTCATTTATTTATGATACATTTGCATTGTATATTTAAAAAAAGACTGTTTACTTTAGTGGCCGATAACTGTTAAATATCAAACAGGCGCCGCTAGTTCCAGCCAAAACATCGAAGAAAATTCTTATGAATGGAAATACTCGATTGGATTGTACGATGAAAAGTTAATATTTACGAGAAACATCCTCAAATTCTCGAGAGCCGTTGTCCGTTTCTACGCAAACTTATTTATAGTTAGCTTCAGCAATGGATTAGGATGAAATCGTTTAAGATGAAATCGAGTCGGATCTTGAACTTTTCCTGTTGAGTGGATGAATTTCAGGGAATATTCACAAAAACGATTGAAATATAAAGCAGATGATAATTATGGAACAAACAAATGTATCTACGAAATGAAATTTTAATAAGAAATATACAGATGCCTAATATAATTAGAGTATACTGGTTAAAAAGACTAGTTTATCTATACACTAGACCGTCGTTAATAGATAAATCAGTGTCAGTCAGTGAGATATGAATTAATTTTATTTACCTAATACTAGCTGTCCCCCGCCGTTTCACATGCTGTAATTTCGGAGTTCCCACGGGGATTTCAGGATTAACTATACTATAAACCTTCCCCTTGAATCTCTTTATCTATCGATGGAAACCCCATTAAAATCCGTTGCGTAGTTTAAAAGATCTAAGCGTACAGACGACGGGAAGCAACTTTGTTTTATACTATGTAAAAAAGATTGTACACCTGTCTCAATTAAGGTAACGTGAAAAGAACAGCAAAGGTTACCAGAACTTTAAAAGCATTTGGTGGTCTTGTTAGAATTTACAATAATCACTTTTAAGAGGTCTACAAAAGCTTAGACTTTAGAAAGATCAAAAGATCAAGAGATTGCAGACAGTTATCAGAATAATGCAGAACGTAAAAAGGAGCATTTCATTGAATTAAGATGTCAAAACTAGGTCACAATGACACTCAGTCAATTATCATCAATACCTATAAATGATTGTGCTATTAATAAATCTGGGTCAGGTCTTTGGATAACAGTGGCATTGGAATTTTTATATTTATTATCATAAACACCCACTTCAGCCGACTCTAAATTCGATGCATTTTCGCGATTAATCTCAAGTGTCGGTTGCTGGATTAATGTTTAGACTCAGATTGCAAAAGAACTACAAGAATAGAATAGATACATGCTGCTTATTTGATACATAACATATGTAAATACACATTACCCTCGAGATTATTTTCTTCTGCAAGGTGATCATGTTTAAACAAGTAAGTGCCCATTTTGACACCCGTAAACTTCGATCGATAATGTGGATCGAAGCCTGTAAACAATTGGAATCCTACAATTATCAAGAAGTGACATTTGAAAGAAAGAAAGAAAGAAAGGGCATTTATTTGGAAACATTTTAATACTTACCTACATTCAAAAATGTTTTGACAAAAATTTAAATACATAATATTATGAGAACAAATACCAGGTGTTTGTGTGGTGCGTCCCCATGACCATAACGGTTACTGCCTCAGCGTGTTTCTACAAATGCGGACACTCCTAGCGTTCATTTTCAGTCAGGCAGGACTGATTTGCTAAGTAAGTACTATCAATAAAGTGAAAGAAAGATATGGAGTGAAAAAAAAATCGAACATGACAATAACACAAACTTTAACGCAACTTTACGCAACGGATTTTAATGCTGTTTTCATCAATAGATAGAGTGATTCAAGAGGAAAGTTTATACTTAAGATTATCCTGGAATTCCCGTGGAAACTCCGAAATTATCACAGGTGAAACCGCGGGGAACAGCTTTACTAGCTACCAGCTAGAAATAAAGGTCTCGAAAGCATAATATAATAATAATAGTTGCAAATGTGATTCAAACTACCAGTTGAGGGGAATTCTAAGAAATTACTTAGTACATGTAGGTACAATAGAGTAATTTACGTCAGATTTGAACAAAAACACAGACTGACAGGTATGTTTATAATTGACTGAATTCTAATTAAATGTCAAGATTTTTTTTTCATGATCGAGTCAACATGATCGAGTTCAATGCATAATTTACAAAATACGTATAAAACCGAAATAGTAAAAAATTTAGCTACCTCATAAACGTACACAAGCAAGTACTCTCTGCTTATTGCTCCGAGTTAAAGAGTCTAATAAGCAATCTAAGCAAATGATTCTCGAACTAAGATTATTCACTAAGCAACGGTGAATTAAAAAGAATAAAATTAAAAATTTGCAAATACAAATTACACTTGCTGCATTAAAATACCTAAATTAACAAACACTTCGATTGTACCGACACAATGGATGCATTGTTTGTCAGCGGATAAGAGACAACCTACGAAAGCATCATCTCCATTGTCCTCAAAATCTGGTCGATTATAAACAAAAATATATAGCCATGATACAAGCAGTTTGTTCTGTTAGTCCGTTTGTATTTTCGAGCACCCCGATTCCCAAAGTGCTAAGTTATTTTAGGTTAAGTTTAACAGTATACACAACAGACCTAAATGATACCTACCGATTTCCAATGCACGCGGACTCACCAAAGCGAATTCATTTTCTATCTTCGGCATTATAAGTTTGTGAACGGACGTATTAATAATATATACATCATTATCATATCAGCCGAAAGACGTCCACTGCTGGACACATCCCGCATCCAATGGCGTCCCGCGACCTTCACCATCAGAGCTAAGATGTGCAACACAATAAAATTTTATCGCGCCATTTTATCGATTCTCGTCGACATAATATTATCTCGTTTTGTCTACCGGCAGCAAAAAATATTTAACCGAATCTAGTCTTAACTCAATACCCCACTACTGAACCTTTTTGCTTGGACGCCCACAAATATTTATCGTATCGACAATTTTATCTTTCGTTCGATAAACATATCGTGGCGCGCATCTCAGGCCTACATGTCGTCGGTCCACGGTAGTCGGCCTACCCACGCTGCTCTCCAGTTCGTGGTCGCCACTAACTTTCCTGCTCCATCGGTCATCAGTTCTTGGAGCGACGTGCCCCGCCCACATAGGGTTCCTATTCTTCGGGTTACCTTGGCATACATAATTATCTGCTACTAATTATTTATTCGTGTACAGTTTCATCTGCGTGAACATTTAATATGCATTTAAACATTAATAATAGTGTTATATTATCCAATTGTGTTTGTATAAGCACTGATGTCATCTTCGAATCTGTAGGTACGTGCTGAGCATTAGTTTGGTTTCCATCAAGAGCAAATCGTTAAGGTGAACGACCTTGAAGCGAACGCACAAGGAAATATATTGTTACAGAAACAAGCTACTATATTAAAATCATAAAATATCAATGTATATTAGGGTAAAATTTTGTTAATAAAGATGCTTTATAGGAGATTTAAAGCTCTGAAGTTATACAAATAATGACATTACGTTTCAGAATTCAAGGTATCAAACTAATAAAAATAATAACGCTAAGCATTATTAAATATTGGAGAATTCAATCTACACAAATAGGATCTACCGAAGACGTGAAATTTGAAAGTGGGGTTACCAGCGTAATACCTAGTTCTCAGCTAGTTTGGCAAACTAAGACGAAATTCTATAATGAAAGTTACCTCCAAGAAATTAGAAAACAAGATTTGGCAACAATATTAAACAATCATGCTAATCTAAAATCTAATTATTGTGTAGACGCAATACAAATGTCTATTACAAAATTATATTGCATAAAAGTAATTACTATTATCAAAAATGTTCAAAAATTAAGAACTTAGATGATCTCAAGGCAAAATGGCAATTAATGCGTTCGAATTTCATTAGTTCGAAATTATAAAAATTCTAATTGGACCGACAAATCGGAATGCCCATGGAAGAATGTTAAAATATATTTTCACAAAGCTGCAGTTCAAAACCGACACACTCTTCTCTATAACAATATCAGGATGATAGTGTAGTAACATGAATAATCATGAATGACGGATATATACTGCATGAACATATAAACGGCTGATTTACATATTATTTAGGTAAATCCCATATATCACACTTGCGTAATACGACATACAGCCTGTAAACATTGGAAGGAAAAATAATCACGGTTAAGTCATACAGCCGTCACAGTAAAACACTTAACAAAATGGAAAATGAGACACTTAAAAGCATGGAAAATTTGAACTACAATACTGGAATTATGTATGAGACAATCACAACAATATAGACTTTATAAGTGTAAAATTAGTTAATCAGATGAATAGTATGTATACAGCATTGGAAGTGAAAGAAATTTCTTATGTAAGAAGACAAATTTCCATGAAGAGAAAGATGTTCAGATGACTTTAGTCTTACATTATGGAATTCTTACTTCTAAATTACTACTTAAACAAATGAATAAGTCATAAAACCACTAAAACTACAATTTGGCATAACACAAATTATCTTGCAACAACATTGGGTTGATGTCACCACTACGTTTAGTCACACATCGTATTCGGGCGTGACGTGGGCGGGCGGAGAATGGAGACAAGTCTAGCTTGAACATTGAATTTCAATAACTCGTGGCTATATGATGAATTTGTTTACATAAATAATTATAATACATTTGCCTTATGGTCTCACGCTTTTTATGAATCTTATGTGAAAACATATTCTACAGTTATGGACTGGAAAGATCTTTCAAACTCTATCTGACTTCCGATGAAAAAGCGTTGTAACTTGAAGCTTTTTAAACCAAGAGGCATTGAATTAGAAAACATGATAAACACAGTCCGTCTAAGAACTAGGATCGGACCAGGATTTATAGGTAAATAAACCGATCAGTAGCGTTCAGCCACTGATGGGTTTAAACAAAGTGGAGTCGTGTAAAAGCTTGTAAAAAGACAACAGAATCAAGATTGTTAGGAAGAATGTCATGAAGTAGTAAGGCCAGTAAACGTAAGGCCACGACGTCTCAAAATAAGTCTTATTCTGAGTGCCTCCGAGCTACAGTGACTAACTAAAGACTACACTGTGGACTAGAATAGTCTAACAAACCTTGTCTTTCTCTGTCAACTGTCCTTACAGATCCTTACAAAGTGTTTTGAAAATCACGGAGGCTGCAACAATGTACAAAAACACGTCATCATCTAATACCTCATAGTTTAGCAACAAATCAAATTCCATAAATGTACTTTTACAGAAATGATACATACGTAGTCGATATTTATACCACTTTCGAAAGGAATAAAAGTCAGAAATTATTTTTATCCACTATGTCTATAGTCTCCTTCGAGAAATCTACTGTAGAAGACACAAGATTCTAAACAATGTATGAGTTATAATTACGTATTATATTTATATATTCGTAAAAATATCACCGGTGTGTCACCGAGTAGCGGCCACCGTGACGTCAAGCGCAGTGCTAGTACGCGGAATGATTACATTGCTCGCGTAATTTACAAATACTCAGTACAAGTTCAAAAATATTCTTAATCAAGAATAATATGTCTTTCGAGAAAAAGTAGTAATATGTTCAAAAATAGAGACCACTTCCAAATCAGAAATGAAGTCCGGGGGGGAGGTAAATGAAATTTGGTGCAGTGAGGTAAGTGCCAACTCCAAATTGCCGAGAGTATACTAATACTACTCGGCGTATCAGAAGGCCAGAATATTTTATCATAATATAAGTCCAAAAACCAAACTACAACACCTTATTTTAAGCCCTCAAGACCTTTTATTCATCCAGGACATTGCCAATCCACTAATCCTACTAATATTATAAATGTTAAAGTGTGGATATTTGGATGTTTGTTACTCAATCACGCAAAAACGACTGAACGGATTTGGATGAAATTTGGCATGCACGTTGTCAGGGGTACAGAAAAGGACATAGGGTACTTTTTATCCTGGAATTCTCGCGGGAACTCCGAAATTATCGCGGGTGAAACCGCGGGGCACAGCTAGTTTTTAATAACTATAATATCATTGATCTATAAGCAGTTTTGCTGCGAATCTTAACAACTCAGTCACGTGCGTTAAAGCGTAACCACGTGATCAGAACTACGTCTATGATGTCATGAAATACCACCACCAAACCATAGTTAGAACCGTCGCGCGTCGACAGCTTGTCATCTAAATAGATTTAATACTAACAATTATGTCATAACCAAGTAGGTATGTCATTACTTTTAGCTATGATATCATTTTGTGTGTGTAGAATCGGGAAAAAGGAAAACACATCGAGAAACAAAACATCAACTGGAAAATTGAATTGAATTGATAAACTTTATTTGACACAACACAAAGATTTACAGCATACGTATACAACACCTAAACATAAGTATAACAGGTATTGAGGGTACGCTTCCCAACCGACGGACAGACGCCTTATCACAGATATCAAAATCACAGTATCACTTCTTTTAATCCCACTAATATTATAAATGTGAAAGTGTGGATGTTTGGATATTTGTTACTCAATCACGCAAAAACGGCTGAACGGATTTGGATGAAATTTGGCATGCACGTTGTCAGGGGTACAGAGAAGGACATAGGGTACCTTTTATCCCGGAATTACCGCGGGTGAAACCGCGGGGCACAGCTAGTTTTCTATAAAATAATTTCCCTGTACTTCACGATAGAATTTCCTACCATCGACAGCGTTTTGAAAACCCGAAGCGAAAACTCAGTACGGTACAAATGACGTCAAGTTTGCCCGTTCGTTTTAACTTTTGACCAAGGCTAACCTTTGTTTCAGCAAAACATATTTCTGATATAACTAAACCTACAGGAATCGTTCAGGAATTGTAACAAAGATAGGAAATCGAAGAATTTCAGAGCCAGGGGAAGAAGCATTCGTCGCCAGTGGCAAGGAAATCTTTGTTTGCAGACGTGGACGTTGACAAGCAATAAACTCCACGGACACCGTCAGCATGGCTGGCTGGGTTTCTGTGTAAAGCAGTCTTTCTCAAAGTGGGCGATAACGCCCCCTGTAGGCGTTGAAGACCTACAGGGGGCGTTAAGGGGCCCAGATAAAAATGGGGGCATTGGCGTGGTTTAGGGGCGATGGTTGATTTGTGATTTCATTTAGGTACTTTATATTTTAATATTCACTAAAATTGAAACCTACCTATTACTCAATATCGAATAATTAGTATATATTTATTACCTAATAGCTATGCCCCGCGGTTTCACCCGCGGTAATTTCGGAGTTCCCGCGGGAATTCCGGGATAAAAAGCACCCTATGTTCTTTTCTGTACCCCTGACAACGTGCATGCCAAATTTCATCCAAATCCGTTCAGCCGTTTTTGCGTGATTGAGTAACAACATCCAAACATCCACACTTTCACATTTATAATATTAGTAGGATCTATATTGTTTCTTTTAATTTGATTACAATGAATTTTTAATATTATAAAGTTGTGCTTTGATTGCTATCACTGGTAAAAATGTCTAGTTTAGAATGTCAGCTTAAACACTAGAACCGACTAATATTGCACACTATAACTAAATTAATTAAGGTAGTGAATTTGTGTTTTCTTTTTTAAGTTTTAGGAGTGCATAAAAAATTGGGGGCGCTGAGAAATAATTGATTTTCAAAGGGGGCGGTAAAAGAAATAAGTTTGAGAATCTCTGGTGTAAAGGTACAAGATACCGAGTTGAGCGTTCAATCAACTCCGGTGCACTTCCCCATTCTCGTACGATGAATGCTTCGGTTTTCATTTTATGGTAAACATCGCTTCCGAAACATTTAATGCGTGGCCAGCGCCACGGATATATGTTAAAATAATATTTACTCGAATATGAGAGTTGAAAGGCACGACTGAAGTCGTAAATGACGTTTGGCGCTAAAATATAATGTTAACAAAAAAAACTTCTTGTTCCTATCACAATCGTAGAAACATAAAACAGGGTTCAGAATTCTGGATTCAGATAAAAATAATATAATCAATGAAAAAAAGCGTTTTGGGGATACCAAAATCGATTCCTCATTGAAAAAAGATAACAGATAATTGGACATAGATAAGCAATATTGTGTTAACCCACACTGGAGAAATTTTGAGTAAATCGTGTTTTAAAATTACAGCGCCATTTTCTGTCAACATTTTTTATGTTCAATATTTAGTTACATACTTAAACAATGTAATAAGGTAAAGACAAAATTAAAAAACGTTCCCTAACTCTCAATAAATAGTTCTGAATAGGTAACTTTATTTTGTGGGTTAACATGTTATTGCTTATCTGCGTCCAATTGTGGCGCAAATCTCCACAGAATATTGTGTAATATCTGACACTTTTTAATTTTCATACATATGATGAGAGAAAGGATGTCTCACAAAATACTACATAAAATTTCAAACAAACACTCCGCCATTCAGATTTCAGTCAGCTTCAACTTATTAATATACTGAAATTGATACCACAACTGGGGAAAAATTGAAAGGAAATCTCCACACAAATACAAACTGTTGTGGGATTATGAATTCATTCGATTTAACAGCAGTGCAAATAACTGAAGGTCAGCTGATCAAAAACAAAACGAATTAATATTTCACGGAGTAAGTTTACATCTGTTTCCTACAGATAGAAAGAGAGGGACATGTATTTCTATGTTTCTTCCACGTTTATGATTTTTTGCAAAAATCATTTTAACAAAGAATTTAATCCTACTAATATTATAAATGTGAAAGTGTGGATGTTTGTTACTCAATCGCGCAATAACGGCTGAACGGATTTGGATGGAATTTGCATGCACGTTGTCAGGGGTACAGAGAAGGACATAGGGTATTTTTAATCTCGAAATTACCGCGGGTGAAACCGCGGGGCACAGCTAGTAAATATATAAGTATCCAAAAGCACGGAAAATACACGTGATTAAAACCGACTTCCAAAAACACAAAACTAAAAATCTCAAAATAAAAAGCTAAAAACAACAACATACCGATTTAATCCAAAAGACAAAAACACACGTAATATTATTAATGGTTTGTGCTACCACTAATCGATTTGAATTCGGTGACAAGCCCGCTGGTGTCTGCCCACTTGGGTTGTCCTGTTCACAAAAAGCTGGTAGCGGGAGTCGACTTAGCCCATCTACCCCCTCCATATTTGGCTTGTCACCGACTTCATACTGATTAGTGGTAGCACAAACCAATAATAATATTACGTGTGTTTTTGTCTTTTGGATTAAATCGGTATGTTGTTGTTTTTAGCTTTTTATTTTGAGATTTTTAGTTTTGTGTTTTTGGAAGTCGGTTTTAATTTTTTTGTTAAAAATTTGTTTATTTCTCGCTTTTAAGTGACTTAAAAAAGTGACTTAAAACTTAGTTCGTAATTTCTCTAAGTTACAATAGGCTAGTTTCCTAAATTTTTTTTTTTAGTCCGTTTTGTAGATTATTAAAAAATATTGGACACGTATTTTTTATTTTTTATGTAACCAAAAAATAACGGAGATATATCAAGTCGAAATTTCACATGACGTCACGCCTCGCTACAGTTTGTTCGCACGTTATAGCGAGCTGTGACATCACGAGTCCCCCACCCTAAACTTTAATGCGCTTTATCTATGCATATTTCCATTATTTTAAAAAAGCAAAAAATACGTGTCTTTTATTTTTTTATTATCTAACTGACGGACTAAATAGAATTTCGATTTTTTTACCCAGGAAACTAGCCTATAGCCTAATGTCAACTGCTCATCACCTTTTACAAAATATTGCTTTTCCCGCCGCAGGGACGTTAATTGTTGAGGAGTTCTCCTGGTACATCATCATCAGTTCCACTTCACCATATACATTGTGACGAGCATAAATTGTTTAGAAACCATATTAAAGTTAACGAATCGGAATCTGTGAAATACCTATTATTTAGCAGTTCTGATGACCATCTGTGGTCTTCATCATCAGTTCCACTTCTTCAAATTTTACTTTCCAAAAGCAAATAAACGATTTACTATAAAAAATCCAGAAATTGCTATAGGTGTACCTATAATTTTTGAAGAGTTCCCTCGATTACTCCAAGATCCCATCATCAGATCTCGACTTGGTGACAGTGGAATCAATTTGGGAGTATCCTCTTTCAAACAAAAAACAATTTTCGAAATCGCTCCAATCGGAATCCGTGAAATACGAATTATTGTTGAGTAGTTCCGATGACCATCTGTGGTCTTCATCATCAGTTCCACTTCTTCAAATTTTGCTTTTCAAAAGCAAATGAACGATTTACTATAAAAAATACCCAAATCGCTATAGGTGTGCCTATAATTTTTGAAGAGTTCCCTCGATTTCTCCAAGATCCCATCATCATATCTGGACTTGGTGGCAATGGGACCTAATTGGGAGTATACCCTTTCAAACAAAAAAAGAATTTTTCAAATCGGTCCAACCGCCTTCGAGTAATCGGTGAACATACATAAAAAATAAAAAAAATAAAAAAAAAAAAAAAAAAACATACATACAATCGAACATAGAACCTCCTCCTTTTTGGAAGTCGGTTAAAAATACAATTACATGTCAAGGTTAAAATTGTTTACAAACAAAACCAGTCCGACTAGATCGATTGATTTTAGAAAGTACCTCTTTAAGTTTGTATTTCCTAATTAGCAAGCCAACACACAGCAAGTCGAAAACAAACATCGGGTCATTAACGTCGATTCGACCTGGAGAAACCTTTGAGCTATTTAAAAGGCATCAGTTTATTGACTGGAGAAAACAAAGCTTCAAGTGAATTCGGTCGCTAGTTTTATCGATGTCAAAAACGAATCGAGACGAACTTTAATGTGAATCTATATCTATACTTATAATAAAACTGTAGAGAGGTCAATTCTGTACATTGAATATATGTATATTCAAAATTAATATTGGAAGATGAATGGTGATCGATACTGATGCCAAAAATTCAATCAGTAAATTTTTTGTTTGTCTGTCTCTCTGTCTGTATGTGCACGCATGGGTCACAAACTACTGAAGGGATTTTAACCAAAATTGGTACGATTGTAGTCCATACTCCTGGGCAGGTTATAGGCTATATAACATAACGCTAAGACACATAGGAGCTGAGCAGTGACGATAAATTTAAATCAAGTCGGATAAAAATGCGCTTTCGAGCTCTTATCCTCGCATACGTTTACTCAATCACGCAAAAACGGCTGAACGGATTTGGATGAGATTTGAAGGACATAGGGTACTTTTTATCTCGGAATTCCCGCGGAAACTCCGAAATTACCGCGGGTGAAACCGCGGGGCACAGCTAGTCGTAAATAATATTTTGATGCACTAACGAAACGCTGCTGACGATTTCAACAATTCATGAATGAGGGAATATGATGGATTTTGCATTTCTCGGTTGTCTCCGATGACAGCGTTGGGTTGTCGCCAGCGAAATAACGCGTTGCCAAACGTATTTTGTAGGCGAATAATCCGCGACGCCCACGATCGTTAGGTATCGTCTTTGTAAATAAACATTCGTATTGTACAGGCGGTAACAGAATATAAGCGCATGGATACTTTTAGGAAAGAACAAAGTTTATTCTTCATGCAGCTGTTGGTCTGGAGAGGAGCAAAAAAGGAAATTTTATATAGATAAGGGGACTGCTACCTACTATATAAAGAATGTGGAAGATTGAAAAAATTTGAAGATAGTGAATCAGACAAACTACAACAAATACACAGAGTGGCTCTTAATGAAAATTCGATTCGAATTCGATCCGAGTCCGATATACGTATTGATCCATCTATCATCATCATCATCATCACGGCCTTAGGTCGTCCAAGAGCGGACGTAGGCCTCCTCCAAACTCTTCCACGTCCGGCGATGTTGGGCCGTCGCCATCCAGTCTCGGCCTCCGTGTCGCCTGATATCGTCGACCCACCGTCTAGGCGGTCGACCTCGCGGTACATCTATACTAATATTATACAGCTGAAGAGTCTGTTGTTTGCTTGAACACGCTACTCTCAAAAAACTATTGGTCTGATTTGAAAAAAATATTGTAGACAGCCCATTTATTGAGGAAGGCTATAGGCTATTATATCACGGTAAGACCGATAGGAAAAATATTCCTTTTGAGAGCTTCCATTGCGTACGCTGCGTAAACGGTTAGCTTGGAGTTCCTGCGGGAGTTCTGAAATTCACGCAGGTGAATTCGCAGGGCACAGCTAGTTTCTTAGATAAATTCAATGTACACAAGGACAACAAAAAGAGATTACGAAAGGAGTAATTAGGTGGTATAAGGGTCATGTTCATTTGATAACTTTACTAGAATTTTACGTGTATTTCTTAAAAATATGTATATATTCGGTTACCTACAGTACATACTGTTTTGATAGAAGCTCAGTATCGGAACAACAGTTCGACTTCACAAATACACAGTCCAGAGATATATAAACAACTGTGGGAGCATTAATCATCTAATTACAGCAGAATAAAATCAAGCAGACTAGCCCGACAAACAACCTGACATTACTGACGAGAAAACAATCGAAAACCAGCGTAATATTGCGAGTCGTCTCACAAACACAGACGAATGTCTGGGAGAAAAAGTAGTCATGAAAGTAAACTACATGTAAAAAAAGCAGCGAGCTGTGTCGAGATACCATCATACGTATTTTTTTTTTATGTCATAGGGGCAAACGGGCAAGTGGTGCACCTGATGATAAGTGATTACCGTCGCCCATGGACATCTGCAACACCAAAAGGCGTGCAGGTGCTTTACTGACCTGCAATGGGGATGGGAACTGGCTTTCAAGGGGGCTGCCTGAACACACCGGTAGGTGTTCGGCGACAGATTTACAACTTGAAGGTGGTAGCTACTAACTAGCCAGACGGGCACTAGAGAGCGCCCTACCACCATGCTATGGTTTCCTTACGATGTTTTCCTTCACCGACAGCTCAAGCTCATTATTAGGGTTTAAGAACTAAAGCCTTGCGGCGTTTGATCCGAACGCTAACCACTGAGCTATCATCGCTGTATTGAGTGAATACTCGCTCAGACATCCATAGGTTGGTAGGTTCAGGTCTGCACTAGGGCAATCACAGATGATATAATCTTTAACGAATTTGCTTGAACCAAATCGCTTCAAAAATTGTAGGTTTTATCCCAATCAAATAAACATATAGGTAGTCTATAATTAGAAATTAAATTACTGCCCCATAAAAAAGATGGATAAAATTCAGGAAGTGACGTTACGACTTGAACAGGACACCCCCATAGAAGATGCGAATTGTGAATAAAGAAGTATTCGATTCAAAATTTGCGTGCGTGTAAAATTTACGCGCGGTTAAAGTTCTTTGACTCTGTGACAGATTGAAGATACTCCTATAGACTGAACGAAAGCTGATATGACGTTTCCGTCACGCTTCCATCATCTACAGCATTCAGTTACTTTTTAGTTACGTTTGACTCTTCAGTTTTCGCCGGATGTTGAAAACTTTATGCCACATCGTCTGTCACTTTGATATTACTTTCTACATTCTCGTTTCTGATTCATCTCGGGGGGAAGCTATGATCATCGCATGAGTGACTTTAAGTGGACGTCCTGGGAAATAAACCACCCCTGGACCAGACTGGACGGCCCGGGAATAGGATCTACCGTACCTGAAGGCTTTCTCGCTTATACATTTTCATTTAAAAAGAAGTTCATAAGAGATAAATTATTATTATTATTATTATTAAGCCTTTATTTTTCCATAATATAAAGAGATAAATACTATTTTTTTAATAAAATTCTGCAGCTTTTCCACCAGATCAGAAAGTTTCAGCAAAAACCGCAAAAAAACAGGAACGATTTGCAAGCAACTACCTAAGTTGTGCCCGCAGTTTCTACCCGTACATAGATTTCTTTAAGTAGGTATATAATATATTAGGTATTCTATATAATATATAAAATCTAATATATAAAAATCTCGTGTCACAGTGTTTGTTATCGAACTCCTGTATTCGTAGGCTATATATTATACAATTAGGGTAGATAAGGGTGACTTTTATTTGGACAAAATTTTACTTAGATGTTCCTGCAGGAATTCCGAAACTCACGCGGGGCAAAGTTAGTTATGTATATTATTGAATATATTCTCTAATCGGTTTCCTTTTAAATAAAAGTATTTTAGAAGATAAGATTCCTCAGAATGGATCGCGTCGGCTTGACCTGTAAGGGCCTTCCCACAAATGTTTGCTGGTGCAAGATGGTACCGCCGAGTAATTTAAAAGTTGTAAAACTAATTGAAACAGCTACCATCCCACCATTTAATATGATAAAACCGTTTTTGATCGCACTTCCGAGCGCTCAGTGTAAGTGCGCTGGGCTTGGACTTCAAAATTAAAGTGTATCCGAATAAGATAAGCGACTTTTAAGTGTTCGGTTTTCTTTTAATAGCTTTAAATACATACATACTAATATTATAGATGTAAAGTTTGTGACGTTGTAGGGGTAATCTCTAGATCTATACTGAACTAAATCGATATATACATACATATGTATAGTATCTTTGCAGATTTGCACATCCCTCCCACCTGCTCGCGGCAGCCCCGGGCGCCGGCACGCCATCTGCCGGCATTCGGCGGTCGCGGACGAATATAGAACTCGGCTTACACCTGTTTCCTGGTCAACATTCGTGAAATGTGGTGTAGGCCTCCGAAAGTTGATCAGTAGCTACATAAATATTACTACACCTTGATACCAACCAAGTTTCAAAAAGTTCGATTAAATTTTAAACTCTGGCGCTAGCCTCCTTTTACTTATCAAGCCTAGTTCTCTATCGAGTGTGATTCTGTTTGTTTGTTACGCTTTCAAGCATACCTACTTTTGTCTGACTACAGACGGACATGGGGTGTTTTCTATCCGAGAATTCCCGCGGAAACTCCGAATTTAAGGCGGGCGAAACCGCGGGGAACAGCTAGTTATACTATATTTTTATGTCACTAAGACGCGTCTGGTAAAATATCGGTGTCCATGGAAAATACTGAAGGTATAGTTGATGATTTCGGGATTCTAGTTTACAAAAACCGGTATCTTGCCAAGTCAATGTAACCGCTATATAAAAATATCGGTACGGCGAATTGAACCAATTGCGAATTGGACGATCTGCGAATTGAACCAATTGCAAATTGGACGTAATGCGCCTGAACGATTTCAAACTCTGCTATTGAACAACTATTCAATTTTTTTTTACTTTCCAAGTGCAAAAACATACATACAGCCGAACACATAGAATAGAATAGAAGAGGAAAAAGTTTATGTGATACCATAAAAATAAAATAGGTACAAGCGCTTAAACTCTTAAACTAGAATACTTGGTACCAAAATGGCTACCACTCAGCATTATGCCGTGGCACTAAGTTCCACGACGCTGATTTTCAGTGGCGACCGTAGAAGGGAGATGGCCCAAATTACACATAACTTCCTCCTGTATCGAAGTCGGTTAAAAACTATCAATCATCCGTAAACGCATTCGAAAAAATCACTAACATTCGAGGAACAAAACCTGATTGTTTGTGTAATGAGAAATCGACGATTACTTATTTTAACATGGGTTTTTGTTCTACGAGTATTGGCCGAAGTGACTGACACCGTTTGATGTTCGGCGGTGTGTGTTCCCAGAAGCGCTTTGTTGCCATCGCGTCGGTAACACGGAGCGGTTTTAAAGTGAAAAACAGTAGAAAATACTCCAGCGCCGTCATGGACTGTACAAACGACAGAGAACGTAAAACGTTAACTAGAGGAGTCATGTAACTCATGTAGAGTCAAGTCATGGTGTGCGTTCCGTGGGTTTGGGCGCAGTTGTTCGGTTAAAATTTCACTCGTTTGAGTTGCAACCAAGCCACAGAACGATCGAGTTGTTTTTATAACCTCAAAATATTTGAAATTTCAGGCGTCATTTGTTTTCTCTCAACTCACATTGCAAATAAGACTGTTTTTCATCTAATTATAAACTTTTTGTGACTACGACACCTCCCCTTTGTTTGTTAGAACTCCGATTGATTTATTTTTCGATGAATCCGGTTTTTGGCGCAACCCTTGACACTTCATAAACAATAGATAGCTGTCAGAGTGAAAATTAACCTGCTTCGGAGATGGTTGTTTGGTTGCTGCACTCTGAGCCACGGAACGGGTGAAACTACACTCTGACAGCTGTCAGAGTAAAATTTCACCAAGCCACAGAACGGGTTCAGAGCACGCTTGAGCGCGTTCGAGTGCATTCGTGCGAATCCACGGAACGCACACATGTAAATAAATAATTAATTAGAGTAAACGCTCTTCTTTCCCAAAACTCCCAATGTTCCCAAATTCCAAATATATTTTACACAACATTCCCAAAACTGAATTTTAAAAACAGTGACTTGCGATGAGTGATGGCGTACTTTTAAATAAAATTATACTTTCAAAACATGCATTCAGAAAACGCTGTTATTTTGACATTACAGACTTTTCATTTACTTACATTTCGTACAGGTAAATAATTGGAATACTTTTAAAATAAGTCTCCAAAAAGACAAATAGATTCTACATTGAATACTTCAGGTATTCAAAATGACCGCGACAATATGCGTTGAAAATTGCTCACGTCAGTTTGTGCAGCCCTTTCATACGGTACAGATTCGACGCCAAATCGCTAAAAACAAATAAACTTGCGGGCAAACTACGTCATTAGGTACAGACTACAGACGGTTTCATATGAACACGGTACGCGGCCATATCTGACGATGTACTTGTTTTGTAGCATTAAATATTACAACTTAACCATTTACCAGCGGCGAAGGGTGAAATATTGAGAGGGGGAAGCCGGAAATCTACTTTAATTTCAACTTATTAAACTATTAACTGTTAACGCGGTTTCACTTGCGATAAGTTCGGAGTTCTCGCGGGAATTCCGGTATAAAAAGTCCTTCCCTGTATCCCTGACAACGTTCTCAAAGATGTTGCGTCTGAAGGGAAGCCGGTGGGAATCAGCTTCTATGGTACCTTCGCCACTGCCATTTACAATATATTGATAAATGTAGATATAAAAGAGCGAGAAAAATGTTGACTCTTCTTTCCCCAGTCTCGCGGTTCCCACTTTAATATCTACTAATCAATTTAATGATTGGTGAGATTGGTATCCTGGAAGAGATTGCTTTATAATGAGGCCGCCGTTCGGTGCCATTTACTTTCAGCTCTTTTATTAATGAGGGTGCACTAATGCACTTGCCCCCCACTAAAGTAGGTAGGTACTAATCGGACCATAGAAAAATCTCTGAACCTGTAAATTCTAAACATTTCATAGTGCAACCAAAATTGCCTCGCCCTCAAACAAATCCTAGATCCGCCCCTGCTTAGTCGGGTTGGCTTTTCTTTAAATTCTCGATCAACCCTCTAGAGACCGGCTATCTATTTTTGTATCTAATGAAGGTGGTTACAAGGATACATTTATCAAGTATATCTTTGTCCAATATACCTACTTGGACGACTTCATCATAACTGGACGCAGATAAGCAATAACATGTTAACCCACAAACTTAAGTTATTGATTCAGAACGATTTATTGAGAGTTAAGTGTTCCTTAACAAAATGTTCCTTAAAAAAATGTTTTTTTTTTTATTATGTGTTTACCTTATTACATTGTTTAAATATGTAACTAAATATTGAACATACAAAATTTGACACAAAGTGGCGCTATAATTTTAAAACACGATTTACTCAAAATTTCTTCAATGTGGGTTAACACACTATTGCTTATCTATGTCCAACTGGGAACACCGATATTTGTTTAAATATTATGACACTGGAGAAATTTTGAGTAAATTTAAGTTTTAAAATTATAGCGCCACTTTGTGTCAAATTTTGTATGTTCAATATTTAGTTACATATTTAAACAATGTAATAAGGTAAACATATAATTAAAAAACGTTCTCTTACTCTCAATAAATCGTTCTAAATCAATAACTTCATTTTGTGGGTTAACATGTTATTGCTTATCTGCGTCCAACTGTACATTGGACAAAGATCCTACTAATATTATAAATGTGAAAGTGTAGATGTTCGGTTCGGATGTTTGTTACTCAATCACGCAAAAACGGCTAACGGATTTGGATGAAATTTGGCATGCACGTTGTCAGGGGTACAGAGAGGGACATAGGGTGCTTATTATCCCGGAATTCCCGCGAGAACTCCGAAATTACCGCGGGTGAAACCGCGGGGCACAGCTAGTATATAATCAAAATAAATTAATCTCTATTTTTCTTAGTCGCGACATCACGCGTGAACGGCAGGACCAACTTCACTAATTCTTTTTTTTGTTGTGTTTGTTATTGTAAAGAGAAGAAGAATAAAGGAAGGTTGGAGTTCCTGTGGAATTCCGAAACTCACGCGGGTGAAACCCCGAGGCACAGCTAGTGGGTTTTTGATAAATTTAATACCACCCAAAGTCCAGGTACCCAGACCTATCAGCCTAGGTACTGTTCTAGGTCACGCAAATGTTTAAAAATGTTTAAAAACGAAACGCGTCGTTCAAACCGTCACGTCGTAAAAAGCGTAGGGTAATAACAATTTTACGGCAGACCGGCAATTTCCATTATCTCGTATAATATGTATACAATAAACATAATCCAAGCGTTGACACATTTATTTTTCCTAGCTTTCGTCTGTTTTCCAAGGAATCCGTTTCCTATTTGCAGGTTAGTAACTTTTTCTCCTTACAGATTAGTATCTTTGTACGGTTTGAAATTGCAAACCATGCCTACTATAGAAATAGTAGGCAAAATATTTCTCGCAGCACTCTTGGAGGACACCGAAGAAAGCTCGAAACGTCATATAACTTCTTCTTTGAAGGTAAGATAAGAAAACTGCGACGCAAAGGTCCGGTACATAAGATTGAAAATCTAAAGCTTTCGAGCCTTTCAAGTCTGCTTTACTGTGACTTAAGTAATTGACGGTAAAAAGGACAAAGAGCCTATAAACTAGCCGAGTGCCACTTGCATTAATAAATGTACTGGTCACTTAAAACACAAGGTGCGTTGTTGGTGTCACATGCTAATTAAAACTCTAATAACAATACATATAAGTTTCAAAGTTGATGAGTAGGAGTGAAATGAGTACGCGATGAATATCCGACTTTATTGTAAAGTAACGTAGAGATCATTTCAAAACAGCGAAAGAAATCGATTTGGATATAATATTATGAACGTAATCGCGCAGCTAGGGTGAAAAGTGACGTCATATTCCTTATTAATATTACGATAAATACCAAAGAGGGTCTGTTTGCTTTCACCTCACAACGGAGCAGTCGTTGAAAATTCTATGTGACACTGAAATTCATAGCTTTTGCTCTGTTGTGACGCGTGCCGTGACAAAGCTAAAAGTTGTTACAAATAAACATAGGTGAGTTTGGCATTTACACCTGGAATATTTATAGCATATAATAAGATCGAGCGGTCTAGAATGTACAAAATCATCAACGACAAATTAGATATACTAAAATCAAGAGAAAAAAAAACAAGAAAATAACCTAATCCGACTGAAAACAACTGAAATATAATCAACAACCCCATCTACGAACGAGTAGCTGCATTAATTGAATCCAACTAAGACAGCACGAGATTACCGACACGAGTTCCGCTACACGGCACTAGATGGCGCTGTAATACAATGTAATGCAACATTTGAAGTGGGCCAGTCATTGATATATAACTGGGGCCAGATAATTAACTAAAACAAAGTATTGTATGCGTTTCTGTTATACTTACCTAAGTTCTTTATCTTAATATAATATTAGGACGAACAAGTGCGACGGCTCGACTTACCTGAAACAAAATAACATATTATTAGTAAATATCATCATCTACTTATCATCAAATTGCAACTAGAGACAACAAAAAGCACAAAGGCTCCGATTTTATTTAGAAAATTCTTTAAAATAAAATAAAATATGAATATCGGTGCACAATCGAAGGAAATATTACATGCGTAATAAAGTACAAGCTGAAAAAAAAACTTTCTCCCTTTTTGAAGACGGTTTAGATTTTTAAATCAAATCACAAACCTACCAAAAAGATCTTATACATAATAGGTATACTTATTACTTTATGATATCAGTTTATCTACAGAATTTTCATCAGTAATTTTTTTATAAAAACTAAGTCCTCAGCCGCGTATGTCTGTCTGTCTGTGTGTTCGCGATAAATTTAAAAACTACTGAACGAATTTTCATGCGGTTTTCACGAATGGAGATGTTCAAGATAGAGTGATTCAAGAGGAAGGTTTATATCTTACGCCAATAATTTATCCTGGAATCCGCGGGGGAACTTCGAAATTAAATATTTAATATAAATATTTTTCAATATTTTCCTGTAGATTTTTTTATAAATCAACCATTTATCATAGAAGATATCATGAGCCTTATTATTTATAACGAATGGTGCCAGCACCTACCCTTGCAAGGACCTTAAACAGAAGTGTTAAAAAAAAATTTCGACAATCGACCGACTTGCAAACGTACTTCGCCACTGCATCCACATCACAACCTCTCTAGAGTAGACATAGTATGTAGTTGCACGGAATATAGATCAGCTGAGTTACAGCAGACACAGCAATTGGGTCTTAATTAAAAACCTAGTGGAGCGTAGAGCCCTCTGTAATTGAACGCAGGTGGGCGATTTTTCTGCTCGTCTTTGAAATTGGGTTCGATTTCTTTTAGACATGCAAATGAGTTTTTTTTTTTTTTAATTAAATTGAGTCGGTTGGATAGCGAGTGAAAACCACCCTTTGAGAAAACTTGGCCAATTAGTCGCTTTACGGATATCTTGCTTCTGCCGGCGGTTTCGTCTCCATGGGACTTTGAACCTCTGTTGGTAAGGGGATGCTAAACGGCGGACACGTCTTGTAATCGCTGGTAAAATATATCTATCTTTTCCTTCAAGTGCGTTAGGTCCACTCTGGTCGTTACGTCCATTTCCCTAAACGTTCATTTCCCTGAATGTCAATTTCCCTGAACGTGCACTTGCCATGACAAAAGGAAGGAATCTATGTTAAATTCATCTATTTCTTTCTTTTTTAATCTTTTCCTTTTCATCGGACTAGGGAAAC
Source organism: Zygaena filipendulae (assembly GCA_907165275.2). NCBI lineage: Eukaryota > Metazoa > Arthropoda > Insecta > Lepidoptera > Zygaenidae > Zygaena > Zygaena filipendulae. The sequence goes on from OU015676.1 coordinate 387,658, forward strand.
GTGTTGCAGCGGGGCGAACGGGAATCCCAAGTATGCGAATGTGAGTTTGTTTGTTACGCTTTCACGCTGTTACGCCTTAACTTCTCTGATCACCATGGAATTTCGCAAACACAGTTTCAGGTATACAGAATAGGAATTGGAATACTTTTTATCTAGGAATCCCCGCGGAAACTCCAAAAATAACGAGCACACCCATAATCCTACGAGTACACGGCCGTTGTTTAGTTCTCTAAAGACATTCTCCATTTGAGCGGTATACAGGTTCCTTAGACCACTTCTTCTGCTATATCCTCTCAAATTGGCTGCATTATATACTCTCTAAGTCACTCTTATCTCTCCTTTTCAAGCTACCGAAGCATCTGAACATTCTCCCATCTCAATCACGTATTTTGTCCATAGACATACTCCAGTGGCAATCGACTACGCATCCACATCCGAAGTGTTACTGACACGCTGCAGACTCTACAATAAAGTTAAACATGCAACGATACAAGAAAGGTAAAATATTCGAGTATCGCTCGTATAGGTAACGTTTGGCGAGGCGCTAAATGTGTTGATTTGTAGCTAATTCTATATTGTTTATCTTCTTCTTTAGTTTATGGCTACTGGTACATACTATGTATTGCCACAGTATATTGGCGTAGCTAGCGATTCTAGGAGGGCCATCCGTCCAACTGAACTAACAACAGTCATATAATGAGAGAGAATATAATTAATGACGTTTAAAAATAACCCCAAAGTCATATTTTTTTTATGTCATAGGGGGCAAACGGGCAAGTGGCACACCTGATGGTAAGTGATTACCGCCGCCCATGGACATCTGCAACACCAGAAGGCGTGCAGGTGCGTTGCCGACCTGGCGGGGATGGGAACTGGCTTTCAAGATTTGCAACTTGAAGGTGGTAACTAGCCAGTCGGGCACTAGAGAGCGCCCTACCACCATGCATCTTTCCTTACTATTGTAAATGCGAATATGAGTTTACTTGTTTGTTACGCTTTCACGCTTTAACTACTAAACCGATCATCATGAAATTTTGCGTGTCAGGGGTACAGAGACGGACCTGGGGTACTTTTTATCCGGGAATTCCCGCGTAAACTCCAAAATTAACGCAGGTGAAGCCGCGGGAACGGCATTGCTTATTTAAAAAAAATAGTAAAATACGGTGGGAACGGAAAAAAACAGCATTTCTTGTTAACTTCGCAGGCACTAATCCCTCTGGAATATTAACGATCTGTGCCCGTGAACCGATTTGCTCAGAGTCGTGCTGTCAATTACGCGATCGAGCGGCCTTGGGCGGCCTCTAGCTGTCACTTGTCACTTGGGCGCATTACAGCCAACCGCTAGCGGTGACGTGACGGGAAAGTGGTATCTCCAAGTCATTAATGGCGTTTCGCTATAATTATTGAAGTAGAAGTTAAAATAATTATTAAAACATTTAATTGTTATTGGCAAAATTAAATGCGATAAAGTTGCGATACCTGCCATGATTAAAGATGAAGAAGAAATGAACTGAGATCGGACGTAATATTTAGAATACTATACAGATGACTAAAGGCCTTTACAAAACAACACCTTTAAAATAAATAGATAGGAAAATATTATGTAAAAAATAGATTCAATAGTTTTGTTGATGATTTAGATACAACACTATAACATCGAAGCTGGATTCATTCGATTAGCAACTTCACATACAAGATACCTATTACCTTTTTCGAGACAAGCTAAATTTAGAATTAGATTTAATTCGTCAAAAATCGATTTGCATGTGTGTGTGACTACGTTTCGGTTTGTTATTCCAATATTTTCGTGTAATTGATAGATAATTCGCATAAGATTATATGAATTTTAGATTAAACATTCATCCTTTCGCATCTTCCATCAAAATGTAACTTTTAGTTTGTGATTCTCTGTAAATTGGAAAAAACATGGCTATGGCGCCGCCTGCACCATCTATCGGCTTTTTAGCCTTTTGGCTGCATAACACTGTAGCGTGCCACCTTAGGTTCGTCACAAATGTAAGCGACTGCCGACTATGATATTCGAAACTCTCTCACAAACTCTTCCGCATTGGTACTTTGTTAACATATAAAATACTAGCTGACCCCTGTGGTTTTACGGAAATTCGGAGTTCCCGCGGGAATTCCAGAATAAAAAATACCCTATGACACTCAGAACCACTGTAGCTTCCTATAAGAGAAATAATTTTTAAAATCGGTTCAGTAGATCCAAAGATTACCCCCTACAACGTCACAAACTCACAAACTTTTGCTCTTTATAATATTAGTATAGAATTATGTACTAAACTGCACTTTGTAAACTGTCTAATCTATTGGTAATTTGCGAACAAATCGTTCATTCGACACTTTGCAGTAAATAAATAAACTAAACCGACGCCTCGCAGATATCACACGAACTTCCTATTTACAATACCATCAATCGAACTGCACGCCATCTTTGCCAAAACTATCGATAACACTGTGCAGCCGTCGCGTCGTATGCGCCGGCGCATACCTAGCGGGAAGTTTTCAAAGCAGACGTGTAGCTGATAGCCCACTCAAAAAACTACACCGCTAGACTGAAGAGAGCCACCGGATGACATGAATTTTCATGACACGGCCGGAATTCAAGTTTCAGGGAAATGAGGAAAATTTGAAGTGGTCATGAGTTTTGTAAGAGGAAAATGAGTTTTCTTTTTATTGGATCGTTAGTTAATATAATACATAAGAGGACGCTTGCTTCTGGGCTACCCTTATTCAGCTTGTTTTGCATTCTTTATGAGATAGATCCATCGTGTGCGAGATTATTAGGTACTAAGTACTTTTAAGAGATCAAAGTTATTAAAATTGAAGTCACAAAAGCACAACTTTGCGAATTTAACAGTAAGATTTGTAAAATTCTAAAGTATCCGTCCGGTCTGCGTTGACCCTGAGATGAGAACGAGCCATTGAGCGAAACTCCCACCCATTGATCCCTTCGCCACGTGTTGAAGATGCGATGGAGTTACGAACGCGTATCGTTACGTAAACAAACACTCTGTATACAGTCGTAAATCTTTGGCGGAACGCAATCCCGAATAGCACAGCGTCAGCGGAGCGTATCGTCTGCTATACCACTAGCTCGGCTCGGCGGCTTCACCTGCACGAATTACGAAATGGTTTGGGGAAATCTTTGCATCTAGATACAGACGTATTATATCAAGAATCATACATAGAACTGGAATCCTCCTTCTACCTCTTTCGTTTATAGTCATTATCTATATTAATATTATAAAGTAAGAGGTAAAGTTTGTGAGTTTGTGACGGCGTAGGGGGTAATCTCTGGATCTACTGAACCGTATTTGAAAATTCTTTCTTTTATAGGAAGGTACAGTACTTTTCATCCCGGAATTCTCGTGGGAACTCCGAAATTACCGCGGGTGAAACCGCGGGGACAGCTAGTATTACATATTTGGGGTCAGTGATCTTTTCTTCATCGTTTAAGCTCGGTTTTTAAATATTTACGACCGTTTTTTTTATTCCATATTGGATGCATTTAGAACTACATATTTCGGAAAACCAAGCTCGTATAATTATGGCATTTACATGAAAAATCCCTCAGAAAACTGCACATTTCACTTATAAGAATAAATAATGTATTGATTGTAATAAATCTTACTCGGCAGATACTCTTTGTGTAATGATATTTTTTTCTTTTCCGAAAAATTAAACTTTATAAGGCTCTCCTTCAACCTTAATTTTTTATCCTGGACCAAATGGCCTTTCAACCGACGATATTCTTTCTGTTCTAGCCTTTCAGCAGCTTCCACAGTGCTAAGGGCACGCGATGGGCACAACGAACTCCTGTGTTCACTGCGACGCACAACACGTGCGTCAATACAGTTTTATGTTGATGTTTTTTATAGTTTATTACGATCGAGCGGTAATAGCGGCGATGGTGCGTGCCTCACCGGTGTACATTGAGCGGCAGATACACATAATATGTAAGATCTGTTCGAGCTGGTCCCCCCAATCTTCATCTCCCTCCAGATTGCGAACTACTAGAGTATCGGCGAGTTTCCGCCTTCCATCCCTAACCAAGTAACCAGTTCCGGCTAACTGGCTACCGCCTTCAAGTTCAAATTCTGCCAAGTGCAAAGTTCCCCTTCCAGAGTATTCAATACATAAACGAAAAGTTAAAAAAGTCTTTCATATTACGAAATGTATCAACCACAGTGTAAATATGCATACAGTTCCCCGACTTCACGGGTGATCTGTGGCCTGTAGGTAGTCCTGTGAATGGGACCAACCTGTCTGCAGCTTGTCGGCGGTGAGGCTGCGCAGGAGTCGCTTGATGCTGCGCCGGCGCCGCACGCCCGCGCCGCCCCCGTCGTCCGGGGAGCTCATCGCCTCACACACACACGCACGCACTAATGATGATCACTTCCAACTCTGACACATCGCACTTCGATACCAACTTTGACACGGACTTGTGGTCCGATCGTTCGGAGCGGTCATCATTGTTCGAATATTATTTTGTATGTATATTATTATCAACAACATCTATTTTACTGACATAGAACGATAATAAATATTTATTTTATTTTTATAATTATTTTTTTTTGTTTTTTAATCATAAGTAGGTACTGCTGCCGTTGTGTTGGCGGAAAAGGAAAATACGCCATTTTTTCCGTTTGCTTATAATATTGTGCACACGTTACCAGCAAGAAACTAGTGGATGAATTTAAATGAAACCTACCTAGAGGCTATGTTTCAGTATATCGATGTGTTCCCGGGGGAATATGGAAAACTATACGCGCGGCAAGCGTAGCCGACATCTACATATATTTATTATCTAGTACTAAACATACATCCGTACACAAGAAACAATCACGTAGCGAAGGGCAATTAGAAATCATCCCGACGCCGTCGCGGAGCGGACATCAATCAGAAGTGGGATTAGATCGGCACGAGCCGCTTGCACCCGCGGGCGGGGGCGGGGGGAGGGAAGGGTGCAGGGAGGGCGGGGCCGGCAGCAATCATGTGTAACTTAATCGGACGACTCAACCATGCGGTGACAGGGTTGAGTCGTACAGATAGAGTCATAAACAAACCAAACTAGGTACCTACCTACTTACGAAAACGATTACGAGAAAATTTAATTACAAAACTAAGCTTGGATTTTTTCGGTGTCGTCATCGTCAATTTCGGAATCCCCTTCAAGGATTCTTTGTGTCCGGATGAAAAGTAGCATAATTATGTGCTATTCTAAACCCTCAATTAGGTATTGATTTTAAGTCAAAAAGCTGTTTGGCACTCCATCGATATCTCTTTGTTCAGGGTTAAAAGCTTTCTGTGTTACTCAAAGATATCGTAGGATTATATACTGTTCTGGAACAATGGTTCCAAAAATAATCCCCCAGAAATACTTAAACACACAAATGATTTCCTCTAATGCTCAGTACAAATCCTTCCTTCTGATATTCTTTTTTCATGCGACTACAAGCAACTAAATAATTTTGAAAAAGGAAATGAAAGCAAGAGTTCACCGCGACCCATTCTTCAGTGACCATAGGCTTTATCGTTTACACAGCGGCGAAGGGTGAGCGGGTGAGGGAGGTGAGGAGATCGTCGAACGCAATAAGGTGTAAGATCAAAGGGATGCCGGGACCGCGCTAACACACACGGCGAGACGGGCGAATGGGCTGCCAGAATTCGCAGGCACCTACGAAATGTGAAAGGTATTCTCTTTGACTACTTAAAGCTAACGTAGGCGACGGTGCTGGGTAGGCGAGAAACAGACAGCACGAGCCGATTGTGAATCTAAAATAGAGCTTATTGCGTCTATCATAAATATCATTACAGCTTAACAGCTGTGAGACTAGATTTCCGCGAGACCACACGTGGTTACGATATGTTAAAACCTTAGTAGTTAGTATTCCTCTATAATACTGTATGAGCGTAAGAGATTATTCTCATAAAATATGGAATATTAATTATTTAATAAAATAATGTAAGAATATATGAAAATAGGTCTTACAATATTTGTGGAGTGTCGGTATTACATTGTTATTCTTTTCGATGTTGTTGATAATCGTGAGAATGAAAAAAGAGCTGAGCTGGAAGAGTTAAAGTTTCCAAAGTCCATATTCTTTCATGAATTGTTTACAAACCAAACTATTGAATGAAAAGTGTTCTTTAGTAGGTGCAAGGCTTAGGGTTTTTGCCACCGGCCCGGTTCATTACACAGACAACGTACCGTGACAATATCCCGCGGTCTGATTACGGAGCTTTGTGAAAAAAAATCGGCCAAATGTAGCGTGCGATGTGGCCGCCTGATTACTTCGAGCGCTTCGCCAGCTGATGAAAATTATTCGCTTGAACCTTTAAGTTCGAGGGCGTTTTTTGGGTTCAGAAGAAGCATATGGCACTCAAAATGGTGCAAATTGTCAATAAAAGAATCGTATCTTGTAACATATTAAGTTTAACAGATCAGCTTCGTGAAACGGAGTTGAAATCACAAGAATTGTTCGCCGTGGCGTGGTCTCAAAAAACATCTTAATTCTAGACTAAATTACAAAAGAAAAAGGCAATATTTCTGTAGATCCTGTTACAATTAGGTCTACATTTCCATCAAAAATCCGTATAGATAGTATGGCTGAATCTCTTTCAAAGTCAAAAAATATTTCAAAGCATGTGTGGGTTATTAGCAGTTCATCAAGTTTCATCTCGATGGTAGACTTATAGAAGGGGACCCTACCTTTCTCACATGGCCATAGACAATAAGTTCAAGATTATCCAGCGCACGTCACGAGTAAAGATTTGCGTGGCACCGAATAATACACAATTCGCGAAGTAACTACATTCATTGGGCATTTCACAGAGTGTTTGTCAAATTCGCGTTCAAATACCAAAACACAATAAGTGTAAAACTATACGATTTCCATCACAACGATCAACCAACTAGTCGGGGCTGACGTGACGGCGCCTCATAACAGCGTCAGGCTTAAGATCAAAAACAAAAGAGAGTGGGTGTTTGTCAAAACGTAAATATTTACCTGTCGCGATTTACCTATTTGCAGTCGTTGAACGACACGATGTTTGTCGTAAAAATTTTAGAGAATTTGCGTCACTGCAAATTTGCAACAGAGGGGGAGTGGATTATACCTTCTCGTATAAAATGATAAACATAATTAAGTAGATATTTTTGGACAATGTTTTATGTGAATAGGATTTTATAGAACACAACAATTAAAGAGGGGACAAATTGGATAAATATATTTAATAGACATAAAACTATATACGAAAAAGTTGAAGAATTATAACAATGGGCTTGTCAACCAAACTTTAATTTTTAGTCCGTCTTGTAGATTAATAAAATATATTGGACACGTATTTTTTAATTTTTTACGTTATCAAAAAATAACGGAGATAAATTATGTTGAAATGTCCCGTGACGTCACGCCGTGCTACAGGTTATAGCACGTTATGACGTCAAGAGCCCCCACTCCTAAACTTAATGCGTTTTATCTTAGTATTTTTTTTCCAATAATTTTAAAAAGCAAAAAATACGTTTCCAATATTTTTTCTTAATCTACAAGACGGACTTACCTAATAGAATTTTGATTTTCATACCCCGGAAATAAGCCTATTATATCTATGCTAACATTACAAAAGGTAAAGTTAGTAAGCTTGGAAGTTTAAATGTAGGGGTTAATCTCTGGGATTTCTGAACCGATTGTGAAAAGATATTACTGATAGGAAGCTACAGGGACCCTAAGTGACATAATACGATAAGACTTTTTAGAGATATTTTTTTAGAGACTTTCTAGAGTATAAGGGGCCAAGGATCGTAATGAAAAAAAGCTACAAAAACAAAACTGAATCTAAACCCTCAGTTGTCGTCTCAAATCTCCTAAATGTTATTTATGGACATGTTATAAGTAATTCATTAAATCTCACACAGACAATAATATATTAACTGTATAGAGAGGCAGGGCAGGCGCGCCACGGTTAAAAAGAAAGTTAGAGCAAATGCTCAACTTTTCACAACTTCCCTTGCTCACATCTCAACTATGTATATTTTCCACTGGATTTAGAAAACTTGAATTCTGAAGTAACAATACAATAGTGTAGTGTAGACTGTAGTAACAATAGTGTTTAAGCCATTTCGTTACGTTAATGAATGTTTTTGTGCGTGACGAATAGTTTCATGTATGAAAATCACTCGGCGACACTGGTTTTCATAACAAAGTGAGATGCCCCTGTCTATCTGTCTTGTTACATTCCGCCGGGATATTGTCACAGTTTCCCTAAACACTAGACACCCTAGATGAGATCACAGAGATCTGGCGGCGTTCCAACTGATCCAATTATTACGGTACACGCAGTTTATTGTCTCCATTGTGCTTGCGACACTCCATGGAGATGGAAAATTGAATCCACTATGGCAGTAGAGAGAAATTACAGTAGATGTGGAGTGGTTGCCTCTGTATCTATCATACAGTGGAGTGAAGTGGATTAAAAAAAAAAGTTTAAAAACTATAATTTAAAATATAATAACTCTGCAAGCGAGTGGGTTTTGGAATTCCCGCAGGAACTCCTTATTTTCTTTAATACAAACTTTATACTGACACTAGGAACACATCAAAAATGTAAATAAGTATTCAAGCCATTTTTGGATTTAAGCAATTTGCACAGTTTTTTTTACATGTGCTTTAATTCCTAGAGTTGTATAATAATTATGATACTACTAGCTATTCCCCGCAGTTTCACTCGCGATAGTGTCCTTCTCTGTACCAGTAAAAACGTACTCGCATATGCCTAATTTCATGGTGGTCGGTTGAGTCGTTGTAGCGTGAAAGAGTAACAAACAAACAAAGATACTCACTTTCGCATTTATAAAAGTAAAGATTATTCCGAAAAAGAATCCTGATGGAATCCCGAAAATCACATGTATATATAAATAAGAACGTACACATCGCATCAACCACTTCTTCATCCTACTTCCATACATCTTTAGCAATGACCAACAAACAAACAACCACCAAAATATGCTAAACAAACATAACAAGTGAACTGAAAGCCAACAATTTCATATTTTCGTATCGATGATGTGCAGAGTGCAGACAAACGGACAGACCGGGCGCTGGCGGCTCGCCAATGGTCAAGGGCGGGAATTGCTGGTAGGGTCACCAAATCACTTCACTGGTAGACGTTGGACAGTTAATGATATGAGTGGACACGAGGTACTAATTAAGAGTAACACAAAAGAAACGAGTAACGAGTAGAATACTGTAGAATTTGATGACAACTAAAACACAATGAGCGATGGACTCTGGAGTGAACACATACACTTGAACTTTTAAACATTTGACACCACCATTGACTCTTGTACACCGCCGAAATTGCCTATTCCGGTGTCATTTACTCGTTTTTATGACTTCTATTAGGAAATTACGAAAATCTTGACAGTCAATCGACCTAAATTACCACTTTTTTAAATTCAACATTTATTAGTAAGAGGTTTTCGCTCGTACTTTCCTTGGGAAAGACGCCTACCGGTTTTGGCTGAATAAAAAAAAAAGTGTATATTTACTGTTTACTAATTATAAATGAAGTCTGCCGAGCTATTGCCAGTTAACTTTAATAGAGAACTTTAATAAACCACACAAAGTTCAAGATACACAGACTCCTATATGTTTTATGTGCTGTGTTGTGTATTTTCAAGTCAAATCCTTTATTCAAATTTGGCCCATAATGTGGCTCTTTTTGACGTCAATATAATTACAGTTATTATGACAGCACCCATAAAATTCTACTAATATTATAAACGCGAAAGTTTGTAAGTATGTATGGATGGATGGATGGATGGATGTTTCTTACTCTTTCACGCAAAAACTACTGGATGGATTTAAATGAAACTTTACAATAATATAGCTTATACATCAGATCAACACATAGGGTACTTTTTATCCCGGAATTCCCGCGGGAACTCTGAAATTAACGCGGGTGAAACCACAGGGAACAACTAACAAATTAATAAATAGTATCTATATGCATAGAGTATACTGCGCATGACGAAAGAAAAAAGTGATTTAAGCGCTGAATTCGGTGTGCGAAAGAAAAGTTTTGTAATACAAGCGCATGGTCACCCGATCGGCGCGGCGCAGCAATCTCATTAGCCGCCCGAACGGAAGTCCACCCACCGCGATACCGTTCCGTCAGATAAAACACAACGTTCGCGCGTTCGATGCAATAGCGTGGTCCAAATATTTCGCACACTCTCAGCGTTTGGAGGTCGAACGGTTTTACAGATGGACGAATAATGACAATCGAGAGAAATAACTTCATTGTAAAGCTCGCTCCACATTCACGCGAGAAACTTGCGAGAACGTGAGAAAACCACGAGAAACGGCGGAGAACATCGGCTCCACATTCACCTATAGCTTCTGTGATAACTTGTCAAAATATGAGGCTACAGTGGGCGACCTTATCATTAGATTATAGACTTAACTTTACCTGTTCCTAAAGATAATATTGTGAATTTTTTTTAAATACTTTATACCAAAAAAATATACGATGTAAAAAAGTTACTGATTAATGGACGACCCCTATGTAGTCATGATGTCGAGAACCAAATCTTCCCCCATATACATATATTTGCATGGATCATCCACCTATGATTAGTTTTATGTAACCTAGGGTAGCTTGATCGAGATCACATAGTTTGCTTTGCACTAGGTTCTTTGTTCGTTTTTACGTCTTACCGGCTCAACCGTCATCATGAAATTTTGCATATACGTAGTCAGGAGTACAGAAAAGGAAATAGGGTACTTTTTATGCTGGAATTCCCGAGCTAACTCCGAAATTAACGCGAGTGATGTGAGAATGCCGTGGCATCGAACTTGACCAACGTGTCGACAGTTCCACTCGCCTCAATATCATCGTCAGTTTAGAACTAGAAATTTTATAGTTATTTTATTTATTTACGTAACCTTCAAATTGAAATCGCTATATAAACACAGGAGTGAACAATTTTTGTTGGAAAAATATTTATTTTTATGTTTCTACCATTAAAATCTATTTTAAGATTTGATCTGGCAATACCGAAGGGTGTGTAGGACAATGGTGGAATTCAAATCTATTCCCTAGTGTACAGTCCGAGGCCATTCATAAACTACGTCACCCGTCAAGCGGAGGGGCGGGGGTAAAAGAAGTGTGACATTGTGTCACAAGGGGCGGAAGCTGGTGTCCCAAGCTTCGTGACATCACGTGACATTTAAAGTATTGAACTCCCAAAAAAAACTTAACAATATCAATTTTTAGCTGTTCTCCGCGGTTTCACCCGCGATAATTTCGGAGTTCCCGCAGAGATTCCGGGACAAAAGTACTACCATATGTCCCTCTCTGTATCCCTGAAAACGTGTGTGCAAAATGTTCGGTTGAGCTGTTAAGGCGGGAAAGCATAACAAACAAACAAACAAACTCAGTTTCACATTTATAATAGTAAGGATTGAAAAATGTGTGACAGAGGTGGGCTGATAAATATGACTACCCGTAAGAACTGGGAGAGAGAATAAAAAAATCGTAAAATTCGCGTGACGTCATATTTTATAGATTTTTTCCGGAATTCCGGCAGAACCTCCCAAACTAACGCGTGTAAAACCGCGGGGAACAGCTAGTAGACGTATAAAATCGTTAAATTTATTTATTTATTTATGTTATCTCGAGGCAGAGGCTTGTAAAGGCTCGTAAACTTGATCCACCTGGAGCTGTGCCAAGGGTCGGCTCACGGCCGAGCTCCGAGCGCGTGGATTGTCGCTGACTCAGCACGCACGCTCGCCGAGTCACCAGTCACCGTCGTGTAAGACGCGTGTGACTGAGTCGAAACAGGGTTGGCATTTCCAAATGTTAATCGAAAACTCCTTGTGTCGATTGATTGAATAAAATAAATAAAATATGATTAAATAATTGCAGTAAAAATTTAAACTAAACAAGTTCATGGGTCAAAATCAATATTAAATCAATATAAATTAAAATAAAATAAATTGGACGATTATTATCCTCACTCTTGTAGGCAATAAATTCGTTATAACTGGAGAACTAGAGAGGACGTGTAGGCGGGGGCAGACGCGCTGCCGTTGCTAATTTATAGTTAGAGCGAATGCTCTAATTTGCCCAAAACTTTTCTTTTGCTGCCATCGCAAGTATATTTACCACAATATACCCAAAACTGTGAATTTTGAAAACAGTGACTAAGTAAAAACATAACTATAAAGCGTATAACTCACTAGTTTACGTTAATAAACGTTTTAATGCGTGATGAATAATTTTGTGTGCAAAAACCACACAGCGACACTGGTTTCCATATGTTTTCATACAAAATTTTGTATCATTTAAATCGTATCTCGGGGAAAATGTTGTTAGTTGTTACCTATACAAAAACGTTTCCACGCTGGTGAAACCGCGGGGCATATCTAGTCTAGCAGTGAATAAGGGCCCAGGTGCGTGGTGGCCGGTGGGCGCGAATAGATAAGTCTATATCGGTTTTGATTTTGATCGCGCCGCGGTGTCGGCGTGTCGCGTGTTGCCGCCCCCGCGCCCGCCCCCGCCCCCCGTCTAGACTGGGGTTGTTTACAATACAATGACAATACGCGCCCCGCACTCCAGCGGAGCTAGGATGCGCAACATGATATGTTTATCGAACGAAAGATAAAATTGTCGACACGACAAATATTTGTGGGCGTCCAAGCAAAAAAGTGCAATTCGTTTAAACATTTTTTGCTGCCATGTTACCACTGGTAGGCAAAACGATTGTATTGTCGACGAGATCCGATAAAATGGCTCGATAAAATTTTATCGTGTTGTGCATCTTAGCTCCGCTGAACCCTTTTCACTATGACCATAACACGGCGCGTTAAGATAACACGCCACAAAAATGTCTTTCCCTCTCGTAATCAAAGAAGTTGCACTGCAAAAAAATCTTATGGCATAAAGAATGATAATTCCCACGTTTGGAAATGCGTTATTGGGACGCGCGTTATAGGCAAGGAATGTTATATAGGCTACTTTTATTGTATAAAAAAATAGTTCCTGCGGGAATTCCGAAACTGACGCGGGTGAAATTGCGCGGCATAGCTAGTTTATTTATAAAAAATAATATTCTAACCAACGTGCGTACGTACGTACGTGCGTGTAAATTAGATTTACTAAGCGGACACACAGACACGGTTAGCGACTTTGTTTATACTATACAATCAACTAATGAAACAGTACAATGTAATTAAATACTTAAAGTCGTCATATAATCGCATTAGGTTAGCCTGTAAGGATTATATGGTTTTTTGAAATAAATAAATAAATGACTGACCGACAAAAAACTCACACACTTGGGATTTTGCACAAGACTTCACTTCACTATACGTCAACAATATTCTGGTTCACGATAATGAGTGAAATTATTTACTAAGCAAAAAAAAAACAATATATAGAAAGTTATGTTCAATTCGCGTGGCAACCCAGGCCGTTTCTACATGTATGTATGTAGTAACAATTCAAGTCTATTGCTATTTGCTACAGTATTACTCATGTCGCAATAAAAACTGGCAGGTTTATTACACAGGATGTTCCGCAAATTTTACGGCTAAAACTAAGCGAGAGGATATGAATGTAGGTTATATTATAAGTAGGTATTCGAGAAAATACATAGTAAAAAACTTAAATGTAATCTAAACTATGTCGAAATAAAGTTATGTGCCCGGAAGGAAAAAACCACGCTTATCTATACTAATATTACAAAGAACGAAAATTTGTGATTTGTGACGTTGTAGGGGGTAATCTCTGGATCTACTGAACCGATTTTGAAAATTCTTTCACTTATAGGAAGCTACAGTGATCCTGAGTGGCATAAGGTAAGTACTCTTTATCCCGGAATTCCCGCGGGAACTCCAAAATTACCGCGCGTGAAACCGCGGGGGTCAGCTAATCGTATATATGCATAGGTATTAACTGTTCCCCGCGGTTTTACTCGCATTAATTTCGGAACTCCCGCGGAATTTCCGGGATAAAAAGTACCCTCTGTCCTTCTCTGTACCCCTGACAACATCCATGCCAAATTCTTCATCTAAATCCTTTCAGCCGTTTTTGCGTGGTTGAGTAACAAACATCCAAACATCCACACTTTCACATTTATAATATTAGTAGGATTACGGGTGAAATTATTGAGGCTGATGTTTTAATCGCCAGTTTCGATATATTCGAGTATAATTCAAGGCGCCACCCTGTATTCAGTAGTAGACTAGGAAAAAACAGCACGTGGCACGCTTGACCTGAAATAACGAATGCATTATGGATCCAGACCTGTCCGGTCCGGAACGAGCGCGCCCGCGTTGCTCAAACTAGCTAGCTACCGGCACAGAGAGAACACGCATGATATAAATTAAATATATTTATCGATTTAGAAAAATTACACATCTTACTCTAAGTAGACACATACCTATCGCAATTCATATAAAAACTAGGTGCCCCGCGGTTTCACCCGCGGTAATTTCAGAGTTCCCATGGGAATTCCGGTATGAGAAGTACCCTATGTCACTCAGGATCACTGTAGCTTCCTATAAATGAAAGAATTTTCAAAATCGGTTCAGTAGACCCAGAGATTACCCCCCTAGGACCTCAATGTTTTTAATTTCAGTGTCTTAGTAACGGTAAAGTTGTGATTTTTTTTTTGTGTGATCCTTACTAATATTATAAATGCGAAAGTCTGTCTGTCTTTCGGTCTGTCTGTCTGTTACGCTTTCAGGCCTTAACGGCTCAACCGATCATCATGAGATTTCGCATACACGTTGTCAGGGGTATAGAGAAGGACATAGAGTACTTTTGCCCCGGAATTCCCGAGGGAACTCCCAACTTATTGCGCGTAAAACCGCGGGGAACAGCTAGTGAATAAAAAAATAAAAATTGCTGGTGTTGTACCTATAAATAACAACAATTTAATAGACATCGCTGGCGTGTTTATACAACGCTTTTTCAACTAAGTATATCGACAGCTGTGAGCTTGTGTTTACATTTTTGAAGTCACTGTTTGGAGGTTAATAGCCTCGCTAAATAACTAAAAAAACCATCTTGGTACTTCGCGATTTGCAAATATTTAAAAAATTAAAGTTTGCAAACATGCACTTTACACAAAATACGCACTGAACACAAAATGTGCCTTTCGCTATATCGCAATCACTTATTTTATGTATACCAGCTTAATTTTCGAGTTTCCGTGGGAATACCGGGATAAAAGTGCGCTGTGTTAACCAGGAATACTGTAGCTTCCTGTGAGTGAAAGAATTTTTAAAATCGGTTCAGTAGTTTTTGAGTTGAGTTTATTCTATAGAATAAAGTATATAGTTTATTATATCATTTAGTTCTCTTTATAATATTAGAATCCTAACTAAAACCTACTATAAATACGAAAGTGAGTTTGTTTGTTTCTTTGTTTGTTTCTTACGCTTTCACGGCTTACCGGATCAACCGATCACCGCGAAATTTTGCATACGCGTTATCAGGGGTGCAGTGAAGGACATAGGGTACTTTTTGTGCCGGAATTCCCGCGGGAACTCCGAAATTACCGCGGGTGAAACCGCGGGGAAAAGCTAGTAGAAAATAATGCGTCTGCGCCTAGCCTTTCTCCAATTCTAACCTTGTATGACATTAGATAGATGTAGACACCAAATAGATTAGTGACCTAATTCACAGACGAGCCATTACCACCACTTAACGTCCCGGACCTTGTGACAGTTTGAACAGCACCACCGGTGGACATTGACCTCTCGGGGAAGCATTTCCTTCCCGCACTTCCCATCGGGATGTCGCTGATGTCACAACTATAAAATAATGTCAGTGTGTCGGTCATTCAGTGAGCCCGTTGTCTCACACATACATAACGGTAATGGAATTGATATTTATGTATATGTAAACTAGTTGTGCCCCGCGGTGTTACCCGCGGAAATTTCGGAGAACCCGCAGGAATTCCGGAATGCAAAGTACCTACCCTATGTCCTTCTCTGTACCCCTGACAATGTGTACCTAAGTATGCAAAATTTCATGAGATTTCACCGACCGGAATTTCGTAGATAGGTCACCTCCAAACTAATGTTGAATAACTTTTAAAGTATAAATTTTTTCAACATAAAATATATTTGAATCATTTTACTGTTTATTTTTTTAAATGGGGTGTATCAGGTTTTCAGTTAATTCATTAACACGTTGTATATAAAAGAAAGTCGTGTTAGTGACACTATTTATAACTCAAGAACGGCTGAACCGATTTGGCTGAAAATTGGTGGGGAGGTAGCTTAGAACCAGGAAACGGACATAGGATACTTTTTATCCCGGAATTCCCGCAGGAACTCCGGTCGGTGAAATCTCATGAAATTTTGCTTACTTAGGTACACATTGTCAGGGGTACAGAGAAGGACATAGGGTAGATACTTTGCATTCCGGAATTCCTGCAGGATCTCCGAAATTTCCGCGGGTAACACCGCGGGGCACAGTTAGTTTAATATAATTTCTTCCGCATTAATTTCAAAATTCCCGTGGGAATTCCGGGATAAAAAGTAGTCTATGTCCTTGTCTGTACCCCTGACAACGTGCTGATCGGTTGAGTAGTTAAGACGTGAAAGCGTGGGAAACAAACAAACTCACTTTCGTATTTATATCGGTAGGGATTAATAATTACTACACAAATTTTAAAATAAATTGGCGAAGGTGAAAACCGTGACCAATAGCGTTATAATAACAGTAATTGTCCTAAACTAGGCAGAGCTTGTTGGTTAAGGGTACCAAATAACTTAACTGATCAGCTATAACAAAAGCAGCAGTATGCATTTGCAAATTAATCAACGATAGATTTTTTCTTTTAAATACACAGGTACCAATTGCAGTTTTTAAAAGATTTTTCAAACTAAAGCCGCAAAAAACTCTTTGCAAGATTCAAAATCCATCGACAGGAGCGCGTCTTGCGCGCGGTCATAGAATCGTTAAAGATCTATTTGCGCTGTTCGGCGAAGGCAGACGAAGCCACTCCCGCGCACACTTCGCTTCGTTTGCGACATAATGGCTGCACTACATTATCGCCGAGTACAGACGATTATACGCGATCACTATAGTGTAGAGGGCATACTCGGCTGTACTCGCCGATCATCGTCTATGATCGCCTGCGACCCGTGAACTATCGGTTTTTGGGCACGCATCAAAGGGTATCGCCTGCGATCGCGCTGAGGTGTCCACATTATCGCCGATCACACGATCACACGATCAACGATCATCGGCGATAATGTAGTGCAGGCATAATATTGTATTTGTAACTATTTTGAGGGTTCCCATTACGGACGTCAAGTCGGAAAAGTGTTGGTTAGCTAACGAGTAGCTGTCAACTTCGGTAATCCCTCGGGGACTCTTCGTATCGCGATTAAAAGTACTCCAAAGGGGATACTGTATATTTATATCAGTGTAACCGCCGCACTCAGAGTCGTTCATTAAAATAACGTTAATCGGCCCATAACTAATGCTACTTAAAACCTCTAGTGACAATTAAATCGCCGTAGCTCCCAGAGACAAAAATTTAATGTTGATTAGTAGATTGACAACTATATGTAAGCATAGGGCGGTACACCCTATCGAAATGCGTATCGATAAAGTGCGACATTGCCACATGCATAAACTCATGGAAATGATACTTTTGTTTTTGTAGTTTTTATGAGGTGAAGTTATTATTTTTCTTTAGAAATAATTAATTGCGTTAATTTACTATTACTTTAATCGGAAATAATAATTGATTTCAATAAAATTAAATCGTGAATGCCATGACTTTTGTGATATGACAACATTGAACGCCGCCATTTTCATTTTTCAATTACCTACGTCAAATCAGTCCGCGAAATTTTTCAAATTGGAATAGCCGCCACTATTAAAGGTCTGTCCACATTCGCGCGCGAACCGCGCGCCAAGCCGCGAAACACCCGCGAACCATGATTCTACACTTATAGTTCGCGGGTGTTTCGCGGCTTCGCGCGCGAACTACGCGCGAATGTGGAGAGCGCTTGAAGTAGAAGAAGGAGAATTCGTCTTTAGTTATATAATAATAATTTGAAATTATTGTATAAAAAATGGTGAGTATTAAGTAATTATTATTGGTTTCATATTGTTAAAAGATAAAAATATGTTAGGCATGTATTTATATGGTTTTCTTTATATTTCAGGAGCAAAATAAAACACAAAGCAAATGAGTTGCAAACTTTACCCCGGACGAAAAATTTTTATTTGCACATTAATTAAACATCGATAATTGAATAAAAACTGATCGACGGAAAGTCAGTTTTAAAGAAAAAATGGCCTGGATTTCAGTCACTGACGAGTTCAATAGTAATGCACTTGTATACAAGGTATTGTATTACTTGTATTCTAGTTATTGCTTGTATACACTTTTTGTTAATATAACTAGAACTAATTATATTTTTTTTACTTGCAGCGTGATGTAACTACATTAAAAAGAGCATGGGATAACCTTAAGGCTATGGCCCGTAAAAGCAAGGCTATCTTTTAAAAACTAGAGGTGGACCATCAAATCCACCACCTCAACCGAAGCATAATAAGCATAATAGAAAAGGTAACATTCAATAACAACTCAACAGGGCTGGGCAAAATACCAAGTTGTAATTGAAATCCTTTTATTATAAATGTGAAACTTAGTTTGTTTATTTGTTACGTTTTCACACCTTAATGGCTTAACCGATCAACATGAAATTTTGCATACACATTTTCACCGGTACAGAGAAAAACATAGGGTACTTTTTATCTGGGAATTCCTGTGGGATCTTTGAGATTTCCACAGGTGAATCTCTGAAACGGTTGAACCTATTTGAACGGGACTTTCTCTGACAATTAAATGATGTTATAAGGTGTAAATTATGCTACTTTGGAGTTCTTGCGGAAATTCAGAAACTCAAACGGGTGGAATCGCAGGGCACAGCTAATGTGTGTTAAAATATGTAGTTCTAATGAGTGTATTTTTTTAGTTGGAGACATTAAAACAAGCTGCTGAGAGAGCTGCTGAGTTTGAGGAAGAAAAAAATTAAGCTATTGTAGATGGCAAAACTAGAGCTAGCTGAATTAAAAAAAAACTAGAATTACAATAATAAAATTATTTATTTTAAATGAACTAGTTTTATTTTATTTATTTAAAATTCAGGCAGGTAGTTGAAGCAGCTGATAGGTGCCTGTATCCAGTTATACATTACTATTTTTCTATCTTTTGTTTCTAATATTTGTCCAGTCTGTTTTCAAATAATAATTGTAAGGTGCCAAGACTTCTTTCGGTAGCCCATTCCAAGGTGCAACCACTCTGTAAGTAAAAATTGTTATTACACCTTAAAAAAACAAATAACAAACAAAATCTGAGTATAACCAATTCTTTTTTTATTATTTTATGGTTTTTAATCTATAAATTTATACATATAAATAAAATTGAAGTGTCTGTTTGTGATTCCAAATTAACAGTTTTTCACTCAATGCATATGAAAGTATAATATAATCCTACTAATATTATAAATGTGAAAGTGTGGATGTTTGGATGTTTAGATGTTTGGATGTTTGTTACTCAATCACGCAAAAACGGCTGAACGGATTTAGATGAAATTTGGCATGCACGTTGTCAGGGTCAGGTACAGAGAAGGACATAGGGTACTTTTTATCCCGGAATTCCCTTCGGTAACTCTGAAATTACCGCGGGTGAAACCGTCTGTCTGTTTGTTCTGTCTAAAACAGCTAGACCGATTTTAACGGGACTTTCAGGCAAATAGCTGATGTTATAACGAAGAATAAAACTATTTTAAAAGAAAATCGTTCCTGCGGGGATTCCGAAACTCATGTGGAGTAAAACCGTGGGGCACAGCTAGTTATTCATAAAAAGTTATCTATACCTAACTAGTTATCTCTAAAAAATCTCTCAACTATGGATTGCCTGAACAAGAACCATTACTATTGGGATTTTCTTATGTACTATATCATTTATGTTAGGTACCGGATATAATATGATCAGAATCACAATCGCAATAGTGATCTATTGTCAGTATAAAGCAGGAGTTCATCTAATGGTAATGAGATATTGTGAAATGTAGCACACACACAAATTACAGCCACAACTGTGTCTAATTTGATACTCATACTCACTTGAAGATATGGAAACTTCCTTTTCCAAATACTAAAAACTCTCAACAGTATTTTTCGTTTTGATTACTGATATGGCTTTTATTGTACTTTTCTTGACTGTTTGAATTAGGACAAGAATGGTGTTAAATGCACATCATTTACCTACTACATAATCACTCACCAAGCAGTATACCTTGCAATACACCTGACAGCTATTTTAGTGCACTACTATAATGAATAAAACTATCATGAGTTCCGCTAGGCCATCGAGCTACAACTTTAAAAAATCCAAATTCGGGCCTGTTACTGCCTGAACATTAAAAGAAAACAATCCTCTTCTATGATATTCCACCAGGACTTCTTATTTTAATATGTGTAGCACATGACACCTGGAAGTCCAGCAATTCGTAAACTCAATAAAATCTTCTAGGTCAGACATGCTTTGCTAATTACTGTGACGTGATCGACGCCCTAAAAGTTTAAAAAATCCAACTTTGGTTTTGAAATTTTAACAACAAAAACAAACATAACCTTACTTTTAAATGTCAAAAATCTCCAATTAAGTCTTAAGTAAGGGTCAGCCGCCACTTAAAGTTAATCCTCATTAAACGTGATTAATGGAGGATTAACTGTCTCTGAGAGTGAATTTTTTTTAATCCTTACTTAAAATCCGTTAAGTAACCATTAAATCGACTCTGAGTGCGGCGGTAAGAGTGCTAGAAAAATAAAATAATAAACTACCTCTCTATAATCAACAGCCTCTCTTCTAATTACAAATTTAATTATAACACAAATCGATGTTTCGATTTGCGAAACGAACGTGCCCTAGTTAGTGCTGATGGACGAAAATAAAACAAGACTGTTATAATATTAACAACCTTTTCACACCTTGAAAGATTACGTAGAAGTGCCATTTGCAATTCCTTCAATATTACAGAAAGATAAAGTAATACCTATCTACGAAGGTTCTCGCGGGTGGATCAAAGGCAAGCAAATATTCATGGAGGCAAACAAAAAGGTACCTACACAGTGTAGATCGTTCGAACAAAGTAGTTGTTATTTATATTTATGAGAAAACTGTTCCAATGGACACGTCGGCTGCCAATCGGAGGATATCTGTGTGTCCACAGAGAAAATAACATATTAACAAGAAAGGCGATGTAATATGAAAGAGGGACCGGTGCGCAATGGTCGCCAAGAAATTATAACCAAAGTAGGAGTAACTTTCTCAAAACTCTCTTTAGTGGCATCCCAAATATATTTCCTAATAATCGATCCCCCACCGTTTTCTTTTAATTTCAGAGTTCCCGAGGGTATTCCGGGATAATAAGTAGGTACCCTGTGTCACTCAGGAAACAATTGACGTAAACAATTAGGCTCGAAACTGACGAATAAGTAGCTCTGTGTGGAGTTTTTGGCGGGATTTAAAGATGGCGGTTCGGTCATTTATTTTCATGTCGATAAAAAATGGTTAAGAAGAAGCTCAGGATGATTTCAAGACATTTCGAGCCGATTTATTGTTTCCTCCAAGGCTCCGAGAGAGTTCTTGCAAGCTATAGTACCTACCGTTGCTTGCAATTTCAAACCGTACAACGAAGCATTTTAATAGAAAATTCATTAATAATAATAATAATAATAATAATAATAATCCACATCACAACACACAGATCTACTTGATCCCACAGTAAGCTATTATTAGCTTGTGTCGTGGAAACCAAGCAAACGCGGTATATACTACATAGAATTACTTATATATTATAGGTACTATAGATATATAAACACACCCAGACTGGAAAATGGAACCCTGTGTTCATCACACAAAGTCCACCCCCACCGGGAATCGAACCCGGAACCCCTTGATTAGCGGGTAGGCATGGTGACCTCTGCGCCAATCGGGTCGTCATTGATCTTATTAATTTTACTTGAAACTGGCTAAATGCATTATAATATGCGAAAGTCCATAAAAAGAAGAATGAAAAGTAGCTCTATGTGTGACAATCGCACGGCGTCACTGATTTTCATCTGTTTTCATACTAAACTGATTCGATGCCCCTTCTATCTGTTCTGTCTGTGGCTTCGACACGCCAGTGCTGCCAACTTTCCAGAATTGTTGCCGAAATTTATATTGTGATACAAGAAATTCCGATGACAATTTACATTGTAGTTTGCGAGCGGATTATGTATACGTATTTATCACGCTTATTTCCAGCGACGGACGGTTTGAGAATGATTTTAGACTTTATTTACTCAAGTTGCTGTCTCGGGTGAAAATTGTAATAATTGTTTCTTATATAAATTCTATTTCTTTATTTCGTTCTTATTCCTCTGCATTAGGTATAAATTTACATTATTATTACCTATTTTAAATGGCAAATTTCTCAAATATAAGTGAAAAAAGACCTATCAGTTTTCATCGGTAGATAAAAGGACATAGGGTACTTTTTATCCCGGAATTCCCGCGGGAAGCCCGAAAAAACGCAGGAAATAGCTAGTAATAATACAAAAGTTGCAAATTCCATCGCGGCGGTCGCATTTCTAGACACGGCCGGCACAGCGCTAATAATATCTAATATGTACGTCCGTACACACGACAGTTCGCGCGTCGTGTCGTGACGACGGCGCCGCACCAAAAACAACATTCCACAGCGAAACGCGACTTCGCCTAAACTATCCTTAATATTATGTACTGCTGTCCCTCGCGGTTACACCCGCGATAAGTTCGGAGTTCCCGCGGGAATTCCGGATTACAATATATCCTATGTTAATCAGGGATAATGTAGCTTTCTATTGGTTAGACGACCCGATTGGCGCAGAGGTCACCATGCCTGCCCGCTAATCAAGGGGTTCCGGGTTCGATTCCCGGTGGGGGTGGACTTTGAGTGATGAACACAGGGTTCCATTTTCCAGTCTGGGTGTGTTTATATATCTATAGTATAATATATAAGTAATTCTATGTAGTATATAGCACGTTTGCTTGGTTTCCACGACACAAGCTAATAATAGCTTACTGTGGGATCAAGTAGATCTGTGTGTTGTGATGTGGATAAAAAAAAAAATTGTTTAAGAATTTTGGAAATCGGTCCCGTAGTTTTGAGTTAAATCGTAACAAACAAACAAACAAAAAATCAAATCTTTCCTCTTTATAATACTAGTATAGACTATAGCTGATCCCCTGCGGTTTCAGAGAGGTCCCGCGGGATAGGGAATATACGAATACGCATACATATACTGATTTATCGGCGTCGATTTTTGCACTATAATGTTTTAGTACAGAAACACTGAGCGTGCCGTGCGACGTCATCCAATACCCGCAAATGTTGCAAAATGTTACGATTTTATCGATGTTTTAAATGTTAAGATTGACCCGAGGCAATTTCGCGGCGGAGGGCTTTGTCTTATAATTGTATGTATTGATTATATTGTGTTTAGATTGATGTGGCAAATGAATAAAAATAAATTAAATTAATGAATCCCTTTAATGCTGTTGCTAGTAGGTAGGTATAGGTGCCACAGAACAGAAAATAACATAGACGAGACATCAACTTAGATTAGTATGAAAACATATGAAAACCAGCGTCGTCGGGTGATTTTCGCACACAAAACTATTCATCACGAACTAAAACATCCATTAACGTAAAGAAATGTATTAAACGCTTTATGGTTACGTTGTTACAAGAAGTAACTGTTTTCAAAATTCACACTTGTGGGAATATTGTGGGAAATATACTTGGGATGGCAGCAAAATAAGTTTTGGGCGAGTTAGAACATTTGAAATGAAATGAAATAAACTTTATTTGTTACGACAACCGTTAATATATGAAATAACATAAACAAGCACAACCAGCATGTCGCAACAAAAAGGCAACCAGCTCAGCATAAGTCGGGAACCGCGGGGCCCGACGCTGATCTTCCGCTGGTGCCGCACATGGCGTCACGGATGTGAGCGAAGAGAGAAAACTTAAATTATACCTACTTTTATATTAATTTCATACATAGGAATCTCAAACCATAGGTAATGACTGAAGACAAAAATAAATCGCAAAATATGTACATAAATTACATTAAAATATTACATAAATTTGCTCTAACTTCCTTTGCAACGGTGGCGCGCCTGCCCCGCCTACATGTCCTCTCTAGTTAATTTACTTGCTCTGTGATGGGTACACATGACTAACCACCACTGTAGGGATGATTCGCCCGCTATCGGACGCCTCTATCGCTTCCTGTATGTTTGCTTCTGTTCAACCATCCAGTCAGTCGGATGAGTTAACGTTGTACATAGAACCATTATTTGCACCCAAGGTCAAACGAAATCAACCGTTAATCAGCTTATTTTTGCAACTAACCGCCGCACTCAGAGTCGACTTTAATGATTACTTAGTTAAGTATAGATTTTTAAAACAAAACTGCCGCAATCAGACAAGTTTAATCAATTAATGTTAATTGGCATTTAACTAATTAAGTTACATCTCATTAAATGTTAATTAACATGAATTTACTGAACGTCTCTGAGTGCGGCGGTATGTTCTTTATGTTTAACTAGGCGTTCCCCGCGGTTTAACCCGCGGAAATTTCGGAGATCCCGCAGGAATTCCCGGATACAAAGTACCCTATGTCCTCTTCTGTATCCCTGACAACGTGTATATTAGGTACGCAAAATATCATGAGATTTCACCAGTGTTAATTTCGGAGTTTCCGCGGGAATTCCGGGATAAAAAGTACCCTATGTCCTTATCTATACCTCTGACAACGTGTGTACAAAATTTCATGATGATCGGTTGAGCCGTTAAGGCGTTAAAGCGTAACAGACAGACAGATAGACAGACAGACAAGTTACTTTCGCATTTATAATATTAGTAGGGATTACAAATATTGAATGACTAATCAGTCAATACCCAGACCGAACCGCTGGGTATTTTTGCAACAAAAATATGCAATTATGTAGAAATTTTGAACCGTGTAAGTGTCACGGAATTTAGACTTTAAGCTTTTCTTCAACAGTATATGAAAAGAATAAGTTTGTAAGTTTATAAGTTTGCAAGTAGGAGATAATCTCTGGACCTACCGAGTGAATCCAGAAATTTACCACAGGGAACGACTAGTTTCCAATAAAGAAACGCGCGTTAGTCATTCAGCGATACCACAACGCGCTCTCTGCCCGGCACCCCCTCCCCGCCTAACCCGTTACATAACACAACCAATGGCTGTATTGTAAACAATGCGACCAGCCCCGACTTTATGGTTCTGTTTACGTCATTGATCGCGGCAGAGTTGCTGAATTACTTATTCTAATTTTGTATCAAAATCTATTACAAACTTCCACCCGCTGGAATTGCGGATTACCCGCGGGGATTCCGGGATAAAAGTACCCTATATCACTCAGGAACACTGGGGCTTTCGAAAATGAAAGAATTTTCAAAATCGGTTGAGTCATTTTTGAGTTTATCCACATCCAACAAATATACAAAAAAAAATTGATATTTTCCCTTTATACATAACCAGCTGTCCCCCGCGGTTTCACCTGCGGTTATTTAGGAGTTCCCGCGGGAATTCCAGCATAAACTATAGATATGAACCTTGCTCATGAATCTATCTATATTTGAAAACCGCATGAAAATCCATTCAGTAGTTTTGAATTTTGAGTGAGCGGAAGCGACTTCATTTAAAACTATGTAAAAGTTTTAGTATATTTTTAGCTATAGCTATAGCTAGTCTATGATATTTTCACTAATCGTGGGAATATGCAATTATACACCCATATGAGTGGAAATTCCGCCCCCCACAAGTAACCACAGGCAATCGCACTTTTCGAATCGAACCAAACCGGTGGACAAATGGTTTTTGTGGTGGTTGGACTAAGGCCGGGTGGCGGGGCGGGGAGTAAGGGCAGAGGCGGGGGGGATCCTCTGTTGACCGAGCGTAGGGCGCGGTCCGTATCAAGGGCGGGAATGCGGGATATATTATGTATCTACTTATAACGCGCGACAGCTCGCATTAGGGCTTAGTACATGACGTTTAGCTACTCGCTGTCATCTTACGTGTGGCTTATTGGTTGCGGTCTTCCAACGACTGACGGTGTGGAAAGAAAAAGGAAAAGAGAAAGAAAGAAAAAGGAAAAGAAAAAGAAAGGAAAATTTGGACGCTGGTAAGCAATAACATGCTAACCCACAAAATTAAGTTATTGATACAGAACGCTTTACTGAGAGACAGTTTACTACATTATACTTAATTATAGTTGAAAATAAGGTCCCGGCATATAGGGAATTGCTTTTTATTTATTTACTAGCAGTTCCCCGCGGTTTCACCCACGTTATTTTCGGAGTTCCGGGATAAAAAGTATCCTGTGTTCTTATCTGTACCCTTGAAAATGTGTATGCAAAATTTTATCATAATCGGTTCAGCCGTTAAGGCGTGAAAGCGTAACAGATTGACAAAAAGACAGAGTCACTTTCGCATTTATAATATTGGTAGGAATAGTAGGGATTGCACAGTACGTACAAATGGCGAACTTAATGCCTTGCGGCATTCTCTACCAGTAATTAACCATTGGGTAGACACGGGTGGCGGAAACAACTTGCTACATACGTCTCTCGGCGCGAACGTGCTTTCTCGCCGTTTCAAGCACACACATAATATAATTGAATTTCTACGTGACTTCCTATGAGTGAAGAATGTCTAGAATCTGTTAAGTAAGCAGATAGAGTAATCGATAATCGAGATACCAATGATTTTTGGGAAGAAGTCACCGTTTTAGGAGAGTGTACATTTTAGGAAAGTAGTGTTCATAGGGACAGACGGCGGGAAGCGACTTTGTTTTATATTAGGCACTAGCTGTCCTCCGCGGTTTCACCCGCGATCATTTTTCGGAGTTCCCGCGGGAAATCCGGGTTAAAATATAGCCAATGATACTCACAAAAACGTAGCTTTCTAATGGTAAATTTTTTTTCAAAATCGGTTTAGTACCTATAGCCAATAGCCAGAGATTACCCGCCACAAACTCACCAACTTTACCTCTATAATTTCAGTATAGACGATGTTGAGATGTTGACTTAAGACATAATCTAGATGTACTTGCATGTGAAGTATTATTTAAATTTTCGTTGGTATCCAGTACATTGGTATTGTGAAAAAAGATGGCGTCGACCCTAATTATTAAGACAGAGACGCGTCAGACTGAATTGTGAATGGGGATTTAAGTGGCACTGATTGTACGTAGCGCCGCGCTGGTACTGACAGATGAGAAAATGAATTGCGTCGAAGGACCCAGAATGGACACTATAGGCCCTCAAGTGTACGAGGCCCACAGTCGAGGGTATAAACAGAGGTCAGGCATTGATATGAGGCGCCTCGCGCCTCGTCGGTTTTGAACACAGATACAGACTTGAAGTAGACGAGGCAAGTGCATTATTTTGAGGCGCCTGGGTTTTGAAAACAGGCACAGACTTGAATTAGACGAGGCAAGTGCGTTATTATGAGGCGCCTGGGTTTTGAACACAGACACAGACTTGAAGTAGACGAGGCAAGTGTGTTATTATGAGGCGCCTGGGTTTTGAACACAGACACAGACTTGAAGTAGACGAGGCAAGTGCTACAACACACGCCACAATGGTCCTAATGGCAACCGCAATAGAATTTAGCCTGCAAGAGAATGAGATAGAATACATGATACCGTGTTTCCTATTGTCTAAGTTTTCTGAAAAGTTCATTTCCACAACGACGCGCGAACAGCACGGAAATTATATTTTGTAAATTTTTGCTATCATATTTCAGTTTTAATCAGAAGAATAACGGTGGATTATTAATCACGTTGAGACAGCTAGAAATTGTGAGTGCTCCAAAAGTGCATATTGTTATCGTAAAACCACAATTATTCCGATTGCAACCGAAAAATTATAGAAACAAAAGTTACAAGCTCCTCTGCACAAACAATTTTTTTTCTTTCGCATATTAACCAGCATTAATTTCTTTTGGCCACATTTCGAAGCTACTTGATTCTACACAAATTATAAGATGAGCTTGCATGGTGAAAAGAAAAGCTCAACTGAAACGACAACTCGCGTAGTCTACTAGACTAGTCGTCGTTCTACACGTAGTCGTGTAGAATCGAAGGCATGACTGAATAACTTGAAACATGCTTGAAACATATATATTTTTTTCATCTAAAAACGTAAATTTTAAATTGTACCTATTGTTTCGTTGAGCACTTTAGCTCGCGTCTGTCCAGGCGGTGGATGGTGGATGCACCAATTATTGCATTGCGTCAAACAATCGAAGCCCAAAACAACTATTCGGCGATTGACCCGTGCCCGTATTTAAAAAAAAAATAAGTCCCCAAATTCAGTAACACTGCAACTATAAAATTACATTTAAGCTCTTTTTTTACTCTTATGAATTATTTTTTAATTTAAACTGTCAAATTAATTATTATCTACTAGTTACTACTTATTTTTAGTTACATTTTGAACCGGTTACTGCCTATTTTTAGTTCTTCCGACTTTCGTATAGCAACGGAAGATTTAGGTATTTTGAAAATTCCAAATCAGCTTTATAAAGAGGTATAAAGTTAGTAAGTTTGAAATGTAAACTAACGAACTACTGAGCTGATATAGGAAGCTACAATATCCCAAAGTTTCAAAGAATAGTTTTTAGAGTTCCCGAGGGAAATCCCACAATCACTGAGGGCGAAACGGCTAGTAAATAAATCTTTACTAATATTATAAATGCGAAAGTAGTTTGTTTGTTACGATTTGACGCCTAACGGGTAAACCGATCATCATGAAACCGCGGGAACAGCTTGTAAACAATACCGATAATAGTTTTATTTTCGACAAAAAATCAATATTATGATCATTAGTTACAAAAATTGATCATTTCATTAATTTTGTTTTATTATATTATTTCAAATCAGCCCTTAGCCGAGGATATAATTAATTGAGATCTGAATCAAAAGCGCAGTCGAGTGTTCGACGGGAATCAGAGGTGACGATCCTGTTATTTATTTTGCGTCGATAAAAATCGTTACAAGTTGATTTTGTTATGTTAGTTTAGCAGTTTTTTATGTGCTCATAAAATATCACATAGACGTTTGCTATATTATGCTTTAGCTGACTCCAGTCCACAGGACTCCGAGAAAGACTTCGCAATCTTTTGTACTTACCATAAATTGCATTCTCACACTGTACAAGGATGCTAATAGAAATACTCAGTATTTTACTTGAAACTGGCTAAACGCATACCGCAAAGGGGAAAAATACATTCGGAAATCAAATAAATACCCAGAAACGATGACCGCTGCGAACGTTTTAAAAAAAAAAATACCACCACAGATTTATATTACCACACGAAATCACAATTCATCACGTCACAAACAAAACTTTTCATAGAGGCACGTTAAATTTTTAAAATGCGAACACAAAAAAAAAAAACTTCCAATTCCGCAACCCATATAGGTATTTTAATATTAACACGATTTGAACGTTAGCTTTCTGGTGAAGATTGTGAAACTTATTGTCACTGTACCATCTTAATTACCACTTTTCAAGCAAATAAAGAATTATTGTTTATCACATTTCTATTAAAACTCCCGCTTCGCGCATAAGTATTAGATAGGTATTTTTGAATATTCGGAACGCGGCGCGTCACTTCCGTCCGTCGCGGTTATGGCGGCAGCGGCGCACTTTTGGCGCGTAATTTGACGAGTATGTACACCCGTATGCGTTTGTCGGTCGGTGTTCGCTGTTTATATTTAGTTGGTGCCCGGTAGCGAAACTATCGCACGTCCGCGCGCCGCGGCCGCCGGCGAGCACTTCGCGACTCGCGCCCGAGCTTTCAGGGGTGGCGCGCTGAAAGTTCAGCGCCAAAGACGATACTTACTACATGTACCTACATATAAAATCTTTAGGTATATAATCCTACTATCCTACTAATATTATAAATGTGAAAGTGTGGATGTTTGGATGTTTGTTACTCAATCACGCAAAAACGGCTCAACGGATTTGGATGAAATTTGGAATGCACGTTGTCAGTGGTACAGAGAGGGACATAGGGTACTTTTTATTCCGGAATTTCCGCGGGAACTCCGAAATTACCGCGGGTGAAACCGCGGGACACAGCTACTTATAAATAAAATTAAAGTATCTATTTGTAATTTCGAATTAACAGCTTATCACTAAAGGAATATTATGAAAGTACGACACTTACATAGAACATGTTTGTTCAGGCTTATCTCTGAATCGGCTGGACCGATTCTAACGGGACTCTCGCTGGCAGATAGCTGATGTTATAAAGAGTAACTTAAGCTACTTTTATTTTAGAAAAAAAATAGATGCTGCGGTAATCCCGAAATTCACGCGTGTGTGTGAAACCGCGAGGCACAGCCAGTTGTATTAAAAATGTCAAAGTTAGGATGTTTTCAGCTCGATAGCACGTAGACAGATGCAAACTAATTTGTATGAAGTTCGGTGTTACATACGGATGGATGTTTTTACATATTGTATCGGGTTAAAAAAAATTGGAGATAATTATAAGAGCGGAAGAAATAGCGCGAAGGTTTCCTCGGGTAATGAATTGGCTGTTTGTTTATGTATTAGGATTTTTCACGGAGATATCAGACTGGAACACCGGGCCTCTTGAATGAATAATGTATTTTCTTATTGAAGGATATTTATTTATGAACTAGCTGTTCACCACGGTTTCACCTGCGTTAATTTCGGAGTTCCAGCAGGAATTGGGAGATAAAAGTATGTATGTAAGTACCCTATGTCCTTTTCCCTACCCTTGACAATGTGCAAGCAAAATTTCATGATCATCGGTTGAGTAGTTAAAGCGTGAACACGTAACAAACAAACTCACATTCACTTTTGTTATAAAGTAGGATTAATCGTCCTGAATGACCAACAAGCAAATAAATAAATTCATCAGTCAACATTCGCATCTATAAAAGTAAGGATAGACAAGCGTTAAGCGCTAAGAATAACGGGAAAGAAAAAAAGGGAAGAAATGCAGACGGAACCTCGTGCAACAGCTTGTTACACAAACAAGAACCAAACTTTCAATGTTAGAACAAAACTTTAAATAAACTACAAAACAATAATTAGTTCAGGAATGCCGTGTAGGGATAAACAATGGCCGCTGCATCATAGGAGCAGGCGTATTTATAGACGCGGTGTGTACGTCTGCCTAGTACAGTACCTACGAGTACATGCACTCGCCGGACCGACGCGCGACTCGCGACGTGTGCCGGCCCTATTTGCCTTCCGGTCGACGCAGCGGGCGCTGCTGTACAGGCGGCAGCACAAACACAAATATAATACTAGCTGTGCCCCGCGGTTTCGCCCGCGGAAATTTCGGAGTTCCCGCGGTAATTCCGGGATGTACCACTGACAACGTGCCAAATTTCATCCAAATCCGTTCAGCCGTTTTTGCGTGATTGAGTAACAAACATCCAAACATCCACACTTTCACATTTATAATATTTGAAGGACTAGCTGTTCCCCGCGGTTTCGTCCACGGATTTTTTCGGAGATCCCGCGTTCTCTTTCATCACATTTATGAAAACAATAGGAAACAATAGGAAAATTACCAGAAAACGAACAAAATAAACAAGCTCCACTTACACTAAATCTGATCAACTGCGACGCAAAAAATGTTTCAGACACGATATCTATATGCTAATATTACAAAGAGGAAAGGTTTGATGTTTGTTTGTTTATTACGATTTAACTCAAAAACTACTGGACCGATTTCAAAAATCCTTTCACAATTAGAAAGCTACATTATCCCTGAGTAACATAGACTATATCGTAATCCGAAAATTAACGCGGGTGAAACCGCGGGCAACAGCTAGTATATGTATAATTGCGTAAAAACAGTAGAGTCGCTGCTCGAATTTCACAAAAGAAAAACAACGATTGTTTTTTGTATCTATCTTTCTATCAATGTTTTTCTAATAAGATGTTTTTCTTTACGAAAGTACCTATAAGAATTGGGTATTCTCCAGGGTATGAAAATCAAAATTGTAATTAGTCCGTCAGTTAGAAAATAAAAAAATAATAGACACGTATTTTTTTCTTTTTCAAATTAATGAAAATAAACAGAGATAAAGCGCGTTAGAGTTTAGGGTGGGGGTCTCGTGACGTCAATATTCATTATAAGCCCCATATAAACTGCAGGGAGTTGTGACGTCACGCGAAATTTCAACTCAATTTATCGCCGTTATTTTTTGATTACTTAAAAAATAAAAAAATACGTGTCCAATATTTTTTACTAATCAACAAGACGGACTAAAAAAAAATTTTTGTCAAGTAGCTAATTGCGGAGGGCGGGTTCCCTTGGCAATGACATCTTACTCTGTCTACTAGCAGCTAATAATGAGTTGTTTTTTTGCGGGAATCAAAGATGGCGGTTCCGCCTTTCATTTATTTTCATTACGATAAAAAAATATTAGGTAACATTTTCTTTTTTGTGTGTTTTTCGGTGCTGTATTAGGCAACAAGTTTCAGAGTGGCAGATTTGTAAGTTTCTCGCTAATTTCATCGGTGTCCACCAAGAGCTTCGAGAGAGATTTTGCAAACTTTACCACCGTGGTTTGAAATTTCAATACGTACAGTTTGCAGCAGAAACATAACGTGGCAAACACTTTTGACAATTTTGAATCTTATTGCAATAGTCATTAAGTACAAAGATTGACGAAAGCATATAGACATAGACACACATGATATAGACATAGATAATACAATATTAATTCAGAAAAAGACAACCCATCACATATATATAATATTTCAGCTGCTGACTGTAGAACGATGCTAAAACGACCGCCGATAAGCAATAACATGTCAACTCACAAAATTAAGTTGTTGATACAGATTACAGAACGCTTTATTGAGAGTTTAAGAACGTTTTTTAAATTTTATGTTCACCTCATTACATTGTTGAAATACCAACAAATTGTTGAACATAAAAAATGCTGACACAAATGGCGCTACAATTTTAAGAAACGATTTACTCAAAATTTCTCCAATGTTGGCAAACACACACTATCACTTATCTATGTCTAAAATATATCCCTACATTAATTTTACTTGCAACCGGCTGAACGCATCATATTATACTCTATCTATGTGAAATAAAAGAAAGAAATCACTCTAGTGCTGGAAATAAATATTATATGATAGTTATACAAGTTGTAACGTGACTGACCTTGCGCATGCGCCGGCGCCTGGCTCTGCTCCCACGGCGGCTCGTCCTCCATCTTGCGGAAGCTGCGCTCCACTGCAACACGGACACAAGGCGGTGACACTCACATAACGCACACACGCACACACACACACACAAACACAAAGTTACAAGTTACCCTGCATGTATGTATATGAAATTGCAATGTTTGTCAGAACCCACATGAACCTTTTCAAAAAGGCATCTGACATTTATCCAAAAAATAGGAGAAACTGCAACCGACTAGTACCGGATCGAAATACAATAAAGACTACACTGTATAATAAAAACTGTTATGCTATGTGTATAAAAATTTATAACAATATACCAAAAGAAATTATAGCATTAACGACTGCTAAATTTTCTAAAAAACTAAAGCAATGGTTGCAATCTCAAGTTTACTATAGTGTGCAAGACTTCCTGGACAGAAAAGTTGACTATTAATTTGTGTTTATTAATTTCTTCATTGACATTAACATTTTGAAATTACATTCGTTTTGACATTTAATTATTGTGATGAATTGATTGAATTTAATATATTTTGCATGTCACTCAATGACTAGACATTAGAACTTAATCAAAATTAACAATGTACCCATCTTTTAGAACAATGTCTTATGCAAATAAATGATTATTATTATTATTACATATTATATTAAACAAAATGTCATATCGGAATTCTAAAAAGTATTCTATGACACTCAGCGATACTGTAGATACTGTCGACGAAATAATATTCAGAATCAGTTCAGCGTTTCCAGAATCAAGATTTAAAAAAACCTTCAACCCACCTCCCCCCTCTCCTTTGTATTGACGCGCTGACAAATGAAATGTAAAGGTCATTCACACCCATCAACCCACGTTGATGTTTTGCTTTTCGATGTGATCAATACAATATTATGCAATCATATATGTATTTTTGAGGGCAGAAAATGTACGTCCATCGTTTAATCTACACTCTGTACATATAGGTACACATACGTATATGAGACAAATTACAACATTAAGCAAAATTATAGCACCTATGAACATTCCAGTCCAAGTAATTTTGTATATTAAATTCAATATCTGGGTCACCGAGCTACGCTCGTTGTGTATAGCGCCATCTGTTGTTAAGTAGAAAAACAAACACTCATAATTCATTGCCTGAAAACACGGATAACTCGAAAATACTAAAAATGAAACCTAGCTAGATCGATTAATCGCCCCCGAAACCCCCTGCATACAAAATTTCATGAAAATCGTTGGAGCAAAACGAGATTCACATATACATATAATCTGAATCTCGATTTGCTCGTTTAAAGATAGTAGATATACCGTTGGCAATGAAAAACAAGAAACAATAAGCATAAATGTTGTCAACGCATAAAGTTTCTTTCGTTCTTGAGATACAAATCCTGAAAGATTTTGATCAAATTACCGCGACCGAAGTCGCGGGCGTATGCACTATATATGTTGCAAAATATTAATTGAATGATGAATATTTGTTTACATTTCTGCATCCGACGACGCCTGACCAAACATGTGTTATTTGTGTTTCTATTATTATTTACCGTCCTACAGAATACATACAGGATGTTCCAAAAATATATACAACATTATCTCTAGGACTCCCTCTCTCCAAAATTGAGAATTTCCTTAACAGATAAAGGTCCTGTAAATTTTATAATATGAAGAGATCACAAACCTAAATAAAATGCAAAATATTATTATCACTATACAATAATGAGGAAGTAGGTAGTAGGTACACAGCGATATCTGAGCGATACGACAATAGTACATTATGATACAAGGAAAAGGTTGAAATACACATAAAAACTTAAAGCACCAGAGCAGCGATTAATTACCACACTAGTGTGGTAATCAAAGTCAAAGTCAAATAACTTTATTGAAAATTGGCCCTTAATTGGCTCTTTTTGACGTCAAAAAAAATTACAATTTTCGTGACAGCACCCATAAAATGTCCACCCTTCACAGCTTCCTAGTGCTCTAACTGAGGAGAAGAAGCTGTGCAACAAACTCCTCAGCAGCATGCTGTCAGTTGTAATGGAGATATATAATAAGAGCCACTTTACGAGTGTAGTGAAGTGTATCATAAACGATACAAGTGAGCTAAGTTGGTCATTAAATTCGAGGCTACATTGCGATTATAAACATAAAATTTTTGGATGAGATAAAAAACACAAGTCAAAAGTAATAAGTAACTTGATTTTATAAAGCGCGGTTTCACCCGTGTTAATTTCAGAGTTCCCGCGGGAATTCCGGGATAAATAGTACCCTATGTGTTAATCTGATGTATAAGCTATATTATTGTAAAGTTTCATTTAAATCCATTCAGTAGTTTAAATCCATTCATCCGTCCATCCATCCATCCATCCATACATTCTTACAAACTGTCGCATTTATAATATTAGTAGGATCAAACACCCTAGTTCAATAATGACCTGCATGAAACTAAAAGCGGTGTTATAAGGAGTCACATTACGAACTAGTGTTTTTTTAAATAACAGTTTTTACTTCAACTTACTGTTTAGAAAGTGCGCGGTGTTGGAAGACTTCTTCGATTTCCTCTCGTTCGAATCTTGGTCTGCAACAATCAAGCGTTCCGTTAGTGCGCATTCTTCGTTTCAGGGAACGGATGGACCGTTCAAGTTTTAAAATCTTACATTTTTCTTTACCATGAACCGATTGCAAAGAAACAAGCTTCTACGTATTTTAATTTACTCTATATTATATTTATTTATTTCATAAAAATATAACATAACAGTCAAGATTTAAAAGTAATATTCGCACTGGAGCCCTTATCATGATTATGTGACGTCTACCAAGGTCCGCAAAATTTCGCGGCGGGGTTTTTTTTTTCCCCAAGAGTTTTTATTTATATTATTATTTATTATGTTAAAATTTAATTACACATTATTTGACTTATCTACTGTAAATACAAAATATTTAGTCAATTTCAATTTACGACAAAAAAAAAGTCACTCAAAAATACCGCCCCGGGTCATACCAGCCGCAAAGGTGCCCATGACACTCGCTGCTAAAAATGAATAATTATGTTAAAATGATTAAGAAGAGAATAATAACATAACATGTGTGTGTGTGTGTCTCTCTCTCTCTGTGTGTGTGTGTGTGTGTGTGTGTGTGTGTGTGTGTATGTGTGTGTGAGTGTTTGTGTGTGTGTGTGTGTGTGTGTTTGTGTGTGTGTGTGTGTGTGTGTGTGTGTGTGTGTGTATGTGTGTGTATGTGTGTGTGAGTCTGTGTGTGTGTGTGTGTGTGTGTGTGTGTGTATGTGTGTATGTGTGTGTGTGTGTGTGTGTGTGTGTGTGAGTCTGTGTGTGTGTGTGTGTGTGTGTGTGTGTGTGTGTATGTGTGTGTATGTGTGTGTGTGTGTGTGTGTGTGTGTGAGTCTGTGTGTGTGTGTGTGTGTGTGTGTGTGTGTGTGTGTGTGTGTGTGTGTGAGTGTATGTGTAAGTGTGTGTGTGTGTGTGCGTGCGTGTGTGTGTGTGCGTGCGTGTGTGTGTGTGTGTGTGCGTGCGTGTGTGTGTGTGTGTATGAGCGTGTGCGTGTGCGTGTACGTACTGGCGTGGTGCGCCTGCGCGGGGTGGATGCGGTCGATGAAGCGCGAGATGCGGTTGTTGTGGTGGTCGGCGGCCGCGTCCAGGCAGCACGGCTCCTCCACGCCGCGCGCGCAGCTGCGGTGCACGCGCAGCTGGCACTCTGCGCACGCGACACGACACAACCTTACACCCTTACACCCTTGTATGTCACTTATTTACTTACTAAGGACAACGTTATATTATACGACACAAATTTAACGTAATTTTTAGATATTCGAGACGACAATCGGACATCCTCACAAATGTGTTTGAAAAATTTCATATAAAACGGGTGAATGAAATTTTCAGTGTGGTGCGTGGAATGTGGGGTATGGGATGTGGGGTGTGGGATGTGTGGGGTGTGATAGGTGCGGGGTGTGGGACTTGTGGGATGAGGGGTTCGGTGTGGTATGTGGGTCGGCTCACCGGTGCAGACGTAGGCCTGCGGCGCGAGCCCCCAGATGGCGTGCTCGCAGCGGTGGCAGTGCGCCACCGACGTCAGCGCCTGCAGCTGCAGGTGGTGCCCGCGCACTATGAACTGCGCACACATTAACAAAAGAATAAGTAACATGAACACAGGATCAGACATCATTATCAAACTAGCTGTTCCCCGCATTAATTTCGGAGTTCCTGCGGAAATTCCATCATTTTATTGTCATTGTCAGTAGGATGTCAGCAAGTCGTGTGTAGAGTGGAATGTCAATAAGTCGTGTGTAGTATAGGATGTTAGTAAGTCCTGTGTAGTATGGAATGTCAGTAAGTCGTGTGTAGTTATAGGATGTCAGTAAGTCGTGTGCGGTGTGGGATGTCAGTAAGTCGTGTGTAGTGTGGGATGTCAGTAAGTCGTGTGTAGTTACAGGATGTCAGTAAGTCGTTTGCGGTCTGGGATGTCAGTAAGTCGTGTGTAGTGTGGGATGTCAGTAAGTCGTGTGTAGTTATAGGATGTCAGTAAGTCATGTGCGGTGTGGGATGTCAGTAAGTCGTGTGCGGTGTGGGATGTCAGTAAGTCGTGTGCGGTGTGAGATGTCAGTAAGTCGTGTGCGGTGTGGAATATCAGTAAGTCGTGTGCGGTGTGGAATATCAGTAAGTCGTGTGCGGTGTGGAATATCAGTAAGTCGTGTGCGGTGTGGAATATCAGTAAGTCGTGTGCAGTGTGGGATATGAGGAGATGTATTACGTGAGAGGGTAGGTGTTGGTTGTGTGATGAGATGCTTCGGTACTCACGGGCTGCGGGTTCTGCTTGGCGAGCTGCTTGAGGCGCTGCTTGTAGGGCTTGTCGCGCAGCAGGAAGGCGGCGCGCGCCCCGCCCACCGCCGCCGCCACCGTCGCCGGCCTGCGACCACAACACGGGCGCTCACACAGGAGTATGATACCGACGACAGAGTGACAAGGCTCGATACAAAACACTCGATCGGTCGAAGCTGTGTAGCTAAAGACGGTTTGAATAATAGTAAGGCTTGCTTAAAGTTACGATCAAAGTTCCATCGTGATCAGATACGTAGTGTCACAGTAAAGACGAACGGTCTTTGATTTTCGACGATTCTTTAAGTTCATCACAAATGAACACGTTTATCAAACGTCCACCAGTCCTTGAGGTGAACCAATCTTCATCACTTTCGTAAACTATTATTTTATGATCTTTCTATGGATTAACTCGTTTATTCATTCACATCAGATACACAATCAGCGAATCAAAAACACGCTAAACAAAGCACAAAATTCAAACAGTTTTTGTGGATTAATTACTAGAGCTTTATTTATGTCTTATTTGTACCCTATTAAAATTTGTGACGGTTGGTTTCGATGGCATATTCTAAATGACCTTTCCATCACGTAGTGATTATAATATTATCTTTGCCGCCCTTTGTTGCCTACTTTAGTTATTTTTCTATGTATTTTTAGTATCATGGTAACAATAGAGAATATTTGATTGACTGATTGATTGATTGATTTCTATGCAACTTTAAGCTTGGATAAAACGTATATTATTTTATATCAATGGATTCGTGTCACGTGTCACCGTGACAACTCACGTCGCTTGCTTCTTTTTGCTCTTGGTCTTGGGCGAGTGCCACCAGCGCCTCCTCACCGCGAGGGCGTCCGCTTCACTGATATCGGTGACGTTCACCATGACCACACAAACTATGTGTTTTATACCATATCATATAATAATTCCACCACAATATATCATGTATGTACCTACCTATAAATAACCGAAGGGGCGCGAGGAAGGAAAATTACAATACGTAACATTTTTTTCCTTAAACGTTAAATTTACGAAGAATTTTGTTTATACTGGCAATATAGTAAAACATTAACTCAAGTTGCGTTAATTTTTAATCGTAAAATCGACAGTTAAAATCGAATAATCGTTTAATTGTTGAGCGTACGAACCGCAGGTAAAGTAGTAGTTTCAAGTTATCATATCTCTTTTCGTGAACCGGTTGTGATAAAAAAGCCGGTTTTTAAGTTGGGCAAACCTTGAAAATTGAACGAATTCGAAAATTCGTTCAATAGTTTTTGTTTTTTATTGTACAGACGGACGTACAGAAATTCGAATAATGATTGCTTTAGGTTCTAATAGGTATTTCTTATTTTTGTCATTAAGTCCACTTTTTCTACAATTTGTACCATAAAATTCTTTGAATAATTAAACGGATATATTTTTTTAACATAGATGCGCCTCTTCAGTTTCATTATCGTTATTCAAGTTTCTATTTGGTATTTAAGAGGTTAGTTTTCACAATTTACATTTGACCATTAATTAAAGATCAAAGATTAAACTCAATACAGTCATGCCATTATCTACTTCGAAGCAGACAATGTCACGACAAAAATCCTAGGTATATAACACTTTCATATCACACTATTATAAATTACAACATTAAATATAAACAAGTTCAACATCACTTTGGCGTGTAAAAATTACTTTTACAACTTGACGTTTACTTCATTATTATTTACATTTAAATGAATTACACTTGATTTAAACACAATTAAAATTACGAGTATTCGAGTTGGTGTTATTAAATTAATTAATTATCCGTCAAATTAGTCACGCGCGCTCATCACTGGGACAGCTTTTCCCCGACTATAACAAAATAACGGTTAGGTACCTACCCGCCTAACCAATGATACCAAATACATGAGAAATAAAACTCTATATTTGCATCTACCCACTTTATGCATATCTTTATTATTTTGTAAAAAGTTGTCACCCGCTCCTGATTTATTCTTCATTCGGCCCGCCAAGTTTCGGCCCACATAAAAAAATTCTGGTTCGTCCCAAACAACATGCTTTCTTTGTCCCAAAATATAATTTTGATTATTTTATTCTCGCTTCGTCCTATTTTATATTCCTTCTACGGCCCATATTTTTTTTGTATATGCCAAACTTGCTTTTTGTACCATCAGCAAAAAAGAGTTACGTATTATTAAATATTTTAACATCTATCAACCACACATTTAAAACAACCGCTCCTCCCAGTCTTCTCTGCGAGAGAAGATTTACTCCTATTATTATAATAACACTTTAGCCACTGAGCGACTTTCACCAATGTGCTAAACGTATTTAACGATCAAAAACAGAATGGGGCCCATGTTGACTAAATTTTTTTTAGTTCGTCTTGTAAATTAATTAAAAATATTGGACACGCATTTTTTCTTTTTTACTTATAAAAATTAGTTGTGAAAATATGAGGAGAGTTATGCAAATATGTGGAAAGGTGTACAAATATGTGGGGAATTGTACAAATATGCGGGGAGTTATACAAAAATATGGGGAGTTGTGCAAATATGTAGGGCGCTGTGAAAATATGTGGGGAGTTATACGTACAAATATGTGGGGAGTTGTACAAACATGTGGAGAGTTGTGCAAATATGTGGGGAGTTGTACAAATATGTGGAGAGATGTACAAACACACATGTGGGGGATTGTACTAATTTGCGGGTAGTTGTACAAATATGAGGGGAGTTGTACAAATATGTGGAGAGATGTACAAACACATTTGTGGGGAATTGTACTAATTTGCGGGTAGTTGTACAAATATGAGGGGAGTTGTACAAGTGTTGGGGTACAGATTTAATTATGCGGATTCTTTTCGGATCATGTGTTCGAGTGAGTGTGTGCAGTGTAGGGTCTCACCGGCACTGCAGCGCGAGCGCGGCGGCGATGAGCGCGGCGAGCAGCGCGGCGCGCGCGTCGCACGGCGCGGCCCCGCCGCCCGCACCCGGCGCCGGCGCGCCACCCGCCGCCTCAGCCGCGCTGCTCAGCCGCGGGGTCATCAGCCGCTCCACCACTATTTGCTCCTGGCGACGACGCGACAACCGAGTTAGTACAGCGCCCACAAGCCACGTCCACAGCATGTACGCCCCCCCCCCCCCCTCCCCTCCCCCCGCACACACCCACCTGCGCCTTGTCCACGTCGCAGCGCAGCACGAGCTCGTCCTCGGGCATGTACATCCCGCCGAGCCCCACCTGCCGCTTCACCTGGAACTCGGTGAGCTGCTGCGTCAGCTCCTCTTTGGCCTTCTGCCGCGCCTTGCGGAATACGTTCCTCAGCAATTCCTCTTTTTCGTATTCTGTGACGGTTAGTGTCTTTTTAAGTCAATAACGTTCAAAAAAAGTAAAAATAGCTAATTATGTCACCTGAAATATGCAATAATGTTATGTGAAATATGTAATTATTTCAGTCACGGAAAAATCCTGGTTTTATATCGAAAAGTATGCAAATATGTGATGTGAAATGTCATGTAAAATTCAAGTTTTTCAAACTACATGTTTATTTGATGAAAAGTATTAAAATATGTGCTGTGACGTAAATGTAACTGCATATTATATGTAAATAGACATTTAATGTGATGTGCAATTTGTAAGTAGTTATGTAAAATGACGTAACGACCTTGGAGATATAAACATTTCGCAAAGAACTCACCGTTGACCAACACCTGGTCTATTTCGTTGGCCATGTTCTCGTCGACGCCGCTCAGCTGCAGCACCTGCGGGGAAGCCGCCACGTTTAAGAGATGACGGATCGAAAAGAGATTAACATCACGTATATACGATATAACATCAATATTGAAAAAAAATCATAAATGTGGGAATAATTCAATCTGGAGCTCCTCCGCTGAATCTATAATCCACATGAGTGGGTGAGTGGGTGACTGGGTGTGTGGGTGAGTGGGTAGGAGTGGGTGGGTGAGTGAGCAGGTGGGTGAGTGGATAACTGAACGGGTAGGTGATTGGGAGGGTGGTTGGGTGAGTGGATGGGTGAATGGCGGAGTGGGTAGTTGAGTGGGTGAGTGGGTGGTTGAGTAGGTTTGTGTGGATGAGTGTATGGCTGAGTGGGTGATAGTGGGTGAGTGGGTTTGTGGGTTTGTGTGGATGAGTGGGTGAGTGGGTGGCTGAGTGGGTGAGTGAATGAGTGGGTTTGTGTGAATGAGTGGGTGAGTACCCGGCTGAGTGGGTTTGTGTGGATGAGTGGGTGAGTGGGTGGCTGAGTGGGTGAGTGAGTGAGTGTACTCACCGCGCGGGGCATGAGGAAGGTGCTGTGTATCTCGTAGGCCCAGCGCCGCAGCGTGCTTGCGGTGACGCCGTTGGCCGCGCGGTAGCTATCCGTTATTAGCAGCAACAGATTCGCACTAGCGCATCTGTTTATAGTTAGGTAATAGTTACTCCAATAATTCACCTTATTATAATGGAACGAGAGTTGAAATTAAAAATAAAACGTCGCTCACCTCCTCTCGCCCAGCAGCCAGTTGAGCAGGATGGCTGTCCTGGCGCGCGACTCTCGCACCGAGAGCAGATTCGAGAACAGCCCCGAGTGGGTCGCGTTGTCCTGCGACACACAGTCACACAGTCACACGTACAGTTTCGCTGGTCATCAAATCTTATTGCCACAGCGATCAAGTTTATCGACCCACGACAACGAACAAATGTATATACATATTTTTGACGCTGACCGTACACAGGTAGAAGTTTGGAAATACTATTGAACTAATTTTCGGCAAAAATATTGTTGAAAAAATGTCAGCATGCAGAAAATATTGTTGAGTAAATGT
The DNA here is from genome assembly GCA_907165275.2 of Zygaena filipendulae. NCBI lineage: Eukaryota > Metazoa > Arthropoda > Insecta > Lepidoptera > Zygaenidae > Zygaena > Zygaena filipendulae. The sequence continues at coordinate 430,704 of OU015676.1, forward strand.
CAGCATGTTGAAAACATTGTTGAGTAAATGTCAGCATGTTGAAAACATTGTTGACTAAATGTCAGCATGTTGAAAACATTGTTGAGTAAATGTCAGCATGTTGAAAACACTGTTGACTAAATGTCAGCATGTTGAAAACATTGTTGAGTAAATGTCAGCATGTTGAAAACATTGTTGAGTAAATGTGATAATGTTAAAAACATTTTTGAGTCAATTTCAGAATGTTGAAATCATTTTTGAGTCAATGTCAGCATGTTGAAAACATTATTGAGTAAATTCAGGATCCAGATAATTATTGTTGTACAACTTTTAATATACTAATAATATTGATGTATAACTTTTAGTATGCTGAAAATATGTATTGGCGCTCACCGGTGACGGACAATCGTCTTCCTCCATTGATATAATTGCTCTTTGAGGATCGGCGCACGGCTGGAACCAACGAAGTTATGACATCCAAAGATAATGGTTTCCCTACATTTATAATGGATAAATCTTTCCAGTGAGTGTGGAAGGTTAAATTAATATTGCTATCAACAAATGTGACCGATTATAGTTGTCCCTTTCTAACTCATAATTCGGACTCTTTTTCACCACAGACTTTTAATGTAGTCTTTTTAAGATTAGTTTATAGCAAAATCAGAAGTCGCAGGAATTATCGGTCAGGTCACTTTCATTCTAAGGGAATGAAACTTTCATTATGTCTATAACAAACGAGTTACCATTTAGTTAATACTCGTACTGGCTGTCCCCGCGGTTTCACCCGCGGTAATTTTGGAGTTTCCGTGGGAATCTCGGGATAAAAAGTACCCTATATCCTTCAGGACTACGATAGTTTTCTATAAGTGAAAGAGTTTTCAAAATCGGTTCAATAGATCCAGAGATTACCCCGTAAAACCTCACAAATTCACAAACATTACCTCTTTACAATATTACTAGCTGTTTTCCGCGGTTTCACCCGCAGTAATTCCCGAGTTCACGCGGGAATTTTGCGATAAAAAGTACCCTTTATCCTTATCGATTGAACGTGAAAGCGTAACAAACAAACAAAAAAACAAACTCGCTTTCGCATAATATAGAACACATTTCCATTATGTGTTCAAAACTTTTTTATATTTTTTAATCCGGCTTTAAATTAGCAAAATATGGACACTATGTATTCGTAAAAATAACAATGGGCGCGCGCGCCGTGCGGCGATCGCGGGGGTGTTGCAGCGGGGGTGAACGACCTCGATCAGCTGTCGGTACATTGTAATCCACGTAAATACCTAGCCGAACGCAGCGGTGGCGGCGGCGAATAGAGTAGCCAATAAATCAATTGCAAAATATACATCTTTCGTTCACGATAACTTTACTTTTTTTGTACTAAGACTTATCAAAATTAAAAAAGGGTGTTTATTAAAACTCCTTTAAGTTTAATTTGTAAAAGTTTGCGCACTGAATAAAAAATATTCCTGTATAGATTATAGTAAGGATTATTATAGATCTATGATATCTATCTATGATGTGTGTGGAGTGTGTTGTACCTGCGTGTTCCTCGCGTAGGGCGGCGGCGGAGTCCCGGGCGGGGGCGAGCGCTCCCAGGGCTCCGCGGGAGGCTGCGGGGCGGGCGCGGGCCCGGGGGCGGGCGTGGGGGTGAGGGTGGGCGCGGGCGCGGGGGCGGGGGCGGGCGGCGGGGAGCACGGGCAGCGCGCCGGCAACGCCGCGCCCGCTGGTGAGTGGACATATATTATGAAATACTAGCTGTTGGTGCGTTAGTTTCGGAGTTCCCGCAGGAATACCGTGATATTAAGTTGGTATCTAAAAGTACCCAGTACAACGTGTATATGATGATATGTATGGTAAAGGCGTGAAAGCGCAACAAACAAATTCACATTCGCATTTAAAATGGGACATTTTAATTAGACAAAGTTTTCAAAAAATTATACCGGGTGCCGAAAAACTTTTTGGTTGTTCTCAATGAATTTGTTCTCTGGTTGGAATTGAAAACATATTCCATTGGCTGATTGTCAATCACCAACGAAATAACGGATTGGCTTCAACAGTTGTTATAACCCGACTTGATTGGCGACGACCCGATTGGCGCAGTAGGTCACCATGCCTACCCGCTAATCAAGAGGTTCCGGGTTCGATTCCCGGCGGGGGTGGCTTTGTGTGATGAACACAGGGTTCCACTTTCCTGTCTGGGCGTGTTTATTTATATCTACTTACTGTGGAATCAAGTAGATCTGTGTGTTATGAAGTGATTATTAAAAAAAAAAACATATAAACAACTAGCGTTTGCCCGCGACTTCGCCCGCGGGGAGTTCGGTTATATCGTAGCGTAACGTATAGGGGATGAATTTTCAAAAACCCTAGGACACGTAATTGTTTATTTCTAATCGTTACCCTAAAAACAAAGTTTCAGGCTTCTATAGCTCTAAAAATGACGGACTGCCATACAAAATTTTAACCCCTTTCTCACCCCCTTAGGGGGCGAATTTTCAAAAATCTTTTCTTAGCGGATGCCTATGTTATTACAACTATCAGTATGCTAAATTTCAGCGAAATTCGTTCAGTAGTTTCGGCTGTGCGTTGATAGATGAATGAGTCAGTCAGGTTTGCATTTTATATACAACGTGTTAATGAATTAACTGAAAACCTGATACACCTTATTTAGAAAAAATAAACAATAATATGATTAAAGTATATTTTATGTAAAAAAATGTATACTTTAAAAGTTATTCAACATTAGTTTGGAGGTGACTTATCTACGAAATTCCAAGCGCTACGCCCGCGCCTCCGGGTTCGAATTATTTTGCTGCGGGCGGCGTACGCGCCTATATTGTATTATAAACAATTTAGACATGGGCTAGTAAAAATGAAAAAATATAACCTATATACATACATAGTGCGATCGATTCGCTAGTTGATTCTGAGCAAACTACTTTCTAGATTTCAGTTAATTCATTAACACGTATACAGATAGAAGGATTGTTTTGAATATTACTATACTCACATTTAGTGTGCGCGCTGTGCTCCAAATGTTCCGGCGACGACTGACTCCTGACGTGCAGCACGGGCACGCCGGTGCGCGTGTCCGTCTGTCCATCACACTCACATTACTACTCACGCACTGACACACTGGCACGTCAACATAAGATCCGTCTTCAGTTGATAAGGTGACGATATACACGGTGTAACCAGAATATTTGCACTCCAGCAAACTTAGAGACAAAACGGGTCAGAGGCGTAGCTAGGCAACCAAACACCCTTCCTTCTTAGTCAAGTTGACAATCTACAGCGTGGCGACGACATTTTAGGAAAACACCGGAAATACTTATGTACTATCAAATAATATCGAAATAGAAAAAAAAAATTCGAACAAACTAAATAAACAACAGAAATTGAAAAAAAAATTAAGTTTTTGTCCTATTTTGTTCGAATTCTGCCGAATTGGCGTCCCCACGTTATATAATCGTCAGGGTTCAAGGACCTCGTGAGCTTGGAGGTCCCGTCTAACTCTTCCTACCTACGCCACTATATTGCGTATGTGCGTTACAAAAAAAAAATCTATTATTTTTGTCGAAGGTCACTCACTACATTTTTTAGTTTTCTCATAATGTTTACAAGCGGTACAACCTCCAAATCCCAGGAAATAATATAGATTGGTTACACCATGTATATTTATGTAATAATTAACAAACAGACTAATCCATGCACAAACCCAAAACCTTAATGTAAAGAATTGTAAAATGCCAGAGGAACAGAAAAGCAAATACAATATCTGTATAGTCTCTTCAACACTTCACTTCAACACGTCCTGACAACGTATACTTATGCAAAATTTCATGATGATAGGTTGAGCCGTTAAGGCTTGAAAGCGTAACAGACAGAGTTACTTTCGCATTTATAATATTATGTAGGGATAATGCTTAGCCTACAGCACCACTTGAGACCCCAAACTAAGCAGAGCTTGTAATATGGCCAAACCAGTAATATAATACTTATGTAGTTGTATTGTTTTATGATACAAACTCAACATCCAGATTCAGTTTAGACACTAATTGTAAGTAACCCGCGCCCACTTGCATCGCAATCAAGCACTTTAAGCACCAAAGAAATCTGTTAAAGTTCCCATCAATAGAAAACAATTTGTAAAAAAATTCGTTATTGACCTAAAGCTTACACATAATGGATGAGGTTCGTGAGTACAAATAAATGTACAATAAAATTATATTGAAGTGAAGTGAGCTTTATTATGCCGCCGCCAAGTGAACTCTCTGTACTACCTGAAGGTTGACTGGCAGAGAACTTCACTGTGGCATTAAGTTCGCCTTTTGTACAATGATGTGCATAGAGTTTAAAAAAATAAATAAAATAGAAGCTTGCAGGATACATAAGTTAAGAGGCATCAAGCATCTCTAAAACCCTTAATTCTTTAACGAAATTCAAATAAGAGTATAAATTACAACCTACAACAACATATTGAAATGCACCTATTGCATAATATACCTGTAAGTGCATTTCAGTATTCAACCACAGATCATGCACAATAACATATACAGGGTGTTAGGTTAAATGAGGGTGGGCATTGTGTATTCGATTCTCGTTCCAAATTTAAAACACAACACACAATAAAATGTTATTTTTTGACGTGAATATCCAAAAAAATACAATATGAAACCGAGTGCTCAAAATACCTAAAGGTCATTCACACTATACGTAGTATTTCCTTATCGTGGTAATGTAATACGTCCTTCGTTTAACCTTATCGTGTATCGTATTATCAGTATCAGTGCGAAGTAAATACAACAAAGTCTACATAAAACAGCCAAGCCGATACCAAACAAACCGAGACTTATTCAGATAAGTTCGCAGCCGCTGCGGGTAGCGAAAAAAAAACCGAGCGGAATTTCTCCTGGTATTTCTTATGTGGTTTGCTGTGGTCTCTAGTAGGGACTCCCTACGTACAATCCCGTATATGAAAAGTCGATACACACACGTTTTCTTTTCAGTCACGCAGAATTAGTGTCGTTTTCACGAGCGGAATTTTTGTTTTTTCGCGACCTACCCATCAGCGGCAGCGACACCAACGACAAGAGCACCGCACACCCGCTATACCGGAGGCGAATACTGCACATAATACCATATAATGGGCATGTTGACTAATTTTTATTTTTTAGTCCGTCTTGTAGATTATTAATAAATATTGGACACGTATTTTTTTCTTTTTTTACGTAATCAAAAAATAACGGCGATATATTGAGTTGAAATTTCGCGTGACGTCACTATTCTGACAGTTTGTATGGCGGTTTTGACGGTTAGTGACGTCACGACCCCCTCACCCTAAACTTTAATGCGTTTTATCTCTGTATATTTCTTTGTGTAATAAATAAATAAATATTTTAATTCATTTGAAAAAGCAAAAAATACGTGTTTATTGTTTTTTTATTTTCTAACTGACGGACCAATTAGAATTTTGATTTTTAAAAGTAGTCCACATCCCCATTGCGGGCCACCGCGCCCGGTTCCCGCCGACCCCGGCGGCGCGTTACCTTCAGCGGCGGCGGCGGCGCGTTCACGAGCGGGTAGCTCAGCTGCAGCGCTATCGAGTTGGGCTGCGGCCCGTCCGCCTCGCCTCCTCCACCGCCCGCACCGCCGCCTCCACCCCCGCCCCCGTCCAGGCTGTGCGCGGAGCGGCGCATCGGAGAACGCACCCTATCCTCCCCGCCGTAAGGCTTGTAATAGCTGTGGGTTGCTCCGCGCCTCGGCCGCTCTATAGAGCGCGGCGGCAGCGGCGGCGGCGGCGTGTTGTCGAGGCACGTGGTCGGCACCGTCGGCGGCGGCGACGCCTCGGGCGGCGGCTTGGGGTGCTTCGCCTGGCGCAGGTTGCGCAAGCTCTGGCCGGTGAGGTTGCTGAGCGAGCGCGGCAGGCCGCTGAGGAAGCCGGCGGGGGAGGGCGCGGGCGCGGGCGAGGGAGGCAGCGCGGCGCCGTCGGCGGAGAGGCGAGGGCGGGGCGCGAGCCGCGGCGTGCCCGGTGACCGCTGCGCCGCGAATGAGACGGGAGCGAGTGAACCGACTGCCCCACCCCACCCCCCCACTACTACACACGTGCGGTGGGGGGGAGAGGGGCGACACACGCACGCACACATACAACTATCGCCTCTAGGCTCGCCGCTACGTCGTGACGAGGCGCGTTTATGAAAGTGTCGCTTATTGACGCAAGTCTCCTACTACATATTGTTAGGTTAATCGCGGGCTAACGCGTTTTTTTACAGAGAAGTCATTCATTTGTGGCTTTCTAATAAGGATAAATACTATAACATAATACTATGTATGATCAGTAATTAGGTACTGATGTATCTTTTTATTTTCCAAACCTTCAATACTAATTTACTTGGTGACCTCTCCCCCCCCAAATTAAGGCCTAGGTCACACTTTCCCTCAAGGAACAGTGCACGTACGAATGTCGAATAAGTTGCGCTATCTAATACAACCTTTTATAACTTTTTTATTGAACCGACCCTAAACTATAACGTTACAATTTGCATTTCCAAAAATCAACTCTTCATGAATCGATTCGCAATCATTTTAAACACAAACACACATAGAAACAGACACATCGACGTACACGAAATATTTGTTAACATACATAATTCACCTGTCGGTGGGAATACTCCCCAACAACACACAATCATGTAAACACAAATTGTTAGTTACACATTGATCATTGGTTTTATTTACGAATGTTTTTATTCTATTTTTTATGCGAAATAGGACATCACTCTCGCCTGCACGTCAAAGCCGTCATACGAAAATATATTATGTAGTTTTGAACCAGACAATGGTACTAGCTGTTCCCTGCGGAATTTCCGAGTTCCGCTAGGACTCAGGGATAAGAAGTACCCTATATCCTTCTCTGCACTCCTGACAACGTTTACGCAAAATTTCACGATGATCGGTTGAGTATTTAAGGCGTAAAAGCGTAACAAACAATCAAACACACTCACATTTGCATATTATATTAGGATTATAAAAACTGTGCCCGCAGTTTTACTCTCCTCCCGCCCTAAAGGGTTGAATTTCCAAAAACCACTTCTAAGTGTTCACCTACATTCAATTAAAGCCTTTTGCTAAATTTCAAGTTTCTATTCCCACTTGACTTGCGCTTTGTCTTTACGTCAGTCAAGAGAAAAAGTTTGTTTGTTTGTAGGGAATAAATCTCTGGAACTAGTGAAATTATTTAAAAATTATTTCACTGCAAAACAGCTATTTAGATTATTCCTAAGTTCCCGAGGGAGTACCGAAATCGGGGAAAGCAATTTGATGTAAGCTACAAGTAATTCAAGTCTCGAAGTAGGAGATAGGGTACTTTTCATCTAGAATAGAAGAGTTACCGAAGGTAAAACCGTGAGCTCAACAGCTATTTGATAATATTCTTTGACCATTTTTCTTTGTCGTGGGCAAATGTCGAATTTAGCCAAACTGCAAACTCAAAATATATGCCAATAAAAATATCATAAGAAAAATGAAGATTTCAAAACAAGAAAATGCATTGAATATCACTTCTCTTCTCTTCTCTCCAAATAAAGGCTTAGAAATTTTAAATTTGAAAAAAAATAATTTGGCCCCAAATGTATTGTATTCTCTGTCTATCAGAAGACAGGAGCGAATCTATACGTGTATATTCAATGTAATTTCAAAGTTCTACATCTATCTAAAACATCGAAAGTGCACTCTATTACTATAGAAATAAAGTGTATTTTACATTACACAATGCGCACTAACATAAGAGATTATTTCAAAGTAAAGTGCACTCTAAGCACATAGCAACAAGGTATATATTCACCTGTCCATTGGCCATTGAGTCGATCTCGTGTTGCAGTATAGAGCATCTTTGCTCAGCCGACTCGAGTTCAGCTTGTTTGCGCAAGTCCGGCACTATGAGCATCTCCTCTGCAATCATTATCATATAAATAAAATTGAAGTGTCTGTTTGTAATTCCAAATACACAGCTTTTTACTAAATGCATATTATATTCTTACTGATATTTTAAATGCGTAAGTGGGTTTGTTTGTTTGTTTGTTACACTTTCACGCCTTAACGGCTCAACCGATCATCATGAAATTATGCATGCATGTTTTCAGGGATACAGAGAAGTACATAGGGTATTATTTATCCGGGAATTCTCGCGGGTACTCCGAAATTACCGCGGGTGAAACCGTAGGAAACAGCTAGTGAAAGTATATTACGGTACTTGCATTAAAAATCAATTTTGAAAATTTTCTCTTCCTGTCTGTCTGTTTGTTCCAGCTAATCTCTGAAACGGCTGGACGTAAAAAGCCAAAAAGCCTGACTACCTGGCAATAGTTACCTGGCAACCTGGCGCACAGTTCTTTGCTAGGACTTTTGGCGGGATTTTACCAGAAATGGACGTTAGTTTTATTTTTTAGTTTTACAAATTAGTTTATCGTCATTAATATTGTGTGAATGTGGTGGATTTTGCAGAATACTGATCCATTAGCGATGAACAGTGTGTGGAAACAGTGAAATAAGATGAAATGGGGCGTTCGTCGGGAGGTTGTTGTTTTACTACACAACTTCCCACAGAGCGTCCTATTAAAACTCAACTGTGAAGATTTGCTGCCAAAAGTTCTGATAAAGCATCGAAATGCATCTCACCAGTGCATTTTGACGTAAATAATTTTAGAAGAAAAAAAAACTGTGTATTGTCTTGTGCGGCGAGGAGACAAATAAAACCATCTCGACCGATGTTCATAATAAAAGTCCACGTTTATTTAAAATGTACAACAATTTATAGGCTAATTAACTCTATGTCAGCAAACCTTAATTCACTGTGTGTGTAGTGGTGCAACTGTTCATACACTACAACTGAATTGGCGGTATGGACTAAGTTCCCTTTGCCTTCCCCGAAAGGGATACACTTTACCAAAAAATTAAGTTCTGTGCGTATAGTTGGGGGGCGGCGAGGGTTAGGGGGTCGTTGTAGGGTGACGTCACTCACTTCGCAGGTCGCTGATGTACTTCTGCTCGTTGTCCAGCATGAGGCGCATGGTGCACAGCTTGGACGCTTCCAGCTGACGCTGCTTCTCCGACTGGGGGCGAGACCGCACACATACAAACATACATACATATTACTATACATATATGCATTACACTATGGGCACCAGATAACTGATAATCCTTACTATCTATATTAATATTATATAGAGGTAAAGTTTGTGAGTTTGTGAGGTTGTAGGTAATCTCTGAATCTACTGAAGCGATTTTGGAAATTCTTTTAGCAATAGAAAGCCACGTTATTTGTGAGTTTCATAGGCTATATTGTAACCCGGAATTCCCGCGGGAACTCCGAAATAACCACGGATGAAACCGCGGGGAACAGCTATTCTTTCATAAATAGAAGAAGATCAATTCAGAAGTCCAGTGCATCCTCAGTGACGACTTCTTTCCTATTTAATGGCAACGTTTAAAATAACTGCGCCAATGACGATGTGTGACCTGATGATGTATTCTAGTATTCTATAGCTAGTTAGCATCAAATTCTAAAGAAAGAAAATCAACCCGGCATAAACCCGGTGCTTGAGTTTAAACCCGTTAAAAAAAACCGTAAACGCCCAGGCTTTTATCGTTAAACCAGGTGCTTGGGTTGACTGCCCATCCTAATATCTATATTGGCATCGGATACTCACGTTGACGGGCACGGGCGCCGTGATCGGCGTCTTGTGGCGCGCCGAGTGCTGCAGGACTGTGAGCACGGCGGTCGGGTTGGCTGGAAGATGCGCACGAGTCAACGACATGCCGTCGAAAAAACATTCTCCCGCAAGGGAATTCGGAATGAATATCCAATGTTAATATCCAAATAAAGTTATGTCTATGTCTATGTCTATGTCAATGTTAAAGTCAATTGATATGTGGAACGGTTTCATAGCTTCTCACACTGACCACCCCTCTGTTACATTCTGTATTTATTTATTTACTAGCTGTGTCCCGCGGTTTCATCCGCATCAAAGGTTTTTATACAACTTTTTTTCCCGACATCCGATTTCAATGAAACAAAGCCTATATGTAGCTCCAGGCAAATCTACCTGTGAAAACCGCATGATAATCGATTCAGTAGATGCGAAGATTATCGCGAACATACAGACAGACAGAAAAGAACTTTAAAAACTTTTTTCTGGCTTGATTACCCTTGGTTTATCACCCCTCTCAATTTTAGTTAAAAATAGTCACTGTACAGAATCGCGGATTCTACTCTTTTATTATAGTATAGACTTTTGACTATTTGGAAAGCTTACAGCTAGATAATATACAAAAGTAAATTACAAAAAATTCATGTATATAATGTAATTCAGATTTCAGATAATATGAGGCACGCATTCATACTCTAGACCTAGATAATCATGCTTTAATGAAAGTACATAGGCATACACAACTACATTTTTCATGGCGTAACATTAACAAGAGTAAATGTTGACTCCACACAAGCGAACCGATGGAACTCCCCACCACTACTGCTGATGGCGGGCGGCTTGTGTGCACACGTGCAGGGTGCGGTGTGTGTGGTGTGTGCAGTGTGTGGCGCCTCACCCCTGATCATGTGCACGACCTGCTGGTGCGTGTGGCGGTGCACGGGCACGCCGTCGACGCGCAGCAGCCGGTCGCCGGCGCGCAGCCCCGCGCGCCACGCGGCGCCGTGCTCCTTCACCGACTGCACGTACACCGGGTTGTCGCCTGCAAACACGGTCACGCACAACCATCAATCGCAAATCCACGAGACGTCAAAGCGGACGTCGCATACTGTAGCGCTGCGGCTTCCGCTTTGGGGCCTCGACGCGCGCCTCTGTGTGAGTGTGCTGTTTCAAACGTTTGGTATTCGACAATTATTTTCAACGAAACGTTGAGCTACTGCAGAAGTTCACAGTTCTTCATCCGAAGAAGTTATCTATATATATAAAATCCTTTGTCCTGAATGACTGATGGATCAACGCACAGCCTAAACCGCTAATCGTAGAGACCTGAAACTTGGTGCCTGTGTTCTTTGTATGACGTAGGCATCCGATAAGAAAGGATTTTTGAAAATTAAACCCTTAAGAGGATGAAAAGGGGTTGAAAAGTTTGTATGGAACATTTCCGCGGGAACTTCGAAATTATCGCGGGCGAAACCGCGCGGGACGGCTAGTTCCATATAAAAAGTCTCTACGATTACTAGGATCCGTCATTTGAATCCACTGGAAGCTTTGGATTTTTCGGCCACACCGATCTCCTTATCGAAGGTTACAATCCCTTGGGGGATTTATTCGGATATAAAGCAATAGTCCTGTCGACTCACCCGAGACTTTCATGCCGTAACCGTCGCCGTCCTTGACGACGGTGACGGTGTGCTCACCGTCCCACGTGGTCGTCCCACCCTGCATCACCTGCAACAGACACCACATCAACATCAGATCCATCCAAGTCATCCAACTGCTGGGCAAACACCTCCCACTACAACGATACCCGCACTCCTGGATCGAGCCGGCCGTCTATAACGCAATATCTAAATATATGTAATGTATTACAGTAGTTTACAGACTGACACTAGTAATAGCTCTTCCGTCTTCACAAATCTTCTAAAATACAGAGTTAAGTTCCATCCGCTCATCAGTAAACAAATTAAACTCACGGTGGGCCCTCTTGAGAGCATTTGACCTCAGGGGAGCATAGTATAGTCACGGTGCGACATACTGATGAGTTGGATATAAAGACGCTTGGTCACTAGCAGGCGAAACTAGGTACTGAAGCCTAGATACATGAAGATTGGGACTGTAGTTTCCTTTTGCGACGTAAATACCCGCTAAGAAAGGACCCTTAACGTGCAAGGCAATGTCAAACTTTGTGTAAGGTTTAGCACAAATAAATAGATATCAAACAAGTCTAACTTAAATCATACTTTGTAACAGTTCACTGTTTTCTCTAACTGGAACTGAGATGAATATAGCTTACCTAACCAAGGGGTCTGCTGCCACATTAAAAAAAGAAGAAGAAGTAAAAATAATCAAACACCTGTCTCAGCATTTGGATGGTGGAAAGGGGGTGGGAAAAGTATGTACGCAGGTAAAACCATATAGACTATAAAGGAACTAGAAACAAAGCTGGTAAGTACTAAGTAGTAACTTACATAACAAAAACATAAACAGGAAACGCGTGCACGCGCGCGTATGAACCCAGGCGGTTCATTTACAATTAACTCCGTGAACGATTCAGCTGAATAATACACTATCTCTATTTTTATTCACTAAAAAGTAAAGGAGGGAAAAAAAGAGAAACGCCAACGTTACAAACGTATTTTATAACGTAAATATTTGGTTTATGAAATAGTGATTTATGTGTTGTGATAAAAATAGATCGTTAGAAAGTTGGATTGCGTGGGAGCTGCGAGGTGGGCTCGTGGCGAGTGTTCCGGGCACCGAGCGCGCCAGTCGCCACGGATATGAGGAGGAAAGGAGGAGGAAAGCTGCCAATTTTCCCTATATTTTTCTTTAAAATCGACAAAAAAATTCATAAAATTGTGGGCGCAATATGCCAAGCTAATTTTCATTTTGTGTAATGTATAAAAAAAATTACATAGTTGCTTGTTGGAACTCCACCTTTTAATTAATCCAACGTTCGGGTACCAACCGCAAACTACCTGCTTTAGGTCCTAGAATAGCTCACATGTTTCATGTCTTACAAATGTAAAGTACCCGAGGGAATCCCGATACTCACGCGAGCGAAAACGCGGGAACGGCCATATTAATAACAATAATCGCTAAAAAATATCCCCAACACTGGGAGGAAGCGATTAATCAGAGATGGCTAATCGGCGATACAAATTCCAAGCTTGGAGGATTGCCAAAGTCAGCTTTCGTAAGGGGAACTCGTCAATGAACTTCGGCGTGTGAACTTGAGTTAGTGCTCAAAGGGAAAGCTGGCAAAAATATGAGAGTAAGGACTGCTTTACAATACACCAAATAATTATATGAACATAAGTCCTCAATCCTAAAGTTGCGTTGGAAATCAAATGGGGTCCTATAATACACACTGTGCAATGACTAACCGCCGCACTCAGAGTCGACTTTAATGATTACTTAGTTAAGTATAGATTTTTAAAACAAAACTGCCGCACTCAGACAAGTTTAATAAATTAATTTTAATTGGCATTTAACTAATTAAGTTACATCTCAATAAATGCCAACTAACATTAATTTACTGAACGTCTCTGATTGCGGCAGTTTTGTTTTAAAAATCTATACTTAACTAAGTAATCATTAAAGTCGACTCTGAGTGCGGCCGTAAGACTTATTTTTAAAGGGTTAACTGTGATTACATTTTGATGTGTTCCCTCAGAAAGACTTTCTGACCTTGGCATTGTGCAAACTGCCTTCCATAATTATAATTATCAACGTCAACCTAGAAACTTACTGATAATAATAAAATTATTGTACCTGATGACGTGTTCGGTGAAAACATTTTCAAATTTCGAATTAATTTCAGTAGGGACCACGCTAGAGTGGTTCGCTATAAATTTCCAGTTTCAAGTTTGTATTCTTGCCGAGTTTACGAATCAATGAGTTTAAATACAGAGGACTGGCGTTTGCCGAGGATTACAAGCTGAAACAACACCAATGATTCATACACCGAAGCTGTATTATCCTACAACATAAGTAGGCAGTCCTTATTGTCTTAATAAACGTGCGAAACAAACAGTTGAACAAAAGGAGCAGACGTCTTTATGGCCGTCGTATGTTTATTACGTTACGCAATGCGACTGTTCCTGACAGAACTTTGGCAACGGATGCTGCAGCCTCCGCGCTGCGTCGCTATGATGTAGGTTGGGCTGACGGTCCACTGGAGTGAAGCGGAGCTGTGACAGAGCGATATTAACCTCAAAAACCACGGAATGGAGGTAAAAGAAGAAATCTAGCAATTGCGACCTTAAAAACTACGGAATGGAGGCAGGAGAAGAGATCTATGTGCCGTGGGTACGAGACGTAGATGTGTCGCACGTCACAAAATGATAATAATAATCCTTGGACATTATCTCAGAGGCGCGGCGCCCGGTCCCAAACTAAACGGAACTTGTAACTACTATGGATACCTGATTAGTGATTAATACTTATACGTAAATAATTTGAAGGCTAGGCCTAGTTCCGGCAGCGGATGAATAAAATTGGATACAGGTGAAGAAAACAGAACAGGAAACAACAATTGATTTGACAAAATTATCTAGAAAAGACGAAAAGACGGGGCCAAATTAATAATACTCCATCACGAGTCACAGTTTTGACTTTTAGGATGTTTTAAAGGGTCGGACACTACGCTCTTGTAGTATGGTTGATACATTATTAGCCTATCTCCGCTCTGCTTGAGTGTACGTTGGGCTTTACGGCAGCGTTATACTACGAATTATACGACAGCAATGAAGCATTTATTGCTTAGCTTTCTTCGCCATTTGTTGTTACGGCTGCTACTTCGCATAATTTCTATGTTAGAATTATGGAGTTTTTACATGTAATAAACTATTTAACTGAGATTTGTGTGCTCAGATTATAATCATTTTAAGCTGTCAGTAAACTGGGTTAGTATACACATCGCTATTACTACGGAGACAAAAGCATTGAGCTACTTCATCTTCTAAAGATATTCCATTTAAAAAGAAACCGTTGGATAGAAATATAAATTACTAGAGTGAATACGAAATACTACTTTTGATGATACTTCTGAAGTCAGTTAAAAAGTAGAAAATTGAAACACAAAATATGTTCATCACGTATACGTAAATATTTAAACCCTGATGCAGTGATGGAACCCGCGATATCTTGCGTAGGAGTACGGTTCAGTTACCACACTATGCTTGCTCTTAAACCTTGAAATTTTACTCTTATTGTGCCTAAATTAGTTTCACTTCATAAAATTCTATAATCTTCTTGTAGTCGTAGTTACAATACTAGTAATATGTATTTGCTTTGGTTATAAAATCGTGATTGAAGACTCCGATTCGTTTAATGAACCGCGCAAACAACCATTTCTATAGTGCACCGAAGATCCATTCAATCGCGCCAGACATGCTGGCACCCTGCGCTTTTAGACCTCACGAGTCTCGAGTTTCGATTCAGCAGCCCCCTTAGCCAAGTTGACAATCTAATAAAATAACATACAATATTTATAATAGCACCCCCGAAACTCCCGCCCTTCACAGCTTCCTGCAAGTTTGAACCTCCAAAACCTTTCTTTAGTTGCGCCCGTGCTCGTGGTGATATGATGTCACCAACAAATAGATGTATTATTATATATATGTAGATATGAGTGTGAATGTCTCGCACGTTGCATCCCGTTTGATTACCACCGTGACGACATCTGGCGTGAGTACCTACGTGCGATTAGCAATTCTAAAAACGTGTTCAGGCCATTACGATATTTGTGCTAACAACAATACTTCGCTATTAATAGATTTCATGCACTATTACAGCCATATCATTTAGTAAAGCTTCGGATGTGGCTTTATTGGATGAGATTCGAAAGTTGCATCGCACTAAAGAGAATTTAACACCAAATTGAGAGATCGAGAAAGATGCTGTAGAAAATATTCATTAAAAAAAAAACATACATACAATCGAACATAGAACCTCCTCCTTTTTGGAAGTCGGTTAAAAATTAACGGATAATTCAATTGCTTGAATTTCGGTATTTCATCAGGAATTCTTTGTTCCGGGTTACTTCTTCTTCAAGAATAATGTGAGTTTCTATCAGTGAACATATATTTATAATCGGTACATTATTACCAGAGATTTATGAATAAAAGAAGACCTATAGACAATAAACTTCTTTCTTTTATGATATTACGAGTATTATTTTAGTTGATGTACATTATACATTAATTGAGATTGTTTATACTTATAGTTTATTTTGACTATGCTAGAATTCTTCTAATACCGTATTCCAATACTACCTAGTGCATGCCCAAAAAAATATGTCACGTTGTAGGTATCCCACTTCTGATTACACACAAGCTAGACGTAATCGTATTCACTTAGAAAGTGCTCAAATTTATCGCTCGGGCACACGAACAATTAAGGCGAAGACTAATTAATATAAATTTGTGTTGTCATTCGTCAACGGTCGAACGCGATGCAAACTGAATACACAGTGTCTCTTCTTGCACTTTACACAGACACACGTATTTGTTTTTAATGTAACTGGGAGCAAAAGTTTAGGGCATCCAGATGAAGTCAAAGTGAATCTGGGTCGAGTTTGGTAACATCCTCATTCCTCATCTCTCACACATAATGAAACTGGTGGTAACCCTAGTGTTGCACTTGTGTCTTGTGATTCATGCGGAATGCATGCACTTCTATAAAACTAATTTGTAACACCAGCACTGACCGATGATATCACGCTCCCACGGTGAAATTAAAGGTTGTAGGTTTTCGCTAAAGAACTTCTAAGTTCTATATTACCTACCTAGTTAAACAAAATTCCAGCAAAATTTCGTGTGCTTTTTTTTCTATTTCACTTGACATCGTTTTAATCACTCAATTTGAACACGCGAACTAATTGTTTTGTTAACTAACCAGATGCTCCCAGGTTTGAGTGAACTGTTACACGATTTCCACGAGATTAGTCGCCCTGACAGTTAGAAGGGTCAATTTATACGCTGATTCTCGAGGATACTCAGAGTCGGTACCGGTAAGGGTTTGGCGTGTAACTAAGCAGTGAACACCATCTGTTAGTGTGCAGAATCTGTACACGTAGGTATGTTTCTACCTGCGACGGGTCCAAAGCCTATATTTTTGGAAAGAGACGAAACTATAAATAGTATACTTTTGTTTTGTTTTAATTATTTATTGTTAAGCTGAGGAATCGACTTCGATGTGGCGATAGTTCGAACCGTACAGAAAGTCATAGGCTTCTTTTAAGAATTCCCGAACGAAAGGAAGCGAAACCGTGTGTAACAAACACCTAAACAACTAAGTCTAGAACTTTGAATTTTCTCGTAGCCTTTAGCCATAGGGCAGGCATGCATTAAGGAAGACTTTCTCAGACTCCTAAGAATAAAAACATTTACAAAGCCTTAGGCAGTTAACTAATGGGGAGTAAACATAAGGAGCGATTTTGATTCGTGATTTTCCGAGGAAGGCGGAGAACGGCCAGTGTATGAATAAATTACTCAGCCCTATGATTTTTGCAATTAAGCGTTCAATATTTTGTTATAGTGTGCGAGTATTTGACGTCATCGTTCAGCATTAATACCCTCGGGCCCTGCCCGCCGACCTGTTACAGAACGGCTCTCGAATTCCACAGCGCTTGATCACATTGAGTAACCACACTAATGTAGTTTTATAATAATAATTAAGAATACAAATAATCTTACAAAATGTTATATTTATAAATAATTTCAATATCCCAACTGGCTCACGTCCAATTTTACTATCGTCCATATTACATTTAATATAAAAAATAGGGTGCTTTGCACAAAACGCTATTACATTTTATGACTATAATAAAACCGCGGCGAATGTTTGTTGTGATCGATAGTGTCATTGAAAATATTGTTTGTTTATTTAACCGCGCGTTACAAATTGATCTATGTGTTTACAATATTTATCGGTTTCCATTCAATTAGAACAATCGGTGCGGCAAAGCGATGACTGTTGTGATACCTCACAAAAAAAAAACAATTCATTATCACGATAACCCCGTAAACTCGACGATGTGGGACGAGCCAGCGAGACGCGTCCGTACACGGTGACGCATCGGGCGGGAATGACGAAGCGTTGGCTCCCGACAGTTCTTAATTCAAAATCTCCTCCAGGCTTTGACACCCAAGGCCTTTCAGCCGCGACGCGTTGACGCAAACGAACATCAGTTTATAAAGGGCGATGTAATCATTGCATCTTCAGAGATCACACAATTTGTTATTCGTTTACATTGAATATAAATCTCGGCATCGTTCCATGTGTTTCCGCGTGTAATTGGTTTAACGATCGTTCATTAACGTCGGGGCGAGGACTCGGGTCGCGCTGCTATTGCGTCTGTAGACTTGTTGACTGCACTAAGAAGCGTTGATTGCGTATTACTCTTAATATAATATTATGTATCTCTAGTACACAGTTCTCGACACTAGGTGCAGCTAATAAGTTTTGATCTTTAACATGTGACATTTGATGTTGCAATATAGAAGAACCGCGTATGGAATATTCTCAGGAAATCTTTTGATTAATTATTATTAGTAGTCAATACAAGATCACATTTAACTTAATTTCAAAAAAATTCCAGCCAAGAACTGAACAGGTATTAAAGGGAAACCGAGGGAAGAGGACTATGAAAGCCAAGTTATTACTGAGGAACCATGAGCCACGAGGAGCTAACTAGCGCAATAAGACTGCCATTACCTATTCATGCCTTAACTATTCAAACTCAACCGATCATCATGAAAGTTTTGCGCACCCGCTATCAGGAGTGCAGGAAATGACATAGGGTAGAATTTTATCGTGGAATTCCAGCGGGAACTCCGAAATTAACGCGAGTGAAACCGCGGGGACCAGCTAGTTTATTTTATTAATTCATACCTTTTTCTCGGAAGCCTGTACCAGTATAAAAACTATCATTATCTTACTGAATCTTTCATTCTGCGATTACAATGACCGCAGAGAAAAGCGAGTATGGCATTACGACAAGCATGTGCTGTCCTCTAAAGTCTAATCGACTGGAGGCGTGATCTTATGCGATGTCTGTTTTGTGAGTCAACGTTTGATCAAAAACCTTTTATCGCCCCCAACATCACAGACACAACACGTATTGGACATAACTGGTAAGTCATACGTGGACAACGAGCTCCGCGAGCGTATTGCAAAATGATCTCTATTACCTAATGGTCAAGGTTCAAGGTGGACGCGTGCGTTGGACGGAACGCGAGGCACTCCCAATAAGACGTTTGATATCACGTGTTGGGTTTGTTTAAAGCGACGAACGACGAAACTGGGTTGCGATATCGATATCTCATTACTTTTTATCCAATGTCGCAAACAAATTGATAAAACGGTTTAGTTTATTACGAACTAGCTGTTCCTTGCGGTTTCACTGAATTTAATTTCGGGGTTCCTGCGGGAATTCCAGGATTAAAAGTATCTAACCTATGTCTTTTTCTGTAGGTACGTATGTAACTATGTAAAATTTCATGCGGTTAATTTCAGATTTTCCGCGAGAGTTTGGGGATAGCATCCATGACCTGTGTCCTTTTCTATACCCTTAATAATTCCATGATGATCGGTGAGTAGTTAAGGCGCGAAAGCTAACAACCGAACAAATAAACTCACATTCGCATCTATCTATATTTTCTATCTTAATGAATCGCCAAATGTGTGTAAGCGCATAACTTACAAACGACTGCACCAAATTGGAAAATTGTTTTTTTTTAACCGACTTCCAAAAAGGAGGAGGTTCTATGTTCGATTGTATGTATGTTTTTTTTTTTTTTTTTTTTTTTTTTTTTATGTATGTTCACCGATTACTCGAAGACGGTTGGACCGATTTGGAAAATTCTTTTTTTGTTTGTTAGGGTTTACTCCCAATTAGGTCCCATTGCCACCAAGTCGGGATCTGATGATGGGATCTTGGAGAAATCGAGGGAACTCTTCAAAAATTATAGGCACACCTATAGCGATTTTTGTATTTTTTATAGTAAATCGTTTATTTGCTTTCGGATAGCAAAATTTGAAGAAGTGGAACTGATGATAAAGACCACCGATGGTCATCGGAACTACTCAATAATAGGTATTTCACAGATTCCGATTCGTTAACTTTAATATGGTTTCTAAACAATTTATGCTCGTCACAATGTATATGGTGAAGTGGAACTGATGATGATGTACCAAGAGAACTCCTTAACAATTAACGTCCCTGCGTCGGGAAAAGCAATATTTTGTAAAAGGTGATGAGCAGTTGCCATTAGGCTATTGTAACTTAGAGAAATTACGAACTAAGTCACTTAAAAGCGAAAAATAAACAAAATTTTAACAAAAAAATTAAAACCGACTTCCAAAAACACAAAACTAAAAAACTAAAAATAAAAAGCTAAAAATAACTAAAATACCGATTTAATCCAAAAGACAAAAACACACGTAATATTATTATTGGTTTGTTCTACCACTGATCGGTATGAAGTCGGTGACAAGCCAAATATGGAGGGGGAAGATGGGCTAAGTCGACTCCCGCCACCAGCTCTTCGTGAGCAGAACAACCCAAGTGGGCAGACACCGGCGGGCTTGTCACCGAATTCAAACTGATCAGTGGTAGCACAAACCAATAATAATATTACGTGTGTTTTTGTCTTTTGGATTAAATCGGTATTTTAGTTATTTTTAGCTTTTTATTTTTAGTTTTTTGTGTTCGTTATTGTTAGGACAAGGTTTATATAAAAGAAGTTTGGAGTTCCTGCGGGAATTCCGAAACTCACGCGGGTGAATCTCCGAAACGGTTGGACCGATATTGACGGGACTTTCACTGCTAATTAGCTGTTGTTATAAGGAGTACATTAGACTGCATTGGAGTTCCTGCGGGCATCCCGAAACTCACGCGGGTGAAACCGCGGGGCACAGCTAGTAGGTACATAAAATGAATTGCTGTTCGTTTGTCTCGCCAAAACTCAAGAATGGCTGGAGCGATTTGGCTAATTTTGATCTTGAAATATTTGTGGAAGTACAGGGAAGGTGCCTGCGGGAATTCCGAAACTCGCGTGGGTGAAACCGTGGGGGCACATCTAGTTTATAATAGTAATGATCAATGACGCTGACAGTAGTCAGAGAGCGAGCCCACCTCGCACGAGCATCGTCATTAACCAAGCGCACGAGACGTCCGGCTAAAAATACATCACAACGTCAAAAAAAAGAAACAAAACATTCCCAAGGAAGTTATTTCCAGTTTTAAAACCTGTCGTTTTAAAAATAAAACTAAAGAGATAAAACACAAATAAATCACAGTCTCTTTGAGATCCATCTGATTTAGATCTCTCACGTAGGAACATAACGCGCCAGGGAAAAAGATCGCAAGTCACAGGACGCTATAACTCTCGTCCTGAGCAACTATGGTCAAATCTGCATTGTTTAAGGTCTCCTCACGTATATCGATACACGTTGCGCCCGTCGGGACAGGAATATAATTATGAGAAGAGACCCTTTATCAGAAGCCTCTCTTGAAAGACAGTTCCAATTTCAGGACTACATAGGTGAGTTTACCATATTCGACTAAACTGTCACTTGATCAGGTCAAACTCGCCTAACTAGTCAAGTAATTTAAAAATGTGCTTTTGTGTTTTTCGAGAGAAGAAATGTAGACATAAACATAGACATATCTGAATAATAAATGTGACCAATCATCGTGAAATTTCGCTTGTCAAAGACATAATATTGTACTTTTTGTCTCGGAATTCCCGCGGCAACTCTGTAATAGGTTATTTGACCACTTTTTTTTCTTAAATCAGATAATAAAAAAAGAATAGACACATATATTTTGCTTTTTCAAATTAATGAAAATATACTTGGATGAAGCGCATTAAAGTTTGGGAGTGGGGGCTCGGAACGCGACATTTCGACTCAACGTATCTCTGTTATTTTTTGCTTACGTAAAAAAAGAAAAAATACGTGTCTAAAATTTTTTATGAATCTCCATGACGGGTTAAAAATAAAAATAAACAGTCAAATAGCCTATTAAGGCGGGTGGAACCGCGGGGAAAAGCTAGTAATAATATAATTAATTCGTTCCAAATATTCTCCCGATCGCGTCACCCGCACATCACCGACCTATTTATTTATAACGTCAACTCTGCGAATTGGGGTTATTTTCAAGTGGGATAATATTTATTTTTAAAATAATATATAAAAATCTAATAGTGGAGTGGAGAGCGATAGTGAATCTCAGAGTGGAGAGCGATGTTTATTTTAAGATTGGTATGGAGTGAGTATAAATTAGGTGGATGCAAAATTTGTCGTCACTAACGAGCTGATACGATATTTAAGCACAAAACAAGATCGATGGAGATTTATGTAAAATAGAGTTCTGCAAAATTATAAAGTTGACAACAAAAAATAAGCCGAAACTGACCGATTTGCTATAAATTGCTCTATTTCACATTTCTCTTTGTCGAATTATTTTAAAATTGCTTTTTAGAAAATTCATATTACCTACATTCATATAATAAAGCGAAGCGATAATTCTAATAATGTAAATGCGAATGTGGGTTTTTTTTTTATACTTTCACGTCTTAACTACTCAACTGATCGTCGTGAACTTTTTGCCTACTCGTTGTCAGGGGCACAGAAAAGGACATTACAATTAATGCGGGTGAAACCGCGGGGAACAGCTAGTGTTTGCTATTTTAAATCAACTGTAGACGTCGAAAAAGTCCAAACGAAATGCTTACTAATATTATAAACGCGAAAGTAACTCTGTCTGTCTGTCTGTTACGCTTTCATCACGAAATTTTGCACACACGTTTTCAGGGGTACAAAAAAGGACACAAAGTACTTTTTATCCCGGAATTCTTGCGGAAACTCCGAAACTGACGCGGGTGAAATAGCTAGTAAACAGCTAGTCTATAGGTACTATAATAAAAGAGTAGAATCCGCGATTCTGTACATTGAATATTTTTAACAAAAACTGACAGGGAGCGATAAAAGAAGAGTATTCCAACCGCAAAAAAAGGGTTCTTAAAAATATTTTCTGTCTGTCTGTCTGTTCGCGATAATCTCTGAATCTACTGAACGGATTTTCATGCGGTTTTCACAGGTAGTTTAAGCTTAGCCTGGAGCTACATATAGGTTTTGTTTCATTGAAATCGGATGTCGGGAAATGACCTTTCACGCTGGTGAAACCGCGGGGCACAGCTAGTACTATAATAACTAGTCAACAAGCAAGCTCGAGAAATTATTAGGCGATTCAAGCGAACACAAACTGTTAACATTTGATACGACCTCGCCGAGTTGAAGTTTAGCAACAGATGACACACATGTACCTACTAGGCTTTTCACAATCCAACCGATCGACCAATTTGCATAAAATGTGTAGATTCAAACGAAGGATATTCAAACGCTCGTATAATAATAATTTGTGCTTTCATAATATTATTACGTAAGTAATCCTTACTAATATTATAAATACGAAAGTGAGTTTGTTTGTTTGTTACGCTTTCACGTCTCAACGGCTCAACCGATCATCGTGAAATTTTGTATTCACGTTGTCAGGGGTACAGAGAAGGACATAGACTACTTTTATCCCGAAATTCCCGCGGGAACTCCGAAATTACCGCGTCTGAAACCGCGGAGAACAGCTAGTAAAAATATAAATTTAATGAATTACAAACACTGATACCAAATCTTAACAAAAAAAAAACAGATTTTCATGCGGTTTTCGCCAAACAGAAGGAAGATCGTTGGCGTGGGAGGCGTTGATGATTCAGTTGGTCAGGCCGTCAGGAATCAGGACATGTAATTTTATAAGTCCAGTAGGTACGTATAGAAAAAAAAATTAAATCGAACCTAATTAAAGAACCGTCCGTTTAATAAATTGCGCAAGCGCATAATTAGTAAGTAATTAATTTATCAAACGCGATAACGAGGCTGCGGAGCGCCGACCGACCGCTGCGATACTTCGCCACCCGCCTGCCATGCACGTACACGTCACAAACGATCCGACGCGACGATACGATATCGTGGCGTGTGTGCGATAAAAACTATCGTAACACAAAGTATTTTTTTTAACCACTGAACAGATAAACACAAAAACTGAAACTTGTAAAAGTAGTGTTGTTTATAAATAGTTTTTTAATAAATGCACAAATGAGTTTATTTAGTTGTTTGTTACGCTTTCACGCCTTAACAACTCAACCGATCAAAGTAAAATTTTGCACACACGTTGTCAGGGGTACAGAGAAGGACATAGAGTACTTTATATCACGGAATTCCCGCGGGAACTCCGAAATTAACGCGGTTGAAACCGCAGCGAACAGCTAGTAGATAGTTAATATTGTTTATTAGTTCTAGCTACTAAATAAATATATTTGTAAATAATAATTTGTATCTTATCATTGCGTTGGTATGCCTTATGTCGTAACGTGTAAAGCCAGCTTCTAACAGCTAGATTGAAGCTAAACAACAGTGTGACTGAGCCGTTTTCGACTGAGTTGTATCTATCTATCTGCATCGCGGCGACCTTGTCCCAATTAATTCTAGTTTTAAAGTTTCACTCGTTAAGGTAATTAATTACTCACAGTAGGTAAAATCTAAGTATACCTGTTAGACAAACACAATATCTAAGAAGGATATTTCGATACAATTATGTTTTTAACGGCACATTATTTTAACAAACTACAGGCAGATAGGAATACGAAAGTTGCTTCACACGTGCATGGTGCCATTAAGTTTTATTCTTTGAATTTTAATGTAAATATTTTTGGCTACCTATTCTAAATGTAGTCAAAGATAGATTCAAATCCAAATTGTTTATTTTATAACCAAATTTATTTTTAACCGACTTCCAAAAAGGAGGAGGTTCTATGTTCGATTGTATGTATGTTTTTTTTTTTTTTTTTTTTTTTTTTTTTTTTTTTATGTATGTTCACCGATTACTCGAAGACGGTTGGACCGATTTTAAAAATTCTTTTTTTGTTTGAAAGGGTATACTCCCAATTAGGTCCCATTGCCACCAAATCGGGATCTGATGATGGGGTCTTGGAGAAATCGAGGGAACTCTTCAAAAATTATAGGCACACCTATAGCGATTTGGGTATTTTTGATAGTAAATCGTTCATTTGCTTTCGGAAAACAAAATTTGAAGAAGTGGAACTGATGATGAAGACCACAGGTGGTCATCGGAACAACTCAAAAATAATACGTATTTCACGGGTTCCGATTGAAGCGATTTCAAAAATTGTTTTTTTGTTTGAAAGGGGATACTCTCAAATTGATTCCATTGTCACCAAGTCGAGATCTGATGATGGGATCTTGGAGTAATCGAGGGAACTCTTCAAAAATTATGAGAACACTTATAGCGATTTTTGTATTTTTTATAGTAAAACGTTTCTTTGCTTTCGGAAAGCAAAATTTGAAGAAGAGGAACTGATGATGAAGACCACAGATGGTCATCGGAACTACTCAATAATGGGTATTTCACGAATTCCGAATCGATAACTTTAATATGGTTTCTAAACAATTTATGCCCGTCACAATGTATATGGTGAAGTGGAACTGATGGTGATGTACTAGGAGAACTCCTCAACAATTAACGTCCCTGCGTCGGGAAAAGCAATATTTTGTAAAAGGTTATGAGTAGTTGACATTAGGCTATTGTAACTTAGATAAATTACAAACCGACTCGCTAAAAAGCAAGAAATAAACAAATTTTTAACAAAAAAAATTAAAACCGACTTCCAAAAACACAAAACTAAAAAACTAAAAATAAAAAGCTAAAAATAACAAAATACCGATTTAATCCAAAAGACAAAAACACACGTAATATTATTATTGGTTTGTGCTACCACTGATCGGTATGAAGTCGGTGACAAGCCAAATATGGAGGGGGAAGATAGGCTAAGTCGACTCCCGCCACCAGCTCTTCGTGAGCAGAACAACCCAAGTGGGCAGACACCAGCGGGCTTGTCACCGAATTCAAACCGATCAGTGGTAGCACAAACCAATAATAATATTACGTGTGTTTTTGTCTTTTGGATTAAATCGGTATTTTGTTATTTTTAGCTTTTTATTTTTAGTTTTTTAGTTTT
Organism: Zygaena filipendulae; assembly: GCA_907165275.2. Classification (NCBI taxonomy): domain Eukaryota; kingdom Metazoa; phylum Arthropoda; class Insecta; order Lepidoptera; family Zygaenidae; genus Zygaena; species Zygaena filipendulae. The sequence goes on from OU015676.1 coordinate 456,499, forward strand.
GTGTTTTTGGAAGTCGGTTTTAATTTTTTTTGTTATTAAAAATATGATTACTTATTGGACATTTTTTTAAAATAATTAAATTGTTATTATATATACGCACTTGTGCCAGGATCTCCAGCTCTTCCATATCGATGCAGATGAATGAATGAATATAATAATATCTGGAACTACTCAACGGATTCTTCAAATTCTTTCAGTTTCAATGATTTTTTATTTATGTGAAGGAAGCTCCATTATCTCAGTTTCAAATGATAGATACTAACCTTTAGGAGTTTCCGCGGGAGTCCGGTAATTCAGGCGAGAGTATATTGTTAAGCCCGCTCCATATTCACGCGCGAATCTTGCGAGAACGCGAGAAAACTATGAGAAACGGAGAACATCGGCTCCACACTCACGTTCTCGCGGTCTTCTCGGGTTCTAGCAAGATTCTCGCGCGAATGTGGAGCGGGCATTGGTGTAGATATCGATTAAAGACGACACAAGCTAGTGGGACCTATGGGATTTAGTAGACCTGTGTGTTGGGAAATGTCTTTTAATTTATTGTCCCTCGTACTATTATAATTCGACGGATTCGAATTTAATTAGCGGTTAACAAGCGCTTAAGGAAATGTCCAATTATTATGAGCTGAACGGCCGCGCTGCATAAACGAAACGCACATGACAAAATGATGTATTTAACCCTTTCATCGCCACGTTTTATTTGTAGCTTAAATTAGTTAAGTTAACAATTAACATGGCCATTACCTCCAGACCACACGCTTCTTATCTACCTATCATTTAATCTTATAAATCTGGACATGAACAGTGTATGGTCGGATCTCAACATCTACCAGACTACTTTTTAACACTAAAATAAAGTAGTTTATGAAAAAGTAGTTAAACATACTTTATAACACTAAAATACTAAGTAAATATTATATAATTTTTGTGTTAAAAATAGTTTGGTCGGATGTTGAGATCCGACCATAATATTATCCGACCATAATTTCATGTACAGAACTATATAAAAGACAGTACAGTGGTTTGTTAGTTGGTATTACGGGGATGGCGGTAAAAGAGTTAACGTATTCAACATTACTACTTATGTACACAGCATACAGCAGCGGAATTATGACATTCGTTAGCTGAAGGTTGCACGGAGGCCTTTGGGATTGTTGTTTCGGTGTTTTCGCTGTTAGCTTAACATTCTTTTGACTAAACTTACAAGTCGAAGTATGAACACAAATTAAATAAATTAGCATATTAGTAATTACATTATACTTAAATTATTATTATAAATTTGTTACGCGTCCATTTTTTTTTTGTCATACGAGACAAACGGGCAAGTGGTAGGTACACCTGATGGTAAGTGATTACCGCCGCTCATGGACATCTGCAACACCAGATGCAGGTACATTGCTGACTTGGAATGAGGATGGAACTGGGACAGCTTATCTATTTGGATAGGATAACTAGTCAACCGAACATCATTTTGCATGCACGTTTTCAGGACTACAGAAAAGCACATTAGAAACTTTTCATTCAGGTTTTCTCGCGGTAACTTCGAAACTAACGCGGGTGAAACCGCAGGGTACGGTTAATTAATATAATCCTACAAATATTATAAATGTGAAAGTGTGGATGTTTGGATGTTTAGATGTTTGGATGTTTGTTACTCAATCACGCCAAAACAGCTGAGCGGATTTGGATGAAATTTGGCATGCACGTTGTCAGGGGTACAGAGAAGGACATAGGGTACTTTTTATCCCGGAATTCCCGCGGGAACTCCGAAATTATCGCGGGTGAAACCGCGGGGCACAGCTAGTAATATTATATTCTTTTCTCCGTGGATCCGTGTTTTACATTCATTGGATAGGTGTGCAAATACACAGAGCGGCGTTACGTAAGTATACTAATTTATGGGCATACATCAGAGACCTTTTGATGCGATCATATTATATTATGCCTAGTTGTTTGGCTTTACGTAAGTACCTAAATAATGTGCGAAGGGAGTGCGTACGAATGCGTTAACTAGCTCACTAATAATGTATGAATGGCGAAAGTTTATAACGCGACGCTGCGCTAGCTATAATATTAGTAGGCTTTGCGTTGGTAAAATAAATTTAATTTAAAATCTGAGAATTTGACATTTGACACACTGAACAGCGATGATTTAAAATGTAATAGTTAAGTATCAGTTGTCATCAAGCTCTGCTAATTTGGGACCAGGTGGCAACCATGGTGATGTCCAAGCATAATTTGATCATCATGAGATTTAGAACATATCGACCGATTGCTCGATATACATATATCTCTGTACATGCACTCGATTTGATCGTAACACGTAACGTAACGATGCGCGATGAGCGCGAGACGTGTGAACGGCCGGCAAGGCCATCCGCAGCCGCGCATCGGTGTGTTGAAGGCAAACTGTTGTTGATACAATTAACATTACATTATATACAATACGTCTTATTATAGTTATGTATACTAGGCGTGCCCCGTGGTTTCACACGTGAATTTCGGGGTTCCCGCGGGAACTCCCTGATAAAAAGTACCCTATTTCCTTTCTTGTACCCCAGACTTGATTGTATTACGTAAAATTTCATGGCGTGAAAGCGTAAAAAACAAAATCAGATTCGCATAATTAAGTATAATTAGGTAAGGATTATTACAAAGATGCCATGTCTATCTGTACATCGTATACGTATGGTATGAATCCCACAACAAACACAATATAAAAAAGGTCAAGTTCCAACCCAAAAAGATGCGGCCAAGTGACCGAGTTTTGGTACTCTTATCTAAGACATTTGTGATTCAAACCGTATAGACAACGTATTCTTGCTATTATAAACGTGAATGTGATTTGTTACGCTTTCACGCCGTAGCTACTCAACCGATAATCATGAAATTTTGTATATATGTTTGCGAGGGTATTGAGGAAGACATAATATTACGTAATTTTTATCCTGGAATACCCGCGAGTGCACCGAAATTAACGCAGGTGAAATCGTGGGGTAGTCTATAGTTACTTACCTATATTATAGAGAAGTAAAGTTTGTATATTTGTAAGTTTGGATGTACAGGATTATCTCTGGAACTACTCAGGTGATTCTAAAAAAAGATTTCACCGATAGAAAACTTCAATATCCCTGAGTGAGATAAGACACATTTTAAAAGTCCCAAAATTCATTCGAGTCAAACCGGGCGGCAGCAGCTGGGTATTAAATTTAAGATTTATTAAACCTTTTTTTGTTTGGTTAACAATAAAGAGTTGTCTATGCCTACTAATATTCTCCTCACAATCAGCGCTAGATTCCGGTGTTGTTTCTATTATGATTCACCATCTTGTTTTAGCTCCAATGTTACGTTTTACTTCTGTTTGACCTTTATTATGACAACGGTTTGTTTTCGGCAGCGGATCCTAATTAAACATCTCTCCTACGACAATAATATACACAACAAACGAGAATTGGAAAAGTCTGGTTCGGCGATTTGCATTTCCTTTATAACTAGATAACTATTGTATGTATTGTATGACCCGATTGGCGCAATGGTCACCATGCCTGCCCGCTAATCAAGAGGTTCCGGGTTCGATTCCCGGTGGGGGTGGACTTTGTGTGATGAACACAGGGTTCCATTTTCCAGTCTGGGTGTGTATATATATATATATATCTATAGTATAACATATATGTAATAATATGTAATATATACCACATTTGCTTGGTTTCCACGACACAAGCTTATAGCTTAGTGTGGGATCAAGTAGATCTGTGTGTTGTGAAGTGGATTATTATTATTATTATTATACTTAGGCGCCTTTGACTATCTCTTCCTCTGTATTCTATTACCTATGGGGCCTGCTTTGCCAAGTCGACAATTTATACTCGTTATTAATAGATATCTATAGATAGATATATAATGTATAATAGAAAACTTTTAAAGGAACGAATCGTCACGTCAAGTGGTGACGTAAAACTGGACTATTGTAGATAGACTGTCAGCTAAGGTGACAGGTGCGTAGTTAAAATAGCTAGTTATAGAATACTAGCTGTCCCGCGCGGTTTCACTCGCGATAATTTCGAAGTTCCCGCGGAATTGTTCCATACAAACTTTGGAACCCCTTTTCATCCCCTTAGGGGTTCAATTTTCAAAAATTCTTTATTATCGGATGCCAACGTCATGCAAAGAACACACCCTCCAAGTTTCAGGTCTCTACGATCAGCGGTTTAGGCTGTGCGTTGATCCATCAGTCATTCAGGACAAAGCATTTTATATGTATCTAGATAGATTATAAATAACTAGTTTTGCCGCAAATTAATCGAAATTAAGGGTTCCTCTTTGAATGTGTGTTAGTTAAATCAGTTCATTTTTATTACGGTCATATTAATACGATCAAGTAAGTTTTATTACAATTTTTCTGACTCCGCAGGCATTCATTATTTGAAATAACTTCAGCTACAGATTAAAATTAGTCAAATCAAAGATTTACCCAAATACCTAGAACTAAATTTATCTACAATATTGCAAAAACGCTACCCTAGAAAGTACGGAACGCTGTTAACTCCACAATCCCCCTCTCTCTCGATAACTTAAATTCAACTTGTACATCTATCTTCAAAAGAATAAAGGGACCTTTCACAGAGCGAGTTATCGACTCGATTAATTGGAGTGAAAAAGGACGGCCATTGTTGAGGCTATATAGGTCATAGACTCGTAGCCCACGGGCGGGCACCGGGCAGGCGCCTGCCAGGCAACCGCCGGCTAAACATCGCTGCCGATATCATTCCTTTGAGTTCGATTTCGAAAGTCACGCGCTGATCACGTGAACATTTTCAAAACGTGGTCTTGTTCAAAACCCGACGGCCGACTTATGCTGAACTGGGCGCCTTTTTGGCGCAACTCAATTGGGTATTCTCCAGGGTATGAAAATCAAAATACTAATTAGTCCGTCATTTAGAAAATAAAAAAATAATAGACACGTACCTACTTTTTGCTTTCTCAAATTAATGAAAATAAACATAGATAAAGCGCATTAAGGTTTAGGGTGGAGGACTCGTGACGTCAATATTCACTATAAGCCCCGTACAAACTGCGCTGGGTTGTGACGTCACGCGAAATTTCAACTCAATGTATCGCCGTTATTTTTTGATTACGTAAAAAAAGAAAAAAATACGTGTCCAATATTTTTTACTAATCTGCACGACAGACAAAAAAAAATTGTCAAGTAGCCAATTGTGTTTTAGGTTTAAGTGTTTGCATGTTTTGTGCGTTGTGCCAAATAGTTATTTTCAATTTCAATTCAAGACACTCACGCTAGAAAATGACCCAAAGTAAATTGTACCCAACAGGATTACGAGTTTAGTGCACTGACCTCAAAATTCATCGAAAGATCGAGTTTTAATTGTATCTACCTATATCGGGCGTACAATGAAAACTGGACCTCATTTTCTTGAACTGTGTTTGTGTCAAAACCACGCGGTACAGTTTGTATGTACACGTATCAAGAGCGATGATGCTGCCCTCGGTTTTACTGGCATGAATTTGTCCTCCCCGAAATGTCTTCTTTGAACGCCACAGTGCAAAGCCTTTTTATAGCCGACTACCCAATTATTTAGGTGCACAAAAATCATATTCCATCGATCCGATGCGAAGTGAAAGAAGGACGAACGAACAAACACAATTTCGTACTTATATATATATATATATACCTACATAATTTTTGTAGATTTATCTATGCTTGGAATAGAATATTGGCCACTGAACTTTTAGTTCACATCGAACACAAAGTGAGAAGCGAAGTGAACTCTGTAATACAGTAATACACTGCCCGGTCACAGTAACACCGAGCAACTAGGTACTTACCTATGCACGCATGACCTCAAAACGCTAGCACAACAATACGACTCTCATATTTTAACATCCTGGTCCTAAAAATGCGCGACGCGAATCGCAGTTCAAAGGACTTATGGATTTATGGCTTTAGGTGGTTTAAGAAATAGATGAGATTTTCTATGTTCTAGCTAAGTAGATTTGGTACAAAAATATAATATTTCTGGGAAATATTATGTAGACAAACATACTTACTTCAAATACATATTATGAAATAACGATCCATTCTTTAGTTTTGTATGTGTTCAGTTCACGGTTATAGAATGTCAACTAGGCTAAGGGGGTTGGCTGCCCAATGTCCTTCTCTGTGTTGCTGACAACATGTCTGCAAAATTTCATGATGATCGGTTGAGCCGCTAAGGCAACAAACAAACATACTCACTTTCGCATTTATAATACATATTAGTAAGGATTACGTTGTCTTATCTGAGTTTGTTTGTTTGTGACGCTCAACCAATCACCATGAAATTTTGCATATACGTTGCCAGGGGCACAGAAAAGGACATAGGGTACTTTTTGTTCAGGAATTCCCGCGGGAACTCCGTTTACGAGGGAACAACTAGTGCTTAAATATAATAAAACTATACATATTTTTATAACAACCGCTAATCGCGTCGCTGAGTCCGTTTCTCGCTTTATGTGTTAAAATTGCATAAACAGTCTAAGTGCTTGGCTGGGTCATTAGTGCATAGCTGTCCCCAACAGAACAATCGCTCGTTGCGGCCTCATATAACTTAAGGTTTATTTGTAACTCATCAAGATTTATCTGTTAGCTGCGAGTAGGGTTGCCAACCATGTCTAATAGCATTTACGTATTTGCGGGAAATTTACAATCAAAATGCTGGACACGACTATAAAAAAGCGACAGCTGTCAAAATACACGAGAAATACATTAAAAATTATTATCTTTAACAACAACTAGCTACGCATACTTCTGGTCTAAATGCGTTGCAGTTCTTTGTGTCAAGCACGATTATCGCTAGAGTGAAATAAAACGGGCTTTCACGTCTCGCACGTCCCTTTCTCGGGAATCGGAATGCATATTCTGAGTTCTGACATCATGCTTCTTGCGGGACAATTGGCAACCCTAGTGAGAGGTCTCCGCTGTGACCGTGGGTTGGTGCAAATAGCTAAATATAGCGGGACGGTCACCATCCATGTTAGAACTAACGACACGGTGAGATAATCATATCTATATATTATATAATTATATAATCTATCTATAAAAATTATTTGTACTGAATGACTGATGGATCAACGCACAGCCTAAACCGCTGATCGTAGAGACCTGAAACTTGGAAGGTGTGTTCTTTGTATGACGTAGGCATCCGATAAGAAAGGATTTTTGAAAATTCAACCCCTAAGGTGATGAAAAGGGGTTGCAAAGTTTGTATGGAACAATTCCGTGGGAACTTCGAAATTATCGCGGGTAAAACCGCGCGGGGCGGGACAGCTAGTTATGAATAAAATTTTAGTTCAATCTTTGTTTTGTTTGTTTACTCGTATGTCCATCAAAAGACAACCAATTCGATTCGATTCAATTCCATATTCAAATTATGTTTCGTTTTCTATTAACGACCAGTCGTCTGTGGAGGGTATAATAATTATACCATGGTGGTGGAGAAGTAATCAAGGGCAATACAAAACGACAGGTGTAATCTACAAAGGTGTGTTATGGGTAGTAGCAAGCTCAAGCATTATTATTATTATTGCTTTTTCTAAACAACACAGCTTCCAGAAAGGGAAACAAACCCGCAAAGTCAACATTAGTTTACAACTTTACACAATGCCATCGCGTCCCTCCTCTCAAAGCTAATTGGTTTTAATTGATCATAGTACAGCGCCTCGTGAACTGTTATAACTATTCCACAGTCAAATTGCTTTCTACGAGTGTCGAGTAGGTACAGTCGAGTCAATGAATTATTTTAGAAAGTTAAGGCCTTTCCACCATTATTTCTTTTGTACAAGGGTAAAAAAGGCGCGGCGGTCGGCGGAGGGAAAGTGCATAGGGCTCGTAGGAGCGTACACGCATATTGCCCCACTTACCGGACTTGAGTCAGGTGTAGCGTCACACGTCAGGGTAAACAAGTTATGTCACAAAAGTGTTTACCCCTGACTCTAGGCGTTTGCTATGTACGTGTACCTATAGCTACAAAAATATTTCAATATTGACAGAGAAAATAACTATATTATTATTATTTAAACCTCTATTTTTATAAGTATCACTCGAAACATTGAAAAAAAAAAATTCTTCGTTCATTCGGTATAAAAAACAATGGTTTACGAATAATGTCGTTGACTGTACCTACGGAAAAGTTCAATGCTACCTCTTCACAAGCGTATACAAGTAATAAAATGGATTGCTCGAACACATCGGGGCAATTTGGATCGCCTGTGAAAACGTCATTTGGTTCGTCTACGGAGTACGGAGCGGCAATAAAAATTTGAATGGGCGAACGTCAAATGGTGTACTATGTTTCGTCCACGACTACCTATTTCAAATATGATGAAAAATAAATAATCAAGACCTGCAGTTAGCTTGGCGCACACTGGACACAGATATTAATACGCATAATAAGTCAATGTTGTTCGTCTATCTGTCCGTTAAGTAGATAACAAAAAAATAATAGACAAGTTTATTTTGCTTAAAAATTATTTAGTTATAAAATACTTAATTAGATCGCATGGAAAGGAGTGGGGGATCGTGACATCATAACACCTTAAGCACTGTACCGGAGACCGGAGTGACGTCACGCGACTTTTTGACTCAATGTATCGCGCATTCGCGCCGTCATTGCATGATGTTCATTTTGTGTTTGTGGTATGTCGAGCCAGTATACAAATGTGTGGAGGACTCCCTCGGTTTGCTTTGGCCTCATCAGATCAGATGAGACCAGCGGTTGAGATTTTTCGCATGTTCTATTGTCAATCCCATTGGCTATTGGTATCAGTTCTTCATCATTAACAGCATAAACGTTCCTAATCAATTATCCATCCTTTATCTATGTAGGTACATCCATACTTCCATACTAATAAATATTAGTATTATATATGCGAAAGTAACTCTGACTATCAGTTACCTTTTCACGCCTTCATTACTCAACCAATAATTATAAAAAATTGCATACAAGGTACAGAGAAGGACATAGGGTACTTATTATCCGGGAATCCCCGCGGGAACTCCGAAACTAACGCGGCTGAAACCGCGGAGAACAGCTAGTTGGATAATACATTGTCAAGATTTGTCTAACAATGAGTAGAGCTTTTTTACGCCATACATCGTTTCTTGCGGCTCGAAAAATGACAAGTGTGCGTGTTGGTAACTATAAACACGGGCCCCGACTCGGCCCGCCGCCGTCGCAATTACCACCAGCGAGGCTTGGTGTCAGGTTTCATTCATCACCAGGCGGCGGGCGCGCGCGCGGGTCAACAATGCCCTCTCGCGACCACAGTAGGGTGACCGTGCGTTGTAAAGGGCTAGGGAGTTTTATGTTTTACTAGCTGTTTCAGTTTTCACCCGCGTTAGGTAATTTCGGAATTCTTATGCCTGCACTACATTATCGCCGATGATCGTTGATCGTGTGATCGGCGATAATGTTGACACCTCAACGCAACCACAGGTGATTCCCTTTGATGCGTGCCCAAAAACCGACAATTCACGGGTCGCAGGCGATCATAGACGATGGTCGGCGAGTACAGCCGAGTACGCCCTCTACACTATCGTGCTCGCGCATAATCGTCTGTACTCAGCGATAAAGCGCTTATTACGCTTAACCACAGATACTACTACCACAGATAATACTATACTACTAGGTATTTGTCAGACACCAATTTAGGAAATCAGAAGGTGTAAACGTTGCGTTGGTTTCAATTTAGGATCAGTGAGTGTGAGAGAGAGAGAGCGAGTGATCACACTACTCTAAATTGTACCATAAATCGACTAACTTAGAGTACATTTTGGAGTAGTGTGATCACTCGCTCTCTCTCTCTACTCACCTATCCTAAATTGGACACCTTCCGATTTCCTAAATTGGTGTCTGACAAATTGTAAAGTGTAATAAAGTCTTTAATTTAGTGGAGCCATTATACAAAACTACCCTATGTTCATTTCTGTACCCCTCACCACTTGGTGATTGAAATTTCATTTTCATGATGATCAATTGATTATTTAAGGCGTGAATGCGTAACTAACAAAAAAAAATTCACGTTCGCATTTATAATAGTAAAGGATATACGTAGTAACTCTCCGCTTGTACGGGCCTTACATTACCTTAACACGCTTCTCGCATCGGTTTCCGAATGTGATTTTTTTCTGCCAGGTGGTGGATGTGTGTGCGTAATGAGTGCTCGAGGTAGGTATTGTTAGAAGATAAATGTTTCTAAAATAAAGTGTCTGAGATTTCTTTATTAACCCTGGCTTATTCTAGCGACGGTTTTCAAATTGTTATTGATTTCATAGTGCATTTTTGCGAATTATTATCTGAGAGTGTGTAAGACGACTACAGGTTTCACCTGACATCGCATATTTTTTAAAAATTCGGGAAGTTTATAAAGCACCTTTTCATCAAGCTATTATTCATTTTGCTTGCGGTGTTCAAAATTCAACAAAGTGCCTTATTCCCACAACTGCGTGGTCACCCTAACTAAACGCTAACGCTTTGTTTGTAGTAAGCGGGCACTCGCTAAACGCATGTGTCGGTGTGGCTACACGCCGTGAAGGCCTGAAGGGCAATAACTATGGGGACTAGCCGGCGAGCGGCGCAGCATCGAAGCAGTTCCAACACAAACAATACATCTAGATAACTTCATGCCTGACTCTAATTGTGTAAAAAGTAAAAACTAAATTTAATTTGCAAATACAGGTGAAACAAACGTAATTACGTTAAAGAAATGCATTCAATTGAGATGTAAAACTGTAAAAACTTATATTGCACCAACATATCCTTATTATTATATTATACATATATCTTAATATATATAAATCACGTGTCACGTTATTTGTCCGCGATGGACTACGAAACTAATGAACGGATTTTGATAAAATTTTATAACCGTTTATATTATGGTCCAACTTAAAAGATGGGTAGTTTTTATCCCGGAATTCCCTCGGGAACTGAAGGACAAAGAGTAGTTTTTCCCGCAACCTCCGCGGGACCTCCGGTACAAGTTTTTGTACCGGAATTCTCGCGGGATTTGGGACAGAATGAAATCGCGCGGGACAGCTAGTTATATTATATATATTATATCCTTATCATTGAAAAAAGTACAACACACCCCCCTCTGATTACAAAAAATGTTTTTTTATGTATTAGTCATTGAATTGATAAGTGGTGATTAGAACATTATCTGAACAAAATAAATGGATAGACTCTACCCTTCTTATGTAACAATTTGCTTCTCTATTTTGGCAACTATTTACATAGTGTCTATGCGCACAAATGCACATCGTCACACTAAACTACTGGACAAATTAAAATGAAGCATAAAATATTGTCAGTTTGTAAAGGTAAGTATGAGATGACTGAAACGTTCTTAAACTTTGTTGGAGTTGACTTGAAAAAAAGATTGTTACAGCATTTGTTAAGCAGTTGTGGCAAAACAGTTAAGACGTGTGACTATTAACCATTTGGACATGGGTTTGAGTCACAGTTTGTCTTACTTACTCAGGACATTGAAGATATCTTGAGGGAATCCAATAATATTATGTTAATTGATGTTCTATGTTAATATACCTATTACAAAACAGAATAAGATAATTTAACTATTGCATCTACAGAAATGTGATATTATTAGAAACCAAAATTTAAATTTAGTTTTCTAGATAGGTAATATTGATAAAAGTTCTTGCATTTTAACTACAACTTTAAGACAATGAAAAATTATAAAATGAAGAATCTAAACCACACATGAAACTGCAATACAAATATTAGGTGCAGACAGGCAGGCAAGCAACTTCAGAAAGTCTAATGCAGCTTTATTGTTAAATAAAATAAGGACATCCTTAGAATTTAATACCTATTTGTCTATTTTTTGCACTTTCAGAGATCTCCATACTGATCACTTATAATTTTACATCCTGTATGCATTATAGAAAATATTGTAAATGAAATTGTATGTTTGTTTATCCTCTACATTCGGTGCCAGTTTTTACATGTTCATTTTAATTTCTGTATATTTATGAAATCTTATTTGTGTATTATTTCTTTTTTATTTAAACATTTAATTTATTAAATTTATTTTCCTGATGGATCAAGTTATCCTTTGATGAGTTTACATGATGATTTAATTTAATTTCTAATTACATAATGTGAATTAAATGTAATCTATGTTCTCCTACACCATTAGTACAATAGGGATGTTGACTACTATTGAAAATCAAAATTCTAATTAGTCCGACAGTTAGAAAATAAAAAAACAATAGACACGTATTTTTTGCTTTTTTAAATAAATTAAAATATACAGAGATAAAGCGCATTAAAGTTTAGGATGAGGAGGTCGTGACGTCACTAACCGCAAAACCGCCATACAAATTGTCAGAATAGTGACGTCACGAGAAATTTCAACTGAATATATCGCCGTTATTTTTGATTACGTAAAAAAAGAAAAAATATGTGTCCAATATTTTTTAAAAATCTACAAGACGGACTAAAAAATAAAAATTAGTCAACATGCCCATTGCAATGAAACTTTAGTAGGTTGTTTTGGTTCATTGATAGGACACTACAGTAACCTGAGTGACAAAGAATACTTTTTCTTGCAGAACGTTTTTCCCCATAGGGAAAAGCTTGTTCATAATTATGTGCAATTGGAGCATGGCATAAGACAGCACAATAATCATTTCATCATTTCAATACAAGGAGTTCTTTAGGGAATTCTTTAATGAAGTTGTGTAACAGTAATGCTGAACAGAAGTAGGTATCTTATAAACACAATTTCTTTAAGTACTTGGACACAATATCATCTGATAATAATATGATTTGTGTCATGTATGTCACACTGTACGCCAATTGGTCTATTGTTAACACACACACTTAGACTTCATACTCAAATAATATAGTCAGTTTAATAGATAAAATCGATCCATAGCTTGATAAATCTATACCTATTATTATATTATCCTACTAATATTATAAACGCGAAAGTTTGTAAGAATGTATGGATGGATGGATGTTTGTTACTCTTTCACGCAAAAACCACTGAATGGATTTAAATGAAACTTTAAAATAATATAGCTTATACATCAAATTAACACATAAGGTACTTTTTATCCTGGAATTCCTGCGGGAACTCTGAAATTAATGCGGGTGAAACTGCAGGGCACATCTAGTATTTTATATTATTTGCATACTTAAATAAAATGAAGTGTCTGTTTGTAATTTAAAATTAACAGCTTTTCATTAAATGCATATGAAATTATATATATATGGTTCTTAACTACATCAAAAACTCAATTTAAAAAAATATCGCTGTCTGCCTGTTTATTCCGGGTAATCTTTGAAACGGCCGGACCGATCTTGACGGGACTTTCACTTGTAGATAGCTAGAGTTATAAGTACAGAGTAAATTAGGATACTTTATATCCCAGAATTCCTATGGGAACTCTGACATTAACGTGGGTGAAACCGAACGAAACAGCTAATCTACACAATCAATCTTAAATATGTTCCAATTGGGAAATTGCTGTATTACCAATATTATAAATTGATCAAAAAATTTTTTTACTTGTACCTACCTATCATGTGAGACAAGGTGAAAAACAAATAGAAATAAAACAAAACTACAATTGGACGCAGATAAGCAATACTGTGTTAACCCACACTGGAGGAATTTTGAAGATATCATGTTTTAAATTTATAGCGCAATTTTGTATCAACATTATTTTATGTTCAATATTTTTTTACTTATTTAAACAATGCATTAAAGTAAACACATAATAAAAAACGTTCTCTAACTCTCAATAAATCGTTCTGAATCAATAACTTAATTTTATGGGTTAACATGTTATTGCTTATCTGCGTCCAATTATGGATTATATACCTTATCCAATAAGAAAGTTGTTAGTGTTCATATAAATCTATTAAAATATAATTATCACAAACATAGAACAATAAATATCTAATCAAAATTGATCATACTATTTTCCAAAACCTAATATTATGTATATTAGATAGATACTTGGAACTTGGCAGACACACTGCAGTGTGTCCCACACACAAAACACTAACTCTCTAAGCACATCCAGCCTTTCCACTCATTTTAATGTGGTAATAAAATAGAAAAAAGATGACAAAACATGAACTGGGTACATAATTAAACTACTACTTCATAAATTGCATAAAAGTGTGATGTCATGAACCAGAATACTACCCACACAAGAATTAGGTATAGAGGTCCTTTTAATTAGTTCACGAACGACCTCCAATAACATTGTCGAATATAGTGTGCTACTGTTGTGTTCTAATCGCTGGAAAACAGAAAGTCGCCTGCCATAATATGTAGCCAGAACAAAACATAACAAAGATCCTTTCAAAAACGAATCGGGGAGGCACTTAGCATCCAAACTTAGCGGTTTCTTCCTCTTACCTACGATGGTTATAGTAATTACGAGCGGGACAAAAACTTATGTCAAAAGTTTTAGGATTTTACGAAATGATAAAAAAAACATTATTAACGTTATCGACTGAATTTAAACTTCACAAAGTTAAATTTTCGATCGCACTTACCGTATTCAAGTCAACATAAATCCAAGATAGACGTCAGGATGGTTTATTTGGTGAAAACAAGGCATAAAGCCTTGCACCATGGACGTTACAGATCACTGTACGATCTAAGAACACAACGTAAGCACTCGATTGAACAGAACATGCACTAACACTGAACACTAATATCCTCACTGAGGCACATGCACTCACGTTGTATATTTATTTACAATGGACATTTAACATTCCGCATACGTTTCAATATTTCAATAAAATTACAACACGTCCGTCACGTTCGTACGAAAATCAGCCATTTTACTTTTGAGAAAAAAATTAACAAATACCAGTACGATAGCACAAAATTATAAACTTTTATTACATTTTGACATTATTATTATAAAAATTAATACTATTTCTAGAGTATTGTAACGTTTACGTCAAAAGCATACTATTGTATTTTTTTCGATGATTTTTTCTCTGTGCTGAAGGCAACGTAGTGTTTTTCCAATCGGTAATTTTCCAGAAACCGTTATTGGATAAACCGTAACATTTTAAATTCCAGAATCCAGGAAGAGATAATTTATTTAATTACTTTTAATAATAATAAATTTATTTATTTATTGAAATTTATTGCACTACAAAAGGCGGACTTAATGCCTAAGGCATGCTCTACCAGTCAACCTTTTGGCTAGGTGATAGTTTAGTTGTGACATGTTACGTTACAGAACAGGATAAAAAACGCCATTGACAATGTTACATTGTTCCCCAATACTCTTGAAAGCCAGCTTCCTGCCCATCGACCACACAGCCCATAGACGCCTAATGTTTGATTTTGCGTATTGAATGCATTCTGGCAACTAGCTGAGGTAAGAGAAGCGGGGTTGCAACGCCGTGATTGGTTAATTCAAGGCCACACGCGCTAGTTACACGCCGTGATTGGCTAATTCACATTTATATCGGAACTATAAGTCAGATGTGTTGACAGGAGCCATTCGCCTGTTATTAGGCGTCTATGGGCTGTGTGGTCGATGTTCCTGCCAAAATAGATGCTGAAAAGTGACTGAAATAACGAAGACAAACGTGACACGCGTGTTTTCGGTACAGCTTTCGCTCGTCAACTACCATCCCATGGTGTCGCTGTGCTTTGGCATCATCTTGCAAGAATCAAGATTATTGTGTTTTTCTATATTTATCTATTTTTTATGTTATAGCCTAAAAAACTTTTTCAGAACTTTTTTTTCACGTCAAATGTCTAAACATGTTTTTGTAATCAATCACTTTAACGTTTAGTAGTTTAAAGTCGTTTTCGTCGTTACTCTTGTTCAAAATTATTCAATTGGCAAATAATTAGTTATTTTTATAGTTAACTTACTTAATCATTTATTATTTATTATTTAATTATTATACTAAAACATTGTCATTAGCAAAATTATTGCTTAGTCACCATAATTAAAGGGGAAGAAGAATAACATTAAGTTTATTAAATTCATTAACATTTTTGCATCCCATATCTGAAACAAATGCTACAACGACATACCTAATTGTTTTTTTGGTATGTCTGCTTATTTTATCGGTAAGTTAGGACTCATCAGAAAGAAGAAACTATCGGTGATGTTATTCTTAAATTTATGTAGGTAGGTAGGTGCCGTGCACTAGGGCCCCTAAACTGAAAATGAGGGGACCTTCGGATCCTGACCAGCAAAGCAACCTCAAATTTAACTACCTAGTTAAAATTCTTTCACTTTCGGAATCTAAATAGGTTGCAGCATGACTTTAACTATGGCAACTCATTTGAAAAAAATGCCTTTCATTGTACGCTAAAGAGGTACGTTGCTTTGCTGGTTCAACATGGGTTCAAGTTTCAACTGCAGATGTACGTATCTAGTTTAACTTTTAGATAATCGGGGCATTTTCGGGGTGTCAGCTGGGAGACGCACTACCTAATTCACGTAAGTGTCATGGGTTATTGGTAGGTAAGTACCTCGGAGCCTCAGAAGAATAACTACTCGGAGCCTATGAAGGGTCCATCTGTCAGTTCTGTCTTTACTATGTTTTAAAAAACCACGTCGATCCATTGAGACTAATATGTGTATGGACGTGGAATTTTTCATGTATTTATTTATATAGTGGTGTCCGTGAATCGTAAAAGAAAACCGATGAAGATAAGGTATATAGATGTAATCAAAATCGCTTAATCGCCCATCTTGGTTCGTCTAGTTAATTTGTGTCTTGGTTTTCGTTTTCTTTCATCGACGAACTACGAAATTTTTGAACGAAAATTTCATTGTAAAAGCGCGCGTTTTTAAACTTGAAGTTATTACTATTGTATTATTTTTTTGTTATTTTCCTTTTTCCAGCGATAAAGATATGTTTGAAGCAGACACTTTGACCAATGTGGTTTTCAACATCCTAAGTGGAAATCGCTTTAGCCACTGCAGGTTATGCTTGAAGAGATTAAATAAACATTACGTTAAATTGGAAGATATGGTCAAAACAGAAGTGAACAAAACTTTTGGTACACTATCAATGGTTCTTACGGAATTACTAGGCATGCAGGTAATGAAAATTGTTTTATTTAATCTTACGAAGCCCAAATTACTTATCTATACAATATATATAATGCTTTGTCCTGAATGACTGATGAATCAATGCACAGCCTAAACCGCTGATCGTAGAGACCTGAAACTTGGAGGGTGTTCTTTGTATGATGTTTGTAGGATTTTTGAAAATTCAACCCCAGAAAAGTGGTTGCAAAGTTTGTATGGAACAATTTCGCGGAAACTTCGAACCGCGCGGGACAGCTAGTAGAATATAAAAAAATATAAAAAATCGAAATCTCTTACCTTGTTTAGAACTTTAGATAGGTACCGACATTGATGATAATTTATTCGTGGGCACCGGTTTCGCACATTCGTGTCACTTCCAAAATTCTACTTTGTACTGGAAATTACCTTTGAATTTCTAGATATGCAGTAAGGCATCAGGCATAGAAGCTGTATGCACAGGGTGCACACAAAAAGCAGTTGAAGCCTGCAAATTTATCCATGCTTGCCGTAGCATAACTGGACTGCTAAATAATGCAGTAAATGGATTGTGTCACTCAGTCAATGTTGACCTTCGAAATGTGAATATCAATAACAGTGCGTATGTTGTGGTCAACAAAGACATATCTAAAGTCCTAACAGTTAAAAATGAATGGAGGAAGAGAAACATGGAAGAACAAAGCTTTGACTGTTTCACATGTAATGAGTATTTTAGTAACGGTGCAGATCTCAAAGATCACAACACAACATTCCACAGCACCATGACCTGTGACGACTGTTACGAGACATTTACAAATGAAACGGAGCTGAATTTTCATATGAGCAGTCATCAGAAATATAAATGTCCTCACTGTGATACTTGGAAATACTCAAGAGCATCTTTGAAACAGCATTTGGATGAGGTACACGAAAAGCACATTTGTAGTGAATGTGGAAAATCATTGCTGGGTCAAAAGAATCTGGAAAAACACCGAGCTAAACAATGTACCAAGAGTGAATGTCCAAAGTGTGGCAAAACTTATGTAACCAAAGATTTTTTTCTGAAACATGTTAAGTCATGTTTGGAAGGTACTATAGACCCACATCCGGTTCAGAGTGACATGGAAAAACCATTTGTTTGTGAGAAATGTGGTAAAGGTTACAGTACTAGTGGAGGTCTGAGGGTTCATCACAGATTCCAACACGACAATGCTAAACCTCATACTTGCAAGCAATGTGGCAAGAAGTTCACAGCTCCAAGCTATTTGAAGATCCACATGATAAAGCATACTGGAGAGAAGAATTTCGAATGTGAATTGTGCGGGAGCAGATTGGTGTCGAAAGAAGCTCTTTTATACCACACCCGAAGACATACAGGCGAGAAGCCCTATTCATGCAAACTTTGCAATGAGAAATTCGTGAATGCCTCAGCGCGGGCAGAACATGTCAAGTTTAAGCACATTGGCCCAAAATACAAGTGCGACATATGCAGCCGGATGTTTGTTACTCGTAATTTTTTGAAACAGCATATGAGCAGGCATTATGACCCGACAAGCAAGTTATACTGTGGCAGAAATCTCATCCCACCCAATGTGCCCGGGGAGCAAAACTTGAGGGTCAAAACATACAGTTAAAACTTATTTTAAGGTTTTCTAACTTTCGTTTTATATAGTTTTCGTTATATTCGTTTTAACTAGCTGTGCCCCGCGGTTTCACCGGAACTATTTTCTTCTAAAAGAGAAGTAACCTAAGTTACTTGTTATAACATCAGCTATGCCAGTGAAACTTCCAGTTAAAATCGGTCCTGGAGATTTTCGCACACGGAATTGCAAGATTCACGTGTGAATGCTTAAAAAATGTATGAGAATTCGCGATTCCGTGTGTGAGAGTAATTCGAGCGATTCAAAAATAGGGCTCCAGGCGTTTCAGAGATTAGCCGAAACAAAGAGACAGACAGATAAACTGTTTATTTGGAATTACAAACAGCTTCAATTATATTTTTAAGTATAGATTTTGATTTTTTTAACTAGTTGTATGTTGTATATAGTCTTAAGAAAGAGAATACATTCGGACGTTTCCAGGATGGGGTAGGTGCAGGGCGGGGTGGGGCCTTGCCTCATCTATTCAACCCACTCCCCCCCCCCCCTTTAAAAAAAAAAGACTAGCTGCTCCCCGCGGTTTTACTCGCGTTAATCTGATCCTGTGGGTATTCGGGATAAAAGTACTTACTACCCTATATTTTTTTCTGTACCTACCCTTGACAACGTAGACTGACTGTAGGTAGTATGCAAAATTTAATGTAGTTCCTCCGCTTTAATTTCGGAGTTCCCGTGGGAATCCGTAATAAAAAGTACCCTATGTCCTCTGTATCCCTGAAATGTGTAAAATTTCATGTTGGGTTGAGCCGTCAGGCGTGAAAGCATAACAAACAAACATACTTTCGCATTTATAATATGTATCAGTAAAGGATGTTATTTAATAAAAAAAATATTTTATCTAACACAGTAAACAAAAATTTCATTTATTACCAGTGCACCAGGCCTATTATATTATCTGTGACCAGGCTGAATTTTTTTAGAGTATTTCAACAAGGAAATTTTAAACATACCAATAAAAACAAGTGTTCATTGTAAAATCAGAGGCTCAAAAATACAAGCAGAAATAAAGGTCCAGTTATATCTCAGACATTGAGCTGCCAGACACGTGCCGAAAAAAAATGTGGGAAAAAAACACATCGTTTATTTACAAGAGACGTCTGCACGGTCCCGATGCTCTAGATGCTCTATTCACCCTGCTAGACAAAAATGAACCGCGAGACGAAATATTCTTTGCGCGAATATACTGGCCCGTGTCTGTCCGCGTCTGCGCGGCTGTGTTACGATAGATGTGAATACATTAATACACACTATAGGAGAATTATTTTGTCTACTGACGGAATGTGTCTGGCATGCTCAATGTCTGTAGATATAAATGGACCTTTATTTCTGCTTATATTTTTATGTACTGCTGTACTGTGTACATAAAGTTTACTCTGAGGGTTAAAATGTCTTTCCTCATGCTTTCGCAATTGGAAACTTGTCACGAATTTCATCTCACAGATACGGCACTTCTTCGATGGTCCCCAATGCTTTCGTCTCTTGTGCTCCAGTCTCCTTGATGCTGACAGAAAGCTCTGGTCGCATAACTCACATGGAAAAGGTCTCTCTCCAGTGTGGAGTCTCATATGATATGTTAAAGCTGCCTTCGTCACGAATCTATCATTGCATTGTTCGCATTGAAATTTCTTTTCCTTTGTGTGTTTCACAACATGCATATTCAATCTGCTTATGGCATCAAACTTTTTATTGCACCAATTACAACTCAAAACATTTCCAAATCCATGATCAATCTTCAGATGTGTCCGTAAGCCATTTTTCCTTATGTAACCTTTGTTACATAAGTCACAAAAGAATGTTGGTCTCTTTGAGTCCACACTCCCACACCGTTTTAAGTGTATTTTGAAGGTGTGTTTGTTTAATAAAGACTTGTTGCACTTAGGACATACATTAACATCATGCTTATTTAAATGCGCTCTTAACGCACTCTTTGAAGGGAATTCAACTACACAAAGTTTACATGTTGCAGCAACATGGTGCATCTTATCATGTAGAGCTAGCATTCTCTCTGTGCTGAACATTTTTGAGCACTTGGGACACTGCATTCTCTTTGGATAGTGGATCCTCTCTAAATGCTCATCCAACTGCATCTGACTCATGAATACTTTGTCACATTCACTGCATGTCACCTTTGATCTCCTGTGCGTCCTATTAATGTGCTTAACTAAGTCATATTTTGATTTCAATTTCATGCCACAAATGATACAGGAAATGTTCGAACTGACTGTTTTGGTTTTCAAATACTTCTTTCTACTTTTTGTGACACTTTTAATTTGTTTTATAACATTTTTCTTATTGGAAGGGGAATGTGTTTTCTTACTGGTAAACATAATGCTGTTATTTCCGTTTACTAATAGGTAGATAGATTGTATTGTGTTATTCATACTGTCAGCGAGCGAAAGGGCTTGTTCAAAACTGTTTAATAGTTCCCCCCATTTGACTTTCGAGTACTGATAAAGTTTTTGAAACAGGTAACTATTAATGGTGTTTACTGCACAGTCATTGCACAGCACTTTGGGTAGAAAGGGCTCTTTGGCTATCTGTAATAACAATGGGTACATTAGCAACTACAGCAATTTGTGAAACTAATTTTTGTTGGATATGTCATCATCAGGTTGTTTTTATTTATAAAAGTAACCACCCAATCCTATATTAAACATAGCTTGTGTTATGTATGCACACAGACAACTAATATTTTTCTATATTAACTTTTATTCTTCTTTGTAAATACAAACCTGTTTATGATACATACAAAACAGCCGGGTTAAACAAGTATTCATCATGTAAATCTAATGCGGGAATCGAACCCGCGACAGTCCGGTTATTATAATGTTTCCAAGCTTTGCTTAACGCATTTACTTACGCCTAATTTGTCGAAGATATCCATTATAGTTAGAGTTTCATCCACAAACGGCTTCTGTAGACTTATAATATCTTCTAATGACACTTCGTCTTTTTCAGTGGGACCAAAACACAACCTACAAATATGTTCATTTTGCCCGCTCAAGTACTTAAAAACTGGCAAGAGCAGCGAATCAATATCCATAATTGCTACGAATGCTCACTGCAATTGTAAAATTGGAACCTTTGCACAAACTAATTAGCAATTGCAAATTAACTAAGATTAAAAAATTAACTGTCAGTAGTTCGCTTTTCGCCTCATGTCATGTTTTTCATCTTTTAATCTATGGTCTGCCATTGGGTCACAAACTAGACTTTTTTTTCCATCAAATTCGCACCTAGTGCATTTGCCAGTATAAATTTTTTTCTTAAAAGAATAAACAAGTAAAAAATAAAATAGCTTAGAAAGAGACCTGAAAATGTTCAGTGGAGCTACTAGGTACTACTCAAAATATAATAAAATAGAGAAAATGAAAATATAACAGTAACATAACAGGTAGGTAAGTTGTATCAAAATATAAGCGTAGTCTGCGTTTACTTTCTACATCCAAAGGGGTATTGACTAATAACGCCACCTTATTGCATAAAGCTTGTTCAATATGTTTGTTATATAGAATGTTTTTGATCATATTACCCATCAAATCAAACACGTCCGGTCAACGCCGTCAACCGGACTATGGAAAAAAAATCTTCCGTAGTCCAATGAACTATAACGGAAAATATTTTTCCGTAGTCCGGTTGACCGGACAGCTGAACCCTAGAATGACTAGGTACTGGTATCAACGCTTCCATATGATTTTCACTAAAATCATATACCTACTTAAGCCACAGTCACTCTATAAACCGTTCTCGCTTGTGCATTGAAGGTGCTGGCGACAAAATAGTCGAGTCTATTGGTTTCCTGCGTATGGTTAACCGGCCTGTTCCCCGCGGTTTTCAGGATAAACTATGTGTATAAACCTTCCTCTTGAATCACTATCTATTGCTGAAAACCGCATGAAAATCCGTTCAGTAGCTTCTAAGCTTATCGCGAACAGACGAACAGAGATTAAGAACCTAAAAGAAAGAAATAAATAAATAAATTTAAAAATAAAAATGTTAACAGCTTTGCATGGATGCTGACAATCTTTCGATATTTTTGGTCTTATTAGACTTAAATACTTTAAACATGTGATGTTAACCTCTAGTACTTTTCTCATGTATATTATAAAATTATCATTGTAATAAGCGTTGGTTAGCTTAATAAATAAAATAAAACAGACAGATAGACGCGGCGACTTTGTTTTATATGTGACTTATGTAAGGAAACCTACACCTCTTGCGTTAGACGTTTAGAATAACTGGGTACATTATTTACGAACTCTTTATTTTTTGGTACATTAGGGTTTGTTCTGAAAACATTGAAACACGACAATTTTAAGCAACATTTTATTAGAAGGTAACTTATATCGAACAATAAAAAATAATTAAATAAATACAGTGTAGTGTACAAGACAAGTGTATCGACTATAGTGTAGTTAGCAATGTGTAATGTAGCGGGCCAAAGTGAATGCCGTCGTTTGCTACCCTCACTGAAACGTCTGTATATAGATGGACAATCAACCCGGTGCTTGGGTTTAAACCCGATAATAGCCAGCCTTTTACGGTCTTTTATCGGGTTTATATTATACCCCAAAACGGCAGGCTTTTATCGGGCTTAATCCCAAGCACTGAGTTGATTGCCTATTTTAAGCACGGTGCCGCGTCACCAGTCTCGTATTTAAAACTACCGTCATATTGAGAAGGCAAAACAACGCAAAAGTGTAAAGGCTTTACTGACATAAATCTTCTATATCTATACTTATAATAAAACTGTAGAGAGGTTGTAAGGAAGCGGAACACGCGCCCACCGCGTGTCCGTTCCAACCCCCCCCGCGCCGCCGGCGCACATAGCAACAGCGGCCGGGTATCGCGGCGCCGCGCACCGCATACCGCACGCCGCACCGAGGCGATAAAAACCGAGGCCGACCGCCGCCCAGCCGTGACTCGCCGACAAGTTCTCGCGCCGTGCACACGCCTGTGTCGCGCCCGCTCGTTCCACTCGCCAGTGCCGCGGCGTGTGAATTTAGCGGCGCGGTAACCCTCCGCCTCCGTTTCCGCACCTCCGCAACCGATCCCGTCCTCGCACATCGACCGCCATCGTACGTTGCTAGTCTCCCCGTACTGCGTTCCGACGCCGTACGGTGGGACCTTGCAGCAAGCGACGCTGTCGGTGGCGCGAACTCCCGCATTCCTGCCTGCTCCTCCCCCGGCCAACCGTCATACACCGAACACTCAACACCACTAACCCACAGCAAACTCACTAAGGCGATCAGGCCCCTCACGTTTCGGTCTTGGGGCTCGGCCGCCGAATAACCTGCAGCACATACACCGACTCTCCGGGACGTCTCGGCCCCTCACGCTTCGTGCCGACTTGGGGACAGCTACCGGAACACCAGCCAGGCCCCTCACGTTTCGGTCTTGGGGCTCGGCTGACATTCACCAACTCACACACGGCTATTCGCACCCCTTCCTAGCCCTATCCAGTGCCCGACCGCCGACCGCCGGCTCGCCTCGCGCGCCGCCGCGCCCGCGCATCGTACCCGTGGGATAGGAACCGTGCCGACCCGCCGCGCCGGGACCCGCGTGACGCCCGCCCCCCGGGCCCGTGCTTCCTAAGTGCCGTGAAGTAGCATAGTGTGTGTACTCGTGGCTGTGTTAATGCCCGTCTCCCGGGCCCGTAGTTCTTAAGTGTTGTGCGAAACCTGTATAGCGTAGCCAGGACGGTTACTGCCCGCCTATCGGGCCCATAGTTTATAAGTGTTGTGTGTGAACCTAAGGTGTACTAAGAATAAACGTGTACCTGTGTAATAAGAATAAACGTGTGTATGCACTCCTGTAACTCCGTACCGTTCGTTTCATTTCGGATAGGGATCGCTAGGGAACCCCATACCCGAGAAACTTGTTGACTGCCCGCGGGCCCGGTTCGACCCCCGGCCCGCCGCATCACAAGGTCAATTCTGTACATTGAATATATATTCAAAATTAATATTGGAGGATGAATGGTGATTGATACTGATGCCAAAAATGCAATCAGTAAATTTTTTTCTGTATGTGCACGCATGGGTCAAAAACTAATGAAGGGATTTTAACCAAACTTGATACGATTGTAGTCCATACTCCTGGGCAGGTTATAGGCTAAATAACATTACGCTAAGACACGTAGGAGTTGAGCAGTGACGATAAATTTGAAGCAAGTCGGATGAAAATGTGCTTTCGAGCTCTTATCCTCGCATACGTTTACTCAATCACGCAAAAACGGCTGAACGGATTTGGATGAAATTGGGCATGCACGTTGTCAGGGGTATAGAGAAGGACATAGGGTACTTTTTATCCCGGAATTCACACGGGAACTCCGAAATTACCGCGGGTGAAACCGCGGGGCACAGCTAGTACATAATATAATTATGGGTTTCCGTCTGCCGCAATATCATCAATGTAAGGTAGACACAAAATAAAAAAAACGTTCTATTACTCTCAATAAAGCGTTCTGTATCAATAACTTTGTTTTGTGGGTTAACATGTTATTGCTTATCGGCGCCCATATGAGAAAGCAAACAAAGTGATCTATTTCATAAAAATGAGCAAAGCAACATTTATACAGACAGCCAGATCTATTCTCTTTGGCGCGTTACACAAACATCGTATCTAATATTGACTACAAAGAGCAGCGAGCGATTTTGAACAAAGATGAGACATCACCCTAGTATTATAAATGCGAATAATAGTGGATTAGTTTCACGATGAAATAACTCGTCAAATTTTAATCAAAGAAATGGAGACTTTAATCCTAACGACTCGAACTTTGACCTGTAAAATGACGCTGACCTGTAAAATAGCTTTGACTTGACACGGCGTCGACCCTTGCCAGCGGAGACCTGTTGAGTGACGTTGGCAAACAAATGATAAGACTAAAAATATTACAAGTAGAAGATAGTGTGTAGTTATAACAGAAACGTAAATGAATTGCGGAAGATGATATAACAAAGAAATATATTAATTTAACAGACAGTATTATTATTATGATCTGTCGATGTTAATCTGCGAGCGTTTTATAACCGTGCGTTACAAAAACGCTCGTGCGATAAAGCCTAAACTTGAGGCTCTATAACTATAGAGAGACGCGAAGCTATCATTCACAATCACTCGCCTATTTTACAAATATACATACAACTATCATATAAATTAAATTACAAACACATTATTTCTCTTTATTCAATGCCTCTATAAACTCTTCCAGACGCTCTTGCACTTGTCTAACGCGTTCTGTAGAAGAAAAATAAGCAGTTATAAAAAAATTGACTTTATTTTAAACCAGCTGTTCCCCGCGGTTTCATCCGTATAAATGGTCAAGATTCCCTCGGGAACTCGGGATGTCTTCTCCCTATAAACTATCTTCTTGCCAAATTTAGCTGCATGGGTCAAGTAGTTCACGAAATTTCTCAATTACTCAGATTTTCGTATAAAAACACCATTCAAATTACTGGATAAATAAAATCTTCATACAAACGTCGTTCTGACGATTGAACATGTTCGAAGACAACTAAAAAAAATTATCTAAATCGGTCGAGCAGTTTTCAAGTGATGCTCCGTCATGCATATTAAGTCATTTTTTTAAAGATATGAAGTATTTAATGGTACTTACTTAATTCTTCCGCGAGATCAACTCTTCTGCCGGACAGTAGTTTCTTTTTTAAATCTGGATCAGCCGCCATCTTGAATTAATGTTACAATTTTTTTATCACATTATATTATAATCAAATCAAACTACAATATTTACAATAAATTAAAAACCACTGTAAGGTGAAAGTATTTACTTAAGATACAGGGGGTCCAAAAAGCGTGAATTTCTAAATATTTACTGGCTTACTGATTGGCTTATAAATATCACTAAATAATTTCCATAGAGGAAAACGTTGGGAACTTAGTATGATGGATATGCTTTTGTGAAAAGTAATCGGAACATCAGACCTAATGGGCATGATTTTTTGTCTGGAAAACTGGCCTAAATAGTTCGTTATTAGATAAACTGATGTCAAATTATATCATAGCTGATGTTAAATTGTATTATAGATACTATGAAAATCTATCTCGAAAAAAGATATTAGGTATGTCACAAAGAACGTAACTGTGAAAATATACTCAAGTTACAAAGTTTATGACCCAAAAAGATTAAAATTCATAAAATTAGTCTTATTACTAGCCACTTTTCTGAAAAATATATTCATTTAGACTTTAGACGGTGTTGACCTGTAAAATACCACTGGCCCCGCACAGTGTTGACGTTGGCCTGTAAAATACCGCACCCGCGCACGACGTTGACGTTGACCTGTAAAATACCGCTGACCCCGCACGGCGTTGACGTTGACCTGTAAAATACCGCTGACCCCGCACGGCGTTGACGTTGACCTGTAAAATACCGCTGACCCCGCACAGAGTTGACGTTGACCTGTAAAATACCGCTGACAGCACACGGCGTTGACGTTGACCTGTAAAATACCGCTGACCCCGCACGGCGTTGACGTTGACCTGTAAAATACCGCTGACCCCGCACAGAGTTGACGTTGACCTGTAAAATACCGCTGACAGCACACGGCGTTGACGTTGACCTGTAAAATACCGCTGACCCCGCACGGCGTTGACGTTGACCTGTAAAATACCGCTGACCCCGCACAGAGTTGACGTTGATCTGTAAAATACCGCTGACAGCACACGGCGTTGACGTTGACCTGTAAAATACCGCTGACCCCGCACGGCGTTGACGTTGACCTGTAAAATACCGCTGACCGCGCACGGCGTTGACGTTGACCTGTAAAATACTGGTCATCGACCCGCACTCGGCAGGGCGCAGGGCACTGACCTCGTCGAGCACCTCGCGCAGGTCGCGGTCGAGGCGCGCCGCCTCCCGGTTGCCGACCTGCTGGCGCAGCGCGTTGGCCGTGGTGCGCAGCGTCTGCTGCACGCGCCAGAACATCACCACCTCGCAGCACTCCTTCTGTCGACGAACGAACTTCTTGCTAAGTACATACACGTATTGCGACCCGCATTACACACTCAAATAATATTATAATGAAGAACAGTGGGATAACGAGACGAAATCGGATTCGTACAGAAAAGCATATAGGGTACTTTAATCCTGGAATTCCCGCAGGATCTCTGAAATTAACGCGGGTGAAACTGCCGGAAATCGCTAGTGTCATAATATACCATCTTGTGGAAGAAAGGCAAAGAAAACTCAAATTTTATCTTACTCCATTCCCATTCTGTTGACTGTACAGGTAAAAGCTCTTTTTGCAATCCCTGGCTCGAACTTGCGCTCGTTGCAGGAAATTTCTGCAAACAAAATACACATCAGTTTTAAGAATAGAATTGCAACTAAATGACTAAACTCCTTTCAGTATAAAAGCTGAAAAGCTGCCCTGATCACAAAATCTCCCGTTACCATTCAATCTACAACCCATCCCTATTCAATAAATGAACCATCCCCGTTCAATTTACGAACCATCCCCGTTCAATTCACGAACCGTTCCCGTTCAAGACACGAATGGGCATGTTGACTAATTTTTATTTTTTAGTCCGTCTTCTAGATTATTAAAAAATATTGGACACGTGTTTTTCTTTTTTTACGTAATCAAAAAATAACGGCGATATATTGAGTTGAAATTTCGCATGACGTCACTATTTTGACAGTTTTCAAAAGTAGGCCACATCCCCATTGTCTCTACTCAATGCACGAATCGTCTCCATACAATAGACGAGCAGGCGGAACCTCGGCACTCGGCACTCGGCACCCGGCACTCACCTTAGGTAGACGGGGCGCCACGTCTCGCGGATGTACTCGTTGTCGACGTCGACGCCGCGCCGCCGCAGGTTGTCGCGCGCGGCCGCCAGCTCGTCGTAGGCCAGCGCCGGCCGCGGCGCCGCCAGCCGCTCCAGCTCCGCGCGCACCTCCGCGCGCCGCCGCTGCTCCGCGCTGGCGCTCTGCCAGTGCAGCCAGCGCGAGCGGAACCCGGGGCCTGCGCCGCCAACGCCAACGCCATCACTCATCAGTCAGTCACCAGTCAACACTGATCAGTCAGTCACCAGTTAACACTTACCAGTCAGTCACCACTCAACAGTCAATCACCATCAGTAACCACTCATCAATCAGTCACTAGTCAATACTCATCAGTCAGTCACCACTCACCAGTCAACACACGTCAGTCAGTCACCACTCACCAGTCAGTCACCAGTCAACACATATCAGTCAGTCACCAATTAAACATGTGCTCACAGATACTTAAACGCATGGCAAATGGACAACGAATACAAAATATCGATTATGATCTTTCCCGATATGAACCCAAGATACGGTAAAGGTATACGCTTTTCTGAACCGGATACTCTTAACTTTACTGACTCTTTCCCTCTGATTCCGCCGCCCCCTCGCCAGTTCTGAACTTACCAGTGAGCGTCGTGAGCTCTTCGTCCACTTCTTGGAGCCGCTCCCTCAGAGCATTCTCCATGAGCTGCACGGCCGCGTCCCAGTCGGCGCGCGAGCTCACGCAGCGGTCCTGCAGCGCGTTCAGTTGCAGCACCCGGAGCACCTGGACGCATTCAGTTAACATCACAATACCATCACAACAACAGGAACGTTAGGCGAGGTGACAGTCTCTAATTGTTATCGCTGTAGAAAAGTAACAAATTTAACGTCATGTCACGTGGTCAGTGGAAATTGGCTACGATTTTTCGTAACCACGTGACATGACGATAAGTTCCTTAGGATTTTTCGTAACCACGCCGTTATAGCACTAGGAAACTGTAAAGGGCGAATATTTTATAGCTATTCTATTTTTACTGACGTTAAAGAAATTATTCTAATTTGAATTTGTACAAAAAACAAAAATTGGAAACTAGAGCATTTCCAAGCTATCTTTGGGTGTCAGGAGATATTAAGTTACTTACATCTTGTGCCCTTTCTTCCCACGAATGCCTCTGCAGGGCCTCTTCCACCGCCGCCTTCTTCAGCGGCTCGTACAAACTATCCGACTCAGCCGCCCTATTCATCAGCTCAGCGAACTCTTCCCGGAGAGCCTCGCGACCGGCGCGAATGGACTGCTGAGGCAATTCGCTCTCAGCCCACTCTCGGAGTTTGATGTCCACAGATGTGTTGAATTTGTCTAGTTTGAAATGGGATTTGAATGGTAAAAAAAGACAACAGTTTTTATACTTAATAAAATATGAAGTGAAAGTTAGGTTGTATTAAGAACCTCCTCTTTTTCGAAGTCAATTAAAATATAGTAATAATGAGAGCACTCTACACTTTTAAAACAATGCAACCTAATAACAATAGATCATCTACATACAAGAACTTTATATTATTTTGATTTTAAATAGCAACTTACAATTTCAACTCAATCGGAAAAATTACAAAAGCTTATTTTTATCCGTCTCTAAATGATAAAATAAATATAGAGTTTTTAATAAACCAGATATCATAAATTTTTTTACAATATGGTTGCTATAAGAATCTAATGGAAATTCTCTTTGAGATTGAAATAATAATGTTTGAGTGTCGTAAGTGGCTAAACAAACAACTGATTATTATTTGCCTAGATGATACAACTACATACTTCTAATGAGGCTTTAATCAACTATGTACAAACAACGTATGTTCAAACTAAACTAGTATCTTACTAGTATCGATATCATAAGGGTCTATCCACATGGTCGTAGTTTGTCCAGTCTTCGCATGTTTAAACTTGATCTGTTTCACTTCTTGGGGTAATGGCGACGCTGGAGGAAAAGGATATTAAGAAATCTGGTTTAAAGGGAATAGTTCAAATCAAATCAAATCAAATCAAATATACTTTATTGCACACACAGTAGAAATAGTTCTGACTTATTAGAAAGATTTATTTAAAACAAACACACGCACTAACAGTCACACACAGAATTGTAATGATACCTTCTGGCACAGATAATATAATACTATACTAGTACAGATGCCTCATCTCATACAAAGAAACGTGACCGTCCTAAAAAAAATAATTCCGGGAAATATTTTTATTTACTGATCGCAGCAATAGATGGCAGTTTCGTATAGATGAAATTTAATCGTCAGAGGGCGCCATTTTCTGAAGGTACTAGGTTAGTCATATAAAAGTATAGGTACGTGGATATAGGCATCGGCGCGGCGCAACAGTATCTACGCGACCTACTATTGAGTTTTATTCTACGAGTTTTGTGCCACAACGCGCGGCGTTGTACGATGCATTAGGTAGTAAGTATGCAGTAGGTATGTAGTATAGGAAGTGTAGAAATACCTTATTTTAAAATTATAACAATCGAAATTTGGAATACCTAATTAATATACCTAGTACTTACCTATTTTTTCAAAACAGTTTTGATACAATATTTCTGTTCTTACCAGCTAAATCAATAGGTACCTAAACTATGCCGCTAAATTTTAATGCGTGTTTCCGCCTTTTTTGAGTCGCGACTTGTGATATCTCCACCCACTAACTTCAACCACTATCGGGTGCAGAAGGGATTAAATTTTTTCTTAAACAGGATAAGTTGCAGGGTTCGCTATCGACCAGCAATTTAAAAAAACCAATTCTTTTTTTAGTCCAGTCAATTCTTACTATTATAAATGCGAAAGTGAGTTTGTTTGTTATGCTTTCACGCCTTAACGGCTCAATCACTCATCATGAAATTTTGCGCATACGTCGTCAGGGGTACCTACCGAGAAGGACATAGGGTACTTTTTGTTCCGGAATTCCTGCAGTAACTTCGAAATTGCCACGGGTAAAACAGCGGGGATCAGCTAGTAAAGCAATAACTTTGCCATTTCAGTTTAAAGGATAGGACCAACGCTTTTCCCGTTGGTCCTATCCTTTTAACTGAAGTGTGTACTCACTCGAATAAAAAATAAATATCTCAAAAAATCTTTTGCCAATAGCTCTTAAATTGTTCAAAATATTGAAAAATATTTCAAATAAAAATTATAGAAAATAAAACTTCCTGCAAAAGAACTCTCTTATCATTTTTGCATAGGTGCGTTAGTTTCTGCAAAAAACGCGTTAAAGTACAATATTTACAATATTTTATTTATTAAAATGTCCAATATTTCCTAAATGGTTGGAAATATCAAAAAACGTTTCAAATAAAAATTATAGACAATAAAATTTCCGATAATAAAGCTATCTTAACATTTTTCCACAGGTGTGATAGTTTTCGCAAAAAATGCGCCAAAGTGTATTTTTTTATAAAAATGTCTAATATCTCTCTTAAACTGCTCGAAACATCGAAAAACGCACGCAAAAATATTCAGAAAGCATTGTTTGTAGGAAATTTTATTGTGAATAATTTTTATTTCAAATAAAAACCATTTAGGAGATATAGTCAAAAAAGTGCTTTTTTGAGCTTTCGCCATTTTTTTTTGAAACTTTCCTTTGTTTTAGATACCTGACTTCTTAGGATAATAAATATCGAATACTGACACGAATTTTTCCGTTGGTCCTATCCTTTCAACTCAAAATGACAAAGTTTTAGCTTTGTTGACTGGACTACTTCGGGAGTTCTATTATTTTGTAATAATAGCAATTCTATTATTATATATCGTAAAATACGTTTGTTCTTAATGTTTTGATCTTTCTCATTCTCACCTTAAAATACTATTCCCTAATTTTTCATCAACACGAAAATTAATGACGGCACCACCATCTTCGATTCCCCTAAAAACTCCACTTGAGTCCTCTGTGCACTAGTAGTACTATAGTATTACGTTATCTGTATCGCTTCATGTCTGTGACGCAATGAAAGTACAATTTGTACAATTTGTGAGCATATTGATAGATGGCGCCATTACTTGAGGTTACTTAACCACGTGTTGAAATAGTACTTATTATTGCCGCCAGAGAAACAAAATTGCTTTTATATTTGTTTGTTATTTAACAGATTACTTGATTTTTTTATGCTTAGGGAACATTTAAAATTATTTTAAGCATTGTTTACTTAGTAATTTCACGTTATCTTCGTTTTACACGACCGTGAAATGCATATCGATACCTCTAACGGCATCTATCGATAATCACTCAGAATTATTTTTCTTTTCTTAGAGATGAGACCCCATGCTTCTGGTTTTTCTTTTTCTGGGTTTTTCGGGATTTCTGGGTTTGGGAAATAGAGACTACAGGGTAATCTAGATAAGGCTCCTGCCTCCTTAGCTAAGTTGACAATCTTTAATCGTTAATCCCTATGGGCACCAAATATTGACTGCGATCCCATTTCATACGGTCACGAAAAGTTCTAGCCAATTTTTCGTGATCACGTGACGTTTCTACATTGATAATAATAATAAATTATAAGTAGTGAGGTATAGGGTAGTGTAGTGGGTCTCTAACAGCATGCAGGGTAGGATGGGCACTGACCGACGTCGTCGTGCGCCTGCGCGGCGGCGGGCAGGTAGATGTCGTGCAGCACCCGTCTCCAACAGCGCGCAGGGTAGGGTAGGGTGGGGCAGGGTGGGCACTGACCGACGTCGTCGTGCGCCTGCGCGGCGGCGGGCAGGTAGATGTCGTGCAGCACCCGTCTCCAACAGCGCGCAGGGTAGGGTAGGGTGGGGCAGGGTGGGCACTGACCGACGTCGTCGTGCGCCTGCGCGGCGGCGGGCAGGTAGATGTCGTGCAGCACCCGTCTCCAACAGCGCGCAGGGTAGGGTAGGGTGGGGCAGGGTGGGCACTGACCGACGTCGTCGTGCGCCTGCGCGGCGGCGGGCAGGTAGATGTCGTGCAGCACCCGTCTCCAACAGCGCGCAGGGTAGGGTAGGGTGGGGCAGGGTGGGCACTGACCGACGTCGTCGTGCGCCTGCGCGGCGGCGGGCAGGTAGATGTCGTGCAGCACCCGTCTCCAACAGCGCGCAGGGTAGGGTAGGGTGGGGCAGGGTGGGCACTGACCGACGTCGTCGTGAGCCTGCGCGGCGGCGGGCAGGTAGATGTCGTGCAGCACCCGTCTCCAACAGCGCGCAGGGTAGGGTAGGGTGGGGCAGGGTGGGCACTGACCGACGTCGTCGTGCGCCTGCGCGGCGGCGGGCAGGTAGATGTCGTGCAGCACCCGTCTCCAACAGCGCGCAGGGTAGGGTAGGGTGGGGCAGGGTGGGCACTGACCGACGTCGTCGTGCGCCTGCGCGGCGGCGGGCAGGTAGATGTCGTGCAGCACCCGTCTCCAACAGCGCGCAGGGTAGGGTAGGGCGGGGCAGGGTGGGCACTGACCGACGTCGTCGTGAGCCTGCGCGGCGGCGGGCAGGTAGATGTCGTGCAGCACCCGTCTCCAACAGCGCGCAGGGTAGGGTAGGGTGGGGCAGGGTGGGCACTGACCGACGTCGTCGTGCGCCTGCGCGGCGGCGGGCAGGTATATGTCGTGCAGCACCCGTCTCCAACAGCGCGCAGGGTAGGGTAGGGTGGGGCAGGGTGGGCACTGACCGACGTCGTCGTGCGCCTGCGCGGCGGCGGGCAGGTAGATGTCGTGCAGCACCCGTCTCCAACAGCGCGCAGGGTAGGGTAGGGTGGGGCAGGGTGGGCACTGACCGACGTCGTCGTGCGCCTGCGCGGCGGCGGGCAGGTAGATGTCGTGCAGCACCTTCCCGGCGACGGCGGCCCACAGCGCGCGCGCCAGGCGCCCCTCCCACGCGGCGGGCGGCAGCGCCGACAGCTCGGCCGACTGGTCCAGCAGCTCGGCGCGCGCGCGCTCGAACAGCTCGTCGCGGTCCAGCTCGCGCTGTCTGCGCACAGAGACAGACGCATAGACATTATATTATTGTGTCATTTGTGTTATGTGTAGCCTAGCCGATAACGAATATCATAGTAATTCAATAAAAAAATTCTACCCCACATAGGTACCTGGGGAAGGTGTTCTTCCACTCAGTCTCGAGGTTAAACCGCATCGCCTTGAAGGCGTCCGCCTGCTGCTCCACGGAGGCGCGCACCATGCGCCAGAAGCAGTCGGCCACCGCCAGCGACAGGTTGCGCGTCGTCACCTGCGACGGGGTCACCAGCCCGTCCCTGCGCACAAGCACGCACACACACACACACATGGTGAGGAGTTATACACTACATTTACGCAGTTGTCAGAACAACGTGTACGCAAAATTTCATGATGATCGGTTGAGTAGTTTTTATGGCTTTAAAGTCAGTTTCTCGATGTTAAGAAAGTGGGTAATCCCATCTTTAGTAAGAAGGTAGGTAGTCCCATCTCTAGTAACAAAAAAATGAGTATCTCGACGTAAAAAAGGGGGTAGTCCCATGTTTTGGGCAACAATGAAGTGGAGGGTAGTCCTATCTTTTGTGACAACAGAGTTTCTCGACGCAAATAAGGTGGGTAGTTCCATTTTGTAGGAAGAAAGGGTGGTGTCTCACTTGAAGAGCTTGGAGGAGCGGAAGAACCTCTCCTCGTACTCGCGGATGCTCTGGATGGAGTCGTCGCGGCGGCTGCGGCCCGTCACCACCGCGTAGTAGCCCAGCGCCTTCATCGGGAACAGCTTGCCCTCCAGGATGCGCCGGATCTGGTCATCATCATCATCTTCACTATCATCATTATCGTCACCACCTTTATCATCATCATTAGTCCAATTTGAGAGATAGGATAGTTTTATAAGTTGGAATTCCCATCATTCCAAAACGGCTAGATTTTCCAGCGAGGGCGAGAGGCTACTTTTATTAGAGTTCCCGCGGGAACTCCGGAACTAACGCGGATGAAACCGCGGGGCACAGCTAGTGTGAACATAATCTTTATCTAGGGCAACTCACCCGGTTGGGGTTGGCGAGATTCTCCTCAGCGAGGTCCACCTTGGTGAGCACGAAGATGGTCCTCTTGCCGAGCGGGTCGCACGACGCCACCAGGTCCGTCACGTTGCTGCGCTCCGCGTCCACCGACCCGTCCTGCGGGACCAGGGGACCATACAATACGGACTGTCACTCGACCTGTCCTGTAGGACCAGGGAACCATACAATACTGACTGTCACTAAATCCGTCCTGCGGGACCAGGGGACCATACAATACGGACTGTCACTCGACCTGTCCTGTAGGACCAGGGGACCATACAATACGGACTGTCACTCGACCTGTCCTGTAGGACCAGGGAACCATACAATACTGACTGTCACTAAATCCGTCCTGCGGGACCAGGGGACCATACAATACGGACTGTCACTCGACCTGTCCTGTAGGACCAGGGAACCATACAATACTGACTGTCACTAAATCCGTCCTGTAGGACCAGGGGACCATACAATACGGACTGTCACTCGACCTGTCCTGTAGGACCAGGGAACCATACAATACTGACTGTCACTAAATCCGTCCTGTAGGACCAGGGGACCATACAATACGGACTGTCACTCGACCTGTCCTGTAGGACCAGGGAACCATACAATACTGACTACTGAATACTGCCGGTTAACCTTCAAGATTTCCAATAAGTGCACTTGTTGGTGCTTGTAAAGTATTAACAGAAAATTATTTTGATATAATATTATACTTAATATACCTATAATATACAAGCTAAAATACAACTAATACAATAAAATTCCTCAGTTTTCGGAATTAACCAATGCCTTTTAAAAAAGTTATGTAGTAGATTCTCACCTGTATACACAGAATGATCGCGTTCGGGTTGTCCATGTATTGCTTCGTCATCTGTTTGATCGCTTCGCGCGTGTCCGACGCCATGTCCACCGTCTGAGTCTGCAAAAGGGCATGATCAAACGTATTCACCTCTATTGCTATACATATAAGGGTCATTTTTCTGGACATAACTACATATTATAATAACAATGTAAATAGAGTAGTAGTAGGATATTTGAAAGAAAATTAAGTGAAATAATAGAACTATAGCAACAACCACTACACATAGTTAAACCTGGTTTTCAGTTAAAAAAATGACTTTAGCACACAAAATGAAGTCGACCAAGTCGAAAGATAATAATTTATTTATTTATTGTTAACACATACGGTACAGGACCAATTACAATGGTTAACAAATACTAGTAGGCCTTGCATACAACTCCTCGTACATCTTCAGACACACAGACAAGAGTAATGTAAGTTTCATACTGAGAATATTACATTAAACATTTACCCACAACCAAAATTATATCTTCTGTCATTCGTCACAAATTGGGTTTTTCGTGATTGCCATAGTCCTTATTTTTTATTATCTTCCCACAGTTAAAGAACGCTTCCCACATCCAAAATAAAGTTCCCACACCCAAAATTAAACTTCCCATATCGCAATTTATACATCCCACACACAAAATACATCTTCCCCACACCAAAAATGAATTTTCCCCACACCGAAAATGTAGTTTCCCCACACTCGTGACTCAATGTACTCGCGGACCGCGATACGTACAGATATGACGCCGGGCAGGTCCACGAGCACCATGCGGTGCAGGCCGGGCCCCTTCACGGACATGGAGATGACGTCCGTGGACACGGTGCGGCCGCCGCGCACGCTGTTGCGCATGCGCAGCTCCACCTCCCTACACGCCGCGCGCCGGGGAAAGGGGTATTATGTTAAAGATGAACACCACTTGCTATAAATTTTAATAAATATTATAAATGCAAAAAAAAAGTGTGTGTAAGTGAGTGAGAGAGTGTGCTAGTGAGTTAATGTATAAGTGAGTGACAGAGTGTATAAATGAGTGAGAGTGTGTGAGTGAGTTAATGTGTAAGTGGGTGACAGTGCGTGAGTGAGAGAGTGTGAGTGACAGTGTGTGAGTGAGAGAGTGTGAGTGACAGTGTGTGAGTGAAAGAGTGTAAGTGAGTGAGAGAGTGGGTATCTGAGAGAGTGGGTATCTAAGTGAGTGTGAGAGTGAGTGACTCACTTCCTCAGGTCGGCGAGGTCGGACTCCTTGTTGAGGTCGAACTCCCTGGTGGAGTCGCGGAACTGCGCCACGTGGTAGGGCCCCTCCGACAGCGTCACCTTCACCGGCGCCCTGTCGGTCAGTAACAGTGTACAGGGTGCTCAGCTACACTGGGGAATTTGAGCTATACAGGGGGTTCAATTCGACGACGACGAAATAATTGTAACATGCAGGGAGTTAAGTTACATGGGGTCTTGTAGTACTCACTAAGTCACTACACAGGATGTTGAATTATACGGATGAGTTGAAGTATACAGGATGTTAAGTTTCACGATGAAGTTGCAGTTAACGTTAAATTCAATATTAAAATTTAAAAAATATATATTACTTTGGATTGGTTGTCACTTATAATCGTCAGTAGGTTCTCAGAACTATAAATTACTGTCAGTTCGGAATACGTCCTCTACTGAGAAGAACTGACAAGCAGAGTTCCTTGTCAGTTCTTCTCAGCTGAGTAGTAGGGCTGTCTTTTTTGCATTATGAATAAGATTATGATAATAGTACCTATTTATAAATTAGGAGAACAAAAAATAATAATTTAGTAGAGCAATTCATTCCCAAACGTCTGTATCATTTAAATAGTCTACTACACTATAATATACTTAAAACATCATTGACTATAATATACTTTAGCGCGTTAAGACAGACAAAAAGACTAAAAGAGAGTGACAGAATTATTAAAACAATAATATATTGCGGCTTCACCTGGTGCACATCTCGCCGGCGCCGCGCGGGAAGATCCTGGCCTGCGCGACCATCTCCAGCACGGAGGTCTTCCCGGCGGACTGGTCGCCCACCACCACGACGCGCGGCAGCCGGTCCGCCTCGCCCGCGTCCCAGCCCGACAGCTCGTCCAGCACCGCCGAGTACATGTCGATCAGGGAGCGCTGCCCGACCAACCGGCGAGGAACGATTTGGGAAAACTTTTTTAAAAAAACTTTTACTATTTTAAATTTTTCGGCGGCGAACAGACTTTCGTCTATTTTTAAAACGAACTACCTATCGCTTTCAACAGCCCACGGGAATTGATCCAAGTCAATCTCCAGATCAATGCAAACAATATTCCTACTAAATCCATCCACCGATCGGTTTCAACCGATTTACAAAAACTATTTTCAACTAAACCGACTCTATTTTCTACTCGGAACTCACTTTCAACGGAACATCAGATCAATTTCAATCGACCTTACGATCACACTTCCACTCGATCTCCAAACAACATTCGTCCTCCCCAAACTCTCGATAACTTTTAACCGAACTTCCGACCACTTTTAACCAAATTTCCAACCACTTTCAACTGTACTTCTTAACCACCCTTAATCATACTAGTATGTTCACATGCGCTGTAATGTTTGAGTGTTGTATCAAATTATGTTCTATTCAATTTCATTTAAATTTCGCTTTCAACCGAACACCCGATCACTTTCAAACGAACACCCGCTAACTTTCGAGCGAACACCCGCTCCTGTCCAACCACACCCACCTTCATCTTCCTGGCGACGGGCTGCCTGCCCTGGCGCAGCAGCATGTTCTGCTGGCGCAGCTCGCGGTTCTCCTGCTCCAGGCGCTGCAGCTCCCGCTGGTAGCGAGCCTGCAGCGCGAGGACCTCCTCTTGCAGCGCGTGCACGCGTTTCTCTGCCGTATCAATTACGTATAGTTTCATTGACTTTATATGTATGAGTACTAGCCCTTCCCCGCAGTTTCACCCGCGTTAATTTCGAAGTTCCCGCGACAATATCGTGATGAAAAGTATCCTATGTCCTTTTCTGTACCCCTCACAACGTATTTGCAAAATTGCATGAAGATCGGTTGAGGCTGACCGTTTCTCTGCCGTATTCGAAAAGATCTTCAAATCAAAAGTTACATTTTGCTTGCCCACGTGACATGACAGTACGTTCATTCGTTTTTTAAGCGATATCGTTAAATTATTACAGATTGTCAACTTGGCTAAGGGAGCTGGTAAGACTAGTAAGATAATAATATTAAACCACATTATCCTTAATATACTTACCATATGCAGCGGTATCCTCACCGGGAGAGCGGGTCGGGGCGGGCGCCGGCTTGCTCTGAAGGTTGTTGACAATCGGCTGGGCTGACTCTGAGATCGATCGATGCGTCCAACGTTAAAACAATCTTTTATTTTATTGATTTTATTTATCTCTAAACTAGTCTCTAAACTAGGGTTCCCAACCTAGGGCAGCAATTTCTACAATACCTACTTAGGTCACGTGACCAGACGAGCACTAGACAGCTTGGAAAATTGCCACCCCGCTGGACTGATATGTGCACCATTCAGGGGTCCCTGCGCCAGGCGGAGAACAGGGCTGCCCCCAGAGCTCTGGTGAAACGTGACGTCTCGAATAGTCACGACTCTCACTCATGAGGAAACTGCTGTCGGGATCACTTGATACTGATAGTGATCCATTGTACCGTCCAAATTGTACCCTCATATTTATAAGTTTTTATAGTATGTATCTATGCGGATACAATAAAGTTATTTCCTTTCATTTGATTTACAAGTTTACAACCCAATGGATATCGCTCGTCATAGTAGTAAAACTTCTAATAAATAAAATGTGTATCATGGACCTATTTGTATGAATTATGTGAGATATTATTAAGTTCTGTGGATAATATTCTAAAAATAAATCTAGACATAGAAATAAAATGAAACTGTATGTTTGTAATATCAAAATAACAGCTTTTTACTAAAATATGCATATGATAGTACGAGTACATAAACTTTTCTGTATATATCAGATAATCAGAGTAGATATCTACTATGGTAGTACCGATACAAAAATTATTATTTTTTGAAATTTTTGACGTTGTTTTCCTTGTTTTAAACAGTAGAAAGTTGTATTCCTCTTTCAAATTTTTAAACATTAGCCTGTAAACATTGATTGTTATTATATTTACAAGTACAAGTCAGTTAGCACTAATAAATGATTTAAAAAAAAAACTAAATACTATGAATCAATACATTTCGTCGTCTGTGGCTAAGCTGAAGTTGAAATTGATACCTTTAGCATTCTTGAAGTAGATTCCAGATAATTATAATCCCTATATTCGAACAAAGTAATTTACTTGAAAAACACAAAAAAATTAGAAAAACATGAAACTAAAAATAGTATAACCATCAGTTTTTGAGGTAGGTAGGTAAGGTGGATAAAATGATCTAAGTAATTTAATTTCATTATATCAATTTCACTTTGTTTATCTGCGAATGAGATGTAAACACAGAAAATCATACAAACATCATTGAAAATCATACAAATACGTATATAATAAAATAAACGTTATATGTTTTACTAAAAGCTTTTATTTAATAAACAAGTAAGTAAGTACAGCAAGTTTACAGTAAGTATTGTAATGATTAATGAAACTGAAAGTTGGTTCATAGGGATACCAAGAATCAAAGTTCAGTCTTACAAGTTCCAGTGGATACCTTACTGGAGTGACTGAGAAATCATATACAAAATTTAAACTGGAAAGAAACACCAACAAATAATGCAATTTAAATAAAAGCTTCTGATAAAAAGGGCATCGCCCATCACTGTAAGGGTGCTAGTCGAGCAACCACCAACGTCCATGCATCCACCCACTACGTCTACCACACTACCACAGTGCTGCAATCTATACAGTTGGACAACGAATGTACGCGTGCAGAGAAACGGCGGCGGCGGCGGACTTTACAAAAGCATTAAGATTAGGTACGCATTATGTAGGATTAGAGTTCCCCGCGTGACATGCATAAAACTCGGATTTAAAAGTATCAGAGCCAAAGTGCAATATCAATCGGATGTTCCGATTCCGACTAATCGGAGTCTGTGTCGAAGCTCCGTAACATGAAAACACTTTGATGACTAAAGTGATTATTACACCTTGCAATTTAGGGACCAATTTAGGGTGCTAAATCGGATACAATTTAGAATCTGTGAGTGGTTGGAGGGGTAAATTGGACCCTATGTTGGTTCCAATTTAGGGTTGGTAAGTGAGAGAGAGAGAGCGAGTGATCACACTACTTTGTGTTAGTGTGATTACTCGCTCTCTCTCTCTCTCACTGATTATAAATTGTATCTGATTTAGCACCCTAAATTGGTGCCCTGAAATTGCAAGGTGTAAAAAGCGCTTAAGCCCGCCATACGATCATACAAGCGACTAAGTCCACCAGTCAAGATTAGCCGGTCGTGCCGTCCAAACACCCGACCACAACATCAATCATATAATCACCCTGATATCTAAAAACAAATAAATAAATATATCTAGCAGTATCAGTCACAGGTCACTGTGCCCCACACAATACCTAGGTAATACACTTCGTACTATCGGAGTCGGAGTCGAAGCTCCGTAACATCCTAAAAACTTTATGTCCGTTTAAGCAGCGGACGCGCGGACGGCATTAGCCGCGTAGTCCAACTGTACAGATCGTATAACTGCGGCCGTACATACCGATGTGCGAGTTGTTGACGGCGGCGGCCGCGACCGCGTCCTCGTAGCGGCGCGCGAGCCAGTCGCGCAGCTCGAGCGCGCGCTCGCGGCCCGCGTCGCGCAGCCGCGGATCTGACGGCAGCGACAGCGTCAGTGGCGCGCCCACGCCTACACCGCACCACACCCGCGACACTCCATATAAACCGTGCCGATAGCACTCCCACTCCCCACTACTTTACGTCGGGCGGCTTGTGTGTGTGTGTGTGTGTGCGTTTGTCGTAAGACACGACAGGAGCGCGCGGAGAACAAGATAAAGTTGGAAATTCAACACACATACAGCAGTGATAACTGATAGCCACTACGTAGTGGCGGGAGCACTAAGTCGGCGGGGAGGCGGAAAGTGGCGTTTATTAAAGTGGTAATGGTATAAGTATTCTTCGCCTACACCCGCCATCGCCGACACTGGCTCTTCGCGAACGACACCGAGTACACGACACGACACATGCGCACCCACAGCACGGAACAAAGAGAAGATATAAGTAGATAAACACCTCTGAGAAATATAACGTCTGATAATACTGCAGCCAGTGTGCGGCAATCGTCGCGCGATTGCGCTGTCTGAATGACATTGTTGAACTTCTGTATTTCAATTGCTTTCTTTACTCTGTGCCCAGTGTCAATGTACCATCGAAATAATTAAAAAAAAAAAAAGATTTAAGATTTAAACTAAGCCTTGTGCAGTGGATACATAGCACTGCTCTGGGTACATTCATTGTTTCAAGCATGTTTCTTTTGAGTAAATGGGCATTGTCCTTTCACCCGTGTCAAAGAATTTTTAATTACTGTTAATTCTATAATATGTTTACTACCACATACAATTCCCTGTGTTCATTATAACTATAGACTACAGAAATTAAAGACATCACAAAATACACAGAAATATAAAAGAATATAATTATTACTCATTTATATTAATATATTATGTAAATATATCATATCTCCACCAAATACACCAAAGCCTGTTTCACAAACAAGTTTTTATATAGCATAATGCCATTCTCTAGTTACTTTTGTCAGTCCAAAAGACCACAAGTAGATTTTTTAAATCATACCATGAGGTAGCTTTGTAATGTGTTTGGGAGAAATCTCACTCAAAGCAAACTTAGGAAACAGGCTTTATTAAGCTACTTATATATATTCCTAACTCTTTATTAACTGGAGAATTTTTAATTAGACTGACAGTGCTTCAGTTACGTACCAATTTGTAGCTGATCTCCGATTTTGTCCTTAGCTGTGATGAGGGTGGTTGTAAATCTATCCCATTGATCATTATCAGGTAAAAGGTCATTCAACCATCCCATGTCAGGGAGGCCATCCTTCCATTCCGTATACTTCTAAAAAATCAACTTTTTCTTAGTAATAGCATCTATGCTAATGCTAATTTTACAAATTTAATAATTACTATAGCACAATGGTCACAGCATTTTTGAAAAAGCTATAGTTTGACTTTTAATTATTTTATCCATCCAATTCCAAAACTTAATTAAACTTTGAAAAGGAAAAAATGCAAAGAAATCTAATGTGTTGAACAAACTAATAGGGATGTTGACTACTATTGAAAATCAAAATTCTAATTAGTCCGTCAGTTAGAAAATAAAAAAACAATAGACACGTATTTTTTGCTTTTTTAAATAAATTAAAATATACAGAGATAAAGCGCATTA
Organism: Zygaena filipendulae; assembly: GCA_907165275.2. Classification (NCBI taxonomy): domain Eukaryota; kingdom Metazoa; phylum Arthropoda; class Insecta; order Lepidoptera; family Zygaenidae; genus Zygaena; species Zygaena filipendulae. Next base: position 500,285 of record OU015676.1, read on the forward strand.
AAGTTTAGGATGAGGAGGTCGTGACGTCACTAACCGCAAAACAGCCATACAAACTGTCAGAATAGTGATGTCACGCAAAATTTCAACTCAATATATCGCCGTTATTTTTTGATTACGTAAAAAAAGCAAAAAATACGTGTTCAATATTTTTTAATAATCTACAAGATGGACTAAAAAATAAAAATTAGTCAACATGCCCATTTGAGTACTGTAATCTTTCGCATGATGTTTATGTTATGTTCTTTTTTATTTTTATTAGGATGATTGTCCTTTTTATATTTCCACTTTGGCAGTTGTATATTTTATCATGAATAAATCAATTAAATTACTTTGTTTAATGTCATTCCACCACCGACAGCTCCACCCAGAACTAAGTATCTGATCTTCAGAATTCCACGCACAGCTCTAGCAACGAACATTCCATACTTTCGTTTGTGCACATGACTTGTGTCTACAGGCTTCCGGAGAAGTAGACTACGGCCCGACCACATGGAGAAAGCTACAGCTCTCTTGTCTATGCATGACCAGGCATTTGGATGTCTAAGGGAGGACCTAGAACCGAAAACAAATATATGTGATTAGATATTTATAAACTTAACTCACATACATAAATTAGTATCAGTGCTGTCTACAAATTGGATAAGCAAAAAGGAAAGAAAAGTGAAAAAAAAAATAAGATTTTTAATTACAGTGACTTTTATAGGGATCACAGTAAATAAAATAGAAACACCTATGACCTAAGATTACCTCACACGATTGTGCAATATTCTTGACATTGTTAATGTATTTCCAGGCACAGTATGAAGGTGTTTTAACGTTCTTCACTCCTCAATACATAACAAAAAAATAATTATTATTTACTTTCATAACCTCTACCGGTACTACTAGATCAATCACGTAATAGTATAGGGATGCGATTTGTGTTGTGAGATTTTATTCGGTAAACAATCACTTATTCCACATGTACATCATCAGAAGACACTGGTGATTATCAAAATAAAACTACTATCTAAACACATTTCAAATTTCAAGGAAATCAAATAGGATTTTATCAAATTCCAATTTCCATTTCATTCATGTCAGATGTCTGTCTCTCACATATGTCTAGTTAGTTTGTGCTGTCTCTGTCATTTGCCAGTTGTCAGTTGTCACCACAGGCTGTGACCACAAATTAACTAGACTTATGTCTGACACAGAACACACATGAGCAATGAGCGTAGCGTAGTGTCGTTCACTTCCTTTTATTGTTGTAGGTAAGTAATACATAATTTTGCGTAAGTTTTTCGTAACTATGCATGTGGTATCAATGGTTGTACAAAAAGAACGAACAGTTGTGCAGAAAGACCATTTCCATTCGGTTGAAAAAACAAAAACTTCGTCATTTTATTTTCATGTCGATAAAAAATGGTTAAAAATGGGTTTTGTTGTGTTATACGGTACTGCAAGACAATAATTTTCACAGTGACGGTTTTTTTATGTGCGCACGAAAATATATAACATTTCGAGCTGATTTCTTCGATTTCCTCCAAGAGCTCCGAAAAAGTTCTTGCTGCGGTCTGAGGCTGCGGCACGGCTGCGGGTGTAACCTCATGCAGCCGCTCGAAGTATTTTTATAAAATCCATTGATCTAATTAATTTTACTTGAAACTAGCTAAATGCATTGTATGCGAAAGTCCATAAAAAAGAAGAAAGAAAAGAATGTCAAAGCTCCGACTGTCAAAAGTGTCAAATAGGAAATCAAATTAGTCAAATTTTTTGTGGGACTCCGCTTTCTCGTTTGTTGTGTAGCACACGTGTTAGTGAGTTTCCATGTAATTTAGTCATAAATCGCGAGTATCTGTTTTCTTGTCGCTCTAAAAGCCTAGTTTATTAGATCAGTGTGGTGTTGGTGTAGTTATTTTTAACCTGTAAGTACGTAGTTTTAGTTTTTCTCGAAGCAAATATCAGAGTGGTCAACCATTGCGCCTAGCAATGGATGACATTAACATCCCCCCTAAACCGCCTGATCCACCAGGTAGCCCTATAGAGTTCATGGAATTATCCCATTCCATAACTCCAGTGGAGGCTCCCCTTGACTCGCGCAAAAGACCCGCGGAAGACTCCATCCCGGAAAATAACAAAAAAATATTCATTTCCCCCGAAATAGCAACTCCCTCCATCGCATCAACTTATGTAAATCCGAGCTTTCAAGATGGCCCAAAGAAATACCATGAAGAGGATACTGGCCCCTTCCTAGTACATGTCACACGAGAAGAACCAGACTCTGCGGCTGGCACTTCTATAAGACCTATCAAATTTGGCAAATTATTGACTGACTGTAATGTTAAAAATATTGTGTGTGGAGGAGTAAAAAGTATTGGCCGTAACAGAATGTCCGTAGAATTCAAAACAGTAGTAGATGCAAATACATTTCTGGAAAACTCTCTTCTCAAAAAATATAAGTATAAAGCCTTTGTCCCATCATATAATATATCCAGAATGGGCCTAGTAAAAGGTGTTCCAGTAGAATGGTCTATGGAAGAGTTTGTTGAATCTGTAGACATACCTAGTAACTGTGGCCCCATATTAAAAGCCCGCCGTCTAAATAGGAAAAACATTGTTGAAGGTACGGCTACATGGGTTCCCACCCAATCTGTGGTATTAACGTTTAAAGGACAAATACTTCCACCAAGAGTTTACTGCTATCATACTTCTCTACCGGTTGAGCATTACCAGCTCCCCACAATTCAATGCTATAGTTGCTGCCGTTTTGGCCATGTTCGTTCTCAGTGTAGGTCCAAACCAAGATGCTACAAATGCTCCCAATCTCATCTTGGAGATAGCTGTGTAGTTGCGCCAAATTGTGCTACCTGTATTCATTGCTCAGGCAAGCATTTTGCCACAGATAAAGATTGTCCTGAACAATCCCGGCAACGGGCTATCAAAGTCACCATGTCCCAAGACTGTATTTCCTATATAGAAGCCGCTCAACGCTTTCCACCCGTGCGCAGGTCATACGCAGAAATTTCAAGGGAATTCTTTTCCCAGCCTCCCCCTACCCTCCAGGAAACCTCCCCCGCTCCTTCCCAAAATATGACACAAAGCTCCTCATATAAAAAGACCTACTTTCTCCCTTCCAAGTCCCGTCCTCCTTTAATTAAAGGATATGATCAAAATGCTCATAAACTACTAACCCTTCGTGACTACCCTTCTCTTCCTAATGGAAGTGCCCTCAAAAAACCAGAGGAGCCCCAAGTCCCTAATTCTTCTGTCTCCCCTAATGATAACCTTATTGACCTCCTAATCTCACTCCTCATAAATATTTTAACCAAGTATAATGATTGTTTACCGTCCAACGCTGCTCAAAAAATTGCTGAAATTATCTCCCTATTCCCAAAAGATGCCCCTCAACCTCCTCCAGTGGAATCCTAAAAGCATCCGGCGCAAAAAACATGAAATGATGTATTTAATCAATGAATTCCATCCAGCCGCTGTTGCAGTCTCGGAGACATGGCTTGTCCCCGGTTCTCGTTTCCGGGTGCCGGGATATTCCTGCCTGCGGGACGACAGGAGCGATGGTTATGCTGGGAGTGCGCTCCTTTTGAGCCACTCCATCCCCTTCTCCCAAATTCCCCTTCCCCCTCACAGTCAGGATATCAATGCTGTAGCAGCTCGAGCTCTCGGGGTTGCTATTCTTTCTGTCTACATCCCCCATCCCAGCCCTACCCTTATATCTGAACTACGTTCTATCCTCTTCAATCTTCCTAAGCCCACAGTAATTCTGGGTGACTTTAATTGTCATCATACAGCATGGGGTTCACACTTGTGTGATTCCTCCTCCTCGTTCCTTCTGGACATTCTCGACGAACTAAATCTCTGTGTTCTCAACGATGGCTCCCCTACTAGGAGGGTCTCTCCCGGCCAAAATCCCATGAGTGTCCCCGACCTTTCTATTTGTTCCCCCTCATTAGCATCCTCCACCTTCTGGAGGGTCCTTCCCAGCTCGTATGGTAGTGACCATTTCCCCATAATTGTTAAACTGTCAGGCCCCACCTGCTCTAGTACCCCATATAAACCCCTCCTAAAATACAGACTTGCTAAGGCAGACTGGGAAAAATACAAATCCTCCCTTGATGAGAACGTTCTTCAAATCCCCCCCTTATCTAACACCAATCTTGTATGCAACTATAATAAATTCGTTAAAGCCCTCCTTGATTCGGCCAATTCCCACATCCCCCTTAAAAATTGCAATAAAAATAGGAGACTGTCGCCTCCCTGGTGGGACGCTGAATGCACTGAATCGGTTCAGCATAGAGCAAAGGCCGAAAAGCGGTACAGTGCGTGTATGACCCAGGAAAACTATATTGGGTACCAACAATCTGCTGCCAAAACGAGGAGATTACTTTCTAAAAAGAAAAAAGAAGGTTGGACCAGATTCTGTGAACATTTATCCCCTCGTTCCCCCCCCTCCCTGGTATGGAAAAACTTAAAAAGATTTCGCGGATCTCTCGTGGACAAAAATTTAACTTCATCTGATAATTCTTCATGGCTCAGTGACTTTGCCGACCGCTTAGCCCCTCCATTAGCTCCCCATTTTGACTCCTTACCCACCTCTCCTATAGAACTCCTCTCCTTCCATTCAAATAGCATGAACAGACTCTTCTCCCTCGACGAACTATACTGTGTGCTCTCTGACCTTCGGGACTCCTCACCTGGTGCTGATGGGATCCCATTCTCCTTTCTATGCAAGGCAGGTAAAAGCACTCACACAATTTTTCTGCAACTAATTAATAAGATATTTGAAACGGCGGTTATTCCCGATGATTGGAAAACGCAGGTAATCATCCCCATTTTAAAACCCGGCAAAAATCCGCACGATCCTTCTTCCTATAGGCCCATTGCCTTATCCTCAGTCCTCGCCAAAATTACTGAACATCTAGTAAAAAATCGTCTTGAATGGCTCCTGGAAAAGCAGGGCATCCTGGCAAAATCCCAGTACGGTTTTAGAAAAGGCAAAAGCGTTATGGATAGTTTGAGCATTCTCACAACCGATATTCGTTTGGCCCTCAATAATAAAGAGTTCCTTGTCGGAATTTTTCTGGACATAACAGCGGCCTATGACAATGTTGTTCTCCCAATTCTCAGGCAGAAAATGCAACAGCTGAGCATTCCTGTGAGGATAATTACGTTCGTATGTAACTTGTTGATGTCCAGATCTATACAAATCCGAGATAGAGATGAGACCTTTATTCATAGAACCGTTTACAAAGGATTACCCCAAGGATCTGTGCTAAGTCCGCTTCTATACAGTTTGTATACCTACGATCTAGAAATTTCCCTCCCGCAAGCTTGCCACCTCCTTCAGTATGCCGATGACCTGGCCCTATACATTTCCTCCAAAACAATCTCTTCTGCCTCGTCGCACTTAAATTCCTCTCTTAATTATCTGAATGATTGGCTTTGTAACCATGGCCTCTCCCTGTCTGCCCCCAAAAGCTCTGCAGTAATATTCACTCGTAAAAGAACTATCCCGGACATCAATTTGCAGATAAATAACCATTGCATCCCTGTTACAAACCAAGCCAAATTCTTGGGAGTCATCTTGGACAGCCGACTCACGGGTATCGCGCACATAAATTATGTCGTCCAAAAGTGTGAAGAAGGGATTAATGTTCTCAGAGCCCTGAGTGGCGTCCGCTGGGGCGCTCACCCTTACAACTTAAAACTCATTTACAATGCTATTATCCGTAGCCATTTGGACTACGGTATTTTTTTATTAGACCCATGCAATAAATTAGCCCTAGAAAGACTCAATAAAATTCAATCGAAATCCCTGCGAATTATATTGGGAGCTATGAAGTCATCCCCGGTCAATGCCATGCGTGTTGAGTGTTGCGACCCGCCTCTGCACCTACGTAGACAATTGATATCAGATCGCTTCCTTTTTAAAGCAGCACAACTCCCGTCCCACCCCCTTCTCTCTAAGGTTAATCTCCTATCGCAGTCCCCTAACAATCGTTCAATCCCCTGCATCGTTTCCAGTTATCGTAAACTCCCTTGTTCCTCCTTTCCTCTTTATCAAACACAATGCAATCCTCTCTTCTCAACTCCATTTGACGCTCTCACCTTCAAACCCAATATAGAGCTCTTTTTCGGTGTTACTAAAAACTCCCCTGGAGCTGATAAAAAAGTACAAGACATCCTAAACCAAAATTGGCAAGACTGGTCAACCCTGTTCACTGACGCATCAAAACTATCTCCCACAGGCTATGTTGGTGCCGCGGTCTGGTTCCCCAAATTTAAAATAGTGCTAGAGTTTAAGTGCCCTCCGACCTATTCTGTTTTTTCCGGCGAAGCAGTAGCAATCCAGGAAGCTATTGATTTTGTAATCTCCCATAGTCTTAACAAAATCCTTATTCTATCAGACTCCTTAAGCTGTTTGCAGGCAATTCTTGCCAATCCCTTTAAGTCCAAATCAAAATTCCCTTTAATCCTCAAAATTAGAGAAAGTTTATTCAGGTGTAAAGAACTTGGACTATCGGTGGCCCTTGCGTGGATCCCAGGCCATAGTGGTATTCAGGGTAATGAAACTGCAGACTCTTGCGCCAAGACTGCAATAGAGAGAGGCTCTTCTAAATATGATCGCATCTACGCCCACGACCTGTGTACGCTAGCCCCCTTGGAACTTCTTCGAGAGTGGAACAAGGACTGGCTCTTATACAGGTCGATGGCAAAGCACTATGGAAGTATTCAGCCCGTGATTCCAAACAAACCATGGTTCTTTAAATTCCGGTCTATTAACAAAAAAACAGTATCAACTATTTGCCGTCTTCGTTTGGGCCACTCTTGCACTCCTGTACATCTAAATAAAATTAGGGTGAGAGATCACTCTCTCTGTGAATGCGGCATAGATGAAGGAACTGTCGATCATTTGTTTTTTAGTTGTCCTAAACTCACATCCTCCTTCTATGACTCACTCCCGACAAAGATCTCCCGCCCCACCAACATGAAATGTCTACTTACTCTCACTTTCTCCCCATTTGTAAAGAAACTAGCTAAATTTATTGAAACTAACAATTTATATTTATGAATGCTCTTTGTGTTTATGTATATTATGTAGTTAATATTTAAAAAAAAAAAATTGCCTCTCCCGCCTTCCTCAACACCCCCTTTGTGGTATAACACCTCTAACATACCTTCCTTCACTAACTATATCTACTAACTTTTGTGTTGTCGTTTTTTTTTTAGGTAAACTCAGGCTCTTGGTTAGTATCAATCCCACCGAACAAGCTTGTACTCCTTCGTTTACTTTCAACTACGTGACATTGGCGGAGTCACTGTGAGTAAAGCAACACGGTGGAAGCCATATTTTAAAAGAAGAAGAAGAAGAAGAAGAAATTTTTTGTGAACGATCAGGCGAAGAGCGTCGAGTTGATCCGCGTAAAAAATAATTGTACACCTACACCGAAAAGGATCTCGTCATCTTTTTACCGGGAAGTGACAATAAAACGTTTTTATATTGATTCAGTGCTAAACAATAAGTGTGGCCTAAGTGTGGACTATTGAAATGCCATTGCTTTTTGGATGTGAGGATCGTCAATAGAATTCGCTTTGTAAGTCTGTCTCAATTATTATTTTGAGTTCACCTCGAGACTCGAGTCAAGGCTGGGTGATGTTTGTGAGGCGTTAATTAATTCTAGACAGTGGGATTCTGGTAGGAAACGATGATATCACGATCGGTACTTTGACCTGTGATTGCACGGATTTAATGATAGTCTGTAAAAGTAATTCTAAGTAAGGTTTCCTTTGATTGCCTTCTGAGCTATTTTTAGATGTCTAGTACTACACTATTACGTTGCAGATGTATTTGTTTGTTTGCTCTTGAGAAACACTTCGTCGTATGCTAAGTACATATTCCATAACCTGAGATATAAATAGTAATCTAATTGAACATTTTTTATTAAGCAGGAAACATTACTTGCTACACTTTTGGTGTTATCAATTAAAACTAATTGACTAGAGGCAAATTTATGTAAAAGCTGAATTAAAAATACCATTAGTCTGTGATTTGTGTTATTGATTTGAGATCATACATGTCTAGGTTTGACAGCTTAGACAATTTTTAAAATAATATGTAATTAGTTTTATGATTTTTGAGAAAGTTTCTGGTTGTTATTTGTAATTAAGAGATAAAAACTAATAGTAAAATTGTTATTATTTCTTTGTTTTCAATTATGTTAATAATTAGATATAGGTAGGTATAATACAGGATAAGGAAACCCCACTTTGAAAATTCCCTATTTGCAGAACTAAGATAATAATATTTTATATATTTATTACTAAATATTTATTAAATCATTAATTTCGAAGTTCTTGTCGGAATTGCGGGATAAAAAGTTCCTTATGTCCTTTTATGTACCCCTGACAATGTGTATGCAAGATTTCATAACAATCAGTTGAGCTGTTAAGTCATGAAAGCTTAGCAAACAAACTCACTTTCATATTTATAATAATAAGGATTACAATGTGTTAATATTAAACAAAAATACATATTAGACAAAAATATGTAAATACACCCAGACTGAAAAGTGAAACCCGTTGATCATCACAAAAAGTTCACTCCCATTGATTAGCAGTAATTCGATCACTATCATCAGGAGATAAATTCTGGTTGAAATTGAAGTTATGATGCTCACTGCCCATATTAAAAGTTAAAAGTGCGATTGATTTAGAGCACACAGTACACAGAATTATACACAGTATAAAGAGGCACTGCATGATGTAACTGCAAACTAGAAACAAACACATAACTTTAATTCAATAGTTTTTAACAGATTTAAAAAAAGGAGGAGGTTATAAATTTTATTGGGGATGTGGACTACTTTTGAAAATCAAAATTCTAATTAGTCCGTCTGTTAGAAAATAAAAAAACAATTGATACATATTTTTTGCTTTTTCAAATAAATTAAAATATACAGAGATGAAGTGCTTAAAGTTAATGGTGAGGGGGTCGTGACGTCACAAATCGCTAAAACCGCCATATAAACTGTCAGAATAGTGACGTCACGTGAAATTTCAACTCAATATGTTGCTGTTATTTTTTGATGACGTAACAAAAGGAACAATACGTGTCCAATATTTTTTAATAATCTACAAGACGGACTTAAAAATAAAAATTAGTCAACATGCCCATTGTGTTCAACTGTATGTATGTTTTTTATATATGTTAATTTCTTAATAACAGTTCCCTTAATATCCCCCCCCTCGCCCTAGGGAATATGTCCAAATTTGAACTGGTAACTGAAAACTGCAAATAAACATGTAGGTAACATTCTGATATTTAATTATATTTAAAAAAAAAACATGATGATAATTATACCCAAAAATGTATTGAAAAATCAAAATACACATGGTAGGTGAAGCTGCAGGAAAAAGCATGTATCAAAAAGTAGCTGATCTCTAATGATATCCGTCATAACGTAGAGGTTACTACGTAGTATAGTATATTAAAATGACATAGAGTTTATAGAGGTCATATAAATAACAAATAGTTAATTAACTGTGCACAAACAAATTTTTATCCTTGTTTATATGTACTTGCACACATTAGCGTGGCTTGGGGGGCGCTTTTCGTTTGATGGACAATGGTCTTTACAAATAAAATGCTTCATCCTGATTGACTATGACCGACTGTCGGGTCAACAAACAGACTAAACTGCTGATCATAGAGACCTGAAACTTGTAGAGTAGGATGTAAGCATCCAATAAGAGAGGATTTTCTGAAAATTCAACCCCTAAAGAGATGAAAAGGGGTTGCAAAGTTTGTATGGAACAATTCCGCGGGAACTTCGACATTATCGCGGGTGAAACCGCGTGAAACTGCTAGTATACAATATATTCACGTCTGACTTCTGAGGTAAGCAAGACTGTGGATAATGAACTTTTACTTGCTACAACTCAATAATATCATTGCATAATAATAATAATAATAATAATCCACTTCACAACACACATATCTACTTGATCCCACACTAAGCTATAAGCTTATGTCGTGGAAACCAAGCAAACGTGGTATATACTACACATATTATTACATATATTTATTATACTATAGATATATATATACACACCCAGACTGGAAAATGGAACCCTGTGTTCATCACACAAAGTCCACGCCCACCGGGAATCGAACCCGGAACCTCTTGATTAGCGGGCAGGCAATTGCCGTTATACAAATTTTTTCACATATTTTGGAAAATGACAGCAATAAGTACATAAGTTTCACAATTTCAGCCAGTGAGAACTAGCTGTTCCTTGCAGTTTCCCCCGCGTTAATTTCAAAGATCCCGCGGAAAATCTGGGATAAAAGTACCCTATGTCCTTTTCTGTAACCCTGATGCAACGTGATGATCGGTTGAGCCGTTAGACGTGAAAGAGTAACAGACATACAGACATAGTTACTTTCGCATTCATAATATTAGTAGGGATAATTAGTAGGGATCAAATTAGTAACTATATATTTTTTTAAATTGGCGCCCGATATCGACGCAAGAAGTCCTTCGCAACATTAAATCGCTCTTCTCGCTATCGTTATAAAGTGAATATTTCATTGCTTGCGGGGGCGACAATCTCATCGGCAATGCAACATGTTTCTTGCCGCTGTTAAGATAGTGTTCAAATTGGCGTGTCGCGCGATCGTTAGGTCATTTGTCGCGATGAGGTCAGCTGAAGAGTATAGGATAATAAACATCGTCTTATGGAGACTGCTCAGCCACTAAACGTTGGCCTAGATTACTAGCTGATGCCCGTGGCTGCGCCTGTGTAATGTTTTCTTCCGCTTCCGCTTTGGTTATTTGCGTTTCAAGTACCTAACTAGGTATGCGTCAAATCCCTGAGTTTCATCTCCCTTTTCCGTGAACCGTGATGACATAAAGTCCATTTTTCAAGTTAAAACTAGGTACAAAGAAGGAAATGTGAAAAACAAGTTTAATTCTGTTTTCAAAACAGTGTTTTGTAGTTTTTACTTGACGCGTGTAAAAATGTACGGATAGATCTAAAAGTCATTCTATCATTATACAAATAGTAGGGCCTACACTAACTTTACCCCGTGGTTTCACCGGCGATATTTCGGAGTTCCTTCGGGAGTTCTAGGATAAATCATACGTATAAACCTTCCTCTTGAATCCCTCTTTCTATTCGTGAAAACCACATCTAAATCCGTTAGTAGATACTAATGTTAGGTACTCTATATCCTTACATATTATAAAACAAAGTCCTCCGCCGTGTCTGTATGTCTGTCTGTCTTTTCGCGATAATCCCCGGAACTGCTAAACTTAGCTCTAAGCAACATACTAATTATAGGAAAAAAAAAGTTGTTATATTACAAGCGTTTCACGCCGGTCTAACCGCAGGGCACAATACACCAACTTATGTTAGTTTGGTTTCCACCAATCACCACACAAGCTTCTAGCTTAGTATGGGATCAAATAAATTAGTTTGTTTTGAAAACATAAATTTTAGTAGATAATGATAATAATGTTATTATGACTAAACAATTTTTTTGTAACGATGCGTAAATATAGCACATTACGTAGTTACCTATAATTACATCCTAATTACATATTATGTATATTAGGTATAAATGCGAATGATTGTTTGTTAAGCTTTCATCAATCGATCGTCACAAAATTTTGCTTACATGTTGTCAGGGTATAGAGGAAGATAGAGGGTATTTTTTATCCCGGAATTACCGCGGGAACTCCGAAATTAACACGGGTGAAACCGCGAGGAGCAGCAGCTAGTCCTTACTATAATAATAAATGCGAATGTGATTTTGTTTATTACCTTTTCTCGCCGTAACTACTCAACCGATCATCATGAAAGTTTGCATACACGTTGTCAGGGGTACATAAAAGAACACAGGGTACTTTTTATATCGGAATTCCCGTGGGAATTCCGAAATTAACGCGGATGATATCGCGGGCAACAGCTAGTTACGTAAAACACATTATTCATTTCCCTTATCTCACTCCCGACTCTTGCGCATTGTTTAATGTCAATGTGATTGTGACTATACAACGTGTAAATTAATTAACTGAAAACTAGAAAGTAGTTTGCTCCGAATCAACTAGCGAATCGATCGCACTATGTTTTAATTTAGTTTATATTTTTTCTTTTTTACTGGCCCATGTCTAAATTATTTATAATACAATATTTGGCGTGTACGCCGCCCGCAGCAAAAAAAATCGAACCGATATGCGCGGGCGTAGCGCTTGGAATTTCGTAGATAGGTCACCTCCAAATTAATGTTGAATAACTTTTAAAGTTTACATTTTTTTGACATAAAATATTATTTAATCATATTATTGTTTATTTTTTTAAATGGGGTGTATCAGGTTTTCAGTTAATTCATTAACACGTTGTATAATGCTACTAGCTGTTCCCCGCGGTTTCACGCGCGTTAATTTCGAAGATCCCGCGGGATTTCCGGGATAAAACTATTAAACTACCATATATCCTTTTCTGTACTATTGACAACGTGTAGAATGCAAAATTCAACATTGATTTACCCGCCTCAGTTTCGGAGTGGCCGCGGGAATTCCGGGATAAAAAGTGCCCTATGTCCTCTGTACCCCTGACAACGTGTATGCAATGCATTTCATTATGATCGGTTGAGTAGTTAGGCGTGCAGAAAGCGTAACAAACAAACAAGTCTATAGTTTCTACCTATTTTATTGACGTCAAAAATTTCAATACATGATTTGACTTTGACTTCTATAACCTTAGGTTGCCTTGGAAAGATTTTCTCCAGCAATAAGGCCACCTTTTGCGATATATTTTCTTTTTTATTTGTCATTTATAAAAATAAATAGAGGATGTACCTAAATCGGCGGTGTATTTTCCGTTACAGGAGCGACGCGACGCGGTGCGATAATGCGTCGGTGATCGAGCGGCGGCGACACCCGACGGACACCCTGTATCGTGAGTGTTGTTCACCAGTTAGTTGGTTCGTTGATAACTAAACTGTGGGGGCAAAGCGATAACTTTATTATCTATATGGGTTTTATACATACGTGCCTACTTATTTCACTACTGTTAGTCTACAATTTAATGTTATGAAGAGAAAACATTTGTTTTTTTGTATGTTTGGTTTTGATTGGTTTTGATGGATAAATTCAAATGCAACTGGACCGATTTTAAACATTCTTTCACTTACCGCCGCACTCAGAGTAAACTTTAATGATTACTTAGTTAAGTATAGATTTTTAAAACAAAACTGCCGCAATCAGACAAGTTTATTTAATTATTGTTAATTGGCATTTAACTAATTAAGTTACATCTCATTAAATGCCAACTAACATTAATTTGCGGCAGTTTTGTTTTAAAAATCTATACTTAACTAAGGAATCATTAAAGTCGACTAAAGCCGTTAAAGAAAGCTGCAGTGTTCCTGAGTGACATAAGGTATATGATATAGTCTATATGTACCTGTTACCCCAGAATTCCCACGGGAACTCCGAAATTAACGCGAGTGAAACCTTGAAGGATCGACTGGGACACTGGGAATCGAACTCGGAACCTTTTAATTAGCGGATAGGCATGGTGACCGTCTTATAGCTTAGCATGGGATCGAGTACACATCTGCGTGTCGTGACTTGTGACGTGTCATATACACAGATTTGTGTGTGCTTGTGTGTGTATTTCGTAAGTGAGTTTGTTTGTTACGCTTTCACATCATGAAATTTTGCATATACGTTTGAAGGGTAAATAAAAGGATATAGGGTACTTTTTACCGGAATGGGAACTCCGCAACTGACGAGGGTAAAACTGCATTAAATTTTGCATACTACAAGTTGTCAGGAGTACAGAAAATTACATGGGGTACTTTTATCCCGGAATGCCCGCAGGGAATGGCTAGTTTCTATAAAAACAGCCATCAAAAATAATGTTTACAAGATTGTTAAGTTATAAGTAGTTTTCATCTCTGAAGTGTAGTCCTACGACTGACTATTTTTAACCGATTTCCAAACAAGAAAAAGTTTCTCCCTACGGCAGACTATTTTTAACCTACTTCTCAATTCGACTGTAGGTTCTTGTATATTTTTTTATTAATAGTTGTTAATCCATGGTTTTCGCTGGTGGCTCCAGGGCGGCGCGCAACATGGCGTCGGTGTGGAAGCGTCTGCAGCGCGTCAACAAGCGAGCCGCCAAGTTCCAGTACACGGTCTCCTACCATCGCGTCGACCTCGAGACCGCGTCGCCTAAATGGTAGGTTGCATCCCACTTCTGATTGGTCGCATCCCACTTCTGATCGAGGATGTTTTACAGTGTTGATAGATAAGCCCCCTTAGCCAAGTGTCATAGGAAAATAAGGATCCGATTCAGACTACGGCTCCGACACTTGGAGAGATTTACGCATGTCGCACGGTAAACCACGTGCTTTCTCTGGTCGATTACTCTTTGGCAAGGTGCAAAGCGGGTGGAAGGAGTAGCATAAACGATCACAGCGCTCGCTACGGCTAAAATTGACATTTTCGTCGCTGACTTGAGTTGTCAAGTCCATATTGCAGTGAACATTTTCTAATCGTTCTTGAGATAAATTTAATATGGTCCTAGTAAGATGTGTTATTGTGAATTGTAATAACACCAAGAAGAATAGCGACTGTAAATGTTACCAATTTCCAAGACCCTGGTGGAAACGAGACCAAAGAAATAAGTGGATAATTGCAGAAAGGAAAAAAAAGTAAGCCACCGCCGCCGGCTCATTCCTCATTGAAAACAACAATTTTAATGTTATTGGCAATAATGCTACTGATTACATCGTCCGAAATTCTCGAATATAGTAAAATAACAGAAGATTTCATTAATTTTTTTCACAAATTTACTTCTCGCTTGACAGCTGTGGCAATATTGTCCATCCGCACGGTTCCAATACGCAATACGGATGCTGATTTACATTGCAGATTCTAAAAATTAGATTTTTTAAACTCCGACTCCCTCTTCGATTTCGACAAACCACCTCCGCCACAATATCTTTACTTCTGATGCTTGCGAATCGGTATACAATATGTACAGTCAGCTGCAGAAATATGTATACACTTTTGCCAGTCGCTGAGTCTTATTGCAATAGTAATAGAGTTCAAATACTGACCAAAATGTATGCATAGTGGTGCTGGTGACTGTACGAGGCTAGCTTAACAGACTAGACTAGTTGGCAACGTGTTTATTATGCTTTTTGAATGGAACTGGCGCCGATTGCTCCGGAATACGCTTGAAAACGATAAACTAATTTCCAACGAATGGGTTTATCCGTAGACTAGCTCGCGGTTTCACCCACGGTAATTTTGGAGTTCCCTCGGGAATTCTGGGATAAAAGCACTGTAACTATATCCTTTTCTGTCCAAAACGTGTAGTGTGCATAATTAGTATTGCTAAGTTAGTATAAATCTATACATAGGTACATATAAACAATATTGAAGTGTCTGTTTGTAATTCTAAATTACCAGCCTTTCACTAAATGCATATGAAAGTACCATATACAGTACTTACATAGGTACTTGCATAAGGACGCCGAAAAGCAATAACATGTTAACCCACAAAATAAAGTTTATTTATTTATTTATTTAATCCTTTATTGCACATAAAATAACAATGATACAGTACCTAAAGAAAAAGGAGAAAGCAAATGGCGGTCTTATCGCATAGTTGCGATCTCTTCCAGACAACCAATTATGCGAAAGGACAAACAAAAATACATAGACACGGGTGGTTGGGTAAAGCATTTCAAACATTATATTATACATATCATATACCATAATAAATAAATACTATGTACTATACAAATACATCAACTACTCAATACATGACAATACTTAAACATATAAAATCATTACATACCAACTACCTATACTCATGCAGCACATACATTGACATATACATAAATAAATATTATAACATATTACTAATTATATATACTTAACCAATGTGTAAATATTAAGATAAGAAGGATTAAAAATATATAAAACCATAAAATAGTCAAAATTTCTCCAGTGTGGGTGGACACATGGTGGACACACTAGTTATTGCTTATCTATGGCCATAAAAAATCCATTTTTTTTAATTTTTGTCTGTCTGTCTGTTTGTTTGATCCGGCTAGTCTCTTAAACGACTGAACCGATTTAAACGGGACTTTCACAGGCAGATAGCATATGTTATATCCTTATAACAGCAGCATCAGCAACTTAGGCTACTTTTCTTTTAGAAAAAAAAAATGTTCCTGCGGAAATTCCGAAACTCACGTGGGTGAAACGGCGGGGCACAGCTATGTATGCACAGTTATGTATTAATAATGTCCTAACTAAGCGAAAATTATGGTCAAGTCCTTTTAAACTGGCAAATATTGAATTTCTATTATTATAGCACGCTCTTTGTTCTTTTATTTAAAAGTAAACAATTGGAAAAAAAAAGTACGAAGTTAAACAATAAAGAAAATGTTTCCACGAAATGTGTTTTTAAAAGATTCGTAGGTAGTAGTAAAAACGAGTATTGGGCTGGCTAAAATATCCATTATTGGAGCAAGTAGGTAGGTAATGGACAGTCGTTTTTTTTCACTGAGGGCACCGTTCGCCGATGTTTCGAGAGAAGAAAGAACTCGCATCGCATCGCATTATTCCATCGGACTTCCACTGCGTCAAACGCAAATCTTACCAACTCGTGTTTGAAAAACTTCTTTGTCTTGTTTCACCGTTTGCTATAAAGTTGTGTAGTACGAGCAAATTCGCATAAAATTCGGTGCGTTCAGTTGTGTTTGTATATATTGTTACCAACAAACTGTGGTTCTTTTTTTACGAAATAAATGATTTGAATTGAATCGAATCGAAATGATACAGCCAGAAACAAGTGTTTTACCGATTGACCAATTAAATTAACTGAGGCAACAAGAGGCAACTATGGATAGACAAGTGGCACTGAACGATCTCCCTGTCGAGATTATAATAATTATAATCTCGCACTTGAAAACGATGTCGGCCGTAACGTTGTACAACACGAGCCGACGTTTCAGGAAGATCGTCCAGCTGCGCGGTGTGGTCACCACCTGCAACCTGCACGCCGTGCCTTACAGAATACGTCCGAGAGCTGGGTTCCTGAGGACCCACTTCTTCACAGACGTGTCACAACATCTAGTGGAGTTGAACCTGTCGGGAGTGCGAGACCTCTCGTGGCGGCGGTTGAAACATGCGGTGATGGGCTGCAAAAATCTCACCAGATTATCTCTCAACAATACGAAAATAAAATTTGTAAATTTGAAATATATTCTGGAGAATTTACCTAAATTGCAGATCATTCATTTCGGCACCGCTACGATTTATTCTAGTTAGTAATCGTAGTAAGTAATTATTGTAAATTTTAAAGTGTACAATATTCGTTTTATTCTAATTATATAGTTGTAGTATTTATTGTTAGAAGTAGGTAAGTAGTAGAAATAAGTACTTAGTATTAGATTTGATGTTTTTTTCTCAACTAATGTACCTACTGTTTTTTTTTTTCTGTTATTTATATAAGATGTACCTACTTTCATTTGTTGATTTTTTTGTGAACTATTAATTATGTAAACTGTTTAATTATTTTGTATTTAAATGCTCAAAAGGCGGGGTCGCAGTCTGAAATTATGAATGGGGGTCACTGTTTATAAAATATCTCGAGTAAATTAGACTTTATGGCACGTATTATAAAACAAATGGATTATTGGGGGGAACACCCCCTCCCTTCGGACCGCGCCTCTTAAAAGTAGATCCCAACAACTGCATGTAATCTTTGCATATAATTATACTATAATAAATATATTTTGATTAATTTAATATTTTTTTGATGTTATGCATTTAATTATGTAAAGTATTATAATTATTATTAACAGTGTACATTATTGTGTGATTAGTTATTAAGTACACAAAATAACCAGTGTATGTTTAAAATATTCATTTTGAGGTTAATTTGAAAGAACGTGCCCTAATAGTGTATTTAAAAAAAAAAATGTCATTCTATTCCGAGATATAATTACAAATACAAATTTACAAATAATAATTTATCAATTTCAATTTACGACAAAAAAAACGTCACTCAAAAATACCGCCCCGGGTCATACCAGCAGCAAAGGTGCCCATGACACTCGCTGCATTACCGCGTTGAATGGCAATGGACATTCCGAGATTGTTATTTTCTTTGTTATCTTATTGTTGAAATAAACTATTGTTTCTGTTAATTACGTTTTATTTATGTATACTATATGCTGTGTGTTTGATGAAACTCTGCTCCTTTATCAACGTAGGTACACGGTGATCTTAAAATGTACCTACGAGTCATATTATAATATATTCTACCTGATTTCTAACTACAACTACCTGCTTGTTGTTTTGTACAGTATGTAAGGAGCTTCCAAAAAAAAATCCAAATCCTGAGCTTCCTTAGTATTACTGTATTAGGTAGTTTTTTTTTTAAACTTCACAACATATTTTTATCATTCTTTTACTGGAATGATCTATGAATATTATCATACATTTTATTTAAAGGTTTTAGTGTGTCGTTACTATTCTAAATGCGAATGTGATTACACCTTCACGTGTAACGGCTCAACCGATCGCCATGAAATTTAGCTAATAGGGTACTTTTGTTCTCGGAATTCCCGCGGGAACTTAGAAATAAAAGCTAGTCCTTACTAATCCTTATTTTTAATCCTTTCTAGTACCTATTATAAATGCGAAAGTGTGTTTGTTTGTTACGCTTTCACGCCTCAACGGCTCAACGGATCATCATGAAATTTTGCATACACGTTGTCAGGGATATAGAGAACGACATAGGGTACTTGTTATCCCGGAGTTCGCGCGGGATCACCGAAATTAACGCGGGTGAAACCGCGGGGCACAGCTAGTAATATAATAAAATCCTAACTAGGTACTGTCACTCTTTGGTGAGTTACGAAAATAATGATAATTAATAATTATTGGTCTATAGGTAGGTAAACATTTTCGTACGTACAAGTAATAAAAATCCGCTTTCGAATCTAGTGATAAACGAAAAAAAAAATCGATCATCATAAATTTTTTCATATACGTCGTGAAGGGTACAGAAAAAGACGGTACTTTTTTGAGGTAGGTATGTGATAAGAATTTACCTTAAAAAATCATACATACAGCCGAATGCCGAACCCCCTCCTTTTTGGAAGTCGGTTAAAAACTCGAATACGGGCCTCAAAATTGCTGACATAAAAGGCCAATAGATGGCGTTAGTTATGTTTAAATGCAAGCTATCGAATGTCTTCCAATTTATAAGTATAAAGTTTATATTTGATGTGAATGTTTGTGGCACATCTTTGAAGAAGTTGGTCATCAGGAACCCTGCCTTAGGGCATAATAATACAGACGGTTTGTCTGTGTGTAACTGTGTACGTTACCGCAGTGAGTGCGAGATTATTATTATTATAATCTCCACGGGAAGATCGTTCAGTGTCACTGTTCAGTGTTCACTGTTGTATCCATTTAATTTTGTGGCACTATTGGCGTGCCATCATATTTTTAACGTGTGGCGTATGACACGAGAGGTGTGTCATTTCTTAAATCGACTATAACTCTATCAAATTAAGTAAATTTTTCAAAATATTATTATTATTTGACAACCTATTTTGTAAGTCACATCAATATTTCGACCATGAAATGCTTAAAAATTTGTATTGAATATTTATTCTCATTTCTCAGTTTGTACTTTGTATTCCAATTTCTAGCGCAATTAGCGAAAGGGTTCAATGTTTTGTATTGTATTATAAAAAAAAAACTGGGTGGTAGTTTTGTTTTTTCTTATTACCGAGCCGTTGGGTGACTGATGTTTGTTTTTTTCATTTCAACAATAAAACGCCGCCGAACTACAGATGTGAGTTTGTTTGTTACGCTTTCACGCCTTAACTAGTTACCACTCAACCGATCATCATGAACTTTTGTGTACACGTTTACAAAGGAAATAGGGTACTTTCTGTCCCGGAATTTCCGCGGGAACTCCAAAACTAACGCGGATGAAACCGCAGAAAATTTGGAAATACGTTGTCAGGGGTTCCTACAGAAAAATACATACTTAGGTTACTTTTGGTCCCAGAATTCCCGCAGGAACTCGATTATTGCGGGTGAAACGACGGAGAAATAAAGAAGTTCATGTTTTTTTAATTAGTTATATTACTATATACTAACCTACTAACTACTATATTGGTACTTAAGCTGTGATTAAAATTTACAAACATTAAGTATAAATAAATTTTTAAATTTACAAACTATATTACTTAAATTAAATCAAAATAAATGGTGTAAAAATATAAATGGTATTATAATATTAATAAAATGACATTAAATAATTAGTGTTGACGCAGTTAAAACAGAAACATAACCTGGTAAAATAAATAATCTTGTCTTTGCTGTCGTGCAGTCGGGTAAAAATAACAAGCATTGCGTGATTAAAGAACTAGCTCACATAAAATAGTCTATAGCCACAAAGAAAAAAAATATTATTATAATACAGTCATACCTGTTAGTTTAATAACTAGAGAGGTAATGTATATAGGGAAGGCGGTGCCAAAATTTGATATTAGGTACTATATTTTGGTTACATCATAAATGGACGCAGATAAGCAATAACATGTTAACCCACAAAAAAAAGTTATTGATTCAGAACGATCTATTGAGAGTTAGGGAACGTTTTTTAATTATGTGTTTACCTTATTACATTGTTTAAATATGTAACTAAATATTGAACATAAAAATGTTGAAACAAAATGGCGCTATAATTTTAAAACTTTAATTTACTCAAAATTTCTCCAGGGTGGGTTAACACACTATTGCTTATCTATGTCCAAATAATTTTCTACAGTTAAGGTTCTACAAAGAGGTCCGCTTATTGTTAAGAGCCAATATCACTTGTAAGCGACACAATCAATCAATCAAATATTTATTGCAACCAAGTGTACATTTCAAGTCAGATGTTACATAATATACACACTGCAAGCAACGCCTCCAGGTGCCTTGCTAGTTGATAGTGTGGCTACCTGCGATAATACTATGCAATAATTTGATTGCCTGTTGACTGGGATTAGTCACTCGATGAGTTTCTTTTTTTTTTTTTTTTTTATTTAATTTATTTACTCAGAAAAAAGTACAAAAATTTTTACGTCAGACACGTAAGTCTTGGCTCTTGGCAATGCCTTAAATGCCTTAATGTTAATCAATGACCAAGTGAGTGACGAATAGCTGCACTTTCTATCTTTTCTGTCTCTGTAGCAAATATAACTTTCATATTTATTATGTTTTGATAATAATATAGATTTGTTTCAGTCCTGAGTCCATAATAGTGTTAGTAACAATCGTCTTACATGCTAGGGTTAGTAGTTAACAAAGATGAGTTTTAATTAACATGAAAGTTTACCCACCTCCGCAACAGCGGTGAGTCCCACCTGTCCGCAAACACACTCAGGATGGTGTTAGTGCTGCCACGACGACGTGTCAGTATGAAAACGCACCGTTTCCTAATAATGGCAGCAAAACCAACGGTCTGCGCCTCTGCGAACATTCCAGATGCACTACTACGCCTCGGCAGCCCCGACACCCTCCTAAGCGCGTTATTATACTGGACACGCAGGTCGCTGTATGCCCGCTGTGTAAAGCTACCCCACAAGCTGCACGTGTAAAATGATTGGCAGTATGCTTTGAAAAGCGTTATTTTCAAGACCTCCCTGTCTCACTCTATTATTTTGATGATTGTACCAAAATCTAAACAATGACACAATTTCATTCGGTACGATAGTCTCACGTTGAAGCTCGAGCCACAGCAAGTCATAGTTCACCATGTCAAATGCCCTCGACAGATCCAGGTAGCAGGCAAAAACAGATGTTTTTTTTTGGAGGATAATACTGAACAGTCTGTTTAAGACAAAATTGCACTCTCAGTCGACAGACCAGATCTAAAACCAAATTTACTATCATGAATTTCAATATGCTTAGCGAGATATTTATCTAGCTTTATCTATATATTTATTATTTTTTGTATAGACTTTTGAGCTTGCCGTCTGTAATACGTTAATATATCTTAGATCACGACTAGTCCTCCACTCATAAAATTAATATCAAAACAACTACGGCGTCCATTCTCGCAAACCTGACTGAACCTAGCGCGTACATCCGATGACGTCGAATCGGGCTCCAGACACTCGACGTCGAAGCAGTCGTATTGTCGCTGTCGTCGATTTCCTTTTACGAGACTAATCTTTAACGCTTTCACCTGAAATTTTCGTATTAAAAGAAGCGCTAAGTAAATATTACCACTGCTGAATCTAGTGAAAAAGTGGATACTGACGAAATTGTTGAAAAAATTATGATCTCTTTCGACCATTCCTTTAGCTCGTTCGTTAGAAAATTGAAAATTGATAGTTATGTCGTTTAGAGTAGGGCATTCTTTGCATATATCATCTAGATGGTCTATCTTAATACAAGTTTCTGATACATCCAACGTCTTCAAGTTAACCGATGAACCAATAATCTGTAGCAGAGTGGTTTTGTTGAGTTCCCTCACTCCACGCATGTTGACTTCCACCAGACTTGCTGTGATTGCTCTGAAGAAACTTGATGTGTAGCATCCATTTGTTGCGATTGTGTCAGCTGAGATATCACACTTCTTTATAACACTTTTCATCCGTATTATGTCCCTCAAACGACTGTTTGTGTTGAACAAAGTCGCAACTGATTTTGTATTCAGATATTGAAGAATTATAATTATTATCTCTATTGGCATATTAGTGAAGGTCATTGCTCCATCCATTT
The DNA here is from genome assembly GCA_907165275.2 of Zygaena filipendulae. Classification (NCBI taxonomy): domain Eukaryota; kingdom Metazoa; phylum Arthropoda; class Insecta; order Lepidoptera; family Zygaenidae; genus Zygaena; species Zygaena filipendulae. The sequence continues at coordinate 523,111 of OU015676.1, forward strand.
TCTGGTTTTTAAATGATCGAATATTATTTTGGATTCAGTAAACTTTCCGCGCACAGCTTTGAATTTCACCAAACACTAAGATTCTAAATTATGTTGTATGTATGTAAATTTAGTAACAGTTTTTGACTGTTTTCTCGCCGACGCAACGCGGACCCGACGCGGTAACTTTGCACTCAAAACTACACTTATTTATTTGTTAAATTTCACCAATTCTACGAATATAGTTAACGAGTTTTGTGTTAAGACCGCTAGTGTAAGCAATTGCCAATTACTAAACATGAAATGCTTGATTGAGCATTGTCGGCTGGTATATATTACCTGTTAAACAAGGGTTTACATCGCTAAAAAGTCTAGAAACTAGATTACTGGTAACCCTACCTATCTATTAGGATGATTATAGAGTAGTTTTGGTCATAACTCATGAATTTATTATCTTCTTATGTTTTGTATATCGTGCTCTGAACGTTATATTCATCAGAAAAAAATATAGGCAGGATTTATCTTACTACTGTACATTCTTGGAAATGCATTTGGCCGTTTTGTTTTTTGCCTAAGCCCGCAAGTTCGCAAGAAAAAAAAACATCAACTTTACCTATAGTAGGTACAATAATTTCACCTAAACCTTTCTCGAAGGTATAGGCCATAGAGTGATAAGACCATTGTCTTGAAAAAAAGACCTGGACGAGACTGAAGAGAGACAATGTCGCATAATAAGAGTTCCTTTCTAATACAATTTTATACGTTTTGAATTATCCTTTAATTTTTTTGTTCGCAGCTGTCATCCTGTAGTTTTTCTTTAAACCATGGAATGAAACTATTAAATAGGTAATAAGTTTTTTTTTTTACATTTTTCCCAAGTCCATGAGTATTGGTTTTTCATTAGGTAATTACATATGTTGTTATACAATACTTACCTACTAATTACTGTATAAACTGTAGGCACTTAAATTTAAATTAACAAACTATGCTTTTAAAAATAAATTTTAAAGTTAAAAACTATATTACTTAATCTCTAAAGTAAAAACCTTTGAAAAATGCGTGTGTCGTGGAACACTCGGATAGAACGAAGTTTCTGCGCCTCGTAGTTTCCGTAAAAGAAAAACAAAATATTAACAAAAAAATTAAAAACGACTTCCAAAAACACAAAACTAAAAAGCTAAAAATAACACAATACCGATTTAATCCAACAGACAAAAATACACGTCATACGTTATTGGTTTGTGCTAACACTTTTCGATTTGAATTCGGTGCCAAACCCGCTTACGTCTGCCCACTTGGGTTGTTCAATGTTCAGCTCACGACGAGCTCGTGGCGGTAGTGGACTTAGCCAAACTACCTACTCCATATATGGCTTGTCACCGACTTCAAATCGAAAAGTGGTAGCACAAACCAATTATTACTAATTTAACAATTAATACTATTGTATTACGTGTATTTTTGTCTGTTGGATTAAATGGGTATTTTGTTATTTTTAGCTTTTTAGTTTTGTGTTTTTGGAAATCGGTTTTAATTTTTTTGTTAAAATTTTGTTTATTTCTCGCTTTTAAGTGAGTCGGTTTGTAATTTATCTAAGTTACAATAGCCTAATGTCAACTGCTCATCACCTTTTACAAAATATTGCTTTTCCCGATGCAAGGACGTCAATTGTTGAGGAGTTCTCCTGGTACATCACCATCAGTTTCACTTCGTCATATACATTGTGACGAGCATAAATTGTTTAGGAACCATATTAAAGTTAACGAATCAGAACTCGCGAAATACCTATTATTGAGTAGTTCCAATGACCATCTGTGGTCTTCATCATCAGTTTCAATTTTTCAAATTTTGCTTTCCGAAAGCAAATAAACGATTTACTATAAAAAAATACAAAAATCACTATAGGTGTGCCTATAATTTTTGAAGAGTTCCCTCGATTTCTCCAAGATCCCATCATCAGATCTCGACTTGGTGATAAAGGGACCAACTTGGAATTAAACCCTTTCAAACAAAAAAAACAATTTTCCAAATCGGTCCAATCGAAACCCGTGAAATACGTATTATTGTTGAGTAGTTCCGGTGACCATCTGTGGTCTTCATCAGCAGTTCCACTTCTTCAAATTTTGCTTTCCGAAAGCAAATAAACGATTTACTATAAAAAACACCCAAATCGCTATAGGTGTGCCTATAATTTTTGAAGAGTTCCCTTGATTTCTCCAAGTTCTCATCATCAGATCCCGACTTGGTGGCAATGGACCTAATTGGGAGTAAACCCTTTCAAACAAAAAAAGAATTTTTGATATCGGTCCAACCGTCTTCGAGTAATCGGTGAACATACATACATAAAAAAAAAACATACAAACATATAGGTTATATTTTTTTCATTTTTCTTAACCCATGTCTAAATTATTATAATATAATATTTGGCGCGTACCCCGCCCGTAGCAAAAAAATCGAATCGGTCATTGACACGTAAGCGCGGGTGTAGCGCTTGAAATTTCGTAGATAGGTCACCTCCAAACTAATGTAAAATAACTTTTAAACAATTAATTTTTTCGACATAATTTATATTTTAGTCACATTATTGTTTATTTTTTTTAATGGGGTGTATCATTAACACTATTAACATTATTGGTTAATTCATTAACACATTGTATATCTTAGATCAAGACTTGACCTCCACTCATCACGACTTGTCCTCCACTCATAAAGTTAGTATAAAAACAACTACGGCGTCCATTCTCGCAAACCTCACTGAACCTAGCGCGTACATCCGATGACGTCGAATCGGGCTCCAGACACTCGACGTCGAAGCAGTCGTATTGTCGTGATCTACGATTTCCTTTTACGATACTAATCTTTAACGCTTTAACCTGAAATTTTCGTATTAAAAGAAGCGCTAAGTAAATATTACGACTCCTGAATCTAGTGAAAAAGTGGATACTGACGAAATTGTTGAAAAAATTATGATCTCTTTCGACCATTTCTTTAGCTCGTTCGTTAGAAAATTGAAAATTGATAGTTATGTCGTTTAGAGTAGGGCATTCTTTGCATATATCATCTAGATGGTCTATATTAATACAAGTTTCTGATACATCCAACGTCTTCAAGTTAACCGATGAACCAATAATCTGTAGCAGAGTGGTTTTGTTGAGGTCCCTCACTCCACGCATGTTGACTTCCACCAGACTTGCTGTGATTGCTCTGAAGAAACTTGATGTGTAGCATCCGTTTGTTGCGATTGTGTCAGCTGAGATATCACACTTCTTTATAACACTTTTCATCCGTATTATGTCCCTCAAACGACTGTTTGTGTTGAACAAAGTCGCAACTGATTTTATATTCAGATATTGAAGAATTATGATTATTATCTCTATTGGCATATTAGTGAAAGCCATTGCTCCATCCATTTTCTGGTTTTGAAATGATCGAATATTATTTTGGATTCAGTAAACTTTCCGCGCACAGCTTTGAATTTCACCAAACACTAAGATTCTAAATTATGTTGTATGTATGTAAATTTAGTAACAGTTTTTGACTGTTTTCTCGCCGACGCAACGCGGACCCGACGCGGTAACTTTGCACTCAAAACTACACTTATTTATTTGTTAAATTTCACCAATCCAACGAATATAGTTAACGAGTTTTGTGTTAAGACCGCTAGTGTAAGCAATTGCCAATTACTAAACATGAAATGCTTGATTGAGCATTGTCGGCTGATATATATTACCTGTTAAACAAGGGTTTACATCGCTAAAAAGTCTAGAAACTAGATTACTGGTAACCCTACCTATCTATTAGGATGATTATAGAGTAGTTTTGGTCATAACTCATGAATTTATTATCTCCTTATGTTTTGTATATCGTGCTCTGAACGTTATATTCATCAGAAAAAAATATAGGCAGGATTTATCTTACTACTGTACATTCTCGGAAATGCATTTGGCCGTTTTGTTTTTTGCCTAGGCCCGCAAGTTCACATGAAAAAAAAAATCAACTTTACCTATAGTACAATAATTTTACCTAAACCTTTCTCGAAGGCATAGGCCATAGAGCGATAAGACCATTGTCTTGAAAAAAAGACCTGCGCGAGACTGAAGAGAGACAATGTCGCATAATAAGAGTTCCTTTCTAATACAACACAATTTTATCCTTTATTTAAATATTGCTTTTTCGCAACTGTCAACCTGCAGTTTTTCTTTAATCTATGAGCCTAATGTTTAAATCAAATGGACTTAGCTTCCTTTGCCTTCTCCATTGGGGTAAATAGGTATAACAAAAAAAAACAATATAAAAGTTTAAGAACGATTAGAATTTAGGAGTAAATAGGTTACATTTTTCCTATTGAAGTATCGAACTCTATAAATTTGTACCAAACTAAACATAATATATTTTGCTATCGTCCATTTTTTTCGGAAAAAGCATTTATGACAAAATATTGTCGCGTTTGGTAGAAATTGTCAACTTTCTTGATAATAACTAAACCATTGAATATTTAACATTATAATTATCTAATTCTTAATATCTACGTACTAAAGGCTCCAAAGGGCGCGTACCCAGGACCGTAAAATTATTAAAAAAAAAACCGTCAAATAGGTATTTTTTTTATACGTTTCTCCGAAGTCCATGAGTATTAGTTTTGCATTAGGTAGGTATGTTGTTATACTATACTCACCTACTAATTACTGTATAAACTGTAGGCACTTTAATTTGAATTAACAAACTATGCTATTAAAAATTAATTTTAAAGTTAAAAACTGTATTACTTAATCTCTAAAGTAAAAAAATGCGTGTGTCGTGGAACACTCGGATAGAACGAAGTTTCTGTGCCTCGTAGTGTCCGTATAAAAAAAAACAAAAAATAATAATCTTTCCAGAAACCTGTGTGCACTTATAACGCCGTGACGGAAAACGTCTTTCACGCATGAAATCCTAGTCCCCATCCGTACCAACTACCGTGCGATAAAGAACTTCGTTCTAATCAATTAATTTATTTATCAAAATAAAATCAACACCGGGTGACTTGATCTGCAAATAATAATAATCAGTACAAATGATATCTTAAAAAAAATGTCTTTCCCTCTTTCTCTTTTTTCTTTTTTTTTTCCCTTTTTTTTTAAGTTTTACTTTCAAATAACATTTAAAACGTTTGTTATGGTATTCAGAATATTAATTTCTAATATTTTCTCATCTGGAACGTTTGGGAATGTGTTTTTGCGACGCGCGTTATGGGCAAGGAATGTTATTGGTCATAGTGAATAATCTAATCGCTAATCAAGGGGTTCCGGGTTCGATTCCCGGTGGGGGTGGACTTTGTGTGATGAACACAGGGTTCCATTTTCCAGTCTGGGTGTGTATATGTATATCTACAACGTGTTAATGAATTACCTGAAAACCTGATACACCCCATTTAAAAAAATAAACAATAATATGATTAAAATATATTTTATGTCGAAAAAATGTATACTTTAAAAGTTATTCAACATTAGTTTGGAGATGACCTATCTAAAAAATTCCAAGTGCTACGCCCGCGCCTATCTACCGGGTCGATTTTTTTTGCTGCGGGCGGCGTACGCGCCAAATATTGCATTATAAATAATTTAGACATGGGCTAGTAAAAATGAAAAAAATATAACCTATATTAAAACATAGTGCGATCGATTCGCTAGTCGATTCTGAGCAAACTACTTTTTAGTTTTCAGTTAATTCATTAACACGTTGTATATTATATTATAACATATATGTAATAATATGTGTAGTATATGCCACGTTTGCTTGGTTTCCACGACACAAGCTTATAGCTTAGTGTGGGATCAAGTAACTGTGTGTTTCTATAAAAAAAAAGAATAAGGGCCCTGGTAGGATTAGTTGTAATAAGCCTTGTGGTTGTCGCAGGAAGCCGAACAAGCTGAGCGTGGTGTTCACCCGCCGCTCGCGGCGCGTCACCACCGAGCCGGTGGAGTGGGAGCCCTCGCTCAAGGACCCTCTCAAGTTTGTCACCATCCTTTATAACACAGTCTCCGCTGGAATTTCAGGATAAAAAGTGCCCTTTGTCACTCAGGACTACCGCAGTTTCCTATAAGTTGAAGAATTTTCAAAATCGGTTCAGTAGATCCAGAGAGACAGAGAACCTCTACAACGTCACAAACTTTAGTAGCTGTTCCCTGCTGTACCCACGTTAATTTCGGAGTTCCCGCCGGAATCCCCGGATAAAAAGTATCCTATGTCGCATTCCAGATTATAATCTATTTCTGTACCAAATTCCATCCAATTCCGTACAGCCGTGATTGAGTAATATACATCTATCCATCCGAACTTTGATGGATGAAAAAAGGTCTTGGAGTCGCGTAGTGACATTTTAAAAGAAGGGCCTCAGTCATGTCTTTTTCTTAGCAACTAAATTAGCAACTAATCTTTTTTAAAAGTGTGCGCCAACCACGATGACCAGATTGGCGCAGAAAGTCACCATGTCCGCCCGCTAATCAAGGGGTTCCGGGTTCGATTCCCGGTGGGGGCACACTTTGTGTGATGAACACAGGGTTCCATTTTCCAGTCTGGGTGTGTTTATATATCTATACTAGCTGTCCCCCGCGATTTCATCCGCGGTAATTTCGGAGTTCCCGCGGTGGTTGCGGGAAAAAAGTACTCTACGACCTTCAGTGCCCGAGGGAATTCCGCGATAAAAACTATCCTATCTTTTAAGTTGGACCATATTATAAATGGTTGCAAAATTTTATCAAAATCCGTTCAGTAGTTTCGGAGTCCATCGCGGACAAACAACGTGACACGTGATTTATATATATTAGATTATAATAATATACAACGTGTTAATGAATTAACTGAAAACCTGATACACCCCATTTAAAAAAATAATAAATGATTAAAATATATTTTATGTCGAAAAAATTTATACTTTAAAAGTTATTCAACATTAGTTTGGAGGTGACCTATCTACGAAATTCCAAGCGCTACGCCCGCACTTACCGGTTCGAATTTTTTTGCTGCGGGTGGCGTACGCGCCAAATATTGTATTATAAATAATTTAGACATGGTCTAATAAAAGTGAATAAATATGACCTATATTAAAACATAGCGCGATCGATTTGCTAGTTGATTCTGAGCAAACTACTTTCTAGTTTTCAGTTAATTCATTAACACGTTGTATAAGTAATTCTATGTATGTAGACACAAGCTAATGATAGCTTCTTTGGGGTCAAGTAGATCTGTATGTTGTGAAGTGGATTATTATTATTTACGAGCAGGTTTGGACATGATAATAGTATATATTTTTTGTTGTTCCATATATCAGAGGATCGGTGATATACACGGTCCCGGAGAATCACACCGTTGCCGTGACGCTGTTCAAAGACGCCAGGACCAACGAGCTCGAGGACAAAGACTGGACATTCGTACTGGAAGATGTGAGAGAAATTTGTATTTTTCTTCTATAGTCGACCCCCCAGGCGTTTTCGCTCGCGGTAGCTTTTGAGAAACTCCTGAATGTGGCTTCACTGTCCAGCGGTACAAGTGATGATATCAATAACGAAATATTACGGACCTCCCCCCCTCCCCCCTGTCTCCCATTCGTGTCACAGTTATCGGCCCCTACTTTTTTGGTCGCACCTTTTGCAATTTTACATATAAAGATGTTTTAAGTTCATTATACAGTAAGCGTTTCAATACTTTAGATGTTAACATGTGATGTGACGTCACGAAGCTTAGGACACCTCCTGGACGCGACACGATAAACCGTGTATCGTGCGCTTTATCCATGTGGCGCTCGCCTTATCCGCTGTCACAGACGTCAAGAGCGGTGACACTACGAGCGGTTAAAAATATCATCGAGTCGAGAAGAAACCGTTGCAACTACCTCGCGTCCGCACCTAACTTGTACCATCTTTTTTATTATTCATCATTATACGTTTTTATACAGTCCACTACACAGTCTATTCATTTCTTAGGCGTTAGGATCCTGCGCATCCTTAGTTGAGGACTAACGCCACCAACATTTGGTCTATTCGAGCCGAATCACATTATCCTGCGCGCCGCTTCTGAAGTCATCAGTTCGGAGTCACGAGCATTTGTGGGTACCACCAGCACACGTAAAAGGAGCGGACGTCTTCGAGAAAAACGGCATCGCGACAGCAAGCTCATCATCGTCGTCAAATTGGCTGTCTTCGGTCATATTTCGTGGTGCATCAACGCAAAGTCTTCGCGCCAGCGGCTTTGCAGACATCAACGGAAGCCGCAGTCAAAAATCATCGCATCATTCATCATCTTGCAGTCGTCTTGAAGCCGGGCAACATCACATCTACCTACATATCACGTCATCAATAAGAAGGAAAAAGCGATTCCAAGGACACAACCAAGTGAGATCGTTCCATATTTCCATCTTTCATATCATAATCATCATTCATCTTTCCTATTCATTCCATATATCTATCATTTACCTACTAATTCGCTTCATTTGTATTTGCATTGCTGGACCGAGCGCATCGCTTTCGCAATTACGGTTCATGCTTATCGCTTGCGCATAAAAACATAGCTACTTAGGTGTACAAACTTTAATTTCTCTTAACAATAGGTAAATATCACTTCAAAAAGTCATTAATAATTTCACCACATATTACACATCTTCGTTCGTTGATCCTTTAGTTAGCATCACAAAATCATTATTAATTTGTCAGCAGTTCCTTTATTTGCAAGTAATAATTACTAAATTCATAATAAATATTCGCCAAACGTATTATTTCTAACCGACTTTCATTCGGTGGGTAGGAAATTTATTAATAAAAATTGGTATTCGTTTTCTATAGCGCCTTCAAAAATTGAATAGCAAACCGTTTAGTAATTGCTTGCACTCTTTAATTAGCATCAGTCATTTGTGTGTAAAGGCAATCAACATATTTAGTTGAACTTTGGCACTTGCTTACATCAATTCATTACAATTATTTCCAACTAAAACAAAATGCCTGATACTAAAATAGTCGAGCTAACAAAGGAACTCGATATGGTAAAGTGTAAAATCACGAATTTCAGCAAATATTTCAATTCTATTAACACAGGCAAAATTCTTACTCATGCTCAATTCATCGAACTTAAACGTCATTTGAAAATAGTTGAAAATTCATACGATGAATACGATCAATTTCAGACCGAGTTGGACTTGCTGAGCGACCACATAGAGGATGGTCTCGCTGACCGAGAGGCATTCGACGCGCAGTATTATCCGCTCGCCAGCAACGCTCGCGCATACATTGAGCAACATCAAGGGCAGTGGCAGCTGCTTGGTGAAGATGCCGAGTCGGGCTTCGGTAATGCTATGCACGACAGTATTACAGAGTCGTCGCAGGGTCATAGTTCCGTGATGCTTCCTGATAAAGACCTCCCTCTCTTCGACGATCGCTCTCAGCACCGGCTTCAGATCATAGACAACTTCACATCACTTACTCATAAAAACAAAAACATAGACAACGTTACCAAATTTCATCATCTACGTGCTTCTCTTCATGGAAGTACGGCCGTAATCATACAACATCTTAACGTCGATGCTAACAACTACCCGTACGCTTGGCAAGTATTATGCATTCGATACGATCATAATGATTTTACTTTCTTTCATTCTTCAATGTTGCCCTCTTGCACACAGTCTGACTCTTCCTTGCCAGCAGACTTCTTTGTAGTGTTAGAGCAGCTTGCGACATCACCACATCATCATCAGCCGTTCGTTCGTCATCGTTTTTGCGAGATGTGGGATGGCATTCCCGGTCATGAATGGCGCCATATTGGCATAAAGGTTAAACACGCCGATCTTGTCCCTCGCAAACTCGATGCGAACGAGCTGAACAGCATCATGTTAACCTCTCGTGTAATTCATAATATACAAACATCTACCTTTTCAAAACTACATCGCATCGTTGCACATGCTAGGCCGGTGATGATAGCGAACCGCCGGAGGAGAGTATGTGTCATGCGTCTGTGGCTTTACTTTCTAAACAAGAAGTGCAGCTTATCGAGAGCTCGTCTCGGACCTCGCAGAGCGAGCTTACATTGCATCTTCACTTACTCATAGTTGTTGTAGCACACATCATGCTCTCGGACAGCGATACCGTCTTCGTAGGTACCTACTGTCCACTTCATTTAGCTTATTCATCTAAATTATAAAACAACATACATTCCAGGGCACATTCTTCATTCAGAGATCATGGGAATCCGCAATCTAGTCTACGCATGCGATACAAATGGATGACCTTATTGTCTTACATTTCCATCATCCTCTTTATCCACTTATGCCTCTTTACATTCTCACATTCCCTTTATCTTATGTCTCCCCAGGCCAGCTCTCTTCCTCATTGGGCGATCTTCACTCTTTGTGCTTCATCTACAGATCACAAACATGCCATGCTTTTTCCTTGGACGGCCTGGTTTCAGGACGAGACGGCGTTACGAACTTGACCAACAAAATGGAATGAAGAGGATCCTCGTTCGTCGCGTCTACACATCACCACACCTACCGACTGCTCATCTGTTGAAGATACTTCAACCGGGGGAGTATGGACGCGACACGATAAACCGTGTATCGTGCGCTTTATCCATGTGGCGCTCGCCTTATCCGCTGTCACAGACGTCAAGAGCGGTGACACTACGAGCGGTTAAAAATATCATCGAGTCGAGAAGAAACCGTTGCAACTACCTCGCGTCCGCACCTAACTTGTACCATCTTTTTTATTATTCATCATTATACGTTTTTATACAGTCCACTACACAGTTTATTCATTTCTTAGGCGTTAGGATCCTGCGCATCCTTAGTTGAGGACTAACGCCACCAACACCTCCCACCTCTTGTTACATAAAGTCACACTCCGTTGTACTTCCCTCCCTCCCCGTAATGTGTGACGTAATTTATAGATTTCCCCTAAGTGGATGGGATTCCATCTACACTTGCTAAGTGAGATTGGCTGGACTATACCTATACGGAATGTGAGATAAAGATCGTTCCTCAGTTACAATATTTTGTTGGAAGTTGGAATGGTATTGTATATTATTTTATTTATTTATTTATTTAAGCTTATTGCACAACATGGTACAAAAGGCGGACTTAATGCCACAGTGGCATTCTCTACCAGTCAACCTTCACGGTGTTCAGAAAGTGTGCTTGGTGGTGCTTGAGAGGAACTAAATATAATTTCCTAGTTCAATACAAAATATAATATATAAATTATACATAAAACAAAACTGAGACCCAAATGCACAGAGCATACCTACGCACAACATGCTGCACATTCCGAATATCTACTGCCTACCAAGGAGATGCCGATATACCCTAGTTCTGAAAACATTCTTACTCGTAGATTGACGAATGTCAGTGGGCAGAGAGTTCCAAAGCTGGATAGCCTGAAGAGTGAAAGAATCAGATACAAACCCAGTCCGGTGAGAAGGAATTTTTAGGAGAAGATTTTGGGTAGAGCGAAGTGATCTGTCATGAGAGGAAGAAAGAAATTGAAAGCGGCTTTTTAAATACGAAGGAGATGCTGGATCGTTTAATACGGAAAAGAGAGTACAGGCAATTCTCAACTGCCGACGATTACGGATGGAAAGCCACTTTAGCTGAGAGCGATAGAAAGACACATGATCGTACTTACGAAGTCCGAAAATATATCGAATGCAGTTGTTCATAAGACGATCCAGCTTATTAAGAAGATCTTCATTCAGGTCACAATAACATACATCAGCATAATCAATTATAGGGATCACCAAAGATTGTACCAATAGTTTTTTGGTACACGTGGGCAAAAAGTTTTTGTACCGGTATAGCGACCGCAGTGTACCGGTTACCCTAGCTGAGATCTCACTTACCTGTTTAACCCAGCTGAGGGTGGTATCAATGTACAATCCAAGGTTTTTGACATGGGTTTCGTACGGAATAACTGAATCGCGATACTTTAAGTTGGGAATGCTAGAGTGATCGATCTTTGCCAGTTGTCTAGAGCTACCGACCACTATGGCCTGACATTTGTTGGGGTTTACCGTAACTCCAAAACGATTCGACCATTCGCAGACCAGGTTGAGCTGAGAATTAAGGTCTCCGATAGCGTTGTCAATGTTTTCCACCCCAGTCCGCAAGTAAAGCTGTAAATCATCTGCATACAGATGAAAAGAGCAGCTGAGTTGACTAGTTAAGGAGTTAATAAATAAAGAAAAGAGCAAAGGTGAGAGTATTCCGCCCTGAGGCACGCCAGTAGCAATGTTGCACCAATCGGACACATTCTGTTCCACGCGCACAGCCTGCTGACGACCGCGGAGGTATGAAGAAAACCAATCAATTACCGTTGAAGACAAGTTAAAAGTGGAAAGAAGCGAGAGTAGGTAAAAAGAAAAGGTAAAAAGAAAAGGTAGAAAGAAAAGGTAAAATAGATATGGGACGATAATGGTTTGACTGTGTAGGATTTGGGTTTTTGGGGAGTGGAATAACGAGAGCTTTACACCAAGAGGAGGGAAAGGATCCTGAAACAAGAGAGAAATTTATAATATGAGTAATAGGTGATAGTACCGCTTCAAGAATTGGGAGAATCATTGTGCGTCCTATGTCATCGCTCCCCACCGCCTTCGAGGTGATAGACATGATAGTTTTACGTACATCTTCCTGAGAAACATGAGAGAATGTAGATGGTGGTGTGTATGTGTGTGTTGGTAGGTGTCAATAACGGGCAAGAGGCGGCGGCTCGCGTCGTGCGCGGTGAACATGTGCAAGTGGGCGAGCGTGGGCGCCTCGCACCGCGCGCTGCAGCTGCCGCTGGAGCCCGGCAGCCGCAAGGTGCGCGCCGCGGGGCTGCGCCTCACCGTGCACTGCGTGCTGCTGCGGGAGGGGCACGCCACGTGAGTACACCGCTCTGCACCCCACGTGAATACGCTGCACCTCACGTGAGTACACTGCACCTCACATGAGTACTGTAGAGGTCGAACGGTGCGGAGTTAGGTTGAACGCTGTTAGCATCTGGTTGGATTTGAATTTGAATGAGATGTCATAAATATAGAATCCTTTATAATTCCTTTTAAACAATTAGTACATGGTTTCCCTTTAAAATAAATATCTTTAAGTACATAAATGACGCAAAAGTCTATTATATTTAAAAAAATTGTCAACGTTCCCGCCCCCTGGACGTTACATTACACTGCACCTCGCGTGAGTGCACCGCACCTGACGTGAGCACAGCGCACCTCACGTTAGCACACTGCACCTCACGTGAGGTGAGTACACTGCACCTATAAGTGCCACTCTTTGCCACCACGTAGCGGCGAGCTTAGTGGTGTCGGTGCTTTGTGAGTGTGCCGATCTCCCCCTCGCCCGCCCCCTGCACGTGTGCCCGCGAGCCGCCCACGTGCAGCGGAGGAGGGGGGGGGAGGAGAGTTCTATCAGTTCACTTGTACGGAGTGTGTGTGTGTGTGTGTGTCCGCAGCGACGAAGACATGCAGTCGCTGGCGTCTCTGCTCTCCGTCAACAATAACTCGGATGTCGCTGTGCTGGAGGACCTGGACGAGGACGACTACACGCTCTCCGACCAGTCCACGCGACAGGTGAGCTGCCTGCACTGTGGGGGCAGTCTGGGGACTATGCGTAATCCCACTGAGCAAATAATCACTACGTTTTAAGAGTAGGCACTTCCATACTAATCGCTGATTCGATCTATGAAAGCATTTTGTGCCAACCATACCAATGCAATGTATGACGCGGCCATATAAATTTGGTTAAGTATTCCAATGTTGGTAAAAAAGTTCGCGCATAAATCCATAGTAACTTTTGGTTCAAGGGAGTGTCGCTGGCCTGCGTAATCCTACTAATATTATAAACGTGAAAGTTTGTAAGAATGTATGTATGTATGGATGGATGGATGGATGGATGTTTGTTACTCTTTCACGCAAAAACTACCTACTGGATGGATTTAAATGTATACTTTACAATAATATAGCTTATACATCAGATTAACACAATATAGGGTACTTTTTATCCCGGAATTTCCGCGGGAACTCTGAAATTAACGCGGGTGAAACCTCGGGGCACAACTAGTAATCTATACTAATATTATAAAGAGAAAAGATTTGAAAAATTCTTTCACCATTAGAAATCTAAATCTAAAGTATCCCTGAGTAACATAGGCTATAATTTCGAAATTAACGCGGGTGATAATTATATTTCCAATATATTTTTTTTTTTACTATTAAATAAGTACTTAAAATTGTAAAAAAAAACTCTTTAAAAAACAAAAACTCGAAAATGGTTCGACTAATGTGTTTTTTTTTGTTGTGTTCGTAATTGTCTGGGCAAGGTTTATTTTAAAGCGAATTGGGGGTTCCGCGGAAATTCCGGAAATCACGCGGCTTCCGTTGCAATAATTGATAACATTTCCTTTCCAGATGTCGGACTTACGACAGCAAATGGAAGAGATGACCCAGAGTCTGACCAACAGCGACCTGGCGGCGACCCCGAACAGCGTGCAGAGTCTCAACTTCGACAACTCGCGGACCCCCACGGCCCCCATGACGCCCGCGACCCCCGCGCCCGACGGCGAGACCACCCCCACGGAGAACGACACCGGCAACAACGACGCGCGCCCGAAGCTACACTACCTGTCGACCCTCACCAGAACGGCAATGAAAACCGAACAGCCCAAGTTCACGTCGACGCCCAACAAAAGCACCGCGGCGGACCCCGCCGTAGACAACTTCAAAGAGTTCGTGTTCAAACCGAAGACGATAGCGAAGAGGAACCTTAAGCCTTTAGAGTTAAAGTCCAATTTCAATATAGCGCTGGACGGAATGGGGAGCGGGAGCGGGCGGGACGAAGACAATGACCGGACGCCGACCGGCGACGGCGGCGCGGGTGGACTTCTGCCCGAGAAGCAGCACGCTGATAAAACACCGGTAAAATAAATAGGCTGTTTGACTAACCGCCTTCGACTTTAATGATTACTTAGTTAAGTATAAATTTTTAAAACAAAACTGCCGCAATCAGAAAAGTTTAATAAATTAATGTTAATTGGCATTTAACTGATTAAGTTACACCTCATTAAATGCCAACTAACATTAATTTACTGAACGTCTCTGATCGCGGCAGTTTTGTTTTAAAAATCTATACTTAACTAAGTAATCATTAAAGTCGACTCTGAGTGCGGCCGCTAGTCCGTCAGTTAGCTGATAAAAAAATAATAGACACGTATATTTTGCTTTTCAAATTAATGACAATATCCTACTAATTTTATAAACGCGAAAGTTTGTAAGAATGTATGGACGGTTGGATGTTTGTTACTCTTTCACGCAAAAACTACTGGATGGATTTAAATGAAACTTTACAATAATATAGCTTATACATCAGATAAACACATAGGGTACTTTTTATTCCGGAATTCCCGCGGGAACTCTGAAATTAACGCGGGTGAAACCGCGGGGCACAACTAGTACTCGGATAAAGCGCATTAAAGTTTAGAAGTGGCGGGTCGTAACGTCATAATATGCGGAGCGGTAAAACTGCATCTGCTTATGACGTCACGCGACATGTCGACTCAACATAATATCTCCGTTATTTTTTGCTTGCGTCAAATAAGGAAATAAATACGTGTCCAATATTTTTTATTTAAAATTTAGTCAAATCGTCTATTGTGTGTAAATTGGGGTTTATTTTTATTTTGACCCTGTTGAAGTAGGTATCTAATCACATGTCCACTAATGTAGAATCTACATATGATTACAATTATTTCCTGACAGCTGACAGTTACTGTCAGCTCGCTGTCAACCATACGATACGCACACGCGCACACCACGTATGTATACACGTGCCAAGCTGGGCCCTTATTCACTATGACCATAACACGCCGCGCTAAGATAAGACGCCGCAAAAACTGTCTTTCCCTCGGAATAAAAGAAGTTTTACTGCAAAAAAATATATTTACAACGTTTCTTATAGCATAAAGAATAATAATTTCTAATATCTTGGCACCTAGAACGTTTGGAAATGCGTTTCTTTGGGACGCGCGTTATGGGCAAAGAATGTTGGTCATAGTGAATAAAGGCCCTGGTCGTATCTACTCGAGGGGAAGTACTAGAATCAGTTCATTTGTATGGAGGGTCACCAGTCACCACTGCTGTCAGAGTGCTGACAGTGGGTGTGTAGTGGTGAGGAGTCGGTCAGTGAGCTGGACGCTGCCCCCAGGTGCAGGACCTGCTGGAGTGGTGCCAGTGGGCGACGCGCGAGTACAAGTCGTGCCGCATCACCAACCTCACCACCAGCTTCCGCTCGGGCGTCGCCTTCTGCGCCATCATACACAACTACCGGCCGGACCTCATGTGAGTTCGTACACCGACAATCCACATCCCGGACTACTTTTGAAAATCGAAATTCTAATTAGTCCGTCAGTTAGAAAATAAAAAATCATTAGACACGTATTTTTTTATTTTCCAAATAAATGAAAATATACAGAGATAGAGCGCATTAAAGTTTAGGGTAAGGGCTCGTGACGTCACTCACCGCTACAAGCCGCCATACAAACTGCACTGGTTAGTGACGTCACGCCAAATTTCAACTCAATGTATCGCCGTTATTTTTTGATTACGTAAAAAAAGAAAAAATACGTGTCCAATATTTTTTTATAATCTACAAGACGGACTAAAACATAAAAATTAGTCAACATGCCTATTGAATCGATTGCCACAGAAATACGTATACAATAGATAAACATTAAAATGTCTAAAAAAATGCCATTAATTTTCCCACACGGGCAGTGGAGTTATAACAAAATCATCCCGCGAAAGTTTCATCACAATCGGACCAATGGTTTAGAAACGCATAGAGGACAAACTGAAAAACATTGATTTTTATTTCTAAAGATTAACTTGGACTTTAAATATCTACGAAACATATTATTTAAAACTATTTGTGCCCCGCGGTTTCACCCGCGTTAATTTCACAGTTCACGCGGGAATTCCGGGATAAAAAGTACCCTATGTGTTAATCTGATGTATAAGCTATATTATTGTAAAATTTCATTTAAATCCGTTCAGTAGTTTTTGCGTGAAATAGTAACAAACATCCATCCATCCTTCGCAGCGACTTCTCGGGGCTGCAGCCCGAGGAGGCGGAGCGCAACGTGCGCACGGCGCTGGAGGCGAGCGCGCGGCTCGGCATCGCGCAGGTGCTCACCGTCGCCGACGTGTGCGCGCGTGCCGTGCCCGACCGGCTCGCGGTGAGTTCCAACACAAGCACACACACGCAGGAACACACAGACACTGGAACACAAGCACACGCACGCAGGAACACACAGACACTGGAACACAAGCACACGCACGCAGGAACACACAGACACTGGAACACAAGCACACACACGCAGGAACACACAGACACTGGAACACAAGCACACGCACGCAGGAACACACAGACACTGGAACACAAGCACACGCACGCAGGAACACACAGACACTGGAACACAAGCACACGCACGCAGGAACACACAGACACTGGAACACAAGCACACGCACGCAGGAACACACACACTGGAACACAAGCACACGCACGCAGGAACACACAGACACTGGAACACAAGCACACGCACGCAGGAACACACAGACACTGGAACACAAGCACACGCACGCAGGAACACACAGACACTGGAACACAAGCACACGCACGCAGGAACACACAGACACTGGA
The DNA here is from genome assembly GCA_907165275.2 of Zygaena filipendulae. NCBI lineage: Eukaryota > Metazoa > Arthropoda > Insecta > Lepidoptera > Zygaenidae > Zygaena > Zygaena filipendulae. Next base: position 540,785 of record OU015676.1, read on the forward strand.
ACACAAGCACACGCACGCAGGAACACACAGACACTGGAACACAAGCACACGCACGCAGGAACACACAGACACTGGAACACAAGCACACGCACGCAGGAACACACAGACACTGGAACACAAGCACACGCACGCAGGAACACACAGACACTGGAACACAAGCACACGCACGCAGGAACACACAGACACTGGAACACAAGCACACGCACGCAGGAACACACACACTGGAACACAAGCACACGCACGCAGGAACACACAGACACTGGAACACAAGCACACGCACGCAGGAACACACAGACACTGAAACACAAGCACACGCACGCAGGAACACACATACACAGGAACACAAGCACACACCCGCAGGAACACACAGACACTGGAACACAAGCACACGCACGCAGGAACACAAGCACACGCACGCAGGAATACACAGACACTGGAACACAAGCACACGCACGCAGGAACACACAGACACTGGAACACAAGCACACACACGCAGGAACACACAGACATTGGAACACAAGCACACGCACGCAGGAACACACAGACACTGGAACACAAGCACACACCCGCAGGAACACAGACACTGGAACACAAGCACACGCACGCAGGAATACACAGACACTGGAACACAAGCACACACCCGCAGGAACACAGACACTGGAACACAAGCACACGCACGCAGGAACACAAGCACACGCACGCAGGAACACACAGACACAGGAACACAAGCACACGCACGCAGGAACACACAGACACTGGAACACAAGCACACGCACGCAGGAACACAAGCACACGCACGCAGGAATACACAGACACTGGAACACAAGCACACGCACGCAGGAACACACAGACACTGGAACACAAGCACACACACGCAGGAACACACAGACATTGGAACACAAGCACACGCACGCAGGAACACACAGACACTGGAACACAAGCACACACCCGCAGGAACACAGACACTGGAACACAAGCACACGCACGCAGGAATACACAGACACTGGAACACAAGCACACACCCGCAGGAACACAGACACTGGAACACAAGCACACGCACGCAGGAACACAAGCACACGCACGCAGGAACACACAGACACAGGAACACAAGCACACGCACGCAGGAACACACAGACACTGGAACACAAGCACACACACGCAGGAACACACAGACATTGGAACACAAGCACACGCACGCAGGAACACACAGACACTGGAACACAAGCACACGCACGCAGGAACACACAGACACTGGAACACAAGCACACGCACGCAGGAACACACAGACACTGGAACACAAGCACACGCACGCAGGAACACACAGACACTGGAACACAAGCACACGCACGCAGGAACACACAGACACTGGAACACAAGCACACGCACGCAGGAACACACAGACACTGGAACACAAGCACACGCACGCAGGAACACACAGACACTGGAACACAAGCACACGCACGCAGGAACACACAGACACTGAAACACAAGCACACGCACGCAGGAACACACATACACAGGAACACAAGCACACGCACGCAGGAACACACAGACACTGGAACACAAGCACACGCACGCAGGAACACACAGACACTGGAACACAAGCACACACCCGCAGGAACACAGACACTGGAACACAAGCACACGCACGCAGGAATACACAGACACTGGAACACAAGCACACACCCGCAGGAACACAGACACTGGAACACAAGCACACGCACGCAGGAACACAAGCACACGCACGCAGGAATACACAGACACTGGAACACAAGCACACACCCGCAGGAACACAGACACTGGAACACAAGCACACGCACGCAGGAACACACAGACACTGGAACACAAGCACACGCACGCAGGAACACACAGACACTGGAACTCAAGCACACACCCGCAGGAACACAGACACTGGAACACAAGCACACGCACGCAGGAATACACAGACACTGGAACACAAGCACACACCCGCAGGAACACAGACACTGGAACACAAGCACACGCACGCAGGAATACACAGACACTGGAACACAAGCACACGCACGCAGGAATACACAGACACTGGAACACAAGCACACGCACGCAGGAATACACAGACACTGGAACACAAGCACACACCCGCAGGAACACAGACACTGGAACACAAGCACACACACGCAGGAACACACAGACACTGGAACTCAAGCACACACCCGCAGGAACACAGACACTGGAACACAAGCACACGCACGCAGGAACACACAGACATTGGAACACAAGCACACACCCGCAGGAACACAGACACTGGAACACAAGCACACGCACGCAGGAATACACAGACACTGGAACACAAGCACACGCACGCAGGAATACACAGACACTGGAACACAAGCACACGCACGCAGGAATACACAGACACTGGAACACAAGCACACACCCGCAGGAACACAGACACTGGAACACAAGCACACACACGCAGGAACACACAGACACTGGAACACAAGCACACACCCGCAGGAACACAGACACTGGAACACAAGCACACGCACGCAGGAACACACAGACACTGGAACACAAGCACACACACGCAGGAACACACAGACACTGGAACTCAAGCACACACCCGCAGGAACACAGACACTGGAACACAAGCACACGCACGCAGGAATACACAGACACTGGAACACAAGCACACACACGCAGGAACACACAGACACTGGAACACAAGCACACACACGCAGGAACACACAGACACTGGAACACAAGCACACGCACGCAGGAATACACAGACACTGGAACACAAGCACACGCACGCAGGAATACACAGACACTGGAACACAAGCACACACCCGCAGGAACACAGACACTGGAACACAAGCACACACACGCAGGAACACACAGACACTGGAACACAAGCACACACCCGCAGGAACACAGACACTGGAACACAAGCACACGCACGCAGGAACACACAGACACTGGAACACAAGCACACACACGCAGGAACACACAGACACTGGAACTCAAGCACACACCCGCAGGAACACAGACACTGGAACACAAGCACACGCACGCAGGAATACACAGACACTGGAACACAAGCACACACACGCAGGAACACACAGACACTGGAACACAAGCACACACACGCAGGAACACACAGACACTGGAACACAAGCACACGCACGCAGGAACACACAGACACTGGAACACAAGCACACACACGCAGGAACACACAGACACTGGAACACAAGCACACGCACGCAGGAATACACAGACACTGGAACACAAGCACACACACGCAGGAACACACAGACACTGGAACACAAGCACACGCACGCAGGAATACACAGACACTGGAACACAAGCACACACCCGCAGGAACACACAGACACAGGAACACAAGCACACGCACCTGCGTGCGTAGATTGTGTAGACTGTAGATGAACCTTCCATAATAATTAATTATTGTATTTTGTTGCGCTCAATTAATATGTACATAACGTTTTGTTCGCAGATAATGACGTACCTGTTCCAACTGCGGGCGCACTTCACCGGCAGCGAGCTGCAAGTGGAGCAGTTGGGTGAGACACATGATACACTTCTACTTTTTGTTTTTTATACGTCACTATCTGTTTCACCCGCGGGAATTCCGGATTAAAATATATGTTACTCAGGGATAATGTAGCTTTCTAATGGTGAAAGAATTTTTAATATCTGTCCAGTAGTTTTTGAGTTAAATCATAACAAACAAACAAAAAATGAAATCTTTCCCCTTTATAATATTAGTATAGACAACTCCTTAATATGTCACAATGGGCTTGTCAACCAAATTTTAGTTTTAAGTCCGTTTAGTAGATTAATCCTTTATCCTACTAATATTATAAATTTTTTGTAAAATTTTATACAGGGTGTTTATGATCTTTTCGTAAAATATTATACAAGGTGTTTAGGATTTTTTTTTGTGAAATTTATACAGGATATTTCAGTTTTTTTATTTATTTACTAGCTGTCCTGTGCGGTTTCATTCACCCGCGATAATTTCGAAGTTCCCGCGGAATTGTTCCATACAAACTTTTCAACTCCTTTTCATCCCCTCAGGGGTTGAATTTTCAAAAATCCTTTCTTATCGGACGACTGCGTCATACAAAGAACACACCCTTCAAGTTTCAGGTCTCTACGATCAGCGGTTTGGGCTGTGCGTTGATCCATCAGTCATTCAGGACAAAGGATTTTATATATACAACCTGTTAATGAATTAAGTGAAAACTAGAAAGTAGTTTACTCAGAATCGACTAACGAATCGATCGCACTATGTTTTAATATAGGTTATATTTTTTCATTTTTACTAGCCCATGTCTAAATTATCTGTAGTACAATGTTACGCGCGTACGCCGCCCGCCGCAAAAAAATTCGAACCGGTAGGCGCGGGCGTAGCGATTGGAATTTCGTAGATAGGTCACCTCCAAACTAATGTTGAATAACTTTTAAAGTATACATTTTTTCGACATAAAATATATTTGAATCATATTATTGTTTATTTTTTTAAATGGGGTGTATCAGGTTTTCAGTTAATTCATTAACACGTTGTATATAGATTTTGATTTCGGTGTCCTATGCCGCCGGCGCAGGCAACGACGAGGCGGAGTCGTCGTACATGGTGGGGCGGCACGACACGGACGCGGCGCTGCCCGCGGAGCTGTTCAGCCGCGAGGTGGCGGCGCGCCGCTCGCGCAACCTGCCCGAGCGCGCGCGCCCCCGCCCGCTGTCGTCCGGGTCAGTGACCTCACGCGCCGGTGCCCATTGTTACACTCGGTGGAGAAACATATTTTATTCACCGGGTGAAATAGAAGAGATTTTTTTTTTTCATTTCTCATTCAATCAATAATCTATAGTTACTATAATAAAAGAGTAGATTCCGCGATTCTGTAGGTACATTGAATATTTTTAAGAAAAATGACAGATAGAAGAGTAACCAACCACAAAAAAAGAGTTTTTAAAATTCTTTTCTGTCTGTCTGTCTGTTCGCGATAATCTCCGAATCTACTGAACTGAGTGAAAAAAGTCGTTACATAAAAACTTCACCCGGGTGAAACCGCGGGGCACAACTAGTTCTCAAATAATGTTACAAACGTAGTATTCACTGAGATAGTCATACAAACGATATATCTAGTATTTCTTTTTTACACATTGTACATAAGTGTAGTTATTTCATATGGAAATGATAATAACCGATCTTAAATTCGATTTATGATGTTGAAACAAATGACCTTGAAACTTTAAAGTCTCTTATCTCAAAACCTTTAGTATTTACACTACTCACACTTTTCAAGTTCATACCCATCTCTTTCTTTTCTTTCTTATTTTTTATGTACTTTCACATATAATGCATTTAGCCAGTTTCAAGTAAAATAAATTAGATCAGTGTATTTTCTACTAAAACGTTTCGTTTTACGGTTTGAAATTGCAAGCCACGGTACTGCTTGCAAGAACTTTCTCGGAGCTCTTGGAGGAAACCGAAGAAACCAGCTCGAAATGTCATATTATCTTCTCGAGCACAAAAAACCGTCACTGAAAATTATTGTCCAATGCAGCACCATATAACACAACAAAATCCCTTTTTAACCATTTTTTATTGACATGAACATAAATGACCGAATCTTTGATTCCCACAAAACTCCAGTCCATCTCTTATTAGGTACACCTTGTATGACCACAAATGGACATAGATAAGCAATAGTGTGTTAACCCACACTGGAGAAATTTTGATTAAAGTTTTAAAATTATAGCGCCATTTTGTGTCAAATTTTTTATGTTCAATATTTAGTTACATATATAAACAATGTAATAAGGTAAACACACAATTAAAAAACGTTCCCTAACTCTCAATAAATCGTTCTGAATCAATAACTTCATTTTGTGGGTTAACATGTTATTGCTTATCTGCGTCTAAATATAATATAGGGTGTTCATAATTCACAATGTCGTACAGCCAAGAGTCGCAGGAGTCGCGCAGCTCGCAGGAGCGGCGCACGCCGGAGTCGACCGGGTCCGGTGGGGCGAGTGGGGCGAGTGGGGCCGGTGGGGTGAGTGGGGCCGCTGGGGCCGGTGGGGCGAGTGGGGCCAGTGGGGCCAGTGGGGCCAGTGGGGCCAGTGGGGCCAGTCGGGAGTCGCTGCTGCAGCAGTCTCGCACCCTCCTCGGCAAGGTGCTGTCTCCGGCGCGCGACAGCGGCAAGCCCACCGCGCGCTGGTTCGACGACCCGCTGTGCGTCAACGAGGTACGCGTATACAGGGTGTTTTATTTACAAGATGCTTCATATACAGGGTGTTTTATATAGACAGAGATAATATTTATTCAGAACAATACAACACAGCACATAAAACATTTGGTTCATCTTAACTACTACTTATACATGATGATTCATATACAGAATGTTATACTTACAGGCTGTTTTAAATACAGGAGGTTTCATATGCAGGGAGTTTCATATACAGAGTGATACATATACAAAACTTTTTGTTTATAGACTAAAATTAATTTCATCATTTGCTGTTAGACCAAATTTTTTTTAAACTACCTTAAATTCCATCGACTGTTTTTTATATCGTCATCGTCAACTTTTTATCTGAAAACGATTAAAAAAAAATTAAAAATCGATTCTCTAAGAATTGAATGTTTTTTTTTATTGTTTATTCGTAGGTATACCTATCTATAGTACGTATTTGATTTTGATAATGATATGGCCGTGTGTATATTGACGTGTATCTACCACCGTATGCGCAGTGCGCCGGCCCCCCCGCCGGCCCCCCCGCCGGCCCCCCCGCTGGCCCGCCCCCCCCGACGCCCCCGCGGCCCGCGCGGCTCATGACGCGGCGCGAGCTCACCGACCCCTTCGCCTCCGACGACGACGAGGATGCGCCCAGCGCTGGGACCGGCGCCGGGAGTGGGACGGGCACTGGCACTGGGACTGGCGGTGCGAGTGTCCCAGCTGGCGAGAATGGTAATAATAATAATCCACTTCACGACACACAGATCTACTTGATCCCACTCTAAGCTATAAGCTTGTGTCGGGGAAACCAAGCAAACGTGGTATATACTGCACATATTATTATATATATATACACACCCAGACTGGAAAATGGAACCCTGTGTTCATCACACAAAGTCCACTCCCACCGGGAGTCGAACCCGGAACCTCTTGATTAGCGGGCAGGCATGGTGACCATTGCGCCAGTCAGGTCGTATGGTATGATTACATTTTAAAAATTCTTTCGTTACCAACCTTGAACAAAAAAAAACATTAAACAATTTCAGCTAACTGTCAAGTTAGAGTATGAAAAATATTAAGGTTTCATTCTTGTGTACAGTATTGTAATTTAGTACTTGGGATACGATATAGGGTGCTTTTCATCCCGACGTAAAGTTCCCGAGGGAATTCCGTAATTTGATGCAAGTGAAATCGCGAAGATAACAGTTAGTAATTAATTAAAAAATATATTATGTACTTTGATATATTATGTATATGGTATATTTGTTTACAGAAAATCACTTTTTAAAAACGAAATATACATTATAGCTAAGTGGGTAGGCAGCTTTCTTGTCTTTATCGTTTTTTATGTATGTATACAGCGAAACCCGACCCGCTTCCGATCGAAGCACCGAACGATGTACAGACAAACGAACAAATCACCGCCCGAAGCGAGTCGAACAGTGCCGAAGATAGCCGAAGCGACCCGACGAGCGCCGAAGACTCGACTCCCATTTCGCCGACCGCCGAATTGCCTAAACCTACTCCGGTAAGATATTTTTTTTTGTTAACACCCATTGTGCTGTGACTTGTTCACTGGGGTTTTGAAATTCAGTTTTATGGAGTTTTTTTTAGACTTCATCGGCTTTGGTTTTACGCTAATAAAACATTTTGATTTGAGTCATCCTGTATAATATGTCAAAAAGTATATTTTTGATATGTTCAAGTTTTTGATTTGTTGAATTTTTATAAAAATAATAAAATATGACCTAATTTCGACGGTAATCTCAGTTTGTAAGCTTAAAATATTGAATACCTATTCGGCCATTTTCTTTTAAATGAAACCCATCCATTCATCCATATTCCATTGAAATTTCGACTTCAATTTGCACCCTTTGTGAGTAAAGTCGAAAGTGCATACAATAAACATAAGTAAGGTGTAAGGTTAGAAAAAAGCTGTTAGGGAAATATTGATCCCCTGGTCTTAATTAAAGTACCGGAAGTGTACTAAACTTCATCATCATCATTTAATTTGCTACATTCAAGGCGACATGCACCAAATATCGTGTTTGTTTAAAAAAAAAGCTTTGTAATATTACCAAACCTAGATTAAAGAGGCTATAATATTGCATGCCAACGTACTTTATGTTTAGTGCAAGTCTCCCCTCACACATAGAAGCTAATCGTAACGTTTTGTTTCATCCCCCTCCCCCCATCGCATCGTTCGACAACGCTTTGTGTGCAAAAACGAAACGCAAACCACATCGGATCGCCGCTTCCCATTGGACGGATGGACGCGGGCGCTTGCGTGTGATTGGCCGGCCGTGTGGCACGGATGTGGTTTGATTGGATGATGATTTGGCGCGCTTTGTTGTCATTGGATGAAAATTGCGCGGGTTTTCACATTAAAAAACATCACGATTGGATGAAAACGTGTACTGTTTTCTTCACTACATTCGAATGGAATTTTTCACGCTTTCGCTTGATACCCGTTTGTTGCGCAAATCGGTCCACCTTAGCAACTGTTGTCCCGTCACGACGAGCTCAAAGAGCGAGCGAGACAGCTGCTCGAGGCCACCAAGAGGGAGGCGAGAGAGAAAGAGAAGAGCAGACGGCAGAACTCCAAAGAGAAAGAGGAAGCGAGCAAGGAGGCTAACGGACTTAGGAACGGCGAAATGAGCCCTAAGAAGGTATGTCACAAAGTTTAAAATTGAGAGTAGAGCAGAGTAATCCAGAGTAATCCTGAGCGTAGGGGGGGATTTCAAGGCACAAGAAACAAAAATATTTTGCTCCAATGAACATACACAGTATTTCACTTCCCTATTGAGAAAATACCAGATATTAATCGCAATAAGGTTATTTCACTAAATTTTAAGTTTTTACTTCGTCATGTAGATTAATAAAAAACATTGGAGGCGTATTTTTTTCTTTTTTATGCAATAAAAAAATAACGTGACGTACGATCTGGTACAATTTGTACGGCGATATGACATCACGGCCTCCCCCTCCTTAACTTTAATGCGTTTTATCTAAGTATATTTTCAGTAATTTTAAATGCAAAATATATGTCTAATAACTGACGGACTAAATAGAACTTAGATTTTCATACTTCGGTAGCCTGCCTATACGTAGCGTTCTAAATAAAAAAAAATTGCAAAATATGTGACTTTATTTTGTTTGTTTGTTACACTTTGACGCTTTAACTACTCAACCGATCATCATAAAATTTTGGATACACGTTGTGAGGGGTACATAAGGTACTTTTTATCCTGGAATTCCCGCGGGAACTCCATAACTAACGCGGGTGATGTAACGATCGTAATGTTGTGCGGTCAGCCGCTGACGGAGACAGAGCGCCAGGCCGTGCTGCGCGAGCGGGCGCGGAGGCTCATCGCTGACGCGCGCCTCGCCCGGGGCAGGTGAGTGGCACGCTGCCATACAGTGTACTGTAATACACAACACTGCACTGTACTGGATTACACTGCACTCAGTATTCTGCACTACACTGCTCTACATTGCACTAAACTACGCTACACTGCACTATACTGTAATACACAATACTGCACTGTACTGAATTACACTGCACTGCAGTATTCTGCACTATACTGCTCTACGTTGCACTAAATTGCACTACACTGTAATAGGTACACGACACCACACAGCAGTGAACTGCACTACAGTTCACAGCACTACACTACACTGCACTCAACTGCAATACGTTGCACTACACTGCACTGAACTGCAATACATTGCGCTACACTGCACTTAACTGCAATACTATCCACTCCACTGCACTACAGTAGACTAAACTACACCACACTTCGAAACACTATACCTATTTTCCATTCTTTTTTTTCTATAATAAGATATTTTCACATTGTCTTTAAATTGACTCATTTTATTTTGCAATATATACAGTAAAAAGTTTACCTATAGGTATATCAGAGTCCGTTCCCCCCATATTAGCCAGAAAAAACTCCTTATGTGAAAGATACTTGAATGTCAGTGCAACTACCCTACAATAGTATGGTTTGTGTCCCCCCCAGCCCCGCGGTGGCGTCCCCCACGCGGCGCGGCGCCGGCGCGGTGGAGGTCATCAGCCAGCAGTCGGTCATGGAGGAGATCGCCGCCGGTGGGTGACACTGTTCCCCGCGTCACTGTTGTATGGTCATATTACTGGTCACTGTTCACTGGTCATTATTCAAGTGTTCACTGCTGACACGAAGTTATTGTTACGTGCTAGGGTTCTTTATTCGGAGATTAACACTAACTTTACAAAAACACTAGGTCTAGGGTTCCTAGGTCTAGGTATCGCAACACTGAAACACTAAACGACTGATCTCGAAGTCCAATAGTCTCGCCAAGGTCGCAGGTATCGCTCAAGATTCACTCGTAGTTATCGCTTCGAAAGCTCAAACTGAACTGCCCGTCCGGTTCGGTTGCGCTGTTTATATACCCAACCGAACGGGGCTCTAGAATGTTCGAGTTCAATGTGTTTTACTAGCCACTCGGCCGAACGTTTCTAGAATAGAACTTCTATCGACTTCGCTACTCCAATGTGTTTGCTTTACATTGCGTGTTTTGTATGCATCGCGCGTTTTGCATACATTGCGCGCTATCAATTTAGCTCGACCGCGACACTGCCCCCTTCTTAGAGATGCTCGTCCCGAGCGTCACTATTGCTGCCTTGATAACGTGCTAAGCGGTCGATGTGCACTATTTTGAAAGCTCCCCTTGGTTGACGTTGAATCCGATACGTCACGTCATTCATCCGGGTAACAACCTTGTACGGGCCTTCCCATCGAGTCTGTAATTTCGGAGATTTTCCCTTTCGACGGATAGGATTGTGTAGCCATACAAGTGATCCCTCCTCAAAACCACTTGTATTCGCCCTCCGGTCATATCTCGTCTTCATGTTCTCGCTTGACTGCAACCCATGCTCTCGAACCAAAGCATAGACGTCCTGCATTTTCTCCCGTAGATCGGAGACGTAGTCCTGCATCGATTGGGGGTCATCTGGAGGTCCGCCTGTCAGTAAATCCACTGGTAGCCGTAGTTCTCTACCGAAATTCACATACGCTGGGGTCGCCTTCGTGCTCTCATGCTCAGATGTTCTGTAGGCGAGTAGGAACAGCGGTATGAATTTGTCCCAATCCCTCTGGTGTTTATCAACCAGTTTCGCCAAATTCCTCTCTAGCGTCTGGTTAAACCTCTCCACCATGCCGTCGGACTGAGGGTGATATGGCGTGGTCCTCGTCTTGTGCATTCCCAAGATTTTGCACATTTCCTGGAATAGCTGGGATTCGAAGTTCCTGCCTTGATCTGAGTGGATTTCCAAGGGTACGCCGAATCGACATATCACTTCCTCAACCAACTTGGAGGCTACTGTCGTGGCTTCCTGATTAGGTATGGCGAACACTTCCGGCCACTTGGTGAAATAATCCATGACGACCAAGAAGTACTTATTCCCTGACTCGGTCACTGGAAAAGGTCCAGCCACGTCAACAGCAATTCTTTCCCAGGGCGCACCAATATTATAGAGTTGGAGGTTTCCGCGGGTCCTAGTTGACGGACCTTTGACTGCAGCACAAGTGGTACATTTGCGGCACCATTCCTGCACATCCTCTCGACAATGAAGCCAGTAGAATCTTTCTCTCACTTTTGTTAATGTTCTCTTCACGCCAAGATGTCCACCTGAAACCCCATCGTGTATTTCACGAAGAACATCTTTCACCCTGGTCCTTGGAACAACTAACTGAAGGTGGAACTCTCTGTCGTTAGGTTTCTCCCATTTTCGGTAAAGTATTCCGTTCTGCAGAATAAAGCTGTCCCATTGGGCCCAGTACGCTTTAGTGATAGGGCTAGTGGGCGCGACCTCAACCCATTTTGGTTTGTCCGCACTACGTTTTTTCCAAGCCACGATGAGTCGAACGTCTTCATCATCTTCCTGAGCTTCTCTCATGGCCTCATCTTGCCACAATCCCGGAGGGCTCGTTCTCGTAAGCTTAACGGTCAGTTCTTTCGACTCCTGTTTGACACAATGCTTACAATCTTCAGGGCATGGTCTTCTTGAGAGGGCGTCAGCGTTGCCATGAGCCTTCCCACTGCGGTGTTCGGTGACGAAGTCAAACTCCTGGAGTTGTTCGATCCATCTGGCAACTTGACCTTCTGGATTCTTAAACTGAAGTAACCACTTCAAGGCGGCGTGATCAGTGCGAAGTGTAAACTGTCTTCCGATAAGGTATTTGTTGAAGTGTTGCAGCGTCTTTACCACAGCCAAGAGTTCTCTCCTTGTCACGCAGTAGTTCCGTTCAGGTTTCGACAATGATTTGCTAAAATAAGCAATCACGACTTCTCTATCGCCTTGTTTTTGAGACAAAACACCACCGATCGCCGTGTTGCTAGCATCTGTGTCGACAATGAACTGGCCGCAAGTCTGAGGGTAGCCTAAGATCGGTGTTTCACACAAACACTGCCTCAATTTTCGGAAGGATTCTTCGCAGCCCTCGTCCCAACAGAATGGCTGTTTCTCTTCAGTTAGGCGATGCAACGGTTTGGCAATTTCGGAAAATCCTTTAACAAATCGCCTGTAGTACGAGCATAGTCCCAGGAAGGCTCGCACTTCCGTCTTATCTCTGGGAGTTGGCCACTTCTGTACTGCTTCAATTTTCTGCGGGTCAGTCTGGATTCCCTCGCTGGTGATTACGTGGCCGAGGTAATTGACTTTATTACTGAACAGATGGCACTTCTTCGGGTTCAGTTTTAAGTTGGCACCTCTTATCTTTCCGAAAACTTGCTCCAAATTCCGCAGGTGATCTTCAAAGTCTCGACCCATGATGATGACGTCATCCAGATAGACTAGGCAGGCGTCTCCCACTAACCCTGCCAGTACACACTCCATGAGACGCTCAAAGGTAGCTGGCGCGTTGCATAATCCGAAAGGCATAACGTTAAACTGCCATAACCCTTTGCCAGTTGTAAATGCTGTCTTCTCTTTGTCTTTCGGATGGATTTCCACCTGCCAATAACCAGATTTCAGGTCCAAGGTCGAGAACCATTGCATACCACTCAGGGTATCCAAGGTATCGTCGATACGTGGCAGTGGATAGCTGTCCTTCTTTGTGACATCATTTAACCGTCGATAATCTACACAGAACCGCGTGCTACCATCTTTCTTCTTCACCAAGACCACAGGCGAACACCACGGGCTTGCGGATGGTTCTATAATCTTATTTCTTCTCATATTCTCTACCATGACATGAACTTCTTTTTCCTTAGCAATCGGAATTCGCCTTGCTCGCTGCCGAATAGGTCTTTCATTCCCGGTGTCGATTCTGTGTTGAACTAACGACGTCCTTCCAAGATCTTCTTCCTGGGAGGAGAAGATATCTGCGTAGCGCAGCAGCATTTTCTTAGCTTTGAAGCTCTGCGAGTAGGTCAGGTTGTTCTTACAGCCGTCAAGAAGTTCTGTAATAGTAGACCCATTCTTAGTGTTGGACGCGTCTGATTCTGCTATCGGCATTGATTGACACTGCTTTACCCAGACAGCTTCCTCGCATTGTCCAATAACTTCACCCTTATTTAAGGTAACCTCGTGGTTCTCCAGATTCACGACTCTTATTACTGCAGTATTGGATCCTCTAACAAGGGTTCTTGCTGTCAGGAGTCTCCGAGCCGATGGTTTGTTTGGTATATCTTCAATCAACACACATCTTGGCTTATTGTTTTTAGCCAATGGCAGTTTCACCTCCACTTGAGTTTCTGCTCGTCCAGGTATGACAACTTTGTTTAGGCAAGTCACTTTTCCAGTGGGCCCTCCAAGTATCAATATCTCCTCGTTGCCGCACTTGAAAACACTGTTAGTGACGTCAATTCTGCAGTTATGTTTCTTCATGAAATCCAAGCCCAAAATGCACTCATCGATAATTTCAGCCACTATGACCTTGTGAGTGTATGGTACCTCACCCACATACATTGTGACTGATATTTCCCCCAGGACGGGTATTGGTTGACCGGAGGCGGAAAGAAGCCGGCAATCAAAGTTCTTGCGTCCCAACGCACCTTCCACCATGTCCGGCCGGAATATTGTCCTAGAGGCTCCGGTGTCTATCGTCATCTTGCAGTCTTTTCCATTAACCGCGCCGCATATCGATAGACTGTTCCCATTGCACGCCTGTGAGATGACCATTGCTGGGGCTTCTTTCACACCAGCCAGTACCCGCCCCTTAGTTCTGGCTGTTACTCGTTTCCCTGATTCCCGACAGGGGACGAAGTCTCCTGCCTCCTTGTTAGCTCATCAAGTTGTTTCTGTAGCTTGATGATTTTATCTGTCACCTCATCTTTCTTCGGGCAGGAGAACTGCAGATGGCCTCGTTCGCCGCATTTATAGCACAGGGATCCATTCTTCTTTAGGGGGGCCTTAACCACCTTAACTTCCTCGGTGATCTCCCGCAGCTTATGCGCACGCACCTCTCGCCGTACTGCCTCAACTTCCAAGGCGTGTGCCAGGGCATCCTTTAAAGAGGTGTGATGACGAAGCCCCACTGCAGCCCTTATCTCCATGTCCCGGATGCCATCCAACGTCTTCGTGTCAGCTGTCGGATGAGCCTTGCGGACAAGCTTCTCGATCTCCAGTGCCCACTGCTGTAGTCCTTCTCCTGGACGCTGGACTCGATCGCGTAACTGGGCCCGGAACACGTGTTCAAGGTGGCGCTCCCCATATCTGGATTCGAGGGCCTCCATCAGCTCCTTAAATCCACTTCCTGAGCTAGGCAGTGCCTCCAACACAGACAAAGCCGAGCCCCTGAGCGCCACGGTGAGAGCCGTTAGGCTCTGCTCGTCCGTCCACCCATTTGCGGTAGCGACGGTCTGGAACTGCTGCCGGTATGCGGGCCAGGACGTAGCTCCATCGTAAGGTGGCACTTTCACTCTGGGTGCCTGGACTACGCCGACAGCCCCACTTGATGTGATTCCCATCGTTTTAAGACGCAACACTTCTTTTTGTAATCCAGAGAAGCCAGTCTCCAATCCCGTGACCCGCTCCTCTACTACATTTTTCAGTCCGGCTTCCAACACTGAGACGCGCCCTTCTATTGAATCGACGTCTTCACGGAGTTGCTTCACTACATTGCTGACCTTATCAACGGCCGCTAAAACTGTTTGAAGATGTAGTTCGGCGCGCTCCTTTTGATCTTTAAGCATGACGTGCAGATTTTGCTGTTGATTTTCACGTAAGACGTGCAGATTTTGTTGTTGTTCTTCACGTATAGCATTAAATTTTTGGTGCATACCCTTATTCATGTTTTCCATCATCTTGACCAAACTACATATATCTAGGGCGGCTGCGTCCGCTGCTCGTCCCGTAGTCGTAGCCCGGACGTGGTCAGTAGGCGTGGCCAGGTGGGCGGAGCTAGTGGGCGGGGCTTCGACGGTGGGCGTGGTCTGGTGGGCGGGGCCAGTGGTAGGCGGTGCCAAGTGGGCGGGGCCAAGGGGCGTGGCCTGTGGCCCAGTGGGCGGGGCCTCAGTGGTAGGCGGGACCGAGTGGGCGTGGCCAGTGGGCGTGGTCGGGCCGATGGGCGTGGCCTCGGTAATGGGCGGGGCCTGGTGGGCGGGGCCAGTGGGTGGAGCCCGATGGCCAGTGGGCGTGGCCTGGCGGGCTGCAGGCGTAGCCCCCGCAGCACGTTGTGCCCTCGTCCTGACACCTTCCTCGGCGATGTCTTCTCTCGGAGTTAGTGGCATCTCCAAATTTCACTTCCGACACCAAATTGTTACGTGCTAGGGTTCTTTATTCGGAGATTAACACTAACTTTACAAAAACACTAGGTCTAGGGTTCCTAGGTCTAGGTATCGCAACACTGAAACACTAAACGACTGATCTCGAAGTCCAATAGTCTCGCCAAGGTCGCAGGTAGTCGCAGGTATCGCTCAAGATTCACTCGTAGTTATCGCTTCGAAAGCTCAAACTGAACTGCCCGTCCGGTTCGGTTGCGCTGTTTATATACCCAACCGAACGGGGCTCTAGAATGTTCGAGTTCAATGTGTTTTACTAGCCACTCGGCCGAACGTTTCTAGAATAGAACTTCTATCGACTTCGCTACTCCAATGTGTTTGCTTTACATTGCGTGTTTTGTATGCATCGCGCGTTTTGCATACATTGCGCGCTATCAATTTAGCTCGACCGCGACATTATCTATATTGATTGATTTTTATTAATATCGTACACCTTCATCTCGGTAGAACACAAAAAATGGTTGGAATGATTTGGAATATTTTTTTTTAATACAGTTGCTCAAAAAGTGGCGTATTGCAGGGACGTTTAGCGTTCGGGAAGTGGGCTATTACATACTCGAGCTTTTTGTTTACCTTTCCCGAACTCGTGCGTTCTCTTTGCCAACTGTCAAAAATGGCGACACGACTTTGACACACTTTTTGCATTGCGAAACGTAGGTTTCGCATTACTAATACGACTAGCGCCATCTCTTGATCACAGTTGGAACTTAGTTGAGTTTGTTGTGTTTTTGATATTTTATTAAATTGCTTAATTTTTTCGTAACTGTATTAAAAATAGTTGTTCAGTACACGTGCGGAACCGTCATTGCAACTAGTTCCGACTGTCAACCCTCACCTTCGGCTGCGCCTCGGCTCTGGTAGACATTTGTCGGAACTCTTTGCAATGACTGGCTTTCCGCACTTATAATGAAATATACTATTTTGTTGTGTACCTACATAATCGTCAGGACAAGGTTTGTACTAACTTTTAATTTAGGAAACCAACTGAAGCAGTTCCTGCAGGATTCTTAAATTCACGCGGGTGAAATCGAGGGGCGCTAGTTAATAAAAAAGTACTAGATATTGTATTTACACAGACAAACACACACAGACGGTTAGTAGACATGAGGTGAGTCTATACAACGTGTTAATGAATTAAACAAAATCCTGACACACCCTATTTAAAAAAAATAAACAAGAATATGATTAAAATATAAATTATGTCGAAAAATTTAATAGTTTAAAAGTTAAAAATTTAATAGTTATTCAACATTAGTTAGTTTGGCGGTGACCTATCTACCAAATTTCAAGCGCTACGCCCGCACCTACGTGTCAATGACCGTTTTGATTTTTTTGCCGGCGGCGTACGCGCCAAATATTGTACTAAAATAAATTAAACATAGGTTGATAAAAGTAAAAAAAAAAATTAAAATATGGTGCGATCGATTCGGAAGTCGATTTTGAGCAAACTATTTTCTAGTTTTCACTCAATTCATTAACACGTTGTATATGGGCAATCAAAATTAAATAAAAATAATTCAAAAGCAATTTATTAATTAGGATTGTTTACAATCACTTGTAATCGTCAGCAGGTTCTTAGAACTATAAATTACCGTCAGTTTGGAATACGTCCTCTGCTGAGAAGAACTGACAAGAAACTCAGCAGCGCTGTCTTTTAATGATTATACTTATAAACTATTCATTTAGCATAGAGCAATTCATTCCCAAACGTCTGTATCATTTAAATAGTCTACTACACTATAATATGCTTTATCGCATAATCTGTGTTTAACAAGTGTCTTGAATTTATTAATTGACAAATTAATTACATCGTTTGGGAGTTTGTTGTAAAAGTGTATACATTGTCCTTTAAACGACTTAGAAATTTTATGGAGCCTAGTCTTAGGCACAGCGAGTTTATCTTTATTTCTTAAGCTTTGATTATGTAAATCACTATTTTTCTTAAAGTTGCCTAAATTTTTGTGAACATATAATAAATTCTCGTATATGTACTGAGAATGTACGGTCATCAACCCGGTGCTCGGGTTAAATCTTCAAGCACCGGGTTGTTAGCTGTGGCGTGTAGCGTGTGTGACGTGCGATGTGGATGTGCACAGCGGGCGGCCTGGAGCGGCTGGAGGCGGCGCTGGCGGGCTCGGGCGGCGGCTCGGAGCCCTGCAGCCCCGGCGCGGGCGGGCGGCGCGGCGCCGGCAGCAAGGGCAGCGCGGGCAGCGCCGGTGACCATCCTTTACTGATATTAGTGTTATGTATTTGGACAGTCGTAATTGGCCTTCACAATGTATAAAAAAATGTACTTAGAAACAATTTGGAGCTGTGTTCTATTCCATATCTATACTATAATAAAAGAGTAGAATTCGCGATTCTGTACATTGAATATTTTTACCTAAAATTGAGAGGGGTGTTAAAAGAAAAGTAGCCATGTCCAAAAAAAAATGTTTTTAAAATTATTTTCTATCTCTCTGTCTGTCTGTCTGTTCGCGATAATCTCCGCATCTACTGAACCGATTGTCGTGCGGTTTTCATAGGTAGATTAAGCTTAGCCTGGAGCTACATTAAGGTTTTGTTTCATTTAAATTGGATGTCGGGGAAAAAAGTTGTCATACAAAAACGTTTCATGCGGCTGAAACCGCGGGGCACAGCTAGTAATAAAATAAAAAAATATAGTAGTAATAAACGCGAAAGTTTGTATAGATGGATGTATGGATGTTTGTTACTCTTTCACGCAAAAACTACCAAATGGATTTCAATGAAAGTCCACAATAATATAGCTAACGCCTAACACATCAGAATAACACGCAGGGTACTATGTGTACACGGACAGCTAGTTCTTAAATGGACATGGATAAGCAATAGTGTGTTAACCCACACTGGAGAAATTTTGAGTAAATCGTGTTTTAAAAGTATAGCGCCATTTTGTGTCAACAGTTTTTATGTTCAATATTTAGTTACATATTTAAGCAATATAATAAGGTAAACACATAATTAAAAAAAGTTCCCTAACTCTCAATAAATGGTTCCGAATCAATAACTTAATTTTGTGGGTTAACATGTTATTGCTTATCTGCGTCCAAATAATCCTGTTCTTTATAGGGAATATGTAAAAGCTGAAAATAGGTTACTTGCATGTTTTTTTTTTTTTTTCAATCTATTTTCAAGATATATGGCCTACATAAACAAAGCAAGAAAAAAAAAATATATGCATAAATTAAATAGAGTGTTTCAAAGTTCCTGATAAAATGTGTATCGACTAAGTTCAGTAAGAAAACGAATGAAAATCAGTGTCGCCGGGCTTTGTTTCTATCTATTCATTTTTAATTTACTTTTGGATATCTAGCTGTAGCTTTCCAAATAGTACAAGATAAAATAAATAAAATAAGTATGTACCTTGTATAAATGATATGACTACTTAATGCCCCCCCGCAGACGGCGCGGAGGGGGGCCGCGGCGCGCGCAGCCTGTCCCCCTCGCCCCCGCCCCCGCCGCAGGCTCCCGCCCCCGCCCCCGCCCGCGCCTCCCCGCTGCGCTCGTTCTCGGCGCTGGTGGAGCGCCTCACGCCCGACAAGGACGCGCCCGCTGAGGTTTGCATGTTTTTTTTTCTACAGTCGTTCGAAATTGGAATAGTGGCGCGAGTTTTGAGTTTGGCCCTTCGGGCCGGACAGTGAATGGCGTTCGGTCCTTCGAGCCGGATCGTGAGTTGTGTTCGGTGTCGGCAGGCGCCGGAGTCGGGCTCGTACATCGCCAGCGAGCTGGAGGCGCTGGAGCGGGAGCAGGCGGCGGTGGACGAGCGCGCCGCGAACCTCGAGAAGCGGCTGCGCCAGGTGATGGGCGGCGGCGGCGCGCAGTGCGAGGTACGTGCTCGCTGGCGGGAATGGAAAACCGGTCGTGTCGGTAGTTTAAAAAAAATACCGGTTTTTCGGTAAAATTATGTTTTTTTTAGAAATTCATTAAAACGAATTTATTAGTTTTTCTGTTCGTTTGAAAACCGAAACCGGTAGTTTACAAAACAAAACAACAAAATCAGCTACCGCTTGTTAAATTCACTTGTTATTTAATATTTACTCACACACACACCTTAATTTCTAACCTGAACTTACCTAACCTATCCTTTTCAGCACAAATGGCGGCGCTACATAGCGCCGTGCGTGGCTCCTCCCCGCGACCCGGTACCCACCATTGCCTGTTTCCTACTCTCATCACTCAATCACTGACTTATCAACTCACTTAATCCTTCCCTCCTTCCACGTGCCCTCATCCCTCGAGTGATCCGGAATTCCTTCGAGAATTCTTTGTATCGAGATGAAAGTAAACTTAAGGATACAGTAGTTTTATATCAGTGAAATAGCTTTTAGAATCTGTTCATTAGTTTCAATGAAAATCCGTTAAATCCAATTTTTATTTATAAACTAGTTGTTCCCAACGGTTTCACGCGCGTTGATTGCGGAGTGCCCGTGGGAATGACGCGATCAGAAGTACACTATGTCCTTATCTGTTCCCCTGACAACGTGTATGCGGAATTTCATGATGATCGGTCGAGTAATTAATACGCGAAACCAGAAGAAAAGCAAAGCCAAGAAACTCACATTGGCATTTATAAATAGTACAGATTCAACTGAACCTAATTCTCTTTGAAGGCTGGCCAGCCCCCCTAGCCAAGTTGACATTCTACAATCGTTAACGAATAGAAAACTAAGTAACGAATCGTTTTGTCACTTTAAACTTTAGTTTTGCGTGACCACGTGAAAGCTAAGAGGTTTGATTGGCTTGGTTAACGATTGTGAAATGTCAATTTGGCTAGGGGGGCAGGTTCGTGATCGGTTTTGAACTGCCTTCTGACGTCACAAAGGTGTGATGTGCGGCATTGTAATGTAGCTGTGTGTTGCAGGAGGAGGATAAACTGATGTCGCAATGGTTCAACTTGGTGAACAAGAAGAACGCGTTGCTGCGCCGGCAAATGCAGCTCAATATACTGTGAGTGTGCCTCACTCACTCACTCGCTAACTCACTCAATCACTTACTCACTCACTCAATCATTCATTTACTCATGCGATCATTCAATCAATCAATCGTTCATTTACTTACTTAATCACTCACTAACTCAATCATTAACCCCATAACTCACACACTAACTCACTAAATCATTCATTTACTTACTCAATCACTTACTCGCTCACTAACCCGATCATTAACTCCATAATTCATTCACTAACTCAATCATTCACTCAATCGTTTACTTACTTACTCAATCGTGCATTCATTCATTTATTTACTCAATTACTCACTCACTCAATCATACACTTTACTCACTGATTCAATGAAAATTCGGCTGATAAAATGTGTATCGACTCAGTTCAGTAAGAAAACGAATGAAAATCAGTCTCGCCGAGTGATTTTCCTACACAAAACCTATTCATCACGCACAAAACATTCAATAACGAAATATATTCAACGCCATTTAGTTTCTTTTTTTGCTACTACCCCCTTATATTAGCCAAATTGACGATCTATGATCGATAACGCTATGGAAACAGAGAAACGTCAAGTCGCGAAAAACATGGTCGCAAAAAATTGAACTTTTTTTGTATGATTTTACGCGACAGTTTTGGCAATACCTACCGTGGAAAGTGTACTTGGTATGCCAGAAAAGGAAATTGTGGGGAATTTGAGCATTCGCTGCAACTCTGCGTAACCGGGGCACACCCGCCCCGCCTACTCTGTGGTGTTTCTCCTATTTATCACCCTCGTCACGTTACTACCTATATACTTTGTACTTTTGTACCTTGTCAATTTCAAAATTGTTTGAGCCACATAGTGTTTTGTATTGGTACCTACCAAATAAACGTCTGTTCTCTTCTGTTATGTTTTTCTCTTTTATTCTATTTTTATTTTATTTTTATTCTATTCTATTTTATTTTGATTGTATTCTATTGTTATTGTATTCGCACGTTGCCGTTGCAGCGAGCAAGAGGAGGACCTGAGCCGGCGCTGCGAGCTGCTGGCGCGCGAGCTGCGCCTGTCGCTGGGCGTCGAGGACTGGCGCAAGACGCCCGGCCAGAAGCGGCGCGAGCGGCTGCTGCTGCAGGTGCGTGCGCGCACACGCTCACACACGCTCACACACGCTCACACACTCGTGCACACGCACCCCTAAAGACACGGACACGGACCCGGAGAGGACACGAACAGGGACTCTGGGAGGACACCGACACGGAGAGGTCACGGACTCTGACCCAGAGAGGAGAGGACGTGGACGTGGAGAGGACGCGGCCACGGAGAGGGCACGCACACGAACACGGACTCGATCCGAAGAGGATACAAACTCGGACCCGGAGACGACTCAGACATGACACGGAAAGGACATGAACACAAACTCGGACTCGGAGAGGACATGGACACGGACCGGGATAAGACACGGACTCGGAGAGGACTCAGACATGGACACGGAAAGGACATGAACACGAACTCGGACTCGGAGAGGACATGGACACGGACCGGGATAAGACACGGACTCGGAGAGGACTCAGACATGGACACGGAAAGGACATGAACACGAACTCGGACCCGGAGAGGACATGGACACGGACCGGGATAAGACACGGACTCGGAGAGGACTCAGACATGGACACGGAAAGGACATGAACACGAACTCGGACCCGGAGAGGACATGGACACGGATCGGGAAAAGACACGGACACGGAGAGGACACGCACGCGAACACACACACGCATGGACACGGGCACTGACACACACACGCACACACCCAATCAACTCCGATATTTCAAGCCCTGAATAGACTAGCACAATGTCAATCGCGTTTGTAAGCATTCAGGCGACCATTGTCGTGTAGTTGTGTGATGAGCGCCCCCTGTCGGGCGCGTGACGCTCGTGACGCTCGTAACGCTCGTAACGCTCGTGTGCTCGTGCGCAGGAGCTGGTGGCCGCCGTCAACGAGCGCGACCGGCTCGTACGGGAAATGGACGAGCAGGAGAAAGCGTGAGTGCACATTGTTTTGTAACCACGCTAGCTGTCCCCCGCGGAAATTGCAAAGTTCCCGCGGGAATTCCTGGATACAAAGTACCCTATGTCCTTCTCTGTACCCCTGACAACGTGTAAGTATGCAAAATTTCACGACGATCGGTTGAGCCGTTGAGACGTAAAAGGGTAACAAACTCACTTTCGCTTTCGTAAAATAGTAAGGATATTCATACAATCTAGACATATGTATAAATAAAATTGAAGTGTCTGTTTGTAATTTCAAATTAACAGCTTTTCACTACATGCATACTTCATAGATAATTTTTTTTTGTCTGTCTGTCTGTTTGTTCCTGCTAATTTCTGATACGGTTGGACCGATTTTAACCGGACTTTCACGAGCAGATAGCTGATGTTATAAGGAGTAACTTGGCTACTTTTATATCAGAAAAAGATGAAAATGACATCTTATTCTAAATCATCTAAATTCTAAACTAGTTTAATTCTACTACTTTCATTTCAACACTGAACCGCACTTTATCGTTGAATCTTCTGCTTCTTCGCGGCTTATTTTATTTTCTCTCCTCATTCTATCACTAAGCCTATAATTTTATCATTCAGTCTCATTTTATCGCCAAGCCTCAGTTATGATTATGCTATATTCTATCAATTTTATTGTTACGCTCCATTTTATCATTGAATCCCATTCTATGACGTCGCTCCATTTTATCATTTCGCTGTAAAATCTCATTTATAATTAAATTTCATCAATGGCCCAGCGTATTTACACGCAGTGTTTTATCAATAACAGTATAGCGGACGACGACGAGATCCAGCGCCACCTGTCGCACGTGGAGATCCAGAGGAAGAACAACTGCCTGCTGCAGTGAGCGCCCCCTGCTGGCCTGCGATGCTAAATTTCACCATGGGTATGTTCCGATATGCACTGCGAGCACTGTGAGGTATGACGTCAGTTCAGTATAATGCGAAGCCGTTCCTTTACACTGAGCTGAGCTATACTGGTTACTGTTCAAAACGGAACGCAGGCCAGTATCCTGTCATCCATGTCTTTGGTCAGGTCAGGTTGATAGCGTGATCAGAGCACTGAGAGCACCTTACCTCGAAAACGCCAGTGCTCACAGTACAAGAATGGCGACGATTATGACGTCACACTGCCCACTGGATACTGCGAAGTTATAACGGAACAACTTTCTCGTCACTGTGAGCACTGGGCCAGTGCTGTCAGTGATAGCGGAACATACCCTATGGCCAACAACGTTCCGTGCCCATAGCGCGGTTCCCAAAAACAATACCGTACGCTCCGGATGACAAAATATTCGAAATTGTTAATCTGTATGCCACAACACACATTGTAAATGTATTTTTTTAAAGTGAAAAGTCGATGAGCCCAAGGGAATAAAAATTGCAGCGCGTTATCTTAACGCGTAAAAGTGAATAAGGGTTCTGGAGACGCGAGATTCTCTCTTCGACTCGATTTATGGTTTTAAAAGTGATTCTGCCAATGTCAAAGTTTGCAAAGGAACGATATCTTAACTCAAGCAACGCCTAACAATAATATAAATTCTGTCTGTCTGTATGTTACGACGCCCATCACTCATCATCTGTTGGAGTTCCGATCGTGCTATAAAGCTAAATTACAATTACAAAAGATTTTAAAAAGCAAATATTAATATAATATTTTAAGCAATTTTTGTATCGCGTTAAAGATAACTCTTATTTAGAACCTATGATCGAATTTGAACGAGTTTCAGGACCTAGAGAAATCTGGTCCATGTGTTTGGTTTTGATAATATCTATACTAGTCTATAGTAATATTATAAAGCGGAAAGATTTGATTTTTTGTTTGTGTGTTGGTTACGATTTAATTCAAAAACTACTGGACCGATTTCAGGGATAATGTAGCTTTCTAAT
Organism: Zygaena filipendulae; assembly: GCA_907165275.2. Taxonomy (NCBI): domain Eukaryota; kingdom Metazoa; phylum Arthropoda; class Insecta; order Lepidoptera; family Zygaenidae; genus Zygaena; species Zygaena filipendulae. Next base: position 565,699 of record OU015676.1, read on the forward strand.
GGTAAAAGAGAGAAAGAGTTTTTGAGTTAAATCGTAACAAACAAACAAAAAAACAAATCTTTCCGCTTTATAATACTAGTATAGATATAGATGTACCTACTATATTATAACAGGATATCCGATTTGCGAAAGCGGACCGATAAAATATGGAAGTCATACAGTTTTTAATCGAAAAATTAGCCAAAAAATATGTCAAAGTTCCAGTGACGTTTAATATGTTATAATACATTTTGAGACGCCATTTTATTTTTTTTATTACATATATTATTTAATGTACAATGTATAGATAGCGCTTAATTTATTTTATACTATTTTTTATCGAGCAGACATATTTTATGAAGCGAACTTTCGTTTCTTTTCTGCTCGGTTATATGGTACTATATGGAGTACTATGTTTTGTTAGTGCTTGCTGCAAATAATAATGCTGTACAATGTGAGGCGATATTTATTGTATAAAAAGGAAAAGTTTGTTTGTTTGCGGAAGGTAGACTTGCGCAAAACATCACCTTTCAGGGTGATGCGATATACCAGTCGAGTGATATTACTTTTGCGAACATTACTTATCACTTGAACATTACGTATCACTCAGATGTTACTATCATACGAACATATTCGCGACGCGTTCTAAAGGAAAATGAAGCTTGTGTAGCGGTCATAGCATTCAAAATCGTTAACTGTCTGTGATATTACGTAGTACCCATTACTTGTATCTTTGAGCCGAGTGCTGACTAACCGTCGCACTCAGAGTCGACTTTAATGATTACTTAGTTAAGTATAGATTTTTAAAACAAAACTGCCGCAATCAGAGACGTTCAACATTAATATGTTAATTGGCATTTAATGAGGTGTAACTTAATTAGTTAAATGCCAATTAACATTAATTTATTAAACTTGTCTGATTGCGGCAGTTTTGTTTTAGAAATCTATACTTAACTAAGTAATCATTAAAGTCGACTCTGAGTGCGGCGATCAGTGTCGGGTGTGGGTGTAGTGTGACCAGCCCGGTAACACTCCATAAAAATGAACTGATTCAAGTACTTTCCCACAAGTAAAGACGGCCGGCTTGTACACGTACACTTGTATCGTACGGGTGACAGCGAGCTGACAGTTGACAGACAGCTGTCAGTGACAATAGGGAATTTTAGTGTTTATTTTTTATTATCTATCTATCTATCTATACTATAATAAAAGAGTAGAATCCGAGATTCTGTACATTAAATATTTTTACCTAAAATTGAGAGGGGTGATAAAAGAAGAGTAACCAAGCAGAAAAAAAGTGTTTAAAATTCTTTTCTGTCTGTCTGTCTGTCTGTTCGCGATAATCTTCGCATCTACTGAATGGATTGTCATGTCATTTTTATCGAGTTTAAATCCAAGCACCTTCGGGTTGATTGCTCATCTATACCCTAGCTAAATCACAAATAGCTAATCACTTATGAAATATAAAAAAAATTGAAACATTACCTACAATATCAAAACTTTGTTCTCCTTCGGGAGCTCTCTGTAGTTAACTGTAACTGTAATATATTCTAGAATGAGTTCAGTAGCTCCCGATATGACCCTTTACAGATAAACAAACTTTTTCTCTTTACAATATTAGCATAGATTTTAATTATTGTTTTTAAAATGGGACAAATAGATAAAAATTGTTAGTGCTAGGTAATGAATACTTGGGAACGGTGTCTGCCTACACCCGAGTGACGTACCGACAAGACATGTGTATACTTGCGTATTATACGCATCCTAATAGTTATGGACGTGCAATCAACTCGGTGCTTGGGTTCAAACTTGATAAAGGCCAGCCTTTTACGGACTTTTATTGAGTTCAAATCCAAGCAACGGCTTTATTGCGCATCTATAATAATCCTAATAGGTACATAATTGTATAGTCTCTTTAATTTATTTATTGATACATTTAAAATAATTAATTAATAAATAAATGATAAATAAAATAATAATCGTGTGCTTTTAAATTTAATCAAAAATTTTGTAGTTTTAATTAAAAGTGGAGATGTGGTCCGTATACAGGGTGTAAGATTCAATGAGGGACGTATCGGAACCCTTGACAATTCATGCTTATATGTAACCTATAAAAATTTAAGCAATAAAAATCAAAGAGAAAACAAATTAGTTTTTGGTGTACCTACTGTGTAGTTTTCTGAATCAATATTGTCTTTGTCTAATACCTCGAATAAAAAAGTTTCACAATTTTCATGAATATATTAATTTTTTTATACATCAAAAACAATTTTTATGTTTTTTATTTGAGAGTGAATGGAATACTGACCAACCCAACCCTCCTTTAATACGTCCTTGTTTAACCTTACACCCTGTATAGTCTCTGTCTACCCCCCGGGAGACGCGCGGCGTGAGTTGACCCGTTTGTGTGATAATAACTATTGTAGTGATACATATTATTATAGTCGCGCTTATGTCCCACTATTGGATGGTGGAAAATAATTTCTTAGGTTCCGCGAAAATTCCGGGATAAAAAGCACCCTATATGTTATTCTGATTTATAAGCTATATTATTGTAAAGTTTCATTAAAATCCATTTAGTAGTTTTTGCGTGAAAGAGTAACAGAGATCCATACATACAAAATTTTGCGACCCTTTATTCTTTAACTAGCTGTGACCCCTGGTTTCACCCGCGGAAATTTCGGATATCCCCCAAAAATTCCTACCTTGTACCCTGTGTCCTTTATTTCTATACCCCTGACAACGTGTATGCGAAATTTCATAAGATTTCACCGGCAATAATTTCAAAGCTCCCGCGGGAATTCCGGGATAAAAAGTACCCTATGTCCTTCTCAGTACGTCTGACAACGTGTGTACAAAATTTCATGATGATCGGTTGAGCCGTTTAGCCGTGAAAGCGTAACAGACAGACAGAGTTACATTCGCATTTATAATATTAGTAGGGAAATAGGGATAGTAAAAAATTATGGATTAAGGATGTCGAAATTAATTTTCATCCCGTTACAAGACAAAAAAATTGAAGCTGTTGAAGGTCGAATCTATTCGCCTGCCCCCCGAGGGATAGGCTTGAAGATATGGCTATACCTAAGAAATAGCACATTTTGATTGTAGCCTGTCTTTTTAAATACTTGTTTGCGACTTACCGCCGCACTCAGAGTCGACTTTAATGATTACTTAGTTAAGTATAGATTTTTAAAACAAAACTGCCGCAATCAGACAAGTTTAATAAATTAATGTTAATTGGCATTTAACTAATTAAGTTATATCTCATTAAATGCCAACTAACATTAATTTACCGAAAGTCTCTGATTGCGGCAGTTTTGTTTTAAAAATCTATACTTAACTAAGTAATCATTAAAGTCGACTCTGAGTGCGGCCGTTAAAGTTAAGTGTGCGATCTTTAAGCCCCCGATGTGACAGACCTTTTTATTCGACACGGTGCCTGGGGCGTCATCTTGGTAAAATACTCTATTGCATAGAGTTGCACGAAAGTACGCAACATTTTCTTTCCTGGAACAAAAACCGACGCCTCTGCAGCTTGCAGATGATAAATCTACGTGGCCTATTCTCTATGACCGAATAAGTATATGATATGACATATCTAGTTTTAGCAAAAACGCATTAGTGAAAAATAAGTACAATTTGCCATAGACGAACTTTAATTTTATTTTATAATATATATTATATTATAATAGTCTACCAGAGAGTAGCGGTTTATTTTTTAAACGCTTTTTTGTTATTGTATATTTGATTTATTTCCTTTTTAAAAACGTACCTATTTGTAAATAATTAATAATGAATTATAAGAATTTCCCAATTTCATACTTATCATATCTTGGATAGCGTATTTATTTTTTCTATGAAATATTCTAATAAATTTACATCGTTCTAAAATACAATGGAGTCGTGTTCTTAATAAGACTGTATGCACGTTTAGTTTGAGTATTGCAAAAAAAGAAACAATACTCACCAGATGGCAGTAGTTACGACTACCGTTACTGGTGTAGTAACTTTGCCCTTTTTGTGTCAACACGAGTGAATCATCAACTTTGCATTCGACAGGTGCTAATTGGCCATTGACTATTAGTCATAATTATAATGTTATGATATAACAACTAAGAGTATTTCAGCAACAGGAGACGCCATTACGGGTGGTCCCATAAGTCAAAGTACATGAGCAAGGCCGTGTTTGATATAAAGTTTGTTCTAATTAGTCCGTCAGTTAGAAAATAAAAAAAACAATAGACACGTATTTTTTGCTTTTTCAAATAAATTAAAATATACAGAGATAAAGCGCATTAAAGTTTAGGGTGAGGGGGTCGTGACGTCACCAACCGCTAAAACCGCCATTCAAACTGTCAAAATAGTGACGTCACGCGGCATTTCAACTCAATATGTCGCCGTTATTTTTTGATAACGTAAAAAAAGAAAAAAATACGTGTCCAATATTTTTTAATAATCTACAAGACGGACTAAAAAATAAAAATTAGTCAACATGCCCACTGGGTATTCTCCAGTATATGAAAATCAAAATTCTAATTAGTCCGTTAGTTAGAAAATAAACAAATAGTAGACACGTATTTTTTGCTTTTTCAAATTAATGAAAATAAACATAGATAAAGCGCATTAAAGTTTAGGGTGGGGGACTCGTGACGTCATTATTCAGTATAAGCCCCGTACAAACTGCGCCGGGTCGTGACGTTACGCGAAATTTCAACTCAATGTATCGCCGTTATTTTTTGATTACGTAAAAAAAATACGTGTCCAATATTTTTTAATAGTCTCCGCGACGGACTAGAAAAAATTTAGTTAAGTAGCCGTTCTGTTTTATTTAGGCGCCTCCTGTTGATTTAACACTCTAAGAATAATTGGTGTGCAATCGTCTTTAATAAATTAGGCTGAACTACACTCGTATATTTGTTAGTTAAGTCCCATCATGCCTCTTCGTTTAGCTTTACGTTGATATAAGTTGCGATTGCAACGCGACAATTTGGTCCGGCCATTTTGTGTAAATTATGTCTAGCTTACGCCCTCTCATCGTTTGTACATAAATAACTACGTTAAGGTTCAATTTCATTACGTATTGTTTATAAACTTGACTTGTTATTGCAATTTCTTTTTCATCTGAAGTCCATTCATTTGAACAGGCTGTGAGTTTAAACGGAAATTTTTTAAAGCCTTTGAAAATTCATCGTTACATATAACTAAAAAACAGAATCACAAAAAAAACAACTTAAATAAAAATGTGATTGTTATTAGTGTTATTTTTAGTTAATAATGAATTAACTCTCCTTCAATACGTGTCTACTTTAAACTTACACGCTGTAAAAATTAATAAAACAAGCATTGCACTAGGTACAAGCTTGTTGTTAAGCTCGACTGTGTACGAAATATTAGTCGTAAGTTTATCACTTCATAAACTTTCATTCTAGTTTTATACCTTCTGATAAATTGCGGTATTGTAACCGAAGTGGCCTAAATATGTCCTAAATGTGGCCTACAGGCCTGGATGAGCACTGTCCCGAACTTTATAGAATCACTACCTAGCTTTCACCCGCAGTAATTTCAGTGTTCCCGCAGGAATCCCGGGTTAAGTACAATATAGCCAAGGAAATCGATAGTTAAATATGTAAATTGGACTTAATACTTGTTTTTGATGATGTTTCTGCAGACTTTAAACTTGATATCCAAAAGTTTTACCAAAAAGTGCGAAAACGGCCACGGTTTTCACTTAATTTTTTTTTATTGCGTTGAAATACGTACTACAACCTAATTATTATAAAAATTAAACAATCTTACATAAGTTACATGTTTTTCTATCGATTTATTTTTAAATGGAAATATCTCAGAAGATATGAACCTTATTCTATCGTAGCCCTGCAATATTATAAGGTGTTACTTTGGAATCGAAAACCTAAATAGTTTATATTGTGACGAGTTCCTCTGCTTAATAAATATCTAACATAATCATTTTGATAGGTAGTTTAATTTAAATTTAAAATATAAATACAATAAAAAATATTTTTATTACAATCCAATGTTTAAATGCAATCGATTTTACTCTCGATTCTCAGATTGTCAGGTTTTAAACTTTGAAAGCAACATTCTGTATTTATCTATAACGTAGGCATGTACGTAAATATAATAATATCATTTTTAAATTCATCCGTACCTAGATCTTGCCGTAAACATTTAATTTTAAAATCTAGACATACTTAATCGCAAGTCGCAAAACTTTAGTCTCCAATAAACTGACTTATTTAGCTGCTGTATTTAATATTATACCCGCATAGTAAGTACGTACGTAATACTATTTATTGTAATAAAATAATTAAATTTTTTTAAATAAAATACCTTCTTGTTTTATTGCTTTGATTTCCTAATGGCGCGACGCTAGTGACAATGTGTTCTTAATATAAATGGGATACTTTTAACGAAATTAGATCGGGTCGAAATAATAATAATAATACATGTATAACATCATTTTTAAGTCTGTTAAAAATGCACCATTTCTAGAATAACACATGAAAGTTGCGATTGTAAAAATACCGGCTAATAAATGGACGCAGATAAGCAATAACATGTTAACCCACAAAATTAAATTATTGATACAGAACGATTTATTGAGCGTTAGAGAACGTTTTTTAATTATGTGTGTACCGTATTACATTGTTTAAATATGTAACAAAATGTTGACACAAATTTTAAAACACGATTTACTCAAAATTTCTCCAGTGTGGGTTAACACGCTATTGCTTATCTATGTCCAAATAAAATTGTGGTGTAGGTTGGTGTAGGTTAAACATTTCCATTTCCTCCAATCGTCAAGAGATGGCGCAACGGGTCGATTAAAACGCACTCTGGTTTAGTTTCCGGACGTCCCTAAAGTGCGCCACACACACAAAACGGAGGTGAAGCTAAAGCGAAAGCGTGCATTTATGATTTAGTATCGTTTATGTTTGTATGAAGCACTATACACTCGACGCTCGGAAAACCTAAATGATACAAAATAAATGCAGGCTTTTGCTTTCGCTTCTATATTTGGTGGCTCTAAATATTTACGATTGACGATGATTCAGGCGCGGATTGGCTACATAGTTTTACTTTTTTACTTCACTTACCAGGGAGCGGTACCTTTTTTTATCGTCGCAGCGGTGCTCTAAGAGTATATAACCACTACGTTTTGCGGTGCTGTACGGTGCTGCGTGCGGATTCAGCGGGGATTGTCTATGGTCGCTACAACTACTACAACATGGCCATCCCTATTGTTCTCGTTAATTAGAGTCATTGATTAGAGCGGGGTTTTGATTTTTAACCGACTTCCAAAAAGGAGGAGGTTCTATGTTCGATTGTATGTATGTTTTTTTTTTTTTTTTTTTTTTTTTTTTTATGTATGTTCACCGATTACTCGAAGACGGTTGGACCGATTTGAAAAATTCTTTTTTTGTTTGAAAGGGTATACTCCCAATTAGGTCCCATTGCCACCAAGTCGGGATCTGATGATGGGATCTTGGAGAAATCGAGGGAACTCTTCAAAAATTATAGGCACACCTATAGCGATTTGAGTATTTTTTATAGTAAATCGTTCATTTGCTTTCGAAAAGCTAAATTTGAAGAAGTGGAACTGATGATGAAGACCACAGATGGTCATCGGAACTGCTCAACAATAATACGTCTTTCAGGGGTCCTAGTTAGAGCGATTTGGAAAATTGTTTTTTTGTTTGAAAGGAGATACTTCCGAATTGGTCACATTGTCACCAAGTCAGGATCTGATGGTGGGATCTTGGAGAAATCGAGGGAACTCTTCAAAATTTATAGGCACACCCATGGCGATTTGGGTATTTTTGATAGTAAATCGTTTATTTGCTTTTGAAAAGTAAAATTTGAAGAAGTGGAACTGATGATGAAGACCGCAGATGGTCATCGAAACTACTAAATAATAGGTATTTCACAGATTCCGATTCATCAACTTTAATGTGGTTTCTAAACAATTTATGTTCGTCATAATGTATATGGTGAAGTGGAACTGATGATGGTGTACCAGCAGAACTCCTCAAAAATTAACGTCCCTGCTGAGAAAAGCAATATTTTGTAAAAGGTTATGAGCAGTTGACAGTAGGCTATTGTAACTTAGATAAATTACAAACCGACTCACTAAAAAGCAAGAAATAAACAAATTTTTAACAAAAAAATTAAAACCGACTTCCAAAAAAGCTAAAAATAAAAAGCTAAAAATAACAAAATACCGATTTAATCCAAAATACAAAAACACACGTAATATATTATTGGTTTGTGCTACCACTGATCGGTATGAAGTCGGTGACAAGCCAATTATGGAGGGGGTAGATGGGCTAAGTCGACTCCTGCCACCAGCTCTTCGTGAGCAGAACAACTCAAGTGGGCAGACACCAGCGGGCTTGTCACCGAATTCAAACCGATCAGTGGTAGCACAAACCAATAATATATTACGTGTGTTTTTGTATTTTGGATTAAATCGGTATTTTGTTATTTTTAGCTTTTTATTTTTAGCTTTTTTGGAAGTCGGTTTTAATTTTTTTGTTAAAAATTTGTTATTGTGTAAAGTAAATAAAGTACTGCAGGGAAAAGCTAAAGGGATAGCAATTCACGAATAAGTCTATTAAATTAAATGAGGTGTGTGACAGAAAGCACAGCGGCTCGAGTGCCCCGATAATGTACTCAATTTGATTTAATAAATTTGGTTGAGCAGATTCACAGATCTAAATTAATATTACGCATTGAGACTATAGACGCCAGCTGCCGGAATTAAATTAAAATGAACCCGGAAACTAGCCTAGATATTTTGTTTCACTTGGAAGAAGAAAACCAGAACCGCGTTTGGTCTAGTGCAGACCGGGGTATCCTGGGTGTATTTTTACTTTTTGTAATGTACCTTTTCTTGGCAATGTGTAAAGAAATCTGGAGATGGGGAAGGGAGTAGTTTGACTATAGTTAAATTTGACATCGAAAAACGTACTAGCCCTTTAACCATCAATGGGGATGTGGACTAGATACTTTTGAAAATCAAAATTCTAATTAGTCAGTCAGTTAGAAAATAAAAAAACAATAGACACGGATCTTTTGCCTTTTCAAATAAATTAAAATATAGAGAGATAAAGCGCATTAAAGTTTAGGGTGAGGGGGTCGTGACGTCACTAACCGCTAAAACCGCCATACAAACTGTCCGAATAGTGACGTCACGCGAAATTTCCATAATTTTTTGATTACGTAAAAAAATAAAAAATACGTGTCCAATATTTTTTAATAATCTACAAGACGGACTAAAAAATAAAAATTAGTCAACATGCCCATTATCCAGTTGACTATGGTTAATCTAACAAATAGTTAAACGGTATTTGACTACGGATCAAAAAACCGGCCCTAATAAATCGTTATCGATAAATTATCACTTCATCTAGGGCTTCATCATATCAGGTGAATTAAATCTACAACGGGGAAAAACATTTGTCGTAACAATGAAACGATAAACAATTATTTTTATTTTATTATTTTTTATTATTCCAATATTTTAGTTGTGTTCTGTTTGTCATGATGATGATGTTATTTGGGATAGTAAATGATTTACTTCGCAGTGCCTTCTTGTTGAGTCTTTTTTAAAATATCGGCAGAAATATCTTCCGAAAGCGAAAAAGTTTCGTTTGTCTACCGACATTCGTTCCTTATTAATAAAAGAGAAAATTCTGGAAAGTGGTCTTTACACAGCCAATACGGATTAAGATATCCCAGCATAGGTAATGGTTGGTGAGTATTGGGTTAACATGCCCTTAATGAGCTCTTCAAAAATGTTGGTCAATGACTTGACTTCGTTGCACAAGGCGATGCTTGGCCGCTTGGGTACGTCAAGCGAGTGTTATCATCCCATTCTTTTAAAGAAATAAATTGAGTAAGAGTATAAGTTTGTTTTCTGGTTATTTATTATACCTGCTAAGTGTTGCCACTTTTAAAAAGTTGCCAGTATCGAGCTAATAATGAAAGGTGATACATATTCATACATGTTTTGTTATTTTCATCCTTCTCTGATTTTTTGTATGGCACGAGGGTTACCAAGTGTTCGGCTTTAGCCGGACACGTTTGACTTTTTACAGACGTGTCTGGCAAAATATATTTCTCGTCCGGCCTCGGTCACGGCCGTCTTCGAATCTTCATCATCGTCGCTCAATTGTGCTTTTTCAGTTTTCAATTATCCCACAGGCGCTTAAATGCTCGTTCAAATCACAGTAAACAACGGTATCGAATTGTGTAGTTGTAGTATTCCACCGCAAGCATCAAAGTAGAAGAGTACGATGGAGTCAAACGCATCGATCCCAATCCGAAATATTGTTAATTTTCACTGGGCAAGTTCGATGTAGATGCTTAACATGATTAAGAAAATACGGTGCCGCATAAATTGTGGGATATTTTAATATTCGGATGGGAAAGCGTACCAGTGTAAGACTGTATATTTCTTTCTTGTCTCTGAGAAAATACATTGTCGACGAACTAGGCGAATTCCATGCTCCCTGAAATAAGTGATGAACGAATAGCTCGTTGAAGCTAATTACGATTCCAAGACTCCGCCAGCGAGACAGTTCGAATTCATCTCTACTCTCGTTAGTAAACTTCAATTTATCAACGTGAGTTTTTGAAAGTATTTTTATAGTGAATAAAAAGTCTATAGTACTAAAATTACCAATGAAATGAATGTTTTTGAAATTATTAAACAAAGTTCTATGTTCTCCAATTTTATCTTCCATAGTGGAGAGAGAATGAGAGTAACTAAAGTTTATGGCTATGTCTGTTATGGTGGGGCATTCTTTGTGTATGTCCAATAAATCGTCGATCCCGATACCAGTAAATGAGATGTTTAAAATCTTGAGACTCTTTAATGAACTGAATGTCGATAGCAACTCAGTTGTCTGTAGGTCTGGTATGCCACTCATATTAACTTCAACCAAATGACCTGCGACGTCGTGGAAGAAGTTCGATTTTAAAAATTGCTCTGCAGGAAAGATTGGCGACAAGTCACATGTTCTTATAACACCACGCATCTGAATAATGCTCCTCAAATATGTACTTGTATTGTATAAGTTTTCCGCTGATCTTATATCCAGGTAGGAAGCGATGATAGCCAAAATTTCCACAGGCATTTCTGTAAGAGCAACAACAGCTTTATCCATTTTTTTTATTGCACTGTAACTTTTCTAATATTTTCACAAAAAAAAACTTGAGTGTCACCCAACGCAGCAAATCACTTTACAAAAATAGATGTTTTAAAAACAGTTAACACACTTCTTAAATCGTACACACAACACTCCCAGGAAGCACTGTCGCTAACAGTAAGAGAACTAGAAGATAAGTTTGTTTTCTGGTTATTTATACTATAGAATTATTATACCTGCAGAGTGTTGCCACTTTTAAAAAGTTGCCAGCATCGAGCTAATGATGAAAGGTGGTACATATTGGTTTTGTTATTTTCATCCTTCTCTGATTTTTTGTATGGCACGAGGGTAACCAAGTTTTCGGCTTTAGGCGGACATGTTTGGCTTTTTACGGCCGGTCCGGTCCGGCCTCGGTCCCGGCCGTCTTCGAATCACTATTTTCATCATCATCGTCGCTCAATTCAGTCTGTGCCTTTTCAGTTTTCAATTATCCTACGGGCGCTTAAATGCTCGTCCAAATCACAGTAAACAACGGTATCGAATTGTGTAGTTGTAGTATTCCACCGCAAGCATCAAAGTAGAAGAGTACGATGAAGTCAAACGCATCGATCCCAATCCGAAATGTTGTTAATTTTCACTGGGCAAGTTCGATGTAGATGCTTAACATGATTAAGAAAATACGGTGCCGCATAAATTGTGGGATATTTTAATATTCGGATGGGAAAGCGTACCAGTGTATGACTGTATATTTCTTTCTTGTCTCTGAGAAAATACATTGTCGACGAACTAGGCGAATTCCATGCTCCCTGAAATAAGTGATGAACGAAGAGCTCGTTGAAGCTAATTACGATTCCAAGACTCCGCCAGCGAGACAGTTCGAATTCATCTCTACTCTCGTTAGTAAACTTCAATTTATCAACGTGAGTTTTTGAAAGTATTTTTATAGTGAATAAAAAGTCTATAGTACTAAAATTACCAATGAAATGAATGTTCTTGAAATTATTAAACAAAGTTCTATATTCTCCAATTTTATCTTCCATAGTGGAGAGAGAATGAGAGTAACTAAAGTTTATGGTTATGTCTGTTATGGTGGGGCATTCTTTGTGTATGTCCAATAAATCGTCGATCCCGATACCAGTAAATGAGATGTTTAAAATCTTGAGACTCTTTAATGAACTGAATGTCGATAGCAACTCAGTTGTCTGTAGGTCTGGTATGCCACTCATATTAACTTCAACCAAATGACCTGCGACGTCGTGGAAGAAGTTCGATTTTAAAAATTGCTCTGCAGGAAAGATTGGCGACAAGTCACATGTTCTTATAACACCACGCATCTGAATAATGCTCCTCAAATATTTACTTGTATTGTATAAGTTTTCCGCTGATCTTATATCCAGGTAGGAAGCGATGATAGCCAAAATTTCCACAGGCATTTCTGTAAGAGCAACAACAGCTTTATCCATTTTTTTATTGCACTGTAACTTTTCTAATATTTTCACAAAAAAAACTTGAGTGTCACCCAACGCAGCAAATCACTTTACAAAAATAGATGTTTTAAAAACAGTTAACACACTTCTTAAATCGTACACACAACACTCCCAGAAACTAACAGTAAGAGAACTAGAAGATAAGTTTGTTTTCTGGTTATTTATACTATAGAATTATTATACCTGCTAAGTGTTGCCACTATTGAAAAATTGCCAGCATCGAGCTAATAATGAAAGGTTATTGGCTTTTTACGGACGGACGTGACCAAATATTTTCTCGTCAATGAGAATAACTAAAGTTTATGGTTATGTCTGTTATGGTGGGGCATTCTTTGTATATGTTCAATAAATCGTCGATCCCGATTCCAGTGAGTGAGAGGTCTAAAATCTTAAGACATTTTAATGAAATGAATGAAATGAAATGAATATACTTCATTATTTCTAATACAAATAATGCTGTGTGTAACATAGCGAAGTTAATTGCAATTTACACCGTATAACGATACTAGTAGAAATACACTTATTTTACTTAAAACTTCGAATAAATATGTCGGTATAAAGAAAAAAACTGGGAGTTTGATTCTCCGTTATTATATCAATCAACGAACATACTTATAATTGCTGCTACTGATTGATTGCATAAATGAGGTAAAGAGCATCTCGACATGCCAGATAAGGTTAGGGTTCTCCCTCGTTAAAAACTACAACCTTTATATAAATGGCAACACTGAAAAACATAAGTATCTATTTAAACCTCCCATGGCTATGCATCAATAAAAAAAGATGTATTTAAACAAGAATACTACGTATAATGATTCTAGTACGTGTGCAAGGGACACTCTCTACCCCCCGCCGACTTCGTGCCTCCCCGCGGCCCCCACCCCGCCACGACGTAGCGGCGAGCCTAGAGGCGATAGACTTTATCTGATAGAGCAATAGGCTGTAAGCTGTGGTTGATATGTGTGTATAGCGAAATTAATTGCAATTTACACCGTACAACGATACTAGTAGAAATACACTTGTTAGGCATACCTACTTACTTAAAACTTTGAATAAATACCTATGTTTAACGAAAAAACTGGGAGTTTGATTTTCCGTTGTATTTCATTCAACGAACATACCTACCTACCTATATCTAATCGAAAGTTTAAACTGTGATAGTATCCAAAACATTAATATTGCTTCTACTCGTGAGTCGTGAAGCAGGTAGGCCCAACTGCCCAGGGCGGTACCTGCAGTCTAGGTACAATTTGAGATCAGACCCAGTAATGCCAAGTACAGGTAAAATTTGTCCCTCAGGTCATATTATATTATCTATAACTCAGATAAATTTATTGTAACTTTTACAAAGACATTTGTCAAATTTTGTAGAAGTATTAAAAAACAGTACTTATTTGCCTGATTTTACATACTATCCAACCATCGGCTTCTTATTCTAAATTAAATCTATATATTATAATAAAAGAGTAGAATCAGCGTGTCTGTTCACGGTAAGCTTCGTAACTAGGTACTGAACTATTCCTTTACTAACATTATAAATGCGAAAGTAACTCTGTCTGTCTGTCTGTCTGTCCGATCATCATGAAATTTTGCATACCCACACGTCAGGGGTACCTACAAAAAAGGACATAGGCTACTTTTTATTGCGGAATTCTTGCGGGAATTCCGAAATTACCACGGGTGAAACCACGGAGAACAGCTAGTCTTTGGAAATAACTTAAATTTAAATTACCTGAGTCCTGACTCACTGACAACGTAAATATTTTGACATCGATTACCTGAATTAAACTTCAAGGATGAATTCTACCTGTACCTATTTAGGATCACCAGCGGTGTTAGCCATGTTGACATTCTACAATTCTTAACGCATAGAAAACATAAATAACGAATCGTCATGTCACTTGGCAAAGTTTTCTATTCTATAGTTTTCTATGCGTTAACGATTGCAGAATGTCAACTTGGCTAACCCCGCAGGTCTGACCTCAAAGACGAAGTATTGATTTTGATTATTATCATTATTTATTATTATTTATTTATTCATTATTATTACGTGTTATAATTATTACGTTGTCAATGAGTCAGGACTCAGGTAATTTATGTTCTTTTCAAAGACTAGCTGTCCCCTGCGGTTACAGCCGCGGTGATTTCGGAGTTCCCGTGGGATATTAAGGATAAAATTTGCCCTATATCCTTCAGGACTGCCGTAGCTTCCGATAACTGAAAGAACTTTCATAATCGGTTCAGTAGATCCAGAGATTATCCCCTACAACTCACAATAGGCTATTTGACTAATTTTTTTTAGTCCGTCTTGTAGATTAATAAAAAATATTGGACACGTATTTTTTCTTTTTTTAAGTAATAAAAAAAAAACAGAGATACATTGAGTTGAAATTTCGCGTGACGTCACTAACTAATGCAGTTTGTATGGCGGCTTTTAGCGGTAAGTGACATCACGAGCCCCCACCCTAAACTTTAATGCGCTTTATCTCTGTGTGTTTTCATTTATTTGAAAAATAAAAAAACACGTGTCTGATGATTTTTAATTTTCTAAAAGACGGACTAATTAAAATTTAGATTTTCAAAAGTTGTCAACATCCCTATTCACAAACTCACAAACTTATCTACTACTACTACACTACAATATTAGTAGTAGGTATATTTACTTAAGTAATGGGGGGGGGGGGGGACAATTAAACAAAAAAAAAGACAATTGAACGATTTATTTTTGTATAAGCAACTACATTAAACAATTATAATAACGTAGTAATAGCATTAAATATAAGAATTAAAACTTAAAAACAGATTTGTTTTTTAAATATCCTACGTCATCAACGCTGGTTAAATTATTTCTTCATTAATATTTTAATAATAAAATAGATAAATCGTAATGGAAGAACTTTGTAATTATCATTTATCATACTATTTTAAATTATTATTCATAATAATCGAATTGCACTTTGAATAATATAATTTATATATGGATACCTAATATTAAAATTCATCGGGGCCTTTTTAAGTTCGTTTCGTTAAAATCGATTGAAAACATTAAGTAATGAAATGCAAATAAATTTAGCAACTTGTCATTTCCGTGGTGATTAGTTTAAAAGTTCTAAGTAAAAATGTTATGTGTTTATAATTATAGTTTAATTTCTCATAATTATTAGGTACTAATTGTATTGTGAAATTATTACACTAATATATTTATTATCGGTAGTCTCGAAAGGACATTTTGGTCGGATTGGTACAAGTACTGAGTTCAATTTCAGTGTCACTTTTTACATTTTTTAGTGTGACTAAATTTGCATTTCCAAGACTTCGAGAAAGCGTCGCGTATAAATTGCCTCAATATTGCCACTGAAGTCACGAAATTTCTGAGTTCACTGAATTCTACAATACCTACTCTGCTTTTCAAATAGCTAATGGTATTAAATATCTAATAATTAAAAAAAATCGCTTGAATTATTACTCGGGAACTCCTATCATAGCTATAAACTATCGTCATTATATATAATATATTTGTTATCATACCTACTTATGGTTACTTCCCTTAATATCGAGACAACACCTAAAGGCGAGTATTTTAAAGTGAATCAACGTTAAAGTCTTGAGAATGCAAACAGTTTACTCACATCTTAATATAGGTAGATAAGTACAACAGTCATATAATATCAATCAAATCAATATCAGTCAATGTGATTAATGCATATTTATAATATTATTCTATACTGGTCATTGACAGGTAGGTATGTCGCGATGAAAATTTCTTTGCTAAACGAATTTATCGACTCTCGACGAATAATCGATAACCCTATTATGCAACATAGATCATCGGACGAAGGTAAAACTGACTCAGCGTCAACTTCAAGACATTTCGATCTTCAAGTTTTTCTGTTGTTATGAACTTTAGTATTAACGTATTTACTATTTAGTCTGTTAAATATTTTTTTTTATTATTAGGTAAGTACATTGGTATTTTTGCTTCATTGTACGGTTAAACTCCAATTTATAATGCTATTGATTGTAAAATCTTTCTTGGAACTTATGGCGGGCATCAAAAAGGCTCTAACCATCATAATATATTTCTATGCACCACCATCCGCCATTTTCGGTTCCCGCCACACAGCGTATTCGTTTCTCCAATTTTTTCCGACCCATAAACAAGCGTTAGTTTTCCGCGTGGTTGTTCTCGGTGACAGGGGGCGCTGCCTCGGCCTCCTCCACTGCCGCTTCGGTCTTCAACTTGCCATATTTCCCTGGACAAAATAAACGATAGCGCCTTAAAAATCTAAATCTCGAAACAACACCATACAAACACACCACCAACTTTTGCAAAAATTCTGGAAAGTGGTCTTTTCACAACCAATACGGATTAAGATATCCCAGCATAATGGTTTGTACTCACAAATATTGGGTTACACCTGTCACATGCAACATGCCCTAATGAGCTCTTCAAAAATGTGGGTCAATGACTTGTTTTCGTTGCACAAGGCGATGCTTGGCCGCTTGGGTACGTCAAGCGAGTGTTATCATCCCATTCTTTTAAAGAAATAAATTGAGTAAGAGTATAAGTTCGTTTTCTGGTTATTTATTATACCTGCTAAGTGTTGCCACTTTTAAAAAGTTGCCAGTATCGAGCTAATAATGAAAAGTGATACATATTGGTTTTGTTATTTTCATCCTTCTCTGATTTTTTGTATGGCACGAGGGTTACCAAGTGTTCGGCTTTAGCCGGACACGTTTGGCTTTTTACAGACGTTTCTGGCCAAATATATTTCTCGTCCAACCTCGGTCCCGGCCGTCTTCGAATCACTATATTCATCATCGTCGCTCAATTGTGCTTTTTCAGTTTTCAATTATCCTACGGGCGCTTAAATGCTCGTCCAAATCACAGTAAACAACGGTATCGAATTGTGTAGTTGTAGTATTCCACCGCAAGCATCAAAGTAGAAGAGTACGATGGAGTCAAACGCATCGATCCCAATCCGAAATATTGTTAATTTTCACTGGGCAAGTTCGATGTAGATGCTTAACATGATTAAGAAAATACGGTGCCGCATAAATTGTGGGATATTTTAATATTCGGATGGGAAAGCGTACCAGTGTATGACTGTATATTTCTTTCTTGTCTCTGAGAAAATACATTGTCGACGAACTAGGCGAATTCCATGCCCCCTGAAATAAGTGATGAACGAAGAGCTCGTTGAAGCTAATTACGATTCCAAGACTCCGCCAGCGAGACAGTTCGAATTCATCTCTACTCTCGTTAGTAAACTTCAATTTATCAACGTGAGTTTTTGAAAGTATTTTTATAGTGAATAAAAAGTCTATAGTACTAAAATTACCAATGAAATGAATATTTTTGAAATTATTAAACAAAGTTCTATATTCTCCAATTTTATCTTCCATAGTGGAGAGAGAATGAGAGTAACTAAAGTTTATGGCTATGTCTGTTATGGTGGGGCATTCTTTGTGTATGTCCAATAAATCGTCGATCTCGATACCAGTAAATGAGATGTTTAAAATCTTGAGACTCTTTAATGAACTGAATGTCGATAGCAACTCAGTTGTCTGTAGGTCTGGTATGCCACTCATATTAACTTCAACCAAATGACCTGCGACGTCGTGGAAGAAGTTCGATTTTAAAAATTGCTCTGCAGGAAAGATTGGCGACAAGTCACATGTTCTTATTACACCACGCATCTGAATAATGCTCCTCAAATATGTACTTGTATTGTATAAGTTTTCCGCTGATCTTATATCCAGGTAGGAAGCGATGATAGCCAAAATTTCCACAGGCATTTCTGTAAGAGCAACAACAGCTTTATCCATTTTTTTATTGCACTGTAACTTTTCTAATATTTTCACAAAAAAAACTTGAGTGTCACCCAACGCAGCAAATCACTTTACAAAAATAGATGTTTTAAAAACAGTTAACACACTTCTTAAATCGTACACACAACACTCCCAGAAACTAACAGTAAGAGAACTAGAAGATAAGTTTGTTTTCTGGTTATTTATACTATAGAATTATTATACCTGCTAAGTGTTGCCACTATTGAAAAATTGCCAGCATCGAGCTAATAATGAAAGGTGATACGTATTGGCTTTTTACGGACGGACGTGACCAAATATTTTCTCGTCAATGAGAATAACTAAAGTTTATGGTTATGTCTGTTATGGTGGGGCATTCTTTGTATATGTTCAATAAATCGTCGATCCCGATTCCAGTGAGTGAGAGGTCTAATATCTTAAGAGATTTTAATGAAATGAATGAAATGAAATGAATATACTTCATTATTTTTAATACAAATAATGCTGTGTGTAACATAGCGAAGTTAATTGCAATTTACACCGTATAACGATACTAGTAGAAATACACTTATTTTACTTAAAACTTCGAATAAATATGTAGGTATAAAGAAAAAAACTGGGAGTTTGATTCTCCGTTATTATATCAATCAACGAACATACTTATAATTGCTGCTACTGATTGATTGCATAAATGAGGTAAAGAGCATCTCGACATGCCAGATAAGGTTAGGGTTCTCCCTCGTTAAAAACTACAACCTTTATATAAATGGCAACACTGAAAAACATAATTATTTAAACTTCCCATGTCTATGCATTAATAAAAAAAAAAGATGTATTTAAACAAAGGCGGACAACAGAT
Organism: Zygaena filipendulae; assembly: GCA_907165275.2. Lineage (NCBI taxonomy): Eukaryota > Metazoa > Arthropoda > Insecta > Lepidoptera > Zygaenidae > Zygaena > Zygaena filipendulae. The sequence continues at coordinate 585,012 of OU015676.1, forward strand.
TTTATTCATTTACCTTTGGTTGTAGATACAGGACCGGCAACCATATTTTTGCCTCCGCAATTACTAAGTGCTTTTTAAGGTGAAGTGCAGTGAATTAAAATTTGTTATACTATTTTATTTTCGGTGAGTTACGAGAAACAATCGGTTGGTACCTATTATAACCTCCGTGAACATCGAGGAAGTTGCTGGAAGAAATATGGCCGTGACTTTAACCGATATGCCATTGGAAATTTTAATAATCATTATTTCATATTCGAAGACGACATCAGTAGAGAATTTGTTCAACACAAACAGTATTCATTTGAGAAGCAGTATTTGTATGCGTCGTGTTATCAAAAAATGTGATTGGTCATTTACAACAGTCCCTGCAATACAGTTGTTTGACACCAGTTTCTACAAAAATATCGCCGGCAATTTGACAGAGTTGAATATAAGCGGTGTGAACGACCTTAACAAAACCACTTTGTTACCGGGTATTGAGTCGTTGAAAATGGTCAAAATTTTGGATGTATCATACACGGATATTGGAATTAATGATTTGTTATATATTTACGAGCGATGTCCCACATTAAAAGACATAACGATAAACTTTAGTTTTTCCGAGGAGTTCGATGCGAACATGATGACAGAATATCAAAATCTTTTTAGAAATTTTGAAAATATTCATTTGTTTTGTGAGTTTGATAAAATTAAAACATATTTAGTGTTCAGTATATTAGAAAAAGCGTGTGTCAATAATCTGAAATTCAGTGATATAACGGAAGAGGTTGCAAAGCATCCGTTTTCCTGCGAATCCTATCTTGACAAAATATGGTCCGTACCAAGTGGCATTCGTTTTAACCATTTTTATATAAATCGCCTGTATACTACGATGCAAAGTTGTTGTTTGAATGTGATCGCAAATCTGATAGATTGGAGCCGACATGAATATATTTTAATGACAATGCCCAATGTTCAAGTGTTTAGATATACATCGATATATACCACGCCGATGTTCGATAATTATTTCATGCGTTCACATAAAATGTATTTAAAACGATCCCTCGGCAGATCTATCGCACCAGGCGATTTTATGTGCATGCAGCAGGGAAGAAAATATGTATTGATGATATGGAATAAAGACTCAACGAAATTTGATTCGTCTTTTTACAGTAATCTAGACGAACAGTTTAGAGCACTCCGATACAGTCCTTTGTATGACGACGCGACAGGAGTTGAGAGGATAGAAGCATTGCATCGACAAGAAGAATACAAACTAAGCAAGCTTGGACTCATTCATAGATAAGGATTAGCGAAGTGAACATGACGTGTTTGACTTCCTGGCAAAGAAATAAAATGAAAATCTATTGAATAAACTTCATTACTTCTAATACAAGAATACTACGTATAATGATTCTAGTACGTGTACAAGGGACACTCTCTACCCCCCGCCGACTTCGTGCCTCCCCGCGGCCCCCACCCCGCCACGACGTAGCGGCGAGCCTAGAGGCGATAGACTTTATCTGATAGAGCAATAGGCTGTAAGCTGTGGTGGATATGTGTGTATAGCGAAATTAATTGCAATTTACACCGTACAACAATACTAGTAGAAATACACTTGTTCGGTATACCTACCTACTTACTTAAAACTTTGAATACCTATGTTTAAAGAAAAAAACTAGGAGTTTGATTCACCGTTGTATTTCATTCAACGAACATACCTACCTACCTATATCTAATCGAAAGTTAAAACTCTGATAGTATTCAAAACATTAATATTGCTTCTACTCGTGAGTCGTGAAGCAGGTAGGCCCAACTGCCCAGGGCGATACCTGCAGTCTAGGTACAATTTGAGATCGGACCCAGTAATGCCAAGTACAGGTAAAATTGATCGCTCAGGTCATATTATATTATCTATAACTCAGTCAAATTTATTGTAACTTTTACAAAGACATTTGTCAAATTTTGTAGAAGTATTAAAAAACAGTACTTATTTGCCTGATTTTACATACTATCCAACCATCGGCTTCTTATTTTAAATTAAATCTATATATTATAATAAAAGAGTAGAATCAGCGTGTCTGTTCACGCTTAGCTTCGGAACTAGGTACTGGACTATTCCTATACTAATACTATAAATGCGAAAGTAACTCTGTCTGTCTGTCAGTCTGTCTGTCTGTACGTCAGGGGTACCTACAAAAAAGGACTTAAGGTACTTTTTACTGTGGAATTCTTGCGGGAATTCCGAATTACCACGGGTGAAACCACGAAGAACAGCTAGTCTTTGGAAATAACTTAAATTTAAATTACCTGAGTACTGACTCACTGACAACGTAATTATTTTGACATCGATTACCTGAATTAAAGTTCGAGGATGAATTCTAACTGTACCTATTTAGGATCACCAGCGGGGTTAGCCAAGTTGACATTCTACAATTCTTAACGCATAGAAAACATAAGTAACGAATCGTCATGTCACTTGGTCAGCCAATCAAAACTCTAGTTTTCAAGTGGTCACGTATAGCTAGAGTTTTGATTGGCTGACCAAAGTTTCCTATTCTAGTTTTCTATGCGTTAACGATTGCAGAATGTTAACTTTGGCTAACCTGGTTAGTTTTATAAGCGTTAACGATTGTAGAATGTCAACTTGGCTAACCGCGCAGGTCTGACCTCAAAGACGAAGTATTGATTTTGATTATTTATTATTATTTATTTATTAATTATTATTACGTGTTATAATTATTACGTTGTCAATGAGTCAGGACTCAGGTAATTTATGTTCTTTTCAAAGACTAGCTGTCCCCTGCGGTTACAGCCGCGGAAATTTCGGAGTTCCCGTGGGAATTTAAGGATAAAAATTACCCTATATCACTCAGGACTACCGTAACTTAACTGAAGCAATTTTTAAAATTGGTTCAGTAGATCCAGAGATTTATCCCCCACAATGTAGTTAATACATATAATATGTCCTACCTACACTTATAGGTAAGTTACAAAGTTATACAACTACCTATTGAATAAAATAAAGTAAAAGTTAAAATGAAGTTTAAACAATTCAAAAATAAGTGAGCAATATTAAAGTAGTAATTTTTTTATTTTCAAAATTGAAGATTCTGTAAATTGTAATAAAAAACCAATTATCGTCAACATTTTATTCCGAATCAATAACTTCATTATCATCGCTCGATTCCGTTGGTGCTATTTCAGTTTTCATTATTATCCCACAGGCGTATAAGCTCTCGTCTTGATCACAGTAAACAACTGTATGGAATTATGTCGTTGTAGAATTCCCGTGTAGATTTCCACAGCCTCAGGTCACAGCAAACGAGGCATTACAAAGGAATAATGCGATGAAATGAAAAGCATCGATCTGAATCAAAGTGTAGATTCTTCACATATATAAGAAAACTCGGAACGGGACATGTTAATATTGGGATGGAAAATCGTATCAGTGTAAAACTGTACATTTCTTCCTCGCCTCGGAGAAAATACATTGTCGACGAATTGGACGCAATTCGTGTTGCTTGAAATAAATGATGAACGAAGAGCTCTTTGAAGCTAGTAACGATTTTAAGATTCCGCCAGCGCGACACTTCGAATTCATCTCTACTCTCGTTAGTAAACTTCAATTTATCAACGTGCATTTTTGAAAGTATTTTGACTATAAATAAATAGTTTACAATACCAAAATCACCAATTAAATGAATATTTTTGAAATTTCTAAACAAAGTTCTATATTCTCCAATTTTATCTTCCATAGTGGAGAGAGAATGAGAATAACTAAAGTTTATTGTTATGTCTGTTATGGTGGGGCATTCTTTGTGTATGTCCAATAAATCGTCGATCCCGATGCTAGTGAGTGAGACGTCTAAAATCTTAAGACTTTTTAATAAACTGGAGGTCGATAGTAAATCAGTTTTCTGTAAGTCTGATTTTCCACTCATATTAACTTCCACCAAATGACCTGCGATGTCTTTGAAGAAGTTCGATTCTAAAAATTGTTCTGTGGGAACTTTGATTAGCGACAAGTCACATGTTCTTATTACACCACGCATCTGAATAATGCTCCTCAAATATGTACTTGTATTGTATAAGTTTTGCGCTGATCTTATATCCAGGTAGGAAGCGATGATAGCCAAAACTTCCACAGGCATTTCAGTAAGAGCAAGAGCTTTGGCCATTTTTTTAATGCACTATAATTTTTTCTTTTTTCTTCACAAACAAGAACTTGAGTTTCACTTAACGCAGCAAATCACTACAAAAGTACAAAATTAGATGAATTTATAAACAGCTGAAACACTCAATATTTACTCGTAGACACAACACTCTCAGAAAGCACCGTCGTATAAATTTGTGTACTTGCTATAGAAATAATATACCTACCAGCTCAGTGTTGCCACTTGCCAGTTAAAGTTGCCAGTATCGAGTGACGAATTAGGAACAAAAAAGTAATTAAAATCATTCATTACTAGCTCTTCCCCGCGGTTTCACCCGCATTAATTTCGGAGGGCTTGCGGGAATTCCATGGTGAAAAGTAATCTGTGTCCTTTTCTGTACCCCTGACAGCGTGTATAAAAAATTTCATGATGATCGGTTGAGTATTTAATGCGTAAAAGCGTAACGAAGTACATACTTTTTCCGACCCTTCCAACAATTATTATCGTTATATTTCGACCAATTTACACAAAACCTTGAGAAATTATACACCTAAACCTTCCTCATGAATCACTTTATCTATTGGTGAAAACCACATCAAAAGCCGTTGAGTAGTCTTTGAGTTTATAGGGAATAGACAGACAGATGCTTAGGACTTCGTCTTATAATAATGTAGTGATGTTACAGTTAATGCTATGAATGCGGGAATTATTCATAATTATCAACGAAATCGTTATGATTGATTTTTCACATTTACTTTTCCATGATAGGTACCTAATAATTGACTGCATATCTAAATGAGGCACAGAGCATCTCGACATGCCAGATAATAAACTACAACCTTTATATAAATGGCAACACTGAAAAACATAAGTATCTATTTAAACCTCCCATGGCTATGCATTAATAAAAAAAGATGTATTTATACAAAGGTGGACTACAGATTTCATTTATTCATTTACCTTTGGTTGTAGATACAGGACCGGCAAGCATATTTTTGCTTTTTACTTTGCTTTTTACTAAGTGTTTTTTAAGGTGAAGTGCAGTGAATTAAAATTTGTTATTCTATTCAATTTTTTCGGTGAGTTACGAGAAACCATCGCTTAGTTTATAATCTCCGGGAACATCGAGGAAGTTACAGGAGCAAATATGGCCGTGACTTTAACCGATATGCCATTGGAAATTTTAATAATCATTATTTCATATTCGAAGACGACATCAGTAGAGAATTTGTACAACACAAACAATATTAATTTGAGAAGCAGTATTTGTATGCGTCGTGTTATCAAAAAATGTGATTGGTCCTTTACAACAGTCCCTGCAATACAGTTGTTTGACACCAGTTTCTACAAAAATATCGCCGGCAATTTGACAGAGTTAAATATAAGCGGTGTGAATGACCTTAACAAAACCACTTTGTTACCGAGTATTGAGTCGTTGAAAATGGTCAAAATTTTGGATGTATCATACACGGATATTGGAATTAATGATTTATTATATATTTACGAACAATGTCCCACATTAAAAGACATAACGATAAACTTTAGTTTTTCCGAAGAGTTCGATGCGAACATGATGACAGAATATCAAAATCTTTTTACAAATTTTGAGAATATTCATTTGTTTTGTGAGTTTGATAAAATTAAAACATATTTAGTGTTCAGTATATTAGAAAAAGCGTGTGTCAATAATTTGAAATTCAGTGATGTTACGGGAGAGGTTGCAAAGCATCCGTTTTCCTGCGAATCGTATCTTGACAAATGGTCCGTACCAAGTGGCATTCGCTTTAACCATTTTTATATAAATCGGCTGTATACTACGATGCGAAGTTGTTGTTTGAATGTGATCGCAAATCTGTTAGATTGGAGCCGACATGAGTATATTTTAATGACAATGCCCAATGTTCAAGTGTTTAGATATACATCGATATATACCACGCCGATGTTCGATGATTATTTCATGCGTTCACATAAAATGTATTTAAAACGATCCCTCGGCAGATCTATCGCACCAGGCGATTTTATGTGCATGCAGCATGGAAGAAAATATGTATTGATGATATGGAATAAAGACTCAACGAAATTTGATGCAACTTTTTACAGTAATCTAGACGAACAGTTTAGAGCACTCCGATACAGTCCTTTGTATGACGACGCGACAGGAGTTGAGAGGATAGAAGCATTGCATCGACAAGAAGAATACAAACTAAGCAAGCTTGGACTCATTCATAGATAAGGATTAGCGAAGTGAACATGACGTGTTTGACTTCCTGGCAAAGAAATAAAATGAAAATCTATTGAATAAACTTCATTACTTCTTATAGAATAATACTACGTATAATGATTCTAGTACGTGTACAAGGGACACTCTCTACCCCCCGCCGACTTCGTGCCTCCCTGCGGCCCCCACCCCGCCACGACGTAGCGGTGAGCCTAGAGGCGATAGACTTTCTCTGATAGAGCAATAGGCTGTAAGCTGTGGTTGATATGTGTGTATAGCGAAATTAATTGCAATTTACACCGTACAACAATACTAGTAGAAATACACTTGTTCGGTATACCTACCTACTTACTTAAAACTTTGAATAAATACCTATGTTTAAAGAAAAAAACTGGGAGTTTGATTTTCCGTTGTATTTCATTCAACGAACATACCTACCTACCTATATCTAATCGAAAGTTAAAACTCTGATAGTATCCAAAACATTAATATTGCTTCTACTCGTGAGTCGTGAAGCAGGTAGGCCCAACTGCCCAGGGCGATACCTGCAGTCTAGTTACAATTTGAGATCGGACCCAGTAATGCCAAGTAGATACAGGTAAAATTTGTCGCTCAGGTCATATTATATTATCTATAACTCAGGTAAATTTATTGTAACTTTTACAAAGACATTTGTCAAATTTTGTAAAAGTATTAAAAAACAGTACTTATTTGCCTGATTTTTACATACTATCCAACCATCGGCTTCTTATTCTAAATTAAATCTATATATTATAATAAAAGAGTAGAATCCGCGTGTCAGTTCACGCTAAGCTTCGGAACTAGGTACTGAACTATTCCTATACTAATATTATAAATGCGAAAGTAACTCTGTCTGTCTGTCAGTCTGTCCGATCATCATGAAATTTTGCATACCCACACGTCAGGGGTACCTACAAAAAAGGACATAGGCTACTTTTTATTGCGGAATTCTTGCGGGAATTCCGAAATTACCACGGGTGAAACCACGGAGAACAGCTAGTCTTTGGAAATAACTTTTTAAATTACCTGAGTCCTGACTCACTGACAACGTAATTATTTTGACATCGATTACCTAAAGTTTACTTCAAAATAACAGAGATACACTGAGTCAAAATTTCGCGTGACGTCACTAACTAGTGCAGTTTGTATGGCGGCATGTAGCGGTAAGTGACGTCACGAGCCCCCACCGTAAACTTTAATGCGCTTTATCTTTGTGTATTTTCATTTATTTGAAAAATAAAAAAATACGTGTCTAATGATTTTTAATTTTCTAAAAGACGGACTTATTAAAATTTAGATTTTCAAAAGTTGTCAACATCCCTATTCACAAACTCACAAACTTATCTACCACTACTACACTGCAATATTAGTAGTAGGTATATTTACTAAAGTAATGGGGGGGGGGGGGGGGGGGACAATTAAACAAAAAAAAAGACATTTGAACGATTTATTTTTGTATAAGCAACTACATTAAACAATTATAATAACGTAGTAATAGCATTAAATATAAGAATTAAAACTTAAAAACAGATTTGTTTTTTGAAATATTCTACGTCACCAACGCTGGTTAAATTATTTCTTCATTAATATTTTAATAATAAAATAGATAAATCGTAATGGAAGAACTTTGTAATTATCATTTATCATACTATTTTAAATTATTATACATAATAATCGAATTGCACTTTGAATAATTTATATATAGGTACCTAATATTAAAATTCATCAGGGCCTTTTTAAATTCGTTTCATTATAACAGATTTAAAACATTACTTAAGTAATGAAATGCAAATAAGTTTAGCAAACAAACGACTTGTCATTTCCGTGGTGATTAGTTTAAAAGTTCTAAGTAAAAATGTTATGTGTTTATAATTATAGTTTAATTTCTCATAATTATTAGGTACTAATTGTATTGTGAAATTATTACACTAATATATTTATTATCGGTAGTCTCTAAAGGACATTTTGGTCGGATTAGTACAAGTTCTGAGTTCAATTTCAGTGTCACTTTTTACATTTTTTAGTGTGACTAAATTTGCATTTCCAAGACTTCGAGAAAGCGTCGCGTATAAATTGCCTCAATATTGCCACTGAAGTCACGAAATTTCTGAGTTCACTGAATTCTAAAATACCTACTCTGCTTTTCAAATAGCTAATGGTATTAAATATCTAATAATTTAAAAAAATCGCTTGAATTATTACTCGGGAACTCCTATCATAGCTATAAACTATCTTCATTATATATAATATATTTGTTATCGTACCTACTTATGGTTACTTCCCTTAATATCGAGACAACACCTAAAGGCGAGTATTTTAAAGTGAATCAACGTTAAAGTCTTGAGAATGCAAACAGTTTACTCACATCTTAATATAGGTAGATAAGTACAACAGTCATATAATATCAATCAAATCAATATCAGTCAATGTGATTAATGCGTATTTATAATATTATTCTATACTGGTCATTGACAGGTAGGTATGTCGCGATGAAAATTTCTTTGCTAAACGAATTTGTCCACTCTCGACGAATAATCGATAACCCTATTATGCAACATAGATCATCGGACGAAGGTAAAACTGACTCAGCGTCAACTTCAAGACATTTCGATCTTCAAGTTTTTCTGTTATTATGCACTTTAGTATTAACGTATTTACTATTTAGTCTGTTAAATATTTTTTTTATTATTAGGTAAGTACATTGGTATTTTTGCTTCATTGTACGGTTAAACTCCAATTTATAATGCTATTGATTGTAAAATCTTTCTTGGAACTTATGGCGGGCATCAAAAAGGCTCTAACCATCATAATATATGTATTTCTATGCACCACTATCCGCCATTTTCGGTTCCCGCCACACAGCATATTCGTTTCTCCAATTTTTTCCGACCCATAAACAAGCGTTAGTTTCCCGCGTGGTTGTTCTCGGTGACAGGGGGCGCTGCCTCGGCCTCCTCCGCTGCCGCTTCGGCCTTCAACTTGCCATATTTCCCTGGACAAAATAAACGATAGCCCCTTAAAAATCTAAATCTCGAAACAACACCATACAAACACACCATCAACTTTTGCGAAAATTCTGGAAAGTGGTCTTTTCACAACCAATACGGATTAAGATATCCCAGCATAATGGTTTGTACTCACAAGTATTGGGTTACACCTGTCACATGCAACATGCCCTAATAAGCTCTTCAAAAATGTGGGTCAATGACTTGACTTCGTTACACAAGGCGATGCTTGGCCGCTTGGGTACGTCAAGCGAGTGTTATCATCCCATTCTTTTAAAGAAATAAATTGAGTAAGGGTATAAGTTCGTTTTCTGGTTATTTATTATACCTGCTAAGTGTTGCCACTTTTAAAAAGTTGCCAGTATCGAGCTAATAATGAAAGGTGATACATATTGGTTTTGTTATTTTCATCCTTCTCTGATTTTTTGTATGGCACGAGGGTTACCAAGTGTTCGGCTTTAGCCAGACATGTTTGGCTTTTTACAGACGTTTTTGGCCAAATATATTTCTCGTCCAACCTCGGTCCCGGCCGTCTTCGAATCACTATATTCATCATCGTCGCTCAATTGTGCTTTTTCAGTTTTCAATTATCCTACGGGCGCTTAAATGCTCGTCCAAATCACAGTAAACAACGGTATTGAATTGTGTAGTTGTAGTACTCCACCGCAAGCATCAAAGTAGAAGAGTACGATGGAGTCAAACGCATCGATCCCAATCCGAAATATTGTTAATTTTCACTGGGCAAGTTCGATGTAGATGCTTAACATGATTAAGAAAATACGGTGCCGCATAAATGGTGGGATATTTTAATATTCGGATGGGAAAGCGTACCAGTGTATGACTGTATATTTCTTTCTTGTCTCTGAGAAAATATATTGTCGACGAACTAGGCGAATTCCATGCTCCCTGAAATAAGTGATGAACGAAGAGCTCGTTGAAGCTAATTACGATTCCAAGACTCCGCCAGCGAGACAGTTCGAATTCATCTCTACTCTCGTTAGTAAACTTCAATTTATCAACGTGAGTTTTTGAAAGTATTTTTATAATGAATAAAAAGTCTATAGTACTAAAATTACCAATGAAATGAATGTTTTTGAAATTATTAAACAAAGTTCTATATTCTCCAATTTTATCTTCCATAGTGGAGAGAGAATGAGAGTAACTAAAGTTTATGGCTATGTCTGTTATGGTGGGGCATTCTTTGTGTATGTCCAATAAATCGTCGATCCCGATATCAGTAAATGAGATGTTTAAAATCTTGAGACTCTTTAATGAACTGAATGTCGATAGCAACTCAGTTGTCTGTAGGTCTGGTATGCCACTCATATTAACTTCAACCAAATGACCTGCGACGTCGTGGAAGAAGTTCGATTTTAAAAATTGCTCTGCAGGAAAGATTGGCGACAAGTCACATGTTCTTATAACACCACGCATCTGAATAATGCTCCTCAAATATGTACTTGTATTGTATAAGTTTTCCGCTGATCTTATATCCAGGTAGGAAGCGATGATAGCCAAAATTTCCACAGGCATTTCTGTAAGAGCAACAACAGCTTTATCCATTTTTTTATTGCACTGTAACTTTTCTAATATTTTCACAAAAAAAACTTGAGTGTCACCCAACGCAGCAAATCACTGTACAAAAATAGATGTTTAAAAACAGTTAACACACTTCTTAAATCGTACACACAACACTCCCAGGAAGCACTGTCGCTAACAGTAAGAGAACTAGAAGATAAGTTTGTTTTCTGGTTATTTATACTATAGAATTATTATACCTGCTAAGTGTTGCCACTATTGAAAAATTGCCAGCATCGAGCTAATAATGAAAGGTGATACGCATTGACTTTTTACGGACGGACGTGACCAAATATTTTCTCGTCAATGAGAATAACTAAAGTTTATGGTTATGTCTGTTATGGTGGGGCATTCTTTGTATATGTCCAATAAATCGTCGATCCCGATTCTAGTGAGTAAGAGGTCTAAAATCTTAAGACATTTTAATGAAATGAATGAAATGAAATGAATATACTTCATTATTTCTAATACAAATAATGCTGTGTGTAACATAGCGAAGTTAATTGCAATTTACACCGTATAACGATACTAGTAGAAATACACTTATTTTACTTAAAACTTCGAATAAATATGTAGGTATAAAGAAAAAAACTGGGAGTTTGATTCTCCGTTATTATATCAATCAACGAACATACTTATAATTGCTGCTACTGATTGATTGCATAAATGAGGTAAAGAGCATCTCGACATGCCAGATAAGGTTAGGGTTCTCCCTCGTTAAAAACTACAACCTTTATATAAATGGCAACACTGAAAAACATAAGTATCTATTTAAACCTCCCATGGCTATGCATTAATAAAAAAAGATGTATTTATACAAAGGTGGACAACAGATTTCATTCATTTACCTTTGGTTGTAGATACAGGACCGGCAACCATATTTTAGCCTCCGCAATTACTAAGTGCTTTTTAAGGTGAAGTGCAGTGAATTAAATTATTTTATTTTTTCGGTGAGTTACGAGAAACAATCGGTTGGTACCTATTATAACCTCCGTGAACATCGAGGAAGTTGCTGGAAGAAATATGGCCGTGACTTTAACCGATATGCCATTGGAAATTTTAATAATCATTATTTCATATTCGAAGACGACATCAGTAGAGAATTTGTACAACACAAACAGTATTAATTTGAGAAGCAGTATTTGTATGCGTCGTGTTATCAAAAAATGTGATTGGTCATTTACAACAGTCCCTGCAATACAATTGTTTGACACCAGTTTCTACAAAAATATCGCCGGCAATTTGACAGAGTTAAATATAAGCGGTGTGAACGACCTTAACAAAACCACTTTGTTACCGGGTATTGAGTCGTTGAAAATGGTCAAAATTTTGGACGTATCATACACGGATATTGGAATTAATGATTTATTATATATTTACGAACAATGTCCCACAGTAAAAGACATAACGATAAACTTTAGTTTTTCCGAGGAGTTCGATGCGAATATGATGACAGAATATCAAAATCTTTTTAGAAATTTTGAAAATATTCATTTGTTTTGTGAGTTTGATGAAATTAAAACATATTTAGTGTTCAGTATATTGGAAAAAGCGTGTGTCAATAATCTGAAATTCAGTGATATAACGGAAGAGGTTGCAAAGCATCCATTTTCCTGCGAATCCTATCTTGACAAAATATGGTCCGTACCAAGTGGCATTCGTTTTAACCATTTTTATATAAATCGCCTGTATACTACGATGCAAAGTTGTTGTTTGAATGTGATCGCAAATCTGTTAGATTGGAGCTTACATGAGTATATTTTAATGACAATGCAATGAAAATGTATTTAAAACGATCCCTCGGCAGATCTATCGCACCAGGCGATTTTATGTGCATGCAGCAGGGAAGAAAATATCTATTGATGATATGGAATAAAGACTCAACGAAATTTGATGCAACTTTCTACAGTAATCTAGACGAACAGTTTAGAGCACTTCGATACAGTCCTTTGTATGACGACGCGTCAGGGGTTGAGAGGATAGAAGCATTGCATCGACAAGAAGAATACAAACTAAGCAAGCTTGGACTCATTCATAGATAAGGATTAGCGAAATGAACATGACGTGTTTGACTTCCTGGCAAAGAAATAAAATGAAAATCTATTGAATAAACTTCATTACTTCTAATAGAAGAATACTACGTATAATGATTCTGGTACGTGTACAAGGGACACTCTCTACCCCCCGCCGACTTCGTGCCTCCCCGCGGCCCCCACCCCGCCACGACGTAGCGGCGAGCCTAGAGGCGATAGACTTTATCTGATAGAGCAATAGGCTGTAAGCTGTGGTTGCTATGTGTGTATAGCGAAATTAATTGCAATTTACACCGTACAACGAGTAGAAATACACTTGTTAGGTATACCTACTTACTTAAAACTTTGAATAAATACCTATGTTTAAAGAAAAAAACTGTGAGTTTGATTCACCGTTGTATTTCATTCAACGAACATACCTACCTACCTATATCTAATCGAAAGTTAAAACTCTGATAGTATTCAAAACATTAATATTGCTTCTACTCGTGAGTCGTGAAGCAGGTAGGCCCAACTGCCCAGGGCGATACCTGCAGTCTAGGTACAATTTGAGATCGGACATCGGACCCAGTAATGCCAAGTACAGGTAAAATTTGTCGTTCAGGTCATATTATATTATCTATAACTCAGGTAAATTTATTGTAACTTTTACAAAGACATTTGTCAAATTTTGTAAAAGTATTAAAAAACAGTACTTATTTGCCTGATTTTACATACTATCCAACCATCGGCTTCTTATTCTAAATAAAATCTATATATTATAATAAAAGAGTAGAATCAGCGTGTCTGTTCACGCTAAGCTTCGGAACTAGGTACTGAACTATACCTATACAAATATTATAAATGCGAAAGTAATTCTGTCTGTCTGTCCGATCATCATGAAATTTTGCATACCCACACGTCAGGGGTACCTACAAAAAAGGACATAGGCTACTTTTTATTGCGGAATTCTTGCGGGAATTCCGAAATTACCACGGGTGAAACCACGGAGAACAGCTAGTCCTTGGAAATAACTTAAATTTAAATTACCTGAGTCCTGAATCACTGACAACATAATTATTTTGACATCGATTACCTGAATTAAACTTCAAAATAACAGAGATACATTGAGTTGAAATTTCGCGTGACGTCACTAACTAGTGCAGTTTGTATGGCGGCATGTAGCGGTAAGTGCGCTTTATCTCTGTGTATTTTCATTTATTTGAAAAATAAAAAATACGTGTCTGATGATTTTTAATTTTCTAAAAGACGGAGTAATTAAAATTTTTGATTTTCAAAAGTTGTCAACATCCCTATTCACAAACTCACAAACTTATCTACCACTACTACACTACAATATTAGTAGTAGGTATATTTACTTAAGTAATGGGGGGAGGGGGACAATTAAACAAAAAAAAAAGACATTTGAACCATTTATTTTTGTATAAGCAACTACATTAAACAATTATAATAACGTAGTAATAGCATTAAATATAAGAATTAAAACTTAAAAACAGATTTGATTTTTATTTATTTATTTATTTAACAATTAATGCACACAAGGACAACATAAAAAGAAAGAAAGTATAAATATTCTACGTCACCATCGCTGGTTAAATTATTTCTTCATTAATATTTTAATAATAAAATAGATAAATCGTAATGGAAGAACTTTGTAATTATCATTTATCATGCTATTTTAAATTATTATTCATAATAATCGAATTGCACTTTGAATAATTTATATATAGGTAGGTACCTAATATTAAAATTCATCGGGGCCTTTTTAAATTCGTTTCATTATAACAGATTTAAAACATTACTTAAGTAATGAAATGCAAATAACTACAATACAAAAAGTAATGAAATGCGACTTGTCATTTCCGTGGTGATTAGTTTAAAAGTTCTAAGTAAAAATGTTATGTGTTTATGAATATAGTTTAATTTCTCATAATTATTAGGTACTAATTGTATTGTGAAATTATTACACTAATATATTTATTATCGGTAGTCTCGAAAGGACATTTTGGTCGGATTGGTACAAGTTCTGAGTTCAATTTCAGTGTCACTTTTTACATTTTTTAGTGTGACTAAATTTGCATTTCCAAGACTTCGAGAAAGCGTCGCGTATAAATTGCCTCAATATTGCCACTGAAGTCACGAAATTTCTGAGTTCACTGAATTCTAAAATACCTACTCTGCTTTTCAAAAAGCTAATGGTATTAAATATCTAATAATTTAAAAAAATCGCTTGAATTATTACTCGGGAACTCCTATCATAGCTATAAACTATCGTCATTATATATAATATATTTGTTATCGTACCTACTTATGGTTACTTCCCTTAATATCGAGACAACACCTAAAGGCGAGTATTTTAAAGTGAATCAACGTTAAAGTCTTGAGAATGCAAACAGTTTACTCACATCTTAATATAGGTAGATAAGTACAACAGTCATATAATATCAACCAAATCAATATCAGTCAATGTGATTAATGCGTATTTATAATATTATTCTATACTGGTCATTGACAGGTAGGTATGTCGCGATGAAAATTTCTTTGCTAAACGAATTTATCGACTCTCGACGAATAATCGATAACCCTGCAACATAGATCATCGGACGAAGGTAAAACTGACTCAGCGTCAACTTCAAGACATTTCGATCTTCAAGTTTTTCTGTTATTATGCACTTTAGTATTAACGTATTTACTATTTAGTCTGTTAAATAATTTTTTTATTATTAAGTAAGTACATTGGTATTTTTGCTTCATTGTACGGTTAAACTCCAATTTATAATGCTATTGATTGTAAAATCTTTCTTGGAACTTATGGCGGGCATCAAAAAGGCTCTAACCATCATAATATATTTCTATGCACCACCATCCGTCATTTTCGGTTCCCGCCACACAGCGTATTCGTTTCTCCAATTTTTTCCGACCCATAAACAAGCGTTAGTTTCCCGCGTGGTTGTTCTCGGTGACAGGGGGCGCTGCCTCGGCCTCCTCCGCTGCCGCTTCGGCCTTCAACTTGCCATATTTCCCTGGACAAAATAAACGATAGCCCCTTAAAAATCTAAATCTCGAAACAACACCATACAAACACACCACCAACTTTTGCGAAAATTCTGGAAAGTGGTCTTTTCACAACCAATACGGATTAAGATATCCCAGCATAATGGTTTGTACTCACAAGTATTGGGTTACACCTGTGACAGGCATGCTCTTCAAAAATGTGGGTCAATGACTTGACTTCGTTGCACAAGGCGATGCTTGGCCGCTTGGGTACGTCAAGCGAGTGTTATCATCCCATTCTTTTAAAGAAATAAATTGAGTAAGAGTATAAGTTCGTTTTCTGGTTATTTATTATACCTGCTAAGTGTTGCCACTTTTAAAAAGTTGCCAGTATCGAGCTAATAATGAAAGGTGATACATATTGGTTTTGTTATTTTCATCCTTCTCTGATTTTTTGTATGGCACGAGGGTTACCAAGTGTTCGCCTTTAGCCGGACATGTTTGGCTTTTTACAGACGTTTCTGGCCAAATATATTTCTCGTCCAACCTCGGTCCCGGCCGTCTTCGAATCACTATATTCATCATCGTCGCTCAATTGTGCTTTTTCAGTTTTCAATTATCCTACGGGCACTTAAATGCTCGTCCAAATCACAGTAAACAACGGTATCGAATTGTGTAGTTGTAGTATTCCACCGCAAGCATCAAAGTAGAAGAGTACGATGGAGTCAAACGCATCGATCCCAATCCGAAATATTGTTAATTTTCACTGGGCAAGTTCGATGTAGATGCTTAACATGATTAAGAAAATACGGTGCCGCATAAATTGTGGGATATTTTAATATTCGGATGGGAAAGCGTACCAGTGTATGACTGTATATTTCTTTCTTGTCTCTGAGAAAATACATTGTCGACGAACTAGGCGAATTCCATGCTCCCTGAAATAAGTGATGAACGAAGAGCTCGTTGAAGCTAATTACGATTCCAAGACTCCGCCAGCGAGACAGTTCGAATTCATCTCTACTCTCGTTAGTAAACTTCAATTTATCAACGTGAGTTTTTGAAAGTATTTTTATAGTGAATAAAAAGTCTATAGTACTAAAATTACCAATGAAATGAATGTTTTTGAAATTATTAAACAAAGTTCTATATTCTCCAATTTTATCTTCCATAGTGGAGAGAGAATGAGAGTAACTAAAGTTTATGGCTATGTCTGTTATGGTGGGGCATTCTTTGTGTATGTCCAATAAATCGTCGATCCCGATACCAGTAAATGAGATGTTTAAAATCTTGAGACTCTTTAATGAACTGAATGTCGATAGCAACTCAGTTGTCTGTAGGTCTGGTATGCCACTCATATTAACTTCCACCAAATGACCTGCGACGTCGTGGAAGAAGTTCGATTTTAAAAATTGCTCTGCAGGAAAGATTGGCGACAAGTCACATGTTCTTATAACACCACGCATCTGAATAATGCTCCTCAAATATGTACTTGTATTGTATAAGTTTTCCGCTGATCTTATATCCAGGTAGGAAGCGATGATAGCCAAAATTTCCACAGGCATTTCTGTAAGAGCAACAACAGCTTTTTCCATTATTTTATTGCACTGTAACTTTTCTAATATTTTCACAAAAAAAAACTTGAGTGTCATCCAACTCAGCAAATCACTTTACAAAAAAGGTTAACACACTTCTTAAATCGTACACACAACACTCCCAGGAAGCACTGTCGCTAACAGTAAGAGAACTAGAAGATAAGTTTGTTTTCTGGTTATTTATACTATAGAATTATTATACCTGCTAAGTGTTGCCACTATTGAAAAATTGCCAGCATCGAGCTAATAATGAAAGGTGATACGTATTGGCTTTTTACGGACGGACGTGACCAAATATTTTCTCGTCAATGAGAATAACTAAAGTTTATGGTTATGTCTGTTATGGTGGGGCATTCTTTGTGTATGTCCAATAAATCGTCGATCCCGATTCCAGTGAGTGAGAGGTCTAAAATCTTAAGACATTTTAATGAAATGAATGAAATGAAATGAATATACTTCATTATTTCTAATACAAATAATGCTGTGTGTAACATAGCGAAGTTAATTGCAATTTACACCGTATAACGATACTAGTAGAAATACACTTATTTTACTTAAAACTTCGAATAAATATGTAGGTATAAAGAAAAAAACTGGGAGTTTGATTCTTCGTTATCATATCAATCAACGAACATACTTATAATTGCTGCTACTGATTGATTGCATAAATGAGGTAAAGAGCATCTCGACATGCCACATAAGGTTAGGGTTCTCCCTCGTTAAAAACTACAACCTTTATACAAATGGCAACACTGAAAAACATAAGTATCTATTTAAACCTCCCATGGCTATGCATTAATAAAAAAAGATGTATTTATACAAAGGTGGACAACAGATTTCATTCATTTACCTTTGGTTGTAGATACAGGACCGGCAACCATATTTTTGCCTCCGCAATTACTAAGTGCTTTTTAAGGTGAAGTGCAGTGAATTAAAATTTGTTATACTATTTTATTTTTTCGGTGAGTTACGAGAAACAATCGGTTGGTACCTATTATAACCTCCGTGAACATCGAGGGTGTTGCTGGAAGAAATATGGCCGTGACTTTAACCGATATGCCATTGGAAATTTTAATAATCATTATTTCATATTCGAAGACGACATCAGTAGAGAATTTGTACAACACAAACAATATTAATTTGAAAAGCAGTATTTGTATGCGTCGTGTTATCAAAAAATGTGATTGGTCATTTACAACAGTCCTTGCAATACAGTTGTTTGACACCAGTTTCTACAAAAATATCGCCGGCAATTTGACAGAGTTAAACATAAGCGGTGTGAACGACCTTAACAAAACCACTTTGTTACCGAGTATTGAGTCGTTGAAAATGGTCAAAATTTTGGACGTATCATACACGGATATTGGAATTAATGATTTATTATATATTTACGAACAATGTCCCACATTAAAAGACATAACGATAAACTTTAGTTTTTCCGAAGAGTTCGATGCGAACATGATGACAGAATATCAAAATCTTTTTACAAATTTTGAGAATGTACATTTGTTTTGTGAGTTTGACAAAATTAAAACATATTTAGTGTTCAGTATATTAGAAAAAGCGTGTGTCAATAATCTGAAATTCAGTGATATAACGGAAGAGGTTGCAAAGCATCCGTTTTCCTGCGAATCGTATCTTGACAAATGGTCCGTACCAAGTGGCATTCGTTTTAACCATTTTTATATAAATCGACTGTATACTACGATGCGAAGTTGTTGTTTGAATGTGATCGCAAATCTGTTAGATTGGAGCCGACATGAGTATATTTTAATGACAATGCCCAATGTTCAAGTGTTTAGATATACATCGATATATACCACGCCGATGTTCGATGATTATTTCATGCGTTCACATAAAATGTATTTAAAACGATCCCTCGGCAGATCTATCGCACCAGGCGATTTTATGTGCATGCAGCAGGGAAGAAAATATGTATTGATGATATGGAATAAAGACTCAACGAAATTTGATGCAACTTTCTACAGTAATCTAGACGAACAGTTTAGAGCACTCCGATACAGTCCTTTGTATGACGACGCGACAGGAGTTGAGAGGATAGAAGCATTGCATCGACAAGAAGAATACAAACTAAGCAAGCTTGGACTCATTCATAGATAAGGATTAGCGAAGTGAACATGACGTGATTGACTTCCGGGCAAAGAAATAAAATGAAAATCTATTGAATAAACTTCTAATACAAGAATACTACGTATAATGATTCTAGTACGTGTACAAGGGACACTCTCTACCCCCGCCGACTTCGTGCCTCCCCGCGGCCCCCACCCCGCCACGACGTAGCGGTGAGCCTAGAGGCGATAGACTTTCTCTGATAGAGCAATAGGCTGTAAGCTGTGGTTGCTATGTGTGTATAGCGAAATTAATTGCAATTTACACCGTACAACGATACTAGTAGAAATACACTTGTTCGGTATACCTACTTACTTAAAAATTTGAATAAATACCTATGTTTAAAGAAAAAAACTGGGAGTTTGATTGTCCGTTGTATTTCATTCAACGAACATACCTACCTACCTATATCTAATCGAAAGTTAAAACTCTGATAGTATTCAAAACATTAATATTGCTTCTACTCGTGAGTCGTGAAGCAGGTAGGCCCAACTGCCCACGGCAATACCTTCAGTCTAGGTACAATTTGAGATCGGACCCAGTAATGCCAAGTACAGGTAAAATTTATCGCTCAGGTCATATTATATTATCTATAACTCAGGTAAATTTATTGTAACTTTTACAAAGACATTTGTCAAATTTTGTAGAAGTATTAAAAAACAGTACTTATTTGCCTGATTTTACATACTATCCAACCATCGGCTTCTTATTTTAAATTAAATCTATATATTATAATAAAAGAGTAGAATCAGCGTGTCTGTTCACGCTACGCTTCGCAACTAGGTACTGAACTATTCCTATACTAATATTATAAATGCGAAAGTAACTCTGTCTGTCTGTCAGTCTGTCTGCCTGTCCGATCATCATGAAATTTCGCATACCCACACGTCAGGGGTACCTACAAAAAAGGACATAGGCTACTTTTTATTGCGGAATTCTTGCGGGAATTCCGAAATTACCACGGGTGAAACCACGGAGAACAGCTAGTCTTTGGAAATAACTTAAATTTAAATTACCTGAGTCCTGAATCACTGACAACGTAATTATTTTGACATCGATTACCTGAATAAAACTTCAAGGATGAATTCTACCTGTACCTATTTAGGATCACCAGCGGTATTAGCCATGTTGACATTCTACAATTGTTAACGCATAGAAAACATAAATAACGAATCGTCATGTCACTTGGTCAGCCATTAAAAACTCTAGTTTTCAAGTGGTCACGTATAGCTAGAGTTTTGATTGGCTGACCAAAGTTTCCTATTCTAGTTTTCTATGCGTTAACGATTGTAGAATGTTAACTTTGGCTAACACCGCAGGTCTGACCTCAAAGACGAAGTATTGATTTTGATTATTATCATTATTTATTATTATTTATTTATTAATTATTATTACGTGTTATAATTATCACGTTGTCAATGAGTCAGGACTCAGGTAATTTATGTTCTGTTCAAAGACTAGCTGTCCCCTGCGGTTACAGCCGCAGCAATTTCAGAGTTCCCATGGGAATTTAAGGATAAAAATTACCCTATATCCTTCAGGACTACCGTAGCTTTCTGTAACTGAAAGAACTTTCAAAATCAGTTCAGTAGATCCAGAGATTATTCCCTACAACTTCACAAACTCACAATTCACAAACTCACAAACTACTACTAACTATACTCTGTAGTATATTTACTTAGGTAATATGATTTGTGAACAATTGAAAAAAATGTGACATTTGAACGATTTATTTTTGTATAAGCAACTACATTAAACAATTATAATAACGTAGTAATAGCATTAAATATAAGAATTAAAACTTAAAAACAGATTTGTTTTTTGAAATATTCTACGTCACCAACGCTGGTTAAATTATTTCTTCATTAATATTTTAATAATAAAATAGATAAATCGTAATGGAAGAACTTTGTAATTATCATTTATCATACTATTTTAAATTATTATACATAATAATCGAATTGCACTTTGAATAATTTATATATAGGTACCTAATATTAAAATTCATCAGGGCCTTTTTAAATTCGTTTCATTATAACAGATTTAAAACATTACTTAAGTAATGAAATGCAAATAAGTTTAGCAAACAAACGTTTGTCATTTCCGTGGTAATTAGTTTAAAAGTTCTAAGTAAAAATGTTATGTGTTTATAATTATAGTTTAATTTCTCATAATTATTAGGTACTAATTGTATTGTGAAATTATTACACTAATATATTTATTATCGGTAGTCTCGAAAGGACATTTTGGTCGGATTGGTACAAATTCTGAGTTCAATTTCAGTGTCACTTTTTACATTTTTTAGTGTGACTAAATTTGCATTTCCAAGACTTCGGGAAAGCGTCGCGTATAAATTGCCTCAATATTGCCACTGAAGTCACGAAGTTTCTGAGTTCACTGAACTCTACAATACCTACTCTGCTTTTCAAATAGCTAATGGTATTAAATATCTAATAATTAAAAAAAAAATGAATTGCTTGAATTATTACTCGGGAACTCCTGTCATAGCTATAAACTATCGTCATTATATATAATATAATTGTTATCGTACCTACTTATGGTTACTTCCCTTAATATCGAGACAACACCCAAAGGCGAGTATTTTAAAGTGAATCAACGTTAAAGTCTTGAGAATGCAAACAGTTTACTCACATCTTAATATAGGTAGATAAGTACAACAGTCATATAATATCAATCAAATCAATATCAGTCAATGTGATTAATGCGTGAGCGTGAATTAGGTTAGCTTTGTACTGCTGACCACGACGCCGAGCCGAGCGAGCGCAGCGAGCGTGCCGCGGCAGCGACCGGCGGCGATGCGCCAAAGGGATATATTGGAGGCTTTGCTTCGCGCGGCTCCGTCGACTTTGTTATAAGATAAAAGTCGGTCCAGTACAAACCTAACCGCACCTAGCGTGTTGGGGTGCTCTGCATATCATTGTATGGAGTCGTCCAAGAGTCGACCAGTAATTTTGTCAACAATAATTATTTCTATACATAATATAATGTTTAGGCATGTGTCGGAAAATAAATTTCATTTCTTTCTTTCTTCTTGCTTGCAGTACCATAGCAAAGTTAATGTGACAAACACTATAGATGGACATAGATAAGCAATAGTGTGTTAACCCATACTGGAGAAATTTTGAGTAAATCGTGTTTTAAAATTATAGCGCCATTTTCTGTCAACATTTTTTATGTTCAATATTTAGTTTCATACTTAAACAATGTAATAAGGTAAACATATAGTTAAAAAACGTTCCCTCTCAATAAATCGTTCTGAATGGGTAACTCAATTTTGTGGGTTAACATGTTATTGCTTATCTGCGTCCAGATATGAATGAGTGACGCTTGTTTCTAGTAAGTAATCAATAATAATTCACCCATTTATCGCATTGACTGTAATATAATGATGCCTAGGTATTATGTTTAATTGTTTCTTACCTATAGTAATACTTCGTGTAAAGCATGTTATGGGGCCTCATTATTATTTATTACTATGTTAATATAAGTTATTAATTTAGATAAGTATAACTAATTAAATTAGTCACTTTGTTAAATATTATTTACTTAATTCGAATGTTTAGAAAGACCATAATATCGGTCGGAAAACTTCAAATGGAAGTTCTCGGAGTGTTTTCAAAAATCGAGCGAATGTGTTCTCGATGGCCATAGATAATTTTAAATTTTTTTTTTATCCATTAAAATCTGACCAGCAGATAATTTTTTTTTCCTAATGCGACGGCAAATAGTAAAAATTCTAATGTACAGACATATACAATACATGCTTTTATTTTAATATTTAATTTCTACTATTAAATATGATCATAATTATTAATTTGGGACAAATATAATATTATTATTATATTTTTTTTTACAAAATCTACATTTTTATTGCATTTTTTTATAGAAAAACTAACGGATTAAATACCATGTGTACAGTGTATCGATAATTTGTATTTATATAATTTTATGTACAAATATAAGCGTAATTTTATTTTCGAAATACCATTCTATACTGGTCATTGACAGGTAGGTACGTCGCGATGAAAATTTCTTTGCAAAACGAATTTATCGACTCTCGACGAATAATCGATAACCCTCTATGCAACATAGATCATCGGACGACGGTAAAACTGACTCAGCATCAACTTCAAGACATTTCGATCTTCAAGTTTTTCTGTTAGAACCTCAGACCAAATAAAAACTAAAGGCGGATCGTCTCCAACAACGTAGTGAAGCCGGTTGCATATGCATGTGGTGCTTAGGAAAGAGTCACAACGATTCACAGGTATGGTGTCTTTTTCTTGTAAGTGTGTGCGTGTTTCTGTGTATGTGCACGGTGATGGTGTCTTTTTCCTGGCTTCACTTGTTTGTTCTACGCGTTCCGTCTTTAGTTTTTATTTCTAGTCTGTTAAATATTTTTTTAATTATTAGCCTACCTATATGGGTATTTTTGCGTCATTGTACGGTTTAAAACTCCAATTTATAATGCTATACATTGTAAAATCTTTCTCGGCACTTATGGCGGACATCAAAACGGTTCCAACTATCATAATATATTTCTATGCACCGTCATCCGCCATTTTCGGTTCCCGCTACATATTATTTTCTCCAATTTTTTCTGATCCATAAACAAGCGTTAGTTTCCCGCGTGATTGTTCTCGGTGACAGGGGGCGCTGCCTCGGCCTCCTCCACTGCCGCTTCGGCCTTCAACTTGCGATATTTCCCTGGACAAAATAAAAGATAGCCCCTCAAAATTCTAAATCTCGAAACAACACAACAGCTCTAAGAGTTCATTTGGAAGGTACGTTTCGAGCGGTTAGCCAAGCTGTGGATGGAGAATTTAGTTATTTGAAAGGTAAATTAAACCGAAATCTCGCAGTCAATAGATTCTGGGTGGTCAGTTTCTAACTGGCAGAATCGGCAAGGCATGCCAGCAGCTCAACAGCTCCACAAAAACAGCTAGGCAAAGAAGAAGCTGATCGAAAGAAAGAGAATATTTTGTATCTCACGGGATGTCTTGACCATGATGACTCCCCACCATATGGACCAGCCCCAGCCGACCAGACAGAACAGCACCGTGAACAGCTGCCCGCACCCCACCAGCAGGTTTATCACGAACGAACCTGGGGAGCACAGCACAAAACTAAAGGCTCGACCAGGTTTTAGGCTCCCACATTTGACCGAGTTTGCCGTGATTCAAATGTGACTCCAGCCGCTTTAGCTACGTAGGAAATTTATGATCCTTAACGCTTTAGAAAACTAAGTGCCGTCACATGTCACAGTATAACGATAAATTGGACATTGGATTGGACTATTTGACCAGACATTCCTTAGTTTTCTATAGCGTTAATGATGATAGATCGTCTACTTGGCTAAGAGAGCAGGCTTATCTAGAGCGTTGTCATTGGTAACGAGCGTTGGTGCGACCTTATTTCAAAAGCGAGGCGAGAATGTTCATGATTTGGCAAGAAATGTCACTGGTCATAGTGAATAAGTATATCAAATTCGCGATACTCCATACAAACGGACTGATTTAACTTTCTACTGCTACTGAATTGAAATTGAATTGAATTGAAAAAACTTTATTTGACACAACACAAAGATTTACAGCATACGTATACAACAACTAAAAATATATATAACAGGTATTGAGGGTACGCTTCTCAACCGACGGACAGATGCCGCCAGCCGAAGAACTGTGGGCGGACTCCATCCGAGGACTGAGAAACGGACACCTACTTAAAATAACGGAGACACTTATTTAGATATTGACATTGACGTGTTGTGACAAAAAGGCGGCCAGCTCAGCATAAGTCGGGTGGTTGTAAGGACCACCCGGCGCTGGTCTTCCGCTGGAGCCCTGCGGAGGCGTCACGGACGCAGGCAGACAAATTTGTACACAAAATGAACCAATACTATATATTACTACATACTACTATATACTAAATACCAATGACTATACATAATAATGATTACATAGACTATTGTAAATATATACTGATTGTAATGATTACATACATATTTTTATTTTACCCACTAGTTAATAATTTAAATAAGCGGGCGGGCGGATTGTATGCACACATAAGAGCGGTGCCACAGCCAGCCAGCGTGCGCCGCTGATAGCTGTGGCCTACTTATTATGTTGTCTACCATTTGTTTTCGCCGCCGCCACCGCCGTGGCTGTGGCCAAGGGGTAAAGGGTGGGCCGTGTGACAAAGCGAGGAGAGTTGGGACCTTTTGACTCGCCGCTATGTCGTGGCGGCGCGCAGGGTAGCATGGAGTGGAAGAGGTGTTGGGAGTACCACTTCTATACGCAGTAATAGTTAGTCTTCTTTGGTGGGGCGGAATCGACTAAAGGCTCTAGATTACCCACCTATCCTGTACTTGGCGCCGTCGTGCACTCCAAACCTTGGTATCCCGAAACACAGGCAGAACATTCCGCTGAATATTGTACCTGAAATTAAACAACAGACTCTGAGTAATTTTCACAACACACTAATTACCTAAGCCGGAAACTTGAAGTACATACAAATCTACTGGAGAAACAGAGAATCCTACGTGATATTGGGTGAGATTCAGCATGATTTCCTTCCCTCCCCCTTAAATGCATCACGTACTTAACGACCCTCCCCCAAGTTCAACATGGCTAATCGACTCTATACAATGGACAATCAAACCGGCGCATGGGATTAAATTCGATTAAAGCCTGCCGTTTTTGGGTAAGGCTGGTTTTTATTGGGTTTAAACCCAAGCACCGGGTTGATGATTGCCCACCTACAAGGTGTTAATGAATTAACTGAAAACCTGATACACCCCAATTTAAAAAAATAAACAATAATAATATGATTAAAATATATTTTGTGTCGAATAAAATACTTTAAAAGTTATTCAACATTAGTTTGGAGGTGACCTATCTACGAAATTCCAAGCGCTACGCCCGCGCCTATCGGTTCGATTTTTTTCGCTGCGGGCGGCGTACGCGCCAAATATTGTATTATAAATAATTTAGACATGGGCTAGTAAAAATGAAAAAATATAACCTATATTAAAACACAGTGCGATCGATTCGCTAGTCGATTCTGAGCAAACTACTTTCTAATTTTCAGTTAATTCATTAACACGTTGTATATTCGTGAGGCTCAAGCGACTCACCGAGACCAGGTACCACGATGTTGCAGACCAGACAGAAGTACGCCAGCACCGCCGGCAGGATGGGCACGGCGCCGCGTATCACGCTCGTGTGCTCCACCAGGGACGTGTCCAGCTTTGGCCGGTTATCCTGGAACAAACCATTATCCACTTTATATAATAATAATAATAAGCCACTTCACAACACACAGAAACACTGAAAACCAGCACTAGGTGTTCCCGCACGCACCTAGCTAATGCCACAGATAATATACTTAATACTATACTCTAATGCTGAGTCGGTGACCCTTTCGGCAGAGCATGCAAGAGATATTATCTATGTCTCTTTAATAGAATAAGCACTGTTTATGTTTGTTTCTTTTCTTGTGTGTTCTACTGTGATCGTGCGGCATTGACTATAATTTAATCTTCTTTTTGTAAGTACATATGTATTGTATTTAATGCCCGATGTGACACGAAATAAACCCTGCTGGGTTCTCAGACATACTGAATATGTATACAAAATTTCATAAAAATCGGTCGAGCCGTTTCGGAGGAGTATGGGAACGAACATTGTGACACGAGAATTTTATATATTAGATTAATTTTACTTGGAACTGGCTAAATTCATTATATGCGAAAGTCCATAAAAAAGAAGAAAGAAACCTTTTAAGTTTCAACCGTCGAACTTATTAAACAACCAGACAGGGCGTTTGCCTTTTTTATTATACCCACATAAATGTTTACCTACTCCGAGTCGAGGATCGAACCTGCTGTATGTCGACCTGCTATGTCAAGTAAACTATAGTAGCTCAACAGCACTGTCTACCTCAGCGTCATCGTCTTCGCCGACATCCGTGTCGCGCTTCATGAGGTCAGTGGATATCATAATCCTGGCTTTCCGTGGCGGATGGGGCGATGGCGCAGGCGCCGGCGAATCCAATGCAGGGAATACGTCAGACATTTCGTGAAAGTTCTCTTAAAGATTCGTGAAAAATCGGTGAGGATTTCACTTGTACGACAACTGTATCGATCACAAACAAACGGAGTTTGTTGCAACAGAATAAAATTGGTAGTTTAATGCAACACTTCACACAGAATTGTTTATTGGATAGTTTAATCACATAGAATAGGCTAGTTTCCTAAATTTTTCTTTTTAGTCCGTTTTGTAGATTATTAAAAAATATTGGACACGTATTTTTTTATTTTTTATGTAACCAAAAAATAACGGAGATATATCAAGTCGAAATTTCACATGACGTCACGCCTCGCTACAGTTTGTTCGCACGTTATAGCGAGCTGTGACATCACGAGTCCCCCACCCTAAACTTTAATGCGCTTTATCTATGCATATTTCCATTATTTTAAAAAAGCAAAAAATACGTGTCTTTTATTTTTTTATTATCTAACTGACGGACTAAATAGAATTTTGATTTTTTTACCCAGGAAACTAGCCTATTGGGATGTTGACGACTTTTGAAAAGCAAAATTCTAATTAGTCCGTCAGTTAGAAAATAAAAAAACAATAGACACGTGTTTTTTTGCTTTTTTAAATAAATTAAAATATACAGAAATAAAGCGCATTAAAGTTTAGGATGAGGGGGTCGTGACGTCACTAATCGCAAAACCGCCATACAAAATGTCAGAATAGTGACGTCACGCGAAATTTCAATTCAGTATATCGCCGTTATTTTTTGATTACGTAAAAAAAGAAAAAATACGTGTCCAATATTTTTTAATAATCTACAAGACGGACTAAAAAATAAAAATTAGTCAATATGCCCATTATTTATTGGATAGTTTAATCACATAGAATTAGAAATTTATCTTTTTCGGCTATCTCAACATATATTTGAAGGCTCTTACAGTGGTGAAGCTAGACTTGATATAAACTACAACATCATCTTCTAAATAAAAATCGATAGTAGAACATGTAAAGTCAAATCCTAAGATCCATACCAATATTAAAAATGTGAAAGTAAATCTGTCCGTCTGTCTGTTACTTTATCACGCCCCAACTACTCAACCGATCATAATGAGATTTTGCATACATGTTACCAGGGTTACAGAAAAACGTAGGATACTTTTATCCCGGAACTCTAACAGGTAGTTGTATACATAATATAAAAAATGTTGGGCACTCTTGTTTAAATTTGATATCGAATTAAAATGCTGCACAATTGTTTAACATCAAAAAGTAGGTTTCAAACGGATCAACTATAAGTTGTGCCGTAGGGATAAAAAAGAGTTGACCCGTTTATTTCCTAACTAATCAACTGAATAGTTGTTTCGTTAGGAATAAAAATAGTTGATTAGTTTTAGTTGATCAGGTTTAGTTGGTCGGAGTGGAAAAAGCGGTTTCAATATATTTTACATGATATTTCTCTATTGTTTTTTTTGAAATAACACGAAATTAAGATTTTATAGTGGTAAAACTGTGGTATCATCACCGGAAGGGCCTCAATAGGGATGTCGACAACTTTTGAAAATCAAAATTCTAATTAGTCCGTAATTTAGAAAATAAAAAATCATTAGACACGTATTTTTTTTATTTTTCAAATAAATGAAAATACACAGACATAAAGCGCATCAAAGTTTAGGGTGGGGGCTCGTGACGTCACTTACCGCTACAAGCCGCTATACAAACTGCACTAGTTAGTGACGTCACGGGAAATTTCAACTCAATGTATCGCCGTTATTTTTTGATTACGTAAAAAAAGAAAAAAATACGTGTCCAATATTTTTTATTTATCTACAAGACGGACTAAAAAAAATTAGTCAAATAGCTTATTGAACGTTTATAGGGTAACGATAGGTAAGATATCTTAAGTTTTTTTTATCAATAAAATATGGTTTAAGTATTTGACATTTTTAACACTTAAAATTAATAGATTTTTATGTTTACTAGGTGTAGCTTCCACAGTTAACGAATGAATACTGACCCGACGCGATGACGCTTAAAAAAAAATATCAATATTTTGGCAAAGAATGCATTCGAAAGCTATACAAAAGCTACATATCGATTGATTCACGTGCATTGTTAAGGGAACTAAAGGGTACAATAACTATACAAGGTGACCTTAAGGATCTACTAACCTGTATTCGACTATAAACAGCCTGATCAGGGTTTCCCAATCTTTTTATAAGTGAAATTTCTCTACGAACGCCTACACAAAATGTTTAATGACTAGTTACATGGATGAAAAACACATTTTTAGCAAATATCAATTTTGAAAATTTATAAAAAAATACCTATTAAATTATAATAACCTACAAACCTACTAAAAAGACCTATACAGCGCATGTAAACAAATAATAAAAAAGCACAATAAAAGTTATGAAATTAAGGTAAGAGCATCTTCAATTTACATTTAAATAGAACCTCCTCCTTTTTGGAAGTCGGATAAAAATAAATAAATACGTAAACCACAATAAGTTCAAAATGGTGGAGCTAAGTAATTGTAACATTTGTGGTCAACAAAAGTGGGCGTCCACGTAAAAAGGTACCAGTAGTAGGGTATTGAGTTAAGACTAACCAAAAACTAGCAGTTATTTTTTTTTTCAGACATTTGAAGTTGAAACTCTGAAAAAGCTTGACTTGAAAAAAAGCATTTCAAAAGTTGTTGTGTGAAATAAAAACACACACTTCTACTTGCTTGTTACATAGATTTTTATATATTACTAGCTGTCCCCCGCGAATTCATCCGCGGTAATTTCGGAGTTCCCGTGGTAATTCCGGGAGAAAAGTGCTGTAGTTTACGGTGATAAGCAGTTCCCCGCATTGATTCCGGAGTTCCCGCGGGAATTCCGGGATAAAAACTATCCTATCTTTTAAGTTGGACCATATTATAGACAGTTACAAAATTTTATCAAAATCCGTTCAGTAGTTTCGGAGTCCATCGCGGACAAACAACGTGACACGTGATTTATATATATTAGACTAGCTGTCCCCCGCGATTTCATCCGCGGTAATTTCGGAGGTCCCGCGAAGGTTGCGGGTAAAAAGTACTCTATGTCCATCAGTTCCCGAGGGAATTCCGGGATAAAAACTATCCTATCTTTTAAGTTGGACCATATTATAAATGGTTGCAAAATTTTATCAAAATCCGTTCAGCAGTTTCGGAGTCCATCGCGGACAAACAACGTGACACGTGATTTATATATATTAGATTAGATTGTAGATTAAGATATGTGAAATTGAAGAAAATTGAGCATTTATTAATAATAATCAATTAAAATCGCGGACGCAATTTTTTCACGGAACTTTACAAAACTGCTCTGGAAACTAAATGCCGAGTATTGGTAACTTTTAGCTTGGACGCCCACAAATATCCAAAATTTTGACGACAAGCTACAGTTTTATATTTGGGCATCAATGTAAGTCTATGCATTGTAAGAAGGTAAGTTTTGTAGTGATTTCGTGAATTGTATCGTGTTTATTTTATTTATTCAGTCACAACTGTCATTTAAAAAGTGCTCGATCATCTTTCAGTTCGGTTTGCATTGACCTACATTTAAAATAGAACAAGGGTTTGGTAGTTTAGAGAAAATGTCCGTTTGTATAATCTTCTCAGTACCTACTGCTTACGTCATAATTTAATTATGGTGACGAACTATACATATTAAAGTTGAGCACTTTAACCTTTCGTTATGAGCTTTGATTATGGTTATTATAACGTAACACGTCAGAAACCTACCCCTAGGGTTGCTAACTATAACTTCGTATTAACAGTTTCTTTTTGTAATAAATAAATAAATAGCTATTAAAACACTCGTACATATTATAAAACAAAGTCCTCCACCGCGTCTGTCTGTCTGTCTACCTGTCTGTTCACGATAAACTCAATAACTACTGAACGGATTGAAGCTTTTACCAACTC
Organism: Zygaena filipendulae; assembly: GCA_907165275.2. Classification (NCBI taxonomy): domain Eukaryota; kingdom Metazoa; phylum Arthropoda; class Insecta; order Lepidoptera; family Zygaenidae; genus Zygaena; species Zygaena filipendulae. Next base: position 616,731 of record OU015676.1, read on the forward strand.
AAATTAGAAAAATAAATGGATTTTTTTGAAATTTGTGAAATTTTGCAAACACGTCGACACCGGTTTTGAAAACATAGGGGAAAGGTTATTTGACTAATTTTTTTTTTAGTCCGTCTTGTAGATTAATAAAAAATTTCGGACACGTATTTTTTCTTTTTTTACGTAATCAAAAAAGAACAGCGATACATTGAGTTGAAATTTCGCGCGACGTCACTAACTAGTGCAGTTTGTATGGCGGTTTGTAGCGGTAAGTGACGTCACAAGCCCCCACCCTAAATTTTAATGCGCTTTATCTCTGTGTATTTTCATTTATTTTAAAAATAAAAAAAATACGCGTCTAGTGTTTTTTTAATTTTCTAATTGACGGACTAATTAGAATTTTTATTTTCAAAAGTTGTCAACATCCCTAATACGCTTGTGTGTCGTGACGTGCGCCGCTCGCCGCCATGTAGGGCCGGGAAACTATTTCACATTTTGTTTTTGACCAACGACAAGGTCGCCGCGAAACAATTTTCAAACTACATAATTATCACGGCTCTAATGACACACGTCATCATATAGTTTGTTTGTTTGTTTGTTTGTATACTTTATTGAGCATAAACAAAGTTTTTACAAGTTGATAAAATCAAAACAAATAGGTAATTTATGCTCAAAGGCGGACTTATCCCGCGAGGGGATTTCTTCCAGTCAACCTTTGAAAAATCGAATGGAATTGAAGAAAACATTGGCGGGAGAAGAGATAAATAGAAAGGAGGTTGACAAACATAAAAATAATGGTTCGATAGAATCAAGACGGGATAAAAAAGGAAAGGAAATAAAAGAAAAGTTGTAAAATAAATAGATAAGAAAAAATAAGGAAGGCATAATATATAACAATATAAATAAAATACAGTAATATATTAATACATAATAAACTACTGGGTACTTTCTGATAAGATAACATAATAATATATAAGAATATTTTATGATTAAAGAAACTCAACGCAGGCTGAGAAAATGCTTCTTCAACTTCACTTTGAAGGAAGACAGGGAATGGGGATAGGCAGTGAGTTCCAGAGCCTCGCAGCTAGTATATATATATACGCTATAGTCTTGATAATATATCTTCTATACTATGTATAATAAAATAGTAGAATCCGCGATTCTGTACATTGAATATTTTTACCTAAAATTGAGAGGGGTGATAAAAGAAGAGTGGCCATGTCCAAAAAAAATGTCTATCTGTCTATCTGTCTGTCTGTCTGTCTGTTCGCGATAATCTCCGCATCTACTGAACGGATTGTCATGCGGTTTTCACAGGTAGATTAAGCTTAGCCTGGAGCTACATATAGGTTTTGTTTCATTGAAATTGGATGTCGGGATAAAAAGTTGTTGTATAAAAATCTTTCGCGCGGGTGAAACCGCGGGGCACAGCTAGTAGTTTAAATAAGTGAAGTTAATAAGCTATGATAACCATAACCGAGTGGCACAATACTCGCCACTTGCCCAGAGGTTGGGAGTTCGATCCCAGGCTGTGCAAGATTTGAGTTTGGTTTGAAATTGCACACCATCTATCTTAATCTTAATATCACGTGTCACGTTGTTTGTCCGCGATGGACTCCGAAACTACTGAACGGATTTTGATAAAATTTTGTAACCATTTGTAATATGGTCCAACTTAAAAGATAGGATAGTTTTTATCCCGGAATTCCCGAGGGAACTCCAAAACTACCGCGGATGAAATCGCCGGGGACAGCTAGTCTAATATATATAAATCACGTGTCACGTTGTTTGTCGGCGATGGACTCCGAAACTACTGAACAGATTTTGATAAAATTTTGTATCCATTTGTAATATGGTCCAACTTAAAAGATAGGATAGTTTTTATCCCGGAATTCCCGAGGGAACTCCAAAACTACCGCGGATGAAATCGCCGGGGACAGCTAGTCTAATATATATAAATCACGTGTCACGTTGTTTGTCGGCGATGGACTCCGAAACTACTGAACAGATTTTAATAAAATTTTGTAACCATTTATAATAATTATGGTCCAACTTAAAAGATAGGATAGATTTTATCCCGGAATTCCCGCAGGAACTCCGGAATTAATGCGGGGAACTGCTTATCACCGTAAACTACAGCACTTTTTTCCGGAATTCCTGCGGGAACTCCGAAATTACCGCGGATGAAATCGCGGGGGACAGCTAGTAGTGCAAAATATTTCCCGGAGCTCTTTGATACGTCACATATTATCTTCTTGCCCACACAAAAAAAACCGCCACTGCAAAAAATATAGCACCATACAACCTTATGAAATTGGTTGCTATTAGTACCACTACCACAAATAAAAGTTGCTATTAGTACCACTGCCGATTTTTATTTCCTAGATCGTACTTACCGGTTAGAATGCAACAATATCTTTCCACTTTTAAAACTTTGATCTGAGACATCCAATGGGGAAGATCAGGGCCCTTATTCACTATGATCAAAACACGCCGCGCTAAGATAAGACGCCGCAAAAACTGTCTTTCCCTCGTAATCAAAGAAGAAAAAAAATACATTTACAACGCTTCTTATGGCATAAAGAATAATAATTTCTATTATCTTGACATCTAGTACGTTTGGAAATGCGTTTTTGGGACGCGCGTTATGGGCAAGGAATGTTGTTGATCAAAGTGAATCAGGGCCCTGACCGGCTGCAGTTGGGGTGGAGACGTGTCGCATGCGTCGCCACGCTATGTGATAGCGTGGCGACGCATGCGACGTGTAATGCGCTGTGGCGACGCATCGCTATGCGCAATGACTTTGCGATTAAAGTCACTAATGAAGAGAATTAGGTTGTCTCCATTTGATTTTTGTATTAAATTAATATAAATGCATAATATTTATATTAAACCTTTTTCTTAAAAAAATCTGAATTGTATATTTTTTTAAATGTGCTATAATAATTTCGAAAATAAATGACGAAATCGCCACCCCCTACTCCCGTCAGCAACCCTTATTTTTCCTCTGCGGATGGGGCTGAGATGGTGGTTACCTACCTCTGGCGGCAGCATCGGCGACAGGCTCTTGTTTTTGGAGAAGACGCTGTTCTGTCGGCTCGAGGGAGGCTCCGAGCGGCGGCGGCAAGCGCCCCGCAACCAGGCGCAGCAGCTGTTGGAAACACGGTCAGATATTCAGAGTCCATTGGTGTAGCGAGGGATTTTATTTAGGCGGCCGTCCAGCTGAACTAACCACAGTCATGTAATAGGAGATCATAGTTAATAACACTTAGAAATCTTTACTCTGTACCAACTGATAAATTAAATTGAAGTGTCTGTATGTAATTTCAAATTAACAGCTTTTCACTTAGTGCATATAATTTTGGAAACGGCCGGACCTATTTTAACGAGGCTCACTGGCAGCTGACGTTAAAAGGAGTACCTTACACGTCCAAAATTTTATGACGATCGATCGATTGAGCCGTTAAGGCGTGAAAGCGTAACAAACAAACAAACTGACTTTCCCATTTATAATTATTCGTTACGCACAAAAACATTCAGCAACGTTAGAATTTGAAGTTTTGTTGTATACATACATAATTATGATTTTTATTTACTTTAAGGCAATAAATGGTTCTATTCTAACGTAAAACGAGATTTAGATATTAAATACATAATTTATGTCGCTGTTTTAAAAATTTCATGCAAGTAGATATCACATTTAGGCCCTATGCACACCACGTTTTACGCGCGTTTTAGAGACGCGCGTCGACGGCGCGCTTTTATCCTACAAACTGCGTCTGACTTGCGTTCGTCACGGCGCGTTTAAAAAATGTGGTGTGTTTTAGGGAGCGTAACAAACGCGCATAACCCTGACTCCCTGTTCGCCTCAGGTAATCGAACCCCGTACAAACCGTACCAAGTTCGAGTATGGAGTGCTTCATGCTTAAAAATGCTTTAAGCGCGATGTAATATGTTTTAAATAAGCCCTCAACGACAATTCCTGCCGAGGGGGCTCTCAAAAATTTATTATAATCCGGAAACCGGATGCTGTTGTTGCATGTACTGTTACGTACCTACACTTAATTCTACATAGTAACTAATCTAGTAATAATACTGAAGTTAATACCTATGAGAATGTGAAGACTGTGGGGTATTCTGAATTATTTATCCGAAAAAATTGAGCAAATGCTTGCTTGTTCAATGTAATATAAGCGCCATCTGTTGGCTAATAGGAGAGAAATTAAAATTTTATAAGGATTATTTTTATGGACATCATTAAATAAAATATACATAATACATTTTAAGTAATTTACTTTGGAATTTTTTTGCTAAAAACGGGAAGCGATAAAGCCTACAGGCTTATACAAGCTACCCGCCATGTAAACTAATATATACCTACTTTAAAATTATTTTAGTTGATTGTTAGAAACTGTAGCTGTCAATATGTGCAAAATATAATCGAAGAACCGCCATGTTTCCGATGGCAATTGAAAAATAATGAATGGTAGCATCAAAAGTTACATAACAGTCTTACTTTTACGTGACCACGGGGGGGGATTGTGGGATGGGAAGGGGGCTACCTGCGCGGCGTCCGCTCGCTGACGATGCTGTCGCGGCGGGTCTTCACACGGCCGCAGCAGCCCGGCGGCGCCGCCTCCGGCCCGGCGTCGGCCCTGCGCGCTGCGCCTGCGCCTGCGACGTCGCTGACGCGCCTGCCGCGGCCGCACGGGCAGAGCGCGTCGCGCCACCTGCGCGGGCGCTTCGTCTCGCTCTCGAACTCTATTGTCGCTGCCTGACAAGGTGAAATGGGACGTTCGTCGGGAGGTTGTCGTTTTACTTCTACAACTTCCCACAGAGTCCAATTCAGGTTCAACTTCGAAGGGTTTCTACCAAAAGTTCCGTTAAAGCATCGATTCTCACTAATGCATTTCGATGTAAATAACTTCAGAAGAAGAAAATAAACATCTGAATTGGCTGTATGGACTAAGTTTTCTTTGCCTACACACAAAAAAAAATGTTGCTGCCTGACAACCAGTCATCATAATTTTTATTAGATACTAGTTCCTCTCCGCTATTTTACCCGCATTAATTTCGGAGTTCCCGCAGGATTTTCTGTATAAAAAGCACCTTAATATATCCTTTTCTGTGCAATGTGTATGCAAAATTTTATGATTTTTTTGATTGGGCCGTTAAGGCGTGAAAGCGTAACAAACAAACAAACAAATTGCTTTTATTGTAAGAATTTTTCAAAGGTATTTTTTGTGGCAAAGCCACATCTCTCTAAATCCTTCATCGAAATTAATGAATCAAATATTATTTTAAAGGGTATGTTCTCAGATATGGACGAAAAATAAACAATGAGCTTAAACTAGAAAACGTCGTGAGAAAATATAGCACAGTGTTAAGGCAATAAGTTAAATCGTTGACTACTTACTTTGACCGCTGCGCTCTCGACATCCTTCGCTTGTTCTTCAACGTCTTTCGCCTTCCTGCAGCAGTTGAGCTTGCTCATCGTTCCTCTCTTTCCCTCTTCAGCAGCTTTCATATCCGCTACCGGGTCCCGCTTTCTCGCTCCCTCGTCGGCCGGCTCTTCGTCGCGTTTGACGCAACATGCGCAGCATTTGGCTTTACATTTATTGATGATCCTCTGACATATGTTGGGCGGTTTCGTTTGGGGATCACCGGATGTCGTCTGTGTGCTTCTGTCTGGTGATTTGGGTGAGATACCGCGGTTCGACCGCGGCGGTGGCTTCGGCGTTGTGCTGGTGCTATGCGGGAATCTGGAGCATAAATAGAAAAGTCACTACATGGTATAAAACAAAGTCGCTTGCCGCTGTCCGTCTGTCCCTATGTATGGTTAGATTTTTAAAACTACGCAATGGATTTTGATGCAGTTTTTTTTATAGATAGAGTGATTCCCGAGGAAAACCACCGCGGGTGAAACCGCGGGGGGCAGCTAGTAAGCAATTTGATAGTCAGACGTTTTTACCCTAACCACCTTATTTATAGTCCTAAACTAAGCAAAGCCTGTACTGTGGGTACCAGATAGCTGATATATTGTCTTATGTATGTATTTTTGTTGTTGTAAATACACTTAGATATGATACACATTACACAACCGCTAATGTTCATCACTTATGTTTATCCTGATTCGAGGCTCGAACCCGCGACACCTGGCAGCAGTCGGCCACTACACCATTGGTGCTATGTAGAGAGAAGAGTACGTTTACCTAGTTGATTTTAAAGTTACATCACGACTAACCGCCGCCACAGATAATATAATACTATACTAGGCCGCACTCAGAGTCGACTTTAATGATTACTTAGTTAAGTATAGATTTTTAAAACAATACTGCCGCAATCAGACAAGTTTAATAAACTGGTTGGACCCGACTGGTTTGGGATTCTTTGAGAGTCTTCCACCGGGGGTGAGTCACGGCTATGAACTCCCAGAGGATTCCCGAAGGATTCCCGAAGGGTCCGAAACATATCAGTCCGCTCATGATTTTTTACCGCGAGTATAAGCCGCTAGTTATTAGTGTTAAGAGAACATTTATTTGTTAATTTTTCTTTATGTACTTAGGTATATGTTGTGTTAACCAGTGACCATAATGGGGAAGTTTAGACACCACGATGGAATTTTCATCACGACACTATACTTTTAAAATATTAGTAAAATATCACATTATTTTTCACTATCATTTTATTCTTACAAACACAGACGTACGATAAAATCCAAGACAAATGTATTTATAGGTAAATATGTACAATATAATATTTTTGCCTGAAATCGTTATAATATTATCTTTGCCTGAAACATCTCTTTCGCACCCGGCACCGCTCACAAAAAAGACATTTTAATTATTATTTTAAACGCAATCTTTCAATACTGTGCGACTTTAATAGGCACCTTAAATAAGCTACTTCATAGCCGTAATTAAGCCATTACAAAGTACACTACACACGCTAAGTAAATCCAGATTGTACCGCAAACAATGTTAAAAAAGTTCCCCCCAGCTTGACCAATAGAAAACTCATAAGGGTTTTTTCCACAACCATTTAGCGTTGGAAAACACCCTTACACGACCTCTTTAAGCAATTGATTCTTTCATTAACTCGATCAAGCAAGACGAAACAACCAGCTAAGCGCGTGCCGGATCACGCACATTGGTTCCGTAGATTTCAAATACTTACTTCCTTACTAATATTATAAACGCGAAAGTTGGATGTACCTATACGGATGTATGGATGTTTGTTACTTTTTCATGCAAAATCTACTGAATGGATTTTAATGATAGGTACTTTACAACGTTTACAATAATATAGCTTATACATCAGAATAACACATAGGGTACTTTTAACTCGGAATTCACGCGGGATCTCCGAAAATAACGCGGGTGATACCGCGAGGAAGAGCGTAGTTAGTATTTAGTACCTATATTCAATATTTCTTAAAATTACGTATCGAACACATCATTATAATTTTTTATTGCTCACTAACCGCCGCACTCAAAGACGACTTTAATGATTACTTAGTTAAGTATAGATTTTTAAAACAAAACTGCCGCAATCAGTCAATTTTAATAAATTAATGTTAATTGGCATTTAACTAATTAAGTTACATCTCATTAAATTATTATTATTATTTATTAATTATTTTTGAAACCAAAAGTGTATCTCAGCTCTTTTAAACAAGTACCTGGGTCTTATTAAAAAAACTAGTATGTTAATTTAATAATTTTTTTGATAGCAAACTGATCCCCGTCTTGATCCAATATTATTTTTTTATCTCCTTATCAACATCTATCAGTCGTTAATATCAATGACTGATGACGATGAATTAATTTTCGTGGAAAGCCTTCGTGGAAAATGGACACAGCACTCCAACTTCCATGTTTTCTTCTGTCGTTTTCGTATAGAACCCTAAAACCAGGTGAGTGTAGGCTGTAGGTAGGTTACTGGGTTATGTGGTAGTGGTTTTTGGGTTGGTACCGCTATTGGCCCTGAGCGGGTCTCGGCCGGGTCAGTACTAGAGTTAAAGGACCGAAGGAAGGCTAACCATGTTTGTATGAATTCACCCGTGTTAATATGAATTTTTCCTTTTTTGCACCCCCGAAAACGTGTGTGCAAAATTTTATAATGATCGGATGAGTGGTTAAGGCGTGTACCTAAGTATAACAAACACACACATAAACTTATTTTAAGATTTTAAGTCTGGGACTCGAAACATAAAGGTTTTTCTAAGGTCAGGATTGAACCCGCGACAATTGGCTAAGGGATCGCAGGTACCTACCTCAGTTTATGTGAATATGTATATAAAAGTAAATAATACATACTTAATGTATATAATACATACCCTTGATCATTGTCGTAGCGCTTAGGTAGCAGTTCATTGGGCAAAATGTACACCGTTCTATTATGAATCATAATTCAACTGGTGATATTATAATATAACCAAATATAATATCATAATCACATTATTTTAAACCTTTGCAATTAAATGCTATGCGAATGCAAGCTCTTTTATGAATTTATAAAAAAAACTTGCGACTAAACACATGGGTTTTTTTTCTTTTGCGTTTTAAAACAAAAACCCAACGCAGTTTGTCGATGGAACTCGACTTCCCGCCATGTTCGAATGTTGCTATATATCAGACCGGAAACTCCCCGCGCGGGCGGGGCGGTCCGGGCTCTAGGGCGGACTGGCTAGTATTGCCATTTGCCAAGTCTACTTTCTAGCTGTGGCGAGTCGCGTGCGATAAGGGCCCCAATAACGAAAGGTACGAGTACTTATTCACACGCTATGCAAGACGTCTTGTGACGTCATTTACCTAATTTAATCATAATTTTTGTGTACTTTATACAAGGTATACTATATTCTGAGCAATGTGTATCGCGTATTATTAGTCCGATTCAGGTCAAGATTTACAGATATAACTTCAGAATTTATATTTGTAAAAAAAGTAACAAATTCGATTCTCATCTTGCGTTTTGAACGTCGAAGTTTGCTTAGAATACTAACGGCCGTACTCAGAGTCGAGTAGCATTTTGTGTTTAAAATCTTTACTTAAAATTAAGTAACCATTAAAAAGACTGAGTGCGGCCGTGAGTATACTTTACTCTGTAATCTGCCACTAAAATATCATCTAAAAAGGTCGACTAGTAAAGAATGCCTTAGGCATTGAGTCCGCGTTTTATACAATAAAGTGCAATAAAGTTTAAATAAATTATCTTCAATTTAGACAAATAAAAATATTTATTTACTTATTTATTCATATAAAAAACTCTATTGCACAATAAACAATTCGATTAAAAATTCAGCTTTCACTATTAGTAATTTTTTTGGTACAGTCAAATTTTTGTTGCAGGTATATGTAAATATATTATAATAGTAAGTATATTAAATAGTCCGTTGAAAGTAACGGAAGTGACGACCACAGCTAACGAAACCATTCGAATGCGGCGGGTCCAAATTTCAAATTCTCGTCACGGGAGCAGGTACATAACTTCTGAACTGCCTAGGTACATGTAACTACAATTTACCACCAAGATATTAAAGATCCCTTTGTAAGCAATAAATACTTGAATACTTACTTGAAAGACGTTTTCACTACCGCGGTTCCGTATATCTAGACCTTTTGCAACTCAGACATTTTGCTTAGGCTTGTGCTTAGGTTAAGTACATAGAATTGTTTTTTAATGTCATAGGGGGCGAACGGGCAAGTAGTACACCTGATGGTAAGTGATTACCGCCGCCCATGGACGTCTGCAACACCAGAAGGTATGCAGGTGCGTTGCCGACCTGGAATGGGAAGTTCTACAATCCAAGCTATACGTATATCTAAACCCATAAGTACGTTCTAGCTTTTTGCACTTAGCTGTAGGTACCTTGAGTTTCACAGGTGGGAAAATGCCCAGGTTCCTTCGGTAACTCATGGTTGTGCCGGGATAAAATTTAAGTTTGCTTATGTACCTATATGTCAACCTGAGACATCACGCGTTTATGAGTATGGAGTTACAACATAGTAACCAACATCTTTATTACATTCAAACGTATGAAATTTTGTCACTAGGAAGTAGTTGAAGTGAAGTTACAAAACCGCGATCATAATTACTGAATTATATTTTAAAACAGGACCTGTCGTGACTCTTGTCTCTTCTTTCCTCCAATAAATGAGATAGAGATAGATCTATACTCATTACTCACTCGTTCGGTCTCAATCGCTAACCGAAGTAAGAATCGTTCAATGCTTTTCGCATGCATGTTTATCGGAACGATATTATCGTGTCGAAGAATCGTATTGGGCAAAACCTCTGGCTCACGCCATAACAGCCTATAAAAAGCACGTTTAATTAATTGCTATGTTTAACGAAACAAACTGGCATGAAAATAGTTCATGACCTTAAGCTCAAATAAATCTATAATTGCCCCAATCTACATTTCATCTTAACTATGTATATTATAAAGAGGAAAATTTTGTTAAGTATCTACCTATATGTATTTAATCCAAAACTGTCAAATTTCGTCCAAATTCGTTTGATTGGGTAACAAACATTCAAAGTTCAAACATATTGACAACGCCGATGGCGTATAGAAGTAAACGTATAGCATCTAGGTCAGTACCGCAGGTTCGATTCCCGAATCAGATTAAACATTTAGGTAGGTACTAGGTACCTATGTAGTGAATATTGAAAAATATCAATTGGTGTTGTGTGTTAAGTTTGTAAAAAGGTATGTATTGATAACAGCAAAAAGTAGTAAAGTATTATAAGATCAGTTGTCTTCTACCCATATTAATACAAGTTATGCTTATTAGGTACCAGATGGCACTGTGTGATAATGTCCAGGCAATTATTATTACTAAGCATCTTCACTGACTTTCATAATTTTGTAATATTATATGTATATATAACGTTAGATAACGCCCCAAAAGTAGACGAAAACAAAGAAACGCCATCTCTTGAGAGAAAAAGGAATATTATGTGGTGAATTTATGTTTTTGTAACGACTGACAGTTTGATTGACTGACGTATCTATTAATATGCCTTCAATTGAAAGCATTTTATCATAAAAATCCGTCTCGACCTGAAATTGAAACTGGGACTTTACGGCAGAAGCGCGGGCGCGGTGATCACTAGAGCTTTTCCGGTCACTGGTCAGTCGAGTGTACGATTAATACGAGACAGCTATTCGTCAACAGATGGCGTTAAAGGTTAAATCAATTGCACTGTCATTAATAACACCGCACCATTTAAATTAATAATTAATACAATTTTTTTTTAAACCACTGATTTAATTAACTAAGTCAGCGGCACATCCAACACCTATGGTACAAGGACATCTACTGTTTTAGGTATCTAATTGTCTATGGGGCACATTCTATACATATATTATCTGTGCCTGCATCCATGTTCGATTTCTCTCAAAAACTCCTCGTATCATCAGGATGAAACGACAAGTATTAATAGTATATTTCATTATAAGTGCGGAAAGCCTGTCATTGCAAAGAGTTCCGACAAATGTCTACCCGAGCCGAGGCGCAGCCGAAGGTGAGGGTTGACAGTCGGAACTAGTTGCAATGAGGTTCCGCACGTGTACTGAACAACTATTTTTAATACAGTTACGAAAAAATTAAGCAATTTAATAAAATATCAAAAACACAACAAACTCAACTAAGTTCCAACTGTGATCAAGAGATGGCGCTAGTCGTATTAGTAATGCGAAACCTACGTTTCGCAATGCAAAGTGTGTCAAAGTCGTGTCGCCATTTTTGACAGTTGGCAAAGAGAACGCACGAGTTCGGGAAAGGTAAACAAAAAGCTCGAGTATGTAATAGCCCACATCCCGAACGCTAAACGTCCCTGCAATACGCCACTTTTTGAGCAACTGTATTAAAAAAGTATAATGTTATACTTTTTTTGTTACGCTTTCACGGCTTATCTACTGAACCGATCATCACACAATTTTTCAAACACGTTGTCAGGGGGAAACTAAGGCAAAGGACATCAGGTACTTTTTATCCCGGAATTCCCGAGGGAATTAGCTAAGTACCCGATGAAAATATAAATTAATTCAATGCCACATACCATTAGCCTCATTGTACATAGCTAAAGGGACGAAAACCGGGACAAAGGCCGTATGAGACAACTCCATAGGTAAATGAGGCTTTTTGGAGTTTATACGATGGGGACGTTCGCTTCGTCTAGGCAGGGAAATAAATCTTTAAATAATACTTATTTTAATTATGTAACCAATACATAATTATATAGAAACTTCCTCAGTTCCTCACTGACTCATTTTAGCATTTATTTCAAACAATCCCATACTCACTTCAGAGTGTTATACCTATATTCCACTAGTTTTATGAAATCTTGTAATTTTTCGACATTTTACAAAATTTTTATATAGTTACTAATCTTTTGTAATTCATAGTTTTGAATGATATTAGATAGGTAACTACCATATACATATCTATATAGAAAACCGATGAGAAATGAATTGACTGATTTAAAAATTAGATTATTTTTAAGTACGCCATGCGAAATATCGTTTAATTTTAAAATTATAATAAGTACCTAACCTTAAAAAAAACCATAGATAATATTGTGTGCGTCGACTATTATACCTAGATGGTTTTCTTACGCAACGGAAATTAAAGCCTTCGAGTGGATTATACAGGGTGCTAATGCCCGGTAAATGGTGGCGGACAAAGCCCCTAACGCGCCCTATTACAGGCTACAAGCCGAGTTATCGACGAACATAATGACTCAACGTTATGAGTAAAAACGATATGAGCAAGTACAGATTCTAGGGAAAAAGTTAAAGTAATTGAAAAGTTAAAAAGGATTTTTTTTAATATAATGAGGTGGTTTCGGTATTCTCGCGGGAATTCCGGGTTACAATATAGCCTATGTTACTCAGGGATAATGTAGCATTCTAATGGTAAAAGAAATTTTGAAATCGACATAGAATCGAACATAGAACCTCCTTTTTGGAAGTCGGTTAAAAATGAATCCCATTTCCCTTGGTCACGGCATCACGCGTGAACGGCTGGATCCATTTCGATAATTCTTTTTATTGTATTCGTCATTGTAAGGAGAAGAAGAATAAAAGAAGTTTGGAGTTACTGCGGGACTTCCGAAACTCACGCAGGTGAACAGCTAGTCAGGTTACAGGTTAATAAATTAGATATAATATTTTAATCGTTACGTAACTATGTCGTTGTTAACGATGCATATCGTCCGGAAGTTACCTGATAATTAAATTATATCTTTCTTGGATTTCCATGCGACATTGTTTTTTTTTTAATTTGGAAAGTTAAAGTTAAATTTATGCGCAATTGAAATGATAAAATTGTACTTAATATGAGTCAAATTGCGTGACGCATTATCTAAGTACGTCTGGTATGATGTAAATTGTAGGTTGAGTAAAGGCATTTATTAGTCAAACAGCATTAAACATTAAAAATATATATTTACATAAATTAAAACCTTAATGAACAAAATTAGTTAACGACCGCAGTCAGAGTCGCTTTAATGATTACTTAATTTTAAGTAAAGATTTTTAAAACAAAATTGCCGCACTCAGAGAAGCTCGTTAAATTAATGTTAATTGGCATTTGACTAATTAAGTTAAATTTAGTTAAATTCCAATTAATATTACTTAATTTTATGAAAGTATCTGATTACGGCAATCTTGTTTTAAAAGTCTTTACTTAAAATTAAGTAATCATCAAAACGACTCTGAGTGCGGCCGTAAGTGTTGGTACTAATCCTAAGTAATTGGACGACTGAGACGCCATGAATTTTTTGCAATAGGTACTAATAATATACTATACTAGCTGTTCCCCGCGGTATTACCCGCGTTAATTTCAGAGATCCCACGGGAACTCTAGGATAAACAGTACCCTATGTGTTAGTCTGATGTATAAGCTATATTATCGTAAAGTTTCATTAAAATTCATTCAATAGTCTTTGGGTGAAAGAGTAACAAACATACTTGTTTGTTGTTGTTTGTAACAAATAAACTCAAAAACCATTGGACCGATGTCATAAATTCTTTCATTTATAGGAAGCTACGGTACTATCCTCAGTGAAATAGGGTAATTTTATCCTGGAGTTTCTACGGGAAAACCAAAATTAGCGCGAAAACTGCGGGGAGCAGCTAGACCTTGAGGATAAATGCCAATGTGATTGTCTGTTTGTTACGCTCTCACGTCTTAAATAGGTACTCAACATATTATCGGTTTAACCCCTATAAACGTTTGGACAAGTACGGGCTTTTATCGGGTTTAAACCCAACAACCGGCTTAAATCGGGTCGATTTTCCATCTAAATATTATGAGGGGTATAAAATCAAAGGCAGCTAGCTAGTTGCATGTTTTTTCAAAGGACTATTACATATTAATGCTATTAAATTCATCTCATGATTTTATCTACGGATTCCGCTTACTACTTGTTATCAAACGCAGCTGATAGTCATAAAAAACAATAATTGAAAACTAGGATTGGAATCAAAATCAGCTAAAACGTTCCCATGTCAACATCAAAGTTGTAGCTAGATAAAAGTTTTTTTTTCTTTCTGTGAAAATTTCAAGATTGTGCACATTGATTTTATAACCTTCATATATTGGCGACAGCAACAGAAGAGGTGACTGACCAAATACATATAGTGCCCAACCGAACACCGGTAGCAATAAGCAAAGTTTTAGCAAAAAAAAAATCAAACCGACTTCAAGAGTTCCGTTGTGCGTCTCCAAAACTTATCATCAGCAGGGCAATTTTGTAACTTTTATTGCTATCATATTTCAGTTTCAATCAGAAAAATAGTGATTTTGTGATTAATTTATCATGTTCAGACAGCTTCTACTTTTAAAGTATATATTTATTTTGGTTGGTTGCTAGATATTGTAGATGAAAAACGTGCATATTGTAATCGCAAAACCGCCACGTTTTTGATTGCAAACGAAAAATGTTAGAAATAAAAGTTACATAATAGCTCTTCAGATCTATTTGAAATTTAAATGGGATGGAATAAACCCCTTTCGAACAAAAAAGAATTTTACAAATCCGTCTAAATATATTTGACGGAATTATGCCCGAACATACAAAAAAAAAATATCCTAACAATTATAAATATAAGCAAGTGAGTTTTTTAGTTTGTTTATTTGTTACGCTTTCACGCCTCATCGGGTCAACTGATCATCATGAAATTTTTTGTACACGTTGTCAGGTAGTAATTAGGTACAGGGGACAAAGGGTACTTTTTGTCCCGGAATTTCCCGCGGGAACTCCGAGCTTAACGCGGGTGAAAGCACGTGGAACAGCTAGTATACATATATAAACATTCGAATTGATAACCTCCTCCTTTTTGAAGTCGGTTAAATATGCTGATGACCCATTTTCGTTGGGGAACTTTTCAGTTGCGAACTCTACCGAACATGTCCCTATTTTTCTATCAGGCTTTGAAAAAATAGTACACACAAAATAATTATTCACAAAATAAATCTTTTCCGAGTCGTTGTTAAAAAGAAAGCGAATTCATATGATTTGTAACCACAACGCTTATCTCTAATCTCGATATTACTGACACAACGTGAACAATAGTCGTTGCAACCGCATCGTTGTCGTTGTGTATCGTTACGCCTCGAGTTTGCGGCGGTAGGCAGAAGTGAAAACGGGTTTTGAAAATCTCACAATTTACTTTCTCGCCGAGTCAATCTTGTTGTTGGTTTTCCCGCGGTTTCACCCCCGTTAATTTCAGAGTTCCCGCGGGGATTCCGGGATAAAAGTACCCTATGTGTTAATCTGATGTATAAGCTATATTATTGTAAAGTTTCATTTAAATCCATCCAGTAGTTTTTGCGTGAAAGAGTAACAAACATCCATCCATACTCACAAACTTTCGCGTTTATAAAACTTGAAGGAAGGTAGGTACTGGCTGGCTACTGTAATTTTAAAAAAGTTTGTTGCACTTCTTCTTCATTCAGGTCACTAGGAAGCTGAGATGAGCCTTGGTGGGTTTTGTCCTCATGGCTATAACTTTGAATAAATATATTCAACTTTGAGTCAGACTTTAAGTATCTACCTAAATAAAGTTTTTAATGAGCGGAAATGCGACAGATATGCTCCCTGACACTCACTCAAGCCGTCAAGGTAAAGTTAAGTGACGTTACGTGTTACGCGGCGTCGGAATATTTAAAAGGTTTTCTTAAATATAGACTAAGTATGTACGTATAGTCAAATCGACATACGATTACAGTAGCCTAACTGGTTCGAGCCACGTTTTATCTTAGAAATGTTTGTTGGAATTTGCAATGAATTGTCAAAAATTTTAAGTATTTATAATATTTGTAGGTATTTTGTAAAAGTAATTTTTTTTTCGAGTTTCCATGTCGCTGGATTTTTTTTATAACTCGTCCTTTTTCATGATATCGAGACCAAAAATGTGTTATGATGAATGAGCTAAGTGATGCAAAAACAAAATTTTCAACAACACTCACCCGCCATTGCTGTGCACGGAGTTGTCAGATACACTGCCGTCGGTTTTCTTCGACGGCGCCATCTTCTTCCCACCCGCCATTTTGTCCAAAGCAGGCGTAGACACGTTGGAGCTTTGCACCTCAACTTCTGGTTCCCCTTTCACTAATGTTTCCGTCATTTTCTCTATTTCTTTCTTGTTGATTCCATTAGTCTTCTTTTCGCTGACAACCATAACTATTGGATCTATAGTTTTGATATCCGCTATCTTATTGTTGTGAGAATCTTCTTTAACTTTTTCGTTAACCCCTTTAGGTTCTTCAACGGGTGTTATAATACTGTCGATTACTTTCGTGACTTCTTTACGAATTTCAGCTGGCGGTTTTTCACTCTGCTTAACAATTTGTTCCTTTAGCTGTGTTAATTTGCTAGCAGCGTCATCTTTCGATTTCTCCACATCATTTTTAGTTTTATCGGCCAAATTTTTGAATGTATTTTTAAGTTCTTTGTTTTCTTTTTTGGCTGCTAAAATGTTAGCTGGAGATATTTCTGGTGATCTCATAATGTCGTCAATCTTTTGCTTAGCTCTTTCGACTTGAGGATTGTTGTACGGTGGTTGCAAAGGTTTCAGTTTGATATTGTCTTCGATGAAAATTGTCTTATGTTCAAGTGGCTTACCATGTTTTGACGTTTTATCATCTTCTACATTAATATGATCAGTATCTTCTTTTTTATCCGTCGTTTGATTAACCTCTTTGCTAAGTATAATGTTCGTGTTTTCAGTTTTTGCTGGTTTATCGTGTACTTTCTTTTCTTTTGCTTCATCTTTATTTTTGTCGGCTTTTTCAGTTTTCTTATCATTTGTAGAGTTATCAAGTTCTTCTTTTGGTGCCAAAGAATCTTTAGAGCTGAGTCGTTCAAAAACGCCCCTCTCTCTGGCCTTTTCGAATGCAGCTGGTAGTTGATTGGTTACTTTGGTTACAACTTCTAAAGGCTGGGCAGTAATAGCAGCTGTGGTCATCGATATAATATTCTTCTTAGTAAGTATCACTAGTTCTCCTTTGTCGTTAGACACTTTGTCATATTGAGTTTCACTATCTTGTGTTGTAACTTCAACTTTTTCAGGAGCCGTTTCAGCAGTTTTAGCTTTTTGTTCTTTTTTCGGTTCTTTTTTCACTGGAGTTTTCTCTTCTAGATTTTGGTTATTTTTTTCTCCGCTTTTATTCGTACCGATTTCATTAATTTTATTTGATGAATTTGTTTTTTCTTTAAGATTAGTTTTACTGTCCCTTTTCTTTAATAAAGGTGGTTTTTCAATCAAACTCTTACTGCTTGGAGTTCTAGCTAAACTTTTAACACTATTTGTCCTACTAATTGGTTTCTTAGGCTCAGTTCTGTTAACAATTGGTGGTTTTTGAGTTGTTCTTGTGCTCTGAGAACGAGTTACAGGCTTATTATCAGGCTTGGTGGTTCTGCTAGTAGTAGTCGTAGGTTTGGAAATAGGTTTTCGTTTTTCAGGGCTTGGATCCCTACTGACATTTTTGCTAGGCGGCCTAGAATTTGTTCTAGAGGTAGCAGGTGTGTTGCCAGCTGTTTTAATAGGTTTCTTTGCATTTGTCAATGGTTTCGCTGGCACTCTGGCAGTTTTAGGTTTTTGATCTTCTATAGGACTTTTACTTGGGGTTCCAACTATTGGTGAAAGACGTTTCGTACTCAGAGTTCTATTTACAGGAGGTGGTCCACCTCTTCCAGGAGATATTGGAGGCTTGCCACGTATATGAGCCGGAGATATAGTCAAGTTCTGTGTGCTTCTAGAAGCTCTTTTGTCATGGGCTGTACTTCCAACCTTAATTATTTCATGTATACTACTAACGCTGTTTGAAATGAACCTCTGGTTATTCAAGCTGCTTTCAGATGGTTTTCTATAATGATAAACGCTTCGTTTAGTCGTTCTTCTGGGTGGAGAGACCGAATTTTGCCTTTTAGGTATTTTCGAATGTGTAGGGGAGCCAGTACTGGATTGTGGCTGTGATTTGGATACAGACCTAACTCTGGATTTGTGCACGGTTGGTTTTGAGAACCCATCGTTCTTATTAATAAACTCTTTGCTGCGAGATTTCGCATCCTCTTTATTTAGAGCTGAAGCTTTATTTACGCCTGGAGAATTCGACCTTGATCTTAGCTTGATTTTACCAGGTGAGTTACTTCTAGACGTTGTTCTTGAACCAACCACGCTCCTCACTCCGTCACTCTTAGAAGTCTTCTCTAAAAGTCCCATTTCTATTAACAAAGCTTCTTCTTCTTCTTTTTTTAGCCTCTCTGCTTCTGCTTCGTTCTTTTCTCTGTTTATCTCGCTTATTTCTCTTATGTCTTCTATATTTTCTTTGATGAAGTTTCTAGGTGAGTGTGGGCCGCTTATTAAATGTATTGATGGAGGAAGTACGGCCGTTTCAGCCATGTTGTCTATTTTTGAGAGGGAGCAAGTCCGTCTTCTGACGGGTGAGGTAGATCTGGAATTGGCAGCTGACGCTTTCGGAGTGGAGTGCCTCGACGTCTCTTCTCTGAAACCGCGACCTGGAATAAAAGAAATATACACATAAGTCAAGTAGTTCTTACAGTAAAAACAACAAAAGCAAAAATACGTATGTTTTTCTTATTTGACAGCACCGTTTATTAAGTGTCAACCGGATGGTGACGCGGGTTTAATCTTCGGTTTATTTTGGGCTATCCTGATGTATCTATCGTATTTCATGATCATCGGTTGAGCAATTAAGGCGTTAACAGGTAACAGTCATACAGACTGACAGACAGACAAAAAGTTCCTTTGCACTTACAAAAGCGTATATGTCAATGAAATTATCTAAACTTTTTTGTTTGTTTGTTACGATTTCATTTACAAACTATAGACCGATTTCAAAAACTCTTTCACCATTCTAATGCTGCATTATCCCTGAGTAACAAAGTTTACATTGTGACCCGGAATTCCTGCGGGAATTCCGAAATTACCGCGATTGAAACAGGGGAACAGCTAGGTAGTGTATAATTTACCTTTGAAAGGCGAAACCCTGCCGGTCCTGACGTCCACAGGCAATGACCTTGGGCTGTTCAGCCTGGAGGTGGCAGCTATCACCCTTTCCGCGAGGATGGCAAAAGAGGACTCCTTCTTCTTTTTAGCTGGCAGCGTCACGCTGAGGATAAAAAATAGGATGATATTATTGACCATTTCCTCATGTGACACGTCATGTGTATTGTGTTTGGATTTAAACTTCTCTGCAGGCGGCAGAATTGGGAGTAAAATTAACTAGGTAGGTACCCTACTAATCTCTACTAATAATCTAATGCGCTTTCACGACTTGACGGAAACGGCTCAACCAATCATCATGAAATTTTGTACAAACGTTGTCTATATCTATACTAATATTATAAAGAGGAAATAATTTGATTGATTTATTATTTATTCTTTAATTAAAATAATAGTTTAGTTAATTAATTAATTAATTAATTTAATAGTTTAGTGCGAGAAAATATCTATCGAAATTCGTATGAAATCTAGTCCTGCAGAGGATTAATTAAAAAACTCATAATCATCCTGACACCATAAAGAAGATACGATGGATGGAATATGACTTGCATGTTTCGAACAAATGAAGTCAATTACGGAAATTCCACGGCAGAAACCCGCAGGTTTCATTGTAATCTATTGTGTAAGGTAATTAACACCTATTTCAGTAATGAACGATTAGGAAAATGGGAATTATGGTTCATGAAATGTTCTACTTCGCTTCATAATCCATTTATGTGGGCACACAAAAACTAGGAGTTTTGAAGTTGAAACTTTGAAAAAGCTTGGTTTGAGAAAAAGCATTTTAAAAGTTTGTGTGAAATAAAAAAACACAGATCTACTTGCTTGTTGTATAGATTTTTATTTATTATTGTATTATTGATTGATTAAATGAAATTAAAAAAGAATACTAGCTGTTTCCCGCGGTTTCACGTGCGGAAATTTCGGAGATTCCGCAAAAATTCCGGGATACAAAGTAGGTACCTACCCTATGTCCTTTTCTGTACCCCTGAAATTTTCACGGGATTTCACCGGCGCTAATTTCGGAGTTCTCGCGAGAATTCCGGGATAAAAAGTATCCCTATGTCCTTCTCTGTACCTTTGACAACGTGTGTACAAAATTTCTTTCAAATCCGTTCAGCCGTTTTTGCGTGATTGAGTAACAAACATCCAAACATCCACACTTTCACATTTATAATATTAGTAGGATTAATTGTCAAAAGTGCTCAATATTGGTCATAGGTTACACCGGTGACTAAATTGCAACCTTAGTTTGAACCCTGACTCAACTCAAGTCATCATAACTCACAAGTCCACAACGCACCCCTGTAAGGTCAACAAACAAAATGTATATAATACTTTGAGTAATTATTATACACGATTACTAAGCTCCTTATTGTGTTTTAACATGAAAAAAGTGACCTCAAAGTTCAAACAGCTTTTAGTTATCTCGGGTTTAGAAGGTTTGAGAAACGAAGTTTCTTGTGTTATGTGATTTCATTTGCAATTATATAAAATAGCTGACTCGTGCCAAAAGATATAAGAGAGATATGATCTTGAAACAAAAAACATCTTTGATAAATAATAATTTGGTTAATACTTTACTGAAAACCAAAATTACTAGAAATAACTAAAACGTGTTGCCGATGGAATGCTGAAATTCGCTTCAGTCAAATCTCTCTTCAACAACTAGTTGTAAAAACAAAAAAAGAACTTAATCCTAATGATGTGTTTGTTTGTTACGCTTTCAAGTCTTAGCTACTCAACCGATCATCACCAAATTTTTAATATACGGTCTACGTTGTCTTGTCTGTTGTTCGTTATTCGCGCAGAAAGTAAAAAACACCGCGAGCGAAACCGCGGGGAACAGTTAGTCATCTATATTCTATATATGTATATTAGGTACAATCGTTGGTGTGTCGCGTTTGTTTTAATTTTTAACAAAATCTAACGCTTTAAAATTATTTTTTAACTATAGTTTGGTACCTTCGTCCAATGTACGCTAGCCTTCGCCGCCGAGATTTTAGGGAGTAGAAGGTGGATCACAGGATGGGGATGGTACAAAAAATCCCAAGGGTCGAAGTACCTACCGAGCCTTTATACTATACTTACCCATTAGTTAAGATAAGAGATTGGTACCTCTTTACCGGCGACCGGTTTTTTTGTTTTTTATTTAGAGTCCGGTGTTAAGAATAATACATTTTTGCCAGAACTGACGAAAAATTGAACGAATGAATATGAAAATGAAAATTAATATGAAAAGATACGATGTTTAATTATTTTTTTTTCATATGGCTACATCTGTTTATCATTTCGTTTATATTTACAGCTCTCTATCACCTTAAGGTTGCCTTGAAACGATTGCCTCTAGCAATAAGGCCGTCTTTTGCTCTGTATTTACTTTTTATCTGTCTTAGTTTTTATTTTCTCTTCTGGGGCAATAAAGCATATTTGATTTGATTTGATATCATGTCGATAAACGTTTATCGAGACGACAAATTCTGTCGAACGTGGTTCACATGTTAGGAAAAACGATAAAATTTGACAGATCGACAAATTTTATCATATCGTTCGATAAACATACCGTGTCGCGCATCTTAGCTCTAGGGGTTTGTGTATGACATACTCCATCCAAGGGTCCCCTAATCAGCCTCCACTGCCGCGATGACAGTAATTATTTGTGCACGTAATACTTACGGCGTTACGCGGCGTATCGTTACTTTCGCTCGTTGCGCGCTGCTTCCCCCCGTTTCGGCGTTACAAGTTGCAAGAGGCAGCGGGAGCGACAAGCGGAAAATGATACGCCTACGCACCAATGATACGATATACCAATGATAAGATATACCAATGATAAGGCCCAAGCACCGCAAAATATTATCTCTAGCGTGAAAAAAATGAACAGCTAGTAGAAAATGGCGAATTAAATTTAAAAAAATAATTTGAGATAAACAACAGTGATACAATGACGTAATATAATAAAATAGGACAGTATAAATGTGACGACTCGAATCTAAACTAGAAGTTCACTCGCATAAGTGCAAGAAAAATTAAGGTTCGAGATGCCTTCGAAACTAACGACCTTGCCGTGGCTCTGAAATTAATCGGCTGCAACTCTACGACTGAGGAGTCAAATCATCACATAAATATCCCCTGACGTAGGTTTTTAAAAGGTCACATTAAAATACACTATCAGAAACACGATGAAAGTATGATATTACAGCAACCTAAAAATAATTTAATAAAATCAAAAACCCGCCAATCGCTTGTGTCTGTACCACTCGCCAGTTTATACGTACAACAGTTTAAACATAGAGAAGTAAGTTAATAACAGAGAACACCCTTTATTACGAGTTCAATGACCTTCGCCGTCGAGTGTTACTTGCCTAGCACTTGCCGTGGCTCTGCTCGCCTCGTGTTCGAAAGCGCTTAAAGTAAGTAGGTACCTACTTGAAGGCTTTGTTTGAAATTATTATAATTTCCCTTTCTGTCAACAATAGTGTTACGATGAAACAATTGTAACGTAACAAATTATACTGAAACTAAAATCAGACAGCGTTGTGGTTAATGAGTCTGACTGCTATGCTATGCCAGTTATCGTGGGTTCGATTCCCGCTTGAGAGTAATATTTGATTGATGGACTTCGGTTGGACAAACACTGACTCTGGGTGTTTAGTTAGTTATATTGTGTATTTATTTACACCAAAAAAAGTACATCCTTACTACATAAATGCGAAAGTGAGTTTGTTTGTTTGTTAGTTACGCTTTCACGTCTCAACGGCTTAACAGATCATCATAAACTTTTGCATACGCGTTATCAGGGATACACAGAGAAGGACATAGGCTACTTTTTATCCTGAAATTCCCGCGGAAACTCCGAAATTAACGCGAGTGAAACCGTGGGGTACAGATAGTAAGTACTAATTGTTCCTCGCCGATTTCGCCTGCGTTAATTTTGGAGTTCCCGCGGGATTTCTATGATAAAAGTACCCTTTGCCACTCAAGAACACTGTTAGCTTCCTATAAGTGAACGATTTTATAAAATCGGTATGTAGATATAGTATTATAGTTTTTGAGATTACCATTAAAAATAAACATAAAAAAATATTCAAATATTTTCTCTTTATAATATTACTAGCTGTCCCCCGCGATTTCATCCACGGTAATTTCAGAGTTCCCGCGGGAATTCCGGGATAAAAACTATCCTATCTTTTAAGTTGGACCATACTATAAATGGTTACAAAATTTTATCAAAATCCGTTCAGTAGTTTCGGAGTCCATCGCGGACAAACAACGTGACACGTGATTTATATACCTATATTAAGATTAAAGATAGATCTGATGGAAATGGGTAATTATAAATAGTTATCACGGTATTTTTAACAGATTCTAAGCTTTCTTGCATGCAAATTGTTTAAAATTCCCCCATTAATATGCAAATTAACTCGTCTGTACATTACAGACATTATAACTCATAACATTTACTTTGCAAAGGTTGGCTGACGTCTATTAAAAGTATGATATAGCCAAGCGGAGGAATTGCGTCCATGGACCCGGTTTATCAAAGATTACTCCAAAACTATTAGGAGTAAACTGACTACTTCTAGTTATGTTTTTTTTAATATAAAACAAACAAATTTTTACCCCTAATAGTTTTGGAGTAATCTTTGCTAACCGCTATTACACCCCCATGGACGCAATTCCCCCGGTTGACCTTATATCTTTTTATCATTGATATACCACACTAATAGTAAATAAATGATTGCTATGCAAAAAAATAATAAAATTTCAAAACATGATAAATCAGACTACGCCTAATTAAAAGAGAAATAAAATTAAAATAAAATTATTACATTATAGAATTCCCGCTGGACCTCTTTTTGTGCGTACATAGTAAACCTGCCGGAACAATTACTTCGGAGTACGGAGTGTAGATACGGCTTTAAAAAAGGAGTTAAAATTGAAGCAAAAAAATAATTGCATTTAAGAGTAGGTACTTACTAAGCAGACAAACAGCTTTGTTTTACACTTTTCAGTGCTATATTCAGAAGATATTGCATAAATATGTATATTTTTATGCGGCATAAATTCATCAACATCCCACATAATAACGAAACCCCTCAAAAGTCAACACAATTAAGTATTAAGTATTTCCAAACACAATATTTCCTCTCAACAATAGATCAGAGATCCGTGGGCGCCCGTGGGATGCACCGCGGGACCCGTATAATTTCGTAACTCATCTGTCTAAAGAGATAATGAGCCGTCATACTTATGGCGTGTTGGTTATGTGCGATTAGTCAAGGAATTTCTTGATAAAAAGTACCCTATGTGTATGAAAGATTTCATCATGATCCTGAAGCGTTAGCAAACAAATAAACAAACTCACATTCACATTTTATAATATTAGTTAGGATTGCCATCAACTGTGTAGTGTGTGCTTATATTTTCATATTTATGAGGTCATTGTCTGGGGCCGGCAACCTCCGACTTCGGAAAAGGAGTAGATTCTCAAATCGACTTTGTTTTTTTATCCATGTATTTAGTCATGCTATAAACCTAATTGGACATAGATAAGCAATAGTGTGTTAACCCACACTGGAGAAATTTTGATTAAATTAAAATTTTAAAATTATAGTGCCATTTTGTGTCAAATTTTTTATGTTCAATATTTAGTTACATACTTAAACAATGTAATAAGGTAAACACTTAATTAGAAAACGTTATCTAACTCTCAATAAATCGTTCTGAATCGATAACTTCATTTTGTGGGTTAACATGTTATTGCTTATCTGCGTCCAATTATAAGTTATTTTTTTATACAAAAGAGGTAAACCTCATAAGGCATAGAACGCCAGCGATCGCTAGCAGAGTGAAGCCAAAAGGGATGTTGACGGCTTTTGAAAATCAAAATTCTTTTTACTCCGTCAGTAAGAAAATAAAAAAATAATGGACACGTACTTTTTCCTTTTTTAAATTAATGAAAATATACATAGAAATAGCGCATTAAAGTTGAGGGCTGGGGAATCATGACGTCGTTATTTGATATTTAAAGCCGTGTACAAATTGCACCGGGTTGTGACGTCACGCGAAATTGTCAAACTCAATGTCAATGTATCACCGTTATTTTTAAAAAACATTGTGTCCAATATTTTTCATGCGTTTTATCTATGTTTATTTTCATTAATTTGAAAAAGCAAAAAATACATGTCTATTGTTTTTTTTTATTTTCTAACTGACGGACTAATTAGAATTTTGATTTTTCCATACCTTGGAAAATACCCAAATATGGACGAAATACAATAGAATGACGGTATCACCCTATTAAATTGGAGTAAGGTAACTGACTAAATATGAAATCTCAAAAACTATGTGACGTACGTATCTACGCTGAAAATTAGCAGGAAGATAAGTAAGTACTTATTCCGACATATTTATTTTGTTTTATTTTATTAAGAAATCCTAAATCAATTTATAAAACCATGTCCTCCACTGCGTCTGTCTGTTTGTCTGTTCGCGATGAACTCAAAAACCACTGAACGGATTTTCATGCAATTTTCACCAATAGATAGAATGATTCATGAGGAAGGTTTATATGTATAGTATATCGTAGAACTCCCGCGGAAACGCCGAAATTACCGCGGGTGAAACCATGCGGACTAGTTATAGGTTAGGAAACGTCAGTTGAGGGCCGCTTTTATACATCTCTTAAAATGACCGCAGGTGAAACCGCAGGAAGTAGTTAGTTAATTTGTTCAACCTATCTCCGTATGAGTTGCCCCATTTCAATTTTGGTTGAAAATCTGATGAAATCTGAAGTCAGTCTACAGTTCTTCACTTTTTGCCTTGTTATAGATCGATCGATTGAAAATCAGTTACTTTTAAAAGAAAGTCGTGTTAGTTACTCCACTTATAATTCAAAAACGGCTGAACCGATTTGGCTGAAAATTGGTGGGGAGGTAGCTTAGAACCAGGAAACGGACATAGGATACTTTTTATCCCGGAATTCCCGCAGGAACTCCGGTCGGTTAAATCTCATGAAATTTTGCATACTTAGGTACACATTGTCAGGGGTACAGAGAAGGACATAGGGTAGGTACTTTGCATTCCGGAATTCCTGCGGGATCTCCGAAATTTCCGCGGGTAACACCGCGGGGCACAGCTAGTAATTATAATATATTTACAAATACAAACTGAAAACTGAAATGACCTAGATTGTTTTTATTATCACCAATATCACAAGGTGCATTTCACAAGTGGTCATGCTCCATTTGGTTTATATATTATATTATAACTAGCTGTGCCCCGCAGTTTCACCCGCGTGAGTTTCATCAGCTAGATAGTGAAAGTCCCGTTCAAAGGCCCAGCCGTTTTAGAGATTAGCCGGAACAAACAGACAGACTGACAGACAGAGAGACAGGCAGACAGAGAAAAAGTTAAGTAATTGATTTTTGTATGTAAATTTTTGTATGTTGATTTGATAATATGCATTAAGTGAAAAGCTGTTAATTTGGAATACAAACAGAAACAGACACTTCAATTTTATTTATATGTATAGATATACATGTAATAAGTCTTTTGTTTCTTTTCATCCAACTGTAATATCTGCAGGGTAGATACTAGACACAAGACAATATCAAGTAGAGAGAATTGAAAAGGTACCACTTACAAATTTCTGTGGTAAAACTTTTTTTGGTACGGAGAAAATATTAAGATAGATCAACAAACAACAAATTTATTAGTCACAATACATCAACAAAATCTCAACGGCAATCAATAATGCCGTGTTGCATAAATTTCAGCTCGACACCAAATGATGCAACTATTCGCTTTGTGTAGGCGGCGAACGTTGGTAACATCTCTCGCCCAAGGTCGTCGGGTCTTTTGTTTTCATTCACCGAATCATTCATTATCTTAAATATTTTATAATTAATATTAATTGTAAGCCCACATAGCTTTAAAAGGTTATACATTCAATAGTCTTAAAGGTTATAGGTACCTACCTACATAACTCTCAAAACAATTGGGTATTCTCCAAGGTATGAAAATCAAAATTCTAATTAGTCCGTCAGTTAGAAAATAAAAAAATAATAGACACGTATTTTTTGCTTTTTCAATAGGCTAGTTTCCTAAATTTTCTTTTTTAGTCCGTTTTGTAGATTATTAAAAAATATTGGACACGTATTTTTTTTTTTTATGTAACCAAAAAATAACGGAGATATATCAAGTCGAAATTTCACATGACGTCACGCCTCGCTACAGTTTGTTCGCACGTTATAGCGAGCTGTGACATCACGAGTCCCCCACCCTAAACTTTAATGCGCTTTATCTATGCATATTTCCATCATTTTAAAAAAGCAAAAAATACGTGTCTTTTATTTTTTTATTATCTAACTGACGGACTAAATAGAATTTTGATTTTTTTACCCAGGAAACTAGCCTATTCAATGAAAATGAACATAGATAAAGCGCATTAAAGTTTAGGGTGGGGGGCTCGTGACGTCAATATTCATTATAAGCGCCATACAAACCGCACCGAGTTGTGACGTCACGCGAAATTTCAACTCAATGTATCTCTGTTATTTTTTGATAACGTAAAAAAAGAAAAAATACGTGCCCAATATTTTTTACTAATCTACACGACGGACTAAAAAAATTTTTTTTGTCAAGTACCTAGTCAATTAGATTCAATCAGCTTGAATTCCAGAAATCTGTGAACGCAGACTTACGCAAGACATATTATAACAAAAGATAATCCTTACATTTTATAAAACAAAGTCCTCCGCCACGTCTGTCTGTCTGTCTATAACGGATTTTCATGTTGTTTGTACCAATAGAGTGATTCCAGAGGAAAGTTTATAGGTACAGAGTAATTTTATCTCGGAATTTCCGCGGGAACTTCGGAATTATCGCAAATGAAACGATGAGCGTTCGGCTAGTGATAAATAAATCTACAATGTATATATAGTACTAGCTGTGGACCATATTATAAATGGTTACAAAATTTTATCAAAATCCGTTCAGTAGTTTCGGAGTCCATCGCGGACAAACAACGTGACACGTGATTTATATATATTAAGAAGATAAGATATGCGGTCGGCAAACCGTAGAATTCATCCATTTACAAACGGTGTCATCATAAAAGCATAACAAACAAACAAACAGATAAACTTACATTTGCATTTATAATAATACGGATTAATGTATCTAATTATGTGCTCATTCGTATTATTATGATCTTTGCATGCACTCCCGTCAATATGCTCCCAAAATGGTGGTATATGTAAGTGGATAATACACGAACTAAAATATCATAACGAATCTGGGCCAAACTTCTTTGAACATCGCACGAGTGTCACGCTTTCTAGCCCCGACAGTGGATAATTAAGTTTATCTAATTACACAAATGCGTAATTACATAAATAAATGTCTGAACAGTTATAGTACAGGGACACATATACAACGTGTTAACGAATTAACTGAAAACCTGATACACCCCATTTAAAAAAATAAACAATAATATGATTAAAATATATTTTAAGTCGAAAAAATTTATACTTTAAAAGTTATTCAACATTAGTTTGGAGGTGACCTATCTACGAAATTCCAAGCGCTACGCCCGTGCCTACCGGTTCGAAATTTTTTGCTGCGGACGGCGTACGCGCCAAATATTGTATTATAAATAATTTAGACATGGGCTAATACAATGAAAAAATATAACCTATATTAAAACATAGTGCGATCGATTCGCTAGTTGATTCTGAGCAAATTACTTTCTAGTTTTCAGTTAATTCATTAACACGTTGTATGTGTGTACAATCTATGTAACTTAAAACGCTAAGTTAATCCGATAGGTACAAGGAAGTAGGGAAGAAAAAACTTTTAAAGTGTGTAAAAGTGAACATAATAATTTATCCATAACATCCTAATAAAACGCGAAAGTTTGTAAGTATGTATGGATGGATGAATGGATGGATGGATGGATGTTTGTTACTCTTTTAAAGCAAAAACAACTGAATGGATTCAAATGAAACTTATTTGAATATTTACATACTAGTTCCCGAGCGAGAATTTAATTGGACGCAGATAAGCAATAACATGTTAACCCACAAAATGAAGTTATTGATTCAGAACGATTTATTGAGAGTTAGAGAACGTTTTTTAATTGTGTTTACTTTATTACATTGTTTAAATATGTAACTAAATATTGCATATAAAAATGTTGACACAAAATGGCGCTATAATTTTAAAACTTTAATTTAGTCAAAATTTCTCCAGTGTGGGTTAACACACTATTGCTTATCTATGTCCAGTTGGCCAACGGTATGTTGTTAATATTCTTTCTGACTACAATGGCCTAACATTGTGAGGTTCGTGGTAGTAAAAATCGTCGGCTAGCTCAAATAATAGTAGATTATACACCAAGGGGATAAAGCACTGTTTTATGTCACGGGCGCTACATTGAATCCTGAACATAACGAAGGACTCCAAATTTAACTCCCGAGCGCAGCGAGGGTGTTATAAGTTAATTCCCGACCAAAGGGAGGGAATTAAGATTGAGTCCTGAGTGCAGTGAGGGATTCAAGCGCCCAAGAAAAAAACAGTTTTATCCCTGTGGTGTATACTCTACTTTTCTCACATAATGCGAGACAATAAAAAACCAGGCTTAGTAGATCCTATATAGCCACTTCTTTCAGCTGGCGTGGCCTACTCGATTTGACAAACAAATGAAGTTCGTCTCACTGCGAATCTAGTGGGCCACGGCTTCGGTCTTCGAAAATCGAGTTGGCCGCGCCCGCTGAGAACACATTCTGTTTAGCGAAATGAGACGTTATGGACATAGCAATAAGAATTATGAAAGTGAAAATCACATTATTGACCAGCGGGTTATAATGAAATTCAATAGAACATTATAACCCGGCTAAAGCCAAGAGATATAATGTCTTGCTTTCGGTAAGGTTTACATGACATATAATTCGGCATTGTCGAGCATGTGGTGTGAAATAGTATATTTCATTATAAGTGCGGAAAGCCTGTCATTGCAAAGAGTTCCGACAAATGTCTACCCGAGCCGAGGCGCAGCCGAAGGTGAGGGTTGACAGTCGGAACTAGTTGCAATGACGGTTCCGCACGTGTACTGAACAACTATTTTTAATACAGTTACGAAAAAATTAAGCAATTTAATAAAATATCAAAAACACAACAAACTTAACTAAGTTCCAACTGTGATCAAGAGATGGCGCTAGTCGTATTAGTAATGCGAAACCAACGTTTCGCAATGCAAAAAGTGTCAAAGTCGTGTCGCCATTTTTGACAGTTGGCAAAGAGAACGCACGAGTTCGGGAAAGGTAAACAAAAAGCTCGAGTATGTAATAGCCCACATCCCGAACGCTAAACGTCCCTGCAATACGCCACTTTTTGAGCAACTGTATTAAAAAAGATATTTAATAAACTAAAATGATAAAATAAATTTTATTTGAGCTAGCCGAGGATTTTTACTACCACGAACCTCACGTAACGTCCGCGGGGTATTGTAACAAGGCGGCCGTATGCCACTCGTTATAATGTCTCGCCTTATTTCTAATATATATATTTTTTTTTATCTGTTCCTTTTATATTTAAAATTTGACTTTTGACTTTTGGATAGAACGTTTTAATAAATACAAAAAGCTCTAATTTATAAAAAAAAATCTTTTATTTGAGCTAGCCGAGGATTTTTACCATCACGAACATCACCACATAGTCTTTATCTACCTATTAAAAGACGCAATGTAGTAGTGTAAATAAGAGGTTTCGTGCGAAAACCGAGGGCTTCAAACAATCGGCGGGCGACTAACAAAAGGATAGGTTGGTGCGATAGTCTTCAGCCCAAGAGATTGAAGTTACGAGCTCAGACCAAATAAAAACTAAAGACGGAACGTCTCGAACAACGAAGTGAAGCCGGTTGCGTATAATAATAATAATAATAATAATCTACTTCACAACACACAGATCTACTTGATCCCACAGTAAGCTATTATTAGCTTGTGTCGTGGAAATCAAGCAAACGTGGTATATACTACATAGAATTACTTATATATTATACTATAGATATATAAACACACCCAGACTGGAAAATGGAACCCTGTGTTCATCACACAAAGTCCACCCCCACCGGGAATCGAACCCGGAACCCTTTGATTAGCGGGTAGGCATGGTGACCTCCGCGCCAATCGGGTCGTCTAAGCATGTGGTGATTAGGAAAGTGTATGGATTTGCAAAGTTTGCTTAGGGCATATGGTGTCTTTTTCTTGTAAGTGTGTGCGTGTTTCTGTGTATGTGCACGGCGTGGTGTCTTTTCCTGGCTTCACTTGTTTGTTCTACGCGTTCCGTCTTTAGTTTTTATTTGGTCTGAGATTACGAGAGCATAAATAATGCCGTGTGAACGCAGTTATAACCTAAGATCACTGATATTATGAAAGAGAAAGTTTGGTATGTTTGTTGTCCGATGGTGTAGCCATCACACTGACGCCCATTAAAGTGGTGCCAGCCTTGCCCCCCTAGCCAAATTGACGTTCTACAATCGTTAACTAAGTAAACTGCGTGACCACGTGAAAACTAGAATTTTGTTTGGCTGACCGAGTATATGACGATTCGCTACTCAGTTTTTTATGCGTTAACGGTTGTAAAATGTCAATTTGGCTAGGAGTGCAGGTACCTTACCGTTTCGATCGGAACAATTTGCCAGTCGTAAACCTGGAGGATTGCTTTCGGATCTCATTAGATAGTCATGGCTGCCCCCTTAGCCAAGTTGGCATTCTATAATCGTTAACGCATAGAAAACCAAAGAACGAAATCGTGGACGATTTTAAGTGACCACGTGACCTGACGATGCGTGCCTTAGTTTACCGTGCGTTAACGATTATAGAATGTCAACTTGGCTAAGGGGGTTACCTATACGTTACGTACGACCTTGGGGATTCGTCCAATTACCACGAAAACTTGATCCCATCATTAGCGAAGGTCTTTTTTGTTTTAAATTCCGGCCAAAACAACGGAGAGCGATGATTTTACACTTTGCATCCATTTTTTGTGCTGGTTTTTAATGTTAAAACAGACATTGAAGATTGTTCCATAAAACTTCAGGGTTCCATAAAATAACTTTTAAAGTTTGAGTAGAATAATATAATCTACACTAATATTATAAAGTGCTAGAGTTTGTGAGTTTGTGAATTGTGTTTGTGACGTTGTAGGGGGTAATCTCTGGATCTACTGAACCGATTTTGAAAATTCTTTTTAATCCGAATCACGGAAACGGTTCCAACGATTTTCATGAAATTTAGTATGCAGGGGGTTTCGGGGGCGTTTTATCCATGTTTTCAGGCAATGAAAAATGAGTGTTTGTTTTTCTACTTAACAACAGATGGCGCTATACACAACGAGCGAAGCTCGGTGACCCAGATATTTTATTGTTATAAAAAAAATAAAGTCTCCTAAAAATGTCATTTCGAAATAATATCTGTGTACATAATGAAATAGAAACCAATGATTATATCTTTTGATTGAATAAACACAATTTAAGTTGCAGTGGTACATTTATTCGAAGCGTTACGAAATGTGTCTAACGTGACATTATTGGTTGTGGTTGGATCGGTAGCTCCCTTAGCCAAGTTTACAAGCTACAATCGGTAACGCATAGAAAACTTAGGAACGAACCGTCACATCACATTTAGTAGCGATGATAGCTCAGTGGTTGGTGCGTTGGGATCAAACGCCGCAAGGCGTAGGTTCAAACCCTAAGAGTGAATTGAGCTGTTGCTGAAACCATAGCATGGAAATAGGGTACTGTCCAATGCCCGGCTAAAAGTTACAAACTTCAAGTTGAAAATCTATCGCCAAGCACCTAACGGTGTGTTCCGGCAGCCCCACTTGAAAGCCAGTTCCCATCCCCATTCCAGGTCGGCAACGCACCTGCATGCCTTCGGTGTTGCAGATGTCCATGGGCGGCGGTAATCACTTACCATCAGGTGTACCACTTGCCCGTTTGCCCTCTATGCCATAAAAAAACCTAAAATAGTTCAATGAAAAGTTAAATTTTGCGTGACCACGCAACTAACGTGACGATTCATTCCTTGAGTAGTTGTTGATTGTCAACTTGGCTATTTTTATTATTATTTATTATAACTTGGAGTCTGTTATCGCAGTGTTACCGAGTGCCAAAAACAAATCTTTGTGTTGGAGTAATCAAATGGCAGAACGGAAAGACGTTTTTGCTGTCGTATTTATACCAACATAGTAAAAACTTAAGTAGGTACGATATTCAACCAGACATGACCGAACCAAGGACTCTGTGAATCGAATTTTACCTACTGTATAATTTGTATATCGCTCTAAGCTTAGTCGAAAAGGGGGTGCTAAGGTTATGTAAGTAAACGCGTAGGGTTTTTACTGTCTGATATTGATGCAAAATTTTTTTTTCTTTGAAAGTATCGAAAATATAAGAGAAAAACAAAATGATAGAAAATGAATGTATTTATACGTACTATAATTATTTATGACTTGGCTGTATGACTCAACAGCCTTCGCCTGCCCGCGAGATGGGGCGAAAATGAACAATGTAGGTATTTTTATGTGTTCTAATAATAATATTTACTAATCTTTGACAACTGAAAAGATTTTGCATACACTATTGTCAGTGGTACTGGTGCAGAAAAGGACATAGGACACTTTTAATCCCAGAATTCCCTCGGGAACTCCGAAATAAACGCGAGTGAAACCGTTTTGGGTACAACACAGCTAGATAAATACACCCAAATATAATTTATGTCAGTAGTATAGGTACCTATAGGAAAACAACGATGATGTAGTTTTCACTTTCGGAACTTAAAATCTATCTATACATATAAAATGCTTTGTCCTGAATGACTGACTAACAATCAACGCACAGCCTAAACCACTGATCGTAGAGACCTGAAACTTGAAGGGTGTGTTCTTTGAATGACGTAGGCATCTGATAAGAAAGGATTTTTGAAAATTCTACCCTTAAGGGGTGAAAAGGGGGGCACCGCGCGGGTTAAAGAAGAAAGATTTGATTTTTTGTTTGTTTGTTACGATTTATCTCAAAAACTACAGGACCGATTTCAAAAATTCTTTCACCATTAGAAAGCTACACTATCCCTGAGTAACATAGGTTATATTGTAATCCGGAAATCCCGCGGGAACTCAGAAATTATCGCGGGTGTAACCGCACGGGGCAGCTTGTTCTTAGAAATACATACGTATGTATTTTGATAAGAAACGACGTTAATAAAAACAATTTCTTGTGCAATACGTGAAATGAAAGTACTCACATACCTAAGTGATGTGATGTAATAGAAAAACGCAATCCAAATGTAATCCTTATAACAACAGTGGCAGAGTTCAAAATCACCTGATGTAGTGTACAAATTAGGATAATTAGCTAATTTATATGATAAGTGAGAAAATGTACGATGGAGATAGTTTAGTTATTGTAAAGGCTATTTCAAAATAATTTATTATTGTAAATATTATTACTAAGCATTAAACTTTGCATCACGGATGCCTTAAAACAAGCACTGGGTCTGAAGTGGAGATGTCAGGACACCTAGCAAGATGCAAATATGGAAGGTGGAAACTAAAAACAACAAGATGGACGGGACCAAGCGGAAAGAGGAGAAAAGGCAGGCCACAAAAAGATGGGCTGATGACTTAATAGAGGTAGCTGGAAAAAACTGACTTGAATTAGCCCACGATAGAGAGGAATGGAAGCGGAAGGAGGAGGCATTTACCCAAAAGGGGTCCATTCAATTAGAATCTAAGTAACACTAGCCATACTAACATAGAATTTAAGTAAAACCACTAAAGAATTTACTAACACAAATAACATTTATTTTGTACTAGCTGTGCCCCGCGGTTTCACCTGCGGTAATTTTGGAAATGCAATCAGTAAATTTTTTGTCTGTCTGTCTGTCTGTCTGTATGTGCACGCATGGGTCAAAAACTACTGAAGGGATTTTAACCAAACTTGGTACGTTTGTAGTCCATACTCCTGGGCAGGTTATAGGCTAAGTATATAACATAACGCTAAGACACATAGGAGCTGAGCAGTGACAATAAATTTGAAGTAAGTCAGATGAAAATGCGCTTTCGAGCTCTTATCCTCGCATACGTTTACTCAATCACGCAAAAACGGCTGAACGGATTTGAATGAAATTTGGCATCCACATTGTCAGGGGTACAGAGAAGGACATAGGGTACTTTTATCCCGGAATTCCCGCGGGATCTCCAAAATTAACGCGGCTGAAACCGCGGAGAAAAGCTAGTTGAGGTATCATTTTTTGTTTGTAAGTTCGGACGTAGGTTCAACTTCCGAACCGAGTGACATATGTAGTATCTCGGAATAGAGAATTCCTGCGGGAATAAGGAAATACATGCACTGTAAACCGTGGAAAGCAGTTGTTTGGTGTTTAGTTACGATACAAGTAATTTAGGTTTTGTAATCGTAACAGGGTAGGTACTTTTATAATGTATACTGATATAATTGGATGCAGATAAGCAATAACAAGTTAACCCACATAATGAAGTTCAGAACGATTTATTGACAGTTAGAGAACGTTTTTTAATTATGTGTTTACCTTATTACATTGTTTAAATATGTAACTGAACTATCTATCTATGTCCAATTATAAGTAAAGTGTTTCTGCGGGAATTTCAAAATGGACACGGGTGAAACCTCGTAAATATTTAAATAAAACTATGTAACAACACTATGACTATTTAGAGTTTACAAAACATAAAATTGAGTTTGGACAAATTGATTGGTGATTGATTGGTGAAACTACATCGATTTAACTAAACTATTGACCAACAGATGGCGCTCGCGGTCAATGACATCGCACTAATACTCGGTCCCACCGATCTATATAAATATTTCGAAACATCATAAACGGTTGTATCGAGCGAAAAAAAATCCATACCAAAAAAATAAAAAAAAAATTAAGAAAAAATCCCAAAAAAAAATTATAAAATTCAAAAATGTTGTTCAAAAAAAATTAAAAAAATACAAAAATATGTACAGAACAAAAAAAATTAAAAAACCAATCGATTCGCACGGGGTGGTTGTCGCGAGGTTTCGGGTTGTATAAATAATATGACTGGGAAGGCTAGGAATGGTAGTTTGCCCTAAAGGGCTCAGGGCAACAGAGAAAGTTACAGGAGTGGTAAAATGCAGATGGTATTGGATTTGGGTGGTGGTGGTAAAGTTGAAGGATAACGCTTCGACCTTCCCCGGAAATTTTTTGGCAACTTCCTGGCTTTGACGTCAGGAGGTTCAAAATACTATAATATCTATTTGCATTGGCGCAGTATGAGCCATGAGGCACCCGCTAATCAAGAGGTTCCGGGTTCGATCCCTGGTCTCAAAATTATACATAATATATCTGTTCTCTGAAACTCTGTGTAATTAAAATTAAAATGGTGTAATTGGACATATAATATTATGTAGATAAGCAATAGTGTGTTAACCCACATTGGAGAAATTTTGAGTAAATTGTGTTTTAAAATCACAGCGCGATTTTGTGTCAACATTTTTTTTTATTCAACAATTTTTTGGAATGTAAACAGTGTACTAAGGTAAACACATAATTAAAAAACGTTCTATAACTCTCAATAAAGCGTTCTGTATCGACAACTTAATTTTGTGGGTTAACATGTTATTGCCTATCCGCATCCGATTAAAACACATGTACATAATAGTATTAGGACTTTTTGGAAGAATTCCTGTAAATGAATGTGAACGCCTAATTTAATATCTACTGGCTATTTATGTGTCCACAATACAGCCAGTATTGTGGACACATAAATATTAGCTGCAATGCCACCCAAAAACCTTCTATCTATAGTATTATCTATACTAATATTATAAAGAGGAAAGGCTTGTATGTAAGTATGATTGTAACGAATTGGCTCAAAAAGTACTGGACCGATTTTAAAAATTCTTTCACCATTTGAGTGCTACATTATCACTGATTGATATAGGCTATATTGTAATCCGGAACTCCGAAATTACTGCAATCTCTGGATCTACTGAATCGATTTTGAAAATTTTTTCACTTACAGGAATCCTGAGTGACAAAGGGTACTTTTTATCCCGGAATTCCCGCGGGAACACTATAATTACTGCGGATGAAACCGCGGGGGACAGCTAGTTAGTATTATAAAGCTGAAGAGTTGGTTTGTTTGTTTGGTTGAACGCGCTAATCTCCGGAACTACTGGTTCGAATTGAAAAATTCTTTTTGTGTTGGATTGTCCATTTATCGAGGCTATAGGCTAATAACATCATTACATCATGCTTCTACTTCCGTTGCGTCTTCTGTTTTAACTGTTAGCTTTGGAATTTATTGTATGTTTTTTCCTCAAATTAACGCGTGTAAAACCGCGGGGCGCAGCTAGTTATAATCACACACACATCTAATATGTTTTGTGTTTGCCTTTCTTGATACGTTTTCTACACAAAACGGCAAAACTGTATACAATGAGGTTTCAAACTAAATTTTTATGTGAGTTTTTTATTTTAATTAATTACTACATTATTCTATTTACAACGACGCGACCTCATCTGAGGTCAAAACTGTAGACAGTTGGTACCGCTAGACAATTTGTGAGCGGAGCTGGGTTATTGTATTAAGTAGGTACTGCAGTGAAATAAAATTCAGGTATTATACTCTCATTAGTGAAGTGATTAGTGACGGTTGTACTCGGAGTTTGTTTTAATGATTACTTAATTTTAAGTAAAGATTTTGAAAAACAAACTGCCTCACTTACTGGCGCACTCAGAGTCGACTTTAATGATTACTTAGTTAAGTATAGATTTTTAAAACAAAACTGCCGCAATCAGACAAGTTTAATAAATTGGTAATGTTAATGGGATTAATTAATTTACATCTTATTAAATGCCAATTAACATTAATTTACTGAAAGTCTCTGAATGCGGCAATTTTGTATTAAAAATCTATACTTAACTAAGTAGTCATTAAAGTCGACTCTGAGTGCGGCCGTTAGAGACATTTATTAAATTAATGTTAATTGGCATTTAACTAAATTTAACTTAATTGGTTAGTTTATTTATTAACAACTAGTTGTGCCCCGCGGTTTCACCCGCGGTGATTTCGGAGTTCCCGCAGGAATTCCGGGATAAAAGTACTCTATGTCCTTCTCTGTACCCCTGATAACGTGCATGCCAAATTTCATCCAAATCCGTTCACACTTTCAACTTTATAATATTAGTAAAAGAAGAAGAAGAAGAAGAAATGAGTTTATTGGTCCCCACATAAAAGGTACAAAATAAGAAACAGTAAAAATAGATACTTTAAAAAATATTTTGAAGGAAATAGAAAGTAGGATTAACATTAATTAAGTGAACGTCTCTGAGTACGGCAGTTTTGTTTTTAAAATCTTTACTTAAAATTATGGAGGTGAGTAATCATTAAAACGACTCTGAGTGCGGCCGTGAGTCTAGTACGGCATAATAGGTACAGGAGCGGTCTTGGTGGAGATTCTTCAGGCGGGCCTTTATCTAGGACTGTGTGATTACATTAAAAACTTGAATAATGACATCGGTCATCGCATTTTTTGTCTTTAAATTTCCGCCATACAAGCACGTCCTTCATCGTACCCCGCGAATGGATCTCGAACGGCATGGCCACACAACAATGATCAAGTCGTAACACTAACAGACATCCGATACTTTTTTGCTGTGAGTAATTTTATCGTTTACTGTCTAGGAATCCGTAGGTCTCTAAATTATTGTAGGTAAGTACATAATTATCTATCTATACTTATAATAAAACTGTAGAGAGGTCAATTCTGTACATTGAATATATATTCAAAATTAATATTGGAGGATGAATGGTGATCGATACTGATGTCAAAAATGCAATCAGTAAATTTTTTGTCTGTCTGTATGTGCACGCATGGGTCAAAAACTACTGAAGGGATTTTAACCAAACTTGGTACGATTGTAGTCCATCCTCCTGGGCAGGTTATAGGCTATATAACATAACGCTAAGACACATAGGAGCTGAACAGTGACAATAAATTTGAAGCAAATCGGATAAAAATGCGCTTTCGAGCTCTTATCTTCGCATACGTTTCTCAATCACGCAAAAACGGCTATACGGATTTGGATGAAATTTGGCATGCACGTTGTCAGGGGTACAGAGAAGGACATAGCCTGACATAGGGTACTTTTTATCCCGGAATTCCCACGAGAACTCCGACATTACCGCGGGTGAAACCGCATGGCACAGCTAGTTATTACTAAAACTAGAATAGGAATTGCCGGCGCTTTTCTTCTTTTTGAAGTGAATGTTGCTTGAAAAACATGAGTTCAAGTGCTTTTATAAATTTACTAACTGTGCCCGCGGGTCGACCGCGGTAATTTCGGAGTTCCCGCGGGAATTCCGGGATAAAAAGTATGTCGTTCTCTGTACAACAACAACGACAACGACAACGTGCATACCAAATTTCATTCAAATCCGTTCAGCCGTTTTTTCGTGATTGAGTAACAAACATCCACACTTTCACATTTATAATATTAGTAGGATTTACACCCGCGTTAATTTGGGACTACCGCGGGAACTCCGTGAAACCCTTTCTTAGCTGACGTTTCCTAACCGAGAACTATCCTCCTCTTGAATTTCAGCTTCCTAGAACAAGTAGCTTTCGAGATTTCGTGTCAGTGAACTTTCGCTTTAATAAAGTTTCTTACATTATAGAAAAACTAGCTGATCCCCGCGGTTTCACCCGCGGTGATTTCGGAGTTCCCGGGGGAATTACGGGATAAAAAGTAGCCTATGTCTTTCTCTGTATCCCTGACAACGTGTATGCAAAATTTCATGATGATCCGTTGAGCCGTTGACGCGTGAAAGCGTAGATAACAAACAAACAGACAAACAAACCGACAAACAAACAAACTCACTTTCACTTTTATAATAGTAAGGATAACAATAAAGGTTTTCTCAAAAGAACCCTTCATGCGCGAATTTAACTCGCGCTTGGCTGTGGTGCTTTTTTTGTTATTGCGTAAAAAATATTTACAAGTAGGAGATATTTATTGTATTTGTTTAAATAAATTTTTAACAATAGACCAACAAGTATCATCCAACAATTAAATAAGAATTATGAAATAAAACACAAGAAAAAATAAGGTTGCGTCTGCGGAAAACCTTTTTGTGACATACCTCGATGAACAGAGATGATATTTTTTAGCCAAGCTCAAAAAATGAGGAGGTTGACCTTAATTAATTTTTTTTTAATGTTTTTATTATTAATTCAAAACAAAGTTATATTGTGTTTCCCTAGTTCGATTGATAATATTGATAATATAGTTGGATGTGATCCAGAACTAAGCGGAGCTTCTAATATAGGTTAGTACTTAGTACTACATTAGAAGCCATTCTGCCTATAGTATATAGTAAGCTTAGTAGAATTAGGTAAGATTCTATGTATTAACAACAATGATAGGCAAGAAAGTATAATTCCTTTGTTATCAACCCTTTCACCGCCATCCCCGTAATATCACGATCTACGAGTACGAAAGTCATACTCCGGGCGCCAGAAACGTAATATTACGAACTAACCACTGCGCTGGCTTCTATCTCTATTAGATTTAAAACACAGAGAGAAATAATGCCTAACGCGTGTGGTCTGGAGGTTTCGTAGATCACCAGCGTGAGTATTGGAACAGGCTATTTGACTAATATTTTTTTTTTCGTCCGTCTTGTATATTAATAAAAAATATTGGACACGTATTTTTTTCTTTTTTTACGTAATCAAAAAATAACAGCGATACATTGAGTTGAAATTTCGCGTGACGTCACCAACTAGTGCAGTTT
The DNA here is from genome assembly GCA_907165275.2 of Zygaena filipendulae. NCBI lineage: Eukaryota > Metazoa > Arthropoda > Insecta > Lepidoptera > Zygaenidae > Zygaena > Zygaena filipendulae. The sequence goes on from OU015676.1 coordinate 658,126, forward strand.
GTATGGCGGCTTGTAGCGGTAAGTGACGTCACGAGCCCCCACCCTAAACATTAATGCGCTTTATCTCTGTGTATTTTCATTTTTTTTTAATAAAAAAATAAGTGTGTACTTAATGATTTCTAATTTTCTAAAAGACGGACTAATTAAAATTTTGATTTTCAAAAGTGGTCAACATTCTTATTCCCGCAGGTACTCCAAACTTATTTTATTCTCTCCTCCTTACAATGACAAATACAACAAAAAGAGAATTATCGAAATCGGTCCAGCCGCTCACGCGTGATGCCGCGACCAAGGGAAATAGGGATACATTTTTATACCTACATAGATGTAGTAGCTATTCCCCGCGGGTTCATCCTTGCTAATTTCGGAGTTCCTGCGGGAATCCGGAGATGAAAGTACCCTATGTCCTTTTCTGTACCCCTGAGAACGTGTGTGCTAAATTTAAGATGATCAGTTGAGTCGTTAAGGCGTGAAAGCGTAACAAACTAACAAACTCGCACTTGCATGAATAACATTAAGTTAGGATTCATTATATAATAAAACTAACCGTCCCGCGCGGTTCCACAATTTCGGAGGTCCCGCGGGAATTCCGGATTACAATATAGCCTATGTTACTCAGGGATAATGTAGCTTTCTAATGGTGAAAGAATTTTTAAAATCGGTCCAGTAGTTTTTGAGTTAAATCGTACCAAACAAACAAACAAACAAAAAATCAAATCTTTCCTCTTTATAATATAAGTATAGAAAAGATATAAGTATAGATTAGTATAGACACAGTGGAGTACTCACGGTAGGGTAGCAGCCTCTTCCTCGACGGCCCTCACAGCCGTCCGTTCCGACAGCACCTTGAAGGCTTCATCTCTGCCTCCAGCCGCGCCGCCACTGAACCGTTCGCTAATTTTAAATGTCCTCTCTTTAGGCGCACTTCGTACTTCAAAACTGTCCCTAAAACTGTTCACTTTCCCGACTTTTCCGGGTCCTTTGCTCGATGCAACCCCACTCGACCCGATCGAAGTTTTCGTACGCGACGACAGATCGAAATAGCGATCCTGCGCGTGCGCCAGCTGCGTCAAGTTGAAACTGGTTTCCTCCTCGTCCGATGTTTTTGTGGAGCTCTTGGACGCGTAATCCACTTCCGGCCCGAACAGACCGGTGTATTCCACGTCCACTTTACGGTTGAAGAAGCGATCGTCGAGCAGGTCTTTCGAGGGCGACGCCGCGTCGCTCGCTGCGCGGGAGTCGATCGTTATGTCTAGTAACGGCGTGTGCGCGTTGCTCAGGCGTATAGATCGTTCTGTGGCGAATGCGTACGGCGTATTCGCTAGCTCCTCTTCGATGCTGTTGTATCTACTGCGGAACAGCGAGCGGGGTGTGTCGGCGGCCCCCCCATCGACGTCGTATTTGCCACCGAACAAATCGTACTGACCGAATCTGTGGTTGATCGTGTCGAACTTTGGGTCCGTCAACTCTGTTTTTGGCTCGTCGCAAGACTGTTGGACGCTCGCCTCTGGCCTACCCAGTCGCGGCGAGGATGAAGGGCTCATGTCGATGTGTAGGATGCCGTGTTCGTCTGTATATTTCAGCTTCAACGCCATCTTGTGCGCTAGCTCGGTCGCATCTTCACTTATTTCCTTATTTGGTCGTTTGTATCTGGAAAGTAAATGTACGTGATTTTTTAATATTACATTACTTAACCAGGCGCGGATCTAGGATTTGGTTGAGGGGGGCCCTTTTGGTTGCAGCACGAATTTTTTTGAATTTACAGGGTCAGAGTTACCTAATTTAGTCCTCAGGAGGGCAAATGCACCCACTGCCTCCCCGTAGATCCGCGCATGTACCTACTACAATACAGTTCAATAGTTTTCACCTGATGTGCATACAAACACGCCTAAACTAATAGGTAGGTAGGTACAGTACACGGATAGAAATAAAAAAAAATTTAGTTGATACGAAAAAGCTATTGGTCAAGAGATGGCGCTAGTTGTATTTACAAACCGATCTATTGTTAAAGTTTGATAATAATTATTGAACAAATTTTTTTGAGCATAAAGTCGCAGTTAAGCTGTTTTTCTTTAAAAAAATTGGGTTTATAATAACCGCTTAGTCTAATCGTTCATATAATTTTTATAGGTAAGTTTTATTCACAATGAGGAATTTTATTGATAATACAGAGCGGCTTTCCAACAGATGGCGCTTGACGATAGTTAGACGGGCTACTGTAAGTTACATTAACTTACTTTACCATAACCCAACAAAGACAGGAATTATTCCCTGTAGTCAATAAAATTATCTATAAATTTTTTTTCCTGAACTCGTAAACACTGCCTCAGAAAGTAGTAATTTTAGATCAGATATATGCATTGCAAGACCTTACGACAGATGATGATAAATTTTATCATCGCAATCAAAAATGATGTGTGGTTACTAAACACTAAACAGCGACACGCAATCCCGCTACAAAACAATGCAAATTTACCGCATCCAAACATAAAGTGTGGCCGCTGTGTAATCTTTGTTCCACATTCTGTGAAGATATACATATGCTAAGGCTAAAGCCACACTACAAAGAGATTCGCTTATTGCTCGCCAAGTGACTAATCCCAGTGAACAGACATACTATGGCATATTATCGCAGTTGGCCACACTATCAACTAGCTAGGCACCTACCTACACGCGTCGCTTGAAGTGTGGCCAGCTGCGCTGGTAGTATGTCTGTTCAATAAGATCAGTCACTCGGCGAGTTTCTTGGCTCTTAGCAATAAGCGCAGCTTTTTGTAGGTCGGTTGGCGCAGCGTCAATTCCCGCGGGAATTCTGGTATAAATAAATACCCTTTAATTAATTTATTATTTTTCTAGCTGTTCCTTACGGGCGGGTCTGTGTGCTGAAGACCAGCTGAAACATTATTCGCAACTAGCTGTGCCCTGCGGTTTCATCCGCGGTAATTTACGAGTTCCCGCGGGAATTCTGGGATAAAAAGTACCCTATTTCCTTCCCTGTACCCCTGAAAACGTGCATGCCAAATTTCATCCAAATCCGTTCAGCCGTTTTTGCGTGATTGAGTACACGTATGCGAGGATAAGAGCTCGAAAACGCATTTTCATCTGACTTGCTTCAAATTTAACGTCACTGCTCAGCTCCTATGTGTGTTAGCGTTGTTATATAGCCTATAATTTGCCCAGGAGTACGGACTACAATCGTACCAAGTTTGGTTAAAATCCCTTCAGTAGTTTTTGACCCATTCGTGCACATACAGACAGACAGACAGACAAAAAATTTAGTGATTGCATTTTCGGCATCAGTATCGGCACCATTCATCCTCCAATATTAATTTTGAATATATATTTAATGTACAGAATTGACCTCTCTACAGTTTTATTATAAGTATAGATAAGATTCAGATTCACACGTGCGAAGCATTACTATCAGTGGACGCGCACCTTATGTTTCAAATTCTGTTTACTCAACATCCTCTCTTACTTCAATTTTATAAGTATTTGTGGTAATAATCATAACTATAAAGGTATTGTATATGAACTGTATTTATTTTGAAGTAACATAATATCGGCAGTTGAAAGGCTATTTGATCTAAGCCACCGAAAATGAAAGTTGCTGGAGAATGATTTATATATAGTTTTATTATTCGAAAACAACAAAAATTATTATCACACAAAAAGTGATGAGTAAATTCTAGTAGGTAGAATAGAATAGAATAGAAAAAAGTTTATTTGATACCATACCACTCAGCATTATGCCGTGGCACTAAGTTCCACGACGCTGATTTTCAGTGGCGACCGTAGAAGGGAGATGGCTTCACACTACCAATAAGACCGTCCACAATCTACATTTCTTAAGATAATTTAAGTGGAGATAATTTAAAAAGTAAAAATAGAGTAAGTAGATAATAAAAAAGCTAAGTAAATTATCATAATGTATGTTGCGGGGTATGCCTAAGAAGACTTAATATATAATCAGAAATAAATCCCTACTAATAATACAAATGCGAAGGTAACTCTGTCTGTCTGTCTGTCTGTTACGCTTTCACGCCCCAATGGCTCAGCCGATCATCGTGAAATTTTGCATACACGTTGTCAGGGGTACAGGGGAACTCCGAACTTACATACGGTACAATATTTTTATAAGTGAATTGCACAGTTTTCGGAGTTATTGTTATAAATACCCGAACATAAATTGCCGAAATATAATACATATTAAGTACCTACACACAGCGCAAAGTGCATCCGATCTGGAGTGCGGTTAAACAACCAAAAAATGCTCGTAAATATTTCAAACCAAGATTAAACGATGGAGGACAAATCTCTGATCCCAAATCTTTATGTAAATAACATATACTTATGAACCGACAATAATATAATAACACCAGAGCGCCTTTTCTCTTTACGCGAAACACAAAATTGCATCACTCTTGCTTCTATAAAGGTCTGTCGTGACGCAGCGTTTCATGTTCCCATTTTGCGGGATATATACAAAAATATACAGACAAACTATACAACTTGTTAATGAATTAAGTGAAAACCTGATACACCCCATTTAAAAAAAAATAAACAATAATATGATTGAAATATATTTTATGTCGAAAAAATTTATATTTTAAAAGTTATTCAACATTAGTTTGGAGGTGACCTATCTACGAAATTCCAAGCGCTACGCCCGCGCCTACCGGGTCGAATTATTTCGCAGCGGGCGGCGTACGCGCCAAATATTGTATTATAAATCATTTAGACATGGGCTAGTAAAAAATAAAAAATATAACCTATATTGAAACATAGTGCCATCGATTCGCTAGTTGATTCTGAGCCAACTACTTTCTAGTTTTCAGTTAATTCATTAACACGTTGTATAGACAGACCGATTAAAATCACAAAAATCGACATTTTAGATTCAGATAGCAATAATTTTGCGGGCAATAACTAAGTAGTATATGCACTAATACATACATATAAAGAGGTAAAGTCTGCAGTAAGTTTTGTGGGTGGGAAAAGTCTGGAACTGTACTGAACCGTTTTTAAAAATTATATCACTGATATGAAGCTACTGTGCCTGCAGCCTGACTGACAGGATATTCTTTTTTCTGGAATAAGGAGTTCCCACAGAAATATCGAAACTCATGCAGGTAAGCAGGCAGGCAACATATTAAGTAGGTAGATCTTGAAGGGCACTTTTATCCTGACATAAAGAGTTCCTGCGGAAATCCCGACTGGCGACCACTAGTGGGGGAACCAGCTTACGAGTATAATCATAATTATTTACATAATATATTACCTACACTACTGTTTCGTTCAAGTGCCAAATAAGTCGTTTGAGTCACCGAATGTGGTGTAGGAAGTTTAATTGCCTCTTTCAGTCGTTTTATAGTATTTAACGTAGGATGAATGACTTGTCTCGAGAAAATTGAATGAGTGATTTATGTAAATATATCTATCCATAAATGCTTAAGCAATTAAATTGCTTGTGGTTGATAACAACATAATTGGACGCAGATAAGCAATAACATGTTAACACACAAAACGAAGTTATTGATTCAGAACGATTTATTGAGAGTTAGAAAACGTTTTTTAATTATGTGTTTACCTTATTACATTGTTTAAATATGTAACTAAATATTGAACATAAAAAATGATATCACAAAATGGCCCTATAATTTTAAAACTTTAATTTATTCAAAATTTCTCCAGTGTGGTTTAACACACTATTGCTTATATATGTCTAATTATAATTATTAATCAAATCTTATCTTAAGGATGAGTTAAATACCTATATCCACAGGTAAATATACATTTTGCTTATCAAAATAATTGTGTAGAGTAATTAATCTTATATTTTAATATAATATATTTTTATTTGTATAAGTATATTGTTTTAATATATTTAACGTACATAAGCAAGTCTTTTCTATGAAAAGTATAATTCATACTAATATTGCAAATGCGAAAGTATCCTTTACCCTTCCACGCAGAAACCGCTGAACAAATTTCGATAAAATTTGGCAGGGAGAAAGATAGCACATTGAAGAAGAACATGATATGTAGTTTATTTTGGCCCTGAACTAAGGAGGTACGTAATCGGCAATCCTAAAATTTGCGAGGGTGAGGTTGCGAGGAAAAACTAGGTAGTTTTAAATAATCAACTTTTTTGCATAAGTTAATTAAAGGTAACAACGTGATTTTCCACGCTATCCATGGCAATTTCGCATGACATCATGACCTACAAAAAAAAACAACAACAAAATAATAAACATACGAAACGCTTTCCGCTTCTCGTGCCACCGTATTATAATGACCTGGCGAGTGTTTTATGCCTTCATATAAATGTGAGGTTCCATTAGTAGCGGTTCAGAGCAGTTATTGCTTCACGAGCTAACACATGCGGTTTGTTATGAGAACAGATAGAAATAAAAAAAAAAACTGGTCATTCTGGACTAATTTCACCAGCCTCAATTTATACATAGAGAGACTTTTTTTGAAATATTTTCAATTTATAGAAAAACCTGGAGGTGAGGTGTATAAATGTATAATTCAACCTGTTTTTTATACATAAATTTAGAGACAGAATATTTTTTTACTACAGAATGTCCCTAAACCTACATAATGTCAAAAACCCTACGGTTTGAAATTTATAGCGTATAACTTGCTTCTACATCGAAACTGAGAGATACATTTCTTAAGTAAATAACATAATGCTTGTATTAATTATATCCACCTTCAAGTTGGAATGGAAATCTGTCGCCAAGCACCCAACGGTGTGTTCCGGCAGTCTCACTTGAAAGCCATTACCATTGCAGGCGGGGTGGTTTACAATCTTCTACCATACTCACTTAAAATCAGTTGAGTTGTAGTGAAATGCCTAGCCTGTGCACATTAAAAAAATATTTGCTTTGCTCGCAAATCGCTGCCGCTCGTCGCTTGCACTGAGGACACACTCAGTGGCGCGACTGAAGAATGCCACAGCACAGAGCTTCTTACCAAACTAGATTTAGAGTTAGGTTCAAAACGTTATAATTTAATTAGTAATTAAATTTATCTAATTAGAGCCTTACTGATAATTTTATTATTCCTCACACTTGTTCTACTTAAATTATAATGCTTGGGTTTTTAGTTTGTCTTTCTTCTTTTTCTCTTCTAATATACTATATGCTTAACTAATAAATATTAAAATGTAAATAAATACCAAAAACAAAAAATTAAATAAACCACCTACTTCAGTCAATCACAGTTACTTGTATGGATAAAAAAAAACAATGATCTTTTTTATAGTGATTTATTTGATTAGCAGCGGCAGTGCCGGTTGGTGAATACAAGTGTCGCCATCTGTTGGCAAGTAGCTTCATCTTATCAATGTTAATAAATTATTAGTTCCTATGAATTTGCGGTGGTCAGGTCTTGCTAATTATTTTAAATTTATATTTGAAATTTTCTAATATTCTATTTTATTTCAATTTTTTTTATTAGGATATACTTAGATATAGTATTACGTCCAGCTAATGCCTTTATATGTCGATAATGCTTCCAATTTTTTAACCCACTTCAAAGAAGAAAGGTTCTGTTTCCTAATCCCCAGCATGTTAGTACAAACCAATTTTACTATGTGATTTACGAAAAAATTCTTATGAAAGTTATTCGATATCATGGACACTTTGACGCCCTTGCAGCTTGATAGTTTACCCTCTTTCCTATACTGGACCTGTACGTAAGGAAACTTAACAATAATGTCATATCCGGTGCTTTCGGCCGCTGGCTGCCGTTTTGAGGCCAAGGCGCGAGGTCGCGTCTTATAGGGAACACAAAAAAATAGTTAAAGTTAAAGTAAATTAAGTTAATAGAACCCTCTCTAACTTAACGGTCCACTAAGGTCGGGGCCCGGGTTTGCTTGCCCATAACCCGCGTAGGTACTTCTGACCCTGTCCCAAACTCTATATCTAAAGCCAAAAGGTAATCACTAAATTCATCATTTGCCGCGTCTGTCTGTCTATTCCCTGTAAACTCAAAAACTAATAAACGAATTTTCATGCTGTTTTCACGAATAGATAGAGTGATTCATGAGGAAGGTTTAGGTATATAACTTGTCATGTCATTTGGTTGAAATAATATAACGATAATTGTTGAAATTGTTGGAAACCCTAACGTGTATTTGGGTAATTGTTGGTAACCCTAATAGGTACGTACTTTAGGGATACAATTTTTAATATATACTTTTTTTCTGTAAATATTTAAATGCAGACGATACCTACTGCAGAGTCAGAGTAAACCAAAATTTTCATCACATAAAAAAAGTCCACAGTAATTCGGGGATCGAACCCGCGACACTTGGCGTACCTACTTTTTCTGGTCCACTAACGACTTCAACAACGGTGCTATATAGCATACTAGTTGTGCCCCGCAGTTTTACTCGCGTTAATTTCAGAGTTCCCGCGGGAATTCCGGGATGAAAAGTACCCTATGCTTTAATCTGATGTAGAAGCTATATTATTGTAAAGTTTCATTTAAATCCATCCAGTCATCCAGTCCATCATTCCATCCATACATACATACAAACTTTCGCGTTTATAATATTAGTATATTATAGGTATTCATATTCGCCTCGAAATCTTTCGTCACCGAAAAACTAGAATATTTCAGCCACACATGCTATGCAAATGTCTGAGACACATTCGGCTGACCTACGTTAAAACAAAGTAATTGCAACTGAAAAAATTTACAGGAGGAGCGAAAAACCGGAAATCGCTTTATTTAAAGCAAACTTTCCATAGTTTAAAGATTTCTTATATTTAATTTATCTACGAAAAAAGCCTTGTTTATGGTTGTGAGTATGTAGCAAGAGCAACGTCCGTTATGCGTGAAAAGTGGCAAAAATAAAAAAGAGAGTAGAGTAGAGTTTCTTGTCAGTTCTTCTCAGCAGAGGACTTATTCCGAACTGACGGTAATTTAATTTAATTTATAGTTCTAAGAACCTGCTGACGATTACAAGTGATTGTAACCAATCCTAAGTAATAAATAGCTTTTGAATTTCGAATTTTAATATAAACATTTCGAAAAAAATGTCAGCTGCTTCGTTTTTCCGTAGAGCAGCCGCATTAACACACTTCCCGGTAATAATTACATCTGCACATACATATTAACATACTGTACGAGTGTTTGTATGTAGGTAGATTACAAAAAAAATCGAGTACACAAGGACGTTTATGTCGTTCGCGAGTGGCTAGCGGCGAGCGACCGACATCGTCCTTGGGCGCGACGTAGTAGCAACAAGACAGTAGAGCAACAAAGCGAATAAAATAAAATTAAATAATATTGGATAAAAGGAGAAAATTATGACATTAGTCGACTTATCGAAAAATGCCATTAAATATGTATACAAAATTAGATATTACTAGCCGTTCCCCGCGGTTTCACCCGTTAATTACGGAGTAACCGTGCGAATTCTGGAATAGAAATTGAACCCTATAACCCTCTCTATATCCCTGTTAATACGTGTTTGCGAAATTTCATAGTGGTCGGCTTATTTAAAACGTGAAAGCGGCGTAACAAACAAAAAAATAAACCCACATTCGCATTAAGGGTTTGCCAATCAAAAATTAATAAATTTTCTTATACTTGGGGTGCCTAAAAAGAATTTGTGTTCATTAATTATTATCAAAATTACAACGTCTATAATATGTTGTAATTTTTACAATAGTCAATATTTCAAATGCATTACAGACGGACTCTGCTTACTGTACCTTCTTAACACTGTGGACGCACCCTCAGCGGTTTATCAGAGACCTCAAATCTAACCTCATCTATGTCAGGGTCGATACTACAGTCAAAGCAACCCTAGCTTAGGATCCTATTAAATACAAAAAAACATAGCGTAAAACACTAAACTAATTATAATTAATTATGTATAAATAAAAATAGAAAAATGAATCACGATTATATATTACGACAGTTTGTGTGTATATATATTTGTTCCCCGGTGTTTCACCCGTGTTAATTTCGGAGTTCCCGCGGGAATTCCGGGATTCAAAGTATCCTATGACATTCTCTGTAAACCTGACAACGTGTATGCAAAGTTTAAGGGCGGCTTAGCCGTTCACGCGTGATATCGTGACCAAGATATTTATGACTATAGTCATCAGCTAGTAGCCTCATAAATACATTAGGTACATAATATTTTCTTCAATAAAAAGTTGGCAACTCTATTCTATACACTGACTTTTTTATTTGGTAAAGTTTACCCCTTGGCAGAAGGAAACTTATAGTCCATATAGCCAATTCAGTGGTATATTTCTTCTTCTGAAGTTATTTACATCGAAATGCATTGGTGGGATGCATTTCGATGCTTTACCGGAACTTTTGGCAGCAAATCTTCACAGTTGAACCTTAATAGGCCGCTCTGTGGGAAGTTGTATAGTGAAACGAAAACCTCCCGACGAACGCCCTATTTCATCTTATTTCATTGTTTCCGCACACTGTTCATCGCTAATGGATCACTATTATGCAAAATCCACCATATTCACACAATATTAATCACAATAAACTAATTTGCAGAACAAAGAAACAAAACTGACGTTCACTCTGCTAAAAATCCCGCCAAAAAGTCCTATAAACTGGTGCCAGCTGCAACTGTTCTCCACTTGATTGCAGTAGTTAGTACAATTAAGCAGCTGTTTATTAATCGGTGGCAATTTTGGTGGCATCAAACTGACAGTTCGGTAAAATGGATATCTGTTCGATTTCAAGTATACATCGAACCGTTCTCTCTTATGACAAGTCATAGTATTTTGTGTGTTATGGATAATTTTGAAGTTCATGGCATCCTAATTATTCTCTCAGTTAAAATGTTCAAAGCCAAAAAGGCTTTGAAACATCTTTATCTAAAGGTACAGTGGGCCACATAGACAAGTATACCACCTTGTAATATTTGTACTGTTTGTAAAACGTCTGTATGACGTTATAAGTTGCTGTTTTTGCAGCTCCAATATTCGTTTTTCGCTTGTATTGGAATATGGAGCTTGGAGCTGCAAAAACGGCAACTTATAACCTCATACAGACGTTTCACAAACAGTATAAATTTTAAAAGGTCGTATACCTACTTGTCATAGCAGCAGGTAGGTAGTAGCTATGCTCTAAGGACTTGTATCCATGATCAATAAATAAATTAAAAAAGAAACTACTTAGGTAGCTAACGGGTAGCTATATGATTATAAATAAATCACTAGAACACATTTGTAAACTGATATACAAAGCCAAAAGATGTGAACCTGTGAACCGACGAACGTTAAAGCTGTTTACATAATAATACATAATAATAATAATACATTCAATTGTGATATTTACAAAAAATAGTTTAGAAAAACAGTTGAATTTTTAACTACTGTGCTTAGTGAAATTGAAGAAGTAAAAAGTGAAAAGTGAATCGAATCAAGAAACAGATCCGGACTACAAAAAAGAAGGAGCACTAATTTGGTAACCTGTAGAATTCATTATTATAATAATTGATTTGATAACCCCGGAGAGAACTCAAAAAATATTGATACCTATATTATTTCGAATTTCAGAAGTTGGTGAAAATTGTACTGAAAGATTACATTATATACCTACATAAAGAGCTGGTGAAAATAATATAAGCCGTGTGAATAACAAATATATGGGTTCAAAGGTGGTTCTAAAAGATCTGCCAATGGAAATTTTGATTATCATCGCTCTGTATTCGACTACGAAATCTCTCAAAAGTTTATACGACACAAACAAATATTTGCGAAGCCTGATTCAAATGAGCGGTGTGGTGAAAAAGTGTGACGTGACGTTGTTTTGCAAAATGTCTGCCGTGTTACTTTTTAAAACGAACTTCTTTAAAGATATATCCAGACACTTGATTGAACTTAACATGAAAGGTGCCCAAGACTTACGGAAAGATACCTTAATGTCGGCTTTGGGATCGTTGATGAAAATTAAAACTTTGGATGTGTCGTACACAGATATCCGCATTGATGATTTACTGGACATACACAAACAGTGTCCTACAATAAAAAATATAACCATAAACTTTAAGTTTTCAAACAAATACGACAAGAACATGAAATATATGTATGGAGAATTATTCAGAAATTTGGATAGTATACATTTTGTTGGGCAGTATACTTCCAAAAAAGTGTATCGACTTCTCAATGTTTTAGGTAGCTCACGTGTTAATAATCTACTGTTATCTGATGTTTCGACTTGTGACTGTCCTGTCAACTCTAAAACTTTGAAATACTGGCTGAAAATTCTATGTACCGTGCCGACCGTTTATTTTAATTACATTTGTTTACACCAATCATTTCCAGAATATAATTTAGAGCCTTCGCCTAATCTTTATTGCACGTTATCAATCATTCCATTTCTTATAAACAGGCACGAAAATTGGTATATTTCAATCAATTATTATTCTTCGTCAATACCTGTTGTATTCGCGTCTACAATGTTTGTTGAGTATTTAAAGCGAAAGTATAAGATTAATATTTTCGACATCGACGGATGGTCTGAAATTGAATATTTTTACATCCTCCGCCCTAATTCCATATTAATGGTGTGGAATAAGAAGGCAACACAATTCAACGACTCCGTTCGTCATGTCATAGATACAAAGTTCAGAGCTTGCGGTTTTGTGCAGAGATAAGTAACTATGTATGTAGTTATGTATCATGTAAGTTATCAGTTGAGAGCTGATGGCTTTTTGTAGAGAATCAAGTACACATAGTACGGTAGCCGACGCTGTGTTTTTTCAGTGACTAATAACATGCTGAATCTTCGTGAGTAGGTTCAGTTCGACGCATACCATGTAAGTGTACGCGTGTCAGATAAAGCCGCCTGGTGACACTCCATACAAATTAACTGTATGAAGTACTTTCCCACAAGTAAAGACGGCCGCCTTGTATGTACGCGTATTGTGCATGTATGTGTATATCATAAGGTTGACAGCGAGCTGACAGTAACTGTCAGCTGTCAGTGAATAATTGTCACATGTAGATTCTGTATCAAACTTTCCTAAGAATTTGCAAGAAACTTTCGCGGTGTTAGGAAGCATGAAATTGGTTAGAGGTGGAGAGTGGAGCTTCTTTATAATATGGACGCAGATAAGCAATAACATGTTAACCCACAAAATTAAGTTCCCTATTCAGAATGATTTATTGAGAGTTAGGGATCAATCATCAATCAATCAATCAGCCTATTGCAGTCCACTGCTGGACGTAGGCCTCCCCAAGGGCACGCCACAGTACACGATCTCCCGCTTTCCTCATCCAGCCACTACCAGCGACCTTCTTCAGGTCATCGGTCCATCTGGCAGGGGGGCGTCCAACACTACGCTTACCGAGACGTGGTCTCCATTCCAGAACCCGTCTACTCCAACGCTCATCGGTTCTGCGACAGATGTGACCAGCCCACTGCCACTTCAGCTTGCTACACTTCTGGATGATGTCTATAACTTTGGTCCTCTGCCGGATGATTTCGTTACGGATTCTATCCCGTAGCGAAATACCGAGCATAGATCTTTCCATAGCTCGCTGAGCGACGTGTAGTCGGTGGGCCAGCCTGACCGTCATGTTCCACGTCTCGGCTCCATATGTCATGACGGGCAGGACGCACTGATTGTACACCCTGCTCTTCAGACACTGCGGTAGTGGCGACGAAAAGATATGACGTAGCTTCCCAAATGCTGCCCAGCCCAGCTGCACCCTTCTTGTGATTTCACGTTCGAAGTTGTCTCTACCTAGCTGCAATGTCTGCCCGAGGTAGACATATTCTTGGACAACTTCGAGCGCTTCACCATTGATCAAGATCGGCTCCGGAGTAGGGAACGTTTTTTTAATTATGTGTTTACCTTATTAAATTGTTTAAGTATGTAACTAAATATTGAACATAAAAAATATTGACAGAAAATGGTGCTATAATTTTAAAACACGATTTACTCCAAATTTCTCCAGTGTGGGTTAACACACTATTGCTTATCTATGTTCATATAAGCTCTATACTTTGGTTAAAGTTGCGTACGTGGGGTTTTTTGTAGAGAATATAGAATGTTAATTTCTAGTATTTTTGCGCCTGGAGCGTTTGGGATTGAGTTTTTGGGAAGCGCGTTATGGACAAGGAATGTTGTTGGTCATAGTGAATAAGTGCCCTGGTTTTTAATACATTTAAAATGAACATTATCTTTATGATACCGATCTAAAGGTTCATCACAATTCACAAATAAGGATTGATTTCTGCCAAATAACTTATTTAACATGTTTAATTTATTTTGTACTAGGTATGAGTTATATAGTTACTAGTTAAATACTTTTTATTATATTGTTATGTGTTTATTGTTCTGCGGCAGTCTGCTGTTAAAAGTTAAGAATCAATTAACTTGTTGTAATATTAAAAATATATGTGAAATATTAATATATTAAATTATTTTTTTGTTTAACTGTAATAAATTGTAATGCTTGTTTGTCCCTATATCCCTATGTATGCTTAACTCTTTAAAAATACGCTACGGATTTCAATGCGGTTTTCACCAATAGATTGAGTGATTCATGAGGTAGGTATATATCTATATTTTATCCTGGAATTCCCGCGGGAACTCCGAAATACCGCGGGTGAAATCGTGAGGGTCAGCTAGTACTATAATAAAAGAGTAGGTAGAATCCGTCATTCTGTACATTGAATATTTTTAACAAAAATATTTTTAATAAATTGTTATGCTTGTTTGAAAAAAATAAAATTATTTCTCCACTCCTTGATATAATACTAATTTAATATTATGTATTCATGTTTAATTTTACATCCCGGTGTGTCACAAACTTATTTTATAGCCGGTTTACTTTGTTCCAGCAGCGTTTCAACCCCCTTAAGGAAGTTGACAATCTATATTCGCTAATGAATAGAAAACTAAGGAGCAAATCCTGGTTTTAATTGGATGATTTTACGTGACCACCTGATATGAAGACATGTTCTCGACAAAAATCTTTGGGAGAATTGTTCGCTATCTTGAGAGTTTTTTATTTAGATGGCAGGTGAATAACATTTACTTGTTAAATTTAAGAAATTATTTTGAAATGACTAGCAGGTAAAATGATATAATTAATTATAAAATAGTTCATTCTCTATAGGTGTAAAACTACTATTATTAGTAAAATGTAAGACGCACTTTGCGTATACAGATTAAGAAGACTGTTTACTAAATTAATTAATGATAATTGAAAATAAATTAATTAATGATAATTGAAAATAAATTAATTAATGATAATGAAAAAAAAAATTGGCATTGGCAGTTATATGCTAATTAATACAAATTTAATGAACGTCTCTGAGTGCGGTGGTGTAATATTTAATCGCTTTACTTTGTAACCTTCTAATTTGGTCTGAGTTAAATACATATTTAATTATAAATACATATTATAATCCTACTAATATAAAATGTGAAAGTGTGGATGTTTAGATGTTTGGATGTTTCTTACTCAATCACGCAAAAACAGCTAAACGGATTTAGATGAAATTTGGTATACACGTTGTTAGGGGTACAGAGGGTACTTTTTATCCCGGAATTCCCGCGGTAACTTTGAAATTACCGCGGGTGAAACCGCGGGGCACAGCTAGTACTTAATAATTAAACATTAATAAATTAAAAAAAGGAAGCTGTACACTAAACATGTATTTAATATTTTTATACTTTATTTGTACATTATATTTTAATATTTGTAAGCTTCGATCCAGGTCTCATGTAATGTTTTTATATCACTCACTGGTCTTTTGTGATGTGGCGTGAGACCTGGACGGCTGTCGGCAGGAATTTCATGCCTATGAATGATTTCAGTTTCCTCTCTCGAATTTCAAAATCTTCAACATGTCTTCAATCTCTACTTGATATAGGATACTTGAAAACTGTGAACTGCTGTTACTGTGCTCATCTTCATCCTGGCCGACGCCACTGCAGCTTGGGACTCTACCACGAATCGCGAAGGCCAGTGATTATTTTGTATACCTATATTTAAACTTACCCTGAGATTCTGTACTGATTACACTAAATTATAAATTTATGAACCGTGTCACACTCTCGACCCGTTTCAACCTAAAATTAAGTAATCATTAAAACTACTCTGAGTGGGGCCGTTAGTACTAATGTTAAGTAAGTGTACGGCACTTTTTGTAAGTAACAGGCAAAACGAATATTACCACGACATTGTGGTAAGGTAAAACGACAATGTCAATTAAGTGTAGGTCACTTTTTTCAAATAGCAGGTAAAATGATAATTTAGAAACACGATATCGTGGCACGTGATATTTAAAAATACGTTTTTCAATTCCTGGGTCAAGTTCTAAACGTGCTCATTACAATAATGCTTACTAATCCTACTAATATTATAAATGTGAAACTGTGGATGTTTGGATGTTTGGATGTTTAGATGTTTAGATGTTTGGATGTTTGTTACTCAATCACGCAAAAATGGCTGAACGGATTTGGATGAAATTTGGTATGCACGTTGTCAGGGGTACAGAGAAGGACATAGGGTACTTTTTATCCCGGAATTCCCGCGGGAACTCCGAAATTTCCGCAGGTGAAACCGCGGGGAACAGCTGGTGTACCACATTATGTATGTGCCGCCTTTGTTCTTATTTTTTGGACTCTAGGTCGCTTCATTTTTATGTTTATTGTAATGCGTTTTTTGAGACTGTATATTCTTTAACAAATAAAAATAAATAAATAACTTAATGTTCATATTTTACTGTAACCATAATGATGGTTAGTATCTTTTCTTTTCTTATAATGCTGATTATAATATACTAGCTGCGCCCCGCGGTTGCGCTCGCGTCAGTTTTGTAATTCCCGCAGGAACTCCAAAGCTCCAAAGCAGTCTTATTTACTCCTAATAACATCAGCTATAATTAGCAGTGAAGTCCCGTAAAAATGGTTCCAACCGTTTTGGAGATTAGCTAATCCCTGCGTCAATTTAGGAGGTCCCGCAGGAATTTCGGGATAAAAAGTAGCCTATGTCCTTCTCTGTACTCCTGACAACGGGTATGCAAAATTTCATGATAATCGGTTGAGCCTTAACAGGCGTGAAAGCGTAACAGACAGACAGACAAAGTTACTTTCGCATTTACAAAATACAAAGAATGCCCTTATTAGAACGATTAGTGGTGCAAGGAAAGTCAACGTTCTTGCGACCGATCACCAACAAGACGGACAGACCTCATTGAATCTAAATATATCTAATATAAAAGGCAAACCTGACTGACTCATCTATCAACGCACAGCCGAAAATCGAAAGTACTGAACGGATTTCAATGAAATATGGCATACAGATAGTTGTATGATGTAGGCATCCGCTAAGAAAGAACAATTGAAAATTCGCTACTTAAGCGTTTGAAAAAGGGGTTACAATTTATAATGTCTACTTCCTTTCTTAGCGCTCGCCTACGCTACGTTACGCTACGATATAACCGAACACCATGCGGACGAAGTCGCGGGCAAAAGCTAGTCGTCTCTAAACTGTTCCTTTACTTACAATTAGTGTAACACGCAGCGACGCGAACAGAGAGCAATGGAGAAGTCCCACAAAGGCCACTGCCAATCTATCAGACAACCCATGATCACCACCACTCCGCCAGGAGTGTACGACTAAGAAGACGAAGAAGGATTTTTCATCTCTACACAGTGTTTTTACAGAAATGCCGAAATTCGCGCAAGTAAAGTACCAGGGAATGGCAAGTAAGAAATAAACAAAAAAAAGGAAACCCATGCAATACGTAAAGCAAGAGGAGGGTGATAATCACCATGCAGATATCACAATTTGATAGCTTGGTACTGGCAACCTTGCAAAAGTGGCAACACTAAGCAGGTATATTGTTTAAGAATATAAATAGCTGACAGGCAAACTAATGCTCATTGAAGTTCAAGTGCTTGCCAAGAGAGAAGTGTGTGAAAATATAATATATTCATTGCGTTAACTGTTTATAAAATATTCTATAAATTGACAAAATTTCTGTCGTTAGTGAAAGTGAAGATTTTATTGAAATAATTTAGTGAAAAATTAAGGGAAAACTATTTTGCTATACAAGAAATGGATAAGGCTGTTGCTCTAAATGATATCCCTGTGGAAGTTTTAGCCATCATCGCTTCGTACCTGGATTCAAGATCGGCTTTAAACTTATACAATACCAGCTACTACATGCGGAGCATTGTTCAGATGCGTGGTGTTATAAGAACATGTGACTTATCGTGGATCTCTATTCGTACAGAGCGCTTTTTCAAATCAAATTTCTTTAATGATCTCGCTGGACATTTGGTGGAACTGAACTTGAGTGGTGTACCAGACTTACAGAAAACGGCTTTATTATCGACTTTTAAGTCACTAAAAATTCTTAAAACTTTAGACATCACATTCACTGGTGTCGGGATCGACGATCTGTTGGACATACAGAAAGAATGCCCCACCATAAAAGACATAACCATGAACTTTTGTTATACTCGTTCACTCTCTTCTATGAAACTTAAGATTAGGGAATATAAAACTTTGTTTAAAAATTTCAAAAACATACATTTCGTTGGTGATTTTTATTCTATAGACTATTATTTCGCTTTGAGAGTTCTTTCAAAAGCTCAAGTTGATAAACTGAAGTTCACTTGCGTTCCGGAAGGGAGTGCAAATGAATTCGATGGGGCCCGCTGGCGGAATCTCCGAAATAGAATAAGCTTTAACAAGCTTTTTGTTCATGACATATTTCAGGGAACACGGAATTCGGTCACTTCAGCAACGATGTATTTCCTCGAAGATAGGAAAAAAATATACAATTACATATTGATATACCATCCCTCTCCAACGTTTAAATATCCCTCAGTATACGCGTCGTCTATATTTCTTGATTATCTGAAGCGACAGCATCAAATTTGGGCACTGGATATTGAAGTTTTATTTCGATTACCGATGTTTTCCATCCCGTCGTATTCTTCTATTTTAATGGTGTGGAATAAGAGAACTTCACCATTCGACGCCGCTTTTTATCGCAATTTAGACGAGCAATTAAAAACTTGTGGGAAAATACCAAAATCTAAAATTGCACAAACGGAATCGATTGACGCCATAGAAGACAGAGATAGTGATTCGGATGATGACGGTGACGATGATAATTATGAAGTCACGGTGTCTTCAATTATGAAAATAAAAAATCTATAATTTATAATGATTTCCTTTCTTTTTTATTGTTTCTATTTTTTGCTTTAATTTTGTTTAATCAACTAGTCATTACATTAAGGATCCACTTCAACAAATTTTGATGTAAAAAAAATCAAATGAGCTAGAATTTTATTATTTTCGAATTGTTTTAATTTATTTTATTATTCACTTTAGTGCCAGAAATAAAATTTTACTATTAAAAAACCAACAAATACTTCTCACTATCCCGTCATATAGGTAGATATACCATATACTTACCTACCTAATCACAATTTAAAATGTTATGTAAATAAGATATTTCTTGGAACAAGCCTTAATTATCGTTCTGTAATTACAATTTTTAATATGAAAACAACTTTGATTTTTTCCCTCTCACTGAAAACAGATGAAAGGAACGAGCAAAAGCTCAGAA
Source organism: Zygaena filipendulae (assembly GCA_907165275.2). Classification (NCBI taxonomy): domain Eukaryota; kingdom Metazoa; phylum Arthropoda; class Insecta; order Lepidoptera; family Zygaenidae; genus Zygaena; species Zygaena filipendulae. Next base: position 677,731 of record OU015676.1, read on the forward strand.
TTGCTTTTCGGTACAAATTATTCTATGTTTGAGTACTAAAACTACGCAGTTAATGGATGAATACTTAACTCATTGATTTACTTGCTGTGGTATATCAATGACTTAACTCTGTAAAGTAAACATTGAGGCTGCCTGTCCACTGGTGTGGATGTCAGCGTGAGCTAGGCAAAAATCCACCAATTGAATTGCATTAAGTCTCCTCTCCTGAAGATCTAATTGTGTATTTTGTTCCGCTCCAGTAGACAGGCAGCCTTACACCTCAGACCAAATAAAAACTAAAGACGGAACGCGTAGAACAAGCAAGTGAAGCCAGGAAAAAGACACCACTCCGTACACGAACACCGTACCTGGGAATCGTTGTGGCACTTTCCTCAGCACCACAACCGGCTTCACTTCGTTGTTCGAGACGTTCCGTCTTTAGTTGTTATTTGGTCTGAGCCTTACACTAGAACGAGAACAAAGTAGGTATGATTCGACTAACTTCAAAGCTAAAAAAAATTTTTGATTACTCCATAAGAGACTTATACTTTCATTCTATAATCCTTAAACTATCACAAATGCGAAAGTGAGTTTGTTTGTTTGCATACATGGTGTCAGGGGTAGAGAGAACTGAGAGAAGAACTACTTGTACTATTTATCCCGCAATTCTTATAGGAACTCACTACTTATCGCGGGTTAAACTGCGGGGAACAACTAGTCTATACATATCAATAAAATTGAAGTGTCTGATTTTAATTTCAAATTAACAGCTTTTCAATGAATGCATATAAAAGTATATACGATACTCACAAAAAAAAACAACCTTTAAAATTTTTCTCTGTCTATCTGTGTGTCTGTTTGTTCCGGCTAATCTCTGGAACGGCTGGACTGATTTCGACGGGACTTTCGCTCGCAGATAGCTCATATTATAAGGAGTAACGTAGGCTACTTTTTATCCCGGAATTCTTGCGGGAACTCCTAACTTATCGTGGGTGAAACTGCGGTGCGGTGAACAGCTAGTCATTCATGTCATACAAACACTATAGATTAGTTAATGTTGATGCATACTTTGCTATAACTATAGTGAACTAAGCATTTTCTTTTTTCTAATGATGTTTAATGCTCTATAATGATGTAGGTACATCGAGATAATGATCAGGTAATAACAGGATAAACAGGTAATAATGCTGATTCTACCTGCAGGCAATAGTAATATCGAAAACTAACAATGCACTTAGTAATAAAATATAAATTAGATAATAATAAAATTTTGTTTGATATAGCATATTAACTTCTTTTCTAATTATTATAGTGAGGTATATGGATAAGTAATTTTCTGTATTCCTAAGTAGAGTAAGAACGATATTTTTTTATCTTGAAATTAAGAAGCCCCGAGTAGATAAATATCACAATTCACGCGGGTGGAACAACGAGCTATACGTTGTAGAGTTTAATAAGATACTTTTCATCGCGATTAATGAAAAACGTACGTAATAAATAAAGAAAAAGACTAGTAAAGGAAAACATTCAGTATTATCCAAAATTATGGAAAAGGCAATACACAATGGCAATATCACTATTTTTGCCAGTATCAACTGGCAACCTTTTAAAGGTGGCAACACCAAGCAGGTATAATATTTTGAATTTATAAATAGATAACTGACAACAGTAGCTACAAACTTTCCTGAAATACAAGTGAAGTGTGTATGGGTTGATATTATTAAACTTTTAAACTAGAGACATAGTGACAAAATTTTAGTGAAATTAAAGAATTAATTTATAAAAATTCGTGAATATTTAAGAAAAACTTTTTGTGCAACAGAAGAAATGGATACGGTTGTTACTCTTACTGATATGCCTGTTGAAGTTTTGGCCATCATCGCTTCGTATCTGGATTCAAGATCGGCTTTAAACATGTACAATACCAGTAATTATATGCGGAACATTATTCAGATGCGTGGTGTTATAAGAACATGTGATCTATCGTTGATCACTATTCCAACGGAGCGATTTTTAGAATCTACTTACTTTAAAGACCTCGCAGGACATTTGGTGGAACTGAATTTGAGCGGTGTACATGATTTACGGAAAACGACTTTATTAACCGCTTGTAGGTCCTTAAAAAGTGTTCAAACTTTAGATGTATCATACACAGGTGTAGGGATCGATGATTTATTGAATATTTACAAAGAATGTCCCACCATAATAGACGTGTCAATAAACTTTATCTTTTCTCAAACATACGATCATAAAATGGAAGTGGAATGTATGAGATTGTTTAAAAATTTCCGAAATATTCATTTCGTTACTGATTTTAGTTTTGTGAAATATTATTTATCTTTGAAATTTTTGGGAAACTCGCATGTGAATAGACTTAAATTAACTCATGTTCCGGACAGAAGTAACGATGAAATACCACAGTCAATGTGGCCGATAACTCCTAACGCACATGTTAACTTTAACCAGCTATGGGTTCAATACGCATGTGAGGGGACATGTCATTCTCTCAGTTCATCGACTACGTATTTTATGGTAAACCTGAAAAAAGTGTACACGTACATGCTTATCACTCACGCCAGTGCAAAGTCAAAAGTTCCCACAATATACGCATCGTCGATATTCGTCGATTACCTGCAGCGACAACATGGAAAAAGAGCGGTGGATATTAAGAATGTATCTGGATTAAAATTAAGAGAGACGCAATTAATTCCATCGTATCATTTTTCTGTTTTAATGGTGTGGAATAGGACTACGACGAAATTCGATACGACATTTTACCATGAGTTGGATAAACGCTTAAGGATCTATGGAATAATACCGAAACAAGAAGAGCCACGAGTATCCAGAGACGAGTGTGTCCGGCGTTGCCGAAAACGTAAAAGAACGGACGACTAAGACGATGCAGACCAAGTGATATGGATAATGAAAGTTTAAGAATTATGGAAATAAGAATTTTTAACATAAAAGCGAGCAAATGAAAAGAAGGAATCGTAAAAGCTGCGGTGCCAAACAGGATACTGTGACAGCATATTATTTCGCACCCTCAGAATGAGTGTCCTAACTCCAAAATTGTAATATTCTGTAAATGAGAAAGAAAGTCTCTTTCACTCTTGCATATATAGTAATAGCGCAATCAACAAAAGTGACCGATTGTCCCTTGTTTATTATGTGGAAGTTATAACTATCATCGCTTCGTACCTGGATTCAAGATCAGCTTTAAACTTATACAATACCAGCAACTATATGCAGAGATATACTATATCAGATGCGTGGTGTTATAAAAACATGTGACTTATCATGGATCTCTATTGCTACAGAGCGCTTTTTCAAATCTAATTTCCTTAATGATCTCGCTGGACATTTGGTGGAACTGAACTTGAGTGGTGTACAAGACTTACAGAAAACGGCTTTACTATCGACTTTTAAGTCACTAAAAATTCTTAAAAGTTTAGACATCACATTCACTGGTGTCGGGATCGACGATTTGTTGGACATACACAAAGATTGCCCCACCATAAAAGACATAACTATAAACTTTTGTTAGAGTCATTCACTCTCTACTATGAAACTTAAAATTAGGGAATATAAAACTTTGTTTCGTAATTTCAAAAACATACATTTCGTTGGTGATTTTACTTCTGTAGACTATTATTTCGCTTTGAGAGTTCTTTCAAAAGCTCAAGTTGATAAACTGAAGTTCACTTGCGTTCCGGAAGGGGGAGTGCAAATGAATTCGATGGAGCCCGCTGGCGGAATCTCCGAAATAGAATAAGCTTTAACAAGCTTTTTGTTCATGACATATTTCAGGGAACACGGAATTCGGTCACTTCAGCAACGATGTATTTCCTCGAAGATAGGAAAAAAATATACAATTACATATTGATATACCATCCCTCTCCAACGTTTAAATATCCTTCAGTATACGCGTCGTCTATATTTCTTGATTATCTGAAGCGACAGCATCAAATTTGAGCACTGGATATTGTAGTTTTATTTCGATTACCGATGCATTCCATCCCGTCGTATTCTTCTATTTTAATGGTGTGGAATAAGAGAACTTCACCATTCGACGCCGCTTTTTATCGCAATTTAGACGAGCAATTAGAAACTTGTGGGAAAATACCGAAATCTAAAATTGCACAAACGGAATCGAGTGACACTATAGAAGACAGAGATAGTGATTCGGATGATGACGGTGACGATGATAATTATGAAGTAACGGTGTCTTCAATTATGAAAATAAAATATCTATAATTTATAATAATTTCCTTTCTTTTTTACTGTTTATTTTTTTTGCTTTTATTTTGTTTAATTAAATAGTTATTACATTAAGGATCCGTTTCAACAAATTTTATTTCATTTCTTTTTTATTGTTTAAATTTTAACTTTTATTTTGTTTAATTAAATAGCTATTACATTAAGGATCCGCTTCAACAAATTTTAGATGTACCTATCATACTTATAAAAAATCAAATGAGCTAGAATGTTATTATTTTCGAATTGTTTTAATTTATGTTATTATTAATTTTGGTGCCAGAAATAAAATTTTATTATTAAAAAACCAATAAATACTTCTCACTATCCCGTCATTTAGATAGATATACCATATACTTACCTACCTAATCACAATTTAAAATGTTATGCAAATAAGATATTTCTTGGAACAAGCCTTAATTATCGTTCTGTAATTACAATTTTTAATATAAAAACAACTTTGATTTTTCCCTCTCACACATTTACTTACTGAAAACAGATTAAAGTAACGAGCAAAAGCTCAGAATTGCTTTTCGGTACAAATTATTCTATGTCCTTTATTGCGTACTAAAACGATGCAGTTAATGGGTGAATACTTAACTCTGTAAAGTAAACATTTAGGCTGCCTGTCCACTGGTGTGGATATGAGCGTGAGCTAGGTAAAAATCCACCAATTGAATTGCATTAAGTCTCCTCTCCTGAAGATCTATTTGTGCATTTTTCCCTCGCTCATCGTTCCGCCACTTTGTTCCGCTCCAGTGGACAGGCAGCCTTACACCTCAGACCAAATAAAAACTAAAGACGGAACGCGTAGAACAAGCAAGTGAAGCCAGGAAAAAGACACCACTCCGTACACGTACACCGTACCTGGGAATCGTTGTGGCACTTTCCTAAGCACCACAGTCATGCATTCGCAACCGGCTTAACTTCGTTGTTCGAGACGTTCCGTCTTTAGTTTTTATTAGGTCTGAGCCTTACACTAGAACGAGAACAAAGAAGGTATGATTCGACTAACTTCAAAGCTAAAAAAAAATTTTTGATTACACCATAAGAGACTTATACTTTCATTCTGTAGTCCTTATATACTATCACAAATGCGAAAGTGAGTTTGTTTGTTTGCATACATGGTGTCAGGGGTAGAAAAACTGAGAGAAGAACATATTGTACTATTTATCCCGCAATTCTTATGGAAACTCCCTACTTATCGCGGTTTAAACTGCGGGGAACAACTAGTCTATACATCTGTATCACATCTGTATCTGTCTGTCTATCTGTGTGCCTGTTTGTTCCGGCTAATCTCTGGAACGGCTGGACTGATTTTGACGGGACTTTAACTCGCAGATAGTTTGTATTATAAGGAGTAACGTAGGCTACTTTTTTTTCCCGGAATTCTTGCGGGAACTCCCAACTTATCGTGGGTGAAACTGCGGTGCGGTGAACAGCTAGTCATTCATGTCATACAAACACTATAGATTAGTTAATGTTGATGCATATTATGCTATAACTATAGTGAACTAAGCATTTTCTTTTTTCTAATGATGTTTAATGCTCTATAATGATGTAGGTACATCGAGATAATGATCATTAAAAATAAACAGGTAATATGTAATGCTGATTCTACCTGCAGGTAATAGTAATATCGAAAACTAACAATGCACTTAGTAATAAGATAAAATTAGATAATAATAAAATTTTGTTTGATATAGCATATTAACTTCTTTTCTAATTATTATAGTGAGATATATGGATAAGTATTTTCTGTATTCCTAAGTAGAGTAAGAACGATATTTTTTTATCTTGAAACAAAGAAGCCCCGAGTAAATATCGCAATTCACGCGGGTGGAACAACGAGCTATACGTTGTAGAGTTTTATAAGATGCTTTTCATCGCGATAAATGAAAAACGTACGTTATAAATAAAGAAAGACTAGAAAAGGAAAACATTTAGTATTATCCAAAATTATAGAAAAGGCAATACACAATGGCAATATCACTATTTTTAAAAGTTAGGTTGCCAGTATCAACTGGCAACCTTTTAAAGGTGGCAACACCAAGCAGGTATAATATTTTGAATATATAAATGGATAACTGACAACAGTAGCTACAAACTTTCCTAAAATACAAGTGAAGTGTGTATAGGTTGATATTTTTAAACTAGAGACCAAGTGACAAAATTTTAGTGAAATTAAAGAATTAATTTAGAAAAAATCGTGAATATTTAAGAAAAACTTTTTGTGCAACAGAAGAAATGGATACAGTTGTTGCTCTTACTGATATGCCTGTTGAAGTTTTGGCCATCATCGCTTCGTACCTGGATTCAAGATCGACTTTAAATATATACAATACCAGTAACTATATGCGGAACATTATTCAAATACGAGGTGTTATAAGAACATGTGATCTATCGTTGATCACTATTCCAACGGAGCGATTTTTCAAATCTACTTTCTTTAAAGACCTCGCAGGACATTTGGTGGAACTAAATTTGAGCGGTGTACAGGATTTACGGAAAACGACTTTATTAACCGCTTGTAGGTCATTAAAAAGTGTTCAAACTTTAGATGTATCATACACAGGTGTAGGGATCGATGATTTATTGAATATTTACAAAGAATGTCCCACCATAATAGACGTGACAATAAACTTTATCTTTTCTCAAACATACGATCATAAAATTGAAGTGGAATGTATGAGATTATTTAAAAATTTCCGAAATATTCATTTCATTAGTGATTTTAGTTTTGTGAAATATTATTTGTCTTTGAAATTTTTGGGAAACTCTCATGTGAATAGACTTCAATTAACTCATGTTTCGGACAGAAGTAACGATGAAATACCGCAGTCAATGTGGCCGATAACTCCTCACATGTTAACTTTAACCAGCTATGGGTTCATTACGCATGTGAGGGGACATGTCACTCTCTCAGTTCATCGACTACGTATTTTATGGTTAACCTGAAAAAAGTGTATACGTACATGCTTATCACTCACGCCAGTGAAAAGTCAAAAGTTCCCACAATATACGCATCGTCGATATTCTTCGATTATCTGGAGCGACGACATGGAAAGAGAGCGGTGGATACTAAGAATGTATCTGGATTAAAATTCAGAGAGATGCAATTAATCCCATCGTATCATTTTTCTGTTTTAATGGTGTGGAATAGGACTACGACGAAATTCGATACAACATTTTACCATGAGTTGGATAAACGCTTAAGGATCTATGGAATAATACCGAAACAAGAAGAGCCACGAGTATCGAGAGACGAGTGTGTCCGGCGTTGCGGGAAACGTAAAAGAACGGACGACTAAGACGATGCAGACCGAGTGATACGGAAAATGAAAGTTTAAGAATTATGGAAATAAGGATTTTGATCATAAAAGCGAGCATATTATTTCGCACCATCAGAATGAGTGTCCTAACTCCAAAATTGTAATATTCTGCAAATGAGAATGAAAGTCATTAGCTTTGGGTTCATTACGCATGTGAGGGGACATGTCATTCTCTCAGTTCATCGACTACGTATTTTATGGTAAACCTGAAAAAAGTGTACACGTACATGCTTATCACTCACGCCAGTGCAAAGTCGAAAGTTCCCACAATATACGCATCATCGATATTCGTCGATTATCGGCAGCGACAACATGGAAATAGAGCGGTGGATATTAAGAATGTATCTGGATTAAAATTAAGACATTACATTAATATTATTATCACTGCAAATACTTATGTACGCAAATACCTTGAACTTTTTGTGAATTTTGTATTTACTTTTTTTTTAATATCGTAGGTACATAGGAATGCGCCATAAATAAAGATAATTTTTTTTTTAATATATTTAAATTCTTAAAATTATCCCGTCTCTCACTAAACATAATATATACGTATATATGTATATAAAATAGTTAAAATTATTGGGGTTCAAAAACATTTTAAATCTTTCAACACCTTTTTTTCTCCTTTAACCTATGTTTTGCTAATTTTATGCTTCTTAGTGGTTATATGTATACTCTTTGGTGTCTAGCTCGTCTAGGTAGTTTTTTGTAGTAGTATAATACCTAGTAAGTACCTACCTATGTACATACATATATCAGTCCAATCTCTAACTATCAAGTAGGTACTTTTCAATTGACCTGAAGTGCTTTTACCCCAAGTTTTACCCCACTCAAAAAAGTTAGGTTTACCTGCGTTTGTTTTCTTTTGTGGTAGATAAAATTATCTTTTGTAGTAGTAATATAAATATAAGTATTAAATCGGTGTACGGTGTACCTGCCGTATTTTTTTTAGTCTAAGAATCGATATAATAAAAAACAAAAATATAAAATAAACCCGAGATAGTTTTAAAGCGACTCATCAAATAGTACACAATAGTACAAAATAATTATGACTACCGAAAAAGTATATTGATTTTTTCACCCATGACCGCTTTGCCAAAAGATAAAGGTTTCCCAACTATGTAGTTAGACCAAGTAGTTAGATCATCTGTTTGGACATAAAATGGCAATCCGAAAATTTGAAATTATAATATGTATATGTTTTTACAATAATACCTTGATTGAACTACTCTGACGTCTCTCTCGATGTGTAAGGACAGTACAAAGACGTTGAAATTTGAAAATTGCATAAAAATCTACCCACCTACGAAAATTGTATAGACATTTTATGACAAGGAGCACTGGCGAATTGGAACGAGAGACGAATCAAAACTTCAGGTTTACGAGGGTCAAAATAGAATTTATTACGGGAAACTACTGCACAATATATGCTATAGATGGTAACAAAACCATAGTGCGATATAATTCGTTCACTATGCCATCTATATTAATTAATCTATACTAATATAAAGAGTTTTTATGCACCTGTCCATAATATATGTATTACTTGCTGTGCCCCGCGGTTTCACCCGCGTGAGTTCCGAAATTCCCGCAGGAAGTTCGAAGTAAAGTTTTGTCAAAAAAATAAAAATTGAAAATCCCGGAGGCTAGCCTATAGGAGCTTAAAAAATTTCCTACGACATATTCTCAGACCCACCAAATATACACAAAAAATTTCATAAAAATCGGTCAAGGCGTTTCGTAGAAGTAGGTATATTATGTGAGTTTTTTGTTTGTTTGTGTGTTACGCTTTCACCGCTTAACAACTAAACCGATCATCATGAAGTATTGCATACTTGTTGTCAGGGGTACAGAGAAGAACGCAGGTTACTTTTAATCCCGGAATTCCCGCGGGAACCCTGAAATTATGGCGGGTGACCGAAACCGCAAGGAACAGCTATAGTAGGTATAAGTCAAGTAATTGCTTGAGTTTTTAACGTAATGAAACGCCAGTTTTGCGCTGTAAGTCTGGATAGATATCGGATTTATTTACCTTATAGATATAGCGAATTTTAATGCATATTAGGGTATGAAGGTCTTCTTCTAATGGAATCAACTATCACGTTTCGTAACATCATAGAATCATCCAATTTTTTACTTAACCTCAGTTGCCGGAAGGAAGACGGTTAAATAATGGTTGCCTACTTGTTACTAACTTCGAGTAGATACAATTTTCTAATTGGTATTGCAGAAAAAGTATGGAAATATTTTGAGACCGAATAGTTAGTAATAATACTCACGCTCCTTGTTTATCCCATATATTATTTTTAGGAGACTATAGTCCATATAACACATAGGCTTAGCTTAGAGACTTCTTAATGGTCAATTTTTGTGACGTCACACGAAATTTCAACTCAATATTTTATCTCCGTTATTTTAACCGACATCAAAAAGGAGGAGGTTATCAATTCGGATGTTCGGGCATGACTCCGTCATTTATATGTATGTATAGACCGATTTGAAAAATTCTTTTTTGTAAAAGGGATAAATTCTTTTTTTGGAAAGGGGTTTATTCTGAAATAGTCCCATGTAAATCTCATAAAGGTCATATATTATGATGGGTTTCGGAACTCTTGAAGTCGGTTTAATGTTTTTTGTTAAAACTTTGCTCATTGATTAATTTGATTTTATACTTATGTAAAAAAAGGAAAAAAAGTGAGTATCCAATATTTTTTATTAATGTACAAGACGGACTTAAAACAAAAATTTTGTCATCTAGCCCATTATGATATAATGATAATATGATTTATAGGGTTCCGTACCTACCTGAAAGGTAAAAAGGAACTCATAAAGGATCACTTAGTTATATGTCTGTTGATATTGACCCCTTTTTTCAGAAACACGTGGAAGTATCAACTCAAGTTAATAGATATTAAAGACTCCTGAGTATATTTTGATAAGTATTACAATCACTTGCACCTGCGAAAAATAAAACGCAATGTAAACATACCAGTCGTTATGACACATATTTTGACACTTGCAAGTTAATCGAAACTAGTAGGTACACATTTATGTACTTCTCGCTGACGCAGAATCATGTAAGTTGGCAAGAAGCAGTGTCGTAAGTAAAGTGAAAAATCCGGAAGTGAAACACCTACAAGTTCCTCGGAGCCCTCGGTGGGCAAATTCAACTCGCACTTGACCGTACTTTTCATACGTTTCAGTATCTCCCTTTAATACAGGTTGGTTATACTTTAAGGCTTCTTTCACCGCCATCCTCGACATATCACGATCTACGAAAGACGTGCCCCTGGCGCCAGACACGTAAGTAATATTCCGTTACTATAACAAACCTCTGCACTTTTATTTATTTATTATCTATTGATTAAACTACACAACTCAGATTACGTGTACCTATAGTACATGTCATATACATAGTCTTTGTGAGTTGTGTTTTTATATTCAATAGATTTAATTATATTTATCGGTTTTAAGCATTCTTAAAACTAGGAGAAATCATGCCTAGAACGTATGGCGCTGGAGGTAACTTAAGGCTACCAAAACATGGGATGAAAGGGTTAAATAATCTAAGGCAAGAAGAATGAAGAAATACTAACCCCAGAGCGACAATTCCATATAACAAAATGGGAGCGAGCGTACACAGCCACAAGTCCTAAATACAAAAAGTCACAGCACACACAAAATATTCTGTAAAAGTTTCACATTTTTGTTTCGTTATACGTACACAAAAGTTTCATAATTTTTTTTTGTCATTTCAGTTTAATTTTAAACACGTAGAAAATAACGGAAACCCATTCCGCCATCATTGTTTTTTTGGCGCGAACACAAAACGTCAATGACGTCATTTTTCCAAAAAGGCTTATTACTCTAATCACTCATGTAGTAAGTTACCTACGTATTCCACTAATAAAATTATTTAAAATTAACTCGTAACAATTTTCCTATCGGGAAAAGCAGTTGGAGGTAACACTTGAAGGTTATAATTCAGTCGGTCGGCCATGATACAGAGAAATTAACACAACAAATCACTTCACGAACCGAAGAAAAATAGCACAGTCTTTTGATTTTCTTGAAATAAAAACTCGCAAACATGCTACTTTCAATATACGAATTTAAATAAAAACTTTTTGGTTGCACTTATTTTTGCGATGCGGCGTTTCGTTTTCGCACATGCCGTTTCATTTTTTTTTCTAATTAATTTATAAATTTTGCTACAATTTTGTTTTTGTTTTCATTTCCAGTTTCTAAGGCTACGGACGGCTTGACTTGCAAGCTAGTTTTACTACGACTGACCGTTGTGCCAAAGAAATGGGGTGTTTCTAGGTGGTGGGTGGTCGCTGGTAAGGGTATGCTGTTAATCACAAGGGTGGAATAATTTTGCCTTTTTTAATTATGCCCGAGTGCGTTCGGTGGCTTATTGTGTGGTGTACCATACTCTTGAATTTTATATTTGGGTTAATATGTCGTACAAGTATAAGTAGCCGTAAATAGTTTTTGTAAGGAAAATGATTATAAAAGATTCCATTTTATGTCTGGAACTCTATTGCAGTAGTGAATATCGGAAAAAATCAACTGAAAATCATCCAATGCAAAGAGCGTAAATCTTTAACAATCGGTATTCACAAGTTTTTTTTATTGTACTTGTATAATATTAGAGGACCGTGTTTTATTTAATCTCAACATTGTCATTTTGGCATTATTATAGAAGAAGTTAAGTAGAAGAAGTTATTTATCTCTCAAAAAGAATTGTAAAAAAAACTTATACAAATAATGTTTATGTTTTACAGCACCATGTGGTGTAGTAATTTGACAACCAGAGTTCAACGTCAGGTATCACGAGTTCGATTCTTGCGTCAAAGTGAATATTTGTGACACAATTTTGTATTTACCCCCGAACCTGGGCGTTGTGTGTCATGAATATGACTGTATTACAACAAAAAAGTGTATATAGGTGTTACGCTGACGTCCGCACTCAGATTCGTTTCAATGGCTACTTAATTTTAAAATTGCCGCACGCAGTAGATCACGTTCATTAAATTAATGTTAATTGGTATTCAACTGAGTTTTGTTATTAAAATATTTAGTAAAAATTAAGCAATCATTAAAACGACTCTGAGTGCCGCCGTAATAATTGTTGATTGCCCAGTTAGTTTGTATCTAAGCAAAAAGCCGTTTAAGTGTTACTGGGAGATCTTCAAAAATTACAACAACCAATTTATAATTTAAAACAATGTTACCAGTACAATTAAATTAAAAAACCGCTCTTATAGCGTTTATGTGTAATGCTCTGCGGTGTAAGCAGATTTTGCGAAATTATTATTGGAGAAAACTAAAGAAAAAGTACAATTATATTTGTATTAATAGGTAGGTATTTGTAATATGAAATTGTATCTACTAAACTTTAATATAAAGATTTTCTATATCAAATTGCGGAGTGCGTACGCGGCTAAAGTAGCGGGACCGAACTGTCAAAGTATCATATATCTAGGCGAGAAATACCTACATTTAAACGTTACGCTAATGAGATAAAAGAAAAATAGAAAGGAGAGTTGCACTGAAAAAAAAAACCACTCCGAAATTAATAGGAGAGTTGCACTGAAAAAAAAAACCACTCCGAAATTAATGCATCACTCGTAATTGACGTCATTTATTTTATACATAGGGTAATTGGTTTCAACCTGACGGTTGTGCTTAGTCTTGCTACTCGCCGCTAGATGGTGCTATAGCCGGTGCTGCCCGCGTAGTTTTCTTCTGTTACAATTCTTCCCCTGCCCATGCACCACAAACAACCTAAGAATGAGCACGGATTGGTCCTTTCATCTTTCTTCAAACTGCGGTCAACTGCAGTACCATTAGCGGACTTACATCCATGATTGTAATCCCCCTATCCATACGAAGTGATTTGCTTCTTCTTCTTTATTTATAAATTAAAATGAATGTCTGTATGTCTGTTCTCTATGCGTTTCAAAACCATTGGTCCGATTGTGATGAAACTTTGGCGGGTTGTTCTGCCTGCATCCCCAAAGGTTCCTGATCCCAAAACTAACGCGGGTGAAACCGCGGGGCACAGCTAGTCTTATATAATACAGGGTGAAAGGTTTAACTATGGAGTATGGACGTATTGAACGAGGGTATTTACTATTCAGTAGGTATTCGATTCTCGTCACAAATAACCAGGGGCGGATCCAGGATTTGGTTGAGGGGAGGGCAATTTGGTTGCACCATGAAATTTTTTGAATTAACAGGATAGACAAAAAAGTCCATTAATAAAATTTAAGTGCTTCATATTGAGAGCATCTGAATTGAGCTTATGTATGTATTATATTATCTGTGTGTTTGTTTCGCGATTTTTTAACCGACTTCCAAAAAGGAGGAGGTTACGCATTCGGCTGTATGTTTTTTTTTTTATATTACTCGAAGCTAGGGTTGGAACGACTTCGAAAATTCATTTTTTGTTTGAAAGCGTATACTCCCAATTAGGTCCTATTGCCACCAAGTGGGATCTGATGATGGGATCTTATGGTTTAAGAATCTTTATTCTCCTCAAAAGATCTTGGGAAAATCGTGGGAACTCTTCAAAAATAATAGGCGATTTGAGTATTTTTTATAGTAAATCGTTCATTTGCTTTCGGAAAGCAAAATTTGAAGAAGTGGAACTGATCATGAAGACCACAAGTGTTCATCGGAACTACTCAACAATAATACGTATTTCACGGGTTTCGATTGGACCGATTTAGAAAATTGATTTTGTTGTTTGATACTCCCAAGTTGGTCCCATTGTCACCAAATCGAGAACCTGATGATGGAATCATGGAGAAATCAAGAGAACTCTTCAAAAATTACAGACACACCTATAGCGATTTTTGTATTTTTTATAGTAAATCGTTTATTTGCTTTTGGAAAGCAAAATTTGAAGAAGTGAAACTGATGATGAAGACCACAGATGGTCATCGGAACTACTCAATAAAAGGTATTTCACGAGTTCCGATTCGTTAACTTTAATATGGTTCCTAAATAATTTATGCTCGTCACAATGTATATGGTAAAGTGGAACTGATGATGACGTACCAGGAGAACTCCTTAACAATCAACGTCCCTGTCGTCCCGTCGGTAAAAGCAGTATTTTGTAAAAGGCGATGAGCAATTGACATTAGGCTATTGTAACTTAGATAAATTACAAACGGACTCACTTGAAAGCAAGAAATAAACAAAATTTTAACAAAAAAATTAAAACTGACTTCCAACAACACAAAACTAAAAAGCTAAAAATAACAAAATATCGATTTTATCCAACAGACAAAATACACGTAAGTTTATTTTTGGTAGTTATTACCAGTAGTTATTATACCAGTACTAGTAGTTATTATTGGTTTATTCTACCACTTGACTACTATTATTATTTGAAGTCGGTGACAAGCCAAATATGGCGTAGGTACATGGGCTAAGTCCAGTCCCGCCACGAGTTCGTTGTGAGCTGAACAACCCAAGTGGGTAGACGTAAGCGGGCTTGGCACCGAATTTAAATCAAAAACACAAAACTAAAAAAGCTTAAAAATAAAAAGCTAAAAATAACAAAATACCGATTTAATCAAAAAGACAAAAACACGCGTAATATTATTATTGGTTTGTGCTACCACTGATCGGTTTGAATTCGGTGACAAGCCCGCTGGTGTCCGCCCACTTGGGTTGTTCTGCTCACGAAGAGCTGGTGGCGGGAGTCGACTTAGCCCATCTGCCCCCTCCATATTTGGCTTGTCACCGACTTCATACCGATCAGTGGTAGCACAAACCAATAATAATATTACGCGTGTTTTTGTCTTTTTGATTAAATCGGTATTTTGTTATTTTTAGCTTTTTATTTTTAAGCTTTTTTAGTTTTGTGTTTTTGGAAGTCGGTTTTAATTTTTTTGTTAAAATTTTGTTTATTTTTCGCTTTTAAGTGACATAGTTCGTAATGACTCTAAGTTACAATAGCCTAATATCAACTGCTCATCGCCTTTTACAAAATATTGCTTTTCCCGACGCAGGGACGTTAATTATTGAGGAGTTCTCCTAGTACATCACCAACAGTTCCACTTCACCATATACATTGTGACGAACATAAATTGTTTAGAAACCATTTTATAAAGTTAACGATTCGAAACCCGTGAAATACCTATTATCGAGTAGTTCCCATAACCATCTGTGGTCTTCATCATCAGTTCCACTTCTTCAAAATTTTGCTTTCCAAAAGCAAATAAACGTTTTACTATAAAAAATACAAAAATCGCTATAGGTGTACCTATAATTTTTGAAGAGTTCCTTCGATTACTCCAAGATCCCATCATCAGATCACGACTTGGTGACAATGGAATCAATTTGGGAGTATCCCCTTTCAAACAAAAAAACAATTTTTGAAATCACTCCAATCGGAACCCGTGAAATACGTATTATTGTTGAGTAGTTCCGATGACCATCTGTGGTCTTCATCATCAGTTCCACTTCTTCAAATATTGCTTTCCAAAAGCAAATGAACGATTCACTATAAAAAATACCCAAATCGCTATAGGTGTGCCTATAATTTTTGAAGAGTTCCCTCGATTTCTCCAAGATCCCATCATCGGATCCCGACTTGGTGGCAATGGGACCTAATTGGGAGTAAACCCTTTCAAACAAAAAAAGAATTTTCCAAATCGGTCCAACCGTCTTCGAGTAATCGGTGAACATACATAAAAAAAAAAAAAAAAAAAAAAAAAAGAAAAAAAAAAAAAAAAAACATACATACAATCGAACATAGAACCTCCTCCTTTTTGGAAGTCGGTTAAAAAGTGGTAGCACAAACCAACAATAGTATTACATGTGTTTTTGTCTGATGGATTAAGTCGGTATTTTGTTATTTTTAGCTTTTTAGTTTTATGTTTTTCATATTTAAAAAAAATGTGGTGTCGAAAACGATAGAGCTTAGGTAGGTATAGCGGTTTTTGAGTACGATTCTCTGTAAAATTAAAGTTTTCTTAGTATTTCATTATTTTCAACTTGTACTTTCATGCATAAAATAATCTACATGGAAGCTACAACAGATAAAAGTAAAAAATGAAAAATTTACGTTCCAGCGAATCTGACCTGAATTAACAACTTTAAATTAAAATTTTGTAGGTTTGTATCTATAAAGTGATAGGAAAATAATGGGAAGTGTTATGGTTAATAGCGATTTTTTTACTAAACTGAGGAAAAATACCATCAGAGGTGTGCACCTCTGATGGTATTATGTGATGTGATAAAAACGTGTTTCGTGATCAGAAGAACAAAGAACTACCTAACTACCTGACGTAGCTTCACGACCGACATAAAGCAATCTGAAACTTTCTTTGAAGTAAGTCGGTGATTTGGGATCCCTCAGCACTTTAAAGATGGTACAAAGAATATGTGTAGTGCGCCTGGCGAATATGTAAACCACACGCATTTTGCAGCCGCTCCAACTTATCGCGTTACTATGTCTAGTTGTTGTATACGTATGCTGTAAATCTTTGTGTTGTGTCAAATAAAGTTTTTTCAATTTCAATTTTCAATTTCAATTACTCTTCTGTCAGATTCATACAGCACACATCGGCGTAAACAAAAAGAAGGTTACTCCTTGGATTAGTAAAATGAGGAGAAAATTTGGGAAATAACGCAGAAAACTCAGAGAAGTGAATAATTTTCGTCCATATGACGAGATACGGAAAAATAGGTACTATTGAAAAAAAAGATGTTTTTGACAATAGATTTTAAAATTTGCAGTCAACAGAAGAAAAATTTGATAAATTTTGGAAATTTGCCCAAATTTTTTTCCAAATCCGAATTCATCGCGCACCGCACGTGATAAAAGTCATCGACTATTTTTTGAGCACAGAGGTACAATATGACGGGGAATAAAAATCGAAATTCTATTAATTCCATTTAGTTCGTCAGTTACATATAACATAATATAAATAAATAATATGGATAGATTTGCTTTGAACGTGGAAAAAAGTAGAAGAGTTAGGTACCAACTAGTTTTGGGAAGTGAAATCACAATAGCTTACTTCCAAGTCTCAAGGATGTTGGATGAAGTTAAAGAAAAGGGATAGAGAAACTACATATATAAGGATAATTGTAAAAACATATATACAGCCAAACGCAGAAACTTCTCCTTTTAAATGAGAAATATACCATACGGCACGTAGTTTCAAACCAGAAAATTTGTTTTAACGAGAAAGAATTGACAGATTTTGTGTTTGTTTTACAATAATTAATAGATACAAACTTCCATAGGGGTTCGTTACGAACTAATAATTTATAGAGTTTTAAAAATGAATATTTGTTCGTTCATTCAGGTGCATTCGTATATTTCTATTCAAATTACGATGAAACTTTGGTGAAAAGCCACAACCTTGCGAAGATTTTTCTAAGGTCTAATTAAAGTAGGTACCTATTTAGGTCTTCAGGGGGGGCAATTGCCCCCAGTGCCCCCCCCCTGGATCCGCCCCTGCAAATAACTATGTAAACAAAATTACGAAAAAAAACAACCATTAAAATCCTCTGCGCAAGTTGCCGAATCGTCGATGGATCATACATACCTACCCTGAGAGGCTGAGAGTTATAAAATCCCCCCTTCCCTTTTTATTGCCGTTGAAGCACAAATCAAATGAAAAGGTATCTACCCTAGATAAACCCGCGTTTTTAGTCAAGGTTTTATCTGTGATTTACCAATTTTTTCTTTTAATTAATTACATGATATTGTAACAAAGATAAATATAACGTTTAATATACATAACATACACTCTGCCATTGTCCTAACCATTGATTTTGTCAATTTTCATCTTCGATCACAAACATTTGCATCATTTAAAATATAGGTAATAGAATTGTTTTAAAAAAAATTAATCGTCAAATGTGTTGGTAAGCGCATAACTTACAAACGACTGCACCAAATTGGAAAATTGATTTTTTTTGAGTTCGTTATTGTCAGGACAAGGTTTATATAAAAGAATTTTGGAGTTCCTGCGGGAATTCCGAAACTCACGCGGGTGAATCTCCGAAACGGTTGGACCGATATTGACGGGACTTTCACTGCTAATTAGCTGTTGTTATAAGGAGTAAATTACATTGAAGTTCCTGCGGGAATCCCGAAACTCACGCGGGTGAAACCGCGGGGCACAGCTAGTATCATATAAAGATATCGTGTAATAAACAATAGCAAACCTATAAACGGAGCTTTTGATAATAGAGTGCAAGTGGAAGACGACTTTTAAATTTGATTCCAAACTCAAGTTCCGTGTTTTATTAAAATTTAAGGCAGTCCAATCAATATCTGGCATGGTAAGGTGTGGTCGAAAAATATATACCTAGTAGGAAGACTGCAGCGTCCGAACACAGTCACACCCATAACGATGTGCAGTTTGGACACGAGACTTAGGTAATTTAATGTATTAGAACTACGAAACGACTGAAGAAAAATATCTATCATAATTTTTCCAACAAAGAGTTAATAGTTTATAAATTTTTATCAGTTAACACGCAAGATATTCTTCAATCTAGCTGTAAATTTCGGAGTCTTGGGACACAAAGTAGGGCAGCCGTGTCCTTCTCTGTAGGTAGGTACCCCTGACGACGTGTATGCAAAATTTCATGATGATTGGTTGAACCGTTAAGGCGTGAAAGCGAAACAAACAAACAAACTCACTTTCGCATAAGAATAACTAAGGATACTGTGGATATTGATAGTGGATATTCATACAGTATAGATAGGTATTTGTTATTGGGTACGATCACAGAACTGAAAATAACAGATAGAAGGGACATCAACTTAACTTTAGTATAAAAGCAGTGTCGCCGGCAATTTTCGCACACAAAACTATTCATTACGCACTAAAACATTCATTGACGTAAAGAAATTTATTAAACGCTTTATGGTTATGTATATTATTATTATTATTTCAAAATTCACA
The DNA here is from genome assembly GCA_907165275.2 of Zygaena filipendulae. Taxonomy (NCBI): domain Eukaryota; kingdom Metazoa; phylum Arthropoda; class Insecta; order Lepidoptera; family Zygaenidae; genus Zygaena; species Zygaena filipendulae. The sequence goes on from OU015676.1 coordinate 697,247, forward strand.
GTTTTGGGGAATATTCTGGTAAATATACTTGAGATACAGCAAAAAAGTTTTGAGCAAGTTAGAGCATTTGCTCTAACTTCCTTTGCAACGGTAGCGTGCCCGCCCCGCTTACATATTATCTTTTCTAGTTAATTTATTTGTTCTGTGGTACGATACTGGCGGATGCGTGATATAAAACCTCTTAAATTAACAAGAACATTACCGTGATTGCTTTCAAATAGGTACATGTTGGTGGTGTAATGGGGTGGCGGTTGTTGTGGGAACACCCAATCCCCGGTACACCACTCGTCGAGGGTACAGATAGCGTCAAAAGTGTTTTTATTAACACCATAGTGTATTAATTTACTAGATACAGCCCCCTTTGGTCAATTTGACGATCTGGGCCCTTATTCACTATGACCAACAACATTTCTGCGCGTCCCAAAACACAATCCCAAACGCTCCAGATGCAAAAATATAAGAAATTTATATTCTTTATGACCAAGAAACGTTGTAAATGTATTTTTTTTTAAGTGAAACTTCTTTGAATACGAGGGAAAAGAAATTTAAGCGGCACCTTATCTTAACGCAATGCGTTATGGTCATAGTGAATAAGGGCCCTGTAATGAACTAAGGAACGCATTGTCATATCGGCCGCCTACGTAACCAGTTCTACGTACCCGGTTTCCTAAATAAAATAATTTTTCCTTTTACGTAACCAGTTACGTTTAAGGACATTAAGTACATATAATATTATTCGTAAAAAATCAAAAACTGTACTTTTGACTGGACGATTTTTTGTGACCACGTGATATGAAGATTGTTTTCGTAGTTTTCTATGGCGATAACGATTTCAGACTGTCAACTTGGCTAAGGGGTTGGTTAAGCAAAAGAAACATTGTATTGATAACAAAAAAATATTCTTACTTACCCACATTTAAATAGACTTAGGTTACCTATCTACTTAGGTAATTTATAATGTACTAACCAGCCCCGGATCTTAATTTTTCAGGCGGGACAAAAACCGAAAAATGCCGCCCCCGCCCACTTATATTAATTTTTCACAAGAGTGAAGTTTCTGTGCTTGTACTATTATTCTGTTGTCAAACTTAGGTAAATGAGGAGTTGTCCATTCGTCTGTAAAGTGTGAATTTGGTCGCCTCGGCTTGCCCCCCCTAGATCCGTAGCTGGTACTAACTACTACTATTATACTAATATTATAAAGCTAATACTCTACTACTATTATAGTAGAGTATTTTAATATACTAGCTACTGGCTATTATACTGCCTGTTCTCTGCGGTTCCACCCGCATTAATTTGGGAGTTCCCGCGGAAACTACGCGAAAACCGATCTAAGATCTTCTACCCATAAACTATATAGGTACTAACCTCCCAAACTTCAGCCTCACGGAATTCTCGAGATTTCGTATTCAGTCACAAAGTCCACTATGCCTACTCTATTTTATGTGGTATCTACATATATATAGACTAGCGTTTCCCCTCGGATTCGCGTGTGTTTATTTCGCAATTCCAGGATAAAAAGTACCTTATGTAAAGTACCTACCCTATAGGCTATATCGTATTCCAAATAAAAATATACATACATAAATATACAGCCAGAACCGGGTGATAGGCTAAGTCATAACCGCTGTTAACAGTCATAACACCCATAAAATGTCCACCCTTCACAGCTTCCCATTCTAAGATCACTGACTCTTTAATTAACTGAAATAAGATTTCAAGTTTTTTTATTTTTAAAGTAACGCCATCTGTTGGCGAATAGCTTATTCGTATTCAATAAAATTCTACCATTGCATCGGCATTATGGAAACTTTTTATTAACCGACTTCCAAAAAGGAGGAGGTTCTGCATTCGGCTGTTTGTATGATTTGTGCACCACAATCAATGGTAAAACAGCAAAACAGAGTTCCCGAATCCACACATTAGCTTTCTCCAAAAAGACAATCGTTCAAGAAAAAAACCATCATAGTAATAAATGAGGCATGTATTTATTTTAACAGATTAATTTTACAGGTAACAATAAAACTATAATATCTCACATTACAATCAATTTAAGTATAATAATAATTGAAAATTATAATACAATAAAACATAATTAATATATTAAGTAAGCATACACAAATAAATTGTACAATACCAAGAATTACATTTATTTAAAATAACTAGGTAGGCACCTACTTATAATGTGGCTGTGAAAAAACCAAAATAATTTGTTATAATTTATATGCAATTAATTACATCAATGAAAAAATAACAGCATGAAAATGAATGAAGTTATGTGAAGCTTAACGTCTATGGATAAAATATTGTATATCCGTTGGAATTTATACACCGTGTAAGTTTAAACGAGAAACATTTTTAAGATCTCGGTTGAATTCGTGCTTTCGTGTTACTAATAAAAACATACATAAAGAAAAATACTAATAAAACAGAGAATAAAACAAAAAAAAAACAGGTGACAGGTGAATAACCTTTCTATACTATAATAAGAGTACACGCGTGTCTGTACATTGAATATTTTTACCGAAAATTGGGAGGCGATAAAAGGAGAATTATCAAACACGAAAAAATGTTTTTAGAATTTTTTTCTGTCCGTTCATGATAATCTCCGGATCTACTGAACGACATCATGCGGTTTTCACAGATAGGTAGATAGATTTGCTTCATTTAAATCGGATCTCAAAAAAAAGTTGTTACTTATTACAAAAACTGCTATAGAATATGACCTTTAATATTTCCCTCGTTTAATCTTACACATTGTATACACCTAATATCTATTTGTAAATATTACCGTAGGTACATTGGCTGTAGGATCGACAGTTGGTACTTTGTAAAACCGGACGCTAAAATTATATGTCATGCGGATTGTAAGGCACAAACGAAAATGTCTAAAAAAATAACTAACGTTAAAAACAATCGATTATATTAATGAATAATAATAATATTTAAAATTCCATCATCATCCACGGAACTCACGCCCAAACCCCATTGAGGTGGTCAGAGACAATCTGAAATCAAGACTCTCCTTAACTAACGCTCTACAAAAACATAATTCTCGTTGAAATTAATAAAAAAAAAAAACAGAACTTTATACAATTTACATGTAGTACATTTAAACGAAGAAATAAATGCTAAAATAATATTACATTTTAATGCTGGTTTTTATATATTTATAAAGCATAATAATAACTACTTTAATTAATATTTAGTATATCACAAAACAATATTTTTCATATCATATTATATTACAATAAAACATCTCCCACACTTGTATGCTTAAGCATATATTATAATATGCAATTACGAAATAGCCAAAGTTATACAGTTCACCTGAATGTTGACGCGGTTTTGTAAAGCAACGGATTATATGATTTACCGACCACTTTAACACCAAACATAAGTAAGTGGAATTTATTATGAACTGCATGCAATGCCATTAATTTTATAAAAAATTGCAGTATTATATATAATTTGCCCATCTCAAACTAAGGTGCCCAGTTTTGACTTGAAGCAATTTTATGACTTAAGGTTTATATGTAATATATTACCCTAAAACTGGTAAAACCACCCGCCACAAAAGCTATATAACTTTTCATTTAAAAAGAAATTGATTGTAAATTGGAATAGTAAATTGGGGTGAATTTAGAATTTTACAGGATATTTCGGCAATATAGCAAGATAATTATAGAAAAGTTTAGTGCAAACGCCAAAGCAAACAAACATCCATTTTATAGTCATATATAGGTACTTTTTTATAGTCAACAAGAGAGCCACTTGACCACAACTCACCGGCCCGCTTAGCCAAGTTGACCATCTATTCTAATATTATAAAGAGGTAAGATTTGTATGTATGTTTGTAACGAATTGGCTCAAAAAGTACTGGACTGATTTTAAAAATTCTTTCACCATTTGAATGCTACATTATCACTGATTCACGTCACACTTCATTAACATATAACGAGCCCGGTGACGCTGTGTGTCAGTGTGTATGGTTTGTGTGCTCTGATCGTCTTGTGGTTTTCATGCGTCGGTGGTCTTGACTGAAAACTTCTTCAACATATCCCTTCTCCATATTTAGTTTCAAGTTGAGTAAGTTGTTTAGTTTTCTGGTATCAAATTTACTCTATGCTATTGAGGACCTGTTTCAGTATCGCCCCCTCGGTGTTTCTCGTCTGATTGACGCCGGTGTCCAGGTGGCTGAGGGACAAGGCCCTGGTGTCGGAGCCGGCGGACACCTGCGAGCTGGTCTCCAGCGAGTCGAGGTTCTGGAACAGCAGGTTGCTGGAGCCGGTGGAGGGGTTGCGCCTGTGGGACGGCTCCGGCTGCATGACCGGGTGAGGACCTGGATGGAGGACGGCACTTTTTAGTTTTTCAAGTTATATGGGCCATTATGTTGACTATTTTTTTTTTAGTCCGTCTTGTAGATTAATAAAAGTTATTGGACACGTGTTTGTTTTTTCTTTTTTTACGTAATCAAAAAATAACGGCGATACGTTGAGTTGAAATTTCGCGTGACGTCACTGACCGGTCCAGTTTGTATGGCGGCTTATAGCGGTAATTGACGTCACAAGCCCCCACCCTAAACTTTAATCAAAAAATACGTGTCTATTGTTTTTTATTTTCTAACTGACGGACTAATTTGAATTTTTATTTTCAAAGGTCGTCAACATCTCAATTACGTGAGGGTAGCGATCCCCCCTGCCCCCTCCCATCCCCTTGTCTGCAAAACTAAACAAAACTCTTACTCCCCCCTTCTATGATGACGTAACACTAATACCTATATATTTTTTTGATCAAGTCAGGTTTCTTTTTTCATTAATTACCCCTAATATCCAAGAATTACTATTACTATCGTTCCTCACCGAGCATGGAACTCTTCCTCGAGGTGGGCGTCGCGCTCCGGCTGGTCATTGACCCCGCCGACCCCGCAGGCCCCGCTGACCCCGCAGGCCCCGCTGACCCCGCAGGCCCCGCTGACCCCGCAGGCCCCGCAGGCCCCGCAGCGCCCCGCGGCTGCGACTCGTTCTGGAGGAACTTGACGAACTCCGCCGCCAGGCCCTCCGGCGCGTTCGCGGCGCGGACGAGCCCGAGCCGCTCGCACTCCTGCTGGTTGAAGTCCAGGACCGTCGACATCACGCGCAGCACTTGGGTTCTACGGGAGGTGATCGATCCTTAATAAGTACTATACTGATATTACAAAATATTTGAAAGTTTGGATGGGTGAATGGATGAATGGATGGATGAATGAATGGATGGATGGATGGACGAATGGATGGATGAGTGGATGGATAAATTAATGGATGGATGGATAGATATTTGTTTCTCAATCACGCCAGAATGGATGAACGGCATTGAATGGAATTTAGCACAGAGATAGATTTGGAATTGGATATGGGGTACTTTTTATCCCGGAATTCTTGCGGGAACTCCGAAATGAATACGTATGAAACCGCGGGGAATAGCTAGCATTATAATTATGCAAAAGTCAGTTTATTTTTTTGCTACGCTTTTACAACCAATCATCATCAAACGCATACTTTGTCAGGATTATAGAGAAGAACATAATATGGTACTTGTTTATTTATTTATTTATTCACGCGGGAATTCCGGAAATTTCCGCAGGGAACAGCTACTAAAACATACAACCCACCGGTTAACACTCTTCTGTCCAGGCGTAGTCACATAGTTGATGACCAAATTCTTCACCAAGTTCTTGTCAACTTTGTCCTGTTGGTTCGATATCGCGTTGTAGTACCGCTCCTCGGCCGCCGCCACCGACATTTGGAGAGTGCGGACTGGACACACAAAAAGTATACGTGATGATGGCTCCAAGTGCTTCTACTTATAGAACTGTCAATAGAACTGTATGGAATAGAACCCACCAAGGTGATAAGAAGGTCAGTATTTTATTAATGTTCAGAAATCAAAGCGCACTTTTATAGCTATAAATAAGTGTTCAAATTGACAAGGACCTTACTTAAAACGATGCTTCGTAAACTAAATCGGCGAAGTATTTCTTTTTGTATTCTAAGGTTTGGATATCGCTTTGATGTCACACTTAAAATTGGTATTCAAGTGTGGTTCCTTTAGTCGTCAATGGAATCACAATGTCACTATCAAAAACAGCATCCACAAAAACAATTTTCTAATGTTATTTTCAGAGAGAAGGAACTGCGCAACAAACTCTCCAGTAGCTGTTTGTTGATGCAATAAAGTTACACGCCCAGTAATGAAATCTATCTCATCGTCATCCACGGAAAACATTATAATTAAATCATGCAAAAGTACTTAAAACATTGATGCACAATATCATCTAGATAAACGAAATTCTTACCGAGCAAAAAACAGGCGGTTTCGATAAACATTCGATGAAAAAGCGCACACCATTTCAAAGTATTATTCAGACACTGGGAAGGAAGCGCAAAACACCGACACTTCAGTGCCCGAAAGTTCAAAACGTTTGATCCGTTTGTCTATTGGATCATCCGTGGTCCACCAGTCAAATAGTGGTAATCCTTTAAAAGATAGTACAACTGCCAGGGGCTTGAAGTGTTGGTAAATAGTGCCTCCTTATTTTATCAATTCCACCAGTACCTGAAGTAATACTCAGAGACAATGTGGCATACTCAAGGTGTCTTCCAACTGCTACTCTTCTAATAGACGTCTATGACGCCACAACAAACAGGAATATTAAAAACAGATCTTGCATTGAATATATAATAACCAATACAATATTTGTAAAAATTAAGCACATTAAGCACATATTGATATCTAAGCAAATCACAACAAACTTGTAAGATTTCAACTAAAAAAATTATAAAATTGAGATTCTTAAAAGATCCCAAAAGTTCTATTTTTGGAGGCTTTTAATGAATTGGTGTAAAAACTAAAAAGGGAAGTTAAATTTAGTACCCAATAAATCGAAACATTTCAAGAATAAAATTACGTTATATCACTTACGGGCGTTTGTATGGAGGAAAGTAAGACGAATGGACCGCTCTTGAGAGCATATAAAAAATATTATATTTTCAATGCAAGATAACAAATAACATTAAAAAACAAATTGCGTGAATAAAACAAAGATCAAAAGTGTGCACAGAAAAAAAAATTATACAAAAAGCATACTAAAAACATATGCACAAAAAATGCACAAAACTTTAAAAAAGAAATAATATACTTAATTATAATTATAAAAAAAAACTGGTGAGGAAACACACAGACGACACGATGTGAAGCCGAAACCCTCGATCAAACCCCATATGGTAATCTGAGTTTAACACAGCCTTGCCGCCAAGTTGACACCTGTTAAGGCATTAGGATGAAAACTGGCGGGAACGCGGCTGTGACGTCATAAAGCCTCACAGTTACCAAATGAGATTAGACCGAAGTAGGCGGAAGCTTGTCTCTTGATCACGCAAAATTAATTAAGCTTAAAATGCAATTAAAATAGGTTCTAATTTGAAAATAAACGGTGGTACAAGACTAACACACTAGACTACTAGACTCTCATGGGTACACATGAATAAATAAGGCCACGTCAATAACGAGATAGTACCACGTTACAGAACACATCTGTGTGAACCAAATTTCATACAAATAGGTTGGCTTTTTTTCGTGATTGGGTAACGCACATTCAAACGATTTCTGCCCAAACTTTATAATTTAAAAGATATTATATTATCTCGTATTTTCAAATTTTTAAGTCATAAAAAAATTTGCAAATCTGGATAAAATTTCTTTAAAATTTTGTATTTTGATATTTCAGAGCATTTTTATAATCAAATAAATTTAACAAATCTAAGGCCAAGATTCAAGACACACTTCGAAAGCAACTCGAAAACAATTTGGACTACACAATGACGTCATCTACACAAACATTATGCCAAACTACAAAATTTCCACTTACGTGTGTCTAGGTATCCTAATACGAAGTTGCCCGGGCCCTAGCTTTATATCAACCGGTAGCCTGGGTGTCGAAACCCCAGAATTACCAGCTGATATTTAGCCGGGTACCCTTTTCAATACATATTTTCAAATTCATGACCTCCTATGATCACATTAATACATAGTTGTATAAAAATTTAAAATGGTTCAAATGTTACAGGGCCAAATATTCAGTACGTTTCAGTCAGTAGGAATTGGCTACTTGCCTAAATTTTTTTTAGTCCATCATTTAGATTAATAAAAAATATTGGACACGTATTTTTTCTTTTTTTACGTAAGTAATCAAAAAATAACAGCAATACATTTGAGTTGAAATTTCCCGTGACGTCACAACCCGGTGCAGTTTGTAGGAGGATTATACCGACTAATGACGTCACGAGTCTACCCCACCTTAAACTTTAATGCGCTAAAGGCAAAAAAATACGTGTCTATTATTTTTTTATTTTCTTACTGACGGACTAATTAGAATTTTGATTTTTATTCCCCACAAAATACCCATTCCTCAAAATGAATACACAGTAGTGATATCAATTCAAAATAAAGTGTGCCTCTATTTAAAAAAGTTATATCGATGCAGCTATTCACAAAAAAAAACATAAAAATGTCCTACACTACAAATTCTACATAGTGACACTATTAAAAATTAATCTTACAGACAAAATTAAACTAATTAAATATCAAATACATTGCTACGAATAGAACTATGCTAACATTGCCGTGTAATTAAAGAAAATTTATTACCTTGCTCCTTTAAATCGTTAATTTGTGCAGTTTTAGTCTCGACCTGATCACCCAATCTGGATGCAGCCTGGAGACCTGCTAATGACTCTTCCAATTTAATATTTAATCTTGCGATCTCTTCTTGCAACCCGTTGTTTTGACGCTTCAATTCTTCCATTTTGTTTCTAATTTTTTCAGTAGACGCGTGGACGTCGCGCTCTTTGTCTGTAAAACGTGAATAAGAAACATGCGGTGACGTGATGAAAACAAGTGTCATAGAATCGAACCCACAACATATAACTACTATAGTGGTCATTAGACTACTTGACAAGAATTTTTTGGAGAAAATCATAGGTGAAAAGTTGTCCCGTGTGGATTTTATTGCTAGCACTCTGCCCACGTCAATTTCCTCAGGAACCCTTAGTTACACAAGAATTTTATGGTTCTTGCAGTAACGAAACGGCCAAACCAAACTAAGGTGTAGAGTTTATGCAGTTAGGCCTTGTAGAGTTAGGGTGTGTAGAGTTATAAGCTTGGCTCTACATGAGATCTGATAACTTTTTGACAGTGCCCGTCATATGGACTCGTCTTTTCATCATTTTACATAAAAATGTTTTTGGTGGGATCAATATATACAGACTTTCTAACTCATCACAACGCCTAGCCCTATCTACGGAAGCTGGAAACATGAAATTGTGTCATGCTGAATACGAAAAGCGTTATTACCTAACTGGAATTGTTCCAACACGACTTGCAAGTTGATTAGCGCCGCTTCGCTCCGACTCCGCGCATCTTCCGCATCGCTCAGTCTCGCCTCGACGTCTTCCCGCTGTTTCTCTAACAGTTTGATTTGATTGCGCAACGTCTCCACTTCTTGGTTGGCACGAATGCTGGAATATTTTAAATATATAATATACTAGCTGTGCTCCGCGGTTTCGCCAGCGCGAGTTTCGGAATTACGGCAGGAACTATAAAGTAGCCTAATTCACTCCTTATAACATGAAGCAGTGAAAGTCCCGTCAAAATCGGAATCGCATGAAATTCGGAATTCTTGCAGGAACTACAAAATTATTTCATCTTCTTCTCCTTACAATAACAAACAACAAAAAAAGAATTAGCGACATTGGTCCAACCGTTCACGCGTGATGCCGTGATCAAGGGAAATAGAGATTGATATTTTATATATCATCTTAAAATTGTAGCTGACAGCTGTTGCCTACGATTGTATTCGTGCGAATTTTGTGAAAGGCGTCAATACGTGCATTTGTGTCGTTTAGCTGCGTCTCGCGTGGCTTGTGTCTGATTTAATTACCATGTCCCGTCAATTCTTTACTACACGTTGGTGCATTGCTTGCGTCATCACACAAGTCGTTTAACTGTGCACGGTCACTGGCTTTCTTAGCTTAAAGAGCAATGTGCTCCCTTCAATGTCACTTACATTTTGAGATTAAGATATGACACGTAATTAAAAGATATCATACCATACTTTTTTCATATTGTTAACAGGCTAAGCGTCACATCTCACCCAAAGTCAAGTGACAGTGTGGTCGAAGATTATAGACACATCTAGCTTGGATTGGGAACTAGCCTTTGTTTCAACCTACGCCTTGTAGCGTGTGATTTGGACGCACTATCTACTGAGACCACAAGAAACCATTCATCATGAATCATACTATTTTACATACCTATTACTAGTGTAAACTGTACTCGTCTGCTTGGCCCTTTCTTCCACTTGGTGCAACCTCGTTTGGCATTCCGTCAATTTCTGCTCTGACGCCATCAACTCCTGCGTGTAGTTCTCTTCCGTCTCTAATAAGTGATGACGCAACCGTTCCAACTCACGGGACGAATTCTGCTCTTTTTCTGTCAGCTAGTGAAGAAAAATATTGGATATTATTAATCCGCAATAGCATGTGAACAAAAATTACAGTGTTTTGCAGGATAAGCTGACTGGTTACCTTTTTGTCGCGACCTAAACGTATAACTTTCCATATTGTTTTTATAGTGTTTTTGTGTAGGCAACTGAAAGCTTACTTGTCTTGATTATTTCATGTTAATTTAGCAAGTAATTCGATCAGCCTAATCTAAAAATACTTGCAATATGATAAAAAGGGTTTCTTTTATAATGTAGGCAATCACTAAGATAAGGTGTTTAAGTATTTCCGGGGAATGAAGGGGGTGAAATTCTGGTGCACTCAGGGGTAAACAGTTGCGCATAAACGACTGGACGGACTTCAACGAAAAATGGGAAACAATAAGAATATGCATCGATATCACAGGTGAAATTACGGAAAACCGTAACGGAAGCTAAAGCACAAATTTTGTCTGTTTGTCTGTGCTGGCATCACGTCGCGACTGCCCGATGGATTTGAATGAAACTAGAGATTGATATTATGACTTATGTCCGAGACCAACACATAGAATTCTATTCAGTACAATAAGGAATTTTAAAAATTACATCGATGTATCTGCGCACAATAGCTATATCTTTTTCGCTCGTTGCGATTGTACCACGCGGCAACGTTATACGGTGAAAGCTCTCTAAACTAAACACGTTGTTTTCCCGCCAGAAAACCAATTACTTTGCACAAAATGGTGGCTGTACAGCAGCTGCAATCATAAATACGTGCGTTTGTCACGGCTTCGACCCGTCAACTCTGTTACATTTTGTAATACAATAAGATAATCACCTGTACATTTTCTGCCGTCAGATGTTTAACCGTCTCTAACTGGATTGTCAGACTTTTGTCTAAATTATCACACTTCTCGGTCAACTGTCGTACCGTTTCATTTGCATTTATCAAATCAGCTTTTAATTTTTCATAATCGGTACAACTTTGATTGAGTGTTACGATAATTTCATCTTTCTCTTTCAATGTGACTCTTAGACTATCGCAATTTGAACAGCTGTCAGAGCGGTTTTGCAACAAGTTATCCTTTTCTACAATTATTCTCTTGAATTCATTTGTTTGTTCCATTAAAACTTGGTTCAGCCTCTGAATTTCATTATGATATTGTATACTTTCATTGTGTTTTAAATTTATTAAATTTATTAACTCGTTCTTTTCAGCTGTAGAGTTTTCTATGGCCGTCTTGAACTCAATACATGCCTTTTCGAGTTGATCTGATTTTGTATTAAGTTCAACAACCTCTCGCTCCTTGGTTGTGAGTAGATTTTTAAATTCAGTGACCTCTTTTTCGAGCGTTTCTTTTTCTTGTGCTAACTTAGCATATTCATCATTATGATGAGTGGTGTTGTCGATAGATTTTAATTTATCTGTGAGTTCAACTATTGATTGATTAAGTTCTTTTATTTCTTTGTCTTTTGTTTCTATTGTGCTCTTGTAGTTTAAACTAACATTTTCTTGTTCTCTTAAAAGTGCCTTCAGTGTTTCTATTTCTGAATTTTTCGACATAAGTTCATCGCTAATATTTGATAGTTTTTGAGTAATTTCACATTTTTCATCAAGTAAATGACTGATATTTTGTTGAATATCGATTGATTCACGATTTTTATCCTCGAGTTTTTCAGTGATTTCAGCAACGGAATGATTAAGTTTTTCTATTTCTAGATTTTTAACGCTTATACTATTCTGTAGGTCAGTAATATTTTGGTTTAAAGTTGTCAAATTAACGTTATTTTGGACGATTGTAGCATTGAGAGTTTCTATTATATTATCTTTTTCGTTAAGATCTACTATAAGCTTATCAAATTCTTTTTCTAAGTTCACAATTTTGTCATCTGTTAAAAGCAATTCTGTTTCTAGTTGAGTTTTTCTTTCTTTAAGGTTTGAATTTTCATTCCTGAGATTAATATTCTCATTACTAAGACTATCTTGATCAACAATCTTACTTTCTAATTGTTCGACAGTACTTTGTAACAATGTTATGTTTTCTTGTATACCACTGTTCGTATTTTTAAGCACGAGATTTTCTTCTGCCTGTTTTTCAAAAAATTTATTGGAATTTTTCAATTTATCTATATCTTCTCTAAGCATAGAATTTTCTTTTATAGTCTGATCTAATTTTTCTGAAAGATGAATTTTTTCTGTTGTTAGTTGTTCAATTTCGGGTCTTAGAGTCATATTATTTTTGCTCAAAATTTTGTTTTCCAGGACTGAAATTGTATCTTTCAACTCTAAATTACTATTTTCTAACTCAGTTTTATGAGTGAAAGCCTCTTCTAATTTATTTTCAAGGTTCTGTAGTTTTCGTTCCACAGTGAATTTTTGAGATTCTAATTCTTTCTGCTCTACAGATTTTTTTTCTAATAATTGCTTAAGATCATCAACTTCTTTTGTTAACAAAACTTTGTCATTTTCTATAATATGGTTATCTATAGAAATCTGTTCATTCTTAGCATTCGCTGCACTTAGACGTCTTTTAAATTCATCAATTTCTTCAGTTGCTTTATTAAGTTTATCAGTAGTTTCAGTAGTCGCCGTATGCTCTAACTCTTCCACTGCCTTACTTTGATTTTTGAAAGTTTCCATTTCAGCTATCATTACTGTATATTTTTCTCTTAAATCATTTAAGCTTTTTTGCAATTCAGTTTTTTCTAAACTTACTTCGGAAAGTTCTTTTTCAATTGTTTTTATTTTTGACTCAAATGTTTTGTTGATCCTATTACAATCCGCCAATTCGGTTTCTAATTTCACTAAATTATCCTCGTGAGTTTCTATAATCGGCTCTAATTTTGATGTATTTTTTAAAGCTGCAATTTCAGAAATAAGGAAATCATTGTTTTTCTTCATCTCATTTAATTCTGTTTCAAAATGTTGCAAATCTGTAGTGAGGTATTCATTTTCAGTAGTTAGGTCATCTATTTGAGTTTGTAAATGGTTTGCATTTAATTTTTTTTCTGAGAGTTTATGTTCTAAAACATCTAATTCCTTCTTAAACGAATTCAATGTTTTAAAAACACTTTCCAATTTATACAAAACAATACTGTCATCTGATGAAGGTATTTCACCAACATAATCGACAGGAAGCTCAAAATTGACGTATTTGTTGTAGAGAACCATAATTTTATCTGCCTTTATCGTTTTTTCATCAAACTGTCGCTGATTATCTGTCTCTTTTTGCGACAGTTTATGTCTTAAGTCATTAATATCACGTTTGAGGTTCTCTATAACGCTTTTAGCATTGTCATCAATATTAACTTCATCTAAGTGAATCTCGTTTGAATTCCATCTTGATTTCAAATCATTTACCTCTTTTAATAGACTTTCATAGCTCTCTTTTGGCACCATATTGACTATATCAGTTTGCTTATTTAATATTTCTACTTCATGCTCCAGTTTAGTTACTTGTTCTTGCAACTTAAAAACTTCTTCATGTAGTTCCTGATTTTCCTCTTGGAATTTTTCGGCATTTTCTCTAAGCATACCGTGTACTCTTTCTAAATTTTGATATTTGTGCTGTAGAGTTTCATAATCTGATTTTATTCCTCTGATAGATTCTATTTCCCTGTCCCGTTCACCAATTTTTTCTAACAATACTTTAACTTCTGTAACATATTCATCGTTTGAATTTTTAAGATCCTCATGCTCCTGTTTTAAAACTTCAAAATTTGTTTGTAATTCTTTCTTTAGCGATAACAGTCTTTCCATAGCTAGTTGATGTTGGTTGTCTAATTCTTCTAGATTCTTTGTCAGATTACGGTTTTCTTCACGAAGCCGGCTTAGTTCTTCTTCTGTGTCTGGTCTCAGGTCAATTGTGTCACGCTCTCTCACGGCGGATAATTCGTCTTGTAGCAATCGTATCTGGGATTTATATTGATTTTCGATATCTTCGTTGATCGGTTTGTTCGCTTGAGGCGGTGGATCCCAATACCAACTGGATTCTTCATCACGAACGCCATTCTTTCCGGTGAGTCTCTGTAAAAAAAGAAATCGCAATTAGTTGGAGTGCAATTAATTAGTATTTAAAAACGTCGCTCAAGGTTTTTGCTTTAATCAAAACACTTTCGCATGTCTATTAATTACCAGTCATTGTGACTTTTGCATGACTAATGTAGTGTTAAAACTTCATTGTTAAACATCTGCCGTGGCAAATTGGTGTTTCGTCTTCGCAATTTTTTCCGTATGCACGTACGGACGACTTTCATTTCACATTGAACGTACCTACTAAGGTCGTAATAATGTAGTTAACGTTTCCTTTATTACGCGAAAAACGTGTAATATAAAATCATCTATATAAAATATTATAGCATTCCCTCAATTGATCGTCTCATACCAAACATCTGGAACTGGAAAGAGATCTAGTTGTGCACACATGCTTCCTTTTACTTGTAAACTAATTGGTAAGATTTTAATGAAATTTTTATGAATGTATGTTCGTTTGAAGGCTGATTGGTACTTTTTAATCCTTACTATCCTACTAATATTATAAATGTGAAAGTGTGGATGTTTGAATGTTTGGATGTTTGTTACTCAATCACGCAAAAACGACTGAACGGGTTTAGATGAAATTTGGCATGCACGTTGTCAGGGGTACAGAGAAGGACACAAGGTACTTTTTATCCCGGAATTCCCGCGGGAACTCCGAAATCACCGCGGGTGAAACCGCGGGGCACAGCTAGTATTATTATAAATAAAAATGAGAGTTTGTTTGTTATGCTTTCATTCAAGAATTCCGAAAATATCGCAATTAATAGCTGGTCTATAACAGCTGGTCTATCATATAAAACAAAAATCCACAGGAATAGACTGGTTTTGTAATTTTAGACTTATGGTTGAAAAAGGCATTCAGACTAAGTGAAGGCATATCTTTGTTACGGCCGCACTCAGAGTCGACTTTAATGATTACTTAGTTAAGTATAGATTTTTAAAACAAAACTGCCGCAATCAGACAAGTTTAATAAATTAATGTTAATTGGCATTTAACTAATTAAGTTACATCTCATTAAATTTGGAACCAAGCCTATTGTATCCGATTTCGATTCCCTAAAAATTTGATAGCGTAATATGCATTTAACCGTCAAGAGGGACAACTTAATATATCTGATACTGACTGTACCATCGTCACGGCGCAGGTCACTGATCAAACGAGCGCGATAGGTACGTTATCTGCCGTATGCGTATGCGCATGGCTCATTTGGTGAGTCAGAGCCGCGACGCGACGAACACTGGGCACCCGCTTATTCAAGGTGTAAAGTTGAAAGATGGACTTAATCAAATCCTAAATAACTCATATTTAGATACAATTAAAAAAAAAACAACTGTGATAACAAAGACCTAAGATAAAAACTAACTAAAAAATTTACTAAAAAATTAATTTAAAATTAATTTTTACTAAAAAATTTGCACCTAACGCATATTTTACTTTCTAACACGCTTATAATATTAGCTTCACTTGTCTAATTATAATGTGAATGTGAGTTTGTTTGTTACGCTTGCACAGCTTAACTACACAACCGATCGTCGTAAAATTTTGCATACACGTTGTCAGAGGTACGGGCAAGGACATGGGGTACTTTAATTGCGTAATTTAAGCGAGAACTTCAAAATTAACGTGGCTAAAACCGCGGGGACCTGCTAGTAAAAAAATATATTTTACACTGACAAATAACAGAGACAAACTTATAGAAACTGACTTAAAAAGTTCAGCAATCTAACGCATGCTTTTTGACGCAACCCCATCGACTTTGATTGAGGCTCGTTTGATTGGCCTTGACCAAGGACTGCGGTGCCAGACGATAACTTTTCAGATTAGTTTACTGTGAAAGCGGGTTTATTTTAGTATTTTTCCAAACTATTCGTAGGTATTTATTTAGTAGACATTCGATATTATAAACGCCTCCGACTGTGCTTGCGGGCGGCGCGTACGTAGCTTCTTCCACTTGTCTTTGTCACACCTCGCTCAGTTAAGTGACGCGTGACGTATTGTGATAAGAGAACAGTAATTACACAAAGTCTACTAGGGTTGTCCAACTTGTCCAATAGCCAAATTGTTAATCTATACAAACACTGCAAACACAAATGAATGGCATAGTGTGTTGCTAAGCGCAAACCTCGAGAACGGCTGGAACTGCTGGAAGCTTTTTTTTTTAACATTCGTTGAAGTTCGAGAAAAGAAAAATTGGAAACGTTGCACGGAAAAATACGAATTTGAGTTTGTTAATTTTTTACGGCATTCGACACGTTCGTAGCTTTACGTGTGCATTCGATGGCAACGTGACAACCCTATTCATAACACACACACACACACACACATATACATATACACACGAACACACACACATTGACTGGGTGATTTACGCCGAAATTATGCCGGCATTGTCACCGCATGTATTAGTTCATTTTGTTAGGTGGAACTGAGCATATATTAAAAAACTAGCTGTGCCCCGCGGTTTCACCCGAATTTTAATTAATTTATTAATTAATTAATTAATTTCAGAGTTCCCGCGGGAATTCCGGGATAAAAAGTACCCTATATCCTTCTCTGTACCCCTGACAACGTGCATGCCAAATTTCATCCAAATCCGTTCAGCCGTTTTTGCGTGATTGAGTAACAAACATCCAAACATCCACATCCACACTTTCACATTTATAATATTAGTAGGATTACTCAGTTCGTTCGTTGCTAGACTATACTCGTATATGTATAGTCACTGTACTCGACTAGGCAAAGAAAGGAAGTAGAGTGTGGTAATTGTACTCTTATCTATAAGTACCTATAGGTAAACTTAGGAATCATGACTGACGGTCTGATTCGTCAACGGATATCGAGAATTTTGGTTTAACCCTTGCCCGAAATTTTTTAGCAATTTTGTGGAAGTTATTGTAATAGCATTAATAGCAATCTGCGTTTGAGCTCTTTCCTTTAAATTCATACTAATATTATAAATGCGATAGTAACTCTGTCTGTCTGTCGGTCTGTTTGTCTGTCTATCTGTCTTTTACGCTTAACGGCTCAACCGATCATCATGAAATTTTGGATGCACATTGTCAAAGGTACAGAGAAGGACATAGGGTATTTTTTATCCCCGAATTCACGCGGGAACTCCGAAATTACCGCGGAACACAGCTAGTTAAACATATTGTCTTTCAGGATTTTCGGTAATTCAGTCCTAAATTGTGTGTTAGTCGGCTGCTGTAATGGTGCGTAGACTATGTAACATGTTAGATAACATTGCAACATAAAACAAGACTGACTGACTGAGTTACACATTAGAATAACAATGCAATATAACAATTTTATAGTATAACCATTGTCGTTTCTCGTTCTTCAATGCTATGCTACCCGCAATGTCTTCGCTGAGAGGACGTTTCACTTGCGACGGCAGCGACTGTTGTACTTTTAAATAACAAAAGAAAAACAAAAAAAAAGAAGCTGAAAAAGTGTCCAGCTGTAGGCAGCAAATTATAACTCAACAACTCACCACAATAGCGCTAGCGTAGTTAGACAGAATGACTATCATTGGTGAAGTTATCATACTCTTTGATAGGAGAATAGTGTACCTACTTAGTTGATAAAACTGCATTTTTATAAACTTTTTATAATGTTTTTCGTAATTTTATATTCCTGACTGTCGTAAAACTCTCTGTCTACCCAATGGTTAACTGGTAGAGAATGCCGCAAGGCATTAAGTTCGCCATTTGTACTTACTGTGCAATAAAGAATAAATCCTACTAGTCCTACTAGAATTATAAATGTGAAAGTGTGGATGTTTGGATGTTTAGATGTTTGAATGTTTAGATGTTTGTTACTCAATCACGCAAAACCGACTGAACGGATGTGGATGAAATTTGGCATGCACGTTGTCAGGGGTACAGAGAAGGACATAGGGTACTTTTGATCCCGGAATTCCCGCGGGAACTCCGAAATTATCGCGGGTGAAACCTCGGGGCACAGCAAGTAAATAAATAAAACTATGGGAAAAAAAATTTGTGGAGTGAAAAGTTACTCAAGTGGGTGACAATTGAAAAGTAAAAAAGCGGAGGTTTCTCTTTCCTTATTCAATTCGCTATCCTACTATAAAAAACTTTTCATTACTCATACTCGGAAAGTAGGTCTGAAGTTGCCTGAGGAGCGGGTTGAAAGTAACCCTTTTCAGCCCTAGGGAGAATCGCTTTCAACTGACAACTGTCAAATTATAAAAAAAAAACTAGGTCTATTTTCACATTTCTATTGATCCATGTTTCAACTTTCTATACAGCCAGCGCGATGTAAAATTGAAATAACGTAAAGTTTAAGTAGGTATTAATTAAAATAAAATTCACTCACTTTTTCTTAAGCTAATTCCTATTTATATTTTTCTATTTTCTTTAATTAATACTTAAAATAATAATTAAATAATAATTTAATTTAATAATTTAATAATAATTAAAGAAAATATTTTTTTTAGGTCGCCACAATGTAAATAAAAAATACTGGCTGAATAGCTAGCCGGCCAAAGAAAAAGAAATAGGTGGGAAAGTGTCAAGCGACTATCCGATCTTCACTCATTTTTTCTTTAGCTAATTCCTATTTTTATTTTGACTTTCCTTGCATTCGTAATGAAAAGCACAGTGTTACCCTCGGGTTACTTTCACCCCTAGGATAACAATGTACTATTTAGCGCTATCTTTAAAATTCATCTTTTGCTACCGTAGCGCCACCAATATCTGTTACTTCTCGACGGACACTTTTAATACACAGAGAGTCCAGAGATGGTTCTCCTTATCTCTACCCTCCATAAAATCTAGGGTTTCCCCTGTGGTAATTCTACGTCCATGCCGCTGCGGTGTTGCCCTGTGGATTAAGATAAGCTATCGTTCGAGGTGTACAACCTCAAAACGACCCGTGTTTAATCGTGCATTAAAAAAGTACGTACCTATTACGTAATCGTGCCATGATGTCGCCCGCCGGTAACAGAATTTTTATCATCGCGCCCGTATTTGATGTAACACATTTATTTATTCATTGATACACCAGCAGTAGGTATATATATAGTAAGAACGTCCTGTAGTTCTCACGAAATCCCGAAACGGAGCGAGGTCGTGAGCAACGACTGCTTAAGAAAAGCAAAGACAAACTTTAAATGTTTCGTTTGAAACATGAATGGATTTCAGTAAATTATACAACTGTACCTATTATTTTGAAAGAGGACGTTCAGTATTTGACTCTCTTTCCGAATATCTAAAGAAGTAGTAACAAAAGTTTTTAACAAATAATATTATTCATTAAACCTGAACGCGCAAGAAACAGACGCGTCGGCCGCCGACGGATCGTGCCTAAGTGTAAATCAACATGCCTTTGTTTCCTATTGTCGCCGATGTGCCGACAGATCATAATATTATGCGTCAAGGTCAATCACCTGTATTAAACAAACCAACATTTTCTATTATGATTCTCTTTGTGATTTTTCAGTTATTTCTTTATGTAGTTTTCGTAATAACATAAAAGCATAAATTATTGAACATAACTCCATAAATATATGAACCTAAAATACCAAATAAGTCCTCAGCAAATAAACGGAACATCAGCTCCGAACATTGTCACTTCGTCTCACAAAAGTGGTAAAATCTAACTATGTTAATTAGACGACCCTTGCCGGTCGGGCAACTAACTGACTGACTCATGGGTACAAGTGCACGTCGCTCGTGGCATTCCACGCTGGGTCGTTCACCCTGCTCTTTTCCGCATTGCCTGCCTACCCCTTGAGGGGATCAGGTGTAGACCACGACAAAACGAGTGCAAGTTACAATTTTATGCACTATTGTTTGTTACAAGCGGGAAGCAGGCGCGATCCGAAGGGGGGGGGGGGGGGGGGGGGGGGTCACGTGGGACATGACTCCCCCCTCTCCCCGTAAATCCATTTTATGCAATGAAATTGTATAATTTGCAATATAATCGTCATATTATATAATTAGTGACCCCCCCCCCAATTTCAGACTGCGACCTTAGTGACCCCACCAAAATTTCAGCCTGCGACCGCGGCTGCGGGAAGGGTATGGCGTCAGAGGAAGCAGCAAGCGACGATAGGTATTAGTAACTGTTGCCTATGCTTGGTATACTCTGAATGCAGTTAGTGAAAGGATGTTACTTTGGAATTACATAGATGATTCCACTGAGGAGGTCTACTATAATTCAACGATTCGATAACAACTTCGCGCGTTTCCTACTGCAGTTTCCATTTTGTTAGCCAAGTTTGTTTAGGAGAAAAACCATAGAAAAACAGTAGATAGACCACAGGCAGCTGTTGAAAGACTTGAAACTCTCATAGACATAGACCTACCACTTACTTATAATATATGGATCTACTAAGACTCCAACACAATGATTGCTTCGCGTGACTCCTAAACGAAAGTATTAGAATATTAGAAAGTTAGGTCAAACGTGCCAGTACAATAGTTCATAAAACAACGCCCAAGGAGGACTAATATTATAATTTTCATTACTCATACTCGGAAAGTAGGTCTGAAGTTGCCTGAGAAGCGGGTTGAAAGTAACACTTTTCAGCCCTAGGGAGAATCGCTTTCAACTGACAGCTGGATACTGCAGAAACTCAAGTTTTTTTTATGTCATAGGGGGCATACTTACTGGCCAGTAGCACACACACCTAATGGTTGATTTATGTAAAATAAAATTCACTCATTTTTTTCTTTAGCTAATTCCTATTTTTATTTTGACTTTCCTTGCATTCGTAATGAAAAGCACAGTGTTATCCTCGGGAGAAAGACTTATCTAGTCCCGAGACGGGGTTTGGCGCTCGAGCGTAGCGAGGGCGCCAATAGATCGAGGGACTAAATAAGTTACTTTCACCCCTAGGATAACAATGTACTATTTCTGCCTTAGGTTTAGGACAGAGGTTTCAGCTCAATCGGATGAAGATATCTGCTTTTTTTTTAATAATTTTACGGTCCTGGGTACGCGCCCTTTGGAGCCTTTAGTACGTAGATATTTAGAATTCCTTCTGTATTCCTTATGAATTTATATAACGGTTTGAAAAAATTTGGGTCACTTAGAAGTGGAGATATCTGCTTCAAAATTGAGTTGCCAGATTTCACCCTACAAACATAGTTAGTTACATACATACATTGCAAGTTAAATAAAAGCTTTTGATAACCGCCAATCGTTATCAACAAGGAAAATTACATATGAAATTACACAAATGGGTAAATTTTGTATTGAGTGTAGGGAGTAAATAATCTTTAGAAGTATAGTAGGTATAATAGTGAATATATAGTGCGTAGTTGCGTCTTTATGTTTTAGTTATTAATTATTAGTATCTTGTATTAAGTATATTATATATTGTTTTGTTTTCACACCCCATCTTCTATATCTCTCCGTCTACCCAATGGTTAACTGGTAGAGAATGCCGCAAGGCATTAAGTTCGCCATTTGTACTTACTGTGCAATAAAGAATAAATAAATAAATAAATAGTGAATGCCCGATCGATGGACAATCAATACGGTGCTTGGGATTACACCCGATAAAAGCCTGCCATTTTCAAAACCAAGCACAAGTAAATAATAATAGTTTTATTTCAGGCCATAAACCCATAAAATATCAATACAATTTAAAACATAAAGTAATTAAAATTTAGACTTTAAATAATGATTTACAAGATTTCCAGCGGAACTGTTTACTTTTTATTTGCTTCTAAATGGACACATATCCAATGCCTGTATATGGGGCTCATCACAATATGTTCCGCGACAGCCACCACGATACTATTGGCAGATCTTTGCAGACAATTCCAGAAAAAAAGCCACTCGATACCGCCACTTAAAATAGCCCTAATAGGGATGTTGACTACTATTGAAAATCGAAATTCTAATTAGTCCGTCAGTTAGAAAATAAAAAAACAATAGACACGTATTTTTTGCTTTTTTAAATAAATTAAAATATACAGAGATAAAGGGCATTAAAGTTTAGGATGAGGAGGTCGTGACGTCACTAACCGCAAAACCGCCATACAAACTGTCAGAATAGTGACGTCACGCGAAATTTCAACTCAATATATCGCCGTTATTTTGTGATTACGTAAAAAAAGAAAAAATACGTGTCCAATATTTTTTTACTAATCTACAAGACGGACTAAAAAATAAAAATTAGTCAACATGCCCATTATAATCATTTCACTGATAGGAAGCTACAGTATCCTTGAGTGACATCTACCGGACATTATCTGGGGAAGAAGGTGTAAAAGTTAAAACAGCGACGCGGGGCTAGCTATTAAATAAAATTTCTATTGTGTCATAGTCTTATTGGAAGATCACTTTGAAAAAAAAAAGAAAAGACAAAAAAGTGCAAACAGATTGCGCAGCATTCCAGATAGAACATCTATACGTATAAAACGCTTTGTCCTGAATGACTGATGGATCAACGCACAGTCTAAACCGCTAATCGTGGAGACCTGAAACTTGGAGGGTGTGTTCTTTGTATGACGTAGGCATCCGATAAGAAAGGATTTTTGAAAATTCAACCCCTAAGGGAACGAAAAGGGGTTGCAAAGTTTGTACGGAACAATTCCGCGGGAACTTCGAAATTATCGCGGGTGAAATCGCGCGGGACAGCTAGTCTTTCTATAAAAATATGAACACTGGCAGCTTTTGACGGTCGGTCGCGGTCGTTTAGAGCCTCTATCCATCCGCACCTTGACCGTATTCCCGCCAATTCTCTTTTCAAAATATTATATTCATAATAATCGTGTGTAACTGCGGCGCTAAGTGCGCCATTACTCCTCCCCCCCCCCCCCCACGCGCAGCGCATTGTGTAATAGACTAAGCGTTGTCAAATAGGACACACGTACCATGAAAGCAATCACGGTGACTACAATACGGATGTGGACTACTTTTGAAAATCAAAATTCTAATTAGTCCGTCAGTTAGAAAATAAAAAAACAATAGACACGTATTTTTTGCTTTTTCAAATAAATTAAAATATACAGAGATAAAGCGCATTAAAGTTTAGGGTGAGGGGGTCGTGACGTCACTAACCGCAAAACCGCAATACAAACTGTCAGAATAGTGACGTCACGCGAAATTTCAACTCAATATATCGCCGTTATTTTTTGATTACGTAAAAAAAGAAAAAATACGTGTCCAATATTTTTTAATAATCTACAAGACGGACTAAAAAATAAAAATTAGTCCACATTTACGAGTTACGACTGGTCATCAAAGACTGCTTCGAAGTCGTTTTTTTTTATCTTTAACTGGAGCACTGGCTCGTTCTGATTGCGGTTTGCACGAAGCTCGAAGTAGTCGTTGAGAGCGCCGTTGGTTTAGTGGTTAACGTACATGACTGTCGCGGGTTCGGTTCTCAAGACCGGATAAACATTTGTGTGTTGAACGAGTGAGTTTTCCCCGAGTCTGGGTGTTTGGTATGTATTATTAGTACAAATATTTACAAAGAAAAAGTTCTTGTACACAAAGAACAAGTAGCCGGTGATCATGGCCGGCTAGTTAGGTTTATCATAATCTTGTTGGTCACGGCATAAACTGATAGGACATTAATAATACAGCAATATTATGTATATTCAATATTCATACTACATTATTTATGAATAATATTTATTAAATTATCGTATGCGACAAAAAATGGAACTTATACAACGTGTTAATGAATTAACTGAAAACCTGATACACCCTATTTAAAAAAATAAACAATAATATGATTAAAATATATTTTATGTCGAAAAAATGTATACTTTAAAAGTTATTCAACATTAGTTTGGAGGTGACCTATCTACGAAATTCCAAGCGCTACGCCCGCGCTACCGATTCTAATTATTTTGCTGCGGGCGACGTACGCGTCAAATATTGTATTATAAATAATTTAGACATGGGCTAGTAAAAATGAAAAAATTTAACCCATATTAAAACATAGTGTGATCGATTCGCTCGTTGATTCTGAGCAAACTACTTTCTAGTTTTCAGTTAATTCATTAACACGTTGTATAGGTAGGTAATTTATATTAGCGTACGGGGCGTTTACCTACTCCAGTTTCAAAAATTCCAAGTCTTAAGGTAATGTAAAACTGTCTATAATATGCAATTCGACGATTTCGAACTTCCTATGGTAGGCAAATAGTTATGTTCTAAGAATTGGGTATTCTCCAAGGTTTGAATATCAAAATTCTAATTAGTCCGTCAGTTAGAAAATAAAAAAATAATAGACACGTATTTTTTGCTTTTTCAATTTAATGAAAATGAACATAGATAAAGCGCATTAAAGTTTAGGGTGGGGGGCTCGTGACGTCAATATTCATTATAAGCGCCATACAAACCGCATTGAATTGTGACGTCACGCGAAATTTCAACTCAATGTATCTCTGTTATTTTTTGAGTACGTAAAAAAAGAAAAAATACGTGTCCAATATTTTTTCTAATCTACACGACGGACAAAAAAAAAATTTTTGTCAAGTAGCCAAAAACGCTATTGCCACCCATTTCTTACCTTATCAATATCCCGAGAAGGTAATTGCACATAGCACAGGACCATAGACAAGTTCAAAACACCCGAGGTCACTTTGAACGACATCATTTTCAAAGAGTCATTTTTTAAATTTAAATCTATCTATCTATTATTATCTATATAATAAAAATGAATCGTCAAATGTGTTGGTAAGCGCATAACTTACAAACGACTGCAGCAAATTGGAAAATTGATTTTTTTTGTGTTCTTTATTGTCAGGACAAGGTTTATATAAAAGAAGTTTGGAGTTCCTGCGGGAATTCCGAAACTCACGCGGGTGAATCTCCGAAACGGTTGGACCGATATTGACGGGACTTTCGCTGCTAATTAGCTGTTGTTATAAGGAGTACATTAGACTGCATTGGAGTTGTTGGAATCCCGAAACTCACGCGGGTGAAACCGCGGGGCACAGCTAGTGAACGTATAATTTCTTTTGAAATAATATTATAATGCGAATGCATAAACCGAAACGGCTGTGGTATCTAATTCCGAATAAATAGACAATAGCAACTTTCACACGCCATTAGTGTTGATGTTGGGTTATTATTACTCTCTATATGACATAGTATACGATGAAAAAAAATAAAGACTAGTTGTACGATTTTTGGTTTCAAATAACGCTTACAATTTCACAGAATCATTACTAACGTCACTGCTTATGTTAAAGATTTTTAAACAACTCATGTAAGCGCACAATTTTAATAGAGTAACTTAAAATTCACAGACAATGTTTAATTTCTTTTTAAATTGCACACAGTTTACACGCAATTTAGCCACGTTCGCATGATTTTTTCTTTTTTCTTTTTTCGAAATTTATTTCGAAATTCGAACGTCGCCGCGCGTCGCGAACAATGGTCTTCGGCAAACGCACTGTGGCTGAGTTACAAAAGCTGAACGGTCGCCAGTTTTCAAAACATACGCGTGTATGGTGGAAGCAGAAGTAGAGTGTTGTGACTGGTGAATTAAAACTTTATTTTGTTGAGACAATGGATTAGCCGCCATCAATGGTTACTTTGTCTGTAAACTACATTATATGCACCCACCTATTTGTAGATATGATAAGACAATACAAAATTGAAGCAAACATCGAACTTGTACTATATCATCGGACATACCGAAAACCAAATGATCCATCCATCCATCCACACTAATATTACAGAGGTAAAGGGGGTAATCTCTGGATCTACTGAAAAGATTTTGAAAATTCCTGAGCGACATAGTTTACACGAGTTTATTCCGAAATTCCCACGGGATCTCCGAAATTACAGCGGGGGACAGCTAGTCTATATACTAATATTATAAAGAGCAAAAATTTGTGAGTTTGTAAAGTTGTAGGGGGTAATCTCTGGATCTACTGAACCGATTTTGAAAATAGGCTAGTTTCCTGGGTAAAAAAATCTAAATTCTATTTAGTCCGTCAGTTAGATAATAAAAAAATAAAAGACACGTATTTTTTGCTTTTTTAAAATAATGGAAATATGCATAGATAAAGCGCATTAAAGTTTAGGGTGGGGGACTCGTGACATCACAGCTCGCTATAACGTGCGAACAAACTGTAGCGAGGCGTGACGTCATGTGAAATTTCGACTTGATATATCTCCGTTATTTTTTGGTTACATAAAAAAAAAAAAAACGTGTCCAATATTTTTTAATAATCTACAAAACGGACTAAAAAAAAATTTTTAGGAAACTAGCCTATTCTTTCACTTATAGGAAGCTACAGTGATCCTGAGTGTCATAGGGTACTTTTTATTCCGGAATTCCCGCGAAAACTCCGAATTTCCCGTGGGTAAAACCACGGCGGACCAGCTATCTCTGGATCTCCGGAACCGATTTAGAAAATTCTTTCACTTATACGAAGCTAGAACTTATACGAAGCGGCACCAGCGGAAGATCAGCGTCGGGCCCCCCGGTTCCCGACTTATGCTGAGCTGGTTGCCTTTTTGTTGCGACACGCTGGTTGTGCTTGTTTATGTTATTTCATATATTAACTGTTGTCGTAACAAATAAAGTTTATTTCATTTCATTTCATTTCATTTCAAGCTAAAGTGATCCCGAGTGACATAGGGTACTTTTTATCCCGGAATTTACGCGGGAACTCCAAAATTACCGCAGGTGAAACCGCGGGGGTCAGCTAGTACTATATAAAGATCTCTATCTCAGTTGAAGTCGAAGCGTCGACCTTTCCGACCTCCACCGTCTAAACTATGACATAGCGTGGACATAATGAATAGATGCGAAATAAGCAATAATCGTTTAAATGTACCAACGCATCCACGATAATCGGTTGGAATCAATTTCACATGAGCCAACCTTCGCTTGCAGTCGCTAGCGGAACGGTCGCGTGCACAGACCATTCCCAACCTTGAAACGATGATGATAGAGTATCATTTCTGTCGACAGTCCAATCGGCCAGCTGACCATTGGAAACGTAGCGAGAAGCGACCCAATTTAAACTTTGCTGCGTTACTGCGAAGGTGCAATTCAGAATAAGGAATGACGCGTACTTAGATATTAGTTTGCAGCAGCAGTACAAGCGATTGTTCACTATGATACTTTTCCCATTGTTATCTAAAGGCATTTTAACCCAAAAATAACATTATTTCAATGGATTATCTTAAAATAAGCCATTAAGTTACTCGAAATAAGTCGAAATCAACTCTGTGTAACTTGGAAATTAGGTTGAATTTCGCGTTTAAGGTGTCGAATGTTGTGTTGCAACGTGCATCGTCGAGGAGCGCAGGCCAATGTCAGGTTGTCTGTGGGCATATGATTGACGGTTTGCTACTTACAGGCGGTGTCGAAAAAGACCTAACACAACTGACGACTTTTGACCTTTATTACAATTGCGATAAGATTCAATTACGGACAAACGGTGTTTAACTACTTTTGACGCCGATTGTTACTTAGGAATTACTACTCGGCAGTCAGCATTGTTGATGTTTCGATCAACAAAGATATCGCGTCTGGAAGAGATCATTTTGATGTCATTTCTAGTTATGAAACTATGATACGACTATAGTGCGTTTGTTTCACGTTGAATACCAATGTCGTTTAAATCAGACTTAGGGTTTTAAAACACTTTCTAGTTTGTATGGGAAAAATTGAACTTGGAAGTAAAGGTTAAAGACTATGCAATGAAGTAGCAAATGTGGTATTGAACCATCTCCCAACTAGGGTTGCCACCCGTACTATATTATATAGTATCGTACTATATTTCAGTCAATTGTACTATATATTATAGAAAAATAATATAGTATGAAAAATACTATATTTTTCTCCCTAATTCAACTGTCACGATTTTTTATATTGACTGTGATTTGTTTGGAACGCACCCGCAGCTCAGAACGAAATGCGTACGCGGCAACAAAAAATGCTGCCTTACGTACTTAATGATTAAAAAAAATACGTAAGTAGTTTCAATAATTTTTCCCTGCATTTTCCAAAAATACTATATTTTTGCATTTTTTTTTCGGAAAAATACTATATTTTTTCCAAAAAAATCATCCATACTCCCAACTCACAGCCATTCCACCGTGGGAGACCAGTTCACAGCGCAGCAATGGACGGAAGCCCGACGGTAATAACGATAATGGCGTTAGACACGCGAGCGCAACACTATATTACATAACGATTATATTATATTATATTACTAGCGTGTTGTGGTGACACGGATAGTCGACGAGGCGAGGAGGTCGCGGCCGCGGCTGCATTGTACGTTTGCGAGGAAACACGGGGACTAGCGAAACATTGTAGCGAATACATCTATTTTTGTAACTATTCATGGATATCGGACAGTGATTATGGGTCTTAACAGTGATTACCGCAAAACGACACTGCACCACCTCCTCGCTCATGTACACCGCGCGCGACTACCAGGCAGTCAGCACTCAGAGGTGGTAGCGGCACGTGCGCACTCCGCCTGGGACAGTACCACCTCCTCGCTCATGTATACCGCGGAGCAACCGCGCTGTGTCGCGCGACTACCAGGCAGTCAGCACTCAGCGGTAGTCGCAGCACGTGCTTGCTTCGCCTGGGACAGTACCACCTCCTCGCTCATGTACACCGCGGAGCAGCCGCGTTGTTTCGCACGACTACCAGGCAGTCAGCACTCAGAGGTGGTAGCAGCACGTACGCGCTCCACCTGGGACATCACCACCTCTGCGCTCATGCATGCCGTGGAGCAGGCGCGCTATGTCACGCGACTACCAGGCAGCCAGCACTCAGAGCAGCACGTGCGCATTTCGCCTGGGACAGTACAACTGCACCTCCACCTTTTCTATCCCTGTTTAGTCTTAGGTGTATTACACTTACTTAGACCCCGCAAATGTTCCTTTATTATTCTCAAAACAACACTTAATATGCAAAGATGTTTAAAATTCAAAACAAAAACCGTCACCAATAGACGGAATGCAAAGTAATTAATAATTAACATTTCGACCTTCCCCGCCGCTTCGAGTATGCAAATGACAGTGCATCTAGAGGATTACCCAACGCGCGGTGCCGCCATTTTGGACGGGGAATAAAGTAGGTACAAACCTATAACCCGCACACATTGTCCTTCCATGTCAGTGGCTATGATAATGGCAAACGTTCCGCGGTGGCCGTCATGGAGCTACACAATGTGTAGTTGCGGTTTGACAAGTTATTCGAGTTGGGTAATGTCGCAAAGCGTTTGCATAAGCATCAGCTTTTGGAAGTTACTGTAAACCTATGTCATGTCACTATGTGGTTCATGGTGAACAGAATATAATGGTTTGCAAAAGCGTGAATGTGAGACTTGACGCAGTGGTAATATGGTAAGTGTACGAGTTGAATTTTTCAAGTAGGCATGGATGACCCGTTCCGAAACTACGAGAAATTGCGAAGATTTCTCAAACGAGTCTCGTGGTCTATTGTGATAAAAACTAAAGTTGTATAGGTACTTATATTAAGAAATTTTCGTAACCAGAAATTGAAATGTAAAATTTATTGTATATTATAATAGTACCTAACTTATTAATAACAAATTAGTGGTAAAATTATTAGAGTTCACGCTAACCAATAGTGGGAGTTTTTATTGCATGGTGAACTGCTGTTACAAAAAGCAAACAACCAGATACATGAGAACATAAAAAAATTGCTTGTTTTGCCGTGACCCAATTAATTATTCTACACCTCGATATGAAACCAAATCAACAATATTTATTTTTATGATAACTATTGAATATCTCCCACATCTGGACACGACTGTCAGCGCGTATTCTGAAGTCGACTTCTAGTCCGTTTGTTCGTTCGTCATACGATGAGTCGAATAGACTCTAAACCTTGTGCCAGTTACCGAGTGTTTAACTTCGAAAACTTATCGACAATTACTATCAGTTGTGACGTACTTACCTTTTAATGTTCAGTAAGGTTTTGTGTCACTTAAGATGTTTTTTATGACGTTAACTGAAATAATTTGAAATGTATTTTTTTCAAATGAACCTCAATAAATAGTTTAATATTATAAAGAAGTTTGTAAGGTGTTTATGTATGGGCGATTCCTTGGAACTACTGAAACGACTCTTAAATTCTTCTATTGAGGAATCTACAATATCCTAGAGTGATATGAAAAACTTTTCGGTAAAAAGAGCTTCCATGAAAATATCGAAATTTATGCGAGTGTTACTGCTCCCCATTATCTGTGGCTGGGGGAACAGCTATTTAGTGTACTAGCTGTTCACCGCGGTTTCCCCCGCGGTTATTTCGGAGTTCCCGCGGGAATTTCAGGATAAACATTTCTCCTGAAGCACTCTATCTATTAAAAAAACTACATCAAAATCCGTTGCGTAGTTTTAAAGATCTAAGCATAGTTAGGGACAGACAGACAGCGGGAAGCGACTTAATTTTATACTATGTAGTGACATTTACGGGTAATCTAGATCTTCGTTTAGGAGATAGGTTACTTTCATTTTATTATGTATAGACAAAGACATAGACATAAATCTTTATTCGGCATCACAGAAAATAGAAATATGTGAGAAGATTTAACACTTGAACAACATTCGCCTAAAAATTTTTGTGATGCCGAAATGGACACCGACTCAGCATATACTGTCGCGTAAAACGCGTATGTAACGTACATATAAAGAGTGAAGGTCACGAGACGCCACTGGATGCGGGAAGCGCCGGACCAGTCATTGTGGAGATCCTTGGGGAGGCCTATGACCAGCAGTAGACGTCTTTCGACTACTATGATGATCATAAAGAGTTCCGAAATTGACGCGGATTAAACTAGCTAGTATCTACTAAAATCTTTCCGTCCGCATATTTATAACTAGCTGTTCCCCGCATTCCGGGACAAAAAATACCCTATGTACTTTTCTGTGTATGCAAAATTTCATGATGATCGGTTCAGCCGTAAAGACGTGAAAGCGTAACAGACAGACAGAGTTACTTTCGCATTTATATCATAGTAGGGATACTTTACCGCCAAAAAATCAATGGTGTAGTTTGGATCTTAGAACGAAGAACCTACAAGAACCTTTCTATTTAGGGCCTTCGTAACCAAATGGCAAACCGACCGCTCCCGCGCCACCTTCACTTAGCCGGAACCCGCGGTGTTCTGGTCCAGCTCAAGTCAGGTCTAGGGGCAATGTGCCTCACGTATAAAACATTACCAAGCAATAACTATTCCAATACCACTTCATTATCGTTTCGGCTCCGCAATCCACATACAATATCGATCGTTCAACCGCTCCGCTGCGCCGGCGCACTGCTGTGCAAACACAAACAATCCACCCGGCAACACCGTAGTCCTATTCCTGACGAGTTTCGCGGCCAACACGGCTGAGTCTCGGCCGTTTAGAATCGTCATTACAATTTGACACATGTCAAAGTTTAGGTACTTTTTGCTGGCAACGACATTCCGTGCCCGTGACACAAACCTTAGTTGGCGCAAACAATCAAAAATTATTATTTTGTACGTATGACTCGTTTTCTATTTATTTTTTAAATAAAATTTCTTTACGCACACGGAACGGGAAAATAATAGGGATGTTGCCGACTTTCAAAAAAAAAAGAATAATTAGTCCGTCACTTAGAAATAAAAAAAGTATTTTTGGCTTTTCCAAATGAATGCAAATATACATAGATGTAGCACATTAAAGTTATGGATGGGGGCTCGTGACGTCATTAACCGCTAAGAGCCCTCATACAAACTCACACAAACCGGACTAAAAAAAGTTTAGTCAACTAGCCTATTTTTTGGTGCGTAACGGGGCGTGTTATGATCATAGTGAATCAAAGTCAACAGTGTTTTCAGCAGTTCCACCCGTGTGCAATACGGGGTTCTTTCGGAAACTCTTTGTATCGGGATATAAAATATCCTATAAGTTTTTATACCGGGATATAAAATAT
This sequence comes from Zygaena filipendulae, assembly GCA_907165275.2. NCBI lineage: Eukaryota > Metazoa > Arthropoda > Insecta > Lepidoptera > Zygaenidae > Zygaena > Zygaena filipendulae. The sequence goes on from OU015676.1 coordinate 729,702, forward strand.
CCTATTTGCATTCTGAAACTTTATTCAAATCCAAATCCGTATGCGATGGGAGTCACAAACCTCCAAATCACAACAACAACAAACTTTCTATATATATATTTTTTTTTATTCAAGTAGAAGTCTTTAATACTTTAAATAAGTTCTGAAAGCCGTGTAATAATAAAATGAAAATCGCATAAAATGAGCTTCCTGTATCGCACGAAGAGCGTTTGGAATAGGACCTCGTTCGTCTCGCCAGCAATGGCCGACACGCGTTAGAGCGAGACGACGCCTCATACAACAACGCGAGCGGGAAAGAGAGGCCACCAGGCAAGGGTTTGTTGAACGATAAAGTCTGTGTACGCATAGTTCACGGTGGATTTGACGAGTTGGGAGTTTTATTAAGGAAATTATAACTTCCCTATAATAACAATGGAAGGTATACCGTGGGATTGCAACGATTGTGGCATTTTACAGATGGACCATGAAGGTGGTTGCCTTTCCGTGTTCGAACACACATACATTATAATTATACAGCAAGTGTAGCAGAGGCTGAGGGTGGAGGCTGAGGTGAAAAAAATGCTATTTCACCCAAAAATCAACCCTTTTTTTTATCATACAAAATGTCGATCGTTTAGATTAAGACAATTTGCCTTCTACAATGATCAGCAGAAACTGATGATCTACTATATCTGATTATTTATCTACGTCTCTGAAAAAGCTATAGAGGCGAGACTGTACATTGGCTTTCACATTAAAGGGCATTATGATAAGTCTAGTTTTGCGTGATGCATTAAATATTATAGATTATTATCGACTTGGCTAAGCGGGCTGAGACTGAGTAAATAACGTCAAACCAGGTATTATAAATTAAAAAGTTAAAAACGTAAGGTCCTGCTGTCAATTTGTACGCGTCACTTTTTTTTAAAAAATCTCACCATAACATTGCTTACATCCATTGGATGGCAGTAAAGATTAACCAAAAAAAAAGGAATATTCAAACAAACATGGCAGCCCACCCGCACTTTAAATTTCAACTTTGGAACGCGCCAACGATACGAAAAAAATCAAACCTTCGCGAAATGCCCTATGTCAGCGTCTTTTTAAAGAAGGTTAAGGCAAGCGTAGCGCGTACGCAGTAAATTAAGATCTTTTATAATACTTATAAATGCGAAAGTGAGTTATATAATACTAGCTGTTCCCCGCGGTTTCAAAGTTTGACACAATGTAGAATCTACATGTGACAACACAGGTGACAGTTACTGTCAGCTCGCTGCCAATCTTACAATACGCACACACGCACAACACGTGTACGTACAAACCGCGCGCGGCCGTCTTTACTTGTGGGAAATTATTTGATCACTTCATTGTATGGAGTGTCAGATGGAGAGCATAGTTGAAATTTCAGATGAAGGAGTCACAAATTCAAGGTAAGAAAATCCTTTACAAGACACTAATTCTTGTGCATACGACGCACAAAATACTACAAAATAAAAATATGACAAAGTCAACAAAACCATAATAATTTAATATCTGCTTGCACAACTTCAGCCCGGCTGGCATTACCTGCACGTTACCTTTGACAAGTCAGTGTTAGAAGAAAAAAAAAGAATCTCTCGTTGGCACCGTTTTACGTTTACGCGCGAAAATTTTAGTTCCCTTCGCTTCGTGGTCAGACCCACCGCAAGTTCTTGTTTGTTTCGTTCTTTGTTATAAACTCATCCTAACTAATATTATAAATGCGAAAGTGAGTTCGTTTGTTTGTTTGTTACGCTTTCACGGCTTAACAGCGCAACCGATAGCTATCTAATTTCTAAAACACTTGTATACTAATATATAAAATCACACATAACATGATCCACACAAATACAAATTTTACCACAAAAGGAAGTAAACCAAAAATACTCATCACGTCGCGCGAACCACCTTGTATTACCCAGTGTTCGTACTAATTATGGACGAAATGCCGTTACGTTTGCGGGAGCAAACTTATATAATGAACTTCCCTCAATTATAAAAGATGCAAGTTCGCTCAATATCTTCAAAAAAAAATTGTTAGACCACATTTAGAAAACAAGACCTTTTATAACTTAGACCACGGCCTTATATTGCCAGCACTGACAATATTGTCTCCTCGCAGCTAACTTGCAACATTCTTCTGAGCTTGCAACTGACCTACCCTACTCTATGTTGATTTTTTACTGTGACTGATTTTAAATTTTATTAATATACTCATGTAAGTGATGTGTCTTAATGAGTATAATAGAGATCTTTAAACCGAGCTAGCTATTTCAGAATCCACACACACAATATTATTGTTAATACAATAATACAATAAATAGACTTGAACGCGTTACATCACAACCCACAACATGTAGAACATTCGGTCCACACTTGCGACATGGCGTCGAGCGTCGTCGAGAGCAATATTAAAATTTAAATTTATTTGAATCACAATGACGACCGCTTATTTACTTGGTAATGTTGTCTTTTTGTACCGGTGAGGTTAGCGCGGGTTTGGATTACGAAACAAAGCACCGTGGTCCGACGGAACGTTGCGAACTGTAAGGACTTAAGGAGAGTAGAGTCAAAGAATATTGACTACTAGCTGTACCCCGCGGTAATTTCGTAGTTCCCGCGGGAATTCCGGGATAAAAAGTACTTCACGTCAATCACGATCACTGTAGCTTCCTATAAGTGAAAGAATTTTTTAAATCGGTTCAGTAGATTCAGAGATCATCCCCTTCAATCTCACAAACACACGAACTCCCAAAATCCGAAGTTCCCGCGGGAATTCCGGCATAAAAAGTACCCTATATCACTCAGGAGCACTGTAGCTTCCTATAGATGAAAGTATTTTCAAAATTGGTTCCGTAGATCCAGAGATAGCTTTTCCCCCGTGGTTTTACCCGCGGGAAATTCGGAGTTTCCGCGGGAGTTCCAGAGTGAAAAGTACCCTATGATACTCAGGATCACTGTAGCTTTCTATAAGTGAAAGAATTTTCTAAATCAGTTCAGTAGATCCAGATATTACTCCCTACAACTTCACAAACTCATTAATATAGACTAGCTGTCACGCGCGGTTTCACCCGCGATAATTTCGAAGTACCATACAAACTTTGCAACCCCTTTTCACAAATTTTCAAAAATTCTTTCTTATCGGATGTCTACGAACACACCCTCCAAATTTCAGGTCTCTACGATCAGCAGTTTAGACTGTGCGTTGATCCATCAGTCATTCAGGACAAAGCATTTTATATGTATAGATTACTATGTAAAGAAGCGGCACTATCCTGCCGACTTCGTGGCCTCCCCGCGCCCCGCACCGACGTAGCGGCGAGCCTAGAGGTGATAGCGGTGTGGGCTGTCGCTGCTGTGCTGGACGATATTTTTGAATTTCGAACTCTCGCCTACGCCACACGCACACACCCTGCACGTGTGCACACAAGCCGCCCGCCCGCAGTAGTAGTGGAGAGTAAACTCGGTTCGCTTCTATGGAATATCAGAAGTGGGACCACGTGTCTGAAAAGAGACGCCATCGACGGACAAACGCTTCTGCCAGTTATTGATATAAAGATTGTTCTAAATTGGAAGCGTACTTTCATATTTTTCATAACGCGGTATCATGCTAACTCTAAAGAGATGCGAGATTTTATTCATCGAATTCGCGAGTTTATAAGATACCAAAACTACCAAATTTCACTCGCCGTATAGCTCTAGAGGACGAGACAAAGGTTACACGTGCAACTACATAACTAAAAAAGAAAAACACCGAATCAATGTTGACCTGACTATAGCTTCAAGCTATTTACGACAACTGTGAAAAAGTTACAAAAAATATCTGGATGATATATTATATAGATACATTATTTCATTTGTATCAATAAATTAGCAAGATAATCAACATAGGCTAGCTAGAGAGGCAAGGGTGAGCAATGTCCACCGTAGAAAAATCGACAATATTGAAGAATTACTCACTCATTGTTTCATCGCTATTAAGTAAACCAATCATCGTGTAATTAATTTATCCAAAATTCGTGCAGGCTGTTAATAATTTCGAAAGTCCGGAGTCAATGAAAAACTACAGCTGACAGTCAACTGACAGGTGCGTTAGGCGCGAAACCCGCATGCAGCACTTTAAAAAAAAAAACAAATCACCGAGCGGCGAACAGGATGCTAGTCACGTACAGCCAATAAGCACACGTCAAACGCAAACTGAACCGTCCACGTTTACACAAACGCGACCTTTTTAATGGTTTTCGGTAAACTTAGTGGATCATTTCACGTCGGTTCTGAAGCAGCGCGAGTTCAAATTGCGCGGACGCTACATGAATGGAATACAAGCACACTACGGTTTGAAATTTCCCTTTTTTTTATTGTTGACAACGATGCGGGGAAAGGTGAGTTTTACCGATAATACTTATACCCACTCTATAAAATCGATGGTAATAATATAAATATTTTAGTTTAGTTTTATTGTAGTTACTACTGAATTACCAATAACAACTGAATCCATTCTAAATTTTCATTGAAAACTAAGTGGTAATATAACCAAAAATCTATATAATCATATTATTGTATACGGTATTGTATTATTTTATGTATTGTATAATGTTTAATTCTTTGGATAATTATTATTAATAACACAAGATTACTTTTCTCTTAATTTAAGGAATGGTTCTCCCGATACTGGCACCGTATAAATATCTCCTAAATAATCAGTTTACAATGTAGGCAGGCAGAGCAAATGCTCCAACTTGGCCAAAACTTCTTTTGCTGGCATCTCAATATGGGTTGCCAGGTGTAGCCGGACATGTTCAGCTTTTTACGGACGTGTCCGACCAAATATTTTCTTATCTGGCATGTCCGGCTTTTTTTCTGGCTGACGCGCGAGTCGAGAGTCGAGCGCAAGTAAAACCGCGACTGCCCCGAGCGTTGTGCGCAGTAAAAGTTTAAATTTTTTTTTTAGTATGAAATATTATCCGGCTTTTAGAACCTAATATATCCGGCCTTAAAAAGCTATAATTAACAGCTATTGAAAAAGGTATGTCCGGCTTTTAGGGTAAAATGTCCGGCCAAATTATGCGCCGAGTCCGGCTTTTGTGTTATTGGACATGGCAACATCCCAAGTGCATAATTATACCTACTACATATTTTTCACAATATTCTCACAACTTAAATTTTTTAAAAACAGTGAAAACGTAACCAAATAGCGTTAAATAGGTACGTTTCGTTACGTTACTGAATGTTTTTGTGCGTGACGAATGGTTCTGTGTACGAAAACCACCCGGCGACACATTTATGTTATTACTACTTACTAAGCAACAGCTAATCTTTACTTTTATAAATGCAAAAGTGAGCTTGTTTGTTTGTTACGCTTTCACGAAGGGCTCAACCGATCATCATAAAATTTTACGTACCTATGCACGTTGTCAGGGGTACAGAGATGGACATAGGGAAATTTTTATTCCGGAATTCTCGCGGGAACTTCAAAAACGCATGGCTCTGCATTGAATTATAATAATAATAATATAATAAATTCTTATATTAAAGTTTTGTATGGGCTTCTTGGGCCCAATAAACTGGAAAAATAGTATTATTATTATAGCCAGGACTATTATTGTACACTGCGCTGTTATGTCGCCGATTTATGTCAATAAAGTTATTTTCAAAACAAACAATCCAGCGACACTGTTCTCAATTTTCATACAAAGCTGACACGACGCGTCTTCTATTTCTGTGGTGTGATCACAACCGACGACGCTTCACCGACCTCTGGCTGAACAAAGAAAAGAGTTCAACGCACCACACAAACCCTAAACACAAAAGGCGGGAGGACCAGCGAGTTGCGACGTCGTCCCGTACCTTCCGACACGACAGTGTCAACAGTCAAGCGGGTCGTGTCAACTGTGTCAATAATTTACAACGAACGACCGACGACGCGCCGTGTACAATGCAGGGCCCTTATTCACTATGACCAACATGCAACATTCCTTGCCCATAACGCGCGTCTCAAAAACGCATTACCAAACGTTCTAGATGCCAAGATATTGGAAATTATTATTTTTGTGCCTTATGAAACGTTGTAAATGAGATTTTTTTTCGGCAAAACTTCTTTGTTTACTAGGGAAAGACAGTTTTTGCGGAGTCTTATCTTAGCGCGGCGTGTTGTGGTCATAGTAAATAAGGACCCAGGTATACAACGAGGTTGCATCGAAGCTCTATTTATCCACTAGCCGTTTAAAACGCGTTAATTTAGAGGTTTCCGCGGGAATCCCGAGATAAAAAATACCCATGTCCCTGACAATGTGTATTAAAAAGTTCACGATGATCGGTTGAGTAGTTTAGGCGTAAAAACGTAAGATATAAACAAACCAACAAAGTCACATTTGCATTTTTGATATTAAGTAATAGAATATTAAGATTTTCTGAGGAACTTTTCGTATCGTGATAAAAAAGTTACGTCAGTATGTTCTATTCCAAGGTACTAAATAAATAAAAAAATATATTGTTAAAAAGTTATTTGAAAAAATATATTTTGAAGATTCGTTATTCAAAAAACATCGATCTGCCATTGATTGTTATATAAAATCTTGGTCAACGCATCGACAAACGTTTATAATACATATGTATTGTAATGGCGGATTTATTTTAAAATTATAATAATGTTTTAAATCTTTTTTTCGTGTTGTTCGTTTAACATATAATACGGGTCAGCTATGCTTATGTGGACGATGACATTTTGACCTACACCGGAGGTTGTTTTCGGTGAATTAAAGTAACAATTTGGTTACCTATACTCGAATTAAGTACCTATGTTAGCTTAGCTTGAACCAGTCTCTCGAAACTCCCATACAAATGAAAATTGTATGGGATGCCTACGTTCTGTAGCCAACATAATTCAATTATTCTGAAAAATTGTCCAAAGAGTATTTAACCACTACTAAAATTGTCTTTGAGTAGAGGTACCAACCAAGTACCAACATCAAAGAAGTAAATGGTAAGTGACATTTCAACTTCTACCCTTAAAATAAAAATATTTTTCTAATTGAAAAATATAATATTTTGATTAAATTTATCCTAAAGCAAGATTTTGTGAAATTTGTTGCGTGTGCGGAAAAGAAAGAGGTTTTTTCGCAAACTTTCCATCAAATGAGAGTCGGTAAGATAAGCTCTGACTTTTCTTTATAAGATACATTGTTGATACCCAAATTTTGTATATTCTCTATATCTTTATTATTTAGCTATTGGTTGCATTATTATCCGCCGTAACGTAAATCTTATTGCGAACCCCGTACAATGAAATCAAAATCCGCTAGCAGTTCGCAAATCATGACCCAAAAAATTAAAAATTAATGTAGATAGGTATTTATAATTAAATCTCCTGTTTTGCTTTACAGATGTAAAATATGGGAAAAATGTTTGGAAATGAGGACTTAGTACACCTTCCCATTGAAAAGTTGTGTGATGTGTCGCCTACGTCATATATGTGGTGACCATTTTTTGAAAACGGATTAAAAAAGGCAGCCGTCTCAAAAAGACTGTAATTCCTTCTGCAGGATTAAAAGCACCATCATTGACAGAAGATCAACTCAGAGATTTTCCTCTTCACGTTGCAAGTTATTAAGGTACTAACACCAGACACACTGACCTAAACCTAAATAATAAGTGATGAGAGCTTGATCAAAATATTGTACGGGGTCTCAATGTCACTATCATTAATTAATCCAAAATTGAAGAATGTCGTCGTAATAGTTCTGCAAAATATGGACTGATTGAATACATTTATGTGTGACGGCCCGGTTACTGGATACGAGTTATTACGGGGTTACATCGGCACCAACTACCAGCCACTATTGATTAAAAAAATAATCAAGAAAATCCTTGCCTGATTTTTATATAATAATTTATTATGTGCTACACTAGATTTGTAAGTGTGCAAAATGTATAAGCTCATTTAATTTTTAAGTTAATTTAAGCTCACTTAATTTTAAGTTTGCTTATAGAAGCTTACTTCATAAGATTTGAGACTTTGGTATACTTTCATAGTTTATAGCAATATAACACCCACTTGGAAACTGTGAATATTGAATTATAAAAAATAAACTAAGATTTTCTATAAATTAAGCAGTTTTATTACATTTTATTCCTAATAAAAATTAAGGAAACCATTGTATGGAGGTTCGATCGAAATATCGATATGCACATCACTAGTATCGATACTCGATACTATTCTATCTATCCAATTTTCAGCACTACAGTCCAATTATACGTAATTTCCGTATTTCATTTTAAGGTTGGCAAAAATTTATTAATGGTGAGTTGGCAGCAGAACAAAAGCAATCCATACATTTTCTTATTTTTTTAAAATGTTCCTACTTCCGTCTCTTAAAACGTAGTGGTTATATACTCTTTGGCTTGAACATGAATAAAAAAGTTACCACTCTTTCTTTCTTCTTTTTTATGGACTTTCGTGTATAATTTTTTTTTTTATTTACTTTTTTTTTTGTTGTCAGCGATATGGGCCCATAGATAAATACCTTACAAACTAACATACATATATACAAATAATGCATTTAGCGGTTTGAAATTGCAAACCACGGTAGGAACTATAGCTTGCAAGAACTTTCTCGGAGCGCTTGGAGGAAACCGAAGAAATCAGCTCGAAATGTCATATTATATCTTCTTGAGCATATAAAAAACCGTCACTGTGAAAATTATTGTCCAATACAGCACCGTATAACACAACAAAATACATTTTTAACCATTTTTTATCGCCATGAAAATAAATGACCGAACCGCCATCTTTGATTCCCGCCAAAAAACTCAAAACTACTTTCTTCATCGACGGACAAAACAGAGGAGCCAAAATCATCGATCTTATATAAAAAGATTAAATGAGATTTTTGTTGTGTTTGTTATTGTAAGGAGAAGAAGAATAAAAGAAGTTTGGAGTTCCTGCGGGAATTCCAAAACATACGCGGGTGAATCTCCGAAATGGTTGGACCGATATTGACGGGACTTTTACTGCTAATTAGCTGATATTATAAAGAGTATATTAGGCAACTTTGGAGCTCACGCGGGTGAAACGCGGGGCACAGCTAGTATTACAATCTAAAGTGAATAGTATTTGAGATATTTCCATTTAACATTTTCTAGAAAATTACCCAATCATGAATTTTTACCTATGACACGAAATTACTATAATGATAAAAAAATATTTTAGTTTTATTTTAGCTTCTGCGTCACGATACAAAAAGCGATGGCATCAGACTCCGAAATGTTATGTAGCGGCTGTAAGGAATGCTCAGAGACAGCGTTTAGTTTACACAAATGTGTTTGTTTGTTGGAAAGATTATAATTTTATGCTTTAATCACATCTGGCTGTAAGGTTTAGTGCGTGGTACCTAATATTGACTTTTGGAATATTAAACGCTTTTAAAGCCTCTTTTATTGGGCTTTCCTAATGTGGCGTCCTTTAAATGCGCCAGTCACGTCAGTGTTGCCAGATGACATTATAAGAATTACAGTCCGTAATATTAGTTTAATACTGTGTTTTAGTTTATTCTTCTGAGGTTTTATTGTTAGTGACGACGTTGTCAGGTGGAAGCTGTAAAGCACTGTAGCTAATGGCCAGTCGCCATTTTGTTGACTCCGATTAGCTTTGGTTATTGCATACTGGTCATTTTAACTCGCGATTTGCAAGATCTTCCCAATAATTTCAGATCCCGACTTGATCATAATTATGATACACATAAAGACGGATCAAAAAAATACTAGGACACTAATTGTTTTCAGAATTAAAAAAAAATCGCCAAGAGAGGTATTTTCAGTTACAATCACGGTTTGTCCGGCAGGGGGCGTCTGTTTGGCGGTCGGGAGGTTTTTCATTCATTCACTCATTCAACATTAGGCCATACCCATCTTTTGTGTCGCCAACCAATAACATTTAACCGTAGATATAGTATAAATATATGCACATTTTATGTACAAACACATCCGGCATTATCTACCCTTCGAACGAGTCGTGACAACTGATAGGTACGACACGAGTATGGTGCGGGTTAAAAAAAAAACATGCATGCAAACGGCAACAGAAACGGTTTTGTCACTCACTGGTTTTGTTGGAAAAATCGAAAATGTTACAAGCGTACAATTCGAATATGGAAACTAATATCGACGTACTAAAAGTCGTTCACAATAGCGACCTAAACTCATTCTTGAATCCAAACGTTGCCATATCTGAAAATAAATTAGGAAAAAATGCAAAATAATGAGCATCATATTTGAAAGCGATTTTCTATTGAAAGAAAAATGCAAAAGGCAATGAATGAACAATGTTTTTTGGGGAGCGGACAGTATTCCATTTTTCTATTTACTTTGGCGTACATTTACAATATTTCTAATGTGACGCATAAAAATTTTATAGTAAGATAAGTACACTCACGAAGCTTAGGCATAGTGTGCATACTCTAACATCGTGCAATAGAAAATTATCAAGATATTAACGTTCGAGTAACGCTCTAGCCACGTCCTCAGATAAAAAAAAAACAGTGTTGTAGCGCCGATAAGAAGGAAAAATAACGGTCGAAAAACAGTTCTCCCCCCATTTTCGGTGTCACATTTGCCGCGCGTTATCTATGGTTTAGTTTGTTTGAAGCGTAAAAGTGTTCTATTTGCTTTTTTTTTCTAATTATATCCTCTTTGTGTAGGCAAAGGCTTGAGTCATACGTTGCTTTTAAGGCTTAATTGTGAGGAATACACATTTCGTAATGGCATTGCGTTTGTACAAACGTTGGACGGTCACGCCTTTTACTTTTATCAGATTTTTCTCAGAAATTTAAGCTTGCATATTCATTTGGCAGAACTTAAATTGTAACTTTTCTTTAAAACGCCCAAGCAATCATCCTTTAATTTTAGTCAGTTTTTTTTATTAACTAGGCAGCCAATATAGTGATTGGTCATGTGGTATCAATAGGCGGCCTTATCACTAAAAAGTCATCTATTACAGATTACCTAGGCAATGTGGTGTTTTAAAATTTAGAAAAAAAAAACAGAAATAGATAATTTTATTTTATAACCAAATTCCTAACTGTAGAAGCACAGTAACAAGAAATCAAACAAATGACACAAAAATATTCCTAACAAATAAATTCTTTCCAACAAAGGATACTTCACCGTTACATGTTAGGTACTTGTATTCAACAATAAATACGATGTATTTTATAGCAATTTAGTAATCATTGCTTCTGCACATGTACAGCAGAGATAAAATTACATCTTGCATTGGCTGTTTGTCACGCGAATCATGATTCCATTGTCCGATTGGAACGGTACATAAGTTTAGAAGAAAAAAAAAGAGGACATCTTTAATTGTCTATGCGCTAAGATAATAAATATAGTCGTTGATGATTGCTAACAAGAATAGTGAATACGCATAGATTATGTGAAGTGTGGGAAAGACATAATAGCATGCAAGCACAAAATTATAGAACGAATGGACGAAACATACAAAAGTAGGTCGAATATCACTCACTGCTACTAGTTACTAGTATAAGTAAGCAGATGCTTACTGCCGGTACCTAATACTAAGTAGGAATCCAGTCAACTCTAGCCCAGAGAGAAGGTAATCACTACGTGCTCTAGCCTACGACTCAAAACGACCAAGGCAGGTGAACTTTGCATTTTTTTCATCAATAGATGTAGAATTTTTGTTTTGTTAGTATTTATTTCACTGCAGATTTTTCAAATTAGAAACTTTCAAATTATTTTGATGTTAAAATAAACATTTAAATATAATATAATATAATATGTTTAGTATTTGAATTGCAATAAAATGCATAGATTAAAAAATATATAGAAACTTCCTTTTAAAATGATGTAATTTTCCTTGCTATAAGAAAAAATATAAATAACTTTTATTTTTATATTTTTAGGTAAAACAAAGTTAATACCATTGAATCTTTTTCCGGGAAATGAAGTCGTTGGCTTTGTTTTTTATTATTGTTTATAAATAAAATTAATTGTTTATAATATAATTTTTTTTTATGAAACCAATTCTCTAGCCGATTCCGTTTGTATTCGCTTGTCTATAGTAACATAAATTACAATTTCAAATTACAACCAACCAACCAATGCAAAAAAAAATAAAACTGCAACATGAAAATGCCTAAATTTGCAAAAGTCAATAATGAAATTTTATACGACATAATATTATTTTGCCGCTCCACTCTCTCAAAATTTAAGAAGTTTCAAGCTTTCTTTGATCGCACTATCAAATAACAACTTTGACCTGATAACCAACAGATATTAAGGTTTGTTCAAATGATTATTACCAAATTGTGAAGTTACGTATTGCAAACGGTCAAACAGAAATGGCAGAAATTGCGCAAGAACAAATCTCGATTGGTCCTGTCCGAAAATACATACATAAAGTACAATAATATTGAAATAAGTAGACATTATGCGGTGTCCAAAGATGTTTCTCTTGACCCGACTTCTCATTAATAGCTAGTGATTAATAATATTTATAAGTTATAAAATTAACCATAGATAGTCGATAAGCCACAGACTTCTAAAAGGCAAAGGCAAAACCAAGTTCCCTTTCACCGGCAGTAATTTTTATGGCACAGTTAGTAAAATATAAATTCCCTACTGATGTTCCTAAGGAGATGCTCCAACTAATAGGTCTGACACATCCTGTATCAGACTCGATATATCAAACATGAAACAACATAATGTTGCCACCCTAACCCCGAGGATTTGTAGGTTATATTGGGCATGTTGACTAATTTTAATTTTTTAGTCCGTCTTGTAGATTATAAAAAAATATTGGACACGTATTTTTTTCTTTTTTTACGTAATCAAAAAATAACGGCGATATATTGAGTTGAAATTTCGCGTGACGTCACTATTCTGACAGTTTGTATGGCTGTTTTGCGGTTAGTGACGTCACGACCTCCTCATCCTAAACTTTAATGCGCTTTATCTCTGTATATTTTAATTTATTTAAAAAAGCAAAAAATACGTGTCTATTGTTTCTTTATTTTCTAACTGACGGACTAATTAGAATTTTGATTTTCAATAGTAGTCAACATCCCTTTTCAACACGTGGGCCCAATACGGGGTGGTAGCTGTCCAATTTGCTTGGTTTCCACGACACAAGCTTATAGCTTAGTGTGGGATCAAGTAGATCTGTGTGTTGTGAAGTGGATTAAAAAAGAAAAAATTGCTTCCAACAAGTGCGCAAGTTTCTTCACGATGTTTTCTATCCTCGTCCTGTTAAATCTATGTAATAAATTTGCTTCGTACATAGATCAGATAGGGATCTTATCTACGCCGTCAGAATAAGAACAACGAATTACCACGGTTTTTTTATATTATCATGTACGTTCAAGTCTTCAAACACACATCTGCATTGGCTGTGTGGGTTCAGTGCCTTTGCCCTTCCGCCAATTAGCTGTACAATAACGATTGGAAATTTCAACAGGCAAAGAGCATAGTTGTATTTAGAGGGCTGGCAATTATTATTTACCAATTATATGCAAGCATACAGTGGAAGTACACACACTTATATAATACACGCATACTTAAACGCCAGTTAAGCAAACCAACGAGCCGTGTATTTTGTATACACAAACGAAGGTTGCAATATAGCGGAATTATAAACGTCCTCACAAATACAAAGCCTTCGCGCAAGGTTTATTGGACATATGTTTTGTGGAAGACAATAAGGCAGCTTTAGCACTGAAGCGGCGTTGTTGGCAATATTTTGTTCATTAGAATGAAAGATTCACTCATAAGGGGTCTGAAGCTAAGTAGGTGGTAAAGTCTTTTCGCACCAAACAGACAGTACACGATCCCATTCATTTTGCAGAGCATCTATCAAGCGTAAGAAAGAAAAACCATTATGTTAATAACATAAGAACTATAATAAAAGTTTAATATGACACGTTTAAAAATAAAAAAGTTTAGGGCATGGAACATCGCATAGTGGAGAGAAGAAAGAAATTAAGAAAAGTAGCTGAAGACACCTCGTTTGGAAATAGTAATTAAAAGGTAAAAAGCTAATTTTACCGTGTAATATATGACATCAGGTGTAAACGTATATAACAATGTAATATCTGTCTTATAATGTTGATGTAATGCGGGCGGTGTAACCTCCAAAAGTGATGTCACTTGTGCAAACACTACAAATGAGTCCAATCAAGTTTGAAATGGAGAGAAAAGAGTCAGAGAGAATCCAATTGGAGGACACTTTGAAGACTAGATAGACATAAAAATTCAAAACCCTCTGAAAAGAAAATTCATCAATTGGATAGTGAAAACTGTGTAACTATAGTCTTTGTAACATGCGATGCGAACATCATCACATTTATTTGAAGCTGAACATTGAAACGTGAGCAGTCAACCGAACATACCCATTGCTAATCAAAGGCAAACACCTCTCGCTTTTAGTGAAAAATAATATAATAAAAAAAAACTAAACAAACATCGGAAAAGGCAAACATTACAAAATTACAACAAAAAAAACCTAACATATGTTAAAGAAACTTACCCAGAAAAGGTAGGTACGCCCGCGGATATCCTATCCGCAAACAGAAACCGATAACTTTATTTGAACTCTGGAAAACGATCGTCACTAATAACGAAAAATATAGGTTCCTTTTTTTGCCAGCGCGGCGCTGTGGCGAGTGCGCATCCGCTCGCTGCCGCGTCCTGTGTGCAACTGCCGAGTGAGGCGGCGCCCGCACAGTTCGAGCTGCGCTTGCGCCTCTACAAGTACCAACGAATGTCATAAAGAGGGGCGTTACCGACGCGAAAGAAGCCTTTATGAAAATGCAATGCATACGACCAGTAGAGGTGCGAGACCCTTTTTTAACAGTTGAAAATGTAAATGAATTGTTGATTGGTATCGCATTAATGGTTTATCTATACATATAAATAAAATTGAAGTGTCTCTTTGTAATTCCAAATTAACAGCTTTTCACTAAATGCATATAAAAGCACCTATATGTATACATTAAAAAATCATTTTTTTTTCACTGTCTGTCTGTCTGTTTGTTTCGGCCAAGCTCTGAAACGACTGGACCGAGTTTAACGGGATTTTCACTAGCAGGTAGCTGATCTTATGAGTAATTTAGGCTACTTTCATTTTAGAAACAAATAGTTCCTGCGGGAATTCCGAAACTCACGCGGGTGAAACCGCGGGGCACAGCTAGTACTCAATATAACTAGGTATTTCCCGCGGTCCCGGTCCCAGCCCGCCTTAATTTCGAGATTGAAACGGAAACTCTTCGTAATGCGATAGAAGCACCACAAACATATTATAGCTTCAAACCAAGTTCCCTTTGAATCCGTCTAATACATATTTTTAGCGTTACGCGCGTTCAAACAAACCAACGAGAGATTTTTTTTTTGTTTTCAAACACATAGATTTCTTTGAACTAACTTACCAAAATATAAACGACTTGTAGATGATATTAAATAATAAAAAAAACTACTAGTATTTTTACAATAATTCATAATGACCGTTCACTATTTGGACATAGATAAGCAATAGTGTGTTAACCCACACTGGAAAAATTTTGATTAAATTAAAGTTTTAAAATTAGAGCGCCATTTTGTGTCCAATTTTTTATGTTTAATATTTAGTTACATATTTAAACAATGTAATAAGGTAAACACAATAAAAAAACGTTCTCTAACTCCCAATAAATCGTTCTGAATCAATAACTTCATTTTGTGGGTTAACATGTTATTGCTTATCTGCGTCCATTTGCAAGTATAGGTAATATCAATTGCGACTACACCTGTGTTCCATTTTTTCATCTTTAGGAGTAGAATTTTCTAAAATACATGTTACTCTATTTGAAAAGTAAATTTCAAATGCTGTAGTCTAACTTCAAAATGAACGGTGGGTACTTAATATTCAAATTTCACCCTTTTGGGTTGAATTCCTAAAAAAAAACTTTCCTTGTAGTTTTCAAACCCAGCTCAGGATATATATTTTTTAATATAATATTTATTTAAATATCAAAAACTTAAAAAAAGCCTATGTGTCGAACTGTCAATTTTTTCCCGAATACAAGTAACATTTCACTTTCTTCCCAAATAAGTACAAACCTTCGGACTATCACGCTGAATCACTTCCTTTTGCCTATAATAATTGGCTAAGTTTAATTTTTATTTTTTTTGTACACATTTTTGATGGCAATAAACAATTTTATTATTATTATTATTATTGCGATCGAAAAGTAAAAAAAGCCAAATCTTACCAGCGCTTTCCAAATAATGGCTGCGCTAACTGACAAATAGTAACTATTCAAATCTAATTTATACCTATACCATAAAAGCTACAGTTAAAAAAAAGCAACTTTGTATGACTAATCCTAATCATTCAGTAGAATACAAAAATATACCAATGGTTATTTACGACGTAGGTACGTACATACGCGATAAAAGCGCAGCACCTTTGACACCATATCCTTTGCTCGGCTCGAATTGTAACAAAAAAAAGAGTACTAGTGAACATTATTACGCTTCGAATACTGAATATTAATTAATGGAACACAAAAAAAAGCTTCCAATTCAAAACTGATATTCTTATCGGTCTATGTTTATTTATTTATTTAAAAAAAAAAATTAAAATTAAAAAGGTATTGACGGCTGCCCTACGGAATTACAAAGTAATTTCAGAGGAATAAATTTTACAAAACCGGAAATCACTTTATTTAAAACAAACCTGCCATAGTTCAACGATTTTCTTAATTTTAAAACTAAAGCCATTTTGATGGTTGTGAGTATGTAGCAAGGTCCGCTATGCGTGAAAAGAGGCAAAACCACAAAAAAAGAACTAATTTAAAAAAAAAAAGTCAGTTGCTTTGTTTTTCCGTAGAGCAGCCGGGTAGTTGGGACCAGTTTGAGGACCAGAGAGCCGAACATTAATTCATCAATTCCATGCAACGAAAATAGAAGGGTGGTAAATTCAGAATAAGTTGACTGAAGGCATTGTAAATATGATCGTTGTTGGAACTTTTGTCTGTTTGTTCGTATATTGAACTAGCATTTCACAAACTTAAAGGTACTGTACTGTATGTAACAACAGCCTTTGCCTTTCCGAATATAAAAAAAAAACTAAAGTCACTCTCACTTACCTCTCGGCGGCGCCAGCTTAGAACAAACTGCACAAAATAAAACCCTACACAAGTTTATCTGTGGCTTTTATATGGGACTTATCTTCACCCTATAACAGGGACGGATCAATACTTTTATCTGAGTGTTTATTCGATAATATCCAAGCACAGTATTAATGTTATGGGTGTCAGAACCTTTGCTGATACATTTATATATGACATACATTTAAAAAAGGAAAACATCGTGAGGAAACTATAGCATGGTGGAAGGACACTTTCCAATGCCCGGCAGGCTAGCTACCACCTTCAAGTTGAAAATCTGTAGCCAAGCACCTAACGGTGTGTTCCGGCAACCTCACTTGGAAGCCAGTTCCCATCCCCAGTCCAGGCCGGGCAACGCACTTGCATGCCCAATGGTGTTACAAATGTCCATGGGCGGCGGTGATCACTAACCATCAGGTGTGCCACCTGCCCGTTTGCCCCCAATGACATAAAAAAAAAATATAATAATCAGACATACTGATTGACTTACTTCAAATTCATAAAGGCACACCCAAAACCATTGGGTCTAGAAGCTGGAAAATTCGCACAAAGCTGTCTTTCATAATGTGGGGAAACCCTGAGAAGGGATTTTCGAGAAATTCAACTTCTAGTATAGAGGAGCGAAATGGAGGTTGAAAGTTTGCAATTTGTATTGTCCCTTTATTAATTTGAAATCATAAAAAAATTGGACTCGCTTTTATTAAACAAAAGAACATATCAGTATCTGGGCTTATGAAAATTCAACTCTCATGGAGAAGAAAAGTGTGAATCGCGGGAAGTAAGGGCTTGTATATGATCTCTACATTCGAGTGACTCATCTCTATGTCTCGAGGTTTGTTCACGGAGAGAAATCAATCAGCCCCAAGAGGATAGGACACAATAGCGTGACCAGCAGGTCTAGTGACCGAAACCCCGGTGTCATTAATTGCAAACAACAGAAGAGGTGACTGATCAAATATGGTGCCTAACCGACCAACAGAAATGTGGTGACCGATCTCGGTGGGGAACTTTCGGTCGGGAACTATGGACAACCTCCTTTAAAATTAAGTTCAGATTTGCAACCATAAGTAAGTTACCTCAGATTGCAGCGAAGCTCGTAACTCCTCATTCAGTTTCTTCAACGATTCAATCTGTAACAACACAAACATTCGGGATTAAGACTTTAAAAAAAAACATAAATATTTATCTTTTACTATAATAAAAGCTTAGAATTAGCATTTGTAGGTGTGCATCAAATATTTTTACCAAAATCCCAATTTTTAGTAAAAGGTAAAAACGGCGGCGGTAAAAGAATAGTAACCAAACACAAAAAATAACTGTTTTTAAAATTCTTATTTTCTATCTGTCTGTCCCTCTGTCTGTTCACGATGATCTCCGAAACTACTGAACGGATTGTCATGTGCATTCACAGGTAGATTAAGCTTTGCCTGGAGCTACATATTACATAATATAGGCTTTCTTTCAGTGTATGTAGGTAGTGCTTTTTGTCCCGGATTTTTTACGGGCTCCCCAAAAATAATGCGAGTGAAACCGCGGGGAACGGTTAGCAAGTACCTACAATCTACACACTAAACAATCAGACTCAGGGTTGCATCAATATTTACCTCAAAGCGGGGACGGAACCAGCGACACCAACGCGTGAGACTCACTTAGTAACCACTACACCAACGGCGCTGCCAATAGGTGTCTTACTCTTGCGGGGGACAAGCGTGACTACCATATATTATGCATGTATGTATGTATGAAGCACAGGAAAGGCGTCATAGGATACATATATATACGAATCAATTATCGATTCGAATACATTGCACTCTGACCTAATGGCGACGCGCATTCAAATAGTTGCCACATTTGTAATGTAAAAAGATTTTTCAACTGGGTGGCTATACCCGGGAGCCCACTTTCGTTTTATTTGGACGCAGATAAGCAATAACACGTTAATCCACAATATTAAGTTATTGATACAGAACGATGTATTCAGAGTTAGAGAACGTTTTTTTAATTATGTGTTTACCTTATTAAATTGTTTAAATATGCAACAAAATGTTGAAACTAAAAAAATATTGACACAAAATGGCGCTATAATTTAAAAACATGGTTTACTTAAAATTTCTTCAGTGTGGGTTAACACACTATTGCTTATCTATGTCCATTTATTTATTTATTTATTTATAACACAAAAAGTTCACAGCATTACAGTAAAACTAAGGCACTGTGAAGTTGATAACAATTGCAAGCCAATTACAAATACGCTAACCGCCGCACTCAGAGTCGACTTTAATGATGACTTAGTTAAGTATAGATTTTTAAAACAAAACTGCCGCAATCAGACAAGTTTAATAAATTAATGTTAATTGGCATTTAACTAATTAAGTTACATCTCATTAAATGCCAATTAACATTAATTTACTGAACGTCTCTGATTGCGGCAGTTTTGTTTCAAAAATCTATACTTAACTAAGTCATCATT
Source organism: Zygaena filipendulae (assembly GCA_907165275.2). Classification (NCBI taxonomy): domain Eukaryota; kingdom Metazoa; phylum Arthropoda; class Insecta; order Lepidoptera; family Zygaenidae; genus Zygaena; species Zygaena filipendulae. The sequence continues at coordinate 749,328 of OU015676.1, forward strand.
AAAGTCGACTCTGAGTGCGGCCGTAAGACTACTAATAAACTACTTACTGACAAATCTAGATAGATACTAATATTATATAGTGACTAGCTGTCCCCGCGGTTTCACCCGCGATAATTTTACGGTTACCCTGGGAATTGAATGAGCAAAACCTTTTAATTTCTTGACCTGAAATATCTTCCAAGAAAACACGTTGTTCTATACATACTTTGCTACCCTCTTAGGGGTTGAATTTTCAAAAATCATTTCTTAGTGCACACCTACGTCATTTAAGGAATATTTTTGCAAAATTTCATGGTCCCAGACCCAGCGGTTTGAGCTGTGCGTTGATCGATCAGTCAGTCAGTTTCTGCTTTTATATGTATATACAACGTGTTAATGACTTGACTGAAAACTAGAAAGTAGTTTGTTCAGAATCGACTTCCGAATCGATCGCACCATGTTATAATATAGGTTATATTTTACATTTTTACCAGCCCATATCTAAATTATTTATAATACCATATTTAGCGCGTAAGCCGCGCCGCCCGTTAGCAAAAAAATCGAATCGGTCATTGACACGTAGGCGCGGGCGTAGCGCTAGCGTAGATACGTCACCTCCAAACTAATGTTGAATAACTTTTAGACTATTATAGTTTTTTCTACATAATTTATATTTTAATCATATTATTATTGTTTATTTTTTTAAATGGGGTGTATTGGGTTTTTGGTCAATTCATGACCACGTTGTATAGATAAGGCTTGATTTTTTACTTGTTTGTTAGTAATGGATAAACTCAAAAACTAACTAACCAATTTTAAAAATTCTTTCACTCGACGGAAGCTACGGTGTTGCTGGGTGACATAGGGGACTTTGTTCCCGAAATTTCCACAGGAACTCGGAAATCAACGCGATTGAAAACGTGGGGGATGGATTAGTAAGAGTATGTATATCCATAATTGAAACAACGTTCAAAGAACTGTATCACTCTAGTATGCCTACAAATTGTCTACGGTGTGACGGTGTGTTTAGGAAGCCTAAGTTTATTTTTTTTCCTTCTTAGTCGTTTTCTCATGAGTGAGGGTCGCGGTCCTGTCTATTCTGGACCACTCGTGTCACCAGGGCTCTCCAGGCAGCAATTCTTCGCCTGGCGCATGGATGCCTGGATAGCGCACTTCGTAACCTCCTTCACCGTGTCAGTACATCAGGATGGCGATCTTCCGCGACCCCTCTTGCCCTTAACATGCCCGACAACAATCATTCTTCCCAGGCTCTGATTCTAGTTAGTCTTAAACCTGGAATTTCTTCAGAAATTTCGACTAATCGACGAAATATTTTTTTTATTTTAGTTTTTTTAAGTTATTTAATAATTAAAATAACCACTTTATTTCAGAATTAAAAAGTCCCATATCAATATTGTAATTAAGACGAAAATCGAATACTGCACACCCTTGTTCAGTAAGTCTCTCATTTAACTTAACATCCTGTATATAAAAATAATAAAACCGGGATTGTGGAAGTCAAACGTTTGTCCTTGGTCAGTAAATCTATGATTTCCAAACGATCAAAATAACAGGATATGCTCAAAGTCAAACGTATCAATAACAATTGCCGAATCTCTTATTATTACATACATATAAACGCAGGTTTGTGGGTTTGTTCGAAAACTAGATAGGTACGGCTATAAAAATATAGACCACGAAATGACCTCTTCGGAAGGTTTTTGACGGGAATTGATGACGTTACTTCAGTAACAAGTATATTATTATGTGTCAATAAAAAAAATATTTAATTATTAAAAAAACCCTCCGACAGATCAAGATTAAACTCTCTTACTCTAATATCATTGAAGTAACATAATACCAAACGACTCGATTTGATCGTCGTTATTCACTATGACCATAACACGGCGCGTTAAGATAACGCGCCACAAAAATTGTCATTCCCTCGTAATCGAAGAAGTTTAATTTAAAAAAAAATACATTTACAACGTTTCTTATGGCATAAAAAATAATAATCCTACTACTATTATAAATGTGAAAGGGTGGATGTTTGGATGTTTGTTACTCAATCACGCAAAAACGGCTGAACGGATTTGGATGAAATTTGGCATGCACGTACCTACTTTTACTTTTTATCCCGCAATTCCGAAGGGCACAGCTAGTTTCTAATATTTTGGCATCTAGAACGTTTGGAAATGGGTTTTTGGGACGCGCGTTATGGGCATGGAATGTTGTCGGCCATAACACGGCGCGTTAAGATAACGCGCCACAAAAATTGTCGTTCCCTCGTAATTATCGGTAAGCAATGTTGTTGGTCATAGTGAATAAGGGCCCAGTCCTGCATAGGATGCTCACAGAAAAGAACTGATACATAGATTTTATATTTTAAAAATCATTTGGTGCAATAAAGTAGTAAGTATTGTATTCATGCGGACAAACCCGCGAGCAGGCATTTGCTAGACCAGTGGAAAACAAATATAAATACCGCGTCAAAACTTTAGTTTTTTTTTTTTTTCAAATTACAATAAACATGAATGCAAGAATCACCATAGTATATGGGACGATAGATCGGAATCGCAGATTGCTAAGCGATCGATATTTTAGAAGGTCTGTCGATGGTAATTTGTCTCCTTTTTTTTTAACCGGGGAGCGATTTGAATGGGAATACTTGACTCCAGGGTCATTTACCTAAGAATCGAAGTTCGACGTGTTAACCAAAAAGGGGGTGTCAAATCGTAAAGGTATCAAGGCAATCGATGCATCTATGATGATGAGTATGAATTCCTTTTGAATGAAACTTCTTTGAATACGCGGCGAAAAAAATTTATCGTGACGCGTTTTAGTAACAAGGGCATAAGTGAATCAGGGCCCTGAGAGTTTGTTTGTTTGTCATGCTTTCACGCCATAACTACTCAACCGATCATCATACATATCAACATCCTCCATTTTATACATCAATCAATCAAATTATCTTTATTGTTACTATGATAATAAAAATACAAATAAAATAATTAAAGTAGGCAACAAAAGGCGGCCTTATTGCTAAAAAGCAATTGCTTTCAGGCAACTGAACCTCGCTGAGAAAATTGTCAGAAGCAATAAGACTATTTCATCTCAAGCGGCTCCAGTAAGATTGTTTCAATTCCTATCTATATGTAGTTTTTGTAGATGTAGCAGTATATTGTGTACTCAGTACAGACATCGTATGTGTAACGTAGACGTTTAATTGCTAAGGGATTTCCCACCTCTTTCGCATACGAGCTAGGAATAAATACTCGGAACTTGGTTCGCCAATATTTTTTTTTTAAAGCTAAGCTTGAGCCATGGAACTGGTAACGTCGTTATCACGTGATATCAATATGCAAACACCAGATAACACCACTATCTACCCCACCAAGTGTACCCAACGGCTATTTAGAGTTTAGACTGTTATAAAATAGAACCATCGGTAGAACAGTAGCACCACTCCGGAATATACGCTTCTTAACCTCCTGAGGCCCGGGTTTTCGCATAGCATGTAGTCATCTAGACCTATTGTCCTGAATATAGAACGAACTAATAGTTGGGCTTCAAACCGGTAGGTAATACATAAAATTTTATGTATTTTAAATATTTGAAAATGTATTTATTTCTTTATATTTTTTTATGTATGTATGACATATTTGAAACATTATATTTTTATGAGTGATTTTTAGATTATTTTATAGCATTTATATTACTATTTATAGCATTCGCGAGTTGCTATTACAATATTACAATATTAATAAATCAAAAAATGAAGACACAATTGAATTTTTCAGTCAAAAATTGTTTGTCCTAGAAATAGGACATTAGGTCTTAACTTGATCTTTAGGTCTAAACCATATGAGGGATTATGTCTTATATTTAGGACGCGGGCTCTCAGGAGGTTAACAAACGAATCTTCTCGATCGCGAGTTGCGACTAGTTGTTATCAGCACATACAAAAGTTACCGTTTGTAATCGTATGTGAGGATTATTTAATGGAATAACGTAATTTTAACAAAACCGAGAAGGGCCACTTTTATTGGGTTTTATAATATATAAAGCTCGATTACCACTCACTCATTGACATAATTGTTCTCCCAGAAGGAGCATCTCTAGGTTGATATAATGTATGGAACATGTAGAGGGGACGTTTCGGTGATTATGGGAAAACCTCGACATCTTCGATTCCTGCTTCTCATCAGGTAGTGAGTCAACTGCCCGCCGAAACTATCCATCGAAAGTGAAAACGTTTCTAACTAAATTTCATCCACACTTTGGGCAAATTTCAATAGTGTAACTTTTTTTTCAAAATGGCGGAAAAAAACATGGCCGCCGAACAAAATTCAAACTCGATTATCTCCGAAACTAAAAGAGTCAGGTGGGGGGTGCTCAAACAAATGTCATAGAGGTCAATGGGGGGCAACCGCCTGGTGTGGTAAAAATCCAAAATGGCGGATTCAAAATGGCGGCCGAAAAAAAAGTTGATCCGATCCGGGTGAGGTTCGGCATCCGGGGGTTTTTGGGGTCGCTGATGCCGAATATCGAATCAGTTTTTCGATTGCGTCATTTTTAAAGATGGCCGCCGAACATTTGTTGTTTGTATGGGGAAATTGTTTCGGCCCTGGCTCGGAAACGCGAGCTGCTCGCAGCTCGCACACAAGGCGAATCTAGTTTCAGTTATAAAGCTACTAATTATTTGTTGACAAATTGATATGTTAAATCACAGAACAGAAAATAATAGATAGAAGGGACATCAATTTAGTTTAGTAAGAAAACAGGTGAAACAATGTCGCCGGGTGATTTTCGCACACAAAACTATTCATCACACACTAAAATATTCATTAACGTAAAGAAATGTATTAAACGCTGTATGATTATGTTTTTATTTAGTCACTGTTTTTAAATTTACAGTTTTGGGAATATTGTGGTAGGTACTTGGTATAGCAGCAAAAGAAAAAAACGAAAATAAAATAAAATAAGTTTTGAGCATTTGCTCTAACTTCCTTTGCAACTTGTATGTATGTATGTGAGTATCTATATGTATGTAAGTTTTTATCTAAATATATATCGTAAATGCACCGCCAAGTGAGCTCTCTGTACTACCTGAAGGTTGACTGGCAGAGAATGCCACTGTGGCATTAAGTCCGCCTTTTGTACCATGATGTGCATAAAGTTTAAATAAATAAATAAAGAAATAAATACTCTGTGTTACAACTTACGAGATAAAAACTATCTAACTATGACATTGTACTGGGAAAATACTATTTATGAAAGAATGCCCGCTCCACATTCACGCGAGAATCTTGAGAGAACGCGAGAAAACCGCGAGAAACGGCGGAGGACATCGGCTCCACGTCCACGTTCTCATAAATATTTACAGATATTTTTTTCATGAATGCGTTTGAATCAGCTAGAGGCGTAGGTATTTCTACCTATACTTAAATCTGTTACGAAATCGTTTAGTCGTACGCGAGTTCATATTATTTATAATTTGAACGCAACGATGTCAAAGGAGTTGGCATATTAGTCTCAATGAGAATAAATATTATTTTCACAAAACACTGACATATTCCAAGCGGTAGAGTCAGCATCTAAAACATGAAACATTTTTGTCAAATTTATCGGAGGTTTTTCTATCGCACGACAACGCAATAACTCTGCCATCGTTTGCTTGTCCAGCCGCTGAGCCAAGTTGACAATATACTAATTCTACCGTCGTTAACGCTATAGAAAACTAAGGAAGGTCTCGTCATGACAGGTGGTCATGAAAAATTTGACTTTTGATTAGACGATTTTACGCGACGGTTACGTGGTCGTCGTGACCACATGAGCGCCACCAGGGCCCTTATTCACTATGAACAACAACATCTCTTGCCCATACCGCGCGTCCCAAAAACGCAATCCCAAACGTTCTAGATGCCAATATATTATACTAATTATCAAAGTAAAGTAATTAGTAATCAAAGAAGTTTTACTCGAAAAAAATACATTTACAACGTTTTTTATGGCATAAAGAATAATAATTTCTAATATTTTGGCATCTAGAACGTTTGGAAATGCGTTTTCGGGACGCGCGTTAGGGGCAAGGAATGTTGATGGTCATAGGCCCGTATTCCAAAAGGTTACTCAAGTCATGAATCTAGTTTTAAAACTAATTTCAAGTAAAGCTTTAATTTTAGAACCTTACTTGAAACGAGATTCATCAATCAACATTCAGCTGAGTATGTCCTTATTCTATAACGATGCTTGAGTATTAAACTACACTCAAGCAAAGATTTGATCTTTGATTACGTAAGTCCTGTCGAGACCACTCTTGAGAATAGATCTAACGAGACTGTTTTCAATTTTTGGAAACATGGACATTTTCCAGGATATGAAAATTTATTTCATTTGAGCAGCGAAATTAATTAATTGTCACTTTTTCGATAATCTAATTATACATTTCTAGTGAGAGCAATACGCAATAAAAAACATTTAAATAAAATTAAAATTGATTTTGTTTTAATCATAGAAGTAACATTAACTAACAAAGATAATATAATCATTACTGTCTTCAATGATCCAATTACGTTATAACCACAATTATAGTATTCATCCATCCCGTTTTAGGTAAGTACGTAAAATTGGTTGAAATCACTAGACACTATTTACTCCGGCGGTTAAAACTGCGTGGATCGGATTATTATATTATCTGTGATTGTGTCAACCAATCAGAGTTCAAAATCTCTACTCAACATTAGTTTCAAGTAATAAGAACCAATCAGAGTTCAGAATCTCTACTCAAGACTAGTTTCAAGTGATTAGAACCTAAAACGCATTCTATAATAAGATATACGCTTGAGTTATGATCTGAGCGTAAAACTAATCTCAAGTGAAACGTGATCTGAGTCACCTTCTGGAATACGGACCATAGTGAATAACTGAACTGAACTGAACTAACTTGAACTTTTTTGGTAAAGTACCTAATGAATTAATGATATTCATCAACAAGCTCATTTGGAGCGACAGTGACACAACTGCAAAAAATAGTTATCTGACCTAATTACACCAAAATTATCTCCATAATAATCTACGTTAGGAGTGAAAACGTCACATTTGTAAGTTCGAAAAATGCCCGCTAGAGAGCGAAAAGACGTTGTTGAAATACTCAATTTTGGCGCGCGGCTACCGGGCGTCAAAATTGAATATTTGGGATTGGGTAATTAAAAAAAAGGAGTCTATTTTCAATCCAAGGTTCAAATTACAAAAATAAAATATAGAGATGCGCATTATGTGCAAGAAAAGTTAAGAATCTTCACTAGTGTTACGAAAAAATCTTAAAACTAGGTGTAGTGTAAAATTTACAAACTTGTACTTGTGTTACTGTCTCCCCAAATGAGCGAACAGCTGTCTAAATTTTTGATGCAGACTGTACCCACTACACACCTTTTTTGTAATGAAAAATGCCCTCTGATTAGAATAGTGGTTGGGGGAGTTATTATTAAAGCAGAAAGCTTCGCGTATTACATAATTATGTCTAGTATTATTTGGTTGCTTCATAGCATAAAATGTCTCTAATGTATTCCAATACTCTATAATAGAGGATCCGAATTCAAGTTGATGATAGCATAATATGTTGATACTTGATAGCTGTTGATGATGATAAAAAATAGTGGTGAGTTCTGAGTTTATCAAATTTTGTTAGGTGGGTTGCAATCCAGTCAACTTTGGGAACCACTGACCTATTCTGTGCTCGTTATTTAAATATCAAGTTTGGAATTTTGTCTTACTGGCTGTTCCCCGCGGTTTCACCTGTGTTAGTTTCGGAGATCCCGCAGGTATTCGGAGATAAAAGTACTTACTACTCTATTTGTATTTGATTGTATTTGTTAGCGGGCTGGTTTTTGCAACTCGATGTCTGAGCGCCTATTTTGTGTGTGGTACTTACTACTCTATGTATATTTTTTCTGTGACTACTACTAACTAAAATTTTAATATGGTTTCTTCCATGTAAATTTCGCGGTTCCTGTGGGACTTCCTGTATAAAAAGGCATAGGCTACTTTCTTCCTTCTCTGTACCCCTGAAAACGTGTATGCAAAGTTTCGTAAAGGTAGTTGCGGTTGAGCCGTTTAGCTGGGAAAGTGTAACAAAACAAACTCACTTTCGCATTTATAAAATTAGTAAGGATTTTTATGAATAAGCATGACCCTTGTACATGATTACTTTTACACTTTCTTTCTTTTTTATGTTGTGCTTGTGTGCATTAATTATTAAATAAATAAAATAAAAAATAAAAATTATTATTTCATTTTAAATTTTCATTTCATAACACTTAGTTTGGCCAGGAACTTTTTAGACAACCCACTTGCAATATATTTTTTAACATACTAAATTTGATAAAAAATACTTTTCAATTTTCATTCATTAAACAGATGGGTGTAGATCGTTTCTAATTCGGATCCTCTACTATACAAAAATATTATGAAGATAATTTAGGTCTATGTCTTGCTTTTAATATACCTAGTAGCTGAGTTTTAAAATGGACTGATACCTACTGTCAAGCCAATATTAACTAGAAGGTATAGTGGCAGATGTATACATTGTTACCTTTAAAGTTAATTAAAGTAGTTTAAAGATTATCATAAAGTGTTTGTAACGATTAATAATTAGGTATATTTAAATTTAAAATATTGTCTTAACACAATATTTAGTTCAATACTGATAAGGAAATTTGCATTGATAACAAGCATAGGTATCATAATCATAAAATAATATATACCTTCGTATTCCTTTTTAAATCGTTGTTAATAATGGTAGTAACGATTCGTTCATCTATAAGTGCGAAAATTTTATTGTTTCGTGGATCTTTTAGAGCAAAACATGACGTAATTTCCGCACAATTCCTTACCAAAATATAAAAACATAACCTCGTAAAAAACAGCTGTCAACTGTACTACGTACAAGTATGTAGCTGAAATTAAGGCCGAACTTACCTCGGCTTCCTGTAACACGCACTTCTCTTCCAACTCCTTCAATAAGTAATCCGGGTTTGCTGCAGCATCATCAGAATCTGGCGCATTTCCTTCTGATAGCACTTCGGAAGCAAAGTTCGTAATCTGACCCTTTAAACTGTTCAAACTCTGATTTAAATTCAACCAGGACATGTTTAATGTGATAAATTAACGTCACATATCAAAACAAACTTTTTGTTACGGAGATATTACGTGTGGGCTTTGTAAACAATAATAAAATTGCATTATTTTGCAACAGTGATTAGCCCGTGACAGGACTTGTCCAGTTGGCAAAACACACTTGACACTGTCAAAAAAATCAAAATGTCAATTGATTTGATCTGTGGACATGAATAGGGTACTTCTATTAATTTTTTTTTTTCAGTCTATTTTAAAGATATATGGCCTACTTAAACAAAGCAAGAAAAAGAAATAAAATATATGCATAAATGAATTAAACAGAGCGTTTCAAAGTTCCTACTTTAGACTTTACCGCCAAAACGCGAAATGACGTCACTAGTTCAAAATTACGCCTTATTAATCTGTGATAGAAATGTCACTGTCGTATTGACAGGGTCACGTCACACTGACAGACAGATAACTTCAATATCCCAAAGCGAAATTATGGTTGAACTGTGTCGCGTTACTTCCAAAAGTTCCAGTAAAGAATTGAAATGCATCTTACCGATGCATTTTAAAGTAAAAAACTTCAGAAAATGGAAAATACGCGTTGACTGGATGCACATAGTTTCTTTTGCCTTTTCCGAAAGAGGTAAATGTTTCCTAAAAAAATAATATTGACGTCATGTGTCAAGCGTGGCTGTGATTGGTGTTTTGTTGCAACGTTCCGTTTCACAAAATTAAAAGTTGAATATTTTGGAAACTTGAAATTTTTTTAGTAAATCTTTCATGATAACGCTTTTCTAAGGCTCTATTTTTGAAATATTGACACAATTTCTTATAATAAATTTCATGCAAGTAACCTATTGAAGTGACGTTTCAGTTCACAGTTTTGTTTTAAAAACACGTAGGTACCTAGGTAAGTAAAAACCGTAAAAACCATGTAAAAACAGAATTTCCAGGGTAGGTAGGAGGTAGAGGACGTATCTGTGGAGTTTTCGTCTTTGTGTAATTTTGAAAAGAATATTAGCATATTAGGTAGATAGTTATGAGATGGACTCAATAATTTAGTTTATTGCTATAAACAAAACCGTGGACACCATAGAATTTTTATGACGTAAACTAATAAGTATGCCGTGACTGCAAACAGTTGGTTAAAGTCGCACTCGCAGCTTCAAGGGACCGTAGACCTGAGTATATGGTTTAAATTTTAACATGATTCCTTCACGCGTTCCCGAGATAAAGGGTCTTATCAGACAAACAGAAGAACGGATATAAGGGTTCCATTTTTTTCTTTGAGGTATGGAACCCTAAAATCTGTTGCACTCAACTCCATTAGTGGCGGCACTGATGGATATAAATCCATATATATATAAATATACCGAGTGATTCAACCTTTTGATCATTCAATAAATCAAACCTGTTGAAACATGTTGATTTTGTATTCACAGAATAAATGATGGGTCCATTCAACATACAAAAACATGTTTCAACAGTTTTCGAGTGAACTCGAGTTTTTATTTTTTCACTCGAGTCTGAGTGAAATAGGACTCGAGTCACGACGTCTGACACTTCTGACACTGTCAGACTGACAATGATGAGTCACATCACTAAAGCGCATCGGCATCGCCATGTTGTTTTGTGATTGTAATTTGTTCGACTTTCAAATTGTCAAAAGATTTTATAGGTAGGCACTTAAACTTTACGCATATTTTTTACGGAATTTAACTAGCAGTAGCTAGCCTTAGTAGTATTGAGAACGGTCTTTTTTTCTAATTCTAAAGGAATATTGAGACAGTAAATTCTTGAACTTCATAACCTAAACCTAAAATGGATAGGCGATTTATCAAAACTTACGAGCGAAAAGCCCAAAAGACCGAAAAAAACTCATTAAAAACCAAGATTACGACACCAAAGATTGTAGTGAAGAAAAGACAGCCTTTAAGTACGAAGGAAGCAGTGGAATTCTTGCTTCAGGGCTCATTGAAAAAGAAAGTTTGTCGATTCTGTTTGAATCTATCTTCCCATTTATCTGAATTGGACCAGATCATGCAAATATCTGGTACAAGCGCCCTCTACAAAGTGACTATCAAGGATATGTTGGCCACTATTCATCCTTTTAAGGTATGTTATTGTTTATACATATGACAAAGATCTGTATGCCTACTGTTAAACTGCACATACAGAGATATTAGAAAGAAAGAAAGAAGAAAGAAAAGGCATTTATTTGAAAACTAACAAAATAATCACAATTATTGTATACAAACATGATTTAACAAAAAAAATATACATAAGACAATATTATGAATACAAATGACAGAGGTGTTTGTGTGGTACGTCCCTATGACCAAAACGGTCACTGCCTCGGCATGTTGCTATAGTGCAGGCACTCCTAGTGCTGATTTTCAGTCAGGACCAGAGATTCACAAATATAAGTATACAGATGTCACAGTCTACACGCACATACCTACCTATATTCCACTAAATTTTTTTATTACATAATAAACATATGTACATAATAACTATTCTAAATAACTGTATATTCACAGTAGTCTAACATTAAAAGCAGTAATGGTAAAGTTCAAAAGGAAAGTAGAAGTAAAGGAAAGTATTTAATATATGTAAATAAATATTACACATATAAAATTCTGGTTCTAAATCGAAACAAAAATAATTTAGTCCGGGAGCCAGTGGCAGATTTACATGACCAAGTTCCTCTCAAGTGATAATAGGGTACTTGCATGAATTTTTTTTTTCAGTCTATTTTAAAGATATATGGCCTACTTAAACAAAGCAAGAAAAAGAAAAAAAATATATGCATAAATTAATAAAATAGAGCATTTCAAAGTTCCTACTTTAGACCTTACCGTCGAAACGCGGAATGACATTACTAGTTCAAAGTTTAAATTACGCCTTATTAATCTGTGATAGAAATGTCACTGTCGTATTGACAGGGTCATGTGACATAGTGACAGACAGATAAATTCAATATCCAAAAGCGAAATTAAGGTTGAACTGTGTCGATTTACTTCCAAAAGTTTCAGTAAAGAATCGAAATGCATCTTACTGATGCATTTTAAAGTAAAAAAACTTCAGAAAATGGAAAATATGCGTTGACTGTATGCACTTAGTTTCTTTTGCCTTCTCTGAAAGAGGTAAATATTTCCTAAAAAAATAAAAGTGACGTCATGTGTCAATCTTGGCCGTGATTGGTGTTTTGTTGAAATGTTCCGTTTCACAAAATTAAAAGTTGTTTGGAAACTATTGAATTTTTTTTAGTAAATCTTTCACGATAACGCTTTTCTAAGGCTCTATTTTTTAAATATTAACACAATTTCTTATTATAAATTTCATGCAAGTACCCTATTATACCAAAAACTACAGAAAATCACAAAAAATTGTACAACACAACTATTTTGTTAGTCCTATCAAGTTTTTTGTTAGGAGGAAAATTATTGAATATTTTTTTCTTTGTAATTAGAAAGCTTCTTTAGCTATAGTGCTTTTGTCCTTTTTAAAACAGTCAGATGCTTTATGTCTATCTCCACATTTCACGTATATACAATTATTCTCAGAATGTCCATACTGTTGGCACTTGTGACATCGCACAATAGTTTTCTATTTTTTTGGATCTTCAATTTTAACTTTCTGGTGGAAAATATATTTAATATCTTTTATTGCTTCATTGTTTTTATTGTCAGGTTCAATGTTGACGAATAAAGTAGAACTCGGTTTTTTATTCAGACCAAACCACACATTAACAATAAAATTACACCTCACACTTTATTACCAGTTTTCTGAATTGCTTCCTCAATGGCACTGTATGGTGCCATTGAGGTGCCATTGTGGTGTGATGTAGGTTCTGTATGAAGATTCTATAACATCTTGTTTCTTTTCTGTTAAAAGTGTGTTCAAATCAGTCAGATTTGAAAATTTACAATTGTATCAACAGTTATACGATTCAAATCAATCAATCCAACTAAAGTATCTAGATCTGCCTTCAAACATGCCTTGATTGTTGTTTCTGGAGAGGAAACTTTTTAATTTTATCATCCATTTCCACATCCATGCCCATGGCAGAAAAATGGAAATAATTTTCATGCTATGGCAACATTATGTCAGTTGGCACAGGGATGTCTACCTACTCTTTTGTTTTTGGTTCAATCACAACTTGAAAAAAAATCAGAGGGTAGTTGGAAAAATGTTATTTTGAATAAGACTGAGTGTGATGATTGCAAATCAAATCTGATAATGGGATAAACCTATAATATAATTTCTAGAGTCTAGAAAAATCTAGAGTCTAGTGCATTGATTCCCAAAGTGGTCCAGGTGGACCCCCAGGGGTCCACAGGAGCCCGACAGGGGTCTACGCTTGCGTGGAAAAAAAAAGGGGGTCCACAACTCGTTAACGGGGGTCTATAAATAGGTGACCCGATTTGACTTCTCCTATGAATATAGGCAGACAATAATATAGGCAGACAATATTATAAGAAGTTTGAAGTTTCTCCTATGAGTATAGAAGACAGACAGAAGACAAAACAAGAAAATATCTAGCCACGCCACGCGCCGGTAGCGTGTCAAGCCAAAGTTCAAGCTGACAGAACTGGCGAGCAGCACCATGTGTAATATTACACGAACCATTTGGAGCCACTTTTCACCCCCCCATAATTCAAAAACTATTTAACATAAAGATGTCAAATTTGGCTCATGTACTCGCGGGATAAATATGTGCTCCAAACTTCATAAGCACACCTTAAAGAGTTATTTAGATATTAACGTCCAAAAATCGTGATTTTTATCACTGACTGACCTATAGACCAAAATTATAACGCACTTCCAGATGACTTAGGAACTTGATATTTGGCATCAAGGTAGGCTTTTAGGCGTAAACAAAGGGAAAAATCTGAAAACTGGAAAAACTTAAAAAAAATGATAATTATCAATAATTTAAGTTTTTAGCTTTTCCTACCAAGAAGGTAATATAACAAAGTCAAGTATTGTAGTATGCAACTGGCTAATCAGAATTTCGAAATATTCAGATCCACTGATCAGCTTTAAATTAATTCAGGAAATCTTGAGTTCCGATTTTTAACTGTAATGGGAATGTGGACTACTTTTAAGTTTTACTTGTGAGTTGATGATTAGTCCGTCAGTTAGAAAATAAAAAAACAATAGACACGTATTTTTTACTTTTTCAAATAAATTAAAATATACAGAGATAAAGCGCATTAAAGTTTAGGGTGAGGAGGTCGTGACGTCACTAACCGCTAAAACCGCCATACAAACTGTCAGAATAGTGACGTCACGCGAAATTTCAACTCAATATATCGCCGTTATTTTTTGATTACGTAAAAAAAGAAAAAATACGTGTCCAATATTTTTTAATAATCTACAAGACGAACTAATAAAAAAAAAAATTAGTCAACATGCCCATTGTGGTATACCAGATAAACTTGTTCAGCTTCAGAACTTAATTATGCAAAACAAAAGTAGAATTAATGGCTTTTTTAAGTGGAAAAAGTTAAATACAAAGAACTTTATATCATTGTTTATTGTAACAAAACCAAAAATAATATTATGTTTAATATTATTCCATTCCAGCTAGCAAACGACCCAAACTTACCAAACAAGATATGTAACAAATGCATTGATAGAACATTGAGCTCCTACTTATTCAGCCAGCAGTGTGAGAGAGCTGAACGTGCAATGCGTAATTGTTTTGATGATTTGTATGAAAAGTTTGATAAACTCGACACCTTGGATTTTGCTAAGAGACGAGGCCGCAAAAAACTCCATCCGAACCACGACAAATTATACCCGGAACATGAAAAAGTTATTGATTATGCTGAACCTATAATCAATATGGTAAATAGAGGATCTTTTAACAGTGTAAATAACAAGCTATCGGAAATTAATAAACTTGAATGCTTGAAATGCTGCGAGATTTTGCCCAGCATTGAATCATTGGTAAATCATGAGAAAATACATCCTTCAACAATGTGGTTCAATTGTCGTTATTGCGGCCGATCTTTTCCTAAAAGACACCTTATCAAAAAGCATATTAAAACAGAGCATATCATGCATAATGAATTGAGCCTACCTTGTAACGAAAATGATTCTTTCACTTGCAAAGATTGTGGCAATGAAAGTGAAACATACAACCGTCATCTGGAACACATTGAGAAGCATAAATTTAAGATGACATTAGAGCACTTAGTTGAACGTAAAACGGATAGACTATGTGCACTTTGTCTTCAAAAAGGAAGTAGAATGACAAATTTAGATAAAATGGTCTGCTTCCATGGAGGTTATCCAGAAATAAGTGGAGATAAGACTCTGTACAACATTCTAGCTTCTACATTGCCTGATGTAAGTATAAGCTATTATTTTTATCTTAACTAATTTTACTTAACTACTTACTAATTTACCAACACTCCTAATGATTAACTGACGTCATAAAAGAGAGGTTCATAATTAATCCATATTTTTTATGTAAGATGTTTATGTTATTTGTATGGTTCTTTTTTAACTTTTTTATTTCTCACGTGTGTTTCGGAATTCCCGCAAAAACTCCAAAGGAGTAGGCTCCTTTACTCCTTCTAAAATTAGCTAACTGACCCGTCTCCGAAACGGTTCCACCAATTTTGACCGGGACTTCCAATGAGTGAAAGCGTGACTTTCGGAATTTCCGAGGGACCCCAAACTTCTTTTCTCCTTTTTCTAATTACAATAACAAACACAACAAAAAAATAATTAGCGAAATTGGTCCAGCCGTTCACGCGTGATGCCGTGAGTCGTGACCTAGGGAAATAGGGATTCATTTGTAAAAGCTTTTTTATGTATTACCTATAGATTAAGATCTGATAAAAGTTTTAAGTTGGTGTTCACATTGTTATTTCATATAGAAAAAGTCGAATATTTTAATGTGTGTCACTTGTTTAAATTTTCGTAGTTGAGTGTGTGACCACATTAATTTTATTTCTAGAACACACACAAATATCGGGAGCTGCTTGTTCCGAGACAAGCTAGCATTATAAAAATCATCAAAAAGAAAAATTCAAACAATAAAGTTCGTGAAGAAAACATGTTTATACTATCTAAGCCTATTGTGATCACAAAATCTAGTATGGACTTTGATGAAATGTATTTATTTATGTTTGATGAACCAGTCAGTAGTATAAAATATGATAACAATATCAATGATACCAACAGAATTTATACCAAAGACTCCGAAATTCATTTTAAATCTGCGGAACATCATAATATGGGTTGTGACGAAGTATGCAATGCACCAGAAAAAGACAAAATTCCTACATTTATTTTTTCAAAGCCTTCCTATCTGAATAGAGTTAACGAAGGCATTCATAAAAAATCGCTGTCAATAACGAATGAAAATATAAATCGTTGCAAAGTATGTTGGATTTTTAAGAAGCCTACTTGCAAAGAGTGTATTAGAAATGCCGGAGTCGGACTTTATGATTCAAATAATCCTGTCATTGATCTAAATGCATTTGGTCAAAGTATCCCTAAGCATGAAAATTTTGAATCGGTTAAAAATAAAACAGATTCATGCACCCTTTGCTGGATGTTTAAAAATATAGCACAATGTAATTATTGTAAAAAACCTAATGTCATTGAAAGCAATGTCAGTGGTAATTCTCTTAAACCTAAAGTTGACGAAACTATTAGATTATTAGTAACTCCTAAAAGAAAATTAAAAATTGGTAATGAAGACTCGTCGTCTAAAGCTAAACAGATGAAATGGTATTGCAATGTATGTCTGATAAGTAATGATATTAACAGGCAAACTTGCGCTTGCTGCGAATCCAGTAATCCCGATTGCATAAGAAAAGTTAAATTTAACTTTGATAAAAGTCATGAACTCTTTAAAGAGCATGACATAGGCGTAGATGACGCCTCATCTACGCCTAACGTATCATCAGCCGATGATGCTCTAAAGAAAAAATTTGAAGATCCTCCATTGACGAATCACGAGATGAGTACCAATCAAGATTTAATTTTGAATCAAGTAAAAGAAACAGAAATGGACTTTGAAGTATCAATTGAAGAAGAAGAATACAGTGATATCAAAGAAAAACCTGATGATGTAGAGCAAATGGAATATGAAGAAGGGAATAATAATAATTTAGTCTCGTTTCAAAAGGAATACTCAATACTCAATACTCAAATCATTTATTCAAATTAGGCCCATAATGTGGCTCTTTTTGACGTCAATAAAATTACAGTTTACAGTAGACAGCACCCATAAAATATCCACCCTTCACAGCTTCCTAGTGCTATGGCTGAAGAGAAGAAGCTGCGCAACAAACTCTACAGCAGCACGCTGTCAATTTAAAATTATAATATATATTTTATAATATTAGTGGTAACCCAACTTTAATTATGTGAGAATAATGAGCCGTAACCAGCAATAAACTACATGCGGCAGGTACAGCTAACTATAGAGACATTAGGATTAAGCATCTATACCTAATAGTAGACCAGACATGACCAGTACCAACTGACGGCACCCGTTCACGAGTATGACGTGCTCGTAAGCCCCGCCCCGCTCAACCATATTAGAGGGAACCGAGCGACCCGACTCACACGCCACCGCCAGCGGGACATTTGAGTGAGCATGACATAATCTAGCCACTATCGTGTCAATGAAATTAATTCTTAATTTAATCAATATGTAAGGCCGGTAATGGCTACGTTGTTCGCACACATCACATCAAATAAAAATAAAAGATAAAAAATAGAAAAGAGCAATTCATCACCAAACGTTTGTATCATTCAAATAATCCTTTACGCTATAATAGGCTTTATCGCACAAAATGCGTTTAATTAAGCTTTTAAATTTATTAATTGACAAATTAACTACATCGTTCGGTAGTTTGTTGTAAAAGCGTATACATTGTCCCTTGAAAGAATTAGAAATTTTATGGAGCCTAGTAGTGGGCACAGCAAGTTTGTCTTTATTTCTTAAGTTTATATTATGCAAATCACTGTTTTTCTTAAAGTTGCCTAAGTTTTTGTGAACATACAATAAATTCTCGTATATGTACTGAGAATATACAGTCATTATTTTATACTCGCCGAATTTAGTTCTTAATGACTCCCGAGGGCCCAACTTATAGATAGCCCGAACAGCTCGTTTTTGCAACACGAATATAGACTCGATATCCGCGGCACTACCCCACAGCAATATACCATATGACATAATGCTGTGGAAATAACTAAAATAAACTAAACGCGCAGTATCAATATCAGTTAATTGACGAATTTTCTTAACAGCAAAAGCAGCTGAGCTTAGTCTGCCCGATAGCTTTCCTATATGTGGGCCCCATTGTAATTTTGCGTCTAGTGTTATACCCAGAAAGACAGTTTCATCGACCAGTTCCAAATCATCATTGTTAATTTTTACACTAGTTTTAACTTGTTTGACATTTTTTGTTACAAATCTTACACATTTAGTTTTACTGCGGTTTAGCAAGAGATTATTGGCATTAAACCAGTGTACTATTTTAGAGAGAGCATTGTTCACATCGTCTACAGCCGATTGCTGTCTATTAACCTTAAATACTAAAGATGTATCATCTGCAAACAATACTATCTCATGGTTCTCCCTCACCAAATAAGGCAAGTCGTTTATATAAACAAGGAACAGGAATGGTCCTAATATAGATCCTTGCGGCACACCCATCACTACGGCAGATCCATTTGATCGTTTTCCGTTGACATCAACCCTTTGGATCCTATCACTTAAATAGGAAGTAAGAAGATCCAAAGCCATGCCTCTTACTCCATAGTAGTGCAATTTCCTGACCAACGTTGTATGCAAAACACAATCAAATGCCTTGGACAAATCACAAAACACTCCATAAGCGTCACGTGACTCCTCCCAGGCCTCAAAGATATTTTCAATCAATTTAATTCCTGCATCAGTTGTAGAGCGACCACGAGTAAAACCGAACTGTTTGTGATGCAGTAAGTCGTTTTTATAAAAATATAAGTTAAGTTGGTCTAGCATAAGTTTTTCAAATATTTTACTAAATGTTGGTAGTACTGAAATTGGTCTAAAGTTAGTAGGGTCCGATGTATTACCTGTTTTAAACAAAGGCGTTATCTTACTATATTTCATTAGGTCAGGAAACACACCACAGTCTACACATTTATTAAATATAATAACTAAATCTGGTGCAATAATTTGAATTAACGAATTTATAATCGTAACAGAAATATGATGACTTCAAATACAGTTGTCCCATATATGGACGTCCCATCTGTTCCAGGAATAGCTAATGATATAGAAACAAAAAGTTTCCAACAAGCTATGAGTGTACAATTTAATGTGGGCTCTAGGACATCAATGAATATGAAAAGATCTAGGAAGCCCGTAACAAAAACTAAGAAAAATCAAAAGTAAATGATTGCTTTTTAGATGATTTCATGACTGTCCAAATAAAATCTCTTATAATCGTACTATCACTGTTTAAAAATACTATAAATAACTACATTATTACACTGGTTTAAATGTTTTTTTTTTTTTTTTACAATTTTTTTTCATTGTTTCAGATGAATTTTCTCCACAATTACACTGGAACAAAGATATGCGATAATTGTTTGAATCTTTCAATAACTTCCTATACGTTTTTAAATAGAACTCGCTATGTTCGATTTAGATTAACGAAATGTATAAATCTCATGCTAGATTCATTGAGTGCTGTAAGTGAGCCAAGTTCTAACTTGATGGTTGAGATATCTCAGAACGCCATATTGGATACAAAAGATACATATGATGTCGATGAATTGTTGCTTTCGCATGAAAGTGATGTAGAAGAGACTAAACTTCAAGTTGATGTGTTGGAAGACGAGTTTAGAGTCGACTCAGAAGAGAGCGATTATGAAGACAGTGACGTGACCCCTAATACATATAGTAATAAACGTAAACAAGAAAATATTGAACCGGACTTCAATAATTCACCAGGAATAGAGGACGATTTCATGGACATACTAGAAAATCCAGCTAGAAACTCGATTAGAACATACACTAAAGCAAAATTGGTCAATGGTTATCAGGAACATGATATTATATCGAACAATGATTGTAAAATCGATGACGTCTGCAGTGAATTTTTGACATTCAAAGACAAAAAACCCGCGGTAAAGAAGGTGGTCAAAAGATTTACTTGTCCATTTTGTTGCAAACATTTCATATCGGACTATTGGCTACGCAGACATCTAGTTAAACACTACACTAATAGAAGCAAATGTTGCGAGTGCGATAAAGTGTTTCCATCTAAATTCTTGCTGTACGAACACAACAAAATGGTGCATATATTGAAGCAAACCAATTACAATGTTTGCAAGACGTGCGGAAGGGGTTTCGTCGATGATAACAAAATGAAACTGCATCTACGTTCGCACATAACGAAACGCTGTCAGCTGTGCGATAAACTATTCGTCACGCAGCTGCAATACGACAAACACATATACAGACATATGTTGAACGTCAAAGTAAACCAAGAGATCAGAAAGAAAACGTGCAGTTTCTGCGAAAGCGCGTTCTCTAGTGACAACAAGCTATCGTTGCACGTGAACAAGGTACATTTACAAATCAAACAGTACGCTTGTGATATGTGTGAGAAAAGTTTCTACGTTGAAGGCAACTTGAAGAACCATCGGAGAGTCCACAGTGCGTTTAACAAAGAAGTGTGTCAGTTGTGTGATAGGACGCTAAAGTGTAGGAGGGATTTGGTGATTCATATAAGAAAACATGTGGGTGACAAACCATTTGAATGTCCGCTGTGCGACCAAAGGTTTTACTCGGAAAACAAATTGAGATTACATCAAAAAACGCTTCACAAAGAAACGTTGCCTAAGAGTCTTTATACAAGCAAATGTGAACTTAAACAGCATGTCGTTATGAATCATAGTGCATTATAGCGAATATATTTAAATGTTTAAACAAAATTCAGTTGAAATCAGGTATAAATTAAAAGAAACTAAGTATAAATAAAAATCATAGTTTAGGATCAGAGTCAAATAGCTTTATATTTTCAAATTAACAATATGTATAAAATAATAAAAATATAAAATTTCACAATACATAATGTAGATTTGATACCTACCACACTCAGCAATAATATAATGCTGTGGTAGACAACATATTTAAGTTATAATATTTACTAATAAATTTATTTTATATTATACAGGCTGTGATTTTAAACGAGGAACTTATTCAAACGCTGTTAGTCATGTAGCCATGTAGACTAGTTATGTCACAAACAAAAACAAACAAAAAAAAAATCACATAAATCATGAAGATAAATCTAAATAAAACTGTGAGTATACGTGGATGCATTCATCCGTTACATTGGATACGCATTACGCGCCATACAAACATACAGCCGAATGCAGAACCTCCTCCTTTTTGGAAGTCGGTTAAAAAGGCATTGAATGACCTTCGGGATATTATAATCCGTTGGCGCGTCAGTAACTTGCGCGTTAAATTTTTGCGTAAAGAAGGTTAGTTATTTTTCAGTTATTTGCGAAGAAACCCATCCCTTAAGAAGTACATCCCTCGTTTAACCTTATACCCTGTATATATCTTTACATCACTACTAATATTATTAATGCGAAAGTAACTCTGTCTGTCTGTTACGCTTTCACGCCTTAACGGCTCAATCGATCATCATGAACACACAGAGAAAGGACATAGGGTACTTTTTATCCCTGAGTTCCCGAGGGAACTTCGAAATTAACGCCGGTGAAATCTCAATGAAATTTTGGATACAAGTTGTCAGGTGTATACAGAAAAGGACATAATATAGTAGGTTATTTTTAACCCCGAATTCCCGCGGGAACTCCGAAATGAAGTAAGATAAAACAACCGTTCTTTCACTTTCACTTTTACTGAACAACAAACAGACAGACTGTTCACGAGGAACTCAAAGACTACTGACTGGATTTTCATGCGGTTTTAACCATTAGATAGAGGGGTTCAAGGGGAAGGTTTATACGTATAGTTTATCCTGGAATTCCCGCGGGAACTCTGAAAAAACCGCTGGGAACAGCTAGTATTATATTTAGGTATATACGCCCAGACTGGCGACATGGCACCTGTATATAAATGCAAGGACTAGTATCAAAGTTAGTCCCAGGCTTATTAGGTACCTACGCCAAACGGGTCGAAATATTTCAATAATGTATAATTTAAAAGTATGCTGAATTGTTAAAACTAGATATTTTTATCTTCCAAATTATTTAAATTATTAAAAATGTTTCCCAATTAAGTAATAAATAATATATCACTATTAAGTAGGCATAAATTATATATTACACTCGGCGCTGGCTAGCCAGTTCCTTTGCTTGAACTCGGCTTGACACGCTGCTGCGTGTCTAGATTCCGATAAAATATATTATGCAAAAGTAAAGTATAATATATTTTATTATACAAAAGTATAATATAGGTATTGTACAAAAGTATATACTTATATTGTAAGTATAATATATTGTACAAAAGTATAATAATTATATTATGTATTATACAAAAGTAGGGTCATTGCGCCGGTTGGCGGCCTTTTAGTCGCCTTCCCAACTTTGCTCCTTAAAATTAATATAATATGTCCATATTTCAAGTTCTGATTGTTTCTGTAGGGGTAGCAAATATAATCAAGTTTTTTTTCGAAACAAGTATTGAAGGAAGATTCAATCAGTTTTTTTTTAAATAAATAATTACCTGAAATTTACCCAAAATGCCGGTTGACGGCCACTTTTTTTGGTTCGCGGCCACCCTAGAGTTAGTTCGCGGCCGCCAGGTTTACATACAACAATTAATTATAGACTTACGAGTATCTCATACTTTTTTGAGATTTTCGCACACTTTTCACCATATACTTATCTTATTATAAATTTCCACATCGTTGGACATAATATGATCGCAATTGTAAATGAAATGCCGTCACACTTAAAAAGCGTGTATCTTCTGAATATTCGTCCCTTTCTTACCTCTAACTGTTCTAACATCTCTTATTTTCACAGTGTTTGTTCTTCTAATCTGACGTCTCACACTACACTACAATTTTATCTCTACCTCTACAGTATTTTTCCTTCTCCTCTCAACTCACCTTCGTCTTTAATTAACCATTCTTCCCTCTGTACTTTCTTCTCTCCTTCCTCTACTTTATTTTCCTTTCTTTTTTCCTTTCACGAAACTCTTTTCCTTAAGCTCTAATGCATTTATTCTTCTTCCATACTCCTTCTTACACACTACACTTTCATATTAAATAGGTACTACTGTTATTCTTGTCTTGTTGTTAAACACATCACATTACCTACTATCTCTGCAAATAATGAAATAAAACACTAAAATAGTTTAATAAATCAATGTGTATTTTAACGAATTAAGTTTGGTGTTTTATTTAACATTATGTATATGATTTACAGTTTTAATACTCCCACTGCTATTCCATAATTTAAAACTAGTATTGTAAATAATCAACATTTTCTTTTTAAGTGATAACTAATTATAATAATTCCAGTTCACGAAACCACAGTCGAATAGTTTCTTCCGGTCACCCTCGCACGAGCTTTGTTGATGCTTTCTGCAGATGTAACTGATATTTTAGGGTGTCTTTTTAGACCAACGGGCTTACTATGAGCTCTTAAAGCAGAACCTAAATTGAATCGCTCTGCTTTATCGCCTGCTTAAAGGTGGTAGTCTTAAAGCAATTCAATTTAGGTTCTGCTTTAAGAGCTCATAGTACAGGACCAGGACGATCATCCTTTGAAATTGAAAGGGTTCGTCTTGTTTAAATCTTTCAAATTTTTTTGCACACTATCTGTATTAATTTTTTGAATCGAAAACCACATTTTGCTATATTAATAAGCCATTCTACAACTTTTTTTTCGCCTTGTTCTCTGCCCCGTTTTTTTTAGTTCGTCAGTCCTTCTGCCACTTAATCGATCTTGAATTATTGTACATTTCGGAATTCCTAATTTACGAGATGCTTCCCTGATTGGGATTTGGACTTCGAGAATTTCCTTTAATGCCTGTTCTAGGGATTGAAGAGTGTAAGTCGCAGTTTTTTTGTGTTTTTTGGTAGACATGTGTAAAAAGATGTCCGTTTGAAAGAAGTGGCCATAAACTGACATCTCTATTTTCAATAGTCAGATTCTCAGGTCAGATTACGGCCGTCTTTTTTCATATGATTGTCAGACGGCCGCAAACCTGATTTGTTTTGTAAGCATGTGTTAGTTTCCGGCCACATTATAGCTATAAATCCGTATTAAATTATATTTTGGCGGCCGTGAACTAACCATAGCATTTAAACCAACCCCAACAATAAAAAATGTTGCACAAAACTAAACGTTATTTACTTTAATAATAGAAAAGAAGACAAACTAATCTCACCCAGTGAGTTAGAACTGCGGCCACCCCGGCCGTATACCAATTTTACTAAAAAATCCTTGTGTTGGTTGGCGGCCACCAAATAAAACTGGTATTAAAGTAATTTACTCGCAAATTAAATGCAAAATTAAGTAAAGCAAACAGCTATGATCACCCAAAAACAATCACAATAGTAATAAGTAATCGTAAACTTTAAATACTTACTTTTAAAGCGGGACCTGTTTGCTATTTTTTGCGCAGCTTTGCGTACATTTGTGGGCTAGTAGCGCGGCTGATAAAATGAACGATTTATTTCCGGCACATGGATTAGGAAAACCAACCAATTTGAATAGGCATTACATTTTGCAACTATCCTACTTTTTAAAGAGCCATAACATGTTGGGATGGGTGGGATAGAATTCTTATTATTGTAATATTTAGGCGGTTGGTGCTCTAAAAGGCCGCGAAATAACGCAGGGCCGCGATCCAGCGTAATGACCCTATATCTTTTGTGTATTTGAGGGAATAAGTGCCTATAGGTCCGAGGCGTAGGTAAATATTTTTTTTCGAGATGTCAATTTTTTTATATTGATTAAATGTGTAATAGCACAATAATAATTAGTATTTATACTATTTACAGAGATCTATCTTACCTCAAACCAAATAAGAAACGATTTTTATTTAGTTTTTTGATAATTATTACCTACATACTATAATTTAATTCCTGTAGTTAAATTACTTTCACACACGGAATCGCGAATTCACGTGCAAATCCTCATACATTTTTTAAGCATTCACGCGTGAATCTTGCAATTCCGTGCGCGAAAATTAATTCGAGCGATTCAAAAATACGACTCCAGATGTTTGATTATGTAGGTAGGTATAATAATTATAAAGGTAATTTTTTATTTTCAGTACTTTTCAACAATCTTCACGTCATTTTTTACTTATTCTTTATTTAGAACTTCGCTTAATCAAATTCAGGTAGGTACCTACTTAATGGAAAACTCACGAAAATGAAAACTTCCGTTTAACTTCTTTTCCTGCTAAGTTGCTTCATGTATCAGATAGAACTCGCACGTCGTGCTTAAAATGAATGTTTGTCTCAAGAGCAGTTTTCATGGAACTATTCCTTCATTTACGCTATGAAGGGGCAAAATCTTCTTTGTCTCAATTTCATTTTCTTTTTCACCAGCTGTACAATATACCTAATATGTAGTATAAATGTTTTTGATAAACTTCTTTGGATGTCTGTTTTTGCAATGCAATATTTTTGTACATTAAGTATTTTTAATTTAAGCTTAATATAATATGTAGATTAAATAAATGATTTATATGAATTTGGAATATTTTTATTTATCACCTAATCGCCTACATACTTTCTCTAGTAGTCACTAACTCTATAGAAGGCTCTTATGTCAGAAGTGGGATACAGTGGAACTGTAATCGTAGGTAAGTGTAAATCATATTACGTACTTCTAACATTTAAATTTTGATATTAAACAACTGGGAGCTACTAAAAGACAGCAGCAACTTTTATTATGTATTTCCTGACATAATGACAAAGGCTTTAGTATTAAATTGTAAACAACTTCACAATAAACGCTTTTTTTGACTTGCTCTACAATTTCACTATAAGCTTGCTCTATTATTAAGTTGATCCATGTTCCACTCGCAATGGCTCAATCAACCGCCTGTCCCTAAACAGATCATAATCCTTCTCGGTCAATCCTTCCAGTTTGGTACAATCAAATTTCTCTTTGCTCTTCCAATGTGCCTTCCTCACATGATGCCTCATGTTACCTAGGGTATAGAACCCTGTATTACATAGGGGACAGAACACGGATTTCTCTGAATGTTTTCTCAATTTGTGTGCCTTCCTGTCGCTCGAAGTTTTGAATGCGTCGGTGCACACATCGCAAGGATACGGACTCTCGCCGGTGTGAAGCCGCATGTGTCTCTTTATCGCCCCTAAGCTGTGGACGATTTTCCCACAAACATCGCAACATCTCTCCTTCTCAGCCGTGCCTATCTTTTCTTTCGCGTGCCTCTTCAAATGCATCTGCCATGTGGTTTTCGTTGCGAATCTTTTATTGCAAATGTCGCAGACGAACGGCGACAGGTTTAGGTGCTTATGGACGTAATGGGTGTTCATTCTTTGTTTGCTGTATGTCGCATAATCGCACTGATCGCATTTGCGCACTTTCGTCTTCAAACCTTCAGGGTCGCATTTGCGTTGGTGTGAAACGGTCAGTGTGTGATTCAAATATTCCCTTCGTGTCTTAAATTGGACCGAACAGTGGAGGCACGAGTGCGACGCGTCGGCACTGTGTGTTGCTCTGTGTTTGCGCATCGCCACCACATTACGGAATTCTATGTGACATATAGAGCAGTTGACATTCTTGAATCTCTGTAGGTGAACTACATCAGGTTCCGCTTTGCTTCTGTGTTCTATTTTTCTAGTGTGCAATTTGTATTCCAGTCTAGTGTTGAATTTCAAATTGCAGATTACACAATAGTGTTTCGAATCGGGACTATGTGTACCCATATGTGTACGTAATCCTTTCAAATCATTGAAATTTTTCATACACACCGAACAACTGTAGTCCGATTTGGTTAATCTAACTTTATGCATTCTGTATTTGTGCAATTTTAGATTTCTTGCACTGTTATATTGGCCAGTGCATAAATTGCATTTGAATGGCTTAGAGTTGCATATTAAACTTTTCTTTTGTTTCTTGTCTCTTAAAACATTGTCAAAATGTCTCATTGCACACCGTGGCTTGGTTTCCACCTGTACCAAAGATGTGGGGTCATCCAGACAAAACATAACATTTGTTAATGAGTCGTTATTTTTATTGTAACAATTCAGAACCTCGACAGTTTTCATTTCCAATTGTTTTATGTAATTTTCATACATGACAGCAAATTGTTTTGTCTTTGTTATGAACAAATAAGAACTGAGTGTCAGTTCTTTACACGATTTGCAGATGTGATCGCTGGTTAATGTTTTGCACACCTGTAAAAACAAATGACAAATAAGACTCAGTAGAAAAACTTTTTTATATCATAAAATATGCTTTTATTCAAATGCGCTAAAAAAACAATCCATGCATTGTCATCCAAACATTGTCATTGTATACAAAATTTCAGCTCTCTCAGTTGAAGATATCTGCTTCAAAATTGAGTTGCAAGATTCAACCCGTACAAACATAGTTACATACATACATTTCAAGTTAAATAAAAGCTTTTAAAATATTTTAGACTCAATCTCAAACATTCAACAAAAACCGTATTTTTTTAATATGGAAGTGAGTAGCTTGAAAATTAACAATTTAAATGCATATCTTATCAGTTCTTAAGGCCCTTAAAAGGATCAAACTCGCAGAACTGCTGGGCGGCAGATTAACAAATTGAAGGTGATAGGTCAAATAGTCAGCCAGCCGGGCACTAGTAAAGTTTCAGCTGTGTTAACTTTCTAAGTTAGTTAACATGGAAATTTCAAAAATTACCATCCTCCCAAAAATCTTGCCAAGTATTTCTCTGAAACTGAGAACAAGGTATCCACTTATCAGGTCATCGACAAACTGTGTCGTCTCCAGCGATTCCAAACCATCACTGGAAGTATCTAAGCATATACAGCAGTACTGCGACGAGTGGAGTATGTTACGTAGCTTACTGACGACAATTTTTGTTGATAAACATATCCGCTGTTTACGTTTTCTATTCATATCCTACCTAGTAATCAGATATTCCC
The DNA here is from genome assembly GCA_907165275.2 of Zygaena filipendulae. Lineage (NCBI taxonomy): Eukaryota > Metazoa > Arthropoda > Insecta > Lepidoptera > Zygaenidae > Zygaena > Zygaena filipendulae. The sequence continues at coordinate 777,575 of OU015676.1, forward strand.
TATTAAATACCTGCTTACACAGAGCCACTAAACTTATAAAATTGCTTTTATTTGTTTGTAACAAAAACAATAACTAGGGATGTGAACTGCAAAAATAATCGATTTTCTGGGTAATAAATATTCGTAGACGGAGAGTGAATGAATGATTCTTTCTCCGTCTACGTAAATACATATTTTATATTAGGGATGTTGACGACTTTTGAAAATCACTATTCGAATTAGTCTGTCAGTTAAAAAATAAAAAAACAATATCCACGTAATTTTGTGCTTTTTTCAAATAAATGAAAATATACAGTGATAAGACGTATTAAAGTTTAGGGTGGGGGCCCGTGACGTCACTAACTAACCGTAATAAGCCGCCATACAAACCATGGGTTAGTGACGTCACGCGAAATATCAACTCAATGTATCGCCGTTATTTTTTTATTACCAAGAAAAGGAAAAAGTATGTGTCCAATATTTTTAATTAATCTACAAGATGGACTAATAAAAATTAGTCAACATAGCCTTTGGCAGAAACACAAAGTTAATAAAAAAAAAGATTTTCTTTAGGCCAAAAGGTTGTAGTTTTATTTCTAATACTGAACTTAGGTTTCAATTTTATTAAAGTTTAAATAGCAAAACAATGGGTAGGCATGGTGACCTACTGCGCCAACGGTTGTAACTGGGGGCACAGCAATGCCTCCGCCAAGACAAGCCAGACGAAGCGCAAGGGCACTACCTACCTTTTCTCGAAGCGCTTCGTAGTTTTTTTAAGCTCATATAACTTGGATTTGAATTATACCAGACTAGCTGTGCCCCGCGGTTTCACCCGCGGTAATTTCGGAGATCTGTACCCCTGACAACGTGCATGCCAAATTTCATCCAAATCCGTTCAGCCATTTTTGCGTGATTGAGTAACAAACATCCAAACATCCATACTTTCACATTTATAATATTAGTAGGATAAACGAAATTCTCGGGAAATGTTGTCAATAGCGGACTTATTAAGCGTATAAAGTTTTAATTGCATAAATCTCATATTTTAGATTTTATTAATATTTATTTATTTATTAACAATAATATTTATTTATTTATTAATTATAACAGCCCAGCGACACTCACTTGAACCAAAAGTTACTATTGATTTATGCGGGAATTTCTTTACCAACTTTGGAATACTTAATCAAATTCCTATGACCGCGCCATACATTGCAATTTGCATTGGTACGGTTGGCACAAAAGGCCTTCTTAAATGGGTTCAGCGATTAGTATGAAAGTACCGTACAGTGATTATTTCAGGGTATGTGTGTTGGTGTGTGTTCTGTGGAATGTGGATTATTTGCTCAGTGCCAAACAAGTCTAGTTGGTAGTTTAGACATAAGTCTAGTTAATTTGTGGTGCCAACAGCCAAAGTAATTTGTGCTTAGTGCTAAGGAAAGTTATCGTTATCGTATGAAAAACAAGAGATGGAGAAAAATCCCTCAAACACTGACGTCCAACACGAATGTTGGAAACGTTTCATGAACATTTTTTCTAATACGAAATATTGTGGTATTTGTTTAGAGGCAAAAAACGAACTGTGCGAGTTGGAAGCAGAGTATTCTCCGATTTTTGCAAGCTCTGAGGCTGATGCTTTAAGTTTAAAAGAGATTCTGCACATATTATTTCGAAACTCTGTAAGTACTTTTTGTTTTTCAAGAGATTATGTTTTTAGGTATTTTTATACTGAATGTCTAATATCTCACATTAACAGTAAGCTCATTATGAACCGTTCCACGATTCCACGATACTCATTTATTTAGATAGTTTCTTCTTTGGTTTATGGCTTCGGGCACTATGTGTTGCCACAGCGACTCCGCCAATGTCACGTAGTTAAGAGAATACGTTGGAGTCCGAGTATGGTCGGTACTTTGTAAATCTTTCTCAAGTGACAAACAATACACACATAGTTTGTTGGTACCTCAGACGAAATAAAAAGTACCCACCTTCCTAGTTTGCAGTTTAATTTGTAAATGACGTAAAATAACTGCAATAGCTTATTTAGAAGTGGCGGCTCAACTGTACAAAGCACCCGCGATTTCGAGCTTCATATTTTTTATGCGTGTGGGATTTCGCTTAACAAAACTTCTCATAAAATCCCTAACTACGGAAACTCATAGTTTTCGAGAAAAATAAATACCTAAGTTTTAATAATTTTTTTTTGTTAACCCCAATGGGGAAGGCAAAGAAAGCTAAATCCATACAGCCAATTCTGTAGTATTTTCTTCTTAAGTTATTTACATCGAAATGCATTGGTGAGATGCATTTCGATACTTTCCCGGAACTTTTGGCAGCAACTCTTCACAATTGAACCGTAAGAGGACGCTCTGTGGCAAGTTGTATAGTAAAACGACAACCTCCCGATGAACGCCCCATTTCATCTTATTTCACTGTTTCCGGACACTGTTCATAATAATAATGGATCAATATTCAAAATCCACCACATTCACACAATATTAATCAAGAAAGAAATAAAACTGACGCCCGTCACTGCTAAAATCCCGCCAAAAGCTCCTAATCCTACCCAATATCCTACTAATATTATAAAGGTGAAAGTGTGGATGTTTGGACGTTTAGATGTTTGGATGTTTTCCTTCATCGACTGCTCAAGCTTATTGTTAGGGTTTGAAACTACGCCTTGCGGCATTTGATCCGAACGCACCAACCACTGAGCTATCATCGCTGTAGTATTTATTATTTAAAAAATTTTAACAAAAAAATTAAAACCGACTTCCAAAAACACAAAACTAAAAATAAAAAGCTAAAAATAACAAAATACCGATTTAATCCAAAAGACAAAAACACACGTAATATTATTATTAGTTTGTGCTACCACTGATCGGTTTGAATTCGGTGACAAGCCCGCTGGTGTATGCCTACTTGGGTAGTTCTGCTCACGAAGAGCTGGTGGCGGGAGTCGACTTAGCCCATCTACCCCCTCCATATTTGGCTTGTCACCGACTTCATACCGATCAGTGGTAGCACAAACCAATAATAATATTACGTGTGTTTTTGTCTTTTGGATTAAATCGGTATTTTGTTATTTTTAGCTTTTTATTTTTAGTTTTGTGTTTTTGGAAGTCGGTTTTAATTTTTTTGTTAAAATTTTGTTTATTTTTCGCTTTTAAGTGACTTAGTTCGTAATTTCTCTAAGTTACAATAGCCTAATGTCAACTGCTCATCACCTTTTACAAAATATTGCTTTTCCCGACGCAGGGACGTTAATTGTTGAGGAGTTCTCCTAGTACATCACCATCAGTTCCACTTCACTATATACATTGTGACGGGCATTAATTGTTTAGAAACCATATTAAAATTAACGATTCGGAACCCGTGAAATACCTATTATTGAGTAGTTCCGATGACCATCTCTGGTCTTCATCATCAGTTCCACTTCTTCAAATTTTGCTTTTCAAAAGCAAATGAACGATTTACTATAAAAAATACAAAAATCGCTATAGGTGTACCCATAATTTTTTAAGAGTTCCCTCAATTACTCCAAGATCCCATCATCAGATCTCGACTTGGTGACAATGGAATCAATTTGGGAGTATCCCCTTTCAAACAAAAAACCAATTTTTGAAATCGCTTCAATCGGAACCCGTGAAATACGTATTAATGTTGAGTAGTTCCGATGACCATCTCTGGTCTTCATCATCAGTTCCACTTCTTCAAATTTTGCTTTCCGAAAGCAGATGAACGATTTACTATCAAAAATACCCAAATCGCTATAGGTGTGCCTATAATTTTTGAAGAGTTCCCTCGATTTCTCCAAGATCCCATCATCAGATCCTGACTTGGTGGCAATGGGACCTAATTGGGAGTATACCCTTTCAAACAAAAAAAGAATTTTCCAAATCGGTCCAACCGTCTTCGAGTAATCGGTGAACATACATAAAAAAAAAAAAAAAAAAAAACATACATACAATCGAACATAGAACCTCCTCCTTTTTGGAAGTCGGTTAAAAATTAATCGTCTAACCGCCGCACTCAGAGTCGACTTTAATGATTACTTAGTTAAGTATAGATTTCTAAAACAAAATTGCCGCAATCAGAGACGTTCAGTAAATTAATGTTAATTGGCATTTAATGAGATGTAACTTAATTAGTGAAATGCCAATTAACATTAATTTATTAAACTTGTCTGATTGCGGCAGTTTTGTTTTAAAAATCTATACTTAACTAAGTAATCATTAAAGTCGACTCTGAGTGCGGCGGTAATTAACACACAAACAGTTAATCAATTTCAAAATAGACTGGACAGACATTTGAATAGTAAAGCAAAGCATAAATAGTTAATGAACGGGAGAACAGAAAGCAATAATGAACTGACGCAACATAAGGGTGTGTACATGGTGCATCAGCGAAAGCTGCTAGTCTATAAATAAATAATAATAACCCTCTTTCATTGCCATGTTTTCGCAGCCTTAACTTAACTTCAGTGCCACACGCTTTATACATAATTTCTTCTAGTGTTGGGAACGCTTAAAATGAACCATATAAAACTATGAGGAATGTGTGACATGTTTTCTGTGTTTAACAAATACAGTTCTGTTGTGTGGATTGTTAGTAATGAATATTATGGATATTATGTATCTGGCGCCAGGAGCATGTCTTTTGTTGATCATGATAAATAAAAAATACCAATAAATATCTTCTTAAACCTGATATTAAAGGGGGGATAGCAGTGGTGAAAGGATTAATTACCTACATCTTTACAATTCGTTTCATGTTGTGGTGTGCTGAATAACAAATATTTATTTCTCTGGTAATCTAGGACCGGAATTCGCACGGGAACTCCGAAATTACCGCGAGTGAAACCGGAGGGAACAACTAGTATCACTTATGAGTTAAAGTAATAAATGTTGATTCATGTTCAACGTATTCGATTCTGATGTGTAAAATGTTCGTATTAACAAAATGTAACCTCATTGTTTTTTTTTCAGGCCCAAAACTTGATTCACAGTGGTTTTATTTGCACAACTTGCAAAGACTCTGCAATAAATTCCTATGTTTTTATTCATCGTACGAAACAAAATGCTGACATATTTAACTATTACTTAAAGCAATTAGATTATAAAATAGACCGGGTCTACGAGCATTGTCTTAACCAGCTGAATAAACAGAAATCAGAAAATGCCCTCATTGTTATAGAGAAGCCCTTAAAAACAGTACAATTTGGAACTAAGTTATATAATCAATCAAAGATATGGAACAGTCCTAGAACCAATAATGATAATAATATAGTGGATGATGATCAATCAACGAATATAGGTGCTACAACTGTTAATACAATTTCTCTTGAATCTGATTTAACTTTACCCAAACAAACAGATGAATCTACAGAACAAAGTGTTAAGAAAAGAGACGATAGAAATTTTGAATGCAACATATGCCATAAATTGTTCAAAGAAAGTAAATATTTACGCTTACATAAACTTCGACAACACGTGTTTGGATCTAGAAAGGGAGATTACACATGCTTAGTGTGTCAATTTAAATGTGTAGATACAACCGGACTCCGAGCTCACATGTTGATACATGATGTTAACAAAAAATATACATGTGACATTTGCTCAGTAGATTTTGATTCACTGCGACTGTATCTCCAACACGCAAGAGGTATTAGCCATCGAGCGAAGATAAACCCAAAAATAACAGAACATTACAAAATAAAACGCCAAAAATTGCAATGCTCAATATGTCAGATTGAAATTTCCAACATGAAAGCATTTTTTGAACATATGAGCACTCATGGTCCTGATGAAGCACACAAATGTATTTTGTGTGACATGGAATTCGATTCGAGGCGTACATACTTAGCGCATACAAGAACTGTACAACACTTTCGAACGAGTGGCGTTCGTCAGATCAAGTGCAAGTATTGCGATTATACGGCATATCGAGCCAGGTCAATGAAAGTACATTTGCAAAACACACACTTGGAAATGCGCCTTTACGAATGTTTCATATGTAAAAAGAAGCTTAGGACTGAAGTTACTTTAAAGAAACATATTGAGAGGCACTCGGCGATGGGAGCTAATAAAGAAAAGAAGTACCTAAGGGAATGTGATATTTGTGGCAGAGTTTTAGTTGGGCATACTACTATGAAGAAACATATGAGGAGGCACACTGGCGAGCGTCCATATCAATGTCACCTATGTGATATGGGTTTTATATGTAAAGGTGATCTTACCATGCATATATATAGAAAACACACAGAAAAATCTGTAGCTTGTCCATTGTGTCGTGTAAAATTTCATACGATTGCTAATATGCGGAACCATGTTAAAAGAGTTCATTGGAAAAGTGATGAGAAATTTGACTTTAGAAAATTGGAAGGTCTGTCTGAAGCTGATTATGAACTTTTCCAAGATCGAAGAAAAATAGAATTCTCTTTTACTTGAAGTGTTGTACTGTGTCTTGACTCTTGATATTCTCTGTTCCTACAAACTGCGTTGAAGTTTGTTTTTATAAAGTTAATGAAGAAAATGAAAAGTTATAAGATTAGTCTTTATATTTTATATTTATAGATTTAGAATAAGGAGTGATAGCGGAACTTTGGTTGGGTACTATCATTTTTCGATTGCAATCGGAAACGACGTGTTTGCGAACCAATATCAACATACCTACTTTATGAATTTTAGGAATTTCTTTGCCTTATTATTTATATTAAGTTATATAAGTATTTTTAGTTTGAGCACTGCACGGCAGCCGGCAGGGCAACTTTTGGTAAGTACTGTAATTTTTCAATTGCAATCGGAAACAGTCAAACCCGCTTTGTTTCCAATTTCGATTCCATTACAATGATTGTACAAGTTTTTTAAAGCCAAGATAATTTATTGTTAAAGTAACATGCATTTAAAGCAGAGTTTCGCATACTTTTTTTTCTCATAGACCACTTTAAACATTTTGCTGGATCTGGTGGACCACCTGCAACTATTACATTTACTAACTTACTTCCGAAACCCGAAAAAAGTATATGTCTATAGCAATCTGTGTTGTGGCTATTGTTCAATCAACTATGATTTAAAAGTTTTCGAAAAAAGGTGAGACATCTATATTGCTTTGATTATGCTGTAAGTGGATGTCATTTAAGCTAAGTTTCAAGGCCAGTCTAAAAAGCGTCTTCATCCAACAGTTGTGGACCCCCATTTTTTTTCCATGCAGGCGTAGACCCCTGTCGGGCTCCCGTGGCCCCTGGGGGTCCACCTGGACCACTTTGGGAGTCAATGATTTAAAGTGTTCTTAAACCTATGAAAAAAAAACAGTGATTGCAAAAACATCTGTCGTTTTAATAATTTTAAAAGGTTAAAAGCTTTCGAGGCCGACCATGTACTGCAGGTTGAAGAGATGAGGATGAGGAGGATGATTCAATGAAGAACATGAGGCTGCGAAAACTGGTAAAATTGTCGCACAAACTAAAATATCCAATGTTTACGATAGGAAAATAATCCTTACTAATATTATAAATGCGAAAGTGAATTTTTGTTTGTTTGTTTGTTTCGGCACAACCGATCATCATGAAATTTTGCGTGCAAGTTTTCAGGGGGTATATTTACTACTAGCTGTTCGTTATTCCTGTATTCCGGAAGTGTCCGGAACTCCGAACAGCTAGTGGTAAATAATTTTCTAAATGGCCCAAAAAAAGAATTTTTTTTTTGTCGATGTTATGATTAGCAAGAATAATAATTTACTTGTCATAAATGTCAATGGCAACTATCAATAGAGTACTCAGTACAAGATGCTGCCGACACCAGTCAGCAGCACCTTCGTTGTGCACGTTTCACTATTAGTCAATAGTCCTTCAGTTATAAAATAAAAAAAAAATACCCACGTAATTTTTTGCTTTTTCATATAAATAAAAATAGAAATAAAGCGCATTAAAGTTTAGGGTGAGGCCCGTGACGTCACTAGCCATAGAAACTGCACCGGTTAGTGACATCACGCGAAATATCATCTCAATGTATCGCCGTTATTTTTTTATTACGTAAAAAAAGAAAAAATACGTGACCAATATTTTTAATTAATCTAAAAGACGGATTAAAAAAAATTAGTCAACATGCCCTTTGGCGGAAACACAAAGTTAATAAAAAAGGATCTCTTGAGGCCAAAAGATTGTCGTTTTATTTCATAAACTAAACTTATGTTTCCATTCTATTAAAATTTAAATAGCAAAACAATCGTTGCAGTAACTATTTTTAGTCACTTTATGCTTGTGTCGTGGGAACCAAGCAAACTTCGTATATTATATGATGTATGTATTATACTATAGATATATACTTACCCAGATTGGAAAGTGGAACTCTGTGTTCACCACGCAAAGTCTACCCCCACCGGGAATCGAGTCCGGAACCTCTTGATTAGCGGGTAGGCATGGTGGCCTACTGCGCCAACCGTTGTATTTTAGTTTTGAAATGGTGTTGATAACTCTTTATATTTACCTATCATTTTATTTGATTTTTATCCTACTAAATCATTAATATTAACCTCTTAAGCGTGTAGCAGACTGTTGTAAACAAGCCCAAAACGGAAGTTTTGGAAACTTCCGTTTCCTGTTTAAAACAGTGCGGACGGTTGTTTGCAACGAAATTTCTGTTTCTTTTCCACGACCTTGGTTTGTGGGCGCGCGTTGGAAACTTGCTGCGATCTCACCGGCGCGGCGGCCCGCTGTGTGGAAGTTTGTTGTAAACCACGCAAGGGCAGTTGAGTTGAGTGGCGGCAGTCACGGGGAGCGCTCGTGCGTAGAGTAATTTATTTATTTGCGTGCGTACGTATGAAAATGACGCAAGAAAAAAAATATTCTTATCGAGTTAACCGACTCTATAGGGATCTGCCGTATCTCTGCGACCTCTCAATCCCAAAAAAAAATTGCATGAGATTTTTTTTTTCTCTTTTTTTTCCTCAGTTGTACTCAAAAGAGCAAAAGCCACACCAACTTATTGAAGTTTTGAAAGACAAGGAGTCATTGCAAAGATGTTTCCGACGCGAGGGACAAAAGCACACTGAAGTTGGAGCCTTGTTTACAACAAGTGTGGACGGAAACACCAACGGCGGATAAAACCGACCTCCCGCCAAGGTGACTTTGCGGAGAGGCTTGTTTACAACAGTCTGGTACACGCTTTAGTTCTATTACTATAATTAAAAATAGCCGTATTTGAAAATAGAAAATAAAGATTTAGCACATAATCGATTATTTCTTCTAACTAAAATCGATTTTTAAATAATCGTTTCTTTACTCTGTCACATTCCTAACATTAATTTTCAATTTTTCACTTTCAGGGAAGTCAAAGGAATTAAAGTCTGTGCAGTCAAACCAGACGTTTTTTTTGTTGTAATTTACATTGAAACAAAGAAAATTGAAATGCATTGGTGATGATAAGATGAATTTCGATGCTTTTCCGCAACTTTTGGAACTCTTAAGATATTGATCATCAAGGTTACGGAGTACGAAACTCGTACGATACCCAAGGTATCTTACAGCGTTATTTCTTTGAACAACATTGCATTTCGAGTTTTTGGAAGTAGGGTTTCCTCACTCTCTTCATTCACCGGCTCAATCTCAACTTCATTTCCAGACCCAATTTTTTTTATGATTCAAGCTTAGATACCTACCCGCTAATTTAATAATTCAATGCAAACAAAGTCATGACGTATTTGTAAAATACTAAAATCATTAAAACGAAAACTTTTTTTGCAATCATGTTTTATTGATCATAGGTAAGAACACTTTACATGCATGTTACTTTAACAATGAATTATTTTAGCCTTAAAAAACTTAATCATTGTAATGGAATCGAAATTGGAAACAAACTACAAAGCGGGTTTGACTAACGGTTTCCGATTGCAATTGAAAAATGACAGCACCAAAAGGCACTTTTGATGCTATCATTTCTAATAATCATTATTTAATTATTTATGGCTTATGATAGATTTTTCCAGTTTAAAAAATAAAAAAAATTCACAGTTCTTTCACATATTTCTTCAACTTATCCACTGTGTGCTCTTTGGAACAGACCTCCTCCAACCTTTTCCATTTTATTTTATCTTGGGCTATCCTTGTCCAAATTTTTCCTGTTATCATCCCTATTCCATCATCCCATCTCTTCAATTGGCGCCCTTTCTTGAGTTTTCCCTCTCTAGGGTACCTACCAACTACCACATGCTGATGACCTTGCTCCATTTATCATGTCCTTCCTGCTGTCTGTCTGTCTCTACGTCTATAAAACTACGCAACGGATTTTAATGCGGTTTTCACCAATAGATAGATTGATTCATGAGGAAGGTTAATTATTTTTCATGTCCTCGCATCATGTGACCAGCCCATCGTCACTTTAAGGTTCTTGTTTTTAGTACCAATTGTGGACTTTGGCTGTTTTCCTGATGGTCGTGTGTCGAACTTTTTCCTGTTAAGCATGCTTCTCTCCATGCTACGTTGACATGTTTGGAGTTTATTTTTCTGAGCATTAGTGAGGAACCACGTCTGGCAATTGGCATCCATATTTCAGTATAGAGAGGATACCCGTGTTGAAAAGCTTTCCTTTTACTGTGGTACTCATATTTTTCGGGTCTTTCATGAACCAATACTGTTTCCAGGCGTGTGCTATTCTTGAATCTATTTCTTTCCCTGATATGTTCTTTATTGTAACCTACTCTATTGTGTTATCATTTACTCTGATTGCCACCAATCTCTGTTAGTCATTGCTTTAGTTTTAAGCGTACTCATGGCTAAACCAACTTTGCTTTGAGTGTCCAATTCTACAAGCATTTCTTGTAATTCCTGGAGATTTAGCGAAAAGCATGAAGTCATCAGCAAATCTTAGGTTCGTTAAGTATTCTCCATTGATTTTTAGGCCATATTGTTTCCATGTGATTTGTACTGAACACTTGTTCTAAATACCGCAGTGAATAATTTTGGTGAAAGTGAGTCTCCATGTCTTACGCCTTTATCTATGGTGATAGTGTCTCCTTCTCTATCTAGTTTCACCTTTTCTTCCATTCTTCATACTTTTCGACAGTTTGAAGACATGTACGTGGTCGACTACCGAGTAGTCGCTCCTGAACCCTGGTTTTTCTTTGGGTTGATTTTTATCCAGAATCTTCGTGATGCGGCCTAATACAATTTTGGCGAATACCTTAAATATGTATGTTTGTTAATAATTATAACTTACTATAAATAATAAGGTTAAGAAACTCCTAAAATTCATAAAGTATGTTGATATTGGTTCGCAAACACGTCGTTTCCGATTGCAATCGAAAAATGATAGCACCCAAAGTTACGCTATCACTCCTTATTCTAAATATTAATCTATTTAATATTGCCTATCTATAAATATAAAGGAATAGACTAAGAGTTCATTTAACTTTATAAAAACAAACTTCAACACAGTTTGTAGAAAACAGAACAGAGAATATCAAGACACAGTACAACACCTCAAGTAAAAGAGAATTCTATTTTTCTTCGATCTTGGAAAAGTTCATAATCAGCTTCAGACAGACCTTCCAATTTTCTAAAGTCAAATTTCTCATCACTTTTCCAATGAACTTTTTTGACATGGAGCCGCATATTAGCAATCGTATGAAATTTTACACGACACAATGGACAAGTTACAGATTTTTCTGTGTGCTTTCTATATATATGCATGGTAAGATCACTTTTACATATAAAACCCATATCACATAGGTGACATTGATATGGACGCTCGCCAGTGTGCCTCCTCATATGTTTCTTCATAGCAGTATGTCCACCTAAAACTCTGCCACAAATATCACATTCTCTAATGTACTTCTTTTCTCTAGCTCCCATTGCATAATGCCTATCAACATGTTTCTTTAAAGTAACTTGAGTCCTAAGCTTCTTTTTACATATGAAACATTCATAAAGGCGCATTTCCAAGTGTTTTCTTTGAAAATGTACCTTTATGGCCCTGGGTTGATATGCTGTATAATCGCAATACTTGCACTTGATCTTTTGACGAACACCACTCATGTGAAAGTGTTGTACGGTTCTTGTATGCGCTAAGTATGTACGCCTCGAATCGAATTCCATGTCACACAAAGTACATTTGTGTGTTTCATCAGGACCATGAGTTCTCATATGTTCAACAAATGCTTTGGTGTTGAAGATTTCAATCTGACATATTGAACATTGCAAATTTCGAGCTTTTATTTTGTACTGTTCTAATATTTTTGGGTTCATCTTTGCTCGATGGTTAAGACTTTTTGCGTGATGGATATACAGTCGCCGTGAATCAAAATCTACTGAGCAAATGTCACATGTATATTTTTTGTTAACATCATGTATCAACATGTGAGCTCGGAGTCCGGTTGCATCTACACATTTAAATTGACACACTAAGCATGTGTAATCTCCCTTTCGAGATCCAAACACGTGTTGTCGAAGTTTATGTAAACGTAAATATTTCTTTTCTTTGAACAATTTATGGCATATGTTGCATTCAAAATATCCATCATCTCTTTTCTTAACACTTTGTTCTGTAGATTCATCTGTTTGTTTGGGTAAAGTAAAATCGGATTCAAGAGAAATTGTATTAACAGTTGTAGCACCTATATTCGTTGATTGATCATCATCCACTATATTATTATCATTATTGGTTCTAGGACTGTTCCATATCTTTGATTGATTATATAACTTAGTTCCAAATTGTACTGTTTTTAAGGGCTTCTCTATAACAATGAGAGCATTTTCTGATTTCTGTTTATTCAGGTGGTTAAGACAATGCTCGTAGACCCGGTCTATTTTATAATCTAATTGCTTTAAGTAATAGTTAATTATGTCAGCATTTTGTTTCGTACGATGAATAAAAACATAGGAATTTATTGCAGAGTCTTTGCAAGTTGTGCAAATAAAACCACTGTGAATCAAGTTTTGGGCCTGGAAAAAAAAACAATGAGGTTAGTTTTTGTTAATACGAACATTTTACACAACAGAATCGAATATGATGAACATAAAGAATGAACATTTATTACTTTAACTCATAAGTGATACTAGTTGTTCCCTCTAGCGAGAATTCCAGTCCTAGATTACTAGAGAAATAAATATTTGTTATTCCGCACACCACAACATGAAACTAATTGTAAAGATGTAGCTAATTAATCCTTTCACCACTGCTATCCCCCTTTAATATCAGATTTAAGAAAAAGATACAATACAATACAATACAATACAATATACTTTATTGCACCAAAGGAATTTCACAATATTAAATATAATATAAATTAATTTCAGGCAAATAGGCGGCCTTATTGCTAGAAGCAATTTTTTCAAGGCAACCTTGACAAGATAGTACAGAGAATTCATTAGAACAGTGGGTGGGTGCAGGCTGATACCTTATGAGATTATAATATTATTAAATATACATACTCATAGACATTATGAAATAATAAATATCTTTAAAATACTGATAAAAATAACGATACTAGGTACATAACAATAGATATATAGTTTAGACATAAAAACGAATACAAGTATTAATTTAAACCAGAGTATAATATAGAAGATATTTATAGTTTTTTTTTTTATTTATTTACTTATCTACAATTAGACTCGGGGTGCACCCAAAAATATTCCTCTCATAAATGGACATAGATAAGCAATAGTGTGTTAACCCACACTGGAGAAATTTTGAGTAAATCGTGTTTTAAAAGTAGGAGCGCCATTTTGTGTCAACATTTTTTATGGTCAATATTTAGTTACATATTTAAGCAATGTAGTAAGGTAAACACATAATTAAAAAACGTTCCTTAACTCTCAATAAATCGTTCTGAATCAATAACTTTATTTTGTGGGTTAACATGTTATTGCTTATCTGCGTCCAAATGTGACACTAAGCTATTGCAGTTATTTTACTTCATTTACAAGTTAAACTGCAAACTAGGAAGGTATCTACAAACTATTGTTTGTCACTTGAGAAAGGTTCATAAACTATAAGATGTGCACCGTGGAACGTGGACCGTGAGCTTACTGATAATGTGAGATAATAGAATAAAAATACCTAAAAACATAACCTCTTGAAAAGGAAGAAATACTTACAGAGTTTCCAAATAACATGCGCAGAATCTCTTTTAAACTTAAAGCATCAGCTTCAGAGCTTGCAAAAATCGGAGAATACTCTGCTTCCAACTCGCACAGTTCGTTTTTTGCCTCTAAACAAATACCACAATATTTCGTATTCGAAAAAATGTTCATGAAACGTTTCCAACATTCGTATCCGACGTCGATTTTTGAGGGATTTTTCTCCATCTTAAGTTTTTCATACGATTTTATAAGCTTCCCAAGTTTTCAATTACATTTGTGAACAATTCACAATTCTCAAATCACCCACAAATAGGAATGAAAGTTATAAAATTAATAAAACGTTATACGTAAAACGTAGTGATTACCTTCTCTCTGGTTATACGATAGGTAGATACGTCCAGAGAGAAGGTAATCACTACGTTGATACGTCGTCGGCAGTGGTGTGCGTTCCGTGGCTTCGCATAATAATATTCTTCTGAGCTTCGCACGAATGCACTCGAACGCGCTCTGGTGTGCGTTCCGTGGCTTCGCACGAATGCACTCGAACGCGCTCGAGCGCGCTCTGAACCCGTTCTGTGGCTTGGTGAAATTTTACTCTGACAACTGTCAGAGCGTAGTTTCACCCGTTCCGTGGCTTAGAGTGTAACAACCAAACAACCATCTCCGAAGCAGGTTAATTTTCACTCTGACAGCTATGTATTGTTTATGAAGTGTCAAAGGTTGCGCCAAAAACCAGATTCGTCGAATAAGAAATTAATTGGAGTTCTTACAAACAAAGGGGAGGTGTCGTAGTCACAAAAAGTTTATAATTGGACGTAAAACAGTCTTATTTGCAATGTGAGTTGAGAGAAAACAAATGGCGCCTGAAATTTCAAATATTTTGAGGTTATAAAAACAACTCGATCGTTCTGTGGCTTGGTTGCAACTCAAACGAGTGAAATTTTAACCAAACAACGCACCCAAACCCACGGAACGCACACCTGGTGTGCGTTCCGTGGCTTCGCACGAATGCACTCGAACGCGCTCGAGCGCGCT
This sequence comes from Zygaena filipendulae, assembly GCA_907165275.2. Taxonomy (NCBI): domain Eukaryota; kingdom Metazoa; phylum Arthropoda; class Insecta; order Lepidoptera; family Zygaenidae; genus Zygaena; species Zygaena filipendulae. Next base: position 792,669 of record OU015676.1, read on the forward strand.
CTGAACCCGTTCTGTGGCTTGGTGAAATTTTACTCTGACAACTGTCAGATTGTAGTTTCACCCGTTCCGTGGCTCAGGTGTGCGTTCCGTGGCTTCGCACGAATGCACTCGAACGCGCTCGAGCGCGCTCTGAACCCGTTCTGTGGCTTGGTGAAATTTTACTCTGACAACTGTCAGAGCGTAGTTTCACCCGTTCCGTGGCTTAGAGTGTAACAACCAAACAACCATCTCCGAAGCAGGTTAATTTTCACTCTGACAGCTATGTATTGTTTATGAAGTGTCAAAGGTTGCGCCAAAAACCAGATTCGTCGAATAAGAAATTAATTGGAGTTCTTACAAACAAAGGGGAGGTGTCGTAGTCACAAAAAGTTTATAATTGGACGTAAAACAGTCTATTTGCAATGTGAGTTGAGAGAAAACAAATGGCGCCTGAAATTTCAAATATTTTGAGGTTATAAAAACAACTCGATCGTTCTGTGGCTTGGTTGCAACTCAAACGAGTGAAATTTTAACCAAACAACGCACCCAAACCCACGGAACGCACACCAGAGTGCAGCAACCAAACAACCATCTCCGAAGCAGGTTAATTTTCACTCTGACAGCTATGTATTGTTTAAGAAGTGTCAAAGTTTGCGCCAAAAACCGGATTCGTTGAAAAATTAATTAATCGGAGTTCTTACGAACAAAGGGGAGGTGTCGTAGTCACAAAAAGTTTATAATTGGATGTAAAACAGTCTTATTTGCAATGTGAGTTGAGAGAAAACATTTTTTCAAATATTTTGAGGTTATAAAAACAACTCGATCGTTCTGTGGCTTGGTTGCAACTCAAACGAGTGAAATAACCGAACAACACACCCAAACCCACGGAACGCACACCCACACCGTATCGCACAAACTACTTAAGCGCGCTCCACATTCGCGCGCGAATGTGGAGAGCGCTTTAGAGATACTACCCTCAGAGTCAGATCACTCAGATCACAAATTCTTCTTCTTTAATAATGGCGTCTATAATAATAATTTGCCAATGACAATGTTTCATATTACCAAAAATTTCTTCATCTGAAGAAGTCTTCAAGTAAATAATTGTGCCAATGACAATGTGTGACTTGTGACGTGACTTGATAGACAAAGCAACGCGATTGAAGTAAAAAAACAACACCATAATATATAATTTCGTTTTTGGTAATCACTACGTTTTACATGACCCTGTCAATACAAGTGACATCTCTATCACAGATTAATAAAGCATAGTTTTTAACTAGTGACGTCATTCTGCGTTTCGGCGGTAAAGTCAAAAGTAGGAACTTTGAAACCTCTTATTGTTCTGAGGAAATTTGAAACGCTCTATTTAATTAATTTATGCACATTTCCTTTTTCTTTTTCTTGCTTTGTTTAAGTAGGCCATATATCTTTAAAATAGACTAGAAAAAAAAATTCATGAAAGAACCCTCGGATTTCTCTGTTAATCAACAAACTCAATCTGTTAATATTTATTAGGCGGCGTCCTGCGTGAGCGACCTAGACGCGAACGCGAAGCGGCGGGGCGCGGTGCGAAAACAACAAACAGTCAAAACCTATTGAAGTGGCCTCTACATGCGGCGCGAAATGAAGCGAACGCGATCGGTTGGCTTTCTATTTTTAATGATTCAATGGCGTCGGTGGCAGCTGTGCGAGACGATTCGCGTGCACGTAGGACATAGCCGCCGCGTCACACCGCAACGCGTTGAATTCGCGCGTCACCGCTTCAAAATTGCGTTCACTAGGACGTAGCGTTAGAATGGCAAAAGCTAGTAATAATGATACACGTAGAGAAAAACAAAATAACATTTTAGTATTCAAATACTGGAAAAATAAATTTTTTTGCGATCTTCGAAAAGTTCATAATCAGCTTCAGTCAAACCCGCCAATTTTCTGATGTCAAATTTCTCGTCACTTTTCCAGTGCACTTTTTTGACATGTCGCCGCATATTAGGAATCGTATGAAATTTACTTTTACACACTGGACAAGGTACAATTCTTTCTCCATGCTTTCTACATATATGCATAATTCGATCATTGTTGCGTAAAAATTTCATATCACACAGATGACATTGATATGGACGTTCTCCAGTGTGCAGTCTTAAATGTCTTTTCATAGAAGAATGTCCACATAAAGCTTTGCCACAAAATTTACATTCCATTCTATAGTCTTTTCTTTTCGAGTGTCTCTCAATATGCTTTTCTAAAAGTGCTCTACTTGTAAGCTTCCTTTTACATATATGACACACGAAAAGACGGGCTGCCAAGTGTCTATTTTGAAAATGCACTTTCACATCCCTCTTCAGATATGCCTCGTAGTTGCAATAATTGCACTTAATTTTCTGACGAACACCGGTGATTTTTAAGTGTTGTACAGTTTTTGTATGTGTCAAGTATTTAAGCCTCGAATCGAATTCTTTCTCACAAGACGTACACTTGTGCATTTCATTAGGGCCATGAGTTATTATATGTTCACGGAACGGTTTCATGTTAAAAAAATCCATCTGACATACGGAACATTTCAAATTTTGGCGCTTTATTTTATACACTTCTTGTATTTTTGGGTTCAGCTTTGCTCTATGGTTAAGACCTTTTGTGTGCTCGATATAAAGGTGACGTGAGTTAAAATCTACTGAACAAATGTCACATGTATATTTTTTGTTAGCATCGTGTATTGACATGTGAGCCCGGAGTCCTTTTCTATCTTCACATTTAAGTTGACACACAGAACATGTGTTATCTTTCTTCTGAGATCCAAACATGTGCAGTCTAAGTTTATGTATGCGTAAATAGCTCATCTTTTTGAACAATTTATAGCATATGTTGCATCTGTAACTTCTATCATCTTGTGTTTTACAATATTCCGTTTTCTGCAGAGAAGCAGTTGTAGGGTTACAGGCATATATTTTATCTAAAGTCAAATTGCATGCAAGATAATTAGGTTTCATTCTGATGTTACCTGTATTAATCAATTGATTATCATCCTCTATATCATTTTCAACAATGCTAGGACTACCCAATTCCTTTAATTTATTACACAAGTATTTTTCTAATTGGGTTATTTTCATAGGCTTTTCTATAACAATGAGAGCTTTTTCTGATTTTGCTACATTCTGCTGGTTAAGACAATGTACGTAGGCCTTATCTATTTTGGAATCTAATTGCCATAAGTAATGATCAAATATCTCAGCATTCTGTTTGGTATGGCAAATGAAGACATAAGAATTTATCGCTGAAACTTTGCAAGTCTTGCAGATGTAACCACTATGAAGGATGTTTTGGACCTGAAAACCAAGAAAGAAATGTTTAGATTACTTTTCAAAGATTTGTAATTTAATCATGCTATAGTCTTGGAGCTGGAGATGGTCTAGGAGCTGGAGATGTATTGTGGAGAAAACTGTGATTTAAAGTATTAATTTTATAAATGACTGTTCAACTGCGGTTTTGCCTTTGTTTCACAAAAAGCAGTTAATGTGACGTAACTGTAATAATTAGATGTCTAGTCTTTGAGGCTTTATTGTGGGTTAACTACGAAGTAATTTTTTTTACAAACCAACTATTGGGAACAATGGCAAGTCAAGTCACCTTACCAAGTTTTATAGTCACCTATTTACCAACATATATTAAAGTATATTAGACATAACAACTCCCATAAACATTTAGTCCCCTTAATTCAATTCAATTTCTTGTGTTTATGGCGATGCATATTTGACATTTCACCAGGCTTCAATGTATCTTTCGTTGGTTTTTTTTTCAGACAGAAAAGTATAATGATTGACATTATGGTTTTGGAGCTTTATATTGACTCTGCTAGAATTGGCCTTATGATCTCAAGCAAGTTAAAAATAATCAAACAATAAAAAATAATCATAATATTAATATTAGTACGGTTCTCGAAGCGTTCAAACTTTAAAGAATTTATTGTACAGCTATTTGAAAATTTGTTTTCTTGTATATTATATAAATTAAAAGCTGTTTGTCAGTAACGAAATCACTTGAGAACCACTGACTTGGTATGACTAATCTTTTTTTTTTTAATTCACACTAGACTTCTGTAAAGGCAGCTAGATAACATCTTTACTAATGTTATAAATGCAAATGTGAGTCCATTTGTTTGTCACGCTTGCACACCTTGACTTCTCGATCAATCATCATGAAATTTTGCATACCTACACAGTGTCAGGGGCACAGAAAAGGACAGAGTACTTTTTAACCTGAATTCCCCCAGGGGCGTCTTAACCATATGCGGCGCCAGGGTGCAAAAAAGTAGTTGGGTAAGGTAAGTAGGTAGGTAGGTACTATCTACCACCAGATTCATTCAGATTCAGATGTTGATCGCCCGGCCCGGCTGGCGCCCGGGTGCGGCCGCACCCAGCGCTCCTGTGGGAAAGACGCCACTGATTCTCCCCGGGGACTTCCGGGGACGCCAGTGGAACCACGGGGAACGGCTAGTATCAATAATCTACTAAGTACTATTTAATGTTATTAACACATATGAACATAGGGGCATGATCTAAATGAAAGTGTGGAAACCTTTTGTGAATAAATATATAACATACATACATACATAACGAAAATATTTTACTTACCGAATTTTCAAATAACGTGTGTAGAATTTCTTTTATAGTAAAAACACCCTCAGAGCCAGCGACAAAATGCTCTACTTCCAATTTAGAGAGGTCGTTTGTTATCTGCAAACAAATACCGCAATATTTCGTAGTTAGAAAAATGTTTTTCAATCGTTTCCAGTATTCGTGTTTTACTGCGATTTTTGGGGTTTTTTTCTCCATCTCGACCAAAGAAAATAATACTCTCTGATCTCGACCTTCTGCAGTTCTGGCTTCTACTAATCAGTATCATTAAAATTTACAAAAAACTGTTTTCTTTTTTCCCGTAAACATAGATTTTTACAAAGTACAAACTACAAAGATAGAGGATATAGCAAGTTTCGAATTTCAAAATGTCCAGACTTTTTTTTTTCTTTTATTTATCCTATATAGGAAAGGCTAAGAGTACAGGGCCCATACTGCCAATTCTGATGTGTAGTCATGCCATAGACTATAATAGAGTCATGCATAAAATTACGTTCGGCGCACGCCGCGCTGACACTCCATATCCCCAAAGCATTTCCCCATATAAAAAAAAGTAGGCCTCTGTGCTTTCCCCATCTCTGTAGTTTAGTAATTTGTGGTTAGGTATTTACAGAATTAAAACTATGGATGTTTTGAATCTGTTATTACATCCGTTAAACATAAAAAAAACTTGTCTTATGTGTTTGAAAAGCAAGAAAAATACGAAAAGCGTAGACGTTGAAGTGGAAATCCGTAATAAACAATACAATTTGACCATTTCCTTTATAAATATAATCAAGGATTTGTTCCCACACCACGTAAGAGTATTTTTGTTCATTAATTTTGTAAAATCGACAATCTTTACCTATAAAATTAAATTAAAAATAAATTAGATAAAATATGTACATGGAAGTAATTAAAAATTAATAACTGCTTTCTAGGATATCTTGTTTCAGCAAGTTTGTACTTTATGCATGGATGTTATGATAAAAATGTATACTCTTATACTAAATAGAAAATTTAAATTATTATCACTGACCGATATTTTAAACAAATTGGAAAGAGAAACAACTAAAGTAACTGCAGCAAAGCTTGATTGTAAAGAAATAAGGATCAATTTGTCTATGGATGCTCAGGACTCTCTGAATTTACAATTTGGTAACCGTATTAAAGAAGACATGTCAGAACAACTCATTGAAAACTATCATGAAGATATTAATTTAGAAAAAGAAGAACCTTGCTTTGAAGGCATTAAAAATATAAGACAAGATGCTAAATTCAGTAGTGGAAGTAAGGACAATGCAACAGTGTGTGAAACCTGCGGAAAAGTTTTAAAATCACCCACATCTCTGAAATCCCACCTGAATTGCCACAAAAAAAAACAGTGCCCATATTGCTCCAAAACTTTGAAAACGCACACACATTTTCAACTGCACGTCAAAAATCATGAAACACCTTTTAAAAGACAACGAAGCAATAAAACTCATTACAATTGTCATGATTGTAAATATAGAAGTTTTAATAAAAACAGTTTAGAAGCGCATATGAATAAAGTGCATTTGCAAATTAGACCACACACATGTCCAATATGCTCCAAAGGCTTTTACAAAAAAAGCAATTTGACTGAACATATCACAACACATAAGAAACGCAAATCCTACACTTGTGAGTTATGTGGTGATAACTTAGTTAGCAATAAATGCTTGATGGAACATTTGAGATTACATTCCAATGAACGTCCTTATAAATGTGAAATTTGTAGCAAAAAGTTTGTTACATCGGGACGTCGATTAGATCATATGAAAAGTCAACATGGGGAGAAGACTGAATGTTGCCAGATGTGCGACAAGAAATATGGTTTGCGCAAAGAATTAAATAGGCATATAAAAAAAATACACAATACTGACTATGCCAGCTCTGTAGAAACAACTGCAAATAGAATATATGATCCTAATTATGTATTTGCAGACAATAATATTGATTTTTTAGGAATGTTTTAAAGATTGTAACTTGTAAGTAACAAACTATTTTGAAAACATAAAGCTAATCCATAATTACAATTGGATAAAGGGCTTAAGTAAATAAATTCATAATTATAAGGCAAACATAAATATATTATGTGAAATAAAAGAATACTAACACATTAAAAAAATGTATTTTATAAAAATGTAAAAGGTATAAATCATATGATTTTTTCTGTTTTAACAATTTTAAATGTTAAAAAACAAACATAGTTAAACAAATTGCTTACAATTTTATGTAGGTACATAATAATATATTTATATTTATTTAACAATGCAATAAATATGGTTTTTCGGCAGTGATTTAATGAGTATTTTTTTTTTAATTAAAGTTCTGTAATAATAAATATTTTTTTTATCATATAAATAGGTATTTCACATAAAAATCACATAATACTGCTTTTTATTCATAACAGTTCTTTTATTATAAAAAATAACAATACTTTTTCTTAGTTTAACCTAATTGGTAACTGTATGGTGGTAACCTTATATTACTACTTACTAATTAGGTACTTATAATTAACTAAGTTTCCATTTACACTTAATTTAGAAAATTTCAATCAACTTCATCACTCAGATAGATATTTTTTTTTTCAGTTTATGCTGCTTAGTTTCGACATTTACGTTAGAAAAGAAGTTTAATTTTTTTATTATTTTTTCAAAAAAACAAAAAAAATATGCAAAAAATTTAACTTCTGACATCCATGATTTACATAATAGGTATACATAGTCTGAGAGCTCTTAACCAATCGAAGATTTTATTTAGAGGATTGCCAAAGATTCAGTGTGTATTATTTACATAATTTTGTGAACATTGCCTTTGGTTGTCACTTCTATGCTCCACCGTTTTTTTTGCTTGGTTCTTGCCTCCATGGTTCATGACATTCCCAATGGTTAAATGCTCGAAGGATTGAAATATGTATTTTATCGGATTTATTAGTATTGGTAGCCCCCCTGTCCTTGGCTAGCGGGCAAGTACGCCTGTCCGGGGCCCGTGGAGGCCGGACCTCTGCCGTATCCGCCCGCTGGTGGTTCCGGATATTTAGCTTCGCCTTCATATGTGACCTGAAAGAACGTTTTACAATAGTAGTGAAACTAATCTGACCAAAACCCACACTTGAGAATCTAAAACAAAACTAGTGAGTGTAAACAGCAGCTATATCTCATAGTTATTTTCAATTAATTAATCGATAGTAAGTTGTTGATGTTGACATTAATTACATTCCAGCCACGGTTTGTCTAAGATATTTTTGTTTTTTTTATCTATCCTTCGCCGCGTGTCTGTCTGTCTGTTCGCGATAAACTTAGAACTAAAAACCGCTGGAAAATCCGTTCCATAGTATTTATTATGGACTTTTACGGATTTACTATTTACTACGGACGAACGGACTTGCAGCTGAACGGAATTGGATGGAATTTGGCATAGAGATAGATAAATAATTATAGTCTGGAATAGGACATGACGTGTAGGTACTTTTATCTCGACATTCCCGCGGGAACTCCGGAATTACCAAGGGTGAAAGCTAGTTGTATAATATAATGATAATAATCCACTTCACAACACACAGATCTACTTGATCCCACACTAAGCTATAAGCTTGTGTCGGGGAAACCAAGCAAACGTGTTATAGGTATACCGTATACTACATAGAATTACATATAGATTATACTATAGACATATATAAACACACCCACACTGGAAAGTGGAGCCCTGTGTTCACCAACAAAGTGCACCCCCACCGGGAATCGAACCCGGAACCTCTTGATTAGCGGGCAAGCATGGTGATCTACCACGCCAATCGGGTCGTCATATATAAGTTTTCCATCTTGCGCGTGTACCTACTCATTTATACTTAGGTATACAACGTGTTAATGAATTAACTGAAAACTAGAAAGTAGTTTGCTCAGAATCAACTAGCGAATCAATCGCACTATGTTTTAATATAGGTTATATTTTTTGATTTTTACTAGCCCAGGTCTAAATTATTTATAATACAATATTTGGCGCGTACGCCGCCGCCACCCGCAGCAAAAAAAATCAAACCGGTATCGGTAGGCGCGGGCGTAGTGCTTGGAATTTCGTAGATAGATCACCTACAAACTAATGTTGAATAACTTCTAAAGCATACATTTTTTCGACGTAAAATAATATATTTTAATCATATTATTGTTTATTTTTTTAAATGGGGTGTATCAGGTTTTCAGTTAATTCATTAACACGTTGTACATCCAAACCCTTTTCATTTTTGTTTAGTTAAGACTTAAGACTTATACACACCTCAGCGTTGAAACCGTTCCAATCGGCGGTGTACTTCACGATCTGCGTGCGGCCGTCGGGCAGGGCCACTCGGTACTCCCCTTTAGTGACGTCACCGTCTGAGTTGGCGTTATGGCTGTAGTCGTTGCCGTTCTCCTTCACAGCGTACGCGAAGTCGAACGGCATTCCCGGCTCGTGATGGTGGTCTTCACCTTGTTGCTGCAAAAAATAAAACAATATAATGTAAATCTACTATCTTTAAACGAGCAATTCTGAATCTCGGAAACGGCTCCAACGATTTTCATGAAATTTAATCTGCAGGGGGTTTCGGGGGCGATTAATCGATCTAGCTAGGTTTCATTTTTAGAAAACGTTTTACCAGTGTTTTCAGGCCATGAAAAATGAGTGTTTGTTTTTATATTTAACAACAGATGGCGCTATACACAACGAGCGATACGTACGATTAAACCCCTTTAACCCCTTTAACCTTTAACCCTTTCACCGCCGTCCATGTCATATCACGATCTACGAAAAACGTGCTCCTTGAGCCAGAATCGTAATATTACGTTACTAATAAACCACTGCACTGATTTGTAAAATTGTTATAGATTAAATGATCCATATTAAGGATTCTCAACACTGGGAGAAATCTTGCTTAAAGCGGAGGTAATGGCCACTCTGAAACAAAATGGCAATTTCGCTCTTTGGGTTTTTCGTGTACAAAACGGTTTCTTGTGTCTTTTAAAAGTCGAATAGTGTACGCTGACGTACCTAAAACGCATTTCTATATCTTTGAAGTTTCAAACTTCTTTTGGCGCGGTTTAGCAAGCAACGGAAGTGACGCGCAGCAAGTTGGCAACGAGCGTAATATTTGGTGCGGTTTTACCCGAGAATATTGTGACAGACAGCTTCGCCACCAGATTATTATGTAAATACATAAATAAGATTATGTTGAATTTTTATGGAATTTTTATTATAGTACGGGCTATAAAACATGGTATTGTATAGTAACGATAGGTTCCTTGCTTATTCAATCGATGTAAATATAATAGTGTGTAAAAAGAAATAGTTAACACATTTTTTTTTAAATTATACTTAGTAGGTAGGTACCTAAATAACGCAATGTCTCAAACGACGTGTCATGTCAAATTGTTTAACTACTTTATGGTAAGTTTAGTGAGACGAGAAGGGGGTGCCGAGTCGCGAGGAACTTAAAGTATATTTCAATAAAATGATAGCGAAAGATACATACATACAATGACACAAACATTAAATACACTAACTCTTGCACTAACTTCACTTGAAATTTTATATACGTTAAGATTCGCATAAAACTATAATTGACAATGTTACTCATACATATTTACCTGTTGTACCTAAAGTTATATACATGAGTGCAGCAAAAGTACAAATTTGAATAAGACATGGCAGTCTTGGCCTTCTTGGCATGGCATGTCTAAAAAATTATTGACGAATTAATAATCGTCTTAGAATCACTTAATGTTTCCATTCTGTACCAAGTAAGTAGGTACCTGTATACCTAGATATTATTTTAAGTAAGTAGATAATGATAATTTGTGTGTGTTTTTTTGGAGTTTAGAAATTACACTACATTTTGACTGTAAAATTCTAGATTAGACTATAAATTATTTATTTTTGAAGTTGCATTCGTTCCAATATTCAAATATTCTGTTGCAAAATAAGTACCTACCTACATTTTCTGATAACTTTGTTTTTGCAAAGGTTTACGTAGCCTGGCCGACCATGTTATATGGAGAAAATAGCAGAACACAAGGTTTGCTTAATTGCTATTCATATTTATTATATTATCTGAGTTTTAGGTTAGGTATATATAGTTTTGATGATTTATGAAACCAATCAAAGTATACACAATTATAAGAACTGATAGTGCACCGTATATTTGTAATTGCTTTTTCCGCGAACCGATAGCGAATGGAACTATAGCTTTGGTATGTTATGAGTTTAACTTTAACCAAGGAAACTGCATTAACCCGATTTAATTTATTCAATACAATATTTTTCATGCATTTACCGCGAGAACTTTCAAATTGGTGAAATCACAAAGAACAAAATACAGAGTCGCACTGTTTCCATGTCAAATCATTGCAGATGATAAACACGTTACACGAACACAATCGTTAAATATGACTACACCTTTCTGTAACATCCTGTATAACATTAATTAAAGTGTTTTTTTAGAGAGGCGCATAATGCTTATTCCTTAACGTCTTTAGTTCTTTTAATAAGTTTGTTGTGACAACAAAAAAGCAAAGAGAATGACTGACTACATTTTTGACGTTGATGATCGTTTAATGTACACGACTAGCGCCATCTATTAGCGAATAGCAATGAAATATTGGACATAGTAATTAAATAATATTTTGTTACATAAATAAGACTAGCTGTTCCCCGCTGTTTCACCCGCGTTTATTTCGGAGATCCCGTGGGAATTGCGGAATAAAAAGTACCCTACGTGTTGTTTGATATCTATGTTAGCTAGTTTTTGCGTGAAAGAGTAACAAATACCCATACATACAATGTTTCGCGTTTATAATATTAGTAAGGATTAATTTTTATATTTTTTACAGATTTAACGATAATGGCTGCTAATAGATACAAAGAAAACGAATTAGGTAGGTAACAGTTTAAACACTATAGCTCTAGCCCGGTATTTCACTTGCGTTCTTGTCACGTGAAACTCATTACATGCAATCTATCTGTGCACAAAATATTACGGCCGCACTCAGTCGTTTTAATGATTAACTTAATTTTAATAATTGCGACAACTTTGTTCTTAAAAATCTTTTCTTAAAATTAAGTAAGTAGATTAAAACGAGTGAGTGCGACTGTTAGTTGGACATAGATAATCAATAGTGTGTTAACCCACACTGGAGAAATTTTGAGTAAATCGTGTTTTAAAATTATAGCGCCATTTGTGCCATTTGTGTAAATAAATCGTTCTGCATAGGTAACTTAATTTTGTGGGTTAACATGTTATTGCTTATCTACGTCCAGTTATTTCACTTTAGTTTACTTCCATGTGGCTACTTATACGTTTTTTTTAAATAACAGCTGTCCCCCGAGGTTTCACCCGCGGTAATTTCGGAGTTCCCGTGGGAATTACAGAATAAACTATAGATGTAAACCTTCCTCATGAATCACTCTATCTATTGGTGAAAACAGCATGGAAGTCCGTTCAGTAGTTTTTGAGTTTATAATGAACGAACAGCGGAAGCGATTTCACTTTGTACTATGTAAAGATTCATTAGGTACTACCTAACGGCCGCACTCAGAGTCGACTTTAATGATTACTTAGTTAAGTATAGATTTTTAAAACAAAATTGCCGCAATCAGCGACGTTCAGTAAATTAATGTTAATTGGAATTTAATGAGATGTAACTTAATTAGTTAAATGCCAATTAACATTAATTTATTAAACTAGTCTGATTGCGGCAGTTTTGTTTTAAAAATCTATACTTAACTAAGTAATTATTAAAGTCGACTCTGAGTGCGGCGGTAAATATTATATTTTTATGTCTATTGTAGAATACGGAGAAAGATTGACGAGTGAGTATTCCACATAGGACATGCTTACCGTAAAGTTTTGTTGGTAGTTATTATTAATTTTATTGTTATAAAACATTATTTCTTTCACTTTTAGGTCTTGAAGAAAGTAAATGTCCTTTCATTTTATCTAAATAGATTAAGTGTTATGTCATAAAACCATTGGGTATTAGATATCAATCTTTTTACATCTACCTGCCCGCGGTTTCACCCGCGTTAATTTAAGAGATCTCGAGCAATTCTGGGATAAGAGTAGATACCCGAATTTAGATTAGATTTACCTGAATTTTTTTCCAAGAAAATACATTGTTCAATACAAACTTTGCAACCCTTTTTCACCCTCTTAGGGGCTGAATTTTTAAAAATCCTTTCTTAGTGCACACCTACGTCACTTAAGGAATACTTTTGCAAAATTTCATGGTTCTAGACCCAGCAGTTTCAGCTGTGCGTTGATCGATCAGTCGGTCAGTTTATGCCTTTATACGTATATGTATCTATATGTATAGATTTAGATTTTAATATTATGTTACTTTGATTTTTTGTCGATTTAAACATATTTTTATCAGTGATAGGTCGCAAGAAGCTTGTGCTGAAAGGAATAACGCATAAACCTAATTTGGTCACAAAATGTACGACGAACCAACCCGTGGAAAGTAAGTAGCAAATCGGAGAATACTTGAGTATATTTGAGCAACAACTTGTGAGTATATACCTAGTATAGGTCTTAATTAATGGTTTTGGTTGCCTGCAAAAAATAATTTCCAGTAGATAATAATGTCCACCTTTGTTATCTTCTATTTTCGTAGTTAGGTACTATTTATTTTTGGTACCAATAAAAAATTTTTCGATTATTTTTATTTCTGTGTATGCTTTATTGTCAACGAAGCCTTAATTGTGTAAAGTTTCAATTTTCATGACCGACAATTTAGGCTCTTGGTACGGTAGGTAAACGTTTATACGGTTCAATTAGTCAAGCAGTTTCTTCTTTTTACATTTTTTTTTACAAATAACCAATGCACCTAAATATTTTTTTCAGTCGACTCTTCTTTCGACCCCAGTGAGTTAAAAGCATGTTTTTTTTTTACAAAATATCAATATAGTTTTAAATTTCATTGCTTATAATAGGTATATAAAATTAAAATATATAAAATTTCCAGGTAACAGTGAAAGCAACCACGGTATGAATTCGTCAATTAATACTTACTTACATAATTAGCATTGAAAATGTCATGCGAGTCTGTAAATACATCAGATGGAAATATTTGAAAACTAGGTTTCCTCCCCACGTTTTTACCCGCGGTAATTTCGGAGTTCCCGCGGGAATTCCAGTATAAACTATACATAATATCGTACCTTCCCCATGAATCACTCTATGAGTATAGTATTATATTATCTGTGCTATGGGTGAAAACCGCATGAAAATCCGTTCAGTAGTTTTTAAGTTTATCGCGAACAGACACACAACAGGACTTTGTTTTATAAAATATGTAAAAATAAAGGGTCAAAATACAAAAGATTTATACTTATAGCAATTTCCGAACGAAAAATTCCAAAATTAATGCAACTTAAACCGTGAGAAGCAGTTGGTTATCCATAAATTTCTTTTCCCTTGTTTTGTTTTGAAAATAAAAGTGTGGGAGCCATATTATCAAATTTACAAAAATAAAATTACTATCTATACCTATACAATACAGTTAAATATTGTTATTATATTATGTTATTATTAAATATTGATGTTGGATTGTTATTTTAGAAAGTTTTCGGTTTTCTCTCAAATCATTTTTTGTTTGTCTTTCCAAGTTGGTTTAAAGCAAATAATACAGCTATTTAGGTATAACGACCCATTTCCGTGAATTAGTCTATAAGGCTATGTTTCGAGCACAGTCATATTTAACCGACTTCAAAAACGAGGAGGCTATCAATTCGGATGTTTTTTATGAATGTTCGGGCATAACACCGTCATCTAAAGACGGACTTGCAAAATCCTTTTTTTGATGACAGACAACGGAACTCTTAAGGTTTTTTATGTTAAAATTTTATTTTAAGATCTTTTTTTCTTCTTTCCATAGAATCAGAAGACACAGATGCCACAACAAAATCAGAGAGTTCTGAAGTCGTCCCTACTTCGCCTGAAGAGACCACGGAACGCAATTTGGGTGAGTCTTTCATTGTTTGAGGATAGCTAATTTAATTACCAACTTTATCAATAGGTACACGGTTTTTACTTGTCTCGCAAAATTAATAAATTTTCAATTTTTCTCTAATTTCAATATATTTTTTTAACAAAAATAAATTTTTCGATCGCTTGCAATCTTTATAGTGAATATAAAAATGTTTGTTTCAGTTACTACGAAAGAAATTGAAGAGCAAACCACGAAGGCTTATATTCCACCGAAAAGAGCGAAAATCCCCGATCATTACATCGATGACGTTTGAGATAATTACACATAAAATATGACTATCAAAATAAATATTTTTAAATATAATAATTATAATTTAACTTATTATGTCACCGGCCAAACCCGATTTTAGAAAATTCGTTTTTCCTAGGCTAGATTTTCACGAAACTTAGTTTGTAGGCAAACGGGGCAGCGTACCTAGCGTAGCCTGTAGATAGGTTAGGTTAGGTTAGGGTCATTGAACTACATAAACTTGATTGCTGGCTGGGAAAAGTTTTTTTGGTATATAGTTAAGAGTAATTTAGGTTTCGTAGGTGAAAAGTCAGAGTAAATAGATAGTTACCTACTTCATTCGACTAGGGTGTTGAAAACAAAAAGATCGATAGATGCAAATACGCTTGGCCGAGGAAAAGTCTGAAATCTAGTCTAGCCGGTAACATTTAATACCTACTGAAAGAGAAAACATTATTATTTTTAGTATCATGCGCGTATATTCTATGTTAATCTATGAATATCAATATCATATCTATGAATATAAATCATTAGTTGAAAATGAAATTACGTAGATGATTTAATTACTGCGTCACAATGCAGATTCGGGCGTATTGTTAGTGTTGTATGGAATTAATCTTAAGTATTAATCAATATTTTGTTGAAGCTTTGAGTTAAATTTCTTAATATTTTTATGGTAGACGTGCCAATCTCAAACCAGTAATAGCTATAATGTTAAAATGAAAAGTCAATTCATGAGTAATTAATTGAAAACGTTAAATTTTATGATTATTTGATGGTTATAATCTTTGATCGTTTGTGATGTGATGGAGTTTAGTTTTATATGGAATAGAAGAATGTAAGTAGGTATGAGATTATGGCAATGAGTTGAAAGATTGGTTAAACCTAAAGTATGAAAAAATAGATAACGAGTTGGTTCTTACACCTTGTTAGGTAGGTATGTATATGAGGCACATGGCGGTTAGAAGTCCAATGATAGATCGATGGAGTTAATCGATTTCGGACCCATTGGTTTCAACCCGTTGGTTCCAACTTTATAACTCACGTGGTGATCGTGGTGTTCATGGTGTTCATGATGTTCGTGGTGTTCCGTGGGGTTTGGACCTGGTGGGATATAGTTAGGGCGTGTGGGGATCGTTGGTCTCGGACCAGGTGTGGGTCGCTAGAAAAAATAAACTTTTTAACAGCTAAATACATGAAACAAAATATCTGCTACGCTACGCTATCTGGCACAAACAACATGCACTAAAATATCTTAGAATAATAATAATAATAATCCACTTCACAACACACAGATCCACTTGATCCCACAATAAGCTATTATTAGCTTGTGTCGTGGAAATCAAGCAAACCTGGTTTATACTACATAGAATTACATATTATATACTATAGATATATATAAACCCACCCAGACTGGAAAGTGGAACCCTGTGTTCATCACACAAAGTGCACCCCCACCGGGAATCGAACCCGGAACCTCTTGATTAGCGGGCAGGCATGGTGACCCATGCGCCAATCGGGTCGTCATTGGAGCAATAGGTCACCATGGTATGTACAAATTTATACCGTTTATGTACCTTGTATATATGCAATATGTGGTCGGATCCACATAAAATTAGTAGATATCTACATTTTGTTCTTAATAGACAGCATTTCTATAAATAATATATGTTTTTTCAATAAATATCAAAATACAAGTACCCAATTTTTGTAGTAGGTAGCAATCAATGTTAAACAAGTGTCAATCCAAGTTAGTAATTAAACAAACAAAAAGCTTTTAAATTAGCACTCATATTCGAGTTGTTAATCAGAAAAGATCGAACTATAAAAAGGAAGAAATTTAGTGTTAATAACAAGTTTAAATTTTTTTAATGATTAAGACAGAAATATTAGAATGATCAAATTCTAAACCCGTTTGGCGAAGAAAGTACGACTGTTGAAGAAGAAAAAAAAAACATCTAGAAGAAACTTAGAGAGCTTTCGAGGGGATTAATGAAACATCTTTTTAATTAGGCATTTTAGACCCAGAATCTTTTCCTAAATTAAAATTTGTTAATATTAGAAAAGAGATTTAACCACAAAGTGTTAAAGATACCAGTACAAACCACCTCATTATCTAGAGAAATAAAATATCATCACGTTAGACCTTAGCTACTCAAAAAGTCCCAAGACTAATCTTTCTAAAAAAACTCATAGGATTTTTTTTAAAATTACCTATCAAATTTCAAAAAACTTTGTGTTATAATTTTATGATGGTTTAGTGACTTAACCTGAGGACTTTTGAGTGAGCGGTTATGGTTTAGAGAACAGACAATCTCTGGCTTAGGATGAAAGATGTTATTTCAAAACACAAAATTTGTTAGACACATTGGATCTCCGAAATTCCCACTCACGTTGTATCCCGGAGTCGGACTAGGTCCCGGTGGGATATAATTGGGACGTGGTGGCGTCGGTCGGGGACCTGGGCTAGGCTGCTAGAAAAAATGTACATGTCTTTACAAATATTTGAATAAAAACGATCAAATTGGTTAAGGTTAAAACCAAACCTGTTAAGAGTTTTCCCAGTTTTAGATGATTTGCATGAACAGGGTCAAAAGCAAGTCAATCGTACAGAAGGTTCAAGACTAATAGTAAAAGTATTACATATTCATAGGTTACAGGTTCTTATGAAAAGGACAAGAGGTTCTATTAATCGATAAACTAGATTATGTAGTGAATATGAAAAGAAGGAATTTGAAAACTTAGTAGGTACCTACTAGGTACACAATTGAAAAGTTATGATAAACTTCAAAGAAAAAAACCATGCCAATTTCAGAATAAAAGGTTATTAGTTATTGAGCTCGAGAAATACGATTGTTAGTAAAATAAGAATTCATTAAAAGAACAGCAACATCAGTTGTTATAGGTGTTACAACAAAAGTAAGTTAACACACAGAGAGCCACACCACTCCGCGACTGAAAAAGAACATTCATGATTGATCTTTGGAGTCAGAACTCACTTCATATCCTGGCGGGGGACTGGGTCCGGGTGGGATATAGTTTGGACGCGGAGGTGGTACCGGCCTTGGGACTGGTGATGGAGGCTAAAAAAAATGGTACAACACCAAATAATCACTATATACATAATAACATAATACTAAATAACACTATATAATATAATTATGCCAAACACAGATGTAGTATGTACAATCAACAATATCCTACAATATCTACATATAAAAATAATTTAAATTTTTGGTGATAAGGCGTGCCAGTAGAGTTAGTTCTGTTCATTCATTATATCACTCCTTTGAGGAGTCTCGATATGTCTCCGTTGTAGATACATCTCGTCTTTTACACGTTTTGCTCAAACTACTTGTAAACAGTTGTAGTTTGTAGTCAAAAGTCACTTTTTGATATGCCCTGAAGCCTTGGTCTCCAGGCCATATCAGAATGGTTAAAGCTTAAGCTACACTACAAAGAGCTTCGCTTACTGCTAAGAACATAATAATATGTACATATGCATTGCACACTGAGCACAGGCATCGTATGGTGACTAGCTAGGCACCTGCCCAGGGGTGTCGCTTGCAGTGTGGCTACTGCGAATGTATGCAATATGTCTGTTCACTATGATTAGTCACTCAGCGAGGAGCTTGGCTCTTAGCAGTAAGCGAAGCTTTTTGTAGAGTGGCCTTAGCTCAAAGGTCTGTCAGTTGGTGTGACGATGAAGTACATAATAAGAAATGAAGAAGAATAGAAGTCAGTCTTCTGTCAAAAATATCGTATGGTTAAGTTACGTATATTGGAATAGGTTTTGGTCTTGTTTTATTGGTCCATGACCTGGTTTTGGTTAAGGATCTGAGGATTTAAAACGTCAGTGTCAAGTTGAATATAGATAAAAGATGCCAAATGTTTTCATAGCTCTATAACACAAATTAAACAACAGTACTAATGGCATTGCGGCCCCTACAGGTCTAACAAATTACCGTCCAATTTGCATGGAACGTAGCGTGTGTGTGTGGACGGTAAATTCGACCGTCTTACCTACGGGTGTCCCACATTGATATACCACACCACCACCACACCGTCTAGTAGTAAATCAATGGTGTCCCATAAATATTTATAACCGTCATACATGTAAGATTAGGAGGGAAAGGACAAAAGTTAGTGGAAGGTTTATTCGCTTTAGCGCGTATGTTATCCGTATTTTGATTGGATCGTAAGTAAGTCCAGTCGTTAGGAAATTGGAAATTGTCACTGGTTTATGTGTTTATGGTAATAGAACTATTAGACATATCCGTACTATTAAATTATAAATGCGAAAGTAATTCTGTCTGTCTGTCTGTTATGCTTTCACGCCTTAACGGCTCAACCAATCATCACGAAATTTCGTATATATGTTTTCTGGGGTACGAAGAAGGACATAGGACACTTTGTATCCCGGAACTCCCGCGGAAACTCCGAAATTACCGCGGGTGAATCCGCGGGGCACAGCTAGTATAATATAAAGGTTTAGTTGCAGTTTTTTGGATGATAATATTTAACTAAGAACTTCAATTTTGATATTATAATTGCATACAAAACCACAGCTTATAAGCGTAACAAGTTATTTTTCTATTTTATTGTTATGTGTGAATAATTAAATCGTTATTCTGTACTGAAGGTTAATAATGCATTGTGAAAAGGTTATTTTATACTGAATTGATGTTGAATTCATATAGGAACAGAGTTATGTTTTATTACAAGCAGTCCAATTTGTCTATGGAAAATAATTTAATATTGCTGTCGTTATAGATCATTTCGTCTTCGCTGATGATGTCTGTCTTGAGATGACATTTTAGTCATAGCATTGGTAATAGGTCAGTGTCTTTCACAAAAGTCAATACTATCTAGTCACTTACTACTTGATTTGGAGACTTGGAATTTGTCTTGCATGTATCAGATAAACAGAGACGAAAAATCACTTTTCTTCCCTCACACACTTCTTTCTCTTTCTTCGTATTTATGAATCATCGCATACATTCCTTCCAATTTCAGGAGTAGGTACACTTTTGATAGAGAATAGGTACGCGATTAAAAAAGCTTATACTATTTCGATTATCGGTCGTTTCACAGAATAAAAAATAACAGATAGAAGGCACATCAACTTAGTTTAGTATGAAAACAAATGAAATCCATGAATGATTTTCGAACACAAAACTATTCATCACGCACTAAAACATTCATTGACACTCATTAACGTGTGACGCACGTTATTCGTTAAGCGTGTACCGGACTGTTTTAAACAAGCCTCCCCACAAGGTGACCTTGGCGGGAGGCTGGTTTAAAACCACCGATGGTCGCCCGTAATTCCGTTGCAAACAACCGTTCACACTGTCTTATACTGCTGTTGAAAACTTCGGTTTGGGGATTGTTGTAGACTGTTGGAAAGTCTGGTACACGCTTTATGGGCAAGGGATGTTGTTGGTCATATTGAGTAGGAGGCAGGAGCCCTAGTGGTTCTTTCGTCCCATTCACATTCATGAGTCCTCAAATTCAAATCTATCTCCATCAAAGCCTGGTTTTGATGTATACCTTGGAGGGGAATGGCACTGAAGGTTGGTCGTACGAATACCCCTTGTTGGGAGGTAGGTACTCGTTGCCCGCTGCCGCAGCTAAGCTGATCATCGCTGAAGCCACCGCACAACACAGCCACATCTGTAATTAAAACGAGAGCTTTTTTAAACATTGGGTCTATTTCAGAGTGTAATAGCATATAGGGAACCTGTCAGTATAGTAGAGAGATTTTGACAAAGAACATCTAGACCACAGAAAATCCCTACTAATCCTACTAATATTATAAACGCGAAAGTTTGTATGTATGTATGGATGGATGTATGGATGGATGGATGGATGTTTGTTACTCTTTCACGCAAAAACTACTGGATGGATTTCAATGAAACTTTACAATAATATCTTATATATATAAAAGAAAGTCGTGTTAGTTACACTATTTAAATCTCAAGAACGGCTGAACCGATTTGGCTGAAAATTGGTGGGGAGGTAGCTTAGAACCAGGAAACGGACATAGGATACTTTTTATCTCGGAATTCCCGCAGGAACTCCGAAATTAACGTCGGTGAAATCTCATGAAATTTGCATACTTAGGTACACATTGTCAGGGGTACAGAGAAGGACATAGGGTAGATACTTTGCATTCCGGAATTCCTGTGGGATCTCCGAAATTTCCGCGGGTGAAACCGCGGGGAACAGCTAGTAGCTTATACATCAGATTAAAACATAGGGTACTTTTTATCCCGGAATTCCCGCGGGAACTCTGAAATTAACGCGGGTGCAACCGCGGGGCACAACTAGTATTATAAATGCGAAAGTAACTCTGTCTGTCTGTTACGCTTTCAAGCCTTAACGGCTCAACTGATCATCATGAAATTTTGCATACGCGTTGACAGGGGTACAGAGAAGGACATAGGGTACTTTTTATCCCGGAATCCCGCGGGGATTCTGAAATTAACGCGGATGAAACCGCGGGGAACAGCTAGTAACAGATAAAAAGGGACATAAACTTAGTTTAGTACCTATGAAAAAAGATGAAAACCAGTGTCGCCGGGTGGTTTTCGCACACAAAACTATTCATCACGCACTAAAACATTCAATAATGTAAAGAAATGTATTCAATGCTTTATGGTTATGAAAACATCTTTTTTGAAAACAGTGACTAAGTAAAAACTTAGTCTTGCATGTAACACCGCTGTAACAAATTACCTATATGATATATCTAAAGATTCATAAATTAATGTTTCGATTAAAATTTTGTATTAATGTAATTAAGTAAACATCCAGCAGATAAATCACTTGTCCTGTCATCTGTCTTGTTTAAATATGTATAATGTATACTTCTATACATATAAATAAAATTGAAGTGTCTGCAATTCCAAATTAACAGCTTTATTTTATGTCATAGGGGGCAAACGGGCAAGTGGTACACCTGATGGTAAGTGATTACCGCCGCCCATAGACATCTGCAACACCAGAAGGCATGCAGGTACTAAATACCTACGTAAGAAAGTATGTACCTACGGTACTCACATAAAAAAACAAACAATTCCTTAAATTTTTGTCTGTCTGTATGTTTGTCCCGACTGATCTCTGAAACGGCTGGACCGATTTTAACAGGACGTCCACTGGCAGATAAGATAGCTGATGTTAAAAAAATGCTGGAATTCCCGAGTTACTGCGGGAATTCCGAAACTCACGCAGGTGAAACCGCGGGGCACTGCTCGTATAATAAAATGTATTGTAATGGTGCCGTAAAATAATGGTAATTTAATGGTTATAAATAACAAATACAAAATAATAATAGACCGTAACGCATAATAGACAATAATACTTGCTAAATATTTACATACAATAAAGGCTTTATGGGAAATTTCGTAGCGTCAGTGAAAAAAAAAAGATAAGCAATTTAATAATAATAATAATAATCCACTTCACAACACACAGATCTACTTGATCCCAAAGTAAGCTATATGCTTGTGTCGTGGAAACCAAGCAAACGTGGTATATACTACACATATTATTACATATATATTATACTATAGATAGATATATATATACACACCCAGACTGGAAAATGGAACCCTATGTTCTTCACACAAAGTCCACCCCCACCGGGAATCGAACCCGGAACCTCTCGATTACCAGGCAGGCATGGTGACCATTGCGCCAATCGGGTCGTCAATTTCATTGATCAGTATAAACAAGAAAAAGTGTCAAGATTAAAAATAAAATAATGAGAAGTAAAAAAAATATATTATAATTCTTAGGAGAGGGGTGTTAAATGACTCTTAGGGTGTGAATTTTGATTCATCAGTGCAATAAGTTAAATTTTTCACTAAATGCATACGAAAGTAGATATAGGTATATAGGTAGTATGCGTTACTTACATAAACAATTGTTAAAAAAATTCTCTGTCAGTCGGTCTGTCTATCTGCCGGTTTGTTCCGGCTTATCTCTGAACCGGGTGGACCGATTTTGACGGGACTTACACTCTCAGATAGCTAATGTTATAAGAAGTAACTTTGGCTACTTTTATCCTGTCCTACTAATATTATAAACGCAAAAGTTTGCAAGTATGTATGGATGGATGGATGTTTGTTACTCTTTCACGCAAAAACTACTGGATAGATTTAAATGAAACTTTACAATAATATAACCAATACATCAGATTAACACATGGAGTACTTTTTATCCCGGAATTCCTGCGGGAACTCCGAAATTACCGCGGGTGAAACCTTGGGGAACAGCTAGTAGTAAATAAAAATATGTATAATGATGTTATTCCCACGTCGTTTGCTGTCCGTACCGATTGCGAGTCGCAGAGCGCAGCGGCGAATGCATTACGCCATGCGCGGGCGCATGCGACCGTTCGCTCGCACAATGCATTACGTTCAATAGTGCAAGGCCGCGTTCGTTGCTCGCAGCCTGTCACCGCGCACTGCGCAGGATTACAGGACCAAGCTGTTTCATTGACGGCTTTACCTCAGTGCACTCTTTGGACGCAGATAAGCAATAACATGTTAACCCACAAAATTAAGTTATTGATTCAGAACAATTTATTGAGAGTTGGGGAACGTTTTTTAATTATATGTTTACCTTATTACATTGCTTAAATATGTAACTAAATATTGAACATAAAAGATGTTGACACGAAATGGCGCTATACTTTTAAAACACGATTTACTGAAAATTTCTCCAATGTGGGTTAACACACTATTGCTTATCTATGTACCCTTGATCTCGCACCGCGACCTGGGCCCTTATTCCCTATGACCAACAACATTCCTTGCCCACAACGCGCGTATCAAAAACGCATTTCCAAACGTTTTAAATGCCGAAATATTAGAAATTATTATTCTTTATGCCATTAGAAACGTTGTAAATGTATTTTAGCGCAGTGGGGTGGGGTGGTGGGGGTGCACCATGCCTGCTCGCTAATCAAGAGGTTCCGGGTTGGATGTCGATCCCGGTGGGGGTGGACTTTGTGTGGACACAGGGTTCGGTCTGGGCTTGTTTATATAAATATAATTCTACTATGTGTGTGGATGTTTGGATGATTGGATGTTTGTTACTCAATCACGCAAAAACGGCTGAACGAATTTGGATGAAATTTGGCATGCACGTTGTCAGAGATACAGAGAAGGACATAGGATACTTTTTATCCCGGAATTCCCGCGGGATGTCAGAAATTACCGCGGGTGAAACTGCAGGGCACAGATATAATGTAACTACATATATGTAATAATGTGTAGGATATACCACGTGTTGCTTGGTTTCCACGACACAAGCTTACAGCTTAGTGTGGGATCAAGTAGATCTGTGTGTTGTGAAGTGGATTATTGTTATTATATTTAATAAATAAATAAATAACGCACTTTTTCCGCCTCGACACACAAACACAAGTTGTCTCTCCAAGTAAGCTTTGTTTCGATATTCCAACTAGTGAAGTGAACAAATATCGTAGTAAGAAAACACGATAAAAATTTTCCCTTTATAAGGGTTTCAATTGCGATAAATATTCACAGTTGTTGTCTAATTACGAACTTGCTCGCTAATTGCTCCAAGCGCAACATAACAGTGTGCTACCGGCTTTATTCACTATCTGTGATGATTTCGGCTCAATTAGTGAGATCATTAAAAAAAGGACTAGTACGCTTTAGTGTTCATTAGCGTCGGTCATGTGTGAACGGTTCGAAACCGAAGGTAGTCAGGCCTATTAATTTAGTTCAATGTTAAACGTTCGTGATTTTCGATTGTTTTTTTTCAAGCCTTTCGCCTTTGGATCGGGCAAAGGCTTTTAGGCGCACAGCCTCGAACCTTATAGCAAATCTATTATAATTTAATGCGTATAGATATACTCATCGCACTATAGGAATATTCGATAGTAAAAAAAATCTAGGAAATTGTATCTAAAATTAAGGAATCAATAAAATAGGCTAAATCTAATTTTTTGTTCATCATTTTGCTCCCTATCTATTGCAACATCACTATATATTATATACTAGCTGTCCCGCGCGGTTTCACTCGCGATAATTTCGGAGTTCCCGCGGTAATTCCGGATTAAAATATAGCCTATGTTACTCATGGATAATGTAGCTTTCTAATGGTGAAAGAATTTTTGAAATCGGTCCAGTAGTTTTTGAGTTAAATCGTTACAAACAAACAAAAAAAAATCAAATCTTTTCTTCTAGTATAGAAAACAAAGTCCTCCGCGTCGTCTATCTGTCTGTTCGCTATAAACTCGGAACCTAAACTACGCAACGGATTTTCATGTGGTTTTCTCCAATAGATACATACAGTGATTGTTGAGGAAGGTTTAGGTATATAATAATTTGTCAAGGTTTTCTGTAGGTAAATTGGCTGAAATACAACGATAAGTGTGGAAGTGTCGAAAAAATGGAATACTCGTTCTCAGGGGTACCTACACAGAAGAAAATAAGGTAGTTTTTGTCCCAAAATTCCGGCGGGAACTCCGAAATGAACGCGGGTAGAACCGCGGAGAACAGCTAGTAATTTATAAAAAAGTATAGATAGTCGACACTAAAGTGACCGTTACTGGAACTAGTATTATTGAAACTTTTTGATATCAAGCTTTAAATGCTGCAGAACTACTCGTATCATCTAAAAATTGCATTTACCTAATTTTACATAATGCCCCTGCAGATTTCTTTTAAAATGAAATTTGGAAGATAATTTTTATTATTTGTAGCGAGTGGCGTTAGTTTTACCTTTTTTTACCTAGTTTAATATGAGGTAAGGGTCTTAAGATGAAACGCTGAGTCATGTTTTTTTTTTCTATAAACTGATTTCAACCCATTCAGATTTGGCTGAAGTTTTGCCAAACTACTCATTCAGGCATATTTATGTCGAATAAAGAATCTTCTTGACAGCTGCACTATCGGCACGGTACGGTACGGTACTATCGACTCTGTCTTAGCTCAATTATTGTTTGCATACGAGTATTATTATGCTTGTTAATATAATGTTTCAATAAATCACGAATGCATCGATTGACATTATCCTCCGCAGGCAACTCCTAACGCATTTTATATACCTACAGTTGATTCAATGTACCTTCGGTAGCAACACATCTATTTCCATGATACGGACACTCCTTTGCAATTTAAATTAATATTTGTTTTACAACAGTCATTCTGATACGATACACGTAAGTCGCAGCGAGAATTTGGAATTAGGTAATGTACCTAAACGACTGCAGTTCCTGTGGCTGTAAGTGGCTATAAAAAGGCATTATTGTTTTATGAGAGACGATAAATTCTATAATCGTTTTAAAAACATCATCATCGAATATAAAAAGTGTTGTTTTTATAATTGCTTTATGAAACTACGATGTCAATACAATATTTTTTTTAATATTAAGAAATAATAAAATAAAACAATTGCAACACTATAATAGTGCGCTTTGATAGATAGAAGTTACTGCAAATTATTACTTGTAGCTAAGCATTTAGAAAGCAATAGTCAATTCGTGTACCACACCACCCACTAGTTGCGATGCATTTGGGGCTGCTTCTACCACGAGTTTCGCTACTCTTTAGGTAGGTACGGTAAAAGTTATAGACAGTGGCATTTTTACATAATAAAATATGTGAAAACGAAAACTTTATTGGTGCTTCATGAAGCCTAAAATAAGATGATGCAATTTTTTTTTTATTAACCCTTAAAAATTATGAAAGAAGATGAAGTCCAAGAAGTCTGTTCTTTGAATGTGACAACCATCTATTCACGCACGTGCTCGCACGTTATGAAATGAAAACAATATCTACACGTTTTTTTTCCAAAGACACCATGTTAAATGTTTTAGTCCGTCTTGTAGATTAATAAAAAATATTGGACACGTATTTTTCCTTTTTTACATAATCAAAAAATAACGGCGATACATTGAGTTGAAATTTCGCGTGACGTCACTAACCAGTGCAGTTTGTATGGCGACTTATAGCGATTAGTGACGTCACGAGCCCCCACCCTAAGCTTTAAGCGCTTTATCTCTGTAGGTATTATTTCATTTATTTGAAAAAGCAAAAAATACGTGTCTATTGTTTTTTTTATTTTCTAACTGACGGACTAGTTAGAGTTTTGATTTTCAAAAGTCGTCAACATCCCCTGCTTTTCGATTCATCTTTGAATAAAATTTTTCTTTACATAACTATACTAACTAGAAAACAGAGCAAAATAAGAGATGACAATTCTCTTCATTGTCTTATTCTATTCTTTCTCCGATACTATGTTTAGAGCTTAAAGTTATGTCGGTAACTCCTACAGTTGCCACTCGTGGTAGGTAGCCTCGATGACTTGCAAATGTAGTACAAACGTGACTTTGCGATGCCAATTCTCATTAATGCACTTAAGATACATCCAATTTAGTCTTATCTAAGGGACTACTGTCGCAAATATTTTTAATTAAAATTATGTTCTTAAACTATTTACCACGATTCAAATTCGTAGGCACTTTTGATGCATACCTATTCCAGCCGGATGAATATATAGCTGTTTCTCACGGTTACACCCGCGTGAGTTTCGGAATTCCCGCAGGAATCATCACATCGGACACTCTTTATAACATCAGCTATCTGCCAGTGAAAGTCCCGTTAGAATCGGTCCAGCCGTTCAGAACGAACGAAACAAACAGACAGACAGTCAGAGATAAATTTAAAAAAATGGCTTTTTTATATAAGAACCGTATATAATTTCATATGCATTTAGAAAAAAGCTGTTAATTTGTAATTACAAACAGACACTTCAATTTTATTTATAGGTAGGTATAAATTCTTTTTGAAAGTTGTTTGTTATCATGAGTACTTACAATCATGTATTTACGTTTCCTTTAGTATTACAATTCATCCTGTATACATTGAATTCACAATATTATATATTTTATATCTGCAATTTCCTGTCAACAGTAGATTGCATATAAATGTTTGTTTCATTAATTTAAAATTCATAATTTAAGAAACAAAAAGCTTTGTCACGAAACCGCGTGTTTCAATTTGTGCTCCGATGTTTTTTTTTTATTTTGGTACGCAATAAAACACTAATTGTAATAACACCTTTATACAGGATGTTGCGCAAACGCATATTTTGTAGTGAGCGTGGTGAACTTACAACTAAGTAATAGTGAGTAAGTGGTTAGTACAACCAAGCAAGTGGTTAGTAGACACTGATTTTTTCATTCACTAAAAATGTTTCGCTACTGCTCTAGTAGGTAATTTACTAGATACGTGGTGAAGTTTTGCCCCAACAATTTTTATAGGTATTAATATTTTACTAGGGTAGTTTTCGGTACATTAAAATGAGTATAGTATAACCGCCGCACTCAGAGTCGACTTTAATGATTACTTAGTTAAGTAGATTTTTAAAACAAAACTTCCGCAGTCAGACAAGATTAATAAATTAATGTTAATTGGCATTTAACTAATTAAGTTGCGTCTCATTAAATGCCAATTAACATTAATTTACTGAATGTTTCTGATTGCGGCAGTTTTGTTTTAAAAATCTATACTGAACTAAGTTATCATTAAAGTCGACTCTGAGTGCGGCCGTTAGACTCATTAATAAAAATAAATCTATATTATGGAATTCTGATTTTTTGTATTTTTATTTATAATGATGAACTCAAAAACACCTGACCGGTTTTAAATAATAACATTTTTTTTTCTTAGAATTCTTGAGGAAACTATGAAATCAACGAGAACGAAACCGTGGGGCTTGGCTAGTTAAAAATAATTACGTCTAAAGGTTATAACAAAGTATATTATAAATAAAAGAACAATTTACAATTGTTTTTATATTGGGATAAACTCCTGAATTTGCGTTACGTCACATCGCGTTACGTTTCAACTCTAACAGTTGCTAGATAATCTGATATTGAGTTGATCCAGATGGGAACCAATTTAGCACACGAACGCAAAGTTGCCTATCTCCACTGGGAATCGAATCCAGCGAGTGAAACGCCTTTATTAAAGTAAGATGGACATTTAGGATTAGGACGACTCGACGCGACGGTTACAATCATGAGAAAATTCCCGATAGTAATTTAACTCTGTTACCTAATCAAATTGCAGGTTGTAAATTTTAATCTATCAGCAACTTATAAGCCTGCGCAATTAAAATTAGTTTTTATGGCGTTCGAGCTAAGAACCTCTATGGATTAACTGAGTTATGACATGGGTGGTATGTTTCTCACATTCAAAACACAATGGCACTCTAGTAAAATTGGAGCAGAAGATGTTTGCAATGCAAAATTGTTGGCCAACAATCGTTTTGTTAAATGCGATGTGTTTAGCCAATGGGCATGTTGACTAAATTTTTTTTAGTCCGTCTTGTAGATTAATAAAAAATATTGGACACGTATGTTTTTCTTTTTTTTACGTTCGGTAATCAAAAAATAATGGCGATACGTTGAGTTGAAATTTCGCGTGACGTCACTAACCGGTACCGCTTGTAGCGGTTAGTGACGTCACGAGCCCCCACCCTAAACTTTAATGCGCTTTATCTCTGTATATTTTCATTTATTTGAAAAAGCAAAAAATACGTGTCCGTTATTTTTCTATTTTCTAACTGACGGACTAATTAGAATTTTGATTTTCGCAAGTCGTCAACATCCCTATTCTTAGGCACGTCTGGGTGTTTTTATTTTACGGTCGACCATTGCAAGTCCATTCAACCGATCGTCATGAAGTTTTGCGTATACGTTTTCAAAGGTACTACTGATCCGAGAATTTCTTCGGGAACTATGAAAATAAAGCGGATGTAACAGTTAATAGCATCATAAACTGTGATTTGAAGCCAAAGTATTACCCGGATTTATTGTAACCTGAATAAATATAGACTGTGCGAAAATCCTTAATAAACAGAAAAACTGAAATAGTCAAAGAGCTGGATGTACAAACGACACGTCGTAAATAATTTACAAATGTTTCTATAACAGCATTATAATTACGTTTTATCTGATTATCCCGCGATCATGCTAATGTACAAAAGTACGTTTTATTACATAAACACAAATTACATCTTACATAACATAAGTGCAATAACAAAAAGTCATATTACACATTGTCCATTATCAGCTGTGGTATTCTGGAACTAGATGCGATTTTCACTTCACTTACATTATTTATTAAAATTTTACAACGACTAAACCATATTGTGATTCACGCAACCTTTCACAATAAATTGATATAATTGTTTCCAGAATTTTAAGCTTGTCTCATTCCGACATTAACTGAATAAATTTTTTTTTGTATGTATGTGTCTAATTTGATTTTTCAATTATTTTCCGCAGGCATCTGATCTTTGTGTAGTTTTGCTTGCTTATATTTATTATGATTTTTTACGTTTATTTGTATTTTTTCTCTGGCATTGAATAAAACGATGGGCGAATTTAATGTAACATCATATTAAATTTAGACTTTTAGAGTTTTCACCATCACTTCACTGGGTGATTTTCGAAACACGCTCTACAGAATACCACACTGCCTGTGGCGATATGATAAACGAGTTTGAGTAACACCTCGTAAATCACAATAGCTCCTAGTAAACAACGTTTAACTTTGACACGAAAATTGTCATAAAACTATCGTTTACAAACAAATTTGAAAGTAATCGATGCAAAAAACACTACATCAAATACACTACGTCAATAAATGTATGTATAAACTAGGTAATTACAGGCGATGGGATTTTAATAAGATGTGTAGAAGTAAAACAAGAAAAGGGAATTTAAGTAAAACCTAAGAATTGGAGACTGTTAAGTAAAGATGCGACACTCTCCGTGCACCGCCAACTTTATGCCTCCTAAATACCACGTGAGCGAAGCCGCTGGCAAATCTTACTGTTATAAATGTGAAATGAGTTTGTTTATTTGTTACGCTTTCATGCCTTAGCGACTCAACCGATCATCATGAAATTTTGCAAAGGTAATAGGTATCAGTATACACATTGTCAGGGGTACCGTGTAGGACATAGAGTAGGGTACATTTTGACGTGGAATTCCCGCGGGATCTCGAAACTGGTAGTATATTATATTTTAATTCATTCACTTAGATATTCATTATATAAACATGAAATAATTCCCGCAATGTGAATATCTCACGGTGATAATGTAAGATACCTACTCAAGCAGTTAATAAAAGTTTATAGCGATTGACCTCTCAGGCATTGTACATTATTTTTTTTGATCACGCGTGATCTACGAAATAATTAGATAATAATAATATGTATATTTTTTTTTTATCACACAGCGTCAGTTGGTCCCGTAAACTAAGCAGAGCATCATTGTTACTACGCAACCGATACATATTTTCATTTCATTAACATATTTTGTACTCAAAATATTGTAATTTTTTTATGTCATAGGGGGCAAACAGGCAAGTGGTACACTTGATGGTAAGTGATTACCGCCGCCCATGGACATCTGCAACACCAGAAGGCATGCACCTGCGTTGCCGACCTGGAATGGGGATGGGAACTAGCTTTCAAGAGAGGCTGCCGGAACACACCTTAAGTGCTTGGCGACAGATTTGCAACTTTAAGGTGGTAGCTAGCCAGCCGGGCACTATAGAGAGCTCCCTATTGTCATATGTATTTAATACTAGTTGTGCCCCGTGGTTTCACCCGCGTTAATTTTAGAATTCCCGCGGGAATTCCGGGATAAAAAGTACCTTATGTGTTAATCTGCTGTATAAGCTATATTATTGTAAAGATTCATTTAAATCCATCCAGTAAGTTTTTTGCGTGAAAGACTAACAAACATCCATCCATTCATCCATCCATCCATACATACTTACAAACTTTCGCGTTTTCTTTCTTTCTTACTTTCATAGAAGTACCTATACAATCCTAACTGGGTACTATGAATGTGAGTTTCTTTGTTTGTTTGCCACATTTCACACCTTAACTTCTCAACTGATTATAATAAAATTTTGCATACCCGTTGTCAGGGGTACAGAAAATGACATGTTGTACCTACTTCTTCTGGAATTTCCGCAGGAACTCCAAAACTAACGGGGGGAAAAGCTATGTAGTACTTATATGCTTCCTTTTTGTGAATAAATTCTAGACAGAATAAAAATTTACGAGCGTATCAACTAAATGACACTTGTGTGTAAACTTGTAAACCCACGTCTCCTGACGAGGGTCTAAATTGGTGTAGGAATAGATTAAAGATACGAGCATTGTGCGTAGTATGGTAACTGCAGGTAGGTGTGAATTAGTGGGCTGTTTAGATTGCAATCGTTGCATAATTTGTGTATTAAAAAATAACATACGTTGTGAGGTCGAGGTGGAGTGACATTGAACGAGAGATCGGTGATTACCTGTATGTGGCTTGTGATTCGGGATATCGTCGCTGCGCGTGCGAATCCGCGTAAGAGCAATTTGTAAATACCGCGTAACATTAAAACGCGCAAAGTTCAAATAAGTGACTTTGTACAAAATCTAAGAAAACTACGGGTAAATTTACGTTATTTTCCAATAAAGAAAGTTGTTCAGTCAGTTGAGTTCAGTCGGCAATATGAATTGAAATCGCCGAGATATTAAGTTTTTTCCTCCTCCTGTCAAAAAGCAAATACGCGGACTTTACAAGTTGCTCTTACGCGGATTCGCACGCGCAGCGACGATATGTTTTTTTCTGATACATTATGTAACATTATGAACATATCCGAATATACCAAAGTATATTAATAATAAGTACATACCTATGTTAGAACAGGCTAGCAGTTATTAATTTATTGTAAACCTTTTGTTTGTTTTTAAAAGCTTTTTTAAGCTTTAAAAAAACAGGAAGGTGGGCGAATTCGGAATGGAGGAGTCTCCAGCTAAACGAACCATTTTGGAGGACAATAGGCTAGTTTCCTGGGTAAAAAAATCAAAATTCTATTTAGTCCGTCAGTTAGATAATAAAAAAATAAAAGACACGTATTTTTTGCTTTTTTAAAATAATGGAAATATGCATAGATAAAGCGCATTAAAGTTTAGGGTGGGGGACTCGTGATGTCACAGCTCGCTATAACGTGCGAACAAACTGTAGCGAGGCGTGACGTCATGTGAAATTTCGACTTGATATATCTCCGTTATTTTTTGGTTACATAAAAAAAAATACGTGTCCAATATTTTTTAATAATCTACAAAACGGACTAAAAAAGAAAATTTAGGAAACTAGCCTATTGTTTTTCCCGGTTTATTATCCAATTATATTAACATTTCAATGAAAAATCTTACTGTTAGTCAGACAATTTCGTCACCCCACCAAATCGACATATTTTTCACCTGCGCACTTTATTAGCAACCCGTTTCGACCATTTACACCGAGCAAAGGCTTGGGCTCGTCGAACTAGGCCCTTATTCACTATGACCAACAACATTCCTTGCCCATAACGCGCGTCCCAAAAACATAACCCCTAACGCTCTAGATGCAAAAATATAAGAAATTTATATTCTTTATGACAAAAGAAACTTTGTAATTTATGTATTTTTTTAAAGTGAAGCTTCTTTGATCACGAGGGAAAATCAATTTAAGTGGCGCCTTATCTTAACGCGACGCGTTATGGTCATAGTAAATAAGGGCCCTGAACCTACTCACGAAGATTCAGCCTGTTTAGTCACTGAAAAAACAAGGCGTGGACTGCCGTATAGATACCATATACCATTCCATATGCCGTATATTTTTTATCTCGAAACAGTTAGTTCCAGCGGGTACATCAAAATTCTTGGTTGGGAGGGATGATATTATTAATTATTAAATTTAATCAATTTTAAATAAATTACGTTCTACCTTCTGTTTATAGGCCCTTAGTTAAGTAGTTACATAAAGACGGAATGACCGCGCAATACGAATTAAAAAGCACTTTTCCATTCAAACTGCTCAATCAATTCGCTTGTCTCCTTATCTTTACAGGCTTGGCAACTGGCAATTATTACAGTTACGAACCGGTAATTATCGTTAGAAACCCGGTAATTATAGTGTCTTTATTTGCCCGCTCTCGGTGTAGGATTGATTTATGTAGCAAAGTGGATAAACAGTGAGGATTTCGTTTCTTTTTATATGTAGATTAAACAAAATCGATTTATCTATCTTTGCTACCTATTACAAATGTGAGTTTATTTGTTTGTTACGCTTTTAATCGATAACTACTCGGTCGAACATCATGAAATTTTGCACATACCCGCTGTTAAGGGTATAAAAAAAGACATAGGTTACTTTAATCCTGGAATCTCTGCGGGAACTCCGAAATTAACGCGGGTGGAACGGCAGGGAACATTCCGAGGGTTATTTACATGTTATTTGAAGATAAACACTTAAAATTTTTCGAAGTTATATCTTATTAGTTATATATATTATCTGTTTGTCTGTCGGGGGCTAATCTTCAGAATTTTTATGCTATGTTGTAATTTAAAATTAAAAAGAAGTGGTTTTTCATATAGCCGGTTATATATACCTGTGTAATAAAAGTTCTCGACGAAATCCCAAAACTCAGGCGTGCGAAGCCGCGGTAATGGCTAGTATAGATAATTATGTTTTACGATTTTCGAACGGGTATAACACATTGTATAAATGTGAGAATGATTCGATGCTCAAATGTCAGATATCACAATATCTCTTAGATTAGTTGTTATCGGGGTATAGGTCAAAGTGGGGGGGTGCAGGTTGAAATCCGTGATGCACCTATATTGCATGTGGATAATGACGTGAAAATTGCGACCCAGAAATCTTATACTGACCTACTCCATACATTTAGCTATAACTGTATCTATCTAAAGCCATAGATAAAACAAACATTTATATCCTTTTTTATGGACATTGAAAAAAGCTGGGAGATTGTAGCTCTGTCTATTCCAACACAATTTTTTTTCATTGTTATTTCACTGTAGGTATCTCCTAATTAAGACTTTTCTTTAAAAAGTTTTTAGACTGGTCTCATGTTTTGGTTATGATTAAAACTCAATTTTTAATACAGTCACATAGAAAAATGCATACAGTATGGTTACAAATTGTCTAGTAAAATTTAGGCGAGGTACACTTGATTATATTTTTTCTTAAACAACCGCGGAAATATTGTCATTACTTTTGAATAAAGAACACGCGAAGTATCATATTTACGTAGACTAAAAACCAAAATCACTTCCCGGCGCGTTCTTTGAATTCGGAACGAAGAGCGCGCCGGCAATGTTGTATGAAACGGTGTGCTGTTTGAATTTAGAACTCTTTCATCTATCGTACACATTACGTTCTCGTGGCTGTATAGCTACAGATGCGTTTAACTTTCGACACAAACTGTAAATTAAAATTAAAAATTGGCGGTAAAGCGGAGTTCGTTGTTATTTTGTTAATAAATTAAATTTATTATGTAATAATAATAATAATAATAATCCACATCACAACACACAGATCTACTTGATCCCACAGTAAGCTATTTTTAGCTTGTGTCGTGGAAACCAAGCAAACGTGGTATATACTACATAGAATTACTTATATATTATACTATAGATATATAAACACACCCAGACTGGAAAATGGAACCCTGTGTTCATCACACAAAGTCCACCCCCACCGGGAATCGAACCCGGAACCCCTTGATTAGCGGGTAGGCATGGTGACCTATGCGCCAATCGGGTCGTCAAATGTATTATGTCATATTATGGCATATTATGTAATTATGTAAAAGGCCCTTTTTTATTCCTTGCATTTTTTTAAGAAAAGCCATACACATACACACATACACATATGCCTCGGCCGAATCGGCAATCGCCTATTTCGCTGCCTTTGCAATAATGTACTATTTTAATTGCCACGAAAGCAAACAATCTCGTTTCGCAATCTCAAAACGGTCTCAGCTCGATGTGTAACGAGCCGCCTCAAATTGCTGTTTCCGATTCGAACCCTGCACGCGACATAATAGAGAAAAAAACAACATCAAAAAAAATCGCTCAAACACGTCTTCTGACCGAATTATGATTACGCAACCATAATGTATAGAAGTATATTATACAGGGTGTGCATGGACGAAAAATATTTTCATTCGTTAAAATTTTTACTCATAGATGTAACCGCCGCACTCAGAGTCGACTTTAATGATTACTTAGTTAAGTATAGATTTTTAAAACAAAACTGCCGCAATCAGACAAGTTTAATAAATAAATTTTAATTGGCATTTAACTAATTAAGTTACATCTCATTAAATGCCAATTAACATTAATTTACTGAACGTCTCTGATTGCGGCAGTTTTGTTTTAAAAATCTATACTTAACTAAGTAATCATTAAAGTCGACTCTGAGTGCGGCCGTAAGCCCTTATTCACTGTGACCAAAACATGTCACGTTAAAATGTCGCACCACAAAAATTGTCTTTCTCTCGTACTCAAAGAAATTTGAATAAAAAAAAAATCCGAATAAATAAATAAACACATTTACGTCGCGACTTATGGGCATACAGAATATTAAATATTTTGACACTTGGACCGTTTTGGATTGTGACACACGTTGTAAATATATTTTTTAAAGTGAAACTTGTTTGATCGTGAGGGAAAAACAGTTTTTTTGCGGCGTCTTATTTAACGTGGCGTGTTATGGTCATAGTGAATAAAGTGAAGATTGTCAGTGATTGTCACATGAACCATTGCTATACATATAGTTCATGCACTGACGAACAAACAAATGTCAAAAATATTATATCTGTATCTGACATAATTAATTATATTATTACTAACAATATTGTATAAAAAATTATGTTACTAACGAAGTTGATCGGTTTTTGGTGAAAAAAAAAAATGAAATTTATTATTATTATTGTAATTGGTTTACACTGTATCTGTTGGAATTAAATAAAAAAATAACATGCGTGCCCGTAACAAATGCTCTAGATGGCAAAAAAAATCACAAAATGATATTCTATGGATAATATGCCGTAGGATACACATTGTCTTTAATTTTATTTTAAGTGGAACTTTTTCGGGCATCTGAGGAAACCATTTTTGCGACTCATTATCTACATGCAGCGTGATATGGTCATAGTGAATCAATCAGTAACGTGTAAGAATTAAAAATCAGCCACACTGTTAGTAAATTATCATTGACATATTAATGCAAATAATTAACCGTAACGACCTTGTTAATCTAAATTTATCAGTCCCCTGAGAACTGCTTGCCAATTCACACATAACCAAAGAACCTGCAAAAAGGTATTGAATGTATACCTGGGTATTGCTCATTTTTGCGGACAAAGTGAATTTAGTTTTTTTTTTTAATGTTGAACAACGCGTTGAAGTCTATTGTTCGAACGAAATTAATATGTGAATGTCGTATACATTGATACATTGTAAAGGTTGCTAGGGTGTTTAGAGTGGGCCACTAAATGAAGGTTGTAGGTTCTCACAGGGACCACTTAGGTATTTTGTAATGTTATTTACTAGGAGTTTATCCACATCTACAGTAATAGTATGGAAGAGGTGGCAAATACATCCATGTAGGGGATAATCTCTTTAACTACTGAATCAATTCATTGACAGTAAGCTACAGTAAGTATATCTGAGAGGCATGAAATATTTCTATTTCTTAACAAAGAGCTCCCGCGGGAATATCGAAAATCCTGTAGTTAACAACGACGCGGCGGGAAAAAAAAATTAAAACAAAAAAAAATATTAGTGTTTTTGTTCTTACCTTTCTGAGTGATGAAGTCATGGTTTGGTTTGAAATCTGAAAATAAAATTACAAATTTACCACATTTGAATAAACGTAAGAGTTACGTGACGTTTGTAATAATAGTGCATTGTAGTCCAGACGATGTGCAGTAAAATAAAGAATAACTTTTTTCACTTAATATGTATCTTATATTTTATTGGATGTAATTAATGAAACGTTATAAACAATAAAAAAGGCATTTTGGTGTTGATAAACGAATGAATCTGTTTTTTAAAGACGCACATAATAACGATAAAGCATCGATATAGTATATTTCATTATAAGTGCGGAAAGCCTGTCATTGCAAAGAGTTCCGACAAATGTCTACCCGAGCCGAGGCGCAGCCGAAGGTGAGGGTTGACAGTTGGAACTAGTTGCAATGATGGTTCCGCACGTGTACTGAACAACTATTTTTAATACAGTTACGAAAAAATTAAGCAATTTAATAAAACATCAAAAACACAACAAACTCAACTAAGTTCCAACTGTGATCAAGAGATGGCGCTAGTCGTATTAGTAATGCGAAACCTACGTTTCGCAATGCAAAAAGTGTGTCAAAGTCGTGTCGCCATTTTTGACAGTTGGCAAAGAGAACGCACGAGTTCGGGAAAGGTAAACAAAAAGCTCGAGTATGTAATAGCCCACATCCCGAACGCTAAACGTCCCTGCAATACGCCACTTTTTGAGCAACTGTATTAAAAAAGTCATTTTTATCGTTACATATAACAAGAGACGTCTATGGATCCGTCGTACTTCACTACATAGTACAAAACAAAGTCACTTCCCGCTGCCTGTCTGTCCTTATGTGTGCTTAGATCTTTAAAATTACGCAATGTATTTTGATACTTTTTTTAATAGATAGAGTGATTCAAGGGGAAGGTTTATGCTGGAATTCCCGCGGGAACTCTGAAATTACCGCAGGCGAAATCACGTTGTAGTAAAAAAAGTAGTATAAAAAAAAATAAAGTGACTGACTGACACTGTACATCCTAAAGAAAAGTAAATACAATTCCAGAATTCACTTTGTGAGTTCACTTAGGTAGTAAACACACAAAGTGAGTTTTATTCGGGAATATTATAAGTACAACACAAAGAACAAAGTGAAATATAATATGTAGAAAGTAATGAGTGATTTCGGATTTATTACGACGCAAGTACCTTGTTATTTTGTAAAAATTAAAATTTTATAATTGTTATAACATAGGCAACACTTCCGATGAAATAAATTTTACGCTGTTGAACACTGTGACGTAACACGTACTCTTACTGTATCATGATATACGTAATTAAATAAGTACCTATATCAAAACAGAGTTATTTATTTAAATATATTTTATTAAAATTGAATATAATATATTATATTTATTCGTCTGTTGGCTAGCTAGAATTTGTAAATTGAGGGGCAGTTTTTAACCGACTTCCAAAAAAGGAGGAGGTTCTCAATTCGACTGTATGTTTTTTTTGTGTTTATCTATATCTTTACTAATATAAGAAAGAGAAAATACTTGATTTTTTTCAGATAATATGTTTGTTTGGTCTTTTGTTTATATATGTAGATAGGTAGTTTTCGAGTTTATCCTTACTATTATCACAGATAATATAATATCTATTATAAGTGCGGATGTGAGTTGGTTTGTATGTTTGATTGGTACGCTTTCACGCCTCAACCGATTATTATGAAATTTTGGATAAACGTTGTCAGAGGTACAGAGAAGAACATAAAGTAATTTTTATTCCGGAATTCCCGGGAAAACTCTGAAATTAACGCTGGTGAAACAGCGGGAAACATACGCGAGCAGTCTATATATCTAATTTAGGTTTAAAACTCTCGACTCAGATTTACTGTAATCTAGAACAACCTCGCCTACAAACGCTATGGATATAAAAAAAAAAAAAACAAATTAATATGTGCTGTACGCTATAAGACCACTGTCTTTAATTTCGAGTGGAATTTTTTCTTTTTCAGGACTCGCATTGAAATGTCTTAGTTCAGCAACTATTCAATGCGATGAAATGTATCGAAATAGTACATTGTTATCCTAGGGGTGCAAGTAATAAGTCTTTCTCCCGAGGATAACACCGTGCTTTTCATTACGAATGCAAGGAAAGTCAAAATAAAAATAGGAATTAGCTAAAGAAAAAAATGAGTGAATTTTATTTTACATAAATCAACCATTAGGTGTGCTACTGGCCAGTAAGTATGCCCCCTATGACATAAAAAACAACTTGAGTTTCTGCAGTATCCTGCTGTCAGCTGAAAGCGATTCTCCCTAGGGCTGAAAAGTGTTACTTTCAACCCGCTTCTCAGGCACCTTCAGACCTACTTTCCGAGTATGAGTAATGAAAAATTATTAGAAGTATCTATAATCTATGTCGACTGGCTGACTGCAAATTCCAACTCCAATCTGTTGTATTTGCGTGATGCGTGTTTGATTGCTCGTTATCAAGCGTATCAAAATTCACATATTATGTACACAATTTATATTGTACTTCGAGTATATTGACATAAGATTATGTTTTTATGATAGGTGGTTTTTTATTACTTTTACTAAACACATATACAGTTACTTGTCTATATTCTGAACATAAATTTTTATATTATCTTTCAGGAAGACATATTTCATTTCAAAATCAACAAACGGTAGGTAATTTGTGAAAAGAAAAGGAATTTGAAATCAAATGTTCCTAATACAACTCAATAGTATAATTTATTTCAGAATTTACTTGAGTGAAGTATTTGTGGGCCTGAAAATGATTATACGGGCAAGTGAAATTATGGTGAATATTTGAAGTTTCAGAGTTAATTTCGGAGTTTCCAAGTTTCTGTGGGAATTTCGGGATAAAAGTAGCCTTTGTCCTTTTCTGTACCACCGACAACGTGTATGCAAAATTCTGCGGTGATCAGTTGAGCCGTTTAGCCGTTGAAAGCGTAACAAACAAACAAACTCACTTTCGCATTTATAATATTAAGTAAGGATTGTCTGACAATGCTATACGTATGACTGTAACGTTAGGTACGAGCATTATGTCAATGCATTCAAGTATTTTTTAAAAACGCTCTATTTAGACAATTCCGTGGGAAGGCGTCGTTTGAGAAGTTTTCATAAAATGATTTTGTTTAAAATAAAAGTGAATTAGGTATTTACAGAGGGAAAATTGTTATAATTTTTTTTTTCGTGCAATAACTTCGTTAATATCTTGAAGTGTTGATATAAATTATT
The DNA here is from genome assembly GCA_907165275.2 of Zygaena filipendulae. Classification (NCBI taxonomy): domain Eukaryota; kingdom Metazoa; phylum Arthropoda; class Insecta; order Lepidoptera; family Zygaenidae; genus Zygaena; species Zygaena filipendulae. The sequence continues at coordinate 833,482 of OU015676.1, forward strand.
AAGTTTATACTCTGTCATTTTATCTATGGTTAAGCTGTTTTTAATTCTATTGCTGTTTTGTTGGAGACATAAAAAAACTAGACTAAATTAAGTAATAAATATCTGTCATTTTTAAGGCAGAAGCAGAAATTCGATGGTGACTTTATGAAGGATGTTATTAAACGCGCGTCAGCAACTAACTGAAACTATAGATGTCAAGTAATCTTTTTGTACTTTACTAGCCATAGTTGGTCATTTCTTTAGGTACCTATTTCATTGTATCCCTTATTGTAATCGTATTACTTCATTGCGACTGTTTATAAAGTCGTCTCTCTCTAGGCGAGCGAGCTAAACTCTACAAAGGATTCTTTTCACTCAGCACATTGTGGAGTTCCCGAGGGGATTTTAAAATTTACGCGTTCGAGTCCTTTATTAAACTTCAGTTTAATTTGAATGCAAATAATATTTAAAACACTGCAAAAGATATGTATTTCTTGTAGATGGTTAGTTAGAATAATATTTGGTTTAAATTGAGGCTTGCTTATATAATATCTTTTTAGTCATAAATTTTCTTTGATTTGTTTTTTGCAATAAATAGGTATCGCACACATTTTTCCTTCACACAAATCTGCAGCCTATACAGAGAAAAATTGGAGTTTCTCCAGATATTTAGCAGAACACAAACGTCGCAATAAATCCAAAGACGTTCGATAATTACAAACAAGGAAAAAAAATGCACTTTTTTATCGCTTCTTCACCCACTTGTATTTTTGTTAACTTACTTTTCTAGTCTCAACCTCTCTTTTAAGTTTGAGTTACTCTGCGGTAACTGACGCGGTGTAGACTGACTATCTCTTTGGACCGTCTAGCTTATATACTTGAACTTGATTGTATGGTGTCAAAGGATGCGACCGAAGTGGGGGAACAGTTTCCGGGTTAAATTATTTTAACTAACAATGTTAAAATTTTATTGTTACTGCCGTAACCCAGTAGCGGTGTAGTTTACTTCAGCTGAGATTATTTTTTTAAGTTGAACCGCGGTCAATTTGGTATAGATTGTTAACCTTTAGTAAATTTTTTTTAAGCAATAGGTTTAAGTATAGCATTTCTTCACGTTTGCAACATAAACTTACTACGGAAAAATTAATTTCAGGAGCGGATCTTAACTCTGAAAATATTAATTTTAATATTACTTAAATATTATTTTTGATACTATAACCTTTTTGTGAGTAAAGAGATTAATACAGTAAAATAATTATGAAAAATATTTATCTGTACTTTCTGAAAAAAAAATCAGTTTTTTTTTTTAAAAGTCAGTCCTAAAAGCTCATTAAAGTAATGCTAAAAATTACCCATATTTGTAATAAATTTAGTAAATAGGAGTATGGTATTAAAGTAAAATTAAAATATCAAGGAATGAATAACTGAAGTTCAATTGAGTCAAGCTTAAACTGGATTCAAGCTATAGAAGTAGCAAGCCTAATTAAGCTTAACACAGCAAGGAAAACTTTTAAGTTTGTATCTAGAGGCCAATTATATCCTACTAAAATTATTATAAATGTGAAAGTGTGGATGTTCGGATGTTTGTTACTCAATCACGCAAAAACGGCTGAACGGATTTGGATGAAATTTGGCATGCATGTTGTCAGGAGAACAGAGATGGACGTAGGGTACTTTTTATCCTGGAATTTCTGCGGTAACTCTGAAATTACTGCGGGTGAAACCGCGGGTCACAGCTAGTAATACATAACCAGTGGATTCCCATAGTTTTACTCGCGTTAATTTCGGAGTTCCCGCGGGTATTTTGGGATTAAAAGTATCCTATGTGTAGAGGTACCCTCAGGAACGCTGTAGCCTCCTATATTTATCTATTTAGCCAAGTTAACAAGCTATATTACGAAAATGAGCGTTGACACTAAAAAAATACTAAGGAACGTATCTTCATGATATGATACGTGATCACAAAAATTTGGACTTTTGATTGGATGATGACCACGTGACATGAGGTTCCGTTCTTACATTGCCTCAAGGTTTCCCCATCGTTTAACGTGTTAAAAGTGATATTGATTATTACAATGTGATATTTCGAAATTATTGGATGCTGGCTGTTAGAAATAAACAGCGATGATAGCTCAGTGGTTGGTGCGTTCGGATCGAACGCCACAAGGCGAAGGTTCAAACCCTAAAAATAAGCTTGAGCTTTTGGTGAAGAAAAACATCGTGAGGAAACCATAGCATGGTGGTAGGGCGCTCTCTAGTGCCCGGCTGGCTAGCCACCACCTTCAAGTTGCAAATCTGTCACCAAGAACCTAACGGTGTGTTCCGGCAGCCCCATTTGAAAGCCAGTCCCCATCCCTATTCCAGGCCAGTATCGCACCGCATGCCCTCTGGTGTTGCAGATGTCCATGGGCGGCGGTAATCACTTACCATCAGGTGTACCACTTGCCCGTTTGTCCCCTATGACATAAAAAAAAATAATGTAATTATTACTTTTTGTATAGATTGGACTTTTGACACATAACTCCGTAACTATCCAACACGATATGACAGCGTCGTGATACGACCGTTTAAAATAATCGATTACCCATTCAATTGGTTTTATTTTATTCTACTTTACACAACACGATTATGTTATGTAAGGGACGGTTCACGCATCTAGTATGGGCAATACTAAAAAAATTGCTACAGTGTCGGCTTGGTTTTATTTAGCCGCGTGGAGTGTGACAAGCCAAGTTCCGGTCATGGCACAAAAGTGTACGACGACAATATTCTTCTTACACATAATCGCTACTAATATTATAAATGCGAAAGTAACTCTGTCTGTCTGTCTGTTACGCTTTCACGCTTTAATGGCTTAACCAATCATCATGAAATTTTGTACACACGTTGTCAGAGGTAAAGAGAAGGACATAGGGTACTTTTGATCCCGGAATTCCCACGGGCACTGCGAAAGTACCGCCAGTGAAATCACATTAAATTTTGTATGTACATGGTCAGGGATACAGAAAAGGTCATAGGGTACTTTGTATCCCGGAATTCCTGCGGGATCTCCGAAATTTCCGCGGGTGACGCTGCGGGGAACAGCTAGTGCAAAATAAAAAAGAAAGTTCTTTGTGGCGTCCTGCGACCTTCTCCAAGTCATCAGTCCACTTTGTAGCGGGCCTACCCACGCCGCGTCTTCCATCCGTGGTCATCACTGGAGAACTTTCTTGCTCCATCACTTATCAGTTCTTCGAGGCTGTGGCTCGTCCACTGCCACTACAGGTTTGCTATTCTTCGAGCTATGCCGCTAACCTTGGTTCTCTGCGGATTTCCTCATTGTTCATCCTCAGGATTCATCATCAGACGGTTAATCTGGTACTGGTCTACCACGACTTTCCACTACGTAGTGTAAAACAAAGTCGCTTCCCGCTGTCTGTCTGTCTGTCCCTATGTATGCTTAGATCTTTAAAACTATACGCAACGGATTTTCATGCGGGTCACCAATATATAGAGTGATTCATTAGGAAGGTTTATATTTATATTTTATTATATTGCCGCGGGAACTCCGAAATAACCGCGGGTGAAACCGCAGGCGATAGCTAAGTTCTACAATTAAGATGTCAGTAGGACACATTGTAAATTGTCACAAAATTGTACAAAATTTATTCAATTTAAAAGTATGAATGTACTTGTACAATATATGTAGGTACCTACGAGTACTATCTATATACCTACATATTTTTCGAAATTCACCATTAAAGATTGTTAGAAACCCAACGATATACATATTATATAGTTACATCACAATTAGTACAGCCGTATGTTGTTCTTAATAATCTTTAAATACACTTTATGCATCGTTTAACCGCAATATTACCATAGTGGTTTAAAAATGTTAAACTCAAATTAAGATGTCATATAAATTCATACAATATTGTTCCTAATAACGGAGAAAACAGATGTTTTAAACTTTTTTCATTTTATATTATTGGCGCAGTAGGTCACCACGTCTCCCCGCTAATCAAGAGGTTCCGGGTTCGATTCTAGGTGGGGGTGAACTTTTTGTGATGAACATAGGTTTCCATTTTCTGGGCGTGTTTATATATCTGTACTATAATACATAATATATACATACATATATGTAATAATATGTTGTGTTGTATGCCGCGTTTGCTCGGTTTCCACGACATTAACGCGGGTGAAACCGCGGAGCACAGCTAGTAGGTAATATTTTTATAGCGGTTGGTGTTAGTTTGAGTCCCGTGAGGAATTCAAACCTAGACTTTAAACATATCCTAACTAGATATCCGAAAGTTTTGTAAACAACTAATACAACGTGTTAATGAAATAACTGAAAACTAGAAAGTAGTTTGCTCAGAATCAACTAGCGAATCGATCGCACTATGTTTTAATATAGGTTATATATTTTTATTTTTACCAGCCCATGTCTAAATTATTTATAATACAATATTTGGCGCGTACGCCGCCTGCAGCAAAAAAATTCGAACCGGTAGGCGCGGGCGTAGCGCTTGGAATTTCGTAGATAGATCACCTCCAAACTAATGTTGAATAACTTTTAAAGTATACATTTTTTCGATATAAAATAATATTAATCATATTATTGTTTATTTTTTAAATGGGGTGTATCAGGTTTTAAGTTAATTCATCAACACGTTGTATAATAAATGCTTGAAGCATGCTATGAATACTTATATTATATAAATGATTTAGGTATATAAAATCTAATCGTTATTCGATATGTAATAAAATTAAACTTCTATACCAAAGTTTGCACATTCGAAATATTTTCAAGAAAATTATGTAAATATCACTACATAGTAGAATATAAAGTGTGATCTATAGTAGATATAGATAGGCGCATTATCCAAAAAAAAGGACACAAAGAATAAGAAGAAGAAGAAGAAGAAGAGGAAGAAGAAAATACATTTATTTCAGCACAACACACAAGAAAAAGAAACTAACATCAACAGTGCCTAATCTAAAGAGACAGAAAATATCTAAAAAGGAAGATTTCAAAGAATGAAGTTTTCAGATTTGATGTCTTACTTAAAATATGGGGATGTCTGATTTCATCGCAATCAGTTTTAATGAGGCGTTATGACAATTTAAAACATAAAAGCTTCCATGGCTATGACAGAGCCATCGGCTCTTTCAAACAATTTTCAAGCAAACCCGCGGGCAAAAGCTGGTGTTAGCCGTAAGCTTAAAGTCGAATATACCTTTATACTTGAAGTTATTAATAACCCCATTATGTCATCGATTAATCATGATATAATATGATTAAAGGATAATTTGTTAGCATTAGATTATTATTTGTATAATAATGCCGAGGACAGAAAATGCTCTTTAAACTGATGATGATCATACTTTCTACTAATATTATAAAATAGAATAGAATAGAAAAAAGTTTATTTGATACCATAAAGATAAAATAAGTACAAGCGTGAGTCTTTAACTAGAATATTTGGTACCAAAATGGCTACCACTCAGCATTATGCCGTGGCACTAAGTTCCACTTATAAAGACTTATAAACGCGAAAGTTTGTAAGAATGTATGGATGGATGGATGGATGGATGGATGGATGTTTGTTACTCTTTCACGCAAAAACTACTGGATGGATTCAAATGAAACTTTACAATAATATAGCTTATACATCAGATTAACACACAGGGTACTTTTTATCTCGGAATTTCCGCGGGAACTCTGAAATTAACGCGGGTGAAACCCCACGCGTCCGAAGTCGCGGGCAACAGCTAGAATTTTATACAATTTGCCTAATTTGCCTGACTGACTACGCCGTTTTTGAACTTACTTATTGGCATTGAAAAGTAGTTTATGAACAAATAGATTAACAGTTGATCTCTCCACGGTTTCACTCTTGTTAATTTCGGAGTTTACGTGGGAATTCCGCGATAACTACATATTATATCACTCAGGAATACTGTAGCCTTCTATAAGTGAGAGAATTTTTAAAATCGGCTGAGTAGTTTTTTATTTTATCCTTTACAAACAAACTAACGTACCAAATATCATATCTTACCCTTTATAATATTAGTGTACATATAGATAGAGCTTTCCTAATCGAAAACTAATTGTAATCATCTATATGACAAATGAGAATCGTTAACGAAACACATTGTTCAAAAGTCGTTCGATTTGCGATCCGAGATGAAATACTGACGGTTCAAGAGCACAGAGGTCGCCGGTTCGGTTCCCAGGCGAGGCGGATCGCGCATTCTCGAGCGCAAGGACGTTTATGTGAACTTTTAACGTGCGAGTTTAGGAGGTGTGGTCGTTCGGGGGAGCACGCTGTGCGCTCGAAAGGTGTAATAACACTTGTAAACATTATAGCTTTAGGATGAAAGATGATAAAATACTTGCACAGAGAGGAATGTTTAGACTTTAGATGGTCTGATCATCTTCATTGTGTCCTTACTAATATTATAAATGCATGTATGCGTGTGTAGGTTCTTTGGCGTACCGAGAGGGGCAGGGCGGTGCAGATGCCCCCCTGGATCTTGTTAGCGTCCCTACTATCTACTTTTGTCGATAAAAGTTAAGAAAAAGAACATTTTGCCATTTGCAATACAATGCAGGTATAAATTACTTTCAAAATAGCTATTGTACATATGGTATTCTCCAAGGTATGAATATCAAAATTGTAATTAGTCCGTCAGTTAGAAAATAAAAAAATAATAGACACGTATTTTTTGCTTTTTCAATTTAATGAAAATGAACATAGATAAAGCGCATTAAAGTTTAGGGTGGGGGGCTCGTGACGTCAATATTCATTATAAGCGCCATACAAACCGCACCGAATTGTGACGTCACGCGAAATTTCAACTCAATGTATCTCTGTTATTTTTTGAGTACGTAAAAAAAGAAAAAAATACGTGTCCAATATTTTTTACTAATCTACACGACGGACTAAAAAAAAATTTTTCTTTTAAAAATATACCTCTTTTATTTATGTTTATTTGACTAGGTGCTTATAAAAATATGATCAGTCCCGCCTGACCCTGAACCTGGGTACGCCCATGCGTATGTTATGTATGTATCTATGACTGTATGCATGACTGACAATGTACTTGTAAAACGGGGGAAGGTATGTGTTCTTAATATACGCACTATAGAATTTACGTAATACATATTTTTTCATGTTTATAATATGTATTTTGTTAATTTAAAAGAAAGCTTCAAACTTCACCCTGAATTATTGTCGCTAGTTCTGTTAGCTATAGCCTTCCTTTTTCTTTTTTTTTATTTAAGTTCCGAATTAACTGTAATTAATTGTGTTTCTATTTTCAAACAAGAACATTTTTCTTTACATTGTGTGCTATTTCTGTAACCTGCCAGCAACAATCAATTTTACTCCTAATTCGCCGAATGGAGTACACTTAAAAAATTCAAGACGCGGAGATTGGACTTCTACATGCTTATAATACGATGCTTAAATGCCTCTTTCGCCTCGTCCATAATCGTAACCGCTTCTTAGACAAGACCGCCGATTTCTATTGTTTTTATTATGCCTTTTAAGGACGTGTTTTACCTATTTTCGGGTAACCAACTGTAAGATCGGTGAAACGGGGGTTTAGTAAGCTAAAAGTTTTAAAGCTAACATGTACGTATACCTATTGCATCACAGATGTTTACAGTAAAATGCTCACGTTCACTCGCACCCATGATTTAGTTGTGCACCTCCACAGAGTAGTGTATAATAAACAGAGGGAGCAATGATTAATGCGATAATTTCGTCATAGTAGGCATTTTATGTGTCAGAAAAAAACCCATACGGCTCTTATTTAAAAATGTAGAAAAAGAAGAAAACTTGGAAATATATTTTACTAGCTGTCCCCCGCGGTTTTGCTTGCTTTAATTTCGAGTTCCTGCGGGAATTCCGGAATAACAAGTACCTACCCCTTGTGTTTTTCTGTACCCCTGGCAACAGGTGTGCAAAATATCACGATGATCGGTTGAGTAACAAACAAACAAAAAAACCTTAAATTTCAAACTGCGCTTCAAATAAAACATTAAAAAAATATAATTTCGTGTTTTCTCTTTGAAGTCAACCTGAAATACAGACACACACAAGCACAAACACACAAAGTTTGATTTAATGTGGAGAACAAATAGTATTTCTTCGTGTTGCGTCGTACGTATTCACATCAACTATCTTAGCTCATGCGTTATCTACTTATTTTCCATTATTCTGTGTTCACCTGTAAATTACCCACACTTACCCGCGCAAAATTACCCATAACCACCTACCTGATCGAAGGCACATCGAAGGCTGTACTCGTATTTGGGTATAAAGCCATAGGTTACTGACTTATTGACTCTTTTAGACCTATTTATGTTTACTTACGCTATAAAAAATAATTACCTAACACACTACGAGTATAATAGTTGTTGTTGTGGTTTCACACGCCTATATTTAGGGATTCCCTCAGGAAAATAAAAACGATAATATACTCATGAGTTTGAATAAGTCCCAAGGGACGTTTTAACCTAAAACCCTGTAGCCTGTAGGTGTATACTTACCCGGGGAGCCCCTATCTATACATATAAATAAAATTGAAGTGTCTGTTTGCAATTTCAAATTAACAGCTTTTCACTAAAAGCATATGAAATTATATAGGTATGGTACAAACATCAAAAAAAGCTGTTTCTCTGTCTGTCTGTTTGTTTCGGCTAATTTCTGAAACGGCTGGACTGATTTTAACGGGACTTGACGCAGACGGGACTGGCTGATATTAAAAGAAGAAACTTAGGCTACTTTTATTTTAAAAAATAGTTCCTGCGGGAATTTCGAAACTCACGTGGATGAAACCGCGACGCACAGGTAGTATTATACATATAATACTTACCTTAGATAGGATTCAATAATTTGGGTGGTTGAGACAAAATAACATCAAAATATTTTATATCGAGCATTTTTTTACTATACCTACTGAAATGTATTTTTTTTATTCAATAATTTTTTTAAAAGATATAAGAAAATATTAAACACTTTAATAGTATAGAGAAAAAAACCCTAATTAAAAACATAAAATAAAATTTCTAACAGCACACAATACATGATATAAAATTCGGTTGCATAAAAAAAACGAGCGTTTTAAAACCACTTCCTTACGAGTTAGTGCCATCTTTATTCTTTATCTTTGGTTTAACTGGCGAATTTATAAACATTAACCCGTACGGTCATGATTTTTATGGTCGCCGCTGAAATATGAGCATAACCGAGCTACAATTAAAGTAACTAAACAAACGATGTTAGACATCTGAGTAGTTAAAACTACAGGTCACTCAAAAAAGGGGTACCAAGTCTCAGGAACTCAAAATTGATTATCACTGTTAGCGGTTCTACGCGGCTTCATAACCTTGAATTTCGGGATTGTTTCAAAAAGTCTTTGTACTGGGATAATTGTATTCTATGTTTTAATCCAGAAACATAATATCTTAATATCATCGTCTCTAATTATGCTCATTAAACGTTTGAATAATATTATTAACATCTAAATATGTCGACATAATTTCACATTATTATTATTATTATAATAATTCTTAAAATAATGTTTTTAGATATTTATTATATCCATAAACACGTATATTACAATTTGTAGACAAGGACTTAACTTGTCTAGTGACAAATCTTAGGGAATAAACATGATTTAGAGATACATAGGTAAACAAGTTATAAGCGATCGTGAATAACGCGTTGAAGTCTTTTGTAAGGCTCGTTTGAATGCGAATATCTTACGTCGTAGTCAATACAATTTAATTGATTATGGATAATTCATTTTTAAAATAAAGTTTAAAAGTTCAGTGCATGGATGATAAAAATACACTAACATGCTATTATTCAGTAGTGATATAATTCCCTTCGCTGAAACTACGTGTTGCAAAGTAACAAAGCATCATGGGGATTGGGGGCTATTATGTAACTTTTGTTTCTATCATTTCTCGGTTATAATCAAAAATATTGTGGTAACAATATGTACGTTTTGACACCTACAATATCTAGCGATCAACCAAAATATACATACTTCAAAAGTTGAAGCTGCCTTAACATGATTAAATAATCACATAATCGCAATTTTTCTGATTGAAACTGAAATATGATACAAAAGTTACATAATTGCTGTTTAGAATCACTTCGTATAACATATTAATTGTGATAAAATCTATAGAAACATTTTTATACTTCCACAGTCACGACTTCTTGTAAGTCGTAGCGTTAATGTGGCAACATTGACTTAGCAATCAAGGAAAGTCGTTCGTGATGGTAACACTGGGCAACATTGGTAAAAACTCATTTAAAACCCATTTACGAGTGATGGCAAACCACAAATTTAATTTGAAAAAATATTGCAACTTTTAAGTAAATGTTTTGATTAAAGAATCTCAATATTCTTTATTACACACTAGCTGTACCCCGCGGTTTCATTCGCGTTAATTTCGGAGATACCACGGGAATTCCAGGATAAAAAGTACCCTGTGTCCTTCTCTGTACCCTTGACAACATATATGCAAAACTTCATGATGATCGGTTGAGCCGTCTAGGCGTGAAAGCGTAACGACAGACAGACAGACAGACAGAGTTACTTTCGCATATATTAGTAGGGATTAAAAAGATTGAACATCGTAGGTATGTCTACAGAAAACAAGTTATTTGAAACATAGGCGAACTTATCTCATGAAAGAGTTATCTTCCAGCAAAGCCAGTGGGAAAACAATCCGGACCAGAAATTAATACTCCGTTATGAAAACTTACGTAACAAATTACAGAATTCAGATCTTTTGATCATTCAAAAACATATTATGGCAAATCCTTAACCTCTAAACTCTATAGGGAACGTGCACAACGACGGTGCTGCCAACTGGCGTCGCCAATCCGAATCTATTGATAGTTGCCATTCACATTTATGACAAGTAAACAGGATTAATTTTACTAGTGAAAATTATTATTCTAGCTAATCACAATTCATTGTTGTATTTCTGGATGTATCAAGTATCAATACATCGACAAAAAATAACAAAAAATAAAACGGCACAACCGATCATCGTGAAATTTTTTCAGGGGGTTTATTTTCCATTAGCTGTTTGAAGTTCCGGACAGTCCGGAGTTCAGGAATTCCGAAAAGCTAGTAGTAAATAAACCTCCTGAACACTTGTATGCAAAATTTCACGATGATCGGTTGTGCCGTTCAGGCGTAAAAGCGTAACAAACAAGTAAACAAACAAAAACTCACTTTCGCATTTATAATATGAGTAAGGATTTTATTTTCTTATCGTAAACATTGGATATTTTAGTTTGTGCGACAATTTTACCAATTTTCACAGCCTCATGTTCTTCTTTAGATCATCCTCCTCATCCTCATCTCTTCAACCTCCAATAGGTACATGGCCGGCCTCAAAAGCTTAAAAACCTTTTGACATATTTTGGCCACGCTGACGATCATTAATTATTATATTATTGATGATGACTAGCTGTGCCTCGCGGTTTCACCCGTGATAATTTCGGAGTTCCCGCATGAATCCCGGGATAAAAAGTACCCTATGTGCTTCTCTGTACCCCTGACAACGTGCACGTCAAATTTCATCCAAACCCGTTCAGCCGTTTTTGCGTGATTGAGTAAACGTATACGAGGATAAGAGCTCGAAAGCGCATTTTCATCCGACTTGCTTCAAATTTATCGTCACTGCTCAGCTCCTATGTGTCTTAGCGTTATATATTTATTATTATAAATGATATTATAATTATTATATAGCCTATAACCTGTCCAGGAGTATGGACTACAATCGTACCAAGTTTGCTTAAAATCCCTTCACTAGTATTTGACCCATGCGTGCACATACAGACAGACAGACAGACAGACAGACAGACAAAAAATTTACTGAGTGCTTTTTTGGCATCAGTATCGATCACCATTCATCCTCCAATATTAATTTTGAATATATTATATTCAATGTACAGAATTGACCTCTACAGTTTTATTATAAGTATATACCTAGATATAGATAGACCGGAAGCCATATTTTATAACTTTTATCATACCTATTCAAAAATATAATATACCTAATTGAGGAGATAGTTTTATTTACATAATTATGAAAACAAAACCATCTCTTCAATTATTATCTTCCTTCCGAAAGCACGATGACAACTTTAATAAGTTTCCTCTACTGTCCGCATAGTGTCTCTTTTGTCGATTTAGTGCTGCCACCTATAGTTCGTGCACGTTCCCTATACCCTTGCCCAGAGAAACCATAGAGCGAATGAACATTTCGGGCCAAGGAAATTAAAAAAATTCCACCAATAAAAAAACATTTGCTCATTTTATAATAATATAATAATTGATCGTCGATAAAAAGAAAGAAACCAGAAGTGGGTGTACAGTAGGAGTTATTTTTAATAATATAATTAGTTTTAATAGCCTTTAACAATAAGTTACAAGATTGTGGTGATTTATAAGTGACGTACGAACATATAGACGGACAATTAAGCGTTAATTCAATTGTTATTGGGCGCTTCTTTGTGTTCGATCGAGGGCCGTTCGTGGGATTGGGATGGTATTATGCAATAAATAAATATTGACAAAGATTATGGTCTCGATAAGTAAAGTGTAGAATAGATAAACCCAAAGATATTAATACAGAAGATAGACAATACGCTCAGCTGCTAAGCTTGCCCCTTGAACCACGCAGCGGTCAAATGATCTCATGCTAACATGCTGTTGACTAGCAGAGACTATTGTCTATACATACCACTTGACGGAAAGCGATGTGATTGGCTATTTGAAGTGTACTTTGTGGTGACTGGTATTTGATGGCGTCGCAACGATGTGTTTGGTTTTATTTTGATCATACCCCCGCAAAAATTGGTTGACGTGGATTGCGTAGTAAAAGTTTGTATTGTTCGTCTATTCTCTTATAATGTCTTTGGATAAATCGCATCATTGGTTAATGGTTAATGAACATGACTACTACGCCAGCCCCCTTAGCCATGTTGACAATCTACAATGGTTAACGAGTAGAAAATTGAAGAACGGATCGTCATGTCGGTTCGGTTCGGGATCGGTTCTGATCCTTAGTATTCTATGCATTAGCGATAGCAGATTGTCAACTTGGCTAATAATCTTTTACAATGAAACTAGCTGATTCCCTTCAACGTAACACCATTTCGTCTGTCATAGTTCAATGTGGCTTATTAATTTGATGGCCACCTACACATATTATGTGTACCTACTGTCATACAAACAAACTTATCGACATTATATCAATTGCATTACTATAATTGCAGATTCACTCGCGCGATGTGCCGAAATTGATGAGTTTCGGAAGTGAAACACGCCGAAAAAGGTGAGGATAATCGTGACTAACCTTATTAAAAAACACGGTTGCGTCAATTAGTGTGTACATGCGCAAGATATGATAAGTACCTACTTATAAAACAAATGGTTTGGTTTGGTTAAATTTTCACACCTTCGAAAACAAAATATTTTTTATTGACCACTAGATGGCGATATGCAGCGATATGTAATAAATATATTTTTTTATTGGTCACTAGATGGCACCGTCCTGTAAAAGAACAAGATATGATTTGGTTGCTTCATTTCGAAAGGAGTATTAATTTAGGTATTTTGACTCTTTTTGTCACTAGATCGCGCTCTGTAATAGAATTTAGTTATTTTTTTTGTATTAATAACTAGTCGCATTCGCATTAATTTCGGAGTTCCTGTAGGAATTCCAGGATAAAAAGTACCCTATGGCGTTGATGAAAACTTTATAGTTTCCTATAAATGAAATATTTTTTTATCCAGAACAAACAAACATACAACATTATCATAATACTTGTGTAGATAATATGTTATCGAGATAAAAACTAATGCAACAACTTCATAGACGTATTTTTAATTCAAATATACGGACTGAGTGTTGAAGCAATCGGTAATCAAATAAAATGCCGATAAGAATTCATTTCTCCCTTCACTGAAGATTCCCTTTATATTTAAAGATCTATTGGGTATTTACCTGTTTATCCTACTATCCTACTAATATTATTAATGTGAAAGTGTGGATGTTTAGATGTTTGGATGTTTGTTACTCAATCACGCAAAAACGGCTGAACGGATTTGGATGAAATTGGGCATGCACGTTGTCAGGGGTACAGAGAAGGACATAGGGTACTTTTTATTCCGGAATTTCCGCGGGAACTCCGCAATTACCGTGGGTGAAACCGCAGGGCTCAGCTAGTATACTTATAAATTTATCCTCATAACTCATTACTCATTTTATTGTAAGGTCAAGTACCTATTATATAATAATGTGCCGTATTATAATAAATTGCATGCAATTTTGCTACCAACTTACGTGGCTATCAGAATAATAAAATACTGAATACTTCTAGTACATTATTATTACTTGAGGTGAGTCTGTCTGTACATTGAAGTAGTTTGTGAAGTTATACACACTCTTACTACGTATTATAAATGCGAATGTAAGTTTATTTGTCGGTTTGTACGCTTTCTCGCTTTAAATAGTAAACCGATTATCGTGAAATTTTGCATGCACGTTGTCAGGGGTACAGAAAATATGTAGTGTAGGTACTATAAGTAATCCGAAAGCATAATAATAGTGTGATTTAGCCAAATAGGGCTATACTATATAACTTATTTGGATGCAGATAAGCACTAACATGTTAACCCACAATATTAAGTTATTGATTCAAAACGCTTTATTGAGAGTTATAGAACGTTTTTTTAATTATGTGTTTACCTTATTACATTGTTTAAATACCAAAAAAATGTTAAACATAAAAAAAATGCTGAAACAAAATGACGATATGATTTTGAAACACGATTTACTCAAAATTTCTCCAGTGTGGGTTAACACACTATTGCTTATCTATGTCCATTTGGCAGGTATTTATATACCAATTTCCAAGTGACCAAGTGTCTTTATTACTTTTGTGTCAACCTGATAAATGCAAATTTGAGTTTGTTTGTTACGCTTTCCTACCTTAACTACTCAATTGATCATTATGAAATTTTGCATACACGTTGTCAGGGTTGTGAAGGATATAGGATACATTTTATCCAGAAGTTCCCGCGGGAACTCCGGAATTATCCGGGCACAGAAAGTTAATTATTGTATACGAGTATTTCTGTTCCCATTATCGATTATGTGAGTACGAAAGATCAAAAACAAATCTGTGTTGACTCATAGTGAAGGGTAATGTATCCATATTTCAGAAAACAACAATCCCAACGAATCTCATATTTTGTGTGAATTTATGTTTTATGTAAGTCTGTTACAGCCCACGATGGAGGCTGTATTCACACGAACAATACTTAGCGACGCGGTGGGTGTAATGGATAGGTATTGTCTTCGGAACCGATAAAGGTATAACTCCAACTGTAGCGATGCTGCTTTTATGAAAACTTATAGTATTATGAAATATTGTGACAATTCTACTAATATTATAAACGCGAAAGTTTGTAAGAATAGAAAAGAAGGATGGATGGATGGATGGATGTTTGTTACTCTTTCACGCAAAAACTACTGGATGGATTTAAATGAAACTTTACAATAATATAGCTTATACATCAGATTAACCAATTAAACCAAAGATTAACCAAATTAAAATCTTATTTTATAAATAACTTATAATAATATAGATGTTGGTTTGAGATTGTACGCGAAAGTTTCGGTTTTGTTTTTGTTATGTATATTTATAGATATGTATTGTTATGTATAGATGTTTAGATCGTATGATCGTAGATGTATGTAATAGATGTACAGATTGTTAACGCATACCCACCGATAACGTAGTATAGGTATGAATAATTAATAGAAATAGCACTATTTGTACAAACCTCTGTGGTTTCTTGTGCTATTTTATGTCAACCATAAATTATATTTTATTGTAAATTTGGTAAATAAATTAAAAAAACAAAAAAAAAAAACACACAAGATACTTTTTATCCCGGAATTCCCGCGGGCACACTGAAATTAACGCGAGTGAAACCGCGGGGCACAACTAGTTTATTTATATTATTAATCTAATCACTAATATAGACAGCAATGTACTATATTAAAATTTAACAGAAAATGGATAATAATGACAGAAATCAATCTTCATAGAAAATGTGACAAGACTTAGCACCCGGTGCGCGGATCCCAAAGCTCTCTCTCTCAAAAAAATTGGGGCATGGTAAAAATGGTATAAAATAGGCACTAACCTGAAAAGTGAAAACATATTATGTATACTAAAAAAAAAACTAATCAAAACCTGGATATAATATGGTAACAACAACAACGCATCTTAACACAGGAATGTGTGTTAAAATAATGTGTAAAATATTCTCGTTTCACGTCTCCCAAAAAAATAGCTCTATAAAAATAATAGCATCGCTCCGATGTGTGTGATAAACCTAACAGAGATCTTCTTTGTGCCGAAAATTCCAATGTTCCAGTGTGTTAAGACTTAGTCAATCCGTGTCGCCAAGCATTTATTGAGTCGCAGGTTAACAACGCAATTAAATTGAACACCGTTTTTAGTCAAAACGATCAAGTAATGTTGTGTAATTGATGTTACTATTTACGACAGGTTAGTTTAATGCTCAGAATAGTACTGATAGCATTGCGAATGCTGGCTGCCCTTTGCCGCATGACAACATTGAAAGACAGACTTATTTATTTATTTATAATAGCGAATAGGTGGCACTGTCCCAAGCGGAGCGCGCACGTGCTGCTACCACCTCTGAGTGCTGACTGCCTGGTAGTCGCGCAACACAGCGCGGCTGCTCCGCGGCGTACATGAGCGAGGAGGTGGTACTGTCCCAGGCGGAGCGCGCACGTGCTGCTACCACTTCTGAGTGCTGGACGCCTGGTAGTCGCGCAACACAGCGCGGCTGCCCCGCGGCGTACATGAGCCAGGAGGTGGTACTGTCCCAAGCGGAGCGCGCACGTGCTGCTACCACCTCTGAGTGCTGGCCGCCTGTTAGTCGCGTGACACAGTGCGACTGCTCCGCAGCATAAATGAGCGAGGAGGTGGCACTGTCCCAGGCTGACCAGTGACGCATTTGCTGCTACCACCTCTGAGTGTTGTAGCCATTTTATGAAGCAAGCAATCATGACGTGTTTGTAGCAAAATTAAAGTTTTAGTAAGTTTACTTAGATTCTAATTTCGCTTTTAAGTTTTGTTTAAGATTCGCTGCATCGTCGGTGAAACAGGTATTAAAAGTTCAAGTTAAGTATATTGTAAGTTAAATATGCAACAACATAGAATTACACATTTTGCATTCGAACATAAACATATTTGAAACGTCACGCCATATTTGGTGTGAGTAATATAAATCTAGGTATCTGAATTCCACCATCTCTTAAAACCTAACCTCAGATCAAAATTCATCCATTGTAATTGCAGATTTACGTAGAGAGAGTTAAGGTCTAAATTTCAATGAAAAACTGTTAAAGAGATGGAGAGCCCTTGTGTGGGCCATAGAGCATAGGATGATGATGCCTTTACGATCTCGGCAACAAATTGGCGTCTACTTTGGGATAGTAAGGTCGTCGAATATGCTATGTAATCCCATTTAAGTAATAGCACTGTTGGTCAATAGTGGTTAGGAAAGTGATTGCGGGTTCGATTCCCACGTCCGGGTAAACATTCATATACGAATGTAATGAATATAATACAGTAGGTATGTATTGTATCATAAATATTTATTTATAATTACAAAAAAGTAGATGTTTTATTTGATCAATATCTCATATATGAGTTGTCCCCATAGCGAAGCAATCCATATAGATACCATACTAAACCTTACTAATATTATAAATGCGAAAGTTTGTATGTATGGATGGATGTTTGTTACTCTTTGACGCAAAAACTACTGGATGGATTTAAATGAAACTTTACAATAATATAGCTTATACATCAGATTAACACATCCAACATTCCCGCGGGAACTCTGAAATTAACGCGGTTGAAACTAGTAGGTACTATAAATACGAAAGTCACTCTGTTGTCTATCTGTTACCTTTCACATAATAACTGGGTATACTCAACCGATTTTATTATCTAATTTTGCATACACGTTGTCAAAGGTACAGAAACAGACGGAGGTTACTTTTTACCCTAGAATTCCCTCGGGAACACCGAAATTAACGCGCTAATAGCTATTATTATATGTGAAGGTGTCTATATTTGCTTTTCCTTGCAGTTTGGCGGATTTTTTCTTTTGTAGCCATGTGGTTTTTTATTATCATTCTTAAGTTCAACTATACATTTGTAATAGTGAATCGAGATTTATCAATTTTAATAGCCCCTACTTATAACGCAAAGCATCACGCGTTCCGTATCAATGCTGTCATAGAACATCCTGCCGTTAACTGAGTGCGGACTCAGTTACAGAGAACTCTTAAGCTGAAGCGATTATTATATTTTATCTATCTATACATTTGTATGGATGTATGAATATGTATCTTTTGATTTTTTCGCACATGTTACTAAAGTGACACTTGGCCTATTATTTGGTGCATATTTTTTTTGTAATTGTTAGTGTTTACTATGTCGGTGTAACTTTTAAATAAATAAATAAATAAATTGAAAACGCCAAAATTGCCTGTTTTGACAGTAAACTTTTCGCTGACGTGTTTTTTATATATTATCCAGTAACCAATTGATATGCAGTCGAATCCTCCGATTCGTCTATCACCAACATTCCTCGCCCATAACGCACGTGAGCACAGCACCATCACAAACGCTCCAGATGACGAAAATATTACAAACTCCCTGTAGTTTCACCCGTTTTGATTGTACGTGTACAATCAAAGTTCGACCCTTTATTCTTTAAACCATCTTCTCTTTCAAGTTTTTAGGTCAAAGAAAAGATTAGTCACGTTAGGAAAGTGTTCATTTTAGGGAATTGTAAGTAGGTATATCTATAGTATACCTATAATATATATTATATATGATAATAATATGTAGTATATAGTATATACATATACCGCGTTTGCTTAGTTTCCACAACACAAGCTTAAGCTTAAGTGTGGGATCAAGTAGATCTGTGCGTTGTGTGTTGTGAAGTGGATACTCGGTGCCATCTCGTCGCTCGAACTGAGACCGCACCCTCTCAACCGGTCGAGGTCCTAGCGCGATGGACGCGGGCGATAGCTGCTCATTGTTGGATATTTATGATGACATAAAAGTATCAAGGCTCGTTATCTCCGCACTGGACGTTCTCTCGTTACATCTACAGCAGAACTATGTGACGGCCGCGGTTTTGTACGCGCGAATTTCGGAATAGGCTATTTAACTGATTTTTTTTAGTCCGTCTTGTAGATTAATAAAAAATATTGGACACGTATTTTTTTATTTTTTTACGTAATCAAAAAATAACGGCGATACATTGAGTTGAAATTCGCGTGACGTCACAAGCTCATAGCTTTGTGTGGGGAGTAGATCTGTGTGTTGTGAAGTGTTATTATTAATATCGATATTGGGTCTTCCTCGAAGACCTTAATTTCTTTTTTCTTTAATTTTCAGATAGCATGTCAATGTTTTATTGGAATCAATAAATTGACTAGATTTTGATATACTTAACTTCGTGACAGTGTTTCAAAACATTTTAAAGATTTAACTTCTTAATAAAAAGTCAAATGGCAACTTATTGCCTTTGTACCACCTACCTACACTACAACTATGTAGGTATAAATGATTAAACTAGGTCATAATACATCTTAGGATAGGAATGCAAAAACTTCGTTACCATACAATAGGTCATGGGTTGTGAGCAAGCATAGGTACGCATAAACAACTAATAGATACCTATATACAACGTGTTAATGAATTAACTGAAAACCTGATACAGCCCATTTAAAAAAATAAAAAATAATAAGATAAAAATATATTTTATGTCGAAAAAATTTATACTTAAAAGTTATTCAACATTAGTTTGGAGGTGACCTATCTAGGAAATTCTAAGCGCTACGCCCGCGCCTGCCGGTTCGAATTTTTTTGCTGCGGGCGGCGTACGCGCTAAATATTGTATTATAAATAATTTAGACTTGAGCTAGTAAAAATGAAAAAAATATAACCTATATTAAAACATATTGAGACCGATTTGTTTGTCGATTCTGATTCATTACCACGTTGTATATGCAAGGCTTTCGTCATTGCTCTAGAACTGTTTCGAATAGTGTTGATCTTCAAAAAGATGCCCAAGACTTCCAAAGGATCTCCCCTTCTATTTTTATCAGCATCATAATAGCTTACAGATGTCCACTATTAGACCAAGATCTCTTCCAAGGATCTCCACGACACCCGCTCCTGCGCTACCCTCATACAGTCAAGTCCCGAGGTGTTTCCCAGCGCGTGGCGCCATCTCGCGATTTGATCTGCCAACACCGCGTCTGTCCGTAACTCCGCACGTAGGTAGGTTTGTGATTTCAACTCGAGAGCTTTTTTTCTCAACGTCTGGCAGTTAGAATAGAATAGAATAGAATGATTTTTTATTGCGCAACAGACATACACAAGGTTTACAAACTTAACAACAAAATCACAAACAAATTCATTACGAACTAAACTTAAAAAAAAAGATATTGGTTGGCTGGTTTTGGTCACGGTGTGTCTCTGCTGCTGCAAATGGCAGCTGATTCAGCATATAGTTCAAGCGAGGCGCTCCGCTTGTAGGGTCAAAATATAATTAGGTATCCAGGATGTCCCGTAAATCGTAAATCAAGCCAGAACCAGGTAAGTCATAACAGCATTAAATTTTAAGCAGTAGTTTTCAGAAACACTATTCAAAGCCAAAGCCATGTTTGCCGACTCTGGTGTACCCTATTTTTATGCAATCATCAGATTACGTTCCGCGTCGTTCTGGGAGAGGATTATTGTGAGCAATAATGCAATCTTAGTAAACATTGCGGATGATGTTAATAATAATGTTTATTTGGGAACATGGTCTAGACTGCACCTGAGCGCGAATGATGCATGAGTTAAGATAGTAATAGATAGAATTAAAAAGAAATCTTAAAAATTGTAGACACGTAAGTTATGAGAAAATTATGTTACATCTTTTTTACATTTTTTTATGGGTTTTGTAATGCCTGAAATAAAAGTATTATTATTATTATTATTATTCAGGATTACACGGTAAGAAGAAAATTGAAAAAAAAAATTAAGATTTGTAGCTACAGGAGTCAAAGAACCGTCGCGTCGCAGGGTGTAAATTTTTATAAATGACAATTTTTTTTAAAGATTATTTTTTAATTTTTTTCTATTAAGTTGTGACTTAGCCTATCGCTCGGTTCTGGCTTGACGTCGATTTACGGGACACCTGTATATGTAGCCTGCGCCCTACATTAATATACTAACCGTGGGGAGCAAAAACCTAATACATGCATTTTCCAATACGATATAACACCCAGACACGAAATAAAACACAAATACAAATATAATAATTGTAATAGTTTCTAGTTCATTCTAGATGTGTCTCTCAGCTAATAGTCTCGGTCATACCTTTGCCTGCCTTCAGTCATATTGTGTTATGTTATCATCATCAGTTACTCAGCTATCATTACAATAGCAGATAACTATCTGCAGTTATCTGCTACTACATTCCTTCTTTAATCTACAAATATACATTTATTATCTATGTAATGTGTATGTATTTGAATTGGCGGGCAGACACACGATCGGGTATCGCGCGGACGCATCTCCGCGCCGTACCGACTCCGCTGAATGCTAAGACGGTGTCCATTTCGGCATCACGGAAACTATATACGATTCATTTTAAATTTGATTCATGTATTACTTTTAAGAAATTTTGTGATGCCAAATAAAGTTATATCTATGTCTAAATATTTATTACATACGAGTACCTACCTAGGTAAATGTGTGCCGTGACGCGGGAATCGAATCCGCGACACCTAACATATTGGTCAGGTTCTTAACCACTGCACCAACGGACTCACGTCTGTGAGCGACGTCGGTTGCATTTGTTTTTAAGATTGTTTAAACAATAGGGACCTTTAAAACGAATCCCCGAATTGTTGATTAAGAGTTTTTCCCATAAACAGCAGTGTGTCAAGGCGCCACCGTTGCCGCCAGAGAAAGGTGCATTGTTATTGTTTATAGCAATCCGTTTATCCCCAACAAAAGATTTGTTACAATTTACACACAGACCGGCAGACTGTTACAGTTCATAACAGAAGTGTTTTTGAATTTTTAATGATTTTTTTGTGTGTTTTTTGTTATACATCGTGTCAGAGTCAACTAGCGAATCGATCGCATGCACTATGTTGTTACATTTTTTCACATTTATTAGCCCATGTCTAAATTATTTATGATACAATATTTGGCGCGTACGCCGCCCGCAGCGAAAAAAATCGAACCGGTAGGCGCGAGCGTAGCGTTTAGAATTTCGTAGATAGGTCACCTCCAAACTAATGTTGGAAAACTTTTAAAGTATTAATTGTTTCAACATAAAATATATTTAAGTCATATTATTGTTTATTTTTTAAATGGCGTGTATCAGGTTTTTAGTCAATTCATTAACACGTTGAATATATTGTAATGAGAAAAAAATATTACCTTTCACCCAGGTTCTTTTGTAAACAGAAACTAGTACTTATACTAATATTATATTATGTTAATATTTTTGTGTTTTTCAATGTTAGATGTGGAAGTAATAATTTTGTGATTTTGTGAGGTTGTAGGGGGTTATCTCAGGATCTACGGAACCGATTTTGCAAATTCATTTATCAATAGAAAGCCACGTTATTTGTGTGTCATATAGGCTATATTGTAAGCCGGAATCACCGCGGGTGACACCGCGGAGAACAGCTAGTATATAACAAAAAATTCAAATATAATTTCTTTTGTGAAAATTATGAAGTTTTTTATATACTACCCACTATATAAATAAAAAACACTTGTATCGATCACTGTACTAAAACACCAGCAACACTTGTGTTAAACGCTGCCATTGTTCTTTAAAGCGTTACATATTTCATTTGGTATTTCATAATAACATTGACTGAATGTCGAGTTTTAATCTACGTATGTGAACGACTTGCCTAAAATATTATAATATTGCCTAAAATATATCTATCTGATATACTATACAGAATGTTACAAAAAGGTGTAGTCACATTTGACAATCGTGTTGACGTTATTCGTCTGCACTGCACTCTGCAATAATTTGACACTAGCACAGATAATTTAATACTATACTAGACACTAGTAACTGAACCGTCCGGTACCATGAAGTAAACTTTCCTAAAATTTGTTAGGTTTGCTGTTATAAACTTGTCTCTGCTCCCCAACGGTGATAAATTGCACAAAATGATCTTGAACCCGTTACCTGTAACCAGTATGTGACCTACCAGGTGATGTGACATATTTATTTTGTTGCGGAAGTGGTCGATAAAAATATACTTTTTTATTTTGTCCGTCTCCGTCAAATTAATTATTGTTTAAGATGACCGGATCACAATCTTCAAATATGACTACACCTTTCCGTAACACCTTGTAGAAGAGTTAGGTACTGAACGGAGTATCATGCGGTTTTCACAGATAGATTAAGCTTAGTTTGGAGGAACATATGGGCCATGTTCCCTTTTGTTTAGGATTGTGTTTTTGGGACGCGCGTTATGGGCAAGGAATGTTATTGGTCATAATATAGAGAATAAGGGCCCTGGTGGTGATCCTACTAATATTATAAATGTAAAAGTGTGGATGTTTGGATGTTTGTTACTCAATCACGCAAAAACGGCTGAACGGATTTGGAAAAAATTTGGCATGCACGTTGTCAGGGGTACAGAGAAGGACACAGGATACCTTTTATCCCGGAATTTCCGCGGGAACTCCGAAATTACTGCAGGTGAAATGTGACTAAACAGTAAACAGCGATGTTACTAATTCGTTCATTTAATTGGCACTTTTACAGCCGAGTAAAAATAAACGAGACCGCCATTACTCATCTTGCAATCATGATTATAGAAACCTTGTCTCAGATTCCAATTGAGTAAAAAAATATTTTTTAAACAAACAAACGAACCCACTTTAATTCCATCATTACACGTTTGGATCAATTCGTCTTCATTAAAAGCGTTTATTTCGGTTGCTCAAGATCACTGCTGCGAATCGTACCTTGAACCCTGCGGGAGTGAAGTTGCGTACGCCAAATTATTTTTTATCTATAATGCTTTATAATTTATATTATTAAATTTTATGTACATACGACTGATTGATACAAAAATAACTGTTATTGCATTTAAATTATGGTTGGGCGGAACTATATTATTATATGTATACTAGTTATTCCCTGCGGTTTCGTCCGTATGAATGTACATATTATGTACCAGCACAGAAATCGGAAACTGCATTACGGGATATAGTAAAAAGAAAAAAATATTTATTTTAAAAACACTTGATGAAGCTTGTTTCTAAAATCTTAGTTTCTTTTCTTATCAATGTTTTAAGTACTTCCTTTTTTTTGTTGTCTTAACTTCATATTTTCATCTAGTTTTAATTGGTGGCTAAAGAGCTGAAATTGGGAATTATAATAACTACCGTTGTTATAATTCCTAATTTTAGTTAATTATCTCATTTGTACACATCAAAATCGCTGTGGACACGAGTCTTGAGTTGCAGCCAAGAGTTAAAAAACGACTGGATAGTTAAGTATCAAATATTGACTGTAACTTGTTTTGTGTCTGAATTAGTAAATAAAATAAATTAAAAACTTATTATCAGGAGCCATCCATAAATTCCTCACACGTAGGTATTTTATGATTTTTTCACCCTCCCCCCGCCCTTGTCACAGCATTTATCAGCTCCCACCCCTCTTGTGTGACGTTATACGTTTCACGTCCGTACGTTTCAAACATTTATTGTAGACTAGCTGTCCCGCGCGGTTTTACCCTCGATAATTGCGGAGTTCCCGCGGAATTGTTCCATACAAACTTTGCACCCTCTTTTCACCCCATTGGGGATTATCAAAAATCCTTTCTTTACCAGACGTCGTATAAAGAACACACCCTCCAATTTTCAGGTTTCTACGATCAGCGTTCTAGGCTGTGCGTTTGATCCGTCAGTCAGTCATTCAGGACAAAACATTTTATATGTAGGTATACAACGTGTTAATGAATTAACTGAAAACCTGATACACCCCATTTAAAAAAATAAACATTAATATGATTAAAATATATGTCCAAAAAATTTTTACTTTAAAAGTTATTCAACAATAGTTTGGAGGTGACCTATCTACGAAATTCCAAGCGCTACGCCCGCGCCTACGTGTCATCGACCGATTCGATTTTTTTGCTACGGGCGGCGTACACGCCAAATATTGTGTTATAAACATTGAGGCTAGTAAAAATGAAAAAAATATAACCTATATTAAAACATGGTGCGATTCTGAGCAAACTACTTTCTAGTTTTCAGTTAATTCATTAACACGTTGTAGATTGTCAACTTGGCTAATAAGGATAATATATACTATGTAGAAGTGTTTTGTTTTCGTCTTGGCAATGGACTGAACAGTGCTGTCAGTCCGAGATGCGCGAGCGCCTCGCCCCGCCGCCGTCAGTCACTTCTGCTAGAGTCGTGATAGGGCACGACCTTAGCAATGTTCATCTGTTGGATTAGGAGCAGGTTAAAGATAGGTATATTTTCGGCATAATCCGCACACGACGAATAACGGTGCGTGTTTTCATACGTGTGCAGTTGAGGTTTATTTTATTTATTTACTGGGCATTCAGAAGATTACTGGGTTTACTCGAAATTCCGGGATAAAAAGTACCGTAGGTATGTTATTCTTTGTACCCCTGGCAATAATGTACCCTAATTCCAAGATCGGTTGAGTAGTTATGGCGTGAAAGCGTAACTAACAAACGTACAAAAAACTCACGTTAGCATTTATTTAATGATTACTTTAAAATATTGAATTAAGGCACACCAGATCAGTCATTTTCAATCCATTCTCCTATTGTTGGTCTGGAGGGAGAAATACCAGTCATGACTAACCACGACATAGGGTGCTTTTTCCCGGAATTCTCGCACGAACTCAATTCAGGCGAAACTAGGCACAGCTAGAACATTATACATCAGATATTACTTTTGTTTTTTTTAATCTATCTATACATACAAATAAAATTGAAGTGTCTTTTTGTAATTTCAAATTAACAGCTTTTCACTATATACGGTACTAACACAAAAAAATATTTTTTTTATTTTTCTCTGTCTGACTGTCTGTTGGTTCCGGGTAATCTCTGAAACGGCTGGACCGATTTTAACGGCACTTTCACTGGCAGATAGCTGATTTTATAAGAAGTAACATAGACTACTTTTATCCCGGAATTCTCGCGGGATCTCTGAAATTAACGTGGGTGTAACCGCGGGCACAGCTAGTTATTTACCAAAATCTAAAATGTAGTGTGTACGTAAGATTTATAAGTTTTTTTTTATATACGCTTCTTAATAACCCACCACCACTTCGCGTAATAATTTGAAACGACGCACCGTCTTTTAGCGTGTGAACAATTCAATTTATAGTTAAACCATTACGGTTTTTTTTGGTTCAAGTACAGTGCAGTAGATCATTAACTACTTTGATGACGCCATTATAGATATCAAAATGCGCTGAAGAATTTCTCACAACAGCATTGAAACATTTGCAATCAATTTTTTTTTTTATGTCATAGGGGGCAAACGGGCAAGTGGTACACCTGATGGTAAGTGATTACCGCCGCCCATAGACATCTGCAGCACCAGAAGGCGTGCAGGTGCGTTTATCCGCCTTTAATTTTCATGAATCACTATTTTATGGATACACAGTGAAATTTTCGTGTTGAAATTTACGATGGAGGCATTTTAGAGCCCGTCTTTAATGCACTATTGAGAATTTTACTATCGAAATGACAGGCATCAATGCCATAGCAAAATTGTCAGTAGTGTTATTAAGACGGGCTCAAAAATGCATCCACAGAGAATTTCACCGTGTACCATGTACTTAATAAATGCATTATGCAAAATTTAATCCTTACTATATTTATTACAAACGCGAATGTTAGTTTGTTTGTTTGCTTGTTTGTTACGCTCTCACGGCTTAACGGCTCAACCGATCATCATGGAATTTCGCATACGCGTTGACAGAAAATTAACGCGGGTGAATCTGCTATTATATGGCAGGTACCTCTTACAGCTTATTAATGAGATGGTAACAGTTTTGTATTCGGAAAATTATACGAATAGGGATGTTGACTACTATTAAATATATCAAAATTCTAATTAGTCCGTCAGTTAGAAAATAAAAAAATAATAGACACGTATTTTTTGCTTTTTCAAATAAATTAAAATATACAGAGATAAAGCGCATTAAAGTTTAGGATGAGGAGGTCGTGACGTCACTAACCGCAAAACCGCCATACAAACTGTCAGAATAGTGACGTCACGCGAAATTTCAACTCAATATATCGCCGTTATTTTTTGATTACGTAAAAAAAGAAAAAATACGTGTCCAATATTTTTTAATAATCTACAAGACGGACTAAAAAATAAAAATTAGTCAACATGCCCATTGTTTACGACATCTATACTAGAGACTAGGGTCATACAGCTGAAGAGGATGGTTGAACGCGCTAATCTCAGGAACTACTGGTTCGAATTTGAAAATTGTTTTTGTGTTAGATAGTTCATTTACCGAGGAAGATTATCGGCTACACCGACGCTACGACCAATGGGAGTAGAGCATTAAAAAAACGCCAGTGAAGCCGCGGGGCACAGCTCGTAGATCAATAATAATAATAATCCATTTCACAACACACAGATCTACTTGATCCCACACAAAGCTAGTATTAGCTTGTGTCGTGGATACCAAGCAAACGTGGTATATACTACACATATTATTACATATATATTATACTATAGATATATACATACACCCAGACTGGAAAATGGAACCCTGTGTTCATCACACAAAGTCCACGCCCACCAGGAATCGAACCCGGAGCCTCTTGATTAGCGGGCAGGCATGGTGACCATTGCGCCAATCGGGTCGTCGTACGTAATAATACATACAGAACCTTCGACCTTGACAAGTGCGCCTGCGCACGGCCCGAGCCCACTAAGCCATCACTTCTGTGGTGTTAAGATCTGTGATGATCCAAGTTTTCAGATATTCCGTGCGCGAAAAACGATTTCAAACAATATATTTCAAGGCTCATGATGTCACGTACAACTTGTGCAGGTACGGTTGGAAAATAAATTTTAGGATTATAAAAGAGGTAAACTATGTAGTTCATTGATTTGTAATTTTTATTATGTCAGCTGTCAACGGTTTCATCCGCGGTAATTTCGGAGTTCTCGCGGGAATTCCAGCATAAACTATAGATATAAACCTTCCTCATGAATCACTCTATCGTTTGGTGAAAACCGCATGTAAATCCGTTCAGTGGTTTTTGAGTTTATCGCGAACAGACAGCGGTAACGACTTCATTTTATACTGTGTAAAGAAGTTAAAGAAGCTAAAGTGAAAGAAAGAAAATAGAGACAACAATTAGTTTATAATTACTTATACTTACGCAATTAACAAAATATTTTAATATTATTATGATAATATTATGAAAATAGATGACAAAGGTTCTAAAGGTCACATAACAGGTCACTTAACATGGTGAGCTGTGGTTAAGCGCCAGCCTGTTAAAAAAGGTGGAACAGCTAAGTAGCTATAAAAAAAATCCTTTTTTCTGAGATGATTGACTTTTTGTGAGTTCTTCACTTCGCATGAAAAGGGTGGTATTTTCTAAAAATTAAAAAAAATAAAAATATTATGCTGACCCTACTAGCTATAAGACGAAAGTAATGATGGTGCACGCAATATAATTTTTATTTTTCTAATCACCTTGCATTCCTTTGGATGTAACTATGTACTTATAACTCGGAATCCATTATGTTCTCATAGAGATAAAGACATTGCACGATTTTTTTTCTCCGGAAAATGTCAGTCAATTAATGGGCATGTTGACTAATGTGTTTTAGTCTGGTTGTAGGTATATTAATAAAAAATATTGGACACGTATTTTTTTTCTTTTTTACTTAATCAAAAAATAACGGCGATACATTGAGTTGAAATTTCGCGTGACGTCACTAACCGATGCAGTTGGTATGGCGGCTTATGGCGGTTAGTGACGTCACTTTATCTCTGTATATTTGAAAATTTATTTGAAAATTAATTGCTGCTCGTTTGTCTCGCCAAAACTCGAGAATGGCTCGGCCGATGTGAATGAATTTTTTAATATTTTTTTTTTGGGTTCGTAATTATCAAGAGAAGGTATGTATTAAAGAAAATTGGGAGTTCCTGCGGGAGTTCCGAAACTTACGCGGGTGAAATCGCGGGCACAGCTAGTTGTTGAATAAATATGCAACGAGGTTCGAGTAGGCAAAAGATTTTAGTTAGTGGAGTTGGAACTCACCTAAGGTTACTATGGATAGTAACCTTAGGTATTAGATTCAAATCTCTTTTAAAAGATTATGCATTAGACCACGAAGCATATATTTGTATGGATTAAAAGAACTAGATATGGAACATCGAAATAAGAAGCCGATTTTAGTGCGGTTTCGATGCGAATTTAAGGTCCGTATTCCAAAAGGTTACTCAAGTCATGAATCTAGTTTTAAAACTGATTTCAAGTAAAGCGTTAATTTTAGAACCTTACTTGAAACGAGATTCATCAATCAACAATCAGCTGAGTTATTTCCTTATTCTAGAACGACGCTTGAGTACTAAGCTATACTCAAGCAAAGATTGGATCTTTGTTTACATCTGTCATGTCAAGACCACTCAACCAATCAGCGTTCAAAATCTTTACTCAAGACTATTTTCAAGTGATTAGAACCAATCAGAGTTCAGAATCTCTACTAAAGACTAGTTTCAAGTGATTAGAACTTAAAACGCATTCTATAATAAGATGTACGCTTGAGTTATGATTTGAACTTAAAACTAATCTCAAGAGAAACGTGATCTGAGTCACCTTCTGGAATACGGACCTTAGATTTAGAAAATGACTGTTAGTAGCCATCAATTTTAATTGCTCCCATTGGTTGAGAAGGTGACGTTGACAGGCAGACAGACAGTCCGACAACCGCTACCGCATCTATGATTGACGGATAATGAAATTGTTAAAAACATCGTGCACGACACGTTTTAGCTGGTTTTAGCTATCGCTTTTCATTTATTTTGATTCTTATTTTAATTACTCACTGCGTGATATAGCTATGGATTGTACAAACCTGTTCCTCGGTTTTGCTCGCGTGAATTTCGTGACCGCCTAAAACGTTTAGTCTCCAGGGAATCTGTGATTGAGTTGAAGAGAGGGAGGGTCATTTTGGTTGCACATCTAAATACGTAGACAGACACCCAGATAGACAGAATTACTTTCGCATTTATTTTAACAATATTAGTATGATTAATATTTCTTTACTTTAAGGAGCTGGTCAAGTGATTGTACCGATGGAGAGATTGCTTCGAGAGATCAAAGGAACGGAAGAGAGGTGCAGAAACTATAATATGTGTCAAGGATTGTCCAAGTTTCTTTGTACCTAGTCGACTCGTTACTATGGAGACGAATCACTTTTAACCGTCTGAGCTTTTAACACACACTTTACCAACATGAAATTTCTAGCAGCTTAGTGATGAGTGATGACATCTGGTGATGAAAATCGGAAACTTTTTTAATTAGGGACCTAGGTACCTACTTAGTTTTAATGACAAAAATGAAATGGACTCCACAAAAAGGTATAGGTATGGTATATTTTAAGAGGTTTTAAATAGATACGCCATAAGTAACATTAATGGTAGCGGTGGTTAAAAAAATTAAAAAAGAGAACAAAATAAAAATTGCATTTATTAAAAAAAAGGGCGTGTGTCAGCTCTAACCCACGACTGGAGTTACTCCTTATTATTTGTTACGTCTAGATGCTATAGCAACGTTTCGCCTGCGCATGTCTGGTCAGGTCATTTGTAAATAACAACATCTAGTTGCTATAGCAACGTTCCGACTGCGCCTGTTTGGCCAGCTAATTTATAAATAACAACATCTAGTTGCTATAGCAACATTTCAACTGTGCCTGTATGGCCAGCTAATTTGTAAATAACAACGTCTTGTTGCCATAGCAACGTGAGCAAGATTTGCGTATGCGATATTGCGTAGAATTGCGTACGAACATTACATACCTAATAATGGAGAAAGTTTGACTTTACTCCCCATAAATCATATCCACAGCCTAATTTATTATGAAAATCGATTCTTAAAAGGAGTAAACTCCAATAAACTCCAAAATATATTATTTTGCTACTCCTTATAAGTTGTTGTTCTCAAGGAACGCGCCTGACCGGGTAACATTTGGCAAAGGTTATATTTGAACCGCTCTCGGTAACCGATAGGCGATCACTGAGGGTTAACGGCGGCGCACCGGTTAATCTGTTTTACTGATCGGTCTAATTGTTCAAAAAATTGTACACTTTTGCAATAAATACATCAACGTTTTTAACCAATTTGCATGAAATCACTCCTAGATCCTATTAAATTATAAACGCGAAAGTTTGTAAGAATGTATGGAATATGGATGGATGGATGGATGGATAGATGAAGAAGAAGAAGAAGAAAATACATTTATTTCACCACAACATGGATGTGTGTTACTCTTTCACGCAAAAACTACTGGATGGATTCAAATGAAATTTTACAATAATAGGTATAGCTTATACATCAGATTAACACATAGGGTACTTAATATCCCGGAATTCACGCGGGAACTCTGAAATTAATGCGGGTGAAACCGCGGGGCACAACTAGTTTACTTCTCTAAGTTTACTAAAGTTTACTAGTTTACTCTCTCTACTAGTTTACTTCTAGTCTACTATCTGCTAAAAGCTATTATAAAAAAATTGTGCAGGAAATTGTGCAAAAAAACTGAGGGAAATTCGCATGACTAAAAACATACGGCCGCACTCAAAGTCGTTTTAGTGATTGCTTTTTAATTTTTAATTAAAGATTTTAAAAACAATTAATGTTAATGTTAATTAATGTTAATTTGCATTCAACTAAATTAGTTAAATACCAATTAAATTAATTTAATTAACGTCTCTAACCTACGTCCTACGGCAGTTTTGTTTTAAAAGCTTTACTTAAAATTAAGTAAGTAATCATTAAAACGGCTCTGGGTGCGGCCGTTAAGTTCTTATACAAGAAGCGAAAGTTTTTTTTAAATGATTTCGATTAAAATAGATAATTTTATATACTTACCGATACATATTGTATATACATTAAATTTGTAACTACTAGCGCCATCTATCATGTAAAAGATTTATTAAAAGACACCGCAACCTTTTCTCTTTTTGAGGTCACCTATTTTTGTAACGGATTTTTTACATTAAATTTGTAACTATAGCAACATTACATACTATTAGCGCCATCTATCATGTAAAAGATTTATTAAAAGATATCGCAACCTTTTCTCTTTCTGAGGTCACCTATTTCTGTAACGGATTTTTCAGTTATTTGAATGAAACTTCGTATGGTTGAGTACCCATAGCTTATGTTTTTGACGAACATAATTATTATAGGATACCTACAAAGTAAACATTGCGCAAGTCAGCTTGTTAAGCTTGAAGTTTAAAGCAAAGTCTAATTCGATTTGTGTTTACGAGTAAATACCTACTTGAACTTCTATAATTGACTAATTACATTTGAAGTTTGAATCGATACAGTGAACCGATTGCGTAAAAGGCACTAACAGATAAATGCTAACAAGAATCAATTTGAATGCTTTTGAATGTTACATTGCCTGCGTAATGAATTAGGAATACATCCATAGATATTAATATTATATTTACTTAATTGAACTGCAATTTGACTATGCAAATTAATATCAAGACAGAAGCGACATTTCTTTCGAGAATTTTTAAGCTATGACCTGTGGCTACGAGCAATTTTTTATTGCAGATTTAAATTTTGTGTACAGTAGGTACGTAAATAACCGCACAAAGCAAATTAAACATTTTTTAATAAACAATTATTATTATCAGATTTTATTCATAAGAAACTTTTTTTTTTTAACTAGACGTCAAACGGAAGTATTATTTAAAACGTTAAAGTAATGTAAAAAAATTAAACTGCCTGAATTCAAATGATGTAACTTGAGTTTTTATAACTATATGAAATATTATTTTATTTTTATCTACTTACATATATATTATATACATATACTATTTTTCGTATTATCTTAATATATATAGGTAAATCACGTGTCACGTTGTTTGTCCGCGATGGACTCCGAAACTACAGGACGGATTTTGATAAAATTTTGTAACCATTTATATTATGGTCCAACCTCAGAGTAAATATACGTCCAACTTAAAAGATAGGATAATTTTTATCTCGAAATTCCCGCGGGAACTCCGGAATTCATGCGGGGAACTGCTTATCACCGTAAACTACAGCAAGTTTTCTCGGAATCGCCGCAGGAACTCCGAAATTACAGCGGATGAAATCGCGGGGGACACCTAGTAACAGTATATAATAGCCAATAACGCTTTACGGTAGTAAGGTAAATATACCAGAGGATATATCTTAGATAGTTTTTATCCCGGAATTCCCGCGGAAACTCCGAAATTACTGCGGATGAAATCGCAAGGGACAGCTAGTACTAGGTAACATGAGTATAGGTAATCCGTGCCTTTCTGTTAGCATCTTGGCCTGCAATTAGTGCACTCGTAAAAACTATAGGTAGAGCTTTAAGTTTGCATCTAGAAAGAACGTGGGAACGCGTCGCTTGCGCAAGTTGGACCATTAATGATTAACAGCCTTGCCCATAGTCTAACGACTTACAACTGACTCTTGTCCACAAATGTCACATAAACTTTAGTTTAATTTACAAGGCTGCTTATCCACATTGCTAAAGGATTTTCAGTAAAAAAAAAACTATCGATAACTGATAGATAAATAATCGATTGATTAAAATATAGGTAGTTGAAATGAAAAATTGTAAATTATCACTTTGTATAATAAAACGTTTAATAAACGACATCACAGCATACACGATTTAATCTTATAATTATTACAATAAATTATTAAATAAACAATCTTATTAAATATAAAATACAATGCCTGCCACATATTTTATTCGGCCGAGGTTTCTCTAGGGTAAGGTAAAAAGGTAAATCCGTTCTTGCGCAATAGATTTTTTGGTAACCAACGTTCTAGTTATAAAACTTAAAATCCCATGGTTTGTATTCAGTAAATATAAATTAATACACATTTATAAAATGTAAACAAAGTAACTGACGCGAGACTTTTCATTTTTCAACGCTCGGAGCTGACACGGACAAAAATTGTAACTCTTCTCATTTGCGACAGCACATACTATTTACCATGTGAGCGAGTGAGATAGATTATTAGAGAATGAACACTTTCACTCTCTTTTTATTATATAAGACTAGCTTTTCCCCGCGGTGTCGCCCGCGTGGATTTTGAGATCACTTCGGAAAATCTTACTCCAACCTTCTTTCAACAACTACAACAGCTCGAGTACGACAGTTTTTGTGCTTTCGTAACAATAACTGTGATCGCGGAACTCCTAATTTTTAACCGACTTCCAAAAAGGAGGAGGTTCTATCTTCAATACAAACCAAGTGCTGACGATTACTAACACAACAACAAAAAAAATATTTAAATCGGTCGAGCTTTTTCGAGTGTTTACGAGATTAATGTATGGCAATATAATATATAAAGCTCGCTTGCTGAAAGAAATTCCAGTTATAGGTAACCTTAGGTGGTCAATTGGTGTGCAACAATAATTGTTCAATAAACAAATACAGCTATCATTAAATACAATTTGTTTTCTTTTATATTATAATTTATAACTAACAATTTAACTTTATCTAAGTACAAAGAGTTAGAAGCCTCACTTCTCTCGGGTGTTCCGCGACACCTTTATAATTTATAAATACCTAAATTATGTAAAAGCTAAATAGCTTGCGGCCAATAAGGTCGGAGGTACGATTTATAAATACATTAATTGTACTTTATTTCTAACATCGAGGATTGGTTTTGGTCGGCGGGTGGCGTTCGACTGCAATTTTCAACTGAGCCGATTCACTGTAATAAAAGAAAGATTTTTAATATTACGTGTATGTCAACATGAAAACTAACAAAAATAATAATATAATAGCGAATGACGACCCGATTGGTCACCATTGCCACCGCTAATCAAGAGGTTCCGGGTTCGATTCCCGGTGGGGGTGGACTTTGTGTGATGAACACAGGGTTCCATTTTCCAGTCTGGGCGTGTTTATATAATCTATTGTATAATATACCTATATGTAATAATATGTAGTATATAGCACGTTTGCCCTTAGTTATAAGTTTCTGTAAACACACTGTAAAATTATTTTGGTGTACAATAAAGTGTATTCTATTCTATTCTATTAAAAAACGTTCCCTAACTCTCAATAAATTGTTCTGAATCAATAACTTAATTTTGTGGGTTACCATGTTATTGCTTATCTGCGTCCAATTAAGAGTAACTATTTTTTATAAAACTGTTTTTACAGTCATGTCAACAAAACTACATACAAAAAGTAGCTGGTAGCACTTTCTATTTAAACTTTAGTAACTACGCGTTCAAATTGTAATTTATTTTTTCTAGTATTCCACTCGCGTTAATTTCGAAGTTCCTGTGTTAATGCCAGCATAAAAAGTAACCTATTTCACTCAGGAACACCAAAGCTTCTCATAATGAAAGAGTTTTTTTCTACTAGTTTTTGATTTTTTTTTCATCCCTTCCCTATTAATATTATAAATGCGAAAGTTACTCTGTCTGTCTGTCTGTCTGTTACGCTTTCACGCCTTAACGGCTCAACCGATCATCATGAAATTTTGCACACAATACTGTCAGGAGTACAGATTAGGACATAGGGTACTTTTTGTCCCGGAATTCCCGCGAGGCGGTTGAAACCGCGGGGAACAGCTAGTTACAAAATAAACAAACAAACGTAAAAATAACCAAATGTTTTTGTTTTTGTAAATATTTGTTTGTAAATTTTGTTTATTTTGTAAATATTTGGGCATTTTTATTATTATTGCTTCTTTTCTTTCAACTTTATATTTCTAAACACGTTTCATTACGTGGTTGAGAGACTTTATTGTGATGTTTTAGCTTCTGTCTTTTTTATTTTTTGATTTTTGATTTTTCTTTAAATTTTCCTGATAAGTATAGTGTAGTGTGAATATTGTTCTATGTAGTGCAGTCTCTTGTTTTGGTTGCTGGCGGGTGATGGTTGGCTGTAAAAACTTAATTTTCATTCTTAGTTCTGTTTTATTATTGTATATATTGTTTTCTCTTTTTCTCAAGAAGTTGTTTATCTTATTATAAAACTTTAATAGTATTCATTGTGTTTATTATTGCTATATAGTATAAATCTACATTTTTACATATTGATTACATATTTACATATTTTGTACTCAACCTTCAATATTTGTAATATGCTGGAGAGTGATAGTGATAATAGTGAACACTTCTATTCTTGTTCCTCCAAAGAATCGGATTCGAGTGCTAATGCCGAAGAAAGCTTTAATAGTGCATACGCGCATCTGTCTGAGCGAGTTTCCTCGTGTTTTTCTAATTCAGATAAGAACTTCAACGTGATACACATCAATGCCCAAAGTATCCCGGCTCATTATTCGGATCTCCTCGCTTCTTTTGAACACAAAAACATCCATGCTATTTGTATTTCTGAAACCTTTCTCAAGCCTTCCTTAGCATCTTCCTTCTACCAATTGCCTGGTTTTCATCTGATTCGCAATGACAGACTTGGGAAGGGTGGGGGAGGTGTAGCTATTTATCTCCGGAGTCATATACCTTTTTGTATTGTGAGTAAATCTCCTTCGGAATATTCCGGCTCTGCTGAACACCTGTTCCTAGAAGTTACGCTATCCCACGTTAAGGTTCTGCTTGGTGTGTATTACTCCCCTAATCTCAATATTGATTATTTCGCGTCTCTTGAATCCCTCCTTGAAAATTTTGTTCCCACTCATTCTCACTTTATACTTCTAGGCGATTTCAACACTTGTCTTTTAAAAAATAATTTCCGCTCTCGCAAACTATGTTCCCTTATACGTGCAGCCGACTTGCACCTTCTTCCATCTGGTCCTACCCATCACTCTCCCGGATGTGAGCCATCCCTTCTTGACCTACGTATTGTGTCGTCAATTGATCATGTGGCTTCGTATGGCCAGCTAGATGCCGATGCCTTTTCATACCACGACCTTATCCATCTCTCATACAAAATCCGCCCTCCCAAAGCAAAACCGAAAATAGTGCTGCGCCGTAACTTTAAGGATGTGGATGCTGACGGGCTCAGAAATGATGCGGTGAAATCGGCGTGGTCTGCAGTGCTTAACGCTGAAAATGTTAACAGTGCTATCGCTATATTTAATTCCTTGCTCATTGAATTATACGACAAACATGCCCCTGTTCGAGCGGTGCGTATAAAACACGTACCTGCCCCTTGGCTAACACCTGAAATTCGTGACCTCAAAACCAAGAAGGATTCGGCCAAGAACAAATACAAAATTAGCAGCACAAAGATCAACGAATTAAGGTACCATAAAGCTAGGAACCGGTGCAATACAGCCTGTAGGGATGCACGGCGCCGCCATATCCATTCTTCTATCAACCCTTGCGACGCCTCTGCCACCTGGAAATTCTTAAGCACTGTTGGCATCGGGAAACAAAAACAGGATACTTGTGCGCTAAATGTGGATGTCGAAGCACTAAATCGTCACTTTTGCAATAGTTGTGACTTCGACGCTGCCACCAAAGCGAGTACCATCTCTCACTATTCAAACTCTCCACCTTGTTCACATGATTCTTTTTCTTTCTCTCCTGTATCGGAATATGATGTTAAGAGGAATATTGAATCTATTTGTTCTAATGCTGTTGGTAGCGACGACATTGGTAGGACTATGATCATCCTGCTTCTTGACATCCTGCTCCCTGTTATCACTCATATTGCTAATCTTTCTCTAGCTTCTTCCTGTTTTCCTGATGCCTGGAAGCAGGCCACCGTGATCCCTATACCTAAGATCAAGGATCCATCTTCATTTTCACACTATCGACCGATCTCTATTCTTCCCTTCCTGTCCAAAGTTCTTGAGCGCCTTGTTCACTATCAACTCTCTACGTTTCTTTCTCAGAATAACCTTATGAATGAGTTCCAGTCCGGATTCCGCCCTGGGTATAGTACTGCTACTGCCCTTATAAAAGTTACTGATGACATTCGCCTGGGGATGGAAGAGCAGAAGGTAACTGTACTTACTCTTCTTGACTTCAGCAACGCATTCAACACAGTTGACTTTGACGTCCTGCTATCCTTAATGGGAACCCTCAATGTATCCTCTCCCGCCTTACTTTGGTTCCGTAGCTACCTGGATGGGCGCCAGCAGCGGGTCAAAATTGACGATAAATGTTCCAACCTGTGTAGTACTACTGCTGGCGTCCCTCAAGGCGGAGTCCTCTCTCCCCTGTTGTTCTCCATCTTCATCAATCCCATTACTTCCACTCTCTCTTCCAAATTTCATCTTTATGCGGATGATCTTCAGCTGTATATGCAGGAGACGATCAACAACATCGCGCACGCTGTGGATGCAATGAATGAGGATCTGCATAAGATCGCATCGTGGTCGGCGGCTCATGGTCTTACAGTGAATCCAAAAAAGTCCCAAGCAATCATCATAGGTAGCCCCCGCCAAATTGCAGCTATTGATCGTTCTTCTATTCTTCCTATTACTTTTCAGGGTGTTCCTATACCTTATTGCGAGTACGTTAAAAATCTTGGCGTATATTTTGATCGCACCTTCTCGTGGTCCCGCCAAATCGGTGAAGTAAGCAGGAAACTGTTTGCCTCATTGAGCTATTTAAGGCGGCTACGCAACTTTCTCCCCATCTCTACCAAAATTACCATTGCCCAATCCTTACTTTTGCCCATCCTTGATTATGCCGACGTCTGTTACACCAACATCACTGTCGAACAGCTGGACAAACTCGAACGGTTGCAGAATGTGTGTATCCGCTTCATATATGGATTGCGTAAGTTTGACCATGTTTCTGAATACAGGGTTAGGCTTGGCTGGCTCCCGATCCGATTGAGGCGCAATGTGCATATCCTGCATACAGTATATAAGGTACTACATGATCCCATGGCCCCTACCTACCTTAAAGAACAATTTAAGTTCTGCTCCGACTGTAGTGGCCGTGCTCCTCGTTCCTCTACTTTTAAACTGATTGCTGTCCCTTTCCATAAATCACGGTTTTTCGAAAAATCCTTCACTGTCGAAAGTATACGCCTGTGGAACTCCCTCCCCGACTCGCTCAGACAGAAAGAGTCATTGGGCTCTTTTAAAGCTGCACTTCAAAGGCACTATTTAACTCTAAGTGGCTATCTACAGAAATTATGATTAATGTATGTAGTGTAAAATATCATTTTATTTTTATTTTTATATGTGTATTATATCACCTATTGCTACGTGTATGTATGTATGGCATATGTATGTATGTGTATAAAGTTGTATTATATTTAGGATATCTAAGTATTAGCGTTGTATTATCCTTATATAGTATATAGCTAGGTATTACGTTGTGCACCCAGCACCCGCTTCTAGTTTCTATTTACAGCTCTCTATCACCTTAAGGTTGCCTTGAAAAGATTGCCTCTAGCAATAAGGCCGCCTTTTGCTCTGTATCTACTTTTTATGTGTCTTAGTTTTTATTTTCTCTTCTGGGGCAATAAAGCATATTTGATTTGATTTGATTTGATTGTGTTTTCTACTGTGTGTACAATAAAGTATATTTCATTTAATTTGATATGTTTTCCTTTTTTTTATAATATTGGTAAGTATAGATTAATGTCATTGACTTACATGCGATTTCAAGGGGTACACGAAAGTGTCCACAGAGACCTTGCCGAAGACATTTTCAGCTGTGCAGGTATAGTTGCCCATGTCCAGGTCGAAATCCAGGTCCATCACCAGCAGATCGCCAGATGGCAGCACCTGACGTATGATTAATAAAGTCTTTAAAGTAGGTAGGTATATGTGCATATCTTTATCCCGAAGCGTACAAAAACACACGTTCTGTGTTTCTCTTGTAAATAGAAACTACAAACTCGAATTTTATGATTTTTTTGTTGGGGTCAATCTAGCCGCGAAAACTCGTTAAAATAAATAAATCTATCTGCCATCTAGCGGTGAGTAGCAGGAAGCGAAACCTAATGGAAGCCGATTCTACATAATATTTTCATTTTTAATATTCTATGTTAATGAATGAAAAAAAATTAATTATTTCTAATCGTCTTTGGTATCGATGTTTTATCTGAGTTTGAACAAAACACTTTCTATGTTAAACCGGAAAGTATTTTATGTTTATGCGCGATTGAGTACTTAAAAAATATTGAACGTCTTCAAAGACTTTTTTATCTGTTAGCCGGTCGGTTTGAATGCGTATCACGCGTAAGTTCGATGGGTTTGCATGGAACTTGGCGTAGTAGATTACGTTAAGTTTTATCACGTTATTTAGGGAGCTTCCGAGGTAGTTCCGAAACAACTGGAACCAGCTGTCGACTGCGACCCCTTGGTGTTTGGTAACCCCTAAGGCAAAGCATGCAAGAGATATGCCTATGGATTTTGATTAGGCACTTATTTATTGTTTGTTTGTTTGTCTTGTATGTTTTGCTAAAATATGTAGGTATAGTTTCTTTCTTTTTTTCTGACCTCGCTTTCAAATCTTACCTGTAATCTGGAGTTGCTGTATACAATTTTCTGTTCTGGGTCCATCCAGTACATTTTAACATCGCCCAAACTCTTGACTCGACACGGAAGAACCAGGGACGTGCCTTGATCTTGGAATATGAAATCGTAGTATGTGCTAATTATAGGCTTCAGCGGCAGAGCTGTGAGACCCCTCAGGGATTGGAGGCCGTTGATTTCTGGAAATCCAATAATGGTACTATCAGTAGGACTACGATGTTAGGACCACATTTATGTAGGTCAACCCGCATAACAGCAGTTTTATAAAAAACCAACAATCAATATAGATCTATGACTATAAAACTACTCGCCGCCAGATGGCGCTGATCAAAAAGCAAACTCGCTCGCATTTATAATCACTGGTGGATATTTATTGATGAAGAATTGTTCTTTCATTACGTCTTTTAACAATAAAACTGCGATCATGTACTTCGGGTAGGGCATAAAACAATTGAATTTTTGACAACCTCCCGGCTTAGGGGAAGGACTAAGTTTAGGGAGGTTAATAAAAACTATATACCACGTGTTTTTACATGACACAAGCTTATAGCTAAGTGTGGGATCAAGTAGATCTGTGTGTCGAGAAGTGAATTATTCGTACTACTTATCTCACCCGAATCAATGATTATTGATAATTTTTGTTTCGATAAGTTTTGTCTATGTCAATTTGGGAGTTCCCGCTGGAATTCCGAGACAAAAAGTATCTTATGTCTTTCTATGTACTCCTGAAAACGGGTGTGTGAAATTTCATGATGATCGGTTGAGTAGTGAAAGCGTAACATACAAACAAAAAAAACTTACATTCGCGTTTAGTCGCTTAAGGTCGAGTAGATCTGTTTTACTATGGAGATTAAACTAATACCTACCCACTGTTTGTTACAACCCCTAACAAAAACAGAGGGGTGTTATAAAAAGTTTAACGTGTGTATCCGTGTTTCTGTGTATCATAGTTTCCAAATTCTCTCTGTGGTAGGTATCATGGTTCCCAAATTGGCTACTTGACAAAATTTGTTTTTAGTCTGTCGTGTAGACTATAAAAAAATATTGGACACGTATTTTTTCTGTTTTTACGTAATCAAAAAAAGGGCGATACATTGAGTTGAAATTTCGCGTGACGTCACAATCCGGTGCAGTTTGTACGGGGCTCATCTTATACCGAATAATGACGTCACGAGTCCCCCACCCTAAACTTTAATGCGCTTTATCTATGTTTATTTGCATTAATTTTAAAAAGCAAAATAAAGTGTCTATTATTTTTTATTTTCTAATCGACGGACTAATTAGAATTTTGATGTTTATACCCCGGAAAATACCTAAATCATAGTGACCTTTAACGGTCCGGGTTATTTTTTTTAAAGTGCTGTTTACCTTGGGTGTACACGGTGGTTGAAGCCCTGGATTGTATCAAGCCGTTGTTGCCGACACAAGTATAGACGTCTCCATCTTTGGCAGCTGTCAGAACGAGCTTGGAGATGACCTGACAGATGCTCGAAGAGTGAGGCTTGAGGATCTCGTTTAACGATGTCTGGTCCTGGAAGTAGATGAAGCTATTCGGTCAGAAACATTGTGAATTTGTGAAGATCACCTGTTGGTTTCCTCCACTCAAATATCATAATAATATTAATTCCTTCGGGCACTCTTTAGTGTTCAATATTAGGTAATAATTGTTTGGAGAAAGTACATTTTTTGAATCTTATACAGGTTCGATCTCTCTCCTTACTATTATAAATACGAAAATGAGTTTATTTGTTTGTTTATTACACCTTAATGTTTCCACGGCCCGGCCCAACCGATCACTATGAAATTTTGCACACAAATTTTCAAGGGTAGAGTGAAAAACATAGGGTATATAATTTTTATCCCGGAATTCCCGCAGGAAGTCCAAAACCATCGCACCTTTTGAGAGAGTGGATGTGATTACCGGCGATCATCTGGTGACCTTCTGTGGTCATATTTTAATTGTGGCTGTTTATTAAAAAATATCAATATACTCATACTCACATTTTCTATCAGCCCTCCATTCTTATACCACGTGACGAGAGGCGCAGGGTTGCCGATTACGGAACATTCGAGCTCGAGCACCGTCTTTGGTATATAATGGACGGATCTGGGCGGCGTCGGCTTGATTCTCACAAAGTTGTGCAAGGATTTGCGAGGAGACGCAGCTGAAATACCACAATTAAATGCTTTTCAGAAGCGATAGTGGGACACGATGCCCTTAGATTTAACGTTTGCTGGTAGAAAAGCTTTTGAAACAAATCCACTGCAGGGTCTTTGTTTCTAGACTACATAAAAAACTATGCACTTTTCTCATGAATAAATAAATAAAAATGGCGACCTCGTGCTGTTGAA
Source organism: Zygaena filipendulae (assembly GCA_907165275.2). Lineage (NCBI taxonomy): Eukaryota > Metazoa > Arthropoda > Insecta > Lepidoptera > Zygaenidae > Zygaena > Zygaena filipendulae. The sequence goes on from OU015676.1 coordinate 876,695, forward strand.
GTGCGCAGATTTGACGTGAGATGGAGTCACGATAGGGTGGCGTTGGAGCGTTCGTCTTGGAGATACTTGTTAGAAGCTTTGGTCCAGCAATGACCATGATCATATTAAAGAGAGTTTGTGTCGTGTGGAAGCTGTTGCAAGCGCACGCGTACTATGACAGGTACCGAACAGCCGCCATTTTGTTATTTTTGCAAAAGCAACTGGATCTCCGAGCAAAACCACCCCCAGCCCAGAGATGCCTAGTTTACACCGACAAAATTCACACCGACAAAATTATTGTATTGCCTTCATAGAAAGTCAATGACAAAAGAAGGAAAAAGAAGAGTTTAACTTAATCCAAAATAAATAATGTATTATTATCACATTGAATTTAAATTTTTCAGGGAAATGGGTGAAGTAAAAAATAATATTCATATAGGTACATAGTAGGTACTCATAAAAAAAATTCCAAGTCTTTTCTGTGGCGTTATTGGCAAGCTATTTAAATGTTATTTAAATGCTTTATACTTTATAATGAGACGTCGAGTCAGACTATATTAGCAATTCAATGTAGTCTAGGTAGGTATTCTGCTCGTATCTCCAGACTCCAGTCTGGGTCGGCAAAATCAAACTTGCTTAGAAATATCCACATGACATCCTCTAAGGAACTACGCTGAACAAGTTCCGTATAAAATGGATAAAGGCTTGAGTGAAGTTTTTAACAGTATATCTTATCTTCTAATATATATAAATCATGTGTCACGTTGTTTGTCCGCGTTGGACTCCGAAACTACTGAAACGATCGTGAAGAAATTTGGTCACTATGCTGTATTTGGCCCAACTTAAAAGATAGGATAGTTTTTATCCCGAAATTCCCGCGGGAACTCCGGAGTTTGTGGGGTGTTATCTATAGATCTACTTATTATAGATGGGAAGCTAAAGTGATCCTGAGTGACATAGGGTACTTTTATCCCGAAATTATCGCGGGTGAAACCGCGGGGGTCAGCTAGTATATGTATATAAATCACGTGTCACGTTGTTTGTCCTCGATGAACTCCGAAACTACCGAACGGATTTTGATAAAATTTTGTAACCATTTATATATGGTCCAACTTAAAAGATAGGATAGTTTTTATCCCGGAATTCCCGCGGGAACTCCGGAATTAATGCGGGAAACTGCTTATCACCGTAAACTACAGCACTATTTTCCCGGAATCACCGCAGGAACTCCGAAATTACCGCGGAAGAAATCGCGGGGGACACCTAGTAACAGTAGGTATATAATAGCCAATAACGCTTTACGGTAGTAAGGTAAATATACCAGAGGATATATCTTAGCCCGACGGAGGACGTCTATTCGTAGGTACTTACTAGTACTTACATTGTTATACATATCGTGATTGTTATTATAGCCTTATTTTCAGCTAATTCACAGCTGCAATGTATTTAAAATTGGCACTAAAGCACCATCTAGTGATCATATTCAACATTATACGCTATAAAACTTATCCAAATTTTTATTGCTTGAACTCTTTTTTTAATATTTAAACCTTTAAAATAGAACAATTTAGACTCACGATGTCGCTGTATACTGTTCTCCAAGACGAGGTTACTGCTATCAATTTCAGCGTTCGCTTGAAAGCCGCAAAGCGACGCGAGCGCCGCAGCGGCTAGTAGCGACACCACATTCAACATTGCGGTTTCTTTACACTAGATGCCACTGTAATGCAGAAAGAAAGTTTTACAATATATCTTTTTTATGGTGTAATTTGAGGAACTGCCTATACCTTTACTCTTTATTTTGTAAATATTTACAGAGGAATATAAATAAATCCAATAAAGAGAATTACACCTGTATAATTGTAATCATTCAATTCAATCATTTCTAATTTTTCCGGTGTAGTTACAGGTGGTTAGGTCTGTATGTCTGTATACATCACGCAAAAACGACTCGATGGATTTGAATGAAAGGTAGAGGAGGTTCCACACGACCGTCGGGTAAATTAAAGGTTAGGTATAGTTGACAGGATAATATAACAGCTATTATTTTTATACCAATGAAGATAGACCATAATAGACCTTAATTTGTTTTGTTTGTTACGCTTTCACGTCTTTACTAGGTACTGAACCGATCGCTATGAAATTTCGCATACACGTTGTCAAAGGTATATAGGTACAGAAATGGCATATAGTACTTTTACTCTTCCGAACTCCGAAATTATCGGATATAAACTGCTGGAAGCAGCTGGTGTTAAAAATAAAAATGCTCGAGTGTCGTGGAACACTCGGATAGAACGAAGTTTCTGCGCCTCGTAGTTTCCGAGAGAAAAAAAACTAATAAGCAACCAATAATAATAATTAATTAATCGTTCCAAAAACCATTAACCAATAATTTGACGCCGCCGTGACGGAGAATTTCTTTCATGCATGAAACCGTCCGTGCTTTATAGAACTTCGTTCTAAACATAAAAACTATTAAATTTTGCTCACAATCAACTCAATATTTTTTAAGTTTCATGATAATAATAATAATCATTTATTTCAGGAGTATTTAACCATTGCCATACAACAAAAAAACAAATTTTTAACGAGCATAAGACGCATAATTAAAAGAGAAATATCTAATATAATAAATACCTAATCCAAATTTTAACTAAAGTGCAGCATAAGTTTTAATACAAATATTATTTTACTTGAACGAGATTAGATAAATCAATCAATCTATTTATCTATATCTATAAATAAATATTCTGATATTTTGAACTTGAATAACAGTGACAAATATTGGCGCAAACGGCCTTCAAATTGCTATATAGATAAACTGGAAAAAAACTTCCGGAATGGATTACAATAAGTTTACAGTTAGGTGATATGTTTTTTTTGGTGATATGGCTTATTTGTTTACCTACTGGCTTGAGGCTTTGGAAGCGCCTCACTGACGCCACCTGTCGCACTCATATAGTACCAATTGTGAACCAATTGTGATGGAATAAAGCCTGTATTAGGCCTATATTAGACCATCATTTATTTCTCATATAAATATGATTTCACATCTGTCAAATTCTAGGATCCTATGTAAATGATACTGTTTTTCATATGAACATATTACACTTATTGTCATATAAACATCATATTTAATCAAGATGGATACGGATTTAGCTGCGTTTGCCGTTGCTATGAGTGCAATTTTATTAATTGCTATAAAAAAATCTGGTAAGAAAAAAAGAAAAAACAAAAGACGTATTTGGGTTAGATCATGGATAGCAAGGCGATCACAGAGAGGCATTCATAATACCTTACTCGAAGAACTTAGACTGGAAGATATAAAGTATATAAACACTCGTTTTCCTCGTATAGGTTAATCAATAATTTCGTAGTTTCGATATTCCAATCGAAGTTCTTGCTTAATGAAGATGCCATTTTGAAGTTAGACAAAATGTGCAAAATATGATCATAATTGTACGCTTACTGTCAAACAGGATCCCATATCTATGGTCATAGACAATATGAATCATATGTTGAAAATACACCGTATAAGATTCTTCAAATAAATTTGACTCCTATATCTGTGATCATATTTATATGATAGTCTAATAGAGGCCTTATTATCTACCTCTTTACTAATAAAGTCGTAAAGTTTGAGTGTGTAAGGCCTTTTGCACATTAAAGTAATTTTCTTGTGTCTTACATGCATCCGACAAAAATTACTATGCGCGTGTCTTATCCGACATTTCTTGTAATAATGGGCATGTGGACTAATTTTTAATTTTTAGTCCGTCTTGTAGATTATTAAAAAATATTGGACACATATTTTTTCTTTTTTTACGTAATCAAAAAATAACGGCGATATATTGAGTTGAAATTTCGCGTGACGTCACTATTCTGACAGTTTGTATGGCGATTTTGCGGTTAGTGACGTCACGACCTCCTCATCCTAAACTTTAATGCGCTTTATCTCTGTATATTTTAATTTATTTAAAAAGCAAAAAATACGTGTCTATTGTTTTTTTATTTTCTAACTCAAGGACTAATTAGAATTTTGATTTTCAATAGTAGTCAACATCCCTATTGTACGGTCCCAACAACCAAAGCGACTGGATGTCTTATAAGAAATGTGTAATAAGACATCCAGTCGCACAAGAAAATTTATTATTATGTGCAAAAGGCCTAAGTTTGTTAAGATGTACCTAAAGAGTTATCTCTGGAATTACTGAACCGATTTTTATTTTTTTTATGATAAGAATGTTCGTTTATAAAAAAAAAACAAAAAATTGGACGCTCAAGTCGTCGATTCGCCGACGGATCATACTGACACCCTCCTTTGTATTGCCGCTGACGCGCCGACAAGTCTAATGTGAAGGTAATACACCCGCATATATTGACATAGATAAGCAATAGTGTGTTAACCCACACTGGAGAAATTTTGAGTAAATCGTGTTTTAAAAGTATAGCGCCATTTTGTGTCAACATTTTTTTATGTTAAATATTTAGTTACATATTTAAGAAATGTAATAAGGTAAACACATAATTAAAAAATATTCTCTAACTCTCAATAAATCATTCTGAATCAATAACTTAAGTTTGTGGGTTAGCATGTTATTGCTTATCTGCGTCCATATTTAAGTTTTTATTTAAGGATTTCTCTGTTATTTATTAGTACGCACGCACTGACGGTTTTCCGCTATATTTCCGATCGTGGAATCTTCGGCGGGCAGCTTTTCAGGGATTAGGAAACGAATCCTCAATTATTATAATACTTACTAGTTGTGCCCCGCGGTTTCACCCGCGTTAATTTCAGAGTTCCCGCGGGAGTTCCGGGATAAAAAGTACCCTATGTGTTAATCTGATGTATGAGCTATATTATTGTAAAGTTTCATTAAAATCCATCCAGTAGTTGTTGCGTGAAAGAGTAACAAACATCCATCCATCCATCTATCCATCCATCCATCCATCCATCCATCCATCCATCCATCCATCCATCCATCCATCCATCCATCCATCCATCCATCCATCCATCCATCCATCCATCCATCCATCCATCCATCCATCCATCCATCCATACATACTTACAAACTTTCGCGTTTATAATATTAGTAGGATTTTATACACGTGTGTCGTGATTTTTGTGTGTCGAAAGTGTTTAGTTAATACTATTTTTAGTCACAACTAAACTAGCTGTGCCCCGCGGTTTCACCCGCGTGAGTTTCGAAATTTCCGCAGGAACTAACCCACCTCCAACCCAGGGTCCTACCAACCAGTCTTGGTTATACGGACCGAATCGCGGGCCGGAACGCCCCGGTCGCCCGGGACGCACCGTACCCTAAAAAAAATAGTTAGCAGGAACTATTTTTTTTTAAATAAAAGTAGCCTAAGTCAATTCTTATAATACCACCTATCTGCCAGTGAAATTCTCGTTAAAATCGGTCCAGCCGTTTTAGAGATTAGCCGGAACAGACAGACAAACAAAAATTTAAAGGATTGTTTTTTTTTTAATGTAAGTACCGTATATACTTTCATATGCATTTAGTGAAAAAAAGTTGTTAAACTGGAATTCAAACAGACACTTCAATTTTATTTATATGTATAGATGTATGGATATAAACCATGAGTCATCACAGGTTAGAATCATAATCTAACAAGTTTTTATACCTATATATTTTAAACGTTAAAATACAATTAAATGTATATTATACTTTTATTTTATTATAATCTATAGCGTAAGCGGAGGTCTAGGTTATAGTCTACAGACTCCTGTAGCGAGGCGGCTGTATGGAACTCGTTATGATAGCCTCCTTAAAAAAAAAAAAAATTATATCTCTGTATTTGCCTACTACTTTATTTATTACCTACTAGTCGATTCCCCACGGTTCGAATTTCGTAGTTCCCGAGGGAATTCCAGTATAAAAACTCTCAGCCACTCAGGAAAACTGTAGATTTGTATAAGTGAAAGAATTTTGAAAATCAGTTAAGAAGTTTTTGAGTTTATCCATTGCAATCATACAAAAAATCATCATTCATGAACAGTCCGGTGTCTGGCTTTAGCATCACGTCACGGGACATGTTTGACTTTTCACGGACATATCCGGCCAAATATTTTCACGTCCGGTCTGTCCACCTTTTCTTAAGCTTCGTGTCTGGCTGCCGCGCGAGTCGAGAGTCGAGGGCAAGTAAAGCCTAATACAAAAGCACAATAAACATTCTAAATTAGTGATTGCATTTTTTTAGATTATGTAACATAGGCCGACTTTCAGAACATAATATGTTCGGTTTAAAAAAGGTTACGATTAGCTATTAAAAAGGTATCTCCGGCTTTAAGGGTAAAATGTCCGGTCAAATGAGCGGCCGAGTCTAGCTTTTTTGTTTTAGGGCCTGGTCACCCTAGCTGGAGGTCCCGAAGACTCGCTTCGCGTGACAACTGTCTATCCCTCTATTTGATGGGTGTGAGCTTATGTATGCTTATATAAATGGACGCAGATAAGCAATAATATGTTAACCCACAAAATTAAGTTATTTATTCAGAACTATTTATTTTGTTTTTACCTTATACATTGTTTAAATATGTAACTAAATATTGAACTTAAAAAATGTTGACACAAAACGGCGTTATAATTTTAAAACACGATTTACTCAAAATTTCTCCAGTGTGGGTTAACACACTATTGCTTATCTATGTCCAAATTTCAACTAACAAATTTAAATCAAATTACTGTTTATTTAACTTTATTATGATACTAGTTGTGCACCGCGGTTTCACCTGCGTTAATTTCAGAGTTCCCGCGGGAATTCCGGGATAAAAAGTACCCTATTTTTCAATCTGATGTATGAGCTATATTATTGTAAAGTTTTAATTTAAATCCGTTTAGTTGTTTTTGCGTAAAAGAGTAACAAACATCCATCCATCCATCCATACATTCTTACAAACTTTCGCGTTTATAATATTAGTAGGATATCTAAACTTATCTAATATTAAAAGAGGTAAAATTTGTGAGTTTGGATGTAGGTGGTAATCACTTATGGAACTTTTGAAGCGATTGTAAAAATTCCTTCACCGATAGCTACGGTATACCTACTTGAATCACACAGTAGGTATACGTAGGTACCCGTACTCTATATTACCGGGGGTGTCCCAAAATGCCTACGTGTCACGTGCGACGGACACCACTGTGGGCGTCCAAGCTAAAAGGTACCAGTTCTCGGAATTTAGTTTCCGAGATATAAGCAGTTTTGTAAAGTTCGGTGTTCGGTAAAAATTGCGTCCGTGATTTTACCTAATTGATTAATTATTAATAAATGCTCATTTTTCATCAATTTCATATATCTCAATCTACAATCCTACTATTATAAATGTGAAAATGTGGATGTTTGGATGTTTGTTACTCAATCGCGCAAAAACGGCTGTACCTAGATCCCTAATTAATATTATATGTAAATGCGAAAGTAGGTAACTCTGTCTGTCTGTCTTTTAGGCTTTCACGCCTTAACGGCTCAACCGATCATTATTCAATTGTACATACACGTTGTCAAGGGTACAGAGAAGGACAGAGGGTATTTTTTATTAGGGGATTCCCGCGGGAACTCCGAAATAAACACTGGTGAAGCGCGGGGAACAGCTCTAATATTTTTTTCTTTTAAAACAAAAAAGGGTTAATTGTATACGTTATTGGAATTTGATTTCTACCGACGTCAGAGTTACATTTAACGGCCAACTTTTAATAAAGATAAAATACTAAACTTTGACTTTGGAATAATTGAACATTTTCCTCAATGAAAAGTGGTACCTATGCCTATGTCTAAAAAGAATTAGATATCTACTTAGAATTTGTAAAAAAAACTTACCAGTATTCTAGAGATATCCAATTAACACGGTCAAATAAAAAAAATCTTGTGGCAATATCACTTGTTTTATATAGAAAACACTTCACTCTCCGACGCGAGATGAAAATTATAGGAGTTTTTTTTTATTTTTCTTTTTTTTCCCTAAATGTAGACAGACTTGTTATCCGATGTAAAGCGAGAGACACACTATGTGGCTGTGTAAGACTCCCACCCTTATATACCAACCTACACGGCGACACCGAGTTGTTTGGATCATCCAATATTGTATTTGTTATCATCGAGTTAATATAATATAATCCATCAATTAACGAAATTAGATCGCGGGGCGATGAGAGATTAGTTTTATTGGACTTTAATATTCTCCTGTGGCTCCGTTCTGGCGTCAATTACGGAAACTCCCCGGGAACTCCCTTGCTGTACCAGACGTTGAAGCCATTATATACTTTCCGATCCGTTCACGGCATGCGCTTTGGATATAAGAACTGATAAGCAAACATTATTTTATTTAACTTCCTTTTTTATTGAAACTGTATAAAAATCCGTTGCTTATAGTTTAGAAAAACTAAGTGGACACAGACAGACACTCGGATACCGACTTTGTGTTTTCAATACATAATTATTTAAGAATGTACATACGAAATTTTATTTGCATTTTTTGTTTTATTGCTACGCAATTGAAAATGCGCAAAAAAAATATTTTTTTTTAATTTTTTTCTAGTATTTTTCATTAATAATTATTATACTGCGGCTTTTTCCTCGAGAATAGAATACTTGTAAGTAGTACGTACAGACTCTATTCTAGAAATTTAGATGTACGGTAAAAGTAATTCTTTATTAAAAAGTTGTTTTAGGCTCTATGAGCTTACTGGCATAATCGTTTTCTTTTACCTAATATAAAAAAAAAAAACTTGTCCCTATGTCGGTAATTGCGTTGCTCTTACCACTAAAAGTAAAGTAAATTGAGGCTTTAATTTTCAAAAATTAATTATTCTGTCTTATCGGATGTCTACGTCATACAAAGAACACACCCTCCAAGTTTCAGGTCTCTACGATCAGCGGTGTAGACTGTGCGTTGATCCGTCAAATCAGTCATTCAGAACAAAGCATTTATATGTATAGATAGATTGGCAGTTTATTTTTTGTCGAAATTATCCCTGGGTGCTATTCTGTAGCGTCTAAATTTGACACATCATTAAATAGTAGATACTAACCGCCGCACTCAGAGTCGACTTTAATGATTACTTAGTTAAGTATAGATTTTTAAAACAAAACCGCCGCAATCAGACAAGTTTAATAAATTAATGTTAATTGGCATTTAATGAGATGTAACTTAATTAGTTAAATACCAATTAACATTAATTTATTAAATTTGTCTGATTGCGGCAGTTTTGTTTTAAAAATCTATACTTAACTAAGTAATCATTAAAGTCGACTCTGAGTGCGGCGGTTAAAACTACCAAAAGGTAACAGTTTTTTGCAATATTGATCTCTAACTACTTTTTTCATTGTTTATTATATTGTGGTTAACTCTACATTTCTTTGTACCTATGACTTTATATTCAATGGCCACATGCATAACCTTACTAAAAGCTATTATAAGTGCATATCGGTCAGTGTTTCTTTCGTCTTTCTTTTTTTTTTAAGGAAAGAAACGCCAGCGTTTGTCTATATTCAATCGTCATCAAATGACGATCGCCTGATCCGATATTTCGTCATACGATTCTGTGTTAGATATTGCGTCACCACGTCACCGTGTTCCGCGAATCACAACTGGTCCATTAGGGTGGCACACAATTGAGTAAGAGAGAGGCGGAGAGAAGCGGAGCGGAGTTGTTTGGCCCGCTATCAAACTCCGTGTGCGCAGATTAGGCTGGAGTATACCTATGAGCGGAAAGGGTCGGAGATATGCAGCCACACGCGTCTCTGGATATTAGTCAAGCAGCTCACACATTATTTTTTTATCTACTAGGTTAGGAAAGCAGTAAAATATAAACAAATAGTAAAATTTCTTTTTACATCACAATAAGAAAGATAGATATTTGTGTGAAAAAACAAGCCAGAAAGGAGTTTCCATTGAAAAGATACGCGGTTACGATAAATAACAATTTAACAAATAACATGATCTTGTGATCTGAGAACATGATGGAGAAAGAATTTGAAAACAGAAAAATTTTGACTGTATTATATCATACGTATTTAGATGCAACTGTAAAATCGTCGCTATTTCTTTACTATGCCGTCTGTTATTTTCATAATATTTTTTTCAATTCATATATTGTAAATGCGAGATTATGTTTTTTTTTATCGTTCAAGTTGCAACGGGGCATTGATTTTCATTCCTCGCATTTGCCCCGCGACACAGTCGAGGATGAGCTAAAAGGAAAATAAATATTGAAAGGATAATTTCAAAGAAATATTAGTTCATCTCCATTCAGTACAGCTTCGCTCCGCCCGCCGCCTAGCTTCGTGACCGCGTCTGTGGAGTATCAGCCTTTGGGAACTTACAGAAAACCGGTGTAAACTGTAAATTAGTACCAACCATCTGCTTCGCATTTTAATAAACTGATTTAATTGTAATAGAAAAAAAATAACATAAATTGGGTATTATCTTTACATTCCTATTCTATCCTACTCCTTAAAGGACACCCATTAGGTATAGGTACATTTAGGTTATCTACTACGTGAATTTTTGAAATCTGTATAGATTTAAAAATTTGTCAGGACAAAACTTAAAAAACAAAAACCGGCTTGTGTTGTGTTTTGAAAAAAAAAATATTGAATTGTTTTTTTTTTTAACATAAATCATCAGCTAAAATATAAACAGTAAAAAAATAACAAAAATATAGTTTTCATGAACAGTTTGGTTATATTTAAACGTTGACTTGCTAAGTCTGATTTTATCAATCTCCTATATGGCCGATTACTTACTTTTATCCTAATTTATTATATAGTTTAGGGAATGATAAATAAAAAAAATACGTATAATATACCTACTAACTTAATTGGCATGAAATTTTTGGGAAGTCAAAATGGAAATACCACATTACAAAAGTATTTAGTATAGGAATTTGGAATTTCACGGTTCAAATAATCGCTCAACAGGTTTAGGCAATTTATTTTGTAATAAATTGTTATCATAAAACTATTTAAATACTAAATTTTGACTATCAATATTATTATGCAAATTTTTTTTTTCGCTATGTGGAGTTACTTGTGGTTACAAATTACCGTTACCTAGTCGCTAATTAATTAAAGTAAATAACAACTAGTTGTCCCTTGCGGTTTCGAAGTTCCAGCGGGAATTCCAGGATCAACTATACGCACAAACCTTCCATTTGAACCACTCTGTGTATCGGTGAAAACCGCATGAAAATCTGTTCAGTTGATAGTTTTGGAGTTTATCGCGAACAGACAGACAGACCGACGCGGCGGAGATTTTATAATGTAGTGATGATGCTAAGACATTAGCACGCATCGCTACCTGCAGGGCAATTATGTAACTTTTGTTGCTATCTGCATATTTCAGTTTCAATCAGAAAAATAGCGGTTTTGTGATTAATTAATCATGTTTAGGCAGCTTCAACTTCTTCTTCTTCTTCTTTAATAATGGCGTCTATAATTATAATTTGCCAATGACAATGTTTCTTAATAATAAAAATCTCTTCATCTACTATTGAACTAAGTTTATTTTGGTTGATCGCTACATATTGTATGTGTCAAAACGTGCATATCGTAATGTTAAAACCGCCATGTTTTTGATTGCAATGATAGAGACAAACGTTACATTGCCCCTCTAGTCCCAAACCAAGCAGAGCTTGTTTTACTTAAGAATAAACTTTTTCTATAAATACATATTTATGATATTATGTACGAGCTACGTAATAAACACTCGGACTCAACAGAAAAACAAGCAACAGACAAACAAAAATTTTCCTCACGTAAATGACGTGTATTTTAATGTGGTGATAGAACTGGCGGCACCTGGCTTAGGAGTTCAATAACCAGACCAAGCTGCTGTCGAACTTAGAAAAAAAGGCGAAATACCAATTACATAGCTACTCTAACTTGAAAACATTTCCTTTTCAAATCAAATCAAATCAAATCAAATATTCTTTATGGTCACCAAAAACAAAAATATAAAAATACATGTTGGGAAATACAGGCAACAAAGGGCGGCCTTATTGCTTAAAAGCAATTTCTTCCAGGCAACCTGTACCTGTATTAGCCTGTCCTTTTCAGCCCCTAAAGGGTAAATTTGGAAAAGTCCTTCCTTAGTGCTTGCCTACAGGATAAAAGCTGCGTGAATACCAAGTCTCTAGACTCAGTATAGGCACATGTAATAGAAAGTTTTGAATTTAAAGCTATACTAGCTGTGCCCTGCGGTTTCACCCGCGTTGTCTCGGAAATCCCGCGGGTATTCCGAGATAAAAGTACTTACTACCCTTCAGTTTTTCTGTACCTACCCTTAAGAACGGGTAGGTAGTATACAAAATTTAATGTATTTTCTTCCGCGTTAATTTCGGAATTGCCGTGGTAATTCCGGGATAAAAGTAGCCCATGTCCTTCTCTGTACTCCTGGTAGGTATGCAAAATTTCGTGGTGATCGGTTGAGCCGTTTACCCGTAGAAGCGTAACAAACAAACAAACTCACTTTCGCGTTTAGGCATAATATTAGTAAGGAAGTAAGGATCACAGTCAGTGAAACAAATGCGGTAAAAATATTAGCAATAACCGGTGCTAAAGCGCCTAACTTATAATAATAGCAACGGATGATAACTGAGGAGTTCCCTCGTTGGTCTGTTTATTATTATGTACCTACTAATATTATAAAGCTGAACAGTTTATTTGTTTGTTTAGTTGAACGCGCTAATCTCAGGAACTGAATATCCTGTTCTTGTAGGTTGGAATTGAAAAGTTCTTGTTGTGTTTGGGACCATTTATCGAGAAAGGCATTATAAAAAATCACGCTACGACCAATAGATCCCTTACATTTGTAAGGGGTTTTATTTTGAGTTTGGAAAGAGAGTAAATTTGTATTTTTGTTTTTGTGTACATTTATTGCTTCTTTCTCTCGTGCAGGCTGTGGCGACCTGTAATTGAGGCAGCGCCATTATTTTTTTATTATTATTATAATATCCCATATTGTATCACTACCAATGTTACGGTGTATGCTTTGTTGGTCGTTCTTTTAAATAAATAAAATAAATAAAATAAAATAGGAGCGGAGAATCAATGAAAAATGTTGCATTAAACGGGAAAAATATTCGTTGTGAAAGTTTCTATTGCGGGGTGCAGAGAACGACTAGGGTACGTAAAGTTTTTGTCCCGGATTTCCCCGAGAACTGTAAAATTAACGCGGGTAAAACCGCGGGGAGCAACTCGTGTAAAAAAAAAGAGGCGCCGGTGCAGTACATTTGTCAAGTGTCAAGTTTTTGGCAATTCAAATTCTCGTTATTGTCCGGAATATATACAGTATAATATAACAAAAAAACGTCAGCCACGTGTACGACGGCTTCTATAAAATAAAATATCATCGACGCACGCGCAGCAGCTGGTTTCAATTCTGAAAACCAAGCACGACGGAGCCGTATTTTAGAATCGCTCGAATTAACTCGATTGCTCGAACTTTTCGCGCACGCAATCGGATATCTTCCGGGGTATGAAAATCAAAATTCTAATTAGTCCGTCATTTAGAAAATATTAAAAATAATGGTCACGTATGAACGCGAAATGAACGACGGAAACCTTCAGGGATCGACTTGTCGTGAATAAGGTGTGGCGACCCCTACGCCACAAGTCACGTACTACAACGAGGCGATGAATGCTGACTATATATGGAAGTCCTGAATCGCGCTAACGAAGTTTCCACACTGCGCTGCATACATACCTCTCCCTCATGCTGCATACCTCGCCCGGTGGAAAACTTCCCCTTTGGTGGCGGTCGAGCCATATCATCCATCCTGCTCCCGCTATAAAGGTATGAAAACATTTCTCATCTACTAGAACCTAAACAAATAACTAAATAATCGTCAAAATTCATTTTTAATATCACGATTGTCAGACCCGATAGTGAAAATTGCGAATCGCTTTGCATATGTTAGAAAGCGAGAATTTTACAAACAATAAAATATTAGGTACCTACATAAGATTAGAAAAACTGCATCCATTATACATATAGACCGATGTTATCTATTTGAACCCATTAAGTACCTACGTCGTGGGCAATTTTTTTCTGAACATCTGCTGGGTTTTAGAATATTATTATAGAATCAAAATGGTACTGAGGATTCAGTACCTTTTTTTTTGATCCAGGGAAAATTCTAAAAGGACACCACCGGTCCCGGGGTAGGTTCGATTGTAAAGTATGAGTCTCCTCTCTGAAAAGAATACCTTGTGGGTATACGCATTTAAAAAAAAACCTGTAGCATTCCGATTAGACGCCTAGCTTCCTTTGAGTGCTTGGCTACCAGCGTGGCAGCTCCGCGGCATACATGAGCGAGGAGGTGGTTACTGTCCCAGGCGCAGCGCGCACGTGCTGCTACCACCTCTGAGTGCTGGCTGCCTGGTAGTCGCGCGACACGAGCGAGGAGGTGGTACTGTCCCAGGCGCAGCGCGCACGTGCTGCTACCACCTCTGAGTGCTGGCTGCCTGGTAGTCGCGCGACACGAGCGAGGAGGTGGTACTGTCCCAGGCGGAGCGCGCACGTGCTGCTACCACCTCTGAGTGCAGGCTGCCTGGTAGTCGCGCGACACGAGCGAGGAGGTGGTACTGTCCCAGGCGGAGCGCGCACGTGCTGCTACCACCTCTGAGGGCTGGCTGCCTGGTAGTCGCGCGACTCAGCGTGGCTGCTCCGCGGCATACATGAGCGAGGAGGTGGTACTGTCCCATGCGGAGCGCGCACGTGCTGCTACCACCTCTGAGTGCTGGCTGCCTGGTAGTCGCGCGACACAGCGCGGCTGCTCCGCGGCATACATGAGTGAGGAGGTGGTACGGTCTCGGGCGAAGCGCGCACGTGCTGCTTTTAACCCCATAGTTTTAACACGAGTGAAGTGGATCCCCAAGAAGAAGCGATATTCAAATGATTATTTTTGTCGTATTCAGCATACTTTATTTGATTGAAAGGTGAGTCTAGACAATGCATAAACTGGCCAGTGAGGATGAAAAATTGAAATTTTAAATCCGTGTTCTTCTCATGTTACGAGAAAATATAAATTCGAATTTTAACGACACCGGCTGCAATAACGTTATAACTTAGAAAGTGTCGAAAAACAATAGTTTTTGGCGCAAATTTGAAAATCAAAGATGGCAGTCTTGTAATTTAATTTTTGTGTCGCAAAAAATTGTTACAAGTAGATTGTGTTGTGTTTTATGGTTCGTATTCGTTAATTAATTACACAGTGACAGATTTATATGCATATGAAGATATAGACATTTCAATTTGATGCCCTTGAGGTCCGCAAAGAGTTCCGAAAAAGATGCAATTTCAAACAATTTTATAACTGTGAATGTGAGTCTGTTTGTTTGTTTGTTACGCTTCTACGCCTTAACGGTTCAACAGATCTTCATGAAATTTTGCATACCCGTTGTCAAGGGTGCTTAGAATGATATACGGTACCTAACTTTGTCCCGGAATTCCCGCGGGATTTCCGAAATTAACGCGGGTGAGACCACGGATAGTGAGATGAATTATACTATCTTTGTGAACATCGAAATATACAAACCTCGTCGTGACACAATGATATCGGATCACTGGTATCCACATTTTATTCATATGAATCGCAGAGTTCCTGCGGGAATTCCCGCAATTTCAACGGGGTAAAAACCAGCCATGCCATGCCCAAGGATCATCACCAATTCTTTTAATTCCTGTAATAGGTAATTGGCTCAATTGCTACAGTTGCTTACCCCATGCTAAGAAGCGATGGGTTGATGCTATACCGTTTAGTGACTCACAGCTGGAGAGCACATCGTTCCTCGGTAATCAATTTGCCACTTTTTGTAATACAATTAACTTTTCTAGATGATTCCTTAAGGTTTCTCAGGAACTTTACATTTTTCCTTAATGAAAAGGACTCTATAGAACTTACACGGAGAGAAATCAAGTAATTTCATACTGAACTATAGCTGTACCCCACGGTTTCTCCCGCGTGAGTTTCGGCATTCCTGCAGGAACTATTTTTTTGTATTTTTTTTGTAAAATAAAAGTAGCCTAAGTTACTCCTTATAACATAAGCTATCTGCCAGGGAAAGTCCCGTTAATATCGGTCCAGCCGCGTTTTAGAGATTAGCCGGAATAAGCAGACAGGTAGACAGACAGACAAAAAAAAAAATTATGTAAGTATATACTTTCATATACATTTGCATTTGCATCATACTTTCATATGTGAAAAGATAAGAGAGATACTTCAATTTCATTTATGTGTATTTCCACTCAATCCTAACATACATTATACGTAAGAAGCTGTCTTAATTATTGTATAATCTTATTAACGTCAAAAGTCATACTTGAAAGCCAAATAAAATCATTCCTACGGGAACTTCGAAATTACCGCGGGTGAAACCGCGGGGGACAGCTAGTAATTGGGTATTCTCCAAGGTATGAATATCAAAATTCTAATTAGTCCGTCAGTTAGAAAATAAAAAAATAATAGACACGTATTTTTTGCTTTTTCGATTTAATGAAAATGAACATAGATAAAGCGCATTAAAGTTTAGGGTGGGGGGCTCGTGACGTCAATATTCATTATAAGCGCCATACAAACCACACTGAATTGTGACGTCACGCCAAATTTCAACTCAATGTATCTCTGTTATTTTTTGAGTACGTAAAAAAAGAAAAAATACGTGTCCAATATTTTTTACTAATCTACACGACGGACTAAAAAAAAAATTTTTGTCAAGTAGCCAATCAGATAGTTTCAATAATACATACAGCGTGTCCCGTAATTCGACGTCAAGCCAGAACCAGGTGATAGGCTAAGTCATAACAGCTGTTAACAGAAAAATATAAAAATCTTTGCTATGCCTATTTAAAAAAAAGGACAGTCATTAAAAACTGAAGAAAGCAATAATTGTGAAAACTTCATTGGCAAAAGCTTAAATTTTGAGCAGTAGTTTTCAGAAACACTGTACAGGATTACACAATAAGAAGAAAATTTAAAAAAGTTAAGGTTTGTAGCAACAGGAGATAAAGAACCGTCGCATTTTTTTACGTTTTGCTATTAAGTTATGATATAGCCTATCACCCGGTTCTGGCTTGACGTCGATTTACGGGACACCCTGTATATGACACTCTCTAG
The DNA here is from genome assembly GCA_907165275.2 of Zygaena filipendulae. Classification (NCBI taxonomy): domain Eukaryota; kingdom Metazoa; phylum Arthropoda; class Insecta; order Lepidoptera; family Zygaenidae; genus Zygaena; species Zygaena filipendulae. The sequence continues at coordinate 893,809 of OU015676.1, forward strand.
TAGTACAATAATTAAGAAGCTTATTTTAAGTTTGTTTAATTACGATTCCTCACGCACTCTATGCTGTAAGTCTACAAAACATACTCCACTTATATAGTCTATTTTCGTCGTATCGCTTTTCGCAATCTTATTACTGAAATCCTTACTAATATACAACGTGTTAATGAATTAACTGAAAACTTGATACACCCCATTTAAAAAAATAAACAATAATATGATTAAACTTACTACGATTAAACTACTGCTTTTGTAATGAAAGCTTCCTTAGAAAATAATCCCTTGGGAAATCTATTTTCGGATGAATCAGTTGTTTGAGTTATTAACGAAGATTTTAATGATAGTGTAAGAAGATAATTTTAATTGAACCAAATAGTACATCTTTAGTCTATAATTTAACATAATAATTTTACTTTAATATTATAGAATAGAGTAATAATAGTTAATTTGGTAGCAAAATAGAACAAGTAATTAAATACATAGTTAGGATTTACTTACCTATATATTTTATATTCTAAAGAGGTAAAGTTTGTGAGTTTGTGAGGTTGTAGAGGGTAGGTAATCTCGTGATCTACTGAACCGATTTCGAAATATCTTTTACCAATAGAAAGCTGTTGTTTTTGAGTGTCACAGGCTATTGTGTAACCCAAAATTACCGCGGGTGAAACGGCGGGGAAATAGCTAGTAAAAAATAAGCAAGGCACCAAAGTGCCTACCACTCGGCATACTATATATACATATACCTACTGTCAAACTACAACATACTGTAGTCCCACGACGCTAATTTTCAATGGCGACCATGAAAAGAAAGTAGAGAAAAATTTACGACATTGTGACTTGACTACTATTGCAGTACTGTTCAGTAATTCCAGAGATAGTCCCCTACAGCTCAACTAACAAACTTCATCTTTTATGTACTTGGCATATACTAATCTTTTGTAATATAAAGAGAAAATAATTGTTTTTTTTTTATGTTTGTTTCTTTGTAATGGATAAACTCAAAAAGTGCCAAGCCGATTTTAAAAATTCTTTCACATAATACGAAGCTAGTGTTCCTCAGTGACATAGGTGATGGGGTACTTTTGGGAACTCCGAGATTAACGCAGGAGAAACCGTGGGGGATCGACTAGTTATAAATATAGATAATATAATAATACTATAGCTGTGCCCCGCGGTATCACCCGCGTGAGTTTCGGAGTTCCCGCGAGAATTCCGGGATAAAAAGTATCCTATGTCCTTTTCTGCACCCCTGACAACGTGCATGCCAAATTTCATCCAAATCCGTTCAGCCGTTTTTGCGTGATTGAGTAACAAACATCCAAACATCCAAACATCTAAACATCCACACTTTCACATTTTTCTTATTAGTAGGATTAGAGTTTGTATCACAGATCTTGTTCGCGTGCACTCTATTTTGCCTTTGCGTTCACAATACAGAAGCATATAGGAGAACAGAAGAAGAGCAATATAAGATAGAAGGGGCATCGACTCATGAAAACCAGTGTCGCCGGGTGATTGTGTGCAAAAATTCATCACGCTCAAAATCATTCACTGCCGCAACGAAATGTATTAAATGTCATTTGGTTACATAATTACCTACTTATGTAGTTACTGTTTTCAAAATACAGATTAACAGTTTTAGGAATACTGTCGCAACTCAAATATACTTGGGAATCTTGGGATGCAAGTTTTGACGACCCGATTGGCGCAGAGGTCACCATGCCTACCCGCTAATCAAGGGGTTCCGGGTTCGATTCCCGGTGGGGGTGGACTTTGTGTGATGAACACAGGGTTCCATTTTCCAGTCTGGGTGTGTTTATATATCTATAGTATAATATATATATATAAGTAATTCTATGTAGTATATACCACGTGTTGCTTGGTCTCCACGACACAAGCTAATAATAGCTTACTGTGGGATCAAGTAGATCTGTGTGTTGTGATGTGGATTATATTATATTATATTATTATATTATGCAAGCAAAGATAGATAGATAAGATTAAAACAAGTTTACTGATCACTAATTCTGGCCGAAGAAACTTAAATCATTCTTTGTAACCATCCAAATTTTTTTTTACTGACAGTGGCATAAATAGTGGGCTTACAGAACCAAGGCGACTGTTGGCGCATTGAAAAAAGAAGAAGAAATAAATTTTCTGAATTTGCTCATGGTTTTCTTGCATCCATGGTGCGCTTGTCCAGTCTATATTGCCTCTCTAGTTAATATTATTTTCTCTGCGGTTGCAGCCTCTACATTTAGAATAATCACATGGCAACATAACGATCTTTTGATTGTGTTTCAACATTTCACAAATCATGATTCACGACTAACTAAATCTGTTAGCAGACTGAATTGTGCTGTTTTTTTTTTATTTCAAATGCAACCATCGCATGTCTGTAATAGACGTCTAGCGTCTGTATTAGGTACTACGCAAGTTAAAATGGTTTTTTAATCCGTTAGTTAAGGCGTATACTAAGGAGACACTAGTAATTCGAAATTTAAAAGAAAAACTAAAATATTTTATTTAAAAATAAATCGACGTAAAATGGGGTAGACACTTACTTATTTTAATGAATTTAATTGAAAAAAAGCCTAAATCAAAACCTGCAAAAGAGACCGTTGTCGACGTCTGAGCGCCTATTTTGCGTGTGGTGGGAATGCATCTATTCATGCCAACCCAGCTCCTGCAGGAAGCCCAGCAGCTTCCTAATGTCACCGAAGGCTTCCGGGAGCGACCTTGGTGTCCCTAGGTACTTAGCCCTGTATGGTACCACTCCGTCGCATTCAAGCAACACATGAGCGGCGGTTTCGTCCACCTCCATGCAAGCTCTGCAGAGGGGGCTGTCTGTAACATTTGTATTATACAAATGTTTGTTGTATGGGCCATGGCCCGTGAGAGAACCTGTGTTGGCACCCTTTGTTTGAGAAAACTCTTTGTTGTCAAATTTCAAGGGTGCAGAATTTTTATCAAAAATTAGTGTTTACTATATTTTACTTATTTTCCTATTAAAATTTATTTCTTGATTCTCTAAATGATAGGTATAGTTTGACTCCTGTTATAGGGCCTTGAGGGATCATTATGACAAAGATGGGTTTACGTCTGTATGCCAAATATGAGATACCTGGATCTTTGTTTTTAGATCGCGTCTTAATTACCTATTTGGCATACCTACTTATGATTTTATTATCATAAATAACTATTATATTCCAACTCTATTTTGGCTACCACCTTCGAGTTGTAAATCTTTCACCAAGCACCTAACGGTGTGTTCCGGCAGCCCCACTTGAAAGCCAGTTCCCATCCCCATTCCAGGTCGGCAACGTACCTGCACGCCTTTTGGTGTTGCAGATGTCTATGGGCGGCGGTAATCACTTACCATCAGATGTACCACTTGCCCGTTTTCCCTCTATGACATAAAAAAAAACTTTATCTAATATCAAATTCAACGAAAAGAGATCTTTTTAAATCAGAAATAGATTTCACTTTTCGTATGTGAAAAATAACCTAACAACGTTCTTAACGCGGCGGGATTTTCCAAATGACGTATCTCTTTGACCGAGTAGATAATAAGTTACAATCGTTTAGTACTCACCAGACTGTTACAAATGTTTTATTATAATAATATGACAAAAAACTCGAGTATAATGGACGTTGCTATATGCGACACGACAGCATGTCCTCTAGTGGATAGGCAAAAGTGATTTAAGGCGAGTTATTTTCAGGGTCCCGTGCATCAACCTACCTAATACTGCCTACAAACTTGTAAAAGAACTGTATAAAGGTGATTTTAACACAAAAACTCAAGAATAAGAAACAGTAGAGTTCTAATAAATAAGGTAGAGTTTTCATTGTACGGACGGTAAGCTTGTCCAGATGAGGCGTTTTACGCACGAGTCGAGAACGCACGAGTCGAGAGTCCGACGCGCTGCAAGCGTTTTACGTGCGAGAGCAGGGCCCTTATTCACTATGACCATAACGCGTCGTCTTGATAAGGCCCCACTTGAACTGCATTTCTCTCCTGCTCAAAGAACTTTCACTACAAAAAAATACATTTACATTGTATCTTTATGGCATAAAGAATATTAATTTCTAATATTTTGACATCTGGCACATTTGGAATTGTGTTTTTGAGCCGCGCGTTATGACCGAGAAATGTAGTTGGTCATAGAGAATAAGGCCCCTGGACGGGATCTATGTAGCTCTAATATCTCGGGAACGAGCGAGTGACAACACGCGAGTCTGCACGCGCGTAAAACGCGTCATCTGAACAGGCTCTTAAAGTTTTTAATTAAATTTTGAGTCTGATGTCGTTAAAGTATACAAGGGGAATTTGAGTTGGTTTATTTGCTAAAGCGAAGTGCGGGTGCATATTTCTTCGTTCACTGCCTTTTTTAAGTTATTTTTTTATACAGGTGGCTTATTCCTGCCTACGACTTTTAGTTTCAAGCGCTTTAAAAACTTTGATTAAAATCATTAATGAATTATTAATTCGTTACGTAGGTAACCAATTTTAAATACATAAACTTTATTTAACACTGTACAGATCTTACTTGACTACATACTATACTGCCTACTACTGTCGTGTTTAATCTATACTAATATTAATATCTGGGCGACCAAGCTTCGGCCGTAGCGACATCTATTGTTAAGTAGAAAAGCAGTCAAACACTCATTTCCTGAAAACACGCATAAAACGACGTTTTCTAAAAATGAAACCTAGCTAGATCGATTAATCGCTCCCGAAACCTCCGGTATTATATTATCTGTGCCCTCTGCATACTAAATTTCATTAAAAAATACTGCACCCCGGCACTAGATGGCGCTGTTGAGTGTTGTTATTCTAAATCAATTTGTACTATGGCTGCAAAGATTGGCAAAGATTTGACGCTCTACAAAAACAAAGTCCGAAAGTTACTCAGAGTTAAGGCTAAAACCCATTGATAAAACCTCTAAAATAAGTCTTACTTTAAAAAAAAAACACCATATTTTATTGTGTTCGAAAGTTGTAAGTGAAGAGGAGAAAAGGTAGGTCAAAAAGGACTACCTATATTACTACTATCTCCAAAAAACGACTATTAGAAGAATCCTTACTAATATTATACATGGAAAAGCGAGTGTGTTTGTTTTTTTTTTATGCCCATGGACATCTGCAACACCAGAAGGCATGCAGGTGCGTTGCTGATCTGGCGGGGATGGGAACTGGCTTTCAAGTGGGGCTGCTGGAACACACCGTTAGGTGCTTGGCGACAGATTTTCAACTTGAAGGTGGTAGCTAGCCAGCCGGGCACTAGAGAGCGCCCTACCACCATGCTATGGTTTCCTCACGATGTTTTCCTTCACCGACGGCTCAAGCTCATTGTTAGGGTTTGAACCTACGCCTTGCGGCGTTTGATCCGAACGCACCAACCACTGAGCCATCATCGCTGTCGTGTTTGTTACTCTTTCACGGCTTAACGACTGAACCGATCACCACGAAATTTTGTATACACGTTGTCAGGGGTACAGAGAAGGACAAAGGACAAAGGCTGCTTTTTATTGTAGAATTCCCGCGGGATTTCAAAACTAACGTAGAAGAAACTACATTAAATTCTGCCTAAAATACAGGGTAGTACTATCTAAATACTTTTATCTCGGAATACCCGCGGGATCTCCGAAACTAACGCGGGTCGAACCGCGGGGAACAGCTAGTAAAAAATAAAAGGCATTTTTTTTTTTAATAAAAACCGTTGCTATACAAATTTGTCGCTATTAAAAATTACGTAACAGGCCTGCACAGATGGACATAGATAAGCAATAGTGTGTTAACCCACACTGGAGGAATTTTGAGTAAATCGTGTTTTGAAATTATAGCGCCATTTTCTGTCAACATTTTTTATGTTCAATATTTAGTTACATACTTAAACAATGTAATAAAGTAAACGCATAATTAAAAAGCGTTCCCTAACTCTCAATATACCGTTCTGAATAGATAACAAAATTTTGTGGGTTAACGTGTTATTGCTTATCTGCGTCCAGATAATAATAATTTTATCAGAATACGATGACACATTGAGACACACCCATCCCATAACCAATAAAGCGAATAAGACCGTCGCGTTGTAGTGACGTGCGAACGGCCTTGCATATCGATCATACGATAACATCGCCTGTTGTGGCACCTACACAATAATCGATGACTAATCGTAATTCGATACGTTTTCGCACTAATTGAAGAATGCAATGTAATTTGTTTCTTTTTTTGTTATTTTATAAATAACAGAAACAATACTTTAATATTTAACTAGGCCAAATTGTCGTTGATTGAGTATAACACAAGTTGTTTCCTACGGCTTCGTCTAAAATAATTGTCTTTGATGCGTCGGGATAAAACGAATTAGTTGTGTTTTGTTTGTGATAAAAAACTCTTTTTATATATTTTTATTTCTAGATATCCAATCAAGTTGAAATTTGATTTAAAAAAATCTGATGATTATCTACTCTTTAATGATTTTATAATAAATATTTATGGGTCAGAAAATCTTCCAGATCAATTACTAGTTAGACAAGAACACGCATTAAATATTAGAAGAGCCTATGAAAAATTGTAACTTTGAAGGCTTAGATGGTGAAAGTTACGCCGCTTATCGATTAGAGTGGATTTATTGCGGAGAGCTATTGAAGTAACGGTTAGTGTACGAAGGCATGCTTTTTATAGCGACCTAAATATCGGAATAAAGTGTGGCATTTTTATTAACACTATTTATTGGTTAATAGATATCTTTATTCACGATTAATCACGATCGAGACTAGCTTCTGCTTCTTTTCTTCTTTCTTAAAATTGTAATTGGTTTCTAAATTGACAAATATATGGGCATAGATAAGCAATAGTGTGTTATCCCACACTAGAGAATTTTTGAGTAAATCGCATTTTAAAATTATAGCGCCATTTTGTTTAAGTATTTTCTTATGTTCAACACTTTGTTGGTATTTTAACAATGTAATAAGGTAAACAGATTATTAAATACGTTTTATAACTCCCAATAAAGCGTTCTGTATCAATAATTTAATTTTGTGGGTTAACATGTTATTGCTTATCGGCGTCCATATAATAATGAAAGCAAAACATTGAGGATCGTTTAGAATTATATAATCCACGTTTATTCAAGATTTCTTGAAAACTTACACGTAAAGTCTAAGATTTTAAACTTTACCAAGAATATTGTAGTGTCGTTGGCGAGATGTGCATTCGAACAAATGAACTGACAGACAAAAAAATCACAGGAAAAAATACCCCGCACGAACATGCAGCTATGACTTTTGAAGTTCATTTAGTACGAGATAATGATTAGAATGATCAGATGATTGCTACGTTGTATTTTTATCATGATAGCGAGAAATGTAGTGATCGTAATGACTGTTGTTCTGTTGCTTTTGTTTGTTGTCTTTTTTAATATAATTTAATAATAGACATAAACGAAATACTTTTATCTGTTTCACAAACACACCATCAAAATCATCATTCCCGCGCGGTTTCTAAAAAACTCGGGTCTAAATACTGTAAATGCACGATCATCGTAAATAGATATCTAAACATAATATTTCTACTACCGTGCAACAGAATATGACTGTCGAGAACATTAAGAATGCTGATATGACAGTCGTCGTAAAAGTAACTGATAAACTATCTTTGGAGTCATAGCACATTGTACCACACTCGACTGCCGGCATTCTACAACGCGCAGTCGTGAATAAAAGACGTGTCACTTATAGTAAATCCCATCGATATTTTTCATCGATAACCGGGTGTATCGATTTCTGTATGTACACTTCACTATTTTGTGATTAGCCGCCCACGTGCGTTCGAATTTCAAGTAGCGATTGATAATAAATAATAAACTATTTTTTTTTTTGTAATAAAATCTTTTTCGGCCGCCTTGATTCTGTAAGCGAGCAAGCACGTGCCCTGATATAACGAAAAAAACCGAATTCTTTCGATTTTTTTACTACAAAATGTTATATATTTTCTGTGTAATACAGCATTTCATGTACTTCGCCATAAAGTAAATTGTGCGCGCGCTTTTTTAAAGTAAGGTTAGAAGTGTCAGTAATTTCAAAGTATTATTTCGTCAGCCGAGTCGACGCGTCACCATTTCTGTATTGGTAAGTGTTTATTTATATTGTTATTATTATACTTCAAGATGTTTACAGGTATAATTATAAAATAAATGTACTTGAAACTTTAATCGTTGAATGCTGAAAGATAGTACTTAATAAAAATAAATATAGGTGGGTTGAAATGTCAAAACACTAATAATTAATATAAGCTAAATGAAACCTGAAATCATTTATGTAACTCCTATTTCTCCCTTGAACTATGACAAAATTACAGTATTTTACTTCAAAATATTTGATGCTATGTGATGAAATCAGCGCCAGAGGGTACACTACTGTCTCTTTCAGTGTTATTTTGAACCTAACGACGAGTGTTCTTCCATTGGAATTTCGCCTTTACATATTTAATTTTAAGCCATAATTACATTGATACCCGCAATGTGACTCTTGGAATTTGGCAGAAAACATTTTCGGAGTAGATATTTGGGAAACAATTTACTAAAACAAAATAGTAAAATTAAACATACGTTTTTCACGCTCAAGTTGGGTCAAACGTTAGCCAACATACTCGATTTATATCTTCCGATTATGAGTTGAATTGATTTCATTGAGTTATAGTTAACGTCCAAGATAATAATATGAAATGTGCTTAATGTATCTAATACTTATTTTCGATTGGTGTTTCGTTCTGGAAATCCGAAACGGCTCATGCAGAACGATACCACACCATGACACCACTCACGCGCCTTGATAAAGCTCTCCCCACGTTAATCGTTACTAGCTGTTCCCCGCGGTTTCGCTCGCCGCAATTTCAGAGTTCTCGCGGGAATTTGGCGATAAAAGTATTAGGTATGTATCCTAGCTGAGAACGTGGTAATCGGTTGAGCCGTTAAGCCGTGAAAGCGTAACAAACGAACGAATCCAGGTCGGTAACGCACCTGCATGCCTTCTGGTGTTGCAGATGTCTATGGGTGGCGGTAATCACTTACCATCCTATGACATAAAAAAAAAAAAAACTCACTTTCGCATTTATAATATATAAAAGTCAGAGCAGTGGTTTTTTAATAACGTAATATTACGTTTCTGGCCCCAGGAGCACATCTTTTGCAGATCTTGATATTACCGACATGTCGGTGAAAGTTTTAAGCTGATCGGTATTAATTATTATCGACGGGGATACGTGCGGAACGAGCCTTATCGATACAGAAATGATGGGTTTTTGTGTTTTAAGCGAACAGAATTGGCCCTTAGTACTGTTACTATAGAGGTCGATTTCCGTCCTTCGATACGTTAAAATCGTATGCTTAGATCTTTAAAACTAGGCAACAGATTTCGATGCGGTTTTTTTTAATAGATAGAGTGATTCACGAGGAAGGTTTAAACGTATAGTTTATCTGGGAATTCCTGCGGGAACTCAAAAGTTACCGTGGGTGAAACCGCGGGGATAGCTAGAAATATTATACCTATTTTAAATTTGTCACCCGAAACAAAAATATAAAATACATGATTGGGAATACAGCAACAAAGGGCAGCCTTATTGCTTAAAAGTAGAGATGCGCCGAGTTCTCGCTTACTACTCGGTACTCGGTGTATTCGGCGTTTTTTTAATATTCGTACTTGGCCGAATAACTCGGTTCAACTGCCGAGTATTATGCCGAGTTTTAAATACAGTGTTAGTTAAAGTCATAATGAAATCAACATTTAAAGGAATCCTATCTGTTCATTCGAAAAGTCAACTCGATATGGATGCTTTGATTTCTAAATAGGGTAATTTTTTTAAGAGTTGAAACAGTATACCTACTCGTAGTAACTCGTAAATTACCTCTAATATGTATAAAATGACTCCACTACTTTTGATTCCGTCGATCAGTTTCAAATCGGGTTTGAAGCAAAAGTGATAACTTTCGCCATACAACTATAAGAAAAAACAAGAAGATTTTATGCGGCAATTAACTAGCAATCTGCTAAAGACTGAACTGAGTTATTCAGCCAAGTATCTACTCAGTTCGACAAATTGAAAACTGAATACTACTTGGTATTCGGTTACTCGGTAAATCTGGTACTCAGCCCATCACTACTTAAAAGCAATACGTACGCTTGTACGACAAACCATGAATGGTGATTACTTACGAAGGAGAGTGAACGAGACAGTAGACACTCGTCGTGAATGATAGAAGAGTATAGACATACGATAGACGAATGTCAAATCGTTCGATTCGATCCGATAAAAGCGATCGTGTACCGGATTAGCAGATTAGCGTTTATCGCTACTCCGATTAATCGAGTGTCGTCGATTGATATAGTAGTGATAAATGCTAATATGCTAATTGGTCTGTTTTTATTGTATGTACATAGGTACACCGTATACAGACCTAAGGGTCTAAGGCTGGCGGGCAGGCAACTTGCGCGCTCGATTTACGAACTAGCTGTCCCACATGATTTCACCCGCGGTAATTCCGGAGTTCCCGCGGGAATTAAACCTTCCTCATGAAACACTCTATCTATTGGTAAAAATCGCATGAAAATCCGTTCAGTAATTTTGAGTTTATCGCGAACAGACAGACAGACGCGGAGGAGGATGTATGTAAGGATTACGTCAGAAATAATGTTATTTGTTTTTTATACTCCCTTCAAATACGTCCCTTGTTCACACACCCTGTATATGTGTGGTGTGTGCCCAAAAATAGCGTGCACTTCCCACGAGGTCAACGACCGTTCGAGCGTTTTGTGATTCGCTGCAAGGCCGCCCGGCGCGACCTCACCTTCGCAAGTCGCAACGCATTTGACATGACTATACCATGACGTCATTGATGCATTTGTCGCTACTCGCTCAATAAGCTACACTGGCTACAAGCGTTGTGCGGCAAAAATCAAAGACTAGCTATTTGCTTTTTTGTCATCATGCCCATTCGGACGGACGGATTTGGTCCGTCAATTAGATAAGAACATAAAAAAATAATGGACACGGATTTTTTGCTTCTTCTAACTATTATTGAATGAAAAAAAGATAGAAGGCATTAAAGTTTAGAGCTCGTGACGTCATAACTAAGTGCAAAGTGTACCTACCTAGGCGAGACGTCACACGCAACTCAATGTATCGTCGTTATTTTTTGATTAACGTAAAAATCACGTTATAATTTCCACACGCCGAACTAAAAATTAAAATTTAGTCAACTAGCCTATTATGTTGGAGGATTCCATATTACATATGTGCCTACCTACACGGTTTGTTAGTGCTTGTCCACAAGACTCGAATGGGTTCCATTATTATCTAAAAAATTTATAAATTTAGTGTAACAATTTGCCGGATATCGCTAATTTAAACTTTGTTTGATAATATTACATAACGTAAGTGATGTGGTGTTATGTAATATTTATTTTTTGACAGCTAGTACATAGTTGCCCGTGACTCCGCTTACATAAATGGTGGTGGACGCAGATAAGCAATAACATGTCAACCCACAAAATTAAGTGAATTTATTGAGAGTTAGGGAACGTTTTTTAATTATGTGTTTATCTTATTACGTTGTTTAAGTATGTAACTAAATATTGAACATAAAAAATGTTGACACAAAATGGTATCTATAATTTTAAAACACGATTTACTTAAAATTTCTCCAGTGTGGGTTAACACACTATTGCTTATCTATGTCCATATGCCCTGCAAATTGCAATTTATTTATTTATTCATTCTTTATTGCACAAAAAAGTACAAATGGCGAACTTAATGCCTTGCGGCATTTTCTACCAGTTAACCATTGGCATTGATAATAAGACAAAAAGAGTAGGGTGCAATCCTACTAATATCTCAGAGTGCTAATATTATAAATGTGAAAGTGTGGATGTTTGGATGTTTGTTACTCAATCACGCAAAAACGGCTGAACGGATTTGGATGAAATTTGGCATGCACGTTGTCAGGAGTACAGAGAAGGACATAGGGTACTTTTTATACCGGAATTCCCGCGGGAACTCCGAAATTACCGCGGGTGTACAGAATGTACAGAATCGCGGATTCTACTCTTTTATTATAGTATAGATTTCTATACTCTGCCTTTTTTACGTTCCGCTGGTTGTGCCCGCGGTGTGTATTGTTAGGAAAGTAAGAGCTGAATAGGTACCCAAGAAAACAAATCAATCACGTCTCACTTTTTTGTACACGTGGACTTTTTATTGGCACAAACGGATCAAGACCACTTAGAGAATCATGGAAGTAATTCACATTTGAGGTCTTCGTCATTGATACGTAGTAGTTGATGTTAATATCTATCAATTGGTGTGGACACATACATACATACATCGGGTCATAGTGAAATACGTAGTAAATAGGTACGTACCTGCACCAATTGTGGGATGAAAAAATTTAACTTGCTGAATTGTCGCGCGATTTCCGGCCATCTACTTATCTAGCGCGAGCAGAAGTGGGATGGTTTTATGCGTGTGGTAGTGGCATATAACAGAGGCCCCCCTGCCCAAGTTGGCAATCTATGTATTCTATATCTATGTAGTCGACGACCCGATTGGTGCAATAGGTCACCATGCCTACCCGCTAATCAAGGGGTCCCGGGTTCGATTCCCGGTGGGGGTGGCCTTTGTGTGATGAACACAGGGTTCCATTTTCCAGTCTGGGTGTGTTTATCCTACCAATATTATAAATGTGAAAGTCTGGATGTTAGGATGTTTCTTGCTCAATCACGCAAAAACGGCTGAACGGATTTGGATGAAATTTGGCATGCACGTTGTCAGGGGTAGAAGGAAGTTGTCAGGGGTTGAAGGACATTATTATTATTATTATGTATGTCATGTGGTAATCGTAATGGCGTAATCTTCCGCCGGGCACATGGTTACTAGGTCCGAAAACACAAAAGCCGGAATCGGCGCTCAATTTGGCGGGACATCCTAAAAGCCGGCCATACCTGTTTTAATAGCTGACCATATCTTTTTGAAAGTCTGACATATCATTTTCTATATATTACTTTAATTTTTTTATTATGTTTTTGTACCTAATAAGCTTTCCTAGCTGCGCTCGACTTTCGGCTCGTGCGGCAACCAGACATCGAAACTAACAAAAGCCGGACAGACCGGACGCGTCCGTAAAAAGCCAAACATGTCCGGCAACCCTAACCGGGCGGGATATTTCCGACTTTATTCAATAACTTGGTGCAATCGTGAGAACGTCGGGGATAAAAGTAATCTCACTCGGGAACATTTTGTAACTTTCTATAAATGAAAGAATTTTTAAAATCCTTTAGCGCACTGGATATCGGAAAACATCGTGAGGAAACCATAGCATGTTGGTAAGGCACTTGCCAGTGCCCGGCTGGCTAGCTACCACCTTCAAATTGAAAATCTGTCGCCGAGCCTTAACAGTGTCTTCTGGCCTCAAAAGCCCGTTCCCATAAGCTATTTGACTATTATTTTTTTTTTAAATTCTATTTAGTCCGTCAGTTGGATAATAAAAAAATAATGGACACGTATATTTTGCTTTTTCAAATTAATGAACATAAATATACTCGGATAAAGCGCATTAAAGTTTGGAAGTGGGGGCTAGTAACGTCATATGCAGGTAATATCGCACCTGATTGTGACGTCACGCGACATTTCGACTCAACGTATCTCCGTTATTTTTTGCTTACGTAAAAAAAATACAAAATACGCGTCAAATATTTTTTTATGAATCTACTGGACGGGCTAAAAATAAAAAAATATATATAAAAAAATATGTCAAATAGCCTATTCCAGGTTAGATGTGTTCACAAAATCTTCCAGCACACCATCAGTTCACATCAGCTGTGAGCTGTGGTCAAACCTGTAGTCTAGCCTGTTCACAAAAAAAATCCTATCATAATGAGCACTTTGAAAAACTAAATAGGTAGAGAGATGAAAATTAATGCTACAAATAGATATTGTAGAGCATAGAATGGGCATGTTGACTAATTTTTTTTTTAGTCCGTCTTGTAGATTATTAAAAAATATTGGACACGTATTTTTTCTTTTTTTACGTAATCAGAAAATAACGGCGATATATTGAGTTGAAATTTCGCGTGACGTTACTATTCTGACAGTTTGTATGGCGGTTTTGCGGTTAGTGACGTCACGACCCCCTCACCCTAAACTTTAATGCGCTTTATATCTGTATATTTTAATTTATTTGGAAAAGCAAAAAATACGTGTCTATTGTTTTTTTATTTTCTAACTGACGGACTAATTAGAATTTTGATTTTTAAAAGTAGTCAACATCCCTATTGAGTGATTACATTATCATGGATTAAGCCTCCAAAGAGCCAACCTTGCGGCAGAAAACAGGACATTGCCACTGCGTACTTCCGGTGCTGTGCGATCTCTTGAACTGCCACCGTCCCCATAGTTGATGCGTGACTCATAGACACGTCTCGGTACTAGATCACAAATGGGCACTTATATTCACTACTGTAGCGAGTGTGGAGCTGTCCTCCGAGGTTTCACATGCGTTAATTTCGGAGATCCCGCGCGAATTCTGGGATACCCTATACAACGCGTTAATGAATTAACTGAAAACTAGAAAGTAGGTTACTCAGAATCGACTTACGAATCGATCGCACCATGTTTTAATATGTTTTATATTTTTTCATTTTTACGAGCCCATGTCTAAATTATTTACAATACAATATTTGACGCGTACGCTGCCCGCAGCAAAAAAATTGAGTCGGTCATTGACGCGTATTCGCGGGCGTATAGCACTTGAAATTTCGTAGATCGGTCACCCCCAAACTGTAAGGTTAAATAACTTTTAAACTATTAATTTTTTCGACATAAATTATATTTTAATTATATCATTGTTTATTTTTTTAAATGGGGTGTGTCAGGTTTTCAGTTAATTCATTAACACGTTGTATACCTTTTCTGCACCCCTGACAACGTGTAGTAGGCAAAATTTATTGCAGTTTCACCCGCGTAAATTTCGGAGTTCCCGCTGGGATTCCGGGATAAAAGTACCCTATGTTATATGTATGTTTCCATTTATAAGTGACTAGCTGTTCCCAGCGGTTGCACCCGCAGCGCAGCACGGAGAATTTCAGAACGAAACGCATACGCGGCAACAAAACGTCAACTGTCAAACTAACAGTAATAATTTGTAGATGAATGCTGCCCGATACGAAATTATTAAAAATAAATATGTGTTATGTTTTTTCCTGCATTTCCCAAATGTAATATATTTTTGCATCCTATTTCGGAAAAATACTACTTACCTATATTTTTTTCCAAAAAAAGGTGGCAACCCTCATCAGTCAGTTTCTGCTTTTATTAGATAAATTAATTTTACGTGTTTTTTATAGATCGCAGGAAAATCAAATACTGAAGAACCTCTCCTTTAATTCCTAGCTATAAATCTATAAATTGCCTGCGTCATTGGTTCTATAGATAATAATGAGTCTCCACAGCCTATACTTAGGTATATTTATGTAGGTACTTATTTATGGCTCGTTTTTTTTTTTATCTCGGCAGTAGGCCCGATCACACCGAAGCTATTCCGTTACTAAGTATAGTAATAACGATAATTGCGTGTTATCTCACACAGGCAGTGTCGCGTGTTGAGATAAGTGCTAAGGTCACGTCGATAGCTTTTTTTTATGAGAAGGCGATTCATAAAGATTAAAAAAAAAAAACGTTAAAGCGAAACTCGAGTGCCGGATACTTCGTTGTTTCCAAAGACTAGTGACGATGTAAAGAAGCGACACTCTCCGCCTCCAACCTCTTCATAACCCGCGAAAGTTTTATGGTACCTATACTAGTGAAAAATTGTCACACGCAGAATCTACATAATGACAATTTTTCACTGACAGCTGACAGTTACTCTGTCAGCTCGCCGTCAATCTTACGATACGCACACATGCACCACACGTGTACACGTGTACAAGCCGGCCGTCTTTAAGTATGAAAGTTCATGAATCTGTTCATTTGTGTGGAGTGTCACCGGGCTGACTATATAAAGAAGCGACACTCCCCGCGCCTCGTCACCATATATTACTTTTTAATCGTCAGTTCGTAGCGACGACGAGCCTAGAGACGACCGCGGTGCGTGCTGTCGCTCAGCAGTGTTGACAAATGAAGCGGACTTACTATCGTTAAAGTAGCGTAGTATCTGCATGAAACGAAACATGGAGAAAATTATCGTACCTATCTGTTTAATGTCTATTAAGACATAAATCTAGTTAACTTGTGCCAATTATTATACTTATAGATATACGTAGAATAATACGTACGATGTACGATAATAACATGCTATCGTACATCCTACGCACACAATAATAATATATAATAATAATAATAATAATCCACTTCACAACACACAGATCTACTCGATCCCACACTAAGCTATAAGCTTGTGTCGTGGAAACCAAGCAAACGTGGTATATACTACACATATTATTACTTATATATTATACTATAGATATATATATACACACCCAAACTGAAAAATGGAACCCTGCGTTCATCACACAAAGTCCACCCCCACCGGGAATCGAACCCGGAACCTCTTGATTAGCGGGCAGGCATGGTGACCATTGCGCCAATCGGGTGATCGCCAATGATTGTATGTGTCCGATTGCCACACTGAGCATATAACCACTAGAGAGCGTATACGCCGAATAAGTACACGACTCACTGCCGCGGGCCGGGGGACGAAGGAGAATGCCCGGCTGTAATTGGTCAGTTCAAGGTCAAGTTGCGTATGTATGCCAGGTAGGGATTGCTAGAAAGAAAAGAAAGAGATAGAAGGATTAGAATTTCCTAATGGAAGAAAGGGACTTTTCCAAAAGACATAAACGCGCTGTACTTATCCTTTTGCTGTCACCAAACCACCATTTTAAGAAGACCCCTGCCGTGGCTCATAATCTGATTAAATCAAACATAATTTTCGTAGTATTTACTTACCGATGAAAAGTTATGCCATCCTTTTTGTAACTAGATGTCTTGGAATGTTTCCCGCACCACTTTACTGCGCATGAAGCCTATTTTTATGCGTTATAAATTGTAAACAAAACCAAAAATTTTTTAAATAATTTAGCGTGCACACAGGTCTGGAACTTGGTCACAACTAAAATGGTTACTAGTACCGTAGTCTATACATAGGCGACAAAATACTAATAGTTTTCGAGCGTCGGGGCACTGTATGCGCAGTCAAGTGGTTTTATAGTCTTTGGATTGCCACCCCCTCCCCCCCGCCACTCTCCGTGCCCCTGCAGCGAGCTCTACGCCACACTCGCACCTGCACGTGTGCACACAAGCCGCCCAAGTAGTAGTGGTGGGGAGTTAAATCCGATCGCTTGTATGGAGTGTCAGAGGACAATGAGACTGACCGCGCTACTTCAGAACGGATGTACCAAAATCAAATCTTAATCTTAATTTATAATATATATAAATCACGTGTCACGTTGTTTGTCCGCGATGGACTCCGAAACTACTGAACGGATTTTGATAAAATTTTGCAACCATTTATAATATGGTCCAACTTAAAAGAGGATAGTTTTTATCCCGGAATTCCCTCGGGAACTGAAGGACATAGAGTACTTTTTTCCCGCAACCTTCGCGGGAACTCCGAAATTACCACAGATGAAATTGTGGGGGACAGCTAGTTCTAATATATATATAGGTAAATCACGTGTCACGATGTTTGTCCGCGATGGACTTCGAAACTACTGAACGGATTTGATAAAATTTTGCAACCATTTATAATATGGTGCAACTTAAAAGATAGGATAGTTTTTATCCCGGGATTCCCGCGGGAACTCCGAAATTACCGCTGAGGAAATCGCGGGGGACAGCTAGTATACAGTATAAATAAATATGTATGTATTTATATTTATATATCGCTGGAAAAATCAACAAAAAACCGGGCATAGGTTACTAACTGAATAACGTAAAGTTGTAAACAATAAAACTGATAATTCAACATTTTAATGAATAATAATTATCTCATTAATTTTATCATTGGTACATTAAATTTATTTTACGATATTGATAAATTTTATTATTTTAATATTAATTAAAGATTTCATTCAATGTGTCGTACCGCATATAAATATAAGCAACGGAATCAAAAATCTATATTAATACTAGCTGTCCCCCGCGATTTCATCCGCGGTATTTTCAGAGTTCCCGCGGAAATTGCGGGAAAAAAGTGCTCTACGTCCTTCTTTGTACCCCTGACAGTACTTTACGGTGATTAGCTGCTCCCCGAATTAATTCCGGAGTTCCCGCGGGAATTCCGGGATAAAAACTATCCTATCTTTTAAGTTGGACCATATTATAAATGGTTACAAAATTTTATCAAAATCCGTTCAGTAGTTTCGGAGTCCATCGCGGACAAACAACGTGACACGTGATTTATATATATTAGATAGACTAGCTGTCCCCCGCGATTTCATCCGCGGTAATTTCGGAGTTCCCGCGGGAATTCCGGGATAAAAACTATCCTATCTTTTAAGTTGGACCATTTTATGAATGGTTACAAAATTTTATCAAATCCGTTCAGTAGTTTCGAAGTCCATCGCGGACAAACAACGTGACACGTGATTTATATATATTAGATTAGATAAGAAGATAAGATACCTATTATAAATGGGAAAGTAGCTCTGTCTGTCTGTTCTTAAAGTAAGTAACTTTTCACGGCTTAACTACTCAACCAATCATCTTGAAATTTTGCAATACACGTTGACAAGGGTACAGAAAAAGACCCATGGCACTTTTATCCCGGAACTCCTGCGGGAACTTCAATATTAAAGCGGGTTACACCCCCGGGAACAACTAATACCTGTATGAATAGTTGCTTACAAGTATTTTTGGTACGCAACTTAAGTATTGTCTTTGGCCCGGCAGCCCCCTGCGAGTCATAGATCATAGAGTTCAGCTAGCCGGTTATGTAACTTTTGTTGCTATCACATTACAGTTTCAATCAGAAAAATAGCGATTTTGTGATTAATTAATCATGTTTAGGCAGCTTCAACTTTTGAAGTATATGCATTTATTTTGGTTGATTGCTAGATGGACATAGATAAGCAATAGTGTGTTAACACACAATGGAGAAATTTTGAGTTAATCGTGTTTTAAAAGTAGGAGCGCCATTTTGTGTCAACATTTTTTATGTTCAATATTTAGTTACATATTTAAGCAATGTAGTAAGGTAAACACATAATTAAAAAACGTTCTCTAACTCTCAATAAATCGTTCTGAATCAATAACTTAATTTTGTGGGTTAACATGTTATTGTTTATCTGCGTCCAGATATCGTATTGTAGGTGTCAAAACGTGCATATTATAATCGCAAAACCGTCATGTTTTTGATTGCAACCGAAAAATGTTAGAAAAAAAAGCTACATAATAGCCCCTCAGGTCACAGGGTTCCACTTTCCAGTGTGTGCGTGTTTGTTTGTTTGTTTGTTTGTTTGTATACTTTATTGAGCATAAACAAAGTTTTTACAAGTTGATAAAATCAAAACAAGTAGGTAATTTATGCTCAAACGCGGACTAATCCCGCAAGGGGATTTCTTCCAGTCAACCTTGTATGTAATACAACCATGTATACCACGTTTGCTTGGTTTCCACGACACAAGCTTATAGCTTAGTGTGGGGTCACGTCGATCTGTGTGTTGCGCAGTGTTATTATTATAACTAGCCGTTCCCCGCGTGTTCACACGCGTTACTTTCGGAGATCCTGCGGGAATTCCGGGGTAACAAGTACACGGTGAAATTTTCGTATTGAAACTTACTATGGAAGCATTTTAGAGCCCGTCTTTAATACACTAATAAGAATTTTACTATGGAAATGACAAGCATTGCCATAGCAAAACTCTCAATAGTGTTAGTAAAGACGGGCCATAGTTTTCAATACGAAAATTTCACCTTGTGCTTTACGTTCTTCTCTGTACCCCTGACGTGTTTGCAAAATTTCATGATGGTTGATTGGTTGAGCAGTTAATGCGTGAAATCGTAACTATAAGTAGGTACATTTTCCGACACATCAGACACATTTCCGACATTTTCCGACACATCGTTATATTTCAACCAATTATCAAAAAAACCTTGACTAACTACATACATAACTAAAACCTCCCTCGTGAGTCACTTCTATACATATAAAAACTAAAAGACTTGCTACTTACTAAGTCATACAATGACATAAAAGAATATTTTGGAGATACTTTGAATATTATGGATATAAATAATACATAATGATCTCATATCATAAATAGATAATTAAAATTTAATTAATTAAATTATTAAACAAATTTATATTTATAAGTAATCTCTACTGAGGAACAAGAAATAAATAGAATATTATTATTAAAAGAGATGGTATAAACTTTATACTTTAATTCTATCTTAGAATTAATAAATGTTACTTATAAAAATAAATAGCTCCTCAAAATACCAACTACTTAAACAAGTACTCAATTAAAGTACTTATGTGATACATCTTGTTCTCACCGAATTTGGATTGTGTTGTGCTGTGCACTATAAACAGGCTCCGTACGTATAAAGAACTGTTTATTAACTACCTCAACACCTTTTGTTACCTAATGGATGCGCAATAAATAAATAAATAAATATTGGTGCAAAACCGCACGAAAGTGCGTTCAATAGTTTTTGAATTTATCGTGAACAGACAGACAGACGCGGCGGAGGAGAAGAAAGTGTTCAACTAATACATTGTACGTTATCTCTCCTCAATAGTTGATGTCACTTTAATTATAATTATGAAGTCCCTGTCGGGCTTCCATTCACAATATCTGACTGACATAGATAGATTGTAATTTATTCCGAGGTCAGAACTCGTGCGCGTGTAATGCGTCACTCCAAATAATTATATTATTTTATTTATACGGACGCAGATAAGCAATAACATGTTAACCCACAATACTAAGTTATTGATTCGAAACGCTTTATTGAGAGTTATAGAGCGTTTTTTAATTATGTGTTTACCTTATTACATTGTTTAAATACCAAAAAACATTCAAACATAAAAAAATGCTGAAACAAAATCACGATGTGATTTTAAAACACGATTTATTCAAAATTTCTTCAATATGGGTTAACACACTATTGCTTATCTATGTCCATATAATACTACTGTCCATATAATACTGACTTAGTATTTATTTGTACCTACTATTTACTTGATAGTATGTATTATGTTTTTGTTATGTTCATTGACATACCTACTTATTTTCACCTTTTTGACATTTATTTTAATTTTATTATTCAATTTACACACTGATCCAATTGAAATGTAATTTATTAATAATGTGCAATCATTTAATATTAATATACTTTATAATATGACATGTAATGAATATTACGAATAAATATATCTATATCTATATCTATCTATCTACTAGCTGTTCTCCGCGGTTTCACCCACGTTAATTTCGGAGTTCCTGCGGGGATTCCGGGATAAAAAGTACCTCATGTCCTTCTCTGTACCCCTGACAATGTGTATGCCAAATTTCATCCATATCCGTTCAGTCGTTTTTGCGTGATTGAGTAACAAACATCCAAACATCCACACTTTCACATTTATAATATTAGTGGGATAAAGAATGATATATACACATACAGCGTGTACTGTCAAAGGGGGGTATTCACAGTATTCGATTCTCGTTACGAATATAAAAAATAATAATTTTGACCAAAAAAAAAATGTATACACGATAATGTACAGACCTACCTAATAATAACATCTTAAAGTTCATTCAAACACCCTTTTATTTTGTATTGCCATTGCCGCGCCAACAGATCTAATGTAAAGGAAAATAAATCCATTCGGTGTCGAGACCCTTGGTCCGTGGGGTCCTAGCGCTATAAGGCTTTTTAAGGAAATAGCAAAAAGGTTAGTCGACATCACAGGAGACCGAAGAGCTGGCAGCTACCTCGGACAAAGAATTAGCCTAGCTATCCAAAGGGGGAACGCTGCCAGTATCTTCGGAACCTTGCCTAAAGGGACTCCTTTTTAACCGACTTCCAAAAAGGAGCTATGTTCGATTGTATGTATGTTTTTTTTTTAATAATATATTTTAGCTTTATTTTCTACATTAAGGTTTTCTACATTAAGGTTCCGCCCGCGTTAATTTTAGAGAAAATGGACATAGGGTACTTTTTATCCCCCCGGTAGGTACATCCCTGACTACGTGAACGCAAGATTTTACGCTGATCGGTTGAGCCGTAGAGGCGTGACAGCGTAACAAACGAAACAAAAAAAAACTCAAATTAGCATTTATAATAATAACGATTGACGTAACAAAAGCGACTTAATGACGTCACCAACTTCATTCAAACTCAATTCATTGTTGGATTATAATTATTATAATTGTTATGGTATGTAATTTATAGACAATATTTTCACTTTTTTGGCTTAATGATTTATTGTTATTGTAATTTTAATTAACAATTAATCTTTATTAAAATTAAGTGACTGTGCTAATAAACAATGAAGAATCAGTCAATCATGAATCCTTTATATGGAACTAGCTGTCCCCCGCGGTAATTTCGGAGTTCCCGCGGGGATTCCAGGTTTTTTTTATGTCATAAGGGGCAAACAGGCAAGTGGTACACCTGGACGGACATCTGACTGGACTGGATGGACATCTGCAACACCAGAAGGGATGCAGGTGCGTTGCCGACCTGGAATGGGGATGGGAACTGGCTTTCAAGCGGGGCTGCCGGAACACACCGTTAGGTGCTTGGCGACAGATTTTCAATAGCTAGCCAGCTACCACCAAGCTATGGTTTCCTCACGATGTTTTACTATACCGACAGCTCAAGCTCATTGTTAGGGTTTAAACCTACGTCTTGCGGCGTTTGATCCGAACGCACCAACCACTGAGCTATCATCGCTGTGATAAACTAAACGTACAAACCTTCCTCTTGAATCACTCTATCTATTGGTGAAAACCGCATGAACGTCCGTACTCGGTCCAGTAGTTTTTGAGTTTATCGCTAACAGATAGACTGCTAACAATAACCGGTGTTACCTCAATGTCTGCAGATTTAAACGGACCTTGAAGCGGATGAAACCGGCGGACGGCGACTAGTCTAGTGCAAAACAATTTGCAACAAAGTATGCACAAAAAGTATTGGACAATTGGATCTAATAACTGGTCCGTTGCATCTCATGTGATCCGAATGAGTCATCGTCATCTGTGGCCGTCGCTGGCTGTTGCCAAGCAGCGCCCGGTCCGGTCCGGTCCGGTCGTCACGCGATTCGAACCCGCGACCAATCGTGGCGTTCTGTTGAAACATATTGCAATCCAATAAACTTTATTAGCGATGCTCAACGATGAGTTGGTTTTTGGAAGATATTAAATTACATTGCAAAGTTGAAAGTTATGTTACTTGTTGTTTAACCACATTTGCTTGGTTTCCACGACACAAGCTTCTAGCTCACTGTGGGATCAAGTAGATCTGTGTGTTGTGAAGGGGATTATTATTATTATTATTATTTTTAATTGTCTCGATCTTAGGCTATACTTACACTGGATTTAAACTTGACGTAAATAAAGTTGTACCTACGTACCTTGATCCGAAATCCGAACCATAGTAAATGACCCTACAAAAAGTATCGTTGACTTTTTGCTACCCTTTCATGCTTTATCAACCAATCATCATGAAATACCTCATACACGTTATCTGGGGTACAGAAAAGAACATAGAGGGTACTTTTATCCCGGTATTCCTGCGGGAGCTCCAAAATTAGCGCGGGTGACAGAACTAGAGCGTAGAGCGTTGCGTAGCCATTGAACCAGCCATCGATTGATTTAATGACCAATTGATTTTAATGGATTTATTATTATTTGAGAATATTAAAAAAATTATTAGTTATTATTAATTGTAATCTGTTAATTTTGATTTCTTAATAAAAGTAAAATACGATATTTCCTACAAAGATGTTGCGAGAGATTACAGGTGTGATCTCTGTGTGTACAATGTACTATCATAATTTTTATTATTTTATTTTCTCTTAATGACCTGTAAACATGTTTACCAATAAAAACTTTGAACTTTGAACTTTGATCAATCAGAAAAAAAACCTTATTAACTGCAAAATCGCAAACGCTCAATATTTATTGTATTGTATGTATCCTGTGTGTATTCCTGAATTGCCAACAAAGTTCGTCTAAATTAAAAGTGCCTATTCCGAATAATGTGACGCCGCACCGTCTCTTTTATTCATCATGTTGCGGGAGTATTCGCTATCTGTATTTTTGTATATCTGGTTTGGTCAGTATCTAAAAGTGATATTTTTTTTTTAATTTGGCATTTTTGACATTTGTATTTGTATTGACATTTTATTGTAAATCTAAGCTTATTAATCCCGCGGGAATTCCGGAATAAAAAGTACCCTATGTCCTTCTCTACCCCTGACAACGTGTACAAAATTGCATGATGATCGGTTGAGTCATTAAGGCGTGAAAGCGAAACAGACAGACAGAGTTGCTTTCGCATTTATAATATTATAGGATTTTAATAAAGTATGCTTGAAATTGTTTACCGTACACCTACTAACGCAAAAAAATTGTATTTGGCCACTTTTCAGCTGGCTACGTCAATGGGTATGTTGACTAATTTTTATTTTTTAGTCCGTCTTGTAGATTATTAAAAAATATTGGACACGTATTTTTTATTTTTTTACGTAATCAAAAAATAACGGCGATAAATTGAGTTTAAATTTCGCGTGACGTCACTATTCTGACAGTTTGTATGGCGGTTTTAGCGGTTAGTGACGTCACGACCCCCTCACCCTAAACTTTAATGCGCTTTATCTCTGTATATTTTAATTTATTTAAAAAAGCAAAAAATACGTGTCTATTGTTTGTTTTATTTTCTAACTGACGGACTAATTAGAATTTTGATTTTCAAAAGTAGTCCACATCCCCATTCTAGAATCTGGTCTGGTTGTAAAACGCTTTACTGTACCATACTGACCGTAACATGCATATGACTCGGCGTAACCACTCGCTTTATTGGATGCAAGTGCATTTCATTAGCCAATACCTAACAAGTGGTTCCAGTGTTGCTATGCTGATGGGCGGGCTTTTGACCACAGAGAAAATAATAAAATAGAGAGGCGATGTAATCAGGGCAGGCGCGACATGCCAATCAGCAAACGCTCATAACTCTGCAAAACTTTCTTGTCAAATATACTTTATTTGCCCCAAAAGAAACACTAAAAAATTTGACGAATAAAAATAAAGGACAAAGCGAAATGCGGCCTCATTGCTAAAGGCAATGTTTTCGAGGCAACCTTAAGTTGACAGAGAGCTGTAGATAGAAACGAGAAGCGGGTGGTGGGTGCACAACGTAATCTTCTTAATATATATAAATCACGTGTCACGTTGTTTGTCCGCGATGGACTCCGAAACTACCGAACGAATTTTGATAAAATTTTGTTTTTATCCCGGAATTCCCGCGGGAACTGCAAAATTACCGCGGATGAAATCGCGGGGGACAGCTAGTATATTATAATTTACAATATTCTAAGCACAGTCAAAATATATTAAACTAGTTGTGCCCCGCGGTTTCACCCGCGTTAATTTCAGAGTTCCCGCGGGAATTCCCGGATAAAAAGTAGAATAGAATAGAATAGAAAAAAGTTTATTTGATACCAAAAAGATAAAATAAGTACAACTGTGAGTCTTAAACTAGAATAGTTGGTACCAAAATGGCTACCACTCAGCATTATGCCGTGGCACTAAGTTCCACGACGCTGATTTTTGATTTTTACCCTATGTGTTAATCTGATGTATAAGCTATATTATTGTATAGTTTCATTTAAATCCATGCAGTAGTTTTTGCGTGAAAGAGTAACAAACATCCATCCATCCATCCATACATTCTTACAAACTTTCGCGTTTATAATATTAGTAGGATACGTAACCAAAAGGCATTTAATATGTTTCGTTACTTTAACGATTTACTCTTATTTGTATGCGTGACGAGTAGCTTCGTGTCTTAAAACCAGCCGGCGACACCGGTTTTCATCTGTTTTTATAGTAAACAGAGTTGACGTCCCTTCTATCAGCTGTTCTGTGGTCGCAACCAACGCTTATTGATACTGCAACTGGCATCAACTTCGATGCTCATTCATTTGCCTCGTTGGCCGGTGATGAATTTGCACTTTAAAATTGACTAGCCGTTGCCTGCCGATCCGCACGCGTCGTGCCTCTATATCGGACCTTTAAAAGTAAACTCAAAACTTGCAATCTAATGTGAACTAGCTGTCCTAAAAAATTATTTCACTGATAGAAAGCTACCGTATCCCTGCGTGTCGTAAGATACTTTTTAGAGTTCCCGATGGAGTTCCCTTTTCACGAGTGGAACTGCAAGGGTACAGCTAGCAAATTATAAATCGAAGACGATCAATAGGGATGTGGACTACTTTTGAAAATCAAAATTCTAATTAGTCCGTCAGTTAGAAAATAAAAAAACAATAGACACGTATTTTTTGCTTTTTCAAATAAATTAAAATATACAGAGATAAAGCGCATTAAAGTTTAGGATGAGGAGGTCGTGACGTCACTAACCGCAAAACCGCCATACAAACTTTCAGAATAGTGACGTCACGCGAAATTTCATCTCAATATATCGCCGTTATTTTTTGATTACGTAAAAGAAGAAAAAAATACGTGTCCAATATTTTTTAATAATCTACAAGACGGACTAAAAAATAAAAATTAGTCCACATGCCCATTGTACACATGTATATTCGCCGTATAACTTTACCCTTTTCTGTTAATCATCCAAATATAAAACTTTCCAATTAGGTAGAGTTACAAATTATAGATACATTGGAGGCTTATCATGAAAATTATATTTATATGCATACGAAATAAAAAATAACTTCTCCGTAAAAGTACCTCATCCGCTAATTGGACATAGATAAGCAATAGTGTGTTAACCCACACTGGAGAAATTTTGAGTAAATTAAAGTTTTAAAACTATAGCGCCATTTTGTTTCAACATTTTTATGTTCCATATTTAGTTACATATTTAAACAATGTAATAAGGTAAACACATAATTAAAAAACGTTTTCTAACTCTCCATAAATCGTTCTTAATCAATAACTTTGTTTTGTGGGTTAACACTAAATCATACGAGTAATAACCAGATATTGGGTTTTCATGTAACATAAAACCTAAGAGATTGGACGATTCGAAGAGCTTTTGACCTATAAATTTGGATTTTTTTTTTGTTTTAAGCTATTTCAGGGGAGGCAAAAGAAACTAAGTCTTTACAACCGAGTCGTATTTTTCTTTTATTTTAAACTAGCTGTTCCCCGCGGTTTTTACCCGCGGAAATTTCGGAGATCCCGCAGGGATTCCGGAATGCAAAGTACCTACCCTATGTCCTTCTCTGTACCCCTGACAATGTGTACCTAAGTATGCAAAATTTCATGAGATTTCACCGACGTTAATTTCAGAGTTCCTGCGGGAATTCCGGGATAAAAAGTATCCTATGTCCGTTTCCTGGTTCTAAGCTACCTCCCCACAAATTTTCAGTCAAATCGGTTCAGCCGTTCTTGAGTTATAAATAGTGTAATTAACACGACCTTCTTTTATATATAGAAGATATAGATTGAAATCCATTGGTGAGATGCATTTGTAAATTTTGCAATGTTTCCAGGCGCGTTCTTTATATAGTAGATTATTTTCTTACCGTTTCTTTTCTAAGTTTTTACTTAATATTATTCTTTTTTTTCATTTTTTCCTCATGTTTTATTGTTGGTTGCAGCCTGTAGGGATTATAAGGGCGGCGACACAGCCACGGCGACGGCGGTGGCGGCGGCGGCAAAAACAAATGGTAGACAACTTAAGAAAGTGGCCACAGCGCGCCGCCTTGTTATGTTGTCTACCATTTGTTTTTGCCGCAAGGGTAATTTCTAATTTTAGTTTAGTGTCTGTCTGTACATAAAAAGTACAAAAAAAATGTTTACCCTGATGCTGAGACCCTGAAACATGCTGAAATTCAAAGTGTAATGGCGTCTCAATATAGGTCACATGAATGATACAAAAGAAATGTACAACGCTGCATTGACGTCATACTTCAATGGTAACTGCAGATGTATGGATGTATGCAAGAGTGTGACTTAAACCACTTTACCCTGAAAATCAGCGCTGTGTAGGATACGGTTCACAACTTAGGCAGCGATCAAGTATTACGTAACGCAATTTTCGGTAATTTTTGACCCCCTCCCCCCAATGTAACGCGCCGTAACGTTTTTCTGTACCCCCTTCCCCCTTGTAAAACGTTACGTAACCACCAAGTGTCCATTTTTTATCTACCATAATTGTTTATTTTATTTATTTATTTAATCCTTTATTGCACATAAAATAACAATGATACAGTACCTAAAGAAAAAGGAGAAAGCAAATGGCGGTCTTATCGCATAGTTGCGATCTCTTCCAGACAACCAATTATGCGAAAGGACAAACAAAAATACATAGACACGGGTGGTTGGGTAAAGCATTTCCAACATTATACTATACATATCATATACCATAATAAATATATACTATGTTGTCTATGTGGCGTAAAGTGATAGATATAAAAAAAAATTACTTTTTAATACAGTTGCTCAAAAAGTGGCGTATTGCAGGGACGTTTAGCGTTCGGGATGTGGGCTATTACATACTCGAGCTTTTTGTTTACCTTTCCCGAACTCGTGCGTTCTCTTTGCCAACTGTCAAATGGCGACATGACTTTGACACACTTTTTTGCATTGCGAAACAAAGGTTTCGCATTACTAATACGACTAGCGCCATCTCTTGATCACAGTTGGAACTTAGTTGAGTTTGTTGTGTTTTTGATATTTTATTAAATTTCTTCATTTTTTTCGCAACTGTATTAAAAAATAGTTGTTCAGTACACGTGCGGAACCGTCATTGCAAAGAGTTCCGACTGTCAACCCTCACCTTCGGCTGCGCCTCGGCTCGGGTAGACATTTGTCGGAACTCTTTGCAATGACAGGCTTTCCGCACTTATAATGAAATATACTATTATATTTAATAAAACAATTTTACGTAACGCATATAGTTCAACCCCCCCTTCCCGCCCCTGTAACGCATCGTAAAGTTTGACGAGATCTGAGCTTCAACCTTGTACTTTTTTGGACCAGTGATACTCTATAGGTAGTTTCTTATCTATCGAAAACTGGTCTGAACCATACGCGTGCTCTCAATAAATTCGACCTAGTAATATCGAGCGAATACTAGCTACATACAGATACAACTGTACGTTCGGTCGCACAAAACGTGCCCCATTAATGATTTAGTGAAACTTCAAAATCGTTTGGGTACGGCAGAAAAAACAAAATTCTTTACGTTACGTATTAAACACTATGCCATACCACAGATAATATAATACTCTTGAACAGTTCAATTTTCAAATTTAACACACAAAATTTCTTTGGAAATGTATCCGCTGAATCATTTAAAGTTTCTGAGTGCTTAGTACTTTAGTGTGTTTGTCTATTTTTTTGTCAGTAACTGGGAACGTGGGCGCTTGAATCCTCATTAATTTTGGTAAAGAATAAAAAAAGGCATTGCTACCATTAGAAAACACCTATGATAAATCTGTACTGAATATCCTTGCTATGAGAATGTTAGTTTACTTGTTTGTATGTTACGGTTTCACGCCTTAGAGGCTAAACCGGTCATCACGAAATTTTGCATACACGTTGTCAGGGATATAGAGAAGGACATACGGTACTTTAGTAGCGGAATTTCCGCGGAAACTCCGAACTGTCGATTTTTTGTTTGTTTCTTTAATATGTTTATTTGTGTGTTTGTAATGGATTAACTCGAATAGGTACAATTGATTTTAAAAATTATTTCACGTAATAGTAAGTGACGTGTTCCTGAGTGACATAGGGTGCTCTTGTCCGGTAATTCCCATGGGAACTCGGAAATTACCGCGAGTGAAACCGTGAGCATCGGCTAGTAATACTGGAAAACTTATATCAAGGTACTTACGAAGAATCACCGCATGAATAAAATTGTCCGTTGATCTTGGGTTATCTCTTAATTGATAACACTAGAACAATCGCAATTGAACACCGATTGTAATTAGTGTAAACGGAACTCGTTAATTGGGTATGTCGTGTATTGATTTAATTAGTTTTATTATCTACACCGTATACAGGGTGTGATTTTAAACGAAAAACAACAATACAATACAAGCCTTCAGTAATTCATACATGTAACTAATGAAAATCGAAATTAATTACTAGTTACATCCTTAATATTATAAATGCCATTGTGAGTTTATTTGTTTGTTTGTTACCCTTTCGCGCCTTAACTACTCAACCGATCATCATGAAATTTTTCACACGCGTTGTCAGGGTTATACCTACAACGTGTTAATGAATTAACTAAAAACCTGATACACCCCATTTAAAAAAATAAATAATAATATGATTAAAATATATTTTATGTCGAAAAAATTTATATTTTAAAAGTTATTCAACATTAGTTTGGAGGTGACCTATCTACGAAATTCCAAGCGCTACGCCCGCGCCTACCGGTTCGATTTTTTTTTGCGGCGGGCGGCGTACGCGCCTAATAATGTATTATAAATAATTTAGACATGGGCTAGTAGAAATGAAAAAATATAACTATATTAAAACATAGTGCGATCGATTCGCTAGTTGATTCTGAGCAAACTAATTTCTAGTTTTCAGTTAATTCATTAACACGTTGTAGAAAAGGATATATGGTAGGTACCATTTATCCCGGAGTTCTTGCGGGAATTCCAAAATTAAAGAGAGTGAATCTGCATTAAATTTTGAATAAATAAATATATTATTTGGATAAATTAATTACCTAATTCAATTTTACATTTGATTTGTCGATGTGTCAGCGGCGATACAAAAGAAAAAGCGTTGAAATACTTGCCTAGTTTTGTACTTGCACGCTCTAGACATGCGCAAACCATTAACTTTGATCGTGATGTGATATGACATTACTTTTCCAGTCGGGTGATATCACTCGAAAACATTGTGTATCACTCAAACATTACTCGACGCGTTCTAAAGAAAAATGTATCTAGTTTAGCGGTCATACCCTTGAAAATAATGATTTATCAGTCGGTATTTCGGGTAGGGTCAGGTGACAACGTGATGTTTGTTTTTCTTGCATAATATGGGTGATGATATTGCATCACCTGGTGGAGTGATATCACTCGAGTAATTTCTGGCATTACTAACACAATTCTAGCACCCTCAATTTTCATAAATATATATTTTTTATGGACAAATAATTAGGTACTTAGGTCGAAAAATAATCTAATATTTTTTTATACTCAATTGAGACGAGAATGCTGAACCCTCCTTCAATACGTCCTTCGTATTTATCATTTACGCCCCGTATAAATGAAATTAAACTGCATGTCCGTAATATCCAGATAACTTATTTGGACTTTTGGAAAACACTAGTGTTCCCCCACGGGTTCACCAGTGGCAATGTCGGAACTCCCGCGGGAATTCCGGGATAAGTAGTACCCTGTGACACTCAGGAACACTGTAGCATTCTATTGGTAAAAGAATTTTCAAAATCGGTTCAGTTGATCCAGAGATTACCCCCTGCAACCTCACGAACTCACTTTTACCTCTTTATAATATTAGTAAAGATAAATTTTTAGATTTCGACTACACCGCCGGTTTAGTGGTTAATCTGAGCTAGGTGTGCCAAGTTTCACGGGTTCCATTCCCATGTCAGGGTAAATATTCATAAAACAAACAAATAAAGTACTACCTATATCAGTTTATTTTAGTTTGGTGTATATTATGGTATTTTTTTTCTTTCTATTGTGGTGTTAAATAAAGAGTTCATCTATCTACTCTATATATAACAGTTGTCTGGTACCCATAGTTCTGCTTAGTTCAAAACTAGGTGGGGCCCATTGGGCATGTTGACTAATTTTTATTTTTGAGTCCGTCTTGTAGATTATAAAAAAATATTGGACACGTATTTTTTATTTTTTTACGTAATCAAAAAATAACGGCGATATATTGAGTTGAAATTTCGCGTGACGTCACTATTCTGACAGTTTGTATGGCGGTTTTAGCGGTTAGTGACGTCACGACCCCCTCACCCTAAACTTTAATGCGCTTTATCTCTGTATATTTTAATTTATTTAAAAAAGCTAAAAATACGTGTCTATTGTTTTTTTATTTTCTAACTGACGGACTAATTAGATTTTTGATTTTCAAAAGTAGTCCACATCCCCATTCTAAAAGTTTTATATCAATGACTTGGACCCTTATTCACTATGACCAACAACGTTCCTTGACAATAACGCGCGTCCCAAAAACGCATTTCCAAACGTTCCAGATGCCAAGATATTAGAAATTATTATTCTTTATGCCATAAGGAACGTTGTAAATGTATATTTTTTTTTCCAGTAAATTTTTTTTGATTACGAGGGAAAGACACTTTTTGCAGCGTCTTATGGTCATAGTGAACCAGGGCCGTGAATATAAATAAAAAAATGGAAGCAATTCTTGTGAAATTCCCCTCATAATGTAGTCATAGGTCATTGAAATAATGATTAGCGCTTATTAATTAAAATTCATTATGCATCATGTGTTGTATTACTGAGAAATTGTCGGCGATATTTCTTTATTATCGATTCGCGGACCCAAGCAAAGTCGGCTACCGACTACTGTGTAGTACAGTCGGTGCCGGGATTTATCTGCCCACATTACACAACCAATAATCAAAATCAAAAAAATCAAAATTCTATTTAGTCCCTCAGTTAGAAAGTGAAAAATAATACACACGTTTTTTTTGCTTTTCCAAATCATTGTAAAAAATAGTTTGATATAAAACGCTTTAAAGTTTAGGAGTGGGAGCTCGTAACATAACTAAGTATGTGTGGCGTGACGCACCTAGGCGTGACGTCACACGAAATTTCAGCTCAATGTGTCGTGTCTAGATATTTGTTACTCTTTCATATTTGAAACTGCATTTGGTGGTGCTTGTAAAGTATTAAAGCAAATTAAGTATTTCAATATAATATGTTATTAATATAATAAAAAAAACTAAAACATAATTAACACACGTAAACAGATATTCGGGGGAGTCAAATCAATCACATTATCAAAGGCGAAGGGCGCCTGAAACATCTTCGGTCCGATTGATTTCTCACCGTGTAAGGATCTTTATTTAAAAACAAATATTGTGACATCATCGCAGTTTTGTTTTGGTAAAATCGTTCAAATATGCCGCGATCGCCCTCCAGTATATTAAGAGACCGACTGTACTCATCACGCGTGACGCGAGCATGTGAAACTAAAATCGATCCGACCTATTTAACGAAATAGTCGATTCCCCATCCAAAACATATTATTTCTTTGAATGTAGGTACGTATGCCATGTTGATTTCTATCGAGTTGCATTTTGTTATTTTGCGTCGATTATGCAAACATGGGAAATGTTCTATAGAACACTCGCAAAGCTGACGCAGCATTGGTTTATAAATATAATCAATTAGCTGTTAGCTTCGAAATTAACGCGGGTGAAACTGCGGGGAACAGCTAGTGATAAATATCTTATCTAGCATAAGAAATTTCTTCTAAGAAATGTCTTATAAGACATCCAGTCGCTTTGATTGTTATAATAATATGAGACTACTAGCTGTGCCCCGCGGTTTCACCCGCGTGAGTTTCGGGATTCCCGCAGGAACTCCAATGCAGTCTAATGTACTCCTTACAACAACAGCTAATTAGCAGTGAAAGTCCCGTCAATATCGGTCCAACCGTTTCGGAGATTCACCCGCGCGGATGTCCCGCAGGAACTCCAAACTTCTTTTATATAAACCTTGTCCTGACAATAACGAACACAAAAAAAATCAATTTTCCAATTTGGTGCAGTCGTTTGTAAGTTATGCGCTTAGCAACACATTTGGCGATTCATTTTTATTATATAGATACATATTACAAGAATTTTTTTCTTATGTCGGATAAGACAAGCGCATAGTCATTTTGTCGCACGCATGTAAGACAATATAGGAAAAATTTCTTATAACGTGCAAAAGCCTTAGTAATGGAGTCCCGTTTTACCCTTTGGATACGGAACCCTAATAAATGTTAAAACTTTTAGGCCGAAGGGCATCGATCACTGCTTATATTGTATTATAACGCTGATATATATGTAAAGCATAGGCATACAATTACTGGCATTCATAATTACACGTTTTAATTCTATTTAGTGTTATTTTCTCCGTACAAAATATCTGTTACTATGCTATTAAGACATAAATTGTTCATGTCTTGTAAAGACGAGACACGGCAATTACAAGCTCTGTTAACCTTCGAATAAAGTTCATATTGCCGTGATGGTTGAAAATCGTAAATTATCCCATTTGATAGATCATAAAACATGTTTTATGATTTAATAACCGCTCTCGATGGTTCCTACCGAGGTTTTTTTTTTAACGAAAGATCTAAGATTATTTATTTCTCTCTTTGAAAATTATTATTACATTTACATTTTATGACAGAATATGATAAATTTTGTGATGATAAAATATATTATAAAAATTAGATACCTACTTTATGACCTCCTGACACCCGTTTTCAATGATTCATAGTAATGATAGGAGATCCCGAGGGAATCGAGAAAGTCACACGGATGAGGGCGCGTGGAACAACCTTATATTTATGTGAAAAAAGCCGAATAAGGGCTATATGAAAATACTAGCTGTGCCCCGCGGTTTCCCCGCGAATTCCGGGATGAAAAGTACCCTATGTGTTAATCTGATGTATAAGCTATATTATTGTAAAGTTTCATTTATTTATTTAAGTACACAAAACAGATTGTAGTCATTACAATTTTTACTTATTATAGTGTATTATTATATGTTCCGACCACAAACCAGAGATATGCATTATGCATACCTAGAAAGACTAAAAATATCGAGCAATGTACAAAGTAATATTTAAATTTATTTCGATATTTATGGATCTCAGAACAAATAGAACCACAATTAGCAAGTGCGACGGAGGTAGTCGTTGATATTTTTTACGTATACCCTAAAATTACAATTAAAAACGTCCACATCTGCACCTTTAGCGACGAGCTCATTGTATTGGCGACACATCCGTACAACTGGATTGTAAAAAGATTTAAATCTATTTAAATCTATCCAGTAGTTTTTGCGTCCATCCATCCATCCATACTTTCGCGTTTATAATATTAGTAGGATATCAACTTGAATGTGTCCCCCCCGCCGCTCTCGCCGTCCCGCCGCAAGCCCTACCCCACACACACACCCTGCACGTATGCACACTAGTAGTAGTGAGGAGTACAATTGGTTCGCTTGTACAAAAGTACCATTTACCATACCCTACACGGTGGCTCTGTCAAGGTTGCAACAAGAATTTCCCTACTACGGGAGGACGTCGCTTGTTACACAGTTAAAACTGGGCCGTTTTCACTATGAACATAACACGGCGCGTTAAGATAATGCGCTACAAAAATTTTGTTTTTATCTGATGCTAAAAGAATTCTAATTTCAAAAAGGTAGGTACGTTTACAAACTGTGTTACGGCATCCTTACTATTATAAAAGTGAAAGTGAGTTTGTTTGTTGGTTTGTTTATTTGTGACGCTTTCACGCCTCAACGGCTCAACGGATCATCACGAAATTTTGCATACACGTTGTCAGGGATACAGAGAAGGACATAGGAATTTTTATCCCGTAATTTCCGCCGGATCTCCGAAATAGTTGCGGGTGAAACCGCGGGGATCAGCTAGTAAAGATTACGTATTAATTTTTAATATTTAGGCATCTGGAGAGTTTGTGATGGACGGTGTTTTTGGGACACGCGTTCGCGTGCTCAGACCAAATAAAAACTAAGAACGGAACGTCTCGAACAACGAAGTGAAGCCGGTTGCGTATGCATGTGGTGATTAGGAAAGTGTATGGATCTGCTAAGTTTACTTACTCACCAGTAAGTGATTCCATGTTGTTTTTTTATTTTTTGACCGTTGACGACACAATATGGCATTTTTTCTAACTTAATTGTTGCGTCACCTCCATTAGTGGGAGAAGCTCAAACTAAAAGGCATGGTGTCTTTTTCTTGTAGGTGTGTGCGTGTTTCTGTGTACGTGCACGGCGTGGTGTCTTCTTCCGAGCTTCACTTGTTTGTTCTACGCGTTCCGTCTTTAGTGTTTATCTGAGTTCGCGTGGTTATGAGCAACGAATGTTGTTGGTCATAGTGAATAAGGGTTCTGAACTCGACGGGTTCAAGGCGGCCGTGCTAAGACGGAGCTCGGAGGCGCGCCTTGACACGCCTCCCAGCACGTACACGTGGACGCTAATAGGGTAATTGCAAGATTTTTTTTTCAGTCTATTTTAAAGATATATGGACGCAGATAAGCAATAACATGTTAACCCACAAAACGAAGTTTTTGATTTAGAATGATTTATTGAGAGTTAGAGAACGTTTTTTAAATATGTGTTTACCTTATTACATTGTTTAAATATGTAACTGAATATTGAACATAAAAATATTGAAACAAAATGGCACTATAATTTTAAAACTTTAATTTACTCAAAATTTCTCCAGTGTGGGTTAACACACTATTGCTTATCTATGTCCATATATATCTTTATCATATATGGCCTACTTAAACAAAGCAAGAAAAAGAAAAAAAATATATGCATTAATTAATTAAATAGAGCGTTTCAAAGTTCCTACTTTAAACCTTACCGCCGAAACGCGGAATGACGTCACTAGTTCAAAATTACGGCCTATGAATCTGTGATAGAAATGTCACTGTCGTATTGAAAGGGTCATGTGACACTGACAGACAGGTAACTTTAATATCTTAAAGCGAAATTAAGGTTGAACTGTGTCGATTTACTTCCAAAAGTTCCAGTAAAGAATCGAAATGCATCTTACCGATGCATTTTAAAGTAAAAAACTTCAGAAAATGGAAAATATGCGTTGACTGTATGCACTTAGTTTCTTTTGCCTTCTTTGAAAGAGATGAATGTTTCCTAAAAAAATAAAAGTGACGTCATGTGTCAAGCTTGGCTGTGATTGGTGTTTCGTTGCAACGTTCCGTTTCACAAAATTAAAAGTGGAATAGTTTGGAAACTATTGAAAATTGTTTAGTAAATCTTTCACGATAACGCTTTTCTAAGGCTCAATTTTTGAAATATTGACACAATTTCTTATTATAAATTTCATGCAAGTACCCTATTGACGATTCGACACGTGTGATGTTTACCAATTGACCCTGTTGGGTAGGTAGGTAGGTGCCCTGGGAAAAGCGTTGTAGTAATCTCAATACGACTCGTTTCTTAGTTTTCTGAGTGGTGATGCAAAGATATTGAAAGGGAATAGATTGACAATACGCTCGGCCGCTAAGCTTTCACCTTGAACCATGCAGCGGACAAATGATCTCATGCTAACAAAATGTCAGCAGAGACTATTGTCTATAGATACCACTTGACGGAAAGCGATGTGATTGGCTACTTGAAATGTACTTTGTGGTGACTGGTATTTGATTGCTTTTTAATTTTGATCATTCCCCCCGCAAAAATTGGTTGACGTGGATTGCATAGTAAAAGTTTGTATTGTTCGTCTATTCTCTTATAATGTCTTTGCGTTAACGGTTATTGAATGTCAACTTGGCTAAGGGGGCTGCAGACTTATAGACTGACGCAATATGCGGTCGCTGTAGATCATCCGGTGGTAGTCACAGTAGGTAGGCTATTATTATGACCTAGACTTCTCTGCGTTTCTATAGGTACGTGGTTGCGTTGGTCACATACTTTTACATGGTAAAAGGTAATTACGTCTTCTGTAATAAAACTGCGCGCATGCACCCATGATCAGGTATATAATTACGGAGTTTCCGCAGGAATTCCTTTATAAAAACTGTTCTGGATTCCTTTCTGTGCCCCTGACAACGTGCGTGCAAATTTTCATGACTGATGAATTTTCATGAGTAGTTTCGCCTTGAATGCGTAACAAACAAAAAAACAAAAAAGCTCACGTTCACAAGTTTTATGTGGAGGCCTGATGATAATTTACTAAGGCTGTGCGTGGTTTATTTTTTTAAAGAAATTATACGACTGATTTTCAGGATCATTTCAAGATTATGCAGCATAATATATATATTATTTATTTAATACTTTTGTTCCATAAATAATATTGAAGAAAATTGCTTTTTTAAAACCGTCCATTTCTAATGCGTATGCGTTTCAGCAAACATTTAAAAATATAAATTCACACATTTAAATTATTTGTGTATACATATTACGTATCTAATTAGGTACTTAATTAAAATGATAAATTATACGAGTAATTAAGGAAGTGTATATATTTGTGGCGTAGATTAAATATTAATACGATTGTTTGGATGTGTATTACAAATGTACAATTGTTATCTCAGTTGTAATAATTAATTATCACGTAGTAATAAAGTGGACGAGCCTCTTAGGCTGGACGCAGAAGGGGCGGTTTGCGTTCAAACAGCAAAAGCGAGCGGTGAATAAACTGCGGCAGAACTTGATGGGTAATTTCGGTAATATTTTGTACTGTACATTACATTACAATTTTTTACAAGCATAAAGAATTATAAAGAATTATAATTATTTACAAGCATAAAGAATATGAATATCTATGAATAAAATGGTTGTTTTCAATTTTCAAGCCGTACTAAGCGGAATTTCTATCACCCTGATTCAAAGAGGACAATATTCAAAATTATTTATTATAATATTTTATTCCTTGCACAACACATTTGTTTCTTGTGCTTTTAGATATACTTGTTAATAATAACATCCAAAAATAATGAACGGATCTTGTGTTAGCAGGTAATAGGACATTTTGTGTCATGTCATGTCACACGTAGCTTTCTATAACTCAGACCAAATAAAAACTAAAGACGGAACGTCTCGAACAACGTAGTGAAGCCGGTTGCGTATGCATGTGGTGCTTAGAAAAGTGCTACAACGATTCCCAGGTATAGTGTCTTTTTCTTGTAAGTGTGTGTGTGTGTGTTTCTGTGTACGTGCACTGTGTGGTGTCTTTTTCCTGGCTTCACTTGTTTGTTCTACGCGTTCCGTCTTTAATTTTTATTTGGTCTGAGTTCTATAAATTAAAAAAAAATTAAAAAGCGTTCAAACTCACAATTCACAAACTTATAAACTCTAGCTCTTTATAATATTGGTATAGATAGTATAGACCACGACTTTACGTTCTGTGGATAGCTTAATCTGAAGCGTACTTTGCCCCTAACGTGAATTTTATATAGTATCTTTTTATCAGGGAGGTGTGCACCGGGTGATAAGCGTATGACACAATGATTCACATTGACTGAACGATATCCATCGCCGTCGTAATATTGAAATGATCCTTTTATTGTATTTAATGTGTGATAAAAACGATAAGCTGCCACGAACTCGGGTGCTGGGCCGGCAGTCTCGACAACGCTTTGTCAACGCTATCGTATCGATCGTTAACTAGGGACCCAAAAATCATACCGATCAACGTCATTACAGTAACCAACATTACGTGAATCGTAAGTTTCGAGTCGAGGCTTGCATTTGATGTAAGTAATATTGTTAATCCCATCAAAAACATAAATGTGAAAGTGGAAGCCAAAGTTCAGTATTAAGCTTAAGCTTAATTGTCGACTTCGCCGACAAAAGAATTGATATCTAAATAGGTGCCAAGTTCTGTAGATAATCCTGAAATATATTCAAAGGAGCATAGAACTTGGCTAGTTTTCACACACCAGTTATCTTATATTTGGCTAAAAACTATAGTATAAATATTTTTGATATTGGCTTGTTTTTACCAGCAAACTAAATATTGAAGGGGTGAGATCTATTGACCTTACAGTATAAAAACATACCGATCAATGTCATTACAATAACCAACATTACGTGAATCGTAAGTTTCGAGTCGAGGCTTGCATTTGATGTAAGTAATGTTAATGAATGATTTTTGTGTCCGTAGTTAACGATCGATACGATAACGTTGTCAAAACGTTGTCAAGACTGCCGGCCCCGGGTATGAAATATAAATTATAAACTAATATAAAGCACTAAAAGCTAATTTTACTCAAAGCCATAGAACACAAAACTAGGTGCATCGTTTAAGGTGCTACAGGTACAGCCTAAAAACTATAGGCTACAAGCCCACCGTCATACTTGAAAAACGTGTGCGCCGCGCGGTTTCATGTCGGATTTCCGGACTATAATCTGTGCGAAATTACATCAAAATTTGTTCTGCCATTCTGACGTGATTAAGTAACAAACATTCATCTATCTATCCAAATTTGAACATTTATAATATTAGTATAGATTAGTTTGTATCACAGTTAGCGAAAGTGACGTATAAAGGATCTCAATTCTCCACATCCTGATAGCCATACTTGACTAATGTGGACAGCTCGCTTCATCAGAGCAATCGGCCCCAATGTCAGGAGTGTTCAGTGTCAGAGATAGTCAGCTGTCAATAGGTTGTTGACACTTTATCTTCACTCTATCTACGTATTGCTTACGCATTACGCGATACTAGCCGTTCGGCGCGGCTTCGTCCGCGTGAAATTAGGAGT
The DNA here is from genome assembly GCA_907165275.2 of Zygaena filipendulae. Lineage (NCBI taxonomy): Eukaryota > Metazoa > Arthropoda > Insecta > Lepidoptera > Zygaenidae > Zygaena > Zygaena filipendulae. The sequence goes on from OU015676.1 coordinate 934,514, forward strand.
TTCTTCGGGAATTCCAGGATTGATCGATTTTAGTTCTTTATGTGAGACCAAATTGGGTCTAATTAAGTCTGTAATTAACTGGCTGTGGTTCGCCTTTTTTTTCGTAAGAATTTCAAAATTCCCTCGGGACTTCACGAAACATAGCTTGATAAATATATTTTTTGGAATATGAACTTAATCGATCAAGGAATTCATTTAGAAATTACAATTCGATCACCATATCTATCGCTTTCAGATTTTGTGATTTTCGTTCTGTTGACTTAATTACTTACCATCGATGACCAAATTCAACGGACTCGCATTTTAAGTATTTTGGATTCCCTCAACAAGAACTGCCTTACCACATTATCATGTTTATTTATGGTGACTCGAGAGCAATTATTATTATATTACTATGAATATAGTTGTATGTCCAAAGCGTAATTAATGATTTAAACACTCATACATTAAGTATAAAATAAATTATTATTATAGTATACAAAATATTATTATTATTATTATCTATACATATAAAATGCTTTGTCCTGAATGTCTGATGGATCAACGCACAGCCTAAAGCGCTGATAGTAGAGGCCTGAAACTTGGAGGGTGTGTTCTTTGTATGACGTAGGCATCCGATAAGAAGATTGCAAAATTTTTATGAAACAATTCCGCGGGAACTTCGAAATTATAGTATAAAATATAATAAAATATAACAATTTAGTTTACTGTATATTTTTTGTGTGCTACAATCACCCGGCGACGCCGGTATTCATTTGTTTAATTGTAAACTGAGTTGATGTGAGGGCTAGTTACAAACCCCAAAAATGAGCTTGAGCTGTCGGTTAAGAAAAACATCTTGAGGAAACCATATTCATATTCATATTCATATTCATTTATTTTATAATTTTCATTACACGTCATTAATAATTAATACAATACAAATGAAGTAGATATATATCTACACCTTGATTATATTTCTAAATTATACATACAAATTATAAATTAAATTATAATTATAAATTTAAAAAAGAAATAATAAATATAAATGAATCAAATGTCAGAACTCAGAGTATAGTGGGTTTTTTTGATAAAAACTCCTCAATATTATAAAAAGCCTGCTTGACCAGCCAATCGCATAGACGTTTCTTAAATGATGGGAAACTTGGGGCGCCCAGTATTTCTGAAGGTAGTCTGTTATATACCATGGGGCCCAGCACTTTTGTAGTTTTAGCGCTTTTAGCTAAGGTATGATTGATGCTACATAGTCGATCGGGATATCGTGTCTCGTACGCACCGCTGTCACCGAAGCGCTTAAATTCGTTCAGATGACTCCTCGTATAAAGGGCCATCTGATAAATAAGAACGCCCGGCAGTGTCATAATGTGCAGTTCTTCAAATATTTGTTTGGCGGGTGCGTCGGCAGCCGCGCGCGCAATCAGCCTTACAGCACGCTTCTGCAGCCGGAAGACTCTCTCCCTGTCAGCGGCGTATCCCCAGAACTCCACACCATACTGCAATATGGAATGCACACTCGCGAAATAGCACGCGCGAACCTGTTCCTTTGTTAAGATTGTGTTAAGCCGACTCAATGCGAAGCAAGATTTCCCCAGCTTTCCACATACCTTTTCTATATGAGTTTCCCATGTAAGACTATGGTCAATATTAAAGCCAAGTAAAGAGACTGATTTTGCCCGCTGTAATTGAATATTGTCAACACAAATATTTATACAGCGTTGTTTATGGCCAGATAAGTCAAATATTACAAACTGTGTCTTTGTCAAATTCAGCATCATTCCGTTGACGCGAAACCAAGTAAACAATTGGCGGGCGACTTCATTTAATTTGACCTCCAGTGCCTCAACCGACGCCCCGGTCACGACAGCTGCCACGTCGTCAGCGTACATGTATACTTCAGCATCCTTTATACAGTAAGGTAGGTCATTCATTAGTAGGAAGAACTTCAAATTTGAAAGTGATGATCCCTGAGGGACGCCTCTCTCTGTCGATAGTCCGTCGGATCGTGTATCTTCATGGCTAGACATCACATATTGACGTCTTGCTTTTACAAAGTCCTCTAATATCGACAACGCCATGCCGTCGATTCCATAAAACCTAAGCTTACTTGCTAGTGCAGCATGGTCGGCAACATCAAAGGCCTTGGAGAGGTCACAACACAAAAGAGCCACTTGCTGTTTGTCTTCCTTTCCGCGTAGAACACAATGAATTACCTCTCGTACTAACCTTGTCGTGGAGTACCCCGCACGGTAGGCGAACTGACGGTCAGAAATGGCGTTTGTTTGGCTCAAGAAGGTGGATAATCGTGACGTTAAACCACTTTCAAAGACCTTTGCTACTGCAGGTATAATAGATATTGGTCTATAACAGTTGGCGTCACTTTTTGGGCCTTTGCCCTTATAAAGTGGGCATATCTTAACTTCTTTTAGGCAAGCGGGATAGACACCGCTACTGAGACAATCATTAAAAAGTTTGGCCAATGGTCGGGAAATTGGTTCAGCTATTGTAACCAGGTTGTCACAAGAAATACCAAATATATCTTTAGTTGGTTGCATCATAGCATGGTTACTATCTATAGTGTCCAGCTGGCTAGATATCTACCTACCTCCAAGTTGAAAATCTGTCGCCGAGCACCTAAAGCCTTTTGCTTCATGTGTCTAACATGCATCCGACAAAAATTACTATGCGCCTGTCTTATCCAACATTTCTTGTAAAATGTACGGTCCCATATAACAACCAAAGCGACTGAATGTCTTATAAGACATTTCTTGTAAGACACAAGAAAATTTCTTATGATGTGAAAAAGGTCTAACGGTGTATTTGGCAGCCTCACTTGAAAGCCAGTTCCCATTCCAGACTATCCTGAGAGAAAAATTGCGCGACCATAAATTCCCCACCGAAGATCGGTCACCAGCATTTCTGTTAACGTCTTTGGTGGATGAGGATTGGTGTCGTCCGTTTGTGATGGAATAACAAATTCACAAAACGATATTCAATGTATAGAGGAAAATTTATTCATAAAAGTTCTTACACCTAATTGTTCACCAAATTATGTACAGAAGGAGGAGAAGAAGATTATTTAAACTAAGTATTCACACTAACACGCTCTACATATAAACATTAAGATAATTGAAATTTTGGATAGAAAGGTAACAAAGATATCACCAGAGATGCGTTTTTAAACCTAACTGACATTAGGCAACTGCGCATGCCTGAGCTGTCCGGACATGCGCGGTTGAAGCGTTACCATGGTAAAGAGATGGTGTTATTTACAATGGTCCGTTTCCATTGTACCGCGTGGATGTACAGTAACAATGACAACGGATGACGAATGAATTACACGAGAAATACATACAAATATACAAAATATGAGTGGCGGACGCCACACGTCTTTAGTCGTTTGTATGTAGTTGATTGAACACGTGTAGGGTGGCTCACTGTGCCTGCTGTGTGATATTGTGTCGCCAACACATCTTTCAGTTAACGCTTTGTTTTCGGTCGCCCTCCCACACTCTTCGGTCTAATTGACTTCTCTTCATGTTGTATTTTTTTTTTTATGTAATAGGGGGGAAACGGGTAAGTGGTACACCAGATGGTAAGTGATTACCGCCGCCCAATAGACATCTGCAACACCAGAAGGCATGCAGGTGCGTTGCCGACCTGGAATGCGGATGGGAACTGGCTTACAAGTGGGGCTGCCGGAACACACGTTAGGTGCTTGGCGACAGATTTGCAACTTGAAGGTGGTAGCTAGCCAGCCGGGGACTAGAGAGCGCCCTACCACCATGCTATGGTTTCCTCACGATGTTTTCCTTCACCGACAGCTCAAGCTCATTGTTAGGGTTTGAACCTAAACCTTGCGGCGTTTAATCCGAACGCTCTAACCACTGAGCTATCATCATGTTTACAATCTTTGACCACACCGTCATAGGATCAAGTGCGTACGACAGCATGTTGGTAGGACACTTACTATTACCCGGAAGGCTACCTAATAGCTACCACCTTCTTTAAAATCTCGCTCAGCACCTAACGGCGTGTTCCGGCAGCCTCACTTGAAGGCCAGTTCCCATTCCAGGCTAGATATGTTTACAATCTTTGACCACACCGTCATAAATGGGCTGTGGGTTATTTGGCGCGAATCAAAGATAGCGGTTCGGTCATTAATTTTCATGTCGATAAGAAATGGTTAAAATTGGACAATAATTTTCACAGTGACGGTTTTAATGTGCTCAAGAAGGTATATGGCATTTTGAGCTGATTTTTTCGGTTTCCTCCAAGAGCTTCGAGAAAGTTCTTGCGAGCTATACTACCGTGGCTTGCAATTTCAAACCGTACAACGAAGCATTTCAATACAAAATATATTGATCTAATTAATTTTACTTGAAACTGGCTAAATGCATTATATGTAAAAAATAAGAAAGAAAGAAAGAAAGTGGTCTGTGGTCAAAAATTTAAATGGCTTCACTGTGCTTGCTTGCTCTTTGTCGCTGTATGCACTGAGCAAATAATCACTACGTTTTAAGAGTAGACACTTCCATACTAATCGCTGATCCGATCTATGAAAGCATTTTGTGCCAACCATACTAATGCAATGTATGACGCGGTCATAGAAATTTGGTTAAGTATTCCAAAGTTGGTAAAGAAGTTCGCTTTTGGTTCAAGGGAGTGTCGATGGCCTGGCTGTACGATGGAGGTTAGCTACCGATTAATTGTACTATCGTCACCAAAGACCTACAAAAGGCGGTCGCGGTTCAACAAACTAACAATAGGAGTAGACGTAGGCTCGCTCGATCTCTGATCTTCACTATCTGTTTCACAATAAATCGTGGAAATGTGATTGTCTGTCCGTCTTCGCGATAAACTTTGAAACCGCCGCCCCGAGCCAATTGCGTCGAAGTTCCAAATGTTGCGTTAGATTTTATCGTCTAACTAGCTGTCCCCCGCGGTTTCGCTCGCGTTAATTTCGGAGTTCCCGCGGGAATTCCAGAATAAAAACTATCCTATTCTAAGTTGGGCCAAATTACAACATAGTGACCAAATTTCATCATGAACGATTAAGTAGTTTAGAATGTCCATCGCGGACAAACAATATATTAAGATATATTAAGAGAGACTAGCTGTTCCCCGCGGTTTCGCTCGCGTTAATTTCGGAGTTTCCGTGGGAATGGGGATGTTGACTAATTTTTATTTTTTGGTCCGTCTTGTAGATTATTAAAAAATATTGGACACGTATTTTTTCTTTTTTTACGTAATCAAAAAATAACGGCGATATATTGAGTTGGAATTTCGCGTGACGTCACTATTCTGACAGTTTGTATGGCGGTTTTAGCGGTTAGTGACGTCACGACCTCCTCATCCTAAACTTTAATGCGCTTTATCTCTGTATATTTTAATTTATTTAAAAAAGCAAAAAATACGTGTCTATTGTTTTTTTCTATTTTCTAACTGACGGACTAATTAGAATTTTGATTTTCAATAGTAGTCAACATCCCTAATGCCCTTGTGTGTACTGTACAAAACGTGTGTGCAAAATTTCATACTGGACTCGTGAAAGATAAATAGACAGAGCTATTTTCGCATTTTATAAATAAATATAGATTTTTAATAAAGATACAAACCACGTGACCCATGATAAAAATTATAATTATTAAGATATTTATTTAAAGCTTTACTAACTGTTCCTCGCGGTTTCGCCCGCGTTAATTTCGGAGTTCCCGCTGGAATTCCCAGATGAAAAGTAGGTACCCTATGTCCTTCTCTGTGCCCCTGGCAATGTTGATGCATAATTTTATAACGATCCGTTGAGTAATTAAGGCGTGAAAGCGTAACAAACAAAAAAAAACTATAAAGCTAGTCCTTAATATTTTTTATGTGACATTAAAAATATTAAGGACTAGCTGTCCCGCGCGGTTTCACCCGCGATAATTTCGAAGTTCCCGCGGAATTGTTCCATACAAACTTTGCAACCCCTTTTCATCCCCTTAGGGGTTGAATTTTCAAAAATCCTTTCTTATCGGATGCCTACGTCATACAAAGAACACACCCTCCAAGTTTCAGGTCTCCGCGATCAGCGGTTTAGGCTGTGCGTTGATCCATCAGTCATTCGGGACAAAGCATTTTATTTTTTACTAGTTAAGCCCCGCGGTTTCACCCGCGTTAATTTTAGAGTTCCCGAGGGAATTCCGGAATAAAAAGTACCCTATGTGTTAATCTGATGTATAAGCTATATTATTGTAAACTTTCATTTAAATCCATCCAGTAGTTTTTGCGTGAAAGAGTAACAAACATCCATCCCTATCCATCCATACATACAAACTTTAGCATTTATAATATTAGTAAGGAAGTAAGGATAAGGTAAGGATAATGGCACGTGCCACGTGGTCATGTAAAATCGCCTAATCAAAAGTACAATTTTACCATATGACATAACGATACGTTCCTTCATAGATTGTCCACTTGACTAAGGGGACAGGGCTCGCAAACTGGTTTAATTACCAATGTAAATGTCAATCTCGACATGAACAAAATGAATGCCGCAAAATCTCTAAATTCCCAAAAATTACAGAGGAATGAACTCGTTAGTATTTCAACTATGTCGGCTGTTTCCGTCTTGAAAAAAAAAGGGGCTGCAATAAAAATTCTTTGATCGACATAAAATATCGGTTCCTCAAGTATATTGTGCGGTCTTTTAGAAAAAAAACCGTCTACCGGAAGGTTGATAGTGACCGGTATCTTATCAGGTGATTAGTGGCGAGCCAACGGTCCTGCGTTCGATTCCTGGAAACGTACCCGACCGACACGCCGCGGCATTCCTCACTCCTTCCTACACTATGAATGAGTCGTCGGTGGATATGATGTTGAAGTTTTGTGGGACGGAAAGTTACACAATCCTCACTTATCCTACTAATATTATAAAATAAATGTGAAAGTGTGGATGTTCGGATGTTTGTTACTTAACCACGCGAAAACGGCTGAACGGATTTGGATGAAATTTGGCATGCACGTTGTTGGTACAGAGAAGGACATATGGTACTTTCATCCCGGGATTCCCGCGGGAACGCCGAAATTACCGCGAGTGAAACTGCGGGGCACAGCTAGTATTAAATAAATGTATTTGCTTCTTCTTCTTCTCCTATATTATAAATGCGAATGTGAGTTTGTTTGTTGGTTACGCTTTCACGGCTTCACTACCCAAACTATTATCATGAAATTTTGCATACACGTTGTCAGGGATACAGAAAAGGACATTGGGCAAGTAATTTTTATCATGTAATTCTTCGGGAACTCCGAAATTAACGCGGTTGAAATTGCGGGGAACAGCAGCTTGCAAACAAGTAACTAAAGAACTAGAGCTAATAGGGACTTCTTTCTATGTTAGAATGAGATTTAAAACAAAACCACAAGTAATAAGATCACTCACTCTTTCATTTATTATTTTACTAGCTGATCCCCGTGGTTTCATCCGCGGTAATTTCGGAGTTCCCGCGGTAATTCCAGGATAAAAGTGCTCTATATCCTTTTCTGTACCCCTGACGTGTAATATGCAACATTTCATTCAGTTTTACCCGCGTTAATTTCAAAATTCCCGCGAAAATTCTGAGATAACCAGTACCCTATGTCCTTCTCCGTATGACAATGTGTATGCAAAATTTAATGATAGTACGTTGAGCCTTTGAGGCATGAAAGCGTAACAAACAAACACACTTTCGCATTTATAAAGGTAAGGGTTTTTATCGAAATGTATATTAAGAATGTGTACTTTCCATACGCTTTCGTAGGCATGCGTTCTAATAATGATGAATTTATTTATGTCCTTGAGGAATCGTATCTCTCTTTAAAAAAAATATTTACACGAAAAGTACATTGTGTTTTTGGTTAGCCTAGATACAACTTATTTTGTACACTTTATCTTCTTGATTCACGATATTACATCGCGTTATTCACTATGACCAAAACACCATTCACTGCCTTTTAACAGCGATGATAGTTCAGTGGTTGGTGCTAACAATGAGCTTGAACTGTCGGTGAAGGAAAACATCGTGAGGAAACCATAGCATGGTGGTGGGGCGCTCTCTAGTGCCCGGCTGGCTAGCTACCACCTTCAAGTTGCAAGTCTGTCACCAAGCACCTAACGGTGTGTTCCGGCAGCCCCACTTAAAAGCCAGTTCCCATCCCTATTCCAGGTCGGCGACGCACCTGCAAGCCTTCTAGTGTTGCAGATGTCTATGGGCGGCGGTAATCACTTACCATCAGGTCAGGTGTACCACTTGCCCGTTTGCCTCCTGACATAAAAAAAAAACAATAACAAATGTTTTATGTATGGATGCTGTAATACCTGAGCAATTCGTGGCATAACGTGGCATAGCGTGGCGTGTTATGACCATAGTGAATTATGACAATACAAAGATTTCAACGATTAAAGTCTTTGATGTTCCGACAGATACAATATCAATTACTATCACTTATAAATATAACACGTATCTAGTATTAAATTATAAGTGGATTATTTTTTTCATTCGATTTTAAATGTTAGACTATAGGTGTTTTACTTTTAAGTACATTTGACATGGTGAGTACTTTCAGTAATAGATAGATAGACAGTAATATCTTAATTGATCTTTATAGATAGTTATATCTTAATTGATCTAGGCATAATATGTGTCTAGAATTATAATCTGCCCTTGAATGTAATTGTTGTCTTTGTTTTATCTTTTTATGATGGCAATCGCGTCTGTATATTATGTACTTTTTTCATTATAATCATTAAAATATATATTTTTATACATATTTGGACGCAGATAAGCAATAATCCACAACCCACAAAAAAGTTATAGATTCAGAACGATTTATTGAGAGTTAGAGAACGTTTTTTAATTATGTGTTTACCTTATTACATTGTTTAAATATGTAACTAAATATTAAACATAAAAAATTGACACAAAATGGCGCTATAATTTTAAAACTTTAATTTAATCAAAATTTCTCCAGTGTGGGTTAACACACTATTGCTTATCTATGTCCATTTATTATTTATATTTAAACTTTTGTTTCTTTACTGTAATGGATATAATAGGCCGGTAACAATCGAACAGTTTCAAACCTCACTTTTTTATTACTTATTTCAATCCACGGAAACCAGAGTCTAGAAACAAAAAAAAAAATTTGAATTTCGATGTTGCTGTAAATTCTCCTTTGCCGTATCAAAGTTGTGGTCACCCTAAAGTATGACATAGGCAGGAAGCACGTGGTTTGTGGAATCCAAGGGGCCGGTCCTACGCCTATGACGTAATACAGCGCACAAAAAACGTCAGTTTAAACTTGACTTGCTCCCGCGCGAGAAAGGGACGGCGCTATACAATTGGCATACGTCTGTCTCACTCTTCCACTACGCCTTACCACGTCTTGTGGAATAAGATAGTAATTATGATGTCAGGTTGCCGATCCAAGCCTCTGGTTATTCTCTTTATGGATGTTCGCACTTAGCAACAAATTACAGTGGTTTATTTTTTGTTTCTAACCTCGTTGTATGATTAGATGTTGCAGTTTATGATGCTTAATAAGGATTGCAAAATCTGTCTCGCAACTTAGTCTTGAACACGAACCTAAGTACTAACTACTAAAGCCCGCTCCACATTCACGCGAGAAACGGCGAAGAAACATCGGCTCCACATTTCACGTGGTTTTCACGCGTTCTCGCAAGATTCTCGCGTGAATGTGGAGCGGGCATAAAGTTTGTGAGTTTGTGAACCATGATGTATAAACGTACGTAGGGCTCCCGTTCTGTCAAAATTCCTTTATTTTTTTTAACAATGCTTCCTAACCTTTGCTTCCTATCGTCTTAATACCAAAAATGAAAGTGGCAAATAACACTCAGTGTTGAGTCCAAAAAGAAGAGAAAAAAAAAAACGTACGCAATACCTTCGTTGGTACTTACATTATCCTTCAATGGAGACAACAATACATTTTTACTTATCAGTGATGCACACAAAAAACATCTTTATTATCCTAAAAAACACTACACATCACGTTAGCTGACTAAATTATAGTTTCTAGTTCGTCGTATAGATTATAAAAACATAAAAAGTACTGGATAAGTATTTTTTTTTTTTACACCAAAAAATAATGGTTATATGCCTACATTGAGGTGAAATTTCAAGTGACGTCATCGCCTTGATACACTTTATATGGAGGTATGACGTCACGATGCCCCCCACTCCTAAACTTTAAAGCGCTCTAATTGTAAATATGTACAGTATAAATATTTTTTAATACATTTAAAAAAGGAAAAAAATCGTTTCTCTTATTTTTTACTATCTACGAACTAAATAGAATTTTGATTTTCATTGGCAACATGCCTATTTTATTTAATCCATTAAAATAATTTGTTTGCGATACCACAAAAATAAATTACTGGACTGGCGCCTTCGGTTCCCGCCAGAAATAGGCTAGTTTCCTAAATTTTCTTTTTTAGTCCGTTTTGTAGATTATTAAAAAATATTGGACACGTATTTTTTTATTTTTTATGTAACCAAAAAATAACGGAGATATATCAAGTCGAAATTTCACATGACGTCACGCCTCGCTACAGTTTGTTCGCACGTTATAGCGAGCTGTGACATCACGAGTCCCCCACCCTAAACTTTAATGCGCTTTATCTATGCATATTTCCATTATTTAAAAAAAAAAACAAAAAATACGTGTCTTTTGTTTTTTTATTATCTAACTGACGGACTAAATAGAATTTTGATTTTTTTACCCAGGAAACTAGCCTATTAGGTGCTTACCTACTCCTTGAGTCCTTGTGAATTTGTAATGGAAGAAAAAAATAGCTAACAAATTTTGAAATTTAATTCTAGAATTCATTCATTTTGAAATATTATGTACCAAGTTAGGATAAAAATAAAATCTGAACGTCAACGAGACTGCGTATTGACACGTGGTAGTTTTTTTGGTATTTTTTAAACGGCACAACGTATAAAACTTTTTACCTACATCAATGGTTGGACGAGACTTTTTTTCGTTCCACGTGGCTTTTAAAAAAAAAAAAAAACGATGCTATATTTTTTGTGTTTCAAGTGGCCGTGTTCGCAAATTGAATTCAATTTCAAGTGAGGAACTAATAACTATACGTACCAGCTACCTATGTTTTTATTGAACTACAAACGAGTAAAATAAATTTAAATTTTAGTTTTTGCTTAACCAAATCTTTCTTTCTTCTAGACATATAAATAAAATTGAAGTGTCTGTTTGTAATTTCAAATTAACATCGCGGGAAACGGCTAGTAAATAAACAAGTCGTGAACCGTGATCGCAACCAATTAACTCGATCGTTTACGGCTAAAAGGAATTAACTAGTCTGTGGAAAAATTCTGAATGCATCCATAAATCCGTAAGTTCGTATCTTTGCAATATGTAGCTTTAGGTATACCCAGTAGAGTTGTATTTAGCATGACGTATCAAGCAAGTAGTGTATTTTTCTGTGTCTGCACATGAGCTGGGTCACGGAGGTAATATATAGGTTGTATTCGTCGCAGGTAATATTTATCCTACTAATATTATAAATGTGAAAGATGTGAATGTTTGGATGTTTGTTACTCAATCACGCAAAAACGGCTGAACAGATTTGGATGAAATTTGGCATGCACATTGTCAGGGGTACAGAAAAGGACATAGGGTACTTTTTATACCGGGATTCCCGCGGGAACTCCGAAATTTCCGCGGGTGAAACCGCGGGCGGCAAGGCACAGCTAGTATTGCATAATTTGTATTTTGACGCGCATACAGATGTCCTAACTTTCAATCTATATTATACGAGTTGTCCCCCGCGGTTTCACGCACGGTATTTTCGGAGTTCCCGTGGGAATTTCAGAATAAAAAGTATCTTATGTCACTCAGGACTACCGTGGCTTCCTACAAGTGAAAGAACTTTCCAAATCGGTTTAACAGATCCAGAGTTACAAACTCACAATTCACAAACTTTACCACTTTATAATATTAGTATAGACAGGGTGTTACAGAAGAGTGTAATCATATTTCAAAATCTCGTCCTGAGGATAGTAGGTACCTATGTATATGTAATTTAGTCATTTAGTAGTAGTATTTATTTACACTCAATGGGCATGTTGACAAATTTTTATTTTTAGTCCGTCTTGTAGATTATTAAAAAATATTGGACACGTAGTTTTTCTTTTTTTACTTAATCAAAAAATAACGGCGATATATTGAGTTGAAATTTCGCGTGACGTCACTATTCTGACAGTTTGTATGGCGGTTTTAGCGGTTAGTGACGTCACGACCCCCTCACCCTAAACTTTAATGCGCTTTATCTCTGTATATTTTAATTTATTTGAAAAAGCAAAAAATACGTGTCTATTGTTTTTTTATTTTCTAACTGACGGACTAATTATAGAATTTTGATTTTCAAAAGTAGTCCACATCTCCATTACACTGATTGTTATCTCAAAAAATCACTTGAAATATTTTAAAAATAAACTGTCTTCAACAACCAGTTTTACTAATTTACTTATTCATGACTCGGAATTTCCTTGGGAACTCTAAAAGTATCCTATATTATTTAGGGATAGGTACTCTAGGTTTCTGTTGTTGAAAGAATTTTTAGAATCGGTTCCGTAGTCCCCGAGATTAACTTCTGTATCCGAACTTTCAATTTACAAACATACTTAAAACACTTAACAAATACAGGGCTATTTGGTTCGTATGTATGCACATAAATAAGTACAGACACGTTTTTTTATGTATCTACTAGCTAACCCGAGCGGTTTCACCCGCGGTTATTTCAGAGTTCCCGCGGGAATTCCGGGAGTACCCCATGTCACTCAGGATAACTTTAACTTCCTATCTATGAGTGAAAGAATTTTCCAAATCGGTTCAGTAGATCCATAGATTACAACTTCACAAACTCCGGAGTTCCCGCGGGAATCCCGGGATAAAAACACCCTATGTCACTCAGAATCACTGTAGCTCTTTATAAGCGAAAGAATTTTTGAAATCGGTTCAGTAGATCCAGAAGCTACCCCCTACAATCTCACAAATACACGAACTCACAAACTTCAGAGTTCCCGCAGGAATTCCGCGATTAAAAGTACCTTATGTCACTCAGGATCACTGTAGCTTCCTATAAGTGAAAGAATTTTCAAAATCAGTTCAGTAGGTCCAGAGATAGCTGTGCCCCGAGGTGTCACCCGCGTGGGTTTCGGAGTTCCCGCGGGAATTCCGGGATGAAAAATAGATAGTAGCCGATTCTCAGACCTACTGAATATGCATAAAAAATTTCATGAGAATCGGTCAAGCCGTTTCGGAGGAGTATGGGAACGAACATTGTGACACGAGAATTTTATATTACAAGATATCACTGTATCAAATTTTAATATAAGTAGTAGGACAAGGTGATATTTCGGCATCCATACAGATGTTTTATAACCTTCAATCTATATACTAGCTGACCCCCGGGTTTTGCACTTCCTGTCTCAACAACAAAGTCTTGTTCCATTCAAAATATTTCATTCATAAATTTTTACTACCTACTAACTCACGTTATATCTACGTTTATTGAACAGCTAGTGCAGAGCTAGTCCCCCCACGCGGTTTCACTCGCGTTAATTTTGGTATTCCCGCAGGAATTCTTTATAGGTATCATGATTAAACAGATTACAGAAACTTAAGTAAGAAAATTTGAAGTCGATGACAAAATCGGTGAATAGACGTGTAGATGGGCTAAGTCCACTCCCGCCACGAGCTCGTCGTGAGCAGAGCAACCCAAGTGGGCAGACACAAGCGGGCTTGGCACCGAATTCAAACCGATCAGTGGCAGCACTAACCAATAATTACGTGTAGATATTATTGTCTTTATTTTTTACCGACTTCCAAAAAGGAGGTTCTATGTTCGATTGTATGTATGTTGTTTTCTTTTTTTTTTCTTATGTATGTTCACCGATTACTCGAAGACGGTTGGACCGATTACAAAAATACTTTTTTTGTTTGAAAAAGTTTACTCCAAATTAGGTCCCATTGCCATCAAGTCGGGATCTGATGATGGGATCTTGTTAGCTTTTTAGTTTTGTTTTTTTTTTGGAAGTCGGTTTTAGTTTTTCTGTTAAAATTTTTAATACTCAGAAAATATCATGTTCATGACTTTGAAATTTTCCTCCTCTCGAATTCCCTTTAAAAATCTTATTCCAATGGTTTCCTGTTACTTATATAATTATTCATACAGTATGTTAAATTTGTATCTTAAACGTATATTTTATACATGAGAGTAATTATTCTAAGGTCACAGGTTTATACCCATGAATACAGGGTTTTTCTTTGCAATCTGCAGTGTATTTAAATTTGTACAAGTACATAGGTAAGTTTGTCATGCCAATCCTTATACAACGTGTTAATGAATTAACTGAAAACTAGAAAGTATTTTGCTCAGAATCGACTAGCGAATCGATCGCACTATGTTTTAATATAGGTTATATTTTTTCATTTTTACTAGCCCATGTCTAAATTATTTATAATACAATATTAGGCGCGTACGCCGCCCGTTGCAAAAAAAATCGAACCGGTAGGCGCGGGCGTAGCGCTTGGAATTTCGTAGATAGGTCACCTCCAAACTAATGTTGAATAACTTTTAAAGTATACATTTTTTCGACATAAAATATATTTTAATCATAATATTATTGTTTATTTTTTTTAAATGGGGTGTATCAGGTTTTTAGTTAATTCATTAACACGTTGTATAAATGCCAGAGTATGTTACTCTTTCACGACTCAACTACTCAAGATTCTCAGTACAGGGCACTTTTTATTCCGGAACTCCCGCGTGAACGCCGAAATTAACGCTGGTGAAATTGCATAAAATTTTGAATACTACCTACATATTATGTTGTCAGGGGTACAGAAAAGGATATAGCGTCCTTTTACGACTTTTATCCATCAATTCCCTCGGGATTTATTTGTGATGTGTCTCTGTTTCCAAATAAATGCCTTTTCTTTCATTCTTTCTTCTTATAAACTTACAGACACTTAATATTACAATGTTAAGTGTAGGCAGGCCATTCGAGACTATGTAGGATCAAGTCGGATTCATTCAACTAAATATATCACAAAGATGACTGTTGAGGAAACTGAACCCGATACCAAATAGAAGCTAGAAAGGAAAACTCCCCGCCGCTCGCTTTAACCGTAAAAAGTAATTTGATTCTCAAATATGCGTCTATATTAATCTCGCAGAGTAGAGGACGAATGATAGAAATAGCGATTGTTAATGAATTAATTTGTATGTGTGTCTGTTAGCCGTTTATTACCTATAAGCTCTGAACAGCTGATGACGGTGTTGGTTGGTCAATTTTCAAAGGTGAAACAAATCTGTACAGTCAACAGCAGAAAAGTTTAATCACTTCAGATTGTAAAAAGTGAAAAATTGAATTGAATTGAAAAACTTTATTTGACACTAGCTGACCCCCGCGGTTTCACTCGCGGGAATTCCGGGTAAAAAGTACCCTATGTCACTCAAGATCACTTTAGCTTCCTATAAGTGAAAGAATTTTCGAAATCGGTTCAGTAGATCCAGAGATTATAACCTCACAAACTCCGGAGTTCCCGCGGGAATCCCGAAATAAAAATCACCCTATGTCACTCAGAATCAGTGCAGCTTTTTAAAAGTGAAAGAATTTTCAAAATCGATTCAGTAGATCCAGAGATTACCCCCCTACAACCTCACAAACCCACAATCTCCGGAGTTCCCGCTTGAATTCCGGGATAAAAAGTACTTTATGTTACTCAAGATCACTGTAGCTTCTTATAATTCAAAAAGAATTATTAAAATTGGTTCAGTAGATCTAGAGATTACCCACTACAATCTCCCAAACTCATGAACTTACAAACTCCGGAGTTTCCGAGGGAATTCCGGGATGAAAAGTACCTTATATGACTCTGATCTTATTACCCCCTACAACGTCACAAACTCACAAACCCACAAACTCACAAACTTTTGCTCTTTATAATATTAGTATAGACAACACATGGAGAATTGAGCATACATTAATCAACAGAAAAGTTCATTCATATGAGCGACCGCTTCCCAACCGCCAACAAACAAACAAATAAACTCACTTTCGCATTTGTAATATTAATAAGGATTTGATCTGTGCTTGCATCTTCGTATCGTTCATCACTCTGCAATTAAGCTCTCCATTGGGCTCATGACTAATGTTTCCACAACATAACGCATACCTACCTGCACTTTCGCGTCTCAATTCACAATTAAAACTAAATTTAGCGCGGCGTGTGTACGCGCGAATTCCCTTCGGATCTGATTGTACACATTAGTTCCCTTTTAATTCTGATTGATTAGGTTCAGAAATGGAGGCTCTGGCGGTGGGTCTGTTATTACTGGAATTGAATTAGAATTTTAATATTTTCCTTATAATATTTAGTAAAATAATAATAAAAATCGGTCTCGGACAGTTTTCTGAAACATTCACGAACATACTATGGTAGTATAATTATTTATTTAACACTAGCTGTGCCCCGCGGTTTCACACGCGGTAATTTCGGAGTTCCCGCGGGAATTCCGGGATAAAAAGTTCCCTATGTCCTTCTCTGTACCCCTGACAACGTGCATGCCAAATTTCATCCAAATCCGTTCAGCCGTTTTCGCGTGATTGAGTAACAAACATCCAAACATCCACACTTTCACATTTATAATATTAGTAGGATTCCTTTTACGCAACACAAACCCTTATTTTGAAGTTGGTTAAAAAAGAACACCTATTAAATACAAAATCAAAACTCTAGTTCTGTTTTATCAGTTTGTTTTGTAAGAATTTAAAAAATTACTCAAGTGGTACTGGTGGTATGGTAACTTAAAGAATAGAGATATAGAGAAAAGTACAACTTGTTATTAAAAAAGTTTAAACTAAATTGCCAAAAACGTCAACTTTAGGCGGGTTACAATCATACTTTCTTCTTTACAATATCCAATTTAAATAAATAAAATCTGTATATACCTACTTAGATAAAAAGTAAATAAATCTTCTAAGCCGGCGGGAATCAAACTTGTTAATTAACTACGATGCTACAAAACTATCACAAAATAGTATATTATACAAACCTATTACTACATACCCCAATTTACATATTACATATTATTTACATTATATTAGAAGATTTTAGATAGTTTTTAAATCGGTTGCTACATTTAACGGCTGTAAGGGCGTTATTATAAACGCTGTTTAACGCGGGTGAACGACCTTTAGAGAGGTAGTTATAATTTGTCGGCGTATCGGTGTCAAAGACAATACAAAGGAAAGAGGCGTTGGATTACCCTTAGGTATGATTTTGTCGCGTCTGTTTCTTGTGCGGTCAGTTTTCATGAATAATGCAATGTGTTTAACTGGATAATTAAGTTAAAGAAAATCCAAACTCTATAATATTTTAAATGCGAATGTTTTTACACTTTCACAACTTAATTACTTAACCAATCTTGGTGAAATTTTGCATACACGTTGTCAAGGGTACAGAGAAGGGTAGGGTACCTACTTTTATCCCGGAATTCCCGCGGAAACTCCAAAATTAATAGCTAGCAACGTAATATAATATTTTGTAGCAGGTCGAACACTGAATAAGTACCTTTCATCAATATGACCCCGGTTCATTCTTAGCATCCTGTGGGTCTTCAACATTATAATTAACTTTATATTATTTATGGTAGTGCATAATTGGCATGTTAACTAACTTTTATTTTTTAGTCCGTCTTGTAGATTATTAAAAAATATTGGACACGTATTTTTTCTTTTTTTACGTAATCAAAAAATAACGGCGATATATCGAGTTGAAATTTCGCGTGACGTCACTATTCTGACAGTTTGTATGGCGGTTTTACGGTTAGTGACGTCACGACCTCCTAATCCTAAACTTTAATACGCTTTCTGCCGGTTTCTGAATTGAGAATTTAACGTTGAGAACGTCTTGAGCACGACTTAAGTATGACTTAAAAATATTTTTGTTTTTGAATTAAGTTTAAGTTTCATTTGAGCATTCGAGCTTGAGAATTCTCAAATTTGACAGTTCGGATCATCAACTAGTGCTTACTAGTGCAACTACTCGAAATTTGCGTTTCTGAACACCATTGACAGTACTCAAATCCTACTCAGTTCAAACTTAAGCGTGTGACAGTTGATTATACGAATCTGCGTACTTAAATTTTACTTAATTTTCTGTGTTGATCCTGGATATTGTTAAAACGTGGCTAAAAGCTTATAGTAACATTTAATATCATTGTAAAAACATGTCTAGTGACGATACTTCACTGTCAACGATGGAAGAGCCTCAAATAGAACAACCACGGAGGCGAAGACGAGTGGTCAGAAATCGGCCAAACTTTTTTCAAACCCTTAACGATGAGCAGTTCAAAGATCGATTTCGTTTCACAAAGGACTCCGTTACATTAATATAGCTCCGAATATAGCTAGCTATGCGAGTATATTAATATTTAGAATTGGATCGTGAATTTGAAATAATAATGATAGGTATTTAATTCAATTCAAATAATTTTATTACAAAAATAAATGGGTTAGTAAAAAATAAACTATAGGTATATATCATGGTATCAATTAATAGGTATCTTCGGCCTTTGTTACAATTGAAAGAAGGTTTTCCTTCTCTTCAATTGTGTAGTTGGGAGACCTTTTTTTCTTATCTGTTTCCATTTTTTTATTAAACTTATTAGGTACGAAATTAACTTGAATTATTTGGAGTTCAGCGATTGACATTTATGGCGTGTGACATTGACAATTCGTTTCATTCTTCACAAGTGAATTTTATGAAATCACTGTTTAACTTTAAAATCGACTGTTTAACTTATGAAATTATTCTCAATCTGATGCAATTAAGTAGTATTTAACTTTTAGGATGTAAAATGGATGCAAATATTGAAACCAAATCACTTTATTAATAACCACAAACAAGGAAAAAAACCGGTGTTAAAATACCGGTTTCTTTACTTGTAATGGAACGTCTGAGCATAGTTAGAGAAAAACTCAGCTAAAAGTGGTTTGAGAAAATCTAAATATGACTATTGAAACGTAGGAAACTTAAGTACTCATCAACTATTTGAGCAAAACTCAACTGATTTCGACTAAAATGCTCAATTCAGAAACCGACCGTTAATCTCTGTATATTTTAATTTATTTAAAAAAGTAACAAATACGTGTCTATTGTTTTTTTTATTTTCTAACTGACGGACTAATTAGAATTTTGATTTTCAAAAGTAGTCAACATCCCCATTGGGATAACCCGCTTTCACATTCGCATTCTTTTTCTTTTTTCTCGGCAAAACATCCTAGTCCGAGCAAAGGGTGCATTGAATACCAGCGCTGGGCGAACATCTGTAGGGGGAGCACGAATTTTTTCGCTCTCGTCTAGTCGATATCGTCGTAACGTCAAAGCGTTTTTTTGTATAGAAAATGAACAACACTGGATAGGTGGCGCTGTTTATTTTCCATACAAAAAAAATGCTCGATATCGACTAGACGAGAGCGAAAAAATTCGTGCTCCCCCTACTGGATTAAGGATGTTCATCAAGCACACGCTGAATGCACGCCTTTTGCCACAATATTATACATATATTATACAACGTGTTAATGAATTAACTGAAAACTAGAAAGTAGTTTGCTCAGAAACGACTAGCGAATCGATCGCACTATGTTTAATATAGGTTATATTTTTTCATTTTTAGTAGCTCATGTCTAAATTATTTATAATACAATATTTGACGCGTACGCCCGCCCGTAGTAAAAAAATCGAACCGGTAGGCGCGAGCGTAGCGCTTGAAATTTCGTAGATAGGTCACCTCAAAACTAATGTTGAATAACTTTTAAAGTATAATTTTTTCACATAAAATACAGTTTAATCATATATATTAATCATAGTTCCTTCTACAACCTGACGAACTCACAAACTCCAGAGTTACCGCAGGAATTCCGGGATAAAAAGTATCCTATGTCACTCAGGACTCCCGTAAATTTTCAAAATCGGTTCAGTAGATCCAGAGGTTACCCCCTACGACGTCACAAACTCACAAACTCACAAACTTTACCTCTTTATAATATTAGTATAGACTACTAAATTCGTTTTAAACATTTCTTTTTTAATTTGTGTTTCTGTAACATATGTGAGCGTTTGTTATAAATTAATTTGTATTTATTAGCTCAGAATTCAATCCACTCGCGTCGAGTTCTAACTATACGCAAACTTTTAAAAGAATAATATACATTTTTGGTTAAGATGTTCCGAATAAACTAGCACGGTTTGAACTTTTATTGATGAAAAACCTACTAATCTAATATATATAAATCACGTGTCACGTTGTTTGTCCGCGATGGACTCTGAAACTACTGAACGGATTTTGATAAAATTTTGTAACCATTTATAATATGGGCCAACTTAAAAGATAGGATAGTTTTTATCCGGGAATTCCCTCGAGAACTGAAGGACATAGAGTACTTTTTTCCCGCAACCTCCGCGGGAACTCCGAAATTACCGCGGATGAAATCGCGGGGGACAGCTAGTAATATATATACAAGATAAAAAGTTTGTGATGACGTTAGTTTGAATTTCTGTCTGCAGTAGTTAGACTTGTTACTCAATAACGTATACACGACTGAACGGATTTGAATGAGCCAAAGTTCACGGAATAAAGAAAGAAAGAAAATATAATCCTTCCTATTATTAATGCAAATTTGAGTTTGTTTGTTTGTTTGTTACGCTTTCACGCCTTAACTACTCCATCAGTCATCATGAAATTTTACATACACGTTATCAGGGATACAGAAAATGGATTTCCACAGAACTCTGAAATCAATGATTCTTTCACTTGTAGGAAACTACAGTGTTGTTGAGTGACATACGCTACTTAATTTATTTTTTTTCCCTCTGCGCCCACACCCGTGACGCCACACGCGGCTCCAGCGGAAGACCAGCGTCGGGCCCCAAACGGTTCCCGGCTTATGCCGAGCTGGTTGCCTTTTTGTTGCGACCGTTTGTGCTTATTTAATTGTAGTCGTAACGAATAAACTTCATTTCATTTCTGTTCATCCCGGAATTACCGCGGAAACTCCCAAACTAACCTTGGCTAGTAAGCACAGTAATTCACGTGAAGTAAACCCGCGTGGCACGTCTAGTGAACACAAATTGTAACAAATCTTTCACCGCCAGACGCACATTTTCATCTAAACAGACTAAATATTTGCTCAATTATTCATGAATTATTTAAAAGTTCTCTTTTTTTTTGTTTACACTACGGCAACTCCGATGCGGGAGCGGCGTTGAGTGATCCAGCAGGTACTCTGTTTAGTATAAACGTTCAAAGTTTTCAACAGATTATGGTGTAAGTAATGACTTTTCTACGTAGTGGGTGGGCGTCTTTTCCGTTGAGCCGATGACCGTTGAGAAAAACTACTCTCAAACGATTAATCCCTACTTAACGCTTTATTTTATTTATTTATGTATTTATTTATTTAAAGAACTTTATTGCACATTACGATACAAAAGGTTTGTGCCCCGCGGTTTCACCCACTAATTTTAGAGTTCCCGCGGGAATTCCGGGATAAAAAGTACCCTATGTCTTTCTCTGTACCCCTGACAACGTGCAAGCCAAATTTCATCCAAATCCGTTCAGCCGTTTTCGCGTGATTGAGTAACAAACATCCAAAAATCCACACTTTCAAATTAATAATATTAGTAGAATTACGTCATAACTATGTAAGGATAGTCGACCAACGGCGCCTGACGTCGCCAACCACCATCGTTTATGACAATTTATGTTTTTTTTTTCCCGCTGTCAGATACGCGAAGGCTGTATGTAAAACAGTTCTTTTGTAGGTACTACATTCAATTCAAAACTGTTGTTTTTCGTCGTAGATCTAGAACTTGCAGTTTATGTAACTCCAGGAATAAAATACATATTTGGCCAAATAGGAGTCACAGAAAATATTGTTAAAATAATTTCACACAGCGCCATCTAGTTTCAAACTAAGCAAAGATTGATCAATCATATCGATCATATTCAGATAGCTGATAAATCTCTCACAATGGGGATGTTGACTACTTTTGAAAATCAAAATTCTAATTAGTCCGTCAGTTAAAAATAAAAAAAAACAATAGACATGTATTTTTTGCTTTTTCAAATAAATTAAAATATACAGAGATAAAGCGCATTAAAGTTTAGAGTGAGGGGGTCGTGACGTCACTTACCGCTAAAACCGCCATACAAACTGTCCTGATAGTGACGTCACGCGAAATTTTAACTCAATGTATTGCCGTTATGTTTTGATTACGTAAAAAAATAAAAATACGTGTCAAGTATTTTTTCATAATCTACAAGACGGATTAAAAAAAAAATAGTCAACATGCTCATTACTTACATATACAAATACTTAGCTGTTCGGAGTTAGTTTCACCCGCGGTAATTTCGGAGTTGCCTATGACACTCACAAATAGCTTGGCTTCCTATTGTAATTTTCACAATCAGTTCAGTTTCATTAAGTCCAGAGATTACCCTCTACAGTCTACAGTCTCACAAACTAATAATAATAATAATTATAATCCACATCACAACACACAGATCTACTTGATCCCACACTAAGCTATTATTAGCTTGTGTCGTGGAAACCAAGCAAACGTGGTATATACTACATAGAATTACTTATATATTATACTATAGATATATAAACACACCCAGACTGGAAAATGGAACCCTGTGTTCATCACACAAAGTCCACCCCCACCGGGAATCGAACCCGGAACCCTTTGATTAGCGGGCAGGCATGGTAACCATTGCGCCAATCGGGTCATCTCACAAACTTGACCTCTTTATAATATTAGTATAGATAATGTAATACAAGTATCGAACCCGTGACACCTGGCGGAGTAGTAAGGTTCAATAGCCACATGGTGTTGTCGAATACATACTTTGTTTCTTCTTTTTTATGGACTTTCGCATATAATGCATTTAGCCAGTTTCAAGTAAAATTAATTAGATCAATGTATTTTCTATTAAAATGCTTCGTTGTACAGTTTGAAATTGCAAGCCACGGTACTATAGCTTGCAAGAACTTTCCCGGAGCTCTTGGAGGAAACTGAAGAAATCCGCTGGACATGTCATATATCTTCTTGAGCACATAAAAAACCGTCACTGTGAAAATTATTGTCCAAGCACCTAATTATAAACAAAATTCATTTTTAAACATTTTTTATCGACATGAAAATAAATAACCTTAAATAACAGAACCGCCATCTTTGATTCCCGCCAACAAACACGGATACCTAGGACTTAATCCGTTTAGTCGTGGGAAGAATAAAAAAAAATAGTCAGCCAGCCAGCCAGTCATAGCGAAAGCATTCTAATTTCGAACATAAACCTGTCCCACGCGCCACGTTTTTCTTTTTAAATCTGTACTTCCATATGAGGCTAAAGGATAAAAAAGTTTTACTCTCGTACGTATATAAGTAATTCGTTTGCGATGGATTAAATATAGAAATATAGAAATCTAAAAATGTTGTGTTATTTTCCGCCTTTCAGTCTTGTCAGTATGAAATTTCACTAACGATTTTATATGTAATATCTGGCTTAAAATCGTAACAAAAATCGCGTTAAAAATCAGTCCCATTAAAATTTAGGTAACATAACTTCTAATAGATACTGACCGGTTTTTCATTACTACTTTTTTTTTAATCTATCGGCACGATTGAAAGAGTATAGAATTAGATCTTCTATGTTTATGGTACGTTGCAACCGTCACGTTTCCCTTGAACTATCAGCGGATGGCTTACGTGACGTAAACCACACACCGCTTCCCCGAGCGACCAGTCGTCGTGATAGGTTGTGAGTTTGACTCTCGCAAGGGACAAGCAAGGTAAACGTAGATATGTTTTATTGAAAATTCAAGCGTCATGAGAACGAAGAAGAGAGGTGAAGTTTTATAGGGAAAAACCGTTAGGCAATCGAGGAAATGGTTGCTCGATTTTTGAAAATTTCAAAAAAAGTTTGAAACCAACCGCTTGGATCAGACAGTAAAATAAGGTGTTATATATTAAAATAATTCGGAATATCATTAAGGTCAATAATAGTAGCAGTAGTTGAAATAATATGTAGAAAGTACTGGGTATACTGTATAGTGTGTGTGGTGGAAACAACTTAAACCACGTCTCGGTGTGAACGACGCACGCACACATCAATTGTTTTTGTGCCTCAATTGCAAACGGTTTATTTTGAACGAAACCACCGCTCTATATAAGCTCTATGACTCTGCTGTCTATGACAGATACAACAATACTATAGACACAAACTTATTACAGGTGCCATTGGCCATAAGAAGAAAAGTGCTAAGGTTCCTTTTGTCTGCATTTTAAATTTAGAATTTACCTGTAATTTTTTTTATGCATAAAAATTGATCCTTACCCTTCATTCATCACTTTGCCACTGACTCATGGCTTAAAAAAAAGAGAAAGTAGGATGCAATGATACTCTACTAAGCACATTTAAAGCAATAGAATATATTGGTACCTATTTGGTAAATACAAAAGAAGAGATTATGCCACAAATAGGCAGGGAGCGAATTTTCTCACTTTTCCTTCACACGACGTTTTAACTTGTGATAAGCTTTGTACAGGACCTTTATTCACTATGATCAACGACATTACTCGCCCATATAACGCGTCCAAAAACACAATCCAAACGCACCAGATGCCAAAATATTAAAATTAAAAAAATCCAAATTCTGTATGTCATACATATTCTTTTGAAGTGAAAAGGAAAAAACAATTTTTATGACGCGGTATCTTGATATTTGTCTTAGTGAAAAAGGGCCCGTGATCTTTAGTTTGAAATGTTTTGCATATTGCGTTTCTATGTACCATGAAAGAACAAGATAGAAAACTTTATTGGTCGCCATAAAGTTAGTAGGTACAACAAAAAATAAATATTTCAAAAAATAGATTTTTTAACAAATATTGTAGAGGAGAAAGAGGGCTGAGAGAGGGAGAGTGCTGTGTGGGGGCCAACCGGTCGCAGTCTCAGCATAAATGCTTCATTATGTCCTTGGGGGAAGAACATAAATGAAGCGCTGGTCATCCGACAGGGCCGCAATAAAGTAAAGCGGTTGAGATGATATTCAAATATATTATCATTATTTATTGAATTTGATATAAAAACGTGTCGCATCTGGCACAGTTCTAACTTGAATTTTTAGAATTCTGATTTTGCGATTCAAATGTGGCCCACGCCATGATATCATCGCTAGATTATGCATGCGCCAATCGCGATTGGGTTTTCATACTGTAGCTTACAATGTTATTGGGAAATGGGACGTGACACTTTGGATATGTTCCGAAATGCACTAGTAGCACTGGCCCAGTGCTCCCAGTGCTCCCTTTAGTACATTTCTTTACGTTAATGCATGTTTAAGTGCGTGATGAATGGGTTTTGCGTGCGAAAATCACCCGGCGACACTAGTAAACTAAGTTGATGTCCCTTCTATCTGCTATTTTCTGTTCTATGGTCTAGATAATGAATAAGTATATCGCTTCATGTATTCATGACCTCCCGCTTTTTGAAATCACTTGAAAAGATTGTGCAAAAGATAATTAACCAGACAGAGAGAAAAAAATTTAAATAGGTAACTCTTTCGATTCAAATTTTGATGATACCTTCCTTCCGCCGTTGCGTGTGTTTATGTCGCAGTCAGATTGTGTAATTCGCCATTTTACAAACGTTAGGAAATTTTTGTAACGCGGAAACCAGATTTAATGGGTTCAACAAAATTTTAATTTTTAGTCCGTCTTGTAGATTAATAAAAATATTGGACACGTATTTTTTCATTTTTACTTAGTCAAAAAATAACGGAGAAACATTAAGTTAAAATGTCACGTGACGTCACGCCGTGCTACAGTATAAAGCACGTTATGACGTCAAGAGCCCCCACTCCTAAACTTTAATGCGTTTTATATTAGTATTTTTTCAACCATTTGAAAAAGAAAAAAATACGGGTCTATTGATTATTTTTACTAGCTGTGCCCCGCGGTCTCACCCGCGCTAATTTCGGAGTTCCCGTGGGAAATCCGGGATAAAAAGTACTCCTGACAACGTGCATTCAGAATTTCATCCAAATCCGTTCAGCCGTTTTAGCGTGATTGAGTGACAAACATCCAAACATCCACATTTTCTCATTTATAATATTAGTAGGCAGTAGGATTAATCTACGCTAATATAGTATTATATTATCAGGACGCAGATAAGCAATAACATGTTAACCCACAAAATTAAGTTACCTATTTAGAACGATTTATTGAGAGTTAGGGAACGTTTTTTTAATTATGTGTTTACTTTATTACATTGTTTAAGTATGTAACTAAATATTGAACATAATAAATGTTGACAGAAAATGGCGCTATAATTTTAAAACACGATTTACTCAAAATTTCTCCAGTGTGGGTTAACACATTATTGCTTATCTACGTATATGTCCATCTGTGTCTACGCTTTGTGCGCACCCCGACGTGGGTTATAATGTACCTACTCGTAAGCTACGTTTGAACTGTGCCCACAACAGAGTCCAACGCTACCTATTTCCCATAACCAGTTTGTAAACGGGCAAATTATACGATTAAACTGTGACATAGAGCCAGATCTCGATTATAATTCATTTTAACATCAAATATCGATAGAAATATCGATACGGTAGTTCATTGATCCTAAGATCTACTATTGCCCTTGTTAACATTTTATCGTTTTACGATAAAATGAGTTACTACACTCTAATCTTATCTTAATCTATACTTAAAGATATACACAAAATCACACATCCTGATTGATTGATCCATCAGAGCTCAAACCACAGTAGAGTCTAGCAACTAGATTCTTTTCCAAACGCTTCTGTTTTAAATATAGTCTGCAACACACTCAGACCAAATAAAAACTTGGTTTTAGTCTGAGGCAACACAACGAAAAGGTTGTTGGAAAATCAACCCTTATTGGATTGTAAAGAGCTAGGTGGAGGATTAAGATATGGAATTACATTTAGTTTTGAATTCAATCATAGAAAATCTATATACTGGTTTGTTTTTTACCTAAACTAATACTTATAGCGAATGAAAGTTTGTTTGTTTGTTACGTTTCATGCCAACTACTCAGCTGATCATCATGAAATTTTGCATACACGTTGTCAGAGGTACAGAGAAGGACATAGGTTACTTTTGTCCCGGGATTCCCGCGGGAACTCCGAAATTAACGCGGGTGACACTGACTGTTTTGGTGATTCATTCATTTCCTAAGAGTGAATCGGCGAAACATCGGTGTAACTGGAGAAAATGGTTATATACTAGTCATTCTGTAACTTGACATGAGGGTTTTATAAAACCGAATTACAACACGAAAAGGCACGCGTACGCCGCTTCTGAAATCATCGATCAATTTTAATATTCAGCCGATGAGCATCCGTCTGAAGTATTGAAATTCATATCAACCCAATTTGTATAACCGATCGGGGCCTCTGGGATTCCTTCACCTGGGAGCTTTCGAATGGTTCTTTGACCGTTATTAATACAAATTAATTCGTTTTAAGTTTAAAAACTCGAGTGAGAAAGAGTCAGATTTGTAAAAGAGATCTCAAATTATTTCATGAGCACAAAAACAACATGGAATTTTTTCCATCATACTTTTTTATCAATATAATGTTTCCTAAACTCTTAAAAACAGAAAAAAGTAGGTAGATACATGGTTTATAATAAATAAACACTAATGTGAATAAAGTTGTTTTAACATAAAAGTTTGCGGAGTAGATAAGAAAATTAGAAGCATTTCTGTCTGTCACTCTCTAAACTAAATTTCCGGCAGAAAACTGATTGTCTAAGTAAAACAAAAGTTAAATTTTTAATGTTTTTCTCTTTAGATATTTTATACACGAATAAACTTTGTAACAATGGATATCAGTTTCACAGTTTAGGAATCCCCCCGGGAACTCTATTACGAAAATACTTTATTGGTTGACGTCTACTCCCAATAAACGACATACATACCAAATTTCGACTCTAAATGCCAGTCTACCGTGTAAAAGTGTCCATAGGAATTTTTAACCCCCATCAATTCACCTTAAGGGATGAATTTTGAAAAACCTCTCCTTATAGTGTCCACCTACGCTGTTCATTGGAATTGGAATTGGGTATTCTGCAAGGTATGAAAATCAAAATTCTAATTAGTCCGTCAGTTAGAAAATAAAAAAATAATAGACACGTATTTTTTGTTTTTTCTATTTAATGAAAATGAACATAGATAAAGCGCATTAAAGTTTATTATAAGTTCATTATAAGCGCCATACAAACCGCACTGAGTTGTGACGTCACGCGAAATTTCAACTCAATGTATCTCTGTTATTTTTTGATTACGTAAAAAAAGAAAAAATACGTGTCCAATATTTTTTACTAATCTACACGGCGGACTAAAAAAATTTTTTTTGTCAAGTAGCCAATTGCGCCAAATATCAATAGCGATTAAGTAAAAAAAAAAAAAAAAAACAAATTATGGAGTCTGCGGTGATGTGCCAGTCAGTTATTTCAGTTATTTTTTTACTATGTATTTCGG
The DNA here is from genome assembly GCA_907165275.2 of Zygaena filipendulae. NCBI lineage: Eukaryota > Metazoa > Arthropoda > Insecta > Lepidoptera > Zygaenidae > Zygaena > Zygaena filipendulae. Next base: position 963,153 of record OU015676.1, read on the forward strand.
TGTTGTTTTAAACAGTAGTGTATTGGCTATATCTTATGTGTGCAATAAAATAGACATCTAGAAAAATGTTGTAGGCTATTAGCACGATAAACTAACCATACAACTAGGCTAATAAAAATACATTATTTGTAATAGGGATGTTGACTACTTTTGAAAATGAAAATTCTAATTAGTCCGTCAGTTAGAAAATAAAAAAATAATAGACACGTATTTTTTGCGTTTTCAAATAAATTAAAATATACAGAGATAAAGCGCATTAAAGTTTAGGGTGAGGGGGTCGTGACGTCACTAACCGCTAAAACCGCCATACAAACTGTCAGAATAGTGACGTCACGCGAAATTTCAACTCAATATATCGCCGTTATTTTTTGATTACGTAAAAAAAGAAAAAATACGTGTCCAATATTTTTTAATAATCTACAAGACGGATTAAAAAATAATAATTAGTCAACATACCCATTAACACTGGCCAGACACACGCTGCGCAAGAGTCCATAAAATAAAGAAAATCCATGACAGATAGAATAGATTCTTATTTTAAAAAATGAGCGTTACTGGGATGATGTTTGGATTTCATGAAAACGCACATCAATTATTAGCAACTTACAGTATATTGTAGCAAGCACCTCGGCTATATAAGGGGCCTTCCACACCGAATCTCGGTCATTTAGCCCTCGACTGTCGTGCCTTCATTGTGCTTATTACTTCAATAATTCTATATACCTACCTACGTCTACGCTGCGAAAGAATTAACAATAATTTAAACAGTAATTTTCTCGTTTCGTTTCACATCACTTATCCGTAACTGTCGTTTACTTGGAAATTCAGTGGTTGAAGATTTTCCTGTTCAATTTATCTATATAATTGTTGAAAAAGATTTTGTTATTGTGATTTTTTTTATGTGATTTAGTTTTTTTTTTAATTTATATTTTTATTTTGTTTTGTTCCGCCGGGACTTGTGCAAAGGTATTGTTTCTTTTTATTTATATACTTTTTTTATTTATGTCTTATTTTTATGTGGTACATTTATCTTAGGATATACTCGTATATGGGGGAATCCCCGTCATAATAAAATCATTGTATGTGACATGTGTAAATTAGGTACCTAGTAGAAAGTTATGACGTCATAACTTTTTAATCTGTAAACTTTATATCCGTTAGCGATAGTCGTGCGAAATTTAAAAAAAAAAACGCTACGGCGCCCTATTTCCGGACGTTGGTTCTAAATCTGAACAACTGTTTCTTAACAGCAAGTTATACTGCGCAATTTCCGGTGGGACTGGGCTAGAAACTTCAAACTAACTCGTTGTCACGTCTGTCTGTTTGTTTCTTTGTGAAACACCAAAAACTTGGGACTTATTGTCATAAATTTACACGATTGAGCATTTTTACAATCGATTTCTTTCAAAAATAAGTCTGTTTTCATTTAAAAAGAAAATATCTCAGAAGATAATAATTATGTTGTTTTAAGCGATCGGGGAAGAAAATTAGAGATATTAAAAATGCCTAATTAATTCAAGTCCCAAAATTTAAGACGCAGCTTATCGCGCTGCACTATAATGGTTTTCGCATCACGTCGCCCAACCTCAAAGTTGACACGTGTAGAGCCATAGAGTCATGGAAATAATAGGCATTGAACGACAGTGAGAGCAAGGAGAGTGAAGCTATTTCAAGTCAGAATAAAAAAGCTGACTACGTCGTTTAAGTGCCAGCATTTTTGTTCTGATCGCATTGTCATGTGCGTGCCACCGAAAGTGATTTCGCACCGTTCTCACACACACATCGATTGGTTTTGTACTTCAATCATGAACGGAGTTTTGAACAAAACTATCACTCTATACAACGTGTTAATGAATTAACAGAAAACCGGATACACCCCATTTAAAAAAATAAACAATAATATGATTAAAATATATTTTATGTCGAAAATACGTATATTAATACTTGAAAAGTTATTCAACATTAGTTTGGAGGTGACCTATCTACGAAATTTCAAGCGCTACGCCCGCGCCTACCGGTTCGATTTTTTTTTTTGCTGCGGGCGGCGTACGCGCCTAATAATGTATTATAAATAATTTCGAGATGGGCCGGTAAAAATGAAAAAACATAACTTATATTAAAATATAGTGCGATCGATTCTCTATAGTCGATTCTGAGCAAACTACTTTCTAGTTTTCAGTTAATTCATTAACACGTTGTATAATAGCTTATACTTAGGTAGCTGTTCCCTGCCGTTTCGCCCCCGTAATTTCGGAGTTGCCGCGGGAATTCCGGGATAAAAAGTAGGTAGGGACCCTATATCCTTTTCGGTACCTCTGACAACGTGTATGCAAAATTCCATGACGGTTGAGTAGTTAAGGCGGAAAGCGTAACAAACAAAAATATCTAAGCTTTCCCCTTTATAAAATTAGTTAATATTATAACGTGTTAACTCTATGCATTATAGACTAATTAATACACTGTTATTGAGTATTAATCGATGGTTCTACGTAGGTACTGTAAGATAGCAAAATTATTTCATGAACTTGACTTTTTTAGATACAGAATTGTACGATAGGGACCATCGAAATAATACAAACTTCGTCAACAATAGGGATGTTGACGTCTTATGAAAATCAAAATTCTAATTAGTCCGTCAGTTAGAAAATTAAAAATAGACAGAAAGCACATTACAGTTTAGGGTGGGGGCTCGTGACATCACTAACCGCTACAAGCCGCCATACAAACCGCACTAGTTGGTGACGTCACGCGAAATTTCAACTCAATGTATCGCCGTTATTTTTTGATTACGTAAAAAAATAAAAAATACGTGTCCAATATTTTTTATTGATCTACAAGACGGACTTAAAAAAAATAGTCGAATAGCCTTTTAGCGCGATGCCATATTTCGTCACGACCTTCAAGTCCCTAGGATCCTTCACCGTCAATGTCTATTTTCAATATAAAGGTTGAAATGTTGAAGAGTAGTCAGTCGAGAGCAAACCTTGAATAGAAACGTGAGTTTACACGAGTGAATGGGTTTTACCTACATTATATTCGATTCGTCGGCGCGTCAGCGGCAATACAAAGGAAAGGGGCGGTGAATGACCTTTTGGGGTATGATCCGTCGGCGCGTCGGCAATTTTTGTGTTAAATTTTCATGAATATATTATTTATGGACAATTATGTCAAAAATAGTTTTTTTTTTATATTTTATATTTGAAATGAGAACCGAATACGTATATTCAAGACTCAAGAACGACTGGACCGATTTTTATGATCTTTGGTTTGGTTAGATTTGTCTCTACCCCGAATAGCTGAATAAATAAACGGGATTTTTTTTTTCACGAGAATTTATTATCTTCTACATTTTGTATGAAACGGCTTTTTTGATGATTGACAGTTGATTCAAGTTGGACGGGAGTTTCACGATGAGGGATTAACTTGGCCACTTTTATCACAGTTCCTGCTCTATTCCGAAACTCATGCGAGTGAAATTGTGAGGCACAGCTAGTTATTTTACTAAATATTCAATCGTCGACTTTATAGTACCTATAGTGTTATATTCTACACCTACCAGACATGACCCACCTCAACAAATGTACGCTCGCTCGAATTACAGCGCTCGCGCAAGAAAAAATTGGACGAAATGCACAATTTTTTTTACGAAGTAATTTAAAACCAATGATATTATAAGTTATTAATTGTTTAAAACGTTTTATCATTTTGTTTAATCAGACATATTAATTGCAAGTTGAGTTCCCACTAATTATATTATAGATATATTTATATTATAACTTTAAACTGACAGCGCGTGCTGCTGTAGAGTTTGTGCGCAGCTTCTTCTCTTCAGCCATAGCACTAGGAAGCTGTGAAGGGTGGATATGATGTGTGCTGTCATAATAACTGCAATTATATTGACGTCAAAAAGAGCCACATTATGGGCCAAATTTGAATAAAGGATTTGACTTTGACTTTGACATATTCAATATGAAATGATGAAAATTCATGTAGAGTACCTTAGAGGTACCTACCTACTGTGACCTTCCGGAGGCGGGAACGTTCTAAAATTATTGTGTAATATAAAATACTTCCGGATTTTAGTTGAATATTTTAGTTGAGCAAGTCGCGGGGGACATGTTCCCCTCGGTTTCACTCGCGGTAATATCGGAGTTCCCGCAGGAATTCCGGGATAAAAAGTACCCTATGTCCTTCTCTGTACCCTAGGCAACGTGCAAGCAAAACTTCATGATGATCGGTTGAGCCATTAAGGCGTGAAAGCGTAACAGACAGACAGACAGACAGAGTTACTTTCACATTTATAATATGAGTATGGATTATTTATTTCACAGGGAAACATATTTGTTACATTTTCTAAGCTTCCATTAACATCTATACACGATTTTAGCTAAATGACATCAATCATTTAAATTCAAATATTACTTACTGTACCAACATTTTTATATGGATGCAGATAAGCAATAACATGTTAACCCACAAAATTAAGTTATTGATTCAAAACGATTTATTGAGAGTTAGGGAAAGTTTTTTTATTGTGTGTTTACCTTAAATATGTAACTAAATATTAAATATAAAAAATGTTGACATAAAATGGCGCTTCTACTTTTAAAACACGATTTACTCAAAATTTCTCCAGTGTGGGTTAACACACTATTGCTTATATATGTCCATATAACGATTTTTTTTCTCAACATCCGATTTAAATGAAACAAAGACAAAGTTATGTAGCTCCAGGCTAAGCTTAATCTTAATTATTTGATTAAAATTGTAAAATGTTATCTATGGAACGATGGACTTCTGAAATAAAGATTATTATTATTAATCTACCTGTGAAAACCGCTTGGCAATCCGTTCAGTAGATTCGGAGATTATCGCGAACAGACAGACAGACATAGAAATGAATTTTAAAAACTTTTTTTTGTATTTGGTTACTCTTCTTTCTCGTTCGTCGTTTTCTTATATTATATGCATGTATTCTTAAATGAACTAACTGTCACATTCATAATTGAAATAAAATCTATCTTCTATCTATACTATAATAAAAGAGTAGAATCCGCAATTTCTGTACATTAAATATTTTTGAAAAAATTTGACAGGGAGTGATAAAAGAAGAGTAACCGACCACAAAAAAAGACTTTTTGAAATTCTTTTCTGTCTGTCTGTCTGTCTTTTCATGCGGTTTTCACAGGTAGATTAAGCTAAAACTGGAGCTACATACAGGCTTTGTTTCATTTAAATCGGATGTTGGGAAAAAAAGTTGTCATACAAAAACGTTTCATGCCGGTGGAACCGCGGGGCACAGCTAGTCTAGAATTATGAAAAAACCCTCCCCATAAAAAAATAGAAATGTGGTTTAGAACTCTATAATTTTGTTTCATAGGATTTGAATAACATTGATTAACCGACTCCCAAAAAAGATGATCAACGTATTTTTGAACAGTATAATATTTTCTTTTGTTACAGATAAGTGTTATATCCTATTTGAATCTCAACAGTATTAAACAAAGCCCTATTCGGATATAATGGATAAGTTAGTTCTGCTATTCGCCGCCGCGGCGCTACTGAGCGACGGTTGCCGCTCGGCGAGCATCGACAAGCATCTCAAAATGTTACCAAAAATCAACAACGATATCGAACCGAGCGGTAAGTTTCTATGGAAATAGGTACTTACTCTGATAAAAAAATACTAAACTAGTAAAACCTTTCGAGACACTTACAGAACTCGAACTCGCTGTAAAAATTAAATTTTAAATATCTTCTTCCATATTATCATTTAAAAAGATACTTATGATAAAAGAATACATAAAAATTGGATAATTATTACAAGTTTTTGACGATAATTCTGCAGCAGTTAAACTTGATATCAAAAAAAGATGCCAACACTTTTGACGGTTTTCAATTAAAATCTTACATTTAGCTCTGCCTGCTTTTCTAGCCGTGTGAGTTTCAGAATTCCTGCAGGAACTTCTAATTTATTGTGCCTATAAAGTATAACCTCCGTGCCAATGCAAACAATAAGTTTAGCCACAAAGTTTTATCGCGATCGGATGAACGATACATACCTGCGTCTGCTAATGAAAAAATACTAACAAATAGTATTTTGCGATAACTATCTACTTACTGCCTCAGAATCATCAAAAATTGGTCTTCACTATTTACCTACTCTTTTTGGAATAGGCGCCATATTAGACCCCGAAAGACCCCCAAAAGTCCAAACCGAATTGTATACATTTCTCAAATCTCTGTATAGTTATTAGGTATACCGTATCTGTTAACCGCACTCGCAGATGGCCAAGATACAGGCTCAGCCTAGTTTGGTCACTGATAGATAGTCTCGTAACTTTGTATTCACCGTTTCTTTGTGTAATAAATAAATAAATAAATTAGTCGTCGACAATAGTGAGGTGCAGAGTACAGATTCTGTGAAGGGTTTCCCTCCACAGTTGCGGTGTCGAAACCCACCGGCCTCCGCAAGTTCCTATCGCTCACGGACCGCCCCGCGCCGCTCAACCTGCTCACGTCGGGCGCCCCCCTGGAGCTCACGTGCGAGGCGCTGGCCTCCCCGGCGCCCACCATCCACTGGTACAAGAACGACGCCCCTGTGTATGAGGTGAGTCGAGATTATGAGTAACTAGCTGTTCCCCACGCGGTATTTTCGGAGTTTCCGCGGGAATCCCGGGCTACAACATAGCTTATGGCACTCACAATGGACATGTTGACTAATTTTTATTTTTTAGTCCGTCTTGTAGATTATTAAAAAATATTGGACACGTATTTTTTCTTTTTTTACGTAATCATAAAATAACGGCGATATATTGAGTTGAAATTTCGCGTGACGTCACTATTCTGACAGTTTGTATGGCGGGTTTGCGGTTAGTGACGTCACGACCTCCTCATCCTAAACTTTAATGCCCTTTATCTCTGCATATTTTAATTTATTTGAAAGAGCAAAAAATACGTGTCTATTGTTTTTTTATTTTCTATCTGACGGACTAATTAGAATTTTGATTTTCAATAGTAGTCAACATCCCTATTAACGTGACTTACAAATATGTAGTAAGATTATGGCGGACATGGGATTACTCCTGTATGCTAAATAGACGCAGATAAGCAATAACATGTTAACTCACAAAATTAAGTTATTGCTACAGAACGATTTATTGAGAGTTAGAGAACGTTTTTTAATTATGTATTTACCTTATTACTTTGTTTAAATATGTAACAATATGTTGGACATAAAAAAATGTTGACACAAAATGGCGCTATAATTATAAAACACGATTTACTCAAAATTTCTCCGATGTGGGTTAACACACTATTGCTTATCTATGTCCAAATATGAGATGGCTGGATCTTTGTATATTTCAATTCAATTTCAATTAAGTTTAAGTATTTAAATCGCTATACGCATCAGGGATTACCCATTTGGCCTACATTTAATATAGGTAATTATTATAAACCAGCTGTTCCCCGCGGATTCACTCGCGTTAATTTAAGAGATCCTTCGGGAATTTCGGGATAAAAAGTACCCTATATCGTCTGTATCACTGACAAATCACTTTTTCCGACCTTTCCTACAATAATTACCGTTATAATTCAACCAATTTACACAAAACCCTTAGGTATCAACTTTATCCTTTTTCATAAATCGCTCTGAATGGAAACCGCATAAAAATCCGTTGAGTAGTTTTTGAGTTTATCGTGAACAGACAGACACGACACGCGGCAGAGAACTTTATTTTGTAAAATGTATAGATAATATTATGTGCTTAGTGTATACCATGTTTATTTTTTTGCTCGGTTTCCTAGAAACAAAATCTCACAGCTTAGTGTGGGCTCAAGAAGATATCTAATAATATGTTTTTTTGAAGAGATATTTTTACTATGGTTACGACCTCCCAATTTAAATCCATCCCAATTCCAGGTCGGCAACGCACCTGCATGCCTTCTGGTGTTGCAGATGTCTATGGACGGCGGTAATCACTTACCATCAGGTGTACCACTTGCCCGTTTGCCCTCTATAACATAAAAAAAAAAAAAAAAATTAAATAAACCTAAACTCCTCTGCAGTACGATCAAGAATCCAACGAGATCATCGACACGGGCTCCTCCTCAGTGGGCCGGCTCACGTCCACGCTCCTCGTCTCCAAGGCCGAGGGTCACGACGAGTACACCTGCCTAGCCATATCGGGAACCAACACCGCCAGAGCATCCACCATTGTTTACAGTATTGGTGAGTTTTATTGTCATTACATCGTTGGCTAATGGGCATGTTGACTAATTTTTATTTTTTAGTCCGTCTTGTAGATTAATAAAAAATATTGGACACGAATTTTTTTCTTTTTTTCCGTAATCAAAAAATAACAGCGATACGTTGAGTTGAAATTTCGCGTGACGTCACTAACTAGTGCAGTTTGTATGGCGGCTTGTAGCGGTCTGTGACGTCACGAGCCCCCACCCTAAACTATAATGCGCTTTATCTCAGTGTATTTTAATTTATTTGAAAAATAAAAAAATACGTGTGTAATGATTTTTAATTTTCTAAATAACGGACTAATTAGAATTTTGATTTTCAAATGTTGTCAACATCCCTATTAAAATAAATTAATGAACCTTAGTTTGCTATATTAATAACTTAGTAATTACCAGTAATCCCTAATAATGTTATAAATGCGAAAGTAACTCTGTCTGTCTGTTGGTCAGTCTGTCAGTCTGTTTCTTACGCTTTCACGCCTTAACGGCTCAACCGATGATCATGACATTTTCATGTGTTTAATATATTTATGTTGGTATAAATACATTGACAAGACCTCGAATGTTTTTGCACAAAGCTTCCATTTGTGCAGTAGGCAAGCACTATGAGAGGGTTCCTAGAAGTACCAAATAGGATAAACTACTAGTAGTACTTTATGATTCGCCATCGAAACCGGGGTTTCGTAACTAGTTTCGAAGGAGGATTTTTTATTAGGTATTGTATGAAAATGGTTTCGATGGAAGTATGAAGCGCCCAATATTCAGCGAATTGGTATTTATTCTTCAATAGATTTATTATGTAAAACGAATTAAACATATTGTATTATTTTAAACTTGTGTATTTTAGATGTATTTAACTTTCGTTGGTGTACTGTATTGTATAAAAACTAACAATTTTTTATTTTTTACTAGCTGTTCCCCGCGGTTTCAACCGCGTTAATTTCGGAGATCCCGCGGGAATTCCGGGATAAAAAGTACCCATGTATCGTTCTGATGTATAAGCTAATATTATTGTAAGGTTTCGTAAAAATCCATTCAGTTTTTTTAACGTGAAAGAATAACAAACATACATCCATTCATACAAGCTTTCTCGTTTTAAATACATATATTAGTAAGGATTGAGTTAGAATCTCGTAAAAGGCGAGAAAAGTAACGTGAAAAACTTCAAGGCGACAGTAAAATAGTTCAATTATTTCCACGCGAAATGGTTTTGTACAATTTTAGATTTTCCGAGAAATTTAGATTGTGAACTCGACTCTCGAGGGAGTCTGAGCTAGAAGCCTAGAAAATTAAACATCATAAGAAATTCTTATTCCCCGTCTAGGTATTTGGTGTTTGAATCTAAATATGAAACTTTTTTCTATGTATTTGGAGCGTGGATACAGACATTTTAGTATTCAGCTTGGATTCGGTTGGCAACGCAAAAGATTAAAATTTACATGTTACCTAACAATTAATTTAAATTTAGGCTCCATCGCATCTACTAGCTTTTGTGGTGGATTTGAATATACTAGGTACCTCTTAAAATTCAAAAGGTTATAATTATAAAAAATTGTATTACATTTATACAATTGGGTATTCTCCAAGATATGAATATCAAAATTCTAATTAGTCCGTCAGTTAGAAAATAAAAAAATAATAGACACGTATTTTTTGCTTTTTCAATTTAATGAAAATGAACATAGATAAAGCGCATTAAAGTTTAGGGTGGGGGGCTCGTGACGTCAATATTCATTATAAGCGCCATACAAACCGCACAGAGTTGTGACGTCACGCGAAATTTCAACTCAATGTATCTCTGTTATTTTTTGATTACGTAAAAAAAGAAAAAATACGTGTCCAATATTTTTTACTAATCTACTAGACGGACTAAAAAAAAAATTTTTGTCAAGTAGCCAATTGATATTGAGAATGTACAAAGAGACAAATAATATTACTAGCTGTACCCCGCGGTTTCACCTGCGGTTATTTCGCAGTTCCCGCGGGAATTCTGGGTTACAACATAACATAGCTTATGTTACTCAGGGATAATGAATGTAACATTCCAGTAGGTAGTTTTTCAGATAAATCGTAACAAAAGATCAAATCTTTCCTCTTTATAATATTAGTATAGATGAACAGTTTGTTTTTTACTTTCCTTATTTATTTATAAAATCTTTTTAATCTACCTTTTTCTTCTGTATCTAATCTAGCGCATTAGGTATTTGTGCAAAGATAGACATCGATCTTTTCCAACGATCCAATGAAAACTCAACGGTTTCCCCTACCAACTAACAGATGGCAGCACGGACCTCACGGAGCGCTCCAAGCTGGCGCCGCTCGCGCCGCGCATCCTCGTCAGCTACAAAGTGTACTTGGACACTTTCGGCAGCAACGTAGTACTGCCTTGCCACGCCAGAGGGCACCCCAAGCCCCACGTCTCGTGGAGTTGGAGGAACAACAACGGCCAACTAATGAAGCTCAACTCGAGGATGAAGGTGAGTTTTATTTGTTTAAAAATCAGATAGTAAAAATTGTTTGACCTGTGAAAGGTTTCGAAATTGATTTCGATTGTCGTCGTAGATAGTTCTGCTACCCGGTGAAAGATGGCGATACAATCTAAGTTCTACTATGAATATAATTTTAAATTTTTCGTTCGGAGCTAGAAAGTTGGGTACCTTACACTACACGATGCTGTCACTGATGAGGGGCTATTAAGTATGTAACTTTAAAACATGATAGCAACAAAAGTTACAAAATGGGCATGATGACAAGGTATAAATCCAAATTCTATTCAGTCCGTCAGTTAGATAGTAAAAAATAATAGACACGTATTTTTTTGCTTAGTCGAATTATTGACAAAATACTTAGATAAAACGCATTAAAGTTCAGGAGTGGGAGGTCGCGATGTCATAACTAAGTATAAAGTTTACCTCTAGGTGTGAAGTCACTCCGAATTACAACTCAATGTATCGGCGTTATTTTTTGATTAGTTTAGGTACCTATGTAAAAAAAGGAAAAATACGTGTTCAATATTATTTGGACATAGATAAGCAATAGTGTGTTAACCCATACTGGAGAAATTTTGAGTAAATCCTCAAGTAAATCTTGTTTTAAAATCATAGCGCCATTTTGTGTCAACAATTTTTATGTTAATCATTTTGATACATATAACAATGTAATAAGGTAAACACATAATTAAAAAACGTTCTGAATCAATAACTTCATTTTGTGGGTTAACATGTTATTGGTTATCTGCGTCCATTTATCAATGTACAAGACGGACTAACAGTCAAAGTTTAGTCATCACGCCCATTGCCGTGCCGGCTGCAGGAACCCGCTAAGTGCTAACAATAGTTCCGTCCGCACTCCGCGCCCTGCCCCAGGTGCTGAAGTCGGGCGAGCTGCTCATCAGCCAGCTGCGCTGGGCCGACCTGGGCGAGTACTCGTGCGAGGCGGCCAACGCGTTCGGCAGCCAGATTGCGAAAACCTTCGTCTATCCGGCGAGGGTGAGTAATAATAATAATAATACACTTCACAACACACACATACACTTGATCCTACACTAAGCTACAAGCTCGTGGCGTGGGAACCAAGCAAACGTGGTATATAATTAGGTACAGTGGCGGACTAGAGGCCTGGGGCGGTAAATCTAAATGAGACTCCCCAAAGATAAGCTAAATGAGGCCCCCAATAAATATACTTCATTGGAGGCCCCCAGTTTAAGAAGAAGAAAATTTTACAAGCTTTGTATTCAGTTCACAATTAATTAAAATTTAATTAAATACGTAGGTAGTTAAATTATTTTTTAATCAACCAAATTACCGCCAAATTAGCTCCATAAATTGTTCCAAAATAACTAGGTACTATCAGGAAAGTGCCTAATTCGTTAACAAACTGAATTGACAACGGATGACCTTGTGACCTTTGAGGTGTGTCGAAGTAATCAACGAAGGCTAGTTAAAATCTTTTTGTCAAGAGACGACGGAGGTGTTTGGAGGCCCCCCGGCGGGCCGCCCCTCCAAAATTTCATCAAGATCAGTCGAGCCGTTAAGGCATGTAAGCGTAACAAACAAACAAACAAACTCACTTTCACATTTATAATAGTAAGGATTGAAAAAAATAATACCACTATCTAAATTTTTTTTTAACAATATATTATCTTTCCAGGCCGGATAGGGGAGATGTGACCAAGAAAACAAACATGCAACTAATACTTAACCCGGATGTTCCTGCTAATATTAAGTAAAGAATAAGGGCGTCTACACACGGGCGACTTCAGATCGCAGCGACGAATCGGTCGCGATACATTTCAAAAATGTGCGATTGATTTATTAAATTAAAAAAGAAACTATGAATTATGATTTATCAAAAGATTAAATTCAATAAAAACTTAATTTCTCCATTGTATTTCTATTTATTTGCTATTTATTTATGATCATAAGTTTTTAACATAGGCAATTGAATAGTTATTTATGTATAAAAAACGCCCGTCTGTCGTAGAATAATATTGTGTGTGATAATATTTTGTAATAGCTAGGTTATTTAAACCATTTAACAGAATTTGAACATTATAAGAACCCATAGAAGACTATTAGATATTATTTAGAGTAGCAAAACTCAACATGAGATAACATAAAAATGTAGCCTATGTTTAAAACAATTTTTTAATTATTTTTATTTTCAATTTATTTCAAAGAAAATGAACGCGTGCATCAGGGTCAAGATGCGCACGCGCAAGAAGTGAAACTTTTTGTATAACAACGCCATCTGTTAAGAGCCAAACGAATTATAATACCTTATGGGAAAACTTAAAAAAATATTTTTCATAGTGTCCAAAGATGTTCTACTTCCAAAACCATAAGGAATCTGATTTTAATATATTGTTAATTATAAAATCTATATCATTATTATTATATTATGATATGTATCAAAACCGAATTTAACGATAAATAAGAATGTAATGACATTTTTAGTTTTGTATATTTATGTAATTTCGCAATTAATCTGTACTGAAAACGAGTTTTGTTTGTTTATTCTATTTTAGCAATAAAATGGATTAGTTAACAAACTATTTCATTCAGTTTTAAATACCCATGTTGGGTATTTTATGTTCTTCAAACAGTACTATTTTTAGAATAGGTATCTAGCATTTTTTGTCACAGTGATTTTAAACTTTTTTGTTTTTGAATAAAAGACGCGACGTTACCTACTTTTATATAAATGCAAAAATTGTATTTCTAAAATAAACTTACAGGTTACAAAATAGATATTCTGTAAAACTCATGATTTAAAAATAAAATAACTTTGATTAATCACATGTAAAAGCTTGGGGACAAGTCGAAAAACAAACCGGAGATGTCATATCTTGACATACCTATACATTATCTACAATATGTGATTTAAGACTGTAATTCTGCCGACTTTTACGTAAAACCTGATTGCTTAACTCTACTCTGACATGTTATTAAACGAAGCACAATATCTACATTAGCTACTTCAAATAAAATCAATGAATTCCTGACTATTGGCCTATTATTATTTACTTTTTTTTATTGTGAACCAGTTACTCCCGAAAATTTACCAGCATGAATTTCGGAACTCCCTCTGCAACTCCTTATTTAGGATATTCAGTAGGTAATAGGTATCCTATTTTACTCAGGAATGATGTAAAGCTTCCTATCAGTCCCCCGCGGTTTCACCCGCGTTAATTTCGGAGTTCACGCGGGAATTCCTGGGTACAAGTACATTTCTGTACTCCTGATAACGTGTATGCAAAATTTTATGATGATCGGTTTAGTAGTTAAAGCGAGCATAACCAACAAACATAACAGACTCACATTCGTTTTTATAATAAATAGCAAATAAAGAAATAGCGAATAATACGTAGCTGTTCCCTGCGGTTTCACCCACGGTAATTTCGAAGTTCCCGCAGGAATTCCGGGTTACAATATAGCATATGACACTCAAAAATAACGTGGCTTTTATTGGTAAAAGAATTTTCAAAATCTGTGCAATAGATCCAGAGATTACCTCGTTACAAACTCACAAACTTTACCTCTTAATGATATTATAGCGTCGTAAGGTAATGAATCTTTATGGTTGCTGGAAATGCAAAGCATTAAAAAAGTGAGCTTTAAAACTTGTATCATAGTAACCAAGCAAAAGTTAAGTACACTCCCACACTGGAAAGTAGAACCCTACATTCACCCCCACCGGGAATCGAACCTGAAACCTGTTGATTAGCGGGTAGGTTGGTGACCTATTACACCTATCCGGTCGTTATATTATTGTACCCTTTTGAAACTTGGACCCCCTTTCTTACTAACCTTGCCTACTAATATTATAAATATGAAAGAGTAGATTTTTGTTTGTTTGTTTGTTACGATTTAACTCAAAAACAACTGGAACGATTTCAAAAATGCTTTCACCATCAGTATGCTACATTAACCCTGAGTAACATAGACTAGTATATTATAACCCGAAGAACCGCTGGGAATAGCTATATTATAAATTGCGAAAGTGAGTTTGTTTGTTTGTTACTCTTTCACGCCTTAACGGTTCAACCAACTAACGGCTAAAGGCCTAAGCGGTAAAAATAATATATATAAAAGAAGGACATAGAAAGAAAAAAAGAAGAAAGAAAAGGAGTTTATTAGTCCCCACATAAAAGGAACAAAATAAGAGACAGATAAAATTGAAACTTAACAAATATTATGAAGGAGATAGAAGGGACAGGTACATAGGGTACTTTATCCCGGAATTCCCGCGGGAACTCCGAAATTAGCGCGGGTGGAACCGCGGGGAACAGCTATAATTTATAAACCCACATAAAATGTATTAATCGTGGACCCAAATAGCTTTGAATTAGTGCCATAAAATGGATGGTGCGCCCATAGCCCCGCGACCTCGTTGCAATAATTTATATCGCTCTGCCTATGCCCGTCACGACTCGTTGGTGCAATGATAAATTGCTGGCAACACTCCGTAATTAAACCCTATAATTGATTATTAAAGAGAATATTATGCAAATTATATTTGGTCTGGATTTTCTTAGATAGTGGACTAGTGAGCTTTTATTAGAAGGAGCTAAATAAATATTTTATATATATATAGTGTGTGGTAGCGTTGCACACTGGCTTCTATCGAATTAACAATGAACATAATTAACGGCCGCACTCAGAGTCGACTTTAATGATTACTTAGTTAAGTATAGATTTTTAAAACAAAACTGCCGAAATCAGAGATGTTCAGTAAATTAATGTTAATTTGCATTTAATGAGATGTAAGTTAATTAGTTAAATGCCAATTAACATTAATTTATTAAACTTGTTTGATTGCGGCAGTTTTGTTTTGAAAATCTATACTTAACTAAGTAATCATTAAAGTCGACTGTGAGTGCGGCGGTAAGACAGATATGGCGTTTCCAGGGGTGAAACTGTTGCCACCCCCTATAAAAAATCATAATATCCTTCATTTTTTTCAAATCGGCAGAAGAATAATATGTGGGCGTCTGCGTAAAAAGGTACCAGTAGTGGGATAGGTATATTATTGAGTTTAGATTCGGTAACTAGAATGTTCTATTGATAGTAAGGATTGGAAAAATATTCAAAAACTAGCACAGATTTTTTTATCAGACATTTAGAGTTAAATTTCTGAAAAAGCTTAATTTGAGAAAAAGCATAATAAAAGTTCGAGTGAAAAAAATATAAAATTGTGGAAAATTGAGCATTTATTATAAATTAATTAAAACCTCAGACGCAATTTTTTCACCCAACTTTACAAAACGTAGGTATATCTATGTTAATTGTTGTAATTGTTTTTTTTTACCGTTATAATTAACTATAAATAAATAATAAATAAATCTCGAAAACTAAATGGCGAAAACTGGTATCTTTTAGCTTGGACGCCCACATGTAAAATTGGGTAGGTAGGTTTTTAAGTCATCACTAAATTATTATACAAAGTCGCTTTCCGCTGTCTGTCCCTATGTATGCTTATATCTTTAAAACTACGCAACGGATTTCGGATTTGTTTTGTGTCGTGGATTATTATTATTATTATTAAAATTTTCACGCACGACAATCCGCTGGGCCGTCTCTGCTCACCGCCCGTAGCGATCAGCTTGAAGCTTGAACATATTCAAGACCGCATCCGCTCAGATGATAATGAATGTTTACGAAACATTTAGCAGACGCTGTTGCAAATTTTACTTCGTACCTAAATGATAGCAACATTTGTAAATGCCTATATCAAAAGAGATCGTGGACACGCATCACCTAGTTCTAGGCTTCGAATACATTAATCGATGCCTTTGTGGAATGTCTCAAATACATATTTGGTAGGTACTCAGGGAGATTGTCGCGGTTAATTATATTATACTAGCTGTGCCCCGCGGTTTGGCCCGCGGTAATTTCGGATTCCCCGCGATAATTCCGGGATAAAAAGTACCTTATGTCCTTCTCTGTACCCCTGACAACGTGCATGCCAAATTTCATCAAAATCCGTTCCGCCGTTTTTGCGTGATTGAGTAACAAACATCCAAACATCCACACTTTCACATTTATAATATTAGTAGGATTAATTAATTATCGCAGTTGCAGCAATTCGTACTAACCTATGTACGAATTGAAACTGATGTATTTAACAAAAAAAAGCCTGTGTGATGGACGGACCGAAGGACGGACTCGTTTTAATTAGGTGCGAAACAATGGTGCGAAACCACAAAAAGAATATATTTTATTAGAAAATATAGGTACAGATGGAAATCATATACCTACGCGATCTTTTTATTTTTAATTTGGTTTTTTTATTGTTTTATTTACACGATATTATGGCTAATGGCTCTCAAAATTAAATTAAATAAATTGTTTAAAAGTCCCAAAAATCCAATTTTTTTACAAGATTTATAATTCCAAAACCAACGAAAACAAATTCTTGGTTTTAGTTCCTCAAATGACGGGAGCGAAATCGCAGGCAAAAGAAGACCAAATAGTTTTAACTTGCAATTATGCATCGCACCGCCATGTTTAATAGCCGTTAACATATTTGGTTACACCCTGTAAGATTTGCACTTGTACATGATTAATGGCATCCATTCTCGAGCGATTAGCATAGAGTAAGGTGCTGGATACAGAGGGAATGAGAGTAATAAAGGCAGCACGAGAGTAGAAACAATTTGAGTATACCATTGAAAACCGATAAATGAACTATAGAGTGATGTTTTCATTAGAAAATCCGTTCACAATAAAAATGTAATTCTAAAAGTTACTTTCTGTAACAAGCACTATACCTGCATACTTAGTTTTTTTATCCTGACTTGAAATTGACTTCACTGAGCACACTGTCTTTCTTTCTACGACTGCTACTTCTATGATTTAACCAAAAAATTCAAAATTCAAAAGCTATTTATTACTTAGGATTGGTTACAATCACTTGTAATCGTCAGCTGGTTCTTAGAACTATAAATTACCGTCAGTTCGGAATACGTCCTCTGCTGAGAAGAACTGACAAGAAACTCAGCAGAGCTGTCTTTTAATGATCTTATAAACTAGGAGAACAACCTTTGAATAATTACGTGTTATGCCAAAACTTATATTACAAACTCGTGCTTAAGTTTTGCTGTGTTTTGGTACGAAGCCACTTCGAAAATAGACCTACAGTCCTCGCGATAAGGTGTTTTTTTTATTATACACTTAGTTAACTATTTATCATAGTTTCATTCAAAATTGTGATCTCTAGTTGTTACACCACACTTTGAATTCCATGACACTGCGTACTCTGAATGCCGGTCTGTGCCTAATAAGATAATCGTATGATACTATGATTGTGAAAGAATATGATGTTATGCGATATTCAATAGGAAGGTATCCATTCAAAGCTTCCTGCAACATTTTACCGCTAAACGCTCCATCTACATTACATTCGTTACTCTAAACAAATGAAAATATAATTTAATACTATACCCAATTAGATGCTCACAAACTATTAATTCTTATTTCTCAATATACTCTTGGTGTTTAAAAAAATAAGGTCCAATAAAAATGGGATCGTGATACATATTTCACTGTTGGGAGTGTTACGCGATTCTCTATAACAGATGTTTTTTACTAGTTGCTTTGATATGGTTAGACAATGTAGCTCTAATGACCTACAAGGTCAACTATTCGGCGATTAACATTGCGGTTTAGTGTTGTGTAACATCGTGAGAAATCAAAGACTATGAAATCTTTTCGATAAATTGTTATCGATGAAGTTATACGGCCGCACTCGGAGTCGTTTTAATGATTACTTAAATTATAAGTGAAGATTTTAAAGATTAATGTTGATTGATTCAACTAAATTTAACTTAATAAGTTAAATGACAATTAACATTAATTAAATGAACGTCCCTGAATGCGACTGTTTTGTTTTTAAAATATTTACTTAAAATTGAGTAATCATTAAAACGACTGTGAGCGCGACCGTTAGAGTTTTTCGTCATCGTTTAATCAAAATCTTACTTTTCGGATTTTCCGAGTTTTCGAATATTGCTTTGCAAAAAACAAAATATATATTAATTGATAAAACTGCTATGCGCTAAAAATACCTGTTAAAAAAAATTGCGGCATTGTTGACTTTAGAATTTTTGTGGTACGATGGGGATCGAACGCACGACCCCTGACGTAGCAGTCACAGTTAACCACTAGAACAATGGTGCTGCCAGTTATGTTATTAGCAACCTAAAGAAACACACTAACTTATTTCATCGATATATCGATACAGCCACACCCACCACCGCCGCATCTCTAGTTTGATCGATTTCGTAAGCCCGCAGCACGATCACAACACTATTATGACAACTGAGAGTAGGTGCTCGAATCATAACATCAGTGTAATCGATCTATGGATCAATACGCGATCTATAGATCTCGATCGGTGATAGGGACGAACACTTTGTTACCTACTTGTATCATATAAACGGAGCAAGGTCTACACCTTAACTGCCTTCTTACATGGGTACTTGCAATTTTATGTGTTATTTTATATTAAATTGCGATCTTTAAATTTGCGTTGATTTCGGAGTTCTCGCGGGGATTGCGGGATAAAAAATACCGTGTGTCATTTTCTGTACCCTTCGAAGTACTATATTAGAAGATATGTACATAATATTATGTTTTTTTTTAACAAATAGCATGAGGTTGTAGTCCCTTAATTAATTTCAGTAGAAAACCTGCTGTTGTGTACGCGTTGGTAAACAGTTCTGAAAATTAATGTTGCATCTTATATTGCAGTTTATCATAGAATGTAGTATTTTGTTGAAGGCTAATTGTAGTTTTAATAGTCACAAATTTTGTAATTATTACTAGGCATTCGAAATTAAATTATAGCTATGAGTTTATGTACATAAGTATAGGTAAATGTCGCAGTCAAAATTTACAATTCACAAGTTCAGAAACGGCCGGAATCATTCCTATTATAAAGACGAATGTGAGTTTGTTTGTTTGTTACGCTTTTACGCCTTAATGGCTGAACCGATCATCACGAAATTCTACATACACGTTTTCAAAGTTCAAGAGCGGACATAGGGTACTTTTTATGCCGGAAATCCCGCGGGAACTCCGAAATTAACGCTGGTGAAATCTCATGAAATTCTGCACACACGTTTTCAGGGGTACAGAGAAGGATATAAGGTACTTTTTGTGCCAGATTTCTCGCTGGAACTGCGAAATCGTCACGGGTGAACCCGCGGGA
This sequence comes from Zygaena filipendulae, assembly GCA_907165275.2. NCBI lineage: Eukaryota > Metazoa > Arthropoda > Insecta > Lepidoptera > Zygaenidae > Zygaena > Zygaena filipendulae. The sequence goes on from OU015676.1 coordinate 983,118, forward strand.
AACAGCTACTTTATGTAATATCTACTAGCTGTCCCGCGCGGTTTCACCCGCGATAATTTCGAAGTTCCCGCGGAATTGTTCCATACAAACTTTGCAACCCCTTTTCATTGGCATAGGGACTGAATTTTCAAAAATCCTTTCTTAGCGGATGCCTACGTCGTACAAAGAATACACCCTCCAAGTTTCAGGACTCTATGATCAGCGGTTTAGGTTGTACGTTGATCCATCAGTCATTCAGGACAAAGGATTTTATATACATATATATAGAACTAGATTCGCCCTGTGCGCGAGCTGCGAGCAGCTCGCGAGGCTTGGTCGCCCTGTGCCCGGTTGCCCCCCATTGACCTCTATTTGTTTGAGCACCCCCCACCTGACTCTTTTAGTTTCGGAGATAATTGAGTTTGAATTTTGTTCGGCGGCCATGATTTTTTCCGCCATTTTGAAAAAAAAGTTTCACTATTGAAATTTGCCCAAGGTGTGGATCAAACTTTGTAAGTAACAGTTTTACTTTTGATGGATAGTTTCGGCGGGCAGTCAACTCACTACCTGATGAGGAGCAGGAATCGAAGATGTCAAGGTTTTCCCACAATCACAGAAACCTCCTTTCCACATCTTAAATACATTATATCGACCTAGAGATGCTCCTTCTGGGAGAACAATTATGCTTAACTTTTTTTCGCCAGCCATTTCGAATCCGTCCGCCATCTTGGAATTATTTATATCCCGATAGAAGAAGATAGTGCACCACCAACTGTACAATTTTTTTTTCAATACCCGTGGGTTTCCGAGCCAGGGCCGAAACAATTTCCCCATACAAACAACTAATGTTCGGCGGCCATCTTGAAAAATGACGCAATCGAAAAACTGATTCGATATTCGGCATCAGCGACCCCAAAAACCCCCGGACGCCGAACCTCACCCGGATCGGATCAACTTTTTTTTCGGCCGCCATTTTGAATCCGCCATTTTGGATTTTTACCACGCCAGGCGGTTGCCGCCCATCGACCTCTATGACATTTGTTTGAGCACCCCCTACCTGACTCTTTTAGTTTCGGAGATAATCGAGTTTGAATTTTGTTCGGCGGCCATGTTTTTTTCCGCCATTTTGAAAATAAAGTTACACTATTGAAATTTGCCCAAGGTGTGGATGAAATTTAGTTAGAAACGTTTTCACTTTCGATGGATAGTTTCGGCGGGCAGTCGACTCGCTACCTGATGAGAAGCAGGAATCGAAGATGTCGAGGTTTTCCCATAATCACCGAAACGTCCCCTCTACATGTTCCATACATTGTATCAACCTAGAGATGCTCCTTCTGGGAGAACAATTATGTCAATGAGTGAGTGGCAATCCAGCTTTATATATTATAATAATAATAATAATATAGATTAGTAAATATGGATTTAGCGTTCCAAAGCCAAAGTAGGCTCCCGATGTGTACGCGTGCGCCGGGCGACGGACAGTAGAAGCGCGCGCGCTCGTGACCCGCTACCGAAATCAGATCAATTTTACAACACGTATCTCGATCCACCGTTTATTGGCAACATACCTTCGGTTACCTATACTCGGTACGCGAGCACTTGAGTCTATATCTACCGACCTGTCACTTTCAAATCCATGTACATGCTTCTTAAAGTGGACTGATATGGTTAGAATTCAAACGAATTTCAATATCTAACTATTTTTACAAGTTTTGTTGCTATCCTATTTCAGTTTCAATCAGAAAAATTGCGATTTTGTGATCAATTAATCATGTTTAAAGGCAGCTTCAAATTTTGAAGTAGGTATTTTTATTTCGGTTGATTGCTAGATATTGTTAGTGTTAAAATGTGCATAATGTAATTAATCGTAAAACCGTTATGTTTTTGATTGCAACCGAAACATGATAGAAACAAAAGTTACAAAATAGCCCTTCTGAGCCCTTCCTTTCGTTAACATGCGAAAGTAATTCTGTCTGTCTGTCTGAGAAACCGCATGAATTCTTATAATTTTCCCATATTTATTATTAGTGTGATAACTTTATAGTTTAGACAAAACTAATAGGCATATGTGATGCAATCTCAGCTTACTGCGTCTCGTTTCAAACACACATGGATTGCTATTGTGTTTCGGAATTTTGAACAAAATCATCGCTCTATGTACTCATCACTCTAAAATAAAATAAAATGAGTGTGTAATATCTCTATGGTATATAATACCAACTCTATCAAACTCAATTAGAGTTTCTGACACCTGCCTACGCTAATCTTACAGTTATGTCAATATATAATCGATGATTCAAATTATAAAAAGGGGCCCAAGGTTTAAACCATGCAGCCTTAAAAGGCTTTAAAAATTGCTGCAATTAGGCAATTATTATAGAAAAAGGGCTTTTTGTAGTGGCATATACGTACCTACCTCCTGCAGAACCATAGATATAGGTATAATACCGTTTGCTCGCAGCTTACTCCGCTTGAATATCGCGGGTTTCCCTCGGGAACGCTTCGAGGTACCGCTATAGGTATCCTATGTCGCTTTTCGGATCTTCGACTATTCGTTGCTTCTCCCGTATTCCCATCGTAGTAAAGAATGTCAAAGGTATTAGGGTTCCATTTTATTTATGATGTCGGTAACGGCGTTTAACGTGAAGGCTATTAATAATAATTAACGGCCGCACTTAGAGTCAACTTTAATGATTACTTAGTTAAGTATAGATTTTTAAAACAAAACTGCCGCAATCAGAGACATTCAGTAAATTAATGTTAATTTGCATTTAATGAGATGCAACTTAATTAGTTAAATGCCAATTAACATTAATTTATTAAATTTGTCTGATTGCGGCAGTTTCATTTTAAAAATCTATACTTAACTAAGTAATCATTAAAGTCGAGTCAGAGTCCTTTTAATGATTACTTAATTTTAAGTAAAGATTTGAAAAAACAAAACCGCCGCACTCAGAGACGTTCATTAAATTATTGTTAATTAGCATTTAACTAATTTGCAATTAAAACTATTTTGAGTGCAGTTAATAATGACGGTTATAAGCGAGGATATCAAGGATTCAGATGTAATTGTCACATAACTCTGCATCCACCCTCTCCCTTACTCTGCGTGAAGATATTTAAGTACACTAGATAATATTGAAATATTGTATCATTTGCGATAGTGCATAAATGCGCAACTTGATCGGAAAGGAAAGTTGCTCTACTTGCATAGAGTTTACGACCACTTTATAATGTACTAGCTGTCCCCCGCGGTTTCACCCGCGGTAATTTTGGAGTTCCCGCGGGAATTACTGGAAAAATACAGATATAATCCTAGCTCGTGAATCACTATCTATTAGTGAAAACCGCATGAAAATCCGTTGCGTAGTTTTAAAGATTTAAGCATACACAGGGACAGACAGACAGCGGGAAGCGACTTTGTTTTATAATTACTACTTTAGCTGTCCCTTGCGATTTCATCCGCGGTAATTTCGAAGTTCCCGCGGGAATTCCGGGAAAAAAGTACCTACTCTGCGTCCTTATTTGTACCCCTGACAGTAGTTTACGGTGATTAACTGTTCCGGGATAAAAACTATCCTATCTTTTTAAGTTGGGCCAAATTACAACATAGTGACCAAATTTCATCATGATCGATTCAGTAGTTTAGGAGTTCATCGCGGACAAACAACGTGACGCGTAATTTATAAATACATACTAGCTGTGCCTGGCAGTTTCACCCGCGATAATTTCGGAATTCCGGGATAAAAAGTACCTACTCTATGTCCTTCTCTGTACCCCTGAAACCGTGCATGCCAAATTTCATCCAAATCAGTTCAGCAGTTTTTGCGTGATTGGGCAACAAACATCCAAACATCCACACTTTCACATTTATAATATTAGTAGGATTATACTAATAATATGTAACCAATATCATAACCTGATATAAGGAAGAATGATTTTTAAAAAGATGTTTTCAGAAATATTTAATATCTAATCTAATATAAATATATAAATCACGTGTCACGTTGTTTGTCCGCGATGGACTCCGAAACCACTGAACGGATTTTGATAAAATTTTGTAACCGTTTATAATATGGTCCAACTTAAAAGACAGGATAGTTTTTATCCCGGAATTCCCTCGGGAACTGAAGGACATAGAGTACTTTTTTATTTACTCCGAAATTACCGCGGATGAAATCGCGCGGGACAGCTAGTCTATTCTAATATATATAAATCACGTGTCACGTTGTTTGTCCGCGATGGACTCCGAAACTACTGAACGGATTTTGATAAAATTTTGCAACCATTTATAATATGGTCCAACTTAAAAGATAGGATAGTTTTTATCCCGGAATTCCCTCGGGAACTGAAGGACATAGAGTACTTTTTCCCGCAACCTCCGCGGGAACTCCGAAATTACCGCGGATGAAATCGCGGGGGACAGCTAGTGTTTTATAAATTAAATAAAATAATATAAATATAAATATCTACTCATGTAGAGCATCTTTCAATATACCTTAGTTACAATCTGCGCATGTCCTCCCACACACACACTCATACAAGATGCGCTACGAGCTAAGGCACATAAACCTACTACTAAGTCCGATACACTCTAAACAAACTCTAAAGTATTCGCGTTGTCTTCTTCATTTTTCAGCTAAACGAGTAAGACAGAGTGCAAATCTTATAAGATTGGAGGTTACTTTAGTTTATTGGTACGGAGTTATGAAGTAGTTGGTAATATTTGGAGTAATCACGAAATATTGCTATATAAAGCTAAGGATGCATCTCCAAACCATCATTCTAGCTTCATCAGTTGCATCCTCAGGTTGGTCTTTTAACAATTTGAGCTTTTTTTTTAATAAATATAGCGGTTTTCTATCACCATAACCAAGCGCTAAATTCTATGGAATTTGACTACCTATCTATTAAAAAAAATACTTAATAGATATTAAAAATTACTGATTTTTAACTTCTTTTTGTTTGAAATCGTGAATAAATATTGAAATAAGAATAAATGATGGTCAATTGTAAAGCTTAATTAATCGATGTTTTTTATAAGATTGAGTAACTAAATAGCTATTTGTAATATTCACAAAAAATGTAAAAGTATTTGTAATAATTTTAAAATGTGTAACTTGAAAAAATAAAATAATTCTTAATACTTATTATTTCAGGGATCGTATTTATAAAGGAGACAAACAAACCAGCAAAAATGAGAGTAAGTCCTAGCAAAAAATGGTAGTCTTAAGTTTGAACCTATTCAAAGTCGGTTCAGGAGTTTCGGCGACATTCCGACAGCAAACCGACCAACATTGTTCACACTTTTTTATAGTACCTATTTGCATTTATGTATAACGAGTAAAGACAAGTTAAAAGTTTTATGATACGACTTGATTTTCCCCCGCAGTTTCACACGCTTTAATTTCGGGTCCCCTCGGGAACACCTAAAAGTACCTACCTATCTTGTGACACTCAGGGTTAATTAAGATTTATATCAGTGAAAAATTTTTAAAATCGGTTCACAAGTTGCAGAGATTACGCCCTACATACGAACTTGACAACTTACAAGTATTATAAAAAACATCTTGAAGTTATTACTCTGGCATAGAACTGTTCCACGCAGATTCATAGACAGACATACTGAAGCATTTATGCTGAGACAGTGAAGGTTGGCCCCCACACAGCACATTCTTCCATCTCCTTCACAATATTTGTAAAAGTTTATATTTTTTCTGTCTCATATTTTGTACCATCTAAATGGGGACCAATAAACTCCTTTTCTTTCTTTCTTTCTTTATTCATCCGCATAATATTAAGAATTTAAAGTATCCTATAATCAAATAATATTGGTTCAAATTGATTGATTTACACGCCTTCACAGACTTTTGCAAATAAAATATTAGGCTTTACTAGCTGTTCCCCGCGGTTTCACGTGTTAATTTCAAAGATCCCGCGGTAATTCCGGGACAAAAATTAGCCGCGTGAGTTTCGGAATTCCCGCAGGAACTATTTTTTTTTCAAATAAAAGTAGCCTAAGTTACTCGTATAACATCAGCTATCTGCCAGTGAAGGTCCCGTTAAAATCGGTCCAGCCGTTTCAGAGATTACCCGGAACAAACAGACTGACAGACAGAGAAAAATTTTTAAAATTGATATTTTGATGTCAATAGGTACCGTTTATACTTTCGTATGCATTTAGTGAAAAGCTGTTAATTTTAAATTACAAACGGACACTTCAATTTTATTTATATGTCTAGATGTACTACATAAGTACCTACTACCTACCTATACCTATACAACGTGTTAATGAATTAACTGAAAACTAGAAAGAAGTGTGCTCAGAATCGACTAGCGAATCGATCGCACTATGTTTTAATATAGGTTATATTTTTTCATTTTTATTAGCCCATGTCTAAATTATTTATAATATAATATTAGGCGCGTACGTCACCCGCAGCAAAAAAATTCGAACCAGTAGGGGCGGGCGTAGCGCTTGGAATTTATTTATTTATTTATTTAACAATTAATGCACACAAGGACAACATAAAAAGAAAGAAAGTATAAAAGTAAACATGTACAAGGGTCATGCTTATTCCATACAATTGGAATTTCTTCCAGCAGACCCGCAACAGGAGAACCGGTTAGAATTGGCAGATCTGGTGTGCCTCAATTTGATAGAATATATAAAACACTATACAGAAATACTTAAAAAAAAAAAAAAAATAAAAAGAAGAATATGAATATTACCTAACAACACACATATTATTTAATAAGATGATATAAATAATAACTTTATATACAATAAATAAATACATAATTACAAATAAATACAAAAATAAATAAATAAATACAATAACTACACAGGCAGAGACAGATAGTGTTCCTTGACTCGCTTTTTAAATAAGGAGATAGTCCTACAGTCGCGGATTTCATGAGGCAGAGAGTTCCACAAGGCAACTGCGCGGAAAGAGGAATTTCGTAGATAGGTCACCTCCAAAGTAATGTTGAATAACTTTTAAAGTATAAATATTTTCGACATAAAATATATTTTAATCATATTATTGTTTATTTTTTGAAATGGGGTGTATCTATCAGGTTTTCAGTTAATTCATTAACACGTATAATTATTTGTTGCTTGGTTTCCACGCCTCGAACTAAGTGTGTGGGATCTAGTGAATCTGTGCTGTGAAAATTTCTATCATAATGAAGAATTTTCTGTTTTTAATCTAGATTATCATAATAGCTGCATTATGTGTGGTTGCGACGTTAGCGGAGCCCCCGGTTGATTACAGGTCAGTTACAATATCCAACTGATAACTTATCAGATAACCCATAAAGTTCATGGTTTATTATTTATTTATATAGGTATTAATTATAATATGAATAACATTTATTATTGCAAGACGTGTAATATTCTCGGAATTAACATATTATTACAAGAAGAAAATAAGGAAAACAAATCTCATATTAGAATCTGGTATAGAATCAAGTAGTTACCAGCAAAAAATAAGGCCAAGTTCAAAACTAGAAAAGATCAGCTCATAATAAAGTGAGATTAAAATTTTAATAGTGTCCCTTGCCCAACAAGTTGAAGAAAAGATAAAAAAAATATATTTAAATAATTCTTTCAACATTTTCCAGTGCTGTTCCCTCGTCGAACTACGGAGCGCCATCGAACCAATACGGTCCTCCCCAGACCCGCCGTGGTTCAGCCCGGCACGGTGCCCCGTCTCAACAGTACGGTGCCCCATCTCAACAGTACGGTGCCCCATCTCAACAGTACGGTGCCCCATCTCAACAGTACGGTGCCCCATCTCAACAATACGGTGCACCATCTCAACAGTATGGTGCCCCATCTCAACAATACGGTGCACCATCTCAACAGTACAGTGCGCCTTCCCAACAATACGGTGCCCCCGGATTTAGAGGTATATAAAGCGTTATATAACGAGTATAGGTATAACAATGTTTTTCGTTATGTTATCCCAAAAATGTAAGCCCACGAGTGTCAATTAATTTTTGACGATCAGCGACTGTTAATTTGTGACTTCATGCCAAAGCCCTTGAAGGTACCTACCTTGAGACCTTGAAACCAACACTGTACACACTGATTATGATCATCTATACCTATAAAATGATTTGTCCTGAATGACTGATGGAGCAACGCACAGCCTAAACCGCTGATCGTAGAGACCTAAAACTTGGAGAGTGTGTTCTTTGTATGACGCAGGCATCCGATAAGAAAGGATTTTTTGAAATTCGCCCCAAGGGGATGAAAATAGGTTGCAAAGTTTGTATGGAACAATTCCGCGGGAACTTCGAAGTTATCGCGGGTGAAACCGCGTGGGACAGCTTCTTGAGATATAAAATTCTTTTTTCTGTCATCTAAGATTTTCACCCTAAGAGGTAAGTATAAGTTTTTGGAAAAGTTCTTCATTATAACGAACAATTTGATATCTACTCTTTTGACCCAGTACTCGGTTAGCCCTGTATGACCATCTGAAACATATTGTAATGTGTTCTCCGAAGGTCAAACCCACGCCACAGCCACATCCTTCACGAATGCCGCAGCCCGGGGTCAGTCCAACCAATACCTGCCTCCAGGGCAGGGGCCTTACTCTGGCGACGACGGTTCTAACGGGGTGAGCTGTACATCATGATCATACGATCATAGTAATCCTACTAACATACATATATATGTGAAAGTGTGGATGTTTGGATGTTTGTTACTCAATCACGCAAAAACGGTTGAACGTATTTGGATGAAATTTGGCATGCACGTTGTCAGGGGTACAGAGAAGGACATAGGGTACGCTTTATCCCGGAATTCCCGCGGGAACTCCGAAATTACTGCGGGTGAAACCGCGGGGCACAGCTAGTAATATTATCTTTGGTACTCTGAGTGCGGCCGTAAGTATAGGCTTTGTGCGCAGTAGGTATTAATTGTTGCGATTTTTGAAATGCCAAATTAAATCACAAACTACAAGAATTACTAAGCACTTTTAAAAATTAATGTGAATGTGAGTTTATTGGTTTGTTTGTTTCACGCCGTAACTGCTCAAATGAACACCACGAATTTTTAGGGGTACAAAGAAGGATATAGGGCAATTTTATCCAGGAATCACTTTGTGTAACTAGCTGTTCCCCGCGGTTTCACTCATGTTACTCAGGGATTATGTATGTAGTATTCTAATGGTGAAAGAATTTTTGAAATTTGCTACTTGACTAAATTTTCTTTTTAGTCCGTCGTGTAGATTCACGTATTTTTTATCTTTTTACGTAATCAAAAAATAACGGCGATACATTAAGTTGAAATTCCGCGTAACGTCACAACTCGGTGCAGTTTGTACGGAGCTTATACCGAAAAATGACGTCACAATTCCTCCACCCTAAACTTTAATGCGCTTTATCTATGTTTATTTTCATTAATTTGAAAAAGTAAAAAATACGTGTATATTATTTTTTTATTTTCTAACTGGCGGACTAATTAGAATTTTTATTTTCATACTTCGGAAAACATCCAAATTGGTCCAGTAGTTTTTGAGTAAAATCGTAACAAACAAACAAAAAATCAAAATCTTTCCCCTTTATAGTATAATATTAGTTTAGATATTTAGACTTTGCCAGTAAGTAACTACCTTTTTGTATTTAGAAAAGAGATTTAAACCTTTTTTTTTCTTTTCACAGGAGCCAGCCAACTACAACTTCCAATACATGGTAGAGGACGCCCAATCTGGAAACGACTTCGGCCACCGCGAAGCCAGGCAGGGGGACCAAGCTGAGGGGCGCTACTATGTGCTGTTGCCTGACGGCAGGAAACAGGTGCGTTCAGGGCTTTTTTTGTTTTTTTTTCTTTGCCCATAAACCATATTGTATTTAGCCAGCGTCAATTAGGAAGATTGCCCGGGAAATTGGAAAATTGGTGTACCTATAATTGAAACGGCGTTTTTCTATAGGATTTGTGTAATTTGAACAGGACGTCAGCTAGTTTTAAATGGGAAATGTGTACTTTTGTATGAACTTGCTACTTTGCCAAATTAACACCACCTATGATCACACATATGAATATACAGGAATATTTTTTAAGCAATGCGCAAAAAAATTTTAGTGCTTCAGTATCAGTAATAGAACACATTTCCATTATTTGTTCAAAACTTTTTTATATTTTTTTTATCTGGCTTTCAATTAGCAAAATATGGATACTATCTATTCGTAATAATAGGGGGGTGTTGCAGCAGGGGTGGACGACCTCGATCAGCTGTCGGTACATTGTAACTCACGTAAATACCTAGCCGAACGAGCGCGCGGCGCGCGGCGGTGGCGGCGGCGAATAGAGTAGCCAATAAATCAATTGCAAAGTATACATCTTTCGTTCACGATAACTTTAGTTTTTTGTACTAAGACTTATCAAAATAAAAAAGGTGTTTATTAAAACTCCTTTAAGTTTAATTTGTAAAAGTTTGCGCACTGAATAAAAAATATTGCTGTATATTCAAAATTAATATTGGAGGATGAATGGTGATCGATACTGATGCCAAAAATGCAATCAGTAAATTTTTTTGGCTGTCTCTGTCTGTATGTGCACGCATGGGTCAAAAACTACTGAAGGGATTTTAACCAAACTTGGTACGATTGTAGTCCATACTCTTGGGCAGGTTATAGGCTATGTGTATAAAGTATAACATAACGCTAAGACACATAGGAGCTGAGTAGTGACGATAAATTTGAAGCAAGTCGGATGAAAATGCGCTTTCGAGCTCTTATCCTCGCATACGTTTACTCAATCACGAAAAAACGGCTGAACGAATTTGGATGAAATTTGGCATGCACGTTTCCAGGGGTACAGAGAAGGACATAGGGTACTTTTTATCCCGGAATTCTCGCGGGAACTCCGAAATTACCGCGGGTGAAACAGCGGGGCACAGTCAGTATTACATATTTTGTTGTTTTTGGTCCAAAGTGACGCGGATAAGTAGTTTCTTTGAAAATAGAATTCCATGTTCTCTTTGTACGTCGATTCTATCATAGACAAATAACCATTTTTTTTTTTCTCTGCCAGATCGTGGATTACGTTGCGGATAAAGGTGGGTACAGGCCCAAGATATCGTACGAATACGTCGGATCCAGAACTGGCGCGGGGGGCTACGACCGCAACGCGCAGCCCGCAGCCGGCCACCAAGGAGGCTACCCGTCTGGTGGACCGTACTAACTACTAAACTGAGTAAATGGTTAAACACCCGGAATTCTTATTACAATAATGATGTAAGATGAAAAAAAAAACATTTTTAATAAATACAGCATACAGCAGTTTTGCAAATAGAATATTTTAAAAAATGTTTTTTTTTTGGTGATCTTTCAGTATCGAGCGAAACAGTGATTGGTATATATATTGGTATATTGCTGTAATTTTATTGTTACCGATTATTTTTGCTACATGCGGTTTTGATGACACACGGCCATGTTAATGGATAATGAGCCATATTTATTGAGTTTTTTATGTTCAAAACGCTTATTAGTGTTAGTTATCTAGACACGCCGGTAGCGTGTCAAGCCGAAGTTCTCAAGCTGACAGAACTGGCGAGCCGCACCGTGTGTAATATTACACGAACCATTTGGAGCCACTTTTCACCCCGCCATAATTCAAAAACTATTTAACATAAACATGTCAAATTTGGCTCATGTATTAAGACTCGCGAGATAAACATGTGCTCCAAATTTCATAAGCACACCTCATACGGGCTTTTAGATATTAACGTCCAAAAATCGTGATTTTTATCACTGACTGACCTATAGACCAAAATTATAACCGACTTCCAGATGACCTAGGAACTTGATATTTGGCATCAAGGTAGACTTTTAGGCGTAAATAAAGGGAAAAATCTGAAAACTGGAAAAACTTAAAAAAAAATGATAATTATCAATATCTTCAGTTTTTAGATATATCCTTATCAAGAAGGTAATATAACAAAGTCGAGTATTGAAGTATATAACTGGCTAATCAAAATTTTGAAGTATTCTTAATGATGTATTTTACGTCACTCCATTAAACTGAGTCAAACATTGACAATTAATACTTTCGTTATCAGCACGAATTTTTCTGTGGTTTTTACGTATAAAACTAGCTATTCTCAAGTTAAAAGTAAATCAGCGTTTGTTTTACGTACGACGTAAATAATTTATGAATATCTGTGAATATTTTCATCAGTTCACGCAAATATCCATTACATATTATTCACATTTGACAAAGAAAGTTCTGTATGTAAAAATGATGAATAAATAATTATTTTTCAAGAATAAAACTGCTTCTGGATAGAGACGGTTATTTGGTTCTTTCGTCCGCCTACGAGTGCGACGTATAATCCTCGAATAGAAACTGTACAGGTACTATCTAGATGAATTTGACAGCAATATAGAGATATACATGTAGGCGAGTTTTCTGAGCGACATAGGGTAGGGTAGGGTAGGGGTTTTTATCCCGGAATTACTAAGGAAACTCCAAAATTAGCGCGGGTGAAACAGCGGGCAACAGCTAGTGTGCAATAAAATTGTGTATTGTGCAATAAATTTTTGACCTCCTCAAAAATTTCAGGCTGCGACAGTACAGAAGAATCTCGTTACATTAACGGCATAATCCAGCAATTCTTTTCACTTGGAATGGCAACATGGATTTAAAAGGCAGCTGTATAATTGCAGTCATGTACACTGTGCAAGATTTAGCCGATATAGGCAAAGTTATGGAAGATGCTTCAATAGCTGCGATTCTACTTCGACTTCTAGGAGGCTTAGGTCCTCAATATGCTCCTTTATGCGCATGGTGACGTAATATATCGTGCTACTGGAGTTTGTTGCGCAGCTTTTTCTCTTCAGCCATAGCGCTAGGAAGCTGTGAAGGATGGATATTTTATAGGTGCTGGCTGCTGTCATAATAACTGTAATTTTATTAACGTCAATAAGATACACATTATTGGCCAAATTTGATTAAACGATTTGACTATGACTTTGATTTTGACTTGTCGCAAAAGAATTGATGAAGTGAAGTCCGATCTCTTTTATCATTTTAGAAATAAAAAATAGTGTCACTTGGTTGTCTTGTAGATGATACGAAGTTCACCGGGTCTTCTAGTGTATTCTTTTAGTGTCGTCTTCGTCTTGATCGTCTTAAATATTAATTATTTACTACGTAGGTACCTACATTGTACAATGAGTCGTACAATCGAATTACTGGTGGGTGACACTTTTACGTTACTCCAAATCATTTACGTTGGACTTTCCAGAGTTAAAACCTTAGATGGAGTACATCTTATTAATTTAGATCCAAGTCAAATCAAGGCACAAGAGAGCTCTATTGTAGAGTACAACCGCCTGCGCACGTTATACCGCCCTGACTTGGCCAAATTAACTATAAACAGAAAACGCGTAAAAAAAAAAAAACCGGATACTGAATGGGCAATTCACTCAAACATTTTAAACGTCCAAGAAAATACAGAAAACACAAAAAAGATAGTTATACCACGGAAACGTAGGAAAATAAACTAAATTGACAAAAACCATTTTATTATGAATAATATGTATTCATTTATCCATTTCTGTTAATATACAATAATATTGTGACCTATATATCTAGACACGCAGTAGCGTGTCAAGCCAAGTTCAGGCTAACAGAACTGGCGAGCAGCACCGTGTGTAACTTTTGACCCTGTCATAACTCAAAAACTATTTCACATAAACATGTCAATATGAATCACGTATTCTCAAATAGAAGCTCTGATTCTTCACTCGTTAGTACGTCACGCGATAGGAGCGATGCAGGATCAGGGGGAAAAAATATAATCGTTTATGGTGGTGGTGTCTGTCGATAAGAGTTCTAGTGTCATGTCTCCAAAATATTTTACTGCATGCGGTGTTTTCTTTAAATGTAAGCAAAATACGTTTTAATTATAAATGTAACTATTTTTATTCGTGTTTGTTTTATTTATTATTTTATCTATTGAATCTAGACATGCTGTAGCATGTTAAGCCGAGTTCAAGCTGACAACTGCTGAGCAGCACTGTGTGTAATATTACACGAACCCTTACTTATTCTGCCTGTAATGTAAGAATCAACAATCAAAATTGATGACAGCCGGTCTTTGGATTTTATGGTCTTTAAATATTTATGTATATGTTTATGTGTTATGGTCTTTACATAGTTGGTATTCCACTCGTTTTATATTCATAAAACGAATGGAATACCAACCTTGATTTGTTTTAAATCCAAACATATTAGTTTCAGTAGATACTTACTACCCCGTAAACAGATTGAAATACAATAGATCAACAGAGACCATTTGGTATTAATTTTATTATGAACAAGTACCTAATACCTACTAGTAATTTCTGTACAAAAAGTAGTGATATCCCATCAAAAACATAAATGTGAAAGTGGAAGCCAAAGTTCAGTATTAGCTTAAGCTTAGTTGTCGACTTCGCCGACAAAAGAATTGATATCTAAATAGGTGCCAAGTTCTGTAGATAATCCTGAAATATATTCAAAGGAGCATAGAACTCGGCTAGTTTTCACATTGAAGTTATCTTTAGCTACTCGAATTATGTATCTTCTTTATATTATTATGAGCAAGTTACTGTTTTTATACTGTAAGGTCAAGGTATAGATCTCACCCCTTTAATATTTGGTTTGCTGGTAAAAACAAGCCAATATCAAAAATATTTATACTATAGTTTTTAGGCAAATATAAGATAACTTGAATGTGAAAACTAGCCAAGTTCTATGCTCCTTTGAATATATTTCAGGATTATCTACAGAACTTGGCACCTATTTAGATATCAATTCTTTTGTCGGCGAAGTCGACAACTAAGCTTAAGCTAATACTGAACTTTGGCTTCCACTTTCACATTTATGTTTTTGATGGGATCTAGATAATACAGGTAGTTTAAATAGTGAAAAATTTAAATATGATCATTTTGAGCGGATTGACACGGTCAGTTAATTTTTTTTTAATGTATTTTATGATTTCGAAAATGTATTTAAGTATATCTATATATTATGAGGGTTGTCCAAAAGTTGTTTTAGTAGATAAATACAAAATTGTAAATATTGTACTTTGAAATAACAAAATATTTTGCAACTGCTTTTATTTTTAACTAGCTGTGCCCCGCGGTTTTACCCGCGTGAAAGTTTTTATGTAACAACTTTTTTCCGACATCCGATTTGAATGACACAAAGCCTATAATATGTTGCTCCAGTCTTAGCTAGCTTAATCTACCTGTGAAAACCGCATGACACTCCGTTCAGTAGATTCGGGAGATTGTCGCGAACAGACAGACAGACAGACAGCAAAGAATTTAAAAAACTCTTTTTTTGTGGTTGGTTACTCTTCTTTTATCGCCCCCTGTCAATAAGATCTAATTAATAAATCTATAGGTCCTGGAGTCGTGTCTTTTAGCTGACAATACAAATGTACCTGCTTTGGAATCTAGTTATAACTTTTAAGTCTTGTAATATTACGTTACTATTTGCTATGTAAATATATTTTTATACTTTAATTAAACCTGTGTTTATATTTCGCTCTTCTTCAACGTACGGTTCTTTTTATCCCGGAATTCCCGCGGGAACTCCGGAATTTGTGAGTTTGAGGTTGCAGGGGTAATCTCTGGATCTACTGAACCGATTTTGAAAATTCTTGCACTTATAAGAAGCTACAGTGATCCTCAGTGGCATAGGGTACTGTTTATCCCGGAGTTGCCGCGGGAACTCCGAATTACCGCGGGTGACAGCTAGTAACATTATAAATGGAAACGAGTGGATTATACAATAACATTTTATTAGCTAACAAACAAATTAAATTAATCCAACATTATACATATTATCTATTAATGTCGCAACCAACCAACTTAACGGGAATGTTGACTACTTTTGATAATCAAAATTTTAATTAGTCCATCAGTTAGACAATAAAAAAGCAATAGACACGTATTTTTTGCTTTTTCAAATAAATTAAAATACACAGAGATAAAGCGCATTAAAGTTTAGGGTGAGGGGCGTGACTCGTGACGTCACTAACCGCTAAAACCGCCATACAAACTGTCAGAATAGTGACGTCACGCGAAATTTCAACTCAATGTATCGCCGTTATTTTTTGATTACCTACGTAAAAAAAGGAAAAAATACTTGTCCAATATTTTTTAATAATCCACAAGACGGACTAAAAAAAATAGTCAACTAGCCCATTGGCATTTTAATTAACGGGCCAGCGCAACGTTATGTATTTGCTTGCACCCCTACAGCCTACACGCTAGGTTGGTGCATGTTGTGTTCTTCTATAATTAATGAGGCAATAAAAGCATATTATTATGTAAATAATAATAATAATAATAATAATAATTCTTTATTTCAGATTCAAAGATCCATAGTAAAAGAGAACGCTTATTTGGCAATTATTTGACTATCGTTGTGTATAAAAAGTGTATAAAATAAAATAGTATAAAAATAAAAATACTTTTAGGTGGCAATATCCACCCATCGTCGGTACATTTTCGACAGCATGAGCCTATCCGCTATGCTCCTTACGATGACGTTATTACACGTGTCAACCCTGGACATGAATGATGCTATTCTTTTACGCTGTATGGCGTTAAACGAATCGACCCTAGCCTCCGCGAACATTTCTGAAGCGCTGCAATAACGTTTCAGGCCCATGAGGTATCGAAATGTGTTATTATAGGCGACTCTTATGCCATCGTGCGACTTTTTAGTATACTCAGTCCAAAGTTGACACGTGTAAAAAGACTGACAGAACGACTTGAACAAAGTAATTTTCACGTCAGGCGCTGACCTGCTGAATTTTCTTGCAATCATGTTGCCCACCACACACAGTGCTCTACGCTGACGCTCGACATCTGCGTCATCCCTGAGACACGAAGTCACAATGTGACCAAGGTACTTGAAGCTCTCCACCACCTTGACAGGCTGCCCGTTAATACAAACTAAAGGTACATTTTGCGGTCCCTTACCCGATCTGAATATCACCATTTCTGTCTTCTTAACATTATATGTTAGATCGTGCTCCTTCGCATATCTCTCACATACGCTGATTAATTTTTGTAAACCCTTAATCGAGGGGCTGAGGAGGACCATATCATCAGCGTAGCTCAGGTTGTTGATGTATCTACCATCCAACCTGAGCCCCACCGGAGTCCTGCTCAGCTCCACGATCAAATCATTCACATATGTGTTAAACAGATCGGGTGAGGTAAGTGTTGGTGGCGTTAGTCCTCAACTAAGGATGCGCAGGATCCTAACGCCTAAGAAAATTAATAGAACTGTGTAGTGGACTGTATAAAAACGTATAATGACGAATAATAAAAAAGATGGTACAAGTTAGGTGCGGACGCGAGGTAATTGCAACGGTTTCTTGTCGACTCGATGATATTTTTAACCGCTCGTAGTGTCACCGCTCTTGACGTCTGTGACAGCGGATAAGGCGAGCGCCACATGGATAAAGCGCACGATACACGGTTTATCGTGTCGCGTCCATACTCCCCCGGTTGAAGTATCTTCAACAGATGAGCAGTCGGTAGGTGTGGTGATGTGTAGACGCGACGAACGAGGATCCTCTTCATTCCATTTTGTTGGTCAAGTTCGTAACGCCGTCTCGTCCTGAAACCAGGCCGTCCAAGGCAGAAGCATGGCATTTTTGTGATCTGTAGATGAAGCACAAACAGTGAAGATCGCCCAATGAGGAAGAGAGCTGGCCTGGGGAGACATAAGATAAAGGGAATGTGGGAATGTAAAGAGGCATAAGTGGATAAAGAGGATGATAGAAATGTAAGAATAAGGTCATCCATTTGTATCGCATGCGTAGACTAGATGCGGATTCCCACGATCTCTGAATGAAGAATGTACCCTGGAATGTATGTTGTTTTATAATTTAGATGAATAAGCTAAATGAAGTGGACAGTAGGTACCTACGAAGACGGTATCGCTGTCCGAGAGCATGATGTGTGCTACAACAACTATGAGTAAGTGAAGATGCAATGTAAGCTCGCTCTGCGAGGTCCGAGACGAGCTCTCGATAAGCTGCACTTCTTGTTTAGAAAGTAAAGCCACAGACGCATGACACATACTCTCCTCCGGCGGTTCGCTATCATCACCGGCCTAGCATGTGCAACGATGCGATTTAGTTTTGAAAAGGTAGATGTTTGTATATTATGAATTACACGAGAGGTTAACATGATGCTGTTCAGCTCGTTCGCATCGAGTTTGCGAGGGACAAGATCGGCGTGTTTAACCTTTATGCCAATATGGCGCCATTCATGACCGGGAATGCCATCCCACATCTCGCAAAAACGATGACGAACGAACGGCTGATGATGATGTGGTGATGTCGCAAGCTGCTCTAACACTACAAAGAAATCTGCTGGCAAGGAAGAGTTAGACTGTGTGCTAGAGGGCAACATTGAAGAATTAAAGATGCGGGTATTTTTTGAAGACTCCTGTGTGGGTAAGCAAACATTAGTTTGGTCACAATGTTGGAGATTAATACCGGTAGAATGATTTTTATCGTATCGAGTGCATAATACTTGCCAAGCGTACGGGTAGTTGTTAGCATCGACGTTATGATTTCGTATGATTACGGCCGCATTTCCATGAAGAGAAGTACGGGGATGATGAAATTCGTTTTTATGAATGAGTGATGTGAAGTTGTCTTTGATCTGAAGCCGGTGCTGAAAGCGATCGTCGAAGGGAGGGAGGTCGTTATCAGGAAGAATCACGGAACTATGACCCTGCGACGACTCTGTAATACTGTCATGCACAGCATTACTACAGCCCGACTCGGCATCCTCACCAAGCTGCTGCCACTGCCCCTCATGTTGCTCAATGTATGCGCGAGCGTTGCCGACGAGCGGATAATACTGCGCGTCGAATGCCTCTCGGTCAGCGAGACCATCCTCTATGCTGTCGCTCAGCAAGTCCAACTCGGTCTGAAATTGATCGTATTCATCGTATGAATTTTCAACTATTTTCAAATGACGTTCAAGCTCGATGAATTGAGCATGAATAAGAGTTTTGCTTGTATCTATGGAATTGAAATAGTTACTGAAACATGTAACCCTGCCTTTTACAATGTCAAGCGCCTTCGTCAATTCGACTATTTTAGCATCAGACATTTTGTTTTGCTTTATTGATTATTGTGAAAGGTCTAAGTGAAAGAATGGCAAGGTTATTGAAAAGGGTTGATTGCCTTTAAGAAATGAGAGGAGCCTTAAAAATTATCCAAGCAATGATCACCAAATTTTTTGCTATTAAATTGTTACAGGCACTGCGAAATCAAGTACAATTTTTATAAATTAAATTTCCTACCCACCGATTAAAGGTCGGTTGGAAATGTTAAGTACGTTTTGTGAATATCAAGTATTAAATTATAAATTTAGTGAATATCACCTGCAAATAAAGGAACTGATGATAAGTTGATAATGATTTTGTGATGCTAACTAAAGGATTGTAATAAGTGATGAAATTATTAATGAATTTTCGAAGTGATATTATGATTGTATTTAATACCTATTGTTAAGAAAAATTAAAGTTTGTACACCTAAGTAGCTATGTTTTTATGCGCAAGCGATAAGCATGAACCGTTAGTTGCGAAAGCGATGCGCTCGGTCCAGCAATGCAAATACAAATGAAGCGAATTAGTAGGTAAATGATAGATATATGGAATGAATAGGAAAGATGAATGATGATTATGATAATGAAAGATGGAAACATGGAACGATCTCACTTGGATGTGTCCTTGGAATCGCTTTATCCTTCTTATTGTTGACGTGAAGTAGATGTGATGTTGCCCGGCTCCAAGACGACTGCAAGATGATGAATGATACGATGATGTTTGACTGCGGCTTTCGTTGGTGTACACAAAGCCGCTAGCGCGAAGACTCTGCGTTGATGCACCACGAAATATGACCGAAGACAGCCAATTTGACGACGATGATGAGCTTGCTGTCGCGATGCCGTTTTTCTCGAAGACGTCCGCTCCTCTTACGTGTGCTGGTAGTAATCCAGGTGCTCTTGACTCCGAAATGACTTCAGAAGCGGCGCGCAGGATAATGTGATTCGGCTCGAATAGACCAAATGTTGGTGGCGTTAGTCCTCAACTAAGGATGCGCAGGATCCTAACGCCTAAGAAAATTAATAGAACTGTGTAGTGGACTGTATAAAAACGTATAATGACGAATAATAAAAAAGATGGTACAAGTTAGGTGCGGACGCGAGGTAGTTGCAACGGTTTCTTGTCGACTCGATGATATTTTTAACCGCTCGTAGTGTCACCGCTCTTGACGTCTGTGACAGCGGATAAGGCGAGCGCCACATGGATAAAGCGCACGATACACGGTTTATCGTGTCGCGTCCAGTAAGTCCGCCCTGCCTGACACCACATGGAAGCCGATAAGAATCTGACAGATCAGGACCCCATCTGACATTGTTGGTCTGGTTGCGGTACCAGTACTGGAGGAGACCAACAATCTCAGCGGGGACACTTGTACCTCGTAGCTTCTTCCACAGTAGGTTGTGATTAAGTGTGTCGAAGGCGCGGCTGAGATCAAGGAAACAGCCATAGACTGTAGTATTACCTTGTTTGTAGTAACCGACGACCTGTTTTAGTGTGAATATAAATTATTAGTTAGTTAGTTAATAAAATGAATTTATTTTATAAGCATTGTACTCATTGTTGGAGAACCAAATAAATAAATAAATAAACTGTGATCTTATAGTTTACACCACCACTAAAACGCTTTATCTTTTCTTTTTGGTAATTCTACTAATATTATAAATGTGAAAGTGTGGATGTTTGGATGTTTGTAACTCAATCACGCAAAAACGGCTGAACGGATGAAATTTGGCATGCACGTTGTCAGGGGTACAGAGAAGGACATAGGGTACTTTTTATCCTGGGATTCCCGCGGGAACTCCGAAATTACCGAATTAATTAAATTGAAGCCGCGGGGCGCAGCTAGTACATAATCATTATTATATTGTACAAAATCTCATTGAACCGTTAATTTTATTGAACAGTCGAAACCAATTCGTTGCCTGGACTCAATTTAGCAAACTTCTGCGGGCTCTTTGGCGGCGAAAAAATATTTCGTGACACGCCCGTCGTGCCAAGCGCCATACCAATTATGATGGACACGCCTGGTGTGCCTTCAGCCATAACGTGTAAAAAAATTGTCTTATTTTTTCAATTCCACTTGTATGTCGCTTATAAAGTTCAGTTGTTAAAATAAATGGTGACACGCCTGTCGTGTCATCCGCAACAAGTCGGTTAAGCTGGTTGGTTGCGAATTTGCGATATATCCACTAAAGCAAACGTTACAAGTATATAGTATGTTACAAATCAACGTCTTCAGTTTGTTTGCTATCCTCACTCGAGTCTCTCTTCAGCTGTTTGACGCAATAACAGTATTTGTTCAGCTGCGGGTGCGACTTGCTGATGCAGTGGGGCTCGTCCCCGTACCTGCGGAGTGGGAGACGGGAGTTGGGTTACTGTTCGCAAGTAAACACATTTTTAATTGGACATAAGTAAGCAATATATAGTGGTTTAACACGTACAAAGTGGAGAAATTTTGAGTGAATCGTGTTTTAAAATTATTTATACATCGTGTTAATGAATTAACTGAAAACTAGAAAGTAGTTTGCTCAGAATCAACTAGCGAATCGATCGCACTATGTTTAAAGGTTTTTTTTTTTTCACTTCTATTAGCCCATGTCTAAATTATTTATAATACTATATTTGGCGCGTACGCCGCCCGCAGCAAAAAAAATCGAACCGGGAGTCGCGGGCGTAGCGCTTGGAATTTCGTAGATAGGTCACCACTAAACTAATGTTGAATAACTTTTAAAGTATTAATTTTTTCTACATAAAATATAATATTTTAACCATATTATTGTTTATTTTTTGAAATGGGGTGTATCAGGTTTTCAGTTAATTCATTAACACGTTGTATAGCGCCATTTTGTATCAATATTTTTTATGTTCAACATTTTGTTGTTAATTAAACAATGAATGAATGGAGTGAATAAATGAAAGAACAATGTAAGTAATAAGGTACAAACATAATTGAAAAACGTTCTATATCTCTCAATAAAGCGTTCTGTATCAATAACTTCATTTTGTGGGTTAGCATATATGTACCTACGTTTGTTCGAAAAAAACCCAAGAAAATATGTATATTATAGTTAAGTAATACTTATTAATATTCAAAATTCAATTCAAATTATTTGCCTGGTTTACTACACAAAAATCGCAAACACAATCAATTTAGAGGAAAAACACGCTAAAAAACTAGGCCAGTAGACAAAAAATCAATAAAAATTGCTTTTTATAAAAAATCTTTAAAGTCCAATATCTGTTTGAAGTACAATGTTTCATAGTCAAATCAGTCAGAAATTATGGAAACTACAACCTCTTAAAGGATCTAGGTCGACTTAACCTAACGACGTAACCCTATATAACTGACTCACGCGTTAATTCTGGACACATCCGAGTCGGTCACGGCGTAGGAGTCCTCCTTGACGAAATATCTGACAGACGCCTCGTAGACCGCTTTGCCGGGGCTCAGGACTATCTATAATGCCGACAAAACCAATGATACAATGATATTTTGAAGTGAAGATTACTTCTTTTGCGCCTTTGTGATTTGAAACTCGATAAAACTATAAAGTTCTATACTAAAAACTAAAAAGTGACCAACATAAAGGTACATGTACAACATATTTAGTTATTAAAAGCAACGATAGATTACATGATCCGGACCTACTGAGGAGCATACCAAGGCCACACACGTACAGTTTTCATGCGATTATCAATAGATTCGTCGTAAACTATATTATTTTTAAATTTTAACCCTTACACCGTCATCCCGGAATATCACGATCTACGAAAGACGTACACCTGGAGTCAGAAAAAACAAACCAACAAACCACTGCACTTACTTTGTATTCATTAGATTAAATGATAGATATTAAGCATTCCCAACGCTAGGAGAAATCTTTCGAAAGCCGAAAGCGTGTGGTCTGGAGGTACCTAATGGTCAAGTTCTGGTATAGTCTTTCAGGCTACAAAAACGTGACGTTGAAAGCGTTAAGGTGTAAGGCTTAAATCACTAAATAAGTGTCTAAAATACAATTATTAATTATTGTTCTAAGTTAATCAACGTAAATTTTCTGTACTTAGACTGCTATAAATACTCTATTTAGATATAGACAATCAATCCGGCGCTAGGGCTTAAACCCGATTTAAACCTAGGCATTTACGGTCTTAAACTCAATGAGCACGAGACTTAAACCGGGTTGGTTGCCCATAGATTCAACTTAAGGCTAATTCAACATAACGGTAATCAACTTAATGGGATTCAACTTAACGGGAATCCAACGTTCAGAAAACTCAACATAATGGGAATTCAACTTTATTGTCCTGAAGGCATCTACAGTAGGTACTAATGAACTGGTCACAATAAACCTTAGCTTGGTAATGTTCCACGTTGCTGTTCGCTCCCTTGGCGCCCATGTAGTGTCTGAGGAAGGGAACGTTCACGCCCCGACCGGCGGCGGAGTACGTGACGTTGCTGGTCACGCCCCGAGCGACCCACTCCACTGAGGTCAGCCGCCGTTGGGCGCAGAGCATTCTAGAGATACCGACCGACCGTAACTTGAGCACAGTGCTTCCCAATCTCAACTAAAGACTGCCAGGTATAAAATCCGAAGAGATTTCGGTCGCCCTTCGTTGCCCGAAGGATATGTTGGCGACAGAATATCAGTGACCAGCAGGCACAGTGGTCAGTGACGGACCCCGCACGGCGTCAATGATGTGCAAACTACGGGAGAGTATACTGACCAAATATGGTGCCCAACCGAACACCGATAACAGAAATACTGTTATCGGCTGACCAATCTTGAGTGGGAACTTTACCGGACAAGCCCCTATTTTTCTCTCAGGGTATTTTAACTTTTTTTTAAAGTAACTTTTAATTAAGATTAACAATAGTAATTAAGTCCTATTTAGGGTAGACAACCGTCCTACGAAAAGCGTAATGTCCCGTTTCTATAGAGTAGTATAGAGAATCAGAAGATGCGTGCTATGAAAGAAGGGTTGGCGAAAGCCTACCCTAGAAAGACCGACAGTATTGTAGAATTATTTACTGTTTAACTGCTTTTAATTTATTACCAAGCATCATTAAGTAGCTATGAGAGGGAGCATATTTATTACTACGCGTCAGCAATGCGATAAGATCAGCTGGACGACTGTCCCCTAGATAAAATCCCTAGATACGACCATAGTTCAAACTCACCGATGCTCGAAGACCATGTTGTTGATGAAATCCACAACGATTGTGACCACTTGTTTGTACTTGGGGTTGGACTTGGTCACGTTGTGCCACTTGATGCACAGACACCAGTGCGGAAGGATGCCCGCCTCGCCGCACGAACGGGACTTCGGGATCTGACGAATGCGTCGTCGGATCAAGCAAGAACATTAAAATGAATCCTTATCCATACTAATATTATAAAGAGGTAAATTTTGTGACGTTATAGGGGGTAATCTCTCGATCTAGGGAACTTTTTACCCCGAAATGCCCACGGGAACTCCGAAATTATTGCGGTCGAAATCGCGGAGGACAGCAGTGCTAGTCTATAGTATATCCTAATATTATAAAGAGGTAAAGTTTGTGAGTTTGTAACGTTGTAACCGATTTTGAAAATTCTCTTACCAATAGAATTCTACAGTATTCTTGAGTGTCTTAGGGTACTTCTTATCCCGAAATTCCCGCGGGAACTCCGGGTGAAAGTGCTTGGAACAGCTAGTATCAAAAAGAATCCTAATATTATGAATGCAACTATGACTTAACTACTCAATCTATCATTACGAAACTTTGCGTACAGAATAGCCTGTGTTATCAGAGGTACAGAAATGGAGGCGATTCCAAAACTCACCGGTCCCAATAAGCTCAACGCCCTGGCGTAGTCGGCGCCTTTCACCACAAACTGGTTCGCGTGCTGGCCCAGACCCATCGCGTCCAGCACGGTCGAGTGCACGTCGAAGGGCGTGGTGAGGAGCTCCGCGTTGGCCCTGAGGTGCGCCCGCGCGGCCGGCCGGGCCCGCGCCAGCCGCCCGGGCAGGCGCACGCTCATCAGCGGCTGCCGCTCCTCGATCTTACCATAGAAACTGTTGCGGATTTCCGCCCACCTGCGAGCGCACGAATTGATAGGGAAAGAGGAAAGAAAGAAGAAAGAGAAAGGAAGAAAGAAAAATAAAGAAGAAAGAAAGAAAACAGAAATAAAGAAGAAAGAGAGAAAACAAATTTATTTGCCACCCACAATATAATGTAACAATTGTTGAAAAAATGGTCCCGGCTAGCATAATGCCATCTGACACATTGTAATACGTGAGGCGAATAGAATAGTCGAAATAAAATACTTAATAATATAATAGTTTTGAAGACGCGATTGTAACTAAAATACTGAGCCAATTGACGTAGAGAATGGACATAAAGTTCCCCATCCAACCCCCATAGCCAAGTTGAGAATCTACAAAATCTTTACCTAACTATAATCGTAGTCACGCAAAACTGGACTTTTGATTGGCCGTTAATTTAAATTTGTCAACTTTGAACTTAGCTAAGCGGGCAGATGTGAAGTAAATACGAAGTATGAGTGAGAGAAAGAAAGCTATCGTGAGACTTGTGGTTAGGATCCTAAATGGCCCCCGTCTTAAATATTTGCCGCACTTTTACTCCTTCTAAAGAGCGGTCGAAGTTTCAGTAGTTTTGAGTGGACGTTGATTGTACACAAGTAAGCAAGAAAACTATTCTTTATAATATAATAAATGAATGATGAATAAAGATATTTAAATAAATAATATATCTCACCTGGGTCCATGATCTCCCATGACGATAAGTAACGTATCTTCTCCCCTCCCACTCTCATAGAAGTCTTTGAGGAAGGCGACAACGTCGTCATCAGAGGTTGAAATCAAGTTGAACTCGTCATGGGTTATATCCGCGATGAAGGTGAAAGAGAACTTTTTGCCTTTTAGCTGATGAAACTAGGGGATTGGAAGAAAGAAAATAACGTAGCTTATAAAATGCAATCTATACAATAGTAAAAGAGTAGAATCCGCGATTCTGTACATTGAATATTTTTAACAAAAACTGACAGGGGGCGATAAACGAAGAGTAACCAACCACAAAAAAAGGGGTTTTTAAAAATCTTTTCTGTCTGTCTGTTCGCGATAATCTCCGAATCTACTGAACGGATTGTCATGCGGTTTTCACAGGTAGATTAAGCTTAGCCTGGAGCTACATATAGGCTTTGTTTGTTTCATTGAAATCGGATGTCGGGAAAAAAGTTGTTGTATAAAAACCTTTCGCGCGGGTGAAACCGCGGGGCACAGCTAGTCTTAGAATATGCGTGTGAGATTTCCTCAATCAAACTTCAAAAAGTTTGAGAGATACATGAAGTTCTTCAAAATGTAAAGTTTGACTAATAATCACATCACAATAAACAGGCGATGTGTATGCGATTTAATATGTAGGAATCTCGAAATTTAAAAGAACCAAACTGCTGGGAACATCCAGTATAAATACTCTATAATAAGGAAAAAAGGGAATGTTCACCTGTTCGGCTGTTCCTCATTAAATACTAAAAACTTTATTAATTGACTAGCTGTGCCCCGCGGTTTCACCCGCGGTAATTTCGGACTTCCCGCGGGAATTCCGGGATAAAAAGTACCCTATGTCCTTCTCTGTACCCCTGACAACGTGCATGCCAAATTTCATCCAAATTCTTTCAGCCATTTTTGCGTGATTAAGTAACAAACATCCACACTTTCACATTTATAATATTAGTAGGATTAGTAGGATAGACGAATTAAGTCTTCAAAATCAAGGACCAGAAGATAAACAATTTTCTGTCTCTCTGTTGTTTACCTGTGTAGTGAGATTGAGAAATAACAGATACTGTGGCATAGCCCCAATGCAATGTCTCCCTTTGACTCCCCTCCACCATTTCTGGCCGGCTTTGGTCTCTTCCATCAGGAATGCCCTGAGATAGTGGTCGGCGGGCTGGCGCTGGAAGCCGTTGAAGCGGTACTGGAACGTGCCTATCCAGGGCATGTCCTCGAAATAGGCAGTGCGGTACCTGGAAGTTAGTGGGACTTGTGGAAGTTAGTGGGAATTTTAGTCTTAAGTAAAATATTTGAAAAGGATGATATGAGGATTGAGGACATACCACACAATCTATTTGATTTTATTCAGAAAACTATCAGAATACATTTATCAGTACATATTATAAAACAAAGTCTTCCACCGCGTCTGCAGTTTGACTGTCTGTCTGTTATCGATAAAATCGAAAACTACTCAACGATTTTCATGCGGTTAGATAGAGTGATTCAAGAGGAAATTTCATAGGTATAGTTTAGCCTGAAATTTCCTCGGGAATGCCAAAATACCGCGGGTAAAACCACGAAGGGCAGGTAGAAGGTTTAACCTGAATGAATTGGACCATCGATTAAGTACCAAAATTTAATAACATTGAATCAATTTTACCCATCATTCTTCAGCAGGTGAAATATAAAGGACTCCTCGTCCAGATAACTTTTAGTGTAGTCCACTCTGGTGTCCGGGTGCTCAAGTTCCGACTTCCCAGACAGTATTGGAAAGAGAGCGGCTGGCGTGGCGTCGCCTACTATGTTATATCTGGACGCAGATAAGCAATAACATGTTAACCCACAAAATTAAGTTATTGATTCAGAACGATTCATTGAGAGTTAGGGAACGTTTTTTAATTATGTGTTTACCTTATTACATTGCCTAAATATTTAACTAAATATTGAACATAAAAAATGTTGATACAAAATGGCGCTCCTACTTTTAAAACACGATTTACTCAAAATTTCTCCAGTGTGGGTTAACACACTATTGCTTATCTATGTCCATCTGATCCGGCGATGAGAAATGAGATAAAAATAAGAATAATTATTTCTCTTGGAGCTAGAACGGATTTATAGGTTTCAAAGATGTTTAGACTCATTTTTTGGAGATTATGTCAGAAGTGAAGAAGAAGGAAGATAATTACACTGATCAGGTCAAATCTATCCTCAAAAACGCTAAAATCAAGAGCATTGCGCATTGATGTACGTATATGGATGAGGGGAAAGAGGAGTTTAATGTAGGTCCACACTCCACAGTCGTTGCTTAGTATAATCTTACTGTTTACTACCTTAAAACCACTATAATACCACTACTACTACTAAGACTCGTGTTTAACGATGTGATACCACGGTGCACCAATATAGTTCTGATAAAGATTCTCAAATGGAAGGGTTGAATATTCCTCCCATAAATTGCAGTTGATAAGAGCAACGAAATCACTAATAGTTAAGATAAATTTTTGCACATACCCTTTGAGCAAAATGGAACCCAACTCCTCGGTGAGATACTTGTAGCTCTTGGGCATGCGCCTGATGAAACCGTTGCGGGACGTGGAGTCGAACCCGAGGATCAGCACGTTCAGGGAGTCCTCGCGGCCCGGGGGCGCCGCCTGGGGCACTACTTCGCGGAGGCCTGCCTTGTAGCCGTACCATTTCGATGATATTAAGCCTATGCTGTGATTTGGGAAATGGAGAATGGAGTTTCAAAGACATGGAGGAAGGCAGGAGAGGTCACGGATGTTCAATAACGCTCCGAAAAATGAATAGAATGGACCAAATTCAACCATTTATTTGCCAACAGCACCAAACACCAAGTTTTTTCAAAATGAAAATGTTCTCAATTACCTCTCTTTACCTTTCCCGCTGCAAGAGACCTTCACATAATCGCTGACAGTGAGCGTGTAGTTCTTGTTTCCCACAACCCTAGTTCCCGTTCCAACTTTGCTTTCCACATCGCTTATGTACAGTATATCCTTGTAAATGCACGACACCTTTTTCATCTGGTTGAGAATCTCCTTTACCACGTAACACTGTGATTTCTGTAATTATGAAATGAAATGAAATGAAATGAAATAAACTTTATTTGTTACGACAACAGTTAATATGTGAAATAACATAAACAAGCACAATCAGCGTGTCGCAACAAATAGGCAACCAGCTCAGCATAAGTCGGGAACCGGGGGGCCCGACGCTGATCTTCCGCTGGTGCCGCATGTGGCGGCATTTAAAAGAATTCTTGGCCAACTGATCCGCGAATATTCAACAGCTGACCAGACTGGATAGTGGAACTCTGTATTCTTCAAACAGTCTATCTATACATATAAAATGCTTTGTACTGAATGACTGACTGACGGATCAACGCACAGCCTAAACCGCTGATCGTAGAGACCTGACAGTTGGAAATTGGAGGGTGTGTTCTTTGTACGACGTAGGCATCTGATAAGAAAGGATTTTTGAAAATTCTGCCCCTAAGGAGTGAAAAGGGGGGGCAAAGTTTGTATGGAACAATTCCGCGGGAACTCCGAAATTATCGCGGGTGAAACCGCGAGGGGCAGCTAGTAACCAATATAGGCCTAAGTATCTCGCTGGAATTCCTACTCACTTCACAATTCACCCAATCTAGGCCCTCGCAGACCACTTTGGGCATGTTAGTGTCGAACCTCGTCAGCTCCGGGGAAAACGGATCCAGTTTCGGGTAGTCGCAACCCATACCCTTATCTTCCAGCACCGTTTCGTGTAATTTCTCTAAAAGGATACTGTAATAAACCAATTGATTTACTTATTATTTGTTGTACCTACTGCATCATGTAACACGATCTCTACTTCTTAGAACCAGTCCACGAAATTTTGTCTATTGAAATGTCGCCCGTATTCAAACTGCAATGGACAAAATTTTATCTCTGTATTGAATTCAAAAATTGTTTGTTACTTATGGTCGGTTAGAACAATCGCTTAGGATAAATAATCGTCAGCAGGTTCTTATAGATCTAAGTTGGAATGACTGTCAGTAGGTATTGACTCACTTGTTGGTCCGGTTGTAATCGTAAATGCTATATATCTTTGGTTCTTCCCGGATTATATAGATCCAAGACACGCCGAAAGTCATGAGAAACAGCAAACATATGAAATGTTGGCGTTTCACTCGGTTCTGTGACATTCTCGTTACAAATATAGACAGCTGAAATATGTAGGTATCTACATTACAATATAAATTGTAATTTCTCAGAGAGCAACATCTTTAGCACAAAAGAAGCTGTTGTGAGTTTGTTGGGGCTAGTAGGTAATAGAATAGTGAGGGATATTTGATAATAATAATAATTGTTTATTCACACAAAACATCACTAATAATTATTATCATAAGAAAAAGACACAGCCACTCCCCGTGGGAGACCGGGCCGGGGGAGCCTTGGTGGAACGAGTGGAAAAAACGGTTGTTGGCAATGATATCGTTACTACTTCTGTTTTTAGAGAATAAAACATAATTATACTAGCTGTCCCCGCGGTTTTGTGGCAATTTCGGAGTTCCCGCGGGACTCGCCTGGCCGGTTTGATTTGTGATCTGCCGGTGCTTCTCTGATCGTTTGGCGGTTGGGAAGCGGTCCCTCATTCATGCTTTTCTGTTTCATGTAGGTATGTTGTATTTCCCCATGTGTTGTGTCAAATAAACCTCTTTTAATTTCAATTAAAGTTTCGATAGAGTATCAATAGATATAAACCTTCCTCATGAATCACTCTATCTACGTATATTGGTGAAAACCGTATGAAAATCCGTTGCGTATTTTTAAAAATCATACATACATAGGGACAGACAGACAGCGGGAAGCAACTTCCTTTCTTTTATACTATGTAGTGATGACCTTGAACGCTAAAGCACTTACGGCTGCACTCAGAGTCGTTTCAATGATTACCTACTTAATTTTAAGTAAAGATTTTTGAAACAAAATCGCCGCATTCAGAGACGTTCATCAAATTAATCTTAATTGACATTTAACTAAATTTAACTTAATTAGTCAAATGGCAGTCTCTACTTATAAATGCAAAAGTCTTTCTGTCTGTTACGCTATCATGCCTTAACGGCTCAACCGATCATCATGAAATTTTGCATACACGTTGTCAGGGATACAGAGAAGGACATAGGATACTTTTTATCCCGTAATTCCCGCGGGAACTCAGAAATTAACGCGGGTGAAACCGCGGGGAGCAGCTAGATAACATTAATTTAATGCGCGTCTCTGATTACGGCAATTTCCTTTTAAAAATCTTTACTTAAAACTAAGTATCTAGAGTGCGGTTGGAGTGCGACCGTTAATGCTGTGCCAAGTAGATACATACCTACCAATTACGATTCACTTACCTTGGATATAGGTGAAAATAATCTGACTTTATTCACCATTTTCTTCTTATATTACTATAATTATTACCAATATTACCAATTAATTATATTATTATTATGTATTAAAATCACATTCAGTGAAATGTCTTCTTTATAAATTAGAGGTCATTTTTGAAACGTAACAGGATACTTTTGTTTTTAATTTTTTTTTTAATACCAAAAAGTTTTATAAATGGAATGTTTGAATAAAAAAACCTATTGTTTTATACCATTTGAGGCTTCCTATTTCGGTTGCTATACCTACGATAGATTATTATTTATTATTAAAAAAAATGTAAGTTTAATGGGTACGATATTTTTAATGGCATATTTTTACTTCCGGCTTTAACTGACTTTAACTGGTAGGTACCTACTCATTTCTTTTTTCATTGAAATAGAAATGGGCGGGAACCGAAAGCATTGGTGGCGGGAACCGAAAGCACAGACCACCCCACGGGCAACAAACCAAAATGACAGTCATTAGACCAAGGTTTAAACCAGGCCAGCGACACTCCCTTGAACTAAAAGTTACTATGGATTTATGCGCGAACTTGTTTACCAACTTTGGAATACTTAACCAAATTTCTATGACCGCGTCATACATTGCATTGGTATGGTTGGCACAAAATGCTTTCATAGATCGGATCAGCGATTAGTATGGAAGTGCCTACTCTTAAAACGTAGTGATTATTTGCTCAGTGGTTTAAACACAATGACATCCCAAAAACAATCCAAGATTGTTCCCCAGCATAAAACACGGTTCTCTCTAGAAGTCTCTATAAAAGTCTCTATATTCTTCTGAGAGTACGGTTCAACCTTAATTTCGCTTTTTGGATATTGAAGTTATGTGTCTCTCAGTGACTGTATGGACTTGGGTTCCTTTTCCTACCCCGAAAGGGGTTTTTGAAAAGTTGTGAAATGTTTTGGTTGACAGACACAGAACTGACGTTGAATTGAGAATTGATTGTCAGATTCAGTCACGGTTGCCAATTTAGGGGTTTCCCCCTAAATTTAGGGGGTAAATGAATGCGGTGGGATTTTATTAGGGGTATCATATTATTTTTAAGGGTATTTTTAGGAGTTTTTTAGCTTCTTGTTTTTTCTAATTTTTATTTCTTATTTTTTTGTAACTTATTTATGCAGCAATTTTTAAATAAGAATTAATAATGTTGAATATTTGATATCTTAAAAAATAATTTCGAAACTAAGGCAAAAATTTTGGCGCTTTGTATTTTTTATAAACTTTGTAATAATATTATTTTATTTAAGGGGATTTAGGGGTTTTTTACTTTGGAATCTAGGAAATCGGAAGGTGTAATCGAAGGTTCTAAGTTGGTTCCAATTAAGAATCAGTGAGTGAGAAAGAGAGCGAGTGATCACACTTAATTAAAATGTACCCTTAGGGATTTAATTTAGGGTAGTGTGATTACTCGCTCTCTCTCTCTCACTCACTGATGCTGAATTGTATCCGATTTAGTATCCTAAATTGGTGCCCTGAAATTGCAAAGCGCTTTAGGGGTAAATGTTTTCGAGAGTTGGTAACACTGAATTCAGTATTCAGCGAATAGTATTGTGCTTGTTTAGAGTCCCTGTATTGTACAGCACCGGAAAAGGCGACACCAGAATGCACGACACGAGATTGTACGACACCGGAATGTACAGCACCGGAATTGGCGACACCGGATTTCATGGCCTAGCCGACTTCGTGCTCCGTTTAGTAGTATTCAATACAATGCAGGTAGTAGGTAGTTAGTAGTTACTGTCTCAAAATCTGATGGAAATTCAAATAACAAGTCCAAGTGTAATATTTAGTAACGTAATTATTATTTTTCACTTTAATGAATTGTTACAACTTGTTATATTCTTTTTTTTTGCATAATATATCGAAACTTCGTGGTCACGCCTAAGAATTAATCGAATAAATATCACCTTATTTTGTCTTTAGCGCATCGCCGGCCGCTACCGCGGCACGCTCGCTACGCTCGCTCGGCTCGCGAGACCTGGTCATCAGTAAGAACCTAACCTAATAAAGAATGTCGGGTATACTACTTTGAAATCTGTTCATGATGTGGCCTTGATAGAAATG
This sequence comes from Zygaena filipendulae, assembly GCA_907165275.2. Lineage (NCBI taxonomy): Eukaryota > Metazoa > Arthropoda > Insecta > Lepidoptera > Zygaenidae > Zygaena > Zygaena filipendulae. The sequence continues at coordinate 1,016,524 of OU015676.1, forward strand.
TTCTCATTACTTTTTACTTATTTCAATAAACAGCTTATAGTGACATCATCGCCACACTAGTACCTACTATAGGATAGGTGTAGGAAAGGTGACGTAAATCAGGCGAAGCTAACCGCTCGCCAGTCGCTTCCCGTTCGCCAGTTAATACAGTTTTGGTTCCTTTCTTTTCGTAACTTTTATAATCTACAATCTGTATAGGGCACATAGCTCGTGGAAATAATAATTATAAGGTGTAAACTAAGGGACCAGATTTAGTGTATTGTACTCTAAGTCTATACAATAAAATATATAGAGTGGTCCGTTGTTTGATTATCCTGCCTATAGACTGTAACATAATAACGTAATGGGCATAAACACTAACATGAAACCTAATAATCATCACCAAAAAATCTAACATAAAATATATGTGCCGTATTTGACAATAACTTGACCCAGTATTTAGGTAAGTAACGTAAACGAGCACAAAGAAAGGAGGCGTGATTTCATCGACCAATAGGAGCGGTGTCACCAATTCCGGTGCTGTACATTCCGGTGTCGTACAATCCAGTGTCGCGCATTCCAGTGCTGTACATTCCAGTGTCGTACATTATCGTGTTGTGAATTCCTGGTTCCCCTTGTTTATATAGCGAATTGTAGCGAATCTCAAACTCCCATATTTTTAATTTATGCCTTTGTTTAATTTAAGAAAATACATTACGCTAATACTGATTTGAAAATTCTTGAAATACCTAGGTACCAACTGACGATTAATCCAATTGAAAATTAGTTGCGGTCAAAAATAGGCAAAGAAATATAAAAATCTCATTTTATTAGATCTAAGTATTATGTGTTTTTTAATTAGTTTTATGCATCGTATTTTCTATTAAGCGTATCTTACAGCATTTTTTTTTTCTCCTGGGCCTTATTGATTGTTTTCGTCGAAATTAACCGGTGAGTAACACAGTCAATCAAATGCCACCGAATTTAAATATTTTTTATTCAATCGAAAACTTGTAGAGATGTTTTTTTTTTCCACTCAATAACAATCAAACAATTTTTTCTTTAATATTTTCTTAGCTGTATCGAACTAGCGTTAATTCCTGACTGCGTTGTTGATTACATATTATATTATACTAGCTGTTCCCCGCGGTTTCACCCGCGTTAATTTCAGAGATCCCACGGGAATTCCGGGATAAAAAGTAGCTTAGTTACTCCTTTAATCTCAGCTATCTGCCATTGAAAGTCCCATTAAAATTGGTCCAGCCGTTTCGGAGATTAGCCGGAACAAACAGACAGACAGACAGAGAAAAATTCAAAAAATAGATTTTGATGTTAGTACTGTATATATACTTTCACATGCATTTAGTAAAAAGTTGTGAATTTGAAATTACAAACAGACACTACAATTTTATTTATATGTCTATTTATAACCTTTATCCCAAATCCCAGATTTGGGATGTTCCAAAAAGTGTTTAGAATTTTTCTTTTTTCTTGTTTATAGACCTTTCATCAAGCCAATTTATATGTGTTTTGATTATTTTTATTGTTCAATTAATTTGTATTACAATTGTATCTTAGTAATATAAATGAAGCTCTTAGTATGTAGTATCATACTAAATGCTTAAATTTCATATCATTTCATATCATTACATATCATAATTGAGAGTAAAGTTATGAAAATTATAAAAAAACAACTCTAATGAAGTTACAGTAATCGATACTTAGTGCATAAAATTATGTTCTTCTTCATCTTCTTTAATTATGGTTGTGCATAATATGTTGGAGCTTGGCCTGGCACACAACAATATGAGTTTGGTGAACCACATTCCTTGTATTAAAGGCTTACATACATACATATATTCATTTGTTCACTTAATTAAGTCATTAAACTGGTAAACTTAATTCAAGTCGAAGTCAAATATTTTTGTTCAAAGTTGGCCATAGGCCTAAGACCTTATTTCCTTTTTAAGCCGCTAGTTGCAGGTGGCTGGCTGTGCAAATCCTATTTATTCAAATAGTCATAATATACCAATTTCCATTGAAGCGGCAGCGACTCGTGAATAAATTGGAAGCCGCTTAGTGGAAATAAGGTCTTAGTGTACCTATTTCTTTTTTATGTCATCAAAAGTGACAAGATTTGGCACTGTACTGCAAAATAATTCTGTGACTAAATTATGTTTATCTGGTTGCTGTGGCCACCAAACTTGCTCTTCCTGAATCCTCATTGAGATTACATTCACCAAATCAATGACAGTGTGTATAATAAATCATTTAAAGTACTAGCTGTCCCCCACGGTTTCACCCGGGATAATTTCGGAGTTTCCGCGGGGAATGCCAGGATAAAATATAGATATAAACCTTCCTCATGAATCACTCTATCTATTGGTGAAAAATCTGTTGCGTAGTTTTAAAGATCTAAGCATATACATATAGGGACAGACAGACAGCAGGAAGCGACTTTGTTTTATACTATGTAGTGAAGGCATACAAAATGCAGTATTATCGTTTTACTATCAATCTCTTCCAGACAACCTTTAGGTGGGTCGGACAAAAACAAAAAAGAGCCTTTTACACCAACATCATCCTAAATGTATTCGCAAATAGGTTTGATTGTCAGTACTGACTGCACTGACAAACAAACAGATGTCTAAATGTACCTATTCAATTCACAATTAATGTTTATTACTAACAATAGTTTATAAGAAAGGATGTTACTAACAGAATTGATCCATGTTGATGGTCGAATTACATGAAATTTATTATTTAGATACAAATTAATATATATCTACCATTCTTTTCTTTACAGATGTTTCATTCAAACAAAAGATGGTTCCGCTCAAGAAAATATCAAATGGCTGTGTTCGTTTGTGCAGTTGTAATTATTCTGTATTATATGTCAATACAAAATACTCCGCAGCACGAACAAGACTTGGATTCGACAAAACGGTGAGTTTTTACTTTTTATACAGATATACACACATGTAGACTAGATAAGTGGTCTCTCTCAGTGTGCCACAGTTGAATCTTCACCAGTTTTGCAAATACTTATGTTATAGATACAATAATTTTTTTTTTTAATCAGGACCCTGTCTAATAAAAGATGAAATTTACAATTTGTAATCACTTACTTTTTATTTTCCTACATAATGTTTCAGCTTGAGAAAAATTACAACAACAAGTACCTATGATATTGTGTTACAATTTACAAAAATATATTATTGTTATTGTAGAGGCAATCTATAGGTAGTTACTTTTACAACTAAAGTTGCTTTTTTTCAGTTAGGACAGTTAAAGGACCATCCATAAAGTACCTATGTCCAGGCGTAGATCTACTGGGGGCAATGGGTGCATTTGCCCCCCAGTACTAAATTAGGTACTTTAATCAGACCTTATAAAAATCTCTGACCCTGTAAATTAAAAAAAAAATCGTGTTGCAACTGAAATTGCCCCCCTCAACCAAATCCTAGATCCGCGCCTGTCTACGTCACACAATACGGGAGGGGGTCGACGAAGTGTGAACATCGCGTGACAAGGGGTGGGAGGGGTACTAAGTTCGTGACGTTTGTAGCGATACAGACGTGATACGAACGCTAGTCAGACGCAGCCTGTAGACTTTTGTAGGATAAAAGCGCGCCGTCGACGTGCGTTCCGAAAACGAGCGTCGACGGCGCGTTTAAAAAACGTGGTGTGCACAGGCTGTAAGTGTTAAAATGCCAAATTTGAACTCTATCTGTATTCGCATAAGGTACCAATTGTTTTGTTGTTGGTTGTTTAAATTGTGGGAACTGCTGTTATAATGTAATTGTTTCTAGATGGGAAATTGCAAAATGTGTCGTGACGACAGACTAGAGAGGGGGGTCTCACATATGTGACTAATTGACAAGGACAGGGGAGGGGTCAAAAATCACGAAATTACTGTGACGTACCTACTTTATGGATGAGATGGTCATCTGAAACCTTTTTTTTACTAGATTTTCATAATTTTAAAGCTTAGACAAGGTCCTGATCGTTATTTCACAATTAAAAGCTTTTTTGTGTTCAATGTTTTGCTGAATGAACCTTTTTAGCTAAAACATTTTTATTGCATTACCAATGAGAGATGAAATTGTGACACTCTGAGGTTTTACACAATTTTGAAGTGGGTTCAGTAACTTCAATATTAGTTAATTAATAGCATGTAAGTATTAAGTTTTACATCACAGTCATTGATTGCCATATAGTTAAAAGTAGTCAAGTACCTAACGGTTGGTTTGTTTGTAGTTTAACTTAGTTCTTTCCTGTTTGATGTTTCATTCTGTTATTAACTATTAGTTATTACTTATTTCTCTATCTGGACGCAGATAAGCAATAACATGTTGACCCACAAAATTAAATTATTGACACAGAACGCTTTATTGAGAGTTATAGATAGGTTTCTAATTGTTTACCTTATTACATTGTTTAAATACTCACCAACAAAATGTTTAGAACTACGTAAAAAAATGTTGACTCAAAATGGCGCTATAATTTTAAAACACAATTTACTCAAGAATTTTTCTAGTGTGGGTTAACACACTATTGCTTATCTATACCCATCTATGTGTTGCTTTATAATTTTTTTATATATACCTTCTAGCTGGCCCTCTTCCTACGGTTCCCACCTTCCCACCTTTTGATATTCCTTTAGGAGTTCTTTGTACCATTTAATAAAAAAGAAGAAGAAAAAGAGCTCTTTGTAACTAAATAAACATACCTACCTACCTATAATGTCCAAAGCCTATTCCTAAATAACTCGTTTACTTTACACCATAGTATTAAATCCTTACTTTATAAATGCGATTGTGAGTTTGTTTGTTTGTTACACTTTCACGCCTTAACTCATACTCAATCATAGTTAAATCGTTATTTAAATCGTAAATTTATTCGCTCCAATATTTAATCTACATTTAATTATAATCACTTTATCCTTTGACAATATGTGAAATAAATAAAATAAAAAAAAATATTGATTACCTACACCACAGATAATATAATACTAGTCTTATACTACTATACTATACGACTACTATACTACTAGTCCTACTCAGTCTGGGGTATAGAAAAGGATATCCGGGTTTTATAATTTTACGATGACATATTGATAGGTATATGTTTAGACTAGCTGTTGCCCGATAATTTCGAAGTTCCCGCGGAATTGTTCCATACAAACTTTGCAACCCCTTTTCATTCCCTTAGGGGTTGAATTTTAAAAACCCCTTTCTTATCGGATGCCTACGTCATACAAAGAACACACCCTCCCAGTTTCAGGTCTCTACGATCAGCGGTTTAGGCTGTGCGTTGATCCATCAGTCATTCAGGACAAAGTATTTTATATCCATAGATATAGATACAATAAAACTTTATACATCAGAGATCCATTTCTATCCATTACACTATCGTAACATCTGTATTATTTAGTACCTACATACGTAAAACAAGATAAACAACACTGTTTACAGCAATGATATTATTATTATAAGTATCATTGGTTTGTACTGTGACAAAATTGTCGCGCGACGTCTGGCAGATGTGTAAAATCGGAATGATGTTGTAGTAATAATGAGCATAAAAGGATAGCTTATGAAACAAAACGAATATCTATACAATATATAAAATGCTTTGTCCTGAATGACTGACTGACGGATCAACGCACAGCCTAAACGGCTGATCGTAGAGACCTGAGACCTGAAACTTGTGTTCCGGCAAGGCCGGCTGGCAGTCATGGGTCGGCTCCTCACGGAACGGTAACTTCTATACATATTATAATAAAATTGTAACATTGTAAAATTGTAAGTTCGATGTCTGTACATGGGAGATAAATAAGAAAAAATTAAATTCAGGCGACCCTATGAGTGAAATAGAAGTCAAAAATACCGTTTTTAGAATTTTTGTCTGTCTGTATGTTTGTATTCGTGCTACGCAAAAATTGCTGCACCAAATTGAATGCGGTTTATTTTTTTTTGTATTGCTAGGGGTCTAACTTAGATACTCATGTTTCGATTTTTTCGAAATTCCATTTGAAACCCGAGATATAAAAAAAAAATGCTGGTCATCCTACTAATAGGTACTACTCAATCACGCAAAAACGGATGAACGGATTTGGATGAAATTTGGCATGCACCTTGTCAGGAGTACAGAGAAGGACATTGGGTACTTTTTATCCCTGAAATTACATTGACTCTCTTAATATACACAATAATGATATCTAGTATCTAACTAGTATAACATCCGTCAAGCGCTTATCTCGATTCCATAATATCCAGTCTATTTGTAAACGGTTGTCGGATCGCATTCAAATTTGTTTTCAACCAGTTATCATTACGGTGTAGTAGCAAGCTCCATATTAATGCCGTATACTACTTCACCTGCCATAGCTGGAATGAGGATTCACTATACCCATCGCAGGTACCTTCGGGCGTGACAAGAGGTCAGAAAGCGTCAAAATTGACTCTTGAAACGTTATTTCAGCATGTCTGCCGTTTTAATATCTTAAATAAATTAATGGAAAAATCCAATGGCAGACACTAATTCCGGTTCCTACTAATTTTATGGAATTTCAAAGCTTCGAAAATTTCATTAAAATTTACGTTATTTTAGCAAGGCTGAAAATGATATATGTGGCAGACGTGGCGTAGGACTTCGTTTCGTTTTACAATATCACTACCTGAACCCCGCGGTTTCACACGCGTGAGTTTTGGGATTCCCGCGAGAACTCCAAAGTAGCCTAATTTACTCCTTATAACATCAGCTAATTAGCAGTGAAAGCCCCTTTAAAATTGGTGCAACCGTTTCGAAGATTCACCCGCGTGAATTCCGAAACTCCCGCAGGATCTCTTTATTTCAGGAATCTTTGCAGACTATTCTCACGGGAACTCCAAAGTAGCCTAATAGGCTATTTGACTAATTTTTTTTAGTCCGTCTTGTAGATTAATAAACAATATTGGACACGTATTTTTTCTTTTTTTACACAATCAAAAAATAACAGAGATACATTGACTTGAAATTTTGCGTGACGTCACTAACTAGTGAAGTTTGTATGGCGGCTTGTAGCGGTAAGTGACGTCACGAGCCCCCACCCTAAACTTTAATGCGCTTTATCTCTGTGTATTTTCATTTATTGAAAAATAAAAAAAATACGTGTCTAATGATTTTTAATTTTCTAAAAGACGGACATATTAAAATTTTGATTTTCAAAAGTTGTCAACATACCTATTTTACTCCTTATAACATCAGCTAATTAGCAGTGAAAGCCCCGTCAAAATTGGTGCAACCGTTTCGAAGATTCACCCGCGTGAATTTCGAAACTCCCGCAGGATCTCTTTATATCAGGAACCTTTGAGGACGCAGGCATAACAACCTGCCAAAGTTTCATCACAATCATACAAATGGTTTCCAAACGCATAGAGGACAGACATACAAACATTCGTTTTTATTTATAAAGAAAGATCTAGTGATAAATTAATATAGGTAATGAAAAAGCTAAATTGTGTGCCAGTGAGCTGAGCTCAAGCTGCCGGTGGTTAAGGTCACAGAGACAAGAGTCTCCTAACAATGCGTGTCATGTCGAGAGTTACCACCTTCTGCGTCTGAGTTCTGACCATTGATCCAACGACCTAGGGAGAGTCTCTCGAGATGTTGATCGAGACTATTCGCTATAAGGTCGAATATTATTATTATTATCGTTAACTTCGCAGTTCCATTTGTCCTCTGTACCCCCGACAACGGGTATGCAAAATTTCATGATGATCGGCTTATTAGTTAAGGCGTTAAAGCGTAACAAACAAACAAAGAAGTATTCGCATACATTCATAGGCAACATAGTTAAACTAATGTTGCTTAGGTAAATCTTTCTTTCTTTCTTTCCTTCCTTTGTTACGCTCTTCCTTCCTTCCTTCCTTTTTTCCTTCTTCTAAATTTAAACCGTATCTTATCAACCCTGGACTGTTCAAAACCGCCTGGTTTTGTTCTTATACTATGTTTATTATTCTTTTGTGGCGTGTTTTAATACTTTGTTTTGCACCTGTAGCGATGGATTAGCAAACTATAATATCGGTGTACATTTGAATGTTTTAACCACTAATCTTAAACTGGTGGAGGATAACCACTGGACCACTGACGGGGCCAAGAAAGATCTTGAACCGTCGTCGGTTAAAAAGACCGTTATAGCGGAGCCTACACTGACTGACAGGTAAATAAATGGATGATACGGTCGTTTACCCTTTCACCGCTACGCTTTTGTAGCCTTAACTTATTAAGGCTACAAAAACATGGCTATTACCGCCACACGCGTTACGCATTTGTCTTAGTGTCTGGAATGCTTATAATATCTATCATTTAATCTAATAAATATAAAAATAAGTGCTGTGGTTTGTTTGTAACGTAATATTACGTGTCTGGCGCCAGGAGCACGTCTTTCGTAAATCGTGATATTGCGGGAATGGCGGTGAAAGGGTGAAAAGTATCGTTTTAGCGCTTCGCATAACGTCGCACATTTCGTAACACGTCACTCGTGACGTGACGACCGGATTGACGCAGCGCCGTGCCTATCCGCTAATCAAGAGGTTTCGGGTTCGATTCCCGGTGGGTGTGAACTTTGTGTGACGAACACAGGAAGTCGCTCGCTATAAAAGTCATACTCATATCAAAATCATACTCATAAACATCACACCCAAACACACACAAACATACACACTTACGCTAAACTTTTTGGTTTTCTTTTTGTTATATTTTTTTTTTCATAAAAGATTCAAATTTTATTGTAAAACTATCTTATTGTAATGTATATCTTGTTTTATATTCGTTTCTATTAACTATATGGAAGAGCTGGATATCCTGACACAAGTAAATATTTATACTTAAAAGGATGTCCAACAAACCATACTTGCAAAAATACTTTTGGTTATGAAATAAATAATTTTTGAATTTTTTGAATTTGAAAAATCATACTCATATGCTCTAAAATAAATAAATAAATAAAATACTTCGTTTTAAATGTAATCGACATGTGGAATATGTAGAATAATAGTTTTTTTTTTTTATTATGATAAAAATACTCGTAGATATGACCTAATTAAGTATGTGGTATTTAAAAGGTGATAACAAAAAGTTATTGTAAAGGAAAATGTGTCAATCAACCACATTTGCCGGTCTGCAGTAGGTATTATAATAAAAATAGTATGTATTTACGTTATTCCGTATAATATTCTAGGTACCTACTTTTGGTTTCTTTTTTTAATGAAATATTTTTAAGTCCGAGTAATAACATTTTTTGTAGCCAGTGGCTCTAGTTACTTTTACTGCTAAGGGCTAAACGATGAACTAACCTGCTTGTCACTTCATAATTAAGGGAACGTACTCATACTAAGTGACCCGTGCGGGGGGGAGGGAGGTCTTCAAAATACCACGGGCAGGGGGACTTAAGTTTCGTCACGTAGCTCTATCCGTAGTCAATATCCTGTATTGCTGGAAATCGAGCGAGAAAAAAAATTTAGAACCAAAAAAAAAATACCAAACAAAAATGATTACATAATTTCTTTCTTTAAAAAAAAAAAAAAGAGAACCACCTTCAAAAAGTAAACCCACTGAAAATCACAAAATAATTCTTATAATTAATTATTATAACCACCCCTATTATCTAGGTATTTATGTACTTAGTTTCTGAAGTCGGTGGCAAACTAAAATTTTAGTACAACAAAGAACGCATTATTGGTGTCAGCTTGGTAGATTCGTCGCAGTAATTTTCAGCGTTCTGAATTTATATATGGTTTTTGTTTTGCTAGTTAAATATAAACCTCCAGAATGTAACAGACTTACCCGAGAACCGCTTTAAAATCGGTTCAGCCACACGCTAGATAATCGTGAACAATCATACAAACATAACGTACAGGTCAAACTGAGAACCTCCTTTTTTAAGTCTGTCAAAAAATGGATCACATAGTATGGGTTCGTTCTCTTAAAATGGGGCTCCATCTCATCTCCATCTACGTTCACCGTTCATTTTGCACGCGTCGTAATCATGGTTTTCCAAAATTGGGATCAGGCATCAACACAATGAGTGTATATATAAGATATTTGACCGCAAAGAGGCAAAACACAATTTCCAATTCTCGAAATTACCCCGCCGGAACTCTGTTCCGAGATAAAAAATTTCCTTATATTATGTTGCGTGGTAAATTGGCAAAATGGTAGGTATCTGAATGTACGTTTGTCTAATTTTTGCATTCTTTTTCTCGAAATTTGGACAAAGCGACCGTCCAAATTTCGCGAGCGGAAGTGCGAGCACTATTGCGGGAGTGAGTTTGTTTGTATGTTACGCTTTCACGCCTTAACGACTCAATCGATCTTCATGAAATTTTGTCATCATGTTGTCTGGGGTACAGAAAAGGACATCTAGGGTACTTTTTAACGCGGATTTCCCTCGGGAACTCCGAAATTAACGCGGGTGAAACTATTTTGCATGCTATACTTGCTGTCAGGGGTACAGAAAAGGATGCATTTTTTCGGAATTCTCGCGGGATCTCCTATATTAAAGCGGGTAACAGCTAGTTTAAAATAAATTACGAAGGAAATTTAAATGCCAATGGAAGTTTGTTTGTTACGCTATCACGCCTGAACTATTTTTTATTTTTTTTTATGTATTACGAACTACTCAACCGATCATCATGAAATTTTGTATACACGTTTTCAGGGGTACAGCGAAAGACATTGGGTACTTTTATCTCGGGATTCCCGCGGGAACTCTGAAATTAACGCGGGTTAAACCACGGGGAACAGCTGGTAAAATGTTATCTATTTACTGTATTGATTTTCAGGAGAAAATTTATAGCGAATCGGTAAGATTGGCTCTACTTTATCTCAATATTATTTTTTTTCTATCGGAAAAACTATCAAAACTTCCTTCTAATAGGTACCTTAAGTAGGTTCAAGCACTAAAATCCGACTACTGATAAATGACACTCTAAAAAGTATGAAAATAGAATCGCAATCTGAAATTTGAAATTGTTGTTGTTGTAAGGTTATGATTTCGTGATAAACTATTTGCAGAGCCGCTTTACACTGGGTAAATGCAAGCAAAGTCACGGCCAACAGCAAACAATATCTGTATATTTCAAATATGCTAAATAATTGATACCCAACGCAGCATCATTAATTTTTTGTGAATAGTGACATCCTCTACAGTGTGACATATATGTAATAGTACATTGTTATCCTAGGGGTGAAAGTAAGTTTTTATGTCATAGGGGGCATACTTACTGGCCAGTAGCACACCTAATGGTTGATTTATGTAAAATAAAATTCACTCATTTTTTTCTTTAGCTAATTCCTATTTTTATTTTGACTTTCCTTGCATTCGTAATGAAAAGCACAGTGTTATCCTCGGGAGAAAGACTTATTTAGTCCCGAGACGGGGTTTGGCGCCCGAGCGTAGCGAGGGTGCCTATAGATCGAGGGACTAAATAAGTTTTTCTTTTTCAAAAATTTTATACAGCGTGAAGCAAGTCAAAATGCTGAAAAGAATATCTTTCTTAATAATAATAATATGTATTGGTTTAAAGCTAAAATTCAAGTACATATATTTTATTTGTACCCCCCCCCCCCCCCCCCCCTAGTGCTGCCTCTGGTGGTTTTTTTTTAAATCTTCAGAAGAACAGGCTTAATTGCAACATGCATGAGCATGCGTATATCTATTACTGTAATATTCAAGTGTTATTTAAATTATATTCGGGTGAGTAAGTATGTAGTAAGTGTCTAGTATTGGTTATTCGGAAAAATACGGAAAATATTACAAAACTTGATAGGTTTTTTGACTGGCTGTTAATGTTTTTGAACCAAGTTTTCCGTAAAAATATTGGCATAATTTGCTGCGTTTGCATTGCAAAGAAAATAAGTATGATCAAGTTAGTTAACTGTTCGATTTTCCGAATGACCTGAACGCATCCATACGTAATTACAATACATTTGATTTTATTATATGTATGTGGGCGTCCAAGCTAAAAGGTACCAGTTCTCGGCATTTAGTTTCCGAGATATACGAGGTTTTGTATTAAGTTGGTTGAAAAAATTGCGTGCGCGATTTTAACTGATTATTATTAATAAATGCTCAATTTTCTACAATTTCATATTTCTTTATCTACAATAATTATAAAAATCTATGTAAAAAGCAAGTAAAAGTGTGTTTTTATAATGCTTTTTCTCAAATCGTTTTTTTTTTTTTCAGAATTTCAACTTAAAATGTCTGATATGAAAGAACTGAGCTAGTTTTTGAATATTTTTTCAATCCTTACTATCAGTTGACTGTTCTAGATACCGAATCTAGTCTTAACTCAATACCCCACTACTGATACTTTTACGTGGACGCCCACATTATAGGTACTTAATATTCTGGCGAGCATGGTTTTGTTTGTTTTTTTTTTTTGTAGTAAATTTTGCTTTTTTTTTCAGATCTTCTGTAATTGCGTGAGTATTTCTTTATAATATCTTTTGATCAGTTATTTATAGAAAATATACATTACAAGATATCTTGAAAGCGTAACTTTGCAAATAAGCTTTTGGGGTGCAAATAAATAATCTGTTTTTTTTTCGTACTTTAATGGTATGTTTTTGAAGTTGCTGGTTTTGAATGGTATTTATTTGTCATAGTAGTTTTTGTTGTTGAGATTTTTATAGAGTGGATAACTTAGATAAGTAGATAAATAGACATTTAAGTTTTAATAAAAAACTTTAACTCGCCAATAGTTTCTACACTAGCGCGTTATTGAAAACTAGCCGTTCTCTGCGGTCTCACCCGCGTTAATTTCGGAGGTTCCGCGGGATCTTGCACCAAGATGAAAGAACCCGATGTCACATTCCAAGACCAAAACTGTTCCCCGCGGTTTCAACCGGGTTAATTTAGGGGTTCCCGGGGGAGTGCCGTAATAAAAAGTACCCTACAGTCATTCAGGAATACTGTAGTATCCTATGAGTAAAAATAAAAAAAAAATCTGTACAAATAAATGAAATTTAAGTGTCTTTTTATAATTTCAAATTAACAGCTTTTCACTTAATGCATAGGAAAGTATCTCGTATGATACATGAAAAAAGCATTTTTTAAAAATTTTCTCTGTCTGTCTGTCTGTCGGTTTATTTGTTTGTTCCGGCCAATCTCTGAAACGGCTGGACCGATTTTGACGGGACTTTCCCTTGCAGATAGCTAATGTTATAAGGAGTAACTCAAGCTACTTTTTATCCCGGAATTCCCATGGGAACTGACATTAATGCAAGTGAAACAAATAAACAAACATACAAAAAAAATATCAATTTTCTCTCTTTCTTATATTTTAGTGTAGATTTATGATCTGTGATATTTAATCTTATGTTTTCATACTCTGCACACAGGTACATAGAGAGCAAATTGCAAGAAGCGTTGAAGGAAGACAAAGGCACCGGTTGTAATATACCGAAAATGGATCCGTACGCGAAAGAAATAACCGATCTGGAGCACGAAGTGGGGGACATCAAGTGCCCCGGGCTGGACTGGGTGAGGTGTCATGTGAGTATACCTTTGTACACAGTAAGGGGATCCATTAGTGGGCTTGTCAAACAAACTTTCTGTTTTTTGTTTTTTGTCCGTCTTGTAGATTAATAAAAAAGTATTGGACGCGAATTTTCTAATTTTTCGCGTAATGAAAAATTATCGTAGATACATTAAGTCGAAATTTCGCGTGACGTCACGCCGTGCTACAGTTTATAGCACGTTATGGCGTCAAGAGCCCCCAGTCCTAAACTTTAATGCGTTTTATATTAGTATTTATGCAATAAATAATTTTAAAAAGCAAAAAAAACGTGTCAATTACTTTTTTTTATCTAACCTGAGTTCCCGCGAGAATTCCGGGATAAGAAGTACCGTATGACACTCAGGAAAACTGTAGCATTCTATTAGTACAAGAATTTTCAAAATAGGTTCAGTAGATCCAGAAATTACCCCCTACAATCTCTCCAACTTGTATAAACCTTATTTGTATTTTTGTTTGTTTGTTACGATTTAACTCAAAAACTACATGAGCGATTTCAAAAAACAAAAAACCTTTCACCATCACAATGCTACATTATCCCTGAGTAAAATAGGCTATATTGCAATCCGATATTCCGGCTGGAACTCCGAAATTACTGCGGGCGAAACCGCGGGGTACAGCTAGTATGATATGTAAGGATAACCTAACCTCACCTAACTCCTTCTAGCTGTCAGAGTGCAGAGTGATCGAAGAGATACTCGCCACCACGACGCACGTGTCGTGCTCGTACAGAGACATCCTGTACCTAAGCGACCAGCAGGGCCCCAAGCTGGGCGCGCCGACGGCCGTGGCCGGCGACGGCGCCTACACGCTGCGCGCGAGCGACCACGTGAAAGTCAGTTGCACCGGCACAAAGGTCGACGGGTGAGTTCAAAAGAAAATAATCGGATTGGAATTGATTTGAAGTGAAATTAAATTGATTTGAAATGAAATTAAATTGAATTGAAATGGAATTGATACTGAATTGAAATTCAATTGTATTACAATTCAAATTCAATAAATTGAAATTGAATAAATAAAATTGTTAAAATTGAATAAATTTTTAATTGTATTGCAATTGAATTGAAATTGAATTGAAATAAATCATAGTGTCCTTTTCGGTACCCCTGACAATAGTTTTATGGTGATCGCTTGAGTAGTTAGGCGAGAAAGCGTAACAAATAAAAGCTCAAATTGACGTCCGTATAGATTTCTTTGTTCATCAACCATGAATGATGATTTTTATCAGATGTTTTAGGGGTACAGAGGACATAGAGAACTCTTACCTATATCTCGGAATTCCCGCGGGAACTCCTAGATTAGTATAACCGAAAATCGAAGTCTTTAACTTATTTTATTTTCTTCGTTATGTATTTTAGTGTTCCCGCGGTTAAGTAAGTAATAATACTGCTCTTTTTCTTTTATCTATACAATTATAAAGAGGAAAGATTGGAGTTTTTGTTGTTTTTTTACGATTTAACTCAAAAACAAACTTATCCCCTAGTTTAAGGGGTTGAGGGATTAAAGTTACAAGTTTAAAAAAAAAATTGTTTGTGTACGAGCTTACATACCAAATTGAAATTGGTTCTAGAAAGCTGAAGCTTCTTTTACTTAAAAAATAGAACTGTATACATATGTATTGTACGTACAGAAATACAACAAAAAATTAATTGGTTAAAAATAGCTTATCGATAACAATGAATCGTTATAATTCTAATTTTATGAACAGGAAAATAAATATCTGGGCTTTGCCTAAATCGTAAGTACCCCACGTTTTTGTTCTTATCTCTTTGTCAAGACATCTGTTTACGATCAGACAAACTTTACAAGTTAAAAAAAAGATTGTTTACTAATACTAGTTTACATACCAAATTGAGCTGAATCTTCTTGTAATTAAAAAATAGAACTGTTTATGTACGTACAGAAGTACAACAAAAAATCAATAGGGTAAAAATAGCTTATCAATAACAATGAATCGTTATAATTCTAATTTTATGAACAGGAAAATAGATATTAGGGCTTTGCCCAAATCGTAAGTACCCCACGTTTTTGTTCTTATCTCTTTGGCATGACATCTGTTTACGATCAGACAAACTCTATGATCTATATAAACGCAAGTACCTACGCATAAAAACATTCTTTTTTAGATTTGTCATTCTCTAATCTAGAATATAATAAATGAAAAAAATGGTTTTTTTTTGCCATTCGCCATTACTTTCCAGAATTCGATCTTCATAAGTCGACGACCCGATTGGCGCAGAGGTCACCATGTCTACCCGCTAATCAAGGGGTTCCGGGTTCGATTCCCGGTGGGGGTGGACTTTGTGTGATGAACACAGGGTTCCATTTTCCACTCTGGGTGTGTTTATATATCTATAGTATAATATATAAGTAATTCTATGTACTATATACCACGTTTGCTTGGTTTCCACGACACAAGCTAATAGCTTAGTGTGGGATCAAGTAGATCTGTGTGTTGTGATGTGGATTATTATTATTATAAGTGACACTACCGACTACCGAATACCGCAATAATAAATACCTACAGGGTATCTTTTCTTTCAACGACTTCGGCTCCGACATACGTAAATCGGAGGTTGATGCGTGTCGGGCGGGGGGACCCCCCCCCCCCCCACGTGCTTTCTGTCGTCGATTACTCTTTCGTTATCCACAATACGGATGATGATCAACACAGTCATATCTCTTCAGCCGCCACCGCCGACTCCTACTCCGATTCCGATAAACCCATTTCCGCGACATGCCTACTGTATATTGTACCTACTAGCTGTCCCCGCGGTAATTTCGGAGTTCCCGTGGGAATTCCGGGATGAGAAGTACCCTATGTTACTCGGTGAAAGAATTTTCAACATCGGTTCAGTAGATTACCCCCTACAACGTCACAAACTCACAATGGGCATGATGGCTAAATTTTAATTTTTAGTCCGTCTTATAGATTAATAAAAAATATTGAAAGAAAGAAAGAAAGAAAAGGCATTTATTTTGGACACAGAGACAACACAATTACAATTATTTTATACAAACGTGATTTAACAAAAAAAGGTATATAGTTATATATATATTGGACACGTATTTTTCGTATTTTACGTAATCAAAATATACATTGAATTGAATTTCCGTGTGACGTCATAACTAGGTACAATTTATACATTGTCATGACATCGCGACCTCTTTCTCCTAAACTTTAATACGTTTTATCTAACCGCCGCACTCAGAGTCGATTTTAATGATTACATACTTACCGCTGCACTCAGAGTCGACTTTAATGATTACTTAGTTAAGTATAGATTTTTAAAACAAAATTGCCGCAATCAGGGACGTTCAGTAAATTAATGTTAATTGGCATTTAATAAGATGTAACTTAATTAGTTAAATACCAATTAACATTAATTTATTCAATTTGTTTGATTGCGGCAGTTTTGTTATAAAAATCTATACTTAACTAAGTAATCAATAAAGTCGACTCTGAGTGCGGCGGTTAGAGATATAGTAGTAGAGTATAGATACTAGTAGAGTATAGATTTTTAACACAAAACTGCCGCAATCAGACAAGTTTAATAAATTAATGTTAATTGGCATTTAGCTAATTAAGTTAAATCTCATTAAATGCCACTTAACATTAATTTACTGAACGTCTCTGATTGCGGCAATTTTGTTGTAAAAATCTATACTTAACTAAGTAATCATTAAGTCGAATCTGAGTGCGGCGGTAAGTATTTTTTCAATAATTCAAAAAAGGAGAAAATATACGTGTCTATTATTTTTTTATTTTTGAACTGACGGTATAAAATCAAAATTTTTTAATTTTGATTTTATACCTTGTCATTATGCTTAATTCTCTTTATAATAGCAGTATAGATTCATATCGCATTCTCCAGCGGCGTTCCGTCGAAGTGGACGGGCTACACGCTGGGCTTCCGCGGCACGGCGACCCCGAAGGCGGCGCCCCCGGGCCGCGAGGACTCCCTCAATGTGCTGATCCTCGGGTTCGACTCCACGTCCCGCAACGGCTTCATCAGGCGCATGCCCAAGAGTTACAAGTACCTCACCGAGGATTTGGGAGCTACCGTTCTCGAAGGGTGAGCGAAATTTGTACTATAATTTTTTTGGGTGAGCGAAATTTGTAATATAATTTATTTATTTTTCGGGGATTACCACGTTAATTTCTAAGTTCCCGCGGGAATTCCGTGGTAAATAGTACCCAGTGGCCTTTTTAGTACCCCTGACAAGGTGTATGCAAAATTTCATCATGATCGGTTCAGTAGTTAAAGCGTGAAAGGGCAACAAACTCACATTCAGCTTATTAAGGACTAGCTGTTCCCCGCGGTTTCTTTCCGGGATAAAAAGTACCCTATGTGTTATTCTGATGTTTAAGCTATATTATTGTAAAGTTTCATTAAAATCGATTCAGTAGTTTTTGCGTGAAACTGTAACAAACATCCATACACGCGAACTTTCGCGTTTATAATATTAAGTAAGAATCCCCAATCCCTATCGATCATTTAAGCTACAACATAGTGGGCGACGGCACGCCGGCCGCTCTCTTCCCGATCTTGACCGGCAAGATGGAGCTGGAGTACCCGGACGTCAGGAAGGTCAAGAGCAAGCAGACGATCGACTTCATGCCCTTCATATTCTACAAGCTGAGGGATGACGGGTGAGTAGACTGGAGCTGAAGGATTCTAAATAGCTAAAGAAGCGTCACTCCTACCCGCGCCCTGCTACGGCGTCGCGAATAACCACGCCTCACTACCTCTTGCTTTGTTCTGCGACCCTGGTCATTATGTCAGCCGAAAGACGTCATCGATGCGGAAATCCATAGTAGGGGAACAGGCCAGCTAACACACAAAGAAGCGCCTCTCTCCACCCCACACCCCGTCACGGCGTCGCGGATTAACGGACCTGTTTCTTTGTTCTGCTACCCTGGTACTTTTTGTAAATCCTTATCCTTCAATCGACAGTTGATCAGAAACGAAAACACTCCTCCCCCCTCAAACGTAGACAGCGCGCCTCCCCACGACTTCGCTATTAAACAGACCTCTTTAGTTGTTCTGCGGTCCTGGTACTTTTAGCATACCTATTGTATTGTATTCGGTTCATTAAATCGGGTGTCGGGATTTAACAACCGACTTAACGTGGGATTACGGATTTTTTTACGTAGTTAATTTACTGGTAGTTCATTGCGTTAATGTCGAAGTTCCCGCGGGAGTTCCAGGTCAAAAAGTACCTTATATGTCCTTCTCTGTACCCTTGACAACGTGTAGGTAAAATCCCATGATAATCGGTTGAGCCGTTAAGAACAAACTCACTTTCGCATTTATAATAGTAAAGGATATTTTTTTTTCCATTTCCATTTCCAGCTATCGCACGGCGTATTTCGAGGACATGCCCTGGATAGGCACGTTCCAGTACCGCTTCAACGGCTTCCGTCACCAGCCCGCCGACCACTACCTGAGGGCCTTCTTCCTGGAGGAGTCCTCCCGGGGCCGCTCGTGGTGGGGCAAGGGCAAGAAGAACAAGTACTGCGTCGGCGACCGGCCTAGGTTCAAGCTGATGCTTAACATCACCGATCAGGTGAGTTGGAACTTAGTATGAGAAGTGGCATTACAAAGAGAAAAGATCTTATTTTTTGTTTATTTGCTGAGATTTAACTAAAAAACTACTGGATCTATTTCAAAAATTATTTTACTATTAAAATGCTACATTATCCCTGAGTAATATAGGCTGTATTGTAACCCGGAATTCCTGCGGGGACTCCGAAATTACTGCGGGGAAAAGCTGGTGAAATATGTTTTACTAAGTTTTTTTTTTATAAACGCGGTTGAAACCGCTGGGTGCAGCTGGTCCTGTATATCCGTGTCTATACATATGTATATGCACAGTTCCAGCAGCTGTCGGGCAAGCGGTTCTGTTTCACGTTCATAGCGGACATAACGCACGACGACTTCAACATGATATCGGCGGCGGACGGCGACACGCGCGACTTCCTCGCGTCATTCCAGCGGCGCGGCCTCCTCCGGGACACGCTGCTGGTCGTCATGGGCGACCACGGCTCCAGGTGAGCCGCAGAAACATTACCATAAGTACACGTCACGGGCGACCACGGCTCCAGGTGAGCCGCAGAAACATTACCATAAGTACACGTCACGGGCGACCACGGCTCCAGGTGAGTCGCAGAAACATTACCATAAGTACACGTCACGGGCGACCACGGCTCCATGTGAGCCGCAGAAACATTACCATAAGTACACGTCACGGGCGACCACGGCTCCAGGTGAGCCGCAGAAACATTACCATAAGTACACGTCACGGGCGACCACGGCTCCAGGTGAGCCGCAGAAACATTACCATAAGTACACGTCACGGGCGACCACGGCTCCAGGTGAGCCGCAGAAACATTACCATAAGTACACGTCACGGGCGACCACGGCTCCATGTGAGCCGCAGAAACATTACCATAAGTACACGTCACGGGCGACCACGGCTCCATGTGAGCCGCAGAAACATTACCATAAGTACACGTCACGGGCGACCACGGCTCCAGGTGAGCCGCAGAAACATTACCATAAGTACACGTCACGGGCGACCACGGCTCCATGTGAGCCGCAGAAACATTACCATAAGTACACGTCACGGGCGACCACGGCTCCAGGTGAGCCGCAGAAACATTACCATAAGTACACGTCACGGGCGACCACGGCTCCATGTGAGCCGCAGAAACATTACCATAAGTACACGTCACGGGCGACCACGGCTCCATGTGAGCCGCAGAAACATTACCATAAGTACACGTCACGGGCGACCACGGCTCCAGGTGAGCCGCAGAAACATTACCATAAGTACACGTCACGGGCGACCACGGCTCCATGTGAGCCGCAGAAACATTACCATAAGTACACGTCACGGGCGACCACGGCTCCATGTGAGCCGCAGAAACATTACCATAAGTACACGTCACGGGCGACCACGGCTCCAGGTGAGCCGCAGAAACATTACCATAAGTACACGTCACGGGCGACCACGGCTCCATGTGAGCCGCAGAAACATTACCATAAGTACACGTCACGGGCGACCACGGCTCCAGGTGAGCCGCAGAAACATTACCATAAGTACACGTCACGGGCGACCACGGCTCCATGTGAGCCGCAGAAACATTACCATAAGTACACGTCACGGGCGACCACGGCTCCATGTGAGCCGCAGAAACATTACCATAAGTAATGCGAATGTCTTTGTTTTTTACGTTTTCACGTAAACATAATATGAATGTCTCCCCATCCAGATTCTCGGAGGGGCGCAACACGCTGCAGGGCAAGCTGGAGGAGCGCCTGCCGCTGATGGCCGTCGTGCTGCCGGAGGCGCTGCGGCGGCGGCTGCCCGAGGCGCAGCGCGCGCTGGAGGGCAACGCGCGCGTGCTGACGACGCCGCACGACGTGCACGCGACCGTGCTGCACGCGCTCGGCATGGCGCAGCACTGGAACCCGTACCGGGTGCCCGGCGCGGACCTCGCCAGGGGACTGACGCTGCTCGAGCCGGTGAGTGGCGCGCACACGGTAAGGTGGACCGGTGTTGGAAGTTAGGGAGCGAACACCTAATTGCATAAAAGGCTTTTGAGTGCCCAGGGCGGACCTCTCCAGGGGACTGACGCTGCTCGAGCCGGTGAGTGGCGCGCACACGGTAAGGTGGACCGGTGTTGGCAATTAGGGAGCGAACACCTAATTGCATAAAAGACTTTTGAGTGCCCAGGGTGGACCTCTCCAGGGGACTGACGCTGCTCGAGCCGGTGAGTGACGCGCACACGGTAAGGTGGACCGGTGTTGGCAGTTAGGGAGCAAACACCTAATTGCATAAAAGGCTTTTGAGTGCCCAGGGTGGACCTCTCCAGGGGACTGACGCTGCTCGAGCCGGTGAGTGGCGCGCACACGGTAAGGTGGACCGGTGTTGGCAGTTAGGGAGCGAACACCTAATTGCATAAAAGGCTTTTGAGTGCCCAGGGCGGACCTCTCCAGGGGACTGACGCTGCTCGAGCCGGTGAGTGACGCGCACACGTGGGGTGAACTGGTGTTGGTCTTAGAATACGTCGTGCGTCACGCGAGGAAAAAGCGTTATCTATACTAACATTATAAAGAGCAAAAGTTTGTGAGTTTGTGACGTTGTAATCTCTGGATCTACTGAACCGATTTTGAATTTTTTTTTTTTATAGGAAGCTACAGTGATCCTGGGTGACATAGGGTATTTTTTATTCCGGAATTCCCGTGGGAACTCCGAATTTCCCGCGGGTAAAACCACGGGGAAACAGCTATCTCTGGATCTACGGAACCGATTTTGAGAATTATTTCTCTTATAAGAAGCTCAAGTGATCCTGAGTGTCATAGGGTACTTTTTATCTCGGAATTCCCGCGGAAACTCCGAAATTACCGCGGGTGAAACCGAGGGGCACAGCTAGTATGTAATAACTAATCCTTTTAATCCATTTAATTCATTTAATCGCAAGAATATGGTACTTAAATGACTGATGTCCGTCAGATCCCTTCGAACCGCTCGTGTAGCGAGGCGGGCGTGGAGGCGCACTGGTGCGCGTGCCTCGCGTGGCGCAGCGTGCCCGCCGGCGACCGGCTCTACGGGCGCACCGCGGCTGCGCTGCTCGACTACATCAACGGCCTCACCGAGCCCGTCAGGTGAACAACAACAAATAAAAAGACTTTCTGAACCCCTCCCCCTCGTCGACTCCGTACCGATTAAGAAGGTCTAGCTATTTCTTCCGTTGTTCTGCGATCCTAGTACTTTTTGTAGACCTATCGAATTCGCCAAAATTTTTATGTTTTAAAGAAGCGACACTCCCCACCCCCCGCTGACTGCGTGCCTCCCCGCGTTCCTACCACTTTCGTTGTTCTGCGATCCTAGTACTTTTTTACCTGAATATATGGTACGTTACGCAAAATTTAACTGTTTGATTGAACGATTTTACGTGACCTCGTGACATGGCGAGAGGCCCCCTAGCCCCCTCCCCCCGCAAAGTATGACGCCGAACAAAGATGTGTCTGTTGCTGTGATACCTGTGATGACGAGAGGCCCCCCTCCCCTGCAGGGCGCACTGCACGCCGCGCACGCTGGCCAGCATCGAGTGGGTGATGCGGCAGCAGCACAGCGCCTCGATGCTGCAGTTCTCCGATGCGAAGGACGCAGACGGCTACTTAGGCAACTTCAACTCCAAGGTCAAACCCATCAAGGAGACCTTCCAGATCAAGGTGAGCTCCAAAGTTACACAAAACCCACCAAAGACACCTAGGTTAAGATGAGCTTTAACTCATCTCAAATGTTACATAAAACTCACCAAAGACACCTAGGTTAACATGACTTTTATCGCAAATTTTACACAAAGTCCACCAAAGACATGGTTACATCGAGCGTACCAAAGACCTTACAGTTTAATGTGAGCTCCGCGTTGAAGGTAACAAAAACTCTATCAAAGACAGCTAGGTTAAAATTAGCTTGATTTACCAAGAGTTACATCGAGCGTACAAAAGACCTAACAGTTTAAAATGAGCTTCAAGGTTACACAGAGCCCACCAAAAACAGCTAGGTTAAGGTGAGCTCCAAGGTTACATAGAGCCCACCAAAGATAGCTAAGTTAAGCTTGAGATGTCAAGACTCAAGGGTTACATCGAGCCTGCCAAAGACCTTACAGTTTAAGATGAGCTCAGTGTTGAAGGTTACACACAGTGGTGAACTGTGAAATATGTCTTTGGCAAAAGCTTTTTGCCAAAGACATATTTCACGTAAAATTGAGCTTTATGTCAAAGATTATACCAAACCTACCAGAGTCGTCTTTCAGATTAAAGTAAGCTTTATGTCAAGGGTTACACAAAACCATCACAAAACCCACAAAAGACACCTAGGTTAAAATGAGCTTGAACAGCTAGTAACACTCGAAAATATCATGCATAAGCATAACATAAATGAAAAAATCAATAGATTTGTTTAAAAAATAAAATAGTTGTAAACTATTTAATTTTGACTATGTCTGTCTCTTTCTAAAACGGAATTTTGTATGGCGGTTGTAGGGCGTTACAAGCCGAGTGACGTCACTGTACTGTAGCGCTTTCCTTGTCTAATTTGAACTTTTAAAGAGTCATATCTCTGAAAGTACATAAGATATTTGTAAAATAATATAGCTATTATAATTACTTATACCATGGACCAATAAAACTAGAGAACTAACAATCGCCATATACTATCGAGCGTGATTTCGAAACTAGTTCTAAATAAGAGCACTAGACGGCGCCAAGAGTAACGAAATGGAAAAAATAAGAAAATCAAGCATCGGTGAACCTAACTAAACCATTGTGCAATTTTTCATTAATAATAATAATAATCCACATCACAACACACAGATCTCCTTGATCCCACAGTAAGCTATTAATTATTAGCTTGTGTCGTGGAAACCAAGCAAACGTGGTATATACCACATAGAATTACTTATATATTATACTATAGATATATAAACACACCCAGACTGGAAAATGGAACCCTGTGTTCAACACACCAAGTCCACCCCCACCGGGAATCGAACCCGGAACCCCTTGATTAGCGAGTAGGCATGGTGACCATTGCGCCAATCGGGTCGTCTTCATTGATGAGAAGGATTAATATTGTAGTGATACGGCTGAATAGTAACAGATGGAGTAAGTATCGACAAGTCATTTTATTCATGTTTCCAAAGAAATATTTCTTTTTTCTGACGCTATCTGTTCGCAAAAACAAACTCGTTGTCGTTGATTAGCGAACCTAGCGGGAAAAAATTGCGACCTATAAGACAGCTCAGTTTGCCACGCCATCTAGATTTTAAGACAGTATTTTCGTTTTTTTCCGAGTCACGCTCGATAGTATGGCGATTGTCAGTCCTCTAGTTTTATTGGTCCCACGCTAATACATAAAGGTTTATAAAATAACTAGCTGTCCCGCGCGATTTCATCCGCGGTAATTTCGGAGTTCCCGCGGGAATTCCGGGAAAAGAGTGCTGTAGTTTACGGTGATAAGCAGTTCCCCGCATTAATTCCGGAGTTCCCGCGGGAATTCCGGGATAAAAACTATCCTATCTTTTAAGTTGGACCATAATATTATAAATGGCTACAAAATTTTATCAAAATCCGTTCAGTAGTTTCGGAGTCCATCGCGGACAAACAACGTGACACGTGATTTATATATATTAGAATAGAATAGAATAGAAATATATTAATTTACCCACACACCACGACATAAAACAACAAAATATGTAACAATAATAAAAAATAATAATAATAGAATATTAAACAAAAAGAAAAAACCTTCTAAACGATAAAAAAAAAGAATTCTATAAAATTTAAATGATTAAAAAATACATAAAAGTCGTGGCCTGCGTAAAATGGACCCACTCAGCATAGATGCTGTGACTACTGACTCGGGGTAAATGAACACTAAAATTCGCTATTGCCGTCAGATCGCGGTGGGCCCCGGGCACGGCGTGTACGAGGCGTCGATGACCTACAGCGTCCGAGGCGACACGTTCGAGGTCAACACCAGGGACATCTCGCGGACCAACGCGTGAGTTCGGATCCTCTTTTTGTGTATTTACAGATAGATCACAGAATGTACGCGAAACTCCCGTGTTTCTTTCTTTCTTTCTTCTTATTGGCTTTCGAATATAATGCATTTAGCCAGTTTCAAGTAAAATAAATTAGTTAAATGCACAAATGGGCATGTTGACTAATTTTTATTTTTTAGTCCGTCTTGTAGATTATTAAAAAATATTGGACACGCATTTTTTCTTTTTTTACGTAATCAAAAAATAACGGCGATATATTGAGTTGAAATTTCGCGTGACGTCACTATTCTGACAGTTTGTATGGCGGTTTTGCGGTTAGTGACGTCACGACCCCCTCATTCTAAATTTTAATGCGCTTTATCTCTGTATATTTTAATTTATTTAAAAAAGCAAAAAATAAGTGTCTATTGTTTTTTTATTTTCTAACTGACGGACTAATTAGAATTTTGATTTTCAATAGTAGTCAACATCCCTATTACCGTTTAGCATCGGTGTACGGTTTGAACTTGTAGGCCATGGTACTGAATAGACTACAAGAAATTTCTCGGAGCTCTTAGAGGATACCGAAGAAATCAGCTCGAAATGTCATATATCTTGAGCGCACAAAAAACCGTCACTGCGAATATTATTGTCCAATACAGCACCTTATAACATAACAAAATCCAATTTTAACCATTTTTATCGACCGAACCGCCATCTTTGATAACAATCAAGTAAAATGCCTGCGAAGTCGAAAACGAAAATAATATTTGCCAGGGAAGAGGTTTATTAACAGCCTGGTTGGTTTTAAATGTGAATGTGAGTTTGTTTGTTTGATACGATTTCACACATTAATTACTCAACCGATCATCATGAAATTTTGCATAGACGTTTTCAAGGGTTCAGAGGAGGATAAACTTTTGATTCCGGAATTTCCGCGGGAACTCCAAAATTAACGTGCGTAAAAAAAATGCCAGGAAAGATTAGATTAGGATTTGGTAATCATTTGGATATTACAGTTTTTTTTTTTTGAACTTAGCCTTATAATATAAATATTTCATATTTACGTTTACTGTGGCTGTTGTTATCTACACTACTTAGGTTGTGAGTGTGATAAAATAGGATAATACCTTCATAAAAAAAAGCTCTAGTGCGGAAATTACTACTTTTTCGCACGCTCACGCTCTACAGCCACGTGAACGCCAATTTTTTTGTGAACGATTGCTAAAAAGTGTGTTTTTCCTTCAGCTACGGCGACGAGCCGGCGTGCATCAGCGCTACACATCCGCACCTCAACATGTTCTGTTATTGTAATGACTGACTACAATAGTAGCTTGATTACAATAGTAGCCTGACTACAATAGTAGCTGGACTACAATCGTAGCTTGACTACAATAGTAGCCTGACTACAATAGTAGCTGGACTACAATAATTATAGTAGTTTGATTATAGCAGTTTGCAATAGTATTTTGAGTACAATAATAATTATAGTAATTTAACTATAATAATATTGTGACTACAATAGTAGTTTCACTACACTAGTAATTTAACTACACTATTAGTTTGACTACAAAAGTAGTTTGACTACACTGGTAGTTCGGCTACACTAGTAGTTCGGCTACACTGGTAGTTTGACTACACTAGTAGTTTGACTACCCTAGTAGTTTGACTACACTAGTAGTTTTTTTACTACACTAGTAGTTTTTGACTACACTAGTAGTTTGACTACAATAGTAGTTTGGCTACAATAGTACCTTGACTACAATAGTAGCTTGACTGCAATAGTTGCTTTACTACAACAATAGCAACGATTGTAAATATTGATTGTGTTATTTATTATGCTTGTGACATTATTTTTGTTTATGAATAATTAATTAATCGATACCAAAGCCGCGTTCACACACACCGATGTGTCTATTGTTAGTTTACATTTTAAGCTTTAGTTACTTAACTCCAGTGATAATTTTAATAAAAGAATCGATTTTAATTAAACAGCCTGATTTCAGCGCTGAGATTATTCACTCTTCACTATTCACTTCTCACTAGATACACTGTTTTATTTGTAAATATGGTGGGAATAAAGATTTGAACAGTGCAAACAATAACTATGGTAATAAATCCATTATTATAAACAACTAGGTTAGTGCAAGTAGTGATTATAAATTATATTTATTGTAAAACTCGAATTTCCATTTAAAAAAATAATAATAATAATGCACGAATAGCAAGTATTGCATTTTTCTATAAATAAATAGGGTACTTGCATGAAATTTGTATTAAGAATTTGGGTCAATATTTAAAAAATAGGGCCCGAAAATGCATAATCGTGAAAGAATTATCAACAATTTTATTATCAAATGTTCATCTTTGAATTTTGTGAAACGGAACGTTGCAACGAAATTATGTGCAAAAGGCCTAACATGTTACGTCACGTTAATTTTTTTAGGAATAATTTACCCCTTTCAAGGAAGGCAAAAGAAGCTAATTGCATACAGTCAACATATATTTTACGTTTTCTGAGGTTTTTATGACATTAAAATGCAAGTACCCCATTATCGGTAGAGTATCCATATTTATCATATTTTAAATTATTTGACAAGAGATTTTTGCTTAGTTTTAATTAGCTTTTTCATTACTCATACTCGGAAAGTAGGTCTGAAGTTGCATGAGAAGCGGGTTGAAAGTAACCCTTTTCAGCCCTAGGGAGAATCGCTTTCAACTGACAACTGTCAAATTATTAAAAAAAACTAGGTCTATTTTCACATTTCTATTGAACCATGTTTCAACTTTCTATACACCCAGCGCGATGTAAAATTGAAATAACGTAAAGTTTAAGTAGGTATTAATTAAAATAAAATTCAGTCACTTTTTCTTAAGCTAATTCCTATTTATATTTTTTATTTTCTTTAATTAATACTTAACAATTAAAGAAAATATTTTTTTTAGGTCGCCACAATGTAAATAAAAAATACTGGCTGAATAGCTAGCCGGCCAAAGAAAAAGAAATAGGTGGGAAAGTGTCAAGCGACTATCCGATCTTCACTCATTTTTTCTTTAGCTAATTCCTATTTTTATTTTGACTTTCCTTGCATTCGTAATGAAAAGCACAGTGTTACCCTCGGGAGAAAGACTTATTGTCCCTCGATCTATAGGCGCCCTCGCTACGCTCGGGCGCCAAACCCCGTCTCGGGACTAAATAAGTTACTTTCACCCCTAGGATAACAATGTACTATTAATGGCCTACTGTCGAATCTCTCAGATAAAAACTATTTTTATTATTTTAACGAAATTCAAGATTTGATTTATTTAATTTTGTCTTTATCTGTAAAGTGTGTTTGTAAAAAAGTGAGGTAACGGTTTAATAACTCAATTTTGATAATAGGTAGTATACCTAGGTAGTATACCTAGTAAAAAGGTAACGAGTTACGAAGTAACGCAGCGGTAAACGCAAGAACCTCATACAACGTGTTATGAATTTACCCAAAACCTGATACGTACCATTTAAAAAAATAAACAATAGTATGATTAAAATATAAATTATGTCGAAAAAATTTATATTTCAAAAGTTATTCAACTTTAGTTTGGAGGTGACCTATCTGCGAAATTTCAAACGCTACTATTACGCTACGCTAATGACCGACGGACGGGCGGTAGCGTACGCGCCAAACATTGTATTACTAGCTGTCTGTTTCACCCGCGGTAATTTCGGGAGTTCCCGCGGGAATTCAATTTTTTTTTATTTTTGTCTGTCTGCCTGTCTGTTTGTTCCAGCTAATCTCTGAAACGGCTGGACCGATTATAACGGGATCATCAATGGCAGATAGCTGATGTTATAACGAGTAACTTAGGCTACTTTTATTTTAGAAAAAAACAGTTCCTGCGGGAATTATTTAATTTATTTTATTATTTAATTAATTAATTTATAGTTCTAAGAATCTGCTGATGATTACAAGTGATTGTAACCAATCCTAAGTAATAAATAGCTTTTGAATTTTGAATTTTGAATTCCGAAACTCACGCGAGTGAAACCGCGGGGACCAAATAAAAAATATGACGTATATTAAAACGTGGTGCGATCGATTCGGAAGTCGATTCTGAGCGAACTACTTTCTGGTTTTGAGTTAATTCATTAACACGTTGTATATATGATTTTGAGAAGTTTTTCAAAAACTTTGCACGTTTGATATCAACAGCTGAGCCCGAGTGTGATATTGGTGAGATTTTTAAGTTTAAAAACATAATATTTCTTGTAGCATTTATAATAGAAGAGATAGAGAGAAGAGATTCATTTTAAGAATTACAGTCAATCCGTGTAACACTCATTGTGGGATCTGTGAACACTATTTTTATTTTTTTTTGCGTATTAAACTATAGGTACAGGGTGTAATGGGCATGATGACAAAATTTTTATTTTTAATCCGTCTTGTAGATTAATAGAAAATATTGGACACGTATTTCTCTTTTTTTTTGACGTATTCAAAACAATACGGCGATACATTGAGTTTAAATTCCGTGTGACGGCACGCCTAGTACCCTAGCCACATAGTATAAAGTTTATACTGATTTAAAAAATTCTTTCACCATTCGAATGCTACAATTTCCCCGAGTAACATAGGTTATATTGTAACCCGGAATTCCCGCGGGAACTTAAATTACCGCTGGTGAAACCGCGGGGAACAGCTATTATACTTCTTTTTTATGGATAAAATACTCAAAAATTAACTTAATGTTTTATTAGATACTAGCCGTTACCCGCGGTTCCACACACGGTGATTTCGGATTTCCCGCTCGAATTCCGGGTTACAATATAGCCTATGTTACTTATGGTGAAAGAATTTTTTATATCGTTTCAGTAGTTTTTGAGTTAAAGTGTACCAAACAAACAAAAAATTAAATCTTTCCGTTTTATAATATTAGTTTAGATGTGAAAGAGGAATCGAATAATCGAATCGAATACTGAGTACTCAAGCAAAAGCCTCGTTTCACCCTGTATAGTACGCAAACCCCAAATGATTACTTTTATATTTTTTTCCTTTTTTTGTTGTCCTTGTGTGCATTAATTGTTAAATAAATAAATAAATACAGTACCAATTTTATAATTGTAAAAATGTACGGAATCACAGCAGACTTTAGGCAAATAATTTATTTTTTCTGTTATTAAAATAAATAGCGATGTAATTATTATTTTTGTCTGAAATTATTATTTTATTTTGGTTAAAAAAACTATATTTTTGTTATATATTTTTTAAGTTTTTAGAACTTGGTACTTATTATATGTACCTACATCTTCTTACGTATGATTTAAGTGCAATTAAAATCTCAAATTATAAATAAAATTATTGGATATTTTTTGGATCTCCTTTAAGTGAAAGATATTTAAAGTTACATCTCATTAATTTTAATTTTTTAAGAGACCTTTAAAATGTGTATTATATTAAGTTTAGCACAATTTCTGATGTAAATTTTGATTAAGGGCGGGTTTCCTATGTCTAGTTACCTACATAATGTTATGGAAAATCAGTCAATATTATATAACATGTGGTAAAATCAACTGCAAATATTTACAGGGCTGAAAGTATACGTTATAAAAAACAGGTTAAGTGAAAAAATAATATTATAAGTTCTGTAGTTTTTCAGAATATGAGGAAAATAAATTCATTGAAAAATCATTATAATTACATTCACAAGATACACAATACACGTAGCTCACTTATATGTGTACAACCGAGGCACGCGTCAGCTATGGATCAGCTGTTCAGCTCGTTCGAGGTCATTGAACTTAAGATACCGGGGTGCGGCGATGTGTACGTAGAGCGAGCAGCGAACACCTTCACAGGTTGTTTTCTTTTTGATTGATTTATTTTGTTTGAATTTTTTTTTTTCTTTTTTATGTTATGTACGTGTTTATAATGGTGTATACTTTCAACCCTGTAAATATTTGCAGCTAATTTTACCACATGTTATATATTATAACGACTGTCAACGATTTATTTTTAAATTAAGATATTTTGCTAACTCAATATTTTAATCGCTAATATATAATAATAATATAAATAAATATATAAATTGTATTGAAATAAAAAAAAATATGGGTATTATAATATGTATATTACTTGTAAATAAAAGTCGATATAGTACTTTGAGACTTGTTTATTTTAATGTGTACCTACAATCTTTGTCAGTTGAATCATCATGAAATTTAGGGTAGTTTTTATCCCAGAATTCCAGAATTCCGTACAGAAACTCTGAAATTACCGCGGGTGAAACCGCAGGGGACAGCTAGTATAATGATATCTTCGGAATTCGAATTATAATAAATACACGGATCCACATCGTTTCTCCTAGTCCTATCCTCAAAATAAAACTCGGTCAATATCAAAAAACTATATTATTTATTCCTTGTTTTTCAAAAAATACAAAACTTAAAATCGTCAATTTTCCAGATTGATGGTAACTGTTTTTTTGTTTGTTTTCGCTTAAACTAAACCATATTTAGCTATATTCGCCGTCGCTTTGTTCCGGAGGTGTCAGTGGAAGCCGGGGGGGCCGTAAGCGGTGGTCGGGCTTCTGAAACCTCCGCTAAAGCCGCTCAACGATCCAGCGAAATCGGACGGCGCGTTATAGTTGTAGCCACCTGGGAACATGTGGTGGGATTAGAGATGGGTTTTGGCAGGGCCGGTTCTGCTTTTGGTGCAGGGTGTGCGGTGCACACGGGCGCCGCTGCCAGGGGGCGCCGCGAGGCGAGGCCCCTGGAAGTCTGCGACAAACTGAATTCGGCTGAGGATCAGACGAATGCTGAGTTACCGGCGCCCCCTACGCTCGAGGCGCTTTCAATGTCGTGATGTCGTCTTCTTTTCTACCTAAACTCTCCCCCCTGTGAGGTACGGTGATAAAATTGACTAATCTGAGAAAGTTTGTGGTTTAATTCCTTTTTTTGGTGTTTAATGGCATTTTAATACATCCGTGATATGGGGGAGGGCGTCTGGGTTCTGATCGCACACGGGCGCGTCGGTGGCTAGGACCGCTGCTGGGTTTTAGTCCAGCATCTACGGGCATTTTGAGTAAATGCCCGATAGACGTCGCCACGTCTGTCCGTATCTTCGCGATAAATTCAAAAAACTACTGAATGGATTTTCATGCGGTTTTCACCAATGGAGTGATTCATGAGGAAGATTTCGGTATATGTATATAGGTACTTAATTTGTCAAGGTTGTACGTGTAAATTGATTAAAATATAACGATAATTGTTGGAAGTGTCGCAAAAAGTCAAGCCGCCTCCATTGTCTGGAGTCATAATAGAACATAGGATACTTTTTATCCCTGAATTCCCGCAGGAACTCCGAAATTAACGTGGGTGAAGCAGCGGGGAACTGCTAGTTATTGTATAAAACAAACAGTTCACCATCAGCAAATGGACATAGATAAGCAATAGTGTGTTAACCCACACTGGAGAAATTTTGATTAAATTGAAGTTTTAAAATTATAGCGCCATTTTGTGTCAAATTTTTTATGTTCAATATTTAGTTACATATTTAAACAATGTAATAAGGTAAACACATAATTAAAAAACGTTCTCTAACTCTCAATAAATCGTTCTGAATCAATAACTTCATTTTGTGGGTTAACATGTTATTGCTTATGTGCGTCCAAATATGACTACACTTCACTGTATACATTAATAGGACTAGGTAGGTACTAGATACGTACCGTGGTGCGTGTTTACCGGCTCCGGGTACCTCGCCTCCCCCTCGTACCTTACGTCGGCGTGGTACCCCGTCCGCCAGTCCGCGTGGTACGTCACTGCGGATGGATGGGTCGGTCGCATCAGTGAAAAGTGAAAACAATCCACTTCACAGACTTGATCTCACACTAAGCTGTAAGCTTGTGTCGTGGAAACCAAGCAACACGTGGTATATATACTACATATTATATAATTATACTACACAAAGTCCACCCCCATCGGGGATCGAACCCAGAACCTCTTGATTACTAATCCAATCCGGTTGTCAGGTCAATCGGGTCGTCAAGTTGTGGCAAAGAAAGTATTAGATACAACGTATAGAAGCGCCATTCTCCGCCCTCCGCTGATTTTTCGACACGAAGTAACGGCGATAGCATAGCATGCGCACAAATGAAGTGATTCAAGTACTATCCAACAAGTAAAGAAAGAGGAAGAAGGCTTGAGCACGTGTACATATGGTGTGCGCGTAAGATTGACAGCGAAAGAATGAACAATTGTCACAAGTAGATTCTAAATGACTGTGACATTTTTTCACTGAAATTACTACCAAAGTTTTGCAGGGCATAAGATGAGGGGGAGGTGGAGGTAAAATTCTGTATTCTTTACGCCACACACACACCCTGCATGTGTGCACACAACACGCGAGCCGCCCGCCCGCAGTAATGGTGGGGACTGGGGAGTACAATCGGTTCGCCTTTATGGAGTGTCGAGGGTCTGGTTGAAGCGGTTCCATGTTTGGGTAGCTCTTACCTCACCTCCAAACATGGTGTCCTCACGGTCGCCATGTTTGGAGACGAGATTAGACTGCTGTTGAATGCATCAGCTTAAAACCGAGTTCTTCAAGTTCAAGATAAAGGTATGAAAAAGGAACTGGTCGTTTGAAACTGTTCATCGTTTTTGCTTGTTGTTACAGCTGATACAGCTTGCTTCCAAAGATAATACAATAACTACCTAAGTCTAGCAGTTGGTTAGTTAATTATATTTTGATGTAAGTTTTTTGAATACGGATGCGTTCTGTACATAAATTGGGTGCATTAAGCATTTAGAAAACTAATATTTTTAACAGGTATCTACAAATTCAGCAGCTACCTTAGCCAAGTTAACATTACTCGTATACAACATAATCGTTAACTTTCGTTCCTTAGTTTTATAGAAGTTAATGATTATAGATTGTCAACTTGGCTAAGGAGGCGGTGTACGTACCAATTTGCGTGCGCCCATCAGGCAAGGCCACCCTGTACTCCCCTCGGACAACATTCCCATCGGAGCTCTCGTGACGGTTGTAGTCATTGCCGGACCGAGCGTCCTTCACCGAGTATCCGAACTCATAGGACTTTGGCTGTGGGGTAAATAAAAAAAGATAAAAAGGGCTTAGGTCAAGTTTTGTTTTGAACAGCGACTAAGACGCATGAGCTGAGCGAGCGCAGTGAGCGTGCCGCGGCAGCAGTAGTGTGATGCACTACAGTCAGCGTTCTTTAGATGTGTAATTATTATTTTAGATAGGAAACTAAAATAAAGACAAGTATTACTGGTGCGTGGTTAATTATAATAATGGTTTATTTTTGACGCGTTGACGGAAATGACGCGCATAAATTTAATTAAGCAGTATCTACTTAGGTTTCACTATTTCCATAGATGTAAAACATTGAATGATTGCTATTTTAGCTTTAGTTCTGCTAGATTACAATAAACAACTACTATAGTAAACCAGCAAGAATTAACTCATGCAATGAACTTCTAGCACATACACTAATTATTGAAGATAAGAACAACATCAATCAATCAATCTATGCTCAGGCTAGTTGACCTTAACTTATAGTACGGACCGCCAAGAGGGGATTTGTGGATTAGCTAAAGCGCGTCAGATGAACATAAGGGGGGTACCTTGCACCATGTTGAGTACCTCCACCAAATATAGGCCCTCTACACTGGTGGGTGCGTCTAGAATAACCGATCAGATTAGTAAAAAAAAATCGATAACTCGAAATACTCGAGCGCGTCAGATTAAGATATGGTGGGTTAATTACATAGTGAGAAGTATGTATATGAATAATCTGACCATTTGAACGTGACGTAAAGGAGTTATAGGATCACAAACTTGCAAAAAAAAAACGCAACTTCGACATTCTCGAGCGCAGTTGATTTGTTTTTTATTTTAAAGTAAATAACTCAAGGATAGCGGGAAAAATATAATCTGCCGATTTTCATAAGCCGAAGAAACAAAAATCGTCTTCGAATCGAAAGAGCAGCTGCAGTGAAACATGTACCTATTAATATCTCTGTCTTTCTTTCTCTTTTACTTTTTCTCTATCTCTCACTCTCTCGCACCGTCCTCACACTACTTTCCGTCGCCATAATGTCATCACAGTATATCACGGCGCCAAACGTGTCAAATTATAACTTTTTTTGGTCGGTTAAAATACATATTAAAATAAGGTAAGTATTACATCAAACTATAGGTTCACCTATAACCTTTCACTTTAATGTAATTATATATATTTTATAATAAAGCTCATCACAAAACAACGCGTTTATGTTATTATATGTAAAACGCTCTGGCTTGTTTGTGCTTTAAAGTTAGTTTTGTGAATAATATTTTGTGAGCTTTTACATATTTCATAGAAATATAAAGTGTGTTTTTTGTGAACAAGAAATAGCTCATAAAGTTATTAAACTTACACGTCAGAAAGAAAAAAAAATCTTAAAAATAAATCATAATTTTTGTTTCTAGCAGTCAGATTAATAATACCCCTCAAAATTATTGTCAGATTTTAAGCCAACATAACTTGGAGTGCAAGCTGAACCTTCTGTAAAATAATCTGACACGCTCGAGTATTTCAAAATTGAGATTTTTTTTTTGCATTTTCAAAAATTCGCTACTACCTTGCGTCACCTCCAAATTGGCAGATTTTCGAAGGGGTGCATTTTTAGGGCTCACTTAACATCCCCTTTGAATATCTGACGCGCTCGAGTAAATGTTTTTTTTTTTCATTTTCTCCACTTCCGGATGGCCACCCCCACCACGCAAATCGGCAGATGAATATATTTTCGATATCAGAGACACCTTGGAGTATCTAAACTACAATATCTGACGCGCTCGAGTATTTCCATTTTAATATTTTTTTTTACATTTTTGAAAGCCTGTAGAAGCTAAACCCACCGGTGAATGAAAAAATATCATATGACCTTATTTTGTTTATATCTCCTAATCTTCAAAACCCAATAGGTCCCAACGACGCTCGAGTCGCTCCCGAATTAGCATCGGTATCTCCCGTACAGAAATAAATCCAGACGTTTGGTAGGTACCTATTACAAACACTACATTATTTTCATTGTAAAATATGCGTAAAAGCATTTGTGGAATTCATGATTATAATATCATCGTACTTATTGCTCTTTGACCTAAATTATCACTTTTGTATAAATACGAACTAATTACTTCTTTATATAGAACACATAAAGATTATAATCCTATAAAAGCTAGAGATGAAAAAATCCGGCGAACCAATGTCAATTAGAATATTAAGATAAATAATGAAAACATGCGAACAGCTGGGGTGTAGTGATCGACCGACAAACACGCACGATGTTTGCTGTTATGATTTTAAGATGTATCATTTTATTATTATTTGCAATAAGTGTCAAAGCTAGATTACAAATATTCGTTTCCACTAAGCCTTTACAACAAATCGGTGAGAAGTATTATTTGAAAGACGTGTTAACGAGGGAATATGAGGCGCCAAAGGAGCTAGCATACGATTCATCGAGCAGAAATCTATACTTCATGTACATGGACGATCGGATACAGAATTCTGGCCGGGCGCTGATAAATGTGAGAACTAAAGAGTCGTTGAAAATTGACGGGATCGAGAGGAATAAGGCTACAGCGGTCGACCCTGAAACAGGCGACGTTTATTTCGGATCCGATGACGGCCTGTACAAATACGATCCTATAACAAATAGAGCCAGAAAAATTGCCCTGTTCAACTTTAACATATCCAAAATTGTTATAATAAACAATGCAATGTACGTGCTGAATGCGAACAATCATAGCATGTACAAGATATTTGATAGCGGAAAAGTTGCTGTGAAAATTGGCGATTGGACAAACGTGTACAATTTCAATGTCGATTACTCGAGGAACATACATTTTGTGAATTCAGATGGTGTATTTTGTTTGATAGGCGGACACGAAATTGTGAAAAACGAAGATCTGACCGTTGTATACCACTTTCTGATCAATGAGAATAAAACCTTAGGTATATCAGAGAGCGGCGTTTATGATATCGATTGCGAGAATGGTAAAGCTAAAAAACTGAGTGATTCGTTTTTTATACCCACAAGTATAGTGTATGGTGATTATGGCGAGATATTTTACACGGCTGGCTATAACATATATCACCTGAAACCGGTGAGATCGTATTTGATATACAAAGTTGATTCACCAGATTTTGACGAAATTTCTCTAAATAGAAACAACACTAGGATAGCTAAAGTGCCTTATTAACCCTAGTCATGTGTTGAACTGTAAATTATTAAATAAATATAGTAATGGGCATGTGGACTAATTTTTATTTTTTAGTCCGTCTTGTAGATTATTAAAAAATATTGGACACGTATTTTTTCTTTTTTTACGTAATCAAAAAATAACGGCGATATATTGAGTTGAAATTTCGCGTGACGTCACTATTCTGACAGTTTGTACCTATGGCGGATTTAGCGGTTAGTGACGTCACTCTAAACTTTAATGCGCTTTATCTCTGTATATTTTAATTTATTGGAAAAAGCGAAAAATACGTGTCTATTGTTTTTTTTATTTTCTAACTGACGGACTAATTAGAATTTTGATTTTCAAAAGTAGTCCACATCCCTATTATATAAAATATAAATGATTCGGTTTCATTCTATCAAAAGTATATAATAGATATATAAAGTAAGTATAAAGTCCTCCACCGCGTCTGTCTGTCTGTGTGTCTGTTCGCGATAAACTCTAAGATTACTGAACGGATTTTCATATACGATTTTCATCTTTTAAATAACACGCATTTGCGGTGTTCAGCGATTTTAGTGCGATTTCTGTTTGCTTAGTAGGTCCTACCCAAGTCCCAAAGATATTGAAAGAGAATAAAAAGACAAAGAATACGCTCGGTCGCTATAAGCTTTCCCCTTGAACCACGCAGCGGTCAAATGATCTCATGCTAACAAAATGCCGTTGGCTAGCATTATATACCACTTGAGGGAAAAAAAAATAATAATAAGAAATGGAAAGCGATGTGATTGGCTATTTGAAATGTACTTTGTGGTGACTGGTATTTGATTGCGTCGCAACGATGTGATTGGTTTTTATTTTGATCATACCCCGCAAAAATTGGTTGACGTAGATTGCATAGTAAAAGTTTGTATTGTTCGTCTATTCTCTTACAGTCTTTGGTCCTACCCATAACACCCTCACTTACCTCCTCATTGCCATGTTCATGGCCGTCCCCGTGACCATGGGAGTCGTATGAATGATGACCAGGACTAGAGAAACTGGGGGGCAAGTAGCTGTTTGTCGGTGGATTGTAGCTGGCGATACCTGTGGAATTGCAATACGGATACTTTAGTTAAAACCATGTTAAAACACTCGAAAAGTTGACAAGGCGCAAGTAATATTCTGCATTAGATTCTCATCTCAGTTATCTAAAAAAACATAGGTAACGACAACGTTGTTTTTTTCAACTTTAGAAGCTAATCTACTAGCTATAGTTGATCTCTATCAATATCACAAGCCTATCGCGCCACAAAAATGCTTGCCTGTACCACAGATAATATAATACTATACTAGCCTGTACTGTGTACTGTACCTGTGCCAGGTACACCATAACTGCTGCTCGGGGTGTTGAATCCTGTGCTGTAGTGGTTGCTTGGTTTGTAATTGCCATAACCGCGTACCGGAGGTTCCCCAGCCGCTAGTGATGCCAGAAGCAGAACTGTTAACGCCTGCAACAAATAAGTGAGCAGTCTACGATGGTGTATTTTACCCATATTTTAACTATGTACTGCATTTAAGGACAAAGGTTGTGAATAAGTGGGAAATCTATACGTCGGTACTTGATAAGTTTTGACTAGTGTAGGTACCTATATGTACCTACAAATCATTACGTTGGAGGAGTTGAATGCTGTTAGAATAGTAAGTATTTAACCACACAAGATAATCCTTGTCTTTGTTCTACTTTTCTATTAAAAATACTAAATACTAATTGCACATCAAAATATGCACACAAAAAGAAATCTGTCTGTGGCGGTCGGCGGATCGCTGACCGCTGCCGCGGCCGCGGCACGCTCGATGCGCTCGCTCAGCCCTCGCGCTGTTGTGGATCGCTGTTCAAACACCTAGTCTAAGTGCTTGAAATCGGAATTCCGCCTTAGTTTTAGTGTGGTTAATTGATACGCGTAGGCGTGTGCTACATTTAGCGTGCATATATAAGCTTTATTGATGTGCACAGTTCAGTTAAAAATTTCCCATTGTTAAATTCTATGTCCACTATACAAATGACGGCCATTTTCCCCTCAGGCGGACTGTCTACCGATGAGCCTCCTCTTCTCCCATTACCATTACACCTACGGCTACCAGTTATACACGCTAGATCCAATAGGACTAATCTATACATATAAAATGCTTTGTCCTGAATGACTATAGATCAACGCACAACCTAAACCGCTGATCGTAGAGACCTGAAACTTGGAGGGTGTATTCTTTGTATGACGTAGGCATCCGATAAGAAAGAATTTTTGAAAATTCAACCCCTAAGGGGATGAAAAGGGGTTGCAAAATTTGTATGCAACAATTCGCGGGAACTTCGAAATTATCGGGGGTGAAACCGCGCGGGACTGCTAGTCAAGCTACATAATTATGTAGGTATACGACAAAACTAGGTAAGTATATGACCACACAAGTATCCATTACCCTTATTCACGCCGCGCTATGATAAGACGCCGCAAAAACTATCTTTCCCTCGTTATCAAAGAATTTTTACTGAAAAAAAAAATACATTTACAACGTTTGCTAAGGCATAAAGAATAATAATTCCTAATGTGTTGGCATCTAGAACGTTTGGAAATGCGTTTCTGAGACGCGCGTTATGGGCAAGGAATGTTGTTGGTCGTAGTGAATAAGGGCCCTGTGCAGGAAGCGAGAACCGAGTCACAGACACAATGTAAAATAGAATAGAGTATTCAAGTGATTAAATACGGACCTAAGGCTTTATTTACGGGATTATCCTCGGGGCTTATAATAGTTTCACGCGTAGCCGTAGCTTCGCAATGCAATATTACAAAGGTGCTAATTATCTATGATAACTGGGGCGTCCATGGGACGCTTAATAGCCAACCTGAGTCTATGCTATGTTCTCTC
The DNA here is from genome assembly GCA_907165275.2 of Zygaena filipendulae. Lineage (NCBI taxonomy): Eukaryota > Metazoa > Arthropoda > Insecta > Lepidoptera > Zygaenidae > Zygaena > Zygaena filipendulae. The sequence goes on from OU015676.1 coordinate 1,056,765, forward strand.
ACGACACGAATGCATACATTACATGATACCATTATGTACACATATTGTTGCCTTTCATTTTATGCTGACCTGGTATGTATAATGTAAGCAAAGGTCTTCTTTTCCATTTTCCATACAGCCCAATGAGCTCCGAAACTTTTTCCAACAAAAAAGTCGTGTCGGAAAAAAGTAAGCCGTTTTAGATAGGTAGGTAGGTACCTCTAATACCGAAACTACGTGTTCCCAATCGATGTATAAACTATATTATTGTGAAGTTTCATTTAAATCCATTCACTAGTTTTTGCGTGAAAGAGTAACAAACATCCATCCATCCATGCATACATACTTTCGCGTTTATAATATTAGTAGGATAGGTATAAAAGATAATTATGAATATTTATAACGGGCACTATATAGTTTCAACCCTATGAGATTCTTGATTTGATCTGAATTATACCTACCATCTATAATTTTCTTTTTGTGGTAGCGCAATATTGATTATTTTGTCTAGCAAATTCAATCTCAAATTCTTATCAAATTATTCGAATTTCAACCTCTGAACAAGATAATGGATGTTAGGGTTACATTACAGTGTTTCGATGTCATTCTAATTGTGTATTGATTGCACCAAATTTGTCGTAATTGTGTCGCACATCTCATATCTACAATTACGTAACAAAAAGATGGAGGCACTGACCGTGACATACAGTAATTTCTAACATTAAATTTATTGTGATGCATAGAGAAATCTTCGCCGTTTTGAATACAGGGTTGTTACACTTGTCATTGCCAAAAATATAATCAACGAGCTGTTCCCCGCGGTAATTTCGGAGTTCCCGCGGGAATTCCGGATTAAAATATAGCCAATGTTACTCAAGGATAATGTAACTTTCTAATGGTGAAAGAATTTTTGGAATCGGTCCAGTGGTTTTTGAGTTAAATCGTAACAAACAAACATACTAAAAATCAAATCTTTCCTTTTTAAAATAGGTAGTAGTATAGATGAATATTGTCTAGTCTACATACCTAGTAGTATCTACAGGAATATTTTTACATGCTTGTATCTATGCTTATAATATTATTATACTAGCTCTTAGAAATCTGTTTTCTATCCCTCGGGAGAGTCCCTTTTGAGAAGAGAAGAAGATATACAACGTGTAAATGAGTTAACTGAAAACTAGAAAGTAGTTTGCTCAGAATCAACTAGCGAATCGATCGCGCTATGTTTTAATATACGTTATATTTTTTCATTTTTCATGGGCATGTCTAAATTATTTATAATACAATATGTGGCGCGTACGTCGCCCGCAACAAAAAAACTCGAACCGGTAGCGCGGGCGTAGCGCTTGGAATTTCGTAGTTAGGACACCTTCAAACTAATGTTCAATAACTTTTAAAGTATTAATTTTTTCGACATAAAATATATTTGAATCATATTATTATTTTTTTTTTAAATGGGGTGTATCAGGTTTTCAGTTAATTCATTAACACGTTGTATAGATAAATAATAGATATACATGCAGCAGTGAGCAGCGTTGGGATGAGTAGAATTGGCTCACTGGTTCATGACAACCTAAATCATCGGGTCTAGTGAGTACTTGAAATATTATAAAACCTTGTTTGTATGGAAACACCGTTAATTAATTTTGAAATTTGTCATCGAAATCCTTACCTCGCAATACATTGTAATGACGCCTGACGGTGGTCCGGAAAAATTATCTGTAAGCGAAAAAGAAAATTAGCAAAATTATCTGTAAGTACTTACCTAAGTGAAAAAAAGATTACCTAATTTAAGAAAAAGGAAATATATTGTTGAGGGTTCATAAATAAACATAAAATCTGCTTCCGTTATACGGCCAAGAGCCCAAGACGTCAACCGAAGCCAATAGAAGTAGGTACCTATTTTGGGCGTACGGAAACAAACTTCATCTAACTGTATTAGAAAAATTATCTACATTCGCTTTAACTATGCTATGTATAGTTTAATTCTTACTTATGACTAGCTGTGCCCCGCGGTTTCACCCGCGTGACTTTCGGAATTCCCGCAGGAACTATTTTCTTCTAAAATAAAAGTGTCTAGCCTAAATTACTCTTTATAACCTCAGCTATCTGCCAGTAAAAGTCCCGTTAAAATCTGTCTAGCCGTTTCAGTGATTAGCCAGAACCAATAGACAGACAGACAGACAAAATTAAAAAAAAAATTATGTAAGTGTCGTATATACTTTCATATCATGCATGTAATGGAAAGCTGTTAATTTGGAATTACAAACAGACACTACAATTTTATCTAATATATATAAATCACGTGTCACGTTGTTTGTCCGCGATGGACTCCGAAACTGCTGAATGGATTTTGATGAAATTTGGTCACTATGTTGTATTTGGCCCAACTTAAAAGATAGGATAGTTTTTATCCCGGAATTCCCGCGGGAACTCCGAAATTAATGCCGGGAACAGCTAATCACCGTAAACTACAGCACTTTTTTCCCGGAATTACCGCGGGAACTCCGAAATTACCGCGGATGAAATCGCGGGGGACAGCTAGTTTATATATAAGTATAGATTGTAGCTGTTATTCCCCTAATTAATAAAAAAACAACGTTAGGCAAGTAGGTACTATGTAACGTACTTAGTGCGCATAATTTCGCTGCAAATTTGTCGCTAACTATTTGAGATGAGAGAAGAGATGGGAACTCTTTTCGATAGTAAGCAAGATGACTAAATCTGTCGATTACAACCCCTACTGAGGCCAGAACTGACATTAAAATGTCAGCATCTCACAGTTGTATATTTGAAATTTAAAAAAATCGTATTTTTTTATTGAATACAGTCAGAGATGGGAACTCATTTCGATAGTAAGCAGGATAACTAAATCTGTCGAACACAACACCTACTGAGGCCAGAACTGACATAAAATGTCAGGATCTCACAGTTGTATATTTGAAATTTAAAAAAATCGTATTTTTTTATTGAATACAGTCAGAGATGGGAACTCTTTTCGATAGTAAGCAAGATGACTAAATCTGTCGATTACAACCCCTACTGAGGCCAGAACTGACATTAAAATGTCAGCATCTCACAGTTGTATATTTGAAATTTAAAAAAATCGTATCGTAATCTCACCCTTAAATTGTTATTATAAGGCCGAATCAACGGAACTATCCTTAAAATCAATTAGGATAAACAGAACTATGTTAGACATAACTTCTCGATGCTGAAATACTTCAAATTTAATGAGATGCTGAAATTTCATTCGTGAAGTTGGCATCTCATTCTTTAAATTGCGTTTAAAATTTCAATTTTAATGCCAAACTAACGGAACTATCCTAAAAATCAATCAGCAGGTACAGAACTATGCTAGACATAACTCCTTGATTCTCAAATACTTCAAATTTTATGAGATGCTGGAATGTCATTTGTGAAGTTAGCATCTCATTTTTTAAATTGCGTTAAAATTTCTATTTTAATGCCAAATTAACGGAACTATCCTAAAAATCAATCAGGAGGTACAGAACTATGCTAGACATAACTCTTCGATGCTCAAATACTTCAAATTTTATGACATGCTGGAATGTCATTTGTGAAGTTAGCATCTCATTTTTTAAATTGCTTTAAAATTTCTATTTTAATTCCAAATTAACGGAACTATCCTAAAAATCAATCAGGAGGTACAGAACTATGCTAGACATAACTCCTCGATGCTCAAATACTTCAAATTTAATGAGATGCTGGAATGTCATTTGTGAAGTTGGCATCTCATTCTTTAAATTGCGTTTAAATTGGTAAATCAACAGAACTATTGTTGAAATCTATCAGGAACTGTAGAACTATGCTGGATGCAAGTAAATCTGAAGTTTTTTTTTGAGATGCCAACATTTGAGATGCTAGGTTCACAGTGACGCTAACTATACGAGTCGACGATCGTTTAGCCACAAAATGCGCCCTTATAAATGGGGACAAATAAACTCCTTTTCTTTCTTCTTTCTTTCTTACTAGGTACTAGTTCACACTGAACCGCTAACGTGTACAAAGTACATATGAATACAACCTAAGTGTGAAAAACACTAATCAACAAGTAGCCAGTCAGTGGCACTAATTAAGAATTTTCACTTTTATGTCATGGATGTAGTCCAGTGTTACATTATGAAAACAAAAACAGAAATGGAACTGTTAGTCTCATATCAGACAGTTAAGTTTAGACGTTATTTTTCTTCTCTCGCCGTAACTTTATTAAATCGCACCTTCAGAATTAAAGTGACCCAACTCAAAAATTGCAACTTGAAATGAGTAAGAAGTCTCTTTCACAATAACGTAGGTACATAAGTGAATAGCGCGATCAACGAATGTGACCGTTATAGGCTGTTAATTCGGGCTCTTTCTCACCACAGACTTTTATAGAAGGTAGCCTCCTTTAATATTTATCTATGGGCCTATGTTGCCTGAAAACAAACAATAAATAAATAATACTTATCATTGGTAGGTAGCCTTTTTTAGGTCAGTTTTCAAGAAAAATCAGAAGTTACAGAAATTTTGACTTAGGTCACTTTAATTATAAGTTGCGATATTATTGTATGCAACTGCCAGTACGGTATTATAATTTATAATACACTTAATCTAAAGTAACATGAAGTTACTAAACAGTTATAAGTTTTTTCTTAACAAACAATAGGTTCAGATTTACGACCCTAATTTGTTTTCACGCGTTATCCAAGTGTTTAATCTCTTGCCATGGAGTGAGTAAGCTCTAGAGATTTTCACATTCTCATGGCGGGATAGTTAAACATCTCTCTTGTGATGTTCATGTGATGTAACCATTTGAGATTAGCTGGTATTCATTTTTGTTGTGATTAAAATTTCACTTGTAATTGAGTGAAATATATATAGGTAACTAAATACTAAGTATCTATACTATGATAAAAGAGTAGAATCCGCGATTCTGTACATTGAATATTTTAACCTAAAATTGAGAGGGGTGATAAAAGAAAAGTAACCAAGCCCAAAAAAAGTTTTTGAAATTCTTTTCTGTCTGTCTGTCTGTCTGTCTGTTCGCGATAATCTCCGCATCTACTGAACGGGTTGTCATGCAGTTTTCAGTAGTAGATTAAGCTAAGTCTGGAGCAACATATAGGCTTTGTTTCATCGAAATAGGACACAGGGGAAAAAAGTTATCATCAGTTAAAGACTTCAGCGCAATGTAATGGTCGAAAGCTTCGATATAATGTTGCATAACGAACATGATAAAACCATTTTAAAGATGTGCATTTTTTTTTTCTTTTCAATTGATTTTTCGCGAAGTGATCGATTATCATCCATTTCGATTCGATATTTTTTAACTGAATATGCGCGCAATTTTTTTTTTTTTTGACTGCACATTCGATTTTTTTTCGTAGAGGAAATGTTTTTTAAAATAGGCTTTTACTAGCTAACGGCTGAACCGTGAAAAATGAATTTTGCATATACGTTTTCAGGGGTACAGAGAAGGACATAGGGTACTTTTATCCCGGAATTCGTGCGGGAACTACGAAATCATCGCGGGTGAAACCGCGGGGAACAGCTAGTGCAGAATAAAAAATAGAAAATAATAAACAAACCTTTACTATAGAAATCACAACACAAAAAAATCGATCAAACTAACTCCCGATTTCCGAACGAAATAAAATTTTTCACTACTTATTTCTTTTTTTTTCTAAAACACGCGCTATTTTTTTGGCGCGCAAAATCTGCAGCTTATCCGCGGTGTGCGTTCGGAAACTAGAGTACGCACTGCAATAAAGTAGAGCAACTTACGTGTACTGTGATATAATTTTTAGAGATGATCTTTATATACTACAGACCGGGGAGGGCTCTTCTCCTATTGTGATAACTTAAAAGTTAAAAGTACATTTATGGTCGATTTAGTTCACGAAACGAGGGCTTTTAGCGAATTATTAGGGCGATTCTTGTGTGTTTAACTTCAAATGACTATTTAGGATATACTTAGTGACCTTGTAAACTCTCTTAAATTTGTTAATTCTTAAATGCGCCATTATTTTCTTAATGTAATTTAATATCTAAATACGTTAGCTTTGCTGGGGTAATTTTGTGAGATTTCAAATCGTCATCAAATTTTGAATGCGTCGAAATTTATAGGAACCTAATGCAAATCTGTATAGAGGCACCTATAGTAATTTTTGTTTTCTATTACTTATTCTGTGGACGGATTTTTTTCTCTGAAATGATTCTAAAATTTTTCCAGTATCTCTGAGAGCATAGGTTACTTTTAGCAGAAATAAAAAGTTCCCGAGAGTGTTCCCGAAATTACGTTAGGTACGTGCAACTACTGTGGCGACCCCTGCGCCACAAGTCACGGACTACAACGAAGCGACGAATACCGACTATATGGAAGTCCTGAATCGCGCTAACGAAGTTTTCACCCTGCGCAGCATTTATTAATTACTAGCTGTGTCCCGCGGTTTCACCCGCTGTAATTTCGGAGTTCCCGCAGGAATTCCGGGATAAAAAGTACCCTATGTCCTTCTCTGTGTACCCCTGAAAATGTGTATGCAAAATTTCATGATGATCGGTTCAGCAGTTAGCTAGTTAAAGTCTATTTTATTTTATAAAACATTTCTATACGAAAAAAAAATCGAAAGTGCAGTAAAAAAAAATATCGCATTGAAACTGATTTTCTCGATGCGGAATCTTTACAGAAAAATAATCATTTTATTTTTTTTTATTTATCATTTATTTTTATTATTTATTTTTTTTTTATTTTTATTTTTTAAGTAGCTGTTGCCCGTGATTGGGGAAATCCGTTCCGGATCCGCGCAACGGATTTCAAGCGGTTCTCACCGATAGATAGAGTGATTCATGAGGAAGGTTTATATCTATTTTTTATCCTGGAATTCCCGCGGGAACTCCGAAATTACCGAGGGTGAAACCGCAGGAGACAGCTAGTATGAAAATCAAGCCAACGTAAACTGTAAAGTTATTAAGTCTAAAATCGTTTTCAATATTGTAATTTTGAATTTCAGTAGAGACATAATTTTCAATATCTACTTCCAGGTTTGTTTTTTAATAACTAACATATTCCACAGCATACTTATATCTAATTTACGATTCGGTGTATGGGACAGAAAGAATAACCCTATTTTTATATACGTAAATATCATTGAAGTAGTGAAAAGCTCGTCGATTGATTGACAGATGCAAGTTAGTTCATGTTTTTATTCTTAACTACTTAGCTGTGCCCAGGAACCTTTGCGGACGCAGGCAGAACAACCCGCCAAGTTTCATCACAATCGAACCAATGGTTTCTAAACGCATAGAAGACAGACATACAAACATTCATTTTTATTTATAAAGAAGGTTCACACTAACGGCCGCACTCAGAGTCGACTTTAATGATTACTTAGTTAAGTATAGATTTTTAAAACAAAACTGCCGCAATCAGAGACGTTCAGTAAATTAATGTTAATTGGCATTTAATTAGATGTAACTTAATTAGTTAAATGCCAATTAAAATTAATTTACTGAACGTCTCTGATTGCGGCAGTTTTGTTTTAAAAATCTATACTTAACTAAGTAATCATTAAAGTCGACTCTGAGTGCGGCGGTAAGACCGTGTAATGGTGTTCTAAAATACTATCACTCCACTCTTGCTAAGAACATAAAAAAATATACCTATTAGACAGAAAATAAAGACAACAACCTCTAGACTGGCACAGTTTTATATCCATTTCAATTTTATTTTGTTGTGGTCACATGCATATGAACATCAAGATTCCTTCGGGAACTCTTGTAATTTATAATAATATTATCACTCTATGAATTGAACTTCATTGCTATTGAAATAAGATCATAGATAATATCAATAGCTGTCAAGAGATTATTATACAACGTGTTAATGAATTAACTGAAAACCTGATACACCCCATTTAAAAAAATAAACAATAATATGATTAAAATATGAATTATGTCGAAAAAATTAATACCTACCTACTTTAAAAGTTATTCAACATTAGTTTGGAGGTGTTATATCTACGAAATTTTAAGCGCTACGCCCGCGCCTACGTGTCAATGACCGATTCGATTTTTTTCTGTTACGGGCGGTGTACGCATACGGTGCGATCGATTCGGAAATATATTCTGAGAAAATTACTTATTACTTACTAGCTGTTGTCCGCGACTACGTACGCGTGGATTTTGGGATCTATTTTTAACTGTGCCCCGCGGTTTCACACGCCTTAATTTCAGGGTTCCCGCGGGAATTCCGGGATAAAAAGTACCCTGTGTGTTAATCTGATGTATAAGCTATATTATTGTGAAGTTTAATTTAAATCCATTCAGTAGTTTTTGAGTGAAAAAGTAACAAACATCCATCCATCCATCCATCCAGCCATACATTCTTTCAAACTTCCGCGTTTATAATATTAGTAGGATTAGTTTTCAGTTAATTTATTAACAGGCTGTTTATTTCTGATACTGACTGTACAGTGCAGTACACCGTTGATCTGTTGGTTACTAAGCTGATTGCTACGCAAGGTGTCGCGGGTTCGGTCAGGACAGATGTTTGTGTGTGTCTATGTATGGTATGTACACACTGTAAATAAAATGTGTATTTACAACAACAAAAATGTAATGCGTATAATATGCCAAGTTTTGTGGTGGATCTTGAATTCGGATAAAGTCGATGTCATTCAACTTTATGTAGGTACTTTGTGGAACAACTCTTCCCATTCTTTGTATTTTCTTTGAACTGCGGTTCAAAGTCCTTTTAACTGATTTTCCAGGGAATTTGTCAAGCAAAGCAATGTGTAATATCATACTATCGTAGCAAGTAAGTAACGAAAATTGCAAGAACGATTAAACCGGTTATATTCATACGTTTATTTCAATTTATTAGCATACCAGCTGTTACCTGCGGTTTTAGCCGTGTTAATTTCGGAATTCCCGCGGAAGTTACGGGATAAAAGTACCCTGACAACGTGTAGGTATGCAAATTTCATGACGACCGGTGGAGCAGATAAGGCATGAAAGCATAACAAACAAACTCAGATATATATATATCCTATGTATAGATGGGCAATGTAGGCTTTTAAAAGCCTTTAGGTTGAGCATGACCTTGACCTTGGTCGATTTTTGAATCGCTCGAATTACTTTCACGCACGGAATCGTGAATTCACGTGCGAATCCTCATACATTTTTTAAGCATTCACGCGTGAATCTTGCAATTTCGTGTGCAAATAGTAATTCGAGCGACCTCCTGCACATTTCTAATATTTCCACTTTCCTAAAACGTCCTCTTTCCTAAAACGGCTACGATGGTTTTTCCAAAATGATCACTTTCCTTCTTTTATCCATCCATTCTAGTTTCTGTTTGATGCGTGCTTAAACAGACCGTCCCGTTGAAGTATTAACGTAAATCTCGAATTTTATTAATGATAATATTATCTAGTTAATCGTTTTGCATAATTTCATTTGCATCTTAAGTGGTACTTACTCTAATAATTTTTAAAGAATAAAAATTGCGAGATGAAGTTTATTGGTAGGTATTACTTTACCTATTCCTACACCGTCGAGGCCGAAGAGATAGGTATAAAAAGATCTAATCATGAACTTATTACTTCAATGTACAATTTTGTTACGCACATGGAATAAAAAAGATATAATTACAGTTATTTTTCTAATGCATTCATTTCGTATCGAGTCAATATTTGGGAGATTCCACTCTCAAAATAACTATAGGTGAACTAGTAATTGCACGCGGTTCCACCCTCATGGTTTTTGGGATTGCTTCGAGAACTCTTTTACTCACGCACTAAAGTATTTAATGTTACAGCTAGTTAGTAATGAAATACTTATACTAACTGCTCCCCGCGGTTTCGCACGCGTTAATTTCAGTATTTAAACTTATACTAGCTGTCCCGCGCGGTTTCACCCGCGATAATTTCGAAGATCCCGCGGAATTGTTCTATACAAACTTTGCAACCCCTTTTCATCCCCTTAGGGGTTGAATTTTCAAAAATACTCTCTTATCGGATGCCTACGTCGTATAAAGAACACACCCTCCAAGTTTCAGGTCTCTACGATCAGCGGTTTAGGCTGTGCGTTGATCCATCAGTCATTCAGGACAAAGCATTTATGTGTACTTGAATTCTCGAATACAATATTAAAAGCTATCCATTTTGTGTCCGTGGATTGTGGAAATCCTCAGTCTATAGGATTTATGTCGACTTTATGTGTATGAATTGTACGATTAACCAGACAAGACATTTTTCTTGTCTTGTGTTGTGTTCGTTGTGTCTTATAATGTGCAAAAGGCCTAACCACACTAAATGCATGAAACCGATATCGACACAACACGACACGTAGGTAAGTGTGTTTCCGCCTTTATTTGAGTGGCCAGGTAAACCACCGTACATTTCTTTTAACGTGTCACGTGCCAAAGCACTTTCAATGGTAGAACTCGTTTTTTTTTTCAAGTCCGCTGTGTATGAAATACAATCCTCTCTTGTAGTGATTCTATTTGAATTCTCAAAAGTCCATGACGCAGAAGAACTTAAATCTACTTAGGTACTTACTTATTAAACGACTAGTTGTTCCCTGCGGTTTCACTTGCGTCAATTTTGGAGTTCCCGCGGGTATTTCGCTTTACAAGTACCTACCCTATATCCTTCTCTGTACCCCTGACAGCGTATATGCAAAATTTCGTGACGATCGGCTGAGCAGTTGAGGCATGAAAACTTAACAAACAAACAAACACACATTCGCAATGGGCATGATGACAATTTTTTTTAATTCCGTCTTGTAGACTAATAGAAAATATTGGACACGTGTTTTTCCTTTTTTTACATACCTAATCAAAAAATAACGGCGATACATTGACTTGAAAATCCGTGTGACATCACGTACACTTTATACTGAGTTGTGACGTCGCGATCTCCCACTCCGAAACTTTAATGCGTTTTATTTAAGTATTATTTTTTTCATTAATTCGAAAAAGCAAAAAACAATCCAAACTCAGACTTTCTTTATCTTTTTTATCGAAAAACTATCCAAAGTTATAGAGACGTAGAGATAAAGGCATAAATCTCGATTGACTCTCTTAATAGCTTAATGTATCGTAAATTATGTAACAAGTAATAAAATTATTGGTCTGTATATATAATAAAGTACACCGATCGATAATTCGTAATAAGTACATTACACATCAAAGCATTATTTGATTGCATCGGCATCATCTAATTTGTGCAATGGATGTAGGAATGCCACAGATCACGTACAATACTCGCTTTGTTTTTATACGCTCGTCGAACGTGCAACCACTTTGTCTTGAACTATGAACTTGATAATTAATCTCAATTATTTTATTATTTCGTAACGATCGATGGTTACCTACGCAGAGTTTGTAAAAAAAAAAGTATTTTTGTTAAGTGATGATAGATTTCTTGCCGACATCACAAATAGAATAGAAAAATAAATATTGCGCATGTATGAGCACACTGGTACTTATCCACAGCAGTATAGTTTATATTATCTGTGCCACAGCCTTCTTTAAACCAAATTATTTTAAGTCATAAAAGATTTCAAGATGGGTCAAATCATATTGGTGGACATAAGTAAGGTGCTTTACTATATCTCTGGCCATACATGGCTATTGAGAACAAAGCAACAAAATCACTGGCAGCCAACATCTCTCCTTCAAGGACGAGTGGAACACGACGTTTGAATTTTCAAACAATAAAGCGCGCGAATGCGTTCGGAAATTGAGCAATATTTCTGAGTAATGACTGCGTAAAGATTTTGTGTAACATCGATTTATGATTAGACTACATTATCTTTTTTTAAAGATGTGTAATTAAAAAGTTGCAGATAGTAATTGTGATTGTAAATACCTAGGTACCTACGTAAATGCATTCAATGTCTAAATAAAACTGGTTGTCTCTTTACGCGGAATGAATTTCTAAATAGATGTTCGGGATTCCCCCGGGGATTTCCCGATAAACATGTTGTTTGAGTGCCAAATTCCTTATGCGTTCAGCCGTAAAAAAACACTTCACAAGTTTTACATATTATTATTAATTACGTTAAAATGCCAATATACATTAATTTAATGTGCGTCTCTAAGTAATCATTATAGCGACTCTGAGTGCGGCCGTGAGTATAGATAAAACATTTAAATAGAATAATGCAGCCATTGTAGCGTTATTGCAAGGTTAATGCTCATCTTTCTCAGTAATTGTAAAGAAGCTAAAAAAATTTTTCTCAAATATATTATATGCTTATTATAAGTATCAATTTATATTCTGTTAACATTAAACATAAATTCGACTAAGTGAGTACATTTTGATCGTACAAGGTTTTTGTTACCACAGCAAAACAAATACGGTAAAGATTTCGAGACGATGCCGACCACAGATTAGACAAGCCCGCCCACAGACTAAATTGAGATGCATCTTGCAACCGCTGCAGGTTTGTATGGAGGTTAGAGGTAGTTTTGATACAATCTCCAATCCTTTTAACAGTGTCGTTACTCCTTAAATATTATGAATATTTATTTCGATGTGGCTGATAGATTAGTGACTAACCGCCGCACTCAGAGTCGACTTTAATGATTACTTAGTTAAGTATAGATTTTTAAAACAAAACTGCCGCAATCAGACAAGTTTAATAAATTAATGTTAATTGGCATTTCACTAATTAAGTTACATCTCATTAAATGCCAATTAACATTAATTTACTGAACGTCTCTGATTGCGGCAATTTTGTTTTAAAAATCTATACTTAACTAAGTAATCATTAAAGTCGACTCTGAGTGCGGCGGTAAGATATGTATATATAAGATTTTTTTTTTTATGTCATAGGGGGCAAACGGGCAAGTGGTATACCTGATGGTAAGTGATTACCGCCGCTCATGGACATCTGCAACACCAGAAACATGCAGGTGCGTTGCCGACCTGGAATAGGGATGGGAACTGGCTTTCAAGTGAGGCTGCCGGAACACACCGTTAGGTGCTTGGTGACAGATTTTCAACTTGAAGGTGGTAGCTAGCCAGCCGGGCACTAGAGAGCGCCCTACCACCATGCTATGGTTTCCTCACGATGTTTACCTTCACCGACAGCTCAAGCTCATTGTTAGGGTTTGAACCTACGCCTTGCGGCGTTTGATCCGATCGTACCAATATCGAGAATATCGAATATCGAAATACATCTAGAACCCTAGGGCGAACAGTGATAATTAATAGGCAGACAGCGTAGCTGCTCTCGTGGGTCGTGGCATACAAGCTAGGAGGTTGTCCCAAGTGGACTGCTCCGCGGCATACAGGAGCGAGGTGGTACTGTCCCAGGTGGAGCGCGCACGTGCTGCTACCACCTCTGAGTGCTGGCTGCCTGGTAGTCGCGCGACTCAGCGTGGCTGCTCCGCGGCACACATGAGCGAGGAGGTGCTACTGTCCCAGGCGGAGCGCGCACGTGCTGCTACCACCTCTGAATGCTGGCTGCCTGGTAGTCGCGCGACATAGAGCGGCTGCCCCAATACAAGCGAACAGGTGGTACTGTCCCAAGCGTACCGTACACACAATATGTTTCTTACTTGCTACTTGCTAGTATTTAATTACCTTGAGTTGCTATCATAACAATATTCTACCGCTGTCCGTCAGTGTGTTAATGGCATGATACATCCTCTAACCATTGTTAAAACAAACATACCCACAACCTTGCCTCAAGTTACAACTTACACCCCACAACAATCGATACGCAGCGCCTCCTCAGCGTCAAGATCTCGTCAAAATAACATAAAATGACGCATGTTACAAAGAAAACAATAAACAGATTCCGTTTATTGTGTGTCGTTTTACTGTGTGTGGTGCGAGTTATGGAATTTTCGCGGTAAAGAATAAGAGTAACTATTACTAACTATAAGAAGTGACTCTCTTCGACTCCTGCCGGCATTGCGCCTCCACGCTTCGCTACACACACATTTACGTCATCAAACTAAATATCTCTTCTCTAAAGTAGCAATCAGGCCCGCCTATAATCACTGGTGTGCTTACAGGTCACTTCAGGACAAAAGGACACCTCACGAAAATGAAGCTCGGAGCGACTCATCCTGCACAAAGTGCGGCGTAGAGGTGGAAACAATGGCACATCTTAAGTTTTTTTTTTTTTTGTGCGAGTGCGATGCCTTGGCTCGTAAACGTATGGACCTTCTGGAGACGGCTTACCCAGAACCAGAAGACTGTAGGCTCTTACCCCTCCACTGCACACTAGCCTTCGCCTCCGAGGTTTTCAGGGAGTAGAGAGAGGAGCACAGGATGGAGATGGTACAAAAGATCCCAAGGGTCGAAGTACCGAGGCTTTACTTGCCCACCTCATTGTCTAAGATGAGATAAATATTCTTGCATAAACTTAGTAGGTACATAGGTACAATGTCATTGCACAAGATGGCTGACCTAGATTTTAAGGATAAGTGTTCCTTCCTTCAGTGTTTTTGTTTTCTAAAACCAGTCAAAAATAGCGTCAGCCATTACTCATGGGCGGGATACAAACCGCTCTCGCTTCAGTCTGTAACACACATATTATACTATCACTACCCATCACAATCGGTTTATAATTGCGGCGGCCTTGCTCCAAATCTTGTCCGTCCCGCACTTACTATTACCAAAGATTAAAAAAAATTGTAAAAATAGAGGCGACAGTATAGGTCTTTTTTTAAATATTTTGTTTATCTCTTAAGAGTGAAAGGAGTTGAGGTCAAATGTCAGATAATGTTAAAAGTAAGCAAAGAAAACTTAGGTGAATAAATTAGTATTACAATTGCTTTTCGCGATTAACATAATATACTTATGTCAGCTGCCATTTGAAATATAGTTTAGCAATAAAAAATAATTTATATGCCTGAATATGCGACAGAAAGTGATCTAAAAATAAATTTTCTAATTAAAAAAAATATTCTATGATTTCGTGTCTCTTATGAAAAATTTTTACACGTTTTGGTAAGTTGTATTTAATAATTTAATTGCAAAACAATATTTATTTTGCGTACTTATGTGGTAATTTTATCTTGCGTACATGAATACAATTTTATTCTACAAGTTTAATCTTTATTTATTATAACTATCGAATTGAGATATACCTAATTGCCCAATTCTTTTAAACTCACTTTTTCCTTAGGTACAGTTGACTATCATCAAGAATGTGTACCATCTATACCTACACGGTTTCTTTAATCTTTGACACAACGTGCGTTCTTATTAGACGAAAAGATTGCGCGTACGTTTTTGTATGGGCGTGTATGTAATTTAGATTTATTACGTTTGAACCATCGTCATAAGCGAACTAAATCCAGAATCTGGATTTCGTTTTATCTACTCGTATTTCGCACATTTGCCATGAATTTATCGCTCCCGAAAATGACATAGGTAGGTATATAACTATATAAATATATACCCATTTTCATTGTCACGCTGCCTTCCTACTTGATTGCAATTTTCCTATACACCCTATGTCTGGAAGAGGTCGCTCTGAACGATAAGACCGATTATTATTATGCTTTGTGGTAAAATTTTGTTTTTTTTTGTTTCTTTTATGGTGTTCAACAATAGTTTATCTATCTACGTAGGTAGCAGGTACCTATCCGTCTGTATATTTATGATTTTGCCTAGGGATGTTGTTGACTTTGGAAAATGAAAATTCTAATTAGTCCGGCAGTTAGAAAATAAAAATATAATGGACACCTTTATTATATTATTTGTGCCCTATCTATTGCTTTTTCCAATTAGTGAAAATATATACAGATAAGTATAGCGCATTAAAGTTTAGGTACTGTGGGGGCTCGTGACGTCATTAACCGCTATAAGCCCCCATATACTAACTGCACCGGATAGTGACGTCACGCGAAATTTCAACTCAATATATCGCCGTAATTTTTAATTAGGTACCTACGTAAAAAAAGAAAAAATACGTGCCCAATATTTTTTATTAATCTACAAACCGGACTAAAAAACCTCAACTAGCCCGTTCTACTAACGAACGCAAAACACAAAGCTCCAAATGATATGGATCTTCCTAAATACGCGAATGGTTACTTATAATAAATTTGGGAGTAGTTAGAAGTCAGATTTTTTTGTTTAAATACATATAAATAGTGATAAGCATCCTGCACTAACTGTTGCAAAAGTGTTAATTTTTAATTGAGATTTACCCATCAGATATGGGCGGACTTCACATTAAGGTAATCTCTGACCGAGATCATCATCACACAACACACACACATACCATCTGCCTTGTAAGTACAGTGCGCTACAATAGGGAATTTAAGTGTTTATTTTTTACTAGTTGTGCCCCGCGGTTTCACCCGCGTTAATATCAGAGTTCCCGCGGGAATTCCGGGATAAAAAGTACCCTATGTGTTAATCTGATGTATAAGTTATAATATTGTAAAGTTTCATTTAAATCCATCCAGTAGTTTTTGCGTGAAAGAGTAACAAACATCCATCCATCCGTGCATATATTTTTTTTTTGATTGATTTTGTTTTTTTGGTTAATTCTATATTTTATTTGGATATTGTTTTATTTTAATTTTATTCTGTATAAACTTGCACGCCAATACGGCGAATATGCGGTCAAATATTTTTTATAAATTTATAAATTTTACAAACTTTCGCGTTTATAACATTAGTAGGATTATCCTACTAATATTATAGAAGTGAAAGTGTGGATGTTTTGATATTTGTTACTCAATCACGCAAAAACCGCTGAACGGAATTGGATGAAATTTGGCATGTACGTTGTCAGGGGTACAGAGAAGGATATAGGGTACTTTTTATCCCGAAATTCCCGCGGGAACTCCGAGATTACCGCGGGTGAAACCGCGGGGCACAGCTAGTTATTAATAAATGCTTAATTTTTTTCAATTTCATATTATATTTTTTTTTCACACAAACTTGTATAAGCAATTCAATTTTTGTGTAGGTATAAAGATGGATCCCTATTTCCCTTGGTCACGGCACCACGCGTGAACGGCTGGACAAATTTCTATTATCCTTTTTTGTTGTGTTTTTTTATTGTAAGGAGAAGATTCTTATGAAAGAATTTTGGAGTTCCTGCGGGAATTGCGAAACTCACGCGGGTAAATCTCCGAAACGGTTGGTCGGATCATAATGAAACTGCATGCGCGTTTTGAGGGGTACAGTCAGCTGCATAAATATGTTTACACTTTTGACAGTCATTGAATCTTACTGCAACAGTAATACAGTTCAAATACTGACCAATATGCTGGTGACTGCACAGAAAGGGGCGTTAGGGGTACTTTTTATACCGAAACTACCGTGGGAGCTCCGGAATGGGCGTGTTGACAAAATATTTTTTTTAGTCCGTCTTGTTTAAACAAAATATTGAACACACATTTTTTTCTTTTTTTTCGCTATCAAAAAATTACGGCGATACATTGAGTTGAAATTTCGCGTGACGTCACTAACCGGTGCAGTCTGTATGGCGGCTTATAGCGGTTAGTGACGTCACGAGCCCCCACCCTAAACTTTAATGCGCTTTATCTCTGTATATTTTCATTTATTTGAAAAAGCAAAAACTACGTGTCTAATGTTTTTTTATTTTCTAACTGACGGACTAATTAGAATTTTGATTTTGAAAGGTCGTCAACATCTTTATTGGCGTCGATGACGCCGCAGGGATCGGCTAGTACCTACACGTTAAAGTAGCTCCAACCACACACACTCCGACAGTCCAGTGTACCACCATGAGAATTGGATCGGTACAATTTGCCCGCGCGTTTTAACTAAACCAACCATCAACTTCCGCGTTGAGCGAACCACAATTAAAGTTCTCAGGTTAAATAAAAACTAAAGACGGAACGCGTAGAACAAACAAGCGAAGCCAGGAAAAAGACACCATCGCCGTGCACGTACACAGAAACACGCACACACTTACAAGAAAAAGACACCATACTTAAATCTTATGTACACTTTGCAAATCCATACACTTTCCTAATCACCACATGCATACGCAACCGGCTTCACTTCGTTGTTCGAGACGTTCCGTCTTTTTTATTTGGTCTGACAATTAAGTTACACAAAATTGCTTATCCACAATGATATAGAATGTCTTTGCATATCCACTTACTTCAGTATTATCTGTGTTTCAGTGATATGCACGTGTATTATTAGATACTATAGCTGTTCCCCGCCGTTTCACCCGCGGAAATTTCGCAGATCCTACGGGAATTCCGGGATACAAAGTAGGTATCATATTATGTCCTTTTCTGTATACCCCTGACAAAGTCTATGCAAAACTTCATGAGATTTCACCGGCATGAATTTCGGAGTTCCTGCGGGGATTTCGGAATAAAAGTACCCTATGTCCTTCTCTGTACCTCTGACAACGTGTGTAAAAAGTTTAATGATGATCGGTTGAGCCGTTAAGGCGTGAAAGCGTAACAAACGAATAAACTCCCATTCGCATTTATAAAAGTAAGGATTCTATTCGTTAAGCTACAAAAACTTCAGTTGTTATCTTGTATTTCTAAGTACAGAAACAAAGAGATACAATGGATACATTGTTCGTTGTTATTCGCGCGAAGGAAATTCACAGCTTCGAACCCAATCTAAAACCACAGATACTATACTAGTACTAAAACCAAACCCGGGTGTCCCGAGCCGCGGGCAAGGGCTAGTATAAAAGGTTTTGGATTTCCATACAACTAGTACCATCTGTGGTTGAGTAGAAGAACACTATATACACGTGTTTACCAACATTTTCGGCATCACCTTTGTTTGTGTCAAAGGACGCCGCACCGCGCGGCTTTCTGGATTTCCACTTCCACACATGATACAACTAGCGCCATCTGTGGTCGAGTAGAGGAACACCATACACGTGTTTACCAATACTTTCGGCATCACCTTTGTTTGTATCAAAGGACGCCCTACCATGTACATTTCTTTATTTACTTTATTTAATATAATCTAGTATAAAATATAATCAGGGCGAGCGAAGCGAGCCAGTATTATGTAAGTTTTGGATTTCCATACAACTAGCAACATCTGTGGTGAAGTAGAAGAACATCTTCTGCCTACTTGTTTACCAACATTTTCGGCATCACCTTTGTTTGTATCACAGGACGCCGCACCGCGCGGCTTTCTTTGGTAATTTAGCTACCGCCTTTTGTAAGGACCTTTACAGACGGTATCACAAATGTTTATTTGAATCTCAGTGACACTCGTATGTATAACAGCTGCAGTGGGCGGTTTTTACTCACGTCAGTTGATTTTTGGGCGATGCGTGGACAAAAATACAGACGTGGATTTATAACGAATCATTATTTTACGGGTTATGTTCATGATATTAAACCACTTGAGCTATTTTTAACCGACATCAAAAAAGAAGGAGGTTGTCAATTCGACTGAAAAAATAAAAACAATATTTCATGTTTTATTTTTTCATTTCTACCCCATTTGTTTTGGGATTCCCTCAGGAACTCTTTGTTTCATCATAAAAAGCATTCTTCGTTATAAAAAACACTCTGCTTTCTATCAGTGAAAGAATTTTTAGTTCTGGTTCAGTAGTACCAGAAATTACGCAGTACATTCAAACTTACAAATTTTACCCCTAAATTAAAGTATATTTCCATTTCATTATGGTAGACAAAATACAAATGCGATTAATGAATGTGAAAGTGAGTTTATTTGTTCGTTACGCTTTCACACCTTACCAGCTCAACCCATCATAATCGCACACATGCTGCCAGGGGTACATAGGACATAGGATACTTTTTGTCCCGGAATTCCCGCGGAAACTCCAAAATTACCGCGGGGGACAGCTAGTTGTATTATAAATGCGAATGTGAATTTTTTTGTTTGTTTGTTACACTTTCACGCCCTAACAGCTAAATAATAAGTACGTTGTATGTAGTGATTTTATATGTTTAAGTATTGTGTAGTTTATGTATTTATATAGTATAATATTTGGAACGCTTTGCCCAACCACCCGTGTCTATGTATTTTTATTTGTCCTTTCGTATAATTGGTTGTGGAAGAGATCGCAACTATGCGATAAGACCGCTATTTGCTTTCTCTTTTTCTTTAGGTACTGTTATATTGTTATTTTATGTGCAATAAAGGATTAAATAAATACTTTATGTCCTTTTTTTAGCCTGACAACGTGCATGCAAAATTTCATGAAGATCGGTTGAGCCGTTAAGGCGTGAAAGTGTAACAAACAAACAAAGTCACTTTCGCATTTATAATAGTAGGGATATAATATTGGTGTAGAAAATAGATAATAGGGTTCTACCCATCCTTACTAATATCATGAACCAATTAAACAAGTTTTATTGGTCCATGCTAATATTATAAATGCGAAATGAGTTTGTTTGTTGGTTTGTTACGCTTTCACGCCTTTACGGCTCAACCGATCATCATGAAATGTTGCATGCACGTTGTCAGGGGTACAGAGAAGGACGTAGGGTACTTTTTATCTCGGAATTCCCGCGAAAACTCCGAAATTACCGATTACCGAGAGGACCTGTAGTGTACGTTTCAGTTGCACCACTACATAAACATTGCATTTAGGTTTGCTGACATAGTATTAATTAGTCTATAAATTGTTGCGCACTTAAATAAACGGTGGACTCTATTATTATCACCGGAGTCGAAGAAGAAGAAGAAGAAGAAAATTCATTTATTTCAGCACAACACACAAGAAAAAGAAACAAACATAAGCAATGCCGAATCTAAATCGAGATGGTTTCATTTACCTCCTCCCGCACCAGACATTTTAGACCAGCTAGTGCCATGCATATATTGCAAAAAAGTTGTCGTTTTTACACTGAGTACTATTATTGTAGAAAACTACATACTATATAGATGTGAATTTAATGAAATGTACATACCAATATGCATTTTTAATTTTTATATTCGTACACTTCCACCGTGTGTAACGGCCTTTATGTAGAGACGGCGGAATCTTTTGAAAACACCGACTGACCCAAGTACATCAAGCAAGTTGGAGTTTTGTTTTTTTTTCTTTTCATTCGCGTAGCAAAGTCGGGATAGGTGACACGTGCGAGGATCGAGGAGACATTATTGTATGAAGTAATTATTAATTTTTGCGTATTATCAATATCAATTATCAAGTACCTTTTTATACCTTTGAATGTTGGAAATTGTGCCCAATTTTGGTAAGTTTAAGTTATTTTATTCATAGAAAATGTACCTAGCTATTAGTGCGAATGAAAATAATTTATTTTTACTTATTTCAAGTCGCACTCGTTAGTAGTTTTCTTAATTTCCTCGCCTTAACGAATCTTTGTTTTACTACTTTTACTTTTTACTTAATATTTTTCGGGTTTGGAACCTGAAGACTTTGTATATAGAACAGGGACCTTGTAAGCTAGATTAGGTTCCAGATAAAGGTACTTTCTGTTATTAAAACACATTAAAATTACATGTGGTCTCTGATGGTGATAAATAAATGATGGTTAGGTATTATTATTAACAATTTAAATTTTTATATCAAAGTTGTGGATTGGATACCTTCGCAGCAATCGTGAAAATCTTTTTAAAAAAATATAGTCGTAAAAAATGCAAAAGTTTCCCATATTAAAATTATTTTATGCATTTTCTTTACTACCTGAAAGATAGTTGATTAATTATTATTTGAATATTAATTTAAAAGAAGTTCTTAGAACTGTCAGTACTTTTCTATTTCCTGTAGTTTTTAATGATGGACGAATGTATAGTTATTATTTTTATTTTTTAAGATTTTACGATAAGTTAATACCTACCTAGATAGTAATGTTTTTTAATGAAATTTACAGAAAAGATGAACCCAACAAAGGACTACATGAGTGAATTATGCAGATTATTTCCAAAAATAGATGAAACTTGTAAGTGCGATGTTTTTTGTCATAATAATTTCATTATTTTCTAAACCTACAATCTTTGAGAACTATTTCTATCACAATTCAGTTGAAATTTTGTTAGGTAGGAACCTATATATCATATAATATGTTCATGTTCTATTAATCTAATCTATCTTTAGATCAAATCTACAAAAAATCGTATCTAAGTAGTCAATATAAATCTGATGAATACCTATCACAAAGGGGCTGTTCCCCACAGTGCTATCCTCCTGTAACACCTAGTAGGTAGGTAGGTACTTATAATATGATGGGTTTTACTGATTCTTATTCTGAGATAAAAACTACTAACGGATGATAATAATAAAGCTTCCTATCTACTATGTAAAATTTTTTTGAATCTATTCAATAGTCAGAGATTACAGGGGACCCTGGAACAACAAAATAACAAATAAAAATATGGAATAATACTAGCTGTCCTCTGCAGTTTCACCTGCAGTAGTTCATGGATAAACTATACCTTTAAATATTCCTCTAGAATCAGTCTTAGTCAAAACCACATGAAAATCTGTTCAGTGGTTTTTGAGACAACAGACAGACTAATATGTAAAGATTTAGTATGAATAACTTGCTTACAAAGAGTAATCTTGATCCATCTCTAAACATACACATGCATTTGATATAATATTATATCTACAGCTAGTATTTTATATAGGTAGGTGAAGTATTTAAGTTTGAATGTAATAACAATCTCTGGAACTATTTCTAACAGATTCTGAAAATTGTTTAACTGATGGGAAGCTATATTATCCTGAGTCCTGACTGACATAGGATATTTTTCTTACCGACAAATATTTTTCTTACTGACAAATATTTATATTACAGATGGACTACCAAATACAAGTATGGGTCACTCGTTGTTCAACCAATCATTCGTCAACCAATCGTCGAGTTCTGCAGACTCGATATCTCCAGAGATATTTCCAGACATGTCTTCAGTGTACAGAGGCAGACCAGCCGTTGATCGTGGATACAGTTCCACTCCAATACACAGCAACCCTATACTGCAAGCCCATGACCAACCTTTCAGAAGACAGAGACCGATCATTGGGAGGAAAATTTTTGGTATCACCGAAAGTTCAAATCCGATGCCTGAATCACCACCAGCAATTCATTTCGACCAACCATTGTTGCCGGTGGGTGCTCGCAGTCGACCAGACGAGTTTCTATTTAGACCGCAAACACCTTCAAATGTTTTCAATGCATACAAGAATCGTTCACCTGATTATGAACTGTTTCCATCTGACAACAAAGGATATGAATTCAAATCTCCAATCAAACAAAATGTGTCACCAATAAGAACACATCTCGCCTCGAACCTTTCAAATATGTCCCTCCCATCGGATGTCTCTCCTGTCTCGTCCAGTTTCCAAAATTCTCTAATGTCCAATTACCATAATTCTTCAGTTTCTTTCCCCGTTTCGCCAGGTTTCAACACACCCATTCCAACGGATTACCTAACCCGTTCACCGAACCCGCGTTCTTGTAACATGCGCAACTACACACCAGCTCGAAATTTCCCATCTCTGCCCACCCCTCTGATCAAAGCTGATCTCAACTCTAGTTCCGAAGTTGGCTCAGTTGGCTCGTCTAGATACAGCCAAATAGATAGGTCGTCCAAATTGTGCACTTTTTGCCGTAAAAATGGGGAGCTGGCTTCGGTGTTTTCCACTCACTGTGTCAAGGAGATCATTGGAAACAGACATGTGGTGACTTGCCCCATACTAAGGTCCCACGTTTGTAGCATATGTGGAGCGACCGGCGACAACGCCCATACCATGTAAGTATTCCAACTCTTCCATCTAAACTGTAAACTGAAAAAGAATAGAGTCAGAGTTATAAATAAATAAATAAATAAAAAAAAAATAGTGATTATTCAATAGCTAGTTTATTGAAATATCACAAGACTCGGATCAAATTTGTTATATTACGTATTTGTTCTTCTAAGCTTGCTGTAATATGGATTGTGGTTTTCTTTTTTCCAGAACATACTGCCCAGTACTTAGGACCTCCAACAATGGTAGACCTCTCCCATCGACCACCATAACCCTCAAAAGCACCAGAACAAAGAGCAATGGTAGGAGACGGTTTTAAATTCTCCTTTATTACAGTAAAATGACCCCACTTGTTACTTATTGTTTTAATTTTCAATTATTTAATTGCGTACAATTACTAAAAATAATTTCTGTATTGAATACCTATGCAAATTTTTAAGGACACACTCTGTACCTATATATTTTTTCTAATACTATATAGTTATTTTCTCTTTCTCACCAGTGAGGAAGAGAAGGATAGAACATTTCTAACTTGGTACATGTTGTCACAAACAGTGCCCATTGTGATTTTTAACGTGCCTTGCCTTGACGGTGTTACTAATTAAGATTTTAGTAAATTTTCCTATACAAATACAATTTTTATGTACTTGCGTTACCTAGATCATAAGTTTTAAAATAGCCAAATGGTGTGCCAAATTTATAAAGAATATTTATCATATTATTGTCTTTATAATAACAATATTTGTACAAAAATAGCATGACTGTTGAAAGCCCCTTCCTTAGCCAAATTGACAATCTACTCTAAATTAAATCTAATTTATTTGTATTTGTAAACGGGCTGGTTTCCGCAATTCGACGACTGGGCGCCTATTTTGCGTGTGGTGGGAATGGGCATGTTGACTAATTTTTATTTTTTAGTCCGTCTTGTAGATTATTAAAAAATATTGGACACGTATTTTTTCTTTTTTTACGTAATCAAAAAATAACGGCGATATATTGAGTTGAAATTTCGCGTGACGTCACTATTCTGACAGTTTGTATGGCGGTTTTGCGGTTAGTGACGTCACGACCTCCTCATCCTAAACTTTAATGCGCTTTATCTCTGTATATTTTAATTTATTTAAAAAAGCAAAAAATACGTGTCTATTGTTTTTTTATTTTCTAACTGACGGACTAATTAGAATTTTGATTTTCAATAGTAGTCAACATCCCTATTGTGCCGCTTATTCATACCAGCCAAGCTCCTCCAGGAAGCCCAGCAACTTCCTAATGTCGCTGAAGGCTTCCGAGAGCGAACTTGTGCTCCCAGGTGTTTGACCCGGTATGGTGCTACTCCATCACACTCGAGTAGCATGTGGGCAGCTGTTTCCTCAGCCCTCATGCATGCCCTGCAGGGGGCTATCTGTGACATTTATTCTACTCTATTCGTTAACGCATACAAAACTAAAGAACTCAATCGTTACGTCACGTGGTCACGCGAAACTGGACCTCTGATTGGACGATTTCACATGACCACGTGACCGTGTGTGTGCGTGCGCGCGTGTGTGTGCGTGCGTGTATGTGCGTGTGTGTGTCTGTGTGATTACTTAATTTTATGTAAAGATTTTTCAAACAAAATTCAGAGACGTTCAATAAATTAATTTTAATTGGCATTTAACTTCATCAGTCAAACGCCAATTAACAGTAATTTAATGAACGTCTCGCGCGTCTCTGATTGCGGCAATTTTGTTTTAATAATCTTTACTTATTTACCTAAAATTAAGTAATAGGCATATAAATATTAATAAAAAATATTGGACACGTATTTTTTCTTTTTTATGTAATCAAAAAATTACGGCGATATATTGAGTTGATATTTCGCGTGACGTCACAACCCGGTGCAGTTTGTATGGGGCTTATACTAAATACTGACGTCACGAGTCCCCCACCCTAAACTTTAATGCGCTTTATCTCTGTTTAATAAAAAATACGTTGGTTTTTAATTTTTTTAAAAGACGGATTAATAAAAATTTTAATTTTCAAAAGTTGTCAACATCCCTATTATTAAAACGACTTTGTGCGGCCGTTAGTTTTCTATGAGTTACGATTAGAAATTGTCAATTGGGCTAAGGGGGCAGGGATTACAGTTAGCATAACTCGCTCTTTATGCTTCCATAGACTAATCTAGATTGTGTTGCTAAAAAAAAATTATCACAGAAACAGATTTTTTTAACTGCTTTTCTCATTAATTTGGACCAATAACAAAGAAGCAACGCGATCAGCAATATTTTATATCATAAAAAAAAATTGATCTTGACAATTATAACTAAATCGTGAATAGCATTCTATATTATTATCTTTTTTATTTTTATTTCATTCGCATGCAGTTTTATAATTTGACTTTTTAAATCACAGATATAATAATTATTATAGATTGGACAATTCGAATGCTATCGCTCGCTGTTAAAACATATTATTATAGGATTTGTTTAACTACTTAATAATAATTGTTGTTTTTTACATTTTTATCTGCGAACCGTTTTGAGATTATTTTTTTTTGCAATTATTTCCTGACTGCGTTTTAACTATCATGACTATTTTTAAAAAAAAACCATACCTAGTTTTTAAGCATATCTGTTAGATCTTTAAATGAAAATTGATCTTACTCTCTATAGCAATAAGGATGACATTAACTCTGTAACTATCATGTGTTTTACTATTAAATTTTGACTACGTACTATTCTTATCTGGTTGATTTATATATGACTATTAAATTTTAATTAGTATGCTATTTTGACTATTTTTAACCATCATGACTTGAAAAAATGTTTTTAAATAACTAACAGGCTGTTTGACAAAATTTTTATTTTTAGTCATCAACAACGGCGATACATTGAGTCGAAATGTCGCGTGATGTCACAACCAAGCATAGTTTATGCAGGCATAGTTTTGACGTCACGAGCCCCCACTCCTAAACTTTAATGCGCTTTATTCAAGCAGGTATATTTTCATTAATTTGAAAAAGCAAATTTATACATGTCTATTATTTCCCAGCAACATGCCTATTCTCATAAAATTGTGAGAATAAAAACTTGATGATTTTTAATATACCATTTTGAACTTTGTTTTTCTCCGCATAAGATACAAATTCGCGCTGTTTTCTTTCCTTTTTTAAATATTATGTGTTTAAAGATTATTTTTTTATAGCGGGTTAGTTTCACACCTGTATGTACCTGTAAATAATGCTCCTTTTTTAATAACGTTCCTTTCTGACAAATTATATAAATGTGGGATAAATGACTAGTTTTAAGTAAAATTGTGTTACTGAAAATTGATCTCTATGTATTTAGTTCTAAGGATGATAATGTTATTTGTAAAATGCTTGAAAGTGTAAAAAAAAACTTGACTGGTTTTTCATTATATTCTGCTAGAATTGTTCTCAATGAAAATTGATCTCTATTTTGTCTAGTCTTAAGGATGATATCTGTACATGATATTGATATCAGAGTCTGTCATGCAAAACAACTTGTAGTGCGTACAAAATTTAAGGATAAGTTTAGTAATGGGTTTTTACGTTTTAGAGACGAATCATAATGGGCCATAATGATAACTACAATAAAGTTGCAATTGGCACTATACTAGCCTAACATAAAAATGTGATGATGGCTATCATTATAATACACATTATATGGTCAATTATGGATTTTTCAGCTAAAAACCTTTGCTAAAATGATTATTAAATTCTCGTTGATATTATGAAATTCTAAATTTACCACGACAACGACTATGAAATTAATATTCGATGCAAATAATATAAAAATGTTTAATTTAGTTTAAGGATGATTTAATTGAAAGTAAACCAGTACTTTTAAGTTACTGTTAATTAATTATTGGGTAATTTTGTTTGTTTTTTAATTTTTAGAGACCAGATTGATAAAAATATGCCTCAATTTAATGTTGATGTCTTGATAATTCGATAATTTTTATGTAGGTATGTACATTATGTACTCCATTTTTATTACGTACAGTATTGTATGATGTACAAATACATAGTTACGTTTTTCAATAAAAACGGTATTTTTTTATTATGGATTCTGATTTTATTTGAGCGCCATCTATCTGCAGTGGATAGAAACATACTTTCAGGTTTTTTTTAAAACCACCCCAAAAACCTACACGAGTAAATGCCTGAAAACCGCTGAAAACTTCCATTTCATTCCATGTTCCAATGCTTAAATGCGTTAACGAAGCATTTCTCACAGTGCGCCAAATCTTTTCTATTTATAGCGGGAAATTCATGGTCACAGTTAAAACCGGTGACTGGTTAGTAGGTAGGTAATATTCAAAAGTTCTGAGTTGTATTTCACACTCCGTGACAACGGATGTAGTGACTCGAGTACATGGACATAGTCACATGGACTAAAAGTTCTGAGGTGCACCTGTGAGTGACTACGATATGGCGGCCTGCTTCTGGAATATAGACACGGAGAATCTGCCCGTAATGAAAATAATTACGCCACGGAATGCTGTGATGTGTGGAGTTTATGGGATGTAAGTATGGAATGATGTACCTAGTTGATTTCTACACCGCATCACGAGAACCACCCGAGCTACAAAGAAGCCAAAGACTTCGCTTCGTAGTCAGCGTCTTTCTATACTTAATATTTTTTTTAGCATGTTTATATAAGGATTTTTTTTATGGTACAATGGGCATGTTGACTATTTGTTTTTAGTCCGTCTTGTAAATAGGGTACTTGCATGAATTTTTTTTTCAGTCTATTTTAAAGATATACGGCCTACTTAAACAAAGCAAGGAAAAGAAAAAAATATATGCATAAATTAATTAAATAGAGCGTTTCAAAGTTCCTACTTTAAACTTTACCGCTGAAATGCGGAATGACGTCACTAGTTCAAAATTACGCGTTATTAATCTGTGATAGGAATATCACTGTCGTATTGACAGGGTCATGTGACACTGACAGACAGATAACTTCAAAATCCAAAAACGAAATTAAAGTTGAACTGTGTTGAGTTACTTCCAAAAGTTCCATTAAATAATCGAAATGCATCTTACCGATGCATTTTAAGTAAAAAAACCTTCAGAAAATAAAAAATATGCGTTGACTGTATGCACTTATTTTCTTTTGCCTTCTCTGGAAGAGGTAAATGTTTCCTAAAAAGATAAAAGTGACGTCATGTGTTAAGCTTGGCTGTGATTGGTGTTTCGTTGCAATGTTCCGTTTCACAAAATTAAAAGTTGAATATTTTGGAAACTATTGAATTTTTTTTAGTAAATCTTTCACGATAACGCTTTTCGAAGGCTCTATTTTTGAAATATTGACACAATTTCTTATACTAAATTTCACGCATACTTGCATTGCCCTATTACTAAAAAATATTGGTCACGTATTTTTTCTTTTTTTTAGAATTTAGAATTTTGTTTTCTAAAGTAGTCAACATCCCCATTCATTAAAACGTTTGGTTATCAAAAACAAAATTAAGTAGGTAATTGCGTAAAACGTAACGCGTTTGATAAATTCACCGTTCACGGATGTCGAAAAACTCGGAAATGTCAGCAGTCAGTTCAATGTCAAATCAATCAAAATGTTTTTTTTTTAATCAACAAAACAAAACACATAATATTATGACGTTTTTTGAAGCCACAAAATAAATCATTAGCCAATAGCCAATGAAATAGCGGAAAATAACAATACGTAAACAATAAAAAATGAGTAAGAACCCAAGTCCAGTACCCAGTGTGAGAAGTCAGCATTCAGCGCCCAGTGTGAAAAGCAAAAATTCATCAGTCAGTTTCGTCGCTAGTCTTCCCGATCCGAACGATGAAGAGTACAGCACGACACCTGAATTCATTTACGGTGGGCCCTTCATCAAGGTGGAGAAGCCACAGCCGTTCCTCAACACTTCAACACCAATCAATTTGCCTTTGCAAGGGACCTTCAAAAAGTATGTTTACCTTTGACCATTTACATGCTCAGATGCAGAACTTAAAACATATAATTGCGCCAAACTTATCAGTTCAGGAACTGTATTAGTTTTGCGTAGTTTATCAGCACATAAAGCAAGGCCACTTGCTAAAAATCGTATCTAATCACAAATATGAATATTGGCATGTAAAATGAAGTACCTAAACATTACTCATAATATATTAAAAATGGTACTTTTTCAGAATTTTACTTTACCAGAAAAGTAGTACAAACCACAAAAAGTGTTGCTATCAAGTCAAATTCTACAATATTACCTTCAAAACTAAATAGGTACTCAACTACTAAATTCAAAAAATGAGTTGTATACTAAGTCATATATTCTTAAGTATTCTAAAAATAATTCAACAAACAATTGATTTATTGTAAAATGGAATAGATAAGCATGTGCTAGTTCTTGAACCCTTTTTATACACAACAAGCAATTAAAAAGAATATTTCCCTCATTTCACAGAGCTTGTAATGCATTCCTTCATTTTGTGCTTTATTAGAATCCTGATAATATTCCAATTACAACAGAATATCCAACACTTACCGAAATAATAATATTTTTAATTTTTAATAAATCTAAATAATTATGAGCGGAAGAAATCATTGCCAAGCATTGTCTCGCCACTGCCACTCGATTATTGACTAACTGACTGATTATTCTTTCACCATTATAATGCTGCATTATCCCTGGGTAACATAGGCTATTTTGTAACTCGGAATTCCCGCGGGAACTCTGAAATTACCGCGGGCAC
The DNA here is from genome assembly GCA_907165275.2 of Zygaena filipendulae. NCBI lineage: Eukaryota > Metazoa > Arthropoda > Insecta > Lepidoptera > Zygaenidae > Zygaena > Zygaena filipendulae. The sequence goes on from OU015676.1 coordinate 1,087,156, forward strand.
AGATAATATAATACTATAGCCGCGGGTGGAACCGCAGAGAACAGCTAGTGTACGTATTATACTATTAAGTATGTATAAATTACAATGAAAACTATATAAATATTAAATCAGTTGTCTGGTACACATAGTACAAGCTCTGCTTAGTTTAGGACTGTGATGCTATATTTTTTTCTCACTAAACAAATATTTACCACATCAATGTTTAAGGTAGAAATTCAATAATTTGTGAATGGTTGTTTGTGCAGCCATTTTCGATTGACTAGAACTGGTTTTAGGAGCAGTTATTTACACCCAAAGATGTTATGAGTATTGTGTACACCAATTTTTTTTTAAACTATTTTATTATACAATAAAAATGGCAAGCAAAATTGAACCTTAGTGTCAATGATAGAAAGTCTAAAATTGGGTATCCTATGTCTACAATATGTATTACAAATGTCAGAACATGATCAGCTGTTGCCTTTAATGATGACGTCAACACGCTCGTCTTCTATATTTATATTTCGTCATGTCTGTCACGGCCCGGATAGCTCAGTCGGTAGAGCATTGGACTTTTAATCCAAGGGTCCAGGGTTCAAGTCCCTGTTCGGGCGATCCAACTTTTTTATACTTTTTTACTGTCTTTTTTTCTATATGTGGTTGTTTAAATTCGAAATATTCCATCGATAGTCTATGAAAACGTTAATGTAAGATATTTTTTTACTTTTTCAGGACCTTTGCGTATTATTCGCTGAAAGAACGTTTACCGATCATATTGACAAAAGTTATTGATAATTTATCGAAACAAGTAAGTACCGTCTTGTTTTTAGTAGATATAAGATTTTATGCGTCATTGAGCTTAAAATAATAATAATAAACTAGTACCTAGCTCATAAGCAATAGCGTCGATTTTCCTTTAACATGTTAAATAAACTCAACTCTCCGTCAATTTTGGTTGTAGGTAAAAATATTTCGACCGCTTTTTCGTATCACAGTGCGATAATTATCAAAAGTTTAATTTGTCTGTCAGTCTTTTACTTTACAACAAACCGATTTCGCGATGTGATTTTTGAACAGAGATGGTTTTTTTTTAAAGAAGACTTCATCCCGGCACCATAGAATTGATAGGCATAGAACTGCAATTCGACGTACGCAGAGTGAGGCTACTAGTATAGAAAGTTACTCCTTATAACATCAGCTATCTGCCAGTAAAAGTCCCGTTAAAATCGGTCCAGCCGTTTCAGAGATTACCCGGAACAAAAGAGATTTTTTTATTTTTTATTTATGTTTTGATGTTAGTACCGTAGGTAGGTATAATTTCGTATTTGCATTTAGTGTATAGCTGTTAATTTGAAATTACAAACAGACACTTCAATTTTTTTTATATGTATAGACTAGCTGTTTCCCGCGGTTTCGTCCGTGGTAAATTCGGAGTTCCCGCGGGAATTCCGGGATATAAAGTAACCTATGTCCTTCTCTGCACCCCTAACAACGTGTATGCAAAACTTCGTCGTGATCGGTTGAGCCGTTTAGCCGTGAAAGCGTGACAAACAATCTTCTCATATGTCATCCCTTATTTTATTATGTAACTAGAATTTTACGGGTTTCGGTCGTTTATGCCGCATATCTTTTTATTTTTCAGTCCCATATGATTGCAGACCTTACAGTTTTTGATATTAATTTCAAAAGTGATACCGTGTCTACTTGTTCCTGAGAAAAAAGTAGTTACGTTCGTCGTATCACACAAAAAATTAATGAAATAACTCTTACTATCGCTCCTAAAAGACATAAAAGTCCTAGATGACCAAACTTTGCTCGGTATTTTTTTTTTTTTGGTAGTTTTAAAGTTTTAAAACCTAACTAAATTGATTAAATCGCCCCCGAAATCCCCTGCATACAAATATTTTAAAAAGGCATTTTTTGAGCTGTCCTGACATCTAAGTTCCTGAAAACGGAGAAAGAATCCAGGCAACGAAGTTCTAAGTCATAATCCTTCCATTTTTATATAAGTTGATGACTGACAAGCAGCGGTCTCGCTAAGTCCCATACCCTGCCCTCCATTTGCCACATCAAATAATACTATCCTATAAAAAACTTTTTTACTTGTGTTGGTGAATTTTATTTATTTAAAAAGGGTCTTGACACACAGACAGACAGAGAGACAGCGAAGCGATCGTATACGAGTTCCTTTTACCTTTCGAGGTATGGAACTTTAAAGAGTCAAACTCACTTTCGCATTTATACCTTTTTTTAGTAAGGAATTTTTTTTTTTTTTTTTTTTATTGCCAAAATAACGTTAATTAAACTAAAAATACAAGTCACAATCATTGGCGTATCTAGGGTTATTTTTCATGGGGGGCCTGGCCCCTGGCGCCATGCTCGATGCGAAATTCTGTACTAACAACAACAAGCTTCATTGGAAAATATATAATAATAGTAGCAAACTTTTAAAAGGACACAGATAAGCAATAACATGTTAACCCACAACATTAAGTTATTAATTCAGAAGGATTTATTGATAGTTACAGAACGTTTGTTAATTATGTGTTTACCATAATACATTGCTTATATATGTAAGAAAATGTTGAACATATGTTATGTATCTATATAATTTATATATATTATATTATCTATGTAAGTAATGTGTATGTATTTTAATTGGCGGACAGACACACGATCGGGTATCGCGTGGACGCATCCCCACGCCGTACGGGCTCCGCTGAAGACCAGCGCTGCCGCACTTTATGCGACAGCATAATATACTGAGACGGTGTCCATTTTGGCATCACGGAAACTATATACGATTCATTTTAAATTTGATGCATGTATTACTTTTAAGAAATTTTGTGATGCCAAATAAAGTTATGTCTATGTCTATGTCTAACATAAAATGTTGACATAAAACGGCGCTATAATTTTAAAACACAATTTACTCAAAATTCCCCCAGTGTGGGTTAACACACTATTGCTTATCTACGTCCAAATATTACCGAAGTCTATTTTGAAGAGTCGTCTGAAGTTAGTTATCAGTATTATAGAATATCGAATCGGTAGCCTAACATCCTGGGGTGGGCACTAGACCATCCTGGGGTGGGCACTAGACCATCCCGGGGTGGGCACTAGACCATCCCGGGGTGGGCACTAGACCATCCCGGGGTGGGCACTAGACCATCCCGGGGTGGGCACTAGACCATCCCGGGGTGGGCACTAGACCATCCCGGGGTGGGCACTAGACCATCCCGGGGTGGGCACTAGACCATCCCGGGGTGGGCACTAGACCATCCCGGGGTGGGCACTAGACCATCCCGGGGTGGGCACTAGACCATCCAGGGGTGGGCACTAGACCATCCTGGGGTGGGCACTAGACCATCCCGGGGTGGGCACTAGACCATCCCGGGGTGGGCACTAGACCATCCCGGGGTGGGCACTAGACCATCCCGGGGTGGGCACTAGACCATCCCGTGGTGGGCACTAGACTATCCCGGGGTGGGCACTAGACCATCCCGAGGTGGGCACTAGACCATTCTGGGGTGGGCACTAGACCATCCTGGTGTGGGCACTAGACTATCCCGGGGTGGGCACTAGACCATCCCGAGGTGGGCACTAGACCATCCCGGGGTGGGCACTAGACCATCCCGGGGTGGGCACTAGACCATCCCGGGGTGGGCACTAGACCATCCCGGGGTGGGCACTAGACCATCCCGGGGTGGGCACTAGACCATCCCGGGGTGGGCACTAGACCATCCCGGGGTGGGCACTAGACCATCCCGGGGTGGGCACTAGACCATCCCGGGGTGGGCACTAGACTATCCCGGGGTGGGCACTAGACCATCCCGAGGTGGGCACTAGACCATCCTGGTGTGGGCACTAGACCATCCCGGGGTGGGCACTAGACCATCCCGGGGTGGGCACTAGACCATCCCGGGGTGGGCACTAGACCATCCCGGGGTGGGCACTAGACCATCCCGGGGTGGGCACTAGACCATCCCGGGGTGGGCACTAGACCATCCCGAGGTGGGCACTAGACCATCCTGGTGTGGGCACTAGACCATCCCGGGGTGGGCACTAGACCATCCCGGGGTGGGCACTAGACCATCCCGGGGTGGGCACTAGACCATCCCGGGGTGGGCACTAGACCATCCCGGGGTGGGCACTAGACCATCCCGGGGTGGGCACTAGACTATCCCGGGGTGGGCACTAGACCATCCCGAGGTGGGCACTAGACCATCCTGGTGTGGGCACGGCCCACCCGGCCCTCCCCCTATATGTACACGCCTATGTTCTCAATGGTATTGTGTAGTTATTTACTCTGAGGTATTGTATTGTTGTATATCTAGCAAAATCCCGAGGCGAAGTCGCTCATAGCGTTTGTGGCGAAGTTGAAAAGCGACCTGGTCACCAACAAGAAGTACGAGCCTCTGAAAGTGGCGACGCCCGAGGCGAAGCGCTGGAACGAGTGGATCGCCGACGCGGAGACCCCGTACTATTTCACCAACACTTGGGTGTTCACCGAGTGCTACGTGTACAGGAAGTTGAGAGAGGGCTGCGAGTTGTAGTGAGTTGTTTTCTCACATAAATCTTCTTCTTCTTCAATAGACTATTTCACTGTTGTTGGAATGTTGATATCCAATTATCGAAAATATCATGGATAAGCATAACATAAGCGACAAAATCAATAGATTTGATTAAAAAATAAAATATGTAGTTATAAACTGTTTAATTTTGACTATTTTATTTGTATTTTTATTTTCGTTTATTCAGGACAACAACAGCTACAAAAACATATAATAGATTTAGATTACAAGATTACACTAAGAGCCAATAATAGTTACCCTTATATAAAGTTTAGAATTTCGCAGTACGTACACAAAACTATAACAATTTAGAAACACAGAACATACAAACCGCACCGGTTAGTGACGTCACACGAAATTTCAACTCAATGTAGCTCCGTTATTTTTTGATTACGTAAAAAAAGAAAAAATACGTGTCCAATATTTTTTATTAAACTACAAGACAATTATATGTATAGTATCATTTTTTTCTTTGCCTCGTCTTTTGTTACCCCCGTCCGTGCGTGACAGCGGGCTGCCAACTGAAAACCAGCACCGGGTGTTCCCGCACCTAGCTAATGCTGAGTTGGTGACCCTTTCGGCAGAGCATGCAAGAGATATTATCTATGTTTCTTTAGATTAGGCACTGTTGATGTTTGTTTCTTTTTCTTGTGTGTTGTGCTGAAATAAATGTATTTTCTTTCTTTGTTTCAAGACGAATTAAAAAAAATACAGTCAACATGCCCATTATCTTTGTTTTCTCCCGTGACCATCAGCAAATCGCTGAACAACTTCGACCCGTTCGCGGCCCAGAAGGAGCTGTCGTTCCACAGCAGTGTGGAGCCGATGTGCGTCGTCGCCGAGCGGATGCTCGGGATGCTGCCCGAGGGGGACAAGGACAAGCGGAAAGCCGACTTCGTCACCCTGCTCAAGGTATCTGCCCCCCTAGCCAAATTGCCATGTATTTAAAGTCAAAGTCAAATCATTTATTCAAATTTGGCCCACATCCTATACCTATAGAGATTTTAAAAGACTTACGTAGGTAGATATAAGGTTGCCAGGCGTCTGGATAAAGCCGGAAATAGTTAGGCTTTTTGATTGCGTGTTGTTTTGGCTCTTTTTGACGTCTGTAAAATTACAGTTATTATGACAGCATCCACCCTTCACAGCTTCAGCAGCGGCAGCAATCTACATAAATACTATAAAAAATCTTTGGTGCAATGGGCATGTTGACTAATTTTTATTTTTTAGTCCGTCTTGTAGATTATTAAAAAATATTGGACACGTATTTTTTTCTTTTTTTACGTAATCAAAAAATAACGGTGATATATTGAGTTGAAATTCCCGTGTGACGTCACTATTCTGATAGTTTGTATGGTGGTTTTAGCGGTTAGTGACGTCACGAGCCCCTCACCCTAAACTTTAATGCGCTTTATCTCTGTATATTTTAATTTATTTAAAAAAGCAAAAAATACGTGTCTATTGTTTTTTTTATTTTCTAACTGACAGACTAATTAGAATTCTTATTTTCAAAAGTAGTCACCTTCCCCATTGTATATTATATTTTATTGTGCTGTACTAGCTGTCCCCCGCGGTTTCACCCGCGTAAGTTTCGGAATACCCGCAGAAACTATTTTTTTTTCTAAAATAAAAGTTACTCCTTATTACATCAGCTCAGCCAGTGAAAGTCATGTTAAAATCGATTCAGCCGTTTCAGAGATTAGTCGGAACAAACAGACATACAGACGAACAGAAAAAAATAAAATTAATATTTTTATGCAAGTACCGTAGTACCTTAGTACTTTCATAATTATGCATTTAGTGAAAAATTGTTATTTTGGAATTACAAACGGACACTTCAATGTTATTTATGTGTATGTAATAGATGTACAGATGTATAGATACTTATTTATTCTCCGTTTCCCGCCCACCGCAGCTGTGCCTGTGGGCGAACAAGTGCGACCTGTCGCTGTCGATGGGCGAGCCGGTGGCGGTGGGCGGGGGTGCTGGGGGCGTCGGGGGCGGGGGTGCCGGGGGCCGTGGGGGCGGCGGGGGCGGCGGGGCGGACGACTCGGGCTCCGCCAGGAGCAAGGGCAGCGGAGGCGCAGCCCCGGCCGCCGCGCCCGAGCCGCTCGTCGACCCGTTCCAGATGATCGTTGATTACAAGGACAAGGTATTTTTTGTTTTTTTTTTTAAGAAGAAGAAGAAAATACATTTATTTCAGCACAACACACAAGAAAAAGATACAAACACAAGCAACGCCTAACCTAAATTTTTCTGTTCTTCTTTTGTTATTGTTACGTCTTACTCTTTTAAAAGATAACCTGAACCTTATTTGTGTTCAAACTTGCTTCTGACCCGCTTTGAAGTCCTGGTATATTAATAATCCTGCTAATATTATAAATGTGAAAGTGTGGATGTTTGGATGTTTGTTACTCAATCACGCAAAAACGGCTGAACGGATTTGGATGAAATTTGGCATGCACGTTGTCAGGGGTACAAAGAAGGACACAGAGTCACTTTTCCCGGGAATTCCCGCGGTAACTCCGAAATTAACGCGGGTCAAACCGCGGAGAACAGCTAGCTAGTTACTGCATATTCTAGTCGTTTTTTAAGCTACTGTGTATTTACATAATTATGTGTCAATGAGACCCCTTCAATATTTACATTGTGGGAGTCGGCAAAAAGTATTTTTTATCAGATATAATGGCATCAATTTCAAGATGGTTTGGATTGAAAAAAAAAAATTGGTGGCAATTTTTACGACAAACGTGTGCGCAAACGTTGGCTTGTTCGATTACGATACAGCGCCATCTGTCGGCGGGTAGAGGGAACACGTCTATATACATATTTTACGAACATATTTTTTATAAAAGAACTAGCTGTCCCCCGCGATTTCATCTGCGGTAATTTCGGAGTTCCTGTGTCCTTCTTTGTACCCCTGACAGTAGTTTACGGTGATAAGTAGTTCCCCGCATTAATTCCAGAGTTCCCGCGGGAATTCCGGGATAATAACTATCCTATCTTTTAAGTTGGACCATATTATACACGGTGTCAAAATTTTATCCAAATCCGTACAGTAGTTTCGGAGTCCATCGCGGACAAACAACGTGACACGTGATTTATATATATTAGAATTGTAATTTTACTGACGTCAAAAAGAGCCAATATGGGCCAAATTTGAATAAAATTATTTGACTGAAACTCATTCGATTGTTTATGAAAATTCAGTTTATCAAATTATCTTACGACATGTCATATAAAAAATCATGTTGATCGTTTGAATAGTGACAGTTACTTTTGCATTCTTAATATCAGTATGGATATTTAGAAAGGTACCTTTATTATGCCATAAGTTATTACTTACTATTTGACGTATAACGCTGATTTTGGGAGATAGGTAGACATCAGGTTAGAAAGCATTTCACGGAGTTCCCTCGGGAACTAGCTAGTGTGATATAGGTATGTAAATACTTTAAAATTCCAATAGCTTAAAATTTATCCATGTACGTTCGTAACGTGAAGGTGGGACTTTATTGTTGCAGTTATTGATCGACGACTCGGCGAAGTTCGTCGACCTGGTCGTGGCCAAGTGCGAAGCCATGACGAAAGCCATTGAGGGGGTGAGCGGCCATTTTGAAATATCTGTCTTACTTTGTTTATGTATTTACTTATTAATCTATCTAATTAAACGAGTAATTCTTGTATATAAGATGTGGTACAGTTTGCTGCAAATATTTAAAGGGCTGAAAGTGTACGTTATAACAAACAGGATAAGTGAAAAAATAATATTATAAGTTCAGTAGTTTTTTCAGAATATGAGGAAAATAAATTCATTGAAAAAACATTACAACTACATTCACAAGGTACACAATACACGTAGCAGACGAATACGTAGGTATACAAGGCACACGAGGTCATTGACCTTAAGATACCGGCGCGCGGCGATGTGTGTGTAAGGCGATTGAGCGGCGAGCGCCTTCAGAGGTTGTTTTCTTTTTGGTTGATTTATTTTTGTCAAAAAAAAAATAATCTTTTTTATTTCATGAACATGTTTATGACGGTCGGTGTATACATTTGACCCTGTAAATATTTGTAGCTTATTTTACTTCGTAGTTATACATACTAAGCAACCAGACTCAGAGTCACCACTCAAATGTTTACCCTGATACGGAAATCGAATCCGCGATACCTGAAGATGCTGTCAGTCATTGTTGATGGGCAATCATCCCAGTGTTAGGGTTTAAACCCGATTTAAACCTGGGCGTTTATGGGATTTTATCGGGTTTTAACCCAATAATCGGGTTTAAGCCGGGTTGATTGCTCATCCATAGACTAATTGTTGATCTTGTGTGATTAGTTATCAGGATAGCGATCAATTCGAATACTCTGTAAGCTGACATTGAAATAAAAAAAAACCTTACTCCGAAGTGTCTAAGGTCGAATTTACGTCGTAGGGCGACCGAGTTTTTCGTTTGTTTCTTTTGGAAAGTTGTTTGCTACCACGAGCACAATCTTCTGTTTCAATTGGCTACTTGACAAAAAAAAATTTTTTTGTCCGTCGTATAGATTAGTAAAAAATATTGGACACGTATTTTTTCTTTATTTACGTTATCAAAAAATAACAGAGATACATTGAGTTGAAATTTTGCGTGACGTCACAACTCGGTGTGGTTTGTATGGCGCTTATAATGAATATTGACGTCACGAGCCCCCCACCCTAAACTTTAATGCGCTTTATTATTATTATTATTATTATTATTATTTATTTATAGACTAGCAGCTTTCGCTGATGCGCCTATATCTACACTTGTGTTATTCAGTTAATTGCGTTCTGTTTTCCCGTTGATTAACTATTTTAAGCTTTACTGTTCAAATGTCTGTCCAGTCTATTTTTGAATTGATTAACTGTTTGTGCGTCAATCACTTCAGTAGGGAGCTGGTTCCATGCATTTACCACACGGTTTGTAAGGAAATGTTTATATGGGTTTGATTTTGCTAGTCCCTTCACCAGTTTTGTGCTATGCCCTCGGAGCCTGGTGTTGTCCTTGCTTTTATATATGGAGCTTAGGTTCGACACATTGTAAAAATTGTTCAGAATCTTATATGTTTCTATAAGGTCGCCTCGTTCTCGTCTCTCTTGGAGGGTGGTCAGTCCTAGACTCTGAAGTCGGCACTCATAGGACTTGTTCTTCAGCTCTCTAGGCAGCTTTGTAGCACGTCTTTGGACTCTCTCCAGCACCTCAATATCCTTTACAAAGTAAGGATTCCATATTTGGAACCCATACTCCAACAAGGGTCTGATGTACGTTTTGTAAAGTGATACAAACATTTCCTTAGTGATACAGGAGAACGCTTTTCGAATGAGGTAGATCATGGAGTTTTATCTATGTTCATTTTCATTAAATTGAAAAAGCAAAAAATACGTGTCTATTATTTCTTTATTTTCTAACTGACGGACTAATTAGAATTTTGATTTTCATACCTTGGAGAATACCCAATTGCCTACACTGATTACAAATCACCCTGTATAATAGGATTGTATCTATAATTGTCAATGGTGAAGAAAAAACAACTTGCAGAACACAGCAGCGAAGGCGAAATGCAGCTGCCACAGGCTGGCGGCGCTGGCCGGCGTGCCGCTGTGCAAGGACGAGGTTACTGTCGCCAAATACATTGTATTATTAGCCGTGCCCCGCGGTTTCACCCGCGGTAATTTCAGAGTTTGTCCCATGTTCTTCTCTGTACCCCCTGAAAAAGTGCATTCAAAATTTCACGATGATCGGTTGAGCCGTTAAGTCATGAAAGCGTAACAAACAAAAAAACTCAATTTCGCATTTATAAAAACACTAGCTGTCCCCCGCGATTTCATCCGCGGTAATTTCGGAGTTCCCGCGGAGGTTGCGGGAAAAAGTACTCATGTCCTTCTTTGTACCCCGATAGTAGTTTACGGTGATTAGCTGCTCCCCGTTTTAGTGCCGGAGGTCCCGCGGGAATTCCGGGATAAAAACCATCCTATCTTTTAAGTTGGACCATATTATAAATGGTTGCAAAATTTTATCAAAATCCGTTCAGTAGTTTCGGAGTCCATCGCGGACAGACAACGTGACACGTGATTTATATATTAGATTAAGATTAGTAAGGAGAATTGGAAACCTTAATTAAAACCGACTTCCAAAAACACAAAACTAAAAAACTAAAAATAAAAAGCTAAAAATGACAACATACCGATTTAATCCAAAAGACAAAAACACACGTAATATTCTTATTGATTTATGCTACCACTAATCGGTATGAAGTCGGTGACAAGCCCGCTGGTGTCTGGCCACTTGGGTTGTCCTGCTCACGAAGAGCTGGTGGCGGGAGTCGACTTAGCCCATCTACCCCCCATCATATTTGGCTTGTCACCGACTTCATACCGATTAGTTTACCGATTAGTAGATTTTTAGCTTTTTATTTTCAGTTTTTTAGTTTTGTGTTTTTGGAAGTCGGTTTTAATTTTTTTGTTAAAATTTTGTTTATTTCTTGCTTTTAAGTGAATTAGTTCGTAATTTCTCTAAGTTACAATAGCCTAATGTCAACTGCTCATCACCTTTTACAAAATATTGCTTTTCCCGACGCAGGGACGTTAATGGTTGAGGAGTTCTCCTGGTACATCATCATCAGTTCCACTTCACCATATACACTGTGACGAGCATAAATTGTTTAGAAACTATATTAAGTTAACGAATCGGAATCTGTGAAATACCTATTATTTAGTAGTTCTGATGACCATCTGTGGTCTTCATCATCAGTTCCACTTCTTCAAATTTTACTTTCCGAAAGCAAATAAACGATTTACTATAAAAAATCCAAAAATCGCTATAGGTGTACCTATAATTTTTGAAGAGTTCCCTCGATTACTCCAAGATCCCATCATCAGATCTCGACTTGGTGACAATGGAATCAATTTAGGAGTATCCCCTATCAAACAAAAACCAATTTTCGAAATCGCTGCAATCGGAACCCGTGAAATACGTATTATTGTTGAGTAGTTCCGATGACCATCTGTGGTCTTCATCATCAGTTCCACTTCTACAAATTTTGCTTTATAGGTGTGCCTATAATTTTTGAAGAGTTCCGTCGATTTCTCCAAGATCCCATCATCAGATTCCGATTTAGTGGCAATGGGACCTAATTGGGAGTAAACCCTTTCAAACAAAAAAAGAATTTTCGAAATCGGTCCAACCGTCTTCGAGTAATCGGTGAACATACATTAAAAAAAAAAAAAAAAAAAAAAAAATACAATCGAACATAGAACCTCCTCCTTTTTGGAAGTCGGTTAAAAAATTGATTACTTACAATAATAATCCAAAGGTTTTTTTTTATAAATACATATTATTTATTGTTAGAAAATATGATAATACAAAGTTTTTGATACTGACGCGTGACGGCCACTATGTATGTGTTCTGTGACCGCCCAAAATAGATAAGTTAATTCCGTTAATTCGATAAGAAAGAGGAGGATTATTCTAATGATGGGTGGCCCCCGTCCCCCGCAGCCCCCGCCCCCGCCCCCCGCCCCCGTTGGCAGGGGCTCCCCGCCGCCCGCGGCCCCGCCCGCGGGAGGCGAAGCCCCCGAGAGCGAGGCGCCCTGCCCCGCCAAGATGACGGTGCCTCAAGCGGTGTTCTTCGGTAGGTAGAGCTATAGAGCCATACATAAATGCTGTTTTCGGAGTTCCCGAGGGAATTCCGGGATACAATGTACCCTGTGCGCTTCTCTGTACCCCTGACGACGTGTATGCAAAATTTCATGATGATCAGTTCATTAATTAAAGCGTGAAAGCGTTACAAACAAATAAATTAACTCAAATTTGCATTTATAATAGTAAAGTCACTGATTTGCATCACTACATAGTATAAAACAAAGTCGCTTTCTCTGTCCCTATGTATGCTTAAATCTTTAAAACTACGCAACGGATTTTGATGCGGTTTTCACCAATAGATAGAGTGATTCATGAGGAAGGTTTATAACTATATTTTATCCTGGAATTCCCGCGGGAACTCCGAAATTACCGCGGGTGAAACCGCGCGGGTCAGCTAGTATAATTATAAACGAAAGCTACGTGTATTTGACTGAGTTTTACTGGTTTGATGTTGAAATTGTATTGAAATGTTCAATATGACAACAGAGGGCCTATTATGTGACTTTTGTTTCTATATATTTTTTGCGATTACCTCACCTACAATATCTAGAGATCAACCAAAATAATACATAGTACGCAATTCAAAAGTTGAAGCTGCCCAAACATGATAAATTAATCACAAAATCGCCATTTTTCTGAATGAAACTGAAATACCCTGCAGATGGCAACACTGATTTCTATCTGTTTTCGTACTGAACTGCATTGAAGCCCCTTCTATCAGCTGTTTTGTGTATGTATGTAGTATGTATATATGTAAAATGATGAATTTATCCTTCCTTCGGCAAAGCATGCAAGAGATAATTATCATAGATTCAAAATTTCAAGTCTACACATTTAGATTAGTCACTGTTTATGTTTGTTTCTTTTTCTTGTGTGTTGTGCTGAAATAAAAGTATTTTCTTCTTCTTCTTTTTCTTTGCAGATATAGTGTGCGACAACTCCGGTTACGAACTGTTCACGGACCTGTGCGTGGCTCACTTCGTTGTAGCACAGAAATTGGCGCAGAAAGTAAGTACTCACACATATCATATATACTTATACTACATGAAACCGCGGGCACAGCTAGTCTATATAAATAAAAGTTGATCGCCGAGATATACATATGTGAGCGCATGACTTCCAAACGACTGCACTAAATTGGATAATTCTTTTTTTTGGTGTTCGTTATTGTCAGGACGGGGTCGCTATGAAAGAAGTTTGGAGTTCCTGCGGGAATTGAGAAACTCACGCGGGTGAATCTCCGATACGGTTGGACCGATTTTGACAGGACTTTCACTGCTAATTGGCTAATGTTATAAGGAGTAAATTAGGCTACTCTAGAGCTCCTGCGGGAATTCCGAAACTCACGCTGGTGAAACCGCGGGGCACACCTAGTATTCCATAGCGACAACGATCAACGGTTGTCAGCTTGGCTAAGGGGGCGGTGAAATGGTAACAACCCGTATATAAGTTGTGGTAAAATTTGCTGCAAATATTCACAGGATTGAAAGTATAAACCGTTATAAACATGTTCATAAATAAAATAAAATAAATAAATAAATAATATGAAAAAAAAAAAATTGTGTTCGTTATTGTCAGGACGAGGTTTTTATAAAAGAAGGTTGGAGCTCGTGCGGGGATTCCGAAACACACGTGGGTGAAACCGCGGGGCACAGCTGGTATTCTATAGCAAAAACGATCAACGATTTTCAACTTGGCCTAGGGCGCGGTACAATGGCAACACCCTGTATATGTGTTTACGTATTGCAGGTGCGGTTCCACGTGAAGAGCATACCGTGGTTCGTGTCGGACGTGACGCCGCGGGATTTCAAGTAACTATAACCATTTCACAATAGAAGGAAGGAGTTGCAATAAATACTTACTTACTTATTGCAACTCCTTCCTTTTCCATAATTTCCGTTACTGTTCCATAATTTCTCTAAATGTATTAATTATTTGTGAAACTGTTTTGGCGAATGTATTGTGTATCTGTTCTGTTTAAGTGTATAATTATAGCTGTATGTTTTCCTGAATAAATAAATAAATATTTGATTGATTGATTGATTGCAAGAAAGAAAGAAAATATTCTACTAATATTATAAACGCGAAAGTTTGTAAGTATGTATGGATGGATGGATGTTTGTTACTCTTTCACGCAAAAACTACTGGATGGGATTTAAATGAAACTTTACAGTAATATAGCTTATATATCAGATCAACACATAGGGTACTTTTCATCCCGGAATTCCCGCGGGAACTCCGAAATTAACGCGGGTGAAACCGCGGGGCACAACTAGTTTTTCATAATTTCTCAGTCTATCTGCTATCAGGTCTTTTTTAATGGTACTGCGTCCGTGAATTGCGTCCGTTCGAGATTCTGGGATATGTATTGTGTAACATTTGGAATAATTTAATATCCATAATACTAATATTATCCGCGTCAATTTCGGAGATCCCGCGGGAATTCCGAGATCGAAAGTACCCAATGATGTATAAGCTGTATTATTGTAACTTTTCATTAAAATCCATTGTGTAGTTTTTGCGTGAAAGAGAAACAAATATCCGTACATACAAACTTTTACATAATACTAGCTGTGCCCCGCGGTTTCACCCGCGGTAATTTCGGAGTTCCCGCGGGAATTCCGGGAGAAAAAGTACCCTGTGTCCTTCTCTGTACCCCCGACAACGTGCATGCCAAATTTCATCCAAACCCGTTCAGCCGTTTTCGCGTGATCGAGTAACAAACATCCACACTTTCACATTTATAATATTAGTATGAATTAGTATGGAAATAAGAATGTACGTCTAATTCCAGATTCGTGATAGACTCGTGTTGCAAAGCTAACTTCAGGAAGCAGATACCCGCGGAGCCGAAACCGGGTGGGTTGTTTTGTGTGATGTGTCATTTTCAGTTGTTCAGGCGGTAAATGGGACCACTGAGCAAATAATCACTACGTTTTAAGAGTAGGCACTTCCATACTAATCGCTGATGCGATCTATGAAAGCATTTTGTGCCAACCGTACCAATGCAATGTATGACGCGGTCATATAAATTTGGTTGAGTATTCCAAAGTTGGTAAAGAAGTTCGCGCATAAATCCATAGTAACTTTTGGTTCAAGGGAGTGTCGCTGGCCTGAATGGGACATTCTGTGACAATATTTATTTATCTACGTATATAATATAATAGAATAGTTACCGGAGTATGAAAATCGAAATTCTATTCACGTACGTCAGTTATGATAGATAATAAAAAGAAATGTGTAAACGCATGTTTGGGTTTTTCAAATTAATGAAAATATACTCGATAAGCCGCTTTAAGTTTAGGAACCGGGGCTCGTGACGTCATATAACGTCGTATACAGTGTAGCGAGCGTGACGTCACGCGACATTTCGACTTAGTTTTTGACTGCCGTTATTTTTTTGACTATCTGTCCTCGCGGTTTCACTTGTGTTAATTACGGGATAAAAAGTACCCTATGTTCTTTTCTGTACCCTTGACAAAGTGCATGCAAAATTTCATGATGATCGGTTGAGTGTGAAAGCGTAGCAAACAAAAAACAAACTCACATTCACATAATATATAGTATGAAGATTAGTTACAAAGTGATACATTGATGATGTTAATGTGACATATTTTGTTTTATTAATGTTAACGTGACATATATATTTTGATTAATGTTAATGTGACATAAAGGACGTTAATTAAGTGTATACTGTGTATTTGTTGTATCGTGTCGTCAGAGCCGGCGGAAGGCGAAGCGCCGGCCGAGCCGGAGCCGCCCAAGTTCGTGAGCGCGGACGCGCTGCGCGAGCTGGGCGCGCAGTGGGCGCGGCTCGTGGACAGCGGCGTGTTCCTCGTCATGGTGCGTGCACACTGTACAGGGGGTCGCTCATTGGGGAGTCGGTGTACGGGATGCTCACAAGTGTGAAGTTGGTGTATAGGATGCTCACAAGTGTGAAGTTGGTGTATAGGATGCTCACAAGTGTGAAGTTGGTGTATAGGATGCTCACAAGTGTGAAGTTGGTGTATAGGATGCTCACAAGTGTGAAGTTGGTGTATAGGATGCTCACAAGTGTGAAGTTGGTGTATAGGATGCTCACAAGTGTGAAGTTGGTGTATAGGATGCTCACAAGTGTGAAGTTGGTGTATAGGATGCTCACAAGTGTGAAGTTGGTGTATAGGATGCTCACAAGTGTGAAGTTGGTGTATAGGATGCTCACAAGTGTGAAGTTGGTGTATAGGATGCTCACAAGTGTGAAGTTGGTGTATAGGATGCTCACAAGTGTGAAGTTGGTGTATAGGATGCTCACAAGTGTGAAGTTGGTGTATAGGATGCTCACAAGTGTGAAGTTGGTGTATAGGATGCTCACAAGTGTGAAGTTGGTGTATAGGATGCTCACAAGTGTGAAGTTGGTGTATAGGATGCTCACAAGTGTGAAGTTGGTGTATAGGATGCTCACAAGTGTGAAGTTGGTGTATAGGATGCTCACAAGTGTGAAGTTGGTGTATAGGATGCTCACAAGTGTGAAGTTGGTGTATAGGATGCTCACAAGTGTGAAGTTGGTGTATAGGATGCTCACAAGTGTGAAGTTGGTGTATAGGATGCTCACAAGTGTGAAGTTGGTGTATAGGATGCTCACAAGTGTGAAGTTGGTGTATAGGATGCTCACAAGTGTGAAGTTGGTGTATAGGATGCTCACAAGTGTGAAGTTGGTGTATAGGATGCTCACAAGTGTGAAGTTGGTGTATAGGATGCTCACAAGTGTGAAGTTGGTGTATAGGATGCTCACAAGTGTGAAGTTGGTGTATAGGATGCTCACAAGTGTGAAGTTGGTGTATAGGATGCTCACAAGTGTGAAGTTGGTGTATAGGATGCTCACAAGTGTGAAGTTGGTGTATAGGATGCTCACAAGTGTGAAGTTGGTGTATAGGATGCTCACAAGTGTGAAGTTGGTGTATAGGATGCTCACAAGTGTGAAGTTGGTGTATAGGATGCTCACAAGTGTGAAGTTGGTGTATAGGATGCTCACAAGTGTGAAGTTGGTGTATAGGATGCTCACAAGTGTGAAGTTGGTGTATAGGATGCTCACAAGTGTGAAGTTGGTATACAGGATGCTCATAAGTGTGAAGTTGGTGTATAGGATGCTCACAAGTGTGAAGTTGGTGTATAGGATGCTCACAAGTGTGAAGTTGGTGTATAGGATGCTCACAAGTGTGAAGTTGGTGTATAGGATGCTCACAAGTGTGAAGTTGGTGTATAGGATGCTCACAAGTGTGAAGTTGGTGTATAGGATGCTCACAAGTGTGAAGTTGGTGTATAGGATGCTCACAAGTGTGAAGTTGGTGTATAGGATGCTCACAAGTGTGAAGTTGGTGTATAGGATGCTCACAAGTGTGAAGTTGGTGTATAGGATGCTCACAAGTGTGAAGTTGATATACAGGATGCTCATAAGTGTGAAGTTGGTATACAGGATGCTCATAAGTGTGAAGTTGGTATACAGAATGCTCATAAGTGTGAAGTTGGTATACAGGATGCTCATAAGTGTGAAGTTGGTATACAGAATGCTCATAAGTGTGAAGTTGGTATACAGGATGCTCATAAGTGTGAAGTTGGTATATAGAATGCTCATAAGTGTGAAGTTGGTATACAGGATGCTCATAAGTGTGAAGTTGGTATACAGGATGCTCACAAGTTTGAAGGTAGTGTACAGGATGTTGGAAAATTACAGAGTAGGTGTACAGGATGTTAACAAATTACAGAGAAGGTCTATAGGATGTTAACAAATTACAGAGTAGGTGTACAGGATGTTAACAAATTACAGAGTAGGTGTACAGGGTATTGGTGTCGTAAATTATACTAGCTGAATCGATATATTTTTATTTATTTATTTTCTTTATTTGGATTACCAACGATCATACAATAACAAAAAATATTAAACTTTAAGACAATAACTTAAGGCTAATTGTACAATCTATTACAGGTAAACACAGCATGTTTATAGTAGGTATAGTCTTAATTTGAAAGATTAATTTTGGACTTAATATTAGGACTAAAAATTTTAATATTTAATTTAAAATTTGAATAATCAGGACAAACTAGAACCCAGTCTTGAAGAGACGTTAACTATTAAATTTTTGATAAAGAAACTTGCGAAATTTAAAAAAAGACATAGAGAAAATATCAACCTCATCACAGCTGCAATCATTATATAATCTGGACAGTCTTGCAATCGGAGAGTTTTGACCCAACACAGTAGTACGGAAAGGGGGAACCAGGGGTTTAATAGGATACCGAGGAAGTCTACGAGGAACCCTAAATTGAAAACTACTCAATAAAATTGGACAGTCAACCTGGCCTTGGAATACTTTAAACAATATGTAGATATTTTATATTTTTCTTTTCTGACAAAAAGCACTTTTTACTGTTATTAACTATGAGTAATTATGATAACGACCCTTGTGTGTCTGTTACAGAGCGACGACTTCTGGACGTCGCCGCACGTGTACAAGGACATGAAGCGCTACGACCCCGCCCTCTACCGCAAGCTGCAGTTCGCCGCCGCCATCTTGTTCAAGGGCGACCTCAACTACCGCAAGCTGCTCGCCGAGCGGAACTGGAACCCGGTCACCGGATTCGAACCCGCACTGCAGGGTGAGGGGCCGACACCGGACACCTACCCTACCCTGCCCTACCCTACCCTGCCCTACCCTGCCCTGCCCTTCTGCCCTTGACACTACCCTAACCCTTTCACCGCCATGCTTTGGTAGCCTTAACCCGCCTCCATTGCCACACGCCTTAGACGTGATTTCTCCCACTGTTGGGAATGCTTAAAGTCAATATTTAATCTAATAAAAATAAAAAACTGCAAGGCTTGTGTGTATGTGTGTAAAGACATGTAATCTGTGTTGTACTTTAAGGGAATTAAGTTTTTATTTATTTATTGTTAACACATACGGTACAGGACCAATAACAATGGTTAACAAATACTAGTAGGCCTTGCATACAACTCCTCAGTATAAATTAAGGCATACAAAAGGCGGTCTCATCGCTTTACTAACGATCTCTTACAACTACAAACGGGTACTTGAGATTAAACCCGATAAAAGGCTGCCATTATCGGGTTTGAACTCGAGGTTGATTGCCCATCTACGTGTTAATGAATTAACTGAAAACCTTATACACCCCATTTAAAAAAAATAAACAATAATTTGATTAAAATATATTTTATGTCGAAAAAATGTATACATTAAAAGTTATTCAACATTAGTTTGGAGGTGACCTATTTACGAAATTCCAAGCGCTACGCCCGCGCCAACAGTTCGATTTTTTTGCTGCGGGCGGCGTACGCGCCAAATATTGTATTATAAATAATTTAGACATGGGCTAGTAAAAATTAAAAAATATAACCTATATTAAAACATAGTGCGATCGATTCGTTCGTAGTTGATTCTGAGCAAACTACTCTCTAGTTTTCAGTTAATTTATTAACACGTTGTATATAAATCACGTGTCACGTTGTTTGTCCGCGATGGACTCCGAAACTACTGAAAGGATTTTCATAAAATTTTGTAACCATTTATGGTCCAACTTAAAAGATAGGATAGTTTTTATCCCGGAATTACCGCGGGAACTCCGGCACTAATGCGGGGAGCAGCTAATCACCGTAAACTACTGTCGGGTACATAGAAGGACATAGAGTACTTTTTTCCCGCAGCCTCCGCGGAAACTCCGAAATTACCGCGAGTGAAATTGCGGGGGACAGCTAGTTATAATAATAATAATCATTTATTTGCATAAAACATTGTTCTAAAAGATGGGTACATTGTTAATTTTGATTCAAGTTCTAATGTATAAGTATGGATATTCTGTCCTCGCCCGCAGGCTTCCTGCCGGCCCCGCTGGCGGCGCTGCGCACCGTGAAGGCGGAGCTGATCTGCGGCCTGCCGCGGGGCAAGTGGGAGCAGCTCACGGCGCTGGACGAGCGCTGGATGAGCACCGGCGACTACGGGTAGCGACCCCCCCACCCTCCCGCACTACTCGGCACTACTCGCACTCACTTGTTTGCAATATATAAGACGTGGCAAAATTTGCTGCAAATATTCACAGGGCTGAAAGTATACGTCATTACAAACGGGATAAGCGAAAAAATAATATTATAAGTTCGGTAGTTTTCTAGAATATGAGGAAAATAAATTCATTGAAAAAACATTAGAACTGCATTCACAAGGTACGCAATACACGTAGCTCACTAATACGTATACAAGGCACGCGCCGCGCACACAGCGAGCGATGCATCAGCTCGATCGAGGTCACTGACCTTAAGATACCGGCGCGCGGCGATGTGAGTGTAAGGCGATTGAGCGACGAGCGCCTTCATAGGTTGTTTTCTTTTTGATTGATTTACTGTGTTTGATAAACGTTTTTTTTTATTCCTTTTATCTTTTTCATTTTATGAACATGTTTATAAAATGTGTATGTGTATTGTGTATACTTTAAACCCTGTAAATATTTGCAGCTAATTTTTAAACACCTTGTATACACATAAAATGTTATCGCAGCCTGATCCAGCTGTGCCCGAAGGCGGAGCCCCTGAAGGTGGCGGAGCGGCCCTGCATCGACTATGGGGAGCTCTGCCGCGGCGCGACCTGCCCCCCGCACGGCGACCTGTAGGCCACAGGTACTAGCGACCTGCCCGTCTGGACCCCTAAACGCCAAAAACTTACCCATTTTGGCCTCCAAATGCCAAAAAAGTCCTCTAAACACCTTGAAAGTTACCCATCCGAGAGCCTACTTTCTAATTTGACAGAAAGTATTAGTACGGGAGATACCGATGCTAATTCGGGAGTGACTCGAGCGTCGTTGGGACCTATTGGGTTTTGAAGATTAGAAGATATAAACAAAATAAGGTCATATAATATTTTTTCATTCACCGGTGGGTTTAGCTTCTACAGGCTTTCAAAAATGTAAAAAAAAATATTAAAATGGAAATACTCGAGCGCGTCAGATATTGTAGTTTAGATACTCCAAGGTGTCTCTGATATCGAAAATATATTCATCTGCCGATTTGCGTGGTGGGGGTGGCCATCCGGAAGGGGAGAAAATGAAAAAAAAAAACATTTACTCCAGCGCGTCAGATATTCAAAGGGGATGTTAAGTGAGCCCTAAAAATGCTCCCCTTCGAAAATCTGCCAATTTGGAGGTGACGCAAGGTAGTAGCGAATTTTTGAAAATGCAAAAAAAAATCTCAATTTTGAAATACTCGAGCGTGTCAGATTATTTTACAGAAGGTTCAGCTTGCACTCCAAGTTATGTTGGCTTAAAATCTGACAATAATTTTGAGGGGTATTATTAATCTGACTGCTAGAAACAAAAATTATGATTTATTTTTAAGATTTTTTTTTTCTTTCTGACGTAAGTTTAATAACTTTATGAGCTATTTCTTGATCACAAAAAACACACTTTATATTTCTATGAAATATGTAAAAGCTCACAAAATATTATTCACAAAACTAACTTTAAAGCACAAACAAGCCAGAGCGTTTTACATATAATAACATGAACGCGTTGTTTTGTGATGAGCTTTATTATATAATATATATATATATATATAATTACATTAAAGTGAAAGGTTATAGGTGAACCTATAGTTTGATGTAATACTTACCTTAACTTATTTTAATATGTATTTTAACCGACCAAAAAAGTTATAATTTGACACGTTTAGCGCCGTGATATACTGTGATGACGTTATGGCGACGGAAAGTAGTGTGAGGACGGTGCGAGAGAGTGAGAGATAGAGAAAAAGTAAAAGGGAAAGAAAGACAGAGATATGAATAGGTACATGTTTCACTGCAGCTGCTCGTTCGATTCGAAGACGATTTTTGTTTCTTCGGCTTATGAAAATCGGCAGATTATATTTTTCCCGCTATCCTTGAGTTATTTACTTTAAAATAAAAAATAAATCAACTGCGCTCGAGAATGTCGAAGTTGCGTTTTTTTTTTTTGCAAGTTTGTGATCCTCTAACTCCCTTACGTCACGTTCAAATGGTCAGATTATTCATATACATACTTCTCACTATGTAATTAACCCTCTGATCGGTTATTCTAGACGCACCCACCAGTGTAGAGGGCCTATATTTGGTGGAGGTACTCAACATGGTGCAAGGTACCCCCCTTATGTTCATCTGACGCGCTTTAGCTAATCCACAAATCCCCTCTTGGCGGTCCGTACTATATTACATCAATTTAACAAACTACTATTTTCGACTTGAACATTTTGGTAGACAGTTAATGACTGTTACGTGAATGTCTCGCTAACTTTGTGTATTTTTTTTTTGTTTCAGATCGGTTTTTACTCATTTTTGGTTGTTTCCGAAAACAGCACAGTTCCAAAGAAATTTGTTGTGTCATATCTCCTACATTTTGTAAATTGGTCGTTCGCTTTTTTGGCAAATTCTATTACAATTTTTATCTAATATTATGTAAGTAATTAAATATACACTGTTTTTAAAAAATACGGAATTTTTTATTTCATCATAGACATAATTTATTGGGTTGATTGCACTGGTCGGGATTTGTGCCTTAAATAGGGATGTGGACTAGTTTTGAATATCAAAATTCTAATTAGTCCGTCAGAAAATAAAAAAACCATAGACACGTATTTTTTGCTTTTTCAAATAATTTAAAATATACAGAGATAAAGCGCATTAAAGTTTAGGGTGAGGGGGTCGTGACGTCACTAACCGCAAAACCGCCATACAAACTGTCAGAATAGTGACGTCACGCGAAATTTCAACTCAATATATCGCCGTTATTTTTTGATTACGTAAAAAAAGAAAAAATACGTGTCCAATATTTTTTAATAATCTACAAGACGGATTAAAAAATAAAAATTAGTCAACATGCCCATTACGTACATCAATAACACTTCGAAATCGTTCCAAATACCATCAACCAATAAGCACGCGTTTTCGCCGTGACGGAGAATTCTTACACTTTTTTTCGTCTAGCCCCCACGCGCCAAGCCCTAACCGTGAGCACAGATAATAAAATACTATCCGTGAGATAAGGAATTTCATTCCAAAAATTAAATCCATTTACGAGTGTGCAAGAAATTAATTTGATTGACACAAAAGTAGGTGACCGTAGTACGATAGCGATAGTACTAGTTCCTGAATTATTATTTTGGAGTTTCAATTTTTTAAAGTTTCAGTTGTGTTTACGTCTATTAATTTTACTAATTGAGTATTGAAGTTTTATGCTATTCGGTCCCTTTTCTTCGGTTCCTCTGTATTTGTCATTGAATTTATTTATCGAGGGGTTTAAAAAAATATCAAATGTCAGTGATTAAAATTTATTTACAAATACATTTAGGTATATACATTCTGTATAAGCTAAATAAAATTTATCACAACTTTTAAAAAAGTTACGCAATTTATGCGATAAATCGCACCTATTTACACTTAGATACTAAATTTACAGTTAAAATTAAACCTCTAACTGGTTACATCATTACAAATCGCACCTTCATAGTATCCAGCCCCCTTAGGCAAGTTGACAACTTTTAAAATCTTCACGCTACGTGGTCCCTAAAAAATAGTAGGCAATTTTTCGTACCCTCGTGACGATGAGTTCTCTAATTTTCTATAGCGATAACGATTAAAGATTGTCAACTTGGCTAAGGGGGCCGGTAGAGATCATATTTTAATGACGATAAGGTCGCTCATTGTTGCCTGATATTTTTAAGTTAGAAGCCTATATCTTTGTGGGTATATATATATAATAAATTAACACAACAAAATCCCTAGTTAACGATCGTATTAACAATAAAATGGATCGTTTGTTGTTCGGCAATAAATAAATTAAAAAGTAATAATTCATATAATTTCGAACCATTATGCATTTCAATTCATTTTTTTTTTACATAT
The DNA here is from genome assembly GCA_907165275.2 of Zygaena filipendulae. Taxonomy (NCBI): domain Eukaryota; kingdom Metazoa; phylum Arthropoda; class Insecta; order Lepidoptera; family Zygaenidae; genus Zygaena; species Zygaena filipendulae. The sequence continues at coordinate 1,111,282 of OU015676.1, forward strand.
TTTCACCCTACAAAAATCAGTCTTCCTCTCACGGAGGCCAAGTCGAGTGCGGATCCAGCCTTGTGGGCGCGGTGGGCGTGTGGCTAAGGTTATATCAAATGGATTGGTAAAAAAAGAACAATGCGTGTTTTGTAACGCAATATTTATGTTTTCAAGCCTGTATAAGTGTCATCATAATCGGTTTAGCAGTTTAGATATTGTGATATGCAAACAAAACATATTTTCGGATGGCCGTGCCCACCTTTTTTAGGGGCTGGATCCGCGCCTGGAGGCTAGAAGCGCGGACCACGGTCCGAGTGTGGTCTACGTGGTCTACCCTGCACAGACCATGGTCGGTGTTGTCTACCCCCACACGGACCACGGTCGGAGCGTGGTCTATCCCGCAAGGATCATGGTCTACGTGGTCTACCTCACACGGATCATGGTCAGCGTTGTCTACCCCCACACGGACCATAGTCCGACCGTGGTCTACGTGGTCTACCCCGCACGGACCATGGTCAGCGTTGTCTACCCCTACACGGACCATGGTCCGGCGTGGTCTACGTGGTCTACCCCCGCAAGGACCATGCTCTACGTGGTCTACCCCAGCACGGCCCGTGGTCTGCGTGTCTGCCCTACCCCTGGTTGATGGCCAGCCACCCGTTGTTGCCGTCCGCCATCTGGAACTGCACGACCCGCACCGGGCCGTCTTCGGTGTTTATTTGCAACTGCGAATGGAAACCAGAAAGATAATAATTAATTTTATTTTTTATAAATTCAAACAAATTTTATTCTATACTAGCTGTCCCCCGCGATTTCATCCGCGGTAATTTCGGAGTAGAAGTAGGTACTCTATGTCTTTCTATGCACCCCTGCCAGTAGTTCACGGTGATTAGCTGTTCCCCGCATTAATTTCGGAATTCCCGCGGGAATTCCGGGATAAAAACTATGCTATCTTTTAAGTTGGCCCATATTATAAATGGTTACAAAATTTTATCAAAATCCGTTCAGTAGTTTCGGAGTCCATCGCGGACAAACAACGTGACACGTGATTTATATATATATATATTAGCTGTCCCCCGCGATTTCATCCGCGGTAATTTCGGAGTTCCCGCGGGGGTTGCGGGAAAAAAGTACTCTATGTCCTTCAGTTCCCGAGGGAATTCCGGGATAAAAACTATCCTATCTTTTAAGTTGGACCATATTATAAATGGTTGCAAAATTCTATCAAAATTCGTTCAATAGTTTAGGAGTCCATCGCGGACATACAACGTGACACGTGATTTATATATATTAGATTAAGAAGATTAAGATAAGATGTAAAGACGACGACCTCACCTGGTTGTCATTAGTTAAACTGTTCCCGAGTTGTTCCAAGTCCACGCTCGCAGACTTCGCGCCGCCGTCTGCGTTGTCTGCGTGTCATAAATGCAACATTCATTACATACTTTATTTCACAAATCTTACAAAAAGCGGACTTATCGCCCGAGGAACTCTCTACCAGTCAACCATATTCATATTATTGCGTTTACAAAATACACAGATAGGTACTTAAATGTTATAGTAAATTAGTTGAGTGAAATTAATTCCTTAACTCCCTCTGTCAAAATAGAAAAATTTTAAAGAAAAAAAAACACTTTTAACTTATTCATTTTGATTACTTTTAAGTTACTTTGTGATTTCAGATATTTTTCATTACTCATACTCGGAAAGTAGGTCTGAAGTTGCCTGAGAAGCGTGTTGAAAGTAACCCTTTTCAGCCCTAGGGAGAATCGCTTTCAACTGACAACTGTCAAATTATTAAAAAAAAAAACTAGGTCTATTTTCACATTTCTATTGAACCATGTTTCAACTTTCTATACAGCCAGCGCGATGTAAAATTGAAATAACGTAAAGTTTAAGTAGGTATTAATTAAAATAAAATTCACTCACTTTTTCTTAAGCTAATTCCTATTTATATTTTTTTATTTTCTTTAATTAATACTTAATAATTACAGAAAATATTTTTTTTAGGTCGCCACAATGTAAATAAAAAATACTGGCTGAATAGCTAGCCGGCCAAAGAAAAAGAAATAGGTGGGAAAGTGTCAAGCGACTATCCGATCTTCACTCATTTTTTCTTTAGCTAATTCCTATTTTTATTTTGACTTTCCTTGCATTCGTAATGAAAAGCACAGTGTTACCCTCGGGAGAAAGACTTAATTAGTCCCGAGACGGGGTTTGGCGCCCGAGCGTAGCGAGGGCGCCAATAGATCGAGGGATATCGAGAGATACTTTCACCCCTAGGATAACAATGTACTATTAATTAGCTATAGGCTCAATAACATTTTACGTAGACGAAACCTCTGAGGGACTATTTTGGAACGTAGTTCCTTATGGGACGACGCGTATACCCTAACCGGAAAAAAACGTCCGTAACTTTTTTTATCAAAAAAAAAATCATAATCGATAATGTATACCCGAATAATTATTTTCTCTATACCTCAAATATAATTTAAAATTAATATTTTTATAATAAGGAACTTCGTTCCTATCCGGTGTCCCACGACACTACACTTTTTTGATATAATTACGTAATACGTAGTACGTACACGTCACTAGAGCTGGCTCCGCGTTGCCTTCGACGTAGTTAGTGGGTTTGCCTGAAACGAGAGAATAAATGTCATGTAGATAGTACGAGTATGTCAACTCAAAGTCGAATAATCTTATTCAAAGTTGGCCAATAAATATCGCTCTTGCTCTTGATTCAACTACACTATTTAAAAGTTCCAATATAAACTTTGGGGAACCGATGACTACGATAGAAAATTTATAACCATTACATATAAATATAGACAGAACTCTTATTCCAAAACCACCAATTCTACTGGTGTAACACTACTCAAAGTTCCACTAGATAATAATGAAATTTTATAATTCCAGCTTTTGCAACAAAAATGTATTTGAATTGCTTTTTTTTACATTTACATTACTAAAATAAAAAATAAATAAAAACATAAGCGTCGAATTGAGAACCTCCTTCTTTTGGTAAGTCGGTTAAAAATACACAACCGACACCTGGAGAACTTCGTCTTTTGAATAAAGTTAAAAACAGATTTAAACTGATTTATAACTGTTTGGAAGAAATGTAGCAATTTTCCATTACTTTTATCCACTTTTAAGACTGGTGGCACCAGTTAATACACACAACAATATAAAATGGTATGTCCTCAGTGAGAATAGAACCCACAATCTCCACAGAAGCACTTACTGTCTTGTAATATAAACTTCTTATTGTCGACGGTCGTTATGAAAAACTCCGCGCCGCTTTCTTCGATAGTCACGGGTACTGCGAAATTCAAAACGATATGTGTTAAGTTATTGACAATCGTATGTTTCATTAACAATTCTATTAAATAATATGTATAGAATTTAACATTACATTAACAGGTCAATCATGGTCACATTCACGATTAAATTAATAACATAATTATTATATTTCGCTTGTAATCGTGTTAATAAAATTGTGAATAAAATGTCACATTAATAATTTAGATATATGTTGAATTAACAAGCATAATTTCAGATGTAATTATTCTTTAAATTTAACAATCATATTTAATATCATCCATATACAATCATATCACACATTTTATACCATTAAAGGGCAGGTAAAGACTTACCGCCGCACTCAGAGTCGACTTTAATGATTACTTAGTTAAGTATAGATTTTTAAAACAAAACTGCCGCAATCAGACAAGTTTAATAAAATAATGTTAGTTGGCATTTAACTAATTAAGTTACATCTCATTGAATGCCAATTAACATTAATTTACTGAACGTCTCTGATTGCGGCAGTTTTGTTTTAAAAATCCGTACTTAACTAAGTAATCATTAAAGTCGACTCTGAGTGCGGCCGTTAGAAGCTTAGAAGGCTTAGAAGCCGACATTTAGAGGTGCTCAATTTAAACTCAAGATCTTGCAATCAAACTCAAAAATCGTATTCACATAATGTCGAACAGTTCTAAAACTTACTTCCTACATTACAAGACTCCATTTCCAAATTTTCCGGTATCTGAAACAGAAACATTTTAATCAGAATAATATCTTATGCCAAGTTATTAAGTTGAAGGTTTGTTTTTCTATCTCTGAAAGAGTCTGTACTTAACAAAATCATAATGAAATTTTGCAAACAATTTATCAAGACTACAGAAAAGGACAATAGGTTATTTTTATTCCGGAATTTCCGGGGGGACTCCAAAATAAAAGCGGGTGAAACCGCGGAGAACACCTAGTGCTGAAATAAAGCAACAAATTACTCACATTTTCAGTCGCTTTGCTCACTTTGGTGACACGCGGCTGATTCACCACTATCGTCTCCGCGAGGTGATCCTACACAAATAAAAACCAAATATTAACATAAACCAAACAAAAATGGGGGTTGTGGGTCAAATACGTATGTTTTTGTGTACATCAATCAGGTGCGTTTATGTCCAATATCTTTAATGATTGTGCCGAATGTTTCAGTGTGTCTTTGTTAAATATGTCTAATGTGTGTGTGTTTGTGTTGAATACGTGCTGGAGCCTGGGCCCTCATTCGCTATGAACACGTCACGTTAAGATAACGAGCGAAAAAATTGTTCTTCCCTCGTGGTCAAAAAAAATTCACTTTTTTAAATCGTATCTTGCGGCATACAGAATATTTATTTCTAATATTTTGTCATCTAGAGCGTTTGGTATTGTGTTGTTTGAACCGCACGTTATGGGCAAGGAATAAAGGCCCAGATCTGTTAATGCATATGTGGTGTCGAACATATGTCTGAGTGTATGTGTGTGGTGTGTTAACGTGACATATGTCACCTCTCGGTTCATGTGCGAGTACAGCTTCTGCTTGCGCATGAAGCCGGCGCCGCACACGACGCACTCGTACGGCTTCTTGTCGCTGTGCGTGAAGCGGTGGATGTTGCGGTTGTCGTGCGTTTTGAACGCCTTGCCGCAAACCTGCGGGAAGGAATGGGGGCGAAAGGGGAGGCAATCCGTAAGATATACGTATATGTATACAGAATAAAGAAAATAAACATTACGAAAAAACTGCTCAAAACCACACGGATGAAGTGGAACTCTTTACATATTATCATACTTGCATTCTATCTCATTCTCTCGCAGGCTAAATCCTATTTGGACGCCGATAAGCAATAACATGTTAATCCTCAAAATTAAGTTATGGGATTATTCAGAAAGCTTTATTGAGAGTTAAAGAACGTTTCTAATTATATGTTTACCTTATTACATTGTTTAAATACCAACAAAATTGTGAACTTAAAAAAATGTTGACACAAAATGCTGTAATTTTAAGACACGATTTACTCAAAGTTTCTCCAGTGTGGGTTAAGACACTATTGCTTATCTGCGTCCAACACATAGTGGTGTGACGTGACGCACCTCGCACGTGAACGGCTTGTGCCCGCTGTGTATGAGCATGTGCTTCTTGTAGTGCTCCGGGTACACGAACCCGGCGTGGCACACGGCGCAGCGCAGCGGCCGCTCGCCCGTGTGCGCCGCCTTCACGTGGTAGTCGAGCAGCCTGCCGGGGCGCGGGGCATGTGTGACAGTGACACGTGTGACCATATGTGATAGGGACACGTGTGACTATATGTGATAGGGACACGTGTGACCATATGTGACAGGGACACGTGTGACAATATGTGACAGGGACACGTGTGACAATATGTGATAGTGACACGTATGACAATATGTTATAGTGACACGTGTGACAATGAGACGCAGTGACATGTGACAATATATCAAAGTGACACGTGACAATACGTCGCGGTGCCACGTGACAGAATGTCACAGTGTCACATCCAAATATGTCGTAGTAACACGTGAAAATAGGTCGTAGTGACGTAAAAATATGTCGCAGTGAATACGTGGAAATATGTCACGGTGACACATGACAATGTGTCGCAGTATCCCATCCAAATATGTCGTAGCAACACGTGAAAATATGTCGCAGTGTTACATCCACAAGTGTTACGGTAACATCAAAATATGTGGCAGGGTCCCATACAAATATGCGACGGTATCATCCAAATAACAAAGTATACGTAAGCGAATCTCTTTTTTTCTATATAAAACTAGTGGTGTTTGCCTGTAATTGGGTGAATACTCTAACATGTTAAGTGCCTGTTGTAATAAATTTTTACCTATTGTATAGTATTGTACCTGTTGGCAAACCTAATAAATAAAATAAAATAAAAAAAGTGTCACGTGTGACAATGAGACGCGATGAAATGTGACAATATATCAAAGTGACACGTGACATTATGTCGCCGTGCCACGTGACAAAATGTCACAGTGTCACATTCAAATATGTTGTAGTAACACGTGAAAATAGGTCGTGGTGACGTAAAAATATGTCGCAGTGAATACGTGGAAATAATATATCGCAGTGTCCCATCCAAATATGTGACAGTATCGTCCAGATAACAAAGCACAACACGACAAGAGTGGGGGTGGGGGGTGGGCGGCTCACCGGCGGCGCTTGAAGCGCTTGGGGCAGAGCGCGCAGGCGTGGCGCCGGTCGTCGAGGTGCGTGGCGCGCCGGTGCGACTGCAGGTTGGAGCGCTGCGAGAACGACGCGCCGCACGTCGTGCACAGGAACGGCCGCTCGCCTAAGCACACGCACACAGATACAGATAATAGACTAGAGAATATTCCATTCAAATAATTGATTTCAACATCTTAATGTCACATTATAACAATTTTTTTTTATTTTTTTTTTTTTTATTTTACTCCGTTTTGTGTGAATAGATAAATAATATTGGATACGTATTTTTTTTATCCGGCCTTTTTTCACTATCCAGCCGGATTCCAGATACCTAACTAAATTAGAAAAAATATTATTTTACACAAGGTAAATCATGCCACATTAAGTTATGGACACCGTTTGTCTGTATAATCGCACGTCAAAAATATGTTTGATTAACTAAATTTAGTACTCAAAATTAACAAGTGACAAATTTCCCGCATTTGTTGGTAAGAGGCGACTCCGCTTGGCGATAACACCCGAATCCACCCGAATATATCAAACTGGTCGCGTCGTGTAACGCGATTAAAAGGGTCAAATATCCGGCAGCCGAATATCCGACGCTCCGGCCTCGTAGCTTGCCGAATATCCGGTATCCGGCCAAACCACTATCCGTTTCATCTCTAATTTGGATTTTTGATCAGTCGTCAATACGCCCATCAGATATTCATGTTTTATGTTCCTGTAATGTGACGTGATCACGTGATGTAGGTATGTCTTCTATTCTGTATTTGATGTCTAAATGTATGTAGGTAAATATTAAATTGGTTTTCTATCAACGGACACCTATAATTGGCTGCTATTTTTGTATTCAAAAGTGTTTTTATCTTTCAAGCTGTTGGTTTTCATAAAAATAAATAAATAAATGAGTGTATTGTGCGCGCCCACCGCGCCCACCGGCCGACGTGGGCGCGCCCACTGACCGGTGTGCGTGCGCGCGTGGTCGCGCAGCTCGTTGCGGCGCGCGAAGGCCTTGCCGCAGGCGGGCGCGGCGCAGGCGAAGGGCCGCCGCCCCGAGTGCACCACGCCGTGCACCTCCAGGTTGCGCTGCGTGCCGAACGCCTTGCCTGAGGAGGCGGAGCGCCCCACGCCCCAAGCCCGGCAATGGTCATTTAATAAGGGCCTGTGGCTGGTCTCTGACAGCAGCCCCCTCAATAGGGCACACAAATCCCTACTACTTACGTCGCTTATACAACAATACCGCATAATTAAAAATTTGATTTCATGTTTATATACCAGTTTGTAGATTATATTTTTCCGTGTATCCAATGGGCTCACACTTCCATCCAATTAAAGCGTGGTTGTTCAATTATATATAAATATTTTTATCATGCATGTATTGTATAAAATAAATGGTTTAATTCAGGTTTTTGTCTCTCCTGAAAACTAAGCAAGTTTGACATGCGCGGTATTGTTGTATAAGCAACGAAATGCGAAAGTGAATTTGTTCGTTACGCTTTCACGGCTTAACGGCTCAACCGATCATCCTGAAATTTTACATACACGTTTTCAAGGGTACAGAGCATAGGGTACTTTTGACCTGGAATTCCCGCGGCAACTCCGTAGTTAACGCGGATGAAACCGCGGGGAACAGCTAGTTCCTAATACAATGTGGTTATGTTGGTTTACGCCCACTGACTTTTTGTTTGTCATTTGTATGAGATTACGTGAAAGAGAGAGCGCTATATTAACTTGTCTTCGTGGATAGTTTTTTTATAGAGATTATTAAATTAAAAACAGCGCAGTTCCGACACAACAATTTAAACCTTATGTCCATACGGATAAAGTTGGAAATATTAACGTCACGAAACAATTAGGACGGCCCTTGTCTCACTCGATGTCACACTTCGTCGATCCCCCCCCCACAACATGTGACGTACTTTAAGGCCGACCCCCCACTCACCGCAAACTTTGCATATGAAGTCCTTGGCAGCGTAATGCGTGTTCTGGTGTTGCGTCAGATTTTGCGATGTCAGGAACGTTTTATCGCATTTGTCGCATTTGTACGGTCGCGGTCGGTCCTAAAAGAAAAAAAACAAGGACTTTGGGCCGTAGTATATGACCTCCGTCCCAAACCTGTATGTGGATGACTTCTTTTTAAGGTTATCACATAATACCAGGTTATGAACTTTTACAATACTTGGGATGAAAGCGACAACACGTCATGTTAGTTATTAAAAAAAAAACAGATCGAGTCTCTATAACACGCAGTAAGCGTGGTGTAAATATGTCTTTTTGATACGTCTGTTGGGTGTGATATGTTTGTGAGATGTAATTAATGTGTGTGTGGCCTGTATGCCTGTGAGGTTTAATATGTCTGCATAGTGTAAATATGTATTTTTGATACGTCTGTTGGGTGTAATATGTTTGTGAGATGTAATTAATGTGTGTGTGGTCTGTATGCGTGTGAGGTTTAATATGTCTGTATAGTGTAAATATGTATTTTTGATACGTCTGTTGGGTGTAATATGTTTGTGAGATGTAATTAATGTGTGTGTGGTCTGTATGCGTGTGAGGTTTAATATGTCTGTATAGTGTAAATATGTATTTTTGATATGTCTGTTGGGTGTAATATGTATTTTTGATACGTCTGTTGGGTGTAATATGTTTGTGAGATGTAATTAATGTGTGTGTGGTCTGTATGCGTGTGAGGTTTAATATGTCTGTATAGTGTAAATATGTATTTTTGATACGTCTGTTGGGTGTAATATGTTTGTGAGATGTAATTAATGTGTGTGTGGCCTGTATGCCTGTGAGGTTTAATATGTCTGTATAGTGTAAATATGTATTTTTGATACGTCTGTTGGGTGTAATATGTTTGTGAGATGTAATTAATGTGTGTGTGGTCTGTATGCCTGTGAGGTTCAATATGTCTGGGTAGTGTACATTTGGCTTTTTGATACGTCGCGTCTGTTAGGTGTAATATGTTTGTGAGATGCAATTAATGTGTATGTGGTATGTCTGTGGTGTGAAATATGTCTGTCTAGTAGAAATATGTGAGCTCTCTGTACTACCTGAAGGTTGACTGGTAGAGAATGCCACTGTGGCATTAAGTCCGCCTTTTGTACCATGATGTGCATAAAGTATAAATAAATAAATAAATAAATATGTCTTTGGTCATATGATTTTAAGATGTATTGTGTAATGATACTCACGGTGTGCGTGTTGAGGTGCGCGTGGTAGGTGTACTTGTTGGCGTAGGAGCGCGTGCACACGCTGCAGCGGTAGGGCCGCAGCCCGTGGTGCACGTTCATGTGGTCGGCGAGCAGCATGCGCGACCTGACGGGGGCACCCGTGTGAGTGACGCGAGTCATATCACTCGAGTGATATCACTCCGCGAGGTGATGCGACATCAACCGTTACGCGAGAGTAACAAACATCACACTGTCACCCGACGCCTACTCGGCTCAAAGATACAAGTAATAGGTACTTTGTAATATCTCGGGCTATGACCGCTACACAAGGGCCAGTTTTCTTAAGAAAGCATCGAGTAATATTTGAGTGATAACGGCCGCACTCAGAGTCAACTTTAATGATTACTTAGTTAAGTATAGATTTTTAAAACAAAACTGCCGCAATCAGAGACGTTCAGTAAATTAATGTTAATTGGCATTTAATGAGATGTAACTTAATTAGTTAAATGCCATTTTATATTAATTTATTAAACTTGTTCGATTGCGGCAATTTTGTTTTAAAAATCTATACTTAACTAAGTAATCATTAAAGTCGACTCTGAGTGCGGCGGTAAGAGTGTAATGTTTGCGAGTGATATCACACGACCGGAAAAGTAATGCTATATCACATCACACTGAAAGGCGATGTTTTGCGCATGTCTCCCCATGACTCATGTTGCATGTTCCCTCAGTGGCGGGGGACCGTGCAAAAATAATCATTTACTGACTGTTCCCCGCTTTAGTTTGGAGGTCCCGCGGGAATTCCGCAGTGAAAAGTACCCTATGTCCTTCTCCGTACCCCCGACAGCATCATCATCAGGCGAAATACAATCCACTGCTGGACACAGGCTTCCCCCAAGGATCACCACAACGACAGCATACAAGGGCGTCCCGCGACCTTCACCGAGTCTTTCGAGAGCCTCTGACAACGTGTATGCGAAATTTCACAATGATCGGTTAAGTAGTCGAGGCGTGAAAGAGTAACAAACAATAAACAAACTCACATTCGCATTTATAATATTAGTTACGATTTACAAGCTGGTGACCGTGACTTCGCTCGTGTTAATGAAAGTCAATTTTCTATTTAGGGAAAACTGCTTTTCGGGGAACTCCGAAAGAGCTAGCATTTTAAAAACCGTCTCTCACCCGTATCTTTTTTTGCAGACTTCGCATTCGTGCACTTTGCCCTTGTCCTTGTCCGTCAGTTTCACGCTGTTCTTCCCGTGGGTCGCTGGAATTTGTTTGCCAGTCGATGGATGTGTGTGCGCGATGAATGTTTGAGGTATTGCGAGCGGATGAATGCATCAAAAATGTAGTTTTAGTTTTTATCTTGTTGTAGTTTATTAGTAGTCTTAGCGTATTTGTATTATTAACTTCACAGTGCCTTAGTATTACTGTAATGCTGTGAACTTTTTTTGTGTTATAATAAATAAATAAATAAATAAATAAATACAGTTCATGATAATGTTTCGGAGTCGTTTAACCCCTTCGCATCCCACCCCCGCGCCCCTAGAATTATAGCGCCGTAACGCATTAGGATGTATCCCAATGTCTCGGGCGGTATATCCCAATACCATGTACGATATACCCCAACGTCCCGTGCCATATACCTGAATACCCCGTGCCATATACCCCGCCCCCCATGCGCTATACCCCGCCCCCCGTGCGCTGTACCCCGCCCCCGTGCGCTGTACCCCGCCCCCCGTGCGCTGTACCCCGCCCCCCGTGCCCCGTACCCCACCCCGTGCGCTGTACCCCGCCCCCCGTGCGCTGTACCCCGCCCCCGTGCGCTGTACCCCGCCCCCCGTGCGCTGTACCCCGCCCCCCGTGCCCCGTACCCCACCCCGTGCGCTGTACCCCGCCCCCCGTGCGCTGTACCCCGCCCCCGTGCGCTGTACCCCGCCCCCCGTGCGCTGTACCCCGCCCTCGTGCGCTGTACCCCACCCCCATTCGCTGTACCCCGCCCCCCGTGCCCCGTACCCCACCCCGTGCGCTGTACCCCGTCCCCCGTGCGCTGTACCCCGCCCTCGTGCGCTGTACCCCACCCCCATTCGCTGTACCCCGCCCTCCGTGCCCCGTACCCCACCCCCGTGCGCTGTACCCCGTCCCCCATGCGCTGTATCCCGCCCCCGTGCGCTGTACCCCGCCCCCATGCGCTGTACCCCGCCCCCGTGCGCTGTACCCCGCCCCCCATGCGCTGTACCCCCGCCTCCCGTGCGCTGTACCCCACCCCCCGTGCGCTGTACCCCACCCCCCGTGCGCTGTACCCCGCCACCGCATGCAGTGTACCCCACCCCCCGTGCGCTGTACCCCGCCCCCCGTGCGCTGTACCCCGCCCCCCGAGCGCTGTACCCCACCCCCGCAGTACCGGCGTGCTGCAGCAGCCGCGCGCGGGTGGCGGCGACGTGGCCGCACGCGCACGGGAACACGCGCACGCCGTGGCGGCGCGCCGCGTGGCGCTGCACGGCCGCCGCGTCGCCGGTGCACGCCGGCTCTGCGCGCAGACAGACAGACAGACTGACAAACTGTTCAGAATTTAATCCAACTAATGCGGAGAGTCACACCGGCTGTTGGCGTAGCAACGCGGCGTCGCCACGATATGTGATGGTATATTATGTAATGCAGCATGGCGACGCGTCACAATGCGCAAGTGACTCTGCGACTTAGTCACTATTGATGAGGAAAAACTTGTTTCCATCACATTTTATTCCCGCGGTATTACCCGCGCTAATTTTGTAGTTCCCGCAGGAATTCCGGGATAAAAAAATCAGTTAGTCTACTGTAAACTGTAATTTTATTGACGTCAAAAAGAGCCACATTATGGGCCTAATTTGAATAAATAATTTGACTATTGACCATAGAAAGTTTTTGATTGGGTATATCAATTACAAATAAACAAAGTACCTACATACAAATGATCTTTTCTTTGTTAATATCAGCCCTCTTAGCCAAGTAGTGTTATGTGGTGTTGGTGATTAAAAATTTTCTTTATTATTTTAACTCATAAAAAACTAAGGACCGGAATCGTCATTAACGTGGTCTCGCCAAAGACTTTTGATTGGACGGTTTACGTGACCACGTGACACGACGATTCTGTTACTCAGTTTTCTCTATGGATTATCGATTGTAGACTGTCAACTTGGCTGAGGAGGCAGTCCTAGATATCAAGGTAGGACGTCACGAATATTACCTTCCATATCGCCGTCCTGCTCGCACAGCATACACTTGAACCGGCTGCCGTCCCACTCGATAGTCTGTGAAATGGCGTACACGTGACATACAACGTGTTAATGAATTAACCAAAAACCTGACACACCCCCATTTAAATAAATAAACAATAATGTGACTAAAATATAAATTATGTCGAAAAAATCAATAGTTTTAAAGTTATTCAACATTAGTTTGGAGGTGACCTATCTACGAAATTCCAAGCGCTACGCCCGCGCCTACTTACTTGTAATATCTAATATATATAAATCACGTGTCACGTTGTTTGTCCGCGACGGACTCCGAAACTACTGAATCGATTGTGATGAAATTTGGTCATTATGTTGTATTTGGTCCAACTTAAGATATAGGATAATTTTTATCCCGGAATTCCCGCGGGAACTCCGAAATTACCGCGGATGAAATCGCGGGGGACAGCTAGTTGTATTACATATTATTTAGACATGGGCTAGTAAAAATGAAAAAAATGTAACCTATATTAACTGGTAGAGAGTGATGCAAGGCATCGAGTTCGCCATTTGTGCGTACTGTGCAATAAATAAATAAATACACAAACTTGGCCAACTCACTCGCGAAGCTCGGTCCGAATCATCGTCGGAGTCACTCTTCGCCTTGCTCTGCACCGACTTGACGCGGTACATTTCGCCCGACGCTACTTTGATGAAGGCACCACCTGTAATCGTACGTTTCAATTTAATACTCCACTTATTCGGCCGCACTCAGAGTCGACTTTAATGATCACTTGGTTAAGTGTAGATTTTTAAAACGAAACCGCCGCAATCAGAGACGTTCAGAAAATTGAAAATTTATTAAACTTGTCTGATTGCGGCGGTTTTGTTTTAAAAATCTACACTTAACTAAGTAATCATTAAAGTCGACTCTGAGTGCGGCGGATAGTCTTTACATACCTAATATGAAGCACCCTATTTCACTCGGGAACATTATAGCATTTTATTGGTAAAATAATTTTCAAAATCGGTTCAGTAGATTCAGAGATTACACCCCCATACAACCTCACAAACTCACATATTATAAAACAACGTCTTCCGCCGCGTGTGTCTGTTTGTTAGTGTGTTCGCGATAAACTCAAAAACTACAGTTTATTTTTTTTAAACCAAAATCAAATAGATCTGTTGCGGGGCTAATTATAGTCACTGCACAATAACTGAGGTATGCGGTCAGTACCCCGTGTAGTACACCCTCGGGGTACCCCGATACCCCAGTATTTACTGCAGTTTACGCACTTATACGTATTATACCCCATACCCCAGTACCCCGGGCAATATACCTCAGTATCCCCTGTAGACTAATGCCCCCTACCCTCAGCATCCGTTGCGGTATACGTCAATGCCCCCCGTCTACCAACTACTTTAATAAGGGGTCTATAATTATAGAATAGATTAGAATAGAATAGAAAAAAGTTTATTTGATACCATAAAGATAAACTTTTGTTTTACATAAGCTTTTGTTTTGTATTCTGGGTTGTTTATGTGAACACTAGTCGTGCCCCGCGGTTTCACCCGCCCGCAGGAACTCCCAAAGTCACCTAATTTACTACTTGGACATAGATAAGCAATAGTGTGTTAACCCACACTGGAGAAATTTTGAGTAAATTAAAGTTTTAAAATTATAGCGCCATTTTGTGTCAAATTTTTTATGTTCAATATTCGGTTACATATTTAAACAATATAATAAGGTAAACACATAATTAAAAACGTTCTCTAACTCTCAATAAATCGTTCTGAATCAACAACTTCATTTTGTGGGTTAACATGTTATTGCTTATCTGCGTCCACTTAAACTTTCCCTGAACTTCCACAAATATTTCAAGATCAAAATTAGCCAAATCGGTCCAGCCATTATCGAGCTTTAGCGAGAAAAACGAGCAGCAGTTTACTTTTATATAATAACTAGCTGGCCTCCGCGGTTTCGCCCGCGTTAATTTCGGAGTTCCCGCGGAAATTCCAGGATAAACTATAGATATAAACCTCCCTCATGAATCACTATCTACTGGTGAAAACCGCATGAAAATGTTTCGGCATGTTTCGTAGTTTTAAAGATCTAAGCATACATAGGGACAGAGAGACCGCGGAAAATGACTTTGTTTTATACAATGTTGTGAAGATTAAAATATTAATATGGATGTGGACTACTTATGAAAATCAAAATTCTAATTAGTCCGTCAGTTAGAAAATAAAAAAACAATAGACACGTATTTTTTTGCTTTTTTAAATAAATTAAAATATACAGAGATAAAGCGCATTAAAGTTTAGGATGAGGAGGTCGTGACGTCACTAACCGCAAAACAGCCATACAAACTGTCAGAATAGTGACGTCACGCGAAATTTCAACTCAATATATCGCCGTTATTTTTTGATTACGTAAAAAAAGAAAAAATACGTGTCCAATATTTTTTAATAATCTACAAGACGGACTAAAAAATAAAAATTAGTCAACATGCCCATTATCTCGTCGATTCGTTAAGTTTAGTTCGGGAAACTCTGGATATATTCTTGTCTAACTTTCTCAACTTTCTCTACTGACCCTGTTCTTTCGCTGCCGCGATGATGGCGTTGGCCGTTTCCTCGTCGCCCGACACTTGCAACTCGATTTGGGATTCATCCTCGTCTGTAAACAAACATTGATTAATCGAACACACTTGAATCGCAAAAAAAAAAACTTTTTTAAATTTCGTCCATATATTTTTTAAGTTTCATCCACATATAATACCGTTTCATCCACATATAATATCGTTTCATCCACATTCACTACATTTTTTTTTTATTAATAACAAAAATATTTAGATAAAACGCACTAAAGTTAAAGAGGAATGAGGGCTTGTTACGTCATAGCCACATGTAAACTGTACCAATTCGTGACGTCACGCGATATTTCGACTCAATGTGTCGCCGTTATTTTTTGGTTACTATTAAAAAAAACACGTCTCCAATATTTTTTATTCTACATGATGGAATGGATTAAATGATTTTATTACCTATATGGAGTGATTTCGTTTTCGCTCACAGCTACACGCATATTTATTTTAGCTCTTACGAAACACTCGGAACCACTGCCCTAGACAAACTGGGCCTTTATTCAGATAAGTTTCACTTCAAAAAAAAAAAATAGATTCACAACGTGTCTTGTGGCATGAAGTATATTAATTTCTAGTATTTTCACAGACAAGGAATGTTGTCGGTCACAGTGAATAAGGGCTCTGTGCGTATCGTAACACTCACCGTGACTGTCGGCGTCGTCTCCCGGCTCGCCATCGTCGCCGCTGGGCGGGCGCGACGCTCCGTGGGCGGGCCCGTGGGCGCGGCCGTGGGCGGGGCCGTGGGCGCGGCCGTGGGCGGGCCCGTGGGCGGGCGCGGCGCCCACCTGCGATGTCTCGCCGTCGCCCAGGAACAGCCGCTCGTCGCGCGACAGCACGCGCAGCACCATCGCATCTGGCGGCGTGCGCGTGCGCATGTAGAAGGTACAAAGTGTTTTTTTTTAATTTATTTATTAATCAATATAAAAGTTACAATATACCGTTGGTTATTACAGCGCACATTTAAGCTCTTTCGAGTTTGTATTTGCGCAATAGCAGTCATCTGTGTTATTTATAATACAATATTACCAAAAAACATTTTATAATAAAGGCCAGTTGTCGTAATGTTGCCGGACAGGTAGGGAAGTTTTCTATACTTAATACTAGCTGTGCCCCGCGGTTTCACCGGCGGTAATTTCGGAGTTCCCGCGGGAATTCCGGGATAAAAAGTACCCAATGTCCGTCTTTGTACCCCTGACAACGTGCATGCCAAATTTAATTCAAATCCGTTCGGCCGTTTTTGCGTGATTGAGTAACAAACATCCAAACATCTAAACGCCCAAACATCCACACTTTAACATTTATAATATTAGTAGGATTATAAAAAGTTAGTTTGTGAGTTTGTGACGTTGCAGAGGGCAGTCTCTGGATCTACTGAACCGATTATGAAAATTCTTTTACCAATAGAAAGCTACGTTATTTGTGTCATAGGCTATATTGTAAACCTATATTCCCGCGGGAATTCCGAAATGGGCTTGATGACAAGGTATATTTCGTTTACGTGTATTTTTCGCTTCCTCGGATTATTGAAAAAATACTTAGATAAAACGCATTAAAGTTTAGGGTGTGGGAGGTCGCGACGTCACTCGTCATAACCAATTATTAAGTGTACCTAGCTGTGACGTCACACGGGATTTCAACTCAATGAATCACCGTAATTTCTCGATGACGTAAAAAAAAATAGTATTTAATTTATAACATACTAGTTGTGCCCCGCGGTTTCACCCGCGTTAATTTCAGAGTTCCCGCGGGAATTCCGGGATAAAAAGTACCCTATGTGTTAATGTGATGTACAAGCTATATTATTGTAAAGTTTCATTTAAATCCATCCAGTAATTTTTGCGTGAAAGAGTAACAAACATCCATGCATTAGACGACCCGATTGGCGCAGAGGTCACCATGCCTACCCGCTAATCAAGGGGTTCCGGGTTCGATTCCCGGTGGGGGTGGACTTTGTGTGATGAACACAGGGTTCCATTTTCCAGTCTGGGTGTGTTTATATATGTATAGTATAATATATAAGTAATTCTATGTAGTATAATCCACGACACAAGCTAATAATGGCTTACTGTGGGATCAAGTAGATCTGTGTGTTGTGATGTGGATTATTATTATTATCCATCCATCCATCCACACATACTTACAAACTTTCGCGTTTATAATATTATTAAAATAAAATAAGTACCCTTCCAATATTTTTTTACTAATCGACAAGACGCCCAAAAAATAAAATTCAGTCATCATGCCCATTCCAGCAATTAGTATGTCATCGTTAGATATTAATAACTTACGTTCGCTGTCGTTAGCATCTTCAGTGGAAGGCAGCACTTCCAATTTGACAGCCTCCAGCGAACCCATGAGGCTCATGTCGTAGTAGTTATTCTGCTTTTGGCTCGAAGTGTCGTACGGCTCGCTCTAAAATTGTAGAATGGGAATGTCGACTACTAATGTCCGTCAGTTAGAAAATAAAAAAACAATAGACACGTATTTATTGAATTTTTCAAATAAATTAAAATATACAAAGATTTAGGGTGAGGGGGTCGTGACGTCACTAACCGCTAAAACCGCCATACAAACTGTCAGAATAGTGACGTCACGCGAAATTTCAACTCAATATATCGCCGTTATTTTTTGATTACGTAAAAAAATAAAAAATACGTGTCCAATATTTTTTAATAATCTACAAGACGGACTAAAAAAAAAATTTGTCAACATGCCCATTATCGTTCGATCAGAAACAGGGTACACTTTTGTCGAAACGTCTTGCTTTCGGAGTTGTGTGTGCGCGTCAAGTAATGGCTAAACGGATTTTCATGAAACTTAGTGTAGTCATTATACAATATACATTCTGAAAAGATACCACCATAGAAGAAATCTAACCATAGAATATTTTAGAAAAAAGACGTGTAAAATTTATTTGGCTGTCAAGTTTCTAGAAATAAAAGCTGTTTCATCGCGGTTAACCCACATTGTTTTTTATGCGTTAAAGACATTGACCAATAGGGTACTTGCATGAAATTTATTATAAGAAATTGTGTCAATATTTCAAAAATAGAGCCTTAGAAAAGCGTTATCGTGAAAGATTTACTAAAAAATTTTCAATAGTTTCCAAAATATTCAACTTTTAATTTTGTGAAACGGAACGTTGCAACGAAACACCAATCACAGCCAAGCTTGACACATGACGTCACTTTTATTTTTTTAGGAAACATTTACCTCTTTCAGAGAAGGCAAAAGAAACTAAGTGCATACAGTCAACGCAAATTTTCCATTTTCTGAAGTTTTTTACTTTAAAATGCATCGGTAACATGCATTTCGATTCTTTACTGGAACTTTTGGAAGTAAATCGACACAGTTCAACCTTAATTTCGCTTTTGGATATTTAAGTTATCTGTCTGTCAGTGTCACATGACTCTGTCAATTCGACAGTGACATTTCTATCTACATCTGTCATTCCGCGTTTCGGCGGTAACGTCTAAAGTAGGAACTTTGAAACGCTCTATTTCATTAATTTATGCATATATTTTTTTCCTTTTTGTTGCTTTGTTTAAGTAGGCCATATATCTTTAAAATAGACTGAAAAAAAAATTCATGCAAGTACCCTATTAAACTAGATTTTAATTGGTCCATGGTTAAAAATAAGTTTTATATTTTTATTTATTTCCTTCTTTAATACTTCCCTCATTTAACCTTACAAATGGTTTATAAAAAATTATAATTTATACCTTTTCAGTGTCTTCTTGCACCTGCACGTACTCCACGGTTCCTTGATTCGACGACCAATCTGCGAAATTGAAAGTTTCTCCGTTAAACACTTTCTAGTCAATCTCCCAGTGAGGTAGGCAGTTATCTACTACTAGCTGTTGCCCTGGCGGTTTTACCCGCAGTAATTACGGAGTTTGCGTGGGAATATCGGGATGAAAAATACCCTTTTCATTACTCATACTCGGAAAGTAGGTCTGAAGTTGCCTGAGAAGCGGGTTGAAAGTAACACTTTTCAGCCCTAGGGAGAATCGCTTTCAACTGACAGCTGGATACTGCAGAAACTCAAGTTTTTTTTTATGTCATAGGGGGCATACTTACTGGCCAGTAGCACACCTAATGGTTGATTTATGTAAAATAAAATTAACTCATTTTTTTCTTCGGCTAATTCCTATTTTTATTTTGACTTTCCTTGCATTCGTAATGAAAAGCACAGTGTTATCCTCGGGAGAAAGACTTATTTAGTCCCGAGACTTTCACCCCTAGGATAACAATGTAATATTGTTATTCAAGACTACCGTAGTTTCCTATAAGTGAAAGAATTTTTAAAATCGGTTCAGTAGGTCCAGGGATTACCCCCTACAACGTCACAAACTCACAATCTTTACCTCTTTATAATATTAGTATAGATCGCTATTGCTGCTACAGAATTAATTGATACTTTATTAAGAGCTTTTACATGACATGAATGTGATCACTATTGGACAATGATGGTAAAGTGTGTCCACGCTTCATATGATACACTTACAGTCATGCAGAGTGTGCTTTAAAGTGCTCTTACACCAGTACTGATCAATTATTTAATGTTTTTTTAAAATATGAAACTTTATGATTATAAACAGAAATTGGCCCCACGGTAGTACAAAAAATAATAATCCTTATATATTATAGACTGCCTGCCTGTTCAGTGTTCGCGATAAACTCAAAAACTACTGAACGGTTTTTCATGCCGTTTTCACCAAAATATAGAGTGATCCAAGAGGAAGTTTTATACGTAGGTATACTTTATCCTGGAACTCCGAAATTATTGCGGGTAACCGCTGGGGACATCTAGTGTTCAATTCAATAAACTAAACACTAAACTCTGTGTCGTCAAAACCTGATCGGTTCTTCTGATCGGACTTGGTATATTATGTACAATTTATATTGAACACACTCAGACTAGAAAGCGCCTTTGAATGTGATGACATGGGTCACCATACTTGACAACTGACAAGATAAGAACCCACCTTCATCTATCTTCATTTGTATCTCTTCACTGTTGTCCATTTCATTTTCATCCACACCAATTGCCTCTGTTTCATCCACATTGTCCTCATTGCTCGCGGTTTCTTCCACTTTTTGTCCGTTTTCATCCACATTTGTCAACACAGCGGTCGAGAGCAGATCTTTCGGTAAATAAGTGAAATTGAAACTCGACATGGAAGTCGAAGTTGTTGGATTGGTCAAGTTATCATCCAATACCAGTACCGGCATCGATTTATTACTCGAAATCTGAGTTTCGTTACCATTTTTTTTCATAAAATTGTTGAACGTTTCATCCGCTATTGTTTTTGTCGCGGCATGTTGGTTTTTCTGATTGTTTTTTATTGTTTCTAATGTGATATGAGTTTTTTTTAATTGCGCCGTGCTAAAAACTGGTGTGCTACTGATCAATTGCTTATTTGAGGACAATGACGTCGTAGGTGGTGCCAACTGAAAAATAAAGCAGGGCTTTTTATGCAATCTCTTCAGTCAAAAATACAAGAGCGTGGCTTAAAGCCTCTCGTGTATTGATTTAAAGTTGAACCCCTCCTTTGGGGGACGATGCACCTATGGGCGCTACTATTTGTTAGAAAATACAAAACTGCTAAAAACTTTAGGTACATACCAACAATTTTACGGGCAAAGATCCATTTTGCCCTTCGGCCATCACATTATTCAAACTAATAACAAAGTTTGCCGGAAGCGGCTGTAACTTGGACGCTGGCAACACAATTCGCTTCGGCGAGTTCACTTGAGTGTTGCTATGCGGGTGAACTTTGTATGTAGATATGGCAACATTCGTGGGTGGAGTGTTTTTGATGACATTATTCAGTGCAGTGAGAGTGGATTTGTAGCTTTTGCACAAACTGTTTTTTATATCTTGTAATCTGGAATAAATAAATGCGTGATAAATGCAAATGTGAGTTCGTTTGTTTGTTTGTTACGCTCTTACTTCTTAACTGCTCGACCGATCATCATGAGATTTTCAGGAGTGCAAAAAAGGACATAGGGTAGTACAAACTAACGCGGGTGAAACCGCAGGGAACAGCTAGTAATATGAAGTTATATTGAGCCATGGTAGCTGAGCTAGGTAGCCTGAGGTGGCAGGTGGCATTCTCGCCTCTTTAAGTTAAAAGCCTAGTTGTTAAGCCTAACAAATTTAAAAAAGTATTTTCTGATCTATGTAAGAATCAAACAAGAAGCAATTCATGCTTGTGTGTGCGCTTCCATCACTCGCAGTGGGCCCGCTTAGGGTACTAGCATCCACACACCCCCAAGGTCCATGCTATGCCATCTGGTATGTTTCCACAGTTGAACCGATTTAAATAGAATTTGATAAGGAGATAGCTTGAACAGCCAAAAATCCTTGGCTTTTTAGAGTCCCTGAGAGAATTCCAACACTCATAATATACAAATAACAGACAATAAATATTGAAACCATGAGTACAAAGACAATATTTGTATCGCATAGTGTAAAGTTAATCAATAAATTTTCAGCAGTCGAATAACATATCAAATTAGAAAGTTTAAAAACAAATTTTAACCTGAGTTGCAAATTTTCATACTCCGCACATGATCTCCAGCATTTCTGACAGATAATGTTCGAGTGAACATTGTTTTCCTGTATTGTCTCACCAACAATCTCACTGAGAGCGACACATATATTTTTACCAGATATAAATTGTATCTGTAACAAATTAAAAGCAGTTAACCAGAATATCCCATAGTAGCCACTAGTCCAGCCTTCTCCAAAATATTATTTCAAACTGAATTTGGTTATGAACATCTGTGTTGCAAACTTGCATCACTCTTGTTTTAATCGACTTGTTATCATTCATTTTAACATCTGAACATAATATTTAAACATGTTAAATTTTTCTGGTCTAAAAAGTTGTATAGTAATCTACGTCCTCACACATAGTGTTTTTAACTAATCAAAAATGTTATAGGTATTGAATGTTGAATATTTATTTAAATAATTACTCACATCATTATCAAATAAATTATATTTACTTTGTGCGGGAAATATTTTCATGCCACACACTAAACATGCTTCGACGGTGTCCATTCTGAAATGTTTAAAAAAACAAATAAGACTTTAACGATCCATATGATAAAGAACCATTTCATAATTTTATTATTTGTCTTGTACAGTGTAAGAGCACAATTAAAATTTCAAGTAGGTATTAACTACTAATGTGGCTGCAGCTGGTACACCGCAGTAGCTACTAGCTAGCAACAGTTGCTAAAAAAAACCATAAATGAAAATCTGCTGTTTATAATTGTTTCGTGGGACATTTTTAGTTAATTTTCATAGAAAAGTTATGCAACAAGAAAAAATAATACTAGGTCGGTACTAATAGGTATATAACCTAGCGAAAGTTTTAATCTCAATGCATTCTTTGTTTACATTCTTATCAGTTATCTATTGTGATAATAATTTGACAGAAAGATTTATAAATAGCGAGTAAGTACCACCTGATGAAACTGAACGATCATTACACGCACTAATTTACATTTTACGGTGCATCTGGAAAAGCAAGCAGCCATTTTGTTTAACTAATATCTCACAGACACGTTTTATTAATTGAATTGTTTAGTAAATAACCATGGTTCAATAATGATTACCTGTTAATACACTATTCATTACACAAAAATTACTTTTCAAAAGTTTACACTTTACAGAAATATTTTTTAGTGTTATAAGTTGTCAGCAATGAAGACTGCAGGCAGGCAACCATTACGAGAAAAACGCAAAAGTAAATAGTGATGTGGTGTATTGTGTCATGTGCGCAATCGATTATTAATAATCGATTATAAAAATCGTTGTATCTAATAAAAGAAATATTCGACGTTTTTATTGCATAATGATTTGATTTAGTACACACAGCACATGCCTAATTTTAAATTTTTTGACAGATGGCGTGAAGAGTACAATAAAATTCTAATTAGTAAAAACATTTTTTATCCATTGGGGTACACAACTGCACAATCACTGCTGCCAAAGTATCCTTCTGAGTTACAACTTTTAGCCACATAATATTTAAAAAAATACGATGAGTTTCGAATTTCAGACTATTCGACTATCAGATTGTGTAGAAATATTACTTTATCTTTTCCTTTTCACCTACCTATTATACTTATCTAGATGATTATGAAGAGAGATTATTTTATTTTAGACATTGAGTATGCCTAAAATATTAAAATCAATTTTTTTAGATACGAAAATGCACTTGTACGACTTAACGCTTAGGCCACAAAACATAAAAAAGAAACGGTGGTGTGTTCATCGCTGATCTAAAGAAAATTTTGACGAGTTTCGGCGGGCACTTGGACACTAATGGATGCTTATTTATTGTTATACCTATATTTGATGAAATTTCCTATTGAACCATTGCATAAAATTACAGCTGAACGGTGTGTGGGAACAGCAAAGTAAGATCATATTACATTTGGAAAGGCTGAAGGCTACTATCGAAGACTATAAACTAACACCAAAGAATACAGAATATCACTTCGTAAAGAAACGCCACTCTGCGTCTCCCACTAATTCCATGCATTTATGCACAATTTTATGCACCACGAAAGTTTGGTGGTAGTTTCCAAAGATTAATATATACACTACGTGGTAGTTTCAGAGAAAAACTGTCGAATGGAGAGATGTAGCTCGTATCAACCTTACGAAGTTACGATACGCATTTTATGCACACACGTACAACACGTGTATGTATCAGCTGATTTTTATGGTGTGACCGGTATGTCGCAGTAATTCTCTTCGATGAATTAATTGCTCTCAAAGTTCTGTTAGAAGCTGGAGTATTTTAACGTATTTATTTTACCTTCGTAGCAGTCAACAAGGTTTGTTGATTGCTCTAAAATCTCACTAATACATTTCATTGTAACATATCCACAAATTGAAAACATCTGACTCAGCTGTATGGAGTTAGTTTCTTTTGCCTATTCTGAAAGGGGTACAAAAACTGGGTGATATTCTAAATTCGTACTGTCTGTACAGTGAAACACAAAAGTGCTTTAATTAAATTTAGTTATTTTTTATTTCGTAATTATCTCCTCTATCCTTTTGCAGTTTAACAAGGCGTAGCACTAAAAATAAAATAATACCCCATACTCAAAACATTCTTTATTTCTATACATTTTAAGTACACGATTTTTCGCGAATTAAGTGCAGCTTGTAATTTTAAGTACCTATAACTTACTTTACAATTAACTTAAAGAAAACAATCGCACTTCCTTAATACTATTTACATTTTCAACAATTTTATTACGTTGCGTGTTTTTAATCCCTTAAATCTAAACTGTGAGCATGTAGGCTGATTCTCTGCGATTAAAAATCCAGAATTCTGAGGGCGTGATATATTTTATTTATGAGTATTTTTGTAAGTAAGTAAAGCTGGTATTTTGCAAGTGTATGGAAGTTTGAGCAATCCTAAGCGGCAAAGTTTAATGGCACACGGTTTTATAAGTATTTTCTTTACATATTTTTATAGCTTGGTGTTTTTCAATGAAATAAGGGCTCAAATATCACAGCGTTTATCCGCAACTTCTACGTCGCGATAATTACATTTTTAATAAATGGTTAAAAGTTGTAAATTTTGCTATTTGAAAAATACTTAATGCAAAACAATTTCTAAGTCAAATAAGTTAAATGTAAAAATTCGTAACGAACAACAAATTAAAAAAAAAACAAACATGCCCGAATCGATAATGGTTACCGCAATCTATACGTAACTATTTAGTCTAAAGTAGCAGCAGTGCGCATTTTTGTAACAATAAGTCGATTATTGTCACCAGCGTTCAATGAAAATGTATGATGAATGATGATGTTTGAAGTGGTTGTGTTGAAATGAAAGAATATTTTGTTGTGTTGACATGTATTTAATGTTTTACCATGTAACTACAAGTACCTAAGTTACCAATTCAAGGTAATCTAAACACATACAGGAAAATGAAAAACGAAACTAACTCATAGTGTTCACAATAACTTATAAATACAATAATATATGTAGTAAGAAATGCCAGAGTGCTGTTTCTTGTGTTATTTTTGAGAAGAGTCTTTAAATAAATGTACCTAATTGTAAAATGTTGTTCTATAGTAAAAATTCGAAAAATTACTTTCAAATTGCAAAGTTTTTTGACATTTAGGAGAAATTGTTATAATATTTTCAATCGGTGTAGATTTCTGTAAACAATATCTTATGTATCAATATCTATTTACTTTTTGAAGAAAATAACTAGATGTTTTTTTACTGGAAACGGAGTAGGTACATCATTCTTTTTTCTTGGTACATTTAACATAAACAAAAGATAAAAGCTATCACGACATCAACGTCCTAATACTAAAACATTTATTATTTTTCCGTTCCAAAATGTTTCTAGAGAAAAAGATATGCATCTATTAACTTGATAACATTGAGTTTTTATGTAATTAATTTTTTAATCAGCTATTTTTAGGTAACTATTTTTTATTTATTTGGCTATAACACTGTTTACGGAGTGGAGATGAACAGTTTTTTAGAATTAAATAAAAGAAAACGGAACTTTATGGTCTAATTTGGTCATAAACAGTAGTATAGACAAGTTACTACAAGATCACACCGTACAAACATCTAAGTATAGTTTACAAGAACAAAAATTTAGATAAAAATAGCATTATTATAATTTACCTATAGTGATTCTATCATATAATATTTTTCAGGGGTCAAAATTACGAAACAATATTGTTTGGCAAATCCTTCGGATTTCGTTTATTTTTTCGAGATTTTTTTTATAGAAAATTGTTTACTGCCATATTTCTTTCACTAATCGAATATAATTGACATTGCAATGACACTTACTACTAGTCTATAGAGTGCTAAAGTATTTCTTACAGTATAATAGATTTTTTGGTTCTTAATTTAATTATGTAGTTTAGAATAAAATGGTCAAAATTATAATTTAGTTTTACAAGAAGTATTATTACCAATCTATGTTTCGAACTACTCATGCAAAAATAATAAAGAAACATGCACACTCCAGACTCGGTCCTACTTTACACTTAAACACAAATAAAACCCAAATGACTAACCTTAGTCCTAGTTAGTTTATTTCTTGTACAATTTTCACAACTGTCGTGTAGGTTACTAAAAAATCAGAGCAATGGAAATAAAAAAAAAATGTTTACAATATCTAATTACATGTAAACATTTTAGGACTTAAGCTTGTAATAAAAATCAGAATATCGAAATTTAACAAAATACTTTTACTTTTAATCGTAAAGACAATTCAATTTGAGTTTACTCCAGTTTTAAATTGATAATGAAATTTGCTTGGATGAAATAAACGTCATTTTAGAAACTAGAGTATACCTACTCAGGTCGTTCAAAAGGTGCCATTTTCAAACAAGTTATTAAGTTCTTCAAAAAACACTAATTTAAATAACCGAAAAGACTGAATGTCTCTTTCGATATTTAAAAATGACACCTTAAACTAATTTTAAACTACTTTTAACTGTTACTAAACAAAACGGGAATATTTCTTAACGGATACCATAAGGCGACTTCTATAAAAGAAAATAAGCATACACATTTATATATTTATTTATAATATACATCTGTATACAAAGACAAAGGAACAAAAGGACAAAGAAAAACAACAAATGGAAATGTTATAACTATGTGTTATTAAACATAAAATTAATGTACTGTGACTAAAGTTACAATAAAAGAAACTAACTGTTAATGTCTTTATATGTGTGATCTAAGATCACGTTCGCGTTAAAAATAAGGAATTATTTCAAATATAATAAACGCCATTGGAAATTTTACAACCCCTTTTACTGAAGAAGCGTTCTACGATAACTTGCGTTCAAAAAAGTGATCATCATTATTTTATGGGTTTAATTAATGTTTATAATAAAGTGAACAGTGAAAAGGGTGTCTCTATCCCACAATGGCCGCCCCTCCCGTTCCCACACACGTAGTGGTGTGCGTGTGTTTATGTATGTTGCCGTCCCTCTTGATATGTGTGAGTGTGTGTTCGCCGCTGCATCTCCGTTAACTAGAAGCAAATATGTTGAAAACGTGAGTTTGTTTGTCTGAAAGCGACCGCCGCGACCGAAAAGGGAGAAGTGTGTGTAAAACGCAATGAATTTATTTAAACCGCCATGTTACATAACAGCCCCTCAGATGTTATACTTTTTTGACGTGCCAAGGAAATCTATGAGGTCACACTGGCACCACTCACTAAAACATCTGCCAAACCCGACGACTTTTGTCAAGTTTAAATGCTGCAGAATATAGTTGCCCTGTTTTATATTTCTCTCCATCGATTTCGATGACGACACACGCCAACTTTATATCACAGATATTTTTTGTAAGCTGCACGTTACTTCCTTTGCATGCTAAAATTTTACTCCCAACGCGCCAAAAGAAGTAGGACATAATTGTTTTTTTCTTTTTTTTTTAATATTTTAAAAATACTGTTTTTCTCTCTTCCCTTTTAGGTGTGGCTGTCAAATGTACTCAGATGTAAGTAAATGTAAGTATTGGTAAAAGAATTGAAAAAAAAAAAACAGCGAACATGAAAATAAAATGAAATTAAAAAGAACATCTAATATATTAACAGAATTTTTGAGTATAGGTTTAACTTTGTTTTTTTACTGTGTTAATAAAAGTAGCAACAAATATAGGCAGATTCTTTTTTCATGTTTGCGTTATATTAGGTACATAATTATTTGTCATCTTGATATATACCGAATACTTAGCATTAATCGTAAGCTATATCTGTGCAATTCGCTAATCTAAAATTAACATTTAAAATTGACGTATCATATAAATCGACCGGACAAGCAGTTTTGAACAGTCGGACACAACACAATCAGTTGTTAGATGTAAACACAACTACTCAAATATTATATACTAGACTAGCTCGAAAATTTTAAGGAAACACTATAATTAAAAAAATGTATGATTTTTGTGTACTACCTTTTTTGTGATAATATCATAACGAGTGTTGTGCACGACTGTACCTACCATATAACCTAATTTCTAAATATGTATATTTTACACACTTTACGCATGAATACTATAAATCTCGTAATAGAAAGATCTTAAATTGACATTTTACCGCGGCGTTAGTCACAAAAGATATGTCATTCTTTAAAAATTTTTTTTGCAATGTTAATATTTTTTTTATTGTTTTTTTTTTAATTGCGCAGTCAATACAGACTAATCGATCTTCCCATCCTTACATAATAACATCACTATTTTTTATATTAATAGGTATTTTATTTATGAACATTGACGCTTTAGTACACGACTGTACTTTATTTTTTTTATAACATCTATGCAAACCAATACAACCACAGCACTGCGTATGTACATCAATCGATTTTTCAGTTTTAAATCTATTATTATTACGGCATATAATATTATTAATTAATATTTTGATAAAAAACTTTGGCTCATTCTCATTTGGCTTGGATGATCTAAAATTATAAACACTGGCAACGCAACAAAGCCACTTAAATTTATTAATTTCCAAAATTGCCATTGTTATATTATAGGTAATAATTACAAAAGTGTATTATCGTTTCAATACAAAATAGCGGTTCGCATTAAAAGGTTAATTGTAAGACTTATGAAAGTCAGTGTACATATCTCTAAGAATAAACATTCTGTTTAAAAATAATTTAAGATGTTTTTATAGGCGTCTTATATTTTCACTTGTTAATAAGTAGTTTTCCGTAAAAAAAAAATATCTAAATAAATATTATTGTTTAGGGTTTGAATTTAAATGATAGGTACTAAAATCTTAAATGCAGCGAAAAAAATGTATCCGGAAGATGGATTGAAGAATGCCAGTTTAAGAACAAGCAAAAATACAAGACATTTAGTTTTTTTTTAATATATAAATATTACAAAACGATGGTCCCTACCAAGTTTAATTACATAAATATTAAAATTGCGATAGTTTGATAGTTTCATTCAAAATTCTGTCCGAAAAAAATTACAAAAACGGCGCGAAATCAAGTTCGCATCGAAAGACATAGAGGTAAAGTGATCTCTAGTTATTATTCCAATTTCCACCACACTTTAAGTTCCACGACTGCGCACCTTCTATGTTTGTATCATTGAGATAAAAAATAAACTAAAATTTTGACTAGAAAAGTCATTTTTCCTCAATTAACCAATTAAATACGTAATTATGTTGATCGAACTCGATCTGTAAACTAGCTATTTTTTGCAGGATATAAAGTTAGGCCGTAAATAAAAAAATGCAATAACATGTCATATTATTATAGAGTAAAAAAACCTGTTTCATCTTCTATTAAAATTTCAAAATCTATTATTTATTATTATCAACTTAAATATTAAAGTCACATTTTGTGCTTTAATTAATATCGTAGAACTAACTTAGATGGATACATTAAATGTGCAACAAGTAAAATTTTTAAATGTATCCAGGCATATAATAAATAATATGATTTTATTTAACGATGACATTCGCTGGAAATCCAAACGAAAAACCGAAAATGCTTGCTTTCGTCTAAGCGATCAAACAATTCAAATTCAAAAATTTAACTATACTTTTAAACCTGATAATTTTTAACAATAATTAACAAAAAAGAACCCTAATAATGGACTCTACCTAACAGTAAAAATAATTACTAACACTACCTATTTAAATAAAAAAAAAACTTTTTTCAACAGTAACGTAAATAAATCTAGGGTAAGCCTTGGTAACTTCAACTTCTTATTGTTCACGATGCGTTGTTACAATGCGAATATTGCAACATTATTTACAATAAAAAAAAAGATTTTTAGAATGAATACATAGATAATACAAAAATCTGATCATTTGTGCTGACAACACTAACGTCACTAACCACGTCAGATTCTCCTGTCACCAATGTTCTTCTTCTTCTTCAATTATTCTATTTATCGCGATTTATCGCATTTAATTCTGCCAATGTACGTATTTTTTTTTCGTCACCAGTTATTTGATAGAATCGAAAGCACAGACTAAAAAACTACACACTCCTGTGTGATCTACGACTTGACATTGGCGGAATTTTGTTATGTCAGTCACAATAGAAATCAGAATCGATTAATCGATTAGATTGATTAGGCACATCACTAGAACTTTGAAAATATCCAATTGCAGCTTGGATATGAACAAAAACCATGCAGTCTTGATTTTGGATTTCTCATATCGAATGTTTGTAACCCAAATAAATTTTAATAAAAACCAATATTTTTCTCATATTGGAACATCGCATCGGAACAACAGATATCATAAATTTAAATTCGAACCTAAGACAACTCTAGAAAACACTACTAAAATGTTGCTACTCTATAAAATACCTATATATTTTAAAAAAAAAACAACAACAAATCTAATAGTCGATATAAATTAAAAATTGCTCTCCGCATCGTTTTTTTTTTTTAATAATCATTTGGTCCGACGTCCCCTCTATAAACACAATTTACATAATTGTCTTTTTTTTTTAAATCTCTTATTTAAAAAACTCACATAATTTCCTCTCTGAAATACAATATAGTATTTTTGCTTTATTATACACAAATTATATTATATAAATTCATATTGTAATAATAATTATAATAATAATTGTTTTATGCTAGATAATAATAATTACGAATAAGTATAATTAATTAAGTCATGGGCTCTTACTAGTACTCGCTATCGGACATGCCGTTGTTCTGGCCGTCTTGCTTGTCTTTCTTGGACTGCTGCGATCCCTGACCCTTGCCCTGGCCGATTTGTCGCGACGACGAAAAACACAACTTCATAACGAACGGGAACTTTGCACCTGGAAAGTGGTTTGTTTATGGTCATCTTCGAACATCATCGAGGAACGTGCACCCGTTATGGGCGAGACTCACGGCCGCACAGAGTCGACTTTATTGATTGTTTAGTTAAGAATAGATTTTTAAAACAAAACTGCCGCAATCAGAGACGTTCAGTAATGTTAATTGGCATTTAATGAGATGTAACTTAATTAGTTAAATGCCAATTAACATTAATTTATTAAACTTGTATGATTGCGGCAGTTTTGTTTTAAAAATCTATACTTAACTAAGTAATCATTAAAGTCGACTCTGAGTGCGACGGTTAAGTCGCTCACGCTAAATTAGCCATAGTCGGACGGATTTGGTTGTAGTTCAGACGAATTTGGTTGTAGGTCAGACGAATTTGGTTGTAGGTCAGACGAATTTGGTTATAGGTCAGACGAATTTGGTTGTAGGTCAGACGAATTTGCTTGTAAGTCAGACGAATTTGGTTGTAGATCGTAGGAGATGCGACGAGGTGGGGCGAGATGAGATGAGATGACATGAGACGAGGTGGGACCAGATGAGATGAGATTAGACAAGGTGGGACGAGATGTGATGAGAAGAGATGAGAAAAGATGAGACGAGATGGGACGAGATGAAATGAGATATGAGATGAGATAATAAAGCCACATACCCGGATGTTGGATGGTCGCGTGGTTGCACGCCATGATGGCCATGACCGACTGCGATATATTCTGGAACTCCATGAGGCCCGACGAAGATCTGGAATCACACGACACCGTAATTCTATACCTGATTTCTATTAAACTGAATTTTGTGGAGAATAAGGCGTCCCTGAATTCTAAGAGGAACATGATAATTTAACTTCGGGAGTCAATCTCATTTTCCATTATCCGTGATTGCATTAAAAAATTACTTTGAAACTGTATGAAAAGATGAATGTAAATATCAATCTAATACAAATTATTCAAATTCAAATACTTCACTGCAACTTCAAATACTTTGCTGCCCTAAAAAAAAAAATATTTCGTCAGGAAATTTTTATTTTTACAAATATGTTATGAACTAGCTGTGCCCCGCGGTTTCACCCGCGGTAATTTCGGAGTTCCTGCGGGAATTCCGGGATAAAAAGTACCCTATGTCCTTCTCTGTAGGCACCCCTGACAACATGCATGCCAAATTTCTTCCAAATCCGTTCAGCCGTTTATGCATGATTGAGTAACAAACATCCACACTTTCACATTTATAATATTAGGTATAGATTGTCAACTTGGCTAAGGGGGCAGGTCACATTTTAAAACACACACAATCCCCATACACACCTCTCGCTCTTGAGCGGGAACTTGGAGATGGTGTGCGGCGGCGCGACCCCGTAGTCCTCGAACACCTGCAGCAGCTGCGCGTCCGACACGTCCGGGGGCGTGTTGAAGAAGTGCAGCACCTGGAACCGCCGGGGGACGAGACTTTCAGTGAACCGTTGTTGTAAACTCGTAACATTTAACAGCGGAAGCCATAGGCGTAGGCCTATAGAAGGGCAGTAACCCGATGTCTGGGTATAAACCGGATAAAAGCCAGCCTTTTACGGACTTTTATCGGGTGCAAATCCGATAGTGGCAGGCTTGCGTAGCTAAAACTTTACCCACTCTGGAAAAATTTACCCCTGGGCCCTTATTCACTATGACCAACAACATTACTTGCGCATAACGCGCGTCCCAAAAACACAATCGTAAACGCTCCAGATGCAAAAATATAAGAAATTTCTATTCTTTATAACAAAAGAAACGTTGCAAATGTATTTTTTTAAAGTGAAACTTCTTTGAACACGAGGGAAAAGCAATTTTAGTGGCACCTTATCTAACGCGACGGGTTATGGTCATAGTGCGTTATGGTGATTGTCCTTTGATTGTCCTTACTGAAGATATATCTGTCATTGCTGCATCAAACACAGTCCTATCAGCGAAATTAAATTGTTAACAAATAAATGTAATTAAAAATTGGCATACTATCACTTAGACTAAGACAAAATTGTTACTAACTAATAACTATACAATGAAGTCATAGTTACTTGAAATAAAAATGATTTATTTATTATTCTTATCTATTACTATAATAAAAGAGTAGAATCCGCGATTCTGTACATTGAATATTTTTAACAAAAATTTACAGGGGGCGATAAAAGAAGAGTAACCAACCACAAAAAAAAGTTTTTAATATTCTTTTCTGTCTGTCTGTCTGTTCGCGATTATCTCCGAATCTACTGAACGGATCGACATGCGGTTTTCACAGGTAGATTAAGCTTAGCCTGGAGCTACATATAGGCTTTATTTCATTTAAATCGAATGTCGGGAAAAAAAGTTGTTATATGAAAACGTTTCACGCGGGTGAAACCGCGGGCACATCTAGTAGTGAATAAGGGCCCTGGACGAGTCACGGAACACGCTCCCCAACCACTCCACCAGTGGTTACTTTTTATTTGGACATAGATAAGCAATAGTGTGTTAACCCACACTGGAGAAATTTAGAATAAATTAAAGTTTTAAAATTATAGCGCCATGTTGTGTCAACATTTTTTATGTTCAATATTTAGTTACATATTTAAACAATGTAATAAGGTAAACACATAATTAAAAAAACGTTCTCTAACTCTCAATAAATCGTTCTGAATCAATAACTTCATTTTGTGGGTTAACATGTTATTGCTTATCTGCGTCCATTTATTTATTTATTTTATTTTGGTCGAAGCCAGTGGCAGTGTTTCCTTACCTTGGAGGGCGGCTGTATTCTGTTCTTGTGTATGGAGGCCGGCGTCAGGAAGCGGTTGTTCTTGTTGCCCACGTAGTCCTTGAACGAGGGACTCTTGTCCGGCAGCGGGTAGGGGTTCATCACCTCCGATAGGTACGCTTGTTTGGAGAACCTGGCCGATGTAAACGACGGGCTTGTCAACCAAATTTTAGTTTTTAGTCTATCCCACTAATATTATAAATGTGAAAGTGTGGATGTTTGGATGTTTGTTACTCAATCACGCAAAAACAGCTGAACGGATTTGGATGAAATTTGGCATGCACGTTGTCAGGGGTACATACTATATAGGGTACTTTTTGTCCCGGAATTCCCGCGAGAACTCCGAAATTACCGCGGGTGAAACCGCGGGGCACAGCTAGTAGTGCTATAAAGATAAACTGTAGCACTGCGTGATGTCACGCAACATTTCGACTCCGTAATTTTTTTTCTCCATCCGTCATTTCGACTCCGTACATAATATCTCCGTTATTTTTTGACATAAAAAATGAAGAGATACGTGTCCAATGTTTTTATTAATCTACAAGACGGATTTTCATACCCCGGAAACAAGCCTATTCAAATTACTTATGACAAGTATTACAAGTACAGATTTATTCACGATATTTTCCTTCACCGTTTAAGTCTGCGGTAATCGATTCGTACATACAATAGATCAGAAAAGACCTACAGGAACGAACCTGGGATCGAGTATCCAATTTTTTTTTTATAAAACGTGAGAATTCTACCAGTGTCACGAATCAAAAAGATTAGTAAGAGGTTTTTTTTTAACCATCAAAACACAACAACTAAAAGGCACGAATTTAATTTGATTCACGATAAAAACCAGTCAAATTACTCAAACGTTCCCCAACTAAACAACCAACACTATCCACGTCAAACGTCAAAGCAGATCACATGGATGAAGTCAATGGCAATGGGGACCGCTCTGTCTCTTTTTAAGACAAGATACACCGAAAACGTAACCGTGACTTGCGGACCCTCCAAAGGCACTTGTCTTTCACGGGTAAATCAATTATGAGGATACTAGCTGATCCCCGCGGGAATCCCGGAATAAAATTACCTGTTATGAAATGGTGTTTTGATTTTAGAACTATGTTTAGAACATTATTTGAACAGTTAATCATGTTTTGTTTCGTTTGAAGTTTTTGACGTTGTTCAATAAAATGTCTTCCATATGGTGTTATCGATTTCTTTAAAGTCCCAAACCTGAATAATTACAAACAATCACAAGTTATAACAGTACCCTATGTCCGTCTCTGTAGCTCTGACAACGTGTATGCTAAATTTCACGGTGATCGGTTGAGCCTTGACAAACAAACTCACGTTCGCATTGAAATTGAAATTAACTTTATTTGCTACAATAACTATTACTATATGGTGGACTTACGCTAGTGTCAGCGTGTAGTCTCCGACGGTGACGTTGTTCAAATTCTGGACACACCTCTCGACGGAGACGCCGTCACCCATTTGCACCATGGCGGTGCCTTCCTTGGTCTTGAGGAACTTCACCTGGCGATAAGAAACACAACAACAATGAAACTTGACCTCGGAAGTCGGAACAGGCCATAGGCGGTGTTGTTCGATCTGGAAAACACGGTGATTTTGTGATTGTAAAAATAGAAGTGTTTTCATTAGGGGCACAGCAACTAGACTCCTCTTACTGGAGTTCTGCATTGTACCTACACAAACAGATAAAGCAAAACTTCATCAGGAACAATCAATTATTTGATAGAAAGCATTAACCTTCAAACAAAGATTTATGTAACATAACCTTCATCAATCAAGGATCATCGTGAGGGTTAATGGAATACGAACGATATATATTTATCATGGAGGTACTCACTCTGACAACGTTTCCATACAGACAGCACAGGTTGAATAACCGGTCCGCGTTCGCGGTCTGAGGGTCCAAGCCGTAGACCATCATGACGGCGCCCTGCTGTGGTGGACCACCCTGATAAAGAGGACATAAGGAAAATATTAAGACGATATGAAACAATGGTACCCACGATAGGTACTGTTTAGCTTAGGCCCAGGTGTAGAGTAGATTATTTAAAAGGAAAGTGAAATCGCGAAATGGCGTTTATAATAATCGCTTATGACAAAAAATATCGAAAACAAGATCATACAAATAGATGTAGATATGCGCCCCTAAAACGATATGGTCCCTTAAGTGGGTAAATGATGTTTAGAGATCCGTCAGCACAGCGGCGCCAACACAAAAAAATGGGCCGGGTGAATGACCTTTAGGTATATCGTTTGCAAGATTGATTTCTTGCATGCTATTGGATAATTACGTAAAAAAATCACGTTGAGCATTTTTTATCCCACTACTCTTATAAATGAGAGTTTTTACTCCTTCATGGTTAAGGGGTCTGGGACCCAATTCTCGCCTCCTTCGAAAAAATCTCGAACTCGAGATTGCTGTTCGATCCCTATGTCGACCACAAAATCTCGATACTCGAACCTGTTTCTTCGTATCTCCTATTCTCAACACAAATCGAACTAGACTTCGAGTTTATAGTGTAAAATGTTGCCAGTAAAAGCTTATTCGAAAGCCGTATCCATTCCATTCTACATGATTCATCTGGAGCTAAAAAGGCAGCAGCTTTTTAAAGTTTTTAAATAGTGTGCATCGTTTTATATCAAGAACTAACATATTTTACAATATATTTGTACCAAAAAAAAGAAAAGTTCTTACTTTTATCACTTTTACAACATCACTTTAATTTTGTTTAAATTAGTTTGCGTAGTACGGATCGTGATGCATAATATTAGTTTTTGTTTTTACCCGTTTTTGGGGAAGGCAAAGGGATCGTAGTTCATACAGCCTGAATTGGCTGTATAGAATACGATTCCCTTGTTTTTTTTTCTGAAGTTATATTTACATCCAATTGGGTTGCTGATATGCATTTCGATGCTTAATCGGAACTTTAAGCTATGAAGTTGCAGTTAATTACCACCATAACACTTAATACGGAGTATATTTACTAATACATAATAAACTTCTAAAACTGTAACATATGACTTGGCTGAATGGCTCAACGTCCCTTGCCTGTCCCAGATGGGGATAGATAAAAAACAACAACAACTTCTGAAACTGTCACGCACGACACCGCTATTGGACATTTATGAAGATTCGAATTCGAAATTTACGTCTCGACCGCTTCCGACCAGTCGAAGCAGTTCGAACGGCTTTCATTCGAGAAATGTCGAAGTCGACATGTCGAGAATTGCTCAACTTGACTTCATCTCGATTTAATGTTCGAATTCGAACTTTATCTCGAGTCCGAGTCTACTTCGAATGTGCGAGAATTGCCCCCCTGATTTGGATGAAATTCGAAATGTAGAAAGTTTATACTCTGTATTAACACTTTCACTCGGAATCCTCGAAGGAATAACACAGGCAAAGTCATAGGGAACAGCTAGTTGCCGATAAATCTGAAACGGGAATGGAATTAAGAAAATAATTATTAAAGTTTGTAAGATTGAACATGTATCTTTTTGAACAACAAGATAACAGCAACAAGAGGTTAATCACACAGGTGCCACTAAAGATGCCAGTGACAAAACTGCATACATACAAACGAAATTGTTACTATATGGCCTCGCTCATATACAACTCCCTTCCTAGACATTTACATGAGATTTCATCTCATAATAGGTTCTGTGTTGCCTTACGAAAATGGCTGATTGATGAAAGTTTTTACTCAGTTGACGAATTCTTCATGAATAGCAAATATTACATAAATAAGATTTGAATAATTGGAAATAATCTAGATTTTGACGCAGTTGGAATAGGAATAATGATTTCTTAATGATGTCTTATTTAGTTTCTTTAATTTTTATTTTTTATTTTCTATAATGACATTTTGACATACATGGTTTTACTAAATTTTTTAATTTGACAATTTTTATAATCAATCTGGCAATTTTTTATAATATTTTTTTATATTTTTTATAATTTTTATAATATGTGACTTTTGTAATGATCGAAATAACTTAGACAGTAGGTATATACATTAATAAAAATTGATAATATGACATTTGCACGCCGAGCAACGGCAGAATATGATGTACCTGACATAATATACCACCTTTACATGTACCATATTTTGGCAAATAAACGAATTGAATTGAATTGAATACACTCTTTCAATAAGTCCATCGTTTAAAGTTTTAAACCAACCTAACGTGCTGTATCACAAGATAATAAATAAAAGCGATCCCAGGTGAGAACCTTGAGGAACTCCCCCGGTGTATGTGTTAACAAACAACCCACCTGGTTCTGCGGCGGCATGCCCGGATGGTGCATCGGAGGTGGCGGCACGAACCCCTCCCCCCCGTACCCCTCCGGGCCGTACCCACGACCGTCCCGCTGTGCCATTACAAACATTACACACAAATCAGATATTTAAAATTTACATATCGCTCATTCGCAACAAGAACCTCACAATTAAAAATGAGTTTGGATTCAATTAAAAAACCTTTGGAAAACTAGGTTTTTAAGGTTGCGATTTAAAAAAAAAATATACAGTTACATTTACTACATTTCTGAACAAACTATTTGGATTAATAAAATATTTTTGTGTGTGAATAAACTGTAGGTAATTTAATTATAATTTGTTATATTCACTGTTTTTTCAGATGTGACGTCCTTCTTGCGAATGAGCGATATCTTTACAGACACAATATGGGTCAATTTTTAATCAAATATTCTATACTGGTTGTTTCGGACCCGCGTTAATTTTGGAGTTCCCGCGGGAGTTTCCGTATATAACGTATTTAGTAAAAAGCTGCTAACATTACAAAGAGACATTTCAATTGTATTTATATGTAAACATGAGAGGAAGTACGGACATTCGAATATGATCTTAGCGCAGCCTCTTTCTGGGTCGCTAAAGTTATCTAGGCACTTCCATGCACAGAATCTGTGGATCAATGGCAGCACAGAATACTGGCTGCCCTTTTAATATATTTTGGTACATCAATGAGACAAATGTGCAAGTCTATGTTATCTTCATTATCACATAATTATCATTCACACATTCGTGGCCGCCATAAGAACTATCTTGCTCCAAGGGTCATCAGTTTTTCGAGCGACGCGCCCCTATTTTAATAAAATATGAAAATTACCGGATGATGTGGAGGCGGTGGTCCATGCCGTTCCTTCATCATGCCTGGGGGCGGAGGCCCGCCACTGCCGAAATCCATATCTGCTTTAAAATAAAAGGAACAAAATTAACTTTAATTCTATTACAAACTGTTCCCTCGCGATAATTTCGGAGTTACGGCAGGAATTCCGGGTTACAATATAGCCTATGACACTCACAAATAACGTGACTTTCTATTGGTAAAAGTATTTTCCTAATC
This sequence comes from Zygaena filipendulae, assembly GCA_907165275.2. Classification (NCBI taxonomy): domain Eukaryota; kingdom Metazoa; phylum Arthropoda; class Insecta; order Lepidoptera; family Zygaenidae; genus Zygaena; species Zygaena filipendulae. Next base: position 1,150,819 of record OU015676.1, read on the forward strand.
TGTTCAGTAGATCCAGAGATTACTTACTACAACCTCACAAATCACAAACTTTAAAATTTTAGTATAGACTTGTAAGTGACATAAAATGATAATAATAGTCACTATAAAAGAACTTAAGAGGTAATAAATAAACTAATTCCGCAAGTTGATTATAATCCAATCCAGACATCAAATCTCGTAGAACTGACTGATATCTAAGGATTAAACAGAGGTATTAATATAGATAATATATCAGACACTAAAACAAATAGTATTACAATTTCACATCCTAGTATTTCGCAAGGTGTATAAACCTGGACATGAAAAGCATAAAATGGTCGGATCACAACATCCGACCATCAACATATTTTGTTAAATAGTAGCTTTAGTGTTAAAGACCAAAACTATAGTTTTTAACAGCAAAATATTTAAGTATTTTAGTGTCAAAAGTGTAGTTGAGATACGACCATAATATGCTTTTCATGTCTAGAAATATACAAACTAGACTAATTAAAGGGTTACATGCAACAGGGTTGTATTTAATAGAAATGAAAGTCTGTGTTTCGAGTTTCAATGTTTTATTGTATAGAGGTACATGTTTTTTTTTACTTTTGTATATAATTATACTAATTAAACTATTCGAAATTGACATATAATTATAAATTTTAAAGTGAGATCGATGTGATTTTGACAGCTAATGATTGATAACAACGATTTTAAAAATTAAGTGAACAAAATAAACGTAAAAACAGTGACAAAGTGTCTATTGAAATAAAAATATTGTTGATGATCAATATTCAGAAAACGTATTAATTATGTGTCAATGTACATTACAAAAGAGCACGCGGCTCGATTTTAATATGGATGTGTGTGTAGTGAAACCATAATTATGTTGTTTTTCTTATCTTAACTTGAATAATAAAAGAATTTAATAGCAATAGTTTAGTTGATAATTAAGCAGTAAGTTAATAAATAAATAAAAATGAATCCTTTACAAAATAGTGTGCGGAAAAGTGAATATAGGTTAGTGTAAGAAGTTATAGTAGTTATGATAGAATAAATAGTTTACACAAAATCAACTGCTTGTTATTCACTCAACTCACACTACTGTTAGTACTAACACGTATCGAATCACATTTGCTAAAAACTTTCTCTAAATTCATGACCAAATTGAATAAAAAGAGTTCATTGGTAATATAATAGATTATATTATAAATAGATTTGCAGTTAGCTTAGCACTATCAAATAACAAACTCGAGAAAAATAAAAATACTTAAATAGTTGTGGTTCATGAATTCGAGAACAGAGGTTCTAAATAAAACACTTTGACAACATCATGCTGTCATCTACGTAAACAGTTTTTTTTTTGTATACGGTTTATGCATTTATCAGGGTTATTATTATTTTAAATTATACGTTGGGTGCACGTGATCCACTGAGCTGGTTGCTATACACACCGTTCTGTGACTTTTCGCTTAATTGCTGACCGCGTTGGCTGCAACTGTCTTCGGCGCACAACTTGGTAGTAGGCGTCGGCTGGATTGATGCATTAGGATCTGCCGATGAGTCGCCCGATATATCCGTTATAATATCATGAACTTTTGTTGATCTACACTTGTTAAACGTTTAATCTTTTTTGCCTCTTCAATTTTAATGTTTATTGAGATAATTTCTGTTCGCAAATAATAAATCTGCAATAATCCATTATAATATATACCTAATAAATAATAACTAAGCAAAACTTTATCAGACCCTAACTCTTTAAAAGCCTGAACTGTTCCTGTAAATGATTGAAAGCATAACCATTCCACGATACAGAATGCATTCCAAAAGATTTGTTATAAAGATATAACACATAATATTATAATTTTAAATACTGCGTGTCGCGAGAACACGCAAAGTTAATTTTTACTTAATGATCTAATAAAATATTATATATGAATAAGCACCTAAGGGTAGTTCAAGTCACCGATTTGCTGACAAATCATATCCAAAGGTAATTAAACAGTTTTTTTTCTTTATTCTTTATGGTTTATCAGTTTTTTTTAAGTCGACATCTTATCAGTTTTATGAAAGCTTGAATTACTGAGAACTTGTGTCCTTTGTTCAATGTTAAGAGTATACACGACATTTTAGGTGCCGCAAAACTTCTAAATCGTACCGAGGAAAACTAATACCGTTACCATTTTCTATGTTCCAGTTTGGAATCAGAAAATAAACAAGATATCGCACCATCCTTTTTGCTACATCTATTACTTTCAAACTCTTTTCTGATACATAAAAAAACAACGGTACCCAGTGCATTATTGGCAAATAACATTTTTCGCGAAATTAGAAAAAAAAAACAATTTAAAAGTCATTTCCTTTTATAAAGCGGCCAAGGTTTGCACGTCACACGGCCATTTGTGTGACGGAATGAAAAAATAAAAAAGGCAAAAGTAGATCGTTGCGGCTCAGCCTGACATTTCCAGATCGTAAGTTTGAATGTTTATTGCAACGTGTAAGCTGAATAAAGTCATTTAAAACGTTATCGTTGTTAAATGGTGGATGTGTTTAATATTATTTAAAACAAAAAAAAACCGCGTGACGTGTGTGCGTGAATGTTTTATATTAACACATTGTATACTTAATTCGAGTTGCGAATTTTATTAAAAGTAAATTATTTTTCTAAGTTGGTGTGTTGAAAATTATAAAAATATTAAAATTATAATTATTATAATCAATAAATTGGTAGATATTAAAACCGCGTAATGGAGGAATATAGGCTTGAACTACGAACTTAATGATTAGCTAGCTATTGATGCTATAACCATTTTATTTTACTTATCTATATAGCCATATGGCATTTGTCCTGAATGACTGATGGATCAAACCGCTGATCGTAGAGACCTGAAACTTGGAGGGTGTGATTTTTGTATGACGTAGGTATCCGATAAGGATTTTTGAAAATTCAGCCCCTAAGGGGAATGAAGGGTTGCAAAAAGTTTGTATGGAATAATTCCGCGGGAACTTCGAAATTATCGCGGGTGAAGCCGCACGGGACAGCTAGTATAGTATACAGCTAGATATATAAGTCTAATAGTACTTTGATACAGCGAATTTAGTAAAAAAACGTGACACACCCAAAAATTGTTTTTAATCCACATATTCAATGCAGGCCTCAGAAGTAGTGAACTCGTGCAGGCTGAATCCACAATAATTGAAAAAAAAATATAAAAAGACTACCCAGTACCCACTCTTCATGCATTCAAAATCATTCTGTGACAAAACTCCACTGGCAAGGGACTCATTTATTAACGCCTTTGCAAATGGGGATTGAAAAACAAATCGTGGCCTAGTTCTGGCGTGTATAGGAAAACATTTCTGTTTGACAAAAAGTTCTTACTAAGCCGTTCGTAACGTAGAATTGTACAAAAACTAGGACGGTTCCGTCGGGCCTATAGTAGAATTGACTACTTGACAAAAAAATTTTTTTTAGTCCGTCGTGTAGATTAGTAAAAAATATTGGACACGTATTTTTTCTTTTTTTACGTACTCAAAAAATAACAGAGATACATTGAGTTGAAATTTCGCGTGACGTCACAATTCGGTGCGGTTTGTATGGCGCTTATAATGAATATTGACGTCACGAGCCCCCCACCCTAAACTTTAATGCGCTTTATCTATGTTCATTTTCATTAAATTGAAAAAGCAAAAAATACGTGTCTATTATTTTTTTATTTTCTAACTGACGGACTAATTAGAATTTTGATATTCATACCTTGGAGAATACCCAATTCCGTCCCTATAATAAAGTTGATAAGTTATCACCTATTCTACTGTTTGAATATCATAATTTTATTTTTGAACTGAAAACATTATATTACAGCACATAATGCAAACCTAAACCTCGATTACGATTGGATCTCGTCCATATTTTTTGTTATCATAATAATCGGAAACAAAATATAAAGACAATTTGAATAGGTCTTTGGGATAAAGAGTATAACAATTACTATAAGAGCAATATTGATTCTATTCTAGTCTATGGACTCAGGTCTCAGACATGATAAGACAAAATATCAGTAAACTCTCAGAGATATCCACACTTAGTCTAAATAATTCTTCAAAAAAAAAAAATTTTTTTTTGTAACATCAGAAAGTAAAGTAAATTAAATATGTCTGCACTCTGTATCAATAAATTTCCCCAAATGGTGAGAAAATTTCATGCATAAAAGATATTTTACGTAGTAGCGTGAAATGTTAAATGTAAATATAAGAAATAATACCTAGCTAACACGGACACGGAATTTCGTAGAGGACTTAGCTACATTTACACAATGATTCCGTGAAACTTATTTGGTCTAATTATTTTGCGACAGCAAAAATATGTTTAGTTAAATTTGCTGTTTTAAAAAAAGACACGTATAGATATTATCATAAAATTAAAATATATACAAGTAAAACACTTTGGACTCGCAAAAAGGGATATAATTAAAATTATAGGCCCTCCGAAGCCGCAAATGCTATCCTTACTAATATTATAAATGCGAAAGTGAGTTTGTTTGTTTATTTGTTTGTTACGCTTTCACGCCTCAACCGTTCAACGGAACATCATGAAATTTTGCATGCACGTTGTCAGGGGTACAGAGAAGGACATAGGGTACTTTTTATCCCGGAATTCGAGTGGGAACTCCGAAATTACCGCGGATGAAGCCGCGGGGGAAGCTAGTGGAAGTACAATACAATATACTTTATTGCACCAAATGATTTTTACAATATTAAATATAATATAAAATAATTTCATGGCAAATAGGCGGCCTTATTGCAACCTTAGTATAAAGGAAGGTCGTTTATTTCAATCTGCCACCACCGACCGCCACCGTTCGGGAACTTCTCTACACTTCGTTGAGAGCGCTACCACAGTATAAAATAAATATCCTTGCAGCCGTCTACAAACACTAGGCCACAAGTCTACCCCTAAACTTTTGTAACGAGGCGGCTGTGTGCCACTCGTTATGATATCCTGCTTAATTGCTATTACTTTTTAATTTTTAAAATCTGTTCTTTTTTGTATTCTACTTGTCATTTTATTTTTAATTCAAAATTGTTGTTTTTTTATATTTTGTCTTTGACACTTTTGATTCTGATTTTTTAGCGTAACGTAAAATTATTATCTTACCTGATAAATTATTTTACCGTTCCAAAATCTCTATCTATTAATTATTTGAAATAACCGGAGGTATATTTACCCCCTCCCCAACGTACGAACCCTAGCAATTTCGCGAGCAGCTAAGTGGTGTGCGCGAAAAAGCGCTGGAGAGATCGAGCCCAACCTTCTACAATATCGCTTTCTCAGGTAAGTTTCAAAAACTTCCCAAGCAAAATAATGTTATCTTCTGCTTCCACTTGTATCTATCTACTACTAAGCGTAGGATTCTGTTAACATTCAACGCGACACCTAACTTGATATATTGACTTCGGTGGTGCTGTGTAGTAAAAAGCTAAGAATACTAATGAAACTTCGTTTGTTCGTATCTTATACTCGTGTACCTACTCTAAAAATATTTTTATGTCTACTGTGTACCGATTTTTCAGAAACACCAAAGGCATCGCTATTCAGTTCACTGTTAGAATATTTCCACTTTGGCGCCGCGTTCATTCCGTTTACCATTCAGTGCTCACGTCTCTCATCCAAAGTTTGGCGAACATCGAGCTCGATGCGCACTTATTCGGTTATCGGAAGCAATTATTGTTCGATTGTTTAACGATTTGTGATTTATGATCGGTTTGCGGGTCGTCTTTGTCTTCGCGAGACAATAATGAGAGTTTGAAGATCACCGCGATCGATTTTCGATGTTTACTAGGTATTTAGTGATCTCACGCCTGATAACAGCAAGAAAGAAGAAAAAAAAAAAGAAATCTATTGGTCCCCGTCAACAGTAGGTGTAGATACTAATTACAAAACAAGATAAAGAAAGTAAGTTAGGTAACGATTGAATAGTAAAATATATGACAGAGAAGGAAAATTGAAAAGTATGTATGCCAATTAATTCAAAATGCTCACCTCAAACATTCTGAATAGTTACATTTTTAACACTCAAACTACAAGATCACAAAAACTATTAAATATACTCGCATTACGAAATTCAAATAGAGCGTTCAAAATTGTAGAATTTCGCCTCAAAAGTTTGATCCACACATTGGATCCGGACGTACTTTCGCCTTCCGATTCTAGAGTTTCGATGGTTCCGCTTTTGAACTGCAGCCGCAATCCCGGCTTTAGCATAGTTTCACAACGTTCGATTGTCCGTCTATTCGTGTTTGAAAATGTGAATAGAGAGAATAGTTTCCGGGATTTAAATAACGCTTAAGCGTTGGTGGATGTTGGGATAGGAAAAATATCAACATGTCCAAGTTTCAATAAACTGCACATTTGTAAGATACACTGCCAAGTATTTGGCTCCTGATCCGGGAAGCCAGATACTAGATGGACACTTCAGAAGTCTCGCTTAGTTAGTCTTAACCATGCGGAATATGAAAAAGAATGTGTGATTCTATTAAAACATCACTAAAAATTTATGGAATGCACTTTTGAGCTTTACAAAACTCTCTACATTGATGCAAACTTTTGGAGGCGAGATGTGAAACCTTTGATGAAACTACGAATAGTCATGACCTCGTTCTTAAGACTTGGATACAGGTACTTTTTTAACGAAACTCTGTCGTTTGCATGCGTACAAAGTACAAACTGTAGTTTGTAAATCTCGGAATTTGAATAATGCATTCAAGATTTCCCAATTTCAAAGGAGATGAATTTTCGGGAGCATATTATTAACATCCAAAACTAATAAAGCGTGCTGATAAAAACTTATGAATATAGGTTAGATCATCGAGGGAGCAAAAGAGTGAGTTATCTAATATATTTTCTCATTCCACAAGTATTTTCTAGACGGAAACCATCCAAGTAGCGTCCTATAATATTTGACAATCGGGAGTAGTTATGTCCAGTTAAGAAACTATAATACACCGTTCGCATTAAGGTACGCTTTTAGGAGAAAGACAATTGTCAGTACATACAATCGCGTATCCTATCGTAGAAGAAAAAACTCAATTGGATTTAGTCAATGGGAGTTCGAAATAACTCTTCGACGGCATTGCCTGTCTTATTGAGTTTTCTCACTCAGACTTACGTTCAAGGAAGTGGATTTTGAATGGAAGTGGATGTCCAGGTCCATAATACCTAACGATCATAGTGGACACTCCGGGAATAGGACCTAAAGCACCTGAAGGCACGCGTGCAAATATGGGACTCTTTCCAGTAGTCAACGATTAATTCGGGAATACTCACAAGCGAACTGGCAAGGCGTTTATGAAGAAAGAAAAGTCAATAGCAAGACGATGAGTTCCAGCGATGTCCAAAAAGACAGATGAAACGTGTACCGTGCAAAGAAACAGGAGCCGTGCAGTGTCCATGGAGGAAGAAGGGTCAAATTTCATCGGTGGACGTCGTCGTGCAGCCTGCGACGATAGAGGGGAGGCATGAGGTGTACACATCGGTATGTATACTCACTGTACGGCTGGGGCCGGCCGCCGGTGTACTGGGGCGATTGGAGCAGCGGGGCACTGCGCTGTACCGGCTGCACGTCCTCTGATACTGAGAACAAACACACAATTACAACCATCAATACTTGTCCTAGAAAATGCGCGGGCGACCATACATTTATTACACGACATTTATTGTTATTAGTATTGAGTGTCTCTTTATTCTTTTTCTTCGTTTGACGCGCCGTAGAAACAATACAATTTCGCGAACGCAACAACTACGGTGGTGTTTTTTTTTTTTTTAAGATTTTAAATTTATATTTATGGCCTACGAAATTAAATAGTTTGCAGATAGATTATTAGATATTATAAATTATATTTGAAATATTTACAATATTTACACTAGGCGAAAAAGAGGAATCAATATCTTGAAATACCTAATGTAAATCCACCACTGTTTAAAGATAAGAATTAAAGGTTTTTAAGTCTTGTTAATTTTCGACGTTAAAACAATAATATTATATAGGTAAAAACTTTTTTATTTATTTAAAACTCGTTCATTATGGTATCTACAGAAGATACACATAATAACGCTCATCTCGGGACGCTTAAGCCTCGCTTTCCGCGCCCGCTTCCGCCACTGTTCCCGCTGTCAACAGGACCGCTGACCGAGTTCCCGGTACCGCATCGAGCCATTCGTGAAGCGGTCGATAATTTCGACTTGTACATTGATGAGAAAAAATCGGCATCAAGATTCGTGAACTCTAATATCGGTAAGTATGAAATAAAGTTCAAATTTGTTCAGCTCAAAATGAAGGCCCTTCTGTAACCAACTCATTACGTATTAAAAGCACAAGAAGTTCCTTCAGACATTAATATCGAAAAAGTCGATCGAAGTGTTTTCTCAGTTGCTGTATTTTTTTTTTAACTTTATTAGTTTTCCAATAAACTTTTTTTATTGTTGTATTGATGTCAAACTGAAAACTGTGTTTAAATGCTTGCCTTTCGGGTATCTATCTACCCATACAAAGCGTGATGATTTATTTACACAATTTTCTAACTTCAGTATTTCAAATAATCATTTCAATGAGTATTTCTGTCTATCACAAAATATAATTCTTTTCGTCGAAAAATACAGCTTATGTTTTCGCATCTAAGCGTTTTTTTTGCTTTAAATCATATTTTAATATCCGTCAAATAATCCGCACTATTGCAAAATTTGATTTAGAAAAAAATTATGAGAATCTCAACTGACAGTAAATAATGATAAATAGGTTAAGTACTAAGTAATAAATCAAAAGCCTTCTGATAAAATTATAATTCAATTTAAAATCATCAACCAAAACTTGAGTATTTTTAAAGCTTCAAAGTAGCAAGAATAGTGACTGAAGATAAAAAAATATGAAAAAGTTAATCGGATGAGCGACGAAAAACCGTTTCGACATTAAAACACCAAAAAAAAAGTTTAAACTTAAATTTCTCGAATATTTTAAACTGTATTTGCGATTTCAAAACTTTTACGCGACTTCATACTTTATTCTGATTTCTGGCACCTTTTTATTTGAAAGCTTTCTTTACTGTCCGTCATAATGGGCTTCTAAATCCATCTAAGTCGTTAAAACCAATGTTAAAATGAGCCTAAATTAAATCCATATACTCAGTTTATTAATGCAAAGAGCGTGGCCACACACGGAAAAAAAAGAGTCTGGAGATTTCTTTACGTCAAGACATTTTGTTGTCTTGGACATATTTTCTTCAGACAAAGCAATACATTTTCAAATAAGAGGCTGAAAATTTGAATTAAAATTATCTATTTCTTGATTTAATTGAACAGTATTTATTTAATCTAAAGTAAATTTCTTTGATCCAATACCATAAAGTTTCTTCTTCCAAACATATCTCAAATAATTATTTCAATATTTAGATTTTCTTGTTTGAAAAAAATATAGCATCAGGACAAATATTTCATAATCTTCAATAAAAATGGGTAGTAAAGTTGAACGGAACTAGTAGAATTCTAACATAACGTAATATTTCTTTTAACACAAGAAAACTGTCGTCTTGGTTCGAACACACGGTGTCATTCCCCTAAACTCCTTTTTATTTTCAAAGAAGAGAGTGGTTCTTAATTACAATGCAAGAACGTTTTATATTAAAATGCGTGAAATGCGTGTTTTAACACCTTTTTTTTGCTTAATAAAAATAAATTCTGTTGTCCACTCAACCTTTTTATTTTCTTAAACGAAAATTTACTTATAATATTGAATGGAGTAAATAGAATATCATTTTAGTTTATTATTTCTTTATGTTTAAAATCCTGCTGCATTCTCGCTGTTTTGATTCAAAAGCATGTTTTATTTCCAACCAAGACAGTCTTTATTGATTTATTTGTTATCTGGTGCTTTCATATTAGAACTTGCATAAGTAGGTACTAGGTAAGTATGTAGGTAGGTACCTACCTAATTGTTTCAATGCTACAACTTTCTTGTAACAAAATAGCATCGAGGAAAATAGGTTATAAATTGAATACATAGAATATCGTGTATAATTTTTATTCATTAGAACCCCATGACCCATTGTCTTACTTTAAAAACTTTATACCTACCTATTTATATTTTATTTCCAAACAAGAATGTAGCATGAAGGTACCTACTTATTTGGTCTAGGCCCTAGAGTATCTGGTGCGAAACATCTTACAACTTGTTTGAAAAGGCAGGTGTTCTTCAATAAAAACTTCAGCTTTCTTGAATGTTCTTTCAGTAGTGATGTAGTCTGACTCAAAAAAATGTCGATATATCTACATATTTTTTCAAAATAATAAAAGCTTGTTAACATGCATGCAAAAGAAACTAGATACAATATACAAATAGATGACTAATCCTATCTAATATCATAAATGGAAATTTTTGTTTTTTTGTTATTATTTACTTATTTAAGATAAACTACACAAATAAATAGGTATAGACTAATAAAATATTATAAAATAGTACGAAAATACTAAGTAGGTAGTTAGGTACATAGGTATAAGATAAAATTCTGAGGTAGCTATTATTATTATATATTCATATAAGGGCATGGGAGGTACCCTGAGGTATAGAAAATTAATTGACATAATCACATTAACGCGAGCAAAGCCGGGACCAACGGGAACCAACTATTAATAGTATAAATAAATACATAAATGTTAAAAAAATTGAGACACTAACAGCTAGTGAATTAATGTATTATTATATAAGCATTCCCCTGCGATTTCACCCGCGGTAATTTCTGAGTTCCCGCGGGAATTCCAGGATACGTATAAACCTCCTCTTGCATCACTCTATATACTTTATTTTTATTTTATTTATTTCAACATTAACAGGTATTTAACACAATTACAGTTTGACATGCACTTAGACTAATGAAATACCTTTAACAATGTTGATTTATAAGTAAAAAAGGACGTTGAGAGAGAAAAGTAAAAATCGGATAAAAACCCCTTCATTAGTTTTGAGATTATCGTGAACAGACAGACAGACGCGGCGCGGCGGAGGCCTTTGTTTTATATGTTAGGATCAGCCAGAGCGGGTTATTCTGATTTGATCGGAATTATAAAAAAATGGTTGTTGACTATAATAGTACCTAATCAAAGATGAGATTTTATTGTATTATAGATAATTATGTATTTAGCATAATTATGGTGATGTTGAAAATTCTTGAATATTTTCTTAATTCATTTATTTATTTCCATATTGTAATTCTAAGGTAATTACTAGTATAGTATTATATTATCTGTGGTAATACGATAAATGCATGTACTTGTAACGTATGTATTTATCGATATTTTATCGAAAAACGTGGAGTTGCGTCTGCGACTAGTTTGCTAGCAATTCGGAATTCCCGATTTCCTGATTCCCGCCGATCGTCAATCTTCATTTTAGCGGCGTCTTCCGTGCCGAGTGGCCGGTGCCTTTACTGAATAAAGTCAAATAAAGAGTAATTACTAATTAATTAATAGACATACTCAGACCAAATAAAAACAAGATATAATCGAAAATCCAAGTACCTAAAAAGAAAAATTTATCTGAATTGTGTATTTTTTATCATCATGGAACCAGAACTTGACGTTGATTAAAAACTTGGCAGATGCCTGATGATGTAATTGAATATTTTCCTATATTTTCGCAGTAAGTACCTACCTACCAATATTTACCTACGAAGTTTTAAATTAGTCTTATCTAGGTATTTATTGTTCTAGAATTGCACAAATCTTCACTCTTGAGTGGGTACTTACGTAGGTACTTTACAACACTGACTTGAATGTATATTTTTATTTCTTTTAGTTAATGGCATATCCTTAAAAGATATTGGCCAATTAAGTCAAGATCATCTTAAAGAAATATGCCCAAAGATGAAAGATGATGATAGAATTAAACTAAGTAACAAGATTGACGAGTATTTGGAGTCTAAGGTTTGTTGATTTTAATTATTTTTTACTAGATGTGCCCCGCGGTTTCACCCGCTGGAATAAAAAAAAAGTACCCTATGTGTTAATCTGATGTATAAACTATATTATTGTAAAGTTTCATTTAAATCCATCCAGTAGTTTTTGCGTGAAAGAGTAACAAACATCCATCCATCCATCCATACATTCTTACAAACTTTCGCGTTTATAATATTAGTATTAGACCCGCGGAAATCTTTGAAGTTCTCGCGAGAATTCCAGGATAAACTGTACATATAAATCCTCATGAATGACTCACTCTATTGGTGAAAACTGTACCTATGACAATCTGTTCAGTGGTTTTTAAGTTTATCGCATACAGACAGACAGATGTGGCAGAGGACTTTGTTTTATAATATGTAAGGATGTGATTCTGACACATTCTAATAATATTATATTATTATGTGAAAGTGTGGATGTGTGGATGTTTGTTACTCAATCACGCAAAAATGGCTGAACGGATTTGGATGAAATTTGGCATGCACGTTGTCAGGGGTACAGAGAAGGACATAGGGTACTTTTTATCCCGGAGTTCTCGCAAAAAATCCGAAATCACCGCGGGTGAAACTGTAGGGAAAAGCGAGTCATGTTTCTTTTTATGTTTAATAGAGTTATCAATCTATAGCATGTACCTAATCAAATAATATATTTTTTAGGTTCTTTACCTACGGAACTGACGTTACTGGTTAATATTGTTCCACCCAAAGGACGTTTATCAAAAAATGGGAAGTTTTCCACTCAAGAATGCTTGGACAGTATTATAGTAGAGGTGAGTCTGTTGTTGTCTTCTATCTCCCAAGAGTATGACTACTCGTGGTAGGTAAAGGAGGAAGATCGTACCCCATGCTATTCTCTACAAACCCCTATCACTATCTCTCGATTTTTTAGTTTAGTATCACGTTTGTGCTTTATTTCAATTTCCCAGTATCTCTGATAAAAACCCAATTTTCTTTAGTATCTTTTTGCTTTAGACATTTTATTTTCACATTCAATATTTTTCAATGTTTTTCCTTTCAGAATCCTGGTGATATTAACTCTATTGCACAAAAGCAAATTGAAAAAGCTGCCAAACGAAAAATTCAAGTACAACCCTATGTTATTCTGCTAGGAGCCCTGCTAAAAGTTCTCCAAGCCTATATTGTTATTGATAATATTAAGTACACATTTGAGTCTGTTGCAGAAGCGTCTGACATTCTTCTAAAATCATTTCATGTACTGAATGCGCGTTATCCAAAGTCAAGTGAGCATATTTATCTTATTATCCAGCGTTGCGTCTATAATGTCTATACCAGATTTGATAATGCAGTTCCATATATTGATGCAGACATATTGGCTATTCATGTTTAGTAGTTTTTATATCACAACCTTGTGACATTTCTTATATATTTTCACCATCAAGTGTGGTAGGTATATATAATATAATTAATTAATTAATAATGTAATTATTAATTGTATGTAATATAATTAATTAATAATGTAATTATTAATTTTACTTAATGATGTCCCAAACGCAGGGATTTTTTATTGTGTTTAGATGATTGTTTAACATAATGTAGCAAAAAGTACATAGGTACCTAATACATTAAAACTTAAAATATGAGGCCGAATATCTAATATCCTCTTATCTTTAATTGTACAAAATAGATTAAGTTTAACAATATTTTATCGATTAACCTTTAATCTTTTAAAATAAATACTTACATAAGTTATTGTAACAAAGCTTTTCTTTCTCACTTTCAAAGGAAACTGACAATGCCATACACAATCATAACTATTATAAAAATGTTATAGAGTAGCTTCCTGTTATTCGATTCGATTATCGAGCATCCAGCATCATACTAAAATTGAGTTTTTTTGTCATATCGTGTGGGAATATGCCGCCATTTAAAACCAATTTTTTGAACCAGAGAGACCTATCTTTTGGGTTTTTGCACTAATTAATTGATTGAATTTAATCTAACATATTATTTATGCTAGATTAAATTCAATCAATTAATTAGTGCAAAAACCCACTAGACAGATTTCTCTGGTTCAAAAAAATATGTCAGTTTCCTTTAAGACCTTTATAATTTAGACTGAGAAAATATTTTCTCAAAACAAATCTTCATTCAGTTGAGGCAAAGAAAACAATATTGATGGAAATACCTCCGTTTCCATCCAATAAATTCGTATGCTTGACCTTAAATATTGGAACCTTAAAATCACCGTATATTGCTTTGGTCTAATATATTGATATGATTAAATGAACTAAATCATAGTTCAGTGCAACAAAATTTATTTTGTGCGAGCAAAATATATCATTAAGTCAATTTTTGGATTTCTTTCGCCTAAGAAAAAAAATTTTCTCTGAAAAACCTCAGCCTTGGTTTGATACAGTAGTTTTTTTGAAATAAAACATCATTTTCTTTTTGGAAGAATATATCTTCTTGATTTAAGTAAATAAAAATTAAAACAAGCTACTGGTTGTCTTGACTGTAACAAGTGATAGTCTTGAATAAACCGTTCTATAAAACCATCATATTGAACTAAGACAGTCATTATTTTCATTCAAGATTTTAGCACCTTCATTGTATGTATTATTTCCTTAACTTAAGCACGCAGAGCTTAGAACAAGTTATCCTTTATTTTGACTTAAGTAACATTTCACTGGAATGTTGATGAAACGAAGATAATCACTATCTTGATCTAAGATTTTATTACATTCAGTCAATCGACAGTGTTATTTTAGTTGAAGACAGATTAAATTCGTTTAATATAACATTACTTTGAAATTCAAAGATATATATCATCTTGAACGAAGACAATTTACTGCATGGTGCATATATGAACGCATATTTTCTTGAATCAAGATTTTTTTTTTCACCGTGCACCAGTTGGTGTCCCCAAGTGACAATCTACAATCGTCAGCGCATAGAAAACCAAGGAACGAATCAAGTCACGTGATCACGTAAAATCATCCAACCAGAAGTCCAATTATGCGTGACCACGTGATACAAAGATTCGTTCCTCGACGATATTCGTAGGTTAATGGTTATAGAATGTCAACTTGGCTGAGGGGGCAGGCTCCGAATGCGCTCACTATTTCTCAGCCATCAGCGCCGCAGTTGAGAACCGGCGATAACTACGAACGTTGGCGCACTGCGTTGTATTTTAATTAGTATTGAACGCTAACTAATGACTCACATAGAGTTTAATGTGAATACGCCCTTAGCACCAAAAAACCAAGCGGAAAGTCGTGAAACTGAGGCTTTTTAAAAAGACGCGAATCATACGCAAAGAAAAACATATTATTTATGATAACACAGGTTTTATTAACAACATAACTGCGACTAATAGCGATCTTAAACAATTAGAAAATCAACCTTTATCTCAGTGTTGTCATAATTTGTTATTTATAAATTTTCCAAGTTATTATTTTTAGCATTGCAATATGGATGTGGACTACTTTTGAAAATCAAAATTCTAATTAGTCCGTCAGTTAGAAAATAAAAAAACAATAGACACGTAATTTTTGCTTTTTTAAATAAATTTAAATATACAGAGACAAAGCGCATTAAAGTTTAGGATGAGGAGGTCGTGACGTCACTAACCGCAAAACCGCCATACAAACTGTCAGAATAGTGACGTCACGCGAAATTTCAACTCAATATATCGCCGTTATTTTTTGATTACGTAAAAAAAGAAAAAATACGTGTCCAATATTTTTTAATAATCTACAAGACGGACTAAAAAATAAAAATTAGTCCACATGCCAAAATGAGAGGTAATTCAAATGTGAAACGGTGTTCGAATTTAAAATTGAACACGGTTCTTGAATTTAAAATTAAACACGGTAGGTATTTGAATTTAAAGTTTGCCTACAGTATTCGGAATTCAAATATTTAAATATGTATCTCGTTGCGTACGAGTATACGAATTGCATTCGAAATACCTCCCCTAGAGTCTTGTAAGAAGACACTTACCGGTATTTATAAGCGTCAACCATCGACGTCGGAAGACGACGTCGTCTTGCCCCGTCTCTTCCCTGCACATATAAAAAGACGAACACACTCTTATATAGCCATCCTTTTTCAATCTGTTACTGTCGTCCAATTATTATTCACTATCAGCTGTCACCTCGCATAGCGTTAACGGTGCATGCCAACTTCACGAAAAGTTATTATTATTATATTATTATTATAAAAAAAAAGCTACAAAAATACGGTACGGAATAATAAACAGACAACCAAAAAAATTACATGTTATATAATTATATAATCCAATCTGTTGTTTGTTTGGTTTTTTTTTATTTTGTTTTTTAAATTCAAATATACAACAACCGACAAATCTGTGTATCTTCGTGTTGTGTATACTGAGTGGCATGGATGGGCGATTTTTTTTTTAATACATTTTGTGTCTAGTGTTGTAGAATAGGCTGTTCTGTGCTTTGGTCTCCATTTCAATGTTCTCTCTGTTGCGTTTCTCTTCTTCAATCAATTTAATATAGAAATTTCAAAAGAGTGTGTTTGTCTCTGATCTATATGTGCATGGAAGATTCATCGTTACCAAAATTGGTATTTAATATTCCATCGTTCGCTGGGCGGTATCTAAATATATTCTGAGACAGATAAAGATTCACCACCTTTCTTTTTCTTTTTGGAGCGAATTCACTCAAGAAAATTATCAAGCGTCAGCTATAAAATAAAAGAAATCTTTAATTAATAAACAAAAGATGGTCAACCTTATCTTAAGTGTAGTTACTTTTGTATGTTAATATATTATTGTAGTGGATGCATATATTTTAAGCTATGTAAAGCAATAACTATGTAAAAAAGCGAGATATATATATTATATTATAAGTAGGTATAAAGATAGCGGGGTATTTTATATTTGATATTAAAAAAAAATACTATCACATATATTTACTAGTGAAACTTTAAAAAAATCCAAATTTTTTAAATTCGGTATTGTATTTTTGTAAAGTTCCACAATTTTTAATAAAAAGCATTTCGGATCAGAGTTTCAATGATCTAGGTATAAGACAGTAGGTATTCGAAAAATTTTAAATTCCAATTTCGAAATTCGAAATATTAAAAAAATAAATAAATATCGAATCAATATCGAAATAATAATCGAATTATTTAAAAATTTGATTTTTTTTAAAAATGAATATAAAAATTAAAAATTTAAATTTTGAAAACTGAACCTAATCTAATATAATAAATGTTCAGTTTCCAACTTGACGATATGGAAATTAGAAAACTGATTATATTATAATTATCATTAATTAATTTCTAGAACATTGAAACTCACCCGAACAAACATCAAAAGCATTACATGTATGTACGTACCGTGCCATGTTAAAGTTGTAATGTTGAAGCTACCTGTTGATATTATATACATCTAGACACATAAATTGTAATATATCAGGTATGTAATATGTTTTTTTATTGACAATCTGACGATCAAGTATATGTAAATAGGTGATTTTATTGTATCATGTAGAAATGTTAAATAATAAAAAAAATTAATAAAATCTTTATAGTTTTGTATAGATATATCTACAAGTAAAAAATCCTTACTAATATTATGAATGCGAAAGTAACTCTCTCTCTCTGTCGGTCTTTCCGTCTGTCTGTTACGCTTTCACGCCTTAACGGCTTAACCGATCATGAAATTTTGCATAGGTACACATTGTCAGGAGTACAGAGAAGGACATAGGGTACTTTTGTCTCGGAATTCCCGCGGGAAATCCGAAATTAACGCGGGCGAAATCGCGGGGACAGCTAGTTATAAATTAAGTTATTTAAAAAAAAAACAATAACTTTTACTTATTGTTAGTTGAGGATTTGGTGTTGGATTGTAACAGTGCAAATATTCTTCAAAGGACTTGAATGAAATCCTTTTATTTACCACCTACCAACCCCCACGACAGTGCTATCGTGTACAATACAATTCTTCGCCCAACACAGTAGTACACAGAAATCGACTTAACCCGTTCACTGCCGGGGGGCGTTTTGCGCTTACTCGACACGCGCGACACCGTGGCATGTGGGCCCATTTGTAAAATACGAGTGATACGAGTACGAGACAATACGAGATACCAAGCTCGGAGCGAATCCACATCCTCCTTATGCTAGGGTTCCGCAGAATACTAACAATTATAAATACATTATTTATAGATAAATGACAATGTAAGCAGACGCGAATCCAGCCCCAAAAACTTTTTGCTGTCACCGCCACCCGAAAACCGTCCAAGTGCGAGTCGGTCTACGGATTCGCTTACGACAACTCCCAAGTCCCAACTGAAATGAGCATATTTGAGTCGAGTCAAAACAGGCTCGGCTACCACCTGTCAACCTCAAAGGGTTGTCGGCATGCCCACCGCGCCCACAAAGCTGGATCCGTGCATGACGCGTAAAATGTAGGTATTCCCCCTTTTTTGGATACGATAGAACAGAACGTACGCAATTCGAATGCTACCTACGTTCGTTACTTGAATGGTTTTCTTCGTTCCGACAAACTCTGGCGGGTTAAAATAAACAGACTTCGAAATGATAAATAATAATCGTTAAATTATTTATTGTAACTAACTGCATAAATTGATATGTACTTGGGTATAAGTATCTACAACATTATATATGTATAGAGGGTATGTATTTTGCTCTTGACGCGACCAAATAAAATTCACTTCAAAAACAACAAAAAGATAAAAAATAAAAAACTGTACCTACCTACTGTGAGATTCGAATCATAATTGCTTAATACAATCAATTGATATCGTTACGAAAAACTCTAAACGCATTATCCGAAAACTCAACGTATCTATACCCTCAAATGTTTCACTTCAAAAGCAGAGATTGCCGCCTCAGTAAAGCTAACTAAAGACACAAACGGGATGGCAGAAACCTTCGGACCTTTAAATTGGATAATACAGGACCCTGAAAGGGGGCTGCGATCCGGATCCTTGGCCCGTACGCGGGATCCGCCTGTCAATAAGAGCAGGATCAAGTTGACATCTACGAAGCTTCTTTGTATTGTGTCGAAGTTTGTCCCTAGGCTTCGGGAGTGAGAATCCCATTAAGTCACTTGCGTTGTGTCGGATGGAATTTTCCGTCCAAACGCCGTCGTTATCGTATGTTTTTGTGTGTTTATTCTTTAAAAGTTTACATCGACGACGCGAATAACTTATGAAAGTTTGCGACTGTTTTCATAAATGTCAACTTTTTTCACCCCCTTCGATTTCGAACTTTATTGTAAATTAGCTGTGTCCCGCAATTTCACCAGCGTTAATTTTAAAGCTCCCGCGGGAATTCTGGGATAAAAAGTAGCCTCAGTTACTCTTTATAATATCAGCTATCTGCCCGTAAAAGTCCCGTTAAAATCGGTCCAGCCGTTTCAGAGTTCTCCCGGAACAAACAGACAGACAGAGAAAAATTAAAAAAATGATTTTTTGATGTTAATACCGTATAATATAATTTCGTATGCATTTAGTGAAAAGCTGTTAATTTGAAATTACAAACAGACACTTTAATTTTATTATTATGTCTAGATGAATGGAAATTTTACACGAATTGCGATCGTATATTAAGATTTATATCATTATACTATAGCTTTTACCCACCAGCTTCGCTCACGTTAGTAAAAGTTTTGCAAGCAATGTTCTATCCTTAGGGAACAGTACTTTTTCTGGCTGAATGGACCCTTTGTCCTTTTCCGTACCTCTGACAACGTGTATGCGAAATTTCAAGATGATCGATACAAACCAGAAAACCTCAACCGTAGGCAGCCATCTCGATTTTACACACAGACACTTGGATTTTTTTTATATGTAAGAAAACAGGTTGATCAGCGGATAATATATCGACGGTTGTCGACTTAGAACACAAGAATACTCCGTTGCCAAATATCGGCTTTCAATATGCCAATAAAAATCTCCCCTAGGCCCGAAGCGTGCAGGGGCACGCAGCCACGCATCAATTGGTGCCTGTTATAGGTGTGGGGTGACCACGATGCGCGATCGAAAAGAGCGGACGTCGAGCCAGTGGGTTTTTTTTATATAGAACAGAATAATTTTACTACTGATCAATAAACAATCCGAAATCTATCAAAAAAAAAGAAAGAAAAATCGTCAACTGAAGCTTTACGGGTGTTAATGAAGCTGAGTTGGAGGAAAATAGTCACCAGCTGTTCGCCACGGTTTCACCCGCGTTAATTTCAGAGTTCCCGCAGGACTTCCGGGATAAACAGTACCCTATGTCCTTCTCTGTGCTTCTAACAATGTGTATGTTAAATTTCACGATGGTCGGTTTGATAGCTAAGCCGTGAAAGCGTAACAAATAAACAAGCAAATAAATAAATAAACTCACATTAGTGTATTTTATAACTGTAAACATACGATGTGGAAAAGACGATCCCAACAAAAACATTTTCATGTAAAATGGTGCCAAGACGAGACCATATGACTCGCACTGTCAAAAAGTCATCAGATCTTATGTAGATCCAAGCTTCTAACTCTACCCGCCCTAACTATACAAGGCCTAACTTCAGAAACTCTACACCTTAGTCAAAATATGTATATGTGGCTTGGCCATTTCGCTACATTCACATGGGTGAAAAATGTACCCACTGTTCATTACTTTTCTGTTATACAATAGTTCTTGTAGTTCGCTTGGCTCGTTTTGGCGGTTCGGATCGGTATCCGTGGCATTTGTAAGTGCAAAAATACCCAAAAAAAAATCCGGAAAAGTTTTAAACGTCAGGTCACCCTAGCAGTCACGGAGCGAAACCAAAAGAATATTTGTTGCCTATTACTCTCTCTCGCTGGTATGTTCTATTATATTTGTTTATCGTTCCACGTTTTATTTTTTCGTTATCGTCTTTGTTTGTGAAGTCTCATATTGAAATGTAATAACATAAATTTGCATTTTCAATGGGCATGTTGACTAATTTTTATTTTTTAGTCCGTCTTGTAGATTATTAAAAAATAGTGGACACGTATTTTTTCTTTTTTTACGTAATCAAAAAATAACGGCGATATATTGAGTTGAAATTTCGCGTGACGTCACTATTCTGACAGTTTGTATGGCGGTTTTTGCGGTTAGTGACGTCACGATCCTCTCACCCTAAACTTTAATGCGCTTTATCTCTGTATATTTTAATTTATTTGAAAAAGCAAAAAATACGTGTATATTGTTTTTTTATTATCTAACTGACGGACTAAATAGAATTTTGATTTTTTTACTCAGGAAACTAGCCTATTCCCCATAAAAGTTGGCGGGTGATATCTCTTGATGGTGCAGTTTTGTTTTCATTGATGCATTGAGAGTTACTCCGATTAAATGTTTCGTTTTTTTCACATAAAACTTTTCAAACTTCTACACTAATTTAAAGTTGGCGACTTTAGAGTGTAGGAGGATTCTGAAATTGACGCGGGTGAAATCGCGGAGAACACCTAGCGAAAAGAGACTACGAAAAAAAAAAAAACGATTCCATAAATTTCCATTTCGACAAATGAATTTCCGCGCGGATGAAAAAGTGGCTGGTCGGTAGGTAGGTATTAATTAATTTAAAAAAAAAATCCAAAACACACTGTCCATTTTTCTCCTGTGATGAGTAGAAAAACAAACGCCTATGAAATATGGGTGGGAAAAAAGTAAGATGGCGCCCGGCCAATGCTCGCTCTCACTGATGAATGAGCAAATAACTTATTTTGTAACATTATTATTTCATGCTTTATTGCCCTTTCGGTCTAGCAAATAGCAATAGGGACACCGGTTTATGAGATTTATGGAACAATAAAAAAAATTGCCAGACATTTTGTCTGTCCGATTTGCCGGGAGGATTCTCGAGACTCAAAGAACCTAGATAAATTTTCCCTGGGTTAAAGAAATCACTGTTAAAGAGATAGTATAGCATCTCTTTATTTTTTTTTAACTTTACATGGAAATTTCAAGCTGCGGCGAGCGGCAAGAGTAGGCATAGAAAAACATCGGTGTTCTATGTAGCAAAATAATCTATTATCTTTTTGACTCGCGACAGCCCGCCTTAGTTTACCGAGTGAATTAATGCTAACAAAATTAGTCAGCGAAAAGAACCAACTAATTCACGCTGGATGGCCTAGAGCAATTGACGGCGAACTAGTCGTCCAAAAGAGTCAAATATAAACAATACAAAATGGTAGTTTATTCAAAGAGTCATTTTTGGTATATATTCATTCTAGAAAAATGTGCCTCTTTTCTGTAGGCTTGCGTTACAATAGTACATTGTTATCCTAGGGGTGAAAGTAACTTATTTAGTCCCGAGACGGGGCGCCAATAGATCGAGGGACTAAATAAGTCTTTCTCCCGAGGATAAGACCGTGCTTTTCATTACGAATGCAAGGAAAGTCAAAATAAATAAAGAAAAAAATGAGTGAATTTTATTTTACATAAATCAACCATTAGGTGTGCTACTGGCCAGTAAGTATGCCCCTATGGGCTATGACATAAAAAAAAACTTGAGTTTCTGCAGTATCCAGCTGTCAGTTGAAAGCGATTCTCCCTAGGGCTGAAAAGTGTTACTTTCAACCCGCTTCTCAGGCAACTTCAGACCTACTTTCCGAGTATGAGTAATGAAAAAATGGTTTCTCACCTAATAAATAATAATATGCCGTGCCTGCACTAAACATTTCTTGGAACAGCCGCGGCTCGGTTCGCCGACCACTGGGGCCTAGGGTAATAATATCGATGTTTCAATATTATTATTGTAACGTCGATGTGTCGAACCTGTCATGGATGTTTTTACATCGATGTTTTCCCGCTAAACATTGATGTTTGTCTATCATCATCAATGAATAGCGATCATACTCAAGACAGTCACGGGGCGCGGGGAAGCACGAGGGTCGGCGGGGGCCGAAGAGTGTCTCTTTTTTACATCCTACTAATATTATAAATGTGAAAGTGTGGATGTTTGGATGTTTGTTACTCAATCACGCAAAAACGGCTGAACGGATTTGGATGAAATTTGGCATGCACGTTGTCAGGGGTACAGAGAAGGACATAGGGTACTTTTATCCCGGAATTCCCGCGGGTGAAACCGCGGGGCAGAGCTACTAATTACATATTAGTTGATATTTAGTGCTAGCGGTTCCCCGCGGTTTAACCCGCGGTGATTTCGGAGTACCCGCGGGAACTCCGAGATAAAAAGTACCCTATGTCCTCTCCTAGGCCCTAGGTTTCTCCCCTACCCTACAGAGAACTGTACCCCTGACAACGCGCATGCGAAATTTTGTAATAATCGGTTGGGCCGTTAATACGTGAAAGCGTAACAAACAAACAAACGAACTCACTTTCGCATTTATAATTTTAGTAAGGATTATAATATAGCCATGAGTATTTCTGGAGATGCGGTCCACGTCAAGAGCTAGTGATCAAATCAAACGCCTATTTTATTCTGTAAACACAAATCGCTTTGACGTCAACATACTAAGCACACGTCGTTTTCATCAGTCAACACGCATGAGATTTACCTACACGTTTCATCCATCTTCTGAAACGCCCTCGGGCAAATTTTCGCCCAAACTCTATAAATGTACAGGCAGCAGCAGCATTAGAGGAAACATTTGTCAATCTTTGCAATTAATACGGAATAAAATGTAGAAGCGACACTCTCCGCCTTCTTCTATCTCATGCCCCCCGCAAAAGTTTCAATGTCACGTGTAGATTCTACATGACATTCACTGTGTATTCCTTTTGGAGAAGGCAAAGGAATCTAAGTCCATACAGCCAGTTCATATGTCTTTCTTTTCTGATATTATTTACATTGAAATGCATTGGTGAGATGCATTTCGATGCTTTACCGGAACTTCTGGCACCAACTATCCATTTTGCTCAAATGCCGCCAAAAGTCTCACTGACTATATTCACTGACAGCTGACAGTGACTGTCAACTCGCTGTCAACATTACGATACGCACACGCGCAAAACAAGCCGGTGTTTACTTGTGGGAAGTGAGTACCTACTTGAATAATTCAATTGTATAGAGTGTCGCCGGGCTGATCTTTGAACATTATTTAAAGAAAGAATGAAAGAAAAGGAGTTTATTAGTCCCCATTTAAAAGGTACAGAATAAGAGACAGTTGAAAAAAAATATAAATTTTAACAAATATTATGAAGGAGATAGAAGGTTGTGCTGTGTGGGGGCCAAACGGTTACTGTCTCAGCATAAATGCATTAAGATTCAAGTAGGTATGATTGTCAAAAGTGTTTACCAAGATATTGCTGATACTCACTGTACATAGTATAAGGCAAACGTTAGCTTTGTACTCCAAAGGAATTCCACCCGCATCATTATATAAAGGGGCTCATTATTATTATCAGAATCTTTAATTACCATAATAATATCTTGTTTTCACGAAATATCTCAGGAAGAATGCGCGAGATATTTCCCTCCGCGCGGGTCAGGCGACCCCGTTTTGTTGGAGCCCTTTCATGTTTCATTAAAAACTTTTAATGAGACCACACCGTTCCTTGTTCATTGTGAATGATAAAGGGTGTTTGTCTGTTTTTTTTTCACGCAAAATTATTCTTCGATCGGAGCACTTTGACCATTGTCGTTGCAGTAGCGACTGAAAAGTCAATGATCTATCGACGACCTGGGCTCTTATTCTATGACCATAACACGCCGCGTTAAGATAAGATGCCGCAAAAATTGTTTTACCTTCGCGATCATAGAAGTTTCACTTGCAAAAATACATTTACAACGTGTGTTATGGTATACAGAATATTAATTTCTAATATCGTCGGAGAAATGGGAATACTATGCTACTCGTGACTCCTCATCGGAGTCACAAATGCCTTTGGAACACACATCGCCGCTTTAAAATATCAAGAACCTTCCATTAATTAGAACAGAACTGTGGACAGTTCAAGAGCATGCTTATCACAGTAGTAACGCCTCAAACTGTCATTGTGTGTCAATACCTAAATCTACTTATACTGTCATCCAGCCTTTCCCAATCTCAATGTTTTAGTTTCTCTCTATTTGAATTCTTGATACTCCCGTCCGCGTCCGTGCGTGACAAACGGGCTGCCAACTGAAAACCAGCACCCAGCTAATGCCGAGCTGGAGTCCATGGAGCAGAGCATGCAAGATAGCTATGGGTTTAGATTAGGCACTTCTTTAATGTTTGTTTATTATGTCTGGTGGAGAAATAAATGTTATTCTATTCTATTATCTGTCTGTTTTAGTTTCATCTCACAACATTTTCTTATCACATTATTCATATTCGTATCTTTCATCAAAAAAACTACACATATTAAGTACCTACTTCACATAGATAACATTTTTATTAAAAAAAAATTCCTATAGAAAATATAAACCTAATATACATATGTAGTACAAATAAAATTATAGAATACATTTCCGAAGAGTCGACGTCCGTTCTACTGCAAAAGCGGTGTGGAAATTTCCTTTGCCTCCGAGTTGAAATTAAAAAAAAAAAAAAAACAAACAAGCGCAATAGTTGTCGCGCGCACACACCGGACGAACGAGTCAACAACAATAGAGTGGGGTAGTTTAGTATTTTTTATGTGTAATTGAATAAATATAGAGAGGGTAGTGGAGTCAATATGGGGGTTGCTCGTTGGTGCTAGCGGGCGCAATGAATACTAAACAGGTAGTGGGACACACCGACGACGGAGAACATTATATTTTGAGATATTGAAAAAATAAAAATATAAATTTAGTTTGGTAATTTTTTTAACACGATTATATCAGCTTTATTTGTTTTTAACAATGTAATGAACAATCTTTTATGTCAATTTTAACCTACTTCTAATAGTAAAATTGTGCTCCACACTCACATTCTCGTGGTATTCTCGCGTTCTCTCAAGATTTTCGCGAGAATGTGGAGCGGGCTTGACACGTAGCTCTGACAACGAGGATTAGGTGGAGTAGTTCAAGCATGAAAAACGTAACATACAAACAAACTCACGTTCGCATTTATTATATTAGGATTGTTAGTGTGGGATATCTGTGTGCAGTGAATTGTAGTGTTGTTATTATTTATTTATTTATTTAAAGAACTTTTTTGCACATTTATGTACAAAAGGCGGACTTAATGCCTAAGGCATTCTCTACCAGTCAACCTTTTGGCTAGGGGATAGTTTAGTGGCATTATTATTATTATTGTTATTTTTTCAATCCGTGTGTATCATGGCTGAACTTTTTTGCACATTTATGTACAAAAAGCGGACTTAATGCCTAAGGCATTCTCTACCAGTCAACCTTTTGGCTAGGGGAGAGTTTAGTGGCATTATTATTATTATTGTTATTTTTTCAATCCGTGTGTATGATGGCTCGTGTAGGCGGCTCAGCGCTTCGCCGTATTTAACTACTAGTGTTCCCCGCGGGTTCAGCCGCGTTAATTTCCGAGTTCCCGGGAGAATTCCAAGACAAAAACTACCCTATGTCTTTCTCTACACCCCTGACAACGTGTACGCAATTTCACGATGATCTGTTGAGCCGTTAAGGCGTGAAAGCGTAACAAACAAACAACTCCCATTCACATTTCCATATTTTATAACTAGCTGTTCCCCGCGGTTTCACCCTCGTTAGTTTCGGAGATCCCGCAGGTATTCCGAGATAAAGTACTTACTACTTACTACCCTATATTTTTTCTGTACCTACCCTAGCCAACGTGTAGGTAGAATGCAAAATTCAATGTAGTTTCTTCTGCGTTAATTTCGATATTCCCGTAAGAATTCCGGGATAAAAAGTAGCTTGTGTCATTATCTGTACCCCTGAAAACGTGTATGCAAAATTTCATGGTGATCGGTTGAGCCGTTTAGCCGCGAAAGTATAACAAAAAAACAAACTCACTTTCGCTTATATACGTATTTACCTAGTAAGGTTTTTAACCCGTGTGTATCATAGCTCGTGTAGATAGCTCAGCGCGCTTCGTCGTATTTAACAATTTACATCTACAAGCTCATGAGACTCTAGTAGGTAAGGAAGAGAAAAGAGCTATTCGCAGACGTGTTCTGTCTGCGGACACAGAGGCTGAGTGCAGACAATGTGATAGCGTACTTAACTGTTGGAATATACACGAGCAAATGACACTTTGTTGTAAGAGAACTCCAGTTTACAGCCTGTCTCAGTAAGAATCATTTATCTGACGACAAAACACGGAACAAGAGTTAAGTTAAAGAATATAAATGAGTATTATGAATGTGAAAATTTAAGAAGATATTTGTTTATTTATTAATCACACACAAACGGCTGGACAGATTTAGATGAAATTTGGCAAACACGGAACAGGTTTTGGATACTTTTTCTTAAATTTACGAAACAGAGTTAGTTCCTAGATGAATACAAGGAATTAATACGTGTAAAACCGTATTAAAATGACCTAGAACGTAATCATTTGAATTTCATTTTCTTTAGTAACCTTTCATCACCAAAGGTTCCATAGCTCCGTTATTGCGCTAACTAGCTGCTGGTCCCCTCGGTTTTGGCCGCGATAATTTCGGTGTTTCCCTAGGGGAAAAAGTACCCTATGTCTATTACTTGCCGAGGTAAAAAGTACCCTATGTCTATTACTTGCCGAGGTAAAAAGTACCCTATGTCTATTACTTGCCGAGGTAAAAAGTACCCTTCTATTACTTACCGAGGTAAAAAGTACCCTATGTCTATTACTTGCCGAGGTAAAAAGTACCCTATGTCTATTACTTGCCGAGGTAAAAAGTACCCTGTGTCTATTACTTGCCGAGGTAAAAAGTACCCTATGTCTATTACTTGCCGAGGTAAAAAGTACCCTATGTCTATTACTCTATATCTACCGTAAATGCACCGCCAAGTGAGCTCTCTGTCTGAAGGTTGACTGGCAGAGAAATGAGAATGCCACTGTAGTATTAAGTACTTTTGTACCATGATGTGCATAAAGTTTAAATAAATAAATTACTGTACCACTAACAATGTGTGTGCCGTGCCTGTGATAAAATAACAATCAAACAAACAAACTCACATTCGCATTTACAATTAATATTAGTTAGGATAACAAATGAAATAATATTAAATTGCCTATTCGCAAAATACAAAAGACAGTAAAATCGCGTCGAGAGTCGCTTTACAAATCCCGACAAATAGATAAATCAATTTAGGTACAAGCGGAACAACACAACCCCCCGACTTGGCGTTGTAAAACAAGAACAACCCTAGAACGCTTCATTTAATACGTAATCGTATTATAAACTCTGTCAACTGTAAAATCGAGTTCGATTTCGTTTGAAACATGATAGTAGACGTAGCGCGTCGTTGTCGTAATAAGAACTGAGTCTGTATTGACGTACAGTCGAAAATTATTCAGCCAAGTTGTCGATTTGGTGTTCGAAGGGACTAAAACTGGAGTGCAAGAGGCCGATCGCGCTAATTCGTAACGACATTACCAAAACAGAATTGTCTACTTTTTTTTTAGTCTATCGCGTGTAGATTAATAAAAAATATGTTTTTTTTTCTTTTTTTACGTAATTAAAAAATTAACGGCGATACATTGAGTTGAAATTCCGCGTGACGTCACAACCGGGTGCAGTTTGTACGGGGCTTATGCCGAAAAATTACGTCACGAGTCCCCCACCCTGGACTTTAATGCGCTTTATCTATGTTTATTTTCATTAATTTGAAAAAGCAAAAAATGCGAGTCTAATATTTTTTTTTACTTTCTAACTGACGGACTAATTGGAATTTTGATTTTCATAACCCGGAAATATGGAGGGTAGAAGTAAGGAGGACCATCTCAGTGTATTAAAAAGTGTCCGTTGAAAGGGAGCAAATTAAGGTGGCGCCATAGTAGCAAGTGGAAGAATTTTAAAAAGAGCGCCACAAACTATTAGAGTAGGATACTAAATTAAAAAAAGAAGAAGAATTTCCGGTTTGTTACAACACATTTTTTATTAAATTTTTCCACTCAGCACACTTCACTCTGTTTATAGCTGCTAAGTTCATATCATATCCACTTCCTACACTGGCGCCATTTCGGTGAGTGTTCGAACAATAATTTGCTGTTTACCGCTGGACACTTTTTCAACTAATCCCCCATACGAGGCGGTTCTACTTACTTCTACCCTCCATACCCGGAAAACACCCAATTGTTGAAACGTCTTATAGTCGTATTACATATTAAAGTAATATATGGACGCAGATAAGCAATAACGTGTTAACCCACAATATTAAGTTATTGATTCAAAATGCTTTATTGAGAGTTATAGAGCGTGTTTTAATTATGTGTTTACCTTATTACATTGTATAAATACCAAAAAACATTTAAACATAAAAAAATGCTGAAACAAAATGACGATATGATATTAAAACACAATTTATTCAAAATTTCTCCAATGTGGGTTGACGCACTATTGCTCATCTATGTCCATATTAAAGTAATATTCTCCGATTATTTAAAGACGGTCATTCAACTCTTATTTAGGAGATTATGTTAATTAACCTCCAAACAAACTTTAACAAGCATCGGAACCAAAAGAAATTTCAAAACAAATAAGTAACATTTCACGGTTTTTTTAGCGCGATTGGCCTTTAGCCTCCTTATTCAAGTTACCAGTCTATAATAGTTATCGCTGTAAAAAAACTTAAGAAACGCGGTCACGAAAAATTTGACGTGACATGACGATACGATGCTTAGTTTTCTATAACGAAAAAGATTATAGATTTATAGATCTAGTTGCAGTCAACTTGGCAAAGCAGGCTGGCCACGTGATAGTCTAACGTTCCAGTGTCTATTCCATGGAGCGAGTAGCAACACTATGCAGTAAGTAGAGACCCGTCACAGCGAAGCAAGGTTTTATAATAACAAAGACTAATGACGCAACTGGAAGGAGCCCGCTGTGAAATATGGCGCCGGCATGAATGGAACGGGTGCTCCATGTTTAATTGAAATGGTATTTTCAATTTCGAATGAAAGAAAAATTACTCTCTGCTTCATTTTCATTGGCAGGTGGTTTTTATTTTATAAATCTACTAGCTGTGCCCCGCGGTTTCACCCGCGGCAATTTCAAAGTTCCCGCGGGAATTCCGGGATGAAAAGTACCCTATGTCCTTTTCTGTACCCCTGACAACGTGCATGCCAAATTTCATCCAAATCCGTTCAGCCGTTTTTGCGTGATTGAGCAACAAACATCCAAACATCTAAACATCCAAACGTTCATAAAATTATCACCACAATAATACACTAAAAATTACGCGGTCCTCTGTTTAAGGGGTCTATCAGATTTCCGTCTTTCCCTTCATTCCATGATCACAAATCAAAATTCCCTTTTCAATTAAAAAAAAAAGCTCTACAATCAGCCGATTAGCATAACAATAATGAACGGTACACGTAAATTGACTTAAAAAGTTGAAAAGACTTCATTTGAATGCCTCGAGAATCCAACTCGGCCGGGAGCGTCCTCGCTACTCCTAATGGACGGAAGTGGGAGTCGGGCGACGGAAATGGCACTCCGCGACGTTTGCCGCCTCAACTTATTGTATGGAAATCGGTCGGCGCGTTCAGTGTTCACGACGAGCCGGTAGAGGGGTCGACGGCGACACTACAACCCAGAAATGGTTTTTGGAAGGTGACACGGAGAAAGGGTGGTTGTCATCACAAGAGACGCGGTTTTAGCGGGTACGCTTCCCTTTTCAGGGCAATGACACCCACACAACCATCGGCGATGGTGGCCAATAAAGATTTTCCCGTGGGATCAAAAAAGGTATCCGCCACATTAAAGAAGAAATTAGATAGCTTACTATCTAGGTACTATCTTTAAACGAGCAATTCTTGTATGATTTACATATACTTATACTTATTAATCTCGGAAACAGCTCCAATGATTTTCATGAAATTTAGTATGCAGGGGGTTTCGGAGGCGTTTAATCGATCTAGCTAGGTTTCATTTCTAGAAAACGTCGTTTTATCCGTGATTTCAGGCAACGAAAAAATTTGTGTTTGGTACTGCTTTTCAACAGATGGAGCTACGAGCGAAGCACGGTCGCCCAGATATCAAACATAAACGTGTGTGCAATAATAGCTATATTTTTATAAAAAGCTAACCCTCCAGGCTTTATATCTGGCAGTGATAGTTGTTTGCAATGAACGGATGGATGGCCAAATTGACAAACAATCGGGGTCTCCTATCGCTCGTGCACCCGAACCAGGCTCAAATATTTGTCTTCACATCTACGTTCCGCTTTTATTATATTGCGTTCTTCAGATTAATATCGTTTCCTGCCACAGCCAATATAATACTATACTACTAACTTAGGTAACATTTATTAATGAAAACCTAATTGTCTAATGACTAAACCGATACTTCATATTCATTCAAAGATATAATCTCTCAAAGACATGATGAATGCTGATGAGGCATTCCCGCGGGAAGTACAAAATTAACGCAGGTGAAGCCGCAAGCGACTGCCGCACGAAAAAAAAACAGTAAATTATAATGACGACCGCATCAAAACCCATTCGGTAATTTAGAAGAACCAAACCCACAAAGAGACGCCAGAAGCTTTAGAAGAACAAAATATGTACAGAAGTAGGTATCTTTGGAAACTATCTAGAATATGATTAAAATTTAGTATATTAATTTTGATAACAACATATTTAAGCTAATATTATTGTTAAATTTAACATAAAAACTACGTTTGCGACAACAATGCTACGAGACTGCGAACTCCTCGGTACTATCAAAAGTTACGAGTTAAGTTAAAACCGTCCCGAAAATTTAACAACGACAGCAACCATTCCAAACGCGACACATCTCATCGTAACAACCGTTCCGAGTCGACGAACCGTGCGTAATATGGACGACTCTTTTAACTCTTACCCAAGTTTTAGTATCGGACTTCGAAAATGTTGAATGGGAATTGTAATAGTTTAACTACAGTGCTATACAGAGCCAAGCGAGAGATGCGGCGAAGTTTTTCTTTGTTCAAGACGTTATGTAAAAAAAAAATGGCTCGTAAGAACCATGGCCCCAGAAAATATCAAGTACCTACCTACTGGCCTAGGTTACACCCGCTGAGTTTCATAGTTCCCGCAGGAACTCTTTACAGCAGGCGCTTTCGCAACGGTTTTTATCACAATCGGATCAATGGTTTAGGAATGCTCAAAGCATTTGGACATAGATAAGCAATAGTGTGTTAACCCACACTGGAGAAATTTTGAGTAAATCGTGTTTTAAAATTATAGCGCCATTTCGTTTCAACCATTTTTGTGTTCAATATTTAGTTACATATTTAAACAATGTAATAAGTTAAACACATAATTAAAAAACGTACTCTAACTCTCAATAAATCGTTCTGAATCAATAACTTTGTTTTGTGGGTTAACAAATTATTGCTTATCTGCGTCCATTTTTATTTATTATCACTAGCTGTTCCCCGGGTTTTTCCTCGCGGTCGGAGTTCCCACGGGAATCCCGGGATACAAAGTACCCTTTTTCCTTTTCTGTACCCCTGACAACGTGTATACAAAATTTCGTGATGATCGGTTGAGCCGTTAAGGCGTTGCACACACGTTGTCAGAGGTACAGAGAAAGACATAGGCTACTTTTTTATCCCGGAATTCCCGCGGGAACTCAGAAATCAACGCGGGAGAAACTACATTAATTTTTGCATACTACCTACACGTTGTCAAGGGTAGGTACAGAAAAAAATGTAGGTAGGGTAGTAAGTAGGTACTTTTATCTCGGAATACCCGCGGGATCTCCGAAACTAACGCGGGTGAAATCACGGGAAACATCTAGTTATTATAATAATAACCACAAGGTAACTGTTATTACTTTTCCATACGTAAAAATATGATCGAGCTTCGAATTCAGGTAAAATCGAAATCCAATTTACTCATCGATTCCATATTCATACATTCATTCATACAGAGAGCAGGGGGAGAGAGCACTCCACCGACTCCACCGTTCGCCGACACAAATTACAATGGCAAATTATGCCAATAAAGTAATCACGTTCGATTCGAATCGATGGTAGCACAGAACAAAAAATAACAAATAGAAGGGACATCAACTTACTTTAGTGTGAAAACAGATGAAAACCAGTGTCTCCGGGTGATTTTTGCATACAAAACTATTCATCACGCGCTAAAACATTCACTAACGTAAAGAAATATATTAAACGCTTTATGGTTATGTTTTCACTGTTTTCAAAATTCACAATTTGGGAATATTGTGGTAAATTTACTTGGGATGGAAGCAAAAGAAGTTTTGGGCAAGTTAGAGCGTTTGCTCTAACTTCCTTTGCAACGGTGGCGCGCCTGCCCCGCCTACATGTCCTCTCTAGTTAATTTATTTGCTCTGTGGTTGGCAGCCCCGATTTCTTTGTTTCCAGCGCCAACGGCTCGGCGCGGCGGGAACACGCCCGATGCATTCGAAATGCGAATGAATTCATTATTAGCGGATCTGTAGGGCAATTATGTAACTTTAGTTTCTATCATTTTTCTAATTCAATCGGAAAAATAGCCGTCTTGTGATAAATTGATCATGTGTAGACAAATTCAACTTATTTAGTATGTTTTATTTTGGTTAATTGCTAGATATTGTAGGTGTCAAAACGTGCATATTGTAATTGCAAAATCGCCATGTTTTTGATTGCAACCGAAAAATTATTGAAACAACAGTTACATAATTGCCCTGCTGAGGAGAGCTATCTCTAGAAGCGAATTCACTTGACCCGTTTTCCATCTACACACAAGTGCAGGTAAAGTTTTTAAGTTTGCATATAATATATGTACGTATTTATGTTATTATTTCGCTGATAGAAATTGCAGAAGATAACAAGAAAAAATAGTGCTCAGATGGGCCACTACTTTTACCTGTTATCTCGGAATGAAGAGTTCCTGCGGGAATACCAAAATGCAGGTGAAATGAGGTCATAAATAAATATTTGGTGTACGAATTTATAAAGACAGATTTCTGACATTATTGTCAACGGGGAGGGGATATTAAAAAAAAATTAAATAAAAATTCAAAATAAATAACTAACTATTGAAAACAATTGAGAATTTTTCAAATACCAAGTCTATGGAAGTGGGCACAGACTTCAAAACAATCTTACAGACAGATTGGGACCGACTTTTACAAGGAACTTTTATAACGAATACAATCAACTTCTCTGCCGCTGGAAGTCGAACCCAGGTCCCGGGTACAAAAGACACTATATGTGATCAAGATACCGTACCACCTCCGCTACTGAGAGCGTCCAAAAACTTCATCTTGAAAAAGAAACAGACTTGTCATTCTTGATATTTGAACGAAAGTTTTTCGCAAACAATTTCAAACGTATTGTATATTTTATTAAGAACAAACAAAATGAAACATAGTAGTAGAAAATTCATAGAGTCTATTAAATTAGTCTCCCTAAATTATTTGGTATATGAAAAGTTTTCTGAGAAATAATTTAAGAAAACAAAATATTAAATCGCTTTGCACAAAGAAAATATAAGCACACTTTCATCTTATGATACAGGAGAGAACTTAAATTTGTTTGTAAAAGATACAGACACTTTAAAAACTAAACGCTACAAGCCGCTTTGAAAATTCCCACTCGCAAAGCCGACGAGTTTCTATTGTAAACGTTTATAAGTTTATATAGGAGGGTCCGTCTCACAATTTTGCTAAGGAATAAAAATGAAAATACAATAATAGAGATTTCATTCCAACTGTCTGTCCGGCTGAACGCGGATGGTGTCAAGCAGATATCCGGTGTCGGAGGGCGTCGGATGCATTTCAAAAGAATGCTTAAAAAGAAGTGTAAGTCGCTTCCAACACTTCCTTATCTGAGGCTTGCGGAAACGAGATTTCTTTGCGTGGAAGTTTTTATAAAAAAATCACAATTCGAACAAAAAAATTCAAGTTCGCGTTTCGTGAGACGACCACAGACTTAATTAGCGGAGTTTTTGGCGGGAATCAAAGATGGCGGTTCCGTCCGTCATTTATTCCCATATCGATAAAAAAATATTGGACAATAATTTCTACAGCGCAGGTTTTTATGTGCTGAAGAAGATATCATTTCGAGCTGATTTCTTCGGTATCCTCCTTGCAATTTCAAACCGTACAACGATGTTAAATGCCAATAGACATATATTTTATTTATTTAATTTATTTTACTTGAAACTGGCTAAATGCATTAAATGCGAAAGTCCATAAAAAGAAAAAGAAAGACTTACTTATGCTTTTCTTATGTCTATAAAGACGGCTGACCGATGAGCTCAGGCAGGGCTACTTTCAGTTTTAATAAATAGAGTATAATCTTTAGCTAAAACGAAACGTTCAAAACACCATATTAATAATCAAAATCTGTGTGAAATAGTGTTTGTAAAAATTTGACGTATTTCATGTATAGTATATTCTGTGTATTTAAAAACACGAGTAAAAATCACTTCACTATAAAATTATTATTACACGATACCAAAATAGGCATGCAAAGATAAAAAAAACGTGCTCTATACTAAATAAATAATTTTAGACATGAGCGATTCCGAGCGAATCGTAGGTTTAAAGTAACCAAGAGAAAAACAAATTGTTTTCGCAATGGGGATGTTGACTACTTTTGAAAATTAAAATTCTAATTAGTCCGTCAGTTAGAAAATAAAAAAAAAACAATAGGCACGTATTTTTTGGTTTTTTAAACAAAGTAAAATATACAGAGATAAAGCGCATTAAAATTTAGGGTGGGGGTGTCGTGACGTCACTAACCGCTAAAACCGCCATACAAACTGTCAGAATAGTGACGTCACGCGAAATTTCAACTCAATGTATCGCTGTTATTTTTTGATTACGTAAAAAAAGAAAAAATACGTGTCCAATATTTTTTATCAATCTACAAGACGGGCTAAAATAAAAATTAGTCAACATGCCCATTCTCAACGAAGAGATCTTATTGGTTGAAACTGAAATACACGTTGACGTCACGTTTCGCTCAGCCTTTCGAATAAAAATAATAAAGATTGACGTATTTTATTAAAGGACAGCTGTTGATAAAATATTCGCTGACAATTTGATTAAGGTTCGACACCGATTCGAGAGCGATAAATTCTCTATGGCGCAAACTGTTGTTTTGTCGTGTGGTACTTAGAGCCATTAGTATTTAGCAACTCACTAAACCAGACTCTCATGCATTAGTATGGCAAGATCATAGAATTAATAAGCATAGAACATACGGAGCCATTTGCACTCGGGCTAAAAAAACCGAGTACGTTATACGTAACGTATTAATGCTTTTGCGTGCGCGTCACGGAACGTAATTTTGCGCCGTAACACGCACACATCGATTGGTTTAACGCTTTGAATTTCGAACGGAGTTTTGAATGAAGCCATAGCTCTATGAATAATGTATTAGCTCTATGGATACGATATCGTGCTGGAGCTACCACAGACACCTCGAGTACACCAACACAACAGTACGCTTACGGTTATAAAATAATTTAAATAAAAAAAAACTGATTCTATTTCTCTCTTATTAATTTAAAACCAGCATTTAAGTGCTCTGGAATCGGTATCGACACTCAAATGTTGAAAATTGCATTTTTGTGAAAAGATCGGATCAAAAAATCATAACGAATTTTCCAATGTCGCTGTAAGTACTTTGTTTTCGTAAAAAAAAAAAAGGAGAAAACTATTGAAAATGTATAATTTAAAAAACTCACTTGTGTAGTCCCAACTGTCTTGATCGTTTTTGAATACGTTCAATCGCTCCGGCTGAAACGGAAAGTTTAATATACATATTAGAAAAAAAAATCTGGCAACATTTCGCTAGCACAAACAAGTAGACCTTCGGGAAAGTGGACATTAGTGGTGTTTAGGTGTGCGTTCCGTGGATTTGGGCGCAGTTGTTCGGTTAAAATTTCACTCGTTTGAGTTGCAACCAAGCCACAGAACGATCGAGTTGTTTTTATAACCTCAAAATATTTGAAATTTCACGCGCCATTTGTTTTCTCTCAATTCACATTGCAAATAAGACTGTTTTACATCCAATTATAAACTTTTTGTGACTACGAAACCTCCCCTTTGTTCGTAAGAACTCCGATTAATTTCTTTTTCAACGAATCCGGTTTTTGGCGCAAACAAACCTGCTTCGGAGATGGTTGTTTGGTTGCTGCACTCTGAGGCACGGAACGGGTGAAACTACGCTCTGACAGTTGTCAGAGTAAAACTTCACCAAGCCACAGAACGGGTTAAGAGCGCGCTCGAGCGCGTTCGAGTGCATTCGTGCGAAGCCACGGAACGCACACTTGTATGTATCAAAAGTGACGTGTTTACAAAAAATGTATATCAGTAGACGCTGTGTGACGATGACCATGCTCTATTATTATTGAACTTGGCTTGACACGCTCCCGCGTGACAAAATTGTAGAACAAACCATAATTTTTTAGCTTCAACGTTTTGTACAAAACAAAGTCGCTATCCGCGTCTGTGTGTCCGCATAGCTAAACTACACACCTGTGGAGTTAGGATGCGCAACATGATAAAATTTTATCGAGCCATTTTATCGATTCTCGTCGACATAATATATCGTTTTGTCTACCAGTGGTAAAAAATGTTTAACTGAATCTAGTCTTAACTCAATACCCCACTACGGCACTTTTTTGCTTGGACGCCCACAAATATTTGTCGTGTCGACAATTTTATCTTTCGTTCGATAAACATAATATCATGTTGCGCATCCTAGCTCCGCAGATTTCTATGTGGTTTCAAAATAGTTTAAACTGTTATTTTTTCGCAATATTTACAATAGGAGTTCCCGAGGGAGTCGTTAAACTCGAAACCGCGTAGAACAGCTGGTACTACAATATAATTACATATACTATACACAACTGGACTGAAATGCGGACTTTATATAACCTTATACATATATATTTATTACCAGTCGAACCCGGGCCCTCTCGATATGATTAAACAGTAAATCAACGTATTGGAAAAACTCGAAATCTCGCTTTACACCAAGTCGGTTTAGTCAACGTTGATACATAGCGGATGGCAACTAATTAATCACGTCGATGACAGACAGACAGACGCACACAAATCGAACGTAACAGTTGCCCCCGAGTAACATTTCCCGCACGTACCTACTTCCGGGGCACGGAGACTAGGCGCTTCGCTTCCGCTTCCGGCGCGGTGTACGTAATGTTCGCTTATTTCGCTTAAATTACGTATACCGCAGCGCAGATACGTAAATATCTACCTGAGAAAATACGCTCGTAGTATAACTAAGTAGTTCAGGGGCCCTATTTTTGAATCGCTCCAATTATTCACGCGTGAATGCTTAAAAAATGTATGAGGATTCGCACGTGAATTTGCGATTCCGTGCGTGAAAGTAATTCGAGCGATTCAAAAATCGACCCCCAGTTCGCATCGAATTCCAATTTAGAGTAGAACAGAATCGATACTAATATTATTATTATAGAAATGCGAAAGTAACTCTGTCTGTTTGTTACCATTTCACGCTGTAACTACTCAACCGATCATCATGAAATTTACACACAGGTCACGGTTACAGGAAGGGACATAGAATACCTACTCTCTGATTGTCATGACAACTACGAAATTAATGCAGGTGAAACCACATGAATATGGTTATGGCTGGAGAGAAGAAGCTGCGCAACAAACTCTCCAGTAGAACGCTATCAGTTTAACTGCATATGAATTGTTATTATATTATTATGTACTTTTATTGTTATTACTAGCTGTCCCGCGCGGTTTCACCCGCGATAATTTCGAAGTTTCCGCGGAATTGTTTCATACAAACTTTGAAACCCCTTTTCATCCCCTTAGGGGTTGAATTTTCAAAAATCTTTTCTTATCCGATGCCTACGTCATACAAAGAACACAATCTCCAAGTTTCAGGTCTCTACGATCAGCGCTTTGGGCTGTGCGTTGGTCCATCATTCAGTGATTCAGGACAAAGCCTTTTATATTATGTACTAGCTGTCCCCCGCGATTTCATCCGCGGTAATTTCGTAGTTCCCGCGGGAATTCCGGGATAAAAACTATCCTATCTTTTAAGTTGGACCATATTATAAATGGATACAAAATTTAATCAAAATCCGTTCAGTAGTTTCGGACGTGATTTATATATATATTAAGACTAGCTGTCCCCCGCGATTTCATCCGCGGTAATTTCGGAGTTCCCGCGGAGGTTGCGGAAAAAAAAGTACTCTATGTCCTTCTTTGTACCCTGACAGTAGTTTGTGCCGGAGTTCCCGCGGGAATTCCGGGATAAAAACTATCCTATCTTTTAAGTTGGACTATACTATAAATGGTTACAAAATTTTATCAAAATCCGTTCAGTAGTTTTGGAGTCCATCGCGGACAAACAACGTGACACGTGATATATATTAAGAAGATAGAAGATTATTATTGTAACCTTCGAACACAATGAATTTAAAACCTCATCATAAACAAGATAACAGTCCGCTACCCAATGGGTGACCCCGCTTAATCTTTCACACATTTCATTTCCTGAGCCCAAAAAGAACCGCCGCAGTTGGGAAAAAAAAAAAACAAGTTGAATCACGTAAAAAATTCACTTCGCATCCGACACTCGCTCGTCCCGCAAACATTTTTATTTCCTCTTAATCCGAAGTTAATCGCGAGTTAAAAATTTAAACCTTTACACTGGAATTTTTGTCCCTCTCGCGTCTAATTTAGTGACATGGCGTTGCGTTGTTAACTTCCACGCAATAAAGGTAATCTCAAATTAGACCTAATTACGTTTTTGGTCTATTTAGGAGGGTATAGCTTTGGCAAAAAGGTTATCTATTTTCTACTTGTGTTGAGTGTTATTGGTGAAAAGGGGACAGGTGGGAGTTTGTGTGGATGTATACGCACAATATTATGTCTATTATTTTTTTATCATCGTACGGCCGCACTCAGAGTCGGTTTATTCATTCCTTAATTTTAAGTAAAGATTTATAAAACAATATTGCCGCAATCAGAGACGTTCATCAAATTTATTTTTAATTGGCATTTGACTAAATGTAACTTACAATTAGTCAAATGCCAATTAACCTTTACTTAATGAACGTCTTTGA
Source organism: Zygaena filipendulae (assembly GCA_907165275.2). Taxonomy (NCBI): domain Eukaryota; kingdom Metazoa; phylum Arthropoda; class Insecta; order Lepidoptera; family Zygaenidae; genus Zygaena; species Zygaena filipendulae. The sequence goes on from OU015676.1 coordinate 1,190,856, forward strand.
TTGCGGCAGTTTTGTTTAAAAACTCTTATATTAAATTACTAGCTGTGCCCCGTGGTTTCACCCGCGTGAAAGGTTTTTATACAACAACTTTTTTTTCCCACATCCGATTTCAATGAAACAAAGCCTATGCATATGTAGCTCCAGGTTAAGCTTACACTACCTGTGAAAACCACATGAAAATCCGTTCAGTAGATTCAGGGATTATCGCGAATAGACAGACAGGCAGACAGACAGAAAAGATTTTAAAAAACCCTTTTTTGTGGTTGGTTACTCTTCTTTTATCGCTCCCTGTCAGTTTTTGTTAAAAATATTCAATGTACAGAATCGAGGATTCTACTCTTTTATTATAGTACTAGCTGTCCCGCGCGGTTTCACCTGCGGCAATTTCGAAGTTCCCGCGGAATTGTTCCATACAAACTTTGCCTTTTCATCCCCTTAGGAGTTGAATTTTCAAAAATCCTTTCTTATCGGATGCCTACGTCATACAAAGAACACACCCTCCAAGTTTCAGGTCTCTACGATCAGCGGTTTAGGCTGTGCGTTGATCAATCAGTCATTCAGGACAAAGCATTTTATTTGTATAGATAGATTAGTAATCGTTAAAACGACTCTGAGTTAATACGGCAGTAACGGTCGCAGTTACTGCCGTACTAAATAGAACTTGGATTTATTGATTAACCAAATCTACCTTAACGCGAGCCATAACACAACATCTATCCCCGAACATACAATATTCATGGTGAGTCCGTGGACGAAAATGGCACGGCACAAATTACCTACTACCACGGTGACACGCTACAAATAAAGCTTAACAACGGCCCGTGGGTAATGCGCCGTTTAGTCCGACAAAGGAGGGGCGTTACGGTATTCCGTGCGCCCTGGGCCCTTGTTGATTCACTGTGGTCACAGTCGACAACGTTTCTCGCCTAAAACGCGCGTCCCGAACGCTCCAGATGCCGAAATATTAGAAACTAGCTGTTAAGTTCGGAGTTCCCGCGGGGATTCCAGGATAAAAAAGTACCCTATGTCCTTCTATGCACCCCTGACAACATGTATGCAAAGTTTCATGATGATCGGTTGAGCCGTTAAGGCGTGAAAGCGTAAAAGACAAACAGACAGACAGAAAAACGAACCTGAGATACTTTCGCATTTTATAATATTAGTATGGATTAATTCTCTTTATGCCATAAGACACGTTGTGAATGTATTTTTTTGAAGTGAAGCTTCATTGGGCACGGGGGAAGGGGGTGTACAATAATTACGTGAGGCGTTTGGGGGTTGGGGGGGGTCCCCAATCTCACGTAGGGGAGATTTTTTTTTTGCAAGAAACAGTGCTTTCGTGTTATGGTCATAGTGAATAAGGCACCTAGCTCGGATCACAATTCGTGAGACGGGATTTCCGTCCGTTGTATAGTGAGGTCGTGGCATGATTTTTGGTGTTTCGAGAACCTTTTTAACGTGACAGACTAGGAGGCAGACGTCTACAACCAACTTTACCACATTTTGGCTGAGCAAGCGCGCCACCGTTACAAAGGAAGGGACCTTTCCGAAATTCCTTTTCTTTGCTGGTATCTAGAGTATATTTCGTCTTTAATATTGAGGTAGTTACCTGCTATATACCCTCACTACTCACACTAACACACGGTTCTTTTCAAATCTTAACTTTTGACGAATTTTAATTTTTTAACTATGCTCATGCTGAACAACATGTACTGTAACTGTAATTACTGATAATATGCAGGAGGGGGGGGGCCTGGTGATCTGTATCACAGGAAATATTCCGACGACAGTCACCAGTCTCTCACAATAAAGGTCGTACCCTTAAGTTTGTACCTACTTAGTAATGACTGTGTTGTGTTGAGACTAATAAAGATATTATTATTATTATTGAGCTCGGAGGCTTATTAGCATGCGGTTGTAACACGAACTACCGTTTTGAAAAAAACATTCTCTGTCTATTTGAACTCATTTTTCGCGATTTCTGTCGTTTCTAGTAGGCACTCCAAACTTGGTCGGTCTCTGAGCAGATTTCAAATTTTGAATTATTCTAAAAGTTTTCTCAACAATTTTTCTAGGTAAACCTAAATGCTTGTAAGGTTAACGATACGTTCATAGCGATGAAAAAGAATCCACAAAAATTACGCGCTGAATAAAACAACTGACACTATGAAACTCCATCTATCGTGGACAGAGCAAACGATACACCCGAATGATTAATGGGCTCGTGGCTGGTAAAGGTGAAAAATTTATCACTTCTCTGTCACGAACAGAAAAAATAAATAAAAATACGTAACAACTTTTCGTATCGCTTTTTAACAGGTGCGCTTTTCAAAGGACGCGCGACGACAAAGTATTTTATGTTTTCTATTATATATTTAACAACGATGTTGCAAAATAATTTTTCAAGTTTTTTTCGTCAAAGAGGGTCCGATATGATGTTATATATAGCCAGTGCAGTGACAGGCTATATATAACATCATATCTGTGTGTGTGTCGGACAATATCAGCTTGGCTGTGTCCCTCACTTCCCCCGCCGCTCGCACACCCTGCACCCTTATGGGCACAAGCCTAATTGAGGTCGATGGGCTAGGGTTACTTATATTTATAAGGATATATTTTTTTATTTAATTTGTATTTATTTTTACACATTGCTTAATACTAACCAAAATGAATCACTGTTACTTGATAATAAACTATTCTATTCTATTAAATTGGACGCCAATAAGCAATAACATGTTAATCCACAAAATATAATATAGTTATTGATATATTTTTTTTAAATAATTTGTTCACCTTATTACATTGTTTAAATTCCAACCAAATGTTGAACATAAAAAAATGTTGACGCAAAATTTTAAATACGATTTACTCAAAATTTCTCCAGTGTGGGTTGGGGTAATGTCTAATTTGACCAGACAAGGAATGCAATGCATTAATAGTGAAGCGAGTCACACTTGACCGATTTTCGAGTGACTGTGCCCACAACCTTTTTAGGGGCTGGATCCGCCCACTGTAGTGGTGGTGGGGGAGTTCAATCAATTTTTGGGAATGTCACAAGTGCGCCTCAGGGTTGTCGACATTAAGTGCCAGTAACATCACACCCGACCGAAAACGCATTTCACCGAGCAGTGGCACTTAGCGCCCCGCCGCCGTCAGGTGTCGGGTTACTGACCGATGGACGGACAAACAAACACAGGCGACATTGTAATCTACCACGGTAATTTTGGAAATGAAATCGGGCAACACGGTGTATTTTCATGCATTTATGTACTTAATGGAACAGAAAAAAAATGTGCCTCTATAAAAAGCCCGCCTAAATAAGTCAGCGTAAATCTGTAGGCTTCGGTTTTATTTCAAATTGGACCAAAACCAGACTGTGACTGAAAATAAAATCGGCCGGCAGGATAAAATCGCGCACATTCAAATATCCTAGGGAAATAGAGAACTTTCCTTATTTTTTCAAGCCGGTTAAAACAGCTTGTGAGGGTCAGCGTAGATTAAGCGAAAAACCGCTTAACAAAAAAACCGTATTTGCAAGATAATTAGGTACAAAATCTAAAGTAGACTTCAAGCGTTTTCCCGCGGAAACTGACACGTGACGTGAGCTGGGTTTCGTACTTTAAATCACTTTATACTGTTATGGTAATAATAATAATCTATACATAAATAAAGCTTTGTCCTGAATGACTGACTGACGGATCAACGCACAGCCTAAACCGCTGATCGTAGAGACCTGAAACTTGGAGGGTGTGTTCTTTTTATGACATAGGCATCCGATGTGGAGGTGAAAAAGGGGGGCAAAGTTTGTATGGAACAATGCCGCAGGATCTCCGAAGTTATAGCGGGTGAAACAGCGCGGGACAGCTAGTATGTAATAATTATGCTCGGACATCATCACACAACGCCATCCGATCCTAAACTAAGCAGAGCTTGTACTGTGCTCATCACTCAATTTTTGACCGAACCCAAAAGTGTCTGTTTGACCATCTAAAATAATCAAAATACGTAAACGAACTTTGTTATGGCGGCCGTCCGCACATTATTATGGCGGTCACAAGGAAATGTGACCCTTGCGCATCGGCGCCTCTTCCCACAGCGCTTCCCGCATTCATAAGTCATAAATCGTAATGTTTTTTATACATCGGTAATTTTCAGTGTTTGCTAGAAAACTTCGGCCTCGAACAAAACTTCGGCCCGTTTTAACCGAAGCCGAAGGTGATATTTTTGGCCTAAGGTGATATTTTTGACCGAAGGTGGCCGAAGCCGAAAGTTCGGTCGAACAACATTAGGTTCGCCCAGGACTAGAGGATCGAACCCGCGACATCAGGCGTAGCAATCAGGTTCGCCGCTGATCACTATACCATCGGTTCTTTGATCAATGTCATCGCAAAAGTGTTAAAATTTCCGCTGGCTCTGCGCTGAACCTAATTAAATAAAATTGGAGCACTCACCTTAGCATATTCAATTTTGAGTGTGCAACATCCCGAGTATATGTCGCAGCCGTGCAGCGCTTCCTTCGCACGAGTCGCCGACTCCACGCTCTCGAATTTGTGGCCATGAGTTAAGGTGCATTTTGCAACGGCAAATTTACACACACAATATTTACACAAAAAAATTATACAGTATTTATAGTTACAGTTAGTAAGTTTACAAATAGCTAATAATTTGTTTTTAATATTCCCTCACCAAAATCACTAAATTACAACAAACTTTTGCGCTTCATAATACGCATTAATATAGATTTAGAAGAAAATGTATTTACTATCGAAAAATAAATTACAAACCACTTAACACGTAGTTACAGCGTGGTAAATAATTGCTATCTGACACATCTCCAAATGACTTTTTAATTTTGCTGTTTTTTTAAATATTAAGTAGGTATAATATATTCTCCTCGCGAGATTTTAAATGTCTAAAATATGGCTAGTTAGCATCAAAAATATGTAATCACTTTTGGCAGTTGTTGAATCTTAATGCAATAGTAATAAAGTTCAATAACTGAAACAAAACCAGTCTGCTTGCTCTTTGCTCCAATAGTTTATTGATTTGTTAAATAAAATTAATACTAGTTCCCCGCGGTTTCCGGTAAAAAAGTACCCTATCTCCTTCCTGTAGCCCGTACAACGTGTAAGCAAAATTTCATAATGATCGGTTCAGCCGTTAAGGCGTGAAAGCGTTACAAACAAACAAACACACTTTCGCATTTATAATTATAGTAAGGATACCTAAGTTTCATAATGAAACCAAAATAATGCTCTGAAACAACAAGACCCGAGTGCCTAGATCTGAAATCATCCGTTTCGTTTTAACTTTTTAACACAGCTTCCTGTCAATGAGTCCTCTAAAAATCTATTTATCTGTACCACGTTAACCATTTTTACGGGCCAAAGATCTGGGTCATCGATAAAAGCGATTGAGGTGCGGTCTCATAACAAGCGACGGAGAAGTGGCGGGATTTTCCTTTTTTATCCGAAATAAGTAACTAAGTAAGCATTGTAACTTGTAATGCCTCTTTTTTTTAAGCCAGAAACAACATTTAACATTAATTTCTACATTGTGGACGTGGACTTCAATATAACATACTAGCTGTGCCCCGCGGTTTCACCCGCGGTAATTTCGGAGTTTCCGCGGGAATTCCGGAATAAAAGTACCCTATGTCCTTCTCTGTGCCCCTGACAACGTGCATACCAAATTTCATCCAAATCCGTTCAGCCGTTTTTGCGTGATTGAGTAACAGATATCCAAACATCCATACTTTCACATTTATAAAATTAGTAGGATTGTAGGATTGCATCCGGACCAGGATTAACATTTTTACTTACGTAATAAAACCTTTTTGCTTACTTAATTTGTTGGCGTTAATTCCTTTCTCCATATAAATATACTTTAGTAATCTAGTCAAAGTTTACTTTAAAAATTGTTTAACTAATGAAAGCTGTTATATAAATCTAGATCTAGTATCTATGTTAACCTGTCTAATAAAAGACGATAAAAATCAAATTGTGATTTTATTTTGTTATCTATACTAATATGTATTATAAAGTGGTAAATTTTTAAGTCTGTAAACTTTTTAAAATTTTGAATGTAAGAGATGTTATCTCTGAAACTAATATGAACAACTAATATAAAAAACGCTAATCGCTAATCTTGCCGCTGTAAATGGAACCGCGCGTTTTCGGACGTGATAAAAAACGTAACAACTCTCTCGGCTTTACGACGTTCTCTATTTTCTGTTTATATTAACTGTTATTATAAATATTTGAAGCCATGAAATTGTATGCTTATTTATGTTTTCTACGAATAACATAAACGTTTTGATGACAGACATAATATCACTTCGAAGCTTCCATCATAGTTAGGTAATTAACACTATCCTTACTAATATTATGAATGCGAAAGTGAGTTAGTTTGTTTGTTTGTTACGCTTTCACGGCTAAACGGCTCTACCGATCATAGTGAAATTTTGCATGCACGTCGTCAGGGGTACAGAGAAGGACATAATTATGCTACTTTTTATCCCGGAATTCCCACGAGAACTCCGAAATCAACGCGTTAGCAACTACCTACATTAAATTTTGCATACTACCTAGTACCTACACGTTGTCAAGGGAATTAGGTACAGAAAAAAGTATAAGGTTGTAAGTACTTTTATCTCGGAATACCCGCGGGATCTCATCATCTCCGGAACCTACGCGGGTGAAACCGCGGGGAACAGCTAGTAGACAAAGTCGCCCGATTTAGCCTAATATTTCTTACAGTAAGTTATTCATTTCATATTGCAAAGGATATTCAACCATCGCCTGGACACCGTTCTTCTTGAAGACCACTATCCTCTGCACCTGGCCGTGGGGCGAGCTGATCGTGTGCACCACGTCCTGCAACAAACAGACAAAGGAACACGTTAAAATACAAGGACAAAATCAAAGTTTGCGATCAATAAATCCGGGGTGCAGAAAAGGATGTCGGGTGCAATAATCCCGCGGGAACTCCGATATCAATGTGGGTACAACCGTAGGGAACAGCTATGATAATGGGGATGTGGACTACTTTTGAAAATCAAAATTGTAATTAGTCCGTCAGTTAGAAAATAAAAAAACAATAGACACGTATTTTTTGCTTTTTCAAATAAATTAAAATATACAGAGATAAAGCGCATTAAAGTTTAGGGTGAGGGGGTCGTGACGTCACTAACCGATAAAACCGCCATACAAACTGTCAGAATAGTGACGTCACGCGAAATTTCAACTCAATGTATCGCCGTTATTTTTTGATTACGTTAAAAAAATAAAAAATACGTGTTTAATATTTTTTATTAATCTACAAGACAGACTAAAAACAAAGTTAGTCAACATGCCCATTATACATATAATCACTAAAAGTTTCCAATTCGCAATAATTTCGGAGATCACGCGGGAATACCGGGTTCAAAAGTACCCTATGTGTTTTTCTGTAACAACGTCTATGCAAAATTTCATGACAATCGATTGAGTTGTTAACGCCTGAAAGCGTAACAAACTAACAAACAATCTCATATTCGCATTACCAATATTAGTTAGTATAACGTTTACATAACTATCGACTCGGCACTTTAAAGCGCTCGCGGCGTAGAGCCCTTCTTGACTAGCAATGCCGAGCCACTTGTTGGAATTGAATTGAGTCCCTCAGCGAGTTAGGTGGGTACCCGATAACATTTGCGTAGGGCAACACGCACGTGTCACAAGGTCACATAGCACAGATACCATATTTATAGACTAAGCAAGTTGCAAGCGTGTAACAATTCGGCTGCTCTGCGGAAAAACAAAGCAACTGTTTTTTTTTTTTTGTATTTTCCCCACTTTTCATGCATATCGGACTTGCTACACACTCACAACCGTCAAAAAGGCTCAAGTCTTAAAAAAATTCAGAAAATCGTTAAACTATGGAAGGTTTGTTTTAAATAGTGATTTCCGGTTTTTTGCTCCTCCTTTAAAATTTATTCCACTGCAATTACTTTGTTTTTCCGTAGGGCAGCCGAATTGAGCCTCGATTGTATGAACCACGCACGGCTCATGTGCCGAAGTTTAAGACGTCGCTCGTTTTACAATTTTATTTCATTAAAACTTATCAAAATAACAACAATATCAAATTACATTCGGAGTTGAAAAAGTGCGCGGATCTATGTCCCTAACGTGGTTCCTACGATCGCATACTTTTTAACTTCTTCTTTGTCTTTGTAAATAGCATCTGTCAACTTGCTTTATCTGCTTCGATAAATATCTAAACCGCAACACAGCGCGTTTTTAATAAAAATTCTTCCGTCGATACCCAATACCGCTCCAACGGGACTAGAGTGTGCTTCGTACATTTAAACGGGATAAAAAAACCGGAGACTATTCGAGTACTTAAGCCGGGTTACCGATTGGGGTTATGGATTTGAGGTGGGCATATTCTATTTCATGGCTTTTATCCGGATTTCGATTTAAATATTCAAATCATATCACCCCAAGGTTAACCCGGCTTAAGTAGGCTTACTGCTTATCATTTTAAGTTTGTTTAGTTTGTAAATGACACGAATTTCGACAGTACGGTGAGGGATTTTATTGTTAACTGCAATAGCATGCTAAATGCTAATTTTAATTAAAAACAAAGTAATAGTAAGAGCATCTTTTCCGATGAATGAGAATTCGCCAGAACACTTGAAATAACACAAGAATCCTACAATTATTTTACAAGTTACAGCTGTATTTATGGCACCTCCAACCTCGGGACATAGTAGAGTGATCTTATAAAAAGGAAGGAAAATTCCCAAGAAGATAGCCAAAATGTACCAGACGAAAATGTACACCCGTAAAACCAGCAGAAACCAGAAATGCGTAAACAAAACAATTTCCGCGCGCTGCAGCGCTGTGCAATCTGAATGCAGCGCAAATTGCAGCTCCGAAACCTACACGGGGCTGCATCAGACCATGGACACAAAATTCGAAATTCAAATATGTTTATTACTTAGGATCGGTACAATCACTTATAATCGTCAGCAAGCGGTTCTTAAAATTAAGTAGAATGGGCATGTTGACTAATTTTTATTTTTAGTCCGTCTTGTAGATTATTAAAAAATATTGGACACGTATTTTTTCTTTTTTTACGTAATCAAAAAATAACGGCGATATATTGAGTTGAAATTTCGCGTGACGTCACTATTCTGACAGTTTGTATGGCTGTTTTACGGTTAGTGACGTCACGACCTCCTCATCCTAAACTTTAATGCGCTTTATCTCTGAATATTTTAATTTATTTAAAAAAGCAAAAAATACGTGTCAATTGTTTTTTTATTTTCTAACTGACGGACTAATTAGAATTTTGATTTTCAAAAGTAGTCAACATCCCTATTACTATCAGTTCGACACACCAACGAAAATCGATTCAAGCAAACCGTTTTCCCTAGTGCCAATAGACAGTCCATCCGGTCAATTCCAGGCACACGTAGCCTTCTCTTGCTGTGCCTCCCCGAAGGGGCGTTGTTACGTTGAGGGTGAAGGTACAAAGTTGAGATCTATCTCTAGCGCGAGAGTCAAATTGAGAGATCGAGATTTGTTTTTTTTCATTCTCTTCTTCCTGGTATTGAAAAAATGTTCAGAATCAAACTCGTAGAGCATGTTAATTACCTACAGTAAGATTTATTTTTTATACAAAACTTACAATTTCAGCGCGCGACTTTGACAGGTCCGTACGAAATGTCGTCGATTTCTTAGTTGTACGAGGGTCCTGTCTGTGACCTTAACCACCGGTAGCTTGAGCTCTACTTCGCTGTCGGTGGTACACTAGCTTTGGGTTTTTTATAATATTTATTATTTTATAAATTTACATGTAAAAATATAATATGTAAATAAATGAACAATAATAAACTCTTTATCGAACACCACTAAAAAAAAAACAATTTCACTACAGTGTGTCACAATAGGCGGTCTTATCGCTCACAGCTATCTCTTCCAGACAACCGCTGTACGGTTGTATATTACTATGTTATATTATACCCTTATAATAATTTCCCTACGATCGTTACGACATAGCTTGGCTAATCAAGGTTCCTTGCACTTATTCCTGAGTTCGTATAGCACTTCTGCAGCCCAGTGTACCTATTAGATGTGTACTAACAAATAATGAAATGTTTATTTCATTTCGCCACAAGATTCATAGCTATATGGTGCAGGTGAATAATTTGAAGGATATTCGAATGATTTTATCTATGACTGAACCCACTCGTGTTCTTACTTAGAGCGGTGTATGGTTGTTGGATGTATAACAATACCTATTATGCACTCTTTCGGTCTAGTGAAGAACACTACATATTCAAAATAGACATACGGCCGCACTCAGAGTCGACTTTAATGATTACTTAGTTAAGTATAGATTTTTAAAACAAAACTGCCGCAATCAGAGACGTTCAGTAAATGAATGTTAATTGGCATTTAATGAGATGTAACTTAATTAGTTAAATGCCAATTAACATTAATTTATTAAACTTGTCTGATTGCGGCAGTTTTGTTTTAAAATTCTATACTTAACTAAGTAATCATTAAAGTCGACTCTGAGTGCGGCGGTAAGTCTTTCAAGATAAATGATACTTAAAAAGAAATGTATAGGAGAATAATAAGTTAAACTAGTTGTTTCACTTGCAAATTCACCTGCAGCGTCAATTTTGTGATTCCCTCGGGATCTCTTTGCATGAAAAGTATCCTATGTCACACCGGGATACTGCAGCTTCGTGTCAGTGAAAGAATTTCAAGAAACGGTTCAATAGTTCCAGAGATTACCGCCCACATTCAAACTTACAAACTTCACAATACAAATTTTTGACTATAACTAAGCTAAATTCATAAACAAACTATTGTAAATGTTTATTTATTTATTTATTCTTCTTGCACAAAATAGTACAAATGGCGAACTTAATGCCTTGCGGCATTCTCTGACAGTTAACCATTGGGTTGACAGAGAGATAAAAGGGAAGGGGTGTGCAACCTACGGAAAAACGAAAAATAAATAAAAATAATAGTATTAAAACTAAAAAAGTTATAAACTAAGATATAAATGTTCAGGCCAAAGTGTCAGTTAAGCGAACTAAAGTTCTACGTATAATTTAACACGAAACATTGCAACTAAGCAGTTAGTCAAGCACCCGCACTAACTGCCCCCAAACTTAAACCCAACCCAACAGGGCATTCCGTTACGTTCGCTTCCATCTATCTATCTATCTATCTTGGAACCGCAGCTTAATTAATTGACGGATTGAGAATTAATTAGAGCAACGGCACTTAGTTACACTTCAGTATGCTCACGGCGCATGCCTCGGGGGGTAAACGGATGGGAAACTCCATTGGCAAATTTGTGAATTTATAGATGTAAGATGACCGAATATATATCTCTGAGGCTGAAAATTCTATATTGAGAGTTCAACAGTCGCAAGAAGCTTTGACATCGGCTGGTTCTGATGTCCATCGTGTTAAAGAGGAGCTGGCGGCGAGGGATCAGTGGGCTAGACTTAACAATGTTGAGGTGAAAGGTGTACCGTTCAAAGCAGGCGAAAATCTATTCTCCATCGTGGAAAATTTAAGCAAAACTGTAAATTTTAGTGTCGCCAAATCACAAATTAATTACATTTCTAGAGTGCCAACACCTGATTCCAACGGAAAAAATATAGTTATAAATTTTCTCAACCGATATGTTAAGGAGGATTTTGTTGCTGCCGCGCGAGTAAAGAAAATCATAACGGCGGGTGATTTGGGTTTCCCAGGCGATGGCGCAGGCAGGCGTATATTTATTAATGATCATCTCACTCCGGATTCAAAAAAGTTGCTAGCCAAGGTCAAGGCTCTTGCTAAGGAGAAGAACTACCAGTATGTCTGGGTCAAGTTTTGTAAGATTCATGTGCGAAAATCTGCTGAATCTAGAGTGTTTATAATTGCAAATGACAGTAATTTAAACAAGATGAATTAGACTGTTGTATGATTTCTTTCATTTTTGATCTTTTCTATTTAGTTCCCATATGCGTAATTTTCTTTAACTCTTGTTTTTGCTTATTTATAGATCGCGTACATTATTTAATTAATAACTATTGCACATTGAATCGTATTATTGAAACTCTTTTTAAATACCTGGCCAAAATGTTTACCGCCCCTGAATTCTGCTCGCTGCCACTTTGCTATTGTTCTATTTTAGATCGCATGCATCACTTAGTTGTCTCGCTCGCACCTGAGATTTGTCACTTGGTTGAATCGCTCGCACGCATTATGCTTACTGGAGATTATTATTGTTTCTTTATTTCTTACCCACTTTTTTATTTGCACTACGCTATCCGGTGTGTTGATTATGCATTTGTTATACTCATTTTATTTTCAATGACGAATGGGGTTAGTAAATACTATAGGTGTCAATATTTTTATGTTTCTTTACCTGTTTTTGTCTACGTAATTCACGGAGGGCTCGACCATTAATGATCGCCTTTTTAATTCCTTAACTATATACTACCAGAACGCTCGGGGTTTGCGTTCTAAAACAAACGTCTTTTTTCGGAACGTCTGCATGAATAATTATGATTTAATAATAATAACAGAGACATGGTTGTTGGACAGCATACTCGACACTGAACTGTTCGACAGTCGGTATGTGGTGTGGCGACGCGACCGCGACTACGCCGCCACCGGCCAATCGCTCGGGGGGGGGTGTACTTATAGCGGCTCGCGCGGGCTTTAGCGTGACACCTCAACCCTCATTCCGGTCCAGTGCCGAGGATCTATGGGTGACACTATCTTCTTGTGCGAGTGGTGATGGAAAGACAATTAATCTGCATATTTGTGTTCTTTATTTATGTAGTCAAAGTAGTATAGGTCTCAGTTTTACTTCACAGCTTCATAATTTTTTAATTAATTTAAGTCGTGTTATTATGATGCACCCTGATGACGGGTACCTGGTGACGGGCGATTTTAACCTTAGCGGCATTTCATGGGAACCTACTGATGACTTCTTCGGTTATTATGAGCCTACTAAATCTAGCTCAAGTGACGAGCTACTGCTCCTGGACGAAATTGCTGCACTCGGTCTCAGCCAGTTTAACGGAGTGAAGAACACTTTTGGCCGTGTACTGGATTTGGTTTTTTCTAACTATTCAGTTCTTGTAACTGACCAAAGTAACGATCCACTTGTTCCCACCGATCCACATCACGGTGCGCTTTTAATTTCAGTAAAATGTGCTGGTATCAAACCGTTAGATCGGAAATCGTTTATAAAGCATTTATTTAATAAGGGTGACTATGAACAGATTACCAATGAACTTAACCGTGTTGATTGGAATACTCATCTTTCTCCTGGATCGATCGAGGATGCTGTTGCTTTTTTCTATCAGACATGTAAAAATTTAATTGATAAGTACATTCCCTCTAGGTTAGTATCGCGTAACAAATATCCTGTTTGGTATTCACCAGCTATTAAAAAACTATTAAAAGAAAAATATAAATTCCTAAGAAAGTTTAGGATCTATGGCAACAAAACGGATGAATTTACGTATAAACTCCTTCGTACCAGGTTCAAAGTTTTAGAGGAAGCGTGCTATAAATCTTACATTGCATCTGTTGAAAATTCCATTACTACTAACCCTAAACATTTTTGGTCCCATTTTAAAGCAAAATCTAAATCCCACTCTATGCCTAGCAACATGGTCTACGAGGGCGATTCTCTTAACACCGGTGATTTAATCTGTGAAGCATTCTCAAATTTTTTTCAAAACAATTTTTTGAGGGTAAATCAGCATGTGAGTGGTGTCTGTCACCGTGTTACCACCGACATAATGCCCGTCTCATCAATTTCTTATATTGAGATCAACGCGAACTTGGTTGAACAGCTGCTTTTGGGACTCGACCCTTCAAAATCTGCAGGTCCTGACCACTTACCTGCCCCATTCCTAATTGGTTGTGCCAGATCTCTGTCGGTCCCTATCTCAATTCTTTTTGGCAAATCACTTAAGGAAGGTGCTGTTCCCGCGCTATGGAAGAGTGCCTTTATAACTCCTGTACATAAAAAAGGGTCAAGAAACGACATTTGTAACTACCGTCCCATATCTAAACTCTGTATAGTGTCTAAAATTTTTGAAAGAATTATATATAATCAAGTTTACCCCTCTATAAAGCAATCTTTCAGCACCTCCCAGCATGGGTTTTTGCGTGGTCGATCAACTGTCTCAAACCTGGTAATTCTTAATAACTACGTGACAGGCGCCATGGATCGTGGACAACAGGTTGATGTTATTTACACAGATTACAGCAAGGCTTTTGATCGTATTCAACATAATCTGCTTCTGGATAAGTTAAAAGGAATTGGTATTTGTGGTGACCTTCTTATGTGGTTTGCGTCATACATAGATAATCGCTCTCAAGCTGTCGTAGTTAACAACTATATCTCCGGATGGGTTTCTGTCCCTAGCGGCGTCCCGCAGGGATCCTTGCTTGGGCCCTTGTTATTTGCGGTTTTTGTTAATGACATAGAACGTTGCTTCCACCATTCTTATCTTCTCAGTTTTGCTGATGATATGAAAATATTTGCAGCTGTTTCCACCATCTCTGATGCGCTGCGCTTGCAGAAGGATTTGCAACGCCTCGAGACCTACTGTACTGTTAACAACTTGGATCTGAATCCAAATAAATGCAGTGTAGTTACTTTCAGTCGCAAGCGTTGTACGGTTAACTATGACTATCACTTAAAGGACACCAGCCTCCCGAGGAACACAACTGTGCGTGATCTTGGTGTGTATCATGATTCCAAGCTACTGTTCGACAACCATATTGACAAAATAGTTAACCAAGCTTCGAGGATGCTTGGATTTATGATGCGCAATAGCCGAGATTTTGAGTGTGTAAAAACATTTAAAATCCTTTACTGTACCTTTGTCCGCAGCCATCTGGAATATGCTTCTCAGGTCTGGAATCCCCAATACGCCACTTACATAAACCGCATCGAGAACATCCAGAAAAGATTCTTTCGATATTTGAGTTATCGCATCAAGGATCGCTGCGATTCTTATCACTATAATGACTTATGTCGCAAACACCACTTGCTCCCGTTGGCTAAGAGAAGGGAAATAGCCGACTTGATGTTCCTCTTAAAGATAGCTCAAAGCACTATCGACTGCCCTGACCTGCTATCGCTACTGCCAATTAACGCCCCACCTAAATTCTTAAGGAATAGTAATATATTGAAGCCTCCCATTTCGTCATCTAATTATAGGCAAAATACATACATTCTGCGTGCGAGTGGTAACTTTAACAGATTATCTGCTAGATTCAATCAGTTGGATCTGTTCGATACCAGCGTGGTGGCGGCGAGGAGGATGCTTGGCGACGATTTCTTCCGCTCTTAAAATTTATTCAATATTTTTATGTTTCATTTTCATTTTTGGGTATAGTAACTTTATAAACTGTGTGAAGGCGATATAATGCCGTGTGAACGCTATGTCGAAGCTACTTGATAGTGTACTTAATTTGTGTCTACATGTGAAGACCTATCATTAGCATTTTTGTTATGTTTACATTTTATATATACAAATTATATTTGTGCTGCTGGTCTTCCATATAAATAAATAAATAAATAAATAAATAAATAATATAATAATATGTTCAGTATTAAGATCAGAGAGTATGTAAAACGGTAAGAATAAAAGTAGTGCCTGCGATTCAAAAATTAAGTTATAATTATCTTATACTAAGGAAAAAACAGGCTGTTGTATGGTTTAACGACGGACGGATAAAACTATACAATCTGCTAATCATCAAAATATTACACACTAGCTGTTTTCCCGCAGTTTCACTCGCGTTCCTTTCGGAGTTTTCTCGGAAATGCCGGTATAAAAGTACCCTATGTCCTTTTCTGTGTCGCTGACAATGTGTATGCAAAATTTTATAATGATATATTGAATAGTTAAGGCGTGAAAGCGTAACAAACAAACAAAAACATTCGCGTTTATAATATTAGGCTTAGGATTACATTTTAGTACCTACTCTATCTAGCTCACTCTAAACTACGCGCCGCCCAGCCAATAAGAAGCGTTGCAACTTCCGTTCGTAACGTTCCGTTCGTAAACTCCACTTTAAGTTCCATTTATATCTACAGACATTGAGCGCGCCAGACACGTTCCGTCGCAGACAAAACAATATTCTCCTATACAGTGTGTATTAACGCATTCATATCTATCGTACATAAACACGACCGCGCAGACGCGGAAAGACACGGGTCAGTTATTCGCGGAAAGAATATTTTATCTCACGGTTCATGTCTGTACGTGTCTGTGGCTACATGTCGAGCGGGGTGAATAGAGCATCGGAACCGTGCCGACGCGACGTCTTTTGTAAATAAACGGTGTATATAGGTTTTTTCCCACATTTTTTTTCCTGGCACGTGTTTGGCACGGAACGTGTCGGGCACGCTCAATGTCTGTAGATAATATAAATTTAATGAACCTTAAACATTAACCTCTTTCCGCGAAACTCCAAAGGTTTCAATTGTCTCCGAGTCTTCAAACAAAAGGAAGCAGAATCGCTTCCGGCCACTTCGCTGATTAGCCGCATCCTGTAAGCCGTGAGAATCGCAAGAGCCGAGTTACCCGAGCGGTTGGCAAGAGAAAAAGTAAAAACGTTTCAAAACTTCGTAGCTTATAAGCTTTTCTACCAGTTCATCTTACTGCTCTACTAGCTGTCCCCCGCGGTTATACGCGTTAATTTCAGAGTTTCCGCGGGAATTCCGGGAGAAACTGAACATATAAACCTTCCTCTTGAATCACTCAAGAGTAAAAAAGTAGGTACACAAAAAGATGCCCTAAAAGATAGAGACGTATAGAATTTTTGGGCGGTCTTCATGAGTGTTTTTTTTTTATCTAAAATGAAGAACTAACATGAACAATTTGTATACCATGAACCCTTTCGACTGACCTATATTTTTAAGTAAATTACAACCGACAGTAAAACGTCACACGTGGCGGCAACTCCCTTAAATACCAACCCACCTATATAAATTAATAATGTAAATTGTAAACTAACATCAAGCAAACTGTCAACCGCCGTCGCTACCTGTAAATATCATTTATTTTTGATGGCCTCCATTCCTGCCGGGCTAAGATGCGCAACACGATAAAATTTTATCGAGCCATTTTATCGTTGCGCATCTTAGCCCCCCTGTGGAGCTAGGATGCGCAACATGATATGTTTATCGAACGAAAGATAAAATTGTCGACACGACAAATATTTGTGGGCGTCCAAGCAAAAAAGTGCAGTAGTGGGATATTGAGTTAAGACTAGATTCGGTTAAACATTTTTTACCACTGATAGACAAAACGATATATTATGTCGATGAGAATCGATAAAATGGCTCGATAAAATTTTATCATGTTGCGCATCCTAGCTCCGCTGGAGTAGTTAACCAAGACCCGCGAAATTCCACACAATGGAATCGACTTGTGTGCACACGTGCAGGCAGGGGGCGCGTGCGGCGGTGGGGGTGGGACCATATTTTTATTTTATTTATTGTTTGAACCCGATAAAAGCTTGCCGTTTTTCAGGTTTAAACCCGATAAAAGACCGCAAAAGGCTGGCTTTTATCGGGTTTAAACCCAAGCACCGCGGGTTGATTGCCCATCTATAGGTGGGACACATTTTCAAGTCGATATTGTCGGACACACAGCAGCGACAGTCCACACTACTATCACCTCTAGGCTCTCCGCTACGTCTTTTTTTCAAAAATCTTCCGCTACAATGGCGCAGCACTAATTGAGCACTAAATTATTAGCTCATGCGAATTCCGCTGCAACTGTATCATAACGCGGTCACGAACGGTAAGTACACTGCTAGCTTAATAAAAAGTTAGCAGTGTTCTCATTTTTGATCCATCTATCACAGCACCAAATTTTTTTTTTTTCAGCACTAAATGAGCACTAAATTTTGAACTAAAAAAACAATTGATTCTGCCGACTTGACCTTTCTAGCTTGACAGACGTTACGTCTTTGCGGGGCGCGTGGAGGTACGCAGTCGGCGGTGGGGCGGAGAATAGCGCTTCTTTACGTAGTACATGCTGTACACGCGATTTGAACATCGAATACACAAGTACCACAAACTTTATATCAATAGGCAGCCGAAAATGAACCGTGCTCTTAATTCTCATACTTTTAACAGAGGGGAATATCCGTCAAGGGCGTCTCCTTTTGGTTAAATACTTTAAGCCTCAATTTCGTATTAAACACAGTCGTCAGCCCTAATAGCAGGGTTGGCGCACTCTCCCCCCGTTCGAGGAGTGTACATACACACAAATTTATTTGTAAATATTTAACTCGCCGTTCCCCTTGTACCTACACGTGCACACTACGTACCTATTGTACCAGTTGTGTAAAGCCTATTCTGAAAGGTGATACGAATTTCAATGTTACAAATAAAAAAGTTAAAATACTTTCAAGAGGGAGGGTATAACCGCCGCACTCAGAGTCGACTTTAATGATTACTTAGTTAAGTATAGATTTTTAAAACAAAACTGCCGCAATCAGTTGTCTGATTGCGGCAGTTTTGTTTTTAAAATTAATGTTAATTGGAATTTAACTAATTAAGTTATATCTCATTAAATGCCAATCAACATTAATTTACTGAACGTCTCTATTGCGGCAATTTTGTTTTAAAAATCTATACTTAACTAAGTAATCATTAAAGTCGACTCTGAGTGCGGTGGTAAAAGGGTTAATAGATCGTACAAGAAAATCGCATTAAAAATCTTACACAAGATCAAAAAAGATAATTAAAGGCGACACATTTGAGAAAAACTCTTTATTAAGTACTCTTCTATGCGATAAAAATCTATTAAAAACCTTAACACCGTGTTGCCGAGTTATAAAGATTCAATAGAACGAGCAAAATGAACGCTCATTTTAAAGGAGAAATTTTATTTCGATTCGATTTCAATTTCACCGGGAATTCCTTGAAATTCAACCAACACGAGCTGGCTGGGTCGCGGGACGTTCCCGAGGGACGGGCCCGTCGATTTGTTGAAGACGTCTTCGTACACACATTTCCGATTTAAAATTGAACGTGCCCCGTCGTGTGATTGATTACGTTCCCAAGACGTACCTATATCTACCCGCTTTCTTCTTTTTTTGGAAGTGAAACTTATTTTCAGGCGACTGAAGGGTTCTTAACAACAAAATAATTTTGATGACGTAAGCGTGACGGAAACGTGCAATCCAATTTCCGCTCAGTTTCCTACAAACCTGTATTTTATAGTTCGATAGACTCATCTGTCAAAAGAGGTTTTACACCAATGGTATCTCATACACAAGTTGTAGTATAAGTGTATACACAGCTCATAACACTGTCAACGATGATACAAAAATCAAATTTCCAACGACAGTATCGAAAGAAAAAGAAAAAATTTGAAAAATGCAGAAGAAAATTACCCCACAGTCGCGAGATCGTATGTCATAATTATTATGGCAACAATTTTTATCCGAGTGCAAGCGAGTGACGCCAGATGACACCGCCGGCGCTGGTGTTGCCACGGTAAATTATGATAAGTGTTGCAATTATACAATTCAACGAGATGTCTTTCTGTTCTGCGCACAGTTGCACACAGCTAGTTACGACTTACGAATGACCCGATGAAATATGCATGCGAGTGGCTGCTCGCTAATTACTTCGCTAGAATAATTCAACGTCAACGTTTAATACGATATCTCAACGGATAATTAATTAATCTATATATACTAATATTATAAAGAGGTAAAGCTTGAGTTTGTGACGTTGTAAGGGGTTATCTCTGCTTCTGCAGAACCGATTTTAAGAATTATTTCAGTTACAGGAAGCTACGGTAGTCCTGAGTGACGTAAGATACTTTTTATCCCGTAATTAAAATATGATATTGTTTCTTGTTTAGTTTTATTTCATTATTCTTTATTTTGTTTTTTCTTTATTTTGTTATTATTTATTTTGTTATTATATATTGTGAAACCGCGGGAGACAGTTAGTAATTCGTAAAATGTACTATGAAAATTAGGTACATAAGAACAACAGCTGGAAAGCAATTACTGTCTTTTATTCAAAGAGACAAGTAATACGACGAGGGGGAAAATAAGAAAACAAAATACGGTCCGACATAGAATTCGATTCATTTCCCGGGAAAGATGAATTATTATTAGAAAAATGAGCACGAAAAAACAAATCAAAACGGCATAATATTATTGTTGCTGTATATAGGTATATATGACGCGAGTTCTAATTACTTTTCGGCTGCCGATCGAATTTCAACTCTACGAGCGATAACGACACGGTGTTATATACAACGGGTCGTGAAACGGTGTCCAAGAAATAATAAGGAATACATTGTCTGCACGAGTAAGTCTGCTTGCCCCTTGTGTTTATAAGTGGTGATTATAACGAATGTATCATTTGGTATTACCTATCTTGCGACATGCAATCTGTTGTCTATACTTTGCAGATGCGTTCTTCGTTCTCCAATAGCTCCGAGAAAGATTTTGCAAACCATGATTTGCAATTTCAAAACGTACAATGGTTAGTAGATATTATAATACAATTTTATTTAAAACTGGCTGGATGCATTATATGGTATAAGTAGAAAAAGAAGAATATATTATAACAATACTCAATAACAAAAACGCAGCAAAACGTGCAGCAACCCTGTGAATTTCAACAATGCTCGCAACGACTAGTGTTGGGAGATGGTTGGGAGCCGAAGTTCCGGACGAGCCGAGTCCGGACGTCGGGTGCACGCGTCCGGTGTCCACTCTCACGACGTCTGACCGCAACTTTGCTTGCATATATCAGACGGGGTTAAACTTTAGAGTAATAATGGCGTAGAGGTGACGCGGCTAACTTGTTACGACGTCCTTACTCGTTTAACTGGAGTAGATGTTTCATGAACATTCAAACTAATATTATAAATGGGAATATGAGTTGTTTGTTGGTTACGCTTTCACGGGTAAACTACTCAACCGATCATGTTGAAATTTAGCATACACGTTGTCAGGGGCACAGAAAACGACATAGGATACTTTTTATCTCGGAATTCACGCGGGAACTACGTAGTTAACGCGGGTGAACACGGTGACACAAGCTAGTTTATAATATTAGTTAGGACTTTTAGATGGCCTATGGTCAACCCTGTGAGAGGAAAAGTATACAATTTTACTCAGGAGTACTGTGGTTTTGCATCAGTGAAAGAGTTTTTACTTTTTAGCTTCCGTTTAGTAGTTCGAGAAATTACATAAAATTGCCCACGTTGCGTTGTAGCTAATAATGTTACAGAATTTGTCATAGTTATGGATTTTTGGCAGGGCACGTACAATCGGTGTGGAAAAACTATGTTTATATTTTTTTACCGGTTCTTATTAATTCAAAAGTTAAACTTTTCGCAACACTATTATGCAGCGAGCAACGCTAAACATAGATGGATTTATAGTAGCGAAAATAAAGCGGATCAACAGTGATGTATTGCATTATAAATATAGAAAACGGGAGATTAATGGCTTGTGACGTGGTATTCATACGGTTAAATATATACTATAGTTAGCTGCACTCAAATGAAAACGCTAGCTCGTTATTGTTTGTAAGTCAGAACGCATTATCCTAACTAATCCTTACTTATATTATAAATGCGAAATGAAATATAATAAATCCGTTCTGCCGTTTTTGCGTGATGGAGTAACAAACATCCAAACATACACACTTTCATATTAATAATATTAGAAGGAATATTTAAGATACGACTCTATGGTTCTTATCTTTTATCTCCACGCTTGTTTTAACTCTTCATCTTCGCTACCGACTATCTATCTATCTTTGCCAATTTTGTATCAGTCATTCTTTTGTTTCATGCCTTTTTTCCTTCAGGTTATTTCAATAGGTCGTTTTCAACACCCATAATAAAATTAACCGACCCTACACTTATCATTTCCCTCGGGGAGTTGAATTTGGGGAGAACAGGCCTCTGCAGGCTGTATACAATTTATTACAGATGAGCAAACGAATAAATTCCCGTATTGGTATTCCGGAAATTAATTCAAATCCAACCGAATAACGAACGCAACGGAGCACGCGTCGCAACCCTACAGGCTACAGCCTAAGCTTTATTAGACGTGTTTTGCGAAGTACAGAATGGGAAAGTTCGAAAGCATCCTCCGCGCATTCGATGCTCTTCACAGACAATATACCTAAATCAGATAAGACAAGGTAGTTTTGTTAAATTTTATAATTTTGTCGAAGCAAACGAGTTCGAACCGTATCTAGTGAAGGTTTTTAAATGTTGATTTAATTCTGACAAACTTTCACGTCTACAGATGGGCAATCATTCGGATTTAAACCCGATGCAGCTTCAGTATTTAAACCCGATACACACCCGCAAAACCCATATACATCCAGAATACTGGGTGTATGTATAACCTAATCACCCATGTATAAAATAAGTCCCACATAACACAATAAATGGCATTGAATAAACTTCTAACGGCCGCACTCAGAGTCGACTTTAATGATTACTTAGTTAAGTATAGATTTTTAAAACAAAACTGCCGCAATCAGAGACGTTCAGTAAATTAATGTTTATTGGCATTTAATGAGATGTAACTTAATTAGTTAAATGCCAATTAACATTAATTTATTAAACTTGACTGATTGCGGCAGTTTTGTTCTAAAAAATTATACTTAACTAAGTAATCATTACAGTCGACTCTGAGTGCGGCGGTAAGTCTGCCAGTTTATTATATAAGTAGTTTTTTACTTATTTACTTAGTCCAAGGCAGCGTGTGAGTTTTGTTTCACTTCGAGTTGCGACCACATTTGGAGACAAGATGACGCAGTCGGCACACTGAAGTACACGCATGATCGTTCACGCTTGGAAGAACAACTTGCGCTGTCTATTCCGCATAGTATGTCTGTGATCCTTTTATGCGAAACGTACACCCGGACAGTTTTAACTTTAACTACGACACGAGATAGTGTAATCGCATTAGTTGCTACTTGATATTCGAAACTGCTATACTGCAGAGGTTTTTTTTAACACGGTGGATTCATTCTTCTTATTTTTTTTAGATAAATAAAATTCAGATCACATTTTAAACTATCTACCCTGTGCCCGCGTGACTATCGGAATTCCCGCGGGAACTCTCATAGACATACGAGTGTTGCACTCAATAAAAAAGGTATTCAGTTATTTACCTTTCTTATTGTTATCAGGTAAGATAGACGTTTGATCACAGCTCACCTGAGTAACCATTATGTAACTTTGGTTTCTATCATTTTTCGGTTGCAATCAAAAACATGGCAGTTTTGCGATTACAGTATGTACGTTTCGTCACATACAATATCTAGGAAACAAACAAAATAAACACACTTCAAAAGTTTAACGATTAATTAATTACAAAATCACAATTTTTATGATTGAAACTGAAATATGATATCAACAAAAGTTACGTAATTGCCCTGATTGCTGACCCAAAGCGACGGTACAGTTATAGATTGTAAACACACATAACCCGGAATGGGAATTTTCTTCCAAAGTACCTAGAGTTTTATTTTATTATTAATATGTATAGAAATAGGTAGTCAAGTTTATCAAATCCAATTTGCAATAGGTTACTTGCATGATTTTTTTTTTCAGTCTATTTTAAAGATATATGTACTTAAACAAAGAAAGAAAAAGAAAAAATATACGCATAAATTAATGAAATAGAGCGTTTCAAAGTTCCTACTTTAGACCTTACCGCCGAAACGCGGAATGACGTCACTTGTTCAAAACTACGCCTTATTAATCTGTGATAGAAATGTCAATGTCGTATTGACAGGGTCATGTGACACTGACAGACAGATAACTTCAATATCCAAAAGCGAAATTAAGGTTGAACTGTGTCGATTTACTTCCAAAAGTTCCAGTAAAGAATGCATTTTAAAGTAAAAAACTTCAGAAAATGGAAAATATGCGTTGACTGTATGCATTTAGTTTCTTTTGCCTTCTCCGAAAGAGGTAAATGTTTCCTAAAAAAAATAAAAGTGACGTCATGTGTCAAGCTTGGCTGTGATTGGTGTTTCGTTGCAACGTTCCGTTTCACAAAATTTAAAGTTGAATATTTTGGAAACTATTGAAAATTATTTAGTAAATCTTTCACGATAACGCTTTTCTAAGGCTCTATTTTTGAAATATTGACACAATTTCTTATTATATATTTCATGCAAGTACCTTATTCTAAGTGACCCTGTGTACGATAAACAGGAAGGAATATTAATCACCCGTAACAAGGACGATAATCCGGCGCGTCGGGTCACCGGGGTGATCCGTCACTTTGCGACGACATATTCGGATACAGTCCGGGTGTAAATATCCGTGGATATTACCACCTTAAGTCGACGTAATACCTACAGGATACAACCTGGGGGCGGTGGTATTAGGATAGGATAAAAAAATGGTAGGTGGGTACAGCTGTTTGGTGTAAAAACCTTGTTGCTGAAAAGCTTTAAAAAATTTACATATTTTCTAGCCCGGTGACACTCCATACAAATGAACTGATTCAAGTACTTTTTAACAGTACAGACGGCAGACTTACGTACGTACACGTGTTGTGCGCGTGTGCATATCGTAAGGTTGACAGCGAACTGACAGTAACTGTCAGCTGTCAGTGAATAATTGTCAAATGTAGATTCTTAAAAAAAAATATAGGACATAGGGTACTTTTTATCTCCGAATTCCTGCGGGAACTCCGAAATTATCGCGGATGAAACCGCGGGGCACAGCTAGCTCGTAACATCTAGTAGTATATAGTATATGTACTACTAGTAGTATATATATTCATAGGTTAAGTAGTTTTCAAGATTTGTATTTATTCAGTGAGTCGATACCTTTCGCTTTCATAGCTAGTATGGATGAGTAGGTGTAGCAATAAATCTTTCCCCCTAGATTAAAAAACAACGGGCGAAGAGAGTATCCGCTAAGCTAAGCTAACGATGCCGATGGTATAAAGTAGGGATGTTACGAGAGTAGTTTATCGGAACCGATGTCGGAGTCGGAGTTTTTAAATTTGCTTTGTCGGAGTCGGACCCGGACTCGGTGGTGGCAGAGGAGAGATATTGTGTTAATCATCATCCGTATTTCGTATAATGAAAGAGTAATCGACCACAGAAAGCACGCTACATGCATAAACCTCCGATTTTAAAGTTTCGGAGCCGGTGGTGTGATATCAATCGGATGTTCCGACTTATCGGAGTCGGGAGTCGCAGCTCCGTAACATCCTTAGTGTAAAGAGAAGAGATTAACTTCTGATACATATGTAGAGTACCCACTCGAGTCGAGGGCTTACGAGCGATGCTCTCTTTTGTTAAAAGATGAACTGCTCTTAGATTGCATCAGTTTCAACGCTTTTAATCATCGTAAAAAAACCGAGATACAACACCGATAGAAAGCCGCGTTGGCGAAGTGGTTTGCAAACATGACTATTGCGCCAGAGGGTCGCGGGTTCAGTATCCATACTAATATTGGATGCCGATAAGCAATAACATGTTAACCCACAAAATTAAGTTTACTTTATTTTATTGCATTGTCTAAATACCAACATATGTTTAAACATCAAAAAATGTTGACACAAAACACACTATTGCTTATATTGTTATTGTCCTATTATAAATGCTAAAGTCACTCGTGTCTTTTTGTTGTCTTTTCACGGCTCAACAACTCAACCGATCATCATGAAATTTTGTATATACATTTTCAGGGATAAAGAAAAGGACGTAGGGTATATACTTCTTGTCAAAGAATTCCTTCAGGAACTCTGAAATTAACGCGGGTCAAACTGTGGGGCTAGCTAGTAAATAAATAAAGTAATATCTCACAGAAAGCAAAAATTTTATGGTTTTCATACAATAGGTTACACAAACATGGCGCCCGTGCGGGTTTTATTCGGAAAAAGCATCTTCCGCCGCGCGCTGTAATAAAATGCATACCCAAAGTCCAAACTGACCCGAGTGGTTATTCCTAATCACTTCGCTTTTCGGTGGTATCCATAAGTGAATTGGGTATTCTCCAAGGTATGAAAATCAAAATTCTAATTAGTCCGTCAGTTAGAAAATAAAAAAAATAATAGACATGTATTTTTTGCTTTTTCAATTTAATGAAAATGAACATAATAAAGCGCATTAAAGTTTAGGGTGGGGGGCTCGTGACGTCAATATTCATTATAAGCGCCATACAAACCGCACCGAATTGTGACGTCACGCGAAATTTCAACTCAATGTATCTCTGTTATTTTTTGATTACGTAAAAAAAGAAAAAATACGTGTCCAATATTTTTTACTAATCTACACGACGAACTAAAAAAAATTTTTTTGTCAAGTAGCCAAATGATCGACATTAGTATAATTAGATATTAATTTGAAGCTGAAACAGTGCTATCCTCTCCATCCATCATGTCATTAATTCATGACACAAATTGTATAAATAAATACTATAAATGTAAGTGAAGAAATTTTGATGTCCCTTACTAATAGAGCATTAATCGAACAATATAGTTATTTTTTTAAGATTTTTAGAATCTCTATTTGAAAATATACAATTTGACTCGATTAGATTAGCATTTTAAACACGTCGAGTAGCAAAAGGAAAGAAATTACTTATTCTACTTTAAAACATTTTTTTAAAGTGAACAATTGCGGAAAGAAACATTCGAAATAAACAACAGATCAGAATGTGGTAGCATTTTTTTTCTTTTGAAAAGCGAGGTCCAAAAAAAGAACATGAAAATAAGGTCCAAAAATAAAGTTTTATTTCGTTATTCTTTACCTTGTTAATAGAATAGAAGAATAGAATCATTTATTTCACATTATCAATTTCATAGTTATATTACTTATAAAAATGTCAGAGGATAATATGATCGTCAATAATAAAATAATAATAATAAAAGTATCATAATAAGAATGTCAATATTAATAAAAATAATAAAAATGTCATTTAAATAAAAAAATGAACATGTCAAAAATGTAAAAATAAAGATTATAAATCGATCAATCGATTGTGTGCAAATATTCATTTAAACAATAAAATTCGCTATCCAACAAAAGATTCTTCAGCTGGCGGTAGAAAGTTTCGTCAGATGTATTTTTTAAACTAGCGGGTAGTTTCTCATAAAGAATTGGGCCAATCACACGCGGGTTTCTAGTGGCCAGTTTAGTCCGGTGGGGGACACTCGCTAGTCTTCCCGCATTACGCAAAGATCGCCCTCCACACTCTCGAAGACTGAAATTTGCTATATTTTTGCGGACATAGGAAATGATCTCGAATAGGTACAGACTTGTCATTGTCATTACGCGGTGTTTAGTGAAGAGTGTCCTACAGGTTTGCCGTTGTTTTATACCTGCGATAATGCGAAGCGCGCGCTTTTGTAGAACAAAAACGCGATTGGAGTCTGTCGAGTTTCCCCACAACAATATACCGTATGACATCAGTGAGTGAAAATGTGCATAGTAAGTCTGTCTTAGTACGGCACTGGAGACGAGTGGGCGCAATTTTCGCAGAGCGTAAGCTGCACTACTAAGTTTGTCACAGAGTGACTGTATGTGGTTTTTCCAGTTAATATGTGAGTCCAGTGTATAACCAAGAAATCTGGACGCGTGACTGATCGGAATAGGGCTATTTATGCAAACAGGTAGTTCAACTGCTTTAGCCGAAAATAACATTAGGGTGGACTTTGTTGAATTGAGGATAAGTCCATTTGATGAAAACCATTCGTGCAGCCGGCTATATGTAAAATTTATTTTTGAGTTCAGCTGCTCATAAGTGCGGGCACATATCACAACCGTCGTATCATCAGCAAATAAGACAACTAGACCGTCTGTGATGAAGTGGGCAAGATCGTTAATGAACACCAGAAACAAAGTATTCCCAAGCGAGGATCCTTGTGGTATACCGATTTTGACATCTCCCGCCTCAGATCTGTATCTCTGGCCATTAGCTGTCACTACTACGCGTTGCTTGCGGCCCTCTAAGAAGGATTTGAGCAGCATGTGGGCATTTTCCTTTATACCGTATGAATTTAATTTTGCCAAGAGCAACTCGTGTGAGATGACGTCAAAAGCTTTTGTGAGATCACAAAAAACGCCCGCAGTTTTATATCCGTCATCTATGCTCGTGAGTATTGAGTCTACTGCTTGATGTGCTGCGGCAGTAGTTGATTTACCTTTTCTATAAGCGTACTGTCTGTCGGTAAGTAGATCATTTGTCTCGAGATGGTCCATAAGGCTGTTGGATATAATCGACTCAATTAGTTTTGAGATGTTCGGCACAATAGTAATAGGCCTATGACTATCGACTTGAGTTCTATCTCCTTTACCCTTATATACAGGACATACTCTGGTAGTTTTTAGTACCTCAGGGTATACTCCATCGCGAAACATTTCGTTTATAAGTGACACTAATTTATCCGCCAGCAGCGGCCAAATAGACATTATTATATTAATTGATATATCGTATATATCCATTGTCCCCGATTTGTGTAACATGCTTCTTAGAATCCCATCCAATTTTTCACGAGTTACGAGCGGTAGTGCAAATTGCGGTGGATTTAGTTCGTTTAGATGCTGTTGTAGGTAACTAAGTGCTTGGTGTTTATTACTTCCCAATTGTAATTTGGATGTGATATTGAGAAAGTAATCATTAAAGCAGTCAGGTATGCGTTCGGTATCGACATGTGACCCCTCACTTATTAAATCAATATTTTGTGATTTACTTTTAAGGGATATTTCGTTATTAACAATCTGCCACACTTCTTTCGACGGATTTTTAGTGGTCAGTAACCTGTGATCGTTATGTGCGCGGCGATCGCGTAAGCTTAGCGACTTGATAAGCTCTGAATAGTGACGTACGCAATTACCTATCACTCGGTTGTTGGGGTATTGTTGCTTGATTGCACAAAAATCGTCAAACTTTTTAATATAACCAGACAGTTCATCACTAATCCAGCTTGTATAATTTTTTTGCTTACAAATTACTTTTTTTAGTGGAAAATGAATATTAATATAATGTGTCAGAATTGTAAACAACTTACTGAATTTTTTATTTATTGTAATGTCAGTTTCAATAAAATCCCAATTGTAATTAGTAATGTCAAAATAAAAATTAAATATTGAATCTTTGGTAAATAGCCTGCGTAGTGTATACTTACCTTTAGTCTTACATATATTTTGTGGTGTTGTCAACACGAACAGCTGAGCGCTGTGGTCGCTTATCGGTGTGTCTATTGACGAGGCGTCGATGTTACTCTCGTTACGAGAAACTATTCCGCAGTCTAACGATGTGCTACAGGTATCTGTAGTACGCGTTGGGAAATTAACAATATTTTGACAATTAAAACTACGCAACAGATCGTCTAAATGACGTCTATCACTGGTGTCTGTGAGGTAATCCACGTTAATATCGCCAACCAAAATGAATCTTTTGTTTTCGTCACTTAACTTAGACATTAACATTTCAATGATTTTAAAAAATTCGGCTATGTCACCGTTTCCAGTTCTGTAAACTCCTATTATTACTAATTTCATACTGTACACTTCGATGGCGCTTAAATCGCAGTGGTATTCAACGGCGAGGCTCTGTAGGTCAGTTCGCTTTTTATACATTACACCGCTACGTGCGTATAGTGCTACACCGCCGTGTTCGATGCGCGTGCGACAAAAATAGTTTGCTAATTCATAATTACAGAGCCTCACGCGTTGTATTTCACCTGATTTGCACCAAGTTTCTGAACAAACTAATATATCTGGATTGTGTTTCATCAGCAATATATCTAGTATACCGGTCTTACTAGTTATAGATCGAACATTTTGGTGAATAATTGTGAAATTATTTATATTCGTATAATGACTTAATTTTGAGGTTATCGGTGTACAGTTGACCGGCGGATTCGAAAGTTTTTTGAATCATTTTTATTGTGCTGATTTTTCTGTGATATGTCGTTGAATGGCCGAATGAATACTCCCTCGGGCCAAAGTTTACGGCTCCGAACAGACCGAACACAGGCAGCTGGAACGTCGAGTCTGAACGACGAGTATTCACCTCGAGTGGGCAGTTTCTCGCAGCGGATGTTTTTTAACTTGAGATGCGAATTCAGATGGTTTATGATATCTCCAGCGGTGGTGTTCACACAAAAATTAAATAAATGGAGACTACGGTTGCGTGGTGGAGCTGCAGTGAGACAGGTTGGCTTAGATTCACCTGTGATTTTCACAGTCTCGGGAGGACTGGACCGGGCTGCATCAGCGTATGTCACAGGAGATTTATATTTTGGCGTGGATGTATTCATATTGTCGGGGGTTGATGTTTGGTTTAGGGGGTGTTTATGTGTAGCTACCACTGTATTATTGTGCGAATCATCCAATGAGTCTTGTGATGTTGTGATCCCGTGTGGACCAGACTCATTCATGGTAAGTGGAACTACTAACCTTGATGGGATGGACACAAGTTTTCCAAAATTATATGGCGATTTCGAATTTATGTCAATATGTGATTGTTCATTTTTGCTACACTTTTTTTGTGACCATAATTCCTTTTTAACCTCATCCACGACAGACATAAGCTGTTTTATATTAGCATATTGTTCACTAATTAACGCCTTTTGATTGTTTATTACATCGTAGCACTGTTCTAGTTTTGAGTGCATTTCCGTTATTTTCGATCCGAGATCGGTAACTACGTCCACTAACTTTTCGAGTGCTGCTTTTGTTGGTGGAGCCATAATTTAAACTAATATATACACAATTTGTTATCGCCACACTTTATTTGTATAATAAACAGTAAAATTTGTTTATTTTATACGTTAATTTTAATAAAAATAATTTAATCTTAACTAGCGAAATGTTTTAGTTGCACACCGTGAGGGTAGGATTTATTATTTATTTTGTTATTCGTTAATTGTTTTCATTTGTGTTGTTCTGTATGTGTTCATTTGTGTTGTGTGTCTCATCTTGCTTGAATAAATCTTTCTTTTCTTTTGTTTTAATTGTTATTTTAATTATTTTATATTAATTAAAGACTCACTCCGCTCGCTCGTCTCAGTAAATATTCCGTGAATACGAAATGAACTCGTCGTGTGTGTATATAGAGAATAGCGCCCCGGGCGGGCCGGCCGGCCGTGCTGTGGCGATTCACGATTTATTATTAAAAAAGAAAACGGCCATTAAAGTGGTTTTAGGGGCGCCATTTTTGCTGTGGGGCCGCGGCCGGAGAGGTTTTTAATTTTGTTTCATAGTTGCGTCACGGTACGTAAATTCTTATTTGATGAATTTTGGAAATTTAATATTGCCACAAAAATTTCAGCAGAACAACATTTTCTTTCATCTGTATTGGCTTAAATAGTGGTGAAATTTTCGTATTGACTATGGCAATGCCTGTCATTTCCATAGTAAAATTCTCAATATTGTACTAAAGACGGTCTCTAAAATGCGTCCATAGTAAATTTAAATACAAAAATTTCACCTACATGGGTACCTATGCTACATAGAGAGGAAACGTTTGTTTCTGTGTTCGTAGAAGAGCAGGTAATCTCTGAAACTAAGAACAGATTCTAAAAATTGCTTCTAGAAGAAGTTCGTTGTTCTAAAAATTCTTTTACTGTTTGGAGTTATGTTTTTTGCTTTTGTGTTTGCTTTTTGTTAGACATAGACATACCTAACTTCTAGTCTTTTTTTTTATTTATTATATTTTTGTACTATTATTTTGTTCTGTGGTAATATTGGAAAATGCTATTTTATTATTCTATTTATTTCTTAATTTAGTTTCATTGTACTAAAAGTATTGTATTATAATTATTCTATTATAAGTAGTGTATTACAGATCTTACAGTATTTATAATGTTTAAGTACTTTGTATGTATTGTTTATTTCAGTAAGAATTATTTACCTGTATTTTTCTATATTATTTATCTTTTATATGTTTTATGTTTAGTTGGTGTACTTGTATTTATATGTATAGTATCATTTTTTTCTGTACCTCTTCTTTTGTTACCCCCGTCCGTGCGTGACAGCGGGCTGCCAACTGAAAACCAGCGCTGGGTGTTCCCGCACCTAGCTAATGCTGAGTTGGTGACCCTTTCGGCAGAGCATGCAAGAGATATTATCTATGTTTCTTTAGATTAGGCACTGTTGATGTTTGTTTCTTTTTCTTGTGTGTTGTGCTGAAATAAATGTATTTTCTTCTTCTTTTTCTTCTTTCTAACTTTATTTGGCATCACAAAATTTCTTAAAAGTAATACCCATATTAGTATTTAATTGTAGTCGTAACGAATAAACTTCATTTCATTTCATTTCATAATCAAGGTAGATAGAATAATGGACTATCTGAATCTCTGAAGGAAATTTGCGCTAGGTCAGCAGTACCAAATTAGTTTCACCTCAACCCAACCAATCACACTCACTGACTGTTAGTGATTATTATTAACTAGCTGTCCCGCGCAGTTTAACCCGCGATAATTTCGGAGTTCCCGCGGAAATTTCGGATTACAATATAGCCTATGTTACTTAAGGATAATGTAGCTTTCTAATGGTGAAAGAATTATTAAAATCGGTCCAGTAGTTTTGGAGTTAAATCGTAACAAACAAAAAATCTAGTCTTTCCTCTTTATAATATTAGCATAGATAATTTCCGGCGGTTGTTAATTCTTCCCGCATTTACGTACTTATTCGTTTACGTATTACGCATTGACCTAAATAAAAAAAAAATTATGTATGTTCAATCTTCATCATGTTCAAAATTCATCGATTACTCGAAGGCGACTGGAGCGATTAATTTACATCAGATATCAGAATCTGATGTTGGAATGGGAGAACTCAACCAATATTATATTTCGCACTAACCAGTAAATATCATATACCATTAAAATACCGCGAATTTTCGTCTTTTGTATTATTTAAATCTGTATTTTATTATTTTTCGCTTTTTCACTGGGCTGCAGCAGCATTTTTGTTTTAAACATATACTCAATATAGAAGCGTTCTTTCGCTTCAATTGCGCTCGTTCAAAATTTAATCATCGGTGCAAGCGTAGGTACACCGGGCCCCGAATTGCTTCTCCGTTCCTCTGCACCTACTAGCGAGCAACAAATAAAGTTCGCAATCCACCGCCGCCGCCGCCGCATGTATTATTCGGACCCAATCTTAGGCCGGCGCTCCACCGCGCCGCGCGGGGCCCGCAACGAAAATAAGGCGTCGCTATCATTTATTCAACACCTAATTCACAAGGTACGGCGGGGTATTTTACGCGTTCCGATACGACACGACTGCGATACGTAGGTAGGTTACGATGTCTCGAACTAAAACACAAGCAGCGAGCAAGCGATTGTACGCAAAACTACCGCGGATTCAGTGCGCGAATCACGGAAATCCCCCGGATACTGTTCAAATATATCCTTAGTTAGTTGTTTCTTTTTGTGGTCGCTTTTTCGTTTTTAACCGACTTCCAAAAAAGAGGAGGTTGTGGATTCGGCTCATACATATATGATGCGCCTAAACGGATTTTTTATCGATTTTCAAATCATAGCGATAGGTATGCTAAAGAAGTTTTCACTTTAAAAATTATGTACGGATATTGTCGAATTAATTCGAATTAAAACTTTCAATGGAAATTATCCTCTGTTTTATTTTATACATGACTATAGTATAAAAAAGTCGCTTCTCGCTGTATTTCTGTCCCTATTTGGTCCCTATGTATGCTTAGATCTGTAAAAATACGCAAAGGATTTTCATACGGTTTTCACCACTAGATAGAGTGATTCATGACGAAGGTTTATATCTATACTTTATCCTGGAATGCCTGCGGGAACTCCGAAATTACCGCTGGTGAAACCTCGGGGCACAGATTGCATTATATATTCAACAATCTCCGCATCGTTATCGCACACTCGAAACGAACTCTGGAATTTGTACGAAACAACTCGTTTCCGTTTCCTTGCAGGCTAAGTACCTACGTAACCGCGCCAGAAACATAAGGGGTGATGGTAACGCGTACGTCAAGTCAACGGGACGGCTCGGTCCGTTAATAAATTACCAAAGCACAATCAAGAGTGGGGGTTCATTTGTGGTCGACGCCCTACCCTGTGGGTATTGAATTTTTTACACGGAAAGCCTGCAAAAAGTCCAATACACACTACTGGGAACGTCAGCGGAGCAAAGCGAAAGCGATAACCAACACACACATAAGACAGGATTTCAAAGACCTCAAGGGTTTATACAAATTCGCACATAGTTTACGAGTTTTTGGCTTAATTTCGAATGCAACCTGAAACTTGTAAATCTTAAACGAAGAAATCAGGATCCTTGGTTTTATTATAGCTTCAAGTTTTTGTGAACTACTTAAATATCCAAATTAATAACAATAATAATTAATTTACTGGATGGCTTGCAGCACAAGTTTGGCAGAACGGTTTTATCGTCGTTTTTTACATTAATATGTTTGTCGTTTCCAATCGAACGCTTGACGAGAAGCAAGATTAGAAATCTTGTTTTCCAGTGAAGGCGCATAAACGTTTATACAACAGGAAGTAAATAACACTTGCATGGTGGTAGGGCGCTCTCTAGCGCCCGGCTGGCTAGCTACCACCTTCAAGTTGCAAATCTGTCGCCAAGCACCTAACGGTGTGTTCCGGTAGCCCCCACTTGAAAGCCAGTTCCCATTCCCATTCCAGGTCGGCAACGCACCTGCATGCCTTTTGGTGTTGCAGATGTCTATGGGCGGCGGTAATCACTTACCATCAGGTGTACCACTTGCCCATTTGCCCCCTATGACATAAAAAAAGAAACACCGCAACAGATTCACCGTCGCTCCGCTCGCATAAGTGTAGCCGTAGGTTTAGGACTGCGCATACCCATAGTACCATAGTACTGCTTAGGTTTGGTTGTTAACAGTAACTGATGAATTTTTGAGAGGCTGCTATTGTATTAGCAGCGGGTTCGCGTAGATTTTTGTTTAATAAATAAACAAAAACATATACCCTATCAGTAGGTCGGGTGGGTATATACGGGTAGTAATAAATCTATCCGAATTTGTGACGAGGCTATTAGACGTAATCTATCCTACTAATACTATAAACGCGAAAGTTTGTAAGTATGGATGGATGTTTGTTACTCTTTCACGCAAAAACTACTGGATGGATTTAAATGAAACTTTACAATAATATAGCTTATACTTCAGATTAACACATAGAGTACTTTTTATCCCAGAATTCCCGCGGAAACTCTGAAATTAACGCGGGTGAAACCGCGGGGCACAACTAGTATCTGTATACAACGTGTTAATGAATTAACTGAAAACTAGAAAGTAGTTTGCTGTATATTTTAATCATATTAATGTTTATTTTTTTAATGGGGTGTATCAGGTTTTCAGTTAATT
Source organism: Zygaena filipendulae (assembly GCA_907165275.2). Classification (NCBI taxonomy): domain Eukaryota; kingdom Metazoa; phylum Arthropoda; class Insecta; order Lepidoptera; family Zygaenidae; genus Zygaena; species Zygaena filipendulae. The sequence continues at coordinate 1,226,275 of OU015676.1, forward strand.
CATTAACACGTTGTATATCTATACATATTAAATGATTTATCCTGAATGACTGATGGATCAACGCACAGCCTAAACCGCTGGTCGTAGAGATCTGAAACTTGGAGGGTGTATTCTTTGTATGACGTAGGCATCCGATAAGAAAGGATTTTTGAAAATTCAACCCCTAAGGGGTTAATATAAAGGGGGTGCAAAGTTTGTATGGAACAACTCTGCGGGAACTTCGAAATTATCGCGGGTGAAACCGCGCGGGACAGCTAGTATATGTATCAACGGGGAGGTGGTACTGTCCCTGCTGCTACCAACTCTGAGTGCTGGCTTCCTGGTAGTTGCGGGACACAGCGCGGCTGTTCCGCGGCGTACATGAGCGAGGAGGTTCCAACCTCTGAGACTTTAAAAGAAGCAATTAGACCTTCACTTCGGATGGAAACAAACTTTCCGACCCCTCATTAGTCCCTAATCAACAAAACACAATATAAAGCTAATAAACCTCGATTACAATAAGGTAGATTTATTTATTTATTTATTTATTTATAGAAATTACACTGTAAATACAGGTAAGTGCCCAAAGGATTACAGCGTTAGATAGTCCGATTGACTTAGAAACATAATGGCATTTGCAACCACTGTTGATAAACTGTCGGCAAATATATCAGTGCCAGGTGAGTAGGCAAGCAGTGCGTTCAGTAACTCTGCGGCCCGAGCGTGCGGCGCGTGGCCGGCGCGCAGCGTATGCGACGCGGCCGGCGCGAGCAGCGGGCGCACACGGCGCGCGCCCCCGCCGCCGCAGCCGCGAGTGTAGTTGTTGGGGACGTACAGTGCAATCCGCTCCAAAGCAGGGGAGTTATCAATTACGTTGTGCAGAAGATTATAAAAATGGATAACCAGAAGAATCTTGCGTCTAAATTCTAAAGTATTGAGACCGACCATTCCCGCTACAAAAGATGATGGGTATAAATAGGGGTAATACCGATACAGTTTTTTGTACAGATATCTGGCGAATTTGCGCTGTACTTTCTCTAACATTATAATGTATTTAGCCTCGTACGGATCCCAAATTACTGCGTCGTATTCCAATTTACTACGTACGTACGCGTTAAACAACGTGATGGCAACATTGACGTTATGAAAGTCGTTGCATGTACGAAATATGAAGCCCAAGGTCTTATGTGCTTTAGTACTTATGTCAGTCACGTGGTCCCTGAAGTTAAATTGTGAGTCAACGGTAAGTCCCAAGTCCCGAATTTTAGTGACGCGCTCGAGGGCGCCGCTCTTGAGGTGGTAGTTATAAAGAAGTGGCGATCGAGAGCGAGTTAAACTGATCACCTTGCACTTGTTGGCATTGAAGAGCAGGCGGTTGTCCTCACTCCACTGCTCAATCGCATCGATGTCTCGCTGGAGAGAGTCGCAGTCAGCTACGTTTTTCACCCCGAGGAACAGCTTTAAATCATCCGCGAATAACAAAGACACAGCCACCCTCGCTGCCCTCGGCAAATCGTTTATCATCACTAGGAACAGGGTAGGCCCAAGCGTACTACCCTGGCCTACTCCTGACCGAGTGAAGTAGAGAGAAGAATAGTAACCTGATACCTTGACATACTGTGCTCTATTGCTGAGATAGTTGGCAAAGAACTGGAGAAGTTTAGGAGTGAATCCTACATCAACCAGCTTTCCAAGCAGTATGTCATTATCCACTCGATCGAAAGCTTTTTTAAAATCAAAGTACGTCACATCAACTTGTCTGCCAGCATCCATTTCGGCTGCGACATAACTGGAAAAGTTGACGTGGTTAGTTGTGGTCGATCTACCAGCTCTGAATCCGTGTTGATTTTCAATCAACGTCAAGCGAAGATGTAACCTAATTAGCGGTCTCAGAGTGAAACAATTAGCAAAGGTCGTTTGTTAATTGTGGCTGAGTGTACACTAATTAATTAAAACCACGGATTGTCGCGCACCTGGTGTCAACATAATATATACACTCGAGAGCAATGAATCCGGGTCACTTAAAGAATGTTAAAAATCTCGGAAACTAAAGATGATAGGTTAATGCAATAAATTGTATTTAATAGACAATGTAATACTCCTTAAATGAAAGTAAAAAAAATATGAGTCACCATACATTTTATTAACACAAAATTACATAAAGAAAAAAACTGCTGATCTCTCCTTAAAACAAAAATAGGAAACATGAAATTTTTGAACTTTATTACGATTTTCTTGAATTTTAATACTTTGTATTGCCTCCTCGTGCTTCCATTACTGCGTTTACGCGGTTTGGCATGCTGTACACCAAGTTCCTTATACGATTTTGGGGAATATTCTCCCATTCCTCTGTGAGAGCAATTTTGAGCTCACGAAGCGTGATTGGGGGAGGGTTTCGTTGTTTTACGCATCTGCCTAGCTCGTCCCAAGCATGCTCGATCGGGTTGATATCCGGGCTGCGCGCTGGCCACTCCATACGAGTAATGTTCATCTCTTGAAGGTAGTCATTCACAATCCTACCTGTATGAGGTCGGGCATTGTCATGCATAAATATAGCATCCTCACCTAAATTGACCATAAATGGACCAACGTGATCATTGAGGATTTCTTCCACATATCTTACGCTAGTTAAAGAGCCGTTTTCTATGATCACCAGCTCTGTGCGACTTTCAGAAGAAATTCCGGCCCACACAAGTACAGACCCACCACCGTAGGCTACTTTTTCTTCGATGCATGCTTGCTTGAATCTTTCCCCTGGTCTTCGATACACTCTGTATCTTCCATCGTGCTTGTAGAGCATAAATTTTGATTCGTCGGAGAACATAACTTTTGACCAATCTTCAATACTCCAATTTACGTGGCTCTGGGCATATCTTAGTCTTGAAATACGATGCGCACGCTCCAGTTTAGGGCCGTTTGCAGGTCTAAGGGGTTTTAAGTTAGATTCAGCAAGCCGACGTCTTACTGTCCATGCACTTGGGTTACTTCCTCCGAGGCGTCGAAACTGATTTGTGAGTTCAGTTCCTGTGAGAAAGCGATTTCGAAGCATGGTGTTCACCAAGTATCGGTCTTCTCATGCTGTGGTACACCTGGTTCTGCCCGTTCCTGGTCTGCGTAGGTTAGAACCAGTTTCTTCGTAACGTCGGAGAACTGTTTGTACTGTTGACAGCGACACACCGACAGTCCTGGCTGTATCGCGCTGACTCCGGCCGGTTTCCAGCATTGTAAGTATTCTGGTGCATTCTTCAAGCGTAAGCGACATAATTTCAGCTTGAATAATGAATATAGAGCACTATCAACATGGTTTATGTACCCACATAAATGACAGATTACAAACAAAAGCAAAACCAAATGCTGTAATTTCGTAGTTCCATCTTCGAAAGTGGCCCTTTTTCAAGTTTGATTTTTTTACTCTTTTACTTTTACTTTACAATAACTAAGAAGTTTTAATACCTTCATTTAAGGAGTATTACATTGTCTATTAAATACGATTTATTGCATTAACCTAGCATTTTTAGTTTCCGAGATTTTTAGGATTCTTTAAGTGACCCGGATTCATTGCTCTCGAGTGTATGTTGTAGTTCGTATTTGTTATTTGACTATTTTTTGTTTCTAAATTCTATTTAGTCCGTCAGTTACATAAGTAATAAAAAAATAATAACTACGTATTATTTTTCTTTTTAAAATTAATGAAATTATACTTGGATAAAGCGAGGAGGTTAAAGTTGAAAAGCGGGGGATCGTAACGTCACAATTATGCTGGTAAAAACTGTACCTGCTTGTGACGTCACGCGACATTTCAACTCAACGTATCTCCGTTACTTTTTGCTTACGTTAAAAATAAAAAAACACGTCTACTCTTACTAATATTATAAATGTGAAAGTGTGGATGTTTGGATATTTGTTACTCAATCACGCAAAAACGGCTGAACGGATTGGATGGCTTTTTATCCCGGAATTCCCGCGGGAACTCCGAAATCACCGCGGGTGAAACCGCGGGGCACAGCTAGTATTTTTTATAAATCTACAGGCTGGACTAAAACAAAAATTTTTACATACATAGATACACGTTCTCAAGAAACTCCGATGGATCAGGATGTCACCATTCGAGAGTTTTCTTACCCCAATGGCCCGCTCATTGACACTGACGTCAGTTAAGCTATCAATTTTATCTGCAATTTTTTACTCGAAACTTACCTGAAACAAAGAAACATAGTATTCATTAATACTATTGTACAATAATAAACCACTGACGCGATTTCAGATGGTATAACAGCTGTAAAGTTAATTATATTATACTAGACGACCCCCGCGGTTTCACCTGCCGCGTTAATTTCGGAGTTCCCGTAAGAATTCCGGGATAAAAAGTACCCTGTGTCACTCAGGAATACCGTACCTAGTTCCCTATAAGTGAAAGATTTTTTTTTGTCAAATCGATGCAGTAGTTTTTGCTTTTATTTGTTACAAACATAATATAATACAAAAATCTTTCTTCTTTATAATGTGAGTGTAGATGTCGTGGCCTCATCATGAATTAGCCAATTTTTATATGTAGCCTATGTAGTATGTAGTATGATATGTTATTGCATCATCGAACAAAACAACAACTGCTCGGTATCGCTGCAGACAAACGACCGCCTTTGAAGTACGCATGTCCGTCCGTCCATAGGTACACTACAAGTTGCTTGTTCGATACCACAAAGATTTTATAAATAAATAGTTGTCCAATGTCTAAACCAAGCGCATTGGCGCCCGCGAGCAAAGCACTATTGGAATATTGCTTTTACGTATCTATATTACCACGTACAATGGTATGATAAGTAATTATTTATTGCAGTTTGTGATCACAGGTATAATTATTATAATATGTGTGGTATTATCACAAAGTATGTCATCGTACTGTGAACTGTCATTAAGACATACAAATATTAAAAACAAAAAATTCAAACATTTACCGAACTTAGATGTATGACAACATGACAATACAAATAAGTAGGTACAGCTATGAGTGGGAAGCAAGCCAGACCCGTGATAAAAATGTTGCCACTTATAAGCAAATATTATTGGACAAGTAGGTATAGATACTATTCTACCAACTCAATTATTTTTAGAGGTTCAAGTTAGATTGAAAGAAAAGAAAAAAAAAACATTTTTTTATACACCACGCGTGTCATTAATTCGTATGACGCCTAGATCGGAAGTCGTGTCACGAAATATTTGTTCGCCGCCATCCTACAGATGTTTGCGAAATTGAGTCCCGTCAATGAATCGATTTTTGGCAGTTAGGTACATGGGGGAAAATATTGCATTCACGCGAGAAAAATCCAAGACCAAGACCAAGAAAAATGCAAACAAATTCGCAAATATGTTGCTAATCGCATAACTAAAGGCTGCACTAAACTAGATGTTGCTTTTTTTGTGTTCGTCAGGACAAGCTGTTTCTATAAAATAAGTTTGTAATCCCGAAACTCACGCGGGTGAATCTCAGAAACGGTTGGACCGACTTTGACGGGACTTTCACTGCTATTAAGCTGATGTTATAAGGAGTAAATTAAGCTACGTTGGAGTTCCTACGAGAATTCCGAAACTCACGCGGGTGAAACCGCGGCGCACAGCTGGTCAATTAATAAAAAACTCCAATCGGAGAAAATCGAGCGACGCATTTTTTGTTTTATTTTACATAATACGGCAACACCTGTCTGCCTTTGTCGCTTGCGGAATTATTCATAGGTTCAATTTAGGAACGCGTTCTTTTTTGCATACGGTTATGAAAATGGTTGAATAGATTTTTGAACGAGTAGGTACCCACCTACTAACTCCAGATTCTTATATCGTTCGTTCGTTTGTTCAATCGGACCCTAGGGAGTAATTCCAACGGTAAAAATCAATAAGACATTCATTGATCGTTTAAAACGGTCTATTCTAGTAATTAGTTCCGATTAACGGTTCAATTGATTGTACTAGTTAGGTACTGCAACTTTTGAATTTCATTAGTTCAATCAACGTACGTTTCTCTCTTCTAATCCAGTAAATCCAGTTTGCCTTCTTAATTAATCTAGAAGTCATTTAAAAGTAAATTTATATAATAACTTTAACCTTTTCAAATAATTGTTAAACTTGCCATTTAAATTACAGTCATGTGTGTATGTCTGTGTGTCTCCATGTTTAATGACCGCATACTGCAAAATGCAAAATATAAAATGCTTTGTCCTGAATGACTGATGGATCAGCACGGCACAGCCTTAGCCACTGGTCGTAGAGACCTCAAACTTAGAGGATGTGTTTTTTGTATGACGTAGGCATCAGATAAGGAAGGATTTTTGAAAAATTCAACCTCTAAGGGAATGAAAAGGGGTTGCAAAGTTTTGTATGGAACAATTCCGCGGGAACTTCGAAATTATCGCGGGTGAAACCGCGCGGGACAGCTAGTTATACATATAATAAGAACAATGTTAGTTCATCAGTAATCAGGCGCACAGCTTCGCCTCGCGGAAGCGGTCGTGCCGTCCATCCCATCCATCTATTTGGCTCGGTGATCGATTCTTGGCATCGCCGATGCGCTCGCAGCCATTTGTCTCGCGAGAGGAATCCGACGCACGGGGGATCGTTAAACGAACGGATCAAGTCAAGAGCTAATTGGAACTTGGAAATCTTTTAATGATGGGCCGGCTATTGTCTATTGAGGCCGGGGCATGTAAATTTAAATTCAATTTAGTCTGTCAGTTAGATAGTAAAAAACACGCGTTAAATTCGTGATTCACTTGGAGATTCTTTGTTACAGAATAATACGTGTTCTACGAGCTAAACCCTTTCACCGCCATCCCCGTAATATCACGAATCACGATCTAAGAAAGACGTGCCCTTGGCACCAGAAACGTACGTAATATTACATTACTAAAAAACCACTGGATTTACTTTTAATTTATTAGATTTAATGATGGATATTAAGCTTTCCCGACGCGCGCTAGGAGAAAGTTATTTATTTGAGTAAATATATAAGTTTTTGCACTTCATACAATTTTTAAGGTGTTTAAAACCTTTGTAGGTTTATCCAAACACCGACATTCGTCGACAAATCGTGTGGTCTGGAGATAACCTTAACGTAGCCTTAACTTATTAAGGCTACTTTTATCCCGGAATCCGGGGGAAACTGCGAAATTTATGCGGGTGAACCCGCGGAGAAAAGCTAGTCATAAATATACAATAAGAAAAAGTATTTAATATTTATTAATTATCTAAAATATGGTATTCATAAGCTCTGCTTGGTTTGGGATGCAGAAAAAGTAGTGACTAGGTCTAATCAGCTAGAAGCAAACCCTAAGCGACCAAACTCGAGGCGCCTGTACGTACTTCAGCCTCGACCAAGAACCGCGAGCGCAGATCTGTAAATACACATTATGCGAATGCGGTTATCGCCCGCTAATGTCATTGGGATCATTACCCCCCCCCCCCCCCCCCCACCAATTTAGTTCTGTATCGATTTCGCGCTCCGCTCGTCCGGGTGTCTGTTTCGTGTCTCTATACAATGAAGTCGGGTTAAAAATAGCCGGTAGAGCTCTTCAAAATGAAGACTCGACCGGCGTTATCCCAACGTTATAATGATCGATCGGTACTTTGAGTACTAGGCAAGTTGTGTATTGACTTTGCTAATCCAACCTGCTGGGGCCCAATGTAACATTATAAAATATACCGGCTCCTTATTCACTGCTAGCTGTGCCCCGCGGTTTCAGCTGGGTGAGTTTGGGAATTCCCGCGGAAACTATTTTTTTCTAAAATAAAAATAAAAAGTAACATCAGCTGTTTGCCAGTGAAATGTGAATAAGTATATGTCTATGTCTATGTCTATGTCTTAATACGCACTGTATTGGAGAAAATTATTTAGTCTGCGACGGAACGCGTCTGGCACGCTCAATGTCTGTAGATATAGATGGACCTTTATGCGTCCTGTTTTTAAGCCGTAGTGTCCTGGTATTGCCACTTTGTAAGCCTAGTTTTCTTATATTTGAGGGGTGGCAACTCCTATAGTACCAAGCTGGCATGAATCAAGAGAAGTAGAGAAACGCTCAATGTCACAGCGTAGAAAAGAAACTGTAGATGGATCGACGTCGCTGCTACAGTCACCCAACTAACAGTGGAACTCGTTCAGACTGTGTCATCAATCAAGTGGAGGCGACTGGGATGCTCTCGGATTACATTTTCTCAGTGGGTAAATTGCTGCAGTCTTTGCCCGACTTCTTATTTCATTAGCATGTACCTACTACTAGCTGTTCCCCGCGGTTTCACCTGCGGTAATTTCGGAGTTCCTGCCAAAAATCCAGGAACTATATGAAATGAAATTAATGAAATGAAATGAACTTTATTCGTTACCACAGCGGATAGTATATAAAATACTTAACAAAAAAGAAGCACAAAAAGCGCATCGCAACAAAAAGGCAACCAGCTCCAGCATAAGTCGGAAACCCTTGGGGGCCTAGGCTGATCTTCCGCCGGTGCCGCATGTGGCGTATGAAAATTCGTTCTACTCTTTGAGTTTATCGCGAACAGACAGACAGACAGACACACAGACAGACAGACGCGGCAGAGGACATTATTTTATAACAGTTAAGGTAGGTCACAATCCGCGTGAACCCGCGGTCTGTGATAGGGTCCGGAATGAAAAGCACTAGGGTACCTACTTTAATTCCAGAATTTAATACTGTATCCCTGACGTGTATGAAAAATTTCGTGATGATAAGTAGTTAAAGCGAGAAAGAGTGACAAACAAGAAACTAACATTTGTATTCACATTAGTTAGGATTAGTCATCTACATGAAAGTACCTACAAATAATCGAGTGCTTGATTACGTCTCGTCTCTCGTTTAGTACATTTTCCGTCTTCGCTTGTTTGTTTTAGTACGTGTAAAGCTATACAGTGTGAGTCTGGATAAAGTGTACAAATGAAAATGAGGGATACTATGTTCAATTTTATCGACGAAAAAAATAATAAAAAAATTAAAAAAATTTTTTTGAATTTTTGACGATTTTTTTAAAATTTTGGTTCGCGTTAGGGTTCCCCTCGTAAACAAAACACTATAACTTTTAAAATAAACGGTAGATTGTCAAGATAAAAACTGAATTATGATCAGAGCTTATGGGGCGTCTTAATAAAATCAAAAATTTTAATCAAAATTATTTACAATTCAAAATAATGGCGTTTATTTAACAAACAAAAGTATTTTTTTGCACAGTTTTTTCAGTAATTTTAAAATTGCTTAATAAAATGTGGTATTAACATACATTTTTTAAGGCTTACAATTATTCTACATCATACTAGCTTTCAAATGGTAAAAATTTTACGTTTATAACTTAATCACAACATTTTTTATGAAGTGTCAAAGAAGGCCTTCAAAGTATGGTATTTAATGAACAAAGGCGCGGTGAATGTTTAGGGTACATTTTATTGCATTTCAGGTAAAAAAGTTTTGTAACTGCACGTGGGCTTAAGTTTAGGGGTACGGGAAGAGACCAGTGTTGCCGTTTTAGCTACTTTGTAGCTAGATCTAGCGGATTTTGAACGTATTTAGCTACTTGAATTGATCATGGTTTCATACATTTTAGCTACTTATTATTACTTAATGCTCCATACATTTAGCTACATTTCAGCACAAAATTACATAAACTGGCAACTTTTACGACAGATTTAGCTACTTTAATACCAACTGAGACGGCAACACTGGAAGAGACAAACAAAGACAGTCGCTCCGAATTACTCGCCGCTGCTACACGTTTCGTCATTACTCTCGTTAACCAACTTCTCTAGTTCATTCTCTAGTGTTTTGGAGATAATGCCGCGTTTAACTGAATTCCCGCCGGCACACATCGCTGATATTGAGTTTTATTATGGAATGGCACGAGGTAGAGCCAGAGCCGCTCACACTGCTTACGTAGCTGCGTTTCCTAACAGGCGACCGGTGCCATCTGCTCGGAACTTCCAAGAAGTCCACCGAAGATTATGTATTGTTGGACTTGGATCAAATGCCAGAGACCGCCGCGAGTCTGAAGTGATTATTGATGTGTCTGTCGAACAAGCAGTACTGAGGGATTTGTTTGCTGATCCAACCATTAGCACCAGACGTCTAGCTTTGAGACATGGAATATCGCAAAAATCAGCGTGGCGTATTTTAAAAAAAGAAGGTCTGCATCCTTATCATTATCAGAGGGTGCAGCACTTACATGAAGAGGTAGACTGCCGTCCAAGATGCGTTATGTCAACATGGATTCTGTCAAAAACTAGACAAAACCCAAACTTTCCAAAAAAAATTTTATGGATGGACGAGTCAACATTTACAAGGGATGGTATAACCAACTGCAGAAATTTGCATAAGTGGTGCCCTAAAGGTGAAAACCCAAAGTTGAAAAGATCTTCAACGTTCCAAGTGAGATATTCAGTAAATGTTTGGGCTGGTCTCATTGACGACATTTTGCTTGGACCAATAATACTGCCGGGAACATTAACTGGTGAAAGGTTTTTAACGCTTTTACGCGAAGAACTACCTGAATTGCTGGCAGATGTCCCACTGGCTTTGCGCCGAAGAATGTACCTACAAATGGATGGATGTCCTGCTCATTATGCAAGTAATGTAAGATCATTTTTAAATGAAATTTATCCGAACCATTGGATTGGCCGGCAAGGACCTGTGGGGTGGCCTGCGCGTTCACCTGATATGACGCCCCTCGACTACTTTTTATGGGGTACAATGAAACAACGCGTCTACAATTCCCCAATCAACAGTGAAGCCGATTTACAAGATCGCATAATTAATTGTGCACATGATTTAAAAAATGATCGCGAGATGATAAGAAGAGCGACACAACAAATCGTTCTTCGCGCTACTATGTGTCTGCAAACAAGAGGTGGACATTTTGAGCATTTAATGCAATAACTAACCAATAAGTAACCAATTGATTATTAAAAATAAATAATAAAAGTATTTTGTTTCGCCTCCAAAAAAATATCCACAATAAATGATAAATACCACTTTTGGAGATCCTTTTTTGACAGCTGATAAAAAATGTTGTGATTAAGTTATAAACGTAAAATTTTTACCATTTGAAAGCTAGTATGATGTAGAATAATTGTAAGCCTTAAAAAATGTATGTTAATACCACATTTTATTAAGCAATTTTAAAATTACTGAAAAAACTGTGCAAAAAAATACTTTTGTTTGTTAAATAAACGCCATTATTTTGAATTGTAAATAATTTTGATTAAAAATTTTGATTTTATTAAGACGCCCCATAAGCTCTGATCATAATTCAGTTTTTATCTTGACAATCTACCGTTTATTTTAAAAGTTATAGTGTTTTGTTTACGAGGGGAACCCTAACGCGAACCAAAATTTTAAAAAAATCGTCAAAAATTCAAAAAAAAATTTTTAATTTTTTTATTATTTTTTTCGTCGATAAAATTGAACATAGTATCCCTCATTTTCATTTGTACACTTTATCCAGACTCACACTGTATTACGTTTGAGAGCAAACCTTGAATAAAATTTTCACACGGTCTCAACTCTCAAAACAAAGTTTTCCCTAAAACGAGTGTAGTTCCAAGTTATAAGATACCAAGACTATATCCAATGTCATGATACCAACAGTGTCTTGCAATATCTACAGAAAAGTCAAACTTTTGAACCTTTTTAGATCTGCATTAAGAGATTCCGGAAAAAAAAAATACATTCAGCAAGAAAGTCCGTCCGTTTCTCTGAGGAAATTATAAATAAAAAGTCAATAAGTTTTTTTATTTCAAAGAACTTAAATCATGAATTTCTTGAAGTAATTTTTTTAACATACTTAGGTCTGACAATCGGTTCACGATAAAATCACATTTCACACTGGCGAAATAATAGGGCTCGATAGAAACACCTTAAAAGAAATTTAAAAAAAGATATAAACTCTAATTTCGAACGATGCACAATGGGATATCTCCCGCTCAGTTTCTCGTGACGTGGGCCCACGTCCGCCGAGACGGCGAACCGACTCCGCGCCGCACACTGCGGCGAACGCCTGCTCCGCGTTGCAACTGTGAAACGCAACCCGCACGGGACAGACGGATTGACGGTCGGACAGATTTCGGTATGCACCCACTATGCGCGGTACAGCCACCGACTAAAATAAACACGGCTGGGCGGAAATTCGAATTCAAAATCGGGAAAACTCATAAGATTATATTTTTTTAATCGTTACTTTATTATAACATTTAATTATAATAATATTTTATTACTCGCTCAGCATACTTGTATTACAGAAGAAAACATATTATTTCTGCAAAAAGTACGTTCAATTTTTTTTTTTGATGATGAGTATGAGTACGATTTGAAGAACTATTGAAGATTAATTTACTAGAGAAAATAACATACGGAATCGCTATCTAAAACTAGTCACACCGGTAATGTCTGCTAATCAATCAAAGCACACACAAACATTCACTCAACTCCGCGAAAAACTAGAGAATCTGTTTATTCTCATTTCCCTACAGTCTACACACAAATTGATAAACGAGCGATGCGAAAAAAAAATTAACTGTACACAAAACAAGTGATCATTCACAACTAGATTCTTATTTTAAATAGTACCCACGCGGCATAGAGATTTATTGCGGCAGAATGGCTGTTTACATTTGCGGGGTTTCGGTGATGGCAAGAAAAAAAAAATAAAGTCATTTGTCGACATGGCGGGAATGCTATCGGACTTTTAAACACGAACAGCCTTGTAGTATTTAAATTTGTTATTTTTTTTTTCACCTATAAATAACTATGCACATATTTACCACAGACGGAACACGCTCCGACGCTGTGTGTCAGAAACGGATATAAAGCGTTACTCACCGTCACACAGATGAATATACTCACTGACGGAATGTGATTCTTGGTGTATTTATATATTTTGCATTTTGACACTTAATGTCACAACACTTTCTTAATGTCTAACGTCCATTGAATTGTAAAAATAACGCGATATGAACAAAACTGCTGCAGTTTTTTTTGTGCTACACCACATAATCATGTAGTCTTCTTTTTGATAGCTGTTCTTCCGCGGTTTAACCCTTTCTAGTATTTAGGGAAATATTTTTTACAGATATTGAAACATTTAATTATTTTTACTGTAGAAAAATTATTGTCTATTTCTTTTTCTCAAAAAAAAAAAAATCAATAACCAAAGTTTTCCTTCAAAGAGGTGGAATTTGTAAAAAATAACGTCACAATACCTAATACTATATATCCTTTACTTTCGGTTCGGCGGCGTTGACTTAGCTTCTTTATACGTAGATTTTTCTTCACCCATTACTATTTTGTTTTTGCAAAGTTGTTTTGCTACATTGACAATTCGAAGACAACAGGTACTGAACCCACTATGTTCACATATTAATTGCAAAATATCACAAAGAAAAATGTTAGATATTTATTACTGTGAGCCGTCACGTAACGAATAAGATACGTGCCTTCCACAACCCGAGCAGAGACTCAGGTGTTTTTAATTTGATAAAAACAGATTTTACTGTGTACGTTTATTTCGGAGTTCCTGCGGGAATTCCGGCATAAAAAGTATCCTGTGTCCTTCTCTGCAGTACTCCTGACAGCGTGTACTTATGTAAAATTTCATGATGATTGGATAAGAAGTTAAGTCGTGAAAGTTTAACAAACAAATAAACTCATATTCGAATTTCTATAATAGTAAGAATATGGATTACCAATGTATTTTAGGCAGTAAAGTTTCAAAGTAGCGATTTTTTGTATGCGCAGTATATGGTTATTGGTTTACTAAAACCGTTTATCATCCGTATCAACGGCAGCTAGCTGTATCAGTCAAGTTTCCTTTTATGATGATGAATAAACTAATTTCCGAGCTATTACAAACATACATACATACACATAAAGCGGATTAATAGCCCGGTCCGCCACTAAATCAGTCGTATTCTGACATTAACACGTATTTAATGGTACCTACATCATCTTTACAATGGGGCCCACATATAGGAAAGCTATCGGGCAGACTAAGCTCAGCTGCTTTTGCTGTTAAGAAAATTCGTCAATTAACTGATATTGATACTGCGCGTTTAGTTTATTTTAGTTATTTCCACAGCATTATGTCATATGGTATATTGCTGTGGGGTAGTGCCGCGGATATCGAGTCTATATTCGTGTTGCAAAAACGAGCTGTTCGGGCTATCTATAAGTTGGGCCCTCGGGAGTCATTAAGAACTAAATTCGGCGAGTATAAAATAATGACTGTATATTCTCAGTACATATACGAGAATTTATTGTATGTTCACAAAAACTTAGGCAACTTTAAGAAAAATAGTGATTTGCATAATATAAACTTAAGAAATAAAGACAAACTTGCTGTGCCCACTACTAGGCTCCATAAAATTTCTAATTCTTTCAAGGGACAATGTATACGCTTTTACAACAAACTACCGAACGATGTAGTTAATTTGTCAATTAATAAATTTAAAAGCTTAATTAAACGCATTTTGTGCGATAAAGCCTATTATAGCGTAAAGGATTATTTGAATGATACAAACGTTTGGTGATGAATTGCTCTTTTCTATTTTTTATCTTTTATTTTTATTTGATGTGATGTGTGCGAACAACGTAGCCATTACCGGCCTTACATATTGATTAAATTAAGAATTAATTTCATTGACACGATAGTGGCTAGATTATGTCATGCTCACTCAAATGTCCCGCTGGCGGTGGCGTGTGAGTCGGGTCGCTCGGTTCCCTCTAATATGGTTGAGCGGGGCGGGGCTTACGAGCACGTCATACTCGTGAACGGGTGCCGTCAGTTGGTACTGGTCATGTCTGGTCTACTATTAGGTATAGATGCTTAATCCTAATGTCTCTATAGTTAGCTGTACCTGCCGCATGTAGTTTATTGCTGGTTACGGCTCATCATTCTCACATAATTAAAGTTGGGTTACCACTAATATTATAAAATATATATTATAATTTTAAATTGACAGCGTGCTGCTGTAGAGTTTGTTGCGCAGCTTCTTCTCTTCAGCCATAGCACTAGGAAGCTGTGAAGGGTGGATATTTTATGGGTGCTGTCTACTGTAAACTGTAATTTTATTGACGTCAAAAAGAGCCACATTATGGGCCTAATTTGAATAAATGATTTGAGTATTGAGTATTGAGCACAACGGCGGTTCAACGTCGAGTCAATGTTTTAGTTAGCGGGTACGTAGGTAGGTACATTTGGTACATTTTGTCTGACAAATTGAAGACTCCCTCAACTCTTTCACCGCCATCCCCCTAATATCACTATATCACTCGTGATATATTTTTTTTACGTCATAGGGGGCAAACGGGCAAGTGGTACATACGCCTGATGGTAAATGATTACCGCCGCCCATGGAGATCTGCAACACCAGAAGTCATGCAGGTGCGTTGCCGACCTGGAATGGGGATGGGAACTGGCTTTCAAGTAATGTTTCATGTGACGTTAATAATATTATAACAAACCATTGAACTGACTTTTATATTCATTAGATTAAATGATAGATACTAAGCATTCTCAACACGATGAGAAAGCATACCTAAAACGTGTAAGTCCGAAGGTAATGACCATGTTTAAGGCTTATTAAGGCTTCACAACGTGGCCGATGAAAGGGTTAAAATAACGTGTATTTGCGCTGGCTGCGTTTGCTTAATTATGTAGGGTTTACTTAGCGTCTAACAAGTCTAGGTTCTAGTAAAATGGCCGTCAGTGTAACCGCAACGTAACGCTACGCAAAACGATTTTTCAGAACTGGGGGTTGGGTACCTCTGACTTAACTCTGTAACCGGGAAAGTGAGTGGTTTGTTTCAGACCCTTCAGCATTGTCTATGCGAAAAAAAAAATTGCGTCAAAACGTTGCTGGAGACAAAACAGTTTTAAAACTCATATTATCATACTTATGTTACAAAAGTAGAATTAGTTTATTTTGGAATTTATAACTATTAATATTATATAATACTAGCTGTGCCCCGCGGTATCACCGGCGTGAGTTTCGGAGTTCCCGCGGGGATTCCGGGATAAAAAATAGATAGTAGCCGATTCTCAGACCTACCGAATATGCCTATAAGATTTCATAAAGATCGGTCGAGCCGTTTCGGAGGAGTTAAATTACAAACACCGTGACACGAGAATTTTATATATTAGATTAATTTGACATTCACATTCGTATGAGGCAATAAAGAATTAAATTAAGCTTACCCACTCTGGAAGGAATGTTCAATGTATCGCGATACAAATCACCCTGTATACATAAGTGGGTCACTGCAATATGCATCGCACCAACCCAATCCGGGAGCTCCGGACTCCGGTATGCAAGAATCAATCTTGCATACCGGATAGATTGCCGCAAATATATGTACGTACTGGAAATACTTGGATAAATCGCGTACAGTGGGCGATATGAACAAATCCAAGCATCATATCACGAGAAACCAATAATGTTTGAGACTTACAGGTTAGGATTTAGGAATTTCTTATACCTACCTAGATTTACTACACTTTTCCATACTAATATTATAAAGAGCAAAAGTTTGTGAGTTTGTGACATTGTAGGGGGTAATCTCTGGATCTATTGAACCGATTTTGAAAATTATTTCACTTAAAGGAAGCTAAGTGATCCTGAGTGGCATAGGGTACTTTTTATCACGGAATTCCCGCAGGAACTCCGAAATTACCACTGGTGAAACCGCGGGGGTCAGCTAGTATTTTATAAGTGTAAAAAGTACCTATTAAAAAGTGTAAAGTACCTCTGTTGAATTAGCTAGGTACATCCATATTTATCATTGTCGCATCGTGTTCGAGTAGAGCGCGCAAAAAACATACAAACCAACAGACAAAAAATAACAAACTTTCTGTTTTTAACCTTGCAAGTTCGTGACATGAGAATTTTTCGCTTTTGATGATATTTTATCGTTAACTAGTAGAGAATGCTGCAAGGTATTAAGTTCGCCACTTGTACTTTTATTTATGCAATAAAGGAAAAATGAATAATATGACAAATATTTTCCCTTGTCAGATTTTTACTTTGCTATTCTATCACTCCAAAACGATTTAACTCAAACACTTGAAACTTAAACTCCGAATGAATATGAAGTATTTTATGATACTTTTTTGATACGTTTTTTATGACTGCTCCATGGAGAAAATATCCCATATCAGCTGGAAAAATTTAAGGTCACAAAAATAAAAGTACAGCATAGTAGCTAGTTAAATGACTATCTCAAAGTTGGCCGCCAGGCAGCCTCCTATAGTGTTCCAAAAAAATTGAATTTCTCCGAGCGTTATCAAACGCAATAAACAAAGAGTAGGTACACATTTGCACACCATTCAACGGATGCCAAAACCCAGAGCCGGCAACATCGTTCGAGCCAATATTGAGCCGTCTGTTATGCGAGTTACACCCGCCACCGGGCGCCAATATCAATTCGGAATGCAAAATTAAGATATCGCAGCGATTGTTAACTTTAACTGCCCAGCACTATGCCAAGAGTTTCTTCATACGTAACGTGTACAGTAAGGATGTTACGGAGCTCCGGCTCCGACTCCGACTCCGATAAGTCGGAACTTCCGATTGGTATCACACCTCCGGTTCCAACTTCGCTGCGACACTTTTAAACCGCTTATTAGACTTTGCAATTTGGCAGACACCAATGCAGGAAATCGGAAGGTGTAATCGAAGTTTCTAAGTTGGTTCCAATTTAGAATCAGTGAGTGAGAGAGAGTTAGCGAGTGATCACACTAAATTAAAATGTACTCTAGAGTAGTCGATTAAGGGTACAATTTAGTGTAGTGTGATTACTCGCTCTCTCTCTCTCACTCACTGATGCTAAATTGTATCCGATTTAACGATAAACTATCTCCGTAACTTCTCTAGAGTACAGTCACCATCAAAAATATTTAAACCCTTCTTGTTAGCCGTTGAATTTGATTACGATCGGCAATAAGATTCAAAAACTCTCAAAAGTGATCACATATGTCTGACGCCGACTCTACCTATTCATTGTATGTATACCTAATCCATTCGCTGAAAACTTTGCGCCATTGGAAATAGGAACGAGAATATTTTCAATCGTTGAGTCTATGAAAATATTAAGTTGGCTCTGTTACAAGGAATATGAGATGGAATTATAAAAGTTATGCTGTTCCAATCTTCCATTTTTATTGTTATCTATATTTGCCGGTATTTATTTTCAACTTGAAGGTGGAAGCTGGCTAGCCAGCCGGGCACTGGAAAGTGTCCTACCATTGCTATGGGGTTCCGCACTAGGTTTTCGTTCACCGATAGCCGAGGTCATAGTTGAGGTTTGCTTCCCCTTCCCTGTCCCGTTTCCTGCGGCATAATCAAGACATAGTGATGATAGCTAAATGTTCGGTGCGTTCGGATCACACGCCACAAGGCGTAGGTTCAAATTAACCAACAATAAGCTTGAACTTTCGATGAAGGAAAACATTGTGGTAGGATGGTGGACCTTCAAGTTGAAAATCTGTCACCGAGCACCAAACGGCGTGTTCCGGCAGCCTCACATGAGAGCCAGTACTCATTCCAGGCTAGGTGTGTTCACAATCTTCGATCTTCGACCACACCGTCACAACATCAGGTGAGCTATGATCAATCGTCTAGCCGGTTAACAATTTAAAAAAAAGAAAGTTACATGCCAAACCCCGCAAATCTTTTCACAATGAGCACAGTTTTCAGTCGATGCACATACATTTTTCATGCTAATGACCCATTTACCGCCCAGTCACAGTCTGATATAAGCCGTACAAACAAATCGTAGCATTTCCCAGTAAATTGCCCATTATTTTCGAATTGTATATGCAAATGATTGTTAGGTAGTTTCATTTCCTCTATTATAGAAAATCTATATTTACTTTATAATTTTGGAGATTTAAAGGTAGATTAATTCATTTTTAAATTGGTATTTTAATCAAAAAATTTAACCTCCTAGATTATATGTAAATACTCTACAACAAATTGAAGTGAGTTGAGTATACGGGTGAAAAACAAGTAAAATATTGTTGCAGTTCCGATTTCAACTAGTACAACAAGAAGTTAACGATGAATGAATAGCAAAAATAAAAATAACAAAACTTTAGTTTCTACGATTTCCCAACACGAGCCGAGAGAAAAGATGATAAAGTAGGAAAAAAAACTATCTTAGTTGCATGATGTTGTTCTTCACAACGACAATTTAAACTAGACCGAGTTGTTGGGAAATTATTATACTTAAAAAAAAGTAAACGCAACGAGAGCGGAAGGAACTTGAAAAAAATATTTATTAAAGAATAAAATAAACGTTTTCGTTTGGCACCAAGTAAAATTGTGTGCGTGCATCAACTGATCAATTAGTGATAAATAAATTTTATATAGGTTATTATTTCTCATTGAACGAAGAGAAACATCGAATTCTCTCTCGATACAAACTTTTGGGCTTGTAATTTTAAAAGAGAGAAACAGAACAATACAGCCGGCTTACTCTTGACGCAATCGTACTTTTATGTCGGATTTTCCGCAGGTACTCCGAAATTAACGCAGGTGAAATCGCCGAGGGAAAACGCCAGTTTCCAATATTTTGTTACTCACAAACATTGCAATAACCTTCGCTTCTATACCGCGTAAATTTAACTGGAATACCCTTAGATTCGTCCGGTAAAATATCGGTCAAGTGCGAACCGGGGAGTGGGCCCCCCGACGAGCGGCGACCTTCGCCCGCCCTCGCTACTCACAAACCTGAACGACTCTTCGGCAACACTTGACACGTAATTTTTGAGGTATCCGTGCCTATAACGCATTTTGCTGTTCGAAGGCTGAGATCACACGGACGCAACTTATTACGGTCAGTCATCAAATTATTAGGTTCCAGATCTCCTACTTTCTGTAATTAATACACATTTCATGTACTTTTTTGGAGTCGAATAAATGATATTATTATATTATTAAATTGTTGAGATAATAAAAATAATGCTTGGGAACTATATCACAGTCATCGGGTCCCAAACTAAGCAGAACAACGACTACCAGATAACGGATATGCTTTTTTTTTTTAAATTATAATATTATTATTATGTAAGGTTTGACTTGTGCAGCGGCGACAACGCGCGAGTTGAGCGAGCGCTACGAGCGCGTCGCGGCAGTGGCCAAGGATGCGCCAAAGCCACATGGTACTGAATTTCAATACTCGAATATTACACAGGCATCAGAGTCGTTATTCACTATGACCACCAAACGTCACGATAAGATAACGCACCACAATAATTGTTTTTTCCACGACGTGCTCAAAGATGTTTGTGTCATAAAAGCAAAAACTGACTGATTGATCGATCAACACATAGCTAAAACCGCTGTGTGAAATAAAACCATGAAATTTTTCAAAAATATTCCTAAGTGACGTAGGTGTGCACTAAGAAAAGATTTTCGAAAATTCAACTCCTAAGGGGTGAAAAGGGGTTGCAAAATTTGCATGGTACAACATGTTTTCTTGGAAGAAATTTCAAATATAATTTTGATTTATTCGTTTTAAGCTCTTCAATGTCTGATTTCGACTACCACGCGGACGAAGTCGCGGGCAAAAGCTAATTGCCTAATTATACCTAAATGTGAACGTGAGTTTATTTGTTGTTCGTTTGTTATACTTTCACGCTTTAACTACTCAACGTTATTAGGGGTAGGTACAGAGAAGGACATAGTGTATTTTTATCCCGAAATTCCTGCGAGAACATTTAGTTTATAATATTTTTGCATCTGGAGCTTTTGATATTGTGATTTGGGACGCGCGTTATGTTCAAAGAATGTTGTTGGTCATAGTGAATGAGGGCCCTGTGGGTGGCCCTTGGTGTGTGTTTTGACGGGCGGTCGTCAATAACCGGGATAGCGCCGCGTCATCCTGTATAACAGGTCACTACTAATCGACGGGGTATAAAATATACGAACAATTTGTGTCGTGAAGTCTGTTATTTACCGGTTTACGTACCACTACTAGCTGTGCCCCGCGGTTTCACCCGCGTGAGTTTCGGAATTCCCGCAGGTACAATTTTTTTTTAAATAAAAGCAGCCAAGTTACTTCTTATAACATCAGCTATCTGCTAGTGAAAGTCCCGTTTCAGAGATTAGTCGGAACCGAACCTAAGTAACGTAAGTATATACTTTCATATGCAATTATGCATTTAAATAAAAATAAAATAAAATAAAATATTTTTTTATTCACCAGCACAAGTGAAACTGTTAATTTGGAATTACAAGCAAACACTTAAATTTTATTTATATGTATAGAAAAGTATATCTGTCTACAGCTATACCAATATTATAAATGTGAAAGTTTTGGATGGACGGATGGATGTTTGTCAATCAATCACGCCAAAACGGCTGAAGAGAATTGGATGGAATTCGGCACAGATATAGATTAATATAAGTCTTTAATAGGACATCGGGTACTTTTATCCCAGAATTCCCGCAGGGACTCCAAAATTACCGCAGTTGCAACCACAGGAAAAAGCTAATACAGTTCGCCCTGAGTCTGGGCGTTTATTATTTATGTATTAACAACGTATTAACTAAAACAAACATGAATTTTCTTACGTCACCTGCCAATGATAAGTTTTATTTGTCTTATCGAACTAGGGTGGCCTGGTAGAGATCGCTTAATGGACGTCCATTGTAGCCTTGTGCTTTCGTAAGTTCTCATAGTACGCTCAATCAATTTTGTGGTTCTTTTTCTGAGGATATGTTTGCGTCGCTGATGTTTAATTTGGGAATTTGACGCATTACCTACCATCAATAACTTCTAACTTGTCGCACACCAGATATAAACGTTAAGTATATAAAATTATATTATACAAAGAACAGAGAATAATATGACCGTAAAACTGGAAATTATGGTTTTTTTCATACAGCAACACACGACTGAATATTATTTAGCAACGACAGTATCACAGGTCGTTAACTTGGGTATACGCTGTCGTAAACGAAACACGACTTAACTTGTCGACTCACAACACGTGTGTGTTGGATCAGCAGAATTGTTTAATTATGACAGTAAAATACGATTACAACTTTGCCCCCTTAGCCTTAGCGTTGTGGATTTTTGATTGGCCGATTTTTCGTGACCGCGTGACGTTACTATAAGTTCCTTAGTTTTCTATCGCCATAACGATTATGGATTGTCAACTTGGCTAAAGGGGCTGCTCTTCTAAACTCGGTTGATTTTGACCTCTTATTTAATAGATTACTTTGCGGACGCAGGCAGAACAACCCGCCATAGTTTCATCACAATCGGACCAATGGTTTCGAAACGCTAGAGGAAAGACATTTTTTTTTAAAAGAAGAAGATGAAGATAACGTATACGATAAAAGATGAATGATTGCGACACGAGGCTTCATTCGATCCATTTCGGTTACCATTAATAGCAACAGGTTCAAAGGAACAAAGATCTCTTAAGCTGGCTGGAAGCTGAGCGACTCTTATTCAAATTGCCATAAATTACGATTGAGTTCCCCAAAGAGGCAAGCTGGCACACAACAGCCGACCACGGCAAAAAGAACAAAGCTCCAACCTAAGTGCCCGCGTACACTATGCGACTCGGCGTTGCGTCTTGTCGCACCGACTTGTCGTCAACGCAAACGACAGCTCTGCGTTAAATCGCGGCGACAAGACAAACGTCGTGCAGGAAGCGATACGTAGTAGAGTAATCGAGAAAGACTGCCGTGTTGTTCATCTTGTGAGTGAATATGGAGCCTCTAGTTGCACTTGCCTTGGTGTTTAGCGCTCAAAGCAAAACTGACGCTGCGCTGTCGCTCGACTGTCGTCTAGACGCAGCGACAAGTAACGGGCGCGCTCCGACTCCCCTAGCTTGTCTTTGCAAGTCGCCAAGGGTGCTTTGAACAAAATATATGAAAACTGTAGCCCGCAGCCTGTCGTCGCGTCTAGTCGTCGAGCTGTCGCTGTCGCGTGTCGCGTATAGTGTGCACTGGCTCTAATTTACGACAACGCAACGCTCATACGTGTCGCCGGTTGCCGCCAGTGGAGCCACATTCGTCGGATACGAGATGCGAGTTGAGAAAATTGCTACGAATCCGATTAGTGGCACAATACTTCTCTACATGTACCTAATATACAGTACAGTCGCACACTTAAATGTTAGCGGCTTTAATGTGAATGAATTTCTGGGTCTCCTTTTCGATCGAGGATTCGATTCTAGGGCTTGCACTGCACTATTGATCTTTTTTTTTCTCATCACGTCTCACTTTAGGGGGAAGGAAAGCATCCTGAGGAAACCTGCTGCACGTGTATAAGATTAACTATTAGTATTAGGTAAGAAGAATAAGAAGAAGAAAAAGCATTTAATAAGAATAGAGACACTACCCAGTTACAGTTAAATTAGAACACGATTAAACTAAATATTTAATGATAACAGTATGGAAATATAATAAAACAGGTATTTGTGTGGTTTGTCCATGGGGACATAACTATTAGGTTTGTTACGAGTAAAAAAAGGGCATAGCAGACTACGTTTCCTTCAGAAAATAATTACCTATAATTATAATGTGCGAAGTCGCAGGCACCAGCCAGTATTTTTAACAGTATTTGAAAACGAAAAAAGTTTTTGGAACTTTTTGCGCGCGGCGTGTATAAAGCGGTAATTTGGAGACGGCTAATCGTATTCCGACCACGACTGTACTTCTCTCGTGTAGTGCCTTTATTCCCGACTGGCTCAGTATTAGCGCACGAGGACACGGAGCTGAGGGCGTCGAGCGCAGGCCGGAAGACAATTGTGCCACCAACGGAAGGCGGGGTTTTAAGTAAGTATTGCCAGTCGAAAAGGCGATTATTTTGAAGCTGTTTGTCTGTGTAAAACCGTAACCGACTCCGAACCTCTTTGCTACGCACTCTGCAACAATGCCATTTGATATATTTTTAACAGACTTCCAAAAAAGGAGGAGGTTCTCGATTCGACTGTACGTTTGTTTTATTTTTTTAATTGTGCTTAGATAGATGATATTTACATTATATTGTACAGTAATAGAAATAGAAAGTACATTTATGAAACCTTCATTTCTCAGAAAGAATTTTAAAAACATCTTCCTCAATAAGAGGTTTTTTGTTTTCAATACACACTGGTATCTACAGTTGGTATCTACATTAAAATGTAAATAAGAAGCATCTAAATTTTCCCTTTGGACTTCTCCAAACAACCTGTATATTACCCGTCACTCCATTTCTCCAACCTAATCCACATTCATGAGCCTTCTAACATAACGTTGTACTTATTTATTTCAACGTTTCGTCTTTCCTTCCATCTTTTGATCAGGTACAACAACCTAATATGATAAAAATAATATGGTGAATTATACTCGTTAAAACTAGTTGTTCCCTGCGGTTGCACCAGCGCCGATTTTGGATTTCCCGCGGGAATTTATTTATTTATTCAAAGAACTTTATTGCACTTTTTTGTACAAAAGGCGGACTTTCAGAACAAAATGTATTCTACGTAGTACGTACTTCTCTGTACCCCCTTACAACGTGTATTGTGCATTAAATGCATTTTTAACGACACTTCAAGTTATATTTCAACCAACTTACACAAAACGGTCAGAGAGCAAGGTCCAGAGTTCGTCACAATTTAAGCTTTGAAAACGTTAAAAGACCCGTAATCATTTGTAGGGAACACACGGTGCTCTCCTGTGTATAGAACTAGAGCCAAAGTCGACCCAATCAACCGTACACAAAATTGGATGATAAGAAATAAATAAACCAGGTGTTAAGGGGACCCTTAACGGTCGAGACCCGATCGGTCACCGACGAAAGATGCGGCAAAAGTGGGGTCAGAAAAACGAGCAAGTGGCGTGCTATATAGTCATATTAAGTCACGTTGGGTTCTGTATGCGGTAACAAATTTTGTTAATACGGTATAATTTTGATATACAAGATTCCCTCGGGAACTCTGTGCCGTGATAAAAAGTAAACTATGTCCCTCATCGGAATGCAATCTGTTCAGCGGTTTAGGCGTGAAAACGTAACAGACAGACTCAATTAAAGTGAGTTTTGTGATTTTGGTGTTGTGCTATAAATCTGGCGTTTTGTTATTTTGTTTTTGTTTGGTGGTTGTGTGGTATCATGCGACTCAGGTGTTCTGCATTTGGTCTTCTGATATGTACGTTTTTGCTCGTAAAGCACAAAAAACGTAGCCGTAACTAATTTAAAACTACGATATTATGTTTTTTTAAATACAAAGCGTCGCGCGTCGGTGCTATAATAACGTACTGATGCACCTAAGGCGATTTAGACTCCGACGGAACCCAGAGCAACGGTATTCCGCACGTAAATAACATATATCAATCAATCTTAAACTGACAGGCATCTGTGGGTAACGTGGTCAGGAATACGCCCGCCGATGCCGGTTGCGTTTCGTTTCGACAACTCGATTTGCCGGCGCACCACCACGTCGGGCGCCAATAAATCTTCGACGCGGAGCGTGATGCAGTAATTAAACGTCGCGACGCGACGGTGCACGCAAATTGCATCGCGCGCGGTTCGCGTATTGCTAGTGTTTGGTGGGTGATGCGATATTTTCAATTAACGTTTCTGACACTTAAATATATGTATGATGAAGTTGAAATTATACCTACATAATCAGGCACGGTTAATTTTGGCCATAATTATCCCGCAAAACAAGTCAGGACGGGTTAACCCCCAAATTCTCGATCGACGATTACCTTTAGGTATAGCAACAATCGCTTATAATAATAGATATCTTCCAAGATATTTACTTTATATACATAGATAAATAACTAAACACTAATTCATTATTATACTATTGCAGTATTTAAACTGCTAAGGACAGTCCACTTTTCCACATTATTTTGCAATGTTGCAAAAGGATTGAATAAATTTTACATAACTGTCGACTTTTTCAAAAGAATCACTCTCAATAATTATTATCTATAGATAGGTACTTGTTTCACTGTAATCGGTTCACAGAAAGGTAAGTTATGACAATTTGAATCTCAAAGCAAACAGCGATAGTGGCCTCAAAACAACATCTATCTAGTCGCGAACAAAATAAATAGACTCACAAAACACTCACTGAAGAACCCGATGAATAGTTCCCGCAAGTCGTTCGTGCTCGCCTGAACCCTGAACGTGGCACGTCGTGTGAACGCACGTCACGTCCACGACACGTCGACGACTCGCCGCCTGTATATACGTGCCCAGCACACGCGACCGACGCGAATAGGGTTGTGATCGCTCGCCAGACACTTAATTCCCATTATCATTTTATGCTATTGACTACAGATATATACAGATACTAGCTGTCCCGCGCGGTTTCACTCGCGATAATTTCGAAGTTCCCGCGGGAATTCCGGATTACAATATAGCCTATATTACTCAGGGATAATGTAGCTTTCTAATGGTGAAAGAATTTTTGAAATCGGTCCAGTAGTTTTGAGTTAAATCTTTCCTCTTTATAATATTAGTATAGATAAACAGATATGCAACTAGCTATGTCTATTGCTCTGTCCAATTGCAAGATTTTACAATTCAACTTTTATTTCTATATCCACTGTAAATGTGCTCTGTGTGGCCAAATAATTTAGGGTGAAATCTTTAAAAACTACAAATTCTTCGTTTACTTCATAACAATAAATTAATCTTATTTGGCACTCTCGAATACACGTCCTCATTGCCAGACCAACTAAGGGATCCTTAAGGTTTGATTTCCAAGATTTATTTCGTTGTTAGCCTACAGTAAGCCTACAGTTGCCTGCCTTGTGTCACATGTTTCTAGCTACAGTAGTTTTTGGCTCGGCTGTAATTTTTTCAGATAGGAAGTTTCATAAAATTATAATATTATACAAAGATGATCCGTTCGACAACCCTACGACCTCATTCCTCGCATCCCTATATTGTGTACGGCCGTGTCTCGACCTGACAGTATTTTTATTATTGCATTTTTGTGATCCCTCGAACCCGTGCGACCTCCGCTATAAGTCTGCTATCAATAACTTCAGCGAGTGCGCATCTGCCAATCAGTGGCTGGCTACTAAAATTAAAGCGGTTTTGTGTGTGTGTGTGTGTGTGTGTGTGTGTGTGTGTGTGTGTGTGTGTGTGTGTGTGTGGGTGTGTGTGAAAAATGAAACATTCCCGTTACGCATTCCCGTGTCACCGAGCTAATTAGATTGGGAATGTGTCAATATTTAATAACGTTTCTCTTCTAGCTTTTTATTAGACGTTGTTGAAGCGACCGGAACACCTGACCAGACTGCTGGAGGCCGATCGCGCTATTTTATAACGACAACGACACTAGCTGTCCCGTGCGGTTTCACTCGCGAAAACTTCGAAGTTCCCGCGGTAATTCCGGATTACAATATAGCCTATGTTACTCAGGGATAAAGTAGCTTTCTAATGGTGAAACAATTTTTGAAATCGGTCCAGTGGTTTTAGAGTTAAATTGTAAACACACAAACAAAAAATCAAATCTTTCCTCTTTATAATCCTTACTAAAAGTTTGTATGTATGGATGGATGTTTGTTACTCTTTCACGCAAAAACTACTGGATGGATTTAAATGAAACTTTACAATAATATGTATATCAGATTTACACATAGGGTACTTCTTATCCCGGAATTCCCGCGGGAACTCTGAAATTAACGCGGGTGAAACCACGGGGCACAACTAGTATTAGTATAAAGATAGATTACCAAAACAAAACCAATCGTCACATGTTTAAACGTCAAACTTTAAGTTTATATTTTAAGTATATTTCGTATCGCGCTGCTGGTTATAAGTAAGTAAGCTCGAGGGTAAAAAGTACCTTTGGTAAAAAGTAATTTTGGTTTTATAGTTTATTTTTTTACTGTTATTTTTATTTATTTTTTACCGCGGTTCCGGCTGAAAACCAGCGCTGCCTCACACTGTTAACTGTGTGAGGTAGTATTATGCTGAGCCGGGACCATTTTGTCAACATTTTTGTATTGTCGCAGTTATATATTATGTGTTGGTTGACAAATAAATTTATTTTCTTTCTTTCTTTCTTTCTTCTTCTACCCTATCTCCTTCCTCGTACAACGTGTACGCGAAATTTCATGATGATCGTGATGATCGGTTGAGCCGTTAAGCCGTGAAGGCACAACAAACAAACTAATATACGAATATATAATACTGCTTAGGATTTCGCAACTCCATTAATACGTGGCACACGTGTGCTATTTAATTGCTTCGAATCTTATATCGGCGTCACCGATCCGGAAAACATTAAGCTTACGTCACGTCCCTTTGGGTAACATAATATTCAAAGCTGCAATGCATTAATATTTAGCAACGGACAGACAATACGCGCTTCAAAAACAAAGAAACAGACGTGTATTTGCATTAGTGTCAATTGACGTAACGGGGTCGGTCGCTCGTAAATATGTATTAATTAGCTGTTCCCCGCGGTTTCACCCGCGATAATTTCGGAGTTCCCGTAGAAATTCCGAGACAAAAACTACCCTATGTCCTTCTCTGTACCCCTGACAACGTGCATGCCAAATTTCATCCAAATCCATTCAGCCGTTTTTGCGTGATTGAGTAACAAACATCCAAACACCCAAACATCCACACTTTCACATTTATAATATTAGTAGGATTAGCTGTTCCCCGCGATTTCGTCCGCGTTAATTTCGGAGATCCTGCGGAAATTTCGAGATAAGAGTACCCTATTTCCTTTTCTGTGACCCCTATTTCCTTAACAATGTGTAGAATGCAAAATTCTGTGCGGTGCAGGAATTCGAATTTTCAAAAATCTTTTCTTAGCGGATGCCTAAGTCACTACAACTATATGTATGCCAAATTTCAACGAAATCCGTTCAGTAGTTTCGGCTGTGCGTTGACAGATGAGTCAGTCAGGTTTGCCTTTTAAGTATATTATATTTAGATTATTTTCGTGAAACGCCTCCCCGTACAATTAACAGCCCTAACTCGCATCAACAAGTTAGCGCGCGGTTTCAACCGAAACGCGAAACGAAGAAAAAGATAAACTGCCTTCAGCTGGGGGGCGCCGAAAGGGCGGCCGCGGGCCGGGCGGGGCGGGGGTCGACAAACGGCAACAAAAAAAGCGCTAAGTCGCCACAAAGCAGTTATAAGTCAGTTGGTAACACAGGAGGGAAAACTTTACCGCTGACGACGACGTTTACAAAACGAGGAGCGTTTTTTTGCTCACCGACCGAATTTGCTTAACAGGGCACGCGATTTTAAGGCCCTTATTTGACCGTAAATGTGGCATCGCTCTGTAAAAATAAATGTATATCTTTTACTTGCTGTTCCCCGCGGTTGTACCCGCGGTATATTCGGAAATCCCGCAGGAATTCCGGGATACAAACTACCCTATGTCCTTCTCTGTACCCACTGAGCATCTGTACCACTGACAACGCGTGTGCAACATTCATGATGAACGGTGTGAAAGCGTAACACAAACAAGACAGATAAACAGACTTACTTTCTCATTAATAATATTAGTAAGGATTCATTTCAAAATAGACATAAGTTACAATGACCAACTTGAAACTTCTCCGTTTCGAACTCACTACGCCGATCACTTTAAGCTCTGATACTATAGACGTTCTAAATTCCCGGGACAGTAAATCCTACTAGTGGATCCCCTACGGTTTCGCTTGCGTTAATTTCGGTGTTGCCCTGAGAATTCCGAAGTAAAAAGCACCCTATGCCACTCAGGAACAGTGCAGCTTTCTATAAATGAAAGATTTTTTTAAATAGGTTCAATAGTTTTTGTTCAAAACTAAAAAACACAGAAATAAATAAAAGCATTTCTGTTTATAATATGTGGGCGTCCAAGCTAAAAGTTACCAGTTCTCGGCATTTAGTTTCCGATATAAGAGGCTTCGTCAAGTTGGGTGAAAAAATTGCGTCCGCGATTTTAATTGATAGTTACTATTTATAAATGCTCAATTTTCTACAATTACATGTATCTATATCTAATTAATAAAATCTATATATCTATATGTATATCTAAAAAAAATTAAAATTAATATCTAATTAATAATTAATCTATACTATATCTTAATCTATGTAACAAGCAAGTAGAAGTGTGTTTTTGTGTCTCACTCAAACATTTATAATGCTTTTTCACAAATTAAGCTTTTCCAGAATTTCAACGTCAAATGTTTGATAAAAAAAACTGCTAGTTTTTAGCTTTATCAATCCTTACTATCGATTGACTATTCTAGATACCGAATCTAGTCTTAACTCAATACCCCAATACTGGTACCTACCCTTTTTGCTTGGACGCCCACATACCGATTATTATAGTAGTAGATACAGATAAACTTTACAGTTTATAAAGTATCACGATAGAACAAACGGATTAATTGCACCAAAGTAGGGACGAGAGATTAGCCCGGTTGGCCGGCGCGCGGCGGGAGTGCCCTCCGATCGGTTCACCGCAAATCTCTCCGACGTCGAATTAAAACAACAAACTACCTAGCTCCGTTCGACTTATACTTATATGATGTGTCACCGTTATATTATAAAAACCGTCAGATTGTACCTAAAAGAACGGCAATCGTCGAAAATTAGCGTGCACCAGCGCCATGTGACCATTGATATTAGTAAATCAATGCACGTGACTAACTAACAACCACTTTTGCGGTGGGGTTTTTGCTTTTTCGAATTATTGAAAAAAATACTAAGATAAAACGCATTAAAGTTTAGGAGTGGGTCGCGACTTCATAACTAAGTACAAAGTGTACCTACTCAATGTATCCCGGTTATTTTTTCATTATGTAAAAAAAAAGAGAAACATACGTGGCCAATATTTTTTATCAACCTAAAAGACGGACTAACAAATCAAATTTAGTCATCATGCCCATCAAACATGACTCTGGTAAAGTTAGTGAAAGCCGCCAGCACGCAGATGGTGCTAGTCGCCATCAAAGCCCCCCCCCCCCCCGCGCGGCGACCGCGGTCAGCCCCAAATCTTGGATTCAGCCAAAGTGACATTTAATGCGGACACCTCGCCTCTGTACGTGTGTTTGAAACTAATCTACCAACAGTTACATAAGCGCTTGCAGAAGAAATATAGCTTATCTAGAGGTATTAAATCGGTTTGTTTAGTTTTGAACTTCGGGGCGGAAATACGTAACTACTAGCAAAATATACCAGATGTGAACAAATTCGAATACGAATATCCTTTATTGGTCCATAAGAAATACATTAAAATTAAAACAAATAAAAAGAAAGGACAGAGCAATAGGCAAATGATATTAATGAAGTGAAAGTGGAATTTATTTGCGACCGACAATCCTCAAATCTCTTGAAGTTCAGATTATTCGAGTTAATCAGTAGTAAACGAACGGAGTGCATGGTTTTTCACAAAGGGATTTCTTCTCGAAAAACAACTGCTGTATTCATACAAATGAACAATCTGCTGTGACTTTAATAGAAAAAAAAAGGACATCAGAAGTCAAACAGACTTTAGAGACAAACTTTTTCCATCAGAACAGAACAACGATTGCTACGTATTCTTTACATAAACACCGATTTCCATAAAATTCGTCTTCCTAAGCTGGCAGCTGGAGTCAATTGCATTTTAGGTCCGTATTAATAGTCAGGTCTCAAGTTGACGTACTCACTTGAGAACATCGGTGAGATGGTGTTCTAATTAATAAACGTTACTTAAGTATAAAACTAGTCATCATCTTGAGTAGACGGTCTCAAGTGAGTACCGCACGTATTAATAGACGAAACTCCAAACTCAAGATCATCATTTGACGTTTGATAAGTCTGGATCAACTGAGTCAAGTAAAACACGGACTTGAGATCATCTTGAGTTTGTGCTACTATTAACGTTGTTGAATCAAAATGGATTTTGAAATTATTTTGAATAATATTAAGCACTACGATGTTATTGATAAGTACGAGGATTTATTCTGGACGTATCGTTTACCAAAAACGTACATTAGGAATCCTTATTTTCAATTATATTTGAATAATATTTCAAAATATCCAAGAATATATTTTTTTCTAAGCAAGAAAATATATGTTTTTTCGCTATCATATACGTTATATTACGAAAAAATTAATTCGGACAAAACGAAAAGTGAAAAACTTTAGAATTTAGCGCGCCAATAGCTATTATTTTTTAGCTCGCAAGAGCGGGCAGGCAAAGGGACTAAGCCGTATACAGCCTTGTCTATTGCAACGCATTTACTTTTTACCATATTTGAATTAAAATTAAATTTTTTATACAGAATTTAATGCAGAATTTAAATATTTTATGTTTAAAAATTATTTTATGACATAATCATTAGTAAAAGTGCAATTTCAATTAAAAAATTGCATTTTGTGTAGTAGCTGTAACGGAACGAATTCAATATATTTTGACGTTTGTTGAGTCGGTCTCAAATGAGATGGCGAATGACAATCTCAAATGAAACCGCCTCAAGATAGCTTTATTAATTAGCACATGTTCTCACGTCTTAAGACGGTATCAAGTAGTCATGTACTTGAGCTCGTACTTGAGAACTGACTATTAATACGGACCTTAGACTTTGAGAGTTAAATTCGTGAGAAATTCAACGGCGGCGCGGCGTGGTCCGGCAAGGGGATAAGCTGTTGGGTAAATTTGGTACGAACAGTCGTTAAGACTTCGACACTTAAGGGTTGACGATTCAAAGTTTGGAGCGACTTTTTCGAGCTGTCGAATGAAATTGGCGAGAGAGTCACGTTGCACTGTAACATGGCAACAATGAAGAATATTTGATTGATTAAAAATTGAAATGCAAAGTTTCGAATGACAACAATTGTCAGGAAAAGTTAGTTTTGAAAGACAGATTATAAAGGCGAGGAAAATTTTAACAAAAAAATTAAACCGACTTCAAGAGTTACGTTGTCTGTCTCCAATACTTATAATAATCAGATATATATGAAATTTAAACGGGACCATTTCAGAATAACATTTCATTCCGAACAAGAAAAGATTTTTTTTAATCCGTCTATATATAACGGAGTTATGCCCGAACATACATAAGAAATATTATATGTATATAAAAATCCGAAGTGATAACCTCCTCCTTTTTAAATTCGGTTAATAAAAGTATACTAAAAGTAATAAACCTATAACTTTCCGAGTCGGTAAAGATCACAAGCAGTTTTTTTTTGTTATCTTGACCCTCTGATAGTGATTTTTACGTTTGTAATTCAGGGAGTGGAGTTTTCCGATATACATAGAGCAGCGATAGTCCGCACCGCTATCACCTCTAGACTTATCAACTGCGTTGTAGTGAGATGAAGGGATGTTATGGATGTGATATTTCGGATCTGGATACGGATATGGATATAGCAATATAATTATATCGGTTTCGGATACGGTTACGGATATGTAATTATTTCGGATTATCCGTTAGTTTCGGATAGTTTCGGTTACAGATATTAGATTGAAGTAAAATATGAAATGAAATGAAAATTTATTTATTACCATAACACACACATGACATAGCAATTACTTGTATATAAACACAAATAGTATGTATGTATGTACGTTATCATTTGGTATTATAATAATCAGTCATATAAGTAAGTGCGAGCGGTGAAACAAAAACCTGTCGAAACATGTCGTTTTACTTAGACCCCGCCCTTATTCGAAGCTATCCGAAACTTGTGAAAGGATACGGTCACGGATATATTTTTATTTCGGATATCCGATAATTTCGGTTACGGTTACGGAGCCCCATAACATCCCTGGTGGGATGTGGGGAGGTATGGAGTCAATGGGGGGCGGAGAGTGTCGCTTCTTCACGTAGTAATAGTATCCTTTGGCTATAGTAAGTGGTACCAGACGGGAAATTGCAAAATCGATCGGACGCAACGTTATCATGAATTGATTGCCGCTACTAATGGCCGTATATTTCAAACGCGTCGCGAGAAATAGAAAAGTCACTTAGTAAAATGTGTTGTTTAAAAATGTAGCCGCCATGTCTACCTGGAACAAACGAACCGGCTAAGATCAAGGATCCAGTTAGATCCTACTAAGAGGAAGTGGTCGATCGTCGAATCCGACTCGGCTGGGCATCGTTTGGGGAGCTTCGCAATAGATTAGATTAGATTAGATTCATTTATTTCACATTATCAAATTCATAATTACATTTAATTATAATATGTCAAAGGATAAAGTGATCGTCAAAAATTAAAATTCCAATACAAGAGAATTACACAATTACATATACATAATGTCATAAGTGTCAAACAATGTCAATTAAAACAAAAAATAAAATAAAATTATGTCAAAATAAATGGAATATATAAAAAAAAAAAAAAAAAAAAAAAAAAACAAGAAAAGGAATAAAGCTACATAATGTAGGACTCACAATGTCAAAAAATTAATAAATTCGTTTACCGAATAAAATTCATTTTCTAACAAAAGATTCTTTAATCGGCGACAAAACGTTTCGTCATCAGTCACGTTCCTCAGATCCGCGGGTAGCCGCTCGTAATAACTCGGACCAATCACACGCGGGTTTTTTTCAGCAAGTTTGGTCCGGTGAGGAACACTGGCGAGCCGCCCCATGTTCCTAAACGATCGCCCCCCGCACATTCGACGACCAAACCTATCAATGTTGCGACGGACATACGATATCACCTCGAACAAATACAGACCGGTCATCGTCAAAGGATAAAGCACGCCGTGTTGCACAAAGACTGACCTACAAGTTTGTCGTGGCTTTACACCGGCGAGAATCCGAATCGCGCGTTTTTGTAATACAAAGACACGGCCAGAATCAGTCGAGTTCCCCCACAGCATTATACCATACGACATCAGCGACTGGAAATGCGCAAAGTACGTTTGCCTCAGTACGGCACTAGAGACTAAGGGGCGCAGCTTACGCAGAGCATATGCAGCACCACCGAGCTTATCACAATATCTTCTTACCTTTTCTTCTTCTTCTTCAATAGGGATGTGGACTACTTTTGAAAATCAAAATTCTAATTAGTCCGTCGGTTAGAAAATAAAAAAAATAATAGACACGTATTTTTTGCTTTTTTAAATAAATTAAAATATACAGAGATAAAGCGCATTAAAGTTTAGGGTGAGGGGCTCGTGACGTCACTAACCGCTTAAACCGCCATACAAACTGTCAGAATAGTGACGTCACGCGAAATTTCAACCCAATATATCGCCGTTATTTTTTGATTACGTAAAAAAAGAAAAAAATACGTGTCCAATATTTTTTAATAATCTACAAGACGGACTAAAAAATAAAAATTAGTCAACATGCCCATTATGGCAATCTATCGCGATTTATCGCATAGTAAGTACTACAGTCTCAAGAAAGTCATGAATAAAAAATTAAAGACGCTACACTGACAGTATGTCTGTCAGTTATGACCATCCAATTTTACGCATACGAAAATATACTTGTTTAAGAAAAGAAGTCAGTTCGCAAATGTCGACCATATTTTCATTGTATTGAGTTAGAATTTTCATTTGTTTTTTTTTTTTATTTAAATAGCATAGAACATAACACAAGATGGCGTCGGTGATGGATATTCCTTCGGACATGATTCAGCGATCCTTCGAGCGAGCAGTGTATTCTGTGTGGGACGGAGTTTCGCACCACAAAGGGAGATATATTGTGACGCCCGCGGCTCTGTAATTCTCTGTCATATTTCCACGCCTCTGAGCGTTTGATGAACGAGTCCTTTACACGACAACCGCAAATACGATGCCAATTATTGTAAAATGCGGTTTGTATGTTTGTTATTCGCTGAATCGATTTCGATAAAATCATATTATCCTTAATCCCTACTGTTATAAATGCGAATTTGGGTTTGTTTGTTCGTTACGCTTTCACGCCTTAACAGCTCGATCATCATGAAATTTTGCATACAGAGGTCTGTACCATCCATCTGGATATAGGGTACTTAATATGCCAAAATCACGGGCAAAACCGCGGGAAACAGCTAGTCTTATATATAATTTCTCAAAAGTGTCTTCTGAGGCAACTGGCATAGCTTTAACTTATTCATTTATCAAAATTAATTATTTAAATAAAAATAAAGGTATTATGTGAACTTTTACGAACAATCCTACTTCTCTACTTGTACATATATTACACCTTCTAACGTCGTGCAACGTGTGCAAACAGAAAAACGGATAATTAAGTTTCCGAACTTAAACCAGAGAACGCGTGAGGTCGATGTGTACCTACCTACCTTCTACCTGCGCAAACTTCGAAACGAAGTTACTGTGAAAAAGGACCGTCAAGAGCGAACGACACACGCGCGCTGCAGGGTTCCGTAGAAGTGTGTCAACTATCAATAACTATAGCTGTTACCCGCAGTTTCACCGGCCGTAATTTCGGAGTCACCGCAGGAATTCCGGGATAAAAAGTACCCTATACCAGACTATACTCTATCTCTCTGCCAAATTCGATCCAATTCTGGCGAGATTCAGTAACAAACATCCATCCATCCACACTTTCATATTTATAGTATTAATCGATCAATAATAATTGAGTAATAAAAATGCCCGAACATTTTTTAACAAACAGTGCAGCGCCCCCTCAGCCTAAATTAACCAGAACTCGTAATATGGTTGCCAGACAACTGAAATAATGCCAACAATTAGGTACATACGTTTGTGTTGTAAATACTTACGATGCACATAACCGCCGCACTCAGAGTCGACTTTAATGATTAATTAGTTAAGTATAGATTTTTAAAACAATACTGCCGCAATCAGAGAAATTTAATAAATTAATGTTAATTGGCATTTGACTAAGCGACATCTCATTAAATACCAATTAACATTAATTTACTGAACATCTCTGATTGCGGCAGTTTTGTTTTAAAAATCTATACTTAACTAAGTAATCATTAAAGTCGACTCTGACCGCCGCACTCAGAGTCGATTTTAATGATTAATTAGTTAAGTATAGATTTTTAAAACAAAACTGCCGCAATCAGACAAGTTTAACAAATTAATGTTAATTGGCATTTTACTAATTAAGTTATATGTCATTAAATGCCAATTAACATTAATTTACTGAACGTCTCTGATTGCGGCAGTTTTGTTTTAAAAATCTATACTTAACTAAGTAATCATTAAAGTCGACTCTGAGTGCGGCCGTAAATTCCCGGACTCATAGTAAAATTAATGTTCACCCTGATGCGGGACTAATTTGTCTATGTATTCCGGAGCTGACGTCACATTTATATGCGAATCATTTATCATATTTAATCAAAGCTAGACTTTAAATTTAGAACGTCACTTCGTTTCGATCTCGTGTCGAAATTCCATTACACCACCAGCCAGCACTTTATAGACGATATAAATAAATTACAAAGGATCAATTCGAAATTATCTCAACAATAAAATACAACACGCCATCGAAATATTTGAATCGATTCCAAACGTATCGCGAATCGTAAACGCAAACAGTATCGACACGCAAATAGGTTTGCTATCGTTGAACTCGTTAAGGTGGATCCGTCGTTGGTGGTTTTCATACGAACTTCAATTGATATTATCGATCTAATACCAAAGAATACAGAATATTACGTTAAGAAACTACACTCCCCGCCTCGATTTCAATTACATAAAGTTTAATATTTGTAAATTCACAAGTGGTTTTATGGGTAAATTTAGTTCTGAATTATGGCTAAATAGGGATGTTGACGACTTTTGTAAATCAAATTCTAATAAGTCCGTCAGTTAGAAAATTAAAAATCATTAGACACGTATTTTTTTTATTTTTCAAATAAATGAAAATACACAGAGATAAAGCTCATTAAAATTTAGGGTGGGGGCTCGTCACTTCACTTACCGCTACAAGCCGCCATACAAACTGCACTGGTTAGTGACGTCACGCGAAATTTCAACTCAATGTATCGCC
Organism: Zygaena filipendulae; assembly: GCA_907165275.2. Lineage (NCBI taxonomy): Eukaryota > Metazoa > Arthropoda > Insecta > Lepidoptera > Zygaenidae > Zygaena > Zygaena filipendulae. The sequence continues at coordinate 1,264,175 of OU015676.1, forward strand.
GTTATTTTTTGATTACGTAAAAAAAGAAAAAATAAGTGTCCAATATTTTTTATTAATCTACAAGACGGACTAAAAAAAAAAATTTGTCAATAGCCTATTGAAATTTAACTCATATACCTACCCTGAGAGACAAATAGGGGCTCGTTCGGGAACGTTCGCGACCGAAAGTGCCCCACCGTAGATCGATCTTCGGTAACTCTGCTACCGGTGATCGGTCGGGCACCATATTTGGTCAGTAAACTCTCCCGTAGTCGCACATTACTGACACCGTGGGAGGTCGGTCGCTGTGCGTGTTGCTCACTGATATTCTGTCGCCAAATCTTTCGGTCACTTTGGCGACCGAAACCTCTTCGGTCCGATTGATTTCTCTCCGAGTACCAGAGACAATAGAGATAATAGCCTCTGGTAATACCGCAATAAAAAAAAAGAACAAACCTCCCGAAGTCCATCACATTTTCACAGTCGCACTTACCTGTAACCAATAAACACTATAATCAGAAAGAATATTTTGTAAACATAACCGCAGCAAAATATAAATATGAAAAGACTAGCTGCGCCCCGCGGTTTCACCCGCGCGAAAGGTTTTTATACAACAACTTTTTTTCCCGACATCCGATTTCAATGAGACAAAGCTTATATGTAGCTCCAAGCTAAGCTTAATCTACCTGTGAAAACTGCATGTCAATCTGTTCAGTAAATTCGGAGATTATCGCAAACAGACAGACAGACAGATAGAGAAGAATTTGAAAAACTTTTTTTTGTGGTTGGTTATTCTTCTTTTATCACCCCTCTCAATTTTAGGTAGAAATATTCAACAGAATCGCGGATTCTACTCTTTTATTATATTATAGATAGATTAATAAGGGCAATATTTATTTAAAAAAAAAATTGAACAGTTGATGGAACTATTTTCCGTGACCACGTGACATGACGATAGTTAGACGACCTTAGTTTTGTATCGCGATAACGACTAAAGATTGTTAACTTGGCTAAGGGCGCAGATTTATAAACGCACTAGCTGTTCCCCGCGGTTTCACCCGCGTTAGTTTCGGAGATCCCGCGGGTATTCCGAGATAAGAGTACTTACTACCCTTTATTTTTTTCTGTGCCTACAATTGGGATGTGGACTACTTTTGAAAATCAAAATTCTAATTAGTCCGTCAGTTAGAAAATAAAAAAACAATAGACACTTATTTTTTGCTTTTTCAAATAAATTAAAATATACAGAGATAAAGCGCATTAAAGTTTAGGTTGAGGGGGTCATGACGTCACTAACCGCTAAAACCGCCATACAAACTGTCAAAATAGTGACGTCACGCGAAATTTCAACTGAATATATCGCCGTTATTTTTTGATTACGTAAAAAAAGAAAAAATACGTGTCCAATATTTTTTTAATAATCTACAAGACGGACTAAAAAATAAAAATTAGTCCACATGCCCATTGACAACGTGTAGGGGTAAGAGGTATGCAAAATTTAATGTGGTTTTTTCGCGTTAATTTCGGAGTTGCCGTGGGAATTCCGGGATATAAAAGTAGCCTCTGTACCCCTGACAACGTGTATGCAAAATTTCGCGGTGATCAGTTGAGCCGTTTAACCGTGAAAGCGTAACAAACAGACAAACAAACTCACTTTCGCATTTATAATATTAGCAAGGAAGTAAGGATGACGTGTCCTTTTTAAAATCTTATTTTTAAATTAACAATAGAATTAAAAGCACCACCGCTGACACATTAAAAGTCGGTGCCAACTCCCCGTAGTTAGCAAATAGAGCGCGAACTAACGGGCCATTTGAATCAATCTGTTTAATGATGCGCAAGAGTCGAATCGGCATCGCCAATTTGCGAGTGGGTGTTTAGGAGACAGTATTTAAATAAATAAATTCGTTTCGATAAATTACCGAACCGATTTAAAACTGCCTTCGTTTAACCTTTCGTTCCTCCGTTTAAAATACACATGATGTCGAGGTACTTTTATCTCGGAATTCCTGCGGGAACTCCGAAATTTAACGCGCGTTAAACTGTGAGGAACAAATAGTAATTTAAATCCGAGTAATTATGTAGTGTAAGTGTAGAAAAAACCACTGTCAAAACTGGAAAGATTCGTTTTACAGCTATTCACACTGACGTGACAAATTGATCGTACAAATTTTTCACATGCAACTCAATTTTGAACCCAACCTAAACTACATGTCGGCTCTATATTAATTCCCCTTTTGAACTTAACACATGTAACTATTATTCACCACGCAGTGTGACAGGCCCCGACATAATTTGTTGAGTCAGTTAACAACTAACTGTTCCGCTGAGCGTCAGTGTATTGAGAATTTATGGAAGTTTGCTCGACTCGACGGAATTATTATATTTGTCCGCGGTATTGTACCGAGTCCATTAATATTTATTTTAACCGAATTGACACTGACCGCCGCACTCAGAGTCGACTTTAATGATTAGTTAGTTAAGTATAGATTTTCAAAACAAAACTGCCGCAATCAGACAAGTTTGATAAATTAATGTTAATTGGCAATTTACTAATTAAGTTACATCTCATTAAATGACAACTAACATTAATTTACTGAACGTCTCTGATTGCGGCAGTTTTGTTTTAAAAATCTATACTTAACTAAGTAATCATTAAAGTCGACTCTGAGTGCGGCCGTGAATGCTTAAACGCTTCTTACACTTTACAATTTGTAGACGCCAATCTAAGAAATCGGAAGGTGTAATCGAAGTTAGAACAATTGGTTCGGATTTAAGATCAATGAGTGAGAGAGAGGGCGAGTGATCACACTACATTAAAATATACTCTAGAGTAGTCGATTTAGGGTACAATTTAGTGTAGTGTGATCACTCGCTCTCTCTCTCTCACTCACTGATCCTAAATTGTATTCGATTTAGATTCTCTAAATTGGCTGTGATTCTGGAAGAAAAAGCTTTAAGACGATAAGGCCGTCAAAAAATCAAAATTATTCAAATGGCTACTTCCAATTTCGCTTCTTTACGCATTGACAAGAAGATCAACAAGTCTGGGTCTACATGAGAATCTATTACACCCTGATGGAAAATGGAAACAATTTAATCGATTAGATTTGATTAAATTAATTTATTTCAATTTTCTAATTTAGAAATACAAAGTCGGCACGAATTATAAGGTTTTAATATTCAAACTCAAATAAGCGTTAACTTATCAAATAATGAAAGATTAAAAATGGCCTACAGTTGTTCCGGAAGCACTGTTAAAAGTTCTAGACAAGTCGCTTTAAGAGTGACTTTTTTTAGATACTAGATAACTCATTGCTCCTGATAAAAAATTGCCCAAACTCGTCTCCAAAATTAGGCGAACCGCTTTGACAAAATGCATTTAATGCATATTGATGAAATCGAGAAATTTGACAGATAAATTCGATAGAGACACGATCCCAAAGTTTCAAAAGTAGCAAAATTTGATTCCGTTTCGATTTCGTTTCGATTCGAGTTCGATTCTATCCCAACACGATTGCGTCAAGAGTAAGCCGGCAGATAGAGAAATAATATTTGACTGTTATTTAACACAATACGATATTATCTGTGTAGAACCAGTGAGTGTTACAATAAAACGCTCAAATCTTTGTCTGAGGTCCATCCATCCTAAGGGTAGCGGTTGTCACTTTTATCACACAGACACACAATGGGCGGGCAAGTGAAAAGGGTAATAACGTTCGGAGGGAATTTTTACGGTTATAATGTAAATTCATTGGGAAAAACAGATTGGACGCTGAGAGAATTACTACACGTTTTAGATGATTGAAACAGCGAACTCATACCGGTCCGTTTGTGGAGATCGGGGTTTCGATTCCCACTTTGAGATAGATGTACTTTCGTTGAATTTGGACCTGAACATATGGTATGCTCGCGTATTCTTCGTGCTACCATCGCCATGAAGACAATATATCCGACATAACTTTTTTAATTTTATCGTTCAATGACCGAGTAGATAATAAAAGAAATGTATTCGGTACTATTAAGATCTAATAGTTACGATGCAAAGAGGTCTGAAAAAAAAATGTGTGCCATCGCGGGACGTCTGGCAGATGTGAAATATCGAAAAAAATTTGAAGAAATATGACAATAAGATTATTATTATGAGAGGAAATGAATATAGCACAATTAAAAATATAATATTTAGATATTGTTTATTTAATATAATTTTATATTAATTGATGCGAAATTTTAAAGGAGACATCTCAATTCATTCGTGACTCCAGTCGCAGAGTCACTTCTTCCTTCTCTCTGCATTAGATGTTTCATATCGAACACTTCTGCAACTCCTCACTCATCGCAACCGACTGTGACAAATGGATGCGTTCCACCCGTCGCGCACATCCCTTAATCACCTTCGCAAATAGGTCTGCCGATTTGGCATTTGACACCGGCCGCGACGATCGTTATATGCCAACGCGGCTCGGTCGTTACAATAAATTTACCACGTGACATTAATTTACAATCAAATCAAATCTTGCGAAATTAACACCAACAAAAGCTCCCGTCGACTTTGACATACAACGTGTCGTTAAATCGGGTACGATTGCATTGTCCGCCGGTGTAGTTTTACAATGCTTTGTTTTCGCGGTGTATTTTAAGATGTCTCGACGCGTCTGGGGAGCTTCTTGAGACACTGCAATTTATACTAATACTAGCTGTCCCCCGCGATTTCATCCGCGGTAATTTCGGAGAGAGACATATCTCTGAAAGTTCCAAGGATATTTATAAAAGAATAATGCTAATACATAAAGGTTCATAAAATAAGAATAAAAATTAACACTGAAATTCCCTATTCTTGCACTGTGCCTCAATTCTACTCTAGTCCATTCAATAAAGAAGTGTAGAAGTGCGTGATTATGAACCTACATGATTCCTCAGAAACTTGTTCAAGGTAGGTAGGGCATGAGCATGCAAAGTCCTGGCCGGAGGGGAGGATCAGATATTTCTCGTGTTTACAAACTGTAGTTTTACAGCTTCTTATTTTTTTTTTCACGCGCAGATTTCGCTGTCACTGCAAATAGATATATTTCAAACACTTTATTGGCACATAACAATCTCTGTTTATATCGAGACGTCCCGAAAGACCGGTGGAGTGTCACGTCGCCGTTTGTATTGTGAAATATACGCAAACTCACTTAGGGGAAATAAGGAAGAACGACACAGAAAAAAAGCGAGTCGGACTCACGCACGAAGGGTTCCGTACCATTATCTCCAAACCGAAAACACGTTTGTTGTAATTTGTGAAAATTTCAACTGTCTATCACGGTTCATGAGATACAGCCTGGTGACAGACGGACAGACAGACAGACGGATGGACGGACGGACAGCGGAGTCTCAGCAAACGGGTCCCGTTTTACCCTTCGGATACGGAACCCTAAAAACCAACGTCTATGTGCGTGATAAAACAAAAGGTGTTCTACACGAATATAAAATATTTCGCTCTCAACGAAGAATTTCTATCGCGGATTTGATTTCAGAACAGCATCCACATATATTCTTATTCGTACAATAAAAACATCGCCAGCATTTTGTATTCTCACCGGCCGCTTTTCGAAGGGGGTTATCATTCGAATCATAATGGCCGGTGAACGAAGGAACATGGACTTCGCAATAAATAAAAAAAAAACCTTATATACTCGAATAACTTTTGTGTAGATAACAAACTCAACTACTGGCTATAACAGGGTAGTTTCCGGGGTATGAAAATTCTGAAAGACTTTGCTGAACATTCTGGCAACTCTTTCTATAAGCGGTGCGACATTAGAGAGATAATAATTTTCTACGCTAAGGTGTGTAGAAACTTGTTTGAGAGCAAAGTTGTTAGAAGAGAGACTGACAGGTTTAGCTCTAAATATTCATCCAGAGACGTCTCAAATTCCCGATTTACCAATAAAAATAGGAGACTTCCTTTTGTTTTATAATGTGTGCAATAAAATTGTATAATAAAGTCTAATTTACTCGACATATTTTATTATTAGTCACCCCCACCAAACTTTCAGGTTGCGACCTTATCCTAAGATAAGTAGAAGAGGCTGCGAGGCTGTATGATAACGATTATTGCAGTATTATCTCTTTGGTTTATCAAAGTACGGAATATCAAAATTCACGAAGGGAACGGTGAAACCGCAGTAAAAGATATAATTCTATATATTATACAAACATAATGTCAAAGTACTTAATAATAATTCTGAAGTAAGCACATGTTCTGTATCTACACATAATATAGATACACATAGTTCTCGGAGAACCATAAAAATCACCCGGGAAACACCATGTGAAACAGCTTGTGTCAAATATTCTGTTCTCTATTTATTTACTTTTGCATTAACTTTAATAAAAATAATTGAAATGGAGATCGCGCGCGCAAACTGTGATAAGCCCGTGTGGGTAGTTAAAGAAAATTTCAAATTTCCGCTCGGGTGGTGGGGAGGCGCCGAAGCACCTCGAGTTTCCACCAGTCTCATGTCGACACGCCACACGAACGGACGCGCCGAGCGATGCGGAAATGAATTCATTATGATAACTATCGGATCGCTACGAAAATTGAAACATTTATATATTAATAATAATATTTATATTAATAGTAATAGTATTTTTCATTGGAAATAAATCTAGCACGAAAAGTATTTTTCATTACTCATACTCGGAAAGTAGGTCTGAAGTTGCCTGAGAAGCGGGTTGAAAGTAACACTTTTCAGCCCTAGGGAGAATCGCTTTCAACTGACAGCTGGATACTGCAGAAACTCAAGTTTTTTTTTAATGTCATAGGGCCACTGACTTATTTACTGACCAGTAGCACACCTAATGGTTGATTTATGTAAAATAAAATTCACTCATTTTTTTCTTTAGCTAATTCCTATTTTTATTTTGACTTTCCTTGCATTCGTAATGAAAAGCACAGTGTTATCCTCGGGAGAAATATTACTTTCACACCTAGGATAACAATGTACTATTTAAAATCCATAAACAATGGGTAAGTTTAACTGGAAATCTCTTATCATTTTTCAGTTTCTATCGATATAGAAAATTGAATGTAAAACCTGGAAATAAGCCTCTGGCACTCACCAAATAAACGCGAACGTAACTCACTAACTGCTACAGCAAAATCGAATAAAATCGACAGTCATTACGGAAACAAATCTATTTAATGATGTTTCAGTAATAACAGTATTACACTGTAAGGTTTGAAGAGCCAGCGTTGGCGGAGCCTTTCAGTAACTTTAAATAGACCACAAAGCCCCATGTAAATAGCGTGTCGGAGATCTATCGAGGCTGGGCTTTCATTTGTTGGGCGGACGCCAATAGCACTGGACAAGCGAGTGCTTTTGTGCAGTGTCGCTAAGCGATACAAGTGCATATGACACTGGTAATAAAGTTGTAAATCAATTACGCGGCGCTGTCGGTCGGCGAGAGTTATTGAGTTTTGATAGCTCCGTAGTGCAGCGGGCGAAGTGTGGATCGGTTGTTCGAGGAATCAGAATATAAAGAGATGAACCGAACCAAATACTAAATTAGTTACTTTATTAGAAGACCGAGATTTTGTACAAGTTGAATAATAAGAATAAATAACTCTTTTGAAACATTTCTCCTCATATAATTTGAAATCGATTTCAAAAATAAATAAATAAAATTTGTCATAGTCAAATATATTTTCGATTAAAACACAATTCAACACTCAAACGGCCAAATTCAGGACTAATATGTACAAAATGAAGGAATTCCCGTAACGAATATAATAGGCATAATAGAGCCCGTTTCGAAGAGAAAAAAAAGAGCATAACCTTTAGAATTTACTGACATTTAAATTTACTTCCTCATTTTGGTTACTAATAAAAAAGCTTACAAACTTTATTTTACAAACTGATGTTTACCTACATATCTACCATTTAGACTCATTTGTTCACATTATTATTATTTATTTAAATAAATATAATTTAAGACATTTAAAAACAAATATCCGTCCTATCCGACTAACATTCACTCGACTGATTCGATCAAAAAATCGTTTTAATATACGTCTTGACGTACCACGACCGCAGTTCAAGTAAATAAAAGGCAATGAACCGCGAAAATAGGTTGCTATTATTAGAGCTCCCGCGTTACAACTGGAGTGAGTATGGAGCGAGGTATGATTTATTGTTCGTGATTTATAAATAAATTTGAATGGTAATATACTATACAACGTTTCTGAGAATTCGGGCGCAACAGATGACAGTTACAAATGGGATGTTGGCGAAAAAGTTGCAACTAAACAACTAGGTATCAAAGAAATTTCAACAAAACTTTAAGCAAGATAATATTGAATGAAACTGACGATCTCGTCTGACCGTGTCGACTTCTCAACAAGTGTTTTGAGTAGTGCAACTTTTCAAATAGGTAGGTATAATTTTTGTGACGTGTCTTCCTTGTTATGGAACTTATGGTACTTTATTTACTGTAACTTCTTACTATTATGTATGTAAATTAGCATGTTTCCGGAGTATGAAAATCAATATTCTATTTAGTCAGTCAGTTAGATGATCGTTTCTTTTCGTTTTACTGTTTAAAAGTAGTTGGTTAAAAAAAAGTTTTATTGTTATAGACCAAAATGTTGTCGGATGTTTAGATCCGACCTTTGCTTATGGTTTTCATGTCCAGCCATTCATGTCATATTTTGGTTTTTGAATTAATGAAAAAATACTTAGATAAAGTGCATCGAAAGTTTAATAGTGGGGGCTCGTGACGTCATAACGTAGTATTTAAAACTGAAGCACGGCGGCGTGATGTTTCCACTGGGTGTATCTCTTTTATATTTTGATTACGTAAAAATACGTGTCCAATATTTAGGTATTATTATTTATCTACATGAGGAAGTAAAAAACTAAAATTTTGTTAGCTAAAAGTTTGTTAATATTTTGTAAAACAGAAACTTGATTGACAGACGGACAAGCCAAACAGTCTCAGTCTCAGTTTTCTACAAGGCTTCCTTTTTGGCAAGCATTAAGAAAGGCTTTTTGGAAATTCAACCTTTCTTAATAATGCACTCTACAATTCTACAATAGCTATCATCCATTATTTTCCGGACACTCCGCATACGATGTCAGACTGGTATCGATTCGCTTCTATTTCCGTGTCTAGCGGCTAATGTTCTAGTCTCAACGGCTTTAATATTCTGATCGACTACTCCATCCATACATATATCTACTAGAACTAAAATATGTCTGTTCAACTGCGGACCGAATTTATATGGAATTTAGCATTTAGATAGCTTGTCTAAACTTAACATTTATTTATATAAATAAACTCGCAGTTTCTAATATCGAAGTAACTAAATAACTTGCAGTGAGCTCAGAGAGCTATTTGCATGCTTTTAACATATTGTATTCAATATTTATACTAGCAATCTTGTTTTCTTTATTGTACGATGAATTGTAACAATTGTTGGTAAACTTTTTAAATGAAATATCTTTAAATATTATAAAGAGCAAAAGTTTGTGAGTTTGTGGATTTGTGAGTTTGTGACGTTGTAGGGGGTAATTTCTGGATCTACTGAACCGATTTTGAAATTTTTTTACTTATACGAAGCTGCAGTGATCCAGAGTGTCATAGGATGCTTTTCGTTCCGGAACTTCCGCGGGAACTCCGAATTTCTCGCGGGTAAAACCACGGGGGAACAACTATCTCTGGATCTACTGAACTGATTTTGAAAATTCTTTTACTCTTAAAGAGCTGCAGTGATCCTGAGTGACATAGGGTACTTTTATCCCGGGATTACCGCGGGAACTCCGGAGTTTGTCAGGTTATAATCTCTGGATCTACTGCACCAATTTTGAAAATTCTCTTACTTTTAAAAAGCTGCAGTGATCCTGAGTGGCGGGGGTCAGCTTGTGTAATATAAATGTATGTTTTGCATATCTTTGCATAGGGGGTACAAAGGACCTTAGGGCACTTTTTAGATCGGAATTTCCGCGCGAACTCTGAAATTAATGCTCCTAATTGATATTATAAATGCGAATGAGTGTTTATTTCGCTTTCGCACTTCAACTATACTCAAGCGATAATCGTAAAATTTTGCATATACACATTGTCAGAGGTACAGAAAAGGATATGGGGTACTTTTTATCCTGGAATTACCGAGGGAACTCCGAAATAACGCGGAGAACCGCTAGTAACAGGTAATATACGTAATAGGATGATTTCAATATATGATTTCACTAAATTTGAAATGGCGTGAGAGATGGTTTTAATCAAATGATGCTCAGCGGAATGAGTTGGCATATTGACAGGTGGTCGGCCATGTTTGAATGTAGGGTCCTTATTCACTATGACCATAATACGCCGCATTAAGCTAATCGCGCCACAACGTCGCGTATCGTAACTCATGAAGTCGTAACTTAACGAAAAAAGATAATTTCATTTTATTTCAATTCATTTACTTAAAATTTACAAAAGTAGTTATTTATAAGTTTTACTACCTTAGAATGAATGTACCAAGTGAATGAAAATGTAGGGTGGCACGGGTGAGTGACCTTTAGGTATGATCCGTCAGCGCAGCGGGTTCTTGCTATCGATTCGGATGGTAACATCAAAAACTAAACTTTTTTTTTAATATTTGAAACTGAACACGAGTAGTTTCTATGAGTCTCTTGTTTAACCCCTGTAGATACGCAGCCAGTTAGGAATATTGAAGACACATTCAGACAACAATGATACTTATTTATCAACCATAGAGAGCCCATTACATTTCCTTGCCGGCCTAGAGCCGTAAACAGAGAGAAATCAACTCTATAATGGCGAGCTTATCTGCTTCTCTCCATTACGCCGATTGGATGGCGTCGCGAGCGCCTTTGTTTTGCAACGCAGTGTACAGTGGCATTGTCGCATCGCATTGTAGGTAAATGGATGCGGTTTGCGATCGGAAATAATGGCTTTTCACTGCAGGTTTCGAGGCGACGTATTTTATCTATCTTTATTTCAGAGTTTCCGCAGGAATCCCGCGAAATTATAATGATACGGTCACACGCGCGCCGTGCAGCCCGGCGGGCTGCCTGGCGGGCTGCGCGGCATGCAGCCCGTCCCGGGCCGGCGGACATTCAAGCTGTTTACACGCACGCCGTCGTGCCAGTCAGTGCCAGAATGGCGAGCAGCGAGGATCTCGGTGTTGTTGCTGCCATATCCTTTGTCTTAACTTATTTTTATTGGAAAAAGAAACAAAATTATGAACGACGGAGAAAAAGAAAAAAGACTGCAAAGAATGAATGAATGAATGAATGAATGAAGATCCACTCGTCGCGAAAGCGCGGGACAGACTGACTGCCCGCGCGCGTGTAAACAGTCACCGGGCGCCCGCACAATTATCCTTTGAACTTTGCCAAAAAACCGACACTTGCCCGATTCGCGGCATTCACGTTCACAGGCGCGTTCACGGGCTCGGGCGTACCGTTTACACGCTCGTGAATGTGAATGTGCACGTTGAATGTAGAGTTGAACGCACGCGTGTGAACCTACCATAAAGCGTGTGTGAGTTTATTTGTTTTTCAGGTAGGTACGCTTTCACGCCTTGACTTTATACTCAATCGATCATCATGAAATTTTGCTTATACGTCGTTAGGGGTACAGAAAAGGACATAGGTTACTTTTATCCCGGAATTCCCGCGGGAACTCCGAAATTATCGCGGGTGCATTACGTATCTGTTATAATACACAAAGAGGGTGGAAACGCCCGCTTCCGCTAATGACGTGCCACACAGAAAATTGGCAGCGTCTGATAATAAAGGCCAATGTACATTGTACGAACGACAATGCGATCCGATTAATCGTGTAAGCTCAGCTCGGCTGTCAATCGACGGGAAAAATACGTGAGCAATCACTCTAATTTGTGTGACGGTGGAGGCTATTGTCTGTCTTGTTTCAGTCGCGGGAACTTGAACAAAACAATCGAACAATCGACCGAGATAATGGGTAGTCCATCTATTACTTCCAATTGGGGTAATAAAAGTCGCCTTAAAAGCCTATATCAGGCGGTGGACGAAAATGAAAAATCGGATGAAATTATTACCATACAACCGATGATACACCTACTAAATATTCAAGACTAACTATTCCGCGCGGTTTTACCCGCGGTAATTTCGGAATACGCGCAGGAATTCCGGAATAAAAATTGTCCTATGTCCTACTCCAAACTATATATTTTTGCCAAATTCTATCCAATTGCGTTCAGCCGTTCTAGCGTGACTCAGTATCAGACATCAATCGTTCCATTCGACCATCCAAAATTACACATTTATAACATTGTAGTACCTATATGTGTACACGGTGAAATTTTCGTATTGTTTACTATAGAAGAATTTTAGAGCCCGTCTTTAATGCACTATTGAGAATTTTACTATGGAAATGACAGGCATCGCCATAGAAAAATTCTCAATAGTTTTAGTAAAGAAAGGCTCTAAAATGCGTCCATAGTAAATTCCAATACGAAAATTTCACCGTGTAGATACACAAAGCTTCCTTTTAAAACGAACCACTATATCGCAATATTTATACGACGAATGTGTAGTTCTTTTCGATTATTATCAGTTTTTTGTCATGCCAATTTTTTACAGTTGATATCGATGCCACTTTCTGAAATATCACTGTTAATACAAATTAACAGTGATATTTCAGAAAGTGTTTCTTACTTTTTACACAAGTAAAAAGTAAGAAACTAGCCAGTAAAAGAATATTCCATTGTATCCATCTAATACGGGAACATAAACACAGCACGAAATGGATGTTGCAAAATGCGAGGTGCCAAGGTATTCAATTCGACACTGGCGAAATCGCACAACCTCCAACACGGATACATTGAAAGAAAAGTCACGCATACATTATAAAACCGATACAGAAACACACTCCAATTAAAGCGTGCGCCCCACTAATTGCGATGCGGAAGCTGCGCCTTCGGCTCATCGCGCGTTGAATGCGCGAGGGATCGACATTGCCGCGTCATCGCAGCGGGCTCGAAACTCTCAAGCGATCCGAAATGGGTCACGTAATGAGGTGTCGCCTGTCTCGTTTCTTTTGTTGCGATCGGAGCGGAAATATTGAATGACTAATCGATCGCCCACCGATCCGGTCGCGTTTATCTAGATAGGTACACTGTTGCACTCAGGAACACTGGCTTTCCATCAACGTAAGAATTTTTACAATCGGTCGAGTAGTTTTTGCGTTCATCTATAAAAAACAGACAGATATACAAAAATTGTTATAATATTTTCACTTTATAATGTTAGTGTAGAAGTATCAAAGTGCCACTTCCACCAGGTCCCAAACTAAACAGAGCTTGTGCTACATAGAAACCAGACAATTGATATAATAGTTAGATTAATTTTTCTTAATACATCTGAGAAAATACTGAACTTGGTTTTAGAAAGAAAGAAAGAAAGAAAGAAAAGGCATTTATTTGGAAACAGAGACACAACACAGTTACAATTTTATTTAATACCATTACATTGCTAGTAAAAGCGATTATAGCGAATGTCAAAACTTCCCTCTAGTTACAGCTTAAGTAGGTAGGTATATATTATGGACATGGCATGTGTATGGACGTAGAATTTTCCACTGGAACGTGTGTACGTGTCTTATCCCAATTACGAGGTACTTACTTAAAACACGGCGAAAAATCTTGTCGCAAAATCTCTTCGTCCCACGGCTTAGGTAAGTAGGTAAACGCGAGACACTCCGATGTGAAAGCGGGTTTTTTTTAAAACCGAATATTTTTCTAGCCGAGTCATCCCCGCTCACTTAGCGGCTAAGGAATCCCGCAAACATTCCGCGAGGCACCCAACCGACGACACTCTAGCGGCGCTGGCTGGAGGATTAGGCTCGGAGATAGAAAAAAAAAAAACATGGAAAAGAATGTTTTAAAAAAATGTACCTTTTTATTTATAGCAATAGTTGGCTGCAGATAGATTTTGGTGGATTTGTTCTTTATGGATGGGAAACTCAACAAACTGAAATGAAAACTTTATGACAGATGCTGAATAACAGATGTTTTTGTAAGAGTTTTATATTTCATCGCTGCATTAGTGTTGAAACATCGATATACTGTGTCGGATGTGAATTGTTCAAATCGGGTTTTTAAGAAATTACTCACACCCTCCAACTAACAAGTGAATTAAAATCAACTAGGTATTAATTATCAAAATACTGAAAACATACCTCCGATAATTATTTCGCGGAAAAGAAAAAAATTAAATTCGGCATTATCAAAATGTTGAATTGAAAAGTTATAATTTTGTTTTGTGACATCGAAAAACCACAAAAGACAAACAACGGAAAAACATTACAACTCGATAATATAATTGACTTGGAAATGAGTTACGTGAAAATTTTCATTTTACTCGACTAATTTCCTTGTCACGGAAAAAAATAAATGAAAAATAAACAATATTTCATTTCGACTTTACAGCGAAGACAATAAGAACATAAGTCGCTTGGATTCTAAATCGAAAGAGAAGCTCACAGGCACCCGCGCAAATATGATACTTATGCCGAATGTAATTAGTAACAAATCGGTTTGACATAAATATGACTTTTAAATTAGTTGATACAACTGTGGGAAGATGCGTGCGTAGGTAGTGAAAGTTTGCGCTCGGAGGAAAAACCGCAAGTGGCGTGTGGTCCAAGGAATAGGATCAGAGGGGTTTATCTGATGGATGCGTTAACACTAATATTTATAGCGACCGTCAGAAGACGCCGGACACCCCTGATGAAAGATCACCGATGCAATTAAGACGTAAATAACTGATAGGTAACTACTCCCCGCTCCCCGCCAACTCCGTGCCTATCCCGAGCTCCGCTGCAACGTAGTGGTAAGCCTAGAGGCCACAGCGGTGTAGACTGTTGTTGGTGTGTGTGTTAAAAGATGTTTAAAACTTGAATTTGGAATTCTACCGTGCCGGAAAAACCCCAGGTTTCAATAAACTTTAAACTCAACCAATGGGTATGTTGTTATTCCGTTATAAACATAAGAGCAGATTTTGTTATGAAGACAACTCTTTCGTACACGTCACAACCTTGATTCGTTATTGAAGCTTTGAATCTCTACTTAGTTTTGGACCGGGTGACGCTGTATGACAAAGCCTGACCAACCCCCTTAACCAAATTGACAATCTAAGATGGTTAACGCTATTATAGAACACTAAGGAACGTATCGTATGTCACGTAGTCACTAAAAATTGTATTGTTGATTGGAAGACTTTACGTGACTTAACGACACGTTCCTCAGTTTTGTATAGCGTTAACGATAACAATAGAATAACAACTTTGCCATGGAGGCTAGCTTAGGCGTCAGTTTCGCTCTTTCTCTCTCTTTCTCGCTCTATCTCTCTAGACCAGAAAACATTTCACAATCTAGACCCGCTGTAATCTCTTCACTCGCACCGACCAACATTGATAGTAGTTTGTAGTTAGGTAACCGCGACGCACGCGAAGCGGCGTGCGAATCATAACTTTTTGCGGCTCGCGCCGGCAGTCACTGCTAACGATTGTTTGCCAGGGTAATTGAGACTTCAAATACTAGTTAATTAATATTGTTTCAAAGTTAAAGTAGCGTATAATGCAAAAACAACGTAACACAAGTGTTCACAAGCACATTTCAGAGCGAAAATTTGTCATACGCGAAAAGCCTAACTAATATTATAAAAATGCGAATGTGTTTGTTACGCTGTCACGCCTCAACTACTCGACCGATCATCATGAAAGTTTGCATACACGTATGCAGGACACAGGATACTTTCCAACCCGGAATTTCCGCGGAATCTCACGCGAAATTAACGACATCTAGCTTGCAAATAAAACAAGTTTCAATTCAAAAGAATGACGCGTACTAAATAATAACTCAAGACCGGAAATTACGTTTTTAAATGAAAACACAACAGCGGAAAGCTGTTCCAATTAGACATTGTTCCGAAAAGAACACAGCGAAATGCGACACCAACAAGCGCACAACAAACGGCCGAATCATGAAAAAATTAATTGCCAACATTAAATTGTTTATATATATAATCTAACAATCTGTCTCGACTCGCCCCGAGGAAAGAAATCACGACACAGTAAGAAGTAGCATTAGAAGATACTCGAGTAGAGTGTACGAGTAACTGAGTAATGTCTTGGGACAACGCTGTCTCAACTTTCAGTAGCCTCACAATGAGTTTCAACTTGTGGTTGACGATTTAATCGAGGCGATATCAAAAAGTTCACGTTTCGATTGATCGGAATCGATATTGACTGTTCGACGTTCAAGCACTACAGCTGATTTTAGAATCTTGAAAATTTGCACAAGGCAAAGGTAAAATAACCACCCTTTTTATCAGAAGAATCTAAAATAACTGCAGCTCGGAATGATAATATGAATATACCTATGTAAAATGGATGAAAACACAATCTTGTATTCCCCATTTTGTTTTCGTCTAATAAACTAATTAAAGAAATAAGAAAGACTTGGCTACGCCCTTTCTTTTCTTGATTTTTATTTGTGCGTTAGTTTCCCGGAACCCTGATGAAAGTAGTCAAATATTTAAAAACTAATTTTAAATAACTTTCTTTAGATGATTCCCAAAACACAGGAGCAAGCCAATGGGAGCTAGCTATAGATTGTACGATTAAAAATATTTGTTCTTCATTATCACTATCAAGGAAGAAAACAGAGGAATAGAAAAAAGCAAACGCGGTACAACTTGTCTCTTACCAAAAAATTATACTAAGGACACGATCCTTTCGTTCTTCCCAATTAATGACGTCATTGTTTGCCGACTCGACCGAGGCAGCGCAAGCGGGGGTGATTAAAATCGCTCAATAAATAGTTCCAGCAAAACAATTCTCAGTTGACTGTACCTAGTACCAGAATAGGAACGTGCCCGGGGTAAAAGCAAATTTCTATTTAGTTCGTCGGTTAGGTAATAAAATAATAATAGACAAGTAAAATAATTTTGCTTTATCAAATGAATAAGAATAGCTTAGATAAAGCGCGTTAAAATCACATGCGGCCTGTATAAACTGTGCCGGAGAGGCTGTTATGTAACTTAAGTTTTTATCATTTTTCGGTTGCAAACAAAAACATGGCGGTAAATTCCAATTACAATATGCACGTTTTGACACCAACCAATATCTCACCTAGCAATCAACCAAAATAAACATACATACTTGAAAAGTTGAAGCTGCCTAAACATAATTATTTAATCAATTAATTAATAATAAGCAACATTCGTACTTAGGCATACTACGGTCGTCGGTCACGCCCCAAACCGTATTAATCCAAAAACCCCATAAAAATTTTTTTTTACAAGATAATTTTGTATTGTAAGAAAATTTTACATATTTTTTATTTACTATTCATATTTTATTTATTTACTATTTACCTAGTCAATGTTTACTAGATATTATCTATAACATTATGTTCTAGATGGACTTTTGTTTTACATGGGATTTTACCGACATTTAACGCTGTAGGTTAAACATTATCGACTCACTGAAGGTAGGTTAAGTATGTAGGTATGTACATACAACATTTGTTTCCGAACTTTCCTCCAATCTCTGTACCTTTCGATCGCCGGCGGCAAAACCGAATAATTTCGGCACATAGAGCTACCTACGCAATGCCTACGCGCCAGTAACGTTCTACGTGTGTTTTTTTTACCTTTCGCTGGAGTTATTTTTATTGGACATAAAAGCTAGGTTTATACAAATCTTTTATTTTAAGAGCTCAGTCGCTAAGGTGACATATCGCTCTGTAAGGAAATAGCTGTAAATATTTTTCTACAAACCGTTTTCCGTTATTTACGCAGTTCCCGCGGGAATTCCGGGATAATAAGTACCCTATGTCCTTCTCTATAAGCCTGACAACGTTTAGGCAAAATTTCATGAGGCTCAGTTGAGTAGTCGGCGCGTGAAAGCGTAATAAACAAACACAAATTCGCAATTATAGTACCTAAGGATTTAATTAAAGAGATATTGGACGAAAAGTTGCACGAGAAAAGCAATGGTTAGTTAAAAAGATAAATCATCGGTGGCGGTGCGCGATAGCGTCCAAGCTTACGTATTTATTACTGAAGAAGATATTTCTAAAATTTCCAGCTGCCCCATCTCGTTCGAGCGCCGTCCATCGCGGCGCCCGAGGGCGAATGGATGCCGCAAAGCGACCGACCGACCGACCGCCGTCCGCCGATAACGGAACTAGGCGTTTGATAAAACGTCCAATATTGATTCATTGGGTGTAACTAGCGACCGGAGGAAGTTTCGTACAGTAGAGCTCTTCGTTACGTAGATACCATAGCCCCCTTAGCTAAGTTGACATTTTATTTTTTATAACTCTGCAGTATTGCAACACAAAACCATAAACCGCCCCCTTAACCAGGTCGACAATCTATGTACTTATAATGGGCTTATCAACCAAATTTTAGTTTTTAGTCCGTCTTGTAGATGAATAAAAAATATTGAACAGTGAACACGTATTTTTTATTTTATTTTACGTAATGAAAAATAACGGAGATACATTAAGTCGAAATGTCGCGTGACGTCACGCCGTGCTTACAGTTTTTATAGCACGTTATTACGTCAAGAGCCCCCCCACTCCTAAATTTTAATGCAAACTGTCTTAGTATTTTTTCAATAATTTGAAAAAAGCCAAAATACGAGTCTATTATTTTTTTTATTATCTAACTGATGGACTTAATAGAATTTTGATTCTCATACTACCCTATCGTTAGCGCATAGAAACTATGAAGCGAATCGTCCTGTCATTTGGTCCATCGTCCAGTCAAAAGTTCAGCCACAGATAATATAATACTATACTAGTAGTTCAGCTTTGCGTGACCACGTGACATAAAGATTCCGCTCCTTCTGTTTTCTATACTCGTTAACGATTATTATTTATATGTAGACTGTCAACTCGGCTAAGGGGCTGGGATAGTGTGAGAAACGTAAAACAAGAGTATAGGGCCCCGAGTGTCTTGTCGTCGTTAACAATCCTCTGATTTTAAATGAAGGCTCTAGGGATGTTGACGACTTTTGAAAATCAAAATTTTAATTATAAGTCCGTCAGTTAGAAAATTAAAAATCATTAGACACGTATTGTTTTTATTTTTCAAATAAATCAAAATACACAGAGATAAAGCGCATTAAAGTTTAGGGCGTCATTTACCGTTACAAGCCGCCATGCAAACTGCACTGGTAAGTGACGTCACTCGAAATTTCAACTCAATGTATCGCAGTTATTTTTTGATTACGTAAAAAAAGAAAAAAATACGTGTCCAATATTTTTTATCAATCTACAAGACGAACTAAAAACAAATATTAGTCGAATAACCTATTCAGTGCGATACGCACACCCATCGCTGGGCACGGGGTATAAGGCGCGTGACGTCATTTAGGCTGCGTGCCGTGACGCATAGTACCACGCCTCGATACACCGCTCACGGATATCTGAGTCGACGCGCGACTCGGATGAATCGGATCGTCGGATTATGGAATAGTCATTCGAAAGATGAGTTTATGGAAAATATATACAGTATACAGTATACACTCTTTGCGCTTATCCGTAGCCCTCTTAGCCAAGTTGGAAGTTAATTTTAATAGTGAAGGGTGGACATTTTATGGGTGCTGTCATGAAAATTGTATTTTTTTTGACGTCAAAAAGAGCCACATTAAGGGCCAATTTTGAATAAAGTTATTTGACTTTGACTTTGACTTTGAATACATAGTAAACACCAAGATCCAGACAACACAAGTTTTGCTGTCGATAGTTTGTTTTTTAGTAACTAGTCAACGATTACGACAATCTATTGATGAACGTCATACGTAATAAGAATGATATTTTGCTGGTCGTAACATGGTTAAAAAAATGCGTGAAAGTGTTCCAACTTGGTTAGAACGAAGTTTTCTTCACAACTCAGAGTTCGTTATGTCCGTTATGCGTGAAAAGAGGCAAAAAAACTCATTTAAAAAAAAAATACAGTTGCTTTGTTTTTCCGTAGTGCAGCCGTGTGACGCCGTGACGGAAAATACATTTTTACTCCCATTCGTACCGTAGGTACGATAAAGAACAGCTTCGTCACAAACACCTATCTAGTACGGACGAGTTACTGATCTGTGCTGACATGTGGAATCCAATCTCATGTCAATCTTATAAATCTCATTTCTTTATTATTGTATATTTTAAGAATGTTTGAAACGAAGCCGGTGCAAGGACTCGGGTCGCTTCGTGTCGTCAATGTAAAGAATAAAATACACAACAAACTGAATCGAACGGCAACAGTAATGAGTGGGGGCAGTAAAGCGAGTCAGTCTAGAGTCAGTCCCGTGCCAGTCGCCGTCCGGCACTGCAGCGTGACGCGGGGTGGAGATGGCGTCACAGACCAACTGTAGGGTTGGCGTTACCTTAATCCTTACTAATATTATAAATGAGAAAGTGAGTATCTTTGTTTGTTTGTTACGTACAGCCGATCATCATGAAATTTTGCATGCACATTGCACCTCTGAGAATGTGCATGCAAAAAAGAGAGAAGTGAAGGACATAGGGTACTTTTTATCCCGGAATTCCCACAGGAACTTCGTAATTATCGCGGGTGAAACCGCGTGGAACAGCTAGTATGTATTATAATGCGAACGTGAGTTTTATTTGTTTGTTTGTCACGCTTTCACACCATAACTACTCAACAGATAGAAAGACACGGGTGCTCTTTTGCCCCGGGAACTTCGACATTAACGCGTGTGAAGCTGAATGTGAACGGAAACTGTTCCGCGACAAAAAAACATCCCATGTCACTCCGTCAATTAAAGTTTTTTTTAGAATCGGTTAAGTACAGAGAACAGCCGGGATCTGAACTTCTCCTCGTGCCGAACAAAAAAGCAAACAGAACAATTCAATAAAAACTGTACGCCTTACTGCAATGTTTAAATTGGAAGCCAACTCGAGCACACGCTGCTGCATATAATGCGACACAGCGTTTCCTTCACACGTTTAAACTTTTACTCGGTGCTCGTCGGCACGCTCGGCTGACAACCCTGGGCGTCGCGTGAGACGGTAACACAACGCCGATGCTATCGGGTACGACGGAAGCGTGTCGTAACTTACCGATCGTCTGTTGATACAATATTATCGGCTTATTACAATACTATCGTCGCTACGTATCGCGATGCACGATAAATTTGTACAAGAAAAAATGATGTGATTATTATTTAGATCATTCCTCAGGTGTCTGCTGGAGGAAATTTTGATTTTGCAAAGGTTGCGAACCGCTTGTGTTATACTCGTCTTCTCATTTCTATGGTTTGCTATTAAAATGATTTCATATGCGTTCACTTTCTTTATAAAGGAAATTATTATCAGGCAAATATTCGTTGGTCGTCCTATTTAAATTTAATAAAATATATTTAGTTTTTTTACTAGCGACTAACTAAGTGATGTCGCTATTCCATAAAAAGCCGTCTATGGTTGGTTTCATTTAAATCTATACATAATATAAAATTCTTTGTCCTGAATCACTGACTGACAGATCAACGCCCTGCCTAGACCTGAAACTTGGAAGGTGTGTTCTTTGTATGACGTCGGCATTCGACAAGAAAGGATTTTCCGAAATTCTACCCCTAAGGGGGTGACAAAGGGAGGCAAAGTTTGTATGGAACAATTCCGCGGGAACTCCTAAATTATCGCGGGTGAAACCGTTCAGTAGAGCTAGTAAGTAGATACACATAGTCAACATAAAGTAAGAAACACTTAGTTAAACAAGAAAACTTCTTACGCGTAGTTTCATAAAGTGAACATACCTCTCTAATTGTCCCATTACATTTGTCCAACGGTGGTCAATTCAAAAAAATAATCCGATTCCTTGGGACCGCATTACGAGACCCGAGCGTCGTTTAGAAGGTCATTTACGGTCATCCAGCGCGGCCATTTTCTGTTTATGGCTTCGACGAACTATTATTATTTGTCTATGACTGTGTGTAAAACCTCTTTGGACCATTCCTTAGTTGCCGTTATAGGGTCGATCGCAACTGCGGGGTTTACTAAGCACGTGTTTTGTGTCATCACAAGGGGAGGGCGTGGTTATCGGTGGTTATGACCAGTGAACTAAGAGGACCATAGAAACCGCTCTTAATACAAAATACCGGCGTCATTTCGACCCACAGTCATTTGCAAAAAAAGACAAAAAACATTGAACTCTATCTATTTATCTAATATCTAATACTAGGCTCCGTAAAATTTCTAACTCTGTATAACGCTTTTACAACGAACTCCCAAACGATGTAGTTAATTTGTCAATTAATAAATTCAAGGCCCTTATTAAACACAGATTATGCGCTAAAGCATTTTATAGTGTAGTAGACTATTTAAATGATACAGACGTATAGGAATGAATTGAATAGCTCTATAATTAAAATCTTATTCGTAATATAAAAAAGACAGCCCTGCTGGGTTTCTTGTCAGTTCTTCTTAGTAGCATGCGTATTCCGAACTGATAGTAATTTGACAGGAATTTATAGTTCTAAGAACCTGCTGACGATCAATAAGTGATTGTAAAAACCAATCCCAAGTAATCGAAAACTTTTGAATTTTCTATTTTGAGTTGAGACTAACTATACAATTTAGTACCTTGGGTCATATTCTAGCTCGTTGTGAGAGTACATTATTTTTTTTTGTTTCTCCTTCAATTGAGTAATTTCTAAAGGTTAAGTAATTACTTAGTAGATATGAAAACATTCTCATCACTTCAATAAGTTTGTCTGAGCCCCGCCATCCCTAAACTGACCTTGCGGATTAAATTAAATCTCAGAAAATATGCTTATACAAGAAGGGGTCCCTTTCGTGATACACCCGGGGTAGCATAATCCACTCGGAGATATTATTATGAATATCATAATATACATCGGAATGACTCCCACGACCCTCCCAATAAGAGGTTATACACCTTTAATATTGCACGAACGAAAGGCAATAATAATTCTGGACGATTTCTTTTGCAACTTATTGTAGGTATACATTTATTATTTACTAGCTGTTCCCCGCGGTTTCACCCGCGTTAATTTCGGAGTTCCCGCGGGAATTCCGGGACAAAAAGTACCCTATGCCCTCTCTTCACTGTACCTCTGAAAACGTGTGTACAAAATTCCATGGTGATCGGTAAAGCCGTTAAGCGTGAAAGCGTAACAGACAGTCAGACAGAGTCACTTTCGCATTTATAATATATATTATAGTCGGGATTTACTCGAACTTGAATTCAGTAAGTTTTCTTGACAGTTTATAGGCAATGAACGGAAACTTTCAAAATATTTTGTATCTCGCTCGATACCTCGAAAAATGAAGAGGGCAAACAAACAAACAAAGAAAGAAACGGTCTGTGGGTGGAAACGAATCCACGCTATAATCAGTTCTTGCAACAAACACATCAAATTCAGTTAGTAAAAAAAAAAACAACTGCAAAAGAAGCGTAATTTTGTAAATATCTACTATAACAAAAAAACTCTTACGACGCTTAAGCTAATCTTAAACAAATTAACAGTCGACATTACAACTACCGAAAGGAAATTGCCAACTATCCTCGAAAATACCTATACAGCCCAACAGTTTTCCGTCTATTTTGCCTAGCCTTATTTGCATATAAACGTTTGTGCCTCGCTTATTGCTCCCCAACAAGGCAACCATGGGTATATTCATTCATAAATATAATAAATGTTTTTTTCTAGGTATAGGAAAACGCAGTAGATTTTCGGGGCAGCACCACCTTTTCGCATAATCATTTGCTTCCATTGGATCTACCACCAGGTAACTAAGATCAGAGAAGGTAGTACGTGTGGGACACCTCCTCTCTCATGTATGCCGCGGAGCAGCCGCACCGTGTCGCGCGACTACCAGCCAGCCAGCACTCAGAGGTGGTAGCAGCACGTGCGCACTCCGCCTGGGACAGTACCACCTCCTCTCTCATGTATACTGCGGAGCAGCCGCACCGTGTCGCGCGACTACCAGGCAGCCAGCACTCAGAGGTGGTAGCTCTATTGAAAATTCAGGCACATCTGACTATAAAACGCCTTTTTACAACAAAAAAAAAACTCGAAATACCTGCTTTCATAACAAAAATCATGGTTAGATACTTCTGATAACGTGAATTTGTGTAATAATCGTCGCTACTTCATAATTAGGTCGTTTGGCTGCGACCAGAGGGGGGAGCACGAATTTTTTCGCTATCGTCTAGTCGATATCGTCGTAATGTCAAAGCGTTTTTTTGTATGGAAAATGAACGACACTGGATAGATGGCGCTGTTCATTTTCCATACAAAAAAAATGCTCGATATCGACTAGACGAGAGCGACAAAATTCGTGCTCCCCCTACAGAACCGGCGGCCTCACATCGGTAACCGCCTCGTTACCACCTCCGGTCGGAACGCGACGGGGGGCAACGGCGAAAAAGTGTTAGCTATGTACACTGGCGTTCAACAATATTCGCACTCACATAAAAATAATAATTGACTGAAAAGAACCCAGTGAATCCTTACTATTATAAATGTGAATGTGAGTTTATTTGTTTGTTTATTACGCTTTCACGCCTAAACTTCTCAAGCGACAATCGTGAAATTTTAAAAACACCTTGTCAGGAGTACAGAGAGGACCATAGTGCTTTTATCCCGAAATCCTTGAGGGAACTTTGAAATTAACGCTTGTGAAATTGCGGGAAACAGCTATTATTATAATGTAATGATAAGACAAAACAAAACAAGGTAATTCTAGCTCATGCCATACTGTTATCTGCTTCCAATGAACAAAAAAAAAAAGAAAAAAATGAATGCAGAAATTTTCATCTTGGCGAAACGTCGAGAACTACGACGAGATCTTCGAAAAAGAGAGCCAAGTTTTTTTTTCTGGCACGTACGTATAGACTAGCTATTAACGTGACCTCAAGTGTACGACTTTACACTGTCGTTGACATTATTGTTACGCCCCCGTGAATATGTCGCTGAGCTCGATGTGAAAAAGGGTTGTTTCTTGTCTTATACTCGTTGCTGGGGTATAAGAAAGAAGAAGGTTTGTGCCACTGTTATTTACTTGACGCTGGATCGTACTTAGGAAGATTTACTTAAATATTTTTAATTACATTTGATACAATAATCAAACAATTATTTGCCCCAAAAAATGCAGAAGGGACTTTATTGCTTAAAGCTAAAGCAAGGCTACCAGGGCTTTTCAGGGCTACCCGAAGCCGTATTGGAAATTTTAATTCAGGATAGTGAAATTTTCACAATATCAATCTTTTAAAAATACTTTTGGTGAAAAAAATATTTGAGACACAAATATATACAAAGGGTATTAGCGTATATATAGTATAATCAAAGTCGTCATTACAAACGTCGGATTAAAAAAAAAACTATTTTAGTACTCGTTTTTTTAACTTTTCAGTTGTCAGAATGGTAGAGGCCCGCTGGGAAATACGTACGTAACGCGGTCACCTGTCAAATTTAATCATTTCCCTGGGCATGACAGGACCGACAAGCGAAGCCGAATGAGGCGGATGTACGGACGATGTTACCCGAGGGACGTTCGCAGGTTTAAATTTGAAAGTTGAGTTACAGGCAACATGGCTTGCAATGCGTACCTACAAGCAAAGTCGAAATTGAATCTCATATTATTTGGACGCAGATAAGCAATAACATGTTAACCCACAAAACGAAGTTATTAATTCAAAACGATTTATTGAGAGTTAGTATTACGTTTTTTAATTATGTGTTTACCTTATTACATTGTTTAAATGTGTAACTAAATATTGAACATAAAAATGTTGAAACAAAATGGCGCTATAATTTTAGAACTTAAATTTAAATTTATAATTAATCTAAAATTAAATTTACTCAAAATTTCTCCGGTGTGGGGTTAACACACTATTGCTTATCTATGTTCATTTATTTCTTTAATTCTTTATTGCACACTAGTTGTCCCCCGCGGTTGCACCCGCGTTAATTTCAGAGTTCCCTCGGGAATTCCGGGATAAAAAGTATCCTATGTGTTAATCTGATGTATAAGCTATATTATTATAAAGTTTAATTTAAATCCATCCAGTAGTTTTTGCATGAAAGAGTAACAAACATCGATCTATCCATCCATCCATACATTCTTACAAACTTTCGCGTTTATAATATTAAGTAGGATAAATAAATAAAATTACAATATTACAGTACCTAAAAAAAGTAGAAAGCAAATGGCGGTCTTCTCGCATAGTTGCGATCTCTTCCAGACAACCAATTATGCGAAAGGACAAACAAAAATTCATAGAAACTCATACCGTGTGAAAACAATGCTCTGCGGAACGAGGCATTACACATTACTTGGCACAGATATTTATTACTTGGGCATATATATTGTATTTCACCGAGTCAGGGACTTTTAGCGGCCCCTTGAGCAGAAATAGAGGTCAATTTCTTTGTTTCGCAAAATAGGGATGTTGACTACTATTGAAAATCAAAATTCTAATTAGTACGTCAGTTAGAAAATAAAAAACAATAGACACGTATTTTTTGCTTTTTTAAATAAATTAAAATATACAGAGATAAAGCGCATTAAAGTTTAGGATGAGGAGGTCGTGATGTCACTAACCGCAAAACCGCCATACAAACTGTCAGAATAGTGACGTCACGCGAAATTTCAACTCAAAATATCGCCGTTATTTTTTGATTACGTAAAAAAAGAAAACCCGTAGTAAAAATTACCTTATTGAGAAGTGAAAGAGTGCAAGAACACTAAAATTTTAATTGAACCGTCATTAAAATGAACGTAACGTAACGTGTTTTTTTGCTTTTATCTGCAAGGATTTGCTGTGCACCTTGGGTTATCAATGTTTTGAGTCTTACCATAAACCTCTAGCCAGCGATAAGAAACAAAAACGATACCGAATGAAGATAAGTTGTGCCTCGTTAAGCTAATTATACAATAATTCAGGTCGGAGATAAGTAGGTAGACCTTCTAAAACACAGGTCCCTAGACGGCAAGCCGAGGGCTCAATCTCGATTAAGATTGGGGGTCGGGCATCGCACAAAATCCCTAATGCCCTAAATACGATATCACATCGGAAGGTTTACGTTGGAAACCGTTGAACAAACCGATCTGGGAACGAGCAGAATCTTAACGCGAGTCACGAAGGGCTGGCTCTGTCTAACAATATTTATAAGAGAAACAAAGTTGAGCTTATTTCCCAAACTTCAAAAATAAGATTAACTACACTAGCGTTTTTATGTCCACAAATTAACATCTCTTAGCCGTAGAAAAAAGTCAAGGTCCCAATCTGCTGTTTGATTCTCAATCCATGGACCACATAATTTGTTTTAACTAACATGACATTTAAGAAAATACAATAAAATCCACTATCATAATTGTCGGTTAGCAAATATTCTGTTATGAAAACTATTACCTAACTAGTGACAAACAATGATATTATAAGTATTAAGATATCATTGGTGACTAATCGTGGGAAGATCTATTGTCATTTATGATTTACTGAAACAGAAAACAATGACATAAATATGCCTGCTAAAAAATTGATACACTAAAGTATAATAGGAAAAAATAAAGATCTTGGTAAAAAGAAGACAGATGAAAATTTTAAAGGCGCGTGATTGGAATTGAGCAAACGTCTTTGGCCCCATTTACATTTCGCCTCCGCCTTGAACAACCAAAGGCGGGGTTCATCGCAATGATATAGCAATAACAAAACTAGATGCGACATTCGCGGCCACAATTAAAATAATTACACTTCACTACGCAGATCTGCTTAATCCGACACTAAGCTATGAGCTTGTGTCTTGGAAAACAAGCAACATGTGGCATTTGCTACTACATTACATAATAATTATTATATAATAAAGTAATAGATATAGTTTAAAAAATAAACAATAAAAATATAAATCATGTCGAAAAAATTAATAGTTTAAAAGTTATTCAACATTAGTTTGGAGGTGACCTATCTACGAAATTTCAAGCACTACGCCCGCACCTACTTGTCAATGACCGATTCGATTTTTTTTTGCTACGGGCGGCGTTCGCGCCAAATATTGTATTATAGATCATTTAGATATGGGCTCGTTAAAATGAAAAAATATAACCTATATTAAAACATGGTGCGATCGATTCGGAAGTCGGTTCTGAGCAAACTACTTTCTAGTTTTCGGTTAAATCACTGACACGTTGTATAAACACGCCCAGACTGGAAAGTGGAACCCTGTGTTCATCACACAAAGTCCACCCCCACCGGGAATCGAGCCCGGAACCTATCAATTAGCGGGGAGGCATGGTGACCCACTGCGCAAATCCGGTCGACAAAATCTCCTATTCGCGGACTTCCATGCGCGAGTGAGTGCAAGAGTTCATACCTACATCTCGTTCACTTGCGTTGTAAGTTTTCGATTTGACATTGTATTAAGTACTAAGCTAATGCTGAGTTGGTGACCTTTTCGGCAGAGCATGCAAGAGATATATATTGTGTACAAATTTAGATTAGGCATTGCTTGTGTTTGTATCTTTTTCTTGTGTGTTGTGCTGAAATAAATGTATTTTCTTCTTCTTCTTCTTCTACTCGCATAATATAACCAATCTACCAACTTTGTTGTTATAATATCACTAGCTGTGCCCCGCGGTTTCACCCGCGGTAATTTCGGAGTTCCCGCGGGAATTCCGGAATAAAAGGTACCCATGTCCTTCTCTGTGCCCCTGACAACGTGCATGCCAAATTTCATCCAAATCCGTTCAGCCGTTTTTGCGTGATTGAGTAACAAACATCCAAACATCTAAACATCCAAACATCCACACTTTCACATTTATAGTATTAGTAGGATTGGATTACGTACATCTCGTTCACTTGCGTTGTAAGTTTTCGATTTAACTATACAACCTACGAACTTTGTTGTTATAATATCATTGGATTACTCCGGTCCCGTCGGTGGAATTTAATATGTTTGCCTTGTTTGACCTTCTGGCTTCGGTGGCGGGCCACGTCGCGCCGTGAAGCTGAGATTTTTGCTAAACGGGTCGATTTCGTACTTGTATTTAGGGTTGCCGCTTATACGTATAGAATGCTGAATATCAATGTTACGTTAGGTGAGGTCAGCATCTATTTGCGGCTTTGTTATTATTAAAGTTTGGAGATATTATTCATTATATTTGTTTTTTTTGTTAAACTTCACAAGACTAGAACTTTCAAACTTTTAAACTTAAAGCAAAAACGTATGATTCGTCAGCGTGTCAGGCTTCAGTTTTCATAAGCTCATAAAGCATCCAAAAACACATATCTATTACGTGGCAAAAAATGAGTTTATTTTAGAAAGGCATGAGAAACAATTACAGAATGGGTCTCCTTCAAATATATCCTTCGTTTAACCTTAAACCTAGTATGTACGTATAGTATTATGTAGATATAACTATACACATACACTTATGAAGCAGTTAAAAAAAGATATAGGTAATATTTCCCGCGCCTCGGGTAACTTAACCAAACCAACCGAACAATCGTAACTTTGTTTTATGAACAGTTAAGAATTTCAGCTGTACAGTTGTTTGCTCGTGCGTACACTCTGCGACAATCTGGCAAGTTGCTTTAGTTGGTACATATGACTTTATGAACAGAGTTCAATCGTTGGCAGTTTAGTTGTAACTTATTACGTCGCAGTGGCTTGCATGAAGCTACGGTTTCGTGACTGCTATGCACACAGACCTATCACAGAGAATAGACTACGCAAGTCATCCGCCAACTAGTTTGGTTCACGTATAAACACGGTCGAAGTATATCGTCCATTACAATCGAAAAAAAAGGTTTTCACACCAATTAAAAGAGGTTCTTAGCTAAGTGAATCCTTAGATTTTAGGGCATCTAAATGAGTTCCTAAAATATACATGATTTAGAACGAAATTAATTATGGCACATATCCATATCCACTGGAACCTTTACCAGCGAATGTAATTTCGTTTCTTTTTTCATGCACGATTGTAGCTGTAGCGAAATAAGGCTATAATCCCTTTAAGAAACGAAAAAATATAAGACGAAATTATTCCGACAAACGTGAAGAGGAAAGAAGAGGAAAGAACTCAATTAATTATATTTTATATCATAGACTGGTGGACATTTTATGCGAAATATGAACACTTCATAACGCCTTATCACACGAAGCCAGCTCCCGTGTGGGCGTTGGAAGTGTCAACGATGCGAAATAGATGTGTGCAGTGTAGGTACACGTACCTTCTGTACAAACTTTACATAACTAACATAGAAAATAAACACACCATATTGGGCTGTGTGCACCTAGATTCCTTTGCCTTTTAAAGGGCAAAGGAATCTAGGTGGTAATGTATTTCCTTCTGCAAAACAAAAACAAATTTATATTATGGAACTACAACACCATAGTAATTGAATCGTTGGCCACCTAACAAATAACTTGTTTAAACATCGAACCAATCAGGCCGTGCACAAAAAACTACCAATTAACTGGCGAATAGCTACGCAAAAAAAAATAAACAAAAACGACTAATCTCTCACGATTGAATAGTGAAAAAAAAAAAAACTCTACATCTAAAATGCTTTGTCCTGAATGACTGATGGATCAACCGCACAGTCTAAACCGCTGATCGTAGAGACCTGAAACTTGGAGGGTGTGTCTTTTGTATGACGTAGGCATGCTATGAGAAAGGATTATTGAAAATTCAACCCCTAAGGCGATGAAAAGGGGTTGCAAAGTTTGTATGGAACAATTATCGCTGGTGAAACCGCGCGGGACAGCTAGTAAATATATAAAGAAACACAAATTAAACGCCGGATCATTACCGCTTGCAGATCACAATCGCGGTCGGAACGTTTCCCCGACGAGCTTTCGTCGCTTGTTTACGACTTTACGAGTTGTAACGTCGCGTCGCGTCGTTCGGCCGAACGCCGCGCGCCGGACGTGTCTACCCCGGCTAGGGTTGGCGATGATCGATACACGACTGAAACAACAGTTTTTTTTCTGTCGGCTCATGATCACAACCCACTATAATAGTCCATCTTGTAGAGGAAGTGGAAGTTCTTTTTTTTTAATACTCAAGGTAGTTTCATTTCCAACTTGATACAAGTCGAATAAAGGATTTTTTTTTTTTACCGTCTGATGAATGACAGTCGTCAATCAACAAAATATAGGTTTAGCTATAAAACCGTTAACTATTGATTTGTAACCAGATAACGACAGAAAAGTGTTTAGTCCTACCTATTACAACAACGCTATAGTACCTAACTAGGGTACTTTTTGTACAGAATCGGGATAAAAAGTACCCTATGTCACCCAGAATCACTGTGACTTTCTATAAGTGAAAGGATTTTCAAAATCTGTTCAATAGATACAGAGATTAACCTCTACAACGTCACAAACTTTACCTCTTTATAATATTAGTATAATAAAAATGAATCGCCAAATGTGTTGTTAAGCGCATAACTTCCCGACGACTGCACCAAATTGGATAATTTTTTTTTGTGTTTGTTATTGTCAGGACAAGGTTTATATAAAGGAAGTTCGGAATTCCTGCGGGAATTCCGAAACTCACGCGGGTGAATCTCCGAAACGGTTGGACCGATATTGACGGGACTTTCACTGCTAATTATAAAGAGAGCTGTTGTTATAAAGAGTAAATTAGACACCATTGGAGCTCCGAAACTCACGCGGGTGAAACTGCGGGGCACTGCTAGTATTATTATAGATGTAGATGTGAAAGCCATAATAGCACTACAAGATTTGGCGATTCGCTAATCATGTCTATAAGGAACTATTATCCAGCTCTGACTTTACATTTCTTAAAAAAAAAAGATATTACAAGTGTTTAATAGAACCGAGCCAACCCTACCTATTTTATCTACAACGCTAATCTTAATCACAATAATTGCTCCATTAGGAATATTGCATGGTAGCCGGCAGGAAGTAAGCGACGATGATAACAAGCTCTCAATCAAATTAACGAAATTTATTGTCATTAATTTAAATAAACAACATAATAAAATAGTGATGGAAACCCACGCTTGGCGCACGCAAAAAGCGGAAGCGATCTACCGGATTTTAATATAAATCTCGTACTAGCTATGACTTACATCTACATCCTCTACATCAGTGGTTCCGAACCTGGGGGTAATTACCCTCGTGGGGGTAAATCAGCTTTCTCATGGGGGGTAACGAAGAACCTAATAAATTAAACCTGAGCTATGCTAACCATCACACTAACTATTTATGCTTTAATTCATTGTTTAAATATATAAAATACCTACTTTCAAACTGATATCCTTAAGGTCGGGGTAAAATCGGTTTTCCTAATATGTCACAGGAATAACAATATTGAAAAGGTTAGGAACCACTGCTCTACATATTCTTTCATACCGGTATCGGTACTACAAAAGGCTACGAAACGAATCCTTACTAATATTATAAATGCGAAAGTGAGTGTGTTTGTTTGTTACGCTTTCACGCCTTAAAGGCTCAACCCATCACCATGAAATTTTGCATACACGTTACCACGGGTAGAGACAAGGACCTAGGGTGCTTTTTATCCTGAAATTCCCCCGGGAACTCCGAAATTAACGCGGGTGAAACCGCGGTAGCAGCTAGTATTGAAATACAAAGTTCTACATTTTAACCACGGTATACATTAGCACTGTGGAAATGGTCCAAAAGTGTTTCATTTTTAATATTTCGTCGAATAGGTACTTTCACGTTTCACAATGAAATTAAAAAAAATAACTATCTCAAGCACCTGATACCTTGAAATAGTATGGCATTTCGAATGTCACCGAGCTCTCTAGTCTTGACGCACTGATAGTTGGCTGCCTATACATATACAATAGAACTCAGGTCTCAGTTATTTAAGGGATACTAGCTGGCCCTCTGGTTTCACACGCGTGTATTCCTTTTCACTCTAAAAAGCAGAATCATCAAAACTCCTGAAATACTCATTTCTTTTGAAAAGAAATTTTTTATGGCTCCAACTTCACTTTTCACCCAAATTTCACCAATTTTCACCCTCTTCAGGGGTTTGAATTTCCACAAATCCTCGCTTTACGGCGCAAAGGGAAATTATTTATCTACATCAGATAATTAATAGGCTAGTTTCCTAAATTTTGCTTTTTAGTCCGTTTTGTAGATTATTAAAAAATATTGGACACGTATTTTTTTTTTATGTAACCAAAAAATAACGGAGATATATCAAGTCGAAATTTCACATGACGTCACGCCTCGCTACAGTTTGTTCGCACGTTATAGCGAGCTGTGACGTCACGAGTCCCCCACCCTAAACTTTAATGCGCTTTATCTATGCATATTTCCATTATTTTAAAAAAGCAAAAAATACGTGTCTTTTATTTTTTTATTATCTAACTGACGGACTAAATAGAATTTTGATTTTTTTACCCAGGAAACTAGCCTATTTAGAATATCAATGAATAATTGACACTAATAAGTCCCCTTCAAACAAAAATGACCCCATTGAAACTTTCAAAGCGTCAGCGACCCGCCCCCGCCCTCATCCCCCACGTCCGCGACCTGGCCGTGTCAAGGTCACGTATACAGCGAGAGCGAACGCTTTTTAAGCATTCAACAAGTGGACAAAACGCCGAGGGGGCGGGCGGCTGTCGGTGACATCATTTTTTTTTGGGGTCCGTAAACTCAACGGAATCGACTCTCATAGGTGTTAAATTTGCATTCTGGCCTGCCTAAGGACGTAATACCTCATAATGTTGCCTAATATTTTATCAAATTTAAAATTACAATGGTTGAAGGATATAAATATATAAGGACTTAAAACTCTCTTAATTTATATAGGAACTAGCTGACCCCGCGGTTTCACCCGCGGTAATTTCGGAGTTCAAGCGGGGAATTCCGGAATAATAAGTATCCTATATCACTCAGGATCACTTTAGCTTCCTATAAGTGAAAGAATTTTCAAAATTGATTCAGTAGATAGTAGATCCAGCGATCACCCCCTAAAACCTCACAAACTCACAATCTCCGGAGTTCCCGTGGGAATTCCGGAATAAAAAGTACCCTATGACACTCAGGATCACTGTAGCTTCCCATAAGTGAAAGAATTTTCAAAATCGGTTTAGTCTACTAAACTTGATTCCAGAGATTACCCCCTACAACGTCACAAACTCACAAACTTTTGCTCTTTATAATATAAGTATAGATTAACCAACGTGTTGTGGTTCAGCGGGGTCAACTGTCACTGTTATTCGCTTAAAAGCATCCCCATCTGCACTTACTCGATATTGGATCGTATATGCTAATAAGTAAAAGTGTCATTTGCCATCTCCCTTCTACGGTCGCCACTGAAAATCAGCGTCGTGGAACTTAGTGCCACGGCATAATGCTGAGTGGCAGCCATTTTGGTACCAAGTATTCTAGTTTAAGACTCACGTTGTACTTATTTTATTTTTATGGTATCAAATAAACTTTTTTGTTGTGGTAATGTCGATCCCCCACGGTTTTCACTCGAGTAACATTTCAGAATTCCCGTGGGAGTTCCGGGATAAAAAATAAACTAATATGTCACTCTCGAAGACTTCCTGTAAGTGATGTAACTTTTAAAATCGGTTAAGTAGTTCTCGGGTTTGTTTTCGATCTTCATTATTCATCGATCATGTTAGGTCCATAAATTAACAATGGCAGAATCGTTGCGCAGAATTTAGCCAATTTGTAGAGAAAGATAGAAAATAACTTCACTCAATCATGCCCTTATTCACATTAGAAAAGGCAAAATACTAGAAAACCTTTCCCAGCTTATTTATACAGTGAATAATGGATTATGTAAAGAAATGTAAATATTATGATATAGTGAATTTTGATCATCCAATGAACGAACGACGTGTACATCAAAAAGGCAATCCGTCTAAGTTACTGACAGTTGCACACGACTTTCGCATCACACCAGAGGAAGTACACCGATCAGATGATTTTTATAATATCGATTATTTTATAAATTTATATTGTAAGAAGCCTAAATTTAAGATATAGTATAAATGTAAATAAATGAATAATAATAACACTTAAAAACACACAGATCTACTTGAGCTTGTGTCGTGGAAACCAACACGTGGTATATCTATATCTATTTATTATATAAAAATGAATCCCTATTTACCTTGGTCACGGCATCACGCATGAACGGCTGGACCAATTAAGATAATTCTTTTTTATTGCGTTTGTTATTTGTAAAGAGAAGAAGAATAAAAGTTCCAGCGGGAATTCCGAATCTCCAAAACGGTTGAGCCGATTTTGACGGGTCTTTCACTACTAATTAGCTGATGTTATAGAGTAAGGAGGGAATTCCGAAACTCACGCGGGTGAAACAACGGGGCACAGCTAATACTATATATTATTGCATATTATAGTATAGATATATAAACACGCTCAGGCTGTAAAGTGGTACCCCGTGTTCATCACACACAAAGTCACCTTGAAGTAACACTTTATCTCGCATAACTGGCAACAGTGAACAGCGAGATAGAAGCATTAAGCAAAGTTACCAACTATATCTAAAACCCACGGCCATTTAGTATAAAAACTAAAAACTTGTCCAAACTCATAGGGATTCGAATAAAAGTTATCGACTAGTTTCAGGCCATCTGAAGCGATCCAAGCTTAACCCAGTCCTAAATCTGTGACAACTTTGAGACTCGAGTAACTAGTTTCAAAAGTGTATCCAGTGAACGTAATCAGATGCAAAGTTGTAGTCTGCCTTTTATAACAACAGCGAGGTCATCAGAAGTGGGATAACAGTTTTCTAGAAATGGCATACAATAATGGAAAAAACTTTTGCCGCTATCTTTAATGCATCTCACGGTGAAAATATATTTGTTTTTGTTTTAGTTTTGCGATTTGTTTCGTTTCATTGTTTTTGTAACGCCAATTTTGTTACGACAACGACTGAATTGCTATCAGAAGTTGGATCTCGTTTCTGTTCCATTAGAGTATTTAGAGTGATCAACTAATTTTATTACACAAATACAATGAAGCTTCAACTAAAGTGCCCATAGTGATTAATTCGTGACGTGTAAACATGCACATTCTCGAGATAAAACATCCAATGTTACTCAGGGATACTGAGTGACATACGCTGTTTTTTGTTATTTTATTTGGTTATTGGTTATTTTAAGTTTATCCATTACAAACAAACGTACAAAAAATCTAATCTTTTCTCTTTAAAATATTTGCACAGAATTAATAAAGGCACCTAAAATTAATAACGATGAATAATTAGTCATCGTTGTTTTGACATTCTATTTAGTTTCCAATAATAATAACTTGAAATCACTCTTTTCTTTCATAAATATTTTGGATCAGATTTTAAAACATCGCCAGAGATGAGTAATTATCTAATTAATTCTAAAACTTACAAACAACAGCTATATAATAATCCCAGTTTCGTACATACCTGCAATAAAAAATAAAACATTATTAAGTGAAAAAAACAAAGGAAAGTTATTAAGACATGCCTGAAAACGTGTTATTTTTTTTAATAACTACCTAGAAACAATACGACCATAACTCGCATTAATTTCGGAGGTCCCGCGGAAATTCCGGGATAAAAAGTACCTAATGTCCTACCACGGTTAAGGCAGGAAAGCGTAACAAACAATGAGTTCACATTCGCAATTATAACAGCCAGGATTGATAAAACAGCTCAACAGACTTATTCAACAGTCTTAATATACTAACCGCCGCACTCAGAGTCGACTTTAATGATTACTTAGTTAAGTATAGATTTTTAAAATAAAACTACCGCAATCAGACAAGTTTAATAAATTAATGTTAATTGGCATTTAACTAATTAAGTTACTTCTCATTGAATGCCAATTAACATTAATTTACTGAACGTCTCTGATTGCGGCAGTTTTGTTTTGAAAATCTATACTTAACTAAGTAATCATTAAAGTCGACTCTGAGTGCGGCGGTAACTGACACTTTTCTTAGCGAAACTGACGCCACTCACTGTAAAACAAACAATCTCTTCTAAAATAATTCACGTAAGAAGACATCGATAAGAGATTATTTGAAATAGGTTAAATAATTTTGTTTTAGTGATAATTTTTCAGCATGTAAACTTGATGGTCTCATTTATGCTTCCGAAACATATCAGGTCATTCTTGACAATAGGCATGATTACAAAATTTTCAGTCTTGTAGATTTTTAAATAATATAAGACACGTATTTTTCCTTTTTTTACGTAAAGATAAATTATTATTATTATTATGACTAATCAAAAAATTTTGTCTAATCAAAAATTGGGGGAATTGGTTAGATGCTCACATCAAAAAATAACGGAGATACATGGAATTGAAATTCCGTGTGACGTCACACCTAGGTATACTTTATACTTAGTTATGACGTCGTGAACCCCCCCACTCCTAAACTTTGATGCGTTTTATTTTAGTGTTTTTTCAATAATTCGAAAAAGCAAAAAATAGTCTGTGTGTCTGTAATTTTTTTACTATATATCTGACGGGCTAAATAGAATTTTGATTTTTATACCTTGTCATCATGCCCATTGTGAATAAACCGCACTAGGTGTTATAAATTCACAAGCGAAATTTCAAAGCGTATCGTCTCTCTAACTACGCGCGCTCGTCTGAAATTACTTCGGCCGAAACTTGCTTAATCGCGTATTAACACGGCAATTTTCTAGTTGATTACAGTTTTAATCACCTAATCTGCTAAGTGAGGGGCTGCACTGTGACAAACTCGCGAGAGTCAAAGTAAGTGTAAGAGCCGAGCGCGAAGTCTGCTATTACGTACACTCATAGGTAACTTACACCTTCGTCTCCCGCAAGGGTAGACAGAGACTATAGCCGCACATTTGCTACGACACTTACACAACTTCCGCCTCCACTTCCTGCTTCAACTTTTCCAATGGCGCTGTATACTAAGTGAATTACAAGAGTAAAAAATAATTTTATTACATCAGTGCAAGAATAAAAACGTACTTAAAACTGAACCTTATCGAAATAAATCATATAACACTACACTAGTATAGGCGCGTAGCGGCGTAGGCGCTATGACATGCTACACCGTAGGCGCTACAGCTTATATCGCGTAGCCATGTAGACGGTAGATTCCCGTAGCAATGTATACGGTAGAGCCCCGTAGCAATGTAGACGGTAGAGTCCCGTAGCAATGTAGACCGTAGAGTCCCGTAGCAATGTATTGCGTAGAATAACAGTGCAGTGTAATAAATATCTACGAGTACATTTACGTAGTTTGGTCGTTGAATTTGCTGCAAGAGTTTTCATTGCCACCATTAAGTATAACGTTTCGAACTCAACGACGCCTTTATAGCGTTCAAATGTAATTTTACGGTATGTGTTAATGTTGTAATGACCAATAAAATTTTGTTTTTATTAGTACAATTTTTAACCAAAATGAGACGCGCCATCTATGAACTATCTCCTGTGTAAAAACAGTACGATAGCACAACCACTATGTGTAACGTATTGTCTTAGTAGTAACCAATAATACTTTTTTTTCTGCACGTTGCACCTATTAGGTCTCTGAGGTTTAAATATTCCAAGGTATTTTCTGTTCCTATTGTACAATATACATATACAACGTGTTAATGAATTAACTGAAAACTAGAAAGGAGTTTGCTCAGAATCAACTAGCGAATCGATCGCACTATGTTTTAATATAGGTTATATTTTTTCCATTTTTACTAGCCCATATCTAAATTATTTATTGTACAAGATTTGGCGCGTACCTACGCCGCCCGCAGCTAAAAAATTCGAACCGGTGGGCGCGGGCGTAGCGCTTGGAATTTCGTAGATAGGTCACCTCCAAACTAATGCTGAATAACTTAAAGTATAAATTTTTTCAACATAAAATATACTATAATCATATTATTGTTTATTTTTTTAAATGGGGTGTAGTTAATTCATTAACACGTTGTATAAATAATATATTCCTATATATAAAAAAAACGCAGCTCTCATATTAGATTTATTTTAAGCATGGATCGTCCAATAAAAACTACATGACAGTGATTTGTTGCCATTATAGCCAAACCACAGACAAACTAACCAAAAAAAAATCACATAGCATGAACAACTATTAGTATAAAAAGTAGGGAACTCCCGAATACACGGAACCTTACACGAAGGCTATATATACGAATAGGTACGCTTCATTAAAAAAAAATCACCGGAGAGTCCATTTGTTAGAAAAATCTCGCGAAAACCTCACTCACTCGAGTGGAAATAAAAACAAGTAAAAGCCGGAGCGTACGAAGAAGAGGGAGAAAGTAAAGAAATCTCTCAAAACATAGAAAAACGGATGGTGCGGTGGCGTATTTCCGTTCCATACAATGTCCAGTAAAGAGAAGATTACTTGTGTATACTTTGGCATGACAATATTCACGTCTCTCATTACAATAACACGAGTTATTTTCGGAGATCCCGTGGGGATTCCCGAATAAAAGATACCCTTCGTTACTAAAGAATATTGTAAGTAACTTCCTATAAGAGAAGGAATTTTTGAAATCGGTTCTGTACAAAAATTCATATATTTTCTCTCGATAATATTATTGCAGTGCAACTTCAGTACACCTTCTTTTGATTCGAACGCGTTTTCTCTAGTTGTCATCAGTTTTAACAGAAATCTAGAAAGGTGTTTTAACTTACGCTAACTTCGGATGACGCCCACGAGAAATTCACATTCAAAACTGTACTCTATTAATTTTACACTTTTTTGTAGTGGCCTTATGTAGAATGTAAATACGCGGCGTGCATGCACGAGTGGTGACCAAACCAGCCGGTCGGGGGAGGAATGTAAACATTTCAGTCGCTGGCAACACCTGAGCCTTTCAACGATCACGGTGCGTATATAATGACATTATATATCTATCCATAAGCGGCAGAGATTACACAGAAAAATGACATATTATAACAACTACATACTGGGCTTACCAAAAAATAGAGTAAATCGAAAGTCTAGTAGAGGTAGAGAAACTCGGGGCACTAAAAAGGTTATTTTTTTTCTTAGACGAAAGATAGAAATGAACAATCAAATTACACTAATGTTATAAATGCAAAAGTTATGCATGTTTATTACATAACGCTGAATTGGCTATACGGAGAGATTGGCTCCAAGGAGATCAAGAAATCGACATGAGTGAACCCGCGGGGAAAGCCTGTCGAAGTGTATAGATTTTAGGATCAAGTGTAAGTGTCAAATAGAGTAGTGTACCCGCTGTCGCTTGTCATCATTACCCGCTGTCGCCCGTCGCCATCTCTCACGCTACGCTCATCAACAAAACCAAACCCCGCCCGCTGAAATCCAGGACTCTTTTCATTAAAACAGAATTAAACAATTAAAATCTCGAGAAATAATTAAACGAGTGAAGAGAACTCGTAAGGAGGATTTAAATTAAATATACATTTTAATTCACGAAATAATACGAAACGGTAAAATTTGATACTTTTAATTTAAATAGATGAAGTGAAGTGAATGCTTTTAGAAATACTTCACTGAATTAATTGGTTTTTCAATTTGCTCTTATTTGCAGCCTGCTTAATATTATTATTACGTTTACTGGTTACGTTAAAATAATGAATACCGACAAAACAACTGCGAATTTGTGGAAATAATTCTGTAGATTTTCGCAGTAACTTAAAACATTTACGGGAATACAAGTTATAACACAATATCTGAGCGACTGAGTTTCGCTCGGTGTGATGAGAACAGACAGAATGTGTGCTAACAGATTTTCAGAGGGATCTCTATTTTCGTAGAAAAACATTTTTATGGAAAGTAACGCCAAAAATTAACGTTTTTTTTAGATATTTGAGACTAGAATTATTTTTTTCAATACGTCCTTCGTTCAACCTTAATAGACCTCGCGAATTACTAAAACATTTTTCATTGCTCAATCATCATTAAAACCTTAGGGTTATATAAGTACCATCTCCGATCGGACGCAGGTAAAAAGGTATGTTCCACACATCATAACGATGTTAATACGGAGTCGAGTCGTTGGAACGACTCGACTCACACAGCGACTGTAACCTTTTCTACCTTATCTTATAAAAAGGTATAAGATTTATTATCGTGTCGTCGAGAGTGTCGAGACCCTTACAGCCAAGGGCAGGGTTTATTGTAAAGATGCGAAAAAAAAATTCTAACAGCATTATAATAAAGGTTAGGTACAAATAGTTTTTCTCTGTCATAGGTTTCTAACTCCCAAAAAATCTGGAAAACTATACCATAGGTACAAGCGGTTTCTCGCGTTTCTCTGTACCCGCGCAAAATTCGGGATACCATCGAAAACTTTTTGCAATTTATCTCCTTTAAAAAAAAAATCCGAAATCCAAGAGGGCGAAACACCCAGGCAAGCGTTTCTATCATAAGTCGTCAATAATGTGCTCTTACATTTTTGAGCGTAAATCGTTGAATGCAAAAATCAATCGAACACAATTCCTACAAAGGCGTTTCAGGGCTGCATTATACATTAAGACGTCATTTGAATTATTTTTAATACGTACATTATATTATTAAAACTACAGCAAATCTCTTTGTTTGCCGCCTATCGATGCGAATCCAAGCGAAACTGCTGGTACGATTTGAATGAAAACTCGCTCATACCTGGGATCAACTCGTAGAGAATACTTTTTAAGTTTCCTACTCCTCGAAATAGGCGTATCAAACCGCATACCAGTAGGATAGACTTTAAAAAGGAACTTGTATTTTTATTCTTTTTCCTGATTACTTATTTTTATTTCAATTGTTTATAAGGTTTTTTGTTTAATATACTATTTCTTTTTGTTATTATGTTTAGATATTTTATTATTGTTTTATGTCGTGAAATATATTTCTATTTCTAAAACTCATGCGGAAATATAACGTCTACCCTACGTCCGTCCAATAGATGAAATCTTCGGATTTCGCGCACACAAAACTCCACAACTCCTAAAGGTCGGTCCACACACGATCGGATTCAAGTCACGCACGCGACGTGTTTGCTCTGCGGCGGCGCGATTGAAATCTCCACTTTTAATAAACCCTTTATGGAGGGTTAGAATGTCTTCGGTGAAAGATTTTATGAGGGGTATAGGGAAAATATTACAGACTCTCTTTTGAAAAGATATAAAATAAAGCCGACGAGTTAGCAACGTGTTATTCTAACTATCCTTTGACATGGTATTATAAATGCGAATACGAGTTTGTTTGTTTGTTTGTTATACGACCCATCATCATTAAATTTTCCATACTCGTCAAGGGTACATTTATTTTAAAGGCACCCTGCCTTTTATCCCGAAATTATCACGGGAACATTATTAGCAATTTTAAGTAAATTAAAGTTTTAAAATTATAGCGCCATTTTGTTTGAACATTTTTATGTTCAATATTTAGTTACATATTTAAACAATGTAATAAGGTAGACACATAATTAAAAAACGTTCTCTAACTCGCAATAAATTGTTCTGAATCAATAACTTTGTTTTGTGGGTTATCTGCGTCCATTTATGTTGCCCGCGATGCCTTTCGGGAACGAAAGGTTCTCGGAGAGAAAACAATCTTACATGTTATTCAAAGAATTTACAGAATTAGTTCAGTATTTCGGGGGATAAATAAACATACAAACTTTTCTTCTTCATACTATCAGTTTAATTATGAGCGAATGTAAATACCGTACAGACGTAGTATTAAACTTTTTCTATTCAATGTTGTATAATGAAGTTTTCTTTCGCCACGAAGGCAATTCAGGCGCCATCTTGCACATTCCGTTGAGCGAACTTATTAAGAAATCCAATCTCTTCCGATCGCGTATTAGATAATGAAATTTTGAATAGCGAGCGCCATGATTAAATTGTCTTTCAGTTTCAAAGCGCTACAGATGGCGTGTCTGAAACAAATCGTGTTCCATGAATGCAAAAGTATAAATTTTACCATTTCAATAATGAATCTTTATAAATAAAAATTAATATTTGTTGTCTGTCCGCTATGCGTTCCGAAACCATTGGTCCGGTTGTGATGAAACTTTGGCGGGTTGTTCTGCCTGCGTCAGCAAAGGTTCCTGATCCCAAAACTCACGCGGGTAAAACCGCGGGGCACAGCTAGTTTAAAATAAAAATAATGGTCGAACATTATCACGCCGCGCCACCTGGCCCAAAATTAAGCAGAGCTCGTAAATGGCCAACTGATATAATATAATCTTTAGGTACTTATTACAAAAGCGAATGGGAGTTTGTTTGTTTGTTTGTTACGCTTTCACGCCTTTACTACTCAACCGTTCATTACGAAAAATAATTTCTACATAGTCAGGAATACAGAGAAGGACGTAGGGTACTTTTCATCCCGGAATTCTCGCGGGAACTCCGAAATTAAACAAACATTACGTTGAAACCTCGGGAAACGGTACGTTCATATTCAGGATTAATGTTTACCTTGACTGGCGTGGGGATCGAATCTGTGACACTGGCGTTGCAATCCGATTCCCTAACCGCAACACCAGCGGCGCGGCGGTGGCATTAAACTATTTCTGTCTACATAATAATAATGGACGTTCCGTCGATGGTTCATTTGCAATATTGCGCATATAGGTAATTAAAGTAATGGACGCCGAGCATGCTGGTATTATCGAATAAAGTAATTTACTCCATACATTCGACACATAATATTTTATGCGTTAATCCTTATTATTATGCCAATACAATAATAACCGAACCGATGCGGCCCGCTTCGATGATTAAGTTTGATGTGATTATTATAGTCATAATAGGATCAAATAAGTACCAGACTGTAGTCAACTAGTACGTTAGTGAAATCGAATTATATGTAGAGTTGGTGGAAAC
Source organism: Zygaena filipendulae (assembly GCA_907165275.2). Classification (NCBI taxonomy): domain Eukaryota; kingdom Metazoa; phylum Arthropoda; class Insecta; order Lepidoptera; family Zygaenidae; genus Zygaena; species Zygaena filipendulae. Next base: position 1,308,028 of record OU015676.1, read on the forward strand.
TCGTGCGGTTCGAGGCAAGACGCAGATGTGACAATTTGAAATTTAAAGCGAAAGACAATAGACGCGACAGAGAAGCAATTCCATACACCACGTTTTAAAAAACATGCGTGTTTTTTAATATTGTTTTAGGCGATATGGATCCAAGCCACAGAGCGGGAGGATCAAAGAAACATCCAGAGAAATTTCCCACAAAAAACAGAAGAGAATGCGCTATTCTGGAAACCGCAAGTTCGGTCCCGAAGAAAATTTTGTATGAATCAGCAGATAATATATGCATAAGCTGCGAATTTGTATACCAAAAACACGCAGTCGTAAATCAAATATAGAGTAAGATACCTAATAATAAACAGCAGGTGCTGTTATTTTTCACTGCTTCAAATTATAATTTGAGGGAAAATAATTTTAATTAAAACGCAATGTGAACCTTGTGAATTAATAATGATAAAAGCCTACCTATTTTAAATAATATTAAATTCATTGCGCAAGGTGAACAGCAGCACTCCGTCGCTGGATTTCACCACAGACCCGTCGCCCACAAAACCTTAAAAGATTTAACAAATTGCTGCCATAAAATGAACGTGAATCTCATCATAATATTCACACGCCGACGTTAAATACGGGGAGTCCGTATAGGCGTCATTTATCTAAATCTCACTTTTTAAGCAAACACAGTTTAGGGAGACGTTTATGAAACGACCCACTAAAAGCGTAGGTTGTACAACGATGCGTTATACATTTCTTAAGCGAAACAAGGATAAATGGATTGTGAACTTTGTGATTGTGTGATTGTGAACGCGCAGTGTATCCGCAGTTAAGTTTAGCAACTAGGGAGAGAGACACTCAACATAGTTCGGAAATGTATGCAGCGGAGCAGCCGCGCTGTGTAACGTAACTACCAGGCAGCCAGCACTCAGAGGTGGTAGCAGCACGTGCGCGCTCCGCCTGGGACAGTACCACCTCCTGGCTCATGCATGCCGCGGAGCAGCCGCGCTGTGTCGCGCGACTACCGGGCAGCTAGCACTCACAGGTGGTACCACCTCCTCTTATCTTATTTTAGTTAATGGGGTAAGCCGATAAGGCCTCGGTACTTCGACCCTTGGAATCTTTTGTGCCATCCCCTTCCTGTGAACCTCTTTCTACTCCCTGAAGACCTCGGCGGCGAAGGCTAGAGTGCAGTAGAGGGGTAGGAACCTAAAGTCCTCTGGTTCTGGGTAAGCCGTCCCCAGAATGCCCATACGTTTAAATATTTTAAGCGTATGGGTCATACGTTTTAACCACCTCCTCGCTTACAAAGCCATTCCAGGAAAAAAAGCGAAAAAAAAAGCATTTAAAGCACAGTTTCAAAAGTTTTACATTAGTTTTTATGTGCGTGCCGATATTAATATGAAACAATGACTAAATTATTCGTGCAAATAGAGCTGTAAAACGAAGGTGCCAGAAAGCCAGTTGCAAACGACTCTTTCAAACATTTTACGCAACTCGCACCTCATTACCATTAAATAATAATCAACAGTGTGCTGTGAAAGCGAAAGAAAACAATTATAAGGGTCACATATATATTATCTAATGCTTTGGTTTAAGGGATGCTCTCATAAAAATACAGCCTAAATACATATATTATTATTAATAAGGCCAGTAAAAAAGTTATTTAAATAACTTTGTAGGAATCGTATTTAAAAATAAAATGTAATTAATATATAATGTAATAAAATAAAATGTAATAAAATGTAATTAAACATCATCCTGTACAATGTACATACAAAGGCACGAGTGGTAAGTGCCTACGTATTATTAATTAAACAAAAGCGAAAAGCTAAAAGCGGTCGCGCACAGTCATATCACCCGTGTGTAACTTCGCCGGGCAAACAAACAAACAAACAGACATACCGGCTGGGTTGTTTGCCTTAAACTGAGACTGTATGTATGTACTTACTTACCTACTGTCTGCAAGTTGACTTGTTTATTTTTCCGACCTTTAACTGCTGCGTATCACGGCAGATGAGTAATGTGACTGCGGTTGTCAACCTACCAAAATACGAGTATTTAGGGGCTTGACTATCCTACTAATATTATAGATGTGAAAGTGTGAATGATTGGATGTTTGTTACTCGATCACGCAAAAACGGATGAACGGATTTGGATGAAATTTGGCATGCATGTTGTCAGAGGTACAGCGAAGCACACAGGGTACATTTTATCGCGGAATTCCCGCGAGAACTCCAAAATCACCGCGGGTGAAACCGCGGGCACAGCAAGTTATCTATAATTTTATAAAGAACTTGGTCGATCACCCACGGTTTCACCCGCGTTTTTTTTCGGAGTTCCCGCGGGAATTCCGGGATAAAAAGTACCCTTTAGCATGACACGCATTGTGCTAAAATTTGACGGATTTGAAGGCAGGCCCATGCCGCCAGGGTTAAAAAAAAATGTTTCTCAGTATTAGAAAACAATTCGGCTGCCCTACGATAAAACATAGTAATTGATTGCAGCTGAATAAATTTTACAGGCAGAGAAAAAAAACTGAAAATCGCTGTGACTATTAAAATCAAATCTTACATAGTTCAACAAATTTCTAAATTCTAATTACTCTAAGACTAAATAAAGCCTTTTTTATGGTCGTGAGCATATAACAACGTCCGTTATGCGTAAAAAGTGGCAAAAATCCAAAAAAAAACCCATTACGAAAAAAATTACAGTTGCTTGGTTTTTCTTTAGAGCAGCCGAATTAGAAGGTGCCGAAACCACGATCTAAAGAACCGCGCAGAACCGTAAAAACCAGATAGCGCTTTCGTTTTTTCCTTAAGAGAAAATATTATAAGCAAAAATAAAATACACTACACGCGTTTTACGACTGACTCCCTTTATGTACAAAAACCTGCTTGGGGTTTTTAATGCCGCATTTATTACTGTAGTGACGAAATAAGTCGCTCTGGGTGACCCCCTTGGACAGTGGCTCCCAAACTTTAGTAGGTAACATACCTACCTTGTACCTTTAGCAGGTGACATATTATTTATCTTCTTCTAATATTATAAAGAGAAAATATTTGTTTTTTTTTTTGTTTGTAATAGATAAACTCAAAAACTACTTAACCGTTTCAAAAAATTATTCCACGAATAAGAAAGCTGCAGTGTTGCTGAGTGACAGAGTCCTTTTTGTCCCGGAATTTCCACTGGAATTCGGAAACTGACACGAGAGAAATCATGGGAGATCGACTAGTTTTTTACTTATAGTATGTTAAAAAACTTAATCTTGTGTAACCACTTTGGTATTTGATGTATGCATTGTATGAGTATGTACATACCCTATTATTAATTCGAATATGAGTTTAGTTTGTTGCGCTTTCATGCGTTAACTACCTAACCGATCATTATGGTAAACACGTTGTCAGAGAAACTTTTTACCCTGAAATAGGAGGAAAAATGAATTCCAAAATTAAAGCGAGCAAAGCGAGCAAAACAATGCTGGCAACAGCCAGCATTGTTTTATTTAAGCAAAATTTATGTCTTAAGGCACTCCTAGATTTCTCGGATTTAACACAGACTAACTTTAATCTTATATTTTAATGAATTTTATAATTTTATTTGACATGTAAATAATGGATTTATGAATAAACAATACAATACAGAAAATCTTTCAGTAGGTAATTATTTGTGCGTCATCTAACCAAACTTTACCCAACCGTTAGCGAGGTTATGTTCCGTCGAACAACGCCACGAAATATTACTCGTCACTTTGTTATCTGAACATAATTAATAAGGATCGCGTCATAAATATGCTAAACCGCGGCCGAAGCTTTGGCGGCGACTGGCCGTTGTCTCATATCTTGAGGAAATTCGTTACGCCGCCGCCGTTACGCCCTCATCCCGCGACGGCCGTAAAGTAGAAATTTTTGCCCTCCCTCTGCCTCTTAAGGTCGCGGCATATATTTCCGGCCCGCTGTGTGTATGACACATGCGATATGTCATCACTAGCCTGACTATATATCTCATAACTAGATGTGCCCCGCGGTTTCACCCACGGTAATTTCGGAGTTCCCGCGGGAATTCCGGGATACGAAGTACCCTATATCCTTTTCTGTACCTCTGAGAACGTGTACTACTATGCAATAATTAATTAAATTTCACCCGCGTTAATTTCAGAGTGCCCGCGGGAATTCCGGGATAAAAAGTACCCTATGTGTTAATCTGATGTATAAGCTATATTATTGTAGAGTTTCATTTAAATCCATCCAGTAGTTTTTGCGTGAAAGAGTAACAAACATCCATCCATCCATCCATCCATACATTCTTACAAACTTTCGCGTTTATAATATTAGTAGGATAATACACTGTATCGTACAATCTGCTGTTTCGTCCGTACGTATAGGGTCTGAACTACCGAAAATCCGCCTCCTAATATTTGTTTTTGAAGTGAAAACTCCAACAGTTTCCACTTATGAGTAAAAACTGCCACCCGAACTCTCTCGATCGATATAATATATTGTTGCAGTGCGAGTTCGTCTCTACCAGTATTTTTAAACTTTCTAGATATTATAATTTTAGTGTCACAAATTCTCACTTTATCATTTGTCACAGGACCCAAGTTCATTAATAATTAATCATATTTCATGACAATAATTAAACTCTAACGATGTACATATAAAATTCAAGTACGGTTTTACATGTCATGTTGTGATATATTTTAAAAGGTAAAAGGTTTTTAAGGTTATAATATCTCAGCGACTCTGCAACGTCACAACAAACTTATTTAAGTTTAGTGACATGAATATTGCGATTTTTGTACCTTTATTTAATAAATATAAAGCTGTTAAGACGTTATGTATCTATCTATGTATATTTACATAATACTTTATTTTTATGAATGAAAGTATTACAAAAATGTATGATATAAACGTCTAGCGAAAAATTAAAGAGATTTCGTCTGCAAAAAATAATATTGCGTGGGAACAAATATCTATACAAAGTCATTACAGGGCTTTGCCACCGTAAAAAAGAGTCATAAAAAAAATAACAACATCAAAGTAACTCGCCGTCATCAAAATCATAAACATTGTTTACGAGAGGCGATCACAATCCAAAATGAAATCCCAACAAAACTGAAACACATAAAAATAATATCTCTAAAAATCTCGATATAATATTAAAATCACGGGTATATCACAAAACGGAAATCTCAATAAAACCGATGGCGGAAATCAAAGCATGACAAAGGTCAGGCGGAGTTGCGGCAGATCAACGAGGGTTCAGTATATTGGTTTTTTCAATATGTAGGTATGGTATGACAAAGGATTTGGTGCTGTCGTACTATATCGGTTTCTAAATTCAAACGCCACTGAGCATTACATGGATTGAATAAACTTTGTCGACGACTAGCTGTTCCCCGCGGTTTCACCCGTGTTAGTTTCGGAGATGCCGCAGGTGTTCCGAGATAAAAGTATTCACTACCCCCGAGATTTTTTCTATACCTACCCTTGACAACGTGTAGGTAATATGCAAAATTTGATGTAGTTTCTTCCATGTTAATTTCACAATTCCCGTAGAAATTCCAGGATAAAAAGTAGCTTATGTCCTTCTCTGCACCCCAGAAAACGTGTATGCCAAATTTCGTGGTAATCGGTTGAGCCGTTTAGGGGTGAAAGCGTAACAAACAAACAAACAAACTCACTTTCGCATTTATAATTTTAGTAGGGATTAATACAACTTTACCGAAGAAAGAAACACCAATGTCTATCGGATAAATATTTATTCTGGCGCGGGCATCGACCCCGCGACACTTGGCCTAGCAGTTAGATTCTCAAACCACTACACCAACGGTGCTCCTACGCGCAATTCATCATTCTATTCATGCCATATCACATTTAGTACTAATTATTTATACAAAAAATACACGAATAAGATGTGATCTTTAAATCATTAAGATTTAAACGTAAGTAATAGGCTATTTGACTATTTTTTTTAGTCCGTCTTGTAGATTAATAAAAGATATTGGACACGTATTTTTTCTTTTTTTACGTAATCAAAAAATAACGGCGATACATTGAGTTGAGATTTCGCGTGATGTTACTAACTAGTGCAGTTTGTATGGCGGCTTGTAGCGGTTACTGGTTAGTGACGTCACGAGCCCCCACCCTAAACTTCAATGCGCTTTATATCTGTGTGTTTTCATTTATTTGAAACACAAAAAAATACTTTAATATTCTAACTTACGGATTATTTAGAATTTTGATTTTCAAAAGTCGTCAACATCCCTATTGGAGTCGGGAAATTTCGGTACTCGACGAACGCAGAGCTCTAAAATAAACGTGGCATCATCGCAAAATAAGTGCCAATTCGATGGCCCCCCGGATCAAAGCTGACAATATTCAATTAAGTTGGGCCCCGTCGCAATAAATTTTCGAACGGCAGGCGGCTCCCTCCGGCGGCGGCAGGCACTGAGATAAGCTGGGCGAGATGGATTGTACAACGTTAGGGAGAACATAAACTACTAGCTGTGCTCCCCCGGTTTCGCCCGCGGTAATTTCAAAGTTCCCGCGGGAATTCCGGAATAGAAGTACCATATGCCCTTCCGTGTACCCCTGACAACGAGTGTGCAAAATTTCATGAAATTTAACCCGCGTTTATTTCGGAATTCCCGCGAGAATTCCAGGACAAAAAGTGACCCATGTCCTTTTCCATACCCCTGACAACGTGTTCATCAAATTTCATGATGACCGGTTGAGCCGTTAAGCCGTGCCAGCGGAATAAACAAACAAACAAACTCTCTTTTGCATTTATAATATAGAAATATAGAAAGGATGTGCTTGTGTGCATCTACCTACAGCTTCTCACAGAGTTGTTCATTTGAAATTTAAATAAGTTTTTCATCGGCAATTTTTTTTACTGACCAATCCTATAAAATTTCAATGTGACCCTTTGTAGAAAGGGAATTTTAAGTTTCAAATTCAAGTTGTTTTATTGTCCAACACACACAGCAGCGACGGAACCCACCGCTATCGCCTCTAGGCTCGCCGCTACGTCCCAGCGGGGCGCGGGGAGGTGCGCAGTCGGTGGGGGGGCTGAATGTCGCTTCTTACGCAGTAGTAGTTATTCTTTGATGAGCCGACCTACTTTAATAATGTCTATGTACCTACTATTATAGTTATTATACGTACCTACATCGTACACCGCCTGGAGTGCCTTCGTTAAAGAGGAAATTGATACTTCAATACACTACAATGTTCCGATATGAGTAGGTTTACCTTTATCCTTACAATAAAATATTCATTACATTAAACACAGTAAATGTTCCCCTGCAGATTTAGCTGTGTGAATTTCGGCATTCCTTATATTGATAAACATTCGCGTATAGTTTAGATGGACGAAGCGAATAGACAGACGCAGGTAGAGACTTTATTTTATAATGGGCATGTTGACAAATTTTATTTTTTAGTCAGTCTTGTAGATTATTAAAAAATATTGGACACGTATTTTTTCTTTTTTTACGTAATCAAAAAATTACGGCGATATATTGAGTTGAAATTTCGCGTGAGGTCACTATTCTGACAGTTTGTATGGCGGTTTTTGCGGTTAGTGACGTCACGACCCCCTCACCCTAAACTTTAATGTGCTTTATCTCTGTATATTTTAATTTATTTGAAAAAGCAAAAAATACGTGTCTATTGTTTTTTAATTTTCTAAAAGACGGACTAATTAAAATTTAGATTTTCAAAAGTTGTCAACATATATATATATATAGTATATATATATATATATACTAGTAAGGTACCTATCTATTATAATGACTAAATAATATCTGTAATCACTTATTTACAAACAGTAACTAAAAAAAAAGATCGCTAGTTGAAATTTGGCACCATTCAGTACTGTAGTTTTGAGTTTTGACCTACTTAACACACATCGGGGTGCTTGCAAATACAAATCGGCAATAATCCGACGAACCACAAAAATTGCCTGAGATATAAATACACAAACACAGTAGGTACATTTCGTTGTACGGCTTAATTTAGCTACACGTTACGTATACAACTAAAATCATGACAACAATTATTATGAATGATATACTCACTTATTTTAAATGTACTCGTTGATATGTAGATAGAAATGTAGAAAACTTACCTGAAAGAAAAAAGTTTCAATTAGTTATCATAGATATTAGATACTACAATAAAGCTGTACGCTTGACTTTTACTATACTTAAAATAAATCTTCACTAATGCAAGAACCAAAAACGATATTTAAGACTTCCGGTCTGTGTGTCTGTACAGTAAATAACGGACAAGGCAAACATGAAAGACTAGCTGTGCCCCGCGGTTTCACTCGCGTGAGTGTTGGGCTCAGGAACCTTTGCGGACGCAGGCAGAACAACCCGCCAAAGTTCCATCACAATCGGACCAATGGTTTCGAAATGCATAGAGGACAGACATACAAACATTCATTTTTATTTATAAAGAAGAAGAAGATAAAGAAGATAGTATAGGTAGATTATGTTTGTACAATAGATCGGAGACGCGAGACGTAAAGAATTTTAATTCCGCTTAAGCAGCCAAGCGCCGGGTTCGAGGCGGTTACTCAACAAAAAGGCGGGTATTTTTTTTTTATTAACCAACAAATCAGAAGCGACACAGTGCCACGTGCGCTCACAGTCCCTCGAAACTCCCATACAAATGAAAATTGTATGGGATGCCTACGTTCTTTAGCCAACATAATTCAATTATTCTGAAAAATTGTCCAAAGAGTATTTAACCACTAAAAATTGTCTTTGAATAGAGGCACCAACCAAGTACCAACTACAAAGAATTAAATGGTAAGTGACATTTCGACTTCTACCCTTAAAATAAAAATATTTTTTCAATTGAAAAATATACTTAATATTTTGATTAAATTTATCCTAAAGCAAGATTTTGTGAAATTTGTGCGTGTGCGGAAAAGAAAGAGGTTTTTTCGCAAACTTTCCATCAAATGAGAGTCGGTAAGCTCTGACTTTTCTTTATAAGATATATTGTTGATACGCAAAATTTGTATATTCTCTATATCTTTATTATTTAGCTATTGCTTGCATTATTATCCGCCGTAACGTAAATCTTATTGCGAACCCCATACAATGAAATCAAAATCCGCTAGCAGTACGCAAATCATAACCCAAAAAATTAAAAATTAATGTAGATAGGTATTTATAATCAAATCTCCTGTTTTGCTTTACAGATTTAAAATTTGGGAAAAATGTTTGGAAATGAGGTCTTAGTACACCTTCCCATTGAAAAGTTGCGTGATGTGTCGTCTACGTCATGTATGTGGTGACCATTTTTTGAAAACGGATTAAATTAAAAAAGGCAGCCGTCTCAAAAAGACTGTAATTCCTTCTGTAGGATTAAAAGCACCATCATTAACAGAAGATCAACTCAGAGATTTTCCTCTTCACGTTGCAAGTTATAAAGGTACCAACACCAGACACACTGAAGACACCAGACACCTAAACAATAAGTGATGAGAGCTTGATCAAAATATTGTACGGGGTCTCAATATCACTATCATTAAACTATCATTATCCAAAATTGAAGAATATTGTCTTAGTAGTTTGGCAAAATATGGACTGATTAAATACATTTATGTGTGACGGCCCGGTTACTAGATACGAGTTACGGGGTTACATCGGCACTAACTATCAGCCACTATTGATTAAAAAAATAATCAAGAAAATCCTTGCCTGATTTTTATATAATAATTTATTATGTGCTACACTAGATTTGTAAGTGTGCAAAATGTATAAGCTCATTTAATTTTTAAGTTAATTTAAGCTCACTTAATTTTAAGTTTGCTTATAGAAGCTTACTTCATAAGATTTGAGACTTTGGTATACTTTCATAGTTTATAGCAATATAACACCCACTTGGAAACTGTGAATATTGAATTGTAAAAAATAAACTAAGATTTTCTATAAATTAAGCAGTTTTATTACATTTTATTACTAATAAAAATTAAGGAAACCATTGTAAGGAGGTTTGATCGAAATATCGATATGCACATCACTAGTATCGATACTCGATACTATTCTATCTATCCAATTTTCAGCCCTACAGTCCAATTATACGTAATTTCCGTATTTCATTTTAATGTTGGCAAAAATTTACTAATGGTGAGTTGGCAGCAGAACAAAAGCAATCCATACATTTTCTTATTTTTTGGAAATGTTCCTACTTCCGTCTCTTAAAACGTAGTGGTTATATACTCTTTGTGCGCTCATAAAGAATTGACGACATCAGCTATACAATATAGATATAAAAAAAAAATTTAGTGTCTGTTTGTAATTCCAAATTAACAGCTTTTGACTAAATGCATTATGAAAGTATATACCTACACTAGGTACTTACTACTAATAGGTAAATATAAAAAAAAAACTTTTTTAAATTTTGGTAGTCTATCTGTTTGTTTGTTCCGGCTAATCTCTGAAACGGCTGGACCGATTTTGACGGGATTTTCACTGGCAAATAGCTGATATTATAAGGAGTAACTTAGGCTACATTTATTTTAGAAAAAAAAAAGTTCCTGCGGTAATTCCGAAACTCACGCGGTGAAACCGCGGGACGCAGCTAGTCTATACAATAAAAATAAACAAGCAAATTAATTGAATAATATACGACCTACGAGAAGTCATTTCAAATGACAAAACGTGTCTGAAACTTTATTGTCCGCGACACGCTATTTTTATCGGATTACAAAAACTAAAAAAAAAAAAACTAAAATAAAAAAAGAAACTAAAAAGAAAAACAAACGAAATAAGAACATAATGAAACATCAGAAACAGAAAAGATATAGCCGCGTATTATAAATTAAAATCTACTACAGTATACACACTCCATAGATCAAAGACCAATCCCATGGTCATTAAACATCGCTTCACACTTGAAAAACGTCGGGCCCGATCACAGACTGCCAATCTTGACATAGACGAAAAAATCTGTATACACACACACACAAATATGATTCTTAGGTGTCATAACTACAAAGGTTATTTTCGTATGCGCTCAGACGAAAATAGTGAGGCGAAATGACGAATTTTTAACAGAAATAGAACAAGTCTCTATCGGTGTCAGTAAACTAATTTCTTACGTACAGTCGGCTTCGAGTTATATTAATTAACACTTGACAAATAATAATTAACTCACAATAATTAACACTCGACAAATATGTTGAATATCGAAAAATCTGTGTGTTGTGAAGTGGATTTTATTTTATCTATACATATAAAATGCTTTGTCATGAATGACTGATGGATCAAAGCACAGCCTAAACTGCTGATCGTAGAGATGTGAAACTTGGAGGGTGGGAGGGTGTTCTTTGTATGATGAAGGCATCCGATAAGAAAGGATTTTTGGAAATTCTACCCCTAGGGGGGTGAAAAGGGGGGGGCTATGTTTGTATGGAACAATTCCGCGGGAACTCCGAAAATATCGCGGGTGAAACCGCGCAGGACAGCTAGTATAAGTATAAATGTCCAAAGTTTATAAAAGAGTAGAAAGAGATTTTTTTACAAATTATAACAAGAAGCAATGAGATTTGCTCCCCAAGCTGAAAAATCTCTATCACAAAATTTATTTTCGACTATTTACAGCAACATTAAGCGACACATTCCGTTAAATTACATAAAATTAATTTTGTTCGTAACAATTTTTTCTGCAACATTCTTAAATCTATTTAGGTATGTATTTATTTCCAAATTTCGCCGAGGCAAAGGTAGACAGCAAAAATCACATACACGTCAGGCGAAAAATAATCTAGGCTAATTAGCCTGCCAAGAAAACAATCTCTCGCTAGTGAGCATTAAAATTCTTCATCCATATTTAAAAATGTGTCTAATATAAAACTGGTCTAATCATCGGTTACCGCCATTTTTTTCGTTCGCTGTGGCCTAACTTTAAAAATCGAATACCTACCTACCTGTCGCCGGCGAAATTATTGCGTCACGGCCACCGACAGTAATAGAACGCCAACAAAAAAAAAAATAAAAAAACGAAGACTCAAACCTATACCTACGCAATTTCGGTAACGGACACTCGGCTACCGGCGTGTCACTCTTTTGACACATGCCAAATGGTTCGGCGAAGACGCTAGAGCGACTCGGGTCGCGGAAGTCGAAACATAACGCCGAGGTTGGACCGCGACGATCGGAATTCACAATACGTGTCTGATTTTATTTGCAACTAGCTGTGCCTCGCGGTTTCACCCGCGGTAATTTCGGAGTTCCTGCGGGAATTCCGGGATAAAAAGTACCCTATGTCCTTCTCTGTACCCCTGACAACGTGCATGTCAAATTTCATCCAAATCCGTTCAGCTGTTTTTGCGTGATTGAGTAAACGTATGCGAGGATAAGAGCTCGAAAACGCATTTTCATCAGACTTGCTTCAAATTTATCGTCACTGCTCAGCTCCTATGTGTCTTAGGGTTATGTTATATAGCCTATAACCTGCCCAGGAGTATGGACTACAATCGTACCAAGTTTGGTTAAAATCCCTTCAGTAGTTTTTGACTGATGCGTGCACATACAGACAGACAGACAGACAGACAAAAAATTTACTGATTGCATTTTTGGCATCAGTATCGATCACCATTCCAATATTAATTTTGAATATATATTCAACTAGCTGTCCTCCGCGATTTCATCCACGGTAATTTCGGAGTTCCCGCGGAGGTTGCGGAAAAAAAGTACTCTATGTCCTTCAGTTCCCGAGGGAATTCCGGGATAAAAAAACTATCCTATCTTTTAAGTTGGACCATATTATAAATGGTTGCAAAATTTCATCAAAATCCGTTCAGTAGTTTCGGAGTCCATCGCGGACAAACAACGCGACACGTGATTTATATATATTAAGATGTACAATGTACAATGTGAATTTACATCATTTCAATAGTGTTTAACCTGTTCCCCTCGCGCCCGCCTCTTTCCCTCGGGGATTAGATTCAACAAGATCGTGTTTCTCTAATTGAAGCGCTGTTGAAACCCAAAAAGTTAACTTGCACGTAGCGATTTATTTTAAAGGAGAATTTCATTAAGTCCCAAAAATAGAAAGGTTAAAATTTCATTGATTCACACTCAAACCTACTCCGAACCCGTGCGATGTAAGAAGTAATAATAACCTACGCAGCCCATCTCGCACACGGTAAAATATTCGTATTGAAATTTACTATGGACGCATTTTAGAGCCCGTCTTCACTAACACTATTGATCATTTTGTTATGGCAATGCCTGTCATTTCCTTAGTAAAATTCTCAATAGTGCATTAAAAAAGTTAAAAAATTAAAAAAGTAGTGCTCAAAAATGCTTTCATAGTAAATTTCAATACGAAAATTTCACCGTATAGGTAAGTCTTAGTCCTAAACAAAATCCTTATACAAAATTCGCGCAACATTATTCATTAAGATAATAATTAACGGGCGATCCTATCTCACAACAACAATGCAATTAGGGGGCCCTTATTACGGCATTGTTCACGAAAAATTGTTCCCCCTTAGGTCTCTCGCCGCCATAAATTAGAAATAGCACACAGTTCGGAGCACGTTCGGAAAATTATTTATTGTCGCCAAAAGAGTTTCTAATTAATGCACCGAAATTAACGCAAAACGCACCGAAAGCGGCGCGGCGGCGGCGAGAGATCTGAGAGGAATTTCAATTTTAAGGTGAGGTGAGTTGTTAACTACATAGAACGAAATGCGAAACACGAGTTTAGAAACTGTATATCTAAAGCTTTTTAACGGAGTTATTTGTCTATTGCTATCTTACTTTTTTTTTAGTTAGGCTAGAGTCAAAACCAGTGGTGGGCAAAGTACGGCCCGCGGGCATACTCCGATCCGCGAAAGGATTTTACCCGGCCCGCGGCGGTCCTTCGAAATGTATAGTGGGTAATGATGGTCGTGCATAGGTAAAGGAGCCAGCTAAGACTAGTTAAGTTGAATAAGATTTCAAAAGAAAATGATTTTTTTTTTATTTATGGCCCGGCCCTCGTCCGAGTTTTCATACACTTTCTGGCCCGTCGTGAAGAAAGTTTGCCCACCACTGGTCCAGACGGTGAGAGAGGGTTCACCTGATGTTAAGTGACGGTTATAATATATTATAATAATATTACGGTACAATTTTAGCAAATTTTCATTTATACTAAAACCGGCTGACCGATTGTGTATGAGAAAAAAAAAATCAATTAAAGTCACACACTTTAATAGTAATATGTATATAAAATTTCCTTTTATAGAAAAAAGGTTCAAAAAAAAAACAAGACAATCATAAAAGAACAGAATGATAATAATGGAATAATAGGTACCTAGGTATCCAATAATCTAACAACAAAAACTATAAAATGGAATCACAGAATCGACTAGCAAACGGTTCACTTCACAGTTCACACCCATACAACTAATCGTACCAACTACATGCAAAACAGTCACTTAAATTACTGTAACATGATAAATAATATTCGTCAAGAAATTTGATACATGATTGAAGGTTGGCAGTTCCTAAAAATTCAACGCGTGTCAGTCTGGTAGACTTATTGAGTGCTCTATTTCGAGACTTGACAGTTTTAACTATACATAGTTTATTTTCTATTATAGATTTTCGTGCTCAATAAAGTATTTTAGTATTTTATAAAGTACAAAGTATTTTATAAAGTATAAAGTATTTTTCATTAATTAATTTATTGTTTCCCAAATAATAACTTGAAGAAAATGCTTTTCTTCCGCATTTACTAGAAAAAAAAATCTAATAGAAGCCATCTTGTTTGATATTGGCAATTTCCAACGGCAAACTTTACAGTCAAGGCGACTTTAAAGCGAGCACGTCACAAAAACATTGCCGGCGTGATTTTGAAAAGGAAAAGTTTCCCAACTGAAGTTGCCGCGGGTCTCGTTGCGAAGGAGCGAGACGCATCGTTGACGTCACATCCGTTTCAACAACGGGCGAAATATGGGCCCTTATCCACTATGACCAACAAAATTCCTTAACCGTCCCAAAAACACCATCACAAACGCTCCAGACGACAAAATATTATTATTATTCTGGATGCCACGTTGTAAATAACGTACCTTTTATGTGGGGACCAATAAACTCCTTTTCTTTTCTAAATGTATTATTCTGAAGTGAAACTTCTTTGAGCACGAGGACGAACTTCGAAATTAACGCGGGTGAAACCGCGGGGAACAGCTAGTGCTAAAATAATACTGTTTACTGGTCCAATATAATATGCTATACAAGGGTTTTCAAGTAGTTTTTTATTGCATATTTAAATCCCGCATATGTGTATCAGTATCTTTGGCAACAGTATACTATAATATATTTTTGCAATATTCAGAAGACGAATCGACAGCCAACATAACAATTTGGCGTAATCTTGACAATAAAATGACAATAGCTAAGCATTCCCCGGGACGAATGGCGTCGGTTCTTAATTTTATGCGACGCCGACGGATAAATTATATTTATCACAACAGCTAATTGACGAGCAACAAATTTGTACAATTTAATTCGCTTCAACAAACAAACAAACGTTCAGTATTATATATATTTATTCGTTGTTGGGATACGGTAATAAAAACTTACCTACGGTTGGCAATAGCAGCCGAACAATATTTCACAGTGATTGAACTTTGTTAATCTATCAGCTATAATCCCGGCTCACTACGGGAATTCCGGGAGAAAAAAAAATCCTATCTGTTAAATCAAAACTGATTCTACGTGCCAAGTTTCATCTACATTCGTTAAGCCGCATGATTTAGTAACGAATTTCCCATCTATACATCTTCACAAACATGCACATCGAATATTGTGTTACCAATATTTTAAAATTATAATAACAAATGCGAATGTGAGTTTGGTTGTTACGCTGTCACGACTTAACTACTCAACTGATGGTTATGAAATTTGGCATGCACGTTGTCAGGGGTACAGCGAAGGACGTAGGGTACTTTTTATTCCGGTATTCCAGCGGGAACTCCGAAATCAACAGCATTAACTTTTTCCTTTTGAATGTAATCAGCAACTTCACAACACACAGATCTCCTTGATCTCACACCAAGCTACAAGCTTGTGTCGTGGCAACCAAGCAATGGAAAGTGAAACCCTGTGTGCCCCTCCGGGAATCGAACCCGAAACCTCTTGGTTAGTAGGTATGGTGACCTGCTGCGCCTCTCGGCTCGTCAAATGGTTAATGCAAAAACATACAGACGCTTTTACACCTAAACCCTTTGTTAACTGTTAATGAACGGCTAAGGGTCAAGTATACACACGCCGCCGGTTACAAATGAGCGATAAGTACACATTTAATTCGCCGACTGTACCTACACCCCCGCGGCTGTAACTAATTGCTTTCTTCCAATTTTAGCGCGATAATGGCCGGGCCGTGGCGCGTGCGATGAGCGTGGAGCGGAAAAGGAATGAGAGAGGTCACGTACCTAAGGTTTCTGCCTGTGTGTACCTACCATGTCGACAAATACTAAATATTCATACTAATATTATAAACTGGACAGTGGCTCTCTCTGTAATCTCGAGAAATCGCGAGAGATAGCTAGTTTTAATTTAAAAAAAAAATTATAACATGTAATTTGAAATCGATCTTCAACAGGATTTTTTTCGTCACACGTATAGACACGAACCGTAATTTGACGAAAGGGAATACTGTGCTTATTAATACAATAGGCGTAAAATAAAGCATTTTTCCCCCACCATGTTCAAAGAAATGGTTCTCCAAAAATGAAACTCTCTGTAACCGCTTTTCGCTACCGCCTCATGTCGTGCCTTGTCTCCCGGCATTATTTCACAAAGATTCCCCCGCCGTAGACAGTGTGGCGGTTTTCTTGTCGCCTCTCCGTAACTTTACGCCGCTAGCCGTTTAATTAAACCCATCAATTTGGGAACGGCCATGTTTTCTCGGCGAATAGGTATTATTGTTTGAGAGCAATCTTTATAAAGTCTCCGGAAGTTAGGACGGGCCTGATTATGTCTTTATCACATAACAATGAAATTATGCAGAGGTATTTCCATTTGAATTTTTTTATTTATTATCTACAAACAGGCTTGGCGTTTGATCACAGTTCACTAGATGTTTAGTGACGATGTGGTTGAAGATTGTGTTGTGGCTTTCAAGTGAGGCCGCCGGAACGCACTGTTAGGTGCTCGGCGACAGATTTTCAACTTGAAGGTGGTAGCTAGCCAGCCGGGCTGTAGAAAGTGTCACCATACTATGGTTACCTTACTAGGTTTTCCTTCACTGACAGCTCAAGGTTATTGGGATTTGAAACTTTCATCAAAGCTTTTATCGCTGTACAAATAATTAGGTTACAACTTACAAATACAACGCGATGATGTTTACTACTCAGGCCCGTGAACGGTGTTTCGATAATACCATATCTGTCTCACTCATTGCGCTGGAAAATGAAAAAGACAAACTACGACTTGAGAGCGTATCCAGCTTGAGCAGTATTAAATAATACAGGCCAATCATTCTCAACTTGTTCCCAGTATTTGTATACCACGAGCTCTTGGGAATGAGGCAAATTTAACAATCCATTACATCACATGACTGCCACAAGTTTCGCAACGATTCGCATCGAAAGTTTTGTTATAGATATAAATCCTAGAACTTGATTCTCACTACGACACTACTTTGTCCTCAATCCATAAATATCACAATTTTAATATAAATAGGTTATTTAAGGCATAGTACTAACAAACACTAGGTACTGAATATAAAACACACTCAAGGCTCCATCTTCATTTACAGGGCAATGATAAAAACTTTCTCTTTATTCGTCTAACTAGCTGTTCCCTGCGGTTTCATCCGTGGTAATTCCGGGATAAAATGTACCCTATATCCTTCTCTGTCCCCCTGACAACGTAAATGCGAAATTTCATGATGATCGGTTGAGCGGTTAAGACGTGAGGGCGTAACATACAAACAAAGAAACCCACTTTCTCATTTATAAGATTTTTTGTGTGTTTCTTCCGGTGCAATAAATAGGTGCATAATATTTTGAATTTGACCATGTTATCTTTTGAGAGGCGACCGAGATCTTAGAATAGAATCTTCTAATACGGGTCTTAATCACCAACCTTTAAGACGTCGTAAACTAAACCACCGGATATGACCGCTAGTGATGGGACTGTTAACATACTATTTTACAACATCCTCCGTCGATACAAAATCTAGCTCTTTACGACCAAGTAAAACGAACATGTCATATTTTGTCGTGATTTTTTATACATCTGGAAGTCGTTTTAACGGTACCTACGACGCCCGTTAATCACATCATTAACATCCAATATGATTTAATTTTCGCAATAAACTGTTCCGTTTTATGGATATTTAATAGGTTCTTTTTTTGCTTTCGTTAGAAACAGATTTCATATGGATGTAGTATGAGTTTTTTAGACCTACATATTTACTATCTTCATTGTCTTATTCACCAGATAAAAGTTTACCCTGATGCTGGAATCGAACCCACGATACCTGGTACTATGACCAACTTAACATTCCTTGTCCATAACGCGCGTCCCAAAAACACCATTACAAACGTTCTAGATGCCAAGATATTAGAAATTATTATTCTTTATGCCATAAGAAACGTTTGAAATGTATTTTTTTGCAGTAAAACTTCTTTGATTACGAGGGAGAGGCAGTTTTTGCGGCGTCTTAGCGCGACGTGTTATGATCATAGTGAATTAGGGCCCTGTACAGTCTGACGTAATAACCACGTGCGGTTTATTTTTTTTTAATGGAGAAAAACAGATACATATTTACACTAAATAAATAATTAAGACAAGAAATCTTTTTAATATAAAATAACAATTTGAACTCTTAATATTCTCACTGAATAATCGAAGGAAATAACTCTGCTATTGGCTGTGTTAACGACGTTATGTGCTGAAACACTTTGTAGTGAGGAATTTTTAAAGTTAAGAATAAACCCGCTAAACATACTACATACCTCTCATGACATTTACACGATTGATACATGTACTAGATATTAAAAGTTAAGTTAAAACGAATATTTGACAGCTTTTTAATTAAACTTCAAATATCTGATACCTACTTACATGACGAAATCCTATCCATGCATGCACACGGCTATGGAAATCGTTGAAGTGTGAAAACATGAAAGAATCACGTGCCTCGTGCAACCGATGGCATCGAAAAAAAAAGAAAAAACAACTGAATCCTCTTTGGCTCCCTAAAAAGACAATTTTTCATCGAGACCCTATCATAGACGTGATAAGTACGTACCGTTTAGCAAATGTGGAGGGATGCCACATATTCTATTCAACACTTTTTGTAGCGTTTTATACCTTATTCAATATGAAAATAGAGGTTTATTTCGTGTAAAATTGTTGAGTTACAATCGATATTTTAAATGGTGTTTGCTATAGTATAAAAGAGGGAAGGGATAAAAATTATGTGCAGTTCCAGTGTGATTTTTATTCGGTTATAATTGAAAAGCACTTATTAAAAAGAAGCATTGCAACGCATGTGTATTGTTATTATAAGAAACAACAATGTACTTGCGAGGATATGAAAAATCCGGGTAGGGCTACAATATGTAGGCACCGCAAAAGTTCTGCAAACAGTTTGTAAACGATTAGCATTGTCGGAGATATTTTTTATAAAATTATTATGGAGATAAAATTATTATAGAGATAGAACGTTGAAAAAACGAGTTCCATATTTACTCAATAGTTTACCCGAGGACATAAGACGTGAGCCTACACTTGCTAAATTTAAAAAAAATATTAAAACAACACTTGTTAAGCACGTTGTAATCATTTACTTACGTAAATAACCTAGTTTAATAATTTATAAGCTATGTTTATATAAAGCGAGTTACCTGCAGTCAAACTGCGTAAGCAGTTTTGCGGGGCATGGTCTAAAATAAACGAAAGTGTGAAACTAGGCTAGGTTAGGTTTGAACCAGAGACCACAATAGAGTCGAATTACACCGATTTGTACAAGCACTTACACGTACTACTACGCATTTGTTCTGCATTATACAATACTAGCTGTTTTCCATGGTTTCACCCGGGTATCCCGCGATAAAAGTACTGACTGCCCTATATTTTATTATGCACCTACTATTGACAACATATAGGTAGTATAAATTTTTTATGTAGTTTCACCCGCGCTAATTTCGGAGTTCCCGTGGGAATTTTGGGGTAAAAAGAACCCTATGTCCGTTTCTGTCGTCCTATGTCGTACCCCTGACAACATGTATGCAAAATTTCGTTGTGATCGTTGGAGCCGTTGAGGCGTGAAAGCGTAACAAACAAACAAACTCGCTTTCGCATTTGTAATATTATAGAAAGGATTACGGTTAATCTACAAACCAACGGTTTTTACAATTGTACGGTGACATAATATATAGGTATGTATGTTGTAGCCCTAAAAATGTGAGTTTGTTTACAATCTTCGACCACACCTGTCACTTGACATCAATTGAGCTGTGATTGAACGCCTGGCACAGATAGATTATGACCTGTTAAAGACTATAATCTATCCGTGACAAATTCAATCAAATTCCATCCAGCCGTTTGGCGTAGTGGACAACAAATATCCATCCATCCAAACTTTCGCATTCAAAGCGAAGTCAAAGTCAAATTAATTTTATTCAAAGTTGCCCCATAATGTGGCTCTTTTTGACGTCAATAAAATTACAATTATTATGACAGCACCCATGAAAATATCTATTGACAATAAAGTACAAGCTCTGCTAAAACACCAGGTACTGACGCCGCGCCGTATGATAATGCCCAAGTATTATTATAAGCCTATGCGATATCTATACAAGAGAAATAAGCGGCCGCAAGCGACTCTAGATTATCTCGCTTCGCTTGAATACAAGCGAGCGGAGCGCTCTGTCGCTGAAAGAGAAATGCCCCCGTAAAAATCTATTAGGCGGAAGGGAGGATCGCGTTGGCCCCTGATAAAGTATTATATCCCCCTCCTTTTCACCCCCTTCGGTATTGAAATAAAACCGAGTTACGTGGAAGACGTCTAGTTACTTCTATTGCGATAATATCACTTGGAATACTTTTTGTCTTGTCTTGTCTTGAGTGTATCAAGGGAGTGAAACTTTTTCTGTTAACAACTAAGGATGTTACGAAGCTTCGAGTCCGACTCCGATAAGTTGTTACTTTCCATCGTTTCCTCTCCGAACTTTGGTTCCGACACTTTTAAATAAAAAGTTTTAAATTTTAAGGTTCTTTTATATCTACAGACAGACATTGAGCGTGCCAGACACGTTCTGTCGAAGACAAATTAATATCTTTCTATACAGTGCGTATTAACGTATTCACATCTATCGTAACACGGCCGCGCAGACGCCGACAGACACGGGCCATTATCCGCGGGAAGAATGTTTTGTCTCGCGGAACATTTCTGTACGTGTCTGTGGCTACATGTCGAGAGGGGTGAATAGAGCATCGGAACCGCGCCGACGTCTTTTGTAAATAAACGGTGTATGTTGGTTTTTTCCCCACATTTTTTTCTTGGCACGTGTCTGACACGCTCAATGTCTGTAGATACAAATGAACCTTTAATCGGAGGTTGACGCATGTCGCGGAGGGAACCCCCTCTCCCCATGTGTTTTCACATTACACGAAATACTGCCTCTCTTCTGCCACCGCAGACTTTAACTCTGATTCCGGTTAAGTAGTTAAAATTTACTCTGAACACGTGTTTATTTCAGTTCGTTTTTAGGGTTATTTGAGTTTTGCATATTATGCAGATTAAATATGCTACGTAGACTATCTGTAACACAATATTCTCACAAATACAAGTGCAACCTCTCAGGTGTGCAAGTGAATGCAAAACGTCCTCTCGAACACCTTCCGATTGGGAGACGAGTGACGACATCCAGTGTACGTACACGAAATCCCAACACAATCGGATGCAATCAACTACGGTGCGAGACGCAACGCCATACCCACTGAGATGTACTCGTACCACAGTGAAGAGAACTGTTATTGGGATAACAGTAAACCACCTGTGAACGATGAAGGAATTTTAGGATTAATAAAATTGAAGAAAAAAGCATTAATTCTCTCACCGTGGGAGTCCCACGTCTGTATTCAGTGAGTAGATAGGTATTGGGTACCTTATTATTATAATGGTAGTGGAACTTTTGTTCTTCACTACCAGTGTGTACTATTTGGTCAGGTTTGTCGCCGAGGAGAGGTGGCTATTGAGCGGCTTGTGGTCCAGGGAAAGTTTGAGGGTACCAGGCCACGAGGAAGATCGCCTATGGATTGACCAAATAAAAGCGGCAAAAACGGCTCATCATCAGTACACGAATGCACGAGGAAGGTGGCCATCAGAAAGGAGTGGCGGCGTGTTGTGGGGCTTGCCACCAACACCTGATGTGATGACCACGACCACTCTGTTAAGAGTGATACCGACGAAGAAGAAGAAGTGGAACTTTTGTTGGTAATGTATTGTTTTTGTATTGGAACCAAATAAACTTCTATTCTATTCAATATAACAGTACCTACGTAAGTATATCGTGTAGATCGTTTTGTTTTTGGTTCGTAATTACTCGGGTGGTTTTATGATAGATGTGCGTTAATTGATAGAATTCGAAATACAACAATAAAAACTTAAACAAAAACTCCACCGCAAAAAATCATCAAACTAAATACGAGATACGAAGATACAATCTAAGTGGCAATACTGTATGCTTTCAACCACTATACATATATGCATATACGTAGGTCAATCGAGCAAAATAGCGGCATATCTCAAACGGATAATCTTCCATTGTGCCGCAGCCGGTAGCAGTTTAGTGCCGCCTGTGTCGCGCCGATACCGCCCCGCAACTGGCCCGTTTAGTATTCACAATGTGTCGAGTTAAACGAGTGTTATTGTTAGCGTTCAATAGCTTAGTGCGAATTGTGGATAACACTTCGAAATTGGGACAGATAAATCTCGGATAAGTAAAGTCTACTGAACATAAAATTAACGTAGACGTAAGACCAAACAGACTCGCACAAAAAAAAAATATCTAAAATATTTGTTTTTTTTTTTTATGTCATAGGGGGCAAACGGGCAAGTGGTACACCAGAAGGCATGCAGGTGCGTTGCCGACCTGGAATGGGGATGGGAACTGGCTTTCAAGGGGGCTGCCGGAACACACCGTTAGGTGCTTGGCGACAGATTTGCAACCTGAAGGTGGTAGCTAGCCAGCCGGAGACTAGAGAGCGCCCTACCACCATGCTATGGTTTCCTCACGATGTTTTCCTTCACCGACAGCTCAAGCTCATTGTTAGGGTTTGAACCCACACCTTGCGGTGTTTGATCCGAACGCACTAACCACTGAGCTATCATCGCTGTAAATCATTAATTTAAATAGATTAATTAATAATAATTAATTAATATAATTAATTAAATATAATTAATTAATAATTTAAATAGATTAATCAATATTTACCCTATTTTACATAAAGAAGGCTCGATTTCTTCTTTAAACGAAATACCTCAGAAGAAATTTCAAGTTCATACTAGCTGTTTGTTCCTCGCGACTTCATCCGCGTTTATTTCGGAGTTCCCGAGGGAAGTCCGGGATTAAGAGTGCCCCATGTCCTTTCCTGTATCACTGATAACATGTATGGAAAATTTTATGATGATCGGTTATGTTGGTAAGCCATGAAAGCGTAACAAACAAACAAATCAACTCACATTCGATAAAGATTTTCATTACTGAATAAGGAAGGTAAGGTACCAACGTGCAGAGCCAAAATATCATGAATTCGCAACATAATATACAAAACGAACGCTGGAGCGGCGGCGTGCGACTGCACCGATTGTGGTGATTTGTCAATTTCGAACTAACGCAGTCGCGAGCCGGGGGCATCACTCGACACGCGAGTAGCGACAGCACAACAGTCGGCCTTTGAGATTAGCACGTTCAACCAAACAAACAAACTCTTCAGCTTTTTAAATATAGATAGATTAGAATCTAGGTAAAAGTTTTCGATTCGGAATTTCTCCATTTTATACTGTGATTTGAGACTGTGCTAGGACGTTCGACCACCGCTCACATACCTAATGTCAAGTGACAGTTCGGTCGAACTCGAAGATTGTGCACACACCTAGCCTGGAATAGGAACTGGTTGGGTGCTCGGCGACAGATTTTCAACTTAAAGGTGGTAGCTACTAGCTACCTAGTCAGAAACCAGAAAGTGCCCTACCACCATTTAAAATCCTTACTATCATAAATGTGATCATAAATGTGAAAGTGAGTTTGTTGGTTTGTTTGTTTGTTACACTTTCACGCCTCAACGGCTCAACTGACCATAATGAAATTTTGCATACACGTTGTCAGGGGCACAGAGAAGGACATAGGGTACTTTTAATCCCGGGATTCTCGCGGGAATTCCGAAATTACCGCGGGTGAACCCGCTGGAAAATCTAGTGCTTATACATATAAAGCTTGTATAGTATATTAGTTTCATTTTCCAAGAGCAAGAGAGAAGAGCAAGAGTCACAGGAGACAGGGACATACAATAATCAATCCATGCAAGAGATAAGAAACGAAGAAGACACAGACAGCGAACGAGGGATTACAGGAGACAGGGCCACAGAAGTACAAAGGAATGATCAATTTACAACACAACAGAGTGGTCAAAGTAGTAACCGTTGCAGTGCTAAAGTCAGTAAACGTCGTATAGTTCCACACAAACAGTCCTCATCTGAAACCTTGATGAAATACATTCTTGAAAATAACGCAAAGAAGCAAAATGAATATAATAAATCACACCCTATAGATGATTTCTTCAATGGTTTGTCGAGTACAGTGAAAACATTTTCTCCATATTACCAACATGTGGCAAAGGGACGACTGTTTGCAGTTGTACAGGAACTGGAATTCGAACAGATGTATAATGAATCGACACCGTCGTCGCCGTCGGCCTCAACACCGATTATAATTAATAAATCAACATCTTCGTCATCGGCCTCAACACCAATTATGTTACAATACACAGAAATTCCACCATCGGCATCGGCATCGACTGTTTTGGATTCATCTCGTCAATCACAAGACTCAACTGGTACAGAGCAGCCATCGATATCTCCTACAGTCCAAGCTCCTGCTCCATTAGACGAAAATCTGCCATCAATATCTACAGAAAATTTTGCTGGAACTTATTTATCTCATTTTATATCTGATTAAAATTATTATGATTGTAATTGTTCAACAAATATATGTGTAAATTAAATTAATGTTTTTTTTTTCTTTGTAATAATATTAATATAAATGGTTTCTCTGCCTCTGACCGACTGTGCTACTGTCATAAACCCAACCGTCTCTCCTTTTTATTATGTATCTCTATGTATCTCTGTTTCTTTGTGGCCTCCTGTAGCCTAAACGGGTTGATGGATTTTGATGTATGAGGTATCATTAGATTCGTTTTGATCACGGGGGTATAATAGGATATATTTTATCCCGAAATTCTTACAGGAAAACAATATAAAAAATAATTAAACCACTACCTAACTAAAAAGACCAAAATAAAAATCAATTATTAAAAAAAACAAACAACCCGACTGGGTACCCAAACAACTAAAAAGAAAAAATAACAAGTTTGGCAGTCAACTTCTGTTAATAGCAACTTTAACAGTCGGGGACCATTATTTTGTAATGTTGAATAGGTCTACATTTTAATAATAAATAAATTTTAATAAGGCCTCGACTGTTGAAGTTACTATTAACAGACTGCTAAACTTGTTTTTTTCTTTTCAGTTGTTTCGGTGCGCTTCGGGGTTTTAGTTTTTTTTTAATAATTGATTTTTTTTAATGATAATAATACCTTGGATAATCACACACGGGCGGCTTCTGACCCTAAACTAGGGAAAGCTTGTATAAAATCATAATAATAAAGATAATAAAGAGACTTAAAAAATAATTAAAGATACATACCTGAGAGTAAGAGCTAATCGATGTTTGGATGAAATAGGAACCTGAAACTTTGTATTGCATTTGGTCAAGTTATATTTAATTTTCATGTGTAAGATGTCAAAAGATTCTTTAGTCATTTTAAAGTAGTCCCAATATTTGTCTTCATAACTACGTAGATCTTTACAAAGATTCACATATTCTCCTTTCTCTTGTCGCTCTCTCCAAAGTGGATGCACACTCCATTTCCTTGTAGTTGAAGATTCTTCAGATTCTTCGTCATCCAGAGCGATCGCAATAGCAGCTAATTCCAGATCGTCAAAATTTAACATGATTGTAGTCTAGTTACAACACTGTTTTTTCTCGGACGAGTATACTGCATCACAGCGCAACGGTGATTGCCCGGTCGAGGCCAGTTTTAGTAATTTCAGACACGGAACCGGCTCGGTGACCGTGCTACGGCCGACACTCGGCTCGGACCCGACACGGTCTAGCGTGAGTCATCCTTTACCCGTACCATTCAGAATTGTTTACGCCCGAGACTTTTTTGTCTTTGTCATTAATTGTATGAGATTTCGTGACAGAGACGACGCTATATTAGCTTGTCTCCGTGCATAGGGTGCACATTAACCACGTCAATAATGCATTAACGTTCTACATTCTAAACGCCCGTAACAACATATAATATGTCGCATTTAAACTTAACGTTGTCCAAATAAAGATAAAACCAACAGCCACAAAATGAATAAAGTTTCGTAGACAGAGCATCGGCGGAGCGATAAGAGAGCGATGTAAGTGGTGTTGAGAGGATGTGGAAGTTTAATCGCGATCGTTGGGAGTTGAGACCAAGTTAATTTCTTCATCACAAACTTGAGGACCATTTAAAACTAGTTTGCGACCAAAATGGAAACGCTATTTCCTTTGTACCACTAATGTAAACATAAGTTTGAGACATTGATAATAAATGTATCGGAAAGACATCCGTTCCGATACAATTAGAAGTGAGCAGTGACACATTTACAATAGTACAGACATTCATAACGGAAAGAAAAATGGTTTAAAATCAAACTTACACCAACAGAAACTTAGGTAAATAATAAAGTAACAAATGATAAAAAAAATTTTGTAATACAAACACCAGATTTTTGCTATAAAGTAAAACTACCTGAGAAAAATGTAAACAATTAAAAAGAAAAAATATATACTTAATTTAATCGTATTTAATACACACATACCTACAGTTTTGTTAGTAGAGCAAACAAAACTTTAACTAAAAACTGTTTAGTATAAAAGCACATCTCAAAATCAATTTTTACTACACCCTTCAAAAAACGTGGTCGTAACTCGTAAGTACCGATTGCAAGGAAGCTTGCTAGATACAAAGATGCCTCAGATGTCTGGCTGCCACATAAGAAAACCTGGTAATGGCAAACTTCTTTAATAGTGTTTTCATTACGAAACTTGCGAGTTCTGACGGTAATTTATAGTTTTAAGAACCTGCTGACGATTACGAGTGATTGTAACCAATCCTAAGTAATAAAGAGCTTTTGAATTTTGAATTTTTTTGAATTTTGAGTCCCGGTTTGAAAAAAGTCAAATTTTTTGATTGTCTTATCTATGTTCTTTCTTTCTTGCTCTCCCTTTCCATTATCCCTACAGCCAGATTATCGAGACAAAATGAAAGAAAATAGAACAACTATTATACATGAACAAAGACAATATTACTTGTTGACGTTAATTAGAATAGTTGAAGCTCGAAACTTCCTATTTCTCAATAGCTGGCACATTTTTTGTGATGTCCGGTAAAATTAAGGAAGAACTGGCGACCGGAAGACGCAGCGTGGGTAGGCCCGTTACAAAGTAGACCGATAATTTAGTAAAGGTCGCGGGACGCCATTGGATGAGGGAAGCGCAGGACCAGTCGTTGTGGCGATGCTTAGCTGGTATGATGATGATAAGTGCCCTTGCAGGGTGTGCGGTTCTGACATTGAATGAGACCGATATGTGAACATTTTTTTTTTATAGAATACGGGGCAAACGGGCAGGTGGCACACCTGATGGTAAATGAATACCGCCGCCCGTGGACATCTGCGCCACCAGAAGGAATGGCCTACTACATATTGCAATGAATCCTACAAATATTATAAATGTGAAAGTGTGGATGTTTGGATGTTTGTTACTCAATCACGCAAAAACGGCTGGACGGATTTGGATGAAATTTGGCATGCACGTTATCAGGGGTACAGAGAAAGACATAGGGTACTGTTTATTCCAGAGTTACCGCATTCGAAACCGCGGGACACAGCTAGTAAATAAATAAATGGCTTATGAACATACAATTTTAACCACTTACCAGGTTTTGATGCACGTCAGCCATTCGGATGGTGGCTAAAGAGGTTAACAGGAGATAAGATGGCGACGTACCGGATACTCTCGGCTCGGAGGCGTCGCGTCGGAGGGCGAGATAAGCTAATGCAGTCGTTTTATAGTTAGAAGCTTCCGATTTCCGAATCGACGGGCGGGGTGTTAAGTGATGTTTCGATTATGAAGATCGTGTAACGTTCGGAAATCTTTGGGCTAGGTCGCTACACACAAACACACAGAGACACCACCGATAAGCAATTGATACACTTTGTACGCGTAAGTCGATATGCGAATTTGGGGCAATCGAAATGAAACCATGTAAATTCGTCATACTTCCATTTATTTTTTAGCGTAATTACGGACAGCAGATTTTTTTTTTAATGTCATATTGGGCAAACGGGCAAGTGGTACACCTGATGGTAAGTAATTACCACTGCCCATAGACATCTGCAACACCAGAAGGCATGCAGGTGCGTTGCCGACCTGGAATGGGGATGGGAACTGGCTTTCAAGTGGGGCTGCCGGAACACACCGTTAGGTGCTTGGCGACAGATTTGCAACTTGATTTTATACGTACAACTTATTTTTAGTTCCCCACTAGCAATAGCAAACTTAACAGGTTACTCAATAAATTCCTAGGATAGTAGTGTAGTACTTTCAGTTCAAATGTTCAGTATTCGAGAAGAGACAAGTTTTTTGCAGTGAAGCAAATCCGAGCAGAGAGAAAGAAAGAGTTATTTTCATCGTCTTCATTCAAGACTGACATAGATTTAATCCGATCATGTAGGTATTAATTGAACGACAAAAAGTACAAATAATACTAATTTAACATTTGGTTTAAATTCCAAATGAATGCACGAGTCAAGATAACATTTTAAAAAGCATTATAATTAAACCCACAAACTTCGACGTTCATTCCAATGCAAATTGTAGGTATACTGTACTAGAGTGTTATTATTTTAAAATGCATTTCGTTTAAACGTAGAAGCATTCAATCGAGTAACCCCTACTGAGCGCTAACTGGGAAGAAGAAGTTGCGCCGATCTCGAGATAAAACTGGTGAAGGACGATCGGAACAAAGTGGTGGGAAGAACAAAAGATGACAAACAATTGTTCGCTGCACCGTCTGATCGCATCAAAATCGTCGTCAGAAACACGATTCGAGGAATATTCGAACAAGTTTGAATGAGAAAAGGAACGATTAGGCAGCAGAGAAAGTCGGGCATTCAAGTAAATTTTCCACAAGGCAAATAGTGCAGACTACGAATAACTATTATTCTAAGAGCTCTGAAGAATTTTATTAAGATAATTAAAACTGTTCTGTTATTACTTTTTTCATAATTTAAAGCAAGAAAGACATGAATCTGGGCACCAAATGTCGTTTTACAAGCGAAACAATTGTTGCTGAACCAACCTCTAGTAAAAATTTTACTAACCATAATAACAATAAAAAGAAAATATTTTCCTCTAAACTTAATAGTGGGCGAAAAATTAAACAATAAATCGAGCGAAACGAAACTCGAAAGCTTTACGAACGAATCTCACAATAAAAATCCGATTTGCTATCGTAAAATTGTGGTACCAAAAATGGCGAATAGGTACGAAAATCAAAATTCTATTTAGTCCGTTAGTTAGATAATAACGAAAAAAATTTGGACACGTATTTTTCACTTTTTAAGTTATTGCAAAAATACTTACATGGATCAACGCATTAGATTTTAGGACGTCATAACTACGCATAAATGGGCTAAGTGGCGTGACGTCACGCGAAATCGACTCAATGTACGTTTGATTACGTAAAAAAAGGAAAAATACGTGTCCAATAATTGTTAATTTGTTATTAATCTACACGACGGGATCTAGCACATTGATAGAGTAACTACTTCGCATCAGAAAAATAAAATGTCAGGAAAGAAATGAGCTCCTTTCTTATAAGATGGTTAAAAGAATTTTAATAAGGAAGCAGATTTTTTACAGGGAAATGCATTTTTAATTAAGTAACTGCTCCCCGCAGATTCACCTTCGTGAATATCTCAATCTACTCGAGAATCGGTGCAGCTAGTAAATAATAAATTCACTTTTAATAAAAAGGAAATTACATACAAACAGCGCAAAAATAAAGCGAGAGATTTTTCTTTCGCTCTATGCTTTGCTCTTTTGACGAACTAATTAAGTTACTCTGTTGCGGGATTTTAAAATTAGGTAGGTACTAGTTACAGAAAAAAATCGTGAAACATATTATATGCAACGTGTTAATGAATTAACTGAAAACTAGAAAGTAGTTTGCTCAGAATCGACTAGCGAATCGATCGCACCATGTTTTAATATAGGTTATATTTTTTCATTTTTACTAGCCTATGTCTAAATGATTTATAATACAATATTGGGCGCGTACGTCGCGTCGTCCGTAGCAAAAAAATCGAATCGGTAATATACACGAAGGCGCGGGCGTAGCGCTTGGAATTTCGTAGATAGGTCACCTCCAAACTAATATTGAATAACTTTTAAAGTATAAATTTTTTCGACATAAAATATATTTTAATCATATCATTGAGTATTTTTTTAAATGGGGTGTTGTATCAGGTTTTCAATTAATTCATTAACACGTTGTATACATTATTTATAGTAATGTTTTCATAAGAGTAATCTATTGAAAGACAGGCACACGATCCATCACATCTCGATTAGATTAGGTAGGTACATAAGTACATCACAATTTCGCTTTTCTGTCACGAGCATAAGAGTTCTGACGAATCGATATTGCGTCTTGAAAGTTGAAAAACATAATCAACTAGACTAGAAAGTTTCAGTTAACAAAATTAACGGTCCATTTGTGTATAGTCGGCAACAGTATTCGCATTTTTTTTATCATATTTCAGGTTCAGTCAAAAAAATATTGATTTCGTAATAATTAGTTGATCATGTTTAGGCAGCTTCGACTTTTGAAGTATGTTCGTTTTGGTTGATTGCTAAAGATATTGTATGTGTCAAAAACATGCATATTGTAATCGCAAAACCTCCATGTTTTTGATTGCAACCGAAAAATGATAGAAACAAAAGTTACATAATAACCCCTCTGGTTATCGAATTATATTACTTGGATGCAGGTATGCAGTTATTTGACGGATATTTTCCGGTGCGTGAATGACGTTGATAAAGCATAATAACGATATATTTTAATCCTTACGAATAGTTGTGAATGAGAGTTGGTTACGCTTTCACACCTTAATAGCTGAATCGATTGTCATAAAATTTTGCATACACGTTATCAGGGGTACAGAGAAGGACATAGAGACTTTTGTCTCGGAATTCCCGCGGGAATGCCGAAATTAACGCGCATAAAACCGCGGGGAACAGCAGCTAGTAAATACCGGATATATTTAAAAACTTTTTATCGAAGAATTCTAGACTCAAAGAAAACTAACCGAATCCCCACGAAAGGCAAAAAGTACCTACTTGTACCAATGTACCTACTTAAGATATAGATAGAACAGTCGATCGATCACCACCGACTTCCGCCGTCGCACATGTGGTAAGAAGTTGTAAAGTTAACTTCTACTTTTACTTATTAAAGAAAAAGCTGCCTTCCGACAAAAATGTAAAATCAGCTTGCATTTAAAATTTAGTATGTACCCATCCATGTTCCATACGTATTATAAATGCGTAAGTAACTCAACCTTTCTGTCTGATACCTTTTGACGCGTTAATTACTCAACCGATCATCATAAAAACACATGGGAAACAGCACGCAGTTGTACACATAAAAAAATATAGGTACATGACAGGTACATGACATTGACGACCCGATTGGCGCAGAGGTCACCATGCCTACCCGCTAATCAAGGGGTTCCGGGTTCGATTCCCGGTGGGGGTGGACTTTGTGTGATGAACACAGGGTTCCATTTTCCAGTCTGGGTGTGTTTATATATCTATAGTATAATATATAAGTAATTCTATGTAGTATATACCACGTTTGCTTGGTTTCCACGACATAAGCTAATAATAGCTTACTGTGGGATCAAGCAGATCTGTGTGTTGTGATGAGGATTATTAAAAAAAAAAAAATACATAAATAATACGTATGGAACCACATTGAAAGCACGCAGAGTACTGCAATCTCACGAAAGTGGTGGAACCACCTTACCTACTACGTTTTTTGGTGCTAACGTAATTTCGTCATGCACACACAGATTTTACGACTTAACGACAGAAAAAAACGAATATATTTACGAGTATATATAATATAATCTATACTAATATGATAAACAGGAAATATTAGATTTTTTGTTTGTTTATTTGTTTGTTACGATTTAACTCAAAAACTACTGGACCGATTTCAAAAATACATTCACCATTAGAAAGCTGCATTATCCCTGAGTAACATAGGCTATTTTGTAATCCGGAATTCCTGCGGGAACTCCGAAATTATCGCGAGTGAAACCGCACGGGACAGCTAGTTACTAATATAAGGGATGGGGGGGACGGGAAATGTATGCGAGAAAAAAAAAATCAAACAACCCGAAAGTTGTAAGTTAATATGCTATCAATATCGTGTGCTTGTTGCGATTACTTTATGATGAAGTGCCATGCGGCGGGCGCGTCACGCTTGGGCCTTGGGCCCGCGACCCAGGACCCACCGCCCACGGGCCACGTGTTGACTCTCGCCGGAGACAAGTCTCGAGACCAGCCGAGAAGTTTCTCCGCTAATAGTGGCGCAACGTGTTTATAAGTATCGTCAGAATATAAAAGTGCCATCGAACTAAAGATACCGGCGACGGGAGAGATGATAAAAGTAGAGATGGCAAATAAAGAGGGTTTTTTAGAGGTCCAGGTACTTTCGGAGATCCCGCGGGAACGATCGCGATTTGTCGATCAGAGGTAGACTCGGAAAGTGGACATTTGGAGAATGGACGTTGAGGGAAAAGATCTGACTGACTAACTGGACATTTCATGGTCGTCTCACCTAACGCGCCTGAAGAAAATTTTAGAACATGGCGAATACTGAACTGACAAAAGAGTCTACCAAAGTCATTAACAAACAATTACAATAATTATACCAGTCTAAGAAGACACATTGAAAGTGGAAAGTCACGAAGCGATAAACCATCCTCACTGGTCACGAATGTTGTAATTGGGCATCGGCTCTCATGTTTTACCTATATGATACTGGCTTTCCCCTGAGGTTTCACCCGCGATAATTTCGGAGTTCCCGCGGGAATTCCAGGATAAAATATTTATATTAACTTTCCTCATGAATTCCTCTATCTATTGGTGAAAACCTGCATGAAAATCCGTTGCGTAGTTCTAAAGATATTAAGCATAAATAGGGACAGACAGACAGCGGGAAGCGACTTTGTTTTATACTACGTAGTGATTTACAGGTCATCATGACGTCTCTGCTGATCGTACGCTGCGTAGGTACAACGAACGCTTTCAAGTTTTCATTGGATAACTTCAGCTCAGACATCCCGCAAATTCCGCACCATATGAAAGCGAGATGACTCGGAGCAAAACTTGCGAGCGCGGGCTCTCCGTCCGTGAGGGGAACGGATGTTTGGCAAATCGATGTTTTGCTGTTTTACTTTCCAGCCCCCTTACCCAAGTTGACAATCTAATATCTTTGACGCATAGAAACCTAAGGAACGAATCGTCATGTCACGTGGTCACTTAAAATAGATCATATAAAGTTCGGTTTTGCGTGACCACGCGGCATGACGTTCCTTAGATTTCTATATGCGCTAACAATTATAGATAGTCAACTTGGGTAAGGGGGCAGTACTTTTATTGCGGAAAGAAATAGTTTGAGGAGCCATTATGTGGGTGCAGACGAATATTCAACTTTGAAGTGTATGGAGCGTACGGAATTGGGAATAGTGCCACTCAAACTCGTCCTAAGAATTTCGTAAGATTCAGGACACACGGTGGATTGAAACGGTTTATCAAGACAAACATAATATCAAATGAAAACGAAAATATCTAATGAGTTTAATTCATAAAGTGTTAAGTTCTATATATTTAGACTCTTAGAGAGTTTATGTAAGCGGTAAGCCTAATACCAAAGTCCAATTTAAGTAAATTAAAAATAATATTTGGACGCAGATAAGCAATAACATGTTAACCCACAAAATTAAGTTATCTATTCAGAACGATTTATTGAGAGTTAGGGAACGTTTTTTAATTATGCGTTCACCTTATTACATTATTTAATTATGTAACTAAATATTGAACATAAAAAATGTTGACAGAAAATGGCGCTATAATTTTAAAACACGATTTACTCAAAATTTCTCCAGTGTGGGTTAACACACTATTGCTTATCTATGTCCATTTTAAAGAAGTTAAATATATTTGTAGAAGGTAAAGTCTGGCATCTAGTGAATTGATTTTAAAAAATATTTCTTTGGTAGATAGCTAAACCAACCACAAGCAACATGCGATGCTTTTAAACTCGGAGCAAAAAGGTTATCGAGGTTGTCCCGAAATTAAAGGATAGTAAACTAAATGAGTAATGTAGGTCTTGGAATAGGACATCTAAAAACAGTCCAATGACACAAGAATCTATTAGAAAAACAACACACTCATCACATGACTTTGTGAAATAAGAAAAAATCACACAAATTTTTCATGCACATCTGAGCCTTTTTTAACAGCATTACATATTTAGCTGATTTAGAAGTTACAGTAAGTACGCTTTTTACACGCATTTTATTGCAGGTCAAGTTTGCATACAAAAAGCGAAGAGTCGTCGAGGTCTCAGTTGGCATGTTATATGTTGTTTTCATTTCACGAACTCTATCGGAGTTGATGTCACGAGCGCTATTAACAAACTGCTATAAAAGTGTCGTTCGTAATCTAGCTAATGGCTGATCATTTCACATTCTGAATTCGCGCCGATCGAGAGTCGCACAGAGCTTTTCGTTCGCCTGACTAAAAATAATAAGCCGACTGATTTATTAACGTGAACAAACCGATGGGTCTAGAAACTAGAGGTTATTCACGAGGTTTGCTTTTGTAATCTTTGTTTATAACACCCTAGCTGTCTCCCGCGGTTTCACCCGCAGTAATGTCGAATTTCCGTGGGAATTTCAAGATAAGCTTCCTATAAGTGGAAGAATTTTCAAAATCCGTTAAGCAGATCCAGAGATTACCCCTTACAACGTCACAAACGTAGTTACGTGTTATGTTCATTAATAATAATGGATACTTTATTGGTTATTGTATTAACTATTACAATATATTATTATTACATATTCCATTATAAGTTTCTACGTGTAATAATTGTAAGGTATCTACGTTTTGTTTTCAGAAGTCATTTACCGTTGTCGCCGAGTACCTACCTAAACTTTGATTAAGACCGAGTTATGTAACTTACAGTAGTTAACAGTCTTCCTTTACTAACTGCTCGCTGGCTTGGGAGGTACTCTTTCTTTAACCTTGTAAATATCATATGGGATCATTCGCCGCGCACTGTAGTGATTGTAGGTGATTCGAGAAATTTGTAAAGGTTTTAAAAGATTTTGAATTCTTTAATTAATTGTACTTGTAGACGAAAATCAAAATCATAAATTCTTTATCACTCAGGATCGGTTGGTTGGTTGAAATGACTGTCAGTTCGGAACGCGGGCTCTACTAAGAAGAACTAACAAGAAACTCAAAAGGGGGTTGCTTTATTTTGTACTTTATATTGAATAGCGCAATTAATTTCCAAACGTTTGTTTCATTACAATAATCTACTACACTATCATATGCTTTAAATATCGCGTAATATGTGTTTAATAAAGCTTGGAAACTTGTTATAAGAGCGTCGTATCCCTACATAATTATTATAACTAAATGTTTTAAAGGGAAAATATTTGATATTGTTTGAATTGAATTGAAAGAACTTTATTTGACACAACACATGGAGAGTTAACGTACATTAATAAAAAAAAAGTATGAAAACTATTAGACCGATTTCAAAAATTATTTCGCGATTAGAATGCTACATTATCCCTGAGTAACGTAAGCTATATAATAACCCGGAATTCCCGCGGGAACTGCGAAATAATCACGGGTGGGGCACAGCTAGTAATTATCGTAATATTTTCGTAATTGTAAAGAATGGAAAACATGAAGGGTGCCAATGTACAAATTAACCTTAGGCAGTCTTACAAAAGAAAAATCCTCTCTATATATGTATATTAAACAGAAATGAAAAAGGTGGTACGGCAATCGATGCATTTTCATGGCTTCTGACAGGCTGAGGTGACTTATAACATATTTTATTAACTTCACAATTAAAATTCAGTTCGGGGCTTCGCTCTTGTGAATTTTAAGCGGCGGTTACGTAAAATGTTTTGTTTTTAATTTGCTGCTCATCTAATATACACGTATGTTTTGTGTTTGTTTGTGAGTTTGTGACGTTGTAAGGGATAATCTCTGGATCAACTGAACCGATTTCGAAAATGCCACGTTTTGTGAGTGTCAGTGTGCATTTTGTAATCCGGAATTCCCGCGCGAACTCCAAAATCGCCGCGGGTGACACCGCGGGGGAAAAACTAGTTTTTTTATATAAACATACTAGTATGTGTGTAGCAGACAAATTGTATAATGCGTCGAATTAGTAACG
Source organism: Zygaena filipendulae (assembly GCA_907165275.2). Classification (NCBI taxonomy): domain Eukaryota; kingdom Metazoa; phylum Arthropoda; class Insecta; order Lepidoptera; family Zygaenidae; genus Zygaena; species Zygaena filipendulae. The sequence continues at coordinate 1,344,920 of OU015676.1, forward strand.
ACAAACGGCCACTTCTGTAGAAAAAGTGACTCGCCAGGTTTGATCCTGACATTTTTTTTAACAATTTCTTCCGGCCATGTTTGTTGAAGCTAACCTTCTTTTGTCTTATCCAAACAATAATAACAATATTTCACAACACACCGATCTACTTGATTCCACACTAATAAATAATAAGATATAATGCTTGTGTGGTGTAAACCAAGCAAACAAATATACTACATAATAATTATTATAATAGACAAATTACTAGGACATCCTGTGTTCATCACAAAAAGTAGACCGCCACCGGAAAACGAACTACGAGTAAGTAACGTCTTGATTAACGGAATACCATGGTGACCACTGCGCTAACCCGATAGTTGAGGCTCTGCTTAGCCTTACATAAAACTGTCACACAGCCGGGTGAAAACACAGACGACAAAAAAGCCAAAACTATTCATAATAATGAACCAACAAACAACGAAAAACGGATCCTACGACCTGTTGCCATTGCCAAAACACAATCTCCCAAAACTAGTTCACAACCACTCGAAGAGCGAAATATCTTATGATTCCGCAACTCGACACATTTCTAGGGGCGTTTTTGTTGGGTGTAGAGTATCATAATTTGTATAGAGATTAGCTGTGCCCCGCGGTTTAACCCGCGTGAGTTTCGGAGATCCCGCGGATATTACGAGATAAAAGTACTTAGTACCCTAGATTTTTTTCTGTACCTACCCTTGACAACGTGTAGGTATAGTGTGCAAAATTTAATGTGGTTGCTTCCGCGTTAATTTCAGAGTTCCCGTGGGAATTCCGGGATAAAAAATAGCCTATGTCCTTCTATGTACCCCTGACAACGCTTATGCAAAATTACCTGGTGATCAGTTGAGCCGTTTAGCCGTGAAAGCGTAATAAACAAACAAACAGACTCACTTTCGCATAATACTAGTAAGGATTATAGGTATATATTATTAAAATTTATATTTTAAGCGAATCGTATCGCGCTGATTATCTTGAAAATGACGAATTCAAATCTCATTTATTACAAGATATTGTCGATTAACCTTGGACCGAACTTGAACGAGCGTCCGAAGCGAAAGGATTCTCAAGACAAACACGGTGACATTTTACGGCTTTGTTTTTTGGTAATATCGTTCGGAGATAGCGCGATCGGCCTCCTGATAGGATCGGCAATATGGGTGTCAACAATATTATGTATTTATTATAACCTAATACGTAAAATAACTATTACAAAACTTGATAAATGTCTAAAGTTATTTAAGTAGGTTTTTTATATATTGAGAACAGGCTAGGCGTTTGATCACAACTCACCCGATGTTAAGTGAGTATTGTCGAAGATTATGAACACCCTAGCCTGGAATGGGAACTGGCTTTCAAGTGAGGCTGTCGAAACACACCGTCAGGTGCTCGACGATAGGTTTTAAACTTGAAGGTGGTAGCTAGCCAGCCGGGCACTAGAGAGCGCTCTACAGCAAATTACAATAATTATATTATTTATTTATTACATGTCAACACATACAGTATTGGACCAATTACAAGGGTTAACAAATACTAGTAGATTTTACATACAACTCTTCACAAATCTTCAGCCACACAGACAAGAGTTCCATCCACTCATCGGCAAAACAAATCAGACCCAGGCTGGGCCCTCAGGAGAGCATTTAGTACGGTCAAGGTGCGACATACTGGCGAGTAGGATCGTGCCCTTGTTCGACAAGAGGGGGATGCAAATGTGCGTGTACTCACCACGGTGATGGGGTAGGCCGGGTTGATGATGGTGTAGAGCAGGATGTGGTTGGGCCGCGCCGGCAGCTCCCGCTTGCGGCGGGGCTCGCTCGACATGTAGTTGTTGCCATTACTCTGGAATTGAAAAAAAAAATAAGAATAGTTGTAATGTACTTAAAAAATCCTAATGTAGTTATAAAAATAATGAAAAAATAATAGCACTTTTGTCATAAAACAAAATGATAAACACTAAAAATATTACTACATAATATTATTATTGTTTGTTTGTTTGTTTGTTACGCTTTCACGCCTTAACTGCTCAGCGGATCATCACGATTTTCCGCGGGAAATCCGAACTTAACTCCAGTGAAACCGCAGGGTACAGTTAGTCAAGTGAAGAAATAAGGGGCACTGACTGGCGACTAATTAATTACTAATTATATGTTCTAAAATTCCCAATCTTGTAATTGCGTACGTCTCGAGACTGTACAGCGGACCGAACCAACCGACCGTGCCCGAACTCTAGCTTACTACACCGGGAGTGCTGTAATAAATTACAAATTTTGCACGAGCAACGCAATTAAATGTTACTCGCTTAAGAGGGCCCCTTCTTACTTTCCTACGCAGAGGAAGAAGTGGTTCATTAATTGTTATCAATACCTCAACCCTCGAGACTACGTATTTAGAAACAAATATTCATAATTCAGAATCGATTAAGATACACACATTCACGTATCGCGCTAATTATTCAAACAAAAAAATATTGATTTAGAAAAATAACTAAGCAGGTACGACCTACGACCGAACAATTTATGTAAGTATAAATGTTTAGGATGTTAATACGTACCTACATTGTAAATAATAATAAAAAAATAATCAGCAATCGATTTGAGTAAAAAGATATTGCATATCTTAACAGCTAAAACCATTAAGTTTAGTCACTATAAAGCGGACTTTTACTCATAACGCAACCCATACACTACACCGGCTAAGGTACTTTAAACAAAATTAATTTTAGTTATAAATCTTGTAAACACTAGATTGACTAAGTAAAAACCAAGATTTTTCTCTCGCGCTTCACGAGCCGAGTGAAACAGCAGCGGCACTCGCCGGATTCCACGAGTACCTACTGCAGGGGGGCTCTTAACTTTATAAATCATTTGTGATTCTGTTCGGGCACTTAACGTCGCTTCGGTTTGAGTCGCAAACGCTGACAGACAGTCATAACATGCGGGGATGCGATTAATATTATCCTCGACAAGTTGTAACAAGTGCACTGTGCAAGGGATATGGACTTTAAGGTCATTAAAATATGGTTTATAATCGTTTGGAAACTATCGTTGGTGGTTTATTTGATTTGTTTGATCAATAAAATTATATCCCGTAGGCACATTACAATGTTCTTCGTCCTATTATATACGATTGGAAGAAACCCTGGTATTGCAAATTAAATTCTCTGAGTGGATTTTTGTATTTTCGAATTGTGGCATCGAAAAAAGTGCAATATACGTAGGTATTGTATCATAAACATATTATTTAATTAATTTTTTTTTACTTTTTTTAACCAAACATGCTTACCTTGAGAATTTTATTTATTGCAACGCGAATGTAGACTAACCATAAAAAAAATCTCATAAATACATCGCTTACACAAACTTAAAAAATGTCTGAAGACTATTTTTTTTATTTATCTGTCTAATTAGCGAGACAAAGAAAAACTCGTGATTCGCGTATTGCAATAACTCACGCCAAAGTACCAGGGTCACAAGACAATGTAAGAGTCTCGTATATTTTTACGAGTATAGCCCATTATGCTTACGTACGGTATCCATCGGTCTCAACTCTCAACGCATAGAGAACAATGCTGCAACTAGCATTGATTTATGACCGCCTGGTAAATAGGCTTACACGGATTGGCGTTTGAGGCTTGATCCATTTTGAGGACGATTTGCGGTTGAGGCACATCGACCTCAAAATGCACAATTTAACACCAAGATAATGAACGGAAAGATTGGTGCATTTAGTCTAGGCTTTGCAAATCATAGAAATTATTTTCTCAGCAGTTTTTGCTAAACTCTGTATAATCTTAATCTCACTTTATGCGCGGTCAAACGACAAAAGAAGAAGTCATTGCACCCATCACCTTTATCCGGCATTAATCATGGGGTTTTTAAATAACCAGGACAATTTTGGCCACGCCGGAATCCCGGAAGGAATCACTCGATCCACGACAATCCAGGCGGTCATCTAGCAACCCTAACTGCGATCCATACGAGTCATTGAAACGGCGTAGGAAAACACAAATCCCAGGGTTATCAACTCCCAATCCTCTAAACTCACTAATAGGTAGGTACAAAAGCCAAACAAACGCAATAAGCCGTGGCACTGTATGAATATTCATCGCCACGCGTTGAAGCCTGTTCCATTAAGACAGCGTAAATTATAAGCGACAAGCGATGAAACTTGACGTATCTAAAAGTATACAGAATAGAGCGACAGAGATATACCGTATAAGTGACGAATGTGATAATAATAAATACTTAAATGAATATGAATAAATTAATATATAAAGATAATAAAAATTCAAATTATAATTTACAAATAAATAAAAATATTTTTGTTTGTGACTGAGATCTGATGTTTGATTAAAGCGTGTATACGAGTAGCATAAATAATTGTGACAATAATTTACATTCTAATTTGTAACTTTTGAGATTTGACTTATTTTATTTGTATTTTGACATGATATGATAATACAATAGGCCGGTAAACCATTATACCGTGTCTAATTAGTGAACTATTGTTAATAATATACTGTTTTTTTATTAACATTAATTTGTTACTAGCTTATAAAATATTGTATAACGCGTTATGTTATATAACTGTAATGTTATATTATGTTTATGAAATAAATGAATATCAAGTCACCTGGTCCCAAACAAAATAGACTTTGTAGACACCACCACCACCACCAGACAACTGTCATAATATCATTCATCCTTGACCTACGGAGATTTCTCGCTCCCTCCCGTAACTTGACAAACAAGAATATAAATTCTGAAGGAAATGAGTTTTCCTTGTTATTCAACTCACCGATATGCATGTTGAAGTCCTAATTTACTCTGCACAAAGTCGGAAATTTAAATCTAATATTAACACTTTTCAGGGGCTTATGTATAAGACCAAAAATCCGAATTAAATTTGACCAATTACATCCAAGATTGCTAATCACTTGGAAATTTTTGATGTATTTCTTAAACTTATGTCACGCAAAGTAATTAAGAAATGTTTCCATTCTCTCCTTTCTAGTTAAGTGGAAGTATTCGTATGATTATATCATGATATATTGCTCTAGCTGTTAATCTTATTTTTAAGCAGATTCGAAAGCTAATTATTGAATAAAAAACAAAAAATATTTCTTTGCCTTCTGGTGATCAGCCAATGAGTAATATTTTTTTTAGTAATTTTTATAGACATGTCATCGGTATATTGTAAAATTGGTCCGTTTAAAAACAGCTGGTATAATTACCTCTACAAAGGAAAAAAAAATTACGCATCGGAATTTGATACCATTTGATTCTGTTGTGGCAACAGAGGGGCTAATGTTACTTGTTTCTATTATTTTACGGTTGCAATCAAAAACATGGCAGTTTTGTGCTTACAATATATACGTTTTGACACCAACAATATCTCTAGCAATCAACCAAAATAACTTACTAAATAAATAACTATTTGAAATTGCCTAAATATGATTAAATTAATCATAAAAATCTGATTGAAACTGAAATATGATAGCAACAAAACATAATTGCCCTGCACTTCTAACCTAATATAACCTAGCAAGTTAAAGTAAATAAATAAATAAGTTGCGGTACACAAAAATGCTAAACGGCATTTTAGCGGCGTTTTTTGTCCCCGACATTATACAAAATGCCGACAGTTTGTAAACGGGCGCGTCATACAATTTGATCGCAACTTACGTAGGAGAATTCTCCTCTCTTGAACATAATCATCTTTATAAATTTCCCTGAAAACTTCCTTCGGTAAAATATACTTCAGCTTCGAAGCCTTAATGCCTCTCGTCGATCAAAATTCAAACGTTATAAGAGTCTGCGAACAAAGTTTATTAAATATTATCAAAATAAATTAGAAATATTTAATTCCATCATAATTGGAAAACGTAATAAAGACCTGTAAGATTGATTGTTCTATTTTATCGTTAAAGCAGAGAATTTATTTCAGAACATTCCGGTAGCTCTACGGAAAAACAAAGCAACTGACATTTTTTTTCGAAATGCGGTTTTTTTTTGCCTCTTTTCACGCGTAACGGACCTTGCTACACTACTACTACTAACAACCATCAAAAAGGCTTTAGTCTTAGAGAAATAAAAATTAAGAAAGTCCAGTCGTTAAACTAGGTTTGTTTTAAATAAAAAATCTGTAAAAAAAAATATTTTCCGCTGCTATTACTATTTTTTCCGTAGGGCAGTCGATGCTAGCTAAGTGATTTTGAGACTTAAAAACTTCAATTATGATACAGAACGTGGGACGTTAGAATGTACATATTTGTAGTTCAATATTTTCTTCAGTCAAATCATCAATCAGTAGCACTAATTGACCGTATCGTGGTTTTAAGAAGTCTTAGTTTCAAGTCGACGTGATTTGAGAAAGGAACTAATAATACGCACAAAATTAATGCAAACTTTTCCAGCTGGGTATGAGCCGCGGTCCGCGGCGGGAAATCATGAAATGGGGATGTGGACTACTTTTGAAAATAAAAATTCTAATTAGTCCGTTTTCAGTTAGAAAATAAAAAAACAAGACACGTATTTTTTTGCTTTTTCAAATAAATTAAAATATACAGAGATAAAGCACATTAAAGTTTAGGGTGAGGGGGTCGTGACGTCACCAAACGCTAAAACCGCCATACAAACTGTCAGAATAGTGACGTCACGTAAAATTTCAACTCAATATTATCGCCGTTATTTTTTCATTACGTAAAAAAGAAAAAATACGTGTCCAATATTTTTTAATAATCTACAAGACGGACTAAAAAATAAAAATTAGTCAACATGGCCATTCGTGTGTATGTGTTTTGAGTCGATATATTACTTATTCTTTAATTATGGCGTCTATTATTATAATTCTGCCAATGACAGTGTTTCTTAGTACTACTTCTATCAATGTAGAGATTGATGAATTAAAAACACGGTTCTGTCGAAACACACTTTGCTGCTCAGGTTTCATAATAGCCGCTGAAAGGTGACTGGAATAACGAAGACTAGCGTGACACGCGTGTTTTCGGTACGGGCTTTCATCCTCCAACAACCTACAGTACTCGTAATATAACACTCGTAAGATTCGAATGAAAAACCACCCCGAGATTTTAACAATGCAATCGTACGACGTGAAAGGTGCTCGCGGGTTCGTGATGAGGGATATTAAATAGGATGATTCCAATAAATCCGATCGGTCGTGAATTATTCATTGGAATCATTTCGTTTCCCACGGCGGGGTCGGGGGTAGAGAAATATATCGGCCGAGAGAATATTGCGTACAGTGAGCGTCACTTGAAACAGGCCTTACATATTAATACTAGCCTACTTACATTAACAATTCCGGCGTTCCCGCAGGAATACCGAGATAAAAATACCATATATAATTTTCTGTACCAATAAAAACGTGTACATGCAAAATTTTATGATGATAGGTTGAGTAGTTAAGGCGTGAAAGCGTTACAAACAAACAATCTCTCCTTCGAATTTGTACGTATAATATTCAGGATGTTATCGGATATCTTTACGCGTAAAAAAAAAATACTACTTTTACTCTGGCAATTCATGGAGTTTGAAGATTCCCAGGAGATTTATTTCATTTCTTAAAAACTAAAGTGCATAATATAAAATGTTCACTTCAAAACCCGTGTGTCATGAATTAGAAAACATAAAATTTAAATTTATGTCCAAAATATCAACAATCGTATACTATTACCTACTCAAAGCCCTTTCTTAAAATAAATATAGAGCTATAACGTTGGACAGATATGACAATAAAATGGCATTTGAAAGAGGTCATTGATTCACTTCCGTGCCAAAAATAAAACTTTTCAACGTGACCCACTTTTTTAAAAGAAAATGGTATACCTAAGTATATTTATAAAAACTATACCTAGTTTTTCATTATGGATAACATTGAGTAAACGCCCACAGAAGCACAAACGACGAGTTAACACAAATGAACTCGTCAAGTTGTCGACTTACACCATAGGTAGCTCGTTAGCAGAAAAACATTTTGGTAACAATTTTCCCTCTTAATTACCTCCTAAAGCTATTTATACCGTCGCTCAATTTGAAGTCACAGCTCAGATTACGTCGATTCTTAAAGCTTTTTAGACGAATTCACTAAAAGCTCAATTTTACAATCACAAAGGACAGCGAACATTACGAAACGAAAATGGAAGCTTTAGTAATTATCATATTTTATCTAAGTATACTAATATTATAAAGAGGTAAAGTTTGTTACTTTGTGAGGTTGTAGGGGGTAAACTCTGGATCTAACTGAATCGATTTTGAAAATTGTTGTACCAATAGAATGCTGCAGTGTTCAGTGTCATAGGGTACTTCTCGTCGGGGAGTTTCCGCGGGAACTCCGAAATTACCACGAGTAAAACCACGGGGGAACAGCTAGTGTATTGATGAAGGGGAATGTTCCATTCTTCTTGGAAAACTTAACAACAGCATAAATTACGGTAAGCTTAAGGTGTCATTGAGGTTCGATCAGTCTACAAAATTTTTAGTACAAATAAATCCAATAAAAATAAAAGCTCGTCTTACATTGCACAACTTGACGAAAACCTTGCAGCATCTAACATTAATATTAAGCAATCCTTACTAATATTTATAAATGTAAAGTGAGTTTGTTAGTTACCCTTTCACGACTTAACGGCTGAACCGATCATCATGAAATTTGATACACGCTGCCAAGTACACAGATAAGGTGCATAGGGTACTTTTTATCCCGGACTCCCAGCTGGAACTTCGAAATTATCACCGGTGAAACCGCGTGGGACAGCTAGTCTTCAATAAAAGTACAAAAAAATACAGCATCCAACAAGTGTGAGATTCTGTGAATATAATACTACTAGCTGTGCCCCGCGGTTCCACCCGCGTGAGTTTCGGAGTTCCCGCGGGGATTCCGGGATGACAAGTAGATAGTAGCCGATTCTCAGATCTACTGAATATGCATATAAAATTTCATGAGAATCGGTCAAGCCGTTTCGGAGGAGTATGGGAACGAACATTGTGACACTAGAATTTTATATATTAGATAGTGCAACACGAACGCTGAGTTTGTTCGTGCATTAATACGCCGTCACTCGTCGAAGATATTGAGAACGGCACGAAGCGAAGTGCTTATTATAATTGCGAGCGCGCTGAATTATTGAACAAGCTCGACCGATGACAGTGTTATTACTCGTATCACACTGGTATTATAAATGCTAAGTTTAGTGTGTGCATGTGTGTGTTTTAGTGTGTTTGTTACTCCGTCACGCTGAAACGGCTGGACGGATTTGGATGAGATTCGGAATGGTGAGAAATTGTAGATACCATGAAAGATAAGTTTTATTCTTGCTATCATGACATTCACATCGCAGAAATCGCAGACGGCGGTTAGTGTCTTAGAATAACAGTCCATTCAAATTTGAGGAAAGTGGTCATTTTCAACCTAAAGGTATATTTTCGAACCTTTTCGGCATAATAAGCTGAGGAAAGTTAAAGTAGGATACTTGGAAATTTGATTCTGAGCAGCAGTAATAGTTTTTACATGATGCACAAACCTACACGCGGTAATTTCGGATACATAGGCTCTCGGAGACTCTTTGTTCCTGGGAATCAGGGATGCATCTCTCATCATCATCTCCTTGCCAATTTTTATCGAAATCTGTTCAGCTGTTTAGGCGTGAATACTGAAAAAACAAAATCATTATCGCATTTACATTATTGCTAACCTACATACTATAAATGGCCTGCCTGATCCTTGCGGTTTCACCCGCGTTCATTTCGGAATTCCCGCGGGAATTCCGGGATAAAAGTACTCTATATCCTTTTCTGTACTCTTGAAAATGTGAACGGTAGTATGCATAATTTTATGCAGTTTTACCGGGAAAAATGTGCCTTATGACCTTCTCTGTCCTGTCAAGGTTTATGTATAGAGGTTAATATAATATATATAAGGTTTCATGATGATCCGTGGAGCCGTTGAGACGTGAAAACGCAACAGACAGAGTTACTTTCGCATTTATATTAATAGTAGGGATTTAAGTCAGTGACCTTTCGCTTATAAAAGAACTACTTACTATAGTTATCTGCACTTTGCATCTAGACTGGTTATTAAAAGTCTTTTGATAGATTGCGCCCGTCGAAGCCCGAAGGCGGATTATATCCAGTCACATAATAATGAAACTTTGCAAGAATAAATAACCCAACGACCTGCTTTGCCTTCATAATAAAATTCCGCTCCTTATTGTTCCCATCCGCTTCCGATTCAACGGAGACATTTTTCAAAGTGATGAATGAAGAATGACATCTAGATAAACAAACGGTCTCTTTGCTTTTAAATCAACGATCGGACACGACTTGCCCGGCCCCCTTAGCCGGGTTGACATTCTACAATCGTTAGCGTACAGAAAACTAGGGAACGAATCGTCGTGTCAGGTGGTCACGTAAAAAATTTAGAGGTGGCCAACGTTATTTTTAATTTTGTAACGATAATAAACCTACTGCGATTTCAATAAGACTGATTATTCAATGCATACAGTTATTAATACTCATATGCCATGCAATATAAGTCTTTAATTCCATAGCTTAAGACTTAATATATATATAGCAGTAATGCTCCGAGTGCGACATTATTTTATCACTGGCTCACCACTAGTAAAAATCGTCCAATCTATACTTATTATAAAGAGCAAAAGTTTGGAGTTTGTGACGTTGTAGGGGGTAATCTCCGGATCTACTGAACCGATATTGAAAATTCTTTCACTTATAGGAAGCTACAATGGTCCTGAGTGTCATAGGGTACTTTTTATTTCGGAATTCCCTCGAGAACTCCGAATTTCCCGCAGGTAAAACCACGGGGAACAGCTATCTCTGGATCTACTGAACCGATTTTGAAAATTCTTTCACTTATAGGAAGCTACAGTGATCCTGAGTGACCAGGGTACTTTTTATGCCGGAACTCCCGCGGGAACTCCGGAGATTGTGAGTTTGTGAGGTTGTAGGGGTAATCTCTGGATCTACTGAACCGATTTCAAAAATTCTTTCACTTATAAGAAGCTACGGTGATCTTGAGTGATATAGGGTACTTTATATCCCGGAATTCCCTCGCGAAGTCCGGACTTTGTGAGGTTGTTATCTATGGATCTACTAATTATAAATAGGAAGCTAAAGTGAATCTGAGTGACATAGGGTACTTTTCATGCCGGAATTCCTACGGGAACTCCAAAATTACCGCGGGTGAAACCGCGGAGGTCAGCTAGTCTACATATAAAGTCCAGTTTTGCGTGACCACGTGACGTGACGATTCGTCCCTTAGTTGTTCTATGCATTAAAGATTATAGATTGTCAACTTGACTAAGGGGGCGGTTCATAATTTAACCCACTTTCGAGCGGAGAAAAGCGAGGCGGGGGCGTCCGTAATCTCATCTGGGTCCTTATTCACTATGACCATTACACATCGCGTTAAGATAAGTTACAAAAATTGTCTTTCCGTCGTGCTCAATGAAGTTTCACTTAAAAAAAAAAAACATTTACAACGTGTCTTATGGCATACAGAATATTAATCTATAGGTACTACAATAAAAGAGTAGAATCCGCGTGTCTGATCAAGCTAATCTTCGGAACTACTGAACGGATTATCATGCAGTTTTCACAGATAGATTTATAAGCTTTACCAAATATAGCCTTGTTTCATTTAAATCGGATGTCGGAAAAAAAAAACGTTATATAAAAACGTTTCATGTGGGTGAAACCGCGGGGCACGTCTAGTATCTAATATTTTGGCATCTAGAGCGTTTGGGATTGTGATTTTGCGACGGCAAGGAAAGTCGTTGGTCATAGTGAATGAGGGCTCTCGATGTTGAGATGTTGGATCCCGTGCGCAGAGAAAATAAATTAACTAGAAATGACATGCATGTAGGCGGGGCAGGCGCGCCACTGTTGCTAAGGAACTTAGAGCAAATGCTCTAACTTGCCTAAAACTTCTTTTGCTAGTATCACAAGTATATTTACCACAATTTTCCCAATATTTACCACAATAGTCTTATAAAATTATTTATGTATTTTAAGTGTCAGTATATATTTAAAATATTATTCGTATATACGCATTGTTATTTTATTGTTACTTTGTTACTCTGTCTACCTGCGTCCGTGACGCATCCGCAAAGCTCCAGCGGAAGACCAGCGCCGGTCTGAAGACCCGACTTATGCTGAGCTGGGCGCCTTTTTGGCGCAACTCAACTGTGTACGTTTAATTTTCAATTTCAATTTCCAATTCAATTTCAAAACTGTGAATTTCTAAAACAGTAATAATCGTTTAATTAATTTCTTTACGATAAAAGATGTTTTAGTGCGTGATGAATAGTTTAGTGTGCGAAAATCACCCGGCAGGCGACACTGGTTTTCATCTGTTTTCATACTAAACTAAGTTGATGTGCCTTCTATCTGTTATTTTCTGTTCTGTGCCCGTGCGGGATTAGGGGATCGCGAATCCCGGGGCGAAAGGGGCCGGGCGCTTCGCCGGAAGGATTGAGTCGGGGGCTCCGGGGCGCCGAGTGGACTTAACTCGCCGCTTTCCGGTCCGGCCGAGCACGTTGCGAGCGTAGTCTTAGTGTATTGTTGTTACGGTTTGGAAAGCAAGTGTGGTAAAAGAACGGAGTCTTCGGTTATCATTAGAAATTTTCTGTCGGACAAAACGAATATCAATATCAATGCGCTGATTTTCATCGGACTTGTTTGTGAAAGAAACTTGGGCAGACAATGAAAGTTATTAAGAATCTCTATTACAATATGCAAATGTTTCTATTAAGATGTCTTGATCACTTTACAATTTAGGAGTACATTTTCAACGGTCAAAGTCCTGGGGCCGTAGTTTTGATTCGTTCGAATCACTTTTCGCCCACGGAATTGCAGGATTCACATGTGAATGCTTAAAAAATGTATGAGCATTCGCATGTGAATTCGTGATTCCGTGCCCCAGGTTGAATTTGTCTAAGTGGCTGATTTTTGATCACTTCTAGTGAATTCGTGTTTGAAAATTTGGAATTGTTTTTCTCGCAAAAAAAGCTAGATCTATTGCAGAAGACACCTATTCCTTCGGGAGATTTAAAAAGAATTTGATACGATGGCAATAAATTACTTTTGTTTCTCTCTTCCCATCCTTATATGAGCAAGTGTATGTATGAAGAGTATCACGGGTGGGTCGCTCTTAACATTGTACGATATACAGGTTGTTACAGAAAGGTGTAGTCATATTTCAAGATCGTGATCTGGTAATCTTAAAAAATATTTTGTCCGTGGTATTTAGCCCAAAAATATTACTTTATAATTTGACGACCGATAGGCAAAATTATTTTCAACGACTACTACCACAACAAAATAAACATGTCAAATCACTAGATCGGTGCTAAATCGGTTACAGATGAAGGGTTCAAGACCGTTTAATGTAATTTATCACCGTTTAGGTTTTTTTTACAGACAAATTAGATAATAAAGATAAATCTTGCTTTTAGGGTAGTTTATTTCATCGTACTGGTTCCGTTACTTGTGTCAAATCTTGCAGAAGATACCGTGAACACAATCGTCAAATATGACCACACCTTTCTGTAACATCCTGTATATCGCTTTAAAACCGCCGCGTTTTACGCAACGGTATATGCTGAGTCGGTGTTCATTTCGGCATCACAAAAATTTTTAGGCGAATGTTGTAGTGTTAATTTTTGTGACATATTTTTTAATTTTCTGTGATGCCGAATAAAGATATTATGTCTATATGTAAAGAGAGGACTTTTCGACCCTTTCGACCCGTCACGAGGTTCTCGACCGCTGCACTGTTTGCGGTGCACAGACCGACCTTGTTAACTTTGCAACGTGACGTGCAGCGGGAACGAATGTACATTTAAATTTCGAATGCAAAACCTCTTTGTTATCAAGTGGCCAAGCAAGCTAACAAGCTCTTGTTGCAGGGTTATGTGAACCTAGTACATGCTTTATATTTATTTGCAACATCCCCTTTAATTTTCAAATTTGAATTGTTGAATTTTCAAAAATAGATACTTTCTTATCGGATGCCTACGTCATACAAAGAACACACCCTCCAAGTTTCAAGCCTCTACGATCAGCGATTTAGGCTTCGCGTTGATCCATCAGTCATTCAGGACAAAGCATTTTATTTTCATATATTACTATCATAGATAGGTATAGATAATAACTAGCTGTCCCCCGCGGTTTTAACCGCGGTAATTTTGGAGTTACCGCGGGAATCCCAGGATAAAATATAGATATTAACCTTCCTTATGAATCACTCTATCTATTGGTGAAAACCGCATGAAAATCCGTTGCGTAGTTTTCAAGATCTAAGCATACATAGGGGCAGACCGACAGCGGGAAGCGACTTTGTTTTATACTACGTAGTGATTGAAAAAACAACGGTCTAGTCTTTTACGTATTTAAACGATAAAAATCTTTTAAAGGTAAAAACAAATTACAATGTAATGTATTAAAAACTTCCTAGCGATTTTAAAATAACCATTTTGAACATCGAACGCCAATCGAAAAAGCCAAGTAATTAAACCAAGTCCATCCCGAACGCAGCTTACGAGGCAAAAACCTCCCGTGTCCTCTCCTAGAGATGGAACAATGAGAATCGAATATCTAAACACAACAGAATCGAATAGATATTTTTAAGGGTTATTATTATTAATATTAAAGTGTTAAACCTAAGTTCGGTTATTTATATACGTCAGTAAAACTTACCCAGAGTCACAAATAGTTTACCTACTTACATATTTATGTAATCGATTTTGACAATTTGCAGTAACCTTATAAGTATTACATATAAGCCTGGCTTCGTTTAGTTTTCGCTCAATGTTGTTCTATCTATGCCTATTTTAATTCTATAGCGATAACATTTAACGACTATCAAAAATATTTAATTCAGTTTCGATTTAGATTATTATTTGTTTAGTATAGCTGTTTCCGCGGAACTATACTGGGTTAAAGTACCCTATGTCCTTTTCTGTAACCCTGATAACGTATATGCAAAATTACATGATAACCGTTCGAGAAGTTAAGGCGAGAAAGCGTATAACAAACGAACAAACACATTCGCATTTATATTATATAGTTAGGATTAATTTTCAGAAAAAAAAATCATCAAATCGATTGCTTTTTTGATCTTTCGGCATTCGATAGTAAAATATGTTTCACCGCCGCCGCATCGTCCCACCCCTATTCAACTAATCGGGCGACACACGTTGGCGTTTTCGCCTCTCTAAAATCCCTGAATGGACGGTCATTACCGTTTAACTGCCACGTCAAAAGACAGGAAATTGTTCACGCGCTAGCCTAGAGTGTTGAAGGATATGCTAACACGCGATTTTTAACCCCCATTTCATGTTTTACAAAGTTTCATTTGCATGCGTAGTTTTGGGAAATGCAAGGCACAGAGACCTCCGACAGCAACGTGTGTCAAAGTGAGTTAATGGTTGTTAATATTTAAATAAATAGAGAAGTTGTTAATTAGATGACATAGATATACAATTATAATTATTTAAACTAAGATGAGCGCTTGCTCGCCAATATATCGCCTTTGTGGATAAATAAATAAAATAAAAAAAATAGTAAATGTCTAGTTGGGTTAGTTAACCTGAATACTAAGCCAGGTGTCGTGGATTCGATGCCCGAATCAGAGTAAACGTTTTCTATAAAAAAATAATGTTGATAAATGAATTTAAATGCGAATTTAAAGTTTGTTTGCTACGCTTTCACGCCTTGAGTACAACCGATCACCATGACATATTGCATACTCATTTAAAGGGATACAGAAAAGGACATAGGGTAGGTATCTCGGATTTTCCGCGGAAACTTAGAAAATAAAGCGAGCGAATCCGTAGGGCAAGCAGTAAGTAAAATTGAATGATATTGTAAACACCTACATAGATTTATTTCAGTTTGTATAATCGATAAAGCTACGAACCAATTTCACCTTTATCAAGTCGCTTATGAGGCAAAAGGAACCTTTAATAATTATTTCGAGTAGCTATTCCAATACCTAATAAAACTCACAAAATCAATATTTAACAGTCGCTAAATCACAGCTGTCATATGATAAATAATCCTTCTTTACAGCTCCACTGATAGGCGTATTAAATCGTTTAATTGTAGCTTTCTCATTAAAACCGTGTGCGAGCGCGAGCAATTCTTACAATTTGATACCATCCATCAAAAGTGTACTGGAACCGTAGGTAAGTAAGTACGTTTGGAAATTAATTAAAATCATGATTCAATTAGGACGAAACGAATCTTTGATTCAAAAGGCATTAACAAATAAGTAGATTAAATAAACAAAGGCAAGTTAAACCTGAAAGATAATAATATACATAAGAAGAATATAGATACTTATTTTTTAATACAGTTGCTCAAAAAGTGGCGTATTGCAGGGACGTTTAGCGTTCGGGATGTGGGCTATTACATACTCGAGCTTTTTGTTTACCTTTCCCGAACTCGTGCGTTCTCTTTGCCAACTGTCAAAAATGGCGACACGACTTTGACACACTTTTTGCATTGCGAAGAAACATTGTCATTGGCAAATTATAATTATAGACGCCATTATTGAAGAAGAAGAAGAAGAACATAGGTTTCGCATTACTAATACGACTAGCGCCATCTCTTGATCACAGTTGGAACTTAGTTGAGTTTGTTGTGTTTTTGATATTTTATTAAATTGCTTAATTTTTTCGTAACTGTATTAAAAATAGTTGTTCAGTACACGTGCGGAACCGTCATTGCAACTAGTTCCGACTGTCAACCCTCACCTTCGGCTGCGCCTCGGCTCGGGTAGACATTTGTCGGAACTCTTTGCAATGACAGGCTTTCCGCACTTATAATGAAATATACTATATTATGTAACAAAGGCTTCTTTATGTTAGTAGTAAGAACTTAAAAGCTATGTATTAGTAACAATCACTTAGTATATAACAAACACACATAGTATATAACAACATTGCTTTCTGTCCCTATGTATGCTTAGATCTTTAAAACTGCGAAACGGATATTCAGGTGGTTTTCACCAATAAATGGACATAGATAAGCAATACTGTGTTAACCCACACCGGATTTTTTTTGGATAAATCGTGTTTAAAAATTATAGCGCTATTTTGCGCCAATTTTTTTTTTATGTTTAACATTTTTTTGGTATTTAAGCAATGTAATAAGGTAAACACAGAACTAATAAACGTTCAGTAAATCTCAAAAAAGCGTTCTGTATCAATTGACTTAATTTTGTGAGTTAACATGTTATTGCTTATCGGTGTCCAGATAGAGTGATTCATGAGGAAGGTTTATACACGGAGAGAAATCAATCAGACCGAAGAGGTTTCGGTCGCCCTTCGTTGCCCGAAGGATATGTTGGCGACACAATATCAGCTACCAGCAGCCACAGTGGTCAGTGACCGACCCCGCACGGTGTCAGTAATGTGCAACTACGGGAGAGTATACTGACCAAATATGGCGCCCGACCGAACACCGGTAGCAGAAATACCGCTGACCAATCTTCGGTGGGGAACTTTTCGGTCGCAAACTTTACCGAACAAGCCCCTATTTTTCTCTCAGGGTGTGTATAGCTTATCCTGGAATTCCCGCGGGAACTTCGAAATTACCGCGGATGAAACCGCGGGGGACAGCTAGTAGAGTATAAAATTAAAAAAAAAACATTTTGGACATATTCAAACGTAGTTTGGAACTGCCCATATAGTCATGATAAACGCAAATGTGAGTTTGTTTGTTACGCTTTCACGCCTTCATGGCTCAACCGACCGACATGAAATGCATACACGTTGTCTGCAGGGCTACAGAGAAGGATATAGGGTACCTACTTGCCGCGTGAACTTCGAAATGAACGCGGGTGAAACCGCGAAAACAGCTAGTCTTAAATGAAACCGTGAAATAAGCGGGTGGATGACCTTTAAATTATATTTGTCAGCGCGCCAGCGGCAATACAAAGGGGCGTTGAATGATCTTGAGGGTTTGATCCGTCAGCACGTCGGCAACTCGCGCGCTTGATGTAAGTGTCATATATTAGGTCAAAATATTATCTTGTTTATTTTTTCTTTTTAAATACCTATTTGAGACTTTACACCCTGTATACACCAGACCTTCAGCTCGCAGCCTTTCCCCGTCATTATAAACGATCACTCAGTCAAACCTAAGATTCCGTACTCCAGGAGATCTCGTTATAACGTCGCGTCCGTTCCATTTCGCACGGACAGTGCCTACTAAACATTTCTGCGTGGCCGGAAATAATGAGCGCAAAAAAAGAAGAAAAAAAAAACACGCCAAAAGAAATGAAGCTCATAATAAGAGTTAATGACGCATAAAATTTGGAATGAACTCGCGATTCGAGGGTTAACAGGCCAGACTCTTGAAAAATATTATTCCAGAACGGTATTTTTTTTCTTGTTTGTTTCTCCCCCTTCCCCTTTATTTTTATCATGATCACTGATAAAGTTAAAGAATTTAAATCGTTTACATAGATAGGTACTTTTTTCCAGCCAGACATTTCGCTCATACAGACGTTGTGCGATTGAGGCTATATGAAAGCAAAGCCAACGATTTGGACCAAATATTTTAAGTACTATGTCAGACTGCACTCTTTTGGCAATTATAATTGTGTGAAAAGAATAAAACACTATTCTATCTAACCTGTATAATATTTAAATACAACGCATAAAAAAAATAAGTGAGATATAGACTTAATTCAGTAATAAGATATTTATTGTCCCTTTAGACGAGCCATAAGTCCCTAAAGAAGTCTGGACACCCACGTAAAAGCCTCGGAGGTTTTGACAAATAAAGGAAAACTAAATGAAAATATATTAAAATATTTCAATTCAATATTGAAATTTATAAAGAAAAGGAAGGAATTTATTTACAAATAGAGACACAATAGAATAGTAGTTAATATAAATATTTACATTGCAAAATATAATTTAATAATTTGCTGAATAAATACATATAATCGTAACTTATAAAGATAATTTTATTTCATTTCAAATAGATAGCCACAGTTAAAATGAAACTTAATTGTGAGGGCGATAATAATTCAACTGATAAAATTAGATACCTACTCGTACTTGAGATAAAGTCAATTTGCATAATGATAAATTTCCCAGAGCCAATATAAAGTTGGGTCCACCGCGGACACACCGCGCTAACCAACCGACTCCCATAACTAACCGACAAGTTAAATTAAACACACGACAATTAAACAAGATAGTCCAGCCGGTGAACGAGTATCGATTTCACTCGACAAATTCAGTTGCGGAACGAGAATCGATTGGCCGTGGCTCTAGTGGAGTCGGCTCACAAAATAGATAGAAGGGACATCGAGTCAGTTCGGTAGTATAATTTTTTCTGTGTGTCGGTTCGTTTCATGGGTGGCCCTCTGTGAAATTGATATTCTTACTGGCCGTAATGGGTGATTGAAACTTTAATAAAGTGTGCACGTGTACCTTGCCGCTCCGCGATCGCGTGGCCTCCGGTTAAATTTCCGGTCGGGCCGGACTTTGTGTGATAGACACCAGATTTCGCTTTCCATTCGCTTCATTCCGCAAGATCACTTGTTTGAATTCCACAATAGAAACTTATACTTAGAGCTTCAAATACCAAAATGAAGTAAACACAGGTTTATACTCAGTATCTTTGGACAAGTTATTAATAAAATGCTCCAGTGGGTTGAAGTAGAAGTTCCTAATGGGATGAAAGTGTAATTTTTAATCAAACTCAAGAATTCATTAAAATCAAATAAAAACTTGTCAGTTTCAGAAATAATGAAGAATGTACGTACAGATTTGAATACATCAACATAAAAAGAACACACAAATTATGAAACATTCCAAATATAAACAAGTCAGAACCAAAAATGGCTAGTTTATGGAAACCAAAGAGCCAAACTTAACAATAGGTTCAGAACGATTTGTTGCCGTTTTGTTTATATTTATGGTTGGAACCGAGCGTAACGATGGCAATTTGGGACGACCAGTCAAAACGATAATTAGCGAGAATTGTGCCCAATGGCCACAATTTTACCAAATTGTATTTAACCCAACCGTACTGGAATTGCTGCTAACAAAATTTGCCGACGCGTTTGGGGTGAACGCTTTTGATCATATCGTTTTTAAAGCCATTTAATCTCCATGGAGGACCGCAGGTTTATAATTCACATTACCTATCATTTATAGTAAATACCCAACGACTCTGAACTATTTGATGTTTAACGCGACAAAGGATCAGTCCATCGATTGTTCTTTCAGAATTCGATTCGTCCTATACAAAGCTGAGGCTTATTTAAAACTTCTTCAGGAAGAAAGTGTTACAACACTGTTGATCTTGTTTAGAGAACCTCACTGCTACGTTAGGGCTCTTATTCTCTATGACCAACAACAATATCCACCAACCAACCAAATCCTTGCCCATAACGCGCGTCATAAAAACACATTCCGACCGCTCCAGATGCCAAAATATTAGATATTAATATAGTGTGTGGTGTTTACCATAACACACGTTGTAAATGTATTTTTTAAAAGTGAAACTTCTATGATCGCGAGGGAAAAACAATTATTGCGACGTCTTATCTTAACGCGGCGTGTTATGGTCATAGTGAATAAGGGCCCAGGTCGCCAGTTCGATCCCCAAGTCAGGGAAAATAAGTGTCGTATCGGTTTTCTGGCATGTGCATGGTACAAGGTCTGTTTAGTTTGGTTCTAGATGAACCGGTGTGATAATACTAAGGATTGTTACAATATTATTGTATTCGGTTACCAGCTGTTAATCCGCAGTTTCACCTGCTTAAACGGAATTCCCGAGGCAATTTCGGGACAAAAAGTACCCTATAACCCCTGCCAACGTTTATGCAAAATTTCATGGCGATCGGTCAAGCCGTTAAGGCGTGAAAGCGAAAAGAACTAAAACTAGATACTATTACTAAATTCGCATTTCGAAAAGTAAGGATTATGTAAGGGTAAGACGGCACATGAATTTGTTTCTCTCCTATTGCATACACTGGATACCATTTCACCGAAGGGTCTCTAAAATCGGCTCGCGGGAGAACCAAAACCTTTTTGGCGTCACTCCAAAAACTGATAAGCTTAAGTCGTATCATACGTCGTCGTAGCAAAATCAGGCGGCGACAAAAAGTATTATGATCAAGAAGAGAAAGCGAAAAAAATGACTGCGAATAAGCCATTTTTCACTATCACATCTTAAAGAGCTCGTGTAGCTAAATTGATCTTTATCCATTTTGCCCAAACAATACGGGCCTGGAGCCGGGGCAACATTACATAAATCCCCATAGACTTGTTTAACAGGAGATAAGAACTCAGGAGGGGGTTGGTACCGTCGTATCAACGAAATCCTCTGAATATTTTACAATTTGCGATGACTGAGCAGTATTGGAAAAGAAGGCAGCTGTAAAAGGCGGAAGAGAGCTGCCTTAAAGTACCTAGTACATTTTCCTAACAACGTCATTGGGGGCGACAAAGATTTATTTGAAGTCCTGACTTATCACGAAATCTTGAATACTACTTGAGCTATCAAGCTGAAATTTGGCAGGTCGGTAGTCTAGATAGGAAGTAGACATCAGCTTAGTAAGGTTTTCATTTTCATCCCGGAGTTCCCGAGGGGGAACCGCAGGGAACGGCTTTACATTTTACTAGCTCTTCCGTGCGCGCGATTGAGTTCCCGTGGGAATTCCAGGATAAAAAATACCCCATGTCACTCAGGACTGCCGCAGCTTCCTATGAGTGAAAGAATTTTTAAAATCGGTTCAGTAGATCCAGAGATTACCCCCTACAACGTCACAAACTCACCAACTTTACCTCTTTATAATAATAGTATCTATCTATAGATAAAGACGTAATGTCAAATGTTTGCATTAACCTTTTATGTTGAATCATGAGTTGTTTGTCCCCTGGGATAAAACCCGCAACTGATGTACTTGACTAATGTTATGTAAGACGGGGAGTTCCCGAAATCACGCACGAATCGCGTCGCATACTTCGAACAACCGCCCCTTATCGTCGGACAAGGCATCTCGGACCGCCGACATCCCGCTCGGGAGCATTCCGGGCTCCGCTCGAGTAATAGTTTTGGGTGTGTCACATGCGGGACTTGGACGACACGGAATGATACGAGGAAATTGTGTTCGTGTGTATTCATCGCTTGCTATCGGCCCATCGCGCTTCTTGGCCTCAAAAGGTTTTTTTTTTTGTTTTCGCAATAAAGCTTAGGTTGCCAAGGGTTATGTTACCGCATCGAACGTTGTTGAATATGATGTTAAAGTCTCGAGTGGACGCCCTAAGTGCATAGTTGGGCATCTATACCTAATTTATAAACCGTGGTTTAAATTAGATAACTTTAGATGGAGAAATAGGATGCAAGTGCCAGCAAACGGAACAGTTCCACTCATTAGAAACAGAACTTATCATAATCAAGGACATCTTTATTAATTTTACTAGTTGTGCCCCGCGGTTTTACCCGCGTTAATTTCAGAGTTAACCTGCTAATACACTCTCTTTAATTATAATTAGTATTCACATCATTATATCAAAATCGATACTTACCAATGTAAGTACGATTGCAACGACCCTTTGAAATTAAAACCCATTATTTCTTGCCCCTATTCGGTTCACAACGGCCATTTTTATACACCAGGGGTACATAAAAGAGCGAAGTACAAATTAGACCTCGCACGCAGACTTGTCTCTGGTGAAAAAAGGGGACGACGCGTACAAATAAAACGTCGATTCCCTAGCTACGAACGAAAAACTGGGCCCTTATTCACTATGACCATCAACATTCCTTGCCCATAACGAGCGTCCCGAAAACGCATTTCCAAACGTTCTAGATGCCAAGATATTAGAAATTATTATTCTTTATGCCATAAGAAACGTTATAAATGTATTTTTTTGCAGTAAAACTTCATTGATTACGAGGAAAAGACAGTTTTTGCGGCGTCTTATCCTAGCGCGGCGTGTTATGGTCATAGTGAATAAGGGCACTGAAGCAGCAATCCCTTGTTAACAGCAACGAGTGCGAATGATCACTTGACATTTCGCATTAAATTGAAAGGATAAAAGACTTAAAGGACGCGTAGATAAAGGACGTGGGTCGCGGCCGCGGGTCAACGCCATGAGACTGTTACTTCGAATTTCGATGACGTTTCTATTTTGAAAAGGGAGATAAAAAAAATTATGGATATAAATTCGCGATGTACATCGGATATAGGTACATATCGTTATTATAAATCCTTCACAACGTGCGCGCGCACTCACGCATCCAATTTTTTTTCATCGTTCTATCTCTAATCTGTATTTTCTAGTCATAAAACTTTAATAATATCATCTCGGTTATGACATCTTAATGGTTTTAGTCTTAAGTCTGTTGACACCCATTAAACGTTGAGTCTGAAGTTTTCAACATTTTACGATACATTTATTTTATAGATCGTAAACTTGATTGAAATACTCTAATATAGTTAATAAAATACAAAATACGTACTTAAAAATAACCAATGTATGAAAACTAAGAAAGTTAAATTTCTTATGGAAAGAGTGAAGGGCTCACTAAAATCGGAGACAGAAAATTTTCAAAAGCCCAGTCTGCATCAGAAGTATGTGATAACTTTTGGCAGCCGTTTAATCTGATTGCAATTTATAGTCACTTTTGTCAGTGCAACGACTGACAAAAGTGTTCATAATAATCATAATATATTTTTGATGCAGACTGTACAAGTGACGAGGCTCATTATGATTCACTACTACAATAGTAAGTAAATATTTGAGAAGGAAATAAGAGTCGAAGTGATCCGAAAATCTGTTTCGATGGAAAGTCGATAATTTAAACAATTTTTTTTATTTTAATTGAACCATCCTAGCTGCCTTGAATAAGGCAAATTGAAACATTGAAGAATGTAAACAAACTAACAGAGCTGTAAACAAAATTAAGGCCCAATTTAAACAAAGTTATTGAGGGCATAAAAACCGTCAAGATTCCGCCCTCCTTCGCGGGCTATTAAAGCAATTTGGCACTGTTGCTTCATAGAGCGAGAGCGAACCGGTGGAATTTAATATACTTGCAGCGTGAAATAACATATCCCGTTATAGGCTTTACGGCAATCTAATAAAGGCTACATTAAAGTGGCAGTTTCGTGCGGATATTATGCTCACATATGCGACCGTAAGCTGATGGTTATCCTTTAATTTATTGCGGTTGTCTATGGTATCCATTGTCCTTTTGGTGTAATGGAAGATTATAATCTACATGATAGGTACATCTATATGCACAGAAGTTGTGCAATTGAAGGATGGGGTGGAGGAGCTAGAAACTTCCTTGCTCAGCCTAGAAACGTTAAATCTGTTTTAAGATTCTAGTGGGGGGACGGGGGATCCCGGATGGTAGTGACGAGAGAGGCTATATTGTAATATAGTCAACAGAAGGAGGCATATTATACTGTTCAGCTAGAGAATAAATAAATGCTCTCAAATAAGCGAACGATAAGAGATAGTCAAATAAATATTTTTTCTGCAAATTGGTCAAGTAATCACTAACACGTAACTGTTAAAAGCTTCAAGCTTCGCTCGTAGCGCCATCTGTTGTGAAGTAGAAAAGCAGTACCAAACAATAATTTTTCATTACCTGAAAACATGGATAATACGACGTTTTCTAGATATGAAACCTAGCTAGATCGATAGCAGGGGCATATGCGCCCTGCATACTAAATTTAATGAAAATCGTTGGAGCCGTTTCCTAGATTCAGATTATTGGATTATAAAATTGCACTCCTATGGCCCCTCTTCATTCATTAATTAGTGAGAATATTAAGTTTTTAAGTATGTACACATAAATGATTTTTATGTTTACGCGGCCCCAGCGGAAGACCAGCGTCGGGCCCCTAATGGTTCCCGGCTTATGCTGAGCTGATTGCCTTTTTGTTGCGACAGTTTGTGCTGCTTTTTGTTAACCCATTTTATTTTATTTTATTGTAGTCGTAACAAATAAACTTAATTTCATTTCATTTCATTTTTTTTGCAATAAATGTTTTTTTTAAAGATTTACGACATAATATAATAATTGCTCGTTTAAGATAGTAGATACTAAATTTAGCTATGGTTATTGGTTATCTCAAAACAATTGATTGTAATTTATAAGCAATAAGGTCATTGTGATTTTCTATATTTCCATATATACACTTTTATGCTGTTGCATAAGTCAAAAGTCTTGTTTGTTATCCCGGCAATACGCATGTCGTCGTAACTGACCTAACTTTAGAGTGGATACTTATCATGTTATCATCATTAGGCATCTTCCCACCCACTCGCTGTTCTTACCTGAAACATAGAAAAAACACACCGTTTTTTATTTGAGAATTCACACAACACTTGGACTCTCTGTACAAATGTTTACTTTGTTTCGGCGTGGGTGGGTTCTCTTTGCTTTGAACGCGAATTAATCCCGACACAGCGCGTGGGTTAAAAAAAAAACAGCGTTCGGAGAGTATTTTGTAAGGAAACCTTATTTTCTATTTATAGTATTTTATCTATATATAGTGGAACCCTTCGAGATTTCACTCGCGTTAATTTCCAAATTCTCGCGGCAGCTCCGTGATAATAAGTGTCCTACGACACTCAGGAACAGGCCTTTTTATGTGGGAAGAATTTTTTAAATCTGTTCAGTAGTTAAATTTAAAAACTACTAAATCGATTTTAAAAGTTCATCCATGACCAACAAACAAGTAAACATACAAAAAATCTTTTTTTTTTCGCCCGTGGCTGCCGTCGAAAGCAGACGTGTCGCAAAATTATTTCTAAATATTTATAATTATAGTATTCCACTGTGTGCCGTATCGCGGTACACTTAGAGTGCATAGTTCTCTGTAAATGAAATTAGTGTCTGTTAATTCATCTCTTTCGGAAATATACACGCGTCCTGGCTCCGCTGATTAGTGCCGCGATCTGTCAAGCGAGTAGCAGCGTGTTGTATAGGCGCGTGTGTGCGCGTATAGTGTTCATATCACCAAATACCTACTGACTCATCATGGCGAATACTAAATCGTCGCCTACTTCGAGATATTCATCAATATCTAATTCCGAACCTGACTTGTCTATCGGTGACAACATGGAATATGTTAATAGTCAGCGTCGCACTCATAAAAGAGCTCGCGAAGAGGTGAACGTGGAAGAATTACTCGAAAAATTCACCAACGAATTTGCTACCCGCTTCCAGGTGTTTAAGCAGGAACTCGACTCTAAACTTACTAGTCTCCATAATGATTTTAAGGCGGATATAAGAAATGATCTCCAACTGATTAGCTCAGAATTAAGACAGGTGAGCGGGAAACAAGAAAAGTTGACCGCCGAACACAACGACCTCGTTAAACGCACCGAAGTTATTGAATTAATTTCTCAAACAAATTCTTCTCATTTGGATGGGTTAAATGATAAGATTTCTAATCTCGAATCCGAGATGAATTCATTACTTCAGCGAGATCGTCTTCAAAATCTTGAGATTTCTGGTATTCCAGACCGAACAAATGAAAATCTGATTACTTACATGATAAAAATCGCAAAATTTGTTAATATCGATATTACATCGCACGATATTGAATACATATCGCGATCTCAACCTCGATCGAAGAAAACGAACCGACCACGAAACATTATCATAAAGTTGAAGTCTCACATGCTTAGGGACTCGATAATTTCCGGTGTGCGCGCTAAGAAGATGCATGCCAAATTTCATCCAAATCCGTTCAGCCGGTTTTGCGTGATTGAGTAACAAACATCCAAGAAGTATCCAAACATCCACAAATTTCATCCAAATCCGTTCAGCCGGTTTTGCGTGATTGAGTAACAAACATCCAAGAAGTATCCAAACATCCACACTTTCAAATTTATAATATTAGTAGGAAGGAGGATTATCTATATGCATTGGAATTTGGAATAGACTAGCGGTGCGTGCGTGTTTTGATGTGCAAATTAGTATTTAAGACATATTAAGGCTATTTCATAGATTATTGATTCGGTCTATCGATTAGACTTAAAGAACAGAGTATTTAATTGATTTATCTATAATTATTACTATAATATTACTATAATAATAATTATTACTATAATATTATAGATAAATCAATTAAATACTCTGTTCTTTAAGTCTAATCGATAGACCGAATCAATAATCTATGAAATAGCCTTAATATGTCTTAAATACTAATTTGCACATCAAAACACGCACGCACCGCTAGTCTATTTAAGACATATTAAGGCTATTTCATAGATTATTGATTCGGTCTATCGATTAGACTTAAAGAACAGAGTATTTAATTGATTTATCTATAATTATTACTATAATATTATAGATAAATCAATTAAATACTCTGTTCTTTAAGTCTAATCGATAGACCGAATCAATAATCTATGAAATAGCCTTAATATGTCTTAAATACTAATTTGCACATCAAAACACGCACGCACCGCTAGTCTATTCCAAATTCCAATGCATATAGATAATCCTCCTTCCTACTAATATTATAAATTTGAAAGTGTGGATGTTTGGATACTTCTTGGATGTTTGTTACTCAATCACGCAAAACCGGCTGAACGGATTTGGATGAAATTTGGCATGCACGTTGTCAGGGGTACACAGAAGGACATAGGGTACTTTTTATCCCAGAATTCGCGCGGGAACTCCGAAATTACCGCGGGTGAAACCGCGGGGCACAGCTAGTAATGAAGAGGTATTTGTAAGTATGGATGCAAGAGATGATTTCTGAAACTACAGAACCGATTCCAAAAACATCCATGAGTGGAAATATCAATTTTTTATAGTTCCCGAAGGGAGTACCAAAATCCAAAATTTACGCGGTTGAAGCTGTGGCAGAACAGCTTTTCACTACATAGTATAAAACAAAGTCTCTTCCCGCTGTTTGTCTGTCCCTATGTACGCTTAGATCTTTAAAACCACGCAACGTATTTTCATGCGGTTTTCACCAATAGATAGAGTGATTCAGTGATCTTGGAATTTCCGCGGGACCTCCGAAATTACCGCTGGATTAACTTGAATGTGGAGCTCTCCGTCCGGCACGTGTGCACACAAGCCGCCCGCCTGCTGTAATAGTGGGGAGTTGTCACAGGCTTCTAACGTGTGCAGATAGATACTGAGTTGCAAACGTTTTTCTTTTTCGTATTCACAATATCACTTCCGCTCAAAAGACAAAAGTCTCGACGGATTGCGCGAAGGGTTGCAATTTGCATCGCCCACGTCAAGGGACCAAAGGTCGCACGTTAATACACGAACGCACCGAAACGCCCCCTTACATACGCCGTTTCAGTCGAGGGTCGCTTGATTTCGTAATTTATGCTTCGTTGGCCGCAATATGTTCTCGTTTCATACTACTCTGTAATACAGTAAGGGTTCGAATTGAGGGATTGGAATAAAGATATATACATAGAATTTTAGCAAAAGGAGATTCGCCATAAACTCTTTCGCTTCGACGAGTGGTTGTTTCTACCTATAGTTTTCCAAGTTTTTAAGTTGCAATGTACGTTTGTTCATTTCGTTTTCATCAAAATTTGCAAACAGTTTTTCATCGATTTCCTGGTAGGTATATCAAGATTGAGACGAATGATTAAGGCATATTTATGTAAATTCGGTGACCGTGCCATGGTGCCGTCGAGCTGATCTGATGATGGAAGTGAGATGTAGGGACTGAAACTTCCTGATGGCAATCGGTAGAACAATCGAATTTGAGCTTACTTGAGACGGTGCCCACTTTGGCATCACAATTGCCAATTGCCATACCATTCTTTTAAATTATGATGCATGTATTATTATATTTTTAAGAAATCTGTGATGCTAAATAAAGGTCTACGTCTGTCTTTGTTGTTATCGATAACGTACTCGTAGGTCTGAAGATGGAGCCGAACGATTGCCACAAACTCCCCGACGGAAACTGAAAAGACAGCCGTGTTTGGACTCTGTTGAGTAGTTAAGGCGGGAAAGCGCAACAAACTTACATTTGGCATTTAAAATATTTTATTAAATAATTAGAATTTTTGGGTATAACGTAACAGGTAATTTAGGTCTTGGAAATCATGTAATAGGACATACGTCTACCTACTTTTTCATCCAGCAACAAGAGTTGTTGAGCGAATTCCAAAACCGCACTCGATCCATCATTCCAAAACAGCCAGTAGGTGATGAATAAACAAAGATACCTCAAAGAACGACCGGCGACCCTTCCGAAATGTAAAGTACACACTCGTTCATTTATTTTCCATTACGAATAAGTACCATTCTGTCAATTACAAAAGTCCGTCTCGACGTTGAAAAAAGCCTCACGTAGGCGACAAAAGCGCCGTCGCATGTCCTCGATTCAGCTGATATAATTACGGACTTCCTTTTATCCTCGAGGATTATTTTAAGGCCCCCCTTTTCCCCCACTTTACCGAGGAAAAAGTTCCTCGCAAGGGAATGATTTAATTCAACGGATTAAAGTGTATTCTCACTTATCGAAGCGGTTCACACGGAAGTTACAAGTTACTTGAGCCAGACTTATGTACCTACACCGGAGAAGGAAAAAGTTTTTGTTACAATATTTCATCCGATCAGTCGATAAGGCTGTTATAATTTTGTAATTGGGGCAGACGCTTGAGTTTGGAGATAACCGAGTGGTTTGGATGGTACAACAAGAAAAAAGAGCTCTCTTAAAAGAAAGTAGGTAACTTGAATTTTAAAGCAAACTTTACTAAAATAGATATGTATTTTCCTAATAAAAAACAAAAAAGGAGTGGTAAGGCTGAACCGATTGAGAAAATATCTATTTTTAAATATTCGTTATATTCTCAATTATACGGGATTATAGGGAAGAAGAAAAATAGGTAATAGAAATAAAAGGTAATAGAAACACTGGAAAATTCTGTAATCCACCATCCATCCAATCTGCCACAGAAAATCAGCGTCGTGACACTAGTTCCACGGCGCATGCTGAGTGGCGGCCATTTTGGTACCTTGTGTATTTTAAAATTACATAATTAAGTTTGTGTTCAATTTTGGTACCAAACAAACCTCTATTCTATTCTCTCTATTCTAATAGTTTTTCAAGACCTTTTTTGCTATGGAAGTTTTGCAGTATCGAAATGCAGACAGTGTCGGGTTAACTAGTCAGTAGTCAGCAATATTTTTATTGTTCCGTTGTATACCATGACATAGTAAAGAAAGAAAAGAAAGAAAGAAAATACATTTATTTCAGCACACACACAAGAAAAAGATACAAACACAAGCAATGCCTAATCTAAATTTGTACACAATATATATCTCTTGCATGCTCTGCTCGTCTGGCCCCAAACTAGGAAGGTCATCGTGCTATGAGGGCTCAACCTGGCTTCTAACAAATATCTCAGTCTCTTCGTCTCTCACGATCTGAACTCCAATCGACAGCAACTTTGACAGCAGTTTGATGTGGCGGTAAGTGTACCTGACCACTGTGCGAAGACCGGAAGATCATGTCGAGAAGAGTTCCTTTCCATGGCTACGAATAACAGGAAGGGACGAGGAAGACCACACGCCACTTGTATGTCGAGTGTTCAGCGGGATCTGAGGAGGTTGGGTCTGAGGCGGGAGGACGCTCACCAACGGCAAAAATGACGCCGAACGATTGGGAAAGCTGACCCCGTGTAACGTGACGGTGCGAGGATGAAGAAGAAGAAGAAGTTAAGTTTACCCGTGTCTGATGAGTGAGGGTGTCTAATATAAAAAAAAGGAAAAAGGAAATTGTATATAAAGTTGACAGGTCAATTGTCAGGTAGATCAAGCTCTTAGATTGGAACCAGGGGATGCTGTGTGCTAACAGCTAATGACCAAGAACCTATCATAGGTTGCAGAGGTTGAGTAGAGGTTGTATAGATATGGATGTGTAGATTGTTCACCTATACCGATAGCGTAATAAATAATAGAAGTAACACGTTTAATTGTACAAACCTCTGTAATTTCTAGTGCTATTTTATGTCAACCATAAATTATATTTTATTATAAATTTGGTAAATATATATATACCTATATCAAGTTGTATGTTGTATGGTAAGTATGGTAAGTTTTCCCAATCAGTGCAGTAGTAAGCAAGCAGTAATGGTCAAACGATACAGAAAACTCCGACTCTTAAGGGCATCTGCCTCGTTTAATTATCACTGAGAACGGCTTAATATGACCCATTACCGCGTTTTAACCCTTTGTTTGCAAGAACACAGCACCTAAAAGCAAGGTAGGATGTGTATTACATAATTACGTCTACGTAATACGTACGGCGGGGTTTGAGACCACAGATAAGATAGAAGAGTAAGATAGAAGTCTGTTTAGTGTAATCAGTTCAAATAGCTAAAAAAAAACCACGAAATTATCTAGGACCAACGTCCTTATCAAAACCAATCAAACGAGTCCACTTCCGTTCAATTCCAGATATCCTATGGCCATCATCAGATCAGCTCCCTCTCCTAATAATATTTCACTGTCATTCCAACTACGTATACATATAGGTATAGCTTGTCTAAACTAAAATGACGTGCCCGCAGTTTTAGATGTGCGAGATCATGTATTGATAATATCTCTTTAATGGTGTGAGTGCGGCGACAGTATTGCGCACTTGTGACGAATAGACAGACCAGATTTATATGTGTCGTATCGATATTTTAACGGTTGTGCGTGTGCGTATACCCGATGGAGGGGCGCGTCATTTTAGCTTAGACGATCTCTACAAAGTTTTATTTCGAAACGACACACAGTGCACAAATGCAGGTTAAAATTGACTTGAAAGATTTTATTACATTGTGATTTGTGAGTTACAAGTGTAGCTAATATGGGCGTATTAAAAACAGATTAAAACCAATGTCGCCGGCTGATTATCGCACACAAAGCTGGGCCCTTATTCACTATGACCAACAACATTACTTGCCCATAACGCGCGTCCCAAACACACAATTTCAAACGCTCCAGATGCAATAATATAAGAAACTAGCTGTTTCACCCGCGGAAATCTCGGAGTTCCTGCGGGCATTCCGGGATAAAAAGTTCCCTGTGTCCTTCTCTGTACCTCTGACAACGTGTGTACAAAATTTTATGATGATCGGTAAGGCGTGAAAGCGTAACAGACAGGCAGACAGACAGAGTTACGTTCGCATTTATAATATTAGTAGGGCTTTATATTCTTTATGAGAAAAGAAACGTATGTGAATGTATTTTTTTAAAGTGAAACTTTGAACACGAGGGAAAAGCAATTTAAGTGGCGCCTTATCTTAACGCGACGCGTTATGGTCATAGCGAATAAGGGTCCATTTCGTCGCGCGTACTAAAATTCAATGACACAACGAAGTTGTATTAAACGCTATTTGATTACGTATTTACTTAAGCTGTACTTATACTAATAATAACTTAACTGTGCGTGGAATATTACTGAAAATATATTTGAAACGCCAGTTAAAGAAAGTGTTGAAGAGTCATGATATGAGCGGTTGCTCATAAACGTCGCGCGCGCCTCCCCCGCCTATATTGCCGATCTAGTTATAATAGTACACTCGCACCTCTGTGGTTGCGACCGCATCTAATAAGGGGACGGACGCCCGGACGGAACGACTCCGGCGACGTCGTACCCCGTTTATATTGGACAGAACCACTATCACGTACAGCGCGCGATTCAATTTAATTTTGATGAACGTCAAAGGAGTTGCGTGAAGGTGTCATAATTAAGTTTTTTTTTAATAATGGGACCACCTCAAAGGCTTGGTGATTTAATTTGGTGCCAATAAAAAGGTGGATTTTGTAGTGAAGTGACAATGCTGAATGCACTATGTACGGAAGTCAAAAACAAAGAGAGACCACCCAAGACATGATAAATTTTGGAACTACGCAGTACAATTTGTTTTTTTTTTTATTCGACTGCACGTCACTTTTTATACGCTTCGTTTACGCAGTCTCTTGAGGTTAGAGAGAGGCTAAAATAGTGTTGATTCAACCATAAAAACTACATCACAAACTACCCGTGAACCAATATCTTATTTTCGGCACTCATTGCTTTATACGCCTATTTCATTTATAAATTCAGAATTGCTAAGTCATTCTAAACCACAGCGAGGAAGAATCGATCCTAGAATAATGTTTATTAAGCTCACACATTATCAATCACACAACACCCTAATTAAGCAGAGCTTGTAAGTTTACTATAACTAATTAAGTACAAATACAATCCAGGTACGACCAATGTAATAAGGCCCAAGGTAACAGTTAGGATCAATGATAATATACGTACATATATATTATAATATACATTGTTTTGTAAATACATACTTATGATATAAATACTAAAAACTCGGCTCCGAAGCAGATAAATATTATATTTTTGTATAGATACAAATTATTTACTTTAATAGGACGCAGATATTTAACAATAACATGTTAACCCACAAAATGAAGTTATTGATTCAGAACGATTTATTGAGAGTTAGGGAACGTTTTTTAATGTGTTTACCTTATTACATTGCTTAAATATGTAACTAATTATTAAACATAAAAAATGTCGATACAAATGGCGCTCCTACTTTTAAAACACGATTTACTCAAAATATCTCCAGTGTGGGTTAACACACTATTGCTTATCTATATCCATTAATAATATAATAATAATATTTCCCGAGGGACTATAAAAAAATTGACGCGGGTAAAGCCGCGGCGAGCGACTAACGTTAACTCGTCGTTGTACTACAACTGTTTCATAACTTCCCATCGGCTACAATCTTTACTCAACTCTAATTGCGATACACGTTAATACGCCCCCTTTACCAACAGCCTCCGAGCTATTAGTCTATAGTCAATCAGAGGCACCCCAGTCACACCCCGACGCGCGTTAAGTTAGATTACATCCGTGACGTCATAAGCCTGTACACACTGGTGCTAGCCGGCTGGCTGCACGATCGCTCCCGGAAGACGCGTTCGTGTAATGAATGTGCCACTGCCTTCCAACTTTCCCGCCGCGGTGCGCGTGGAATACTGGCAACATACATCGTTGGCAACGTGAAGTATCGCTTTTAGTTAATGGCCCGCCAGTTTATTTTTTCGCAACGGGCGTAGATAAATAAAAGTGCTAAGTATCTATCCCTTAAATCTGTACCTAGTCCATGGAAGCCGAATTATAGAAGTAATCGGTTTACCGCGCTACCAAATACTTACATTTTGAATTTAAATGGAACGCAGTACGAAATAAAGAAAATATGATTTTCTAAATTCGAATTCGATTTCCGCGTCAATTTGCAAAGAATTAGGTTATGTTTGCGTGAGTACACTACTATTATATGTATACCAGTGTTATCGGTTCGTCATACTTTTTCCTAGTGTAAGTAAACAACCAGTTATTATAATTACAGAGCAAATTTTTTACCAGCACAGCTCATATCAATACGCAACAGCAACGATAAAAACGCATTATTTCACACGAGAACGCGCTTCAGCGCACATGTATACAGAAAGAATAAACTACGTACCAATTCGAGCACAATAAACTTCATACATTACTTATCAGAAATCCTTACTTATTTTATAAATGCGAAAGTGAGTTTGTTTGTTACCGCTTTCACGGCTAAACGGCTCAACCGATCACCACGAAATTTTGCATACACGTTGTCAGGGGCACAGAGAAGCACATAAGCTACTTTTTATCCCGGAAATCCCACAGGAGCTCCGAAATTAACGCGGAAGAAACTACATTAAATTTTGCATATTACCTACACGTTATCAAGGGTAGGTAGGTACAGAAAAAAATATAGGGTAGTGAGTACTTTTATCTCGGAATACTCGCGGGATCTCCGAAACTAACACGGGTGGAACCGCAGGGAACAGCTAGTGCGTATATAAACAGATTCACACTAGACCCACACACGCGTACCGAACGCGAATGGAAAACAAAACTGAAATAACTAACATCTTAAAATACAGTTTTAATTGCACATTAAAACAAAACCGCAAAGTGGCTCGTAGAGTCGAACGTGAAAACAACACTGCAAACAAAATGGCCGTTTACAAAACACAGCGCCACGCGCGGCGTCCATTTTTAGTGTTCCAAGTTTGAAAACGCATCGTGCGAATTGGCAAATGATATTCAAAACATGGGCGGGAGAAAATATTTACGGATTCCATTCCTTTAGTTATGGACGTCATGGGGGAAAGTAGGTCTGAAGTTGCCTGAGAAGCGGGTTGAAAGTAACACTTTTCAGCCCTAGGGAGAATCGCTTTCAACTGACAGCTGGATACTGCAGAAACTCAAGTTTTTTTTTTATGTCATAGGGGGCACACTTACTGGCCAGTAATGCACACCTAATGGTTGATTTATGTAAAATGAAATTCACTCATTTTTTTCTTTAGCTAATTCCTATTTTTATTTTGACTTTCCTTGCATTCGTAATGAAAAGCACAGTGTTATCCTCGGGAGAAAGACTTATTTAGTCCCTCGATCTATTTACTTTCACCCCTAGGATAACAATGTACTATTTAAACAATGATCCGGGTTTTTTTTTAATGTCATAGGGGGCAAACGGGCAAGTGGTACACCTGATAGTAAGTGATTACCGCCGCTCATGGACATATCTGCAACACCAGAAGGTATGCAGGTGCGTTGCCGACCTGGAATAGGGGTGGAAACTGGCTTTTAAGTGGTGCTGCCGGAACACACCGTTAGGAGCTTGGTGACAGATTTGCAACTTGAAGGTGGTAGCTAGCCAGACGGTTTTTACTAAAGTTTAGAATAGAATCAATTAACGGTATGAAATAGTAATGTTTTGATGTTGCTGCAAATGTTTTCAAGGTCAAATTTTTTTGAAACATATATTATGTAGTTACTAATGAAAATATGTATTAACTAGCTGTTTCCCGCTGTTTCACCTGCGTTAGTTTCGGAGATCCCGCGGGTATTCAGACATAAAAGTACTTACCACTTTGCTCTGTACCTCTGACGTGCATGTATGCAAAATATCGTGGTGATCGGTTGAGTCGTTTAGCTGGTAAAGCGTAACAAACAAACAAACTCACTTTCGCATTTATAATACCTATCAGTAAGGATACCGGGCGGAGTAATCAACGAACGAGGTAATGGTAACATTGGAGGGACACTTCATCAAACACCGACTATTATTCAATAGAATCGGTCACTTTAACCTAGACACTTATAGGAAGCTACAGTGTTCCAGAGTGACTTTGAATCCGGGAGTTCCGGCGGGAACTCCTTAATTAACGAGGGTGAAAGAAATCGCGGAGACAGCTAGTTGTTTAATACTAGCTGTGCCCCGTACTTATTTTATCTTTATGGTATCAAATAAACTTTTTTTTATTCTATTTTAATATACTCGGGTCCTCTAGCTTCTTGTATACGTACCACAAGCTCGGTGCTCGGCCGGCTACGTACGACTCAACATTGTCGCGACGCGACGTCCCCTGTCCGTGGAGTACACGTATATTAAATTCCACGGGTTCGCTTTATCCAACGATATGAGTGTGCACACCACGACGCGACGCCTGCCGCCACTCTATATATAAAAGCGTTATTACAATCGACTTACTAACCCGAAGGACGAAGGAATATAATAGTTACGGGTACGAATACTTGCGAGCAAAAGATAACAGTCCGCCTTGTTTGGAATAGAATAGAATAGAAAATAGACTAGAATAGACCAAGGGTAAATCAAAATTAACATTAAATTATTTGACTAAATTAAAATTCGAAAAAACCCCCGACAGTTTAGTCTGTGGAAGATAATCACAATATCCAGTAGAAAATATATAATCCGCCATTTTGTGGCAGCGGCCATCTTGGACGGATTTTCATCTAACATCTAAGCTAAGAACACTCCCGACTAATTCACCTTCCAAACAAAAAAAATCTAAATCGGTTCATCCGTTCGGGAGCTACGATGCCACAGACAGAGAGAGAGAGACACACACACACACACTCACACACACAGAGACACGTCAAACTTATAAGTTATAACACCTCGTCGTTGTTAAAAAATAAAATAGTGTGGCTCAAACGTATATAGAATAGCAGCCACTTCCTCTTGTTCACTATAAAGTATACAATAAATCTTGACAAATAAAAGTAAAGTTGCCGGTCTATCGTGAGTGAGAGTGAGATGTTGTTATTGTAACAGTCATT
The DNA here is from genome assembly GCA_907165275.2 of Zygaena filipendulae. NCBI lineage: Eukaryota > Metazoa > Arthropoda > Insecta > Lepidoptera > Zygaenidae > Zygaena > Zygaena filipendulae. The sequence continues at coordinate 1,382,159 of OU015676.1, forward strand.
AATTAATTCTTTTTAAATCACTATTGGTATGTAGTTTCTAAGTGACAGGGGAATCAAAATAACGTATTCATCAAAATAAAACAATTTGCTATCGCAATTTAATACAACACTAAATTACGTATGCGTATATTTCAACTAGGCTGGTATAATCCTCAACAAAAGACGTTAAGCATATCTGGACATAGATAAGCAATAGTGTGTTAACCCACACTGGAGAAATTTTGAGTAAATCGTGTTTTAAAAGTAGGAGCGCCATTTGTGTCAACATTTTCTATGTTCAATATTTAGTTACATATTTAAGCAAAGTAATAAGGTAAACACATAATTAAAAAACGTTCCCTAACTCTCAATAAATCGTTCTGAATCAATAACTTAATTTTGTGGGTTAACATGTTATTGCTTATCTGCGTCCATCTAGGTATTTCATTTTTTCAGTTTCAAACATTTTTCTCGCGAGAATTCCGGGATAAAAGTTCACGGAGTTTCATCAGCGTTCATTTTGAAGCTCCCGCAGGAATCCTAGGGTAAAGAGTACCCTATGTACTTTCTGTACTCATGTACACAACGTGTATGCATAATTTCATGATGATCGGTTGAGTAGTTAAGGAGTGAAAAAGTAACACAGGCAAACAGAGTACTAAATGCGAAAAGAACTCTTCACTTCCGCGTCTATAATATTAGCATGAATAAAAAATACTCCCTCCTCCCTTTATGTTGAGTAATTAAATACCGCCTTCCTATTTCATTGCCATTTGTCTATGCACGCTAGTGTTGTCAGGAAGAAATCGCTCTGAGCGAAAAGACCGTCTATTGTTATACTTCATAGTTTTTTTTTTGTGATGTTCAATCAAGAGATGATCAATCCACAATGTCTATCTATTTATCTATTTACGTATCTATCTATCTATCCCTCGTTAATAGGCTATTTGACTAAGTTTTTGTTTTTAGTCCGTCTTGTAGATTCATAAAAAATATTAGACACGTATTTTTTCTTATTTCACGTAAGCAAAAAATAACGGAGATACGTTGAGTCGAAATTTCGCGTGACGTCACAAGCAGGCGCCCCCACCCCTAAACTTTAATGCGTTTTATCCAGGTGTATTTTCATTAATTTCAAAAAGTAAAAAATACGTGTCTATTAGGTATTTTTTTATTATCGAACTGACGGACTAAAGAGTATTTAGAAAAAAAAAATCAGTCAGATAGCCTATTGTACGCTGTTTTGTGATCGACGATACAACGCACAGGGTGTTCACAGATTGTACATAAATAAATTGCACAGCGCATTGCCCGCCGAGTGGCGAGTGCGCGATAAAAATAAATCGCTCCGCCCGCCCGCGCCATCGGCTACATGTGCTCCTCGTATTCAGTTTACAAGACTCACTCGTTTTAATGAAAACGGCATTATTGAACGCATCACTCAGTAGTGGTCGGGAGTTGCAAACATTTGAATGAGTGACGTAGAAACTTAATAGTAGATTATGCACCGAGGGAGTAAAGCACTGTCTTACGTCACCGGCGGCATATTGAACCCTGAGCGTGACGATGGACTCTAGAATTAATCCCCGAGCGTTGCGAGGACAGGTTATGTAGAGTTCTGAGTGAAGCGAGGAGATATATATTTTCTTTAATGATTTTATGCTGGGGCGATTCGCGCATTGTAACATTGTAACTCTCCATTCATTAATTAGTAATAATTTTAAGGTTTTTTTTGTATGTACTCACATAATTTATATTTTTTGGCAATTAATGGTTTTTTTTATTATATTCCCCAACTGTTAAGAAAAAGTTTACGCAATACTTTTTGACTAGCTTCAGTTAGATACACCTGTATAACGATAATACCGATTGTTTATACGACTAGATAGAGCAGATATTCGGCCAGACATCTTTACGATTAAAAGATTACTACCAACAACATTACGAACGTTTAACGTCTCTCCATCTAATCTAAACCAATGTTTACAAAAGACGTAACTGTAATAAAAAAGGTGGCGGCTAGATCTTGAAGCCTTACTGCGTTTCAAATATGTTTCTAAACTAGTTTGCTGTGAAATACTTACTTTTTAATCTATATTCTATACTAACGTTGTGAAGAGGTAGAGTTTGTAAGGTTGTAGGGGGTAATCTCTGGATCTACTGGACCGATTTTGAAAATTCTTTTACCAATAGAATGCTACAGTGTTCCTGAGTTCTTATCCGGGAATTCTCGCGGGAACTCCGAAATTACCGCAGGTGAAAACGCAGAAGAACAGCTAGTTTATTATAATATAATCGTTTATATACTTAATAAATGTGCTGTATTGTGAATAAATATATCATTAATAATAATATCATTTATTCGTCTCCACAAAAATAAGTACATGAAATGTGTTTTAATTAAGGAAAGTAAGAGATCTGGAGCCTAATCTAGAATAACCTGTATTATAGGACTCCAGGTCCCGAACTTAAAAACTATTATTAGTAGGTACAAAATATAAAAATATAAAATAAAAATAAACCGGGATAGAGAATTACAGTATATATATATTAGTATATATACAGTATATATTAGTGTTATGCTAATACTCCTACATTCGGCTACACACCTGTCTTATGTCTGTATGAAGATAGCTATAATTAATGTAAGTAATGTAAAATCTCATTAAAACAGAACATAAAAACAAAACAAGTTTCTCACCGCAATACCTACATCTTTTACGGTAAAAAGTTGATATCTCATCTAACGTAAAACCAAGTTAGTTGTAGGTAATAAAACGCTTCATTCGTTATAACTCTATCTATCGTACCACCGAAAGCCTGATTCTACTGTAACGAGCAAACAGAACCGCCATCGGCGACTAAAACTGAAATACTTTTCAAACAAAACAAATGACAGGCGAATACAAATTTATTTATACGACGTAAAAACGAAAAGAAAAAAACCGGCCAAGTGCGACTCCAGCTCGCGCACGAACGGTTCCTTACTATTGTTTAGAAAACAGCAATTTCAGTTTTTTAATATTTGTTGTTACAGCGGCAACAAGAATACATCATCTGTGAAAATTTCAAATTTCTATCACGGTTCATCAGATACAGCTTGGTGACAGACGTAGGGACGGACAGCGGAGTCTTATAGTATTATATTATCTGTGGTAATAGGGTCCCGTTTTACCCTTTGGGTACGGAACCCAAAAAAACACGAAAGCGCCGCGTCAATTAGGACAAGCGTTTCATTTGTGCAAAACGCAGCCGTGAAGTTTTGCAAATATACGACCACACGGCGCGACGTGAATAGCAACCATTTTCATTTGCTTTCGCGGTGCAGTTTAATTCGGGAGCGAAAACAAAACGCAGTAGGTACCTGCAGGTGCGTTATTAAAAATATACCAACGAGTACTTCGAAATGGCCGATAAAACTGGAGGAATCGTTGTAAATAACGTCGCGCGGCGTTCGTTCTACAGCAATCCGTCTGATTAAGGAAAAACGAAAGTTGGATTTTAACAAATGCATTCATCACATGATGCACTCTGTTGAGAATATGCAGACATATGGGAAAAATTGGAATCATCAAACTCCTGTGTAGGAGAAAATTCGAGGCGTCGAAAGTACTCAATTAACAAAATCTACAAATAAATAATTATACTAGCTGCTGCCGGTGGGAGCGACCGCGGGATATATTTGAAAGTGGACTCAAGAGTCATTCATCCATACCTACTAATATTATAAATACGAAAGTAACTCTGTCTGTCTGTCTGTTATCTTTTCACGCTCAAAACTACTCAACCGAACATGATGAAATTATGCATACACGTTTTCAGAGGTACAGAAAAGGACATAGGGTACCTTCGGATATATTGCGGTAATAAATTAAATAGGGTGAAACAGCGAACCATAGCTAATATATAGAAAGAGTATTTTAAAATATGACCATAGGTTACAGCTTATAGCAGTTGTATGTTGTACCAACGTAAAAGAGATTTTCGCTTGAAATATAGCGAAATATAATATCAAAGCCGAATTATTCGTCGTTTGCGGAAATCCGGGAGTAGAATCCGCCACCACCGCTACCTGCTCAGTGGGTAGGCAATCCCACAATAAAGCGCTCGACGATTCCATTGAACGCAATATCTCAAGCGTTGCAGCAGCCCAGGAACGTTTGGCTCCAGTCCAATTCACTTTCTTCTACGTGAGCTATCTCGTCAGGACATATGAAATACCGGTAGGTCGGTTACTGCCTATTCTGAATGCGTTACGTTTCCGACGAAACGCACTCAAATTATTTAATCGGATCGAAATACGCACTATGACTATAACACGCGTTTTTTCGCGCGTAATGTTCTTGGTCATAGTGAAATTCGGATTTTTTTCAGTACAAAAACTTTTGGGATTAGTAAAAGCTCTGATCGCACAAGGTATATATTAACAATGTACCCAAGGTATTACTAATTGCCAATAAGGTAAGTAGGCGCCTGGGCGTTTAGGGGCATTCATCGAGTTTTTATCCAATCATCGGGTTTAAACCAGGTTGGTTGCCAATCTACTTATAGAACGTGTTAATGAATTACACCCCATTTAAAAAATAAACAATAATATTATGATTAAAATATATTTTATGTCAAAAAATTTATACTTTAAAAGTTATTCAACATTAGTTTGGAGGTGACCTATCTACGAAATTCCAAGCGCTACGCCCGCACTTACCGGTTCGATTTTTTTTGCTGCGGGCGGCGTACGCGCCAAATATTGTATTATAAATAATTTAGACATGGGCTAATAAAAATGAAAAGATATAACCTATATGTATATACATAGACATAACGCGATCGATTCGCTAGTTGATTCTGAGCAAACTACTTTCTAGTTTTCAGTTAATTCATTAACACGTTGTATATTGATGATTGTTCAAACTCTAACGGCCGCACTCAGAGTCAACTTTAATGGTTACTTAGTTAAGTATAGATTTTTAAAACAAAACTGCCGCAATCAGAGACGTTCAGTAAATTAATGTTAGTTGGCATTTAATGAGATGTAACTTAATTAGTTAAATGCCAAGGACAGGCTCTAATATATCCGAATGTGAGTTTGTTTGCTACGTTTTCACGGCTTACTTTACTCGACCGTGAATTTTCGTATACTCGCTGTCAGGGGAACAGAGAAGGACATAGGGTGCTTTTTATCCCGGAATTCCCGCGGGAACTCCGAAATTAACGCGGACGTTCACCTAGGTGAACAGCTAGTATACGAACAAATTAATGTCGTGTCGCACGTAGTGTTCAGAATACCGCCCGCGCTGGGATGACTCATCTCGGCGGGACATCGCTCAATCAACGTCCATCGGACACGACACGAGACACCTACGGCATGTCTTCGTGCTCTATTGTTACCAACGGAAACGGTACCTACCAGTTTTTAAAATTAATTTTTCTTTATTTTTTTTCTTTGTTCTCTACGGTTTCACCCGCGTTAGTTTCGGAGATCCCGCGGGTATTCCGAGATAAAAGTACCTACTACCCTATATTTTAATCTGCACCTACCCTTGACAAGGTGTAGGTAAGTAGTATGCAAAATTTTATGTAGTTTTTTCCGCGTTTGTTTCGGAGTTCCCGCAGGAATTCCGGAATAAAAATTACCCTATGTAGGTACTTCTTTGTATCCCTGACAACGTGTATGCAAAATTTCGTGATGATCGGTTGAGCGGTCGTGGCGTGAAAGCGTAACAAACAAACAAACAAACAAACTCATTTCGCATTTCTAATAAGTAGTAAGGAATAAGGATTGTATTTCCGACAAAAATCCAAAACTGAATATTATGTACTATCCCGTCAAGGTTGCCTTGAAAAAATTGCTTCTAGCAATAAGGCCGCGTTTTGGCCATGAAAAATAACTTATATTAATATTCAAAAAAATCTTTGGTGCAATAAAATCCTCGTTTGGTCATACATTCTGTATAGTAATAATTATTTTTATTAATCTAATAATAATAATTAGTTATTATTAATTAATAAAGCTTTCAACTCACGACTCATCTCATTCAGCGTCTCAACTAAGCTATTATAACCCTAAGAACAAAGTAACTTTGGGAGAAACCATTTGGAGTTGTCATTTAACTTGGAACTTATTGTTTACGTTCGCTACAACCAATTACAACATTGGACTCGAGAAGTTTGCTCGGATGTGAATGTAATAATAATAGTATTACTTCAACAACTCCAGAATGACAATGAAATAGATAGAGCAATTAAAAATCGTCCTCAGAAAACAAAAATTAACCGGAACAGACTATCTGTCCGGTTCATAATATCTATATAAATGACATTAAAATCAATAACCATTAAAAACAGGATATACGGACAGCAATAAAATTACGGAAAAAATAAATTATATCGATTTGTCAATCCTAATCCTCACTAATATTATAAATGTGAAAGTAAGTTTGTTGAAAGTGTAACAAACAAACAAACTCACTTTCGCATTTAGAGTATTAGTAAGGATATAGAAGTATACCTAGATCCCTCTGTTCCTTGCTTGTCTTTGTCCCACACCTCGAATTTTCAATTACTGTACAACCGGACATCTCTTGTGGCCCTAGAGGCGGTCGGTTTGTCCGTTAATTGAATTAGCAACCCGGCTGAGCGCGGACACGGCGGCCGGGCCGGGTCCCAACTGATATTACAAAATGTGAGTTTGTTTCTTTGTCACGCTATCACACCTTAACGGCTCAGCTGATCACTATGAAATTTTGCATAGGCACGCGTTTTTGGGGGAACAGAAAAGGTACTTTTTATTAGGCAATCCTTGCGGCAACTCCGAAATTAAACCGCGGGGTACCTACCACTATAGAAACTGATAAATAAAAACTATTTCCGAAAAGCCGAGAGATCAAACTTAAAGTGTCTGTCGGCCGCACTCAGAGTCGTTTTAATGATTATTTTATTTTAAGTAAACATTTTTGAAACAAAACTGCCGCACTCAGAGACGTGAATTAAATCAATGTTAATTGGCATTTAACTAAGTTAAATTTAGTTCAATGCCAAATAACATTAATTTATTGAACGTCTCTGGTTTTAAAAATCTTTTAAGAAAATAGGGATGTTGACTACTATTGAAAATCAAAATTGTAATTAGTCCGTCAGTTAGAAAATAAAAAAACAATAGACACGTATTACGTATATTAAATAAATTAAAATATACAGAGATAAAGCGCATTAAAGTTTAGGATGAGGAGGTCGTGACGTCACTTACCGCAAAACCGCCATACAAACTGACAGAATAGTGACGTCACACGAAATTTCAACTCAATATATCGCTGTTATTTTTTGATTACGTAAAAAAAGAAAAAATACGTGTCCAATATTTTTTAATAATCTACAAGACGGACTAAAAAATAAAAATTAGTCAACATGCCCATTAACGAATCATTAAAACGACTCTGAGTGCGGCCGCAAGCCGCACAGAGAATCCCTTGGCGCAAGTACCTATTTGTACACCCTTACTTACCTACAACTTACCAGAGACAACACGGAGGAACAGGCGGGGCGGCAATTTCGAACAACACGTTCCACTGCGGCGGCCATATTTCACGGCGCGCGCGGGAATTTAATACTGGCTACCGTGTTTTAAGTGTCATTTGTTTCACTTTAATTTGAACACCGCGCATCGTTACCGTTGGTGGTTCGAATGAATGATTGAGGTGTCCTGAACGAAACGCCTCCGTGTGGAAAATATCAAATACAATATTATATTTATTTACTGAAACTGCATGGCATAAAATAAAGTCGCTTCCGCTGTCTGTTCGCGATTAACACAAAAACTACTCAACGGATTTTCATGCGATTCTCACCAATAGATAGAGTGATTCATGAGGAAGGTTTAGGTTACATCTATAGTTTATCCTACAATTGCCGCGGGAACTCCGAAATCACCGCGGGTGAAAGCTAGTTATATATTAAAGTCAAAGGTGACTCACGCACTCACTGACTATTGACCAACCATGATATCTCGAAAACTATTTTTTGGTAAGTAGGTTTATGTTTGCAGAAGATGTCAGCTAAGAACGAATATCACGGAGTTCTCGCAGGATCTAAAAAAACTGAGCGGTCGAAACCAAGCAGAACATAGCTAGTACTAACATTATAAAACGTAAGCGATTCTACCAGTTATTCTGTTAACTAAATTTATTTAACCTAAAAAATTTCGAAACATCGTGCATACTGAAAACAAATCCTAATAATTCCGAGTTTTTTAGAGAGGACGCTTCTATTTGTTTTAAAATACGTTTCATCAAACAAAGCTTAGACGGTTAACAATGTGACTACCGTTTGTTAACCTCAATAAATAAAAAAAAAAAACATCAAAATTCAAATTTCGTGAAGAATTCAATTTTTGTTAAGGCTCTTTTGCAGAGTCGTCGTCGTTAGGAAGGTAGAAAATCAATTATTAACCGACTTCCCAAAAAGGAGGAGGCTACCACTCACTGATCGGTTTGAAGTCGGTGACAAGCCAAATATGTGTATGGGTAGATGGGCTAAGTCCACTCCCGCCACGAGCTCGTCGTGAGCAGACCAACCCAAGTGGGCAGACACAAGCGGGCTTATATTATGTCTATTTTTGTCTTTTGTATTAAATCGGTATTTTGTTATTTTTAGCTTTTTAGTTTTGTGTTTTTGGAAGTCGGTTTTAATTTTTTTGTTATTAAATTTTCTATTAGGAAATTTTTGGAAGTCGGTTTTAATTTTTTTGTTATTTTAAATTTTCTATTAGGAAAAACAAAAGGTAACGATCATTATATTTCGTTGTGAGTTAATTTTGTTTTAAAAGATCTATAATATCTTCTGACAATCAATCGAGCGCTAGGTCTTATCAAATCATCAATTTCTCATTTTGACCACTTCTCAATAGGACTACAAGTACAGTCTATTGACGACTAATAGAAACTTTTTATATTTTTTCTATTTTTATTGTTTCCTTTTTTAAAAATTTGTTCTTTTATATATTATGTCAGATTTAAAAATGATTACGAAACTTTTATCCTTAAAGACTGTTTTTCTCTGTAATTTTATTTTAAATTAATCTATTATTACAGAAATAGGATTAGCAGTCGTCAATAAGTAGAAAAAACTACCCGTGTGGAGAGAACGCAAAAGGTAGTTATGTAGCACGTTTATCGGTATATGTAGTTTATGGCACATATGAATTTACGTATGAAAAGCAAGTTACCGTACGTACCTTAAAGTCACCGGAAGTAGTGTTACCCTAATGGCAATATTGACTTCCGGCTCTTAAAGCTACATTAATCTTGTAACCACTTAGCAAGCTAGCTGTACGAAGGCAGGAATTTTAATACGTATTTTTATTCATTGGAAGTTGGAACATACCTGAAACAAAGTAGGACAAGAAATTAGATGGAGAATAATGGTGTGCAGCAAATTTAAATACAATAAACTGTGTGCCAATGTGTGTGTAGTTTTCGTACACGTTTATTCATTTACTAGCTGTGCCCCGCGGTTTCACCCGCGTGAAACGTTATTATATAACAAAATTTTTTCCAGAAATCTGATTTAAATTAAACAAAGTCTATATGTAGCTCCAGGGTAAGCTTCATCTGCCTGTGAAAACCGCGTGACAATACGTTCAGTAGATTCGGAGATTATCGCGAACAGACAGACAGACAGACATAAAAGAAATTTAAAAACTTTTTTTGTGGTTGGTTACTCTTCTTTTATCGCTCCCTGTCAAAATTTGTCAAAAATATTCAACGTACAGAATCGCGGATTCTACTCTTTTATTATATACGTTTATTCATTTATTATTTTCAGGGACACTTCTTCAAGAAGTTTTTGGCGTTGATTTTTTTCTTTTCAAATCTGCAAATTGTAATTACAAAGTCCATTTTGCAGTTTCAAACTAAATCCAGTAGGTACCCGTCCTTTAGATAATAAAAAAATAATAGATCGCTTTCGCTTTTTCAAATTAATGAATAAATACAGAAACAATAACAATGGCGACCCGATTGGCGCAATGGTCACCATGCCTGCCCGCTAATCAAGAGGTTCCGGGTTCGATTCCCGATGGGGGTGGACTTTGTGTGATGAACACAGGGTTCCATTTTCCAGTCTGGGTGTGTATATATATAGCTATAGTATAATATGTATGTAATAATATGTGTAGTATATACCACGTTTGCTTGGTTTCCACGACACAAGCTTATAGCTTAGTGTGGGATCAAGTAGATCTGTGTGTTGTGAAGTGGATTATTATTATTATTAATAAAGCGCATTAAAGTTTAAAAGTGAGGGCTTGTGACGTCGCAATATCGTAAAGTGTAGCGAGGCGTGACATCACGCGACATTTAGACTCAACGTATCGCCGTTATTTTTTGATTATGTTACAAAATAAAATAACGTGGCCATCACTTTATACTAAACCACACGACTATAGATAGGCAATCAACTCGGTGCTTGGGTTTAAACTCGATAAAAGCCTGCCATTTTCGGGTGGCTGATTTTTATCGGGTTTAAACCAATGATATTATAAGTATTGAAGGATTTAAACCCAAGCACCGGGTTGATTGCCCATCTACATATGTTAACGACGCACTAAAAACTAAAATTTAGTCAACTAGCTCCTATTACGGCTCTTTTCATTTAACAACATCGTATTGTAGCAAGAAGAACTAGCTATTAGTCTCCAATGATGCTTTTATACGACACCCGGCGAGAATTGAGAACTGTATTAGTTGCGCCAGAACACATAACGTGGGCTCCTAGACGGCGCGTTGGCATAAAGTTTACGTCAGCTTTGCGACTTCGCTCCAGTTACTGTTACGGTGACGTCATACCAGTTACTGTTACGGTGACGTCATTATAGTAGAAGTTGTTATGAAGCATTCTATGTCCATTATCTCGCTCTTATGTGTACTAAAACTAAAGTATTCGACAAACACGATGTGTTATTTTAGCTACAAAGTGGGTTCAAATCTATACAGTATAAATAAACGGGTAAATTTAACGGGTAACCGGGTCGAAAAAAAATAAAAAAATATGAGAGACTGGTACACAAATCAAGTGAAGGAGTGAAGGAAGGAAAGAATCCTGAAGGAACCCCTAAATTGAAGCGGGCATCAAGTATAAGTATAATACTAGACGATCCCCAATATCGGAGCCCCTCCAAGATAAAAGTACCCTATATCTCTCAGGAACACTGTGGCTTCCTATAAAAAAAAATTAAATCAATAGGGTAGTTTTTGAATTTATCTTATCCATCACAAACAAACTTAGAAAAAGTCCAATCTTCCATTCATCATCTATTTCTTTCTCTTTATAATATCGGTATAATTTAAATACAGATAAGTATAAAACTCTATACATTCGATTTTTTTGAATGCGCATTAGATACTTAAAAAGTACCTAATCTTGCAGCTATTGGGTCGAGTAGACTTTTATGACAGTGCAGCAGTAAACGAGGCACGGTACAAGTTGCGCTCCGCTCGCTCGACGGCGAGGTGTAAATATTGGTCGGGTTGCACTCTGGAGGCTCGTGATTTTAAAATTTACCACCGACCGACCGGTGTTCTAATACTACTTTATAGTGTGAAAAACCGGCTAGTATCTACCAGCTAGCCCGGTTAACAGAGAAACATAGAATTCTCGCTTTGCGGATATAAAATGACCCAACTAGGAACGCCAAGTGTTTGTTGTCCTTAATAAAATAGAATAAAAATGAGATGTTTCACAATAGCTAATGGAATCTTTGGACTTGGAGATACACCTAATACAGTTTCTTTAAGAAATAAATATTTTAAAATAACATATAATGTAAAAGTTGTCTTTTATATTACAAGCATTTATCAACGTTCCCGCCCCCGGAACGTTATAGTACTACTATGTTCTCATCTGTGCCGCTGACAACGTGTGTGCAAAATTTTATGATGTTTGGTTGAGTATCTATGGCGTGAAAGCGTAACAGAAAACTTACATTCACATTTATAATAATAAGGATTAATTTATTCACCACTAATAAAATTGTGCAGTAGTATTTACTGTATAGTTCGACAGTTGTCACTTTTTATTACTATCGTATTGTTACTTTTACTTTGCAAGAAATTACCGTTAAAATATAATAATAACTAGCCGTTTCCCGCGGTTTCGCACGCGGTAATTTCGGAGTTCCCGCGTGAATTCCGGGATAAAAAGTACCCTATGTCCTTCTCTGTACCCCTGACAACGTGTATGCCAAATTTCACGACGATCGGTGGTTTAAGCGTCAAAGCGTAACAAACAAACAAACTCGCTTTTGTAAGTATAAGAAAGGATTAAGGACATTTCAAATTGTACCTTAATTTTAACTATTATTAATTAAATAGGTCCCCAGCGGGTCTCCTACATACAATAGTAACATCGAGATTAAAAGTTGTGTTGTGAAGTGGATTATTATAATTAAAAAAAAAAACAAAAACAAAAAAAGTGCGCGAAAAATAGGTAAAAAAAAAAAATGGACCGCAGTGGAGAAATAAAAACATAGTATCGAAGTGCGAAAAGCCATAAATCTCACGGCTGTTACTACCTAACATTCGTAATTGATAGATATAATTCATCATAAAACGCTTTTAATATAATCTCGACGAGTTTGACAAATCACTTCAATTTAATAGCTACGGGAAGCGATATGGAGAATAATTTGTTTCGCTTTGTGTATAAAATTTATTTTTTTGTAATTTATTATGTATTTCAGAAGTCACAATGTACATAATATACACAATACATAGTAAACGTTCCATTACGATCAAAATTTTACTACGTCGATGAGTAAATTCAATTAAACTGTTTAATTTGATTAGTTTAGGCATATGTTTGTTTACTGTTTAGTTCGTGTGAGATGAGATCTGATATATGCATTTATGAATATATGTATGTACCTACACATCTAGCAGTTCCTCGAAATTTCTGGCATGTTAATTTCGGAGTTCCCGCGGCGATTGCTGGATAAAAATTAAAAATATATTATGTATGTATAATATATAACTTGGAGAAACAATATCATTTTTTAGGGCGACAATATTGTAAGCCGATCACATCTTGGAAAGGAATAAACGCCCGGGAAACTAACAAACTATGAATAAATTACACTCCAAGTTATGAAATTAACGCGTTTTAACCCCCAACGCAAACAGAGGCATCAGCGCCATCTGTGTGTGGCATCATAGTTCGCAAACGGCTGAACCGGATTTAGATTTAGTTTTCTTTTGTTTTAAAGACGGCTTGTGATCGAGAGTGTTCTTAGTTATGATTCAAGAAAATTGTTCAGAAGAACACTAGCTATCTCCCGCGGTATTACCCGCGGTGATAACGGAGTTCCTTCGGAGGTTTCAGTATAAAAGTACCCTATGTCCCTCTGTGTATGCAAAATTTCATGAGTTTTTACTCACTTTAATTTATGTGTGTGTGGGAAGCTGCAGTTTTTAAGAGTGTCCGAGAGAGTCCTGAAATTCAGTCGGGTTGTTCCAACGCACCACATTTTACATTCCAGAGGGCAATAGTCTAATCTTAACTATAAAGTACTTATGCATTTTCCGATCTGTCCGCGGGTCTCACTTTAATTTCGAAGTTCCCGCGGGAACTCCGGGACAAAAAGTACCCTATGTCCTTCTCTGTACCCCTGACAAAGTGTGTACAAAAATTTATGATGTTCGGTTGAGCCGTTAAAGCGTGACAGCGTAACAGAAAGACAGACAGTGTGTACGTTTTACCACTCATGCATGGCATTTCACAAAATTTGGTAAATATTATATTAAAATAGGACATAACAATTCCAATTTGCGTTCGCTATTCGCCTGTCACTTGTTTCTCATAATAATGTTATGAAGAAAACGGGCCAATGGGCAAGTTTCCTCGTGCAATGAACACAACGGGCTGAGAGTTTACTAAACTACGTTCAATTAATATAGTTGGTATGAGCGCTATAGTACAATCAGCATCAGAAATACGTAAGCACTTTCGGCAGTCGATGAATCTTGCAATAAAAATCAAAAACTGAAAACGTTTAGATATTTTTGATGCAGACTGTACATAGTCGTAGGTACATACTTCGATCCGATTGCTAGTTTAATTTGGACAGATCGGAAAATGCATAAATACTTTATAGTTAAGCTTAGACTATTGCCCTCTGGAATGTAAAATGGGGTGCGTTGGAACAACCCGACTGAATTTCAGGACTCTCTCGGACACTCTAAAACCTGCAGCTTCCCACACGGTGAAATTTTCCTATCGAAATTCACTATGGAAGAATTTTAAAGCCCGTCTTTAATAACTAAATTTAGATTTATTTTTTTATTTTTACTATTTAAAATTCTAAATAGTGTTATCAAAGACGGGCTCTAAAATGCGTCCCATAGTAAATTTCAATACGAAAATTTCACCGTGTACCAGTGAAATAATTGTTAGAATCGAATCTGTAGTTCCAGAGATTACCCTTATATTACATCCAAAATTCCAAACTGACAAAATACAACTAGTAGTGATTACACTAGTATGGTGATTTTTGATGATAATTTTGCTAAGTCTTCGGCATTTTTTGTCTTAAACTTTTAGATATAAGGTAGGTATATTAAACATTAGTATTTGAAATATTTTAAAGCGACTTTGATGGTTTCGTCATTTTAACACACTGGACAACATTACGCGAGCAAAGCCGCCGGCAACAACACAGCTAGTATGAGCGTGATCTATTTCCATCAATGCGAGTGGCTATAAAGCCGTACTGTAACATCGTTTGAAGTGATTCACCGGTGTTTACTATTGCGGTGTTGCAAAATGTTGTAACCTATAGCTGTCCCCCGCGGTAATTTCAGAGATCCCGCGGGATCTCGGGAGAAAAGGTACCCTATGTCACTCAGAACTAACGTAGCTTCCTATAAGTGAAAGAATTTTCAAAATCAGTTCAGTCACCAACTCTCAAACTTTACCTCTTTATAATATTAAGTATCTATAGATATGCAACTAGCAGTTGACCACGACTTCGCTCGTATAATCTTAACTATATATTATACAAAATAATTATTCGCAATTATTGTGTGTGAGTTTGTTTTTTTTTTGTTACGCTTTCACATCTTAACTACTCAACTTCAACAGTTAAAAATAATAAACGAAGAGAAGATGGAAAGCTAATCGTATTTTCAAAGAAACTACTCGCTTCACTTTAGCCGGAAACTTAAAGAGAAAACAACATACGCACAATAAAAATTCGACCTTATTTCTTTGCATTTAGAGTTCGGAGTGCCAGTTGTGTAAAAGCGTTCCAATAAACCTAGGATAAATC
Organism: Zygaena filipendulae; assembly: GCA_907165275.2. NCBI lineage: Eukaryota > Metazoa > Arthropoda > Insecta > Lepidoptera > Zygaenidae > Zygaena > Zygaena filipendulae. Next base: position 1,397,454 of record OU015676.1, read on the forward strand.
CTTTAAAAAACAACAAACGATTTAGATTTCAGCCCCCTTAGCCAAGTTGACAATGTAGGTATGATCGTTATCGCTGAAGCAAACTATGGAATTTATCGTTATGTTACGTGACGACGAAAAATTGGACTTGCGATTGTACGATTTTTCGTGACCACGTGAAATGGCGATACATTCCTTAGTTTTATAAAGCGTTAAAGATTTTAGACTATCAACTTCGGAGGCAGGTGTGACGCGACACGGGAAAAACACTACAGGTTCCAAGACTAAAATAAAAAAAAAACAAAGAAAAGAAAAAATAAACCACATCATTCCGTGTATTCGTCACATCGCCGAACGGAAACCAGCCTGTCGTCTGTAACGGAGATTTATCGTGGAAACGACAATCAACCGCGTACTCACTGACTGACTGACTGGCCCGCGACCCACTCCCGAGGGCGTGGGTTTGGCGACGACATTCCTATCGATTTTCACCTGGACAAAATATTAATACCTCTTCTTAATAATATTTACTATCTAGCTATTCCAGTTGTGATCTAGTTTTTACCCGCAGAAAGTAGGTATACCATAGAGCTAAGATGTGCAACACGATAAAATTTTATCGCGCCATTTGATCGATTCTCGTCGACATATTATATCGTTTTGTCTACCGGCAGCAAAAAATATTTAACCGAATCTAGAGTCTTAACTCACTACTGAACCTTTTTGCTTGGACGCCCACAAATATTTATCGTATCGACAATTTTATCTTTCGTTCGATAAACATATCGTGGCGCTCTTAGGCCCACATATTTACCTACACGGAGAGAAATCAATCAAACCGATGAGGTTTCGGTTGCCGTCCAGTTCAACCGAAACCAAGTCGTTGTCCGTAAGATGTGTTGGCGACACAACATCATTCAGTGACCAGCGGGCACGGTGACCGACCCCGCGCGGTGTGCAAACTACAGAAGAGTTCACTGACCAAATCTGCTGCCCATCCGAACATCGGTAGCAGAAAGGCTGGGGAACTTGCGGTCGCCAAACCGATCAAGCCACTATTTTTCTCACATGGTACTTACTATCCTAGCCTTCCTATCTTCTATGTTAAATTTAATCAGATAAATAGTACATTGTTATCCTAGGGGTGAAAGTAGACTTATTTAGTCCCTCGATCTATAGGCGCCCTCGCTACGCTCGGGCGCCAAACCCCGTCTCGGGACTAAATAAGTCTTTCTCCTGAGGATAACACTGTGCTTTTCATTACGAATGCGAGGAAAGTCAAAATAAAAATAGGAATTAGCTAAAGAAAAAATGATTGAAGATCGGATAGTCGCTTGACACTTTCCCACCTATTTCTTTTTCTTTGGCCAGCTAGCTATTCAGCCAGTATTTTTTATTTATATTGTGGCGACCTAAAAAAAATATTATCTTTAATTGTTAAGTATTAATTAAAGAAAATAAAAAAATATAAATAGGAATTAGCTTAAGAAAAAGTGAGTGAATTTTATTTTAATTAATACCTACTTAAACTTTAAGTTATTTCAATTTTACATCGCGCTGGCTGTATAGAAAGTTGAAACATGGTTCAATAGAAATGTGAAAATAGACCTAGTTTTTTTTTTATAATTTGACAGTTGTCAGTTGAAAGCGATTCTCCCTAGGGCTGAAAAGGGTTACTTTCAACCCGCTTCTCAGGCAACTTCAGACCTACTTTCCGAGTATGAGTAATGAAAAATAAATTTTAACAGTTATATTCTATGTAAAGAAAATATAGCACCCGACTGCTACGCCAGGTGTCGCGGGTTCGGTCCCCGTGTTTCGTGTGAATGATTTTGTGACAAACATAAATCATAAGCATGTCATCCGGTACCACTTTGCTAAGCTTTTCTTAGTTAACTTGGTACTATGTTGGTAGTACTTGGTTCATAGTACATTACTACTATTGTTATAGAATAATTAATAAGCATTACGCAATGAATTAAAACATGCACGCAGCGGTTTACTCAACGACTTCACGCGTCATTACTCCGACGTTTACGTTACGGCGGCTGCGAGCAAGACTATCAATATCCCGACGGAACGCAGCCGAGGCCCGTTTGAAGTTCCCCGACTGCGTTGAGTTACAACTGGGCACTCGTTGACGTAATGATTACATTCAATCTACTAAATTATTATGTTTTCGCCAACTTTCTATACGCGTCGCGTCGCTAGTTTCGACCGACATTCGTATTATTGTTTATCCTAAAATCCTAATGCCACCAAAAACATTTTCATGTAAAAATATGTTGCCAAGACGAGACCACATGACTCGCACTGTCAAAAAGTTATCAGATCTCACGTAGAACCACTAACTCTACAAGGCCTAACTTCACAAACTCCACACCTTAGTCAAAATATGTGGCTTGGCCATTTCGCTACATTCACATGTAAGCTTGTTTATTTGTTTGTTTCGCTTTCATGGCCTAACCTAATCATCATAAAATGTTGCATAAACGTTGTAAGAGGTACTGAGAACGACATAAGGTACTTTTTATCTGTGAATTCCCGCGGTAACTCCGAAATTAACGCCGGTGAAATCGCGGGAAACAGCTAAAGCTATAATAGTTGTAACATAAATCAAATAAATATTTGGCAATAGTTGGTCATACGATTAACAAATTGGCAATAAATACTACATGTTACTCTTGTTTATTTACTTCATGATATTATTATTATCTACACTAAAATTATAGAGAGGTAAAGTTTGTAAGTTTATATTTATAATGGGTAAACACAAAAACTGCTGAACCGATTCTAAAAATTCACTGAGAGGCAGCTATTATTATTATAATCCCTTCGTATAAATTGTTAAGATTCCTGCATTTATCTACTGTTAAATTATTGTGATGCCAAATAAGTATTATGTACATGTCAAAAACCGCTGTTGGTCTATAAAAACAACGTTTACTGGTCAGTACAAGCTCTGCATTCCATCCAGAGCATCACATTAGAACATTTGGTTCCATCAGGCATCAACTTTATGGTAAGCTCCTACAAAACAAGCTTTGTTTTGTTTGGATTAGGTACGTATAGGTACTCTATAATTAAAGTACCTACGCTACAAGGTGAATCGATGATTTGGTGTAGGTAGCGGGACGCCACTGGGTGCGGGAACTGCGCAGGAGCAGTCGTTATGGCGATCCTTGGGGGAGACCTGTGTCCAGCAGGGGACGTTTCGCGGCTGATATGATGATGATCATGATTATGTAGAGCTCTTGGGGTGACGGAGTTTCGGAATTTCGATATTCGAACCAAGTATGAGCTGTTTTTTTTTTTTTTAATTAAAATTAATTATCGGTCGCCAGCGTCGTTCGTCGTTCCGATACGTCACAAACTCGCGGCTGGATCGCAGCCAACGATTACAATGCTTTGCATACTTCGCACGCGAGACGCCCGCCTCTAGAGCGAGCGTGCGTTGACTTTGACTCACGCTAGCGTTTATTCCGTTAGAGGAATTCCCCGCCACGCACCGGCACTAAATTGTCCAAAATTCAAAATACGTTCATCACTTAGGATCGGTACAGACACTTATAATCATCAGCAAGCGGTTCTTAAAATTAATGCTGTAATCTCAGCAGGGCCGTATTTACTACGATCAACAACATTCCTTGACTATAACGCGCATCCCAAGAACACAATACCAAACTCTCCAGGTGACAACATATTTGGAATTAATATTCTACATTCCATGAGACACTTTGTAAACGTATATTTTTAAATTTACGTTAAAATAAAAATTACACTATTAAGGCGGATACAATTCTTTGTGTCTCGTCTCTCGATGGTCCCTACATACAATGACGCAATCCCGTATCTGAAAAAGTCAAGTTCATCCAACTTTTGTTTTTTGACAATTAAATAAGGCCGCACTCAGAGTCGTTTTAATGATTACTTAATTTTAAGTAAAGATTTTTAAAACAAAACTGCCGCACTCAGTGACTTTAAATTAAATTAATGTTAATTGGCATTCAACTAATTAAGTTAAAATTATTAAAACAACTTTGAGTGCGGCCGATAGAGTTCATAATTTCGAAACGGAATTTGTATGTAGCGACCACCGATCTATTAGGGCAATTTATTATATGTTCACAAAAATTTAGGCAACTTTAAGAAAAACAGTGATTTATATAATCTAAACTTAAGAAATAAAGATAAACTCGCTGTGCCTAAGACTAGGCTCCATAAAATTTCTAAGTCATTTAAAGGACAATGTATACACTTTTACAACAAACTCCCAAACGATGTAATTAATTTGTCAATTAATAAATTCAAGACACTTATTAAACACAGATTATGCGATAAAGCATATTATAGTGTAGTAGACTATTTAAATGATACAGACGTTTGGGAATGAATTGCTATATCCAATTACTATTTTTTGTTCTCCTAGTTTATAAGTATGATCATTAAAAGACAGCGCTGCTGAGTTTCTTGTCAGTTCTTCTCAGCAGAGGACGTATTCCGAACTGACGGTAATTTATAGTGCTAAGAACCAGCTGACGATTACAAGTGATTGTAACCAATCCTAAGTAATAAATAGCTTTTGAATTTTGAAAAGAGTGCAAATCGCACTTGGCGCGAGACAAAGTATCGGAGAGACCACAATAGAAGTCGATCACCGAACATCTTTGAAAACATAAACCAGACTTCCGACCCCATTGATAGGCGAATCCACATTAACGAAGCTTTGTAGTTTGTGGTGTTGCGACCGTGTGTTTATTTCGAGAAATCACGCAAGGGTGATCGCACACGTGAACAAAACGTACGTATCGCATCTGAAGTTCGATATATCAAATATTCGAGTACTAGCTGTTTATCTGCGGAGCCCCGCGTTCATTTCGGAAATCCCGCAGGAATCGCGGGATAAAAAGTACCCGATGTCCTTCTTTATACCCCTGACCACGTGTATGCAAAATTTCATGATGATCGGTTCGGCCATTAAGGCGTGGAAGCGTAAAAAAGAAACTCACATTCGCATTTTTAATGGTAATTTATAATGGTAACGATTGTATACTTTTTATCCTGGATCGTAGAGTTGGCGCGGGAATTGCGGGAATTGCGTGGGACAAAACAATTCGATCGACTGCGACCGGCGTTTTGCATAACCGTTTTACCGAGGGCAACTTAACTTAACTTTATAAAGCTACTTCAAAATCTATTTCAAAGTCTACTTTCAAAGTCTTTATAAAATTAAATATTTTGCGTGCAAATAGGTACGCGCGTTCGGGATTCGGAATTCCCTCGGGAACTTTTTGTTGTACTCTAATAAAAGTATTCTAAACGTCGATCCGTGATATAAGCCTTATGAAAGTTCTCTTAAAACATGCAACGTCTATACGTACATGATAGGTTTAAAAAAAAAAAAGAACATTAAACGTATTTTTGTAATCGCACAGTAGGAACTTCGCTCTTTTGATTTCTGACGATGCCGTCATGTCTGCGTTCACCTTTAAACGCTGCCGTATCAGTGCGCGTAAGTTTTGTTTATAGCCACGAGTCGTAAGCTAACGAATGGATGCTCTATTAAATTCATTGTGAAGAAACGTTTCGCGCTACTTTCTTGTTTAGTGCAAAAGTTCGTCGGCGTCTCTCATAGGAGCTTCATGAACTTCTGTCTATTAAGCTCACGTTTTGAAAGATACGATTACAATCTTCGCTTTGTAGTGAATTTGCTTAGGGCACGACATGGGTACGACGCGATGGGGAAAAATACAAAATACTTCAAAAACGAAACATCTTTGCACTATGGCAAAGCAAATACAGTCTTAATATTAAAATTAATTTGCTAAATATCAGTGGTACCTACGTATACAATCCCGAATCTGACAAAGTCATCTATGTAGTATAGGTAGCAGTTAAAGTCCCGAGTTACTACTACTAGTTCCTCCAGCTTCTTTGCTCTACTCGTAAAATGGGTAAAAGGTTTTTAGCATTAAGCTGCTATGGTGGAATGGTAAGGTCATGTATTTTTAATAAGTTTGACTTCTTGCGCTTGTACGAATCGATATTATGCTACACTTACATAATTAAGCATTTATGCTGAGACAGTGACCGATTGGCCCCCACGCAGCACAGCCTTCTATTTCCTTCACAATATTTGTTAAAGTATCTATTTTTAGTGTTTCTTATTTTGTACCTTTTATGTGGGGACCAATAAACTCCTTTTCTTTCTTTCTTTCTTACACTTCCATTCCAAAAGAGATTAAAGCTAAAAGCAATAAGCGTATGAAGACAAATATTCTCGCAAATCAGCCACCTTATGCAACGCTGCGCTGTTTCAAGCTGGAATAAAAATATGAGCTTCCCTTCCACTTTAATCCCAACCAGACGGACAGGAATAGCGGCACTGATACGTTTAACTTTATCCAGACAATCGAAAATGGATATGTCGAGTCTGGAGCGGTTTAAAAAAGGTCTTGAACTAGTTTCGGAATACTAGGCAGATTGTTATTTTGAGGATATTCAAATCAACTATAACTTCTGCAAAGTTCATCATAACGTTTGAAATGTTGCGATGAACTAGTACGTACAACCCTGAGGCATCTATCTCAACTTTCGACTAGCCCGATATCCTAATTTCTGTACACCCGACAACGTGTGTGCTTAATTTCACGACGATCAGTCGAGTGTTTAAAGACAAGGACAGATGAAGAAAGAGAAGAACACAGGGTCCTTTTTGTGTCGGAATTCCCGCGGGAACTTCGAAACTAACGCGGCTGAAACCGCGGGGAACAGCTAGTACTTATATCATACTTTTTGTTTTGCAAATACTTAATTAAGATAGGTAAATAATCGCAGAGAAATTGTAAATACTTCTAACCCATCAACAATTTCGTATACTCGTAATACATATTTATCAATAGCTAGTCAACTAGTTATAAATAGGTCACGTGAAATACCTGAGACACTGTATCATGAACTCGCTCAAGCGATGCGAGATTAACTGTTGGAGAGGGATGGCCTGATAGCTGTCGCGCGGTGTCGTCTCGTTCCTTTACAACAACGCTACTCATTGTCGGTAAAGGTCACAAGTATTTCCGTCTGTGAAGCGACGGTAATGATTTATTAGTTTACACATTGAAATTACCTACCTACTTCTTTAGAGCAAACTATTTTATTTATTTTTTATTTTTTACCTGTGTCATAATCGATAGTGGAATTTTCCGGCTGAGCTCGGAAGAGGTGTTTAATAAACTTCAAATGCTATCAGTAAGAACCGATAAAATGAGAACTTGCATTGGATACTTGTATTTGTATACCAATGCAATGTATTTTGTCACCTTTCGTATTCTGTAGCATTCATCACTAGCGAAAAATAAATTGGACGGAGAGCAATATCATATCATGTGTTACAGTATTACCTATTGTTTTTCTAAACCGGAGTAGCAGTCAGGTTCGTGAATCACCATAATAAAGATGTTGATTATGTTCATGAATGGTAACAGAGACATTTCGGAACAAGAACTCTTAAATACAAAAAATATAAATGTAATTTAATCAAAAATAAATAGCACGTACCTAGTTGGTTTTGAAACGAGAGATGTTGGCAGGCCTTCAACACAGCCTTGTAACATCCCCCTTCCTATAAACGCCCACACCCACACCCGCACACAAATGTTTCCTGGTGATGTACCAAAAGACGTAGTAAGATGCCCATTGTGTCTCTCGCTATATGTATATAAAGCACCCCACCCACTTCTATATCGTGGTTAAGAATGAAAACATTAGAAAATGTCGCTTTGGAGCCAAGAAACAGACGAGATTGGAGCGGAAGCGGAATAAAATGTAAGAAAAAACTCGTCAACACTACTTTTATTCTCCGTAGAAGGTAATATGTATATGGCTAAAGGAAAATGTTTGTAAGAAAGTTTTATTTTCTTTTTCAGTTTGTTCACAATTAAAATTAATGTCTAACGAAAAACCTATTTTTATCCTTCATTTTTTTATTCATTTGTCGATACCACTGTCGTCGGACTGAGTCAACTTTGAAAGTATTTAAGACCAGAGTGAATAGTTCAGTATGTAATTGGTATTGAATATAACACAAAGTCGTCGCGTTTGAGATTTGATATAAAAAAAAACATCATCTCCATTAACAAAACCAATTCTCAACGCGTCCGTTCTAATTATTTATTTTAGTTTTTTATATTTGATTCTTGTGTCAAGGTAATATACTGACGGACAATCTTTGCAGATTGCCGAAGAAGCCAAGAAATGCCCAACTCTGTACACCCTGCCGCAAATTTTCCAAAACTTATTTATACAATGCGTTAACATAAGTCTAGCTTTTGTGTCCGGCGAATGTTCTTTGTTACAATCGCTTAGCACTAATATCTTACTCAGAATTCTTATCTATATATAGTCGTGTTAGTTACACTATTTATAACTCAAGAACGGCTGAACCGATTTGGCTGAAAATTGGTGGGGAGGTAGCTTAGAACCAGGAAACGGACATAGGATACTTTTTATCCCGGAATTCCCGCAGGAACTCCGACGGTGAAATCTCATGAAATTTTGCATACTTAGGTACAAACATTGTCAGGGGTACAGAGAAGGACAGGTACTTTGCATTCCGGGATTCCTGCGGGATCTCTGAAATTTCCGCGGGTGAAACCGCGGGGAATAGCTAGTATATGTATAAGTACAACCCACTCAAATCTCTCGTTCAGTGGCCACGCGCGCCGGCAAGTAACTATGAAAACATCGCCGTGCGTTCCGACTTACGACGGACAGGCATCAAGTAACTGACCGACCATCAAAATGACAAATGGGAGCCGAGCGAGCGCGGCTAAAATAAACGGAGTCGCGTTAACCGGACACACGCGTTGGTTAAAATCATATTTCATTAATTAACAGCAGTTGTGACAGGTCCCGATATACGTGTCGGGACTATGAGCTTTTGTCTACTCAATTTAGGACAAGTTGTATAAATTCATTGTACATTAGAAACGGCTAATGTATTTCAGAATTAGTACACCCGTCGCAAGAAATCCTACTAATATTATGTGAAAGTGTGGGATGTTTGTTACTCAATCACGCAAAAACGGCTGAACGGATTTGGATGACATTTGGCATGCGTGTTATCAGGGGTACAAAGAAGGACATAGGGTACTTTTTATCCGAAATTCCCGCAGGAACTTCGAAATTACCGCGAGTGAAACCGCGGGGCACAGCTAGTGTGTAATAATTTGTATAACGCTTCTTCTTTCTCGCACTTTTCATTACTGAAGGTCCTGAAGGTGTCGAGTGGAACTGCGAATACCGGGGATTCCCCGTAATGGCCGGTTTACACTTCCATAAATAGTAAGTAACTAACTAAAAAACCACGTGTGGACGCCGACTGGCAAATAAGTAAGGGATTAAGTAGCAACTTGTCGCAGGATAGGAACCAGCTCAATTTTTTGGACAGGACAGTAACGCGTACGCCCGCTTTGTCTCCCGCTCCCCGCCAACTTATTACAAGCAAGTTGGTAACTTTTCGATTAAGTAACTAAGTTGGTAAGCTGAACTTACTACTTATGGAAGTGTAAACCGGCCATAGTAGTCTTGATCTGGTTGGACCAGCGCCTAGGCGATCGGGCTTCGTGGTCTTTTTCGATTGACCACGACAATCTGTTTATCGAGATTGTCAAGTTATCTTCGGGAAATGTGACCAAAGTAACTTAGGGCCCTATTAGAACAGATGACAGTCGACTTTGATGATCAGTTGGTCCAGAAGTATAATGCGGAGGACAAAAAAATGGTTTATGTTGGGTGCTCGCGGATTGGTGCACAGAAAAAAAATTTCGAAGCGTATATCGTTATATCGTAAGGCTCTGCTTCATGGTCATAGGTCGGTCAATCAGGATCTTAAAAGCCTAATTGCGGTGCTCCAAAACGACCGTCGTTATAGGTTGGGTTGAGTTTTGAATACACACATAATGGAGATAAGTAGGTACACTTTTCTGGAGCAAAACTATAAGACGTGAGAGAAAATTAGGTACAAAGCTCAAGCGCAAAGAGGTGTTATAACAGAAAACCGAAAGCACGAACAGGGCATTACGGTCTAGTGTTGCTAGGCAATTTGATATGAAACAGCGACGCCCTAGAGCCGACGGTACTTGAGAGTCTTATCGTGCACTAACACCCGTGAGAGGGGCAAACCGTGAGGGGGACTTAAGTTGCAGGCCGTTTTTTCACAAGACAATATCAGGTCCGTTTATATCCACAGACATTGAGCCAGACACGTGCACGGCCCTGGCACGTGCCAGACACGTGCCAGGGCAGAAACCATACGACACCGTTTATTTACAAAAGACGTCTGCACGGCAGTGGCGAAGGTACCATAGAAGCCGATTCCCACCGGCTTCCCTTCAGACGCAACATCTCTCTCTACCGTAATTGAGAACGTTGTCAGGAATACAGGGAAGGACTTTTATACCGGAATTCCCGCGGGAACTCCGAACTTATCGCAGGCGAAACCGCGGGGAACAGTTAATAATTTAATAAGTTGAAATTAAAGTAGATTTCCTGCTTCCCCCTCTCAATATTTCACCCTACGCCACTGTTGCACGGTTCCGACGCTCTAATCACCCCGCTCTACATGTAGCCACAGACACGTACAGAAATGAACCGCGAGACAAAATATGCTTTCCGCGAATAAACTGACCCGTGTCTGTCGGCGTCTGCGCGGCCGTGTTACGATAGATGTGAATACGTTAATATGCACTGTATAGGAGAATATTACTTTGTCTGCCACGGAGCGTGTCTGGCACGCTCAATGTCTGTAGTTGTGTACAGTGCACATTTGCGCAATACCCGTCTGAAATCTATCATGACGTGCCGCCACACACACGCTCATTTATATAATATGCCATCATTGTTCAAGCATTCTTTACCATTAAAATTACACGATCGCTCATTATGACTACACCTTTCCGTGACAGGCTGTATGTATATACAAGAATTAGTAGATGGACAATGATCCCTGATCACAATTAAAAAAAGTATCCCGAATTCAGAATGAATGATTGATACAATAGATAATAATAATAACCAACAACTTCAGCACTAAACCAAGGCATACGGTCAAATTGTAAGTTATATTAATAACCGAAGATAATGGTCCTTAATCAAACAATCCAACAGTCGCTGAGCAACTATCTTCAAATACAGGTCATAATTAAATATCCAAACCTACTAACTATAAGTATACTGGTGATCAAATAAACTGGGCCACCCATGACTACTTTGCTACTATAAAACCGGTTTTTCTCAAAAAATTTTATACATTGATCAAAGGGATAGAACATAAATTTTCATTTTCAAGTAATGACTACGAGCGCGAAGCTGCAAGCAGGAATCCGAGCGAGGCGAGGAGACTTCCAGTATTGATAAGTGCTTTTCTCAACCTTTTTCTTTGATTTTGATCTCTTTCTTTGTTAAGAGATTTATTAATTAATTTATTAATCGTTATTAATCGTTCTTGTAAACACTTAAAACATGTTTCATTTCATTTTAATCGTCTTTAAAGGCTCTTTCTCTAGGTATTAAACTTTGATTAATGTAAGTGATAATATTTTTGAAAATAAAAAGTGATCTTATTACCCCTAATAAGTGGGGGGTTGCCCAGTTTATTTGATCTCCAGTGTACATACTTTGATTGAACAAGTTCACAATAGTCCTAAATTTGACAAGTCAATCCGAATACCCGCCAGCCTTCCGAGCCCGAAGCGTTAAATGCGAGCGCGTCCTTTTGTTAAATGCACAAATGTTTCAAACAATACCCATTATGAGGATCCTTTGGGACGCCCCGTTATAATTACAGTGGATTCCGGGACGGTGGCTGAGCGATGACCGACAAAATATTTGCTTGTTTGAAAACCCATCAGATTACACCGGCAAATACTTTGGGACGTAATTGGTAACGAGCACAACCCTTTTAGCCAAGTTGACAGTCTATAATCGTTAACGCATAGAAATCTAGGGATCGAATCGTCGCGTCACGTGGTCACGTAAAATCGTTCGATCAAAAGTCACCACGTGACGTAACGATTCCGATCCGAAGTGTTCCATGTGTTAAGGATTATATATTGTCAACTTAGCTAAGAGGGCATTAGAAGACTAGATTCGGTATCTAGAATAGTCAATTGATAGGAAGGATTGAAAAAATATTCAAAACCTAGCATAGTTTTTTTTACAGACATTTGAAGTTGAAACTAAGAAAAAGTTTGATTTGAGAAAAAGCATTTTAAAAGTTTGTCTGAAATAAAAAAAACACACTTCCACTTGCTTGTTACATAGATTTTTAAATATTATTGTAGATTAAGATATGTGAAATTGAAGAAAATTGAGCATTTATAACTAGCTATGCCCCGCGGTTTCACCCGCGGTAATTTCGGAGTTCCCGCGGGAATTCCGGAACAAAAAGTAGCCTATGTTCTTCTCTGTACCCCTGAGAACGCGCATACCAAATTTCATTCAAATCCGTTCAGCCGTTTTAGCGTGATTGAGTAACAAACATCCAAACATCCACACTTTCACATTTATAATATTAGTAGGATTAATCAATTAAAATCGCGGACGCAATGTTTTCACCGAACTTTACAAAACTGCTTAGGTAGGTATATCACGGAAACTAAATACCGAGAACTGCAGGGCTATTATGTAACTTTTGTTGCTATCATATTTCAGTTTCAATCAGAAAAATAGCGATTTTGTGATGAATTAATTATGTTTAGGCAGCTTCAACTTTTGAAGTATGTTTATTTTGGTTTATTGCTAGATATTGTAGATGTCAAAAAGTACATTTTTTAATCGCAAAACCGCCATGTTTTTGATTGCAACAGAAAAATGATAGAAACAAAAGTTACGTAATAGCCCCTCTGATACCTTTTAGCCCACACATGACCAATAGTGTATAGCGCGTGCGATATCCCCAAATCCAATTAATTAGTCACCGCACTCGTCGACGGTGACTGGAACACATTTCAGCGGCAATCAATCATTGAAGAGACAGTCGTTTGACAGTTCAGTGCGAGCGTCGTCGCGGCCGGAGCAAGAATGGAGAACGCGACAAATATTCCGGACCCAAAGAACACTAGTAGCAAAGTTGAAACATCATTTAAATGGGTCAAAATGAAAACCGATGGTATATAAAATTATTTTTTAAGTGAAAATTCCCTAGGCGCGCTTCAGGCCAGGCCCGTCACACATATTGTGACAATTGTAACCGTTTGCTAATTGTAATCTTTTAAGTTACTTCATAACAACAAAAAGTATTTCACGTCGACTACTCTCACTCAGCTATGCTTGTGCATAAATTTTATAGAAAGTTAAATGTCGAAAATTATTAAACGCACACGCGATTACTAATAATACGCCAAAGCCCAAAACAATAACATTGCGCTGATTTTTTATTTAAAATAAGTTTGTAGTAATGTTGTTTTAGTTTAAATCACAATTTCAATTATTTGCTTAATTTACACAAATCCGAAAATTACACCGACTTTAAATAGAGCAGCGGGTGCTCTATGTGAAGTAGCACTTTATAATTTCTAAACGAGTACACACTACTCTACACTTCAGCTGTAAAAACATAAATATAAATGTTACTAATTCAATTTTTTTCTACTGTGATATTTAACCTGTTAAGACACATCCTTTCTCAATTATTGTTCACCAGACAGTCGCACTGGGTCAGGCTAAGTCCCGGCCTATGTACAACATAGTGTGTACAATGTGACAACTTACAGGACCCCGTATCAGCTGAAATTGAGTTTTTGGCAATTTTCAGTTTTTACCACTCAATGTGAAAGAGACAAAATAAAACAATTACCTACTCTGGAATAAAGTTTTTTTCTCATATTTCCAAGAGCAAAAACGAGCCATGCTGAAAGCAAGATAATACTTAGGTCCCAAAGAAGAGTTTTACAAAAGAACTTGGCCAACATGCCCTCTTACTTTTTTGGGTTATGAGTTGTAACTTGGTGTAGTTTACACGTTTACCTATGTTATTTTGTGGGATATAATTATTACCTTAGCGTGACACAAATGGCGTGTGCCCAACTCGTTTTGTGACGCCCCTGTGTAATGTACACATCCCGTGTTAAAAGAACGCACCTTTCTTTAATATCAAACTGTCGGAATACTTAAACATACTTGATACACGCAGTATTAGAGGCCGCGCGTATTTTTTTTTATTTAAAACTAGCTGTGCCCCGCGGTTTCACCCGCGGTAATTTGGGAGTTCCCGCGGGAATTCCGGGATAAAAAGTACCCTATGTCCTTCTCTGTATGTACCCCTGACAATGTGCATGCCGAATTTCATACAAATCCGTTCAGCCGTTTTCGCGTGATTGAGTAACAAACATCCAAACATCCACACTTTCACATTTATAATATTAGTAGGATTGGTGCGTTCCCTTGACCAAAACGTTCACTGTCTCAGCATTTCGCTATGGGTGCAGTGCACCATAGCAATCGGTATGTAACAGGTAGCCATTATCTATCCTTTCCAACTAATATTAAAAATGTGAATGGGAGTTTTTATTGTTTGTTACACTTTCAACTTACGGTCAACTTGTGGTTAGTTACTGAACCGATCATCATGAAATTATGCATATCTACACGTTGTCAGGAGTACAAGAAAAGACATAAAGGTAACTTTTATCCCGGGATTCCTGCGGAAACACCGAAATTAACGTGGGCGAAATTGCATGAAATTTTGCATACACGTGTCTGGGATACAGAAAAAGAACTAACAGTACCTACTTTTTATTCCGAAATTCCTGCACAAACTTAACGCGGGTGAAATAAGCGGACTCCAGCTAGTTGTTTACCTATACTAATATTATAAAGAAGAAACTTTTTTTTTTTTGTTTGTATGTTTGTTACAATTTAACTCAAAAACTACTGGACCGATTTCAAAAATTCTTTCACCATTAGAAAGCTATATTGTAATCCGGAATTCTCGCGGGAACTCCGAAATTAACGCGGCTGAAACCGCGGGGAACAGCTAGTAATATATAAATTAAATACTTTTCACTTTCATACAGAACCATTGGAGATGAGAAGTGTACAAAATGCAAACGAACGGTACCTATACTTATCGTATCCGATGATAAGACAACAAACGCGCCTCTATATCTCATAGCCTTGACAAATACCAGTTTGATGCTTGACGATTTTAATTTTAAAGCAAGTAAGTTTTCCACAATAACAAATACACAAACACGTTCATAGTTGTTGCATAAATACAAGAATTTCCTGTGTTGTAGTGGCTAGAAATTTAAATAAACAATGACCAAGTCGCATGTATATAATATATTTGTAAAGAAACAAAAATCATATGTCTCATGAATGATGGAGCATTACTTGATAACTAACTGATTTCTTTTTTGTCGTATTCGTAATTGCCAGGACTAGGTTTGTATGATAATAGTACTTTGTTATCCTAGGGGTGAAAGTAACTTATTTAGTCCCGAGACGCCAATAGATCGAGGGACTAAATAAGTCTTTCTCCCGAGGGTAACACTGTGCTTTTCATTACGAATGCAAGGAAAGTCAAAATAAAAATAGGAATTAGCTAAAGAAAAAATGAGTGAAGATCGGATAGTCGCTTGACACTTTCCCACCTATTTCTTTTTCTTTGCCCGGCTAGCTATTCAGCCAGTATTTTTTATTTACATTGTGGCGACCTAAAAATAATATAATCTTTAATTATTAATTAAAGAAAATAAAAAAATATAAATAGGAATTAGCTTAAGAAAAAGTGAGTGAATTTTATTTTAATTAATACCTACTTAAACTTTACGTTATTTCAATTTTACATCGCGCTGGCTGTATAGAAAGTTGAAACATGGTTCAATAGAAATGTGAAAATAGACCTAGTTTTTTTTTAATAATTTGACAGTTGTCAGTTGAAAGCGATTCTCCCTAGGGCTGAAAAGGGTTACTTTCAACCCGCTTCTCAGGCAACTTCAGACCTACTTTCCGAGTATGAGTAATGAAAAATATTATGGAAAATCAAGTGGGACGCGGGGAAAACTCACCGAACAATCAAGACATTTCGAAAACTACTTAACCTATAAAGCTGTAAGACAAAAGATAATTTATAGAGGGTAAACAACGTCCGATAACATATGATTTGCATTCTAGATTCCCGAAGGAAATTCACGCAGGTAATTCCGCGAGGAGTAGCTAGTCTAAGATGAAGGGAAAACAAAAACAATATTATTAATGCGCAATACAGAGCAATGCTTTCAAGCCGCTCGAAACAAATACATGTCAAAGAGACAAACTAAAACAAACTAGAGGAGGTAATAAATCATAAAGATGGGACTAAATATAGAACGTTGTCATACTGAAAATCACCTAGATATAAATCATGACGGCGCATTTAGCAGCAGAGCTAGAAATTCCGGCAAAGTTGTAAAACGACGAGCAGACAAGACACTTTAGTATCTGAGAAATAATTCGTTGAATAACACATGTTTATTCTTTACGTGCAATTAATTGGACATACGCCTGTAATAGTTTAAGCGTCCGCCATTTATAACCGCAGCGCATTTTAAATACAAAATAAACATTGCAGACGTCAAGATAATCAGGGTTGCCAATATTATGTCTCATCTCATTCATATACTAAACTATTAACTAATAACTAAAAAGCATTAAGTTCGACATTTGTACGTACTGTGCAATAAAGAATAAATAAATAAACTCACACAGTTTCTAAATACACAGAGACGCAAAAACGTTCATACAAAATAACCCAAGTTTTTTTTTTAATTAGTACAGTTTGGCGCGTGACAGCAACAGTAACTAAAAATGACTAAGTACTTAAGTTCTTTTAAGAGTTGTAAGAATAACAGCGGTATGGCGTAAGCATATAAGCACTAAGTTTACGTGCAATTGAAAATTTTTGGCAATTGGTTTTATTTTTCGTTTTTATCTATCGAAGACACATTTTTGTATGGAACTGTGAATCTAGGTACAACGTAACAATTTTTTTATAAGCAACAGGTTTAAGTACTACAAAACAAGAGATTTTTCAGAAGATTGTTACTCCCGAAATTAGGGGAAACGAAAGTTTATAATAGTCAAGTAGTTAGTTGTCAGTAAGTCAGTATTTATTGCAGGTGGGCGGCATAGTAAAACCTTTTTTCTGGGTGCACCAAAAAGTGATGAGTGACAACCCTTAGCAAGCCAATTCTATTATTATACAGCAGATGCAGAATATGTTTCACATCAAAATTGACGTTCCGTCGGCTTAAGTATAATAATGGAAGGAGCAATATTTATCATAAACCCGTTCGGAATACACGCGCTGCGATTAATGGTTCACATCCGATGGGTGTAAATCGCGGATAGCCATTTCGCTATCGTTAACTAGCTGCTGCACGCGGCTCCGCTCGCTTTTTTTACGTACTCAAGTACTTTCGTGTTTCGAGCTTCTAACTGTTGTTAATTCTCCCTTATAAAAACTCAATGATCAATTGAAATTTTATAGACAATATTTTTATATTTTATATACTGGGAAAACTCGATAAAAATCCATTGTGTAGATTTTCCACGATGCGCGCAGTAAACGTACAGACAGAAAAAACACATGATTTTTTTTTTATTCTGTTTATTTTCTTTCTTTTTTCAATGTTCAAACTCACCTCCAGTTTTGTATAGAGTTTACCAAAATTTCTTGAGATATTATTATACATTTTATTATATTTTTTTTGAAACAAGTTATACTGAACTGTTTATTCTAAAACGTCTACCTCCGTCTACTTTTTCATCGTGTAACACAAATGGAGCACGTGTACAAAAAATATCTATTTTTACAATGGTGATTACGTTATAAAAATAACAGTCTATACTATTTCAAAAGCATTGAATGAGTCGAATAATATTTATTTATTATGATTTCGATTGAAATTGTATTTTATCTTATATATTGCTTATAGTTTATACCAGCTTGTTGATAAAATACCTAAGTGAAATACACGTGGCAACATTTCTCATTTCTGACAGGTTTTGAGTCTTGATTTAAAGCTATGCATAGGTATTTGTTGTCTTCGTTTTTAAGGTTGCCGTAATCACTAAATGAAATCAAAAAAAATAAGATCGTGTCAAATATTTTAGAACCATGTTTAAAATCGTACGGTCAACTTGAAATGCCGTTAAAAGTAGGGCGTTTAGAAGGTTAACAGCGTGTCAAGTGCTCGGGTCACCGACCGTTGATTTTCAAAATTGTGTGGCGTTTGGAATGTTAACGGCTTCTAGAGCACATGGTGGGAGGAGTACTTGCTGCTAAGAGCTAAGGGCTGCTAGTCATTTATTTTGGTATCGATAAAAAAGTAAATTTTTGTTGTGTTTTATGGTGCAGCTGTAGGAGACAATAATTTTCGCAATGAAGATTTTTTGATACACTTTTATTAGCTTTATGTATCCAATATCCATGTAACGAAATCTTTGAACGTTTTTTTTTAAAATCAATTAGACAATATTAATAATTAATATGACGTTTTAAGCTGATTTCTTCGGTGTCCTCCAAGAGCTCTAAGAAAATTTTGTAATGTATGTATAGCACCAAGATTTGCAATTTCATATTTATTTTACTTGAAACTGGCTAAATGCTTTTTATATGCCAAGTCCATAAGAAAAAAATGAAGTAGGTGACACTATAGTGACACTCCATACAAATGAACTGTTTCAAGTACTTTCCCACAAGTAAAGTCGGCCGGCTTGTACGTATACGTGCGTACACGTGTTGTGCGTGTGTGCGTATCGTATGCCAGCGAGCTGACACTAACTGTCAGAGCCTGTCAGTCAATTATTAATTGTCACATGTAGATTCTACATGTGTCAAACTTTCCTCGATCTTTGCCAAGGACATTTTCGCGGGGTATGAGGAGGCATGAAATTGGTGGGGAGGCGGAGAGTGTCGCTTCTTTATATAATCTCTATTCTTTGGTATGGGTGCTATAGCAGTTGGATTCGACTTAATTCTGACCATGCATGATGTACCTAATCTGCGTAGTCGCAATGCAATTCGCATTTCGCGCTGTACCGGCGCGGTGCAAGATTTCAGAGCCAATTCAATCGGGATTCATTATTATAACTCTTTCGGTGCGTATTATTAAACACACGCATCCCGGTGAATCACCCGAACGGTGCGCGCGCGCACTCGAACGGGCATGACGGCAAACGTAGGTATGTAGGTACTTATAATATCATTAGCTTTCTCTCGCGGTTTCACCCGCGTTTATTCCGGAGATCGGGAGACGGGAATTCCGGGATACAAAGTATCTACCCTATGTCCTTTTCTGTACACTCAACAAGGTGTAGGTAGATTCCACCGGCGTTAATTTCGGTTGTCTGGAAGATATCGCGAGATCGGTTTTTGTTTTGTAAACACAGTACGCACTGTAACATTAATTTGGTGTAGGTACAATAAAGAGTATTCTATTCTATAATCTTACAAACTGCACAACCGATTTTCAAAATTCTTTCACTTACAGAAGGTAGGTAAAGTGATCCTTAGGGACCCAGGGTACTTTTTATCTCGGAATTTCTACAAGAACTCTTGAAACTAGTAGACAATAGTTGTCAAAGTCCCATTTGTCACCGAAGTCCTCGTCATCGTTAAATTTTATTTATACTTATATAATTTTATTAATTTTCCGTCGCATCCGCGAATATTAAGGCGATTGTGCCTATATTGTTATGTAGATGAATATCTATTGTGGTTAATGAGAGTTCAAAATAAATCCTTGACCTCGCTTCACATTCAAAAGGCAGCTTCGTCGGTGCCACGGAACCGGTTTTGCATAACATCTTGGATGCACGCCGCCGCAGCTACCGCGTTTGCATAATCCAATCTCATAGAGTTTATTTGTTTGTTTACTTTCAAACGACGAATGAAACTTGTGAAAATTGGTTCATCCTGTAACAATCGCCGATGACAAATACACATAGTCGATAGGGAAACCACACCCATCCACAGTCCACAAAACACCTAGAATAATGCATCCACAGTCCACACAGCAATTATAAACATTACCTATCTTCAAGGGCCTGGTGAAGACTTTCTACCTCACTCATGGATCGTAATTTGCTGTAGATCTGTGTTTTATCACATTTATAAAGTTAGTATGGTTATATTGTACCTACGTATATATTTTTCTGTATGTATATTTTATATCTATGCGCGTATCTTTGTATATATTTTTTATGTATTTCTATTTATATCTTTTTTATGTATTTTTATTTATGTTCTATGTGTATATTTTGTATTATTATTTTGTATTATTTTATGATTCCTGTTCTACCTATATTATACCAAATCAATGTATAAATTCTCTGTATTTGTCCTATCCACCCAAAGGTTGTCTGGAAGAGATCGCTAGTAAAGCGATAAGACCGCCTTTTGTATGCCCTTAGTTATAAGTTTCTGTAAACACACTGTAAAATTATTTTGGTGTACTATAAAGTGTATTCTATTCTATTCTATAAAATTGAACGCCCGAGGGTATTTTGCTGGAAATCAGGGCTTTGGTCTTCCACCTCATTGTTATGCTGAGAATACGCTCTTTTCAGCATCACACTCCAACACATATTTATAATATACCTACTACCTTCTGCCCGGGGCTTCGCTTGCGTTAGTGTAGAATGTTAAGTTTTTTTTTATTCTTAGTACTTTTTCATGAAGGTAAAGGTACGAAAATTACGAAAAACAAATTTGAAGAATATAATAAAACAAAAACACAGCCAGCTTTTCGTATATTATTCCTGAAAAAATAATAATTAAAATCGGTTGAAGAGGAGAGGCGAGATTATGATGTTTATAAATGTGTATGTAACTATATATAATATTATCAGTCCGAGTTCTAGTTTCTCTTTGGCGAACATTTCGGGGAGATAAGAGAAAATGGAGATAGCAATAAATCTGTTAAAAACCTATTCTAAAAATGTCTTATATATGTATACATATAGCCCTCATTTCCTGTTGATCAAACTAGGTAAAGAATATTGAAATAAACAAATTAATTACTGCCGTACGCTAATTTGCCGGCCTTAAAATAGAGAGTGTGTTTTCTTTTCCTCCGATAAAATACATTAGATTAATATAAATCGGTACATTTATTTCAACGTTACTACCACGCCGATCTATAAAAAAAACATGTTTCTCCAATAGCAAAAGTTTCCAACACATCCATTCCACAGATGGAATATTAATGCGTGTAAATGTTGAAATTTAATTATTCACAGAATTCCTCAAGTGTTTCTATAAGTATAATATAAGTTATAATGATCAGCATCCGGGCGTCTGTCTGTCAGTTTTTTTTTAAGATTTTTTAAACTCCGCAACTGATTTTGACGCAGTTTTCACCCGCTGTTTTTTCCGGGCGAATGAACTCCCGAGGGAATACCGACATTGTTTCTGGATAAAAAAGTACGTCATGTGCAGCTAGTCCAGAATATATTCCATCCAAATTATTATTATTTTTTTATGTCATAGGGGGCAAACGGGCAAGTGGTACCTGATGGTAAGTGATTACCGCCGCCCATAAACATCTGCAACACCAGAAGGCATGCAGGTGCGTTGCCGACCAGCGACCTGGACTGGGGATGGGAATGGGAAATTCGCCATATATTGCGATTGAATCACAAACATCCAAAGATTTTCACACACATAATACAAAATTATAATTTGTTTATTTATTTATTCAAAAGAACGACCACCAAAGCATGCCTCAATTATAGGTCGCCACAGCTTGCACGAGAGAAAGAAGCAATAAATGTACACAATTTAAAATTAATTAATTACATTCGATAAAAATCAATGTTTTTGTTATACCTACTATTTTCTGCCGCTTATATTTAATACAAATATAGTTAAAAATTATGAATCTTTGTCCGTTATTAATCTCCTAAGGTTACCGCACAGCACAATTTTTTAAATTGTTTATAATGCGCGCGAAGCGGGGGCGGATCGCTAGTAATACAATATCGATTGATATTTGGTAAATGCCATTGGTATCACCATTATACCAGACTCCATATTTTATTGCCTCCGGGCTCGATATATTATGGTTGCCCAAATATATTACAGATTTATTGATTCTTTTATATATTGTACATGTATGAGAAACGATTCCTGTCATTGAGTGGACCCTTAATTTTGTGATTAATATGGTAATCACTTAACTACCTCATATACTTAATTCAAACTTCATTTTTACATTACCATTTTATTTATGAGTAGGTATTTGTATTGTTTAATAGGATCATTTGTGGTGGGGTGTCTCATTTTGGCTAAATAAATTATTCTTTCTTTCAATTTCATTCGAAAATACTTGATTCCTTCAGGGCCGGCGCTGACGTCGCGACACGGCAAAGGATTTTATTTTTGATCGAGTTATTTTATCCTTATTTCATCCAGTTTAGAATTCATATTACTTTATTTCGATACAATTATTGCCATACCGCGGGACTGTTTACCGCGGTTTCACCCGTCATAATTTCGAAGTTCTTGCGGGAATTCCGGCATAAAAAGTATACCACCTAGTAAAGTTTATATACTGTTTGTAAAACGTCTGTATGACGTTATAAGTTGCCGTTTTTGCAGCTCCAAGCTCCAAATTACGATACAAGCGAAAAATGAATATTAGGTAAGTAATGTTGTTGATCATAGTGAATAAAGGCCCTGATCAGATGCCCTACCTGTTCTGTGGGATCGCGTGACAGGCGTGAGTGTGAACAAATTCCGCGGATCAGTGGTCGCGCAACGACTTCTTTGTTTCATGCCAAAATTCGAGCCGCGCGACACCACTGCTAAACCTAAAAGTCCGGCACGTTCATATAAAATGTGCGGATTACGGCCACATGTGCGCAGATATATCGGATATATCGCACCGTTGTATATAGAACGAGAGCATCGTAAACACTACAAATAACGGTTCTTGTCTTAGGCTGAAGGCTGAAGCACGGTTTTTTTTCTCTCCCAAAATAATCAATTATTCTCAGTTTGTCTATTGCAGTTGCAATAAACAAAATTGTTGCAACAAACAGAATTAGGTTATCATCAAAACTTATGATTTCTCCTACTCTACATAATAATTTTCGTCATTTTTCTAATGAAATATGTAACTAGAAAATATGATTTTTATACAATTAGTCAGTAAGTAAAAAGGTAAACCTATAAACTGAGATGCTGTGATGAATTTTGGTTCAGTCTTAATAGTCAAATCTATATAACAGAAACGTCGCAAACAAACCGACAGCCAGGTGAACCTACAGATGTCACGGAAACAGTACATCATTATGAAAAAAAAAAAAAAAAAACTCAACAACGACAAAAGAGAGGAAAGTAAATAAAACTCTTTGTCCCATCCTCTGAATAAAAAGCGTAACAAAGACCAGTGGCTGCACAGATTTTAGACGCTTTTTAAGTCAAATCCCGATAGAACTCGAGAGGACAAAAGTCTGTTAAGAAGTCCGCCATATTGTGCGCGAATACAAAATTGGCTTAACAAAAGAAAAGAATCAAGCTGATACTGAATATTTTTCATAAATAAAATGGAAAATGAATCGGAGGGGTGGGATTTCATTCCAAGTAAAAAAAAAAATCATATAAAAATTTCGAAAAAAGAAGTTTTCTACTGACACTGCCGCCACCGTACACAATTGGCTACTTAACTGAATTTTTTTTAGTCCGTCGTCGTGTAGATTAATAAAAAAATATTGGACACATATTATTTTTTATAAAAAATAACGGCGATACATTGAGTTGAAATCTCGCATGATGTCACAATCCAGTGCAGTTTGTACGGGGCTTATATTGAATAAAGACGTCACGAGTCCCCCCACCCTAAACTCTAATGCGCTTTATCTATGTTCATTTTCATTAATTTGAAAAAACAAAAAATACGTGTCTATTATTTTCTTATTTTCTAATTGGCGGATTAATCATTTCACCCAATTAGTCATTTTCATTACATTCCAGGACTGTAGTAATATTTACAGACTCCTCAAACGACTGTCAACCAAAAAGAACACCCTATTGAAATCAAACAAAACCGAACCTTAATCTACTGTGTAGCCTTAATTGGGTCAGCGCAGATCAGTCGGAGAACTGCTCGAGTACTTATTCGATGCTGTCACCGAATAAAGAACTGTATATTGTATTACCGTACGAAATCCAATACAAATCAAGTGCCTCGGGGTTCGCCGCAAGTTCGCTCCGAGGACCCGCTTGAAGTACCTAACTACCTACTGATGATATATGAGTAGATATGTTATTGAATTTGGTACTTAATGTTAATGCAACAAAAGTTCTTTATTCAGTGGCATAAAAGAGTGCTCCTTTAATTGAATAACAATATGATACATTACTTTTTGATCCGAGATATAGAGTTCCGGAGGACGTTACGAAATTCGAACGACGGTAAAACCGCGGGTATATTTGGTAGGTATATATTTAGTTACCGAATAATTGAGGTCTTTGAATATAGTATCTTTAAGTACTAATATTACAATTTGTATTACAAATGCGAAAGTGAGTTTGTTTGTTTGTTTGTTACGAGATTACCCCCTACAACGTCACAAACTCACCAACTCACAAACTTTTGCTCTTTATAATATCAGTATATATATAAAAAAAATCTGTATTCTTTGCCGAAACCAAGAGTTCCCGAGGAAATACCAAAATGGAAACCGCCAGTTACATAATATTATTTTAAGTGTAACTAGTGCAGTCAGAATTGTTTTGAAAGCTCATACTCTCTGTAGCTAAACCGATCATATCCAATAATAAACGTGAGGTAAGTGGTTTCAGATTAGTTTTGAATGAACAAATGGATTGTATCAAAGGAATTTAAAGCCTATTCATATTCAATAATAACAGTATCTCACAACGGGAATGTGTGATTGAAATATACCGGGATCCTTACTAATATAAACGTAACAAATGTTTGTTCGTTTGTTTGAAAGCAACGTCGCAAGAAAGCAACGAATCATCGATGACTTTTTTAAACGGCTTCAAAAAAAAGTCCTCCTTTTTGGGAAGTCGGTTTAAAACGAACGTTTCACGTATATTTCCATAATGTGTTAAGTGTAAATTCATGCGAGTGAATCTGAGGAGGGACCAGCCAGCTATCTGGTGTATAGTTACGAGATAGGGTAGGGTACTTTCATCCGGATATGAATTCGAATTTCAAAATTGACGTGATAGTATAACGAACGGAGTGCACAGACTTCGTATACGAGTGACCATAGACATAGAAGCGAGGCGTAACTAATTATCCCCCAACAATGCGACCGGCCAATCGTCTAGCCGCGATTTTTGGCCGGCTGTCCCGCCAACACGCCTCCTTGGCAAGGGCGCGAAGAAAACGTGTCTGACTCATTCGGAAATGTCAAACGGGGCCCGTCACCTAACCGTTCTTGACAAGCGGTGCGATGCGGTGCTGCGTCATGCGTGCAAGAAAAATACGCAGTTCACTATCCCATGCTGTGTGGCGTTCGAAATCTTATTCAATGGGGAATTGGGTCATTTTTGAGTAGAAACTCCTTGCAAGAGTACTTGAATAAAAGTTCAAATTGACATGTGATTTTCCCTAACTAAATATTTTGACAACCATAATATCATAATTGACATTGATTATAAAATGACATTCTATTTCTTATTGTTTTGTAATATTTGTAACGAATCTAATAATTATTTAATTTCCTAATTTAAAATTGATTGAAAAAATTGATATTTTGCATGTCACCCAAAGACAAAACATTATTAGGACAATTTTACTTTTAGAATGTACCTACCACCATAACAAACTATGTTTTATGCAAATAAATGATTTATGATTATGCAATTTAGTCGCTGTGAACCTGGCAAACTTAAATGCAACTCCAAAAAAGAAAAAAGAATAGGAAATGAGGTCATTGATATTTCTTTGGACACCGCGGCATCGAAATTATTGCGGGTAAAAAACCTCGTGGGACACACTAGGACTTGATATGCCACGTTTACAGTGACGAGTATATTTTTATACTCGTAAAACACATTAAGTTTTTTTGTGACCATAATTTTATTACACTCCGTCTGTCTTAAACTGCACGTTGTGGTGCAATAGGCTATTTGACTAATTTTTTTTTATTAGTCCGTCTTGTAGATTAATAAAAAATAATGGACACGTATTTTTTCTTTTTTTACGTAATTAAAAAACAACGGCGATACATTGAGTTGAAATTTCGCGTGACGTCACTAACTAGTGCAGTTTGTATGGCGGCTTGTAGCGGTAAGTGACGTCACTAGCCCCCACCCTAAACTTTAATGCATTTTATCTCTGTGTATTTTAATTTATTTGAAAAATAAAAAAATACGTGTCCAATGATTTTTGATTTTCTAAATGACGGACTAATTAGAATTTTGATTTTCAAAAGTTGTCAACATCCCTATTGACGATTGCTAGCAACAATCAAAACTGTCCACGGAGCGGCAACATCGCGTCACCCTGGGAGGACGTTACGTGGACACGGCCCTTATTCACTACTAGCTATACCCTGCGGTTTTACCCGCGTTAATTTCGGAGTTCCCGCGGGAATTCCGGAGTAAAAAGGACCCTATGTCCTTCTCTGTACCCCTGAAAACGTGCATGCCACATTTCATCCAAATCCGTTCAGCCGTTTTTGCGTTATTGAGTAACAAACATACAAACATCCACACTTTCACATTTATAATATTAGTAGGATGACCATAACACGCCGCGTTATAAGACAATGCAAAAACTGTTTCTCCCTTGCAATCAAAGAAGTTTCACTTTAAAAAAATACATTCACAACGTGTTATGGTATACAGAATATTAATTTCTAATATTTTGCAATCTGGAGTGGTCCGATTTGTGTTTTTAGGACGCGCGTTTTGGGCAAGGAATGTTGTTGGTCATAGTCCATAGAGAATATGGGTCCAGTAAGCCTAAGCAGTTGTCGTTAAATCGTTAAGCGCAGATTATACCGAGATCAAAGTGAAACGAAGCTATGTTTGCTTAGCTTCACTCTCTCATATGAACGACTGTGTATGTTGGTTCACCTTCAAATCTCAGTGTTTCTCAATGATCTTTTTGTTGTTATAAGTTTCAGTTCTTTAACCATTCGTTTTTTTGTTTTACCTATTTCTTTTTGATAGACTTTACAGAAGGTCACATTGAATACTATGTTATTTTGAACTGAATTACAAATCCATTTTTTTTTTAAATGCACCAGAATGAACAACAAATTGAAGGGCTTTTGGAGGACAACATATTGTTTTTGTCATCAAAGAAAATATAAAAACACACTTGAACAAACATAAAAAGAAAATGTTTTATTTATGTAAATAATTAACGGACAGACTAATACCCGCAGTTTCACTCATGTGTGCTTCTGGATTACTTCTAGAATTCCTCTATAACAGGCAGGATGTTGAGTCAGGATATAAGCTACCTACTTCCGTGCCAAGTAATAATAAAATCTGTGTGTAGTTTTTGCTTGATGTACGTTAAAATATAAGATAGGTACGGGATAAACAGGCAAATCATTGAAAAATAAAAAAATACATTAAAATTATAAAATACATAAAATTAATATTATAATGACTTTAATTATGTATTTTGCACTCCTCTCTTTTTAAACATTTTCTGTTTAGTCAGTGACCTTCCACTTTTAGATAACAATGTACAGACGCTGCATTTTTTGAATTAAATTATTACAAACAAATTTTCATGATGATTGGTTCACCCGTTAAGGTGTGAAAGCGTAACAGACAGACAGTGTTACTTTCGCATTTATAATACTAGTAGGGATAAAATCATAGAAAACTAGCATATTAACTTTTGTTTTAAATAGCAGTACACCTTTTAACTCTAAGATTATATATATTGCTAGTTCTATGTGTTAACTTTAAGAACCACTGCTAAATAAAACAATCTTTTCGTCTTTATTAAATCTAAAGCTAAAATACTAGTTTAATAGCATAGCTAGTGTAAGTAAATACTGAAAAAACCATAACCACTCTAGACATTTTGGTATTTCCACAAATGCAATACAGACGGATAAAACAAAATATAAGTTGCAGGGATCGCTTAAATAATTATTTTTAACATTAACGATAATTTTAAATACAATTTGGCAGCGACTAAGTCAATTTAACTGTAAAATTTAATAATAAATCATATTTAAAGTATTAGGATTAAAATACAGAAGACATTTTTCCTAACTCAAACTTGTTGTTGAATTTCTTATGCTTGTATTTCTATAGCTGTCCTGAGCATGGCAAATCTGGCATAATCTACATAAATACAAATCTTCCAAAGGAAATTTTTTGGTTGATGTACCTAGTTATTGAAAATTTCATCAAAGTTAACTGTGTAGGTACCGAAAAACCGATTTGTAACTGAGCACAGACAAACATGCACAGAAGCTTTGTTTCATATTTATTTAAGATGTGCTTGTCACAATAGATACAAAACATGATGCTTTACCGCCGCACTCAGAGTCGACTTTAATGATTACTTAGTTAAGTAGAGATTTTTAAAACAAAACTGCCGCAATCAGAGACGTTCAGTAAATAAATGTTAATTGGCATTTAATGAGATGTAACTTAATTAGTTAAAGGTCAACTAACATTAATTTATTAAACTAGTCTGATTGCGGCAGTTTTGTTTTAAAAATCTATACTTAACTAAGTTATCATTAAAGTCGACTCTGAGTGCGGCGGTTAGAAATGTAGAGAGATTAGGTATATTATGTCAATGGAAAATTTTCATAGTTACTTGTTTACCTAACCACAATAACTAAAGCAGTGTTTAAAAGTTAATTACAACATATAGGTACATATATACATAATTATTATAAGTTCAACAAGAATGTCTAACACAGTAAATTATGTTTTTATATTGTATCCTAATAAAGTTTCATGTATTTTTTATTACATCAATGGTAAAAAAAAATGCAAACATACAAGTTACGTTTTCCTCTACGGTTCGAATTTATAAATTTTCTGTCCTTACCAAAATTATAGAAATAACAAAATGTAATTTTGAAACCGGCATTATGACAGTGTTGTTACGGTATTAAATCATTATCTATGTACTCTAGAAATATAATAAAAACTATACCGGAAACTATAGGTACTTACCTATGGCTATTAATTAACGATATAAGATTGTATCAGAAAATCTAAACGTACTAACCTCAAAAACAAGAAATCAACAATGAAACGTGGATATGTCAACAAGATGCTATTAAGAAATGCTGTAAAAACATGTTCGTCGCACACGATTAAAATCAAAAACAATAAAAACAACGCTGTTCAAGCTTTAAAACTCAAACATATCGCAAGAAACGGAAAAAACACGGCCATTTTCATACGATGATAAAAGTCGTGGAGTATGTGGGTTTTGGAAAATGTACGCAATTTTATTATCAGCTTACCCTTTCGACTTCTAGATCAGTTCCCAAGCACAGTCTCTTGCCACCTCCGTTATAAGCCATTTTACACCACAAAACAAAACACTGTAATCACACAATAAACGCGTTTTATAACTGTCGCGAAATCGACAACCTTACGCACGGATCGACGGACGCTCGCGGACTGACTGACCGATTGATTTGTTCGGGAGGACGAACGAATGAAATCTGTGGACTGTGCGTTGTGGGCGGATTGAATGAAGTTGAATGAACGGAGGATAGATCTTTTATTTATGGATGCGTTCAATTTTTAAGTTTTAAAAGTTCATTCATTCTATAATTCGTTATCTAACAAGTAGAAATGCAAACAAACAAACAAACGCATATTTACAATACCTGCATGCTAATTTGGAAGATTATACATAAAAAAATACACTGTCATCTCTCTTTCCTAACAAATGACGAAATGTTGACAAGTAGAATGTAGCGCCAACAACATATTCTTGCCAAAAATTAGGACAAACTATGGAAAAAATAATATAACCTATGAGGGGGCAAAGATATAAAAGAAGCAAAAACAATGGCCTCGGTGAAGAAAAGATTAAAATCTTACATCATAGAAAAATACCAAAATGACTAGCCATTGCCCTATTTAATATCATATATTTAGCAATAGTTTATTTTTATTCAATCATCAAATTAGCATATTGGTGGTTGTGTTTTTGGTAACAATAGTAAAAATTATATTTCACCTCTGTTAGTGATTGTACAAAACACAGAATTTTTTCTACCTACCTAGTACCTACCTCTGTATTTTAGTGCAAGGAGTTCGTTGCGCATTATACCTAAGTGTTAAATAATTTTTCTTCGTTCTCGTGCGCTCTGGTATGTGCGGGATTACTTACTACCCGCTAAATTCTTGGCTAAATAATATTATTATTGGAAGCATCCCGCATATTTTTCAGATGTGGTGAGACGAAGCGAAGTTTGTTTTGTTTTATTTATGTTCTCATATAAGTGAAGTTGTAAAATTTCTTTTGAGAATAAAGGATTCTTAAACCTGAAATAATGGTACAAAAGTTTTATAGGTTTAACCACAGGGTTTACTTTAAAAAAATTATAACTGACTCGCTTAAATTGCTTATTACTTTTTAATGTTACAATTCGAATTGACTCTTGGCAACTTTGACCTTGGACTTTCAGATTTGTCACGATTCACAAATTATTGGATTAAGGATTTCCTGCCTTGTTGTCATACAGAATAAAAGATAAAATACTTTGCTTAACAAAAAATAACCTTTATTCACATAATATTGCGAAAACATTACAATGCTTTCAATTATTTACAATAACAAAGGCTGCTGAACTTTAGCCGTAGTAGTAGAAATTAATTTAGTCTACAACATTTTTTGTATACCATATCAGGGCGACATAATCGCATATGCGATAAAACCCTCTTAATAAAGAGAAAAAAAAAAAAAAAAACTTTAGCCGGACATGTCACATGTTTGGCTTTTTATGATCATGCAAATAAACAGTACCTACCTACGAGCTTTAACGTAGGCTATCTATCTCTTCTTCTCAAACACCTAATATGGTCTATGTATTGTAACACCGTTGCCATAATGTAAATACAAAATACCTAACTGATCTGTGACTTAACCCATAGGTCTTTAGGATAAAGATAAAAAATGTGCCTATATCACATAGAACTGGTTAAAATTTTTATCGTTAGCATTATGATTGGGCTCCTTACTTTATTTTACAATCTGTTATTTAAACTAAGTATATTTTTATAACCTGTAGGTGTAGGTACAGGTAAGTACACCTAGCCTATTGAGGACAGTAAAAACAAATGTCCTAAACTCAGTTGGCGATTAAAACTATGTCCATATTAATTATGATTTATGTTATAAGTTATAGCTAACATTAATATTCACTAACTCCAAGTATTTACAGATATTACTGTTACCGAAGCATAACAAAATCTGTCTAATAAAAAAGAAATGATTTAATAATAGTGTTTTAGCTTAATATCTAAATTATTAGTGAGGTGTAGGTTTATGTCCATCTACATAGAAGTTTCTGGTTGCTTTTGGTAATTTTAACTCCATGCCTTCTAGTTCTTTGGTGAGTGTTATTTGACAGCCTGCAATAAAAAACAGTTAATTATTATTTAAAATTAACACACCAAGGCGATTGTGATTTGTCACAGTGAAGATTTTACTAAGCTCATTTATTTAAAAAACTAAGCTGTTGCTGTAATATTACATTAGGAACAAAACAGAAATTATATTAAACTAGCTGTGCCTCGCGGTTTCACCTGCGGTAATTTCGAGGTTCCCGCGGGAATTCCAGGATAAAAAATACCATATATCCTTCTCTGTACCCCTGACAATGTGCATGCCAAATTTCATCCGAATCTGTTCTACCATTTTTGTGTGATTGAGTAACAAACATCCAGACATCCAAACTTTCACATTTATAGTATTAGTCGGATTACCAACCTAATCTAGAATTCTCTTTCAAAAATGGCGCCATATCCAGTAGGTCATCTTCCTTCTCCTCAGATGGTGGTAACCGATCCAAATAGTCATGATGGACATAAACGTGGCATGTTGTGCATGCAAGTGACGCTTCACAGGCACCTGAAACAAAATGGCAAAACCCAGTAAAGTAAACATTATAAAAAGACTGACCAAGTGCAGGTCAGACTCGCATATTGAGGGTTCCATACAACCTTGTATAGTAGTTATATTGATGTAGCTACAAAATGCTTTTCAGTGCTTTCTATTTACTTCAGCTTAATGTAATGTTTGCAGACTTGAGTATTTCATATTACCTTGATAACTCTACACATCACTGAAAGAAATGGTCTTGACAGACATACAACAAGAGTGACTTGTAAGGTACCTTTTTCCTTTTGAGGTTCAGAATTCTAAAAATAAAATAAATACCTACATAAAGTAATTATATTGCATTTGACTTGTTTATTTTACAGGTTTTACCTATAAAATATCAGTCAAAATACAGGTGTTAATTCTCTAAAACACGATTAAGCTAAAACTTTTTAAATATAGGACTGGATATGGACAGAAAAATATTATGTCTGAAGGAGCACAGTTATATAACGGCCTACCAACTGAATTAAGAGAATGCAACTCTTTAAACATAATTTAAAAGCAAACTTAAAATGTACATTAGTGATAAGATAACTTAAATGTTTTGAATAGGTGGAAATTATTGATTTAAGTATTCAAATTCAACTTAAACTCATTGTAAGTGAACTACATTGTTCTTAATGAGTAATAAAGTTCTTTAAACCCCTAAGTGAAGAACAAGGCTTCTAAGGAAACTGTGTAGATTAATGTCCCCTAATTATAAGGAGAAAATATAATAACAAACCTTCCATTTCAATTCCATATCTATGTGCTAAATACAAGGCATTGTCACCAACTTTGCCCCTCACATTAGTTTTTTTACCATCTTTGTCTACATAAACTATGTTCACCCTGAAAAAATTTAAAACATTTTAATTATTCTAAATACCTACCTACCTCTATATGTATTCAATGTAGGTATTTTGTTTGTTTAATCTCTATATAAATTGTTGGTGTGTATGTTAGCCATTTAGTCATCTAACATCTGAACGATTTCACCATAATCCCACAACATAATATTTGCTAAGTTAAGGCAATGGTTCAGAACAATATTCGAATTTCGAAGTTCTCAAGGGAATTCTGTTAATCACGCGCTCACGCGTTTGAAGTTGTAGTATAGGAATAAATGTCATATTAAGTTGTTAGGAAATAACTTACACTTCCTCCTCCGATTTCGGGTCTTGCCACTCGAACTCTCCATGTCTCAAACCTTAAAAATAAAATGATTTCTAGAGTGCAAACTACTGCATCACGTAAATAAACTTATTATCATTTAGTACCTACTCACAGCGACTAACGTGAATATTTTTTATTTGTAATAAAATTGGTCTATTCCTAATAATAACTCTCCTTGGGAAAATTTTACGTATCACAGTCGGGAACATCATGTAAGTTATGTACGAATTACCATTATTCGATACCTACGTATTTAATTAAATTTATTGGAGTTTGATAAAAAAAAGTCAGTTAATCAGATTTCCCAGCAAAGATTTTCAGTAATTTATTTTTTGTTGTAGGGATGGGCTAAAAATATCGATCTTTTTCAGAAAATAATTGAGGTCTATATTTTAAATCTATATCAGTAATCGGTAATTATTCCCCAGCATCAAATTCGATATTTTTTAGAGCTCAGTACATAATATGATGAATAGAATAAAATTGAATAAAAAAAGGTTTATTACCTACCAAAAAATAAAAATAATCGTGAGTCTTAAACTAACGAAGAATTTCTGGTACCAAAATGGCTACCACTCGGTATAATATTATGCCATGGAATGATGGAACTAAGTCTCACGGTGCTGATTTTCAGTGGTGACCGTAAGAAGAGAGATGACTTAAATGACACTGTCAATCACTGAATCTTCAGGTCATTTATATGAAAAATTTAACACAAAAGAAATATAATAATCAAAGCTAAAAAAAATATTAATTTTGTGGGGTATGCTTAAAAAGTGTAAATAATGGATTCAGAATGGTTAAGACAAAACTCTATGCTCTCCTAGTCCTAAAGTTTAGTTTCAACAAGCGCTTAGTGGCAATTTCGCGTAAAGGTGGAAGAATATCATTCCAGTATCTATGATTCTGATCGCCAAGATTTTAAAAATTAGTCAAACTGTATAGGGACTGTCACGGCAATATTTTTACTTTATTATGTCAATATTCTACGATATTATCTTTTACAAATATCGATACGCATAAATCGATTTTGTTTTTCATTTGCCCATCTCTAGTTTGTTAAACTGGAATCTTTTTTTATTCATAAACCCATGGATACCAGACCAAGTCATATAACTTATAAGTTATTTGACATGATTAATTAATTTTGCCGACTGTTTGTTGGGAGGTTATCGATAAACTATAGGTAAAACTTCCTAAAGAACAGCCTATTATCGAAATGAATCTCATCAATGCATTTCGATGTAGGTAAATAACTGCAGAAGAAGAAATACTAAATTGGCTGTACACTGCCTTCCCCTTAAGGGGTAAAAAAAAAGTATAAATGTCATTACCTACGTCCGCCTACGTCATATTTTTGATAGAAATGGAATTTTATGAAAAACGTCAATAATCGCAAAAGGCCATTTTGGTAATTTTTCATAAATCTTTATTGATTTTTTCGAGCACAAAAAGGTGTACATAACGTGAATGTGGTTTTTCATCAAATGTTTAATTATAAAATATTGTGGTTCTAATTAAAAAGTCTTTTTGTATGTAAATATGATGTGGTGTAGTTTACCTATAATTTAAAAATATAAAGTGGAATTTGGTATGTAATAAATAGATAAGGTGAGTCTTAATATTATTATGACGTGTAATGTAGGAACGTTGTAACCTTCATAAATTTAAATGCAGTTAATTATTGTAAGCAAGGTTTTTTGAAAGCCAGTTTTATTACTATTTTTTAACATGTCAATTTTGCAATAACATTATATCTTGAGCTAACTTAATAATAGTATATGTGGCACAATTTTATCACCTGTTTTAGAGTCAAATTTATTTACTATACTAGTATTTATAATTTTAGTAAATATGGCTATATGGGCAATATAACAAATTATCTGAGGTTGCTGTTTTTTTGCAGTTTGGTTTGATTTCCTCAGCAATAGGCTAGTTTCCTAATTTTTTTTTTAGTCCGTTTTGTAGATTATTAAAAAATATTGGACACGTATTTTTTTATTTTCTATGTAACCAAAAAATAACGTAGATATATCAAGTCGAAATTTCACGTGACGTCACGCCTC
The DNA here is from genome assembly GCA_907165275.2 of Zygaena filipendulae. Taxonomy (NCBI): domain Eukaryota; kingdom Metazoa; phylum Arthropoda; class Insecta; order Lepidoptera; family Zygaenidae; genus Zygaena; species Zygaena filipendulae. The sequence goes on from OU015676.1 coordinate 1,432,798, forward strand.
GCTACAGTTTGTTCGCACGTTATAGCGAGCTGTGACATCACGAGCCCCCACCCTAAACTTTAATGCGCTTTATCTATGCATATTTCCATTATTTTAAAAAAGCAAAAAATACGTCTTTTATTTTTTTATTATCTAACTGACGGACTAAATAGAATTTCGATTTTTTTACCCAGGAAACTAGCCTATACTCAGGGAGTGCTGACTACTGAAAATTGATTTGCTAGTTCCAAAAATTACCCTTTACATTCAAAGAAACTTACAAACTTCACCTCTTTATAATGATAGAAGGGATTGGACTCCCAAATGACACACATATAAATACCTCTTATACAGTTATGTATTTCTCAATAATAACTTGAAATAATTACATTATAATGCTAAAGCCTCTGCTTAGGTGACATACATTTTTCACATCAAGAATGACACACATTCATTATTCAAATATCCATCATCAATCATACCAGCCAGTCTGTCACAATTGTACCTCTTCTATAACATATAATTCTAATGGAGATGCATTAAAAGATAAAACATCACCCCTTTAAAGTCTTAATCTATCACATGAGCTTAAGAAATATTTAATCTCTTGTTCAGAAAGTTTATATTTAATAGAATGAATTACAAACCGATTATGAATAACTTTTTTTAAGTTCATTTCAATTTTAACTTTAAAGCAGCAAATTATAGATAATTTTAAATGTGCAGATAATTAAAAAAAAATTTAGTAATACCACTTGAGTCTTGACTTAAAGTGGGAAATCAACAGTTCACTTAAATATAAAACTTTAGTACCTAATTTTTTATAACATGTTAGTTTAGTATTGTTATACTCAATTGAGGTTTAGATTAATTTGTAATTTGCAAAACACTATGTTCTTTTTGCTTTGGTTGAAGTATGTTTGAGTAAACTAAAAAAAAAACTTATGAATTACTTTAACTCAACTTTCAGGTTACACTAAATAAAAATGTCGGAGATTGATGAGAAGAAACCTATTAAAACTGAGATCAAAACAGAAAACTCTGATGATAGAAAAGATCCGACATCTTTTTTACCAGAAGAGCTGCCGGTTTACGAGCTAAAGAAAAAGAAGAAAAAAAAGAAAAAGAAACAAAATCAAGAGGATCCTTTCAAAGATGTTGAGGAGAAAGTTGACAAAACTGAGATAGTTATTGAGCCAGATTCAATGTATCTCGATCCTGAAGTTAATATTAAAGTGGAGAATATTGAAGTGGAGTTGGATTTTAATGATGTAGGTATTGTTTCAGAATCTTTTTTTTTTTGTTATTTGCAGAATTTCCTCTCTAACAGTACTCTACTGAAGCTAGAAAAATTAAATTTCGTACAAGGATTTCATAATGTATTCAAAAAAACTTTCATCCTCCTGTAAAGGGGGATGAAAGTTTTGTATGAATGTTATTCGGTATTTGGGCTCTTGTTTTCTAATAAAGATTTAAGATACTAAAGTAAGATTTTTTGTTAATTATAGCCTTGAGAGGAAAAATAAAGAGATGCTGGTAATAAAAATTTCAGCAAATTTATTCACAGATTTAGATTTTTCAAAACAAACATTTCAACCTTCCCGTAAGATTTTGAAATTCATGTTTCCTCAAAAAAATGAGATTTCTTTTTTATTAATATCATTCATTTTTTTCGACTATAAATTAAAACAAACAAGTTATGCCAAAAAAATTTTAAGTCATAATATTTTTCTTTACAGTTTGCCAACAATGGTAGCCTGATGGTGGAAGGTCCTCACAGTGAGGACAGTCAAGAGCCAGCCATCAAAATAGAACAGCAAAACCACGAAGCTGTTCTTTTAACCTTTGAGAGTGTCATAAATGACAGAAATATGTTTGGGTTCACTGAAGATAATCCGCCATTGCAGCTCCAACACAACCATGTTTGTAAAGTGTGTCACCTCGTATTTCAATCACCAAAAACGTTACGTATGCATCAGAAAAGGAAGCACAAAGTTTTTAGGAAATCATTCAAACACATATGTGATTATTGTGGTATGGCATACGAGCAGAAAAATAGCTTGGTCGCACACATTAAAAGGAAACACTCTCCCGATGCATCAGTTGACGACGGACTGGAGAGGACATGCGACATTTGCGCTCTAGTATTCAAAGGAATGACCAGGTTGAGGATGCATATGCGCAGGAAACATGGCTCCTTCGAGGACTCATTCAAATACGTGTGCGAAGATTGCGGCCTGACTTACGATAAGTATAGGAGTTTAATCGTCCACGCCCAACGAAAGCATTCGGGTGATCGTAAACCGGTCGTGAATCAATGGTTCAACTGTCCATTTTGTCCGAAAGTTTTCTCCAAAAGGGAAACGTACGCGAGACACGTACAAAGAAAACATCAGATCAAAGACGATGACGATGATATGCCACTAACGGCGAGCGAAAAGCTCCTGCAAAGTTGCAAGAACGAGGAAACCGGTGAGATCACATGTACGGAATGCCCACTAGTGTTCTCATCGCTGAACTTTCTCAAACTGCATATGAGACGGAAGCACAATGCATTGAGAGAGGATTTCAGACTGAAATGTCGAATTTGCAATCTCTCATATGATAAAATCGAAAGCCTAAAACGGCATATAAGGAGAAAACACGACCAGGGGTCACATTGTGATGTTTGTAATAAACAATTTGATAGCAGAGAACAGTATCTCAATCATTCGCACGTGAAAATAATAAAGGAATGCTCCATTTGCGGTTTGATATTCGCCTCTCAGGGCGGTCTAGCTAAACATATGCGATGTACGCACAAAATTGAAAGCCCGAAGATTGTGTTTTGCAATATTTGCAACGAAGGTTTCCACGACAGGAGACATTTGAAACCGCACTTTTTGAAAGTACACTTGAAAGTTTCGTATTCGTGCAGGTATTGTAGCAAGAAGTTCAGAGCCAAGGAAAGCTACAGACGCCATATTCTATTCAAACATCCCGAGCGTCAGAACACAAACAACGAACTTCAGAAGTGTGATCACTGTGCGGAAACGTTCACTGATGAATTGGAACTCTGCCGCCATTTCAACATGGCCCATAACAACCACCAGCCGGACGCGCAGGGTGACAGATTGCCAGAAATAAAAGAAGAGGCGATGGACGTTATAATAGAACACTTTAAATGCACAAAATGCACCGAAACCTATACCACATGGGACGAATTGAGGTCTCATTACGAACAAAATCACCATACCATTGAGGAGACCCAGTGTCAAGTTTGCGGCCAACTGTTCCCTGTGAACGAGTTAGCTAAACATATGAAGAGCCACCAAGTCGACCCAGTGGTTCAGTGTAAATATTGCGAGTTCAAAACCACTATCAAAGCTAGCATGACCCAGCACACACTGAGACACAAAAATGCAACGACGCTACATTGTGATTTCACCGGATGTAGATACAAGACGTACTACGAGTTGGCGATGCAGAAGCACAAACAGAAGCACGACGAGCTGGGAGTCAAGCTGCAGTGCTCCAAGTGTCCGTTCCAGTCGATGAATAAGTACATTCTGAGATACCACGAGGAAGCACATGCCACTGGCAAGAAGAGGTACGCGTGCGACCAATGCGACTACGCCACGATACTACCGGCCAATTTAGTCCAGCATAAATACAAGCACTCTACGGAGAAGAGGTTCAAATGCGAAGTTTGTCCATTCGCGACAAAATATAATACGTCGTTACGTTTCCATGTCAAAAAGAAACACTGTGATCTCCCGTCGTTCAGTTAAGTTTTTATTATACTGTTGGTTGTATGTTGTTTACTTTTATTTGTAATTATTGTAAGTATCGAAAGTTTAAAATATTTGGTGTTGAAAATTGGTCTGGTTTTATTTTCTTTTGCATCATAGACTGATTAATAATAGGTACTATATAGGTGAAGGATGAAAAGTATTAACAGACGTTACAATTTGGTTGGATCCCACCAAATTACCGCCGTCGTGCCGACCCGTTATTGTTCTGAGTGCCAACCATTCCATTCCATTCTGCTACAGACGTACCGACGGTTGGCCATCCAACCGTCATTTGCCTATGCACTGAAGAAGTGTACGGACGTCATATTTATAATAATACTAGCTGTCCCCTGCGATTTCATCCGCGGTAATTTTAGAGTTCCCGCGGAGGTTGCGGGAAAAAAGTACTCTATGTCCTTCAGTTCCCGAGGGAATTCCGGGATAAAAACTCCTTATCTTTTAAGTTGGACCATTTTATGAATGGTTACAAAATTTTATCAAAATCCGTTCAGTAGTTTCGGAGTCCATCGCGGACAAACAAAGTGACACGTGATTTATATATATTAGATTACCTGTATTCGTTTTTACATATAACCGTTTTTAGAATTTTTGTCTGTCTGTCTGTATGTTTGTATTCGTGCTACGCAAAAACTGCTGGCTGCACCAAATGGAATGCGTTTTTTTTGTTGTATTGCTAAGGGTCTAACTTAGATACTCATGTTTCGATTTTTTCGAAATTCCATCTGGAACTCTAGATATTAAAAAAAAAATCCTGGTCATCCTACTAATATTACCTATAAATGTGAAAGTGTGGATGTTTGGATGTTTGTTACTCAATCACGCAAAAACGGCTGAACGGATTTGTATGGGCATGCACGTTGTCAGCGGTACAGAAAAGGACATAGAGTACTTTTTATCCTGGAATTCCCGCGGGAACTTCGAAATTACCTCGGGTGAAACCGCAGGCACAGCTAGTTATTAGTAGATTGCAACGAGTACAAAGTGAGATATTAATGAACGTTTCTGCACGGTTTTGGTTCTAAGTAAAAAATACGTCCCTTGTGCTCGGTTATTTTAGTGATTAGAAAGAAGAAAGAAAGAAAAAAAAATACATTTATTTCAGCGCAACACACAAGAAAAAGGGATAAACAATTAAAATTATGTATATACCTAGGTACAAGACTCAAGAGTGTAGCTTCTGTATAAATCTCTATTCTTTGATTTTAGGTTAGCAGTTTTCCAGTCACGTTTAGCAGGATTTTAGTTACAAAATGGTAACACTGGTTTTAGAAATAAATAGGAATGGGAAAATGAAAAAATAAATCGATATTTATATCTTATGTAACGATAATGACTTTTGGCGGGATATTAGCAGAGACGGACGTCAGTTTTATTGCTTTGTTTTGCAAATTAGTTTATAGTGATTAATATTGTGTGAAAGTGGTAGATTTTGCATAATAATGATCCATTAGTGATGAACAGTGAAATAAAATGAAATGGGGCGTTCATCGGGAGGTTGTCGTTTTACTATACAACTTCCCACAGAGCGTCCTATTAAGATTCAACTGTGAAGAGTTGGAGCCAAAAGTTCCGGTAAAGCATCGAAATGCATCTCACCAAATACCAATGCATTTCGATGAAAATAACTTCAGAAGAAGAAAAATACTACCGAATTGACTATATGGACTTAGCTTCCTTTGCCTTCCCCATTGGGGTAAATTAAACAAAAAATAAATGTAACGATATAAAAATTAAAAATAGATATTTTGAAAATCGAAGATAAAAAGTATTGATATTTCGAAATATCGATATTTAATATTTATACCCCAGGCGTTTACGCTACACGTTAACAAAAAAAGGTGTAAATAATTACCACTTGGCATGACAGTCAAGAGGTGTAGAGGGGGGCCTCTACACTGTACAACTTGACTAGTTTTTTCAAATCTCCGTGATCGTGATGTGATTGTGACAGGCCGCCGTCCAATACATGACTAAGGTCTTAAAAAATATCGAATTTGATAGAGATCATCTAAGCTAAAATGACGCGCCCCTTCATCGGGTATACGCACACGCACAACCGTTAAAATATGGATACGACACATATAAATCTGGTCTGTCTATCATCACAAGTGCGCAATACTGTCGCCGCACTCACACTATTAAATAGATATTATCTGATCACATCTAAAACTGCTATTGAAGTAGTGGGGCGTGTCATTTTAGTTTAGATAATCTCTACTTGGAAATAAATATCAAATATCGATATTTTAAGATTTAACCGACTATATATATCGATGATTTCTGTAATAGTATCGATATTTTGATATATCAATATTTGTCGCTCATCCCTAGAAAGAAAGATAGAAAGAATGAATTCGAATTTCGATGTGGTTTTGAGCGAACGCGAAGTCGTGTCGTGCTGTGCTGGTATAAGTCTAGTTAATTTGTGGTGCTGGGACCCAATGCTCGCCTCCTTCGAAAAACTCTCGAACTCGATATTGCTGTTCGATCCCTATGTCGACCACAAAATCTCGATATTCGAACCTGTTTCTTCGTATCTCCTATTCTCAACACAAATCGAACTAGACTTCGAGTTTATAGTGTAAAATGTTGCCAGTAAAAGCTTATTCGAAAGCCGTATCCATTCCATTCTACACGACTCATCCGGAGCTAAAACGGCAGCAGCTTTTTATAGTTTTTAAATAGTGTGCATCGTTTTATATCAAGAACTAACATATTTTATAATATATTTGTACCAAAAAAAAGAATAGTTCTTACTTTTATCACTTTTACATCATCACTTTAATTTTGTTTAAATTAGTTTGCGTAGTACGGATCGTGAAGCATAATATTTGTTTTTGTTTTTACCCTTTTTTGGGGAAGGCAAAGGGATCGTAGTTCATACAGCCTGAATTGGCTGTATAGACTACGATTCCCTTGTTTTTTTTTCTGAAGATATATTTACATCCAATTGCGTTGCTGAGATGCATTTCGATGCTTAATAGGAACTATAAACTATGAAGTTGCAGTTAATTACCACCATAGCACTTAATACAGAGTATATTTACTAATACATAATAAACTTCTAAAACTGTAACATATGACTTGGCTGTATGGCTCAACGTCCCTTGCCTGTCCCAGATGGGGCGAAGATAAAAAACAACAACAACTTCTGAAACTGTCACGCACGACACCGCTATTGGACATTTATGAAGATTCGAATTCGAAATTTACGTCTCGACTGCTTCCGACCAGTCGAAGCAGTTCGAACGGCTTTCATTCGAGAAATGTCGAAGTCGACAAGTCGAGAATTACTCAACTTGACTTCATCTCGATTTCATGTTCGAATTCGAACTTTATCTCGAGTCCGAGTCTACTTCGAATGTCATTTACACTCGCGTACGAGCAACGAGGCGAACCACGCGGCGAGCCCCGAGCGACTGTTTACATTCGCGCTTCGTCGCTCGCCGCGTGGTTTGCCTCGTCACTCGTGCCGCTCGCGTCCCCCGGAGCGGCTTTTTTGTCACGAGTCAAAGGGACGAAAAAGGAGCAAGGGGCGCGGGGCGAGGGACGAGGCGCGAGTGTGAACAGGCGCTAGGGGCTCGCCGCGTGGTTCGCCTCGTCACTCGCACCGCTCGCTTCCGGAGCGGTTTTTTGGTCACGAGTCAAAGGACCTCGCGTCAAAGCGAGCGTGGTGTTTACACTCGCGTTCTCGCTTCAGTCGGGTTTCAACTTTGGGCCGCGATGGTTGTGTTCTTTTAAACTGCATAATTGGATTGGTTGTAACTTGCAACAAGAAACGTTTTGGTTTCTAGAATTATTTTAAAAGAAACCGATAATTTGGGATCCCAAACATAGATTCCACAAAAATAACCAAAAAGTAAACGTTATATGGACTAGATTTTATTAAGAAACTAGCTGTGCCCCGCGGTTTCACCCGCGTGAAAAGTTTTTATGTAACAACTTTTTTTTCTTGACATCCGATTTGAATGAAACAAAGCCTATATGTAGATCCAGGCTAAGCTTAATCTACCTGCGAAAACCGCATGACAATCCGTTCAGTAGATTCAGAGATTATCGCGAACTGAGAGACAGACAGACAGAAAATATTTTTTAAAACCCCTTTTTTTATAGTTGGTTACTCTTCGTTTATCGTCCCCTGTCAATTTTTGTTAAAAATATTCAATGTACAGAATCGCGGATTCTACTCTTTTATTATATTAGTACTAGCTGTGCCCCGCGGTTTCACCCGCGCGAAAAGTTTCTATACAACAACTTCTTTTTATACAACAACTTCTTTTCCCGGCATCCGATTTCAATGAAACAAAGCCTATGTAACTCCAGGTTAAGCTTAATCCTAAACCGCATGACAATCCGTTCAGTAGATTCGGAGATTATCGTGAACAGACAGAAAGACAGAAAAGATTTTTAAAAACCCTTTTTTTGTGCTTGGTTACTCTTCCCCCCCCCCCCCCCGTCCGTCCGCTCCGTTCCGTCCCCTGTCAGTTTTTGTTAAAAATATTCAATGTACAGAATCGCGGATTCTTTCTATCTTTTATAGATAGATAGATAGATATGTAGACCTCCAACCGCACTAAACAATAAACCTTTCGACAGCATCTCCTGCGCAAAAAACAGTCGATGACACCCGGCGCAGAAGAAGATGATATTGACAATTTTATTTATTTTATTTTTTTAAATTATTTATTTAAAGTTTAATTATTTATTTAATTTATTTATTTTACTAGCTATTATATTCTAGCGTGTCCCCGCGGTGTCATCCGCGTTAATTTCAAAGATCCTCTGGGAATTCCGGGATAAAAAGTACCCTATCTGTTATTCTGAATTACTTCTACTTGAAGCAAGATCAAAATATTAGCCTATACATGCATTTAATTTTCGACGTTTACAAAATAATGGTTAACGACATCTCTTGATTATTTCAGGAATAAATGAAATTTTAACCGTCGAGAACCTGTATCACGCACATACAGGCACAGGACAGTTCAAATTTCAAAAAACTTTTGTTAGCAATACATAGATGGCGCAATATGAATACAATAATTATTAGCCAAGCTTGGTAAAAAATCCTATAGAGCAGATAGCAGACAGTAGATATATAATATGATAATAGGAATCTATAGCTATTATTATTATTTTTTGATATTTTTATAGCTGTTTTATTGTAAAGTTTCAAATATTGTTTCAAATATTGTAAAGTTGAAATCCATTCAGTAGTTTTTGCGTGAAAACGTAACAAACATCCATACAATCCATACAAACTTTATAATAGATTTTAGAATAATAAGTAAGGATTTCATTTATTAAAATTAATCGAGTAGTAGTAAAAGCTCAGTAAGCAAAGTCGTCTTGTTGCCGCTAACACTTCGACATCCTCCCTTGTTGCTAGCTCAAAGACAACTGAACTGAACGCACTGCAGGCCGCAGCTCTTTTGTCTCTTTTCCATCGATCGTGCGGTCGCGGTCGCACGCACGAGCGACGGGACGAGGCAGCGTTTACACTCGCACCTCGTACCCCACCACGAAACGAAGCACAAGACGAGGAACGAGGTGCGAGTGTAAACGCCGATAAAACAGCGTTTACACTCGCGCCTCGTACCTGGCCACAAGACGAACCACGAGGCGAGGAACGAGGCGCGAGTGTAAATCCCGTATCATGGTTTTGTCTGCTAGAATCGGATATAAAAGGCCTTTTGAAAGGCCAAAGTGAACGAAAAGTGATCGAATTTGATTTTATTAATGAAGATAAATGAATAATAAGTTGTGAAGACGTTGGCGGAGATAGATAAAATTCTTATTCATTGTTTGCATCGGCGGCTTCTCGCTATTGTCTCGCTACAGCGAATGAATCTTCCTATCGAAAATTCGCGTTGAACTAATGAGTAATGACAGCAATCATTATTCCAGTAGAATCTTTGCATAGGTAGTTCTTTATGTGATCGCTGTCTGGCGTTTCCGTGTTAATTAAACAAAAAATAAAAAATGGATTTCCTAAGTCTTCCAGTGGTGATGATAGAACATGTATTTTCGTATTTATCATATGATGAGATTGCCAAACACAGATTGGTAAGTTTTTTTTATCGTATTCGCACTATGTTAACTAATGATGCGAATCAATTGCCGCGAGTTGTAATGTACAAAGGCCACTCACGTGTATGGCCCAGATTCTAGCTCATTCTCTATGTCCGGTTATTTAAAATATTGCATAACTCTTTGTTTTTATTTACTTCCAAACTGTCTTGCAGATGAACAATATCAAACTTGAGAATGGACAAAGATGCTCCATGTGTGACATTTTTCATGCCTGTATACCTCCTATTTTGTTTTGTTTTACTAATTTTCAGTTACATCTAAAATTTATAGTATTTTACAAAAAGAAATCGGAATTAGTTCTAGCTTATTCTAGTTCTAGTTATGTTTTCCATTGTTAATTTCACAGTGTCTGGTACAGAGTATTGTTATTTTGTGAAATTTTTCTTTAATAAATAAATAAGAATAAAATTGAATTCTGTAAATATATTACGTAATAGCTGTACCTTGCGGTTTCACCCGCATGAGTATCAGAATTCCTGCAGGAACAATTTTTTTCTGAAATAAAAGTAGCCTAAGTTATTCCTTATACATCAACTATCTGCCAGTGAAAGCCCCTTTTCAGAGATTAGCCAGAACAAACAGACTGACAGACAGAAAATTTTAAAAATAGTTTTTTATATGAAAAGCTGTTAATTTGGAATAGGCTAGTTTCCTAAATTTTGTTTTTTAGTCCGTTTTGTAGATTATTAAAAAATATTAGACACGTATTTTTTAATTTTTTATGTAACCAAAAAATAACGGAGATATATCAAGTCGAAATTTCACATGACGTCACGCCTCGCTACAGTTTGTTCGCACGTTATAGCGAGCTGTGACGTCACGAGTCCCCCACCCTAAACTTTAATGCGCTTTATCTATGCATATTTCCATTATTTTAAAAAAGCAAAAAATACGTGTCTTTTATTTTTTTATTATCTAACTGACGGACTAAATAGAATTTTGATTTTTTTACCCAGGAAACTAGCCTATTACAAACAGACACTTCAATTTTATTTAGGTATATGCATAGATATAAATACTTCAGTTTGTTCAGTCCAGCAAATCAGTGATACTAAAGTGTTTATCGTATAAATACTCAGACTTGTTCTGGAAAGACTCGCCAGTCACGTCAGTGAAGTGTTGAGTCACTGACAAATATGTCCAGTGTGTTTGGTTTTAAATATTTTTGTAAAACCAAGCATACTGATTGGTTGGTTAGGTAAATTTTCTTCTATTGTTCGAGGTACCAAAACCTAGATTAGTAAAGGCACAGATAATATAAAAGGAATCATAAAATTCAGTTAGTTTGATTTTAAACAAAGTTATCTTTGCATTCTAGAAAAATCTTTATAATTTTTGGTTTGCTGTAATACTCATGCTTTTGTAATACTTGCTACACACTAAAATAACATTATTTTGGTGTACAATAAAGTGTATTCTATTCTATTCTATTCTAAAATATAACTCAAATAATATCAATTAATTAATATACTTATTTGCACTAATAAAAAGTAAAAAAAAAAAAAATTATTGGACTTATGGTGCAGAAGCCCACACATTGGTTTAGAGCTTCAACCATCTTAGTTAGTCTTAAATAGTCTTTCAACTGACGATTTGTCTGTTTTTCGTCAATACCAGGTAAGTAAGTACCAATACATAAGATTTAAAATAATCTGACTTATTGGAGTTGGAGTTGAAGATTTACATCCTCAGTTCAAACACTTAAACGAGCTTTAACTCCGACCTCCAGTTCCGATAAACTACCTCTGTAACATCCTTAGTTTGAACCATTTATTTCCATAGAGAATTAGTAGAGATATGGTTTTGCCATAAAAGAAATCCCACTTAGTTAATGTTTTTCCGTCAGGTCTGCAAAGCCTTCAACGAGATATGCATGAAGATGTTGAACCGTGGCTTCATCATGATCGAGAGGCGTCACGCGCTCGCACTCAAAAATGTCAAGGCGAAACTGCCACGGAGAGAATCAGAACGCAGGTAATTTAAATTAATCATGAGGTTTTTTTATTATTATAATGGTCGATTTACACTTCCATTAAGTCAGTAAGTAAGTAAAAACCGCGTGTGGACGCCGGCCGGCAAGTAAGTGATTAAGTAGTAACTTGCCGCAGGATAGGAACCAGTTATATTTTTTGGACAGGACGCCCGCTTCGTCTCCCGCTCCCTGCCAACTTACCACTTGCCGCCGTGTGGACGGCGGCCGGCAAGTAAGTAGGGTGAAGAAATGTATTGTTGAACTTACTTATGGATGTTTGGATGTTGCTTACTACTTCTCGATGAAGTAAGTTGAACTTACTTGTAGAAGTCTAAATCGGCCATAATACGTACAAAGTCCTCCATCGCATCTGTTTGTTCGCGATAAACTCAAAAACAACTGAACAGAGTTTCATGCGGTTTTCACCAATAGATAGAGGGATTCATGAGGAAGGTTTAGGTATACATATAATAGTCAGGGATTTGTGTAAATTGGTTGAAATATATCTTCTAATATATAAAATTCTCGTGTCACAATGTTCGTTCCCATACTCCTCTGAAACGGCTTGACCGATTCTCATGAAATTTTATATGCATATTCAGTAGGTCTGAGAATCGGCTACTGTCTATTTTTCATCCCCCTAAAGGGAGTTCCTGCGGGAATTCCAAAACTCACGCGGGTGAAACCGTGGGGCGCAGCTAGTAAAATATAACGTTTGTGTTACAGATACCACCCGCTTTCCCGCCATTGCGATATTTTAACTTCAATCGAGACCCGCATATCTATGTTGAACATGACCTATCTCAAATTCATTGATAACGGCATGTGTTGCTTCATACCGGGAAAAGTAAGTTATACCACAGATAATATAATACTCTACTAGTGTTATAACTTATACCTACCTAATAGCTGCGAGCCCAAAACTATCTCACCGCCACGGCTGCCCTATGGTAAAAAACAGTAACGGGCATGATGACAAGGAATAAAAACAAAATTCTATTTAGTCCGTCAGTACCTAGGATGATAAAAAATAATAGACACGTATTCTTTTCTTTTTAGATTTATTGAAAATATTCTTAGATAAACTTTCGTTTCAACTCAATGTATCGCCATTACTTTTTGTATGTAAAAAAAGGAAAAATACTTATTGTCCAATTTTTTTTTTAATCTAAACGAAAATCGCTTTATTTAACAAACCTAGGGGGGGGGGGGGGGGGGGGGGGAGGGGATCGACATTTTTGTCTAATTTTCGTTATCAGGTGATCGACATTTTTGTCTAATTTTCCCCTGCCCACTCTATCTATTGTTATCAGGTGATCGAAAGTTTTGTCTAATTTTCCCCTGCCCACTCTAACTATCTTTATCAGGTGATCGACAGTTTTGTCTAATTTGTCCCCCGCCCACTCGTATCTATCATTATCAGGTGATCGACAGTTTTGTCTCATTTTCCCCGCCCACTCTATCATTATCAGGTGTACGACGGTTTTGTCTTATTTTCACCCGCCCACTCTATCAGCTGTTCGACAGTTTTGTCTAATTTGTACCCCGCCCACTCGTATCTATCATTATCAGGTGATCGACAGTTTTGTTTCATTGTCTCATTTCCTCTCTCGCTCTGCGGTGTGTTTATCAGGTGATCGACAGTTTTGTTTCATTGTCTCATTTCCTCTCTCGCTCTGCGGTGTGTGTATCAGGTGATCGACAGTTTTGTCTAATTTGTCCCCCGCCCACTCGTATCTATCATTATCAGGTGATCGACAGTTTTGTCTCATTTTCCCCGCCCACTCTATCATTATCAGGTGTACGACGGTTTTGTCTTATTTTCACCCGCCCACTCTATCAGCTGTTCGACAGTTTTGTCTAATTTGTACCCCGCCCACTCGTATCTATCATTATCAGGTGATCGACAGTTTTGTTTCATTGTCTCATTTCCTCTCTCGCTCTGCGGTGTGTGTATCAGGTGATCGACAGTTTTATCTCACTTTCTCTCTCCCTCTGTGGTGTGTGAAATTGTGTATCAGGCGATCGACAGTTCTGTCTCACTCCCTCGCTCTGCGTTGTGTGCACATCAGGTGATCGACGAGATAAAGCGCGTGCTGTGCATAGTGGAGACGTGCAAGACGCCGCAGCGCGCGCACGAGGTGCTGCAGGAGCTGCGCGACATCTCCAGCATGGCGATCGAGCACTTCGACGACAAGATATCGCCCGCGTTCCGCAAGCGGCTGCAGGAGGGCGAGGCGCCGCCCGCGCCGCGCGTCAACGGTGCGTCATCGCTACATCCGCACACATCACTATCGCTACGTAGTATGAAACAAAGTCGTTTCCCCTGTCTGTCTGTCCCTATGTATGCTTAGATGTTTAAAACTACGCAACGGATTTTCATACGGTTTTCGCCAATAGATTAGAGTGATTCAAGACGAAGGTTTATATCTATGTTTCATGCTGGAATTTCTGCGGGAAATCCCGAAGTTACCGCGGGTGAAACCTCGGGGGACAGCTAGTCTACACATCTATTACGTCGCCGTTCCTATCGTCGTATCACACATACATAATATTAGTTGACCCCCGCGGTTTCACTCGCGGAAATTTCGGACTTCCCGCGGGAATTCCGGGATAAAAAGTACCCTATGTCACTCAGGATCACTTTAGCTTCCTATCTATAATGAGTAGATCCATAGATAACAACCTCACAAACTCGGAATTCCTAACTCAGGGTCACTGTAGCTTCTTAAAGGTGAAAGAATTTTCAAAATCGGTTCAGTAGATCCAGAGATTACCCCCCTACAACATCACAAACTCACAAACTTTTGCTCTTCATAGTATTAGTATGGACTATAGATAATCGTAAAACCTGCCATGGTTTTGATTGCAACCCAAAAATGATAGAAACAAAAGTTACATAACAGCCCCTCAGTGATCATCTGGCTGATGGTGATGTGTGTGTCCCTTGGCAGGTGTGCTGTCCTCGCTGGCGCTGCAGCAGGAGGTGCGCAGCCTGCGGCGGCGCTCCGTGCTGCACGCGAAGCTCTCCCTCTACTTGGCGGGGCAGCACAAGAGGTTCTACAAAAGAGTACGCCACAACCACTACCACTAGTCCATTATTTATCTTTACTATATAGAGCTAAGATGTACGTAAGCGTAAGCGAGTTCAAAAAAGACTAATAGCAGCCTTGGGAAAAATAGTATAATAGGCTAGTTGACTAATTTTTTTATTAGTCCGTCTTGTAGATTAATAAAGAATATTGGACGCATATTTTTTCTTTTTTTACGTAATCAAAAAATAACAGAGATATATTGAGTTGAAATTTCGCGTGACGTCACTAACTAGTGCAGTTTGTATGGCGGCTTGTAGCGGTAAGTGACGTCACGAGCCCCCACCCTAAACTTTAATGCGCTTTATCTCTGTGTATTTTCATTTATATGAAAAATCAAAAAAATACGTGTCTAATGATTTTCAATTTTTCAAAAGACGGACTAATTAAAAATTTTATTTTCAAAAGTTTTCCCTAACAGCGTGTAACAAACAGACAGACAGACAAGCAAACTTACTTTCGCATTTAGAATATCAGCCGGTGCAGTGGCTGATATCTTAATAGGCACAGCGCATGGCATTAAAACTACTATTTAAGTAATCTGTGGTTACCGGCGCTGGTTGCACATAGAATTATAATTATTCTGTAAGCTAGATTAAGTAATATTTTGTGTGCAATTGTTTGGTGACCCAAATAAAAAAAAATAAAAAAAAATGTGTATCGGTATGTTTACACGTGACTCTGCATAGCTACACAGAAAAGAAAATAGCAGATAGAACATCGACATGAGAACATGAGACATCGACTCAGTTTAGTATGAAAACAGATGAGAATCAGTGTCGCCGGGTGATTTGAACTGTTTATCACGCACTAAAACATTCATTAACGTGAGGAAATGTATTAAACTCTTTATGATTATGTTTTTACTTGGTCACTGTTTTCAAATGGGAATATTGTGGCAAATATGCTTGGGATGGCAGCAAAAGAAGTTAACTGTGGGCAAGTTAGAGCCTGCCCCGCCTACATATTGTCCTCTCTAAAGTCAATTTATTTTCTCTGTGCGTGGCTATAGCGAATTCCCTACACTTTTAAACAGACGATAAGCAAAAACATGTGAACCCACAAAATTGAGTTTTTGATACAGAACGCTTTATTGAGAGTTATGTACCTAGAAAGTTTTTGAATACACTATTTCATTGTTTAACTTACTTGAACTTTTAAAGAGTCATATCTCTGAAAGTACGAAAGATAATTGGACGCAGATAAGCAATAACATGTTAACTTACAAAACGAAGTTATTGATTCAGAACGATTTATTGAGATTTAGAGAACGTTTTTTAATTATGTGTTTACCTCATTACATTGTTTAAATGTGTAACTAAATATTGAACATAAAAATTATTGACACAAAATGGCGCTATAATTTTAAAACTTTAATTTACTCAAAATTTCTCCAGTGTGGGTTAACACACTATTGCTTATCTATGTCCAATTGTAAATGAATAATGCTATTATACTAAGTACTAATACATAAAGGTTTATAAAATAATTATAAAAAATAAACTAAAATTCCCTATTATGTGGTTAATTATTTATTTATTTAAAGAACTTTATTGTACAAAAGGCGCACTTAATGCCTGAGGAATTCTCTACCAGTCAACCTTTTGGCTAGGTTACCATTACATCGTTAAAATACCAACAAATAGATGAACATAAAAAAATTATGACACAAAATGGCGTTAACATTAACTTTAATTTTAAAACGCGATATAGTTTTGCTTAAAATTTCTCCAATGTGGGTTAACATACTATTGCTTATCTATAATCCAATTATTACAAACAGACTGCTAATTCTATGCTATATTGTCTTTTTGATAATAACTACTATATATGCCTATATGCCTCATTATGCCATAATATCTGGTTTATTGCAGATGACAAGCTACAGGAAGATTGCGCTCCTGCAGCGCAAAACTATCAAAGAACTGACCAACAAGCAGAGGTATCAAGATGCCGCCATTGGTAAAATGTTTGATTATATTCTACATTCCATGGTTTTTTATTTTTATAGAGGTGTGTGGATATGAGTTGAGTTATTTTCAAACTTTATCCTATTGGATTTTCCATCATAACTTGAAGGTTATTGTTAGAAATAATGTTTTTATGTCCAAAGTCCTTATCCATATTGATATTGTAAAATAAATGCAAAAGTAACTTTTTCAGTCTGTTACCTTTTATGCTTAAATACTCAACTGATTATCATGAAATTTTGCAGACACGTTGTCAAGGGTACAAAGTAGGACAGAAGGTACTTTTTATCCCGGAATTCCCTCGGGAACTCTGAAATTAACGCGGTTGAAACCTTATATGCCAGTCGCTGTTGTATTCATTGTGTGTATTTATTAATTCAAATGTTAATGATCTATTTTGCAGCTGAATTAAAAAAGCGTATAGAGGAGTGCGACATCAAATACAACGAGCTGACGCACACCAACCAGGCCGCCGGGGGGAAAGCCATATCTGGTGAGGATCCCACTCATAGTATACATACAGTCACACTGAACTGAAAATGAACTGATTCAAGTTGATGAGTTAGAGAACGTTTTTTAATAGAGATGTTGACAACTTTTGAAAATCACAATTTTAACTAGTCCGTCTTTTAGAAAATTTAAAATCATTAGACACGTATTTTTTTATTTTTCAAATAAATGAAAATACACAAAGATAAAGCGCATTAAAGTTTAGGGTGGGGGCTCGTGACGTCACTCACCGCTACAAGCCACCATACAAACTGCACTAGTTAGTGACGTCACTCGAAATTTATCACTCAATATATCGCTGTCATTTTTTGATTACGTAAAAAAAAGAAACAATACGTGTCCAATATTTTTTATTAATCTACCAGACGGACTAAAAAAAAAATTAGTCAAATAGCCTATTATGTGTTTACTTCATTACATTGTATAAATATGTAAAAATATGGTCAACATAAAAAAATGTTGACACAAAATGGTGCTACAGTTTTAAAACACGATTTACTCAAAATTTCTCCAGTGTGGGTTAACACACTATTGCTCATCTATGTCCATATTATCTTAAAAAAAAATCTTCATTAAATAAATTGTAAAAAAATGGGCCACGCAGTATGGGTATTGGGTGCGTTCCCTGGTTAATTTGCATGTCTATCTGTCTGCCTGCCCGCAGCGACGGCGGCGTCGGAGGCGGCGCCGGCGCCCGCGCAGCCGCTGCGGCACTTCGGCAGCCAGATCAAGCTGGACCTGTCCGTGCTGCCCATCGGCACCGGCAAGCGGAGCCGCGCCAACAGTCAGTGTTGTGTTATACTACACTACTATACTATACACACCGGCAGAATTAGCGGAACATAAAAAGGCAGAGTATAGAAATAATTACGTATATATATTAAAACAAATAATAATTAGACGTGTAATAATAAATTAATATATATCTTTTAACACTTTAAAAGTTTGTAATTAAATTATTAAATTTTATTTAAAATAATAAAAAAAAACACTTTTTCTCTAATTTATGGGCACACAAATAATGTTGCAAATTAAAGATTACTGTGATTTCAACACTAAATAAATGAACGATTAATAACGTGTGTTTCCCCTTCGTGATTCAACTTTTATTTGCAACATTGTCTGTGTTCTCACAAACTAGAGATTTTTTATTTTATTTTTTAATTTTGATTACTTTTAATAAAATTTAACTAAAAACCTCTTAAAGTCGATGTTAAAAGACATATATTAATTTATTACTTCACGTCTAATTATTATTTGTTTTAGTATAGGTATATACGTAATTATTTCTATACTCTGCCTTTTTATGTTCCGCTAATTCTGCCGGTGTGTATATAAGGGCTAATACTATACTATACTATACTATACTATACTATACTATACTATACTATACTATACTATACTATACTATACTATACTATACTATACTATACTATACTATATACTATACTATACTATACTATACTATACTATACTATACTATACTATACTATACTATACTATACTATACTATACTATACTATACTATACTATACTATACTATACTATACTATACTATACTATACTATACTATACTATACTATACTATACTATACTATACTATACTATACTATACTATACTATACTATACTATACTATACTATACTATAAAAAAAATGCATATCTCTAAAATGGTTTTATCATGTTCGTTATGCAACATTATATCGAAGCTTTCGACCGTTGCATTACGCTGAAGTTTTTAACCGATGATAACTTTTTTTCCCTATGTCCTATGTCGATGAAACAAAGCCTATATGTTGTTCCAGACTTAGCTTAATCTACTACCGGAAACTGCATGACAATCCGTTCAGTAGATGCGGAGATTATCGCGAACAGACAGACAGATAGAAAAGAATTTTAAAAACTTTTTTTTTCGGTTACTCTTCTCCCTGTCAAAATTTGTCAAAAATATTCAATGTAAAGAATCGCGGATTCTACTCTTTTATTATAGTATAGATGACCATAACACGCCGCGTTAAACGTGTACCCGACTGTTGTAAACAAGCCTCTCCGCAAAGTCACCTTGGCGGAAGTTTGGTTTTAACCGCCGTTGGTGTTTCCGTCCACACTTGTTGTCAACAAGGCTCCAACTTCAGTGTGCTTTTGTCCCCCGCATCGGAAACATCTTTGCAATGGCTCCTTGCCTTTCAAAAATTCAAACAGTCGGTGTGGCTTTTGCTCTTTTGAGTGAGTGCAATTGAGGAAAAAAAAAAGAGAAAATATAAAACAAAATATTCCCACACAATTTTTTTTTTGGGATCTAGAGGTCCCAGAGATACGGCAGATCCCTATAGAGGTCGGTAAACTCGATAAGAATATTTTTTTCTTGCGTCATTTTCATACGTACGCGCGCGAGTAAATAAATAACTCTACGCGCGAGCGCTCCCCGCGACTGCCGCCACTCAACTGCGCTTGCGTGGTTTACAACAAACGTCCCCACAGCGGGCCGTGGAAAAGAAACAGATATTTCGTTGCAAACAACCGTCCGCACTGTTTTAAACAACTGTTGGAAACTTCCGTTTTGGGCTTGTTTACAACAGTCTGGTACACGCTTTAAGATAAGACGCCGCAAAAACTGTCTTTCCCTCGTAATTCTTAGATTACTGCAAAAAAATACATTTACAACGTTTATTATGGCATAAAGAATAATAATTACTAATATCTTGACATCTAGAACGTTTGTAATGGTGTTTTTGGGACGCGCGTCATGGGCAAGGAATGAATAAGGGCCCTGGGCGAACGAGCTTCTCTCGTAGCGCCATCTGTTGTTAAGTAGAGATGCAGTGCCAAACACATTTCGCATTGCCTGAAAACACGGATAAAATGACGTTTTCCAAAAATGAAACCTAGATCAATTGATCGCCCCCGAAACCCCCTGCATACCAATCGATACTACAGAAAAAGTACGTTAATTTCGAAGATGCCGCGGGAATTCCGGCATAAAAAATATCCCTTAGAACGTGAATGCAAAATTTCATGAAATTTCACCCTCGCTAATTTCGGAGTTTCCGCGGGAATTCCGGGATAAAAAGCACCCTATGTCCTTCTCTTTACCGCTGACAACGTGCTTGCAAAATTTCATGATGATCGGTATAGCCGTTGGCGTGAAAGCGTAACAAACAAACGCACTTTCGTTTTTATATTATTAGTAAGGATATACTACCTACTACCATCCCGGCGACATTCGCTATAACGCTATAACGGAACGAATTTCTTCTCAGTAAGACCACTGGCCACTAGTGGTCGTAGCTTACATCGGAACATGCACTCAATTTTTGTGTGTTGTGCCAATGAAAGTATATCTTTCGGTTTAAATTTTTTTCCATGTCCATAAGACCTCCCAGTTTCATCTTTTCACTTATTACTTATCATTTTCCAGCGCTGCCCAACATGAAACCTAGGAACCCGGTTATCGCGCTGCCCAGCCTCACGGAGACAGACTCGGAGCCGCCGCTGAAGATTCAAAAAATCACCGACCGCCCCACCCCCACTCCCACCCCCACTCCCACCCCCACTCCCACCACTCCCACTCCCTCTCCCACTCCCACTCCGTCGACATCTGCCCCCTGCCGCGGTGAAAGTCCGAGGAGCAAAACGCAATCGACAATGGCCAAAATACGCGGCTTGACCAACGAGATACGCCACTTGAGCAACTTGGCCACCAACATCGAGGGCGGCCTCAAGCGGCCGGCGAAGGTCGCTTGGCTGTCCATGGAGGATTCGGGATTCAAGAAATCGAAGACGGAATAATCCCCAAAATGACGCCGAAAGATAGAAAAAAAAACGGTAATTACTAGAATTACGTGAGGTGATTTTGACGATATTTTTCGTCATGAGATTTTGCTTTTTTGTGTACTACTAGTGTTTTATCTTAATTCACATAATATCCTCCCATCGATTTCTTTTTCTATTATTATAAATACCTTAGAAGATAATTATAATGATTTTATGTTTTATGGTATTCTGCCGTTCGTTGTATCAAGATTCGAGAAGTATTGGGATATGCGTGGAGTTCGATAGATGGCGCTATCTACCGTCCATACTCGATTATATGCCTGAGCGATGATAGATGGCGCCACATGATATCGCGGGCTTACAAAGGGGCTCGTTTGACGTTAAATTTGTTCGATAAATAAAAGTTATATGCGACCAAATGAGGAAACCCCACATAAGGACCACAAAATATTAAATTACGGTCAAGCATTCCGAAGCAAAAAAAAATGGCACATAAAAGAAAAAGTAGAAATTAAGACCAAATCCTTTACTTTTTAACCGACATCAAAAAAGAGGAGGTTCTCAATTCGACGCGTCTTATGTTTTTTTTATTTAATCATAAGACAGACTAGTTGTAAACACGCCTCTCTTTGAAATCTATGTATTGTTGTTTTCAACTTGACGTGTTTTGTTTTTTTTTTCTTTTCAAAAGACCTTATTCTTTTGTATTTTATGGTTAAATGGAATTCCCGCGAAACTCTTCACGTTCATCCAATGCCATCTATTGGCTTTTTAGAGAAGTAAATTTATGAAAAACCAAAAACACTCGACGGGACTAACTATATCGGAGAAATATTGAATGTGTTTCGGAATCTGTGGATTGCCCATCTATAGTTGTATGATCGTGATAGGTTCAAGTTGTAGAATCTATTGTGCTAAAATTAGTTGAACTTTATATTTTACTGTTAATTTTTTATTATAAATACTAACATTTATAAACATAATAAACGGTGTAAATAGATTGAAAAATACATAATTATTTAGTTGTTGCATTATTATTTTATTTCTTTATTCAGAGATTATTATAAAGTTTTTTTTTGTTAAATTTACTCCTTTTGGGGAAGGCAAAGAAATCTTAGTCCATACAGCGAATTCAGATGTTCTTTTTTATGATAGAGAATAGAGAATATCCTTTTTTATCTCTATATACAACACATTTCACCTTAATAAAACTATATTCTCTAGACGAAAAGCTTTGATCATGTTCATATTTTTATTGAACATGTTCATATTTTATACAGATAAAAATATATAAATACTAGCTGTTCCATCCGCGGTAATTTCGGAGTTCCCGCGGGAATTCCGGGAAAAAGTACTCTACGGCTTTCTTTGTACCCCTGCACTGATTTACGGTGATTAGCTGTTCCCTGCATTAATTCCGGAGTTCCCGCGGGTATTCCGGGATAAATCTATCCTATCTTTTAAGTTGGGCCAAATACAACATAGTGATGAAATTTCATTACGATCGATTCAGTAGTTTCGGAGTCCATCGCGAACAAACAACGTGACACGTGATTTATATATATTAAGATTAAGATGGTAGTTAGGTATTATTCGTAATTATTAAAATTTTAGCTGTGTTTGAGTAGGTATATACGAGTAGGCACGGAAAGATTTGGTATTTGTTTGTGAAGCGATGGAAATATTGTGTTCATAGCCTTTTATATATACAAAAGGTTAAATAATTAGATTATTATAGAGGTTTAAGACTCGCGTTGAAAGGTGGGTTTATAGTTTAATTAGGTATGTAGATTTATAAAGCTGTTTATAAATTGTTTATGATCTTTCGCATATAATATGTATTAGCCAGTTTCGAGTAAAATTAATGTATATAAATTTCAATTAGCATCGTTAACGACACGGTTTGAAATTGCAAACCATGGTGCTATAGTTTGCAAAGTATTTCTCGCAGCTCTTGGAGGATACAGAAGAAATCAGCTCGAAACATCTATATGTATATTTTAGTGTCCATTAAAAAGGGCTAATGTGACATTTTTTGTCCATACAGCATACCATAAAACAACAAATTCAACTTAAAATATTTAACGATGAAACCGCCATCTTAGATTCGTGCCTAAAACTCTTGGTGTAATGATCGCTTGGAGTATTTAATAAGTTTTATTATTATTTGTGTAGGGGTTTTGTTGTAATGTTGCGTCTACGGCGTTTCCATAGAAGATAGAAATCGCTTTCCATTCTTTGTGTTTATGTCGTGGCCATATCTAAGAAATAGCCAATGTATGATGTGGCCGGTCATTTCATGAAATGGTAGGCTACATCATGAACTGATATATTATTACCACTAGAGCATCATTCTGGGTTAGGTTATTACCACTAGAGCATCATTCTGGGTTAGGTTAGGTTCGTACTGCTGACCCAAGTCGCCAAATCGCGGTCAATTATCATCATAATGATAATTATGTTGACTAATTTTATTTTTTTTAGTCCGTCTTGTAGATTATTAAAAAATATTGGACACGTATTTTTTCTTTTTTTACGTAATCAAAAAATAACGGTGATATATTGAGTTGAAATTTCGCGTGACGTCACTATTCGGACAGTTTGTATGGCGGTTTTAGCGGTTAGTGACGTCACGACCCCCTCACCCTAAACTTTAATGCGCTTTATCTCTGTATATTTTAATTTATTTGAAAAAGCAAAAAATACGTGTCTATTGTTTTTTTATTTTCTAACTGATGACGGACTAATTAGAATTTTGATTTTCAAAAGTAGTCCACTTCCCCAATATCGCCATATTTTGCTTTCATACATCATGATGTGGTCGAACATTTCATGAAATGACCGGCCACATCATGAATTGCCCAATTATTTGCTATGGCCACCACATTTATATTATTATTAATACATAGCTATATTTATGTGTTCAAGATGTTTAATATACCGCATTGTAGCTTGGTTACCATCAAGCTTCGAGCTTAACTGTGGGATCGAGTGTGCGTGTAGTTGTTATTGTAACTAATGATATTGTACTCCACAATTCTGAGACGAATCTTGTGTCCTTTGATAACTAGAAAAACAGTACAGTTAAAAAAAAAAATAAGTAGGTAAGTACGAATTTGTTTATTTAGCCAAAATATTAATAATAAATAACAATTATCTGAATTTGAAGCCGTGGTAATAACTAACGTGGTAATTGTAAATGCTTTAAATTATTAAAAAAATAATAAAAAAATAATTGAGTGGCTTCACTCGCCACTACAAACTTGGCTAAAGTTAACGATGCATAAAGGTGACCAAAATAAAACAATGTACATACAGATTTATTTAAATTTATTATATTTACTAAAAAATATGTTTTGTTTTGCTTTACTAAGATATCGGGATGTTAAATATCCCGTTGTATTATAATTTACAGATGTATGAAATACTCTAAAGAAATAAATAATTAATAAAAATGTACCGTTGTTTGTTTCAATTTTTAATGGATGGTATTTAACCATTTATCAGGTAATTCTTGTCTTCCATTTTACTCTTCAATCTAAAATACCAATTGCACATCGAAAGATGCACACCAAAACATGTCTGAACTTTGGCGCGTAGATGACCGTACGTCGTACTTTTGAGCGTAGCGTAGTCATACTTTTTATTAGCTGTGCAAATAAGGGTTTTTGAGATTTTTGTGCAGTTAATTGCAGTAATATTGAGCATTTTAAATCCTACCTAACTCAATGTCATTCTATCAATTAAACTTAAAATTGTCGTTATTTGACTAATTTATAATACACATAAATTTTGTATTCCATTTTACAATACTCATTCGTTACATCTGATTGCACATATCCCGTTGATATTAACTCGACCTACAACATAGCCTCTGGAATTAGGATATCCTAACATACATATTTTATGATTAAGCAAGACTAGTCTTTATTAGATTAAATTAGAACTGATTATTATATATTTTAATGGTTACTCGACTTACACGGTAGGAAATTTTGAATTTAGCCTTATACAGAGCGTTACATAACGCTGTAGCCGTATCAATTAGCTCGTTCCCAATCGTTCCGTCATTCGTCAAAATAAGCATAGAATCGAGTTACTATTACAAATCACAAATTAATTGATTAACTTAATATTTAGGTAGATAGGTACTATTGTTATTACTAATTTAAATCAATACGTAAGTCGGAAAGAAGAAGAAGAAGAAGAAAATACATTTATTTATAAAGGGGGTATTAATCCGTGAGCGTGAAGCATTAATATGTGGACGTCAGTTGACTCTAGCCCAATGATATAATGAGTATTAAAGGAGCCTCTACCCGCTAAATCAATGCTTCTGAAAATTAGATATTTCGTCAATAAAGAAATAATAATTTAAAAAAAACCTTCAAGCAGGGCGTTGTGGCAGTTTTGCTATCAAGTTAAATGCTGCAGAAGCATTTTACAAATATTATTATTTACTATATTTTCCAATTAGGTATTTAACAATTGATTTCTTTTATAAATTTCATTTATGATAAAACTATTATAATTTGATATAACAAGATGGCGCCACTTTGTCGACCACACGCGATAAGTATAAAAATGGGTTTTCGACGCTTACATAATATAAGATGAGTGAGATTAACTGGACAATCTTAACAAACATAACATTAAGTTACAATCTTACGTTTAACAATGAGTAAAGTAATTATTGTTGACTCACCTAACAACCTGGCTATACATGCATCACTTACATAATAAATACGGAAGTGGAGTTGTCATCGTACTTACAATTATAGGTACCTACAATCTACATACAAAATTTCGCTCGTAATCCATGGAAGTAGGTAAGTACACGGCACCTATCTATATTATACTCATATACACATAACACTTTTCATTTTTCTCGACTTTTACATAATAATTTAAGTACGTGATTTTAATTGCGGTTTCCGCTTCGTGAGGTTGCGTTTTGGCGGGAAATGGCGTCAAAAATATATAAAACGTCACGTCGCCATTTTAGTTTTATTAGTTGTAACGACGAAAATCTAGTGTAGAGTTGTCTAATCGGTCAAGTGAATAGTATAGTTTTTAGTTGTGAAATAAATACAAAATGTTTGGACATAGATAAGCAATAGTGTGTTAACCCACATTGGAGAAATTTTGAATAAATCGTGTTTTAAAATCATATCGTTATTTTGTTTCAGCATTTTTTATGTTGAAATGTTTTTTTGGTATTTAAACAATGTAATAAGGTAAACACATAATTAAAAAACGCTCTATAACTCTCAATAAAGCGTTTTGAATCAATAACTTAATGTTGTGGGTTAACATGTTATTGCTTATCTGCGTCCGTTTATGAATATGTTATTATTAATATTATATAAAATTTCGTTACCTACTAATAAATTAATTATATTGCAAGGTTAGTAGGTATATATTGTATGTTCTGGACCACTTCGTTCTTTCGCAATGAGCGAGCACGTGCTCGCTCGCGAAATCACTCCGATGGTCCAGACCATACAATATATACCAATCAAAATGATTCACTTGTCGGATCGATCATTTATTTGATCAACCATGCAACAAAACAACGAATGTCGTTCTTTCGCTAGGAGCGGTGAAAACAATAATTATTATAATATACTGATTTAAAAAATGTATCTGTCATATGGATCATGCAAAGATTCACATGTCGATCGTACAACAAAAAACAAACAATAATAACCCGTTTGCATGTTTAGTTACCAAATTATGAATAAATAAAAACATACCTGAACTATCTGCCTGTACCGCGGAACTATTAAGTATTTTCATCACACATAAGCACATACAAGTTATACGTAAAAACTTTGAATTTAATAATTGAATTATACTTATGTTAGAAACTATTATGTTCACTATATTGTCAGGTGTCTCTCCACAGTTAATGTTGAAGCATATATTTAAACTCAGTACCAGATTGGCTCAACGATCTTCAAAGTTTCAGATTTTCAGGCTAGATTGCTCAAGTCGTCGCCGAATCAAATTCGGCACCAGATTGGCTCAACGATCTTCTGTAAATCAGAAACTAGGGCTAGATTGCTCAAGTCGTCACTGAGTTATAAATAAAGCACATATTTTGTGATCAGATTGACTCGAGGACACCATAACTTTACGCAGTGAACACAAAGATTCTAAGCACTCGCAATGTCTAAATCGCAACAGCAGAGACTGTACTGTACTGTATGTTTCCCTTCGCTTCGCTTACTACTTATCTTTATTTTTTTACTTACCTTTGACATTCGGTACGGTTAGCAAATATGTAATAACCACACATGTTTCTGTTTAAATGGTTCATGTATGTCTTTATTACGTTGCATTAATAAACATACAGTTAATCTGAGAATTTAACGCAAAACATAAATTATTATGTAGAAAAACGAAATACCAAAACTCATGAAAATTGGTCTATTTGGAAATTATGACAGTGATAACGAAGTCTTAAAGCTGGAACTATTTCCCGCGGTTTACAAAAAATATTTGCTTATAATATATTTAAGAGGTATAAAATATAATTTTTATGACTTCAAGCACTTGTCGTTTGTAGGTACTGTTTCTGCAATCAGTACGTATACTTATTGTTCTCATAACTCTAAAGTGCTGATCACCACGGTTCCACGGTCCGCGCATGTTTATTATTTATAAAATTCGATGAAATGTCATCGCGCGCCGTCGCTTTCCCATCAAGTTGAATCTAAATATAACTAAAATACGATTTTCTGTCTGTAATATCGAGATAACTCTGTTCTAAAAAACTCAACTGAGTGTTATTTGCATTTGTAAAAACATTAATAACCATTTAAATGTTCCATATTTTTTTATCTCTATCCATCCAAACAATCTTCAGAATTATTGAAAGGTTTTTCATAAAATTTGATATACCTACTCTACTTATACTTTGGGTTCAAAAATGTCATACCTACTTATCATTTCGTAAAAAAAAAAAAATGTCTGAGAGAGTTTGGAATTCATGTGAGCGAAACCGAGGAAATAACTGGTAGATAATACATGAGAATAGTATCATTGGTGATACCGGTAAGTATAAGTATTTGCTTGGCATGCAGTAACTTGTTACAATGGAAATAATTGAACCATTGCACTCGACACATAATAGATGCGGCATATTGATGAGAAACTTATGAATCTAGTCCATTCCTTAATAAGTTTGAAATTTTATTTTAACAAGTAGGTAGGTACATTTACATTTTTGAAGTTTCAATTTTCGGTTATATTTTGAAAAATATACTTGTATTCTGCAATCGCATAACGTAATTCAATGTACATGGGGAATAAATAATACACACAACGATAATATATATTTAGCGTGTTTAATCCAAACAAATTTAATGTCATAACTGGTATTTACCAAAAAAATACTTTAAATTATTGTTTTTCATTCAAGAGAAATACAACCTTACAACATTTACAATAGGACGTCTACACACTGGACAATTGTGAATGGAAAAACTACACGCGGCGCATGCAACCACATGTCCGCACGGCGTCAAACATACATTGCACTCTTCATCGAAACAAACTTTACAACACTTATCTACCTGGCACATTTTCTCGTCAGTTTCGTGAGGAACTTGCGTAGTAGTGTTGGCGACAACGTTGTTGTGGTGGTGCTCTTTTTGCGCATGTTCCCTAAGCGTCTTAACGTGGGGGTCTATATAATTGGTGTCTGCACCGAATATGCCGCACTCGTCGCGATCAAATGATGTATCAGCAATGGAGCGAAATAGTGGACACCGCGGTGACCACCGCCTGTGTTCTTGGTCAGGTTCGTCGAGTTGCAACCAATTCATTATCTCGACATTGCAGTACGCACAACGCACTTCGTCACCGCGACCTATGAAATAGAAACCACTTTTTGCCAAACTTTCCGGTGACAAGTATGCCAGTGGCCAATTTACAAATGAGTTTAAACGTTCCTCCTCACTCGACATGGCGCTAGGAGTTTGCCGTTCGTGCGCCATCTTATCGGTGTAGTATACAAATGAGTCGCGCTCAAAGTTTGTCGGGGCAGTCGGCGCGATTTATGGTAGGTAAATAATAGAAAGAGGCGTGGAGGGGATATCAGCGGAAATTATAAACACAAATGCTCGTGTGCATATTTTTATTTCAAGGAACAAATACTTAGTTACTGTTTTTGAATTTTGGTTATATTTCGAAAATCTACTTTTATTCTGCAATTGTATAACGCAAATCAATGTGTTCATGAAAAAGTAAGTAGGTACACGTATTTACCGAATTCGTTACGTTACGCTCGATGCCATATCTAGTTCGTTCCATCATCTGTGGTAAAGACATTTTGCTTAGTTTGTTTTTTTTGCTCTATAAAAACACGGGTGTCAATTAAATGGCATTATAATTAATTCATCTCTTGATTAAAGTGCATCGACGCAGTAAGGATAAATCAAAAATGTACGTAAGTACTTGCATTATTTACATTTTATTCTAATTTATTGAGAATAATTTGGAGGTTCTATATTATGGTTTTAAAGTTATTGTGTGAAGTTGTTGTAAAGTCATTGTGTTAACAAATTAGGTACACATAATTTAGGATACGCATCTGATTTAAATTATTTGGCAAGATAAAATGTGTTTAAGAACATGTCATATGTGTTGTGTACTGTAAAAAAAAATTAAATAAAAGTTATAACAAATAATGTTTTAAATTTCAGGTCGGATATTGAGTATTCATCGGATGAGATCCAGGGTGCAGTGGCTGCCGCGCCGGTAGAAAAGCCAAAAAAAAGGGCACCGAAAAGAGCGCTAGAGGCTTCGGCATTGTCGGTTAGGTAAGAATTGTTTATGCACTGTTTAATAAGATTTTTTAGTTTAATATGATGTTGCCCTGGGGGATTTATGCAATAGTTGTCTTTAACATTTAGTAATGAAAAATTAAAATGTATTTTACAGATCCAAAAAGAAGCCTGACACCAGTAGCCGCAGCAGCGACAGCAGGAGTGCGTCGACTTCAACGAGGTGGGTAAATAGAAATTTTACATTGAATACCTATTAGTATTTTGAAATGTCTGTTTTGAACTTTATTTCTTGTGTGTTATGCCGTGTTGCCATCTGTTTGCTATCGAACCACGACAATTTTTGTAGTGGCTTGAGTGTTTTATACTATACATTCCTATATATTTTATACAGCAGTAGCCTTATTAACCGGTTACTGTGAACCAACTTATTTATTATAAGTTACAAACTAAAAAATTTATTTTAAAATTTAACTTGTTCATTATTTATCTTTTAGACTTTTAGGTAGATAATGGGTAATATCGGTTAAGTTGTGTAACATTTTTTTATTTTATTTTTTTGACAGCTCGGAATACGAACGAGGCCTCTTCGGTCTGGAGCCGGTGACAAAACAAACAAATAAGCTGTCTACCAACACCGGCCTCCAGACCTACCTCAGCACTCGAGTCCCCGGCGGGAAAGTTCGCCGGGATAAACATCTGGAAGGAGATTTTTATATAGAGGTACGAGTTTATAATACTGAAGAGGCTGCGACCGCACAGCCAGATCAACGGTGGCGGTCAGCGCAAGTGGCTTTGAAATTAAAATTAAATCGGGATACTTCGCAGTGGGGAGCCTTGCAAAAGTTTATGCACAAAGCACACGAGCTGTTTACTGATAGCGAACCTGTATTTTTTAGTGACAAAGGTTTTAAGTAGATAATTTAAATTATTTTTACCTACACTATTTATTTCACAAGCTTCTGCGGAGTATCTCCATTTAGTTTTAGTTTTTAGTGTCATTCATAGTAATTTAACATAATGCCGTATTGTGAAGATTGCAAAGTTTTTGTTAGTCGTGTTCGTTGGATAGGTCACTTGCGAAGTACTGATCATAAAAATAAAAATTATTCTACATTAAGTGAAGGTATCCTCAAAATTAATTCCGCTTTTCGCAACAGAATAGCCTCATATAAAGTTACATCATCGGATTCTGAGGATCAGACTTCAATAGAAAGTTTTTTAGATCATATACAAACTAAAATCAAATCGTTAATTGAAATGTCACTTAAGCAACATCACTGTGTCAAGGCCAATTTCGAATATTTTGGAGTTTTTCTCTTGTTAAAAAATGATTCCCAAGAGTTAAAATCATTTGGCACGAAAAATTTTACTCTTTATCAAAATTGCAATCTTGATACTTTATTTTTCGAGGTAAAAACCAGTTTGATCAAAAAAGCAAGTGAATTTCAAGAGCGTGATAGTGGTTGGACATTTTTGCATAATTCCCATTTAGAAGTTAACATAAACAAATACCAGCCTTTGCGTGGTTCAAGTTTCATTGAGTTGCCGGCTTTAATCAAATCAAAGAAAGCCTGTTTAAATATAAAGAATAATGATAATTTTTGTTTTTTATGGTCAGTAACTGCTGCTTTGTATCCTGCTCAACGTCATTCTGATAGAGTTTCATCTTATCCTAAATTTAGTGACGTGTTGAACGTGGATGGCTTATCGTTCCCAATGAGTTTCTCAGACATCGCTCGGTTTGAACAGAACAATCCGCATATATGTATTTTTGTATACGGTTTAAATGATAAGAAGTTAGTGGTCGGTCCACTTTACAAATCAGACGCATTGAACAAAAAAGTTATTCATTTACTTTATCTTGAAGAAGGTGATATGTCGCATTACTGTTTGATAAAGGATCTGTCGCGTCTTGTTAGAAGTCAAATTACTAAGCATTGTAACAAATTGCACTTTTGCGATCATTGTTTACAATTTTTCAACTCGAACGATCAGTTATGTTCTCATATCTGCGGAGGTGTGGCTACCGAATTACCTCCAAAAGGTTCCTTTATAGAATTTAAAAATTATGACCGAAAGCAAAACGTTCCTTTTGTTGTTTATGCAGATTTTGAAGCTATGCTCGAAACTTACGATAGTTGCGAACCCGATCCGTTAAAATCTTCTACAGTGACTCAACAGCGACATGTACCTGTAGCTTTTGCCTATCACCTCGTTTGTACAGTAGATTCACGATACAACCACATAACCTCATATAGAGGACGTGATTGTGCTGATAAGTTTGTTAAATCTATTTGTGACGATGCAAAGAAAATCAGCGAAATATTAAATAAAAACGTGCCTATGGTTTTTACTGATACTGATGCTTATAATTATGAGAACGCAGAGACTTGTCACATTTGCGAGGGTCTAATAACAGTAGATAAAGTTCGTGATCATTGTCATTTGACAGGACAGTTCCGTGGCGCTGCTCATAGTTACTGTAATTTAAAATATCAAGTACCAAAGTTCTTGCCTGTTGTCTTTCATAACCTGTCTGGTTATGATTGTCATCTTTTTATCAAAGAATTAGGGAAAGCCCCTGGGTCTATTAAGGTAATACCGAAAACAAAAGAAAACTATATTTCTTTCACAAAGTTTATTCCGATTTCTGGACAAGATTATTTTCAAATAAGATTTGTGGATTCATTCAAGTTTTTGGGGACAAGCATAGAAAAGTTAGCCGCAACCATGAAAAAGGATGAATTTAGATACTTAAAATCTTACTATCCTGATGAAAAACACTTTAATCTGCTCACTCGAAAAGGAGTGTATCCATATGATTACATGTCTAGTTGGGAACGATATGCTGATACCTGTTTACCGTCTAAAGACCGTTTTTTTAACTCGCTTACGAATGAGTCAATTACCGATGAAGATTACGAACACGCTCGAGCGATGTGGCTTGAGTTTTCTATTAATAATATGGGTCAATTTACTGATTTGTATCTCGAGTCAGACGTCCTTTTGTTGGCTGATATCTATGAAAATTTTAGATTAACATGTAAACAATATTATCAACTCGATCCCGCCTTTTATCTTACTGCACCAAGTCTTTCATTTGATGCAATGCTTTTAAAAACTCGCGTTCGGTTGGAACTTATAAGTGATTTAGAAATTTTTCGTTTGATACAACAAGGTATTAGAGGTGGCGTGTGCATGTGCTCCAAACGACACGCTAAAGCTAATCATAGATATCTGGAAACTTTTGACCCCTCTACGCCAAGCTCGTACATTATGTATTTAGATTGTAATAATTTGTATGGATATAGTATGTGTCAAACATTACCTCATTCAGACTTCAGATTTTTAAGCGATAGTGAAATTAAGAAGTTAGAGATAAATATAGTACACATTACGGATGACGCTGAAAATGGCTTTATTCTTGAGGTTGATTTATTTTATCCTCCAAATTTACACACCCAACACAATGATTTTCCATTTTGTCCTGAAAAAATTAAATCTCCCACAGGAAAAACAAAAAAATTAATACCCAACTTATATGACAAATATCACTACGTTATTCATTACGTTCACCTTAAAAAATGCTTAGAACACGGTTTGGTTTTAAGAAAAATCCATCGAGCTATAACTTTCAAACAAAGTAATTTTTTAAAACAATATATAGACCTTAATACTGAGCTGCGTCAAAGAGCTCAATCTGTTTTTGAACAAGATTTTTTTAAGTTGTTAAATAATAGTATATTTGGAAAAACATTGGAAAACACAGAACAATGGGTAGATGTACGATTGATAAATAAGTGGTCAGACATGAATAACCAAACAAAAAAATTTATTGGTGCCGAGAAGTTGATAGCCAACCCAAATTTTCACAGCGCATCAATATTTTCTGACGACCTAGTAGCAATACAAATGAAACGTTCAAGGGTTGTTCTAAACAAGCCGATCTACATTGGATTTGCTGTACTCGAACTTTCTAAAAGTCATATGTATGACTTCCATTACTCAGTAATAAAGCCATTTTACGAAAATCGTATTGAAGTATGTTATACTGATACTGATAGTTTTATTTACAATATACAGACAGAAGATGTTTACAGAGATTTTAAAATGAATTTTCTAAAATATTTTGATACTAGCAGTTACGATTACAATAACGAGTTTGGTTTGCCAATTGTAAACAAAAAGATTCCTGGGTTGTTTAAGGATGAAATGGGTGGTAAGATAGTTAAGGAGTTTGTAGGGTTAAGGTCAAAGCTTTATTGTATTAAAACTTCAGATAGAACGATTAAAAAAGCAAAAGGAACAAAACGAAATGTAATTAAAAATTTGCATGCATCAGACTATAAACATGTCTTATACAATTGTGATGTCGTTCGAAAAAGAAACGTTTTGTTTAAAACAATCAAGCATGAAATATTTACTCAATCCGTAAATAAAATTGCTCTTTCAGCCAATGATGATAAGCGGTTGTTAGAATCAGATAAGGTGACAACCATCGCCTGGGGTAATCAGACAATATTTGGTTGTACTGCTTAATTTTTTTCACTATTTCATAGAATGTAACTATTAATATAGAGTATTATAAAATATTAGGTAGAAATAAGATTGTTTTAATTATCCGTAGGATAATGATTATTATAATTATATACGAAATTGTAAGCAATATTATGTAATAGATATGTATTAATATTAAGTAAATATGAATACAGTGTAAGTTAATTTTAGTGTTTTCTGAAATATAAATAAATTTTAAATTACATTAAAACCAAGAGTTTTATTTGACTTTCACTTTGATATAAATACAATGTTGCTGTTTGAACATGTACCGACATGTTTCATTATAATCACAATAATAACATATAACATTACAACATAGAAATATGATCATCAGTCTCTGTGCTTGTACAAACAGTAACATGTTTAGACATGTTCCAACTTGGAAACTTCAACACATAGGCACTGTAGTTTTGTTTAGCTCCTCGAACAGTCATTACCGAGACGCGCTCGACCGAGGTACTGTCATCAGCTTCGTATCGATTTGGAATTGTAAGCATGCATTTTTTATTTGTTAAGTACCTACTATTATTCTGATAAGTGGACCGATTATAATTTTTTGATTGTTTCAGATCATGTCTACTCCTAGTGATATAGTATATGAACAATGCGCACAAGATCCTCTAGAAGGGTTTAGTCAAGAATTTCCTGAAGTCAGCAAAAGGAAAAAGTCCAGAAAGCTGCAGCCAACGTTGCTTTCACAAACCACACAAGCCGCCTTTGAAGAGGTGTTTAACAAGAACGAAGATAGAGCATGCAGTTCATTGAGCAAGCAGAGTGTTAAAAAGAGGAGCTTTGGCACCACATTCGTAGCCAGCAGGGAGCCGTTAAGGAAAACAACAAAGCTAATTAAACTTAGCATTACTGACGTAAGCAATCCAGAAAATTCGTTGGTGTTAGTGAAGGCTCAATATCCTGTTAAGGATGGAAGTGCAACAGATCATATTTTGGATGATGCTGAGGCATTAATTAACAAAATTTCAAAAACAATATGCGGCTATAGTGCATGTTTATACATGTAAAATTAATAAGTAAGATGAAGAAAATAACGTAGAGGAAAACAAAGTATGTTGGCAATCCAAGTCGATGGCGCTAGTGACGGCTCAATATCCAGTTCAGGATGAAAGTGCTACAAATAATATTTTGGATGGTACTGAAGCATTAATTAACAAATTTCAACGACAGTATAACGGCTAAGTGTAAAATTTGTTATTTGTTTATGTAAGATGACTATATTTATATTCATATATGTTTTTGTAATAAAACAATGGGCTAATAAAATCGGTGTTTTCATAATACTATACGAGGGTAAGGTTTAGCAAAAAAAACCAAGTTATTATTAATTATTTTTAATGAAAAAATTAAAAGTGATAGATTTCAATTACTAAAATAGTTTTCTAAATAACATAATTTTAAACAAGTTACATTTTTTAACGCACAATATTTCTTATGATTAACACAGTTATGGTTGAATAAATCAGTACAGTACACTTTATGTAATGTAGAAAAGTTTGAAAAGCTTATTTCTTCAAGTTTCTTGCTTAAATCTATAACTTCGCAATTAGAGCATAATTCTTTGATCCACTTGATTTTTTCGATTCCTTTTACTAGGACCTTTTTATGTTCTAAATAAGGAGCGATGACTCGTTGAAACTCTCTATAATCTATATAGCCTTCATTCCAGTAAATACCTCTGTTTCGTTGCAACCACTGAACTTGTTTTTTTTCTTCGAATGTTAAAAAATTATAGGAGTATGGTGGTTTAACTAAAAATGTTTGTGTTTGGTATTTTGTTGCAATTGCCACTTCTTTAACAATGAATTTATTATTCGCATCTTTAAAACCTTGAAGATCGGCTATTATAATGTCAGGATTCATGATAGTTTTTTCACCGTGCTGCTGAGTGGTTTATACTCGATAATGCAATCGTTGAGTATAAGACAGTAGGCTGAAGTTTGATCAGGTATCTCAGAATCTGCTTCGAGTTCAACGCGTACGTCGACAACAGGCCCTGACTTCAAATTGTCAATTTGTCTGGAGCAATCGATAACGAACAATGGCGTTAAATCTTTGAATTGCTTAGGGCTTAGCAAAGCTTCTGATCGCCTTCCATAATACGACTGTTGAAATCTTGCGTATTGCTCGTATATTAAAGCAAATCTGTCATTTGCAAAGTTTATATTTAAATTTTCATATGGAAAGTAAGTTGAGTTAAGGTACACCTTGACGTTACTTAGGTTACAATGATCGAACTGCGCCATATCAGAACTTGCATTGTTCTTTCGGTTCGTTTGCAATCCAATAATTACATATCGTGGTTTTTCTATTTGAGATGCAGTTTTTATTGACCACGTATGTTTAGTGGTTTTAGGTAAAGCTGGATATTCATACAAATCCCAATTTCTAAATACAATCTGGAGTGGTCGGTCTTTTTCTAAATACTTGAGAAGATTAATCCTTTCTCTATCTGAAACTCGTACGTGTGGTACCCGCCAAATTATTTTATTTATAATTACGTCTTCAATAACCTCATCGTTGTTAAGTTTAACAGCGTTTAAATTTGTGTTGCTTCGTAACAATATCAATTCGTGCCGACAATTGATCACAACTTTTTGATAATCTTCAGCGAAGCCAAGTATATTTTTGAGGGGAATGGAAACTGCGAAACTGCCTCGGTGAGTATTTGTAATACCGCCTATATCCCAGCCCCAGGCTCTTGACATTTTAGATTCACTCTCATTCATTGAAACCAACGCTTTCATTGTAGTACTTATTCCAGCGTTTTTTATTTTATCTATTTCAACTCCGTTTAACTCATACCGAATATCTTGAAATAGGTAAAGAAGAGAATTATTTGTAAAATTTACAGTGTTTACTTGCTCTTTAGTATCTCGTTTTTTAACATCAACTTGTCCTTCCAAGTATAAAGTGCTCGCTGATGGCAATATGTACAAATCTTGTTGGTTGATCGGAATGCGTATTTCATCATTCCTGTTGAAACTTGTTACATATGGTTTATATGAATGGAATTCGACCCCTTCAACGGAATTGTCGTAAGATGGAACAGATAAAACGTCTAAGATATTCATTTTAATAATCCGATTAATTTAAGGAACGCTTTATTATCTTTATTTAACTTATTTTTTTTCCTACAAGATGTTTTGTTGAGGGTTACTCGCGCAGAACTGACGATTTTTGATTTTCGAATTAACTTATTTTTTTTCCTATAAGGAGATGTTTTGTTGAGGGTTACTCGCGCAGAACTGATAGTTTTTGATTTTCGAGACACGTATTTATTGTAATCAATCATTATTTTTACTAATGTTTCTCAAATGCAAGAAAAGTTGCACTTCTTCACCACGTAAATTGACTAAGTTATTATTTATGTCCAAAAATCTAATATGGATGCAGTTGATATTACTTTGATTGATTCGGAAATATATCGCGTTTTTAGGGGCTTCGATGATTCTATATCCAGGCGGCACGTTAGGTGCAAATTCGTAAACAATATGGCTTGGTTCACCGTTTATATATGATCCACTCACTATATCACATTCGACTCTCACCACGGTCGTAGGCAAAATGTTCACTGGCAGATGTGAAACATGCCATTTATTTGCTTTCAGAAACTTATTTCCATAGCCCAGCAAATTTCCTAGAGAATCTGTCTTGGTAAAATCAATATCTTTGGTGCAGTGTATGGATATTTTTAATGTGTTGTTATTACAGTGAAGTTGAAATGTTGCGTCTTTTATTTCTGATTTTATATAGTCACTGATATCTTGCAATTCATAGGCTCCTTCCGGTAGAGTAATTACTTCATTAGTACCATAGTAAAATTTATTATTTCTATAGTCAATATTTGGAATTGAATTAAATGTAGATAAATATAACAGAGCACACTCATATTCTCCATTAAGTTGTAGGGTGGGAGAGTAATAAGTAGTTAAAATTGATGAGTTTCCCGTAATTGATAGTGTTAAAGACATTTTGCAAATGACATGACTAAAACAAAATTTAATGTTTTATACTTTTTTATTCCAAAATTTCCATAAATATTTTAAACATAAATGACCACAATTAACAGTGTTAAATTTTTGGTATCTTGTATAATTATAAAAAATGTTCATATTTTTTAAATACTTCACTAATTCAAATGGCGGTTTCAAATCACCATAACTATCAAAGTATTCACAATAATTATTTCGTTTTGCATACGCTACCCAATGTGTTCCCTCATTCTTCGAATCATCTAGGTTAACAATACCACATTCAATCTTCCTCGGACTTCTGGGTAATTCATCTTTCATGTAAACACCTCGGAAATGCGGAATATTTGCAGCGTACTTCAAAATGTCTACATTTGTCAAAGCACGATTAGGTAGCGTAGTTAGTTTTTTGAAGCTTTTATGTATAAACCTTTCCCACTTTTGTAAGGCTTTATGTATAAGCCTTTTCCCAGTGCTATAGCCTCCATGGTTTTATTATGACGCTCTGTCTCCTGCAAATTCTTTTGAGCAGATTTATAATCATTCACAGTTTTTGCAATTCCAGACGCTCCTCCCGCCAGAGCGCCTAGAGCTGATAAACCCGCAAATATTGGGATAAGTGGTAATATTCCTCCGGTTTTTGGTATTGGTATCACTCGAGGTAATTTGATTTGACGAGCTAGCGGAATCATTCTTTTAGCAGCTGCATAAGACAGGTTTATCAGCGTTTTACGGTTTTTTGGTTTTAGCTTTTTAACATGTGAACGAATTTTCGTGACAAAATGTTTGAATGATTTAACTCCCCAACCCGATTTTACTTTAGCTTTCATCGCTTTACTAACCAGCCATGAGACCAATTTTTCACCTTTCCCTGCATCCTTTGCTTCTAACCTCTTTTTAGCCATGTCTAACAATTGTAAATCCGCTTTGTGACGATTAGGTAAATCTGTGTTATTGGCGTAGGCGATATCGTGGTGCATGCAGGCTTCGTCCAACTTGTTAACCCCGCGATCACCTCTTTGTAAACGTTTCTGAAGTTTTGTTCCTGGTCCACAGTAATTATACCCAGGTATATGAATCTCAAAAGGTAAGTTATTTATTAAATTGTTAACGAGTCCACCACCATGCATGACTCGTATTAAAATGACTAAAGTAACGATACTGTTTATAGTTTTATATCTTCTTAACTTAACAATGTAGATTCATCAATCCAGCTGTTTTCATCAGGAGGTAACCCTAACCATTTAACGAATATCTTACTCCCTTTCTTTTTCAACACTTTTTCTATTAAATACACATTAGGATAGTTAGTCTTCTGCAGTTCTTGTTCATAAAAACTTCCTAAAATAGGCTGCTTACGTTGATCTTCAATGTGGTACGTTTGTGGAATGGTATTATTTACTTTCTTTACAGTAAATAATTCTGTAGACCAATTAGGAGTATATCCCTTTTCAAAACAATTTTTGTATTTACTAATACGAACGCAATCCCCAGCCTTAAATTTAGATTTTTGTGGTACAGATGGAAAAGAGTGTAATTTATTAATATTTCTTTTTACGTCTGGTTCTATAGTTTTATTAATTTCTGCAGGCTTAAAACCAGTGGTGCGATGTTTTGTGGTGTTATAAGACTGCATAATATTATTCAAAGTTTTGTCAGACCATTTATAACTCCCAATCAGACTAAAGTGTTTGAACAGTCTTTGCTTTATAGTTTTGATAAGACGTTCAACAATTGAAGCTTTTTTTATAGAAAACGTCGAATAATGGGTAATTTTATTCGTCTTCATAAGCTTTTGAAACGAATCGTTGTAGAACTCGTTCCCCATATCGGTTTGCAAATTGTACGGCCTTCTTTGGCTTCGGATTAAAATATGTTTAAAAGCTTGAGTTACATCAAGTTTTTTCTTTGATTTCAATGGTTCAGCCCAGGCATACTTTGTAAAGCAATCTATTACTATAAGGATATATTTATTGTTGTTGTTATATTTTCGAAGAGATTGCATATCTATCAAATCGGCTTGCCACAAATCATCGATTCCCTTAAGAAAAACAGGACGTCTTGTAAAGTTTTTTCGAGCGGCTTTGTGGATTTCATTGACTACTTCCTGTTTTGTCATTTTGTAATGCACTTTGAATCTCGTTGTCCACCCCGTTCTTGTTAAGTTTCTCTTCCAACTGATTTACTAACCCTAAAGACGTTGCTTTTAAAGTAGACTCATCAATTTGAGAACGTAAGCTGTCAATAAGGCCATTGAATTCTTTAAACATCTTGGTGTTTAGTTGGTCTACATACTCCTTGTTAACAGCATCATCTGCTTCTACTGGATGTTTGATGCCTCTCAGTCTAGCTGTTTGTAAATCATAATCTCCATTATGAGATCTCAACAAAGCATTGTATGCTTTTAAAGTAGATGTAACGGTATTTGTAATGTCAATTATAATTTGTGAACGCATATTTTCAACAAGGTTATTGAATTCTTTTATAATCATATCATGTAATTGATCGACATACTCTTTATTAACCGCATCGTATGCTTCTATAGGAAATTTGATGCCTCTTAGTCTAGCTGTTTTTAGATCATAATCACCATTTTCAGATTTCATTAACACCTTGTCATTAAATGTAAAATCTGACAAACGTATTCTTTTATGAATATGATGACCAAATTTGTCTATACTCATATTTTAAGGTATGACCTGCTACTTAGGGAGGCTAAATATAAAATGAAACTAATCGTTAGTAATGCACATATTTATTTTATTTAGGCATTAATTAGTCCACTTTCACGCAATTCTTCTATGATGGAAATGATTTCATTGTCAACTCCGGTGTTACCAGCTTCTCGTGATGCTATCAATAGTTTTAATCGTTCCACCAATTCATTAGGATCGTCCCAGTATACTAAGTCGACATCGTTTCGTATTTTTTTCATTGACGGTAAGCCTTCTCCTTTCGTTTGTTTTATATTAAACAGAGGTCTAATGATTTGTACGTATTTTTGTCCTTTATTACTTTTGATGGGTTTTTTTGAATCGTAATCTCGACGGTGAGCGTTTGTGTTCATTAACATAGTTTTGTAATTTTTCATGTCGCTATCCGTAATTAATTTTAAATCGATATCTTTTTTAAGCAACAATTGTTTTAAGCCAGGAGTGGTAGCGTACTTATGTCCAGCTACAGATATAAATCGATCACCGATCGTTATAGGAGATGAACCTAACATAAGTTTTCCTTTTTCTGATCTAACACCAAATACAACATCATCTAACGCCTCTGAAGACACAGACCATGACGAGGTATTTTTATCATCGAGAGTTGTATCAATAACGGATGAAACTGAGGGGTCTGTGTCTAAATCAGATTCTGAATTATCTGTATAATAATTATCACTGCTCTCATCCTTGGTGTCTTTAACAGTACCGGTGTTATGGTTGGTGTTGCCTTCAGATTTTTCAATCAGCTTTTGTTTTGTTGCTTTTTCATTAGCTTTCGTAAATTGAGCAAGAGGTTCTGTGACCGGCTTGAACACGGTTTCCAATGCACGTTTATTTTCAATTTCGACATTTCTCATTTTTCGCACCTTTTTCTTAACTGCTTCTGCAGCATCAACAATTCGTCTTTTTAATGATTTTTCCATTATAACCGGACGAGTCGTTAATGATTTAGCATCCGATAACGAATGAAGTTTAAAACATGCGTTCCTCTATTTAAAGGTATTATTTATGTTCTTTGTTAGTCGAACACCACAAAAGTGTCTAATTTGTTTCTATAGCAACCATTATTTTTAGTACAATCCTTGTTTATAACCAAATAATTGTAAGGATTGATCCAAATCTTTGAACACATTTCGCGAAATTGACGCCACGTCATGTCTGTATTAACGTGCTCATCATAAACATGTTTCATATTGGTTTCATCTTGTTTAAAAAGTATAATTAAATTCGCGTTATCTCTCACTAACTGTTTAGGGATTTTACTATATGTTTGGTTGAGATAAAAACAATCAATATATTTGTGTCTGCCCATTGCAAAGTAATCTCGTATGTTATTTTGATTTTCACATGCAACGTCGTCAAATACAATCACGGAGTAGGGTTTAGCATCTTGTAGACTTAAAACTTCATCTTTATCACGATACTTTTCAAATAAAACATTTGGAACTCGTTCCAAAACCTTTTCTAAAAACACATATTTTGGTTGTTGTAATGTTTTAGAATAAACATACACATTTCGATAATGTAACCCGTTTTCGTGCAAAAGTAGTCCAATCATCAAATTTGTTTTCCCACAGCTCGACGGTCCACAAATGATGCATCGTACAGTGCTAGGTAGAAGACTTCCATGACGTGACATGGTATTTTTTACTTCGACAAAAACATTATCAATATTTAACGATTGTGACTGTTTAACAAACTTCATGATGCACGTGTCAAGTCAGTAGTGTGCTATTTCGTTAGTTACATTTATTTTTAAGTCAAAACATGAGAACTACCAGACGTCTAATCGTTTCATGGTATGGATTTCGCTGTATTATCATTCCACAGATAAATCTTTTGTAATTGATCTGACAAATGATCGATCCGACAAATGAATCTTTTTGATTGTGTGGTCCAGGGCCTGGACCACTGGAATGATTTTGCGAGCGATAATTGTTTTTGCATGATCGATCCGACAAGTGAATCATTTTGATTGGTATATATTGTATGGTCTGGACCATCGGAGTGATTTCGCGAGCGAGCACGTGCTCGCTCATTGCGAAAGAACGAAGTGGTCCAGAACATACAATATATACCTACTAAGGTTTTTATTTAAAGGCGCAAATAGCGTGATTAGTAAAGTTAAAACGTTTTAATGAATCATATTTTAGACGTCAACACAAAAGTGCTCACTAGACTCTAGAGTCTAGAGTGAATCACAAAAAATTCCGTTACCTACTGTAGGTACACCAACAAGCTTTGCCTTGAGTATTTCGCGAAAAAAAAAACACTATCAATTTCGATCTTTGTCCATCACTGTACGAAATTCATCTTCAGTCCATGGCACTAGACGTTCAATGTTTATACTCCAAATGGTCGTAGGATATATCCGCGTGGTACCCTTCGGGCCCGGCCGAGTACATGACGTTCTGCATCCGACCGTCTGGCAGCAGCACGTGGTAATGGCCCTTGGTGCTGGAACCCTCTTTCACCTCCTGGTGGCCGAAGTGGTTGCCGCTGTGGTAGTCCTGGACCCGGTAGCCGAACTCATAGTTTGCCGCGTAGTGCAACTGTAATGTTTGGCAGATGTTAGAAAATAGAAACAGTAGGTAATATCTTCTACCTAACTAGCTAATCCGTGCGCATAATTCGCACTATAGAATGTAAAAAGTCCGACATAGTAATATTAGGCCCGTATTCCAGAAGGTGACTCAGATCACGTTTTGATCACGTTTTTACTTGAGATTAGTTTTAAGCTCAGATCATAACTCAAGCGTACATCTTATTATAGAATGCGTTTT
This sequence comes from Zygaena filipendulae, assembly GCA_907165275.2. Lineage (NCBI taxonomy): Eukaryota > Metazoa > Arthropoda > Insecta > Lepidoptera > Zygaenidae > Zygaena > Zygaena filipendulae. Next base: position 1,476,823 of record OU015676.1, read on the forward strand.
ATGTAACAATCACTTGAAACTAATCTTGAGTAGGGATTCTGAACTCTGATTGGTTCTAATCAGTTGAAACTAGTCTTGAGTAGAGATTTTGAGCTCTGATTGGTTGAGTGGTCTTGACATGACAGACGTAAACAAAGATCAAATCTTTGCTTGAGTATAGATTAGTACTCAAGCGTCGTTCTAGAATAAGGAAATAACTCAGCTGATTGTTGTTTGATGAATCTCGTTTCAAGTAAGCTTCTAAAATTAAAGCTTTACTTGAAATTAGTTTTAAAACTAGATTCATGACTTGAGTAACCTTTTGGAATACGGACCTTAGATAAACACAGTTCTCCCGGTACAGTTATGATATTTTGGCGTTTGGGAAGCAGTCCCTCATTCATGTTTTTTTTAATTGTAACTTGTAACTGTATGTTGTAACTATCCATGTGTTGTGTCAAATAAAGTTCTTTCAATTCAATTCAATTCAATTCAATTATTAGATAGCACTCGACCTACATGACAGTTGAATATAAGACATTTCTAATGAAAATAGGTACCTACAGGCTCAGACCAAATAAAAACTGAAGACGGAACGTCTCGAACAACGAAGTGAAGCCGGTTGCGTATGCACGTGGTGGTTAGGAAAGTGCCACAACGATTCCCATGGTGTCTTTTTCTTGTAAGTGTGTGCGTGTTTCTGTGTACGTGCACGGCGTGGTGTCTTTTTCCTGGCTTCACTTGTTTGTTCTACGCGTTCCGTCTTTAGTTTTTATTTGGTCTGAGCCTATACAGGCTACACTTTAATACGGAGAGAAATCAATCGGACCGAACAGGTTGAGGTCGCCCTTCGTTGCCCGAAGGATATGTTGGCGACAGAATATCAGTGACCAGCAGGCACAGTGGTTAGTGACGGACGCCGCACGGTGTCAATAATGTGCAAACTACGGGAGAGTATACTGACCAAATATGGTGCCCGACCGAACACCGGTAGCAGAAATACTGTTGACCAATCTTCGGTCGCGAACTTCTTCGGTTGCGAACTTTACCGAACAAGCCCCTATTTTTCTCTCAAGATTTATGACAAAAAAAACGGAAGTATATTAATTTTAAATTGTCTATTTTTCGTCAATAGCGGGAAACAAAACCAGCAAAATGATATTTGAATAGGTAATTAATTTTGATAAAGTAGGGAACGCGGGGTAATGGGAGCGGTCGGGTAATGGGAGCTACGGTGATTTAACTGAATGCAGACATATTTATGCAATTGTAATCACTCGGCCGCGTCCATCAATCTTCGTGTAACTTCGCCTAACCAGCACGAGCCGTTAGTGCCGTGCGTTCAGTCACGAGGGACGATTATGTGTTTTTCGCTCGGTGCTTATAAAAAATTGTGGATTGTCAGCGCCAAGATAAGCATGAAGTTTTATTGTTATTTTATTGTGTTTTTTTTTATTACATCCGTAGATTCATATACTAACTAGTGCAAGTGTTAAATTGCGATTGCAATTAGAATTACATTATTTATATTATTAAGTTTCAAAATGGCAGTCAGCGGGAAATGGGAGCCTAGGAACGCTCTCACTAGCCGACATAGTTCCTATTACAGATCCCATACAGTTCCGATGCAGAAGTTGCGGGAACTGGGCCCATAAAGAATGTTCTGGAAGTGATAGTACATGTTTCTTATATTTGTACGTTATGTTTGGATCCATAAAATCTGGGTCATATGGTTTTCTTTGATAATTTTATCTTTATTTTTCTTGTTTTTGTTTAAAAAGTTCATTTTTTTGTTGTGTTACAATAAATAGTTAGTAGTAACTAACTAAGATCACATTTAAAGTACGTTTAGTTTATTTTTTGCGCAATACTAAATATTATGGCTCCCATTTCCCATATGAGTGTGAAATGGGCTCCCATTAACCGCACGTGTCGGGTAATGGGAGCGATTGACTTTTTTTGTAAAATCGTTATTGTTCCTTAATATATGGCTGAAATTAATTCTAACTGTGATTAAAACATACCTAAATGATCATTCTAAGAGTTCCTAGTTAAAAATTATAAGAAGGTTAATAAATATGGTTTTTATGCAAGTTTTCCCTTAGTAGGCTCCCATTACCCTGCGCTCCCCTAGGAGAGATATGGCGATGCTATACAAAAAAAAATCAACTTTAACATATAAATAGGTAATTTAATATAATGACGACACCGGATATTATAATATTATCATTATGTAAGACCACCAGAGGGCTAATTCTGCTAAAGTGAAAAAAAAAATCACACCGTTCCTGCAATAATTAAATGTCTCCAGGCGTGTTCTTCATCCATAGAGTAATTTTTTTTTGTTTGCTTTTTCAATAATATGTTAATACTGTTTTCTTTTTAATTTTATTCCGGTATCACTATCCTAATTTAAGTTTATTGTGTGATTGTACCATCATAACCCCGCTGTGGGCATAAGTTTTGAGTTGCAGCCTAGAGCCCTACAAATTCACTTTATAATTAATTATCTAAGTGACTGTAACTTTTTTTGTGTCTGAATTAATAAATAAAATAAAATAAAATAAAATAAATAAGGGTTTCCCATATGTCTAAAACTTCGACAGTCATTCCGCTAAACGCGTGTCTACGCATATCCAATTATTAATATCTAATTATGTGGTGAGACTACTTATCAATGCAGGAACAGTTTGCGGTAGGATCATCTATCATCTATCCACAGCTGGTCAAAAACCTCCTTTAAGGATCTCCACGACGTCAATTTCTGGCGTACTCTCATCTTGCAGTAGCAAGCTCACGCTCGTCGCTCCATTTCCTCAAGATCTTCCCTCACCTCACTTTGTACAGTCATCATCAAAAATATCATCATCATACCAGCCGAAACACGTCCACTGCTGTAGGATAATCACTACGACCGGTCCTGCGTTTCTTACACTCAATGGCGTCCCGCAACCTTCACCAAGTTGTCGGTCCATCGGTCTACCGGCGCTGCTTTTTCCGGTTCGTGGTCGCCACTCCAGAACTTTCATCAAAATATAGGTAGGTATAAACGCTTCTACAGTTAGTGAGATAGGTAATTACTGGTAATAGTGATTACATATTACATAAGTGACCGTTTTAACCCAACAAGCAACGTGCTCCATCCACTGCCACTTTAATTTTGCATGGATCTAATTTGTGTTATATCTAAGAAGTTTAGGTATTTAAGAGCAAGGTGAATAATAATGTCTAGAAAATAAAAGATAAAATAATATATATATTTTCATGTCTATTTATTTTTAGTTGAATATAGCAGCTGTCTGCGGTTATACCTACCACTTTAGTAGGTACCTACCTACGTCATTTAAAAGTTCTTCAAAACAAAAATTCGAAAACTTTCGTATCGAAGTGCGTCACTGTTTAGAAAATTAGAATGAAGGAAAAAAAAAACAATTTAATAACTGTAATAATAAATACTATGGTAAGTAAAAAAGCGCTTATCCTCCAATAGAAAAAAAAATGTTTAGCTATAAGATAAATAAATTATAAGAAAGATTGCGTCCCTCTGTTATGGTTACTGATTAGGCATACATAATTTTGGATTCATGTCAGAATTTAATTACTTAATAGGTACTTATATGTATAATACTATAAGTTATAACATGTAATCTGTATTGTGTGCTCTAATAAATAAATAAATAAATAAAATTTGTTTTTTAATAGATAAATACTTAGGTATTACAATATTTTTATAACCATGCGGAAGTAAAGAAGGTCACTCGAGGAAACTATCGCTACTTTATTTTTAGTCTTGTATGTTATACTTAGGATATAGATACATTCATAGTTTTTATACTTAATTAAATAAGTATTATGTAAAAACAAGACTTCGCGTACCAAAACATATGATTAATAGAAAATAAATTACTTTTACGACCATTACTGCAATCTTTATTAAACTTTCACATACATACAGACAAACATGATACCTAGTAATAATTTAACATTTTTTTGCACTATTAAATAACGTATGTCTATGTAATGATAAAATAAAGCACTTATAAACTACTAATGCCTCTTAGTTTATGCAAATTTTGTCTTAATTTCTTATTTCTTACATTGAAACGGTGAGAGTTGGTTTTTTTTAATCTATGGTAATACTGGGGTCTTTTAATCTGTGGCAATTGGATGACGTCTAGATGTTCGATATTTAAATTGTGATGACCGATCAGCCTTTTCAATTGTGTTTCGGTGAACATATAGACCGGTTCGATCGGTGGAATATTTTGGACGGCTGGGGGACCATAGATGGCGGAATCACTTATCGGCACACCGTACGAGGTCGCCGGTGGACCGTAAGCCCCAGCTGAGCCCAAACTAGCTATGTTACTCAGTTGTTGAATCCCGAAATTTTGCGAAAACCTCTGATGAGGTTTAAACCTAAGCTCGGCCGATGGTTTTTTAGATTCTACACGCGTATTGTAACTTCCCAGGGGATTTTTACCGTATTGTGCGTCATAATCATAGTCTGATGATGAGTAATCGTCACCGTAATCACTATATTCGTCGTCATCATCCAAAAATGACTCGTAAGTAGATTTTGGCCTTGCAAAAGAAAGATCATCACTCGTGTGATCTATCGCTTCACCTATTTGAAAATTGGGTGTTGTTAAAAATGTTTCTACAAACTTTTTGTTTTTAATTGGAGGATATCTTTTTAATTCTTCAGCAATAGGAGTGTCAGTGTTATTAGATACAACACTGTCCTCTATTGTAGCTGATATATTTGTTTTATCAGATTTTTCCGTTGTGAATTCTGTAGATAATATAAATGGTTCAGAATCTAGAGCTGCCCTGCGTTTTCTAGCCTTATTAACGTTGGGATGTTTAAATTTTATGTATAATTTGGGTGATATACTTACACTGTCTTCTCCATAAGCGGAGACTCCTGTGCCGTCTTCCGTTAAATGCTGAACGCCTTTGTGTACAGCGTTATGGTGCAAATACCTTTCGCTTAAATCACCTTCAGTCTTGTCTTTTTCTATGGCATATTGATTCGGTTGGTACTCGTAATGTAATGCTTGAGGCGAGGGTTCACTTTCCTCATTGATTTTCAAATAAACATGCTTCTCTGGTTTTATTCCGCTGGTGATCGTTTGGCTTGCTACTTCCACTTTGTAATAATTATTGCTTTTCGTCGTCGTATCATACTGAACAGTAGGCGTAGGCTGAGGCGATGTTATTTTTAGTGGTTTACCAGCATTCGGGTCTGGAATATCATTGACTTCTTCGGTTATTGGAGTGTGATCTTTGATTTCAGCGCGTTCTGGCACGAATGCACTTGCGTATGTCAGCGGTAAATTAGCGTATTTTGTTTTCTCATTCTGCTCGGATAAACTTTGTACTGGAGTGTCTTTGAGATAGAAATATAGGTCTATTGGCGTTTTAAGTTCACTATAAGGACCTTTATAGGTTTTAAGCGGGTCTACTAAAGCGTTCAGTCCAGAAATTTGATCGGTTGGAGGTTGTTTTAGAAGAGAACTTAGTGTATCAATATGTTGTACTGATTGAAACGTTGGCAGATCATCGTAGTGTTTTGTGTCGAAAATTTGTTTATTATGGCTGGCTATAGCTTCTGTGAAAAGCGGGGATTCTTCGTGTGTATTCTTTAAATGTGCCAAACCTATGTTACTATGAGGTTTTATGGTCACACCCTGATCATACGTAGTTCCGGGTGCTATGTAAACACTTTGATACTTATTTGGATATAAATAAGCGGCTGATCCGTACGATCTATGATTTCGGCTGGATTCGGGACCTACTACAGCGTCTTCTTTTGTGATCTTTATTGGTGCCGCGTTCAATAAGGTTCTTCCACTACCTCTCTTGTTCTGTCTTGGAGGTGTTACTCTTTCTTTTGGCAGTGGTGTGGTTGGTTTAGTGTCTCTCGTCTTAGATTGTTGTTGCTCCAGCGCCAGGTGATGGCTCTCCTGCGATTCCTGATACGCTTTCATGTAGCTGTCCATTTTCGGCGGTGCCTTCGTCCATCTCAACAGCTGGGCGCGGTGTTGTCTTATTTTCTCCGCGTTGTACATGGCTTGTTGGTTTTGGGCGTGCAGTCTCGCGTTCTGTTGGGAATTCCCCGCCAAAGGGTTGCCGTACGGTAAGGTCGCGTCGTTGGATACGCGTATTTTGTCGTCTATCCTTGATTGCTCATTTGTTACTTCGTGAACGGGCCGCGCGTTCGTTGTGGCAGTTTTTGCAATAGTCATCGGCAGGATTGTTAGAAGTAATATACTCATATATTTGCTTTGTTGATGCGGTGCCATTTTGTCTGTGAAAGGAATAAAATTTATTGTAATTCTTTTTTTTAACTCTCTTGTGGTGATAGTTAGTGACGACCTGATTGGCGCAGTAGGCCACCATGTCTACGCGCTAATCAAGAGGTTTCGGGTTCGATTCGCGGCGGTGGTGTACTTTGTGTGATGAATACAGGGTTCCACTTGCTAGTGTGGGCGGTTTTTATATCTATCTTTAAGTACTATAATATATAATAATATGTAATATATACCACGTTATGTATTTAGGTTTAAAGAATCTTTATTTCTTATAAGAAAATTATAGTTCACTTAAAATAAGATACAGAGAAGTAGACTATAATTATTAAGATTTTGACGTACATAAGAATTTTTTTAATTTATATTTGTACGTATTTATGTTATCGCATTTTTTAATGTCATTAGGTAACGTATTGTACAGCTGCGCTCCCTCAAATAATATCGTTTTCTTTCCATAATAATTTGCCCGTGCATTAGCAATTTCAAGTTTATATTTATTCCGAAAAGTAAATTAAAGTATTTCATTTTGACAGCTTTCAAATGGACGAATTATACAGTTTACCTGCGACATAATATGTACACAAGTAATCATACTTAACACGTTTTATGGTAATGTATTCTCCAATATTTAGGTCGACACATTCTTCTGCCGCATTTCTATTAACCCGACACACATTTCTATGATTAATTGATGTTTTTCATTAACTTATAATTGCGTCATCTGTTCAATTTGTGATGAGGTTATGATACGGAATATCCATTAACTTTAATTCATATTATATCACTTCCTTTTAGTAAATGAAATGTCATTGATATATTATTATTATTTTGTATGTGGTATTTGATCGCAATACGGCATAGATGGAGGCCGCGATAGAAGTAAGCTGTGGTTTATTTCTTTATTTTTATATTTCATTTTATTCGGTTCACCAGCAGTTTTTACAACAATTCATGCACTTAATTAATTAACAAATTATTCATTATAATCGCAAAACTTTATAAAGGCAAACATTGCATACATGTGTACCATTTTGTGACGTGACTGTATTGCGGCCCTGTCGGAAGACCAGCGCTTCATTATGTTCTGCCCCAGAGACATAATGAAGCATTTATGCTGAGATAGTGACCGATTGGCCCCCTCACAGCACACCCTTCTATCTCCTTCATAATATTTGTTAAATTTGTATTTTTTCCGTCTCTTATTTTGTATTTTTAGGTGGGGACCAATAAACTCCTTTTTCTTTTCTTTTCTTTCTTTTCTTACCTACCTAGGTAGGTACCTACTTTTCAACTCTCGGGGATCGGCATTTTTATTATTTTTTTTATACCTATCCAGCCCCTAAAAACGGCTGTGGGCGCGGCCAACCAAAAACTTATTTTTTAACCGACTTCAAAAAAGGAGGAGGTTCTCAGGTCGACACTTTTTTTTTCCTTTTTTTTGCATATTACAATAAGTATTTAAACTACTAAACCGTTCATGATGACACTTTTACAGCTTGAAACCATACATCGCGTTCCAAATGACGCACGTTTTTTTACCAATCCACCAACACATATAACCCTAGCCTATACCAACCTCAATATTAGGGTTGTGGGCATGCCCATTGCCCACCGTGCCCATAGGCCATAAGGCTGGACCCGCGCGGCGATCTACGGTCGATATAATTTAGCAAATCGCGATAAAAAACCGATGATTTATGCTTGCCGTATGTAAATAGGTAAAAATGAAATGAAATGAAAATTTATTGTGAGCATAGGTATTTTTTTTTTTTTTTTATGTCATAGGGGGCAAACGGGCAAGTGGTACACCTGATGGTAAGTGATTACCGCCGCCCATAGACATCTGCAACACCAGAAGGCATGCAGGTGCGTTGCCGACTTGGAATGGGGATGGGAACTGGCTTTCAAGTGGGGCTGCCGGAACACACCGTTATAGTACGGACCGCCAAGAGGGGATTTGTGGATTAGCTAAAGCGCGTCAGATGAACATAAGGGAGGTAACTTGCACCATGTTGAGTACCTCCACCAAATATAGGCCCTCTACACTGGTGGGTGCGTCTAGAATAACCGATCAGATTAGTAAAAAAAAATCGATAACTCGAAATACTCGAGCGCGTCAGATTAAGATATGGTGGGTTAATTACATAGTGAGAAGTATATATATGAATAATCTGACCATTTGAACGTGACGTAAGGGAGTTAGAGGATCACAAACTTGCAAAAAAAAAACGCAACTTCGACATTCTCGAGCGCAGTTGATTTATTTTTTATTTTAAAGTAAATAACTCAAGGATAGCGGGAAAAATATAATCTGCCGATTTTCATAAGCCGAAGAAACAAAAATCGTCTTCGAATCGAACGAGCAGCTGCAGTGAAACATGTACCTATTCATATCTCTATCTTTCTTTCCCTTTTACTTTTTCTCTATCTCTCACTCTCTCGCACCGTCCTCACACTACTTTCCGTCGCTATAATGTCATCACAGTATATCACGGCGCTAAACGTGTCAAATTATAATTTTTTTGGTCGGTTAAAATACATATTAAAATAAGTTAAGGTAAGTATTACATCAAACTATAGGTTCACCTATAACCTTTCATTTTAATGTAATTATATATATATATTATATAATAAAGCTTATCACAAAACAACGCGTTCATGTTATTATATGTAAAACGCTCTGGCTTGTTTGTGCTTTAAAGTTAGTTTTGTGAATAATATTTTGTGAGCTTTTACATATTTCATAGAAATATAAAGTGTGTTTTTTGTGAACAAGAAATAGCTCATAAAGTTATTAAACTTACGTCAGAAAGAAAAAAAAATCTTAAAAATAAATCATAATTTTTGTTTCTAGCAGTCAGATTAATAATACCCCTCAAAATTATTGTCAGATTTTAAGCCAACATAACTTGGAGTACAAGCTGAACCTTCTGTAAAATAATCTGACACGCTCGAGTATTTCAAAATTGAGATTTTTTTTTGCATTTTCAAAAATTCGCTACTACCTTGCGTCACCTCCAAATTGGCAGATTTTCGAAGGGGAGCATTTTTAGGGCTCACTTAACATCCCCTTTGAATATCTGACGCGCTGGAGTAAATGTTTTTTTTTTTCATTTTCTCCACTTCCGTATGGCCACCCCCACCACGCAAATCGGCAGATGAATATATTTTCGATATCAGAGACACCTTGGAGTATCTAAACTACAATATCTGACGCGCTCGAGTATTTCCATTTTAATATTTTTTTTTACATTTTTGAAAGCCTGTAGAAGCTAAACCCACCGGTGAATGAAAAAATATCATATGACCTTATTTTGTTTATATCTCCTAATCTTCAAAACCCAATAGGTCCCAACGACGCTCGAGTCACTCCCGAATTAGCATCGGTATCTCCCGTACTATTAGGTGCTTGGCGACAGATTAATACAGAGTTATAATTAATACAGATAATACAGATAATACAGATTAATACAGAGTTATTAGAATACAGAGTTCTAAATTATCTTAATATGCAGTAGGACCACTATGTTATGCCTATGGGGGCATACATCTATATAATAAAAATGAATCGCCAAATGTGTTGCTAAGCGCATAACTTCCAAACGACTGCACCAAATTGGATAATTGTTTTTTTTTGTGTTCGTTATTGTCAAGACAAGGTTTATATATAAGAAGTTTGTAGTTTCTGCGGGAATTCCGAAACTCACGCGGGTGAATCTCCGAAACGGTTGGACCGATATTGACGGGACTTTCAGTGCTAATTAGCTGATGTTATAAGGAATACATTAGGCTACTTTGGAGTTCCTGCGGGAATTCCGCAACTTGCGCGAGTGAAACCGCGGGGCACAGCTAGTATTTAATAATTTATATTTATAAGAAATAACATTATAGCAAAAAATAATTATTAAGTACAGGACAATACTAATCATGAGAATTATACATTATATATTACGGAATCATTATCAACATTAATAGCAATAGTACTATATATCTACTTTCTTGAAATGTAGATAGATAATTACCGGAACAAAATCAGATCGAGATTAAATATTAAAAATAATGTGGTTAATTAGGTTCAGTAGCTAATTAATAATAATCTAGATACAAATAGATAAAATTGAAGTGTCTGTTTATAATTTCAAATTAACAGCTTTTCACTAAATTCATACGTCAGTACCTATATATACGGTACTTACCTACTTAATACATCAAAAAATAATTTTTAATTTTTTTTCTCTGTCTGTCTGTCCGTTTGTTACGGCTAATCTCTGAAACGGCTGAACCGATTTTGACGGGACTTTCACTGACAGATAGCTGACGTTATAAGGCGTAACATTAGGCTACTTTTTATCCCGAAATTCCCGCGGGAACTGCGAAATTAACGCGGGAAACAGCTAAAGTAGACAGATGTTTAAAAATTGTTTATGTACTGTGGATAAGAATATACATCATTATATTCTGTACCTACATAGCCTAAGCTCAATGACCATGAGGCGTACTTTCACTAACACTAAACTATGCTTTTGAACCGGCAAAAACCAGCATTGACTGTATATGTAGACTTTTAAATACACCTATATTTATACTAGCTGTCCCCCGCGATTTCATCCGCGGTAATTTCGGAGTTCCCGCGGGAATTCCGGGAAAAAGTACTCTACGTCCTTCTTTGTACCTCTGAGTTCTGGAGTTCCCGCGGGAATTCCGGGATAAAAACTATCCTATCTATTAAGTTGGACCATAGATATTATAAGTGGTTGCAAAATTTTATCAAAATCCGTTCAGTAGTTTCGGAGTCCATCGCGGACAAACAACGTGACACGTGATTTATATATATAGATAGATTTGTCTTATAATATTATATCCGCGTTTGTTTATCTGTTTCTTGGCGATAAACTCAAAAACTACTGAACGGATTTTCAGGCGGTTTTCACCAATACATAGGGTGACTCAAAAGGAAGGTTCATACGTTAAATTTATCCTGGAATTCCCGCGGGAACTCCGTAATTAAGTAATAAATTAGTAGGTATTCATGTTGGTTCTAAAGAGTCAGTGTAATCCAGAATTTAGGAGGAAATTATTCATGTCTTTGCCATTCAAATGTTCAAATTTGTGCAATGTTGTGGTAATATCCTTTTTTTAAATTTATCTATCTAATATTTGCAAATGTACACCTGCTTTGCCTAACCACTGCTAATGGAAGGTTGCTGGTACTTATGGCACGGGTGTTCCCAGTTTAAGTGCGAGCTATAAAATTCAAATAAATATTGAAAATAATGATTATTATTATTATAAAAAAAGAAATGTTTTATTATTGTGTGATATTATTATGTGACTCAAACGAATTGTCTAAAGATAAGAAAATACACGGACGACCTTCGGGTCATTGTCGCTGTATTGTACCGTCTCTCCCACATTATAGGCGTGGACGGATAAAAACGTGGGAAGAGATCCATAGACTATAGAGCACTAAAGAGTAAAGACATATTGTGCGAACTAGGGCTGCTTGAAGGTAAATAAAACTTGGCGATAGAAAATAATCCGACGTAAACCTTACTCGAGACCGATCGCGCTATTTTATAACGACTTTATCAAAAGAAAACTATTTAAATATTACTAGCTGTTCCCCGCGGTTTCACTCGTAATTTCAGAGTTGCTCCTCGAATTTCGAGATAAAAAGTACGCTATGTCCTTTCCTGTATCTCTGAGAACGTGTATGCGAAATTTCTTGACGATCGGTTGAGTGGTTAAGGCGTTAAAAGGTGACAAACAGACATATTGCATCTTATAATTCTAGTATGGAAGTAATGGATTAAATATTGACAAACGAGTACCAACCCTGAACATAATTACATATTAATGAAATAACAATTGAATAAAGAAAAATAGTGATCTTATAGTTCACATGATATCCATTGAGTTACATTGTACGGGCGTACCTACGTAACTCAGTGATGATATCGATCAGTTATCTAATGATCTATGAAAATGTGAAATTTAACTTTATAAGTGTGGTATAATATTATGTCTTGTAACCTTTGACCGTCTCGAATGTAGTGTGTAATTACCGATAATTTACATCCCACCAAAAAGATTTTCATCTTAAATGTTGCAGGGATGAGACAAAAAGTTATCGGATCTCATGCAGAGCCAAGCTTCTAACTCTACACGCCCTAAGTCTACAAAGCCCTAACTTCACAGACTCTACACCTTAGTCAAAATATGTGGCTTTAGGGGTACAGAAAAAAGGTACCTACTGTTCCCGAGGTATAGAAAATCGATTGACAAAATATGACAAAGCTAGAGGATTTTGGGAGCGGACCCACTGGTCCCCTGAAATTCGCACCCTGTGCCCCACTCGTCCCCTCAAATGTTTGAGGTTGCTACTGGTCCCCTGATCTATAATTTATTTTAAAATCTTATTTCCTATTCATTTTACTAATTCAGATGTTTATCCTACTAATATTATAAACGCGAAAGTTTGTAAGTATGTATGGATGGATGGATGGATGGATGGATGTTTGTTACTCTTTTACGCAAAAACTACTAAATGGATTTAAATGAAACTTTACAATAACATAGCTTATACATCAGATTAACACATAGGGTACTTTTTATCCCGGAATTCCCGCGGGAACTCTGAAATTAACGTGGGTGAAACCGCGGGGCACAACTAGTAGTTTCTATATAGTTATATACCTAGTACCCTAAATAGCGACACACTAAAATTTCTAATTAAGATTACGTACTTATTTAAAGTTTGAGTACCTACATCGTTTTGGAAAAATCAATAACTGTGTCACTCGGCACATATTGCAAAATTGATTACGGAACTGCAGTTAATTTACAAAAAAAAAACGTGTTATCTTTACGTTAAACTGGATTTACTTGAGCCGCAAATCGTAATGTAGTCTTGTAGACTACATTACTCGTAATTTAGTTCCGTTCCGCCAATATAACATACAGGTACAAAGTACGTATGGCGCGAGCGACACGCGAGACGTTACGCAATTTGGTGTTTAAACTTGTAAGTACACGAGGTGAATAGCGATCTTTTTGTTGTTATGTAACGCGACCGTGTAACGGAACGTTGCGATTTTTGGCGCGGCGGGACGACTGGCGAAGTCGTGCTCTTTTACCTCTTTCCGGTCAAAGTTTCGTAGGGGAGTTTTTTGGCGGGAATCAAATATGGCGGTTCGGTCATTTTTTAACAAGTCGATAAAAAATGGTTAAAATGGATTTTGTTGTGTAAGGTTCTGTATTGGATAATAATTTTCACGGTGACGGTTTTTTATGTGCTCAAGAAGATATGACATTTCGAGCTGATTTCTTCGGTTTCCTCCAAGAGCTCCGAGAAAGTTCTTGCAAGCTATAGTACCGTATACTGTATAGTATAGTTCAAACCGTACCTACAACGAAGCATTTTAATAGAAAATACATTCATCTAATTAATTTACTTGAAACTGGCTAAATGCATTATATGCGAAAGTCCATAAAAAAGAAGGAAGTTTTGTAGGTAGAAATTCTCAAACAAAACCTCTTTCAACTCTCTGCTCTCCTGGGGGGCTAAGATGCGCAAGACGACAAAATTTTATCGAGCCATTTTATCGATTCTCGTCGACAAAGCCATACAATATGTCGACGAGAATCGATAAAATGGCTCGATAAAATTTTGTCGTCTTGCGCATCTTAGCCCGGCTGGTACGAAAATACGTACCTACTTTCAATGAATCCTCTTAATTAAAATGTAAAAGGGAATCCCGAGCTTTTTTGGTTGGAATACACCACAAATGCGAAAGTAGAATAGAATAGAAAAAAGTTTATTTGATACCATAAAGATAAAATAAAATAAAAGTGAGTTTGTTTGTTTGATTGTGACGTAACAGCTCGACCGATCACCATGAAACTTTGCATACACGTTGTCAGGGGTACAGAAGGACATAGAGTAGGTACTTTTTCATCCCGGCGTTCCCACGGGAACTCCGAACTTATTTTTTTATTCTTTGTTCCTTTTCAACTAATTTACACTTAGGTACTTGTGTAAATAGATTGAGAAGTAAGACCTTAAGGTCAAAGACTCGGCAATCAGCATTCTGCAAAGGTATAAACTATAAACTACATGAAAGCGTTAGCTTTCACTTTGCCGTTTTTCGAAGAACGCATAAGGTTTGCATCGAGATATAACGAGTTCTTTTTTTTATTGACGCAATCTTGGATACGCATTATATAAATTACGCAATTACGTAGGGACCTAGGAAAATTCAAGAGCAGCGTGTAGAGAATATACGGGTCAATGTCTTTTTTTATTTAATTTTTTTTTTTAAATGTAATCTATCTACCTATCTATATACTTAAATAAAAATAATCGCCGAAATGTATGTATCGCACAACTTCCCAACGATTTTCGTGTTTGTTATTGTGAGGAGAAGGAAGATATGAAAGAAGTTTGGACTTCCTGCGGGAATTCCGAAACTCGGGTGAATCTCCGAAACGGTTGGACCGATTTTGACGGGGTACTTTCACTGCTAATTCGCTGATGTCAATGATGTATATAGAATGTCTCTGGCTGATGTTATATAAGAAGTAAATTAAGCTACTTTGGAGTTCCTGCGGGAATTCAGAACTTCACGCGGGTGAACCGCGGGGCACAACTAGTTAATATACAACGTGTTAATGAATTAACTGAAAACTAGAAAGTAGTTTGCTCAGAATCAACCAGCGAATCGATCGCACTATGTTTTAATATAGGTTATATTTTTTCATTTTTACTAACCCATCTCTAAATTATTTATAACACAATATTTGGCGCGTACGCCGCCAGCAGCAAAAAAATTCGAACCGGTAGGCGCGGGCGTAGCGCTTGGAATTTCGTAGATAGGTCACCTCCAAACTAATGTTGAATAACTTTTAAAGTATAAACTTTTTTGACATAAAATGTATTTTAGTCATATTATTGTTAATTTTTTTAAATGGGGTGTATCAGGTTTTTAGTTAATTCATTAACACGTTGTATAAATATCGATTATTTGATAGCCATTAGTTAGCTACAGGTACCTATTAAGCTTGATTATATTTTCTTCCGTAATAAATAAATCTTGAAGGCTTTTTAAATCAATGGTTCTTGTTTTACAGTAATTAGGTAGGTAGCATTGACATAATATTAAAAACCCCGGTTTTTATACTAAGTATATCAACTAGCTGTCCTCCGCGATTTCATCCGCGGTAATTTCGGAGTTAATTCCGGGAAAAAAGTAGGCACTCTACGTCCTTCTTTGTACCCCTTACAGTAGTTTACGGTGATTAGCTGTTCCCCGCATTAATTCCGGAGTTCCCGCGGGAATTCCGGGATAAAAACTATCCTATCTTTTAAGTTGGACCATATTATAAATGGTTACAAAATTTTATCAAAATCCGTTCAGTAGTTTCGGAGTCCATCGCGGACAAACAACGTGACACGTGATTTATATATATTGAGATAAGATAAGATAAGATGGCAGGTCGTAAGAACTGTGACAAAACTATTCCTTCTTTTGTGTGAAAAAAAAATAAAAAATATATATCCAGAACGCAGACTATAAGTCGTCCAGATGGAAGCCAGAAGGTACAAAAGTAGACGTTAGTTTTTTTCTTAAAAACTTACTTCATAAAACTGATATCATTCTATGTTTTAGCAAAAATATACCTAGGTATGTATAGGTCATGTGCCTATCTGTAATGAAAATAAAAAAATAGGTAGGTTTATTTGAAGGGCGGTAAGAAATATGAAGTCTATAAAATGGAGACTATAGTCTTTACTTAGGGTTGTCACCCGTAGTATACATAAACTATATATTTTTATTTTTTAGTCCGTCTTGTAGATTATTAAAAAATATTGGACACGTATTTTTCTTTTTTTACGTAATCAAAAAATAACAGCGATATATTGAGTTGAAATTTCGCGTGACGTCACTATTCTGACAGTTTGTATGGCGGTTTTGTGGTTAGTGACGTCACGACCTCCTCATCCTAAATTTTAATGCGCTTTATCTCTGTATATTTTAATTTATTTAAAAAAGCAAAAAATACGTGTCTATTGTTTTTTTATTTTCTAACTGACGGACTAATTAGAATTTTGATTTTCAATAGTAGTCAACATCCCTATTGTACTTGCATAAGTAGATAAATAATATAGCACGGAAAATAAAAATTAATCAAAGATTTTTAACCCTAATTCAATGCTAACGCTTTTTTATACTGACATTAACTGTGACTGGTGTGGAACGCAACCGCAGCGCAGCAGGGGAATTCCAGAACGAAACGCGGCAGCAAAACGTCAACTGTCAAACTGGCAATAATTTGTCGACGAATGCTGCCCTATATTTAATGATTAAAAATGAATACCTACTGTGTACCTACTTTTTTTCTGCTTTTCCTGCATTTCCCAAAAGTACTATATTATTGCATCTTTTTTCGGAAAAATACTATTTTTTTTTCCTAAAAAAGGTAGCAACCCTACCCTATCTTTACCTCCTCTTTATTACAATTATATTTGTAAATTTAATTTAACCGTTGAAAGTTGCAAGCCTTGAGAACTTTAACATTTCAGTGTATAACTTATAGCTAGCTGTCCCCCGCGGTTTCACCTGCATTAATTTCGGAGTTCCCGCGGGATTTCCAAGATAAACTATAGGTATAAAGCTTCCTCTTGATCTTGAATCTTGATTGGTGGAAACGCATGGAAATCCGTACAGTAGTTTTTGAGTTTATCGCGAACAGACAGACAGACGCGGCGCAGGACTTTGTTTAAAAATATGTCTTGAGAAGAAAATATCGGAAAGTATAGTAAAGGTAAACATGAGTTTTGTACATGTTTACTTCTATACTTTCGTTCTTTTTATGTTGTCCTTATGTGTATTAATTGTTAAATAAATAAATAAATAAGTAGAAATACCTAAATAACAAAAGTTTTTGGTCATTAACTCAGAAACCCGGCTATAAATCGAAAAAAAATTGTTTATTTCCTACTACTTACTAATAATATGTAATTTATATACGAAAGTTTGTTAAGTATCTTGTTTACATGTTTGTTACTCAATCACGCATAAACGGCCCAGCGGATTTGGTTGAAATTTGGCACACAAATATATGTGGTGGATTGACATCATGCAGATACCAAAGTCCAAACACTAGCTGTGCCCCGCGGTTACACCTGCGTTCATTTGAGGAGAAAACTTACTAAGATATATTCCACAGCTAACCGTTTACGTAAGGAATCTCATAAAAGGAATATTTTTTCCCGTTTTTGCAACATTTTTCAACGACATGTTATATGGTATGTATATTCCTTGATAAATGGACGATTCAACACAAAAAACACAAATTCATTTCCAACTAGTTCGTGAGATTAGCGCGTTCAAATAAAAAAAACTCTTCAGCAAATAAAAATAAACATAAAACAACTACATATGTAAATACCTATAATATTATAAATGCGAAAGCGAGTTTGTTTTTTTGTTTGTTACGCTCTCACGGCTTAACGGCTCGACCGATCACCACGAAAGGTTGCATACACGTTTTCAGGGGTACAGAGAAGAACATAGGGTACTTTTCATCCCGGATTCCTGCGGGAACTCCGAAATTACCGCGGGTGAAACCGCGGGGAACAGCTAGTATATCCTATATTATGGAGTCACTCAAAGTTTCGTTCGTAATTGAAGCATAAAAACAGATGAAAGTGCGAGAGCGCTGAGACGTAGTAAGGTAGTTCCACCACACTTGAAATTACATCAATGTCTGCATGCCGTGAATTGCAGTTGTATTAATTCTAACACACATCTGGATTCTCATCATTCCAGAATAAAGTCTGCAGAGAACAGTGTTAAAAAACTCCATCGTTTACTGGCCTAATATGTGTCATGTAGGTATATATTTAAATTTATTATTCGTTGTATGACACATTGTTATTTATTTATTTATTTATTGCAGTTTGTGATCACAGGTATAGTTATTATATGTGTGGTATTATCACAAAGTATGTCATCCCACTGTGACCTGTCCATTTAGACATACAAACATTAAAAACAAAAATTTCAAACATTTACAGAACTTAGATACACGACAGTATGAAAATACAAATAAGTAGGTACAGCTAGGAGTGGGAAGTGACTTACTGCTTCCAAATAAAAATCCAACAATGAAACATCTTTGTTTCATTATAAGTAATAAGTAATATAAGTAATAAGTATGATTAATCAATTGCCAACTTTCCCCGCGGTTTCACCTGCGTCAATTTCGCAATCCCCGCAGGAATTCCGGGACAAAAGTGCCCTATGTCTTTTTCTGTATCCCTGAAAATATTTTCATCGACATTTATGTTGGTACAACTTCATGCTGATCGGTTGAGTAGTTAAGGCGTGAAAGCGTAACAAACAAACTCACAATCGCATTTGACGAGAACGGGAAGCGAATAGTTAAGAACATATTGTGCGGACTCGCTAAGACGACCAAAGAATTTTACGGATAAAATATAAAGTCAAAGTCAAATCCTCTATTCAAATTTGGCCCATAATGTGGCTCTTTTTGACGTCAATATAATTACAGTTATTATGACAGCACCCATAAAATATCCACCCTTCACAGCTTCCTAGCTTCCTTTACTTATACTTAGATATAAATCTTCCCATGAATCACTCTATCTATTGGTGAAAACCGCATGAAAGTCCGTTGCGTAGTTTTAAAGATCTAATCAATAAGCATAGACAGACAGACAGGGGGAAGCGACTTTGTTTTATTTATACTATGTTACTACTGACTAGCGTAATTTTGAAATTGAAATTAAAATTTTGGAGTTCCCGTGGGAATTTTGGGATAAAAAGTATACCCTATGTCACTCAGGACTGCAGTAGCTTCCTATATCTACCTACTTATGTGAAAGAATTTTCAAAATCGGTTCAGTAGGTATATCCACAGATTACCTACCCCTACAAAGTTACAAACTCATAATTCACAAACTTTACCTCTTTATAATATTAAGTAGTATAGACTAGCTGTCCCGCGCGGTTTTACCCGCGATAATTTTGGAATTCCCGCGCAATTGTTCCATACAAACTTTGCATCCCCTTTTCACTCACTTATAGGGGTAGAATTTAGGAAAATCCTTTGTTATCGGATGCCTACGTCGTACAAAGAACACACCCTCCAAGTTTCAGGTCTCTACGATCAGCGGTTTAGGCTGGGCGTTGATCCATAGTCTTTGAGTCATTCAGGACAAAGCATGATATTAAATAATAGAATATATGTACATACATACATGCTTAAAATAACATGTGTTTCTATAACATGTATTTATAAAAGTATCCGGAAACAAATTTTATTAATGAATTAAACTTGGTATTTGCGTAAGTTCCTATTTCCCCCTTTCAAACGCAGTATTATGACCATTAAAAAAATTGGTATCACTCAATTAACATTGAAGGAATACTTACACAATGTATAATATCCGAACCGGTCCAATAAAAACTAAAAAAAAAAAAAACACTACACAAAAAAGTTTTTAAATCAACCGATATAATTAATATTTGACCTTTACACGACTGACCGAAGAACGCGAATTTTTTGTTACAATTTAAATTTTTTTTTAATTTAAATAACATTGAATCGTACGCGGCAAATTCGAAAAAAGTACTGGCAGGCGAAGCGCCTGTGTTTATGTTTTTATTAAAACCATTGCCAATGGTTTTGTGGTAGTGGAATCACTCTTGCTACTATGACTTGTGTTAAACCTTTAGAAACTGTGTATTGGCTTGTTTCATCGTACATTGCTTGCTAGGTTTGGTGTGAGTGTTAGTAAATATCTTATAAAAGAGTAATGTACTTATATAAAAGTTTTTAATATTTCAATCGTTTTTACTCTACTAATGATGGTAAATGGTAATTCGAATGATGGTATTCAAAAGGCTTTACAAGAGGAAATTCTAACGAAATCAGCCTAATTTTTTGTGTACACAGTTACTTACACGATACTTCGTAAATGAAATTCAAGTAAACACTTGAAAAAGTTTCTTTTCCTACATTGGACTTTAGTGCAATTATTTTGCATTTTTGCAGTGCGTCAGCTACCTTGAATAAAACCAAAATTTGTCTTATCTTTTTTAGACTCAAAGAGATTTAAATTATTATAAAATGTATTTGAGTATACCTAAATTGGTGTGAATTATAATTTTTTGAAAATAAATCTGATAAATAAAATTGAAGTGTATCTGTTTGTAATTCCAAATTAGTAGCTTATCACTAAATGCATATGAAAGTACCTATATATATACGATATTTGCATAAATACATTTTTTTCAATTTTTGTCTGTCTGTCTGTTTGTTCCGGTTAATCTGTGAAACGGCTGGACCAATTTTAACGGGACTTTCACTGGCAGATGACTGATGTTATAAGGAGTAAGTAAGTTAGGCTACTTTTATTTTAGAAAAAAAAATAACGGGAATTTCGAAACTCAAGCGAAACCGAGCGGCACAGCCAGTATTATAAGTATACCTAATTATTTTATATTTAGATCTTATTTTATATGATATTACCTACCTATTTAAATTTATAAATTTTTATTTTAAATGCATCTATATTGAGTATAGACCCATTGCATAATAATTAAGCTACTTAAGTACTTTCCCATATAGTTGTTTTATTTAAATCGTCTCCCACACTATAAGATAAAAATCGCAACCATAAACGGCTTTATTATTTAATTGTTGTCTCTACACCTTGCGTAAGTCAATAATTAATTGTTTCGAGTTTAAAGTGTTCAAGTAATTGTGTATTTTTCTACACCTCGGTACCTATTATAATGGTAACATTGTACCTAATTGACTTCACAAATTAAATTTGTCTATAACGGATCTATACTAGTATTATAAAGAGGAAAGATTTGGTTTTTTTTGGTTTGTTTGTTTGTAACGATTTATCTCAAAAATTACTGGACCGATTTCAAAAATTCTTTCACCATTAGAAAGCTACATTATCCCTGAGTAACCTAGGCTATATTGTAATCCGGAATTCCCGCGGGAATTCCGAAATTATTGCGGGTGAAACCGCGAGGGACAGCTGGTCTTTCATTAAGTCGTTTTTATTTGTTTAATTAATCATTTTTGATTTATTTTATTCTCACATTAAAATATCTATAGCCGCTAATACCTACGATTGAAACATATTTTACATGTGACGCGAAAATCACTCTTAATTACTTGTATATAAAGACAAAAATTGATGGTTTACGTTTCTGTGTATTACTTTACGTTGAGGAAAGTACAAAACTATAAGATCTACTTAATAAAATTTGTTTTGTAATTTGGATCTCTTCGTCAGGCGGCTCGTTGGTCTAGGGGTATGATTTTCGCTTAGGGTGCGAGAGGTCCCGGGTTCAAATCCCGGACGAGCCCAAGTTTTTTTGAGTCTTTGACAAAATAAATGTCAAAAAGTTTATTAGAACGAGTAGCGTGGCCTGGTACAGAGATTTACAATTTTTCTTAAATCCTCTTACCTCTAGCGCCACCTAGTGAGGATGTGTAAGTAATTACTGATATATTTTTACTATGGTTTTTTGTACGTACAGATGGCGCTGTACCTACGCTGCCTACATCATCATTCATCATGATGTGTGACATCATCACATCAGTGATAGACGTAGTATATTTACTCTGAGGTGATAGCTTTATCTACCTTTTTAGTCTGACTTAAAATGGCTCCACTGTCTGCGCTCGCTGTCGTTCTACTCCTGATTTTTGTACTTTACAAAATACCTATATACCTACCATACCTACCTACCATGAAATTTTACGTAAGTACCTAATGGGCATGGTGACAAGGTATAAAAATCAAAATTCTATCATGGACCAATTAAACATGATTCTATTTAGTCCGTCACGCGTCAGGATAGTAAAAAAATAATAGACGTATTTTTTGCTCTTTCGAATTATTGAAAAAAATACTTAGATAAAACGCATCAGGAGAGGGGTCGCGACGTCGTAACTAAGAAAGTGTACCTAGGTGTGACGTCACAAGGAATTTCAACTCAATGTATCGCCGTTATTTTTTGATTACATAAAAAAAGGATAAATACTTGTCTAAATTTTTTTATTAATCTACAAGACGGACTAAAAATTAAAATTTAGTCATCATGCCCATTACGCAGTTGCGTATAACTTATTATTATGAGGTATAACTAACATACATAGGTGGATAAATAACAGAGAAAAATGCTATTAATTTATGTTTACAAAGATGACCCAGATGAAATGCTTAAGTCATGGAGTTGGGTAATCTGATGATTTGGCAGGTATCTTAAATTACTTGTCATCATTAATGCAACAGCTGAAATTGGTAGAATCATTGTCAAAACGGTATTCATGGGTGAAAATCAGCATACGACAAAACATCCGGGTCAAACGGATGCCTGACATTATTGTTTATTACACTTTACAATTTGTCAGACACCAATCTAGTAAATCGGAATGTGTAATCGAAGTTAGAACAGTTGGTTCCGATTTAGGATGAGCGAGTGAAAGAGAGAGAGTGATCACACTACATTAAAAGTGTACCCTAGAGTAGTCGATTTAGGGTACAATTTAGTGTAGTGTGATCACTCGCTCTCTCTCTCACTCACTGATCCTAAATTGTATCCATCTAGATTCCCTAAATTGGAAATAGTGTATTAAGCCCATTAGTCGATTAAAAACCGTTCTCGATCTAATACAGTGAATCTTAACTAATATTAGATATAAATGTGAAAGTGAGTTTGTTTGTTTGTTTTTACTTTGTTGTACTTTTTATCCCGGAATTCCCGCGGGAACTCCGAAATTACCGCGGGTGAAACCGTGGTGAACAGCTAGAACTGCCTACGACATTTCCATTCTTCTTCACTTTGATAATTATGATAGATAGGTTATAGAAACGAAAAACCATTTCAATTAAAACGATTTATTACTTACAATTAGAAACATTTAAAAACGCGAATCTCTCAAAACAAATCTGTGGCTTGACTTATAATTTCTCAAAAAGATAAATAATAGGTACCTACTTCAAACTAAAAAAAAAAGATAGGTAGTTTATTTATTTTATGTTAATGCTATTTGAAATGGTTGAAAAATAACGATTTAAATTATAATGAAAATTCACAACGACAAGATTTTTATATACAGATTGATTGTACAAGAACTTATCGGCAGATGATACATATCTATTGAAAAGCTAAAACACAAAATTCCAACGCTTCTGCATTCAGGTACTTATATGGGCCTAACTCCAAGTACCGCTGTCTCGATAGGTGATTGGCCTAATATGAGTGTGCTAGTATCGATTTATGTAAGGAGACCCTTATCGAGGCGAGAGTGATGCAATTTTGTGTTTTATTTTTAGTTTCATCACAAAAACTAGATGTTAGACATAAAATAGTCATCATTGGGACAAGCGTCGCCGTTATCAGTCGGTTTATATCTATATATCTTCCCTTTGGTGCCCACGATTATATTGTTTCTGTTATCAAACACCATACCAGTGATCTTGAAGCCTAGCTGTCCAATTTTCACTGGTATCACATTCTTCGTTGTCAATCTGAACAGCGATCCCTTAACAGCCACGATGGGCTCGTCACTATTACTCAACTGCAGGATATATTTCAATTCCCTAGTGAAACCTTTGTATTGGATAGGTTCAAAGAGATCGGACGAGAAAAAATACATTCTACCGTCGACGTACTCGTAGAACGCATCACCTTTGCTGTTTAAAACGAAATTGTAGGCCTTCGGTATCTTTTCATAGCGCTTGACAGCCGCCGAGCCGTTCACGAATCTAAATATCTCGTGATTGGAGCCAGTAGTGATGTACATTCTATTGTCAGTTTTGTCTATAAATATATTTCTGACGTCGTCGTCTCCTATGGGTCTCTCGCCGGATATCTCTGACCTGGTGTAGTCGTAAGTGACGAGTCCCTGGTTGGTTCCGATGTAAATGACGTTGTTCGTTTGATCTATACCGACGCATTGACCCAACAGATCATCGGACACCGGCAGCTCTTTGATTCCCAGAGACCCGTGCTGCAGTATGTGGATGCCTTTGGTGTAATTCCTTTTGTGGAGCAAGAAAAATATGTTCTCAGTTTTATAGTCAACGACCATTCCGGTGGGATATCCATCGATGCTGGCTATCAGCTGTCGTTTGTAATATTCACTTCCGATCCGGGTTCTTTCGCATTTTTCAGCGTTACGAAGTTCAGTGAGAGAGATGAAGACGTAGAGAATTGAACATATGCTGTTCTTTATTGAACGCATTTTAAAATCATGTCAATCGCAGTCGATTCTGGAAAAGTTAAAGGATTAAAGAAAGAATAGACAAAAATTTTATTAGGATTGCAAAATTGTAAAGATAATTAATATTTTTATTATAATTGTTAATTTATCTTCAACTACTTATGATCACTGATTTTCATGATCTTGCAATGATTTTACAAAATCAACATTAGAAATACCGATCGAACTGGCTGTGACTGTTGCTCGACTCAAATAACTAAGCTTTTCACTCAATTTTACAGCAAATCTAAAATCGGTAGAAACTTATAATTTTCTAGGACTATTATTACAATAAAATTACAATTAAAATAATGTTGAGTCTTACCTTAATGATGATACACCCGCTTTGTAAGACAACACGGTGCAGACCAGTCCATTGGTGGTGACGCGTCGATTTATAAAACATACTCAGCCATTGTGTCCCACGTTGTGTTTATAAACTTCATAGATCATTTATTTCATAACTATGATTTGAATGAAACTATAGGGTGGTATTTAAAATAGGTCGTTCAAACTACTCACAAATTAGGAATACTTTATGTATTCTGTACCTTTAAACCCAATAAATATTACAAAAAGTGATCGAGATAGTATTAAGTACTAGCTGTGCCCCGCGGTTTCACCCGCGTGGGTTTCGGAACTCCCGCAGGAACTATGTTTTTTTAAATAATTGTAGCCTCAGTTACTCCATATAACATCAGCAATCTGCCAGCGAAAGTTCCTTTAAAATCGGTGCAGCCGTTTCAGAGATTAGCCGAAATAAACAGACAGACAGACAGAGAAAAATAAAAAAAAAAAAAAAAAATATGTACCTGAAAAGTTGTTAATTTGGAATTACAAACAGACACTCCAATTACATTAATTACTAGCTGTGCCCGCCCGCCACCCTCGTCAATTTCGGAGTTTCCGCGGGAATTCCGGGATAAAAAGTACTCTATGTCCTCTGTACCCCTGACAACGTGCATGCCAAATTTCATCCAAATCCTTTCAGCCGTTTTTGCGTCATTGAGTTACAAACATCCACACTTTCATATTTATAATATTAGTAGGATTACAAAAATAAAATTTGGCGTAGATATTTATAATAACAATTTATGTAACTTGTAAATTTACGTTTTAGACTTCATGGGATATCATATCTTATAACACTTTGCTAATTATATAAAAACTACTTAAGTTTGTTTTTAACTTAACTTTTCCCAACACTCTATATTTTATCAAACCAAGAGTAAACTAATAAATAAACATAATGCTAGATATTTGGTCATACCCAAATTTTAGTGTTATGTAACTAGTAGATGACTTGATCATTTAATTCTTACTACAAGTAGCTTCTAGTCTAGTTACCTACCTATATTTAATTTAATTTTGTTAAATTCCAAAAAAAGGTGAGTAAAATAATCGATTTATTGTAATTTTCTCTTAACAGACAATTTGTATAGCTAGTAGCCACGACTAGTGATTACTAAAATTAACATTCATTTGGTAACAAATGTACCAACTATTGTTAGGCTAAAAGTCGAAAAAAGATTACACAAATGAAATCCTAATAAATAAACTTTAATGAAAATACCATAATTTTATCTAACAATTATCATTAGTGAACTTAAACATAACACCATTAGTCGAGACATAAATATCTTCGCCGGCGAACGTTATCCCAGACGGCATGAAATCTAGCGTCATTAGTTTCTTCGGTATAAGATTATCCGACTTCAATTCGTATAGACCGTCGTTAGCTGCTAAAATAGCTCTACCTTTTTCATCAATAGCGATAGCTCTAGCCGAATTTTTCGGTATGCCGACGAACTCTATTGGCTCATGAAATCCATTCAAGAGTACTTTGACGTACTTAGAATCACATTCGTAAAATATATTATCATTGGTATCAACAGCTAAAATGAAAGCGCAGGGTACATCGTCAACTCTTTCTTTCTGATTGTTTCTTGTGTCAATTCTATAAACAGTATTATCCGGGAACATCACAACGTACAGATCGTCGTTGTGTGTCGTTTTGTATAGTTGCACTATATCTTCGTTTTTCATACTGATGTAACTTGCTTTATCCGTCCTGTTCAGTATGTGGAGTCCATCGTCACTTGCAATGTAGACTTTGTTACTTTTGACATCGACAGTTGCAGCTTGACCGTTGACGTTCTCGATTTTTATCGGTTGACCGTTCCTGAGTATGTATTGGTCCATCCTGGTCTGCACATTGTCGTTTTGCAAAGTGTCCAGGTCTATTAGAGTGAATAGGATATCTTTGCTAATGGGATTGAAGACTAAATTCGTGGGCAGACCTTTTATGGTGAGGACAGTGGATCTGCTGTAGGACTTCGAGTCGTACTTGTACTGGCAGTTATCTTCGGCAACTATCAATGTGGCTGACAGTAGCAGTAGAAGTAGAAATGCCATAATTTTTTTCCTGAAAAAAAAAAAAGAAATTAAAACATTTTTGGCAGTTCTATAGAATTAAGTCCTACACGATTTCTATAGCGTTATTTTTCAACATAATATAGATATTCTCCTCACTAGGGCGATCTTTTTTGTCCTAAAAGGTAGGGCTGTTTTAGCAGCTATATGCTGATGCTGATGCTGATGGATTTTTCAATTTTAATATTCTTAAACCTTTCCTCATGTAGAGAAATTTATTCCAGTAAAAGAATGATGATTTGTTAGGCATTTAAAAAAAAAAAATTAATTAAAGTTTACTCGTAGATATATTATTTGTGAAAATTTTAATTAGAATGACTTAAAAATATGTATATAACTATAATAATATAAAAAAATAATTTATTAATGTTTTCCTAAAAAAAAAAATCATTTACGATTTAATTTAAAACTAAAATCAATGAACTTTACTCATTATAAAATAAATTATGCTTTATGTTAATTGACGACAATATTAGTATGTTCAAAATCCAAATATTTAGTACTTAATCATTTATATAAAGCTAGCTCTGCCTCACGGTTTCACCCGCGTTAATTTCGGAGTTCCCGCCGAAATTCCGGGACAAAAAATACCCTATGCCCTTCTCTGTACCCTTGACAATGTGTATGCAAAATTTTATTATGATCGGTTGAGCTGTTAAGGCGTAAAAGCGTAACAGACAGACAGATTCGTATTTATAATATTAGTAGGGATAAAATGATACAATTTATTTATATACAATAAAATTATCCATACTCTAATACTGCAAATGCGAAAGTAACTCTTTCTGTCTTTCATCTTTTCACGTCTTTACTACTCAACCGATCATCATGAAATTTTGCATACACGATTTCAGGGGTACAGAAGTTACCGCGGGAATGGCGGGAACTACGAAATTAACGCGGGCGACTCCGCGGGAAACAGCTAGTAAAATTATATTTAAAACTGTAGAAAACTTGAACTGTCTATTATCATATTTTTTTATTATCTAACTAAACAAAATTAAAACAAAAATGTCAAATAGCTTTATTGCCCGTTTTTGGTCGCTCCATGGGGAAGCTTCACGTTTATTTGGATACAGATCAGCAATAGTGTGTTAACCCACACTGGAAACGTTTTGAGTAAATCATGTTTTAAAACTATAGCGCCATTTTGTGTCAAAATTATTTTACGTTCAACATTTTGTTGGTATTTAAACAATGTAATAAGGTAAACACATATATATATAAAAAAAACGTTCTAT
This sequence comes from Zygaena filipendulae, assembly GCA_907165275.2. Taxonomy (NCBI): domain Eukaryota; kingdom Metazoa; phylum Arthropoda; class Insecta; order Lepidoptera; family Zygaenidae; genus Zygaena; species Zygaena filipendulae. The sequence continues at coordinate 1,505,114 of OU015676.1, forward strand.
AACTCCCAATAAAGCGTTCTGTATCAATAACTTATTTTTGTGGGTTAACATGTTATTGCTTATCGGCGTCCACTTATGATTCTTGTGATTTTTTTTAATAATATAATTATACACAACTTACCGAGTTTTTCCTGCGAAATAGGGCACAGCACTGACTCAGACGTCGAATATCTACACGCGCGCGTTAGCTCCTTTCAAGGGTTCAATAAACTTACAATCAAATAAGAACAAACAATCATAATAATGTTATTTTTTAAAAATATTAACGACCTCAATTTAATTATTAATCTTGTTTTATTTATTACAAATAACTACCTATGGCAGTACCTACCACATTGTACAATTTTGTACAATTTTTTCGTGATGTTCTTTGATTTTTCTTTGATTTCTTTTTAAAATTATTATTATAAAAATAGTGATGTATGTTTGTTGCTATGATCGTTTCCTCGGATATAAAGAGTTAAGACTTAGTTATCAGCTATATAACAGATTGTAAAGGAAGGAAATAGCTTGGCTGTGGGTTTCCATTGTTCTCTTACGAATTTTTAAAATGTGGTCACAGGAATTCTTTTTATCGCTCCATGTCAGCGACTTTTTTTGCATTATCTCCATGACCACAATCTTGTGTATATAGTCGGCATGTCGTATAATGGACTAGTATTCTAGATTTTAGTTTTTAGTCCGTCTTGCAAATAAAAAAAAAAATTGGACACGTATTTTTTCATACTTTACGTAGGTACCTAATCAAAAAATAACGGAGATAGAAATGTTGCGTGACGTCACGCCGTGACCAATGAGTTTCTTGTCTCGCTTAAAACATTGGACACGCACTCAAGAGGAACTAAATTAACGCAGCTTATGTGTGAATCGCGTGTTATAAATATTGAAATACATAATTATAATCATCATGTTTACATTGTATTCTTATATAACAAGTTTATTAGCAACCCGATCCTTTTCTAGAGCGATAATTTTTATTAGGCAAGAATACATTTTACGACAGCCATGTTCCACTCATGTTTCGTCTATTCAAATTCAAATTGAAATATCCCTGTATTACTTGAGTAGTTAAGGCTTATAAAAATAACAGACAGACAGAAAGACAGACGGAGAGACAGAGTTAACTTTCGCATTTATATTATTAGTATAAAATTATGGGGTATACCTACAATAGAGAAACACGAAGAAAACGAAAGGGCAAAAGGCAGCTTCATTGCTAGAGGTAATCTGTTCAAGTCAACCTCAAAGTGATAACAGAGCTGTGGATAGAAACGAGAAGCGAGTGTTTGCTTGTGTGTTTCTTTTTGCTGTGGGTGTCTGTGGTGGATTTACCAAAAACCATTGTAATAGCCATTTCTTTATTTCTAAGAGCTAAACACCAGTTTCCATGATTCCCTAACTTCTTTAAAAACAACAATTTCGGAGTTCCTGAAGGAATGCCGATAAAAAATTGTCCTTTTCTGTACCCATGACAAAGTGTATTCAAAGTTTCATGACGATCGATTGAGTACCTAGTTAAGGCGTGAAAAGGTAACAGACGACAGATAGATATAATCATTTTGGTATTAGTATATACGTGTTAATGAATTAACTGAAAACCTGATTAACTGAAACCTTTTAAAAAAATAAACAATAATATGATTAAAATATACTTTATTTCAAAAAAATTTATACTTTAAAAGTTATTCAACATTAAAGTTTGGAGGTGACCTATCTACGAAATTCCAAGCGCTACGCCCGCGCCTACTGGCTCGAATTTTTTTGCTGCGCGCGGCGTACGCGCCAAATATTGTATTATGAATAATTTAGACATGGGCTAGTGAAAACGATAAAATATAACCTATATTAAAACATAGTGCGATCGATTCGCTAGTTGATTCTGAGCTAACTATTTTCTAGTTTTCAGTTAATTCATTAACACGTAATTAGTATAGATTAGATGTAAACATGTAAAACTTTTCCATATTTCAGATCGCAACGGACTATGTATATGTTATTAGCAATTTATCTCATGACCTATGTCACTTGCAAAAAGATAGTGTTGAACGAGAAACTACCGCCGTCTATATTCAGAGAGGAACAGGTGATATTCACATCGAGCTATAACATAACCAAGCTGTTAGTACCAGCGGACGGCAGCAACCTAAGCGCAGATAGTTCGGAGATGCCATCGATTTTCTTCACAGTATCCGATCCAAAATCAGAAGGTGGTACATGTATATATGTCTTAGAAGGTTTAGCGGCCTATGAAGTCCTCGAAGGTGGTCGAGATTCGACCGCTGACTACAGTTTCGATAGAGTAATTTACTTCGGCGCCAAAGATGGAATATACAAATATAATGCAGACAGTCTCTCCGCTAAGAAATACGGCCTGTTCAGTGATAATATTATACAATTACAGAAAGCAAACGGTTCGGATGCTATTTTCTTTTTGAACGCTGATTATAGGATGTTCAAAGTTGAAAGAGGAGGCACTGTCATGTCTAGAATAGATGCTGTTACGTGTGCACTAGAATTTGTGCTGGACACATCGAATAACATTTATTATATAAGCTGCGAAGACAAACTTCCACATATAGTTAAGTCGGATGGCAGTCCGTTAAGTCTAACAGCAAGTGTCATGGAAGATTTTAAAGACATCAAATTAATAAGACCAGCATTTGTCATGGATAAAAGTGTATTGTTTTTCGGCGATGGTACTTTACACATTTTGTATGCTAACGGATCGAGTGAAAAAAAAGATTTCCATATAGATGAAAGACCGACCGCTTACAGTATCGACGCTTCATTGTATTTAGTCGCTGCGTTGAACGGAAAAATATACGAATTTAATGTAATGGAAGTGTTATTGAAGTCAATGTTTGGTGTAACAAATGATTGGCCTAAAGATGTGCGGGGGATGATTATGTCAATCATAGACAACGCAAGGGAAAACATAATGGGATATTACGGTGAAATGTGAATACTGGAAATACTACATAAGACATAATAAGAATGCATAAAATACTTGTTTTAATTAATCAATTGTTTTATTTCGTTCAACATATTAGACTAACAGACCAGTCAGGTCGCTCCTGGAACGTGTCGCGATAGATTGGATTGCATCTTTCTGTTCGTTCAAGTACTCCTTCAAGTCAGACAGGAGCTCACTGAAGATCAGGACGAGGATGTTGTATTCGTAAATCTTCTTATTGTAAGCGTAGTATTGGATCAGAGTGCCTTCCATTGCGTACGCAGTTGGCTTGACGTCCAATTCGAAGTTTGTGATCTCACTTGAACCGTTTGCGAAGATAATGTAACTCTTTTTGCCGTCAACGAAAGGTACCCCATCCTCGAGGAAGACCGGTGCTTTGAGCAGATCAACGTCGGTAGGGTTCTCAGGTAATCCCTCGATCTTCTTCACTGTACCCTCGGTGTATACGTAGGGCTTCTTATCATCGCCATAGAAGTATAGGTTATTGGAGTAATCTAAAACAAATGCGTGCGCATGTGGAATTTCATTGACCAATTCCTTCTTGGTGCCGAGTTCGGTAACTCTGTATACTTTGTGGTCATCTGTTAAAATGTACAACAAATCCGTGCCGTTTACCTTGGCGAGGCTGATTATGCTGTCGGTCAACGTGCCGAATTTCTCAGCTTTGTTGTCTTTAGCGTTGTACGTGTAGAGACCGTCTTGAGCGGCGAGATAGACGATTTTGTTGTCTTCGTTGTCGGCGGCTGCGTGTCGGCCGTTGTCGAGCAGTTTCGTCGCTGTACCATTGATAAGGATGTAAAGTCCTTTGTAGTCCAAATCACCGTTTTCCTTCCTATCGGCTAGGGTAAAGAAAACTTTCAGGCTTTGGGTATCATCGTCATCGCTCTCTTCCACTTCGTTCTCTTCCGTGTCGTCGAAGTTGAGACTGTTGAGGGGCACGACCAGGCTGACTATTTCGTGCTCGGCAGTGTATATAGCAAAGTCGTCGGCGAAGAATTCACTGTTGATGGAAACTTTGTCATCGTCCTCTTTAGATGTGGGAGCTGCGTACGCCAAGCTGGCAACGAGCAAAACCGGGAAGATTGCGGAGAGGACCCTCATTTTGATTTCTGTAAACGAAGAGAGATATATGGGTAGGTATTACGGAATTTTTGAACGCGAGCGGAGTCGCGGGTGCAAGCTAGTGTTTGCTGCGATACTTGTATTTTAATCAAAGGTCACCCAGATGTCACTTAACTAAACATGAGATAGGAAAGGTGGAGATCAGAAATTGACACAAATATCTATTGTTTATCTGTAGGTTGCTATGTTGGGTAAATAGGGAATTTTAGTGTTTATTTTTTACTAGCTATGCCCCGCGGTTTCACCCGCAGTAATTTCGGAGTTCCCGCGGGAATTCCGGGATAAAAAGTACCCTATGTCCTTCTCTGTACCCCTGACAACGTGCATGCCAATTTTCATCTAAATCCGTTCAGCCGTTTTTGCGTGATTGAGTAACAAACATCCAATCCATCCACACTTTCACATTTATAATATTAGTAGGATTATTATCTTATAAACCACTATGTATTAGTAGTATAATAGCGTTATTCTTTTACAAATATCTTTTGTACTTTCAGAGATATGACTCTTTAAAAGTTCAAGTTAGACAAGGAAAGCGCTAGTCCTATAGTGACGTCACTCGGCTTGTAACGCCCTGCAACCGCCTTACAAAATTCCGTTTTAGAAAGAGATAGTCAAAATTAAATAGTTTATAACTATTTTATCTTTTAATCAAATCTATTTATTTTATCGCTTATGTTGTGCTTATCCATGATATTTTCGAGTGATTTTTTATTGTAGATTTTTTATCTACAACAAAAAAAAGAAGTAAAACAGACGAAAAACTTAAAATAAAATTTACGAACAACGACTGAAGTTGTTTCTTTGAAATAAAATATAGGTACGGTGAGTCGCAAAGGAGGTTACAAGTTACGAGTGTTTCAAAGTATTCAGCAAATATTCTGTCATACCTATGTCATTAATATTTTTTAATATTTTTAATATTAAAAAAAAAAATTTGCTCGCTCTAAAACATGTTGGTTGGAAACAGTGAGCAAAGACCAAATTTCGCTTAATAAACAGTATAACTTTTAACTACTAGGTAGGTATATAATTTAAAAAAGGTAGGGAAAAGCAAGGGTCGAATTGATGGGTATTTTTTGAAATAAAATAAATTTCTGACATATATTAACAATATAAAGTGTAACCGTGTAACGGAACGAACTTTTCCCTACCGCACCAAAAAATAAAATAGGTAAACATAGATTTTTGAAAATAAATACACCTAACATAAAGCGACTCACCTTTTCTCGGACACTCCTGACAACGAAATGAATTCTTCAATGTCAGTTAAAATTATTTTGTAGAGGTACATGATGCAAACAAATAGTTCGACGATAACGGAGGGACTAATCGCTGAGTATTTAAGAGCACCTTCCACTTCTGGCATACAAACGAACAAGCGGTTTATTTTAGTAATGACCGGTTGGATTTTAGAGAAAGAAAAAAGAAGCGACTTCAAAGAAAAAAAAAATATGTGAAAAGTATCAGTTAGTACGCAAAGAAGTCCGTAATCAGTAACAGTGAAAAGAAATTTACTGCTGAATATAATCGTATTATAATAGTCTGATTAACATTTTAAGGGAAAGAAAAGTTGGTAAATTTATCTGGAAAGCCGAAAAATTTGGGAAATACTGAAAGTCCTTTTTTCATGGAATTTTTATCAATCAAGAAATTTTGGTAAACATTTGAATATGAATTTGAAATTTGAGTGGTAGGTGGTTTATAAGGATAAGTTTATTTTGTTATCAACTAAGGATTTTCATCCCGGAGTTTATGACATCAACTGATGCCTCCATGTATTTCTGAGAAAAGTGTCTTGACGACTGCCTTGACGAATGACTTGATTTGAAAATTGAAAAGACAACTTGTTGAAAAAACGAACCATTATATGACTATCAGTGGCGAAGGTACCATATAAGCCGATTCCCACCGGCTTCCCTTCAGAAGTTGGGAACACAATCACTCTCTCTGCCGTAATTTAGAAATAACACAATTAGTAATTTTTGTAGGAAGGATTTCAGTAGAATCTACTGAAATACTACAAAAATTATCTCTACTGAGTAGAAAATATTACAAAACGCCTAAACTATCAACAAAATTGCTCTTCAACAACAAATTGTTATAAAATAAGCCGGTGGCGCGATCGGCTTTTTGGCAGTTAAACTTCCATACAAAATAATGCCGTGACGTCACATCAAGGTCGCAGGCAGCCGGCTAAAGTAGCTACTATGGCAAGCCGCTGCAAATCGAGTTACTCTCTCCATTTCACTCACGCGCACGCATTTTCTATTACTGTCTCATCAAATATCCTTATTGGTCCTAGAAATTCGAAACGGAGCGGACATTCTGTGTTGACTGTTGACAGACAACTTGAATTTATGATGAAAAAATTGAAAATTTATATAGGTATTAGAATTTATTACTTAGTGTCACGTGTTAGAATTTATTACTTGGTAATAAATAGTGATTACTGATTAGTATTATAATTGGATTTTTTTTTGTTGTGTGTAATGATAGTGAAAGCAGTTACGCAGACGTACATTGAAATTGGGTATTTGCGGTAAGTAGATAGTTGAAATTACGTATTTATAGTAGGTACCAAATAGATTTCCGGGTTGCCTCTCTCAATATTTCACCCTTCGCCACTGATGACTATCTATCTGTAGGGGGAGCACGAATTTTTTCGCTTTCGTCTTTTCGATATCGAGTGTCTTTTCAATTTTCAAATCAAATTACCGTAACTGGGTTTTCTCTCTCGCTCTTCGCGCTTCCCGCATTGCGTTGGGTGAAACGGCAACACTTTGTGTAAGATATCGCAAGTACCTATAACGGAGCGGACTCTTAAATATACGTTATCACCGTTTCTCGCGAGCCACGGGTCCCAACTTGGAGTCTTGTCCGTGAACCTTTACGTAATTACACTAGTAGTATATGTAGGTAGGTACGTAATTGGTAGATCACATTTATTTCCATTCTGTCTATTTTATATACAGCTGTTTCCTCACGGTTTCACTCGCGTGAGCTTCGTTATTTCCCACGGGAAATCTTCGTTCCTATTTCCAGCTTTGTATCAGTGAAAAAGAATTTTGAGATTCGTTTCAGTAGTACCAGAGATTACTCCAAACTTACAAACAAGTTACAATCTTTTTTTATTATTATTATTATTGTTATTATTATTAATCTAACAATCTAAGCCTAAAAGAGAAATAGAGATGTTTTTTTTTAATTTGTTTAAAATGTGGATATCTGAAAAACCTAGATTTCGTCACTGACTCACTGATGATCATCAAAATTCTTAGGATATTTCCTCATGTCCTAGAAAGCTGGGCATGTAAGCTAGTATTAGTACACTAACAACAAAAAAAAATTAAACTTGTAACTTTTATTCCCCAACCCCTTAAACTAGGGGATGGAAGTTTGTATGAGAATTCCGCAATTTTGACTTACAAAAAGAAATGAAATCCCACCAAAAACATTTTCATGTAAAATAATGCCAAGACGAGTTCATATGACGGGCACTGTCAAAAAGTTATCAGATATCATGTAGAGCCAAGCTTATAACTCTACACACCCTAACTCTACAAGGCTTAACTTCTCAAATTCTACACCTTAGTCAGAATATTTGGCTTGGCCGTTTCGTTACTGCAAGAACCTTTGTATAACAGAAAAATAATTAACAGTGGATAAATTTTTCACCTTACGCTCATGTGAATGGAGCGAAATGGCCAAGCCACACATTCTGACTAAGGTGTAGAGTTTGAGAAGTTAGGCTTTGTAGAATTAGGGTGTGTGGAGTTATAAGCTTGGCTATAACTTTTTGACAGTGCCCGTCATATGGACTCGGCTTGGCATCATTTTACATGAAAATGTTTTTGGTGGGATACTTATAAGACAAACCTTGTCCTTGAACGTAACTACGAGTATTAAAAAATATTAAAGTATTCAAATAGATCGAGCCATTTTCGAGTCTTGGCGAGATTTTTATATCGATTTTTAAAGTTTATATGAACTAGTTGTTCCCCGTGGTTTCTTCCGCATTAGTTTCGGGGATCCCGCGGATATTCCGAGATAAGTACTTGCTACCCTATATTTTTTCTGTACCTACCCTTGACAATGTGTAGGTAATATGCAATAGTACATTGTTATCCTAGGGGTGAAAGTAACTTATTTAGTCCCGAGACGGGGTTACGCCAATAGATCGAGGGACTAAATAAGTCTTTCTCCCGAGGATAACACTGTGCTTTTCATTACGAATGCAAGGAAAGTCAAAATAAAAATAGGAATTAGCTAAAGAAAAAAATGAGCGAATTTTATTTTACATAAATTAGGTATGCTACTGTAAGTAAGTATGACATAAAAAAAACTTGAGTTTCTGCCGTATCCAGCTGTCAGTTGAAAGCGATTCTCCCTAGGGCTGAAAAGTGTTACTTTCAACCCGCTTCTCGGGCAACTTCAGACCTACTTTCCGAGTATGAGTAATGAAAAATTAAATGTAGTTTCTTCAGCGTTAATTTCGTAAATTAACAAAAAAACTCACATTCTCATTAATTACCTATTATATATAATAGGCACAGATAATATAGGTAATACTAGGTATATAGTTATGGGGAATTCAACACGGAATAAGTGTTTATAAGTATAGGTAATTCTTCCAATTGTTTTGGTTTATAATAATGTTTATAATGATAAGCAATGTTTATAAGAATTTCTATTACTAAATAATATTTAGTATCTATTTAGTATGTAGTATCTGTTTGCGATAAACTCAACAAAACTACAGAACGGACTTTCATGCGGTTTTCACCAATAGATAGAGTGATTCACGAGAAAGCTCTAATTATATAATTTGTCAAGGTTGTGTAGTTAATTTAAAAAATATTGGACACCTATTTTTTTTAAGTTTCCGCTGGAAGTCCGAGAAAGTACCCTATGTCCTTCTCTGTACCCCTGACAATGTGTGAGCAAAATTTAATGACGATCGGTTGAGTTGTTAAGGTGTGAAAGCGTAACAAACAAACAAACAGACTCACTTTCGCATTTATAATAGTTTCTAAGGATTTTTTCATTAATTTTAAAAGCAAAATATACTTACGTGTCTATTATTTTTTTAGACACTTGCCTATCTATTTTACGTTATAAACATTATTTTTCTTATCAAATTAAAGAATTCGAAATTTTAAGCGTAAACTACTTAGGTACTATAGCCACTAGCCAGTATAGTATTATAATATTATCTGTGCTATAAGTAAGTACCCTACCCAGTAGCGCCGATGTGAGCAAAGCAGCGGGCATCAGCTAGCTCAAGTATACCAGTATAGAGTATGTTGTTGTTGTGAGTTTATTATTTTAGAACCACGTGTATTATGAAATGTTTTCGTAAAAATAATTCTCGACTTAGATATGCTAGTATTGTGAAAAAGATAAATCGTCTCGCAAGTCACTTCGCCAGTCACATTCACTCAGCATCTAATCTTCTTCTTCTTCTTTTTTTTCAATATGGCAACAGACGCCTTGGATAGGTAGGCGCACTATTCATGCCAATGTCAGTCAGTGAAAACAATGGACAATTACAATAGCTAATGGTTATTTTCGTACTGTCGAGATTAAGTGAGTGAGTTTGGAAATCGTCAAAAATATTGAGAAGCGTAATTCTTCTCTCTTCAATTATGACTGGGCGACGCTGGCAGCCCGGTGACACTTCATACAAATGAACTCATTCAAGTACTTGGACGTAGGTACACGTGTTGGGCGTGTGTGCATATCGTAAGGTCGACAGTGAGCTGAGCTGACAGTTACTGTCAGCTGTCAGTGAAAAATTGCTAGTGTCAAACTCAATTGTTATATTATGCAACTCTATGAATTAACCTTTGCCTCTCCTTACATCCTCAACCTCCGCTTTGTGTTTTAACATACCTGTCGATACTAACGTTATTAACTTTTGTGTCGTCCTTCTTTATAGGTAAACTCAGGCTCTTGGAAGTATCACTTCTAACGATATTATTCGACCTCCTACGTTTACTTTCAACTACGTGACATTGGCGGAGTCACTGTGAGTGAACATAGTGGAAGCCATATTTTAAAAGAAGAAGAAGATGAAATACGAATACAAAACTACAATCTTACCGGTGATTCGAAAGTGACTTCAGAAATGATTAATTAATTATCAGAATAGCACGACTGTCCATATACATAGGTACATTTACTTTTGATTCTTACCTTTGGAGCAATTTATTAGGTGCTTAGGTTAGCGACATACATTTATGCAAATAAAATGAAAAACCCATTTTGAACTAAAAATAAAAAATATTTATTTCGAAATTTTTTATCAATATTTAAAAAAGTACATTTAATTAATAATAATGTATAATATAATAATAATAGTAAACATATCGAAATTCTTGTTATGTTTTCTTACATATTTTCTTTAAATCTTATATAAGGCAACAACATTGGCAAATGTTTTGTTTAAAATATTATGATATAATTACGTGTACAAATAATAACTGTTTTTTTTTGCAAAAATGTCAAACATCAGCCATTGAATGCTTGAGATTTTTGAATATTTATCAACTTTTTTCATTAAAATAATAAAGAATTGTTTGGTCCACAAAAATATCAATACAATTACTTACTGTATCATCAGAGATATAGTTATGTAAACTATTATAATAACAACTGTTGAAGTTTTTAACTATTGAATAAAGTGTTAATAATTATTTAAAAATGAAATGTAGTAGGTATTTTTAATATTTTATTGCCAAATTTACGTTTGGTATTTAAAAAAAATATATTTTTATGTGCTGAAAAGTGTTATTCGATGCTTAATTTGGTGCGTTACAAGGTATGATCTCTGAGGTATCTCTGATAAATCCACATTATAGCTTTTTGTACTATTTTTGTACTTAAAACGATAACAAAATAAATGTATAGTTTAATATAAGCTACAAATGTTGAACCCGATAATTTGGGCAATTTGTAATTATCGGAATTCGCCATTAAATAGAATCGTGTTTAAAATTATTTATTACTTCGTCACTTTTATTGTCATGATAACAAATTTTAATAGTTAGTTAATTAGTCTAGTGATTACATAAGAAATAAAAGACAAAAATACGTATATATAATAGAAAGAAGCGCCAAAAATTACATCCTATTGTAATCAAGAAGGGCACAACAAAAAAAAAATGCTTTTCACCTCACCAGCAAAAGAAATGCAAAAAGGTATAAAAACTATTGTACCGATTCGCACTGTTCTTTTAAAATAATGATATTGACCAAAAAAATGAATTTTGCTTTGGTTTTAGCAATATTCATGTATTGAGCAAAATTTACTTTCCGTCTTCTTTTTACTGAAGGCTTTTCCATTTCAATTTCCAAGCGAAGCCGCACGACAAACATCATAGTTTTAAAAGCAATTAATGTTAAAAATTCAACTAAGTAAATTAACTAAAGTAACAATTAGGTAACTAAGGCAGTTTTTTTACTTTAAAAAGCTCTCTTTCTTGTAAAAATACTGGATGTATAGGTAGCTATTACCCATGTGTGATTCAAACTATGTGTAAACAGAAAAATCAGTAAAAAATATACACAATATTACGTTGTAAAATTCAATTGAAAACCAATTTAAGTTTGAAAACGAAAGAGGTAATAAACAAAAAAAAAAAAAACAAATACCAGTGGAATTAAAAAATAAAACCAGTGGCCGGTGTCATAATATTTTTCGCGCTCACTTCGAATGCACCAGATTGAGGAATTCCTCGCGCGTCTTGGGGTCGTCGCGGAACACTCCCAGCATGGTTGAGGTCACCGTCTTGCTGTTTATCTTCTGGACGCCGCGCATCACCATGCACATGTGACTGTGGACAGAAGAAGGTGTTCTCGAAATTTCCATAGAGAAAAGACAGGGGCCCAAGACTGAATAAAAATAATTGCTGAATAGCGACATCTATGCGTGTTCCCTAGTACTAACTAAAATGTGAAATATTTTATCAAAATATTCCACTTTGTTAATTTTAATAAAGATGGAGCGACAATCTGCGTGATGGGATGATTCTTGAGTCTTGACGATGAAACTATCGGCACCAGCATTAAAAATCATATCTCTTCTAATCCCTATACGTCACTACTAATATTATAAGTAATGCGAAAGTAACTGTCTGTCTGTCTCTCTGTTACGCTTTCACGCCTTAACGGCTCAACCTATCATCATGAAATTTTGTTCACACGTTCTCAGGTCTACAGAGAAGGGTAGGGTACTTTATCCCGGAATTCCCGCGGGACCTCCGAAATTTTCGATTACCGCGGGTGTAACAGCGGGGGACAGCTACTTAGTTTTCATTAAGCTCAAATAGTTTAAGTGGCTGTATGTGTACACAGTTATGGGCGTCCCGAAGGGGGGCAGCGAGGGTCACTTGCCCCCCTGGATCTTGTTAACACGTCCCCGCTAACATTTATTTTTGTCGATAAAATTTAAGAAAAAGAACTATAAGCCATTTGCAATACAATACAGGTATAACTTTTAAAATAGTTATTGTACATATAATTAAAGAATATATATATTTATTTCACTGGGTGCTTATAAAAAATCTGATCTGCCCCCCTGGACCAGAACCAATCTGATTTGTGCCCCCTTAGCTCAGAATCAATTTGATTTGACCCCCTTGGCCCAGAATCAATGGCTTGGCCAGAATTCTTCCGCTCTCGTCTGTCGATATTGTCGTAATGCCAAAGCGTTTTTTTGTATGGAAAATGAACGACATTGGATAGATGGCGTTGTTCATTTTCCATACAAAAAAAAACGCTCGAAGGGACGAGAGCGAAAAAATTCGTGCTCCCCCTATTGATCTGTTCCCTGGGCCAGAAACAATCTGACTTTCCCCCCCTGGCCCAGAACCTGGGTACATACGCCCATGTGTGTGGTGTGTGTGTGCGTACTGAGTACGGAGGATAACTCACACTCCCTCGATGACGACGGCGACGCCCGCCGGGCGCACCGCCTGCGTCACGGCTATCGCGATCTGTTTGGTCAGACGCTCCTGGACTTGCAGACGGCGGGAGTATATCTCCACGATCCTGAGCCACACAAATATCAATCAATCAGTCAGGGAAAATTGTACACACGTCCTCAGGGGACAGAAAAGGATATACGGTAGGTACTTTTTTATCTCGGAATTCTTGCGATATCTCCTAAATTAACGGGAGTAAAACCGCAGGGCGTCCATTAAGAACATGATGTTTTTTTTAGCAACTTTTCAACCCCATCCCCCTATGGTGATACATGGTGAGGTTTAAGACTACCCCATACTCAAAATCACGTGTATTTTTAAGTACAAAGTATATTGAAATTTTCAGAATATTATCCTAAAATACAGGTATGTGATTAAATTTTGGAAATCGTTGGCCTGGCAACGCGGAGTCAAGGCCACGCGCCGCTGTTTGGTTTAGAAATCGTGCGTTTATCGAAAAATAAATACTCGTGATATCTCATTGTACTTCTCGCCCCTCCTTGTGATATTTCGTGATTTTTTCGACCCCCACCCCCTTTCAAGCCTCACGTGATTAATAGTCGTGTTTTACGTAAGAATACGTTTTGATTAGGTAAATATTGAAGAATGATCACCAAAAGTTAGAGATACTTTCGTACGCATTTAGTGAAAAGCTGTTAATTTAAAATTACAAACAGACACTTCAATTTTATTTATTTGCATAGATAAATAATTTACCTGGCCAACTTGCTGAGTCCCAAGATCTTCCCTTGCGGCAAGTATCCGATGGAAACTTTGCCGTAGAAAGGGACGAGGTGATGCTCGCACATAGAGAACATCTCTATGTCTTTGACCACCACCATCTCGTCTGTGTCCTCGTCGAATATCGCGTTGTTTAAGACCTCTGCAGCCAGAAAACACGAAGTTAAAAACACATGCAATTGGATATTTTCCGGGGTATAAAAATCGAAATTCTAATTAGTTCCTCAGTTAGAAAAAAAAAACAATAGACATATTGTATTTTTTGCTTTTTCAAATTAATGAAAACAAACGTAGATAAAGCGCATTAAAGTTTAGGGTTAACTCGTGACGTCTTTTTATCGGTACAAGCCCCGTACAAACTGCACTGTGTTGTGACGTCACGTGAAATTTCAACTCAATGTATCGCCGTTATTTTTTGATTACGTAAAAAAAGAAAAAATACGTATCCAATATTTTTTATTAATCTACACTTCTTCTTCTTCTTCAATTATGGAAATCTATCGCGATTTATCGCGTTTAATTCTGCCAATGTACCTACGTATTTATAGCAATTAAAGTAATTATGGCAAAACCTCGATGACAAGTTAGATTGTTCCCCAAGATAAAACACGGTTCTCTCTCGAAAACCAGCTTATTTCTTGGAAAACAAAATGGCTGCGGTGGTGAAAATATCGAATAAATAACGCAAAACGTAGTGATTACCTTCTCTCTGAATAACGCGACAAGCGTCCACTCACTACGGCATCTACCGATCAACAAAAACACGATGGTTTAAACCAGAGAGAAGGTAATCACTAGTTTAAACTTTTAACACATGCAATTTGACATTTGCCGACATTTTGTAGACATGTGTAGCAGCGACTGTCCACACCGCTGTCACCTCTAGGGCCTGCCGGGCTAAGATGCGCAACACGATAAAATTTTATCGAGCCATTTTATCGATTCTCGTCGACATATTGGATGGTTTTGTCGACGAGAATCGATAAAATGGCTCGATAAAATTTTATCGTGTTGCGCATCTTAGCCCCGCAGAGCTCGCCACTATATCGTGGCCACTATGTCACAGATAATATAATACTACATATATACTATGTTGTACAACAATAGTTTTTACCTTCAAGGCTCTGGTCATAGCCCTTCGTGAAGAACAGCATCGCTTTGGCAGCACGTTCTGGTGTCTTGAGCAAGCCCTGCCTGTCTGGATCTTCTCCCAACCCTGGAAGGAGTGATTCATGATGATGATAAAACTAAACAAAAAAATATACCTACATATTGTATATTTTTACACAAATAATATAAACAGTAGAATCTGCTCATTAGCACATCAAATATAATTATTGTAAATATTTACCATAAATTAAGAGGGGGCGATAAAAGAAGAGTAAAAGATGACAAAAAAAAAATTGTCTGTCTGTCTGTTCCCCTGACTACTTTGTCTTAAAACAAGAATATTTTTAAACTAAAATCAGAAAAGATTCATAGATAGAAGCCGCGGATCGAATTTTGATAGTTTTTCCAAATCCATTCAGCCGTTTTGGCGTGATTGAGTAACAAACATCTATACATCCAAACATTCACACTTTCACATTTATAATAGTAGCTGTTCCCCGCGGTTTCACCCGCGGTATAATCGGAGTTCCCGTGGGAATTCCGGGATAAAAATAACCCTATGTGTTAATTTGATGTATAAGCTATATTATTGTAAAGTTTCATTTAAATCCATTCGGTAGTTTTTGCATGAAAGAGTAACAAACATCCATCCATCCATCCATCCATATATACTTACAAACTTTCGCAATTATAATATTAATAGGATTAGCTGAGAGTAATAAATATTATACTACGTTAATTAGGATAATCGAGCCTCGAGCACAATAAAAAAGTTACACTTAAATATATCTATAGCGCAGTGTACCACTGAGTGTACCCGACCAAAAATTGTTCTATAGTGAAGATTTAAACGCGCACATGTTTCCAACCATTGAGTGAAAATTGTAATACAGATAATGTAAATGGGAAAAATGTGTGTGTTTGTTCTTTTTTCAGCAGACGTGTCTGATTCGATGTGTTTTTATATATAAAAGAACAATAATAAAGATATAAGAATATCCTATTTCAACTCTCAAAACTATGTAGAGTTTGCTGTTCCTTCACAGATTTAGTGGTTCGTTTGTTTAGGGTGTTTATGCGTCAGCATCAGATATTATGTAGTCACCTTTGACTGTGGGGAAATCTTATTACAATAGCAATAAGATTCTAGAACTGATATGACTACAAGTATATAAGTGACTACATCAATGACTGACTGAATAGCCAATGGTTAGTATCGATAAAGTTTTGTGTTTATGTGTGAGTGGCTCTCAGTAACCTCTTAACTAACCATCATACAAACAAAATAAGGAACAAAAAGTCACTCTTTCATGTAATTACATAAAAGCTTTGGAGTGATATAAAGCATTCAGTGTTTGGTATCGAAAAAATACTTTTAATAATTATAAAGATAAAACTTGTGTTAATTATTTTAGTGGACGTAAAACTCGCGATAATTCTAACAGTAATTATTGTTTTGTTATCATTGCGCTAGGCGCTGTTATGTGACGGGCAGATAAAAAAAATATGATAAAATAAATTTTATATTGCGGTTGGTATAATCATCATTATATTATAATAATCGAAGACACACTATTGTATTGTATTTATTCGAAGATGAAAGAAATAATTGTTTTTTTTTTGTATTTGTTCGAAAGATGAAAGAAATAATTGTTTTTTTACCGTCTCAGAAGTTGTCAAGTGAATTAAACAAAGAGGCAGCACTATTAGTGAATTAAGGCCACCCGTGTGTATTCAAGTCATTCTGACATCTCCATGTTCTGACCCAGTCCTTTACCTTCCTTTAGTCCATAAATGCAAATGCGACTTGTTTGTTTGTTTGTTACGCTTTCACGCTCTACACCAGGGATGTTGCGGTTGCCGATTTTTTCACATCCGCGGATGTGAATGCAGATGCGGATTTTTGAAGGCTCACGAGTGCGGATGTGTGCTACTGTGTACTAGCTAGCTACCTGTGTACTAGCTGTGCCCCGCGGTTTCACCCGCGGTAATTTCGGAGTTCCTGTGGGAGGTCTGGGATAAAAAGTACCCTATATCCTTCTCTGTACCCCTGACAACGTGCATGCCAAATTTCATCCAAATCCGTTCAGCCGTTTTTGCATGATTGAGTAACAAACATCCAAAAATCCAAACATCCACACTTTCACATTTATAATATTAGTAGGATATATAGTATATTAATGAAGAATTAAAACATTGATAAAGTACGTAATTATTAACATTTTTACTATAATTTTTTTTTTAACTTCACTGACTAATTTTCATTCGCTGGCCACACCCAATTTCTTTCTTGTTACAACTTGTATTAAAATCGCATCCGCATGTCCAAACTATGTGGAAGCTCCGCATTTGCAGATGCGGATGCGGAAGCTCCGCAACAGCCCTGCTCTACACAACCGATCATCATGAAACTCGCGTAAAGGCTGTCAGAGGCACCAATAAAAACATACTAGGGTTAATTTCTATCCCGGATTGCCACAATGAACTCCCCAAATTTACGCAGCTTTAATCGCTAAAATATTATTGCAATTTTATTCTTAAAGTTTACCTGTCAATAGTAGCCTGTACGAATTGGCCATGTCCGGTAAGAGCGCCTCTCTGGTAGGCGGTCTGTGGTCCAATTCGAGGTCGTGGTGGAACGTGCAGTTCTCATGACCTGGGAACAAAGAAATCAAAATTTAACGGCTATACTATGGTCTATGGATAATCAACTGAGTAGTGAAAATATAATAGATAGTTCTAACAATGGTGTAGTTTGTCCTAGACGTCTAAACGGATCTTGTATCAACTTTGTTGGGGCCGCTTCTGAGCGAGGCTCAAATAAAGGGTGAAGAATTTTGTCATCATGTATGGATTCGCATAGGTAGGTGTGTAACGAGGCGGCCGTATGCCACTCGTTACGATATCCTGCCTCATTCATGCAAAAATAAAAAGTATTACAACTTTTTATTTTTATGATAAGTTCCTTTTTATATTCTATTGATATTCTTTTGATAAATTTCAAATAATTTTTATATTCTGACGTTATATTTTATTATGCATTATTTTGGGACCCCAATTTCAGATTCGATACAATGAACATCTAAATTATGTATTATGATATTATATCAAATAAATTATTTTACTATTTCATTACTTTTATTTGAGCTAGCCGAATTCTATTACTACCACGAACCTCACAGTTGTACGAGTATCAACTATACCTACGCCAGTCATGATTGTAGTTAGATATATACTCGTATAAATCCTTGTAAGGTCCAACGACCTAATGGGCATGTGGACTAATTTTTATTTTTTAGTCCGTCTTGTAGATTATTAAAAAATATTAGACAAGTTTTTTTTCTTTTTTTACGTAATCAAAAAATAACGGCGATATATTGAGTTGAAATTTCGCGTGACGTCACTATTCGGACAGTTTGTATGGCGGTTTTATCGGTTAGTGACGTCACGACCCCCTCACCCTAAACTCTCTGTATATTTTAATTTATTTGAAAAAACAAAAAATACGTGTCCATTGTTTTTTTTTTCTAACTGACGGACTAATTAGAATTTTGATTTTCAAAAGTAGTCCACATCCCTATTGAATGACGCTGGGTCATAATTTATACTGACCTAAATTTAAATTGGGCCTTACGACTAATAATCAATCAGATACGTATGTATATATTTCTACTGAATCTTCACTAATAATGTGAAAAAATGCGAATGGAAATGGTTCGTTTGTGTTCGGTTGTCTTTGTGATTATGTACATGGCACACGTCCTTCGTTTGCTCTTACAGCCTGTATAAGTTAATTTTGGTCTTTCAACAGATAATACATGGGGTACTGTACCCTGTGTACTAACTATACGTATTACCGATATAAAGAGTTCGACACGGTACGTGGAAGTTAAAACGAGTGAAACCGCGGGAACAGCGAGTAAAAAAATGAATAGCTAATCAATTTTTGTGGTTTTCCTTATAATCTAGAATTCTCACTTGTGGTGGCGGTTAGGTTTCAAAATTATGAATTTCAATACCTAATATTATCTTCTTAATAGTCGCAGAAACCTTATCACTTCGTCCTGTTTGTCTATCTGTCTGTCTCTATGTCATAGAGACAGACAGATTGGAGATTATGACTACAACTATACAGGGTGTAAAGAAGAACATATTTATTGTAGAAGAGTGTTCAAGAATTCGATTCTCGTCTCAAATATCTAGAGAACGCATAACGTTGTTCCCTTATTTTTTGTGAAGAGTTTGTTTAGTTGAACGCGCTAATCTCAAGAACTACTGGTTTGAATTAAAAATTTCTTTTGGTGTTGGATAGTCCATTTATCAAGGAAGGCTATAGGCTATATAACATCACGCTATGACCAATAGAGCGCGGGGCACCGCTAGTAGAATTATCATGATTACATTATATATATAATTATTATATTATAGTCGGTCGAAAATAAATAATGTTAATTGATAAATAATAATATTAAGAATTCTAATAAGATCTTTTATGACAAACAGAACAAAAGATATACAACGTGTTAATGAATTAACTGAAAACTAGAAAGTAGTCTGCTCAGAATCGACTAACGAATCGATCGCACTATATTTTAATATAGGTTATATTTTTTAATTTTTATTAGACCATGTCTGAATTATTTAAAATACAATATTAGGCGCGTACGCCGCCCGCAGCAAAAAAATTCGAACCGGCAGGCGCGGGCGTAGCGCTTGGAATTTCGTAGATAGGTCACCTCCAAACTAATGCTGAATAACTTCTATATAAAGTATAAATTTTTTCGACATAAAATATATTTTAATCATATTATTGTTTATTTTTTTAAATGAGGTGTATCAGGTTTTCAGTTAATTCATTAACACGTTGTGTAATATGAACAAAAAGAAGAAAAAGAAGGGAATAATAGATTCAGTTTATTAATGAAATTGTAGCGGGAGCGGGATGGCTGATATGGCTCGACCGCCACCAAAGGGGAAGCTTCCCGCCGGGCGAGGTGGCGTGCCCGGGGAACCGCGGCTCCGACTGTAGATCGTCGGAAGTCGTATGTAAACTTCGTTATAGCGCGATTCAGGGCTTCCATATAGCCAGTAAAATTCTCTTAATACTTTGGTGCCTCGAAGAATATGAATGTTAATTGGTTAACATGTTTTTTTACCCGACCTGCAAGTTATGTACTTTTAACTCGCTAATAGGTATAAAACGGTTACGAAATAGAATTTTTTGATGATTGATCTCAATTTATTCGTAAAGGAACTACTACAGCGTCTTACGCAATAAAAACAAAAGGTTTCATGTTACAATGAAAAACTAAAGTAGGTACGCTCTATAAACTCATGTATATAAAAAAAAACTAACTAAAGGCGAGTGTTTACATCGACAACGTAACTAAAAAACCCGAAAAAGGCTTACATATAGGTATAATAGAAAAATCTATTTATTTTAAGTATTTACTTCGGTGTGTCCATTTTGTGAACTTATGAGTAGGTATACCTACCTATATTATTATGCACACTGCAAAGCACATAATAGAAACAGCTAATGTTTGCACTTTAACTTACGAAGACAAAAGAAAAAAAATTAAAGTATTATTTTACTAGTACAAAATAGATATTATGATTTGGAAATATTTCAAAACCATTTTACAATTTAATCTACTTATTATAAATAAAAATGAATCGCAGAATGTGTTGCTATAAGCGCATAACTTCTAAACGACTGCTCAAAATTGGATAGTTCTTTTTATTTGTTATGGTTTTTGTCAGGATAATATTTTTACAAAAAAAAAAGTTTAGACTTTCTGCGGGAATTCCGAATCTCGCGTGGGTGAATCTCCGAATCGGTTGGACTGATTTTGACGGGACTTTCACTGCTAATTAGCTGATGCGCCGACGCGCATGTAACCGCTGGGCACAGCTAGTTATAAATAAAAACGATCAGTTTATTCTGAAGCGGAACATTTTACTGTAGAGTACCTACCTTAGCCTTATTAATTTGGAATATATGAATATATTCCTACATTACTATAATTTAATTTTCAACGGCGTTTTTTTGTGGCAAGGTCATATCTCGCTTAATTAATTATTTATCAAAATTAATGATTTTAAGCTCATTATTTTATTCCTCACTAGAAAAACTATGTGTTGATGGTATTATACAGTATGATATTATTCCTCACTAAAATCATTATTTGTTGATTACGTTGTGTACGTGTACAGAAAGCCTCTTGACTTGAAATCTAAAACCTGAAAATGTCCCTTCGTCCTTTATGGTCCTATGCTTGAATCCATCGTAGATTTTATTTGGATTTCTTGTCCGCACAAATTTACTGGATTTTTTTTTTACATTGATCAATTATATCTATACGAATATTATAAAGAGGAAAGATTTGATTTTTTGTTTGTTACGATTTAACTCATAAACTACTGGGCCGATTCAAAAAATTCTTTAACCATTAGAATGCTACATTATCCCTCAGTAGGCTATATTGTAACCCGGAATTCTTTCGGGAACTCCTAAATTACCGTGTGGAACAGCTATTTTGAATATTTTTGTGCACATTGATTCCCGCAAAAGGCCTACTTTGTATCGATTGAAAGCATCAAGTTGTGTTTTAACTGTTTTTCATTTTAAAAAATATAGAAACCAAATTAATAATAGGGATGTTGACAACATTTGAAAATCAAAATTTTAATTAGTCCGTCTTTTAGAAAATTAAAAATCATTAGACACGTATTTTTTTATTTTTCAAATAAATGAAAATACATAGAGATAAAGCGCATTAAAGTTTAGGGTGGGGGCGCGTGACGTCACTTACCGCTACAAGCCGCCATACAAACTGCACTAGTTAGTGACGTCACGCGAAATTTCAACTCAATGTATCGCTGTTATTTTTTGATTACGTAAAAAAAGAAAAAATACGTGTCCAATATTTTTTATTAATCTACAAGACGGACTAAAAAAAAAATTAGTCAAATAGCCTATTGTCATTACCTATAATATTATTGATTTATCTATTAGCAAAAGGTTTTTCTGTATCCAAATTGTAATTGTAAATAATATCTTATGCAATTACGTAAACTATACATGTTATGAACGCATTTTAAATTTTCTAATCACATAATTAGCACATCAGTGGCTGGTGATTTTTTTAAACCTATAGATAAACCGGCTAAAACTAGAAATGAAACACAACAAATGGATATTTACGTGATACGTTCATGTCGTATAGCAATGAAGTAGGTTAGTGAAGAAGATGATAAAAATTTACTAATGATCAGTTTTATGGTTTTATCAACTTAACTGGCTGAACGAGTGATTTACTTAACGATATGTAAGCTGCAACATAATGAAATATTGTGAAATTCTTCTTAATATAGGTACATTAATCCAAGTTTAGTTTGCTTGGTTTTTTCATTCAATACAAGTTTGTATGGCCTCTTAAATATGGGATTAAGTAAGTTATCATGAAGTTAATTTTGGGTTAAAGCATTTATTCTTAAGAGAATATAATACATTCGCTTATATATATAAGAAAGTTAGAACTAAATTACAATGTGAATGTTGATCTTAATTTGTTAATTGTATAGTATGCAAAATTCAATGAAAGAAGAACGGAAGAAAATACATTAATTTCAGCACAACACACAATAAAAAGAAACAAACATAAACACTTTTTATCCCGGAATTCCCGCGGGAACTCCGAAATTACCGCGGGTGTAACCACGGGGCACAGCTAGTAAATAAATAAAATCTAAAGTACAAGAGCTATGCAATTAAAACTTTATATTATCCAAAGAATTTTTTATACAACGTGTTAATGAATTAACTGAAAACTTGATACACCCCATTTAAAAAAATAAACATTAATAAGTATGATTAAAATATATTTCATTGCAAAAAAATTTATACTTTAAAAGTTATTCAACATTAGTTTGGAGGTGACCTATCTACGAAATTCCAAGCGCTACACCTGCGCTTATCGGTTCGAATTTTTTTGCTGCGGGCGGTGTACGCGCCAAATATTGTATTATAAATAATTTAGACATGGGCTAATAAAAATGAAAAAAATATAACCTATATTAAAACATAGCGCGATCGATTCGCTAGTTGATTCTGAGCAAACTACTTGCTAGTTTTCAGTTAATTCATTAACACGTTGTATAAGGGTTCAAGTAAACGACGAAGCGCTTCGAGAAAAGGTAGGTAAAGTGTTCTGGCGCTTCGCTTGGCTCTTAGTGTTGAAATAAATAAATAATTTTAGTCAAAGTTGGTCCATAGATAAATATTATGGTTCTTTTTGACGTCAATAGATAGAAATATGCAAGTGTCCAATTTCGTTAGCTCGTTATAATTTGTTGCGCAATCAATGTGTATTGTAATTTGTAATAGTAGTGTATAATTTGCAAATTCTGTAATTTGCTTTATAGACAGTTGCCGCTGTGACATTATTAAAAAATGTAAGTTGTAAGCATATTGTGTGTATGTAACAAAGGGGACTGAGATGGAAGTTTTCGCTACAATATCTCTACAAATATTATTATGGTAAGGTAATCTTTGGAATTACTGAACCAATTTTGAATTTTCATTATTCTATAATAGACATAGACATAACTTTATTTGGCATCACAAAATTTCTTACAAGTAATACATGCATCAAATTTAAAATGAGTCGTATATAGTTGCCGTGCCGTAACATAGGATGTATTCATTTATTTTGTCGTGTTCGTCGGGACTAAGTTTTATAGAAAATTAGGAATTCTTGTGGGAATTTCGAAACTCAAGCAAGTGAAACCGCGGACACAGCGACACTAATAGTGAAGATAATTAATTCATTAATCTTACAAAACTGGAAATAAGAAAGAGACAAAAATGACAAATAATTCCGCATAATATTATATGTATTTATCACGTTATTGCACGATAAGTTAAAATACTTAAATAATGTTAGTCTAAAACCTCACCATATATCATCAGGGGGTGGGGGGTTAAAAAGTTGCTAAAAACATCACGTGATTAAGGACGCCCCTTGTATAAACCAAAATATTTGAATTATAATAATAATAATCCACTTCACAACACACATATCTACTTGATCCCACATTATTATTATATATCAATTATTTATTTATTGTTTCCTAGCTGTGCCCCGCGGTAATTTCGGAGTTCCCGCGGGAATTCCGGGATAAAAAGTACCCTATGTCCTTCTCTGTACCCCTGACAACGTGCATGCCAAATTTCATCCAAATCCGTTCAGCCGTTTTTGCGTGATTGAGTAACAAACATCCAAACATCTAAACATCCATAGTTTCACATTTATAATATTAGTTAGTTGGTTTAAAAAATCAGGACAAATCGACTCAAAAACATGAAATGAGAGAAAATCAACTAAAATATAAAATTGACTCAACAAAGGATTAAAACTTACTATTTGGGAGATTGTATTTTTAAAAATTGGTGAAAATTATTTGTATTGATATGTATAAAAAAAAAGTATTTGATATATATCGGATATATATCGGATATATATCAATGTAATATATCCATTGATATATATATCCTCGCACCCTTTTGGCGGTTGGGAAGCAGTCCCTCATTCATGTTTTTTTTTTTTTAATTTATGTATGTTGTAACTATCCATATGTTGTGTCAAATAAAGTTCTTTCTTTCAATTCAATTCACCCTGTATAAAACTTAATTTTTTTACATTTTTGTCTGTCAGTCTGTACCTTTGTCTGTTCCGGCTAAACTCTCAAACGGCTGGATGTTATAAGGAGTAACTTAAGCTAGGTACTTTTATTTTAGAAAAAAAAATTCCTGCGGGAATCCCAAAACTCACGCGGGAAACCGCGGTGCACAGCTAGTTGCTATATAAAACTTATCGCTGTATAAGGATCTTATCGTCACGTCACGCGGTCACTAAAAAGCGTTTTTCACAGTTTTTCCTGACACGTGACACGGGATCACGATTTTGGTCAACTTGGCTAAGGGGGCAGGCCTTCAAAAGACGTTTACAAAAAAGCATGAACCGTATTTAGTGTAGGCAGAATAATGCAGGTTCACGGGTGGTGGAACCATCTCACTTCGTCTCTCGGCGCCGACGTTCAATTTGTTTTTGTAGTGTTCAGTCAAATAGATAATTTTATTCAAAATTGCACAACATATAGCATACACAGCACATAAATATGGTTCTTTTTGACGTCAATAGAACTACAATAATACTCTATTTGGCTAATTTTTTTTCTAAATTCTATTTAGTCCGTCCGTTAGATGATAAAAAAATAATAAGCGCGTATATTTTGCTTTTTTAAATTAGTAAAAATATACTTGGAAAACGCATTAAAGTTTAGGAGTGGGGGCTCGTAACGTCACACGTATGTATAAACTGTACCTGGTTGTGACGTCACACGACATTTAGACTAAACGTAATTCTCCGTTACTTTTTGCTAACCTAACAAGACAAAAAAAATACAGTCGAACGAGTCGAGTTGAGAACCTCCTCCTTTTTGAAGTCAGTTAAAAAATACGTGTCTTACAGTCTTATATTTTTTCTTATCAACAGGCGAACTAAAAAAATTTTGTCAAATAGCATATTACGAAAACCGACAAAATATCCGCCTTTTACAGCTTCCCAGTACTATGGCTGGAGAGAGAAACCTGCACAACACACTCCCCAGTAGCAGGCTGTATTCCAAATTAATAGATTTGTCAACCAAATTTTAATTTTTATTCCGTCTTGTAGATTAATAAAAAATATTGGACACGTATTTTTTCCTTTTTACGTAATCAAAAAATAACGGGAATACATTAAGTTGAAATGTCGCGTGACGTCACGCCGTGCTACAGTTTATAGCGCGTTATGACGTCAAGAGCCCCTAAACTTTAATGCGTTTTCAATAAGTTGAAAAAGCAAAAAATTAGTAGATAGGTCACTTCCAAACTAATGTTGAATAACTTTTTAAGTATACATTTTTTCGACATAAAATATATTTTAATCATATTAATGTTTATTTTTTTAAATGTGGTGTATCAGGTTTTCAGTTAATTCATTAACACGTTGTATATTGGGTATCACTTTTAGATCAGTTGCAAATTAGGTAGATACGATGTATACGAACCAGGTGTCGTGGACGTCCTGGGCGTCATCGGTGTCCCGGGCACTTCCAGCTCACTCTCAGCATCTATCAAGTTGAAACCCTTCAGCGCTTCTGGAGGATTCTTGTATTTCCCAACGAACGAACCTTTCGCGCCATTCTCGACTCCGTTCTCTTTCTCTTCCGATATCGAGTTCCTTATCGATCGCGAACTGACACGTCTGATCAGAGAAGATGGCGGCACATTCGGTGACTCCGTCGTATCTTTGCCGTTTATGGTCGTCATTTTTGTTTTTTTTTTCTTTAATTCGATAAAACGGTGCCCTTAAATAGATGAAGTTTTTGAATGCGTTTCTTTTTTTTTTTAAGACGCGAATGGACGTTCGATGCGTGCAAAACTGTCGATGCTACTGAACTATATGAACAGCGCTACCCGATTTTATTATTGTGGTGATATATTGTGGCTTAATTATGGACAGTTGACTCGTGTGAGGTTATCAATTCAATTGCTGAATGCGTCCGACATCGGTGAAGTTTTATTGATATAGAATTGATTTTTTCTGCTGTTTGAGTTGCTGATTTAAAACAATTCACACTTGGATATTTTAAATATTTGATATAATATGTATAAGCACGTGTGTACATAAACGTGTATAAATTTTACGATGATCGGTTGTTTTAAATATATGCAAAAGTGAGTTGGTTGGTTTGTTTGTTTGGCTTTCACGCCTTACCGGCTCAACCGATCGTCTTGAAATTTTGCATACACATTATCAGGGGTACAGAGAAGAACACAAGGCACTTTTTATCCTGGGATTCCCGCGGGACCTCCGAAAACTGTGGGTGAAACCACGGAGAACAGCTAGTGGTTGTCTTGAAATAACATAATATCAAAACGCTCTCAATGATATATTACGCCCATGGCAATGCCAACTAAAGTCACCGTAATAACTTGTTTATCTCAATGTTAAGGTCGCGTCACAACTCACACATGAGTATGACGCTTAAGGGTCAAACAAGACACGTACTAGATCATGGGAACTCCGCACTTGACTTAAAAAACAACAATCACTTTTAAATAATTAAGAACTATATTTTGAAAGTGACTGTAGGTAGGTATAATTCTAAATAATCCCCACTAATGTTATAAATTATAATTAATGCGAAAGTAACTCTGTCTGTCTGTCTGAATGCCCACGGGAACTCCAAAATTAACGCGGAAGAAAGTACATTAAATTTTGCATACTATACCTACACGTTATCAAGGGTAAGTACAGAAAGAAATATAGGGTAGTAAGTACTTTTATCTCGGAATACCCGCGGGATCTTCGAAACTAACGCGGGTGAAACCGCGGGGAACAGCTAGTTTCAAAATAACGTGTCTAATACATAATGCCTTTTCATAATATTTGGACATAGATAAGCAATAGTGTGTTAACCCACACTGGAGAAATTCTGAGTAAATCGTGTTTTAAAAGTAGGAGCGCCATTTTGTATCAACATTTTGTATGTTCAATATTTAGTTACATATTTCAGCAATGTAATGTTAAAAAACGTTCCCTCAATAAATCGTTCTGAATCAATAACTTAATTTTGTGGGTTAACATGTTATTGCTTATCTGCGTCCATAGTAGGCTTCCAAACAGAAAGATCCAGTAGTGAGACATTTTGTTAAGAGATTTTGTTGAGAATCGGTTCAATAGTTCCTGAGATTACCCCGTAGCATAGGTATAAACAAACAAACGAAAGTAATCTTTTCATAGTAATAAGAATGTGGGCGTCCAAGCAAAAAGTACCATTAGTTTTTCCGAGATATAGGTAAGAGGTTTTGTACAGTTGGGTGAAAAATTGCGTCCGTAATTTTATAGATTTTTAATAAATGCTCAATTTTCTACAATTTCTTATATCTAAATCTACAATAATAGAGGTATTAAATTCTATAACAAGCAAGTAGAAGTGTGTTTTTTGTTTTCACTCAAACTTTTATAATGCTTTTTCTCAAATCAAGCTTTTTTAGAATTTCAACCTCAAATGTCTGATGAAAAAGCAAAAGTGCTAATTTTCGAATATTTTTTCAGTCCTCACTATCAATTGACTATTCTAGATACCGAATCTAGTATTAACTGAATACCACACAACTGGTATCTTTTTGCTTGGACGCCCACATATTGTCCTAAGAGTATAAATTGTAATTTAATACAATACCTATAACACGTAGCTTACCTAAAGTTATCTAGTCATTTTACAATCTTTAATTTAATGTGTCACGGAATTGATTGATTACATTTGAACTTAGCACACAAATTAACATAATATAAAGCTATAAACTCAACTGTAGATAACAGCAATTTACAATTAAGTTATAATATGGATACGTTTACGTTTACAAAGTATGAGTTAAGTATTTTTTAGGCCAGATTATGACCAGTAAACTTGTTTAAACCTTTAACCCTGAGATAAAGAAACACTGAATTATATCTATATACAATGAAATAAATATTAAATTTAAAGAACAGGAAATATGATAGAAATAATTATCCTTACTATTATAAATGCAAAAGTGAGTTTGTTTGTTTGTTTGTTACGCTTTCACGCCTGAACCGATCGTCCTGAAATTTTGCATAAACGTTTTCAGGGGTATAGCAAAGGACATAGCTTATTTTTTCCCCGGAATTCCCATGGGAACTCCGAGTTTAACGTGGGGATAGCTAGTATAAAATATATTTATTGCAGAAGAATGTGAAGCTAATAAGATTTTATTTTAATGTGATTAATTTATATTAATATTATAAAGCTGAATAGTTTGTTTGGTTGACCGCGCTAATCTCAGGAACTTGAATAGTTTAGGTAGTTCAATTGGGTATTCTCCAAGGTATGAAAATCAAAATTCTAATTAGTCCGTCAGTTAGGAAATAAAAAAATAATAGACACGTATTTTTTGCTTTTTCAATTTAATGAAAATAAACATAGATAAATCGCATTAAAGTTTAGGGTGGGGGGCTCGTGACGTCAATATTCATTATAAGCGCCATACAAACCGCACCGAATTGTGACGTCACGCGAAATTTCAACTCAATGTATCTCTGTTATTTTTTGATAACGTAAAAAAAGAAAAAATACGTGTCCAATATTTTTTACTAATCTACACGACGGACTAAAAAAAAAATTTTTGTCAAGTAGCCAAATTGGCTACTTAACATACCTACGATCAATAGGAGCGAAGCATCAATGAAAAATGTTGCAAAACGGGAAAAAGCTGGAGCTTTAAAGAGCTGAATGAATCAATGAAAAAAAAGCAGAGATAAAAAAATGCACGACAAAAGTTCAACGTCAATGTTTTTTTTTATTTTGAAAAAAGAATGCGTCTCCATGTTGATCGAACGGGTAATTAATTCGGTATGTGAACTCGATTTTAGTCTCCCAAATCGCTCGAATGAAGTAAAAGTATTTAACTGCCGATCTACTTTCATCAGCTAATGTGAACGCTTTCTTTTATATTGGCTGTTTATGATGATTTTTGGTGGAATAACTCTTAAAACAAATCTCACTAAATTATTATGTAAGTAGGTATCCCTTTGCCGATGAAAAGAACGGCCTCAATCGAATAATAAAAAAAAACGGAACGCTTTCTGTGAACGGTACCTAGGAATTTTTCTAATTCCATCACAATTCACAACCAATTTTTCATCAGGTGGTTTGTTTCTAATATAAAAATCATGCCATCTAGCGGCAGTACGACGAAGCTAAACCTAGCAAAACCTAACCTATTTTTTTTTTTATTCATTTATTTATCCACAAAATATACAATATTACTTAAGTATATATATATTGCTCTCTACAAAATATATTTTTCACTCGCGTTACTTAATTTCGTAATTACAGTGGGAACTCTGGGACATAATATGTAGTATTATATTATCGGTGTCTAGGATAAAAAGTGCCTTATCTCCCCCTGAAAACGTGTATTGCAAAACTTTATGATGATTGGTTGAGCAGTTAAGGCGCGAAAGCGTAACAAACAAACAAACACACTCAAATTGTTTCTCTGTATATATTTTTTTATTTACTTTAATCCTGGTCTCCCAGGCCACCAACTAAGCAGAGCTTGTTTATATGGATACCTTGTTTCTAAATACATACCTACTTATTTGTTATTATAGTATACGGGTTGTGCCCCGCGGTTTCACCCGCGGTAATTTCAGAGTTCACGCGGGAATTCCGGGATAAAAAGTACCCTATGTGTTAATCTGATGTATAAGCTATATTATTGTAAAGTTTCATTTAAATCCATCCAGTAGTTTTTGCGTGAAAGAGTAACAAACATCCATCCATCCATCCATCCATACATTCTTACAAACTGTCGCGTTTATAATATTAGTAGCTGATCCACGCTATAAACAAATTTTCATCACACAAAAGTTTATCCTGACGCGGGGATCGAACCTGTGAACCCGGCGTAGTATTCAGGTTCGCTAACCACTGCGCATTCATTATAACCAGTACCTCGGTTACATTAATATGATGGCCACATTGAATGTAATTCTACATAATGATGGTAGGTAAGTACATTTAAAATACATTAAGATTAAATCACCGGTCGCATACAAGATACCAACTGGTAATCATCACTAGTATAGGTGTAGTACCAATAGGGTACTTGCATGAAATGTATAATAAGAACTTTTGTCAATATTTCAAAAATAGAGCCTTAGAAAAGCGTTATCGTGAAAGGTTTACTAAAAAATTTTCAATAGTTTCCAAAATCTTCAACTTTTAATTTTGTGAAACGGAACGTTGCAACGAAACACCAATCACAGCCAAGCTTTACACATGACGTCACTTTTATTTTTTTAGGAAACATTTACCTCTTTCAGAGAAGGCAAAAGAAACTAAGTGCATATAGTCAACGCATATTTTCCGTTTTCTGAAGTTTTTTACTTTAAAATGCATCGGTAAAATGCATTTCGATTCTTTACTGGAACTTTTGGAAGTAAATCGACACAGTTCAACCTTAATTTCGCTTTTGGATATTAAAGTTATCTGTCTGTCAGTGTCACATGACCCTGTCAATACGACAGTGACATTTCTATCACAGATTAATAAGGCGTAAACTTTGAAACGATCTATTTAATTAATTTATGCATATATTTGCTTTGTTTAAGTAGGCCATATATCTTCAAAATAGATTGTAAAAAAAATTCAGGTCAGGCCAAATAACTCGGTTCAACTGACGAGCTACTTGACAAAATTTTTTTTTCAGTCCTTCGACGTGTAGAATAAATAAGTAATAAAAAATATTGGGCGCGTAGGTATTTTTTCTTTTTTTACATTATCAAAAAATAACGGCGATACATTGAGTTGAAATTTCGCGTGACGTCACAATCCGATGCGGTTTGCACGGGGCTTATACCGAAAACTGACGACACGATTCCCCCACCCTAAAGTTTAATGCGCACGTGGACGCTCACATTTTTTTTTATTTTTTTATTATTTATTTACTCAGAAAAAAGTACAAAAATTTTTACGTCAGACACAAAAACCCAGCAGGGTTTATTATGAAGAGATAAAAATTGCATGATTCAACGATATTCTCATGGGAACACCGAAATTACCGCGGGGTCAGCTACTCATACGTAAAAATAGATGACGAGTTCAGAAACTCCTTTTTTCGAACTAACAACAACATGTTAACAACAATCGACCTATCACAATCAGACGAAGCCTTTTGGGGCAAGGAACGCAATCTAATACAAAAACCAAATACCTAATGTTTATAAAATTCCGCGTAAAACTTAACTCCTAAACTTCACAAAGCGGTTAAATCGTTAAATGTCCTTGCTCGTAGTAAAAGTGAACGCATGTCCTTATTGTTAGCTGCGAGGTGCCGGCAAATTGGTACACTGCGACGCGGAAGTGTGTGGACAGTTGGACATAGATAAGCAATAGTGTGTTAACCCACACTGGAGAAATTTTGAATAAATCGTGTTTTAAAACAATATCGTCATTTTGTTTCAGCATTTTTTTATGTTTAAATGTTTTT
This sequence comes from Zygaena filipendulae, assembly GCA_907165275.2. NCBI lineage: Eukaryota > Metazoa > Arthropoda > Insecta > Lepidoptera > Zygaenidae > Zygaena > Zygaena filipendulae. The sequence continues at coordinate 1,537,179 of OU015676.1, forward strand.
TGGTATTTAAACAATGCAATAAGGTAAACACATAATTAAAAAATGCTCTATAACTCTCAATAAAGTGTTTTAAATCAATAACTTAATATTGTGGGTTACCATGTTATTGCTTATCTGCGTCCAGTTTACAAACAATATCGCCCCAGGCCTCTTAGCCAAGTTGACATTCTACAATCGTTGTCGCACAGAAAACATAAGCAAATAATCATCGAGTCACTTGGTCAGCCAATCAAAACTAGTTTTCAAGTGGTCGCGTGAAACTAGAGTTTTGATTGGCTGGCCAAAGTTTTCTATTCTAGTTTTCTGTGCGTTAACGATTGTAGAATATCAACTTGGCTAACCCCGTAGTCCCCTTAGCCAAGTTGACATTCTACGGTCGTTAACGCATAAAAAACTAAGGAACGCATCGTCATGTCCCTTGGTCAGCCAAGAACTCTAGTTTTCACGAGGTCACGCAAAACTCGCTGTGATAGCTGCGCATGTCGAAGCCTACTACGCGTGCACTTTTGTGGCTCAGTGTACATGCGAGCCTCGAAGTAGTTAAACTAAAGACTTGTGAGTTTAATCACATTTATTATAATATAGTAACAAAAAATAGATTTATAGGTGGTATTTATAACAAGCTGTTTATTTTATCTACTTTAACTTTTTCATACATTAGTTTTCCCACCAAACTTTTGGTCGTCAAAATTTTACCATCCCATGTTATAAATGCGAATGCGACTTTGTTTGTTTGTTACCCTTTCGCGCCTTAACTACTCAACCGATCATCATGAAACTTTGCATACACGTTGTTTGGGGTATAAGTTGACATTTTTTCGTTACAATTATTGTTATCAAATATTATTATTTCAAACTTTTATTTTAAAATTATATTGACAATCTTTTTAGTTAATTTATTTAATTTTGACATAAAATGTAAATGTAATTTTTAAAGAGAAAATAAATATCTATCTACAGAAAAGAACATAGGGTATTTTTTATCCAGAAATTCCCGCGGAGATCAACGTGGGAATAGATAATAATTAATTAAAGTGTATCTATATCTATTTTATCTATACTAATATTATAAAGAGGAAAGACTTGATTTTTTGTTTGTTTGTTTGTTACGATCTAACTCAAAAACTACTGGACCGATTCCAAAAATTAAATCACCATTAGAAAGCTACATTGTCCCTGAGTAACATAGGCTATATTGTAATCTGGAATTCCCGCGGAAACTTTGAAATTATCGCGGGTGAAACCGCGCGGGACAGCTAGTCTTTAATATAAAAATAATTACCTTAGGATTTGGTAAATAGGTATATACACCTACACCTACAGGAATAGGACTTGAGGTATTATTATCCCAAAAATGCAGAATGTTCCCGAGGGAATCCATTGCTACAGAACAAACTTATATTAAGTTTTTTGGGTTGAAAAGAGTGGGAGAATGGTCAGATGGACGTACCGACAGCTTTAAAAAATGTGTAGTAATTCTCTTTTCAAATAAAGAAACCCATCAAGGTGCTTGATTATACCACCCTTGAGGGTGAAGAGGATGGCACACGGGTTAGTTAATATTAGGAAGTTGAAACCACCTTTTGTTTGCCGCTAAAGATACGTCACAATTCACAATAGTAGAGCGGCGAACTGAGAAAATTCCTTCTCTAAACCGAATCTCGTCGGTATCTCTTATGTATACCTACAACAGGCATGGATGTGTTCAAGGCGTTGTGTAGATTACGAAACTGCTTGTTGTAATGTTTTTTAGTGGTGGAGGGGATAGCAGTGACGTCATAAACATGGCCGCCAACGGTTTTTGTTTTTATTAATTACATCGCACCTATTAGGTCTATTTGCTTGTGTGTGATGTCATTTGAAAGCTTATTAAATGTTCTTTAATTTATTTCCCGACATCTAAAGCGTATCTATTATATTTAAAAAAATATTTGACAAAATATGTTTTTTTTTTAAGCGATTTCAAAAATATTCTCTTTTTACTGAGAAACCGCTACACTTACGGTAAATTTGTTTAATATAAAAATTAAGTAGAATTTTATCACCTATTTAAAAATGCCAGTTTCATTAAAATAGGACTTAAAACAACTGAGATATGTCTCATTTTGTGGCGCAAGGAGCAAGGTTTTGTATCGTAATCTTATAGAACTGCTGTTAGTTTGTCGCGCTAAAACTCGCAAATGGCTCGACCGACGTGAATATTTCTTTTTTTATTGGGTTTTTAACTACCAGGAGAAGGTTTGTGTTAAAGAAAATTGGGAGTTCCTGCGGGAATTCCGAAATTCACGGGGGTGAAACCATGGGGGACAGCTAATGTAATGTAATGTAAAAATATGTCACATAAATCTTACTATATCATGCTGTTAACCAAACGTGCTTTCTTCATAATGCTGCCCTAAATCCTCACTATTAAAAATGCGAAAGTGAGTTTGTGTGTTTGTTTGTTTGTTACGCTTTCACGCCATAACGGCTCAACCAATAACCAAGAAATTTTGCATACACGTTTTAAGGGGTACATTTTATTGCGGAATTCCCCTGGGAACTCCGAAATTACCGCGAGTGAAACCGCTAACCGGGAGCAGATAGTAAATTATTAAATACCTACATATAAGTTGCGTGTGTGCTATGTCAAGACTGAACAGTCAAAACAATAAGTTAGGTACTGTTATAAAAATATAAGCCAAAACTTATTATTTAATCATCAAAAAATGGACGAAACCTGGACATGAAAACAATTTTGAAAAATTAGTTAAGGGATTCGCCCACTGCTCTATTCAATACGAAATTCCGAACGGATGGCTTCGACAATGCACAAACTCAGTTTTAGCTTATTTTACACGAGAAGGGAGAAACACTGAGTTCTTTGGATTCTGGATCCTCTAAGCCCAAAACTGCAAAATTAATTGACGGTCAGGCGCTAATTCAAAATATACTCGTAGGTAAACCAAAAACTACCAAAAATTTTGATGATTTTGTGGAAATTTTTTTGAAGAACTATCGCAATCAAAACGAGATAAATGTGAAAACCGCATGTGCTTTTTGAACATTCATAAAATCCGGGATAAGAGACAAGAGGAGTCCGTCTATTACTCCTGTGGAATATGAGATAACGGGCGCTACTACTCCTTTTCCAACGAAATGGGACTAGTGTCGGCAACCTGAAGCGAGCTTATTATTATATCAACCAGAGTACCAGGGGCGTAAAATTATCAGTTAACCATTACTTATCAGGATTATGACTATTTAGACATATCTTCTAGTTAGTTTTTGTCATAAATGTGTACGATCACGAGGCACAAATTATTGTATGTTAACGATAGTAATTATCGTACGGTTACGAATATCTTTATATTTTTCGGTCAATAAATTAAATCTTAATGAATTTCTTTCATAACATATTTCCGATCAAGCGGCAAAAGTTAGTAAAGTTAGTGAAGAAACAGAAACAATCTTCTAATGGTCACAAAACAACGCTTAGGGGATCCCGTAAACGTATGGGATGTCGGTGAAAACAGTAATTAGTGCTGGTTGTCGTACAGCAAAATGCGGCTGTATGTCAGGAAGGAACAGGAATGTTCGCAAGTCCTTTTGGAGATGAGATTTGTTTCAATCAATACAATTTTTGTGTTCGAGATAGTTACATAATGAATTTTAGCTTATTTTAACCCTATTATCATAATTGCCTGATACTAACAAATATTATATAAAATGCCTGCCATGTCCTAAATGATTGACTGACGGATCAACGCAAAGCCTGAACCGCTGATAGTAGAGACCTGAAACTTGGAAGGTGTGTTCTTTTTACGACATAGGCATTCGATAACAAAGGATTTTTAAAAATTTGAACCCTAAGGGGACTAAAAGGGGTTGCAAAATTTGTATGTAACAATTCCGCGGGAATTTCGGAGTTCTCGCGGGTGCAGTGTGACCACGTGGGACAGCTATTATTTTATAACAGTACTTATTGTTTTGATTGTTCACTATTAACACAGCACAATTGCAACTACAATTTATAATTTATTTAAGGCAGTACTATGAAGAAAGCACTTCTGGTTAACAGCATGAATTAGTAATATTTATGTGACGTAACTAGCTGTGCCCCACGGTTTCAGATTCGGAATTCCCGCAGGAACTCCCAATTTTCTTTAATACAAACCTTCTCCTGGTAGTTAAAAACCCAATAAAAAAAGAAATATTCACGTCGGTCGAGCCATTTACGAGTTTTAGCGCGACAAACGCACAGCAGTTCTATAAGATTACGATACAAAACCTTGCTCCTTGCGCCACAAAATGAGACATATCTCAGTTGTTTTAAGTCCTATTTTAATGAAACTGGCATTTTTAAATAGGTGATAAAATTCTACTTAATTTTTATATTAAACAAATTTACCGTAAGTGTAGCGGTTTCTCAGTAAAAAGAGAATATTTTTGAAATCGCTTAAAAAAAAAACATATTTTGTCAAATATTTTTTTAAATATAATAGATACGCTTTAGTTGTCGGGAAATAAATTAAAGAACATTTAATAAGCTTTCAAATGACACCACACACAAGCAAATAGACCTAATAGGTGCGATGTAATTAACAAAAACAAAAACCGTTGGCGGCCATGTTTATGACGTCACTGCTATCCCCTCCACCACTAAAAAACATTACAACAAGCAGTTTCGTAATCTACACAACGCCCTGAACACATCCATGCCTGTTGTAGGTATACATAAGAGATACCGACGAGATTTTACAAAATCTGGTCTCCGCCGCTCTACTACAAAGCAACATGATTTTTTTGGCAAAAAATTAGTAGAATGATTCGTAAATACCTAATTACATACACATATTATCACAACTTTTATGTGTTGGTTTGTTTGACCACGCATCGCGCAAAATCTACTGAACGGATTTACTTAGGTAAATAAAACTAAGTTCTGCTTAGGGTTGCCATCTGTATATAATATGTAAAGTTTATTTTTTTAAAGTTATTTATTTATTTATTTAAACTTTATGCACATCATGGTACAAAAGGCGGACTTAATGCCTTAAAGTTACCTACCTATGTAGAGTGCGTGCGGGAATTTGAAACCTCGCCCCGCCCAAATACGGAGAAATTCAGAACGATGCCTACCCTCGTCTCATTCATCCCAATAGAAGAGAAACACAATACTTACACGAGCGAAATCAAAAGCTAATAGAAATTAAACTCAAATTACAAGGACAAAAGACAATGACAGGTTGAGTACAACATAATACTAGGAAATCTCAAAAAGCAGTGGTTAATATTCGAAACTATAACTTGAACAAACCGAAAGTGAACAAGAAATGAGAGTTTCTTATTAAAAATAATTTAATTTCACTGAGTAGATACTACTTGCTTTACACACGATAAATGACATTGTAAACAAAACAATGTATCGCTGCCAATGTTTTGTTTATTTTGTTGTAAATTACGATATTACTCGTAAAAGATTTGTCTGTATAGTTAAATACAAAATGCATTTTGAAATCTTGAAAACGAGACCCGCCATTTGTGGCTTATTCACTAGTATCTATTGACTACATGATAAAAAAATTTGTGTGAAATGAAAAAACAAACTCACGCCTAATTAAATTTCCATTATATTCACCATCAATTAGTTATGCCTTGACGATTAACTGTGCGAGATAAAATATCAAGAAAAAAACTCGTTCGGTAGGTACTACATGTAAATATTACAAACGTGGATAAATACTGTAACAGCTGTGGTTATTTTGTATTTAACAAAATCAGTCCATACATAAGAGCATAATTTATTGTTGTTAGATAGATAAAAAAATGCGCGCGAAATCGGCACATCGAACGTCCATAACGCATTTTGTTTATATATTTTGTTTTTTTTTTTTTTACTTACAATATCCGCGCTGGGTTTTAGCGATCTGTTCCAATATATTTTACAAAAAACCAAATAAAATTATAACAAACACACACTGATTTCTTTTACGAAACGGAAGCAAAAAACCAATTGTTGGAGAGAAAAAAAGAATTGCTGGTTAAAACGCGTGCTGCCGCGTCCAACACGTATGGCTGACTGGGTCGGTTCTAGAGCAACAGATGAGTTTCGTGCATGTCGAATGGAGGCTTTGCTACTTCAATGCGCTTGTGTGGGAATTGGAAAAATCGATATGCGTCATGCCGTCACACGTTTGCGTCACGGAATCGAAACCCTACCCCTATAAGATTTAAGCCTAATTTTTAATTTTTTCTCGTGAAAATGCACAAAGCAATGTCACAAATTCACAACTAACCGATTATACGCGTGTGTAATCGGTTAGTTGTGAATCGCTCTAGGGATTCCCGCGTCAACTCCTCGTTCCAAAACTGTTCTATGTGTTAATTTACCTAATCCTACTACATACCTACTTACCAAACCCTATTGCAATGCATATTAGGCTGGAAACAGCTCGAAATCAAAAGTTAAAACCATTTATGATAACTCTGTAATAGAATACTGACTCGATATTAAAAAAAGTTGAAACGAAAAGCGGTCCCATTTGGCGGTATTAAATTTGCAAAACCACAGCCCCCCTAGCCAAATTGACATTCTACAATACAACTAAAAACGGAATCGTCAGGTCACGTGGTCACGCAAAACTAGTGTTTTGAAAGGACGATTTTACCTGAGCAAGTGACTTAAATATTCGTGACTTTATTCTAAGAATATAAATTTGGCTAGGGGGGCTATTATAGAAAATATTATTATCAAAGATAATTCTACAGTGTAGGTTAGGATACATGTTCTATTTTATCCCAAGGGAAACGCTTGATGTCTCGTGTCTCACATCGAATATTTCCCGAAGGAATTTGGAAATTTACCATCGTCAAATTAGAATGTGATTGACTTCTTGTTGATGATTTCGATGAATCGTGCGCACGTCAGGACGTGGGGCATAAAAATAAAAACATACATTTTCATCATTCATAGAAACGTTATTTGCGTCAAAATTCTAAAACAAACGTAGGAGGAGGTAAAATTTAATAAGTAGGCACGTAACTGTTTGTTTTAAACTTTTTGATATTTGCCCTTTACAATAAGCATGTTGACTAATTTTTATTTTTTAGTCCGTATCGTAGGTTATTAAAAAATATTGGACACGTATTTTTTCTTTTTTTACGTAATCAAAAAATAACGGCGATGTATTGAGTTGAAATTTCGCGTGACGTCACTATTCTGACAGTTTGTATGGTGGTTTTAGCGGTTAGTGACGTCACGACCCCCTCACCCTAAACTTTAATGCGCTTTATCTCTGTATATTTTAATTTATTTGAAAACGCAAAAATACGTGCCTATTGTTTTTTATTTTCTAACCGACGGACTAATTAGAATTTTGATTTTCAAAAGTAGTCAAAATCCCCATTATTATTAGATCAAATAAGTGTTGTATTATTATCTATCTTTTATTTAATTTGTATTTGCAATGTTAGTAGATATGTTTAGAACCACTTCCTTTTAGGAGTTAAATTTTTAACATGTTGGATTAATTTTAAACAACATAGGTTAGTATATTAAAATTTTTGCTGTCATAAAACAAAAAATATAAAATCGAAGCAAATATATGTTACTAGCTGTTCCCGCGGTTTCATTCACACTAATTTCGGAGTTCCCGCGGGAATTCCGCGATAAAAAATACCATATGTCCTTCTCTGGACCCCTGACAACGTGCATGCAACGCTGAAACAACAAATTTTTAGTAGGTTATTTATTTTCAATCGCGCCTGTATAAAATATTGTGTGTGAAAATGAAAATGTGCTTATGTCGATACAAAGGAGGAGGGAATTCCGTTTGTGTGGGTGAACCGGGGGGAAATGGGCTAGTCTCAAAAGTAGGTACGAGATCACGAGTGCGTTATCATTTATACTTATCGATGCAAAAAGATATAATGTTTGTAATGTATTAATTTTCAGATAAAAATGACTGGACGGTTTTAAAATTTCACCTCAGACGTTGACTGTGATGGTTAATGTGTATTTGAAAGATATCAATATCAATTTCTCATTCATTTAAGTCGTTTTGTTTTTTCATATTTCCATACTTTCATTACTTACCCTCATTATTTCGTCCGGTGTAAAAGCGATTATCTTGATCTTTTAATAATTTTTCGTTTCTATATTTGTGCTCTGTAACGGTATAATAAATCACTCCACACACTTTCGTACTATTTCCAAAAACAATTTAGTTTAATTTTTCATTTACAAAATGTGCCCACCGTCTTACAGGCTGAGATAAATTTACATTGGCGTATGTTGCATGCATCGCGTCGTAGTGGTAATTGGAACCTGATTGTAGCGAAGTGGTCGATAACAGTCTTTTTTATTTACTTTATGTTTATTTAGTTCAATAGTGATATACGAAAATATTGTTAATTTAATTACTTTAATTTTTATTATATTATAAGTAGTGTATTATAGAAGTTACAGTATTTATGTTGTGTACCTGATTAATAATTTATTTACTTGTATTTTTTACTGCAATTTAAGTTATTATATTTTATTTTTATGTTTAGTTGGTTCATTTATATTTATATTTATTCAAAAAGCACGATATTACTTATAAATTTTTCCTCTTCTTTTGCGTGCGTGACAACGGGCTGCCAACTGAAAACCAGCGCTAGGTGTACCGCCCGCGGCACCTAGCTAATGCTGAGTTGGTGACCCTTTCGGCAGAGCATGCAAGAAATATATATTATTATTGTGTACAAATTTAGATTAGGCATTGCTTATGTTTGTTTCTTTTTCTTGTGTGTTGTGCTGAAATAAATGTATTTTCTTCTTCTTCTTCTTCAAAGAGTATTACTAATTACTTATCTATACTTAATAAACAGGAACACTGTCTCAGTATGTTTCAAAAAATCAGACGCTTTTCAACTGAATGTTATAATGTTAATGAGTTCCAATTAATTTAGTAATGACTGTTAATGTTTTTTAAATATTCTCATGTAAGCGAATTTTTTTTTGGGTATAAATTTTTCTTTTTCCTACTTTATTCGTAAGCTGGGTCCAGATTTTATCAAAGTGAGTGAGTAAGATAATATTTCACTTACTGAATAAATATATTAATATTGAGAAAGAGTCTGTTTGGTTGAACGAGCCAATCTCAGGAACTACTGGTTCTAATTGAAAAAATCTTTTTGTGTTGGATAGTCCATTTATTGAGGAGGGCTGTAGATTATATAACATCATGCTATGATAAATAGAAGCAGAGCTTCAAAGAAAAAAGTTTGAAAAACGCGAAAAATATTCCTTTTGAGAGCTTCTGTTGCACACGCTGCGTAAACGGTTAGCTGTGGAATATATAATTCCTTAAATTAATGCGAGTGAAATCGCAGAGCACAGCTAGTAAATTATATTGCTAAATTTTCAGTGCAAAAGTGAGTTTGTTTGTTTATTTGTTTGTAACGCTTTCACGCCTCAACGGCTTGACCAATTACTAATGAAATTTTGTATAATAGGCTAGTTTCCTGGGTAAAAAAATCAAAATTTTATTTAGTCCGTCAGTTAGATAATAAAAAAATAAAAGACACGTATTTTTTGCTTTTTTAAAATAATGGAAATATGCATAGATAAAGCGCATTAAAGTTTAGGGTGGGGGGCTCGTGATGTCACAGCTCGCTATAACGTGCGAACAAACTGTAGCGAGGCGTGACGTCATGTGAAATTTCGACTTGATATATCTCCGTTATTTTTTGGTTACATAAAAAAAAAAAAATACGTGTCCAATATTTTTTAATAATCTACAAAACGGACTAAAAAAGAAAATTTAGGAAACTAGCCTATTGTACACGTTACTAGGGGTACAGCGAAGGACTCCGAAATTGAAGCAGGTGAAACCACCGACATCAGCTAGTTTAGTCAATAATTGGTGAAATACACGCTTCCAAAGTCATAAAAAAAATCCCCAACTCCCTCCTGCCTCCACTCTCCCTCGCCATTATTCCTCTAACTTTCCATTACTGGGCGACGGAAAATTATAAAGAAATTCAAGGTAAAGGAATTCAAAAACGCGTGAAAAATTTGTTTTTATAAGATACTAGCTGTCCCCCGCAATTTCACCCCCGGTAATTTCGGAGTTCCTGCGGGAATTCCGGGATAAAAACTATCCTATCTTTTAAGTTGGACCATTTTATGAATGGTTACAAAATTTTATCAAAATCCGTTCAGTAGTTTCGGAGTCCATCGCGGACAAACAACGTGACACGTGATTTATATATATTAGACTAGCTGTCCCCCGCGATTTCATCCGCGGTAATTTCGGAGTTCCCGCGGAGGTTGCGGGAAAAAAGTACTCTATGTCCTTCAGTTCCCGAGGGAATTCCGGGATAAAAACCATCCTATCTTTTAAGTTGGACCATATTATAAATGGTTGCAAAATTTTATCAAAATCCGTTCAGTAGTTTCGGAGTCCATCGCGGACAAACAACGTGACGCGTGATTTATATATATTAGATAAGATATAATTATATAAGTAGGTTGTGTGTAGCGGCCCGCGCGCGCCCGTCCTACTCTAAAACATTGATTTAATTGTTTTTTTTTTTATTTTTTTTACAAAATAGAAGTAGGTAGGTATTTCCCCATTATTTGAGAAGAGGTCCTTAATTTCGTTAAATTATTGTAGGTCACGAAGATATGTACTTAGATAGATGTTTATAACTCACTGTGTCATGGGTAAATGCCATTAAACTGCAGACGGGGAAAAAACCAAGAAGAGATTCCATTAATGTACAGTTAGCTAGTGAACGGTTATTTTTTTTTGGTGAAGTTTACTCGTTTCGGGGAAGGCAGAAGGAAACATAGTCCATATAGCCAATTCAATGGTATATTTCTTCATCTGAAGTTAATTACATCAAAATGCGTTGGTGAGATGCATTTCGATGCTTTACCGGGACTTTTGGCTGCAACTCTTTAGTTGAACTTTAATAGGACGCCCTGTGGGAAGTTGTATAGTAAAACGAAAACCTCCCGGCGAACGCCCTATTTCATCTTATTTCACTGTTTCCGCACACTGTTCATCACTAAAGGATCACTATTATGCAAAATCCACCACATTCACACAATATTAATCACGATAAACTGAATTGGCAAAACAAAGAAATAAAACAGACGTCCACTCAGCTAAAAATCCCGCCAAAAGTCCGTGAACGGTTAATTGTATTTTAATTTTATACTACTAATACTACTAATATTATAAACGCGAAAGTTTGAAGAGATTGTTATTACTTATTATTAAGAAACACTGTCATTGGCAAATTATAATTATAGACGCCATTATTAAAGAAGAAGGAGAAACGCGAAAGTTTGCAAGAATGTATGGGTGGATGGATGGATGTTTGTTACTCTTTCACGCAAAAACTACTGAATGGATTTAAATGAAACTTTACAATAATATAGCTTATACATCAGATTAACACATAGGGTACTTTTTATCCCGGAATTCCCGCGGGAACTCTAAAATTAACGCGGGTGAAACCGCGGGGCACAACTAGTATCGCCATAAAAGCGGACTTTTAAAACAAAATTGCCGCAATCAGAGGCGTTCATAAAATTAATGTTAATTGACATTTATCTAAATTTAACTTAATTAATCAAATGCCAATTAACATTAATCTAATGAACACCTCTGATTGCGGCAGTTTTATTTTAAAAATCTTTACTTAAAATTAAGTAATCATTAATACGACTCTGAGTGCGGCCGTTAGCCATTTTGTTTTTTTTAATCTCATCAAGACTACCAAAGTAATTCATATTTCATTATGGCCAGCCATATGTGAGGCGTTTTACACATACATATGTAGGTATATACAACGTATTAATGAATTAACTGAAAACCTGATACACCCCATTTAAAAAAATAAACAATAATATGATTAAAATATATTTTATGTCGAATAAATGTATACTTTAAAAGTTATTCAACATTAGTTTGGAGGTGACCTATCTACGAAATTCCAAGCGCTTCGCCTGCGCCTACCGGTTCGAATTTTATTGCTGCGCGCGGCGTACGCGCCAAATATTGTATTATAAATAATTTAGACATGGGCTGGTAAAAATGAAAAAATTATAACCTATATTAAAACAAAGTGCGATCGATTCGCTAGTCGATTCTGAGCAAACTACTTTCTAGTTTTCAGTTAATTCATTAACACGTTGTATAAATACATAGAACCTAGCTCCTAAATACATAGAACCTCCTCCTTTTTTGAAACTCGGTTAAAAAAGTGACTATGATTTCCTTGTTTTCAATAAAAAAAAACTATCAAAACATACTGGTAGATATTATTCAATTCGCATATTTATCACCGCAACACGCGCAAATATAAAGTGTGCTTATAATATACGATTGTCACTTCTGTCCACAACTGTACCAGTACAATTAATAATTAAGTAGGCACCTATAATTATTAAAGAACAATAGTTAGGTGATTGTTGAATTGTTGATTTTTATAAAACGGCTAGTGATTTAAGTCGTTAACACAATATCCTACTGCCTGTTAATTTCGGAGATCCCGGGGGAATTCCGGTAAAAGTGTATTCTTTTCTGTACCCCTTGGCAACGTGTATGCAAAATTTCATGAAATTTCCCCGACCTTAATTATAAATGTAGGTACTGTCTCTGGTTTTGTTGGAAACTGAGACGTGATGTATCGATCCAAAGCTATTTTTTTTTTAACGGGAAAATATCCTTAATCACTTTTGTCGTTAAACTCCATGGAGGTAAAACCCGAGAGCTGGGGCTGGCGGAAAGTTCCTTAGCCTTTGCCATTGCCATGCGGTTGGTGGAAAGTTTACGTTGTGATTAATCTGCAATATCTACAGTAACTGGAAGTTTTTGGCGGGAATCTAAGATGGCGGTTCCGTCATATAATGTTTTCGAGTCGATAAAAAAAATTGTTAAAAGTCAATTTTGTTGTGTTTTATGATGCTGTATGCTAGTAGATATACATAAGTATGGCGATTCGAGCTGATCTCTTCGGTGTCCTCCGAGAAATATTTTTCAATCTATAGTAACTTGGTTTGCAATTTTAAATTGTATAACCACAGATAATATATATAATACTACAAGCTGTCCACCGCGATTTCATCCGCGGTAATTTCGGAGTTCCCGCTGGAATTCCGGGATAAAAACTATCCTATCTTTTAAGTTGGACCATATTATAAATGGTTACAAAATTTTATCAAAATCCGTTCAGTAGTTTCGGAGTCCATCGCGGACAAACAACGTGACACGTGATTTATATATATTAGACTAGCTGTCCCCCGCGATTTCATCCGCGGTAATTTCGGAGTTCCCGCGGAGGTTGCGGGAAAAAAGTACTCTATGTCCTTCAGTTCCCGAGGGAATTCCGGGATAAAAACTATCCTATCTTTTAAGTTGGACCATATTATAAATGGTTACAAAATTTTATCAAAATCCGTTCAGTAGTTTCGGAGTCCATCGCGGACAAACAACGTGACACGTGATTTATATATATTAGACTAGCTGTGCCCCGCGGTTTCACCTGCGATAATTTCCGAGTTCCCGCGGGAATTCCGGGATAAAAATCCTATGACCTATGTCCTTCTCTGTACCTCTGACAACGTGCATGCCAAATTTTATCGAAATCCGTTCAGCCGTTTTTGTGTGAATGAGTAACAAACATCCAAACATCCACACTTTCAAATTTATAATATTAGTAGGATAATTAGATAGTAAAGTATTTTATTTCATCAATCCTTCTTGACTAATGAGTGCACACAGCAGTTAGCATAAAAGCTTAACTTAAAAGGTATAAACCTTTTAAGTTAGGGTTGCCGCAAGAAAACAATAAATTCTATAAATTAGATATAAATACGAATGTGTTAATTTGTTACGCATTCACGCGTTATCTACCGACCATATTGCACATGATTATGATTGTGCTTTTTGGGGTTTTGTTACCAAATATTGGTACCGGTTATACCGGTTCTCCATAGTTTCCGAAATCCGAAACCTCTATAAAAAAAAGAACAAAAACTGAAAATCCAGTTTCACAATTTTGGCAGCCTTATTTGCAAAAGGCGGGATTTACACTCAGCCTGTAACTTTATACGGAAAATCTTGGTAATTGAAAGCAGGATTAACGCTATGGAGATGCCCCTACCGGATTATCAGGGTTGCCACTATATTGAATTGAATTGAATTGAAAGAACTTTATTTGACACAACACATGGATAGTTACAACACACATAATTACATAAATTAAAAAAAAAAACATGAATGAGGGACTGCTTCCCAACCGCCAAAAGATCAGAACTGTACCGGGAGATCGCCAGCGCACCAAACCCTCCCTCCAGGCGAGTCCCATTTGGCGACTGAGAAACAGACCGACCTGCTTCAAATAATAAAAGCGCTTAAAAATTACAATATGCTGATTGTGTTGCGGCAAAAAGGCGGCCAGCTCAGCATTAGCCAGGTGGTGCATAGACCACCCGACGCTGATCTTCCGCTGGAGCCTTTCGGAGGCGTCACGGGCGCGGGCATATATCAGGTTTTTGCCGTATTTCACCATCACCAATCGTGTACCAGCCATTACCTATTAGTTGTAAAACAATAGTTATCATTTTAACTAATTTGGTAAGTCCCTAACTAATTATATTAATACATTCATAAATTAATAACTTCTAAGATATTATTAAGAACAAATCTATAGAAGAATAATTATCCATACTAATATTATTAATGGAAAAGCAAGTCTGTCTGTCTGCCTGTCCGTAAACGCAAAGTTAATTTATTCTTTTTGAGCATTACTATGTAACTTTTGTTTCTATCATTTTTGGGTAGCAATCAAAAACATGGCGGTTTTGCGATTACAATATGCACGTTTTGCTAACAAAATATCTAGCAATATATTATAGCACGATCTAAACATCGCAAAATCGCTATTTTTTCTGATTGCAACCGAAAAATGATAGAAACAAAAGTTACATATTAGCCCCGCAGGTAATTTTGGTTCATAATATAATTTGCAAACGAGTAAACTTGCAGTGCTAAACTAGTGTCGCAAAGAAGCCTTAGTCACGTGATTAATTATCGCCTTATGAATATTATTTGTTATTCAAATTCAAGTAGGGTGAATACGTTTACGCAAAAGTTAGTCCGCCTTATAGGTAATTAAAAATTTCTGACAGCGTATTTTTTCTTTTTTTTCGTTATCAAAAAATAACGGCGATACATTGAGTTGAAATTTCGCGTGACATCACTAAGTGAAGTTTGTATGGCGGCTTATAGCGGTAAGTGACGTCACGAGCCCTCACCCTAAACTTTGATGCACGTTATCTCTGTATATTTTCTACCTGACGGACTAATTAGAATACCCAATTCCGGTACATCAGTTCCCGGGGGCAACAAAGATCACACGAGTAATAAGCATTTCATGTAGATGATAAAAAAGTATTATCATTGACAATACTTTTAACATTTAACCTTGATACTTCATCTATGATCTGCGCAGACAAGCAAAAAAATGCTCTAGCACTATTTTATGTCACGGAATAAGGAACCGTATTTGCACTATCCTTAAGGCGACAGTTGACACCCAATTCTAAAATTAGCAGGCGATACGTCTGGTGCTTGGGTTTCATTAGCTAGCCTTTTGCGGTCGTTTATCGGGTTTAAACCCGAAAATGGCAGGGTTTTATTGGGTTTAATCTTAATAGTTGTATTAATGCAGTAAATTTAAAGACCAATTTAGTAAGAACTTCAGTGCGCCGGGGTATATTGAAGGCATTAGATCTTTGATAGGTATATATTGTCAAAGATCTAATGACGATATTTTATGATTTGCTTCCAAGTAATATCCCTACTAATATTAGATATAAATGTGAAAGTAACTCTGTCTGTCTGTCTGTTAAGCTTTCACGCCTTACGGCTCAACCGATCATCATCAAATTTTGCATATCCGTTGTCAGGGGTACAGAGAAGAACATAGGGAACTTTTAGTCTTAGAATTCCCGCGGGATCTCTGAAATTAACGCGAATGAAACCGCGGGGGTCTACTAGTTATAAATAAAAATGAGCCCACAGTTTAGTAGAACATGGTCATAAAAATGTATTTTGGTGATAACTGTGAATGGATGGAAAGGTAACAAAAGGACACGTTATTTAGTTACGAATCGTGTTTTTGCTCCTAGAAAGCGTTTCAAGTCAGATTTTGATTCGATTCTTTTTTGTAGTACTTACTGTTAAATTAAGGAATGTTCGCAAATTATACTAAATTTGAATAAAATCATGGCGAACCCATTGCAATCCCTTGATAACGATCTGAGTTATCATGCGCCAACCTTCGCAGCAATCAGAGCGGATCGCAGGCGCGTCTAACCAGCCGGTGAATACAGTACGTAAGTCTTTGGTTTATGACTTGTGTATTGTGCCCAAGATTGTGTCCGACCGAAACCTCGCTTCACACTTCATCGCAGTCTTGGCAAGACGTGTCAAGTTGAAACGAAAAAATTGTCGGAGAAGAGGTTGTAGAGTTTTTTGGCGGGAATCAAAGATGGCGGATCGGTCATTTATTTTCATGTCGATAAAAAATGGTTAAAAATAAATTTTGTTGCGTTATAAGGTGCTGTATTGGACAATAATTTTCAGTGACATTTTTTTGTGTGCTCAAGAAGATATAATGTATGACATTCCGAGCTGATTTCTTCGGTATCCTCTAAGAGCTACGAGGAAGTTTTTGTAGTCTTTTCAGTACCATGGCCTACAACTTCAAACCGTACAACGATGCTAAACGCTAATTTGTGCATTTAACTAACTTATTTTACTTGAAACTGATTAAATGCGTTATATGCGAAAGCCAATAAGAAGAAGAAGGAAAGAGGTTGTGGCTGTAACTTTTTGGGTGAGAAAAAGAAAGAGTTTTTAAAAAACTCAACCCTTAATGGACACGAAACTATTGGTCCGATTGTGATGAAACTGTGGCGGATTGTTCTGCCTGCGTCCGCAAAGGTTCCTGATCCCAATACAATGTAGGTACTGTATCTATACAAAGAGGAAAGATTTGATTTTTTGTTTGTTTGTTTTTTACAATTTAACTCAACAACTGCTGGACCGATTTCAAAATTTTTTTCACCATTAGTAAGCTACATTATTCCTGAGGCTATACTGTAATCCGGAAATCCCTCGGGAACTTCGTAATTATCGCGGGTGAAACCGCGCGGGACAGTTAGTTTGTCATAAAACTTGCACTTTCTTCTTTGATTCTAAATAGAATCCGGTTTTGTGTTTTTTTTTTCTTGAGGAAGTTTTAGCGTGTGCTATATTTTTTGCGTCCTGAATAGGTATTTATTTAGTATAATTATTATCAACTGTAGTGGTGCCCCGCGGTTTCATCCGCGTGAGTTTTCGGAATTCCCGCAGGAACTCCAAAATAGTCTAATTTACTCCTTATAACATTAGCTAATTTAGCTTTGAAAGTCCCGTCAAAATTAGTCTAACCTTTTCGGAGAATCAAGCGTGTGAGTTTCGGAATTCCCGCAGGAACTATCAACTTTTTCTTATTAAATAAAAGTAGCCTAAGTTACTCCTTATAACATCAGCTATTTGCCAGTGAAAATCGGTCCAGCCGTTTCAGAGAATAGCCGGAACAAACAGACATAGAGACAGACACATAAAAATTTTAAACATTTATTTTCTTATGTAGTACCTACCTAAGTACCGTATATACTTTCATATGCATTTAGTAAAAGACATAGAAATAAAATATAAATAAAAAAAAATATATAAGACCTAAAGACAAGCTGTTAATTTGGAATTACAAACAGACGCATTGATTTTATTTTGATATGTCTAGATCTAGATGAATTACAGAGCATGTGGTTTAAAGTTTTCATTCACTTGCGGCCGCACCCAGAGTCGTTTTAATGATTACTTAATTTTAAGTTAAGATTAAAAAAAAGGCTGCACTCAAAGACGTTTATTAAATTAATGTTAATTTGTATTTAACTAATTATGTTAAATTTAGTTAAATATCAATTAACATTAATTTCTTCATTAGTTTCTGATTGCGGCAGTTTTGTTTTAAAAATCTATACTTAAAATTAGATAATCATTAAAACGACCCTGAGTGCGGTTAGACTATTGACTTTTTATAGCCTGATGACTTTAGTTTCCTGTACGTGTTAAATAAAAATAAAAAAATAGTTTCATGCGCAAAGCGAAAAAAATGTTAAGAGCATATTAACCACTTAGGTATTCGCACCTATAAAATATAGATTAGAAAGATAAAAAAAAAGAACTCACCGTTATTATCATTGTTCTTTGTATTCTTCGTCAATACTATGGCACCGTTGTTCTCCAAACACTGGCTGCTCGATACTGTTAACTCCTTCATTATTTTATTTTTTAATTTTTAAATAATCGAATTTTAAATAAACTAATTATCGATATAACGTCGGCTGAGCTGTACGACGTCTAACCCTTTGCTCGTGGAATTATTGCGCGCGCTTTCGGATCCAATTCGCGCGCTCGCAAACGTCACTTTGACAGCGAATAAATTGTTTCTCTAATAATTATGGAACGTCGCAAAGGCAAATAGTTATTGGATAGGAGTGGGGATAGAGTTTTTTGCGGCAACGTTGCTAACCAAGGTGATCTTGAGTGAAGGAATCTTATCTAACCATTCATAGAGATAATTATACGTATAATATCTATCGATTTTTCAAATAAAAACACTCGATATTATGAATGGTTCAGGTCGATCTGTTTGTTCGTTTGTGCTCCGCTACCTAGCGCTTTATGAGTTGATTTTCGTCTGTGGCAATTGGGAGGGTTTTCTGCATGTTTGTATGCATTGGTGGTACCTACCTCATTTTGTAGAAATTACTTGACCGAATCTTTGACTTTTTTAATTTCACGCTTTAGGTAAAAGCTGAACAAATCATCATCATCCGACTTCAAAAAAGGAGGAGGTTCTTAATTGGACTGTATGTACCTACTATGTTTTTTTACTTATGAGGTTTTCTCTGTTATGAGTGTATTTTTTTATTTATAATTTATTATTAGGTATATTTTTTTTGTGCTGTAACCTGCCACTAAATTATCACCTAGTCACCTAGCCAAAACTTTGACTGGTAGAGAATGTCTTACGGCCGCACTCAGAGTCGACTTTAATGATTACTTAGTTAAGTATAGATTTTTAAAACAAAACTGCCGTAATCAGAGACGTTCAGTAAATTAATGTTAATTGGCATTTAATGAGATGTACCTTAATTAGTTAAATGCCAATTAACATTAATTTATTAAACTTGTCTGATTGCGGCAGTTCTGTTTTAAAAATCTAAACTTAACTAAGTAATCATTAAAGTCGACTCTGAGTGCGGCGGTTAGGCATTTAGTCCGCCTTTTGTACAACAAAGTGCAATAAAGTTTTTTAATTAACAAATAAAAATAATGATAAATAAATATTTTTTTGTATTTATATGTATTTTAGTTACATGTAAGCAGAGTTGCCAAAGGTTTCAATAAGTCTCTCGTTCACCCAAGATGTAATAAGTAAAGTAACCGCCGCACTCAGAGTCGCCTTTAATGATTACTTAGTTAAGTATAGATTTTTAAAACAAAACTGCCGCAATCAGACAAGTTTAATAAATTAATATTAATTGGCATTTAACTAATTAAGTTACATATCATTAAATGCCAATTAACATAAATTTTCTGAACGTCTCCGATTGCGGCAGTTTTGTTTTAAAAATCTATACTTAACTAAGTAATCATTAAAGTCGACTCTGAGTGCGGCCGTTAGTCCGTAGTTATATATGTATCTAATAAATTCATTCCTATGCGAGCAGAGGCTAATTGATTGTGACTTGGCAGATAATTAATAAATAATTCTCAATAATAATGAATTATAAGTTTTATCTGGAAACGTTGCAGTTTGCATGTTTTTATTGCACAATGTCATGTCATGAAGTATATCAATATCAGGTATCAAGAGAAAGGAATTGGGTCACAAAATTAACGTGAAAATTGTTTTATGTAGACACGCGGTACCTAGCGTGTCTAGTTCAAGCAAAGAAAAAGGAAATGGCGACGTAGCATCACTGTTACCACAGAACAGAAAATAACAGATAGAAGGGACATCAACTTAGTTTAGTATGAAATAAGATGAAAACCAGTTTCGCCCGGTGATTTGCGCACACGAAACTGTTCATCACGCGCTAAAACATTCACCATCGTAAAGAAATGTGTTAAGCGCTTTATGGTAAATTTTTTACTTGTTTATAGTCACTGTTTTCAAAATTCACAGTTTATTTATTTATTTGGTATATACAGTATTAAGTTATGGAAATTACATTATTTGAGTCTTGGTGACATACGTACCTACACTAAACGATACTGAAATTGAGAAATAGGAGAAAAAATAATAATTAAGTCAGTATAAACAAACTAGAACTTATTGCTATGAATTGGAACTATAATTGTGTTTACATTATAGTTACAATTCATAGCAATAAGTTCTTGTTTGTTTATACTGACTTAATTATTTAACATAATAACATATAATTGTGTTTCGGCCGCGTTTATTTCGGAGTTCTCGCGGGAATTTTGGGATGAATATGTGACCCTATGTCCTTTTCTGCAGCCCTAAAACAACGTGTGTGCAAAATTTCATGATGATCACTTGAGCCGTTACGGTGTGAAGAGAAACAAACAAACAAACTCACGTTCGCATTAATTTATAATAGTAAGGATGGATTCACGCGTTTACCACACTGATACCGCGGTTTCACCGGCGTAAACTTCGGAGTTCCCGCGGAAATTCTTTTCCGAGATAAAATATAGATACCCTGTAGGTAGTTCTTTGATCCAGCAGAGAACCAAGGTTATCGACATAGCCCACAGAATAGGGATGTTGACTACTATTGAAAATCAAAATTCTAATTAGTCCGTCAGTTAGAAAATAAAAAAAACAATAGATACGTATTTTTTGCTTTTTTAAATAAATTAAAATATACAGAGATAAAGCGCATTAAAGTTTAGGATGAGGAGGTCCTGACGTCACTAACCGCAAAACCGCCATACAAACTGTCAGAATAGTGACGTCACGCGAAATTTCAACTCAATATATCGCCGTTATTTTTTGATTACGTAAAAAAAGAAAAAATACGTGTCCAATATTTTTGAATAATCTACAAGACGGACTAAAAAATAAAAATTAGTCAACATGCCCATTAACAATTGCATGTGGCAATGGGCTGGCCATATTACCAGCAGAACCAACGATCTTTGGGGTCACAAAGCAAATAATAATTTACTAGAGAGGACATGTAGGCGGGGCAGGCGCGCTACCGTTGCAAAGGAAATTAGAGCAAATAAGTATTGGGCGAGTTCCCCAACTTATTTGCTGCCATCCCAAGTATATTTACCACAATATTAACAAAACTCCGAATTTTGAAAACAGTGACTAAGTTAAAATATTTCTCTACGGAAATCAATGTACCTATTTGTGCGTGATGAATAGTTTTGTGTGCGAAAATCACCCGGCGACATTGGTTTTCATCTGTTTTCATACTAAACTAAGTTGATGGCCCTTCTATCTGTTATTTTCTGTTCTGTGGTTGGGGTCTTCAGGTTCTGGAGTGGAGACCGCGAATAGGCAAACGCAGTGTAGGACGTCCCCGGGCTAGGTGGAGTGACGATCTTCGCAGGATGGCTGGTGGTGGCTGGATGCTACTGAGTTTGCCGGGCCCCTCTTCTCTAACTGCGGAGGGCCCATGCAAAATACAAAACCACGGCGCTCCATATACCGTTGTGTGGGGTTTGGATTAATAGACCTCATCTAAAATCAAGTATAGTCATCTTTCCATAGTGATTAGCAGATTTTACAAAAAAAAAAAACTGCGTTAACTAAATCATTAACTATCGACAACCTTTGATCCCTTTTCATCTAACTTTGTATTGATTGATAAAATAATTATGTAATTGTGTTTGAAAAACAACAAAATATACCTCGATCAATGAATAGGGGCCTACCACAATTTCTTGTTTATTTATTTTACAAAAAAAAACCGCCAAAAGGGCACTAAGTATAAGTTTAAATTTTTTTAAATCGAGTTTACGTAAATGCAGTAGAGTCACTAGGTACGTACATTTATTGCCTATACAAAATTTTAACAAAAAAATTAAAACTGACATATCAAAACACAAAAATGCACTACACTAAAAAGTTAAAAATAACAAAATACCTATCGATTTAATCCAAAAGACAAAAATGCACGTAATATTGCTAGGTAGGTACTTATACATATTATGTACTACCTATACTTACTGATCGGTTTGAAGTCGGTGCCTTTCTTGGATGTCCGTTAAAAACAAAGTCTTCCGCTGCGTCTGTCTGTCTGTGCGCGATAAACTCGAGAACTTATGAACGAAAATAATTCTGATTCTTTTTTCATCAATATATGATTCATGGGGGTTTATGTAGGTACCTATATCATTTTTCACTGTTTTGTGTAAATATATTTATTTATGTAATTTTTAAAGAGAAATAAATTATCTAATCTAATCTAATAGGTTGCAATATAACGATAACTTGGCTTGACTTTTCCCGACACTGCATGTTGGTAGTGTCGGGAAAAGTCAAGCCGTCTACGTTGTGAGACGCACAGAAAAGGACAGAGGATACTCATCCCGGAATTCTTGTGGGAACACCGTAATGGGGATGTGGACTACTTTTGAAAATCAAAATTCTAATTAGTCCGTCAGTTAGAAAATAAAAAAACAATACACACGTATTTTTTGCTTTTTCAAATAAATTAAAATATACAGAGATAAAGCGCATTAAAATTTAGGGTGAAGAGGTCGTGACGTCACTAACCGCTAAAACCGCCATACAAACTGTCAGAATAGTGACGTCACGCGAAATTTCAACTCAATGTATCGCCGTTATTTTTTGATTACGTAAAAAAAGAAAAAACACGTGTCCAATATTTTTTAATAATCTACGAGACGGACTAAAAAATAAAAATTAGTCAACATGCCCATTAGGGTACTTATTATCCCGGAACTCTGAAATTACCGCGGGTGAAACCGTGGGGCACAGCTAGTAATATATATCGTATTAGAGCCCCTGGAAAATTTTTAATACACAGCTTACCTAAACATTCTAATTAATAGTTTTTGTCACAGTCATTCTGCACGATAGAAATGTAATAAATATGATAACTTTATCTTAAAAATTATTTGATTGCTCAATATTAATTAACTGGGATAGGGCATATTGTGATTATTTTAAATAAAACGTTTTTTTTACTAGCCTGACCTGCCAATTGATAGTCAATTGTGAATGTAATGGAATCGTCTTACTTAAAGATAATATTAACTAGCTGATGTACCCGCGATTTCACCCGCGGTATAAAGCCCTCAATATTGAAGACTAGCTGACCCACGCGGTTTCACCCGCGATAATTTCGGAGATCCCGCGGAATCGTTCCATACAAACTTTGCAACCCCTTCTCATCCCCGGTTTGATTTTTTTTTTAAATCCTTTCTTATATCGGATGCCTTCGTCATACAAAGATCACACCCTCCAAGTTTCAGGTATCTACGATCAGCGGTTTAGGCTGTGCGTTGATCCATCAGTCATTCAGGACAAAGCATTTTATATGTATAGATGAATGAAAGGGTTTGACTAGTAGCCAATATAGCCGCCAACAAAATGGCGGATCACACATTTTTTTTCACATGAATTGGCCTATTCATGAAAGCCAGCAGTAGTATTAGGTATTCAGATGAATGGGTGGGCTTGCATTATGTGGTATCTTGTGGATGCACAAAGCACTCGCTTAGCTCATCTCATAAATGCTCAAAGGCCTCACGCTAGGAATTCGCGGTGGCCGGCACGTACACGTGATACCAACTACCAACTACCAACATCAATTAATAATGTTGAACTTGGTTATCACAATATACCTACTTTTTTTAATATTACCTAAGTAGTTTTATTTTTGCGAATGCGGAACGCAAGTCCTACTGTGAGTTTCGCTGACCGGACTTGTAACAAAGAGTTTGGTCAATTGAACCAAAGAGTACATAGTAATTATATGGATTGAGCATTGAGCTAATTGCAAGAAAACCTGCCCCCTCAGCCTAGTTTTTTAACGTTATATGTAGAAAACAAAGGAACGGATCGTCATGTCAAGTGTTCATGTTAAATCGTACAATCAAAAGTAAAGTTTTTTGTGATCACGTGATATAACGGAAATTATGTTCCTAACAATAATGATTATTAGATTCTCAACTTGACTGAGGGGGCTGGTATTCATTGACAGCACCAGGGCCCTTATTCTCTTCTAGCTGTGCCCCGCGGTTTCACCCGCGTAAAAGGTTTTTATACAACAACATTTTTTCCCGACATCCGATTTCAATGAAACAAAGCCTATATGAGCTCCAGGCTACGCTTAATCTATGTACCTGTTAAAACCGCACGACAATCCGTTCAGTAGATTCAGAGATTATCGCGAACAGACAGACAGAAAAGAATTTTAAAAACTTTTTTTTGTGCTTGGTTACTCTTCGTTTATCGTCCCCTGTCAGTTTTTGTTAAAAATATTTAATGTACAGAATCGCGGATTCTACTCTTCTATTATAGTATAGATGACCAACAACATTCCTTGCCCATAAGGCGCGTCCCATAAACACAAACCCAAAATATTAGAAATTAATATTCTGTATGCCATAAGAAATGTTGTAAACTATGTTTTTTGAAGCGAAACCTTTTCGAGGATGTGGAAAAAACAATTCTCGTGGTTGTTATGTGTTATGGTCATCTGTACAATACATATAAAATGCTTTGTCCAGAATGACTGACGGACGGATCAACGCACAACCTAAACCGCTGACCGTAGAGACCTGAAACTTGGAGGGTGTGTTCTTTGTATGACGTCGGCATAACGAAAAGGATAACGAAATGGGGGGCAAAGTTTGTATGGAACAATTCCGCGGGAATTCCGAAATTGGGATGTGGACTACTTTTGAAAATCAAAATTCTAATTAGTCCCTCAGTTAGAAAATAAAAAAAAACAATAGACACGTATTTTTTGCTTTTTCAAATAAATTAAAATATACAGAGATAAAGCGCATTAAATTTAGGGTGAGGGGGTCGTGACGTCACTAACCGCTAAAACCGCCATACAAACTGTCAGAATAGTGACATCACGCGAAATTTCAATTCAATATATCGCCGTTATTTTTTGATTACGTAAAAAAAGAAAAAACACGTGTCCAATATTTTTTAATAATCTACGAGACGGACTAAAAAATAAAAATTAGTCAACATGCCCATTAGGGTACTTATTATCCCGGAACTCTGAAATTACCGCGGGTGAAACCGTGGGGCACAGCTAGTAATATATATCGTATTAGAGCCCCTGGAAAATTTTTAATACACAGCTTACCTAAACATTCTAATTAATAGTTTTTGTCACAGTCATTCTGCACGATAGAAATGTAATAAATATGATAACTTTATCTTAAAAATTATTTGATTGCTCAATATTAATTAACTGGGATAGGGCATATTGTGATTATTTTAAATAAAACGTTTTTTTTACTAGCCTGACCTGCCAATTGATAGTCAATTGTGAATGTAATGGAATCGTCTTACTTAAAGATAATATTAACTAGCTGATGTACCCGCGATTTCACCCGCGGTATAAAGCCCTCAATATTGAAGACTAGCTGACCCACGCGGTTTCACCCGCGATAATTTCGGAGATCCCGCGGAATCGTTCCATACAAACTTTGCAACCCCTTCTCATCCCCGGTTTGATTTTTTTTTTAAATCCTTTCTTATATCGGATGCCTTCGTCATACAAAGATCACACCCTCCAAGTTTCAGGTATCTACGATCAGCGGTTTAGGCTGTGCGTTGATCCATCAGTCATTCAGGACAAAGCATTTTATATGTATAGATGAATGAAAGGGTTTGACTAGTAGCCAATATAGCCGCCAACAAAATGGCGGATCACACATTTTTTTTCACATGAATTGGCCTATTCATGAAAGCCAGCAGTAGTATTAGGTATTCAGATGAATGGGTGGGCTTGCATTATGTGGTATCTTGTGGATGCACAAAGCACTCGCTTAGCTCATCTCATAAATGCTCAAAGGCCTCACGCTAGGAATTCGCGGTGGCCGGCACGTACACGTGATACCAACTACCAACTACCAACATCAATTAATAATGTTGAACTTGGTTATCACAATATACCTACTTTTTTTAATATTACCTAAGTAGTTTTATTTTTGCGAATGCGGAACGCAAGTCCTACTGTGAGTTTCGCTGACCGGACTTGTAACAAAGAGTTTGGTCAATTGAACCAAAGAGTACATAGTAATTATATGGATTGAGCATTGAGCTAATTGCAAGAAAACCTGCCCCCTCAGCCTAGTTTTTTAACGTTATATGTAGAAAACAAAGGAACGGATCGTCATGTCAAGTGTTCATGTTAAATCGTACAATCAAAAGTAAAGTTTTTTTGTGATCACGTGATATAACAAAAATTATGTTCCTAACAATAATGATTATTAGATTCTCAACTTGACTGAGGGGGCTGGTATTCATTGACAGCACCAGGGCCCTTATTCTCTTCTAGCTGTGCCCCGCGGTTTCACTCGCGTGAAAGGTTTTTATATAACAACATTTTTTCCCGACATCCGATTTCAATGAAACAAAGATATATGAGCTCCAGGCTACGCTTAATCTATGTACCTGTTAAAACCGCACGACAATCCCTTCAGTAGATTCAGAGATTATCGCGAACAGACAGACAGAAAAGAATTTTAAAAACTTTTTTTTGTGCTTGGTTACTCTTCGTTTATCGTCCCCTGTCAGTTTTTGTTAAAAATATTCAATGTACAGAATCGCGGATTCTACTCTTTTATTATAGTATAGATGACCAACAACATTCCTTGCCCATAAGGCGCGTCTCATAAACACAAACCCAAAATATTAGAAATTAATATTCTGTATGCCATAAGAAATGTTGTAAACTATATTACCTATGTTTTTTGAAGCGAAA
The DNA here is from genome assembly GCA_907165275.2 of Zygaena filipendulae. NCBI lineage: Eukaryota > Metazoa > Arthropoda > Insecta > Lepidoptera > Zygaenidae > Zygaena > Zygaena filipendulae. Next base: position 1,564,243 of record OU015676.1, read on the forward strand.
CCTTTTCGAGGATGTGGAAAAAACAATTCTCGTGGTTATGTGGCATGTTATGGTCATCTGTACAATACATATAAAATGTTTTGTCCAGAATGACTGACGGATCAACGCACAGCCTAAACCGCTGACCGTAGAGACCTGAAACTTGGAGGGTGTTATCTTTGTATGATGTCGGCATAACGAAAAGGATAACGAAAAGGGGGGCAAAGTTAGTATGGAACAATTTCGCGGGAACTCCGAAATTGGGATGTGGACTACTTTTGAAAATCAAAATTCTAATTAGTCCGTCAGTTAGAAAACAAAAAAAACAATAGACACGTGTTTTTTGCTTTTTCAAATAAATTAAAATATACAGAGATAAAGCGCATTAAATTTAGGGTGAGGGGGTCGTGACGTCACTAACCGCTAAAAACGCCATACAAACTGTCAGAATAGTGACGTCACGCGAAATTTCAATTCAATATATCGCCGTTATTTTTTGATTACGTAAAAAAAGAAAAAATACGTATCCAATATTTTTTAATAGTAATCTACAAGACGGACTAAAAAATAAAAAATAGTCAACATGCCCATTGTCGCGGGTGAAAACGCGCAAGGGAATTTTAGGGATTTTTATACAAATATATTTTGTACTTTCAGAGATATGACTTTAAAATTCAAGTTAGACAAGGAAAGCGCTAGTCCTATAGTGACGTCACTCGGCTTGTAACGCCCTACAACCGCCATACAAAATTGCGTTTTAGAACAGTCAGTTACAACAGTCAGTTAATAAACAGTTTATAACAATTTAATTTTTTAATCAAATCTATTGATTTTGTCGCATAAGTTATGCTTATCCATGATATTTTTGAGTGTACCTAATTATTGGATATCAACATTTCAACAACAGTGAAATAGCCTATTGGCGAACTAGACTGCTACAGACTGCTACGCCAAGACTGTTTCAGACTGTTGCGGTCGATTAACCAATGCGATGGACGTATAGCAAGATTGCGCGCTTTTGAGAATGAGAGTTGAACTCATGGTTACCATCTTGCGTAATTATCGATGCTTTATACAAAGCCTCGTAGCCAATACTGCCGATAACCTAATAATCAATTAAGACCAGCACAATAGGTTAACTTCTTTGTTTTATTTTCCGGTTAAAAATCGATAAATATGACTGCCATGTCTTTTAAATAGCTTGTATACGTACTACAAATAGCCCTTTTACAAGACCTCCTTTGATTTATTCAATAAACTAGCCGACGTGTTCGATTCGCGTTGGTATTTTGTAAAAAGGAAGAATTTGTTTGAGACTAGCTGTGCCCCGCGGTTTTACCCGCGGTAATTTCGCAGTTCCCGCGGGAATTCCGGGATAAAAAGTACCCTATGTTCTTCTCTGTACCCCTGACAACGTGCATGCCTTTTATCCAAATCCGTTCAGCCGTTTTTGCGTGATTGAGTAACAAACATCCACACGTTCACATTTATAATATTAATAGAATAAATAGGGATATTTATCTCGGTAAAGTTCGCGACCGAATGTTCCCCACCGAAGATCGGTCACTGCTACCGATCAGGCACCATATCAGGTCAGTAACCTCTTCTGTTGTTTGCACTTAGGTAATTGGGTAGGTATTCTCCAGGCCCCAAGGGTATGAAAATCAAAGTTCTAATTAGTCCGTCAGTAAGAAAATAAAAAAATAATAGACACGTATTTTTTGCTTTTTCAAATTAATGAAAATAAACATAGATAAAGCGCATTAAAGTTTCGGGTGGGGGACTCGTGACGTCAATATTCAGTATAAACTATAAGCCCCATACAAACTACACCGGGTTGTGACATCACGCGTAATTTCAATTCAATGTATCGCCGTTATTTTTTGATTATGTAAAAAAAAAAGAAAAAATACGTGTCCAATATATTTTTCATTACTCATACTCGGAAAGTAGGTCTGAAGTTGCCTGAGAAGCGGGTTGAAAGTAACCCTTTTCGGCCCTAGGGAGAATCGCTTTCAACTGACAACTGTCAAATTATTAAAAAAAAAAAAACAAGGTCTATTTTCACATTTCTATTGAACCATGTTCCAACTTTCTATACAGCCAGCGCGATGTAAAATTGAAATAACGTAAAGTTTAAGTAGGTATTAATTAAAATAAAATTCACTCACTTTTTCTTAAGCTAATTCCTATTTTTATTTTGACTTTCCTTGCATTCGTAATGAAAAGCACAGTGTTATCCTCGGGAGAAAGACTTATTTAGTCCCGAGACGGGGTTTGGCGCCCGAGCGTAGCGAGGGCGCCAATAGATCGAGGGACTAAATAAGTTACTTTCACCCCTAGGATAACAATGTACTATTACTAATCTACACGACGAACTAAAAACAAATTGACACTGCGCGGGGTCGGTCACTGCCCGCTGGTCACTGATATTGTGTCGCCAACACATCTTTCGGCAACGATTTGGTTTCGGTCGCCCTTTAAGCTCCAACCCTCTTCGGTCTGATCGATTTCTCTCCTTGATGACTTCAAGGGAATTTAAGGGAGACATCCCTCATCTATACTATAATATAAAAGGGTAGAATCTGCGATTCTGTACATTGAATATTTTTAACTAAAATTGAGAGGGGTGATAAAAGAAGAGTAAAGCACAAAAAAAAGTTTTTAAAATTCTTTTCTGTCTGTCTGTTCGCGATAATCTCTGAATTTACTGAACGAATTGTTGTGCGGTTTTAACAGGTACATAGATTAAGCGTAGCCTGGAGCTACATATAGGCTTTGTTTCATTGAAATCGGATGTCGGGAAAATATGTTGTATAAAAAGTAGTAAAAACCTTTCACGCGGGGGAAACTGCGGGGCACAGCTAGTTTAAAAAAAAACTTTTTCGTATTCTCTTATCGTATATCCTTACTTATTACTCCTCACTAATATTATGCGAAGGTGAGTTTGTTTGTTTGTTTGTTACGCTTTCACGGCTAAACGACTCAACCGATCACCACGAAATTTTGCATGCACGTTGTAAGGGGTGCAGATAAGGACATAGGTTACTTTTTATCTCGGAATTTCTACGGGAACTGCGAATTTAACGCGGAAGAAACTATGTACATTAAATTTTGCATATAACTATACCTACACGTTGTCAAGGGTGGGTACAGAAAAACATATAGGTTAGTAATTACTTTTATCTCGTAATGGGCATGTTGACTAATTTTTATTTTTTAGTCCGTCTTGTAGATTATTAAAAAATATTGGACACATATTTTTTCTTTTTTTACGTAATCAAAAAATAACGGCGATACATCGAGTTGAAATTTCGCGTGACGTCACTATTCGGACAGTTTGTATGGCGGTTTTTGCGGTTAGTGACGTCACGACCCCCTCACCCTAAACTTTATTGCGCTTTATCTCTGTATATTTTAATTTATTTGAAAAAGCAAAAAATACGTGTCTATTGTTTTTTTATTTTCTAACTAACGGACTAATTAGAATTTTGATTTTCAAAAGTAGTCAACATCCCAATTCACGCGGGATCTCCGAAACTAATGCGAGTGAAACCGCGGGGAATAACTAGTATAACATAATTTTATACTAGCTGTTTCCCGTGATTTTAACCGCTTAATTTCGGAGTTAAGGTTAATCAAACATACATTACATATTTTGCATTTATTTCGCATTTGCATCTTATTAGTTTCACTCGCGATAAGTTGGGAGCTCCCGTGGGAATTCCGGGATTAAAATTACCTGCCTTATGTACTTCTCTGTATTCCTGACAAAGTATCTATAGTTTGTAAGCTTTCAATTAGAATTTATACATTTTTGCGTTATAAGTACCTATTTATTTTGTGTAATTATTCATTATTTTTTTATTAAAAGATTAATTTTTATAAGTTCTGTTATTTGGTGTCGGTATGCTCGTTTTCGTTTTCTTGCGTTTGCAACACTAATTTGATGGTAGAGGGAAAAAAAGGAAGGTAGGGCAAAAAAATTACGCAAGAAATTGTTAGCGAGGTGGCGGCATCAAGACAAGAGCGCAGTCGGTTTTTGATTGTGAAAGTGTTAATACGTCTAAAGTGAATATAAGTAAGTCAAGTAAACTCGGTCGTTTTATTGAGTTTCCCTGGTGTTATTCTTTCAAGTTACCTATGCAAAATTCCATGATGATCCGTTTGAGCCATTGAGGCGTGAAAGCGTAACAAACAAACAAACTCACTTTCGCATTTATAGTAAGGATTACGTTACTACATAATACTACTAGACTACTAGGTATCTATGCCTTTATTAATTTTACCTGCTTCTTAGGTACCTAAGGCTTGATTGAAGACCAAAGTAGGTAGGTAGGTAGGTAAAGTAGGTAGTTCCGCAAGCTTCACTAAATGCGGGTCGATTATTTTAAAAAAATAATTTTGAAAACTAGGTATGAATCAATCAATGTGAGCTCCTAAATTTTACCATTGGATTTGCGACGTGCAACCATACCCCCCCCCCCCCCCCCCCCCCCCCCCCCCAACATATTGTGTCTACTGTCTAATCTGTTTACGAAAAAATTAAGCAATTTAATAAAATATCAAAAACACAACAAACTCAACTAAGTTCCAACTGTGATCAAGAGATGGCGCTAGTCGTATTAGTAATGCGAAACCTACGTTTCGCAATGCAAAAAGTGTGTCAAAGTCGTGTCGCCATTTTTGACAGTTGGCAAAGAGAACGCACGAGTTCGGGAAAGGTAAACAAAAAGCTCGAGTATGTAATAGCCCACATCCCGAACGCTAAACGTCCCTGCAATACGCCACTTTTTGAGCAACTGTATTAAAAAAGATTTTTATATAACTGGCTGTAAATTTTCCATACCTATAGGGAACGTGCACGAACTATAGGTGGCAGCACTAAATCGACAAAAGAGACACTATGCGGACAGTAGAGGAAACTTATTAAACTTGTCATCGTGCTTTCGGAAGGAAGATAATAATTGAAGAGATAGTTTTGTTTTCATAATTATGTAAATAAAACTATCTCCTCAATTAGGTATATTATATTTTTGAATAGGTATGATAAAAGTTATAAAATATGGGTTCCGGTCTATCCATATCTAGGTATATACTTATATAATAAAACTGTAAAGGTCAATTCTGTACATTGAATATAATATATTCAACATTAATATTGGAGGATGAATGGTGATCGATACTGATGCCAAAAAAGCAATCAGTAAATTTTTTGTCTGTCTGTCTGTCTGTCTGTCTGTATGTGCACGCATGGGTCAAATACTAGTGAAGGGATTTTAAGCAAACTTGGTACGGTTGTAGTCCATACTCCTGGACAGGTTATAGGCTATATAATAATTATAATATCATTTATAATAATAAATATATAACGCTAAGACACATAGGAGCTTAGAGGTGACGAAATTTGAAGCAAGTCGGATGAAAATGCCCTTTCGAGCTCTTATCCTCGTATACGTTTACTCAATCACGCAAAAATGGCTGAACGGATTTGAATCAAATTTGACGTGCACGTTGTCAGGGGTACAGAGAAGCACATAGGGTACTTTTTATCCCGGGATTCATGCGGGAACTCCGAAATTATCATGGGTGAAACCCCGAGGCACAGCTAGTCATCATCAATAATAATTAATGATCGTCAGCGTGGCCAAAATATGTCAAAAGGTTTTTAAGCTTTTGAGGCCGGCCATGTACCTATTGGAGGTTGAAGAGATGAGGATGAGGAGGATGATCTAATGAAGAACATGAGGCTGTGAAAACTGTTAAAATTGTCACACAAACTAAAATATCCAATGTTTACGATAAGAAAATAATCCTTACTAATATTATAAATGCGAAAGTGAGTTTTTGTTTGTTTAGTTGTTTGTTACGCTTTTACGCCTGAACGGCACAACCGATCATCGTGAAATTTTGCATACAAGTGTTCAGGAGGTTTATTTACTACTAGCTTTTCGGAATTCCTGAACTCCGGACTGTCCGGAACTTCAAACAGCTTCAAAAAATAAACCCCCTGAAAACTTGTATGCAAAATTTCACGATGATCGGTTGTGCCGTTTTATTTTTTGTTATTTTTTGTTGATGTATTGATAGTTGATACATCCAGAAATACAACAATGAATTGTGATTAGCTAGAATAATAATTTTCGATAGTAAAATTAATCCTGTTTACTTGTCATAAATGTGAATGGCAACTATCAATAGATTCGGATTGGCGACGCCAGTTGGCAGCACCGTCGTTGTGCACGTTCCCTATCCTCTTAATTCAATTTTGTTTTCATCGATTCGATTTTTAATTTACGTTTGTTGTTCGACATCACCGAAAGGTATTATGAAAAATTCGGCGTGCAATAATAAGTTTGCAAGCTTACCTGATATTCTGTGTACCTGAAAATATTGTTTGACAAACAGAAAAATCTATATAATATTTTGGTGTAAAAAAAAAAAAATAATAATTGGTTAAATTGATCGAAAAATTGTTTTGAAATTTTCACTTCCGGTTTTGTATATCTGTTTTTTTTTTAAAAAAAAATAATTTCTTTATTAAAAAGAGCAACAAAACACCTATACAAAACGTCAAGTTTAATAGTAGTTTGTATTTTTTCCCAATTCAAAAAATTAAGTCTTAAACATTAGTATTTTAATTATGATTATTTTTCAAGGGCCCATAATTTCGAAAAATATTAGAAGAAAAATCGTTTTCGTAGAAGAAAAATATTACGTATTCACTTTCATACCTACTAGAGGTATAAATTCAGTTTTTTTTTCCTGTCCGCTTCATATGAAATGCCCCAATTTACAGAATACACATTCCGAAAGTATACAGACGTATACAAAAAGTTTAGTTTAATAACTGTAATATAAGTATAAAAGAAAAAAATATGCTCTGAAGTCTGATGTAAACAGGTTATATCTTTTACTAAAATACTAAAATTTATCTTTTATACTACCTAATAAAAATAATCGGTATCATATATTTTTGAGTGACAGACTGGCAACAAAATAATATCAGATTGATGACGGCTAAAGAACTGGCTTCCATGAATTAAAATAAAAAAATAAAACAGATCGATGACAAATGGCAACTCTGGCAAGTGGCAAATAAGTCTAGTTAATTTGTGGTAGCAACCGAGAAATCTGTACCTAATCACTCGGAAGTCGGATGCTATAAGTGTAAAGTGCGTCACTATCCTTTCTCAATTTGTCGCTAGTCGCTACTGATGTTGTGAATACAGCTGAGAAGAATAAATTAATCGGTTTCAATTGAAAATTATCATTTTGTGTCCCTGTGCGAGAAAATTTAAGAAATTTAGTGCTGTTATTTAGTGAAATCACGTGCTTTATAAAATAAATCAATACAATTTGCAAGAAAACGTTGAGAATTTGCTAAAACACCACGTGCTTGACTCAACTTCTAATATTGTGTGTGTGTTTTACTACTCTAAATACTAAATACTCTAAAAGACGAGTTACTATAAAGTATAAACCGAAAATGCCAGTAAATACTGGTATGATCAACCCTGCAAACATCACTCACATTCCTTCGGAAATTTTGATCATCATTATTTCGCACTTGAGTACGCTATCTGTGAAAAATCTATACGACGCCGGCAATAATTATATGAAAAAGGTCATATGTACACGTGATTTGATAAAGAAATGTGACTTGTCGTTTACAGCCATCCCTGCAGCGCGATTTTTGAAATCAAACTTTTTCAGTCATATCTCCGGACATTTGGTGGAACTAAATATGCGAGGTGTACTGGGATTACAGGAAAGATCTATGTTCCCAGCTTTCGGATCTTTGAAAAGTCTAAGAAAGTTAGACGTTTCGTACACCGACGTCGTTATGGATGATTTGCGACGTATACACGAGAACTGTCCAACGATAACGGATATAACAATTAAATTTTTTTCTTTGCGACGATATGATACACAAACTATAACTGAATATCAAAAGATATTGAGCAAATTCCAGAGCGTCCATTTCGTTTCATACTTTTTTTTGATGAAAATAATATACCTATATCGCTTATTAAAGATACCAAATAAAAGATTTAAAAAAATAATGCTAACAGACAATTCGGAGTATAACAATATGACAATTGACATGTTTAATAGTAAACTACGTAATAAGTTGACAGTTGAAGGGCTAGATAGTGCCAGTAAACTAAATTGCGATAATCTCACCGTTCACCACTTCATCAATAAGGACAACTATTATTCGACACCGGGTTCGTTCTCTCTTCCGGCAGTAGTGTTTATGTCAAACTGGGAAGTGCAGAGGTGTATTTTCATATCATACTCTATATCATCCCAGGTCTGCAATATCTATGCGTCGGTAGAATTCGTCGATTATTTGCAGCGAAAATATGAAAGGGACATAATCGTTGTGGATTCTCAAAACATCCACAGTATTATGTTTCCAAATAATTCTGCGTTCATGACATGGAATAAGAATACCACACAATTTGATGATAACTTCTACAGTCATTTAGATAAACAGTTGGAAGCGTTACCTTGCAGTCTCTATTTAATGTTCAATGGATGATATAATTTCGTAATAATAAAAACTTCGTGAAGAAAAAATAGTACAAACCTTGTAGCAGTTGTAGCTCTAAACAGTGGAAAAGTGTGATCAAAAAGAATGTTGACGACGTTTGAAAATCAAAATTCTAATAAAATTAGGCCGTCCGATAGAAAATAAAAAAAACAATAGACAGTAGACACGTATATTTTGCTTTTTCAATTAAGTAAATAAAAATATGTATATATAGATAAAGCGGCAGCGCATTGAAGTTTAGGATGGGGAATCGTGACGTCATTGACCGGTGTAAGCCCCTATACAAACTGCACCGGATGGTAACGTCACACGAAATTTCAGGTCAATATATGGCCGTTATTTTGGAATTACGTAAAAAAAGAAAAAATACGTGTCTAACATTTTTTTTATTCCACAAGACGGACTAAAAAAATAGTCAACTGGCCCATTCTGTGTTTGTGACGTGGAATAAATACCACACAATGTGGTGACTGTTTTTAAGGTTACTTGGACCAACAGTTGAAAGCATAGGCTGGTAATACGTAATCCAAATTAGACTTTTTGAGAAATTCCTATTTGAAATTTAAATCGATTACGTTAACAGGAGATTATTATATAGAGATGTGATATAGATAAGATAACATGTACTTAATTAATGTTAATTTTAATTAAAAACTAGTCAAAATAATGTAAGTAAATGAATGTAATTAAGCAAATATTGTAAGCAAGTGCCAATAGCAATTAACCACGACCATAATTATGTATGTATCTACTTCTTCTTATATCAGGTACCATACCATATACAATTACATATATTATAGTACATGTGAAAACGAATGATATACATACATAATTATGTCATACATAATATGTACTTATGGTATATAATTTATTTGTATATACATGTGGTAGGTACATAAAACTATAATTGTTGCCAGAATATATTATGTAAATATAAATGAATAATAAATCAGTAATATATTGTAATTGTTAATATATAATTTTATCTAAAAAAAAACATGACTTTACTGTTTAGACCTCAGCAAAAAAAAACAGCAGGTTTGTTTGGTTTGTGTCAATATATGAGTTTGTTTGTTTGTCACGTTTTCACGCCTTCACTACTCGACCGATCATCATGAACTTTTGCATAGACGTTGTCGAGGGTACAGAGAAGGATAGAATTCCCGCGGGGACTCCTTAACTTACGCGGGTGAAACCGCGGGGCAGTATTATTATAAATGTGATAGTTTGGACGGATGGGTCTGCTACTCGATCACGCCAGAACGGCTGGACGGAATTGGATTGAATTTGGCACAGAGATAGATTATAATCTAGAATGGGACATAGGGCACTTGTTATCCCGGGATTCCCGCGGGTACTCCGAAATTACACGCTGGCGAAGCGAGGAAAGCACGAACTATACAATTTGCCTGATTAAAGACGCCGTTTGTATACGTACACTGAGGGATTTTACAATTTGACGGCAATGTATTGATTACTTGTACTTTATGCTAGTTTAGAGCAAACTTGATCGATTTTTCGCGCCAGTCTCTTTTTATGTTTTATTTTTTCTGTTGTTCTTGTGAGGTCATGGTTGTTTTTGTTATGTAATAAATACTGAATGTTCACATAATAATTCAACAAAAGACACGAATTCTATCGTTCGTTGCGTTCAATAACTATATCCCAAACCCAATATTAGCTGTTCCCTGCGGTTTCACCCGTGTTGATTTCGGAGTTCCCGCAGGAATTAAAAGTACCCACTAACTGGGGCCCGCGGCGACCAGCAATGTACCTAGGATGCAATGTACCTACCAAGGATGCAATGTACCGATCATAAGAGAATCCGTAGTCCGACTTGGGCTTGCTTGACCAATTTTCGAATGGCCATGACCACAACCTTTGTTGGGAGGAGATCTGAATTTATTACTAGATAGAATAGAATATAAATCATAGAATAGAAGTTTATTTGGTACCAAAATTAAGCAACTAAAATTAGATACAAATTGGAATAAATATCACACCATCTTACGAACACTTTAGTCAACAATCTAAGAACAGTAAACACGACGGGACGGGACCTTTTATGTCGATAGTAAAGCATTGTGTGGTTACTAGCGTTTCACGATTCAGTCACAAGAGGGCAGTGTCCAATATTTCCTTAAAATTAATGTCGATAAAATATATTAGCTTCAATGACAATAATAATTATTATTATTCTCATACTTTGTCATGTTCTTGTTCGTTATATGGATAGATATATAGTTAAATAACTATCGTTTATTTTTTTTATTATTTATTTATCTTATCTACTCGCACCTACTTGTCGCCCACCTGCTACTTCAGTCGGCAACATTGGCGGCAAGTCGGTGACCAGTGACCGACTAGTCGGAACGTTGGTGACAAGTCGGTGACCAGTGACCGACTAGTCGGAACGTTGGTGACAAGTCGGTGACCAGTGAGGCAGTGACCGACTAGTCGGAACGTTGGTGACAAGTCGGTGACCAGTGACCGACTAGTCGGAACGTTGGTGACAAGTCGGTGACCAGTGAACGACTAGTCGGAACGTTGGTGACCTACGCAGTAGGTACAAGTCGGTGACTAGTAGGCGGCTAGTCAGCATTATTGGCGACTGACGTAGCAGATTGGCGACTGGATTAATGTTTGCTTGATTTTTATTTGATTATTACTTGATTATTGAATATTATTGACTTTGAAGTTGTTATACTAATCAACAGAATAAGCATAATTTCATAATGTACCTAAGTTTTGACATAAGTAATAAATAATTGCTTGTGGGTTTTAATAATAAACAAGTACCAGTAGGCAGTACTAGCTGTAGTTGACTGATGTTGCAGGTTGGCGACTGGTGCAGTAGGTGGGCGACAAGTCGGTGACTAGTCGGCAACGTTGGCGACTGAAGTAGCAGGTGGGCGACTGGAGTAGCAGGCGGCGACCAGTAACTTAATTAGTTAAATGCCAATTAACATTAACTTAATGAACGTAATTTCCATCCAGTGACGTCATTCTGCGTTTTGGATCTAAGGTAAAAAGTAGGAACTATGAAACGCTTTGATTAATTAATTTATAAATTAGGTTTTATTTATTTTTCTCGTTTTGAATAAGAAGAACATCTTTAAAAAAGACTTTAAATTCATGCAATGCCCTATTATATCACTACATATACATACTTAGTATAAAACAAAGTAGTTTCCCGCTGTCTGTCCCTATGTATGCTTAGATCTTTAAAACTACGCAACGGATTTTCATGAGATTTTCACCAATAGATATAATTGATTCACGAGGAAGGTTTACGTCTATATTTTATCCTGGAGTTCCCGCGGGAACTCGGAAATTATCACGGGACTCACGTGGAACCACGGGGGACACCTAGTTAAGTATATTTTATGTCCTCGGTATTACCACAGATAATATAATACTATACTAGGTACAGATTACACTGAATTTCGATCTTTAATAAATAGAAGGATTTTACAATTTTCTTACTATATTTATGCATAAGAATAGAAGATACAAAATGCCATTTGATATTTTATGTTTTGCAGCTACCAGTTATGCATTTTCTCTTTTATAATTAACATTGTAAACGAAATAAGAACTCACAGGTTTGAGCCGGTATATGCTATTATCGATAGAATATATTATTTCACCGTTATCGCCATGGATTATGCTTCGTGGAACGAAATCTAGACTGGCCACTTTGTGCGCTGTACCGTTCTTGCAATCGATATCATAAATACCGTCTTCTGTGACACCTAAAGTCTTGTCTTCGTCGACTATGAAATGGTAAACCGTTGTCAGATCTCTATTTTTCACAGTGTCGTCGCCATAAACAGCACAATATACACCACACATGGTGACGATATGTATATTATTCTCACTATCGACATCAAATTCAAAAACAGTCTTCCAGTCACCAATTTTCGCGACCGTCGCATAATTTATATCAACTGTATACAACATGTGATTATTGGCATCTATTATATACATTTCACCGTTTCTTACGACAATTTTGAATACGTTAACATTGTACAGTCCAATATTATATGCTTCGGTAGTGAAAGGATCGTATTTGTAGAGTCCGTCGTCGGATCCGAAATAGACATCACCCGTATCTGCATCCACTGCTGTCGCTTTGTTTCTTTCTATGCCTTTGATTTTCATTGACTCTTTTGTTATTATATTTACGAGAGCACGTCCAGAATTCTGTATATTGTCATCCATGTACATGAAATATAAGTTTCTGCTTAGAGTATCATACGCTAATTCCTTTGGGTCATTATATATGTTGGTAAGCAGCTCTTTCTTGTAAAATCTCCCACCGATTCGTATCAACGGACTATCTGTGATGTATAACTTCATCTTTGCTTCTACACATAGTAAAATTAGATGAACGAAAAACACTGGTTTTACTGCTTTGAACATGATGTGTTAGTTGGAACGTGTTGAATTTGCTGTGTAGTCTGTTTTACTGAACTCTTTTGTTGATTTTTTCATCTCTGTCATCTAAACTATTGTTACCAACAATGCAATATTTGCTTTCGTTTCATTCAATTTTCGCCGTTTTGTTAGTACATATAAGAACTCATGTAATTTTCTGTCTGTTATTGTTGTGCGTAGTTTGGATGTAACCTCGTCATGTTTAACGAGGAAATGTAATTAGTGTGAATGAATTCAAAGGTCACATTTTGAGATTAATGCTTTAGGTTAGCGCTACTGCTATGAGTATCAGGTTTTACATATCAGTCGAATGCTAGGTTAACAGGTTAACTAAAGTTTAATTCGTGTCAAGGATTGATCATACCGACATCTTTTCATAAGAATTAAATTTTATAAGATACTAGCTGTGCCCCGCGGTTTCACCCGCGTGAGTTTCGGGATTCTCGCAGGAACTCCAATGCAGTCTAATGTACTCCTTATAACAACAGCTAATTAGCAGTGAAAGTCCCGTCAATATCGGTCCAACCGTTTCGGAGATTCAACCGCGTGTGTTTCGGAATTCCCGCAGGAACTCCAAACTTTTTTTATATAAACCTTGTCCTGACAATAACGAACAGAAAATATAACAATTTTCCCATTTGGTGCAGTCGTTTGTAAGTTATGCGCTTACCAACACATTTGGCGATTCATGGCCGTTCCCTGCGGTTTTACCCACGTTAATTTTAGAGATCCCGCGGGAATGGCGGGATAAAAGGTAGCCTAAGTTACTCAATATAACATCAGCTATCCGCCAGTGAAAGTCCCATCAAAATCGGTCCAGCCGTTTCAGAGATTACCCGGAACAAACAGATAGACAGACGGACAGACATATGATTTTTTGATGTTAGTAGTTTACTACCGTACCTACTTTCGTATGAATTTAGTGAAAATCTGTTAATTTGAAATTACAAACAGACACTTCAATTTTATTATATGTCTACACGGTAGCGTGTCAAGCCAAGTTCAAGCTAACAGAACTGGCGAGCAGCACCGTGTGTATCTAGATTACATGCGTACAATGATTAAAAATGCCAAACACCATAAAAATACACTTATTTATTTATAAAAAAAAAACATACAATAGATTTAAGTAGACATATCTAATCGAATGAGTTATAACCTATTATGCGCAGTTATTGTTTTTGTTTGGCTTAAGTCTAATAAGAATCTTTCTTTCCGAATAAATCATGTTATTATTTGCATCGAAAGCGACACCGAACGGATCCTCAAGGTCCAATACTTTTTTCAGAGTGTGACTAGCTTTGTCCACGATCGAAATACCATTGTATCTGACGACGTACGGCACCCCATTGATATCCGTGGTCAACCCTCGGACGTATTCCGATAGAGGGAAGTACACTGCGTCTTTCGTCCCCATTTTTTGGGTGAACAATCCGGTTGCATTGCTAAATATGATGTCACCGTCGTTGTCGATTACCATGTGGTCGGCTTTAGTGTCTTCCAGCTCTTTGAATCGGCTCACGCGCCCGTCCTGATATGTGTACATGAATTCCGATGGGAACTCCGAGAAATATAGGATACCATTGAAGTAAACGTTCCATATATCCTTGCCTTTTTCGGCCAAGTACACCGATGATCTCTTTAAGTAATCGTATTTATATATACCATCGCTGCTTCCTATATAGACTTCGTGATTTTTCTGGTCGACAGTTTGAGCGAAGCCGTTCACGATGGAATCGATATTTTCGAATTGTTTCGTTTTCAAATCGATGTGCGCCGATTTGAACTGATCGTCGTTTGTCGAGAGACTGTAACTGAAGTATAAAATATCATTGCTGCGGTCCACAGCTAGTAAATAAGGCCTTTCGAGTCCCTCCTTCAGTATTTCTTTGTCGTATAACGCTTCGTTGATTGGTAGACCGGTGCACTCCCGCTGATCGGGCTTCCGTATGACCGTGGCTTGGCTGATCACCAGGCACGATATGAATAATAAAAGCTTCATTGTTGTTGTCTGAAATAAACAAATAATGACTTATTAATTCAATTGGCTCCTTGACTGACTTGACAATTTTTTTAGTCCGTTGTGTAGATTAGTAAAAAATATCGGACACGTATTGTTTCTTTTTTTAAAGTAAGTAAAAAAATAACGGCAATACATTGTGAGTTGAAATTTCGCGTGACGTAACAACCACTCTCGAATTTAGAGCTACTTTGGCCACGTTATGCGCAAGGAAGACGATGCTATGGAGAGACTCGTTGTGCAGGGCAGAGTTAATGGCTCGCGATCTAGAGGGCGCTCCCCATTGCGATGGACTGACCAGATAAAAACCCTCACGGAATCGTCTCTAAACACGTGTGTGCGGAATGCCTCGGTTAGAGAGAGATGGCGGGAGACAATAAAAAAGGCCGTGCAACGACCTCCGTGACCACGACTACTCTGCCAAGAGTAAACGACTAAGAAGAAGAAGAAGAACAACCCGGTGCAGTTTGTATGGGGCTTATACTGAATATTGACGCCACGAGTCCCCCACCCTAAACATTAATGCGCTTTATCTGTGTTTATTTTCAATATTTTAATACAAACTTTTACTATGCAATCCACGTCAACCAAATTTTGCGCGGGGAATGATCAAAATAAAAACCAATCACATCGTTGCGACTCAATCAAATACCAGTCATCACAAAGTACATTTCAAATAGCCAATCGCATCGCTTACCACGTCTTGCCAACGGCATTAATTTTTTAGATTTTTTTACTGTTTTTTTTTTTAGATTATTTTTGTTTGTTACCACTGAATTATGCATAGTTGATGAGTTTTAGTTAGCATTATTAATATAATCTTGGTATTCCCGGAGGACCAGCGTTGTGGTTTGCGCCACAACAATGCTGAGCGGGGACCTTTTTTGGTATAATGTACTTTATAAAAAAATATTAAACTAGTATTAAGATTATTACCAAAAGAAACTTTTTTATTATTATTATTATTAAAAATACACTTTTCTAAACAGCTCAAACTTCAAAAAGTCGTTAAAAGGCTGACTACTGGTGCCTTTACCCTATATCCATATTATTTTTAAGTTCATTGTGTTTGTTATAACAAACGCTATACATAAAAATTTTATTATTTAATTCTATAACTGGTGCTTTACCCATCCGCGCGGTTTCACCCGCGTGAGTTTCGAAATTCCCGCAGGACTTATTAATAAAAGTAGGTACCCTAAGTTACTCCTTGTACCATCAGCTATCTGCCAGTGAAAGTCCCGTTAAAATGGGTCCAGCCGTTTCAGAGATTAGCCGTAACGAACAGACAGACAGACAAAAATTAATAAAAATTATTTTGTTATTTGAAAAGTTGTTCATTTGAGATTACAAACAGACACTTCAATTTTATTTATATGTCGAATGTATAGCCATAGATTACTGTAAATACAGCCCAACTGAAGGGTCAGATAACTATTCGTCTTTAAAACATGGCTTTGAACCAATATGTAGATATAGTGTGTTGACTAAAAACTAAAATTTGGTTGACAAGCCGAGCAAACCAAATTGTCAACCAAATTTTAGTTTTCAGTCTGTCTTGTGGACTTGTATTAAAAAATATTGTATGTGTAGGTAGGTACTAGTTGGTGCCCCGCGATTTCATCTGCGTCAGTTTCAGAATCTTCTCATGTACTCCGATAAAAGTAGCCTAAGTTACTCCTTAAAAGTCCAGTCAAAATCAGTCCAGTCATTTCTGAGATTAATCGGAACCAACAAACAGACAAAAGATTTAATTTAATTGGTTATTTGTATTAAGTTCCGTATTTATTGTATAAGCATATACTCGTAGTAAAAACTAAAAAGCTTTTATATTGACATTAAAAACAGAAAGTTCGTTTTTATATTCATACCTATTGGAGTCAAATTTTGCTTATTATTACGAGTTATTACTTATTACCAATTCTGTACCCTAAATCTAAATAGGTATCTACTGTTAAATCTGCGAAAGTGTGTTTGTTTGTGCTTAGAGCAAACGATTGACGTGACTATTTGCACAGATGGACATAGATAAGCAATAGTGTGTTAACCCACATTGGAGAAATTTTGAGTAAATCGTGTTTTAAAAGTATAGCGCCATTTTGTTTCAACATTTTTTATGTTCAATATTTAGTTACATATTTAAGCAGTGTAATAAGGTAAACACATAATTAAAAAACGTTCCCCAACTCTCATTAAATTGTTCTGAATCAATAACTTAATTTTGTGGGTTAACATGTTATTGCTTATCTGCGTCCAGATAGAATGCAAGCCGGGCGGACAGTATCGTGATCGTAGACAACTTTTTAAAATATAAAAACGACATAAGTTCGGAATTGACGCGTTAATTCAACTGCGTGGCTTATAACTCAACATTCATCATCGAAGTTAGGTAATTTCAAAAATAGCAACAAAAATAAACGACTCACTATCACTACTGCATAGGACCTGCCACTCTGAGACACAAATATCGACTGATGGGTTGACACGGACAAAAACCTAAGTTCTACATACTTTACGCTTCGTCTACCTACAATATAGTATAGGCACTTATTTGTTATATTGGCGATACACGTTGGGTCGAATATCGCCCAGTGTCAGTTCAGGCGAATTGATAAGTGTCTTCCCACATGCTTAAATCATCGTTAATTTGCATTCACACTACAACCTCAGACGAAATAAAAACTCAAGACGGAGCGCTGTGAACAAAGAAGTGAAGCCGTAAAACTACGCCTCGGCGTGTACATGCACAGTTACACGCACACACATATAACGAAACTACGCCTTACCTTGTCAGTCGAGCTATTCCGACGCGCGGAGTGTCACGCTGTAATAATTTCTATTTTTTAAAGAAAAAATGCCGAATTTTGTAGTGAGAGGGTGTAAAAACCAATCTTCGAAAAATAAAAAGCAGGATAGAACCACATTTTTAATAAAATATCAATTTTATTAATTTATGACAACTTGGAACACAAAACCTCCACAACTTTCATAAGTGTTGCTACTAGTGAGCGTCACAATAGTCCCCGTTTTTTGGGTAAGTTAATGTGACCTGGAACGTAATGTAACACGTTCATTTACCTATTTCGATTTTAACTTTTTAACCGACTTCCAAAAAGTAGGAGGTTATGCATTCGATTGTATGTATGTTTTTTTTTTTTTTTTTTTTATGTAGGTTCACCGATTACTCAAAGACGGTTGGACCAATTTCGAAAATTCTTTTTTGGTTTGAAAGGGTTTACTCTCAATTAGGTCCCATTGCCACCAAATCGGGATCTGATGATGAGATCTTGGAGAAATCGAGGGAACTCTTCAAAAATAATAAGCACGCCTATACCGATTTGAGTATTTTTTATAGTAAATCGTTCATTTGCTTTCGGAAAGCAAAATTTGAAGAAGTGGAACTGATGATGAAGACCACAGATGATCATCGGAACTTCTCAGTAATAGGTATTTCACGAGTTCCGATTAGTTAACTTTAAATGGTTCCTAAACAATTTATGCTCGTCACAACTCACAACGTATATGGCAAAGTGGAACTGAGTGTGATGTACCAGGAGAACTCCTCAAAAATTAACGTCCCTGCATCGAGAAGAGCAATATTTTGTAAAAGATGATGAGTAGTTAACATCAGGCTATTGTAACTTAGATAAATTACAAACCGTCTCACTTAAAAGCAAGAAATTAACAAATTTATAACAAACTAAATTAAAACCGACTTCCAAAAAACACAAAACTAAAAAGCTTAAAATATCAAAATACCGATTTAATCCAACAGACAATAATACACGTAATACCTACTATTATTGGTTTGTGCTACCACTTTTTGATATGGAGTCGGTGACAAGTCAAGTATGGAGTAAGTAGATAGATGAGCTAAGTCCACTCCCGCCATGAGCTCGTCGTGAACTGAACAACCCAAGTGGGCAGACGTAAGCGGGCTTGGCACCGAATTCAAATCGAAAAGTGTTAGCACTTAGCACAAACCAATAATAGTAGGTATTACGTGTATTATTGTCTGTTGGATTAAATCGGTATTTTGTTATTTTTAGCTTTTTAGTTTTGGGTTTTTTGGAAGTCGGTTTTAATTATTTTGTAAAGAAATTTAATATTCATAAAATTAATGTAAGTGTAAATATGCGTTAATTTTTATTTTCCATGTTTTATCATAACTTCGAAACCTATATTTTTTAGGTTCTCGAATATACAACCGAGGTATACAACTTAAAAAAATATTAACTTATCTATTTACTTATCCATTCATCTTTCTAGAACTTAACAATTTTGGGTAATAAGTTTTCACTGCACGGCAACACTCACTCAATGCTCACATGTTTACGAAACCGGCTTCACTTTGTTGTTGACAGCGCTCCGTCTTGAGTTTTTATTTCGTCTGAGACTACAACGTTAAACTACTGATAATAAATGTTTATGTAGGTGTTTATACATATAAATAAAATTGAAATGTCTGTTTGTAATGTCACAATAACAGCTTTTTGCTAAATGCCTGGGAATGTATGTAAGTCACTTGTGTTACAACAATAAACCAATCCTAAAATATTTGTCGTCTGTCCGGCTAATCTTTGAAATGGCTGGAACGATTTTGACCTGATTTCTATTGGCAGATAGCTCATGTTATAAAAAGTTACTTAGGCTACTGTTATCAGAGTTCCTTCGGGAATTCCAAAACTCATCCGGAAGAAACCACAGGGCACAGCTTGTAGATCTATAATTCTATACATATAAAATACTTTGTCCTGAATGACTGACTGACGGATCAACGCACAGCCTAAGCCGCTGATCGTAGAGATCTGAAACTTGGAAGGTGTGTTCTTTGTGTGAAATTTTTGAAAATTCTGACCCTAAGTGCATGAAAAAAGGGGGAAAATTTTGTATAGAATAATTCCGCGGGAACTTCGAAATTATCGCGGGTAAAACCGCGCGAGATAGCTAGTAAATAAATAAATCATGTTCAAAAATCATTAACATTTGAAGTAATACATAGCCAGTTGAAATTGATTTGCATTGAGAATTAAAAGTGGAATTTCAAGAACGCGTCAGATTCCTAATTTTGGAGTAACAAAACAAATAACAAACCCATTGAAAATAGTTGTAAGTTTACCGCAGTTTGTTTTGTAAAACCCATGCCAGGCTATCCCAAAGTGGTCGGCCTTAAATCGAGTGTCCCCACACACTTGACTTATCTATCGAGCCAACATGAATATGTGTCTTTAAGTAGACGTCTCCCACAAATGGGTACATCGAATTAATAAAACTGAGCATTAAAATAACGATATCTAATAAGCATAATTATACTGTCACATAAACAAAACACTACACACATCACTTCAAAACTACTTATTTTATGTAGTTCGTTGTTACAATTGTATGAATAATGATGACCTATCTGTACAGTAGGTATGTAGGTAGAAACTATAGGACGACTGTAAAGTCCAAAGGCAAAACTTGCGATAAATTATGTGCTATTTACCGTTTCACCCGCAATCAGATTCACACTGCCATATTCAACAAATGACATCGAATCGAAACCAGCAGTCTCTTTTGATTGAATATCTCAAAACAAATCTATTTAATTTTCTTATTCTACGACATAAATCTCCTTTTTAAACTGTAATAATCGAAAATAACAAAGAGATTCTTCACAGATTTTAATTTTATAGATCTTTTTTTGAAACTTTAACTTTATCCTTGAACCGTTAAGGCGTGAAAGCGTATTACAAACAATCAATCAAACAAACAAACAAAAAAATAGGCTCACTTTCGCATTTATAATATTAGTAAGGATTATGTAAAAATCAATTGCCGTGCGTATCTTAAGTCTTGCAAAAAGCCGAAAATTGCTCGGCCGATTTAATTATTTTTATTACGTTTTTAAATTATCCTTCCTTCCTAATTTCCATTATACGACTTGGCAAATTCGACATTATATGGATTTGATTATTTATTAGTGTAAAAATTAAGTTCAGTTGAAAAATTTTGACTGAGAGAAAACTTGACAAGTCGCAATATTGATAAGAAACAAAAAAATTACAGGACAGAAGCTAATCGTAAGATTAAAGAAACTTTGAAATCTGAAAGAACTTGGTATCCAGTTAGATTTTAGGTAACTACTTCTAACAAGTCGAAGTGGCCCGAACTTGGCTTTCTTTCCCATTTATATTTTTGTTGAGATACACCGTACAATCTAGTGAGAGATCGAGACAATCTGTGTATTGTGATTAAGAGTTATAAATATTTACTTTACTCGTATCCATTGGTCAAAAAATATTTTGGACTTGGAAAAACGTTTGACAAATTCCGCTATAGGGAACCCTTCTTCCAGTGATGTGTTCTCACTTGACGAGAATTTTTATAAGTTTATTGACAGTCTGCATGCAATCAATTGTTTAGTAGACTTAAGTGGACCTGTTAGGTCTAGTCTATGAAATTTTTAAATACCTACGATGCCGGCAGTTTTACTCACGTGAAACTCACTGTTCCCTCGGGAACTATTTGATGTATCTACTTAGATACAAATTATCTTAATTGTTAAACAGTAATATAAGCTAATTGAAGATAGAGATAGTAAATATACTATAATATTATTATGTAAAAACAAAAGGTGTGGGTTAACCTGGAAAATAAAAGTATGAATATAATATATAAAAATATAATAATATATAAGAAGAGTAAAACAATAAAAACAATACAAAGAAAACAGAATACTTGGAGGAGGCTTTACCGCAAAAGGCAGCCCTTACAACATAACAAAGGAATAAACATCAGATCAAAAAACAAGAATAGATTATAAACACTAATGTTTTATAGACATAAGTTAAATATTAACAAAAACAAACAAATGTTTTTTAAGTAAGGGATAAATAAAGCTATATAAATAAGCTACTTGAATGTCGAATTTCATTCAAGGTCGTCGTGTATAGTTTTAGCGTGATTCGCATTCAAACATACGAATAAACAAGCTAAAAATTACAAAAAAATTCCTGACTATAGTTGTTCCCCGGTGCACCCGCGCCACGCGGTTTTATTCGCTGTTATTTCAGGGTTCCTGCGGGAATTCCGCGTTACAATATAGCCTATGTCACTCAGGCATAATGTAGCATTCTAATGATGAAATAATTTTCAAAAACATATTTTGATTTGATTCATTCATAATTGCATGCAATCACCTAATAATAATAATGATGTTTGTAATTGTTTCGATATTACATACGGACAGTTTTATTATTAATATCTATGTATGGAGTATAGATGTAGGTGCCTACCAGAGAGAAGGTAATGGTGCCTACTTCAAGATAATCACAAAAAGACGCTATATTCTATTTTATTTATAGATCTAATAATTGACTGGATAAAATCTTTGCACGAATGAATTAAAAAGAACAACGACATTTCGATGACGACTTAGAAGACAGAAGTATGCCTACTCAAAATTGACAGGTTTGGATAGATTTTTATCTGTAGATTTCTTTCTACAAAAGTTTTAATTTATGTAAATATATAATTAATATTATGTTAAAATGCTGTCGGACATAGAGGATAGTGCTTCGTTTTGGAATGTGGGAGCGATAGAGAGTCGATGGATACGATTATTGATCGATTGGGTAACTTGATCACAATTTTTTTATGTAATTTGAAAGAAAGAAAAGGAAAATTAGTTTGGATTTGGTTTGAATTACCAAAAATAACCTTTTTTTTATGAATTCAGTAGTTACAGCAAGGCCTTGCTGAGTCAAGAAGCTTATTGATTATTAGCAGTCTTCCCATTTAATTATTTATGGCAACTAGATACTTTAATCAGACGTTAGAAAAAAAACCTCTGTTATTTTCTACAAATTTCGTGGTGCAACCAAAATAGATCCCGCCCCCCACCAAATCTTAGATCCGCGCCTGCACCCATGTCGATTTACAGCAATAGTTTTGCCAGTGAAAATTAAAAAAAAGCATCTGTGTCTGTACGGTTAAATGACTTGTGGTAAAACGTCAATGCCAGTGAAAAAACCGTGCTTCCCGAAAACGAAATTCTTTTTCTTTTATAAACAACATGGCTGCTGAATCGTGGTTTGAACTTTGAATAACGAACACGCGTGAACTCGGCACGACGTCCACCCGATAACCTATTTTGCAGGTCAACAAGTGCGCGTCGCCGAAAACAGAAGCGCGGCACCTGACCTCGCAGACCCTCCTGGAGGTGGTCAACCGGTACAAGGGTGACATCTGTCGGGACGACCTCGACAGGGCAATGCTGTGCACCGACGATATCGAACCGTTCCTCAAATACAAATACCCCATTTTGAGACTTGGGTAAGAAGAAATATCTAAACTATCTATATGTATGGATATACTAACAATGTAAAAAGGAAAGATTTGACTTTTTGTTTGTTTGTTACGATTTAAAAACCACGGGAACAGCTAGTATGTAATATAAGAAAAAAAGTTTAGTTAAAAATCGTAAACATGGCCTTCCATTGCGGGGTAAAAGCTAATAATAATTTAAAAAACACAATACCTTATAGTCTTCAGTAGTCAGAACCGTCACAGATAATACAAGTGAGTACTGTTAAGTAAGTGATATTTTAGATAATCGTAACCAAACTGCGTTACAGTGATTAGTCAAAGCTAGTTATATATGAAAAGAATCCAATCGAAACGGGGTCAACTCTGTTGAGTTGAAAGAAAAATGCACACCAATTGATAGTAGCCAATGATATTTTAATAATCGATAGGTAGATAAGTCAAGCGAGTGCTAAGGCGATGTCGCTGATAAAAATTGGCCCAGTGCGAAAACGAAACGGATGGAAAACGCACGTTATGTTTAAATGGTTTCGTGAACCAATAGGCTATTTCACTGTTGTTGAAATGTTGATATCCAATAATTACACTCGAAAATATCATGGATAAGCATAACATAAGCGACAAAATCAATAGATTTGATTAAAAAATAAAATAGTTATAAACTGTTTAATTTTGACTATGTCTGTCTCTGTTTAAAACGGAATTTCGTATGGCGGTTGTAGGGCACTACAAGCCGACTGACGTCACTATAGGACTAGCGCTTTCCTTGTCTAACTTGAACTTTTAAAGAGTCATATCTCTAAATACAAAAGATTTATGTAAAAGAATAATGCTATTATACTACTAATACATAAAGTTTTATAAAATAATAATAAAAAATAAACACTAAAATTCACTAAAACGTTATAAAGATATATTTTTGGAGTAACTATGCCATATCTATTCACATGTAATATCATTGACGATGGTTATCACTCCACCTGTATTTATCAGTAACCTAGAAAATAATAATATATTAAGTAAACCATAACATTATCCTGTCGCACTAGGTTAATATTATGACGAATTGTTTAGAAGCGGTCTTTAACGCGGATTTGTATGAAAAAACCATCTGAAAATACAGTTATGTATAACTTAGTTCACGTATAGAATAGAACAGAAAAGTAAAGAATAGAATAAGTTTACGAGCCGTTGCGATCCCTAGGTATACAAAATATGCTAACTTTCTCCCGTTAAAAAAAAAAATAATTATCACTTTTTCAACTGATTAAGTTCAACAGCTGCATTTTTTAAGTTTAAAGGTGTAGTGTTTGTAGATGAGAGAGATTTTGCTTTAGAGATCTAAAGCAAAATTTTACTTCATAGGCTTAGACCAAATAAAACTAAAGACGGAACATCTCGAACAACGAAGTGAAGCCGGTTGCGTATGCATGTGGTGATTAGGAAAGTGTATGGATTTGCAAAGTTTACTTAGGATTTATGGTGTCTTTTTCTTGTGTGTGCGTGTTTCTGTGTACGTGCACGGCGATGGTGTCTTTTTCCTGGCTTCACGTGTTTGTTCTACGCGTTCCGTCTTTAGTTTTTATTTGGTCTGAGTTCATAGGTGACAAATTTTAACAAGGTGACTTTTCATGTTTGAGTTTTTTTTATAAATGTTAAGTTTCAAAGTTTCACTAAGTTCATAAGTTTTACTAAGCTCCGAAGCTTGCTTAAATAAATCTTTCTTTCTTTCTTTTTGATCGTAATTAGTAAGACTAAGTTCAAAGGCTGCGGGACCAAGTTTAATAGGTTTACTTAAATAATGCAAAATCTGAATACCTAATATAATGTATCCTACTTCCTACAAATATTATAAGTGTGAAAATATGGATGTTTGGATGTTTGTTACTCGATCACGCAAAAACGGCTGAACGGATTTGGATGAAATTTGGCATATACGTTGTCAGGGGTACAGAGAAGGATATAAGGTACTTTTTATCCTGGAATTCCCGCGCGAACTCCGAAATTACCATGAGTGTAACCGTGGGGCACAGCTAGTATTTAATAAATATTACATTACTAGCTGTTATTATTGCATTACCTGCGGTTTCACCCGCGTTAATTTCGGAGATCCCGAAGGTAATTCCGGGATAAAAGTACCCTATGTGTTATTCTGATGTATAAGCTAAGTATATTATTGTACAGTTTCATTAAAATTCATTCAGTACTTTTTGCGTGAAAGAGTAACAAACATCCATACAAACTTTCGCGTTTATAATATTTCCTTAGAAGTTAGACACCTATGTAGTATTCTAGTACCAACAGCAACCCCAATGTAAGTATTTTAAGAATTTATTATTTTAAACTATATAACTTCTTTAACTTCAGTTCTCATCTTTCCAGTTACTACACAGATATGAAGGACCTACCTCGCAAGCACTATATCATGCACCTGGCGTTGCTCTACTGTTGCTGTGTGAGCTCTGTCACTGGGCAGGTGTACAACGACATATGTGACAAGCTGGCTAGAGATGAGCAGGAAGCCATATTGAAATTCTGCGAGTATCTGAGCGAGATTGAGGTGACTTTGAGCAATGTGGAGACCGCTGCTTCAAGTAAGAGTCTTCATCTACATCTATACATATTTTAGGGTCAATGTGATCAATGCTAATGCAAATTTATGCAAATTTCTCCTGACACAGGTACCTATTGTTATATGGACATGGATAAGCAATATATTGTGTTAACCCACACTGAAGAAATTTCGAGGAAATCGTGTTTCAAATTTATAGCGCCATTTTGTGTCAACATTTTTTTATGTTCAACAATTTGTTGACATTTAAAAAATTTAAAAACGTTTTCTAACTCCCAATAAAGTGTTCTGTAACAATAATTTAATTTTGTGGGTTAACATGTTATTGCTTATCAGCGTCCATATTAAAAAGGAGACCCCAGTCATGTTCTAGTTTACAAGTCCAGTATGACAAAGCCGACATTACTCGCTAAGCGAAGCTCCTATTGCTGTGTGAACAAATTGTCATTTGCGCATATTTTTTGCTGTCGTATACCTACTCACTAGTCTTATTACATATTACCTAGATTTATATTACACAATATCTTTATCAGCAACGGTTGCATAGCAATTTTTATAATTATTTAACAAAATTATTCTACAATATTCAATGAATCTGAAATTGGTTATATTTTACTCTTTTTCACCAGACTGTGTTTGTTACGCATCAAAGACGGCTCGAATATAATTAAGTTGTATGAATTCCCGTTATATAATTAATTGCTACGAGTTTCGATACAGTGTTCCGAGAAACGTGGTAAAACATTGTTTATGAACGCATCTAAATTGAAAACTGACGATCATATCCACTTGACAAAAAATCTTTTTAATTTAAATTTTTTTTAGTCCGTCGTGTAGACTAGTAAAAAATATTGGACACGTATTTTTTCTTTTTTTACGTAATCAAAAAATAACAGAGATACATTGAGTTGAAATTTCGCGTGACGTCACAACTCAGTGCGGTTGTATGGCGCTTATAATGAATATTGACGTCACGAGCCCCCCACCCTAAACTTTAATGCGCTTTATCTATGTTCATTTTCTCAAGTAGATCTGTGTGTTGTGAAGTGGATTATTATTATTATTAAATTGAAAAAGCAAAAAATACGTGTCTATTATTTTTTTATTTTATAACTGACGGACTAATTAGAATTTGATTTTCATACCTTGGAGAGTATCCAATTCATTCACTAAATACCTGATTACATAATCTATGATCAATACTCGATGTATGAAACTGAAATTTAGAAAGTAGGTATAGTTTATCGTAGGTGTCAGCTTAGAAAGGGAGGTGGTCATGACCCCCGTTTGAAGGGACAGCTAGTTATATTT
Source organism: Zygaena filipendulae (assembly GCA_907165275.2). Lineage (NCBI taxonomy): Eukaryota > Metazoa > Arthropoda > Insecta > Lepidoptera > Zygaenidae > Zygaena > Zygaena filipendulae. Next base: position 1,591,435 of record OU015676.1, read on the forward strand.
TTGGTCACGAAGAAAAGAATATGTTAATTGGAGGAAAATATAAGCAAATGCTCATATTATTTTCCCCAATACCTACTTACTTTGGCATCCAAAAATACATTTTCAACGATATTTCCAAATCATTAAAATATTCAAAATAATAACTTAGTAAATTCGTTACCAAAATTGCGTTTAATACATTTTGTTACGTTAATAAAACGTGATAAAATATCTAGTTTTGTGTACGAAAACAGTCCAATGACTTAAAATTTCCCCCTTTTATTCGTATTCTTTGCTTTTGATGCCACCACTCTCTACAGGGGCGTGCGAAACGATGTTCAGTATAACGAATACAAACTCCAAGTCTCAAGCGAAACGTCCGACCAGCTCCTACGACGGATCGTTTCTGGACTCGTCCAATTCCACAATCAAACCGTCGCTGGTCACTATATCGTCGAACGCGACGTTGACCGCCGCGGATCGTGACAAGAAGCTGCAGAATTTGAAATTCAAATCGTCTGTAACGGTGATGCCGTCGGCTGTGGTCACTGACACGTCATCGATGTCCAAGACGTCGATCGGAGCCGACAACATAGGATCGGATCAGAGCAATTTGAGCACAGCCGATACTATATACAAGAATACGTCGGGCGAAGGCGACGATTCGAGGATCAACAAGGACAATAGCCTGGCTGTGTTCAAAATGGACAGCGTCAGAGAGAGCAGGACGAATGTGGCAAGAGAGTCTGGTGATAAACGTAAAGTAGCTATGTTTATCTATGTTTCTATGGGGTGTGAGGTTAATTAAATCTGTAGTTTACAGTTTAATGCCTATCAAATCTGTGGTTACAGGCAACAAACGCTGTAAGGCTGGCTGTAAGTGCGACATTTGTACTTCTTCAGGGCCCTGTTGTGGCGATCCAGGCAGTTCTTACAAATGCTACGAGACAACAAAATCCAGTGAACCCAACGCAACGTACGTATCTATTTCTCACTTACGTATCAATCTCTCAGACCAAATAAAAACTAAAGACGGAACGCGTAGAACAAACAAGTGAAGCCCGAAAAAAGACACCACGCCGTGCACGTACACAGAAACACACACACACTTACAAGAAAAAGACACTATACCTTTTAGTTTGAGCTTCTCCCGCTAATGGAGGTGACGGAACAATTAAGTTAAGTAAGAAAAAATGCCATATTGTGTTGTCAACGGTCAAAAAATAAAAAAAAAACCGCATGAAATCACTCTTAGCAAATCATACACTTTCCTAATCACCAATGCATACGCATTAACCGGCTTCACTTCGTTGTTCGAGACGTTCCGTCTTCAATTTATGGTATATCTTAACTAAATACAAAGACATTCTATAAAAAAAACTAAATATTATAAATGTGAAAGTGTATTTGTTTGTCACGCTTTCACGCCTCAACTACTCAACTCTCATCTCATCACTCATCATGAAACTTTGCATTCACGTTGTCACGGGTACAGAGAAGGACATGTACTTTTTATTCCGGAATTGCAGCAAGAACTTTAAAATTAACACTTCGATAAGAAATAAAAAAAAATCTGAATATAAATACTTTTATTTTTCATCAAAATTTACTCTTTTTTAGCATTTTTTATTTCATCGTATTTTCGGATTTGAGTAATCTACATCCAATTGATAAAACCACTCTGTATATAAATAATAAATTATGTGAAAGCTATTAATTAAGCAACTATCTAAGAGTAACTTTCACAGAGCAACAATGTTGCAACAAAAACAATAATATTATATATTTAGCAACTGATAACCTTTAATTGTAGTTAATTACTTTAGGGATGGCTTTATTCTGTTTTTTATACGACATTTTTTTTTACAATATTATGTATTGACCCCCACACCTAACTCTTCCATCTCCTAACTCCTTCATAATATTTGTCAAGTTTCTATTTTTTCTGTCTCTTATTTTGTACCTTATTTATGTGGGGACCAATAAACTCCTTTTCTTTCTTTCTTTCTTACTACCTGTTCCCCGCGGTTTCACCCGGGTTAATTTCAGAGTTCCCGTAGGAATTTCGGGATAAAAGTACCCTCTGTCCTTTTCTGAACAAGGTGAGTGCAAAAATTAATGATGATCAGTTGAGTAGTTAAAGCCTAAAAACACTAAACTTACATTAGCATTGAAAATAATAAATAATTTTCTAAATGTATATAACAGGTATTGGCTTCTTTATTATTATCTTGGATTGCGTTTTGATAGGCATTACATATCTATTATCTGCTGTATCAGCAAAGTTTGAAATAGGTCACTGATTCATTATTTCAACTCGTTATTGCCCGCAGCTTCACTCACATGAGTGTAGATTTTGTCGATCCCTTTTTAGTCACTATACTAAAAGCGACTCGAGCCGTTTTATACTCGAGGGACTCGAATAAATTTGTTAAACTTGTAGGTACCTACTATTCGAGTGAATGTAAATTTGACTCGAGTTCGTTTGCACTCGAGTGAGCGCTGAGTACTCGGTATTTTGTATTTTATTTTATATTACATAATTTAATAAACCTACCTATTTCAAAATTTCTTACTGGAGTTGTAACTTGTGAGGAATGTAAGTAGTTTACTCGAGTGACTCGAGTACAACTCGAGTGACGTAGTAAAATTACTCGAGTGGCTCGAGTCACAAAGTCCTACTCGAGTTGCATCTCTACTTTTTAATGTTTTTTTTCTTGAAGAAAACATCATTATTATTTACTAGCTGTTCTCTGCGGTTACACTCGCGATAATTCCGTAGTTTTCGCTGGAAACCGGAACAAAAAGTGCCCTATGTCCTTTTCTGTACCATAGACCAAGTGAAAGCGAAATTTCATGATGATCGGTTGACAAGTTACGACGTGAAAGGGTAACAAACAAACAAACTCACATTCGCACTTTTAATATTAGTTAGGTTAATACTTAATCATTTTCAGCTCCACTTCATAATGATACTGACTATGATATTAGGTACTTAATTCTTGTTAAACAGAACTACAAATTTTCCATTGAAATGGTTGAAATATTTCGTTGTGGCCGGCCTGGTTGTGATGTTGTTCGCTTTGATTGTGGCATTATCTTTGCTTCCTCTGATAAAAAAGGATCAATACAAACAAATGGTCGACGAGAACATGGATGAGTTTGTCGACGATGTTGAGAGGTGATTATAAATGAGTTCAAAGCCCTTGCAGGGGTGAAAGTAGAAGTAGTCGCCTGCGATGAAAAATCATTTATTTTTTTATTTTAGCTTCTAATATATTATGTATTGCATTTAAAAAGAAATCAATAGTAGAAGATGTAAAATAGGTTACTACTAATTCTAATAATTTTGATGATTATTCTACAGTATACTGCAATGTATAATAATATAAAAACAGTTGGAAAACTGTCAAATGTGGCCGTTTTGTTTGAATTATTTGGTGTCAAGTTGACAGCAGAAGCAGCAGAAGTCATCGTCTAAAAATTGTATTTACCCTACTGTATAGTGTAGGGTTCAGAACCGGGAAATCTCCGCCTCGAAAGTGTCGTTAGTTCCCGGTTCTTTTGACCTAACTCTGTTCTAAACCCTCCCACTGTAGGTACATATTCTAATATAGATTTTCTTTTCAACGAAATATCTTAGAACATAATATGATTTTTATAGCGGTCGGCGCTAACTTTACTCCTGTAAAGGCCGTAATCTCGATTTACTATTTAGAGAGATAATTTTTTCCTCCTTATGTGGAAACTTTGATAGCAAATGATTGAAGCGTAGATTTTAAATTACCTTTCAGATCTAACACTAAAACTATAGAAACGCATACATTTTGGCAATGCAGTAACAATCTATGTGGGATGGTGAAGAAGCCAGATAATGTTACAACTATATTCCCTTCTCTGAGCCGATGTACACTCATCTGTATGGGCCCTCAACTCTGGCCATATCCCACCGGACCAACGGTTTACGGAAAAACACTTGCAGCATTTTCTATAAACAAATTTCAATATAAATTTCAATCTGTACCATCTGAACCCGTTCAACAAATGGCTGGTGAAGCATTAAAACTCTTCATTAAAGATTTAGGCAAATTACAAAATACAATAAGGAAAAAGGATAAAAAAGATTTAGATGTGATCAAAATGATCTTAAATATTGAAATAGGAAACGACGTAGAACCAAAACTTAGATTATCCACAGACGAGTCATATTCAATCAAAATTGATACAAACCCATATTCGACCGTTGTTAAAATTGCAGCTGAATCGTTTTGTGGCTTTAGACATGGCCTGGAAACTTTGAGTCAGTTAATTCTTATAGATCAAAGAACTGGATACTTAATAACGCTATCTGAAGTAACAATAAATGACGCTCCAAAGTACAAGTATAGAGGACTTATGATCGATACGGCAAGAAACTATATTCCCTTAACTGATTTATTAAGAACTATCGATGCGATGGGTATGAATAAGTTAAATACATTCCATTGGAGGATAACAGACGTTACTAGCTTTCCCTTGCTTCTGAAGGATCACCCTCAACTATTCGAATACGGAGGATACGATCGGTCAATGGCTTACACAAGGAATAATGTGGAAACTGTAGTTAAAAGAGCAGCGATAAGGGGTGCAAGGGTTTTAATTGAGGTAGCGGCGCCTGGTCCAGTAGGCAGAGCTTGGATTTGGACCGACGACGCCTCGTGTCCAAGAAAAGAAAATAATTCAACATGCGATAACAGCGTTCTGTGCAAAAATCTAAAACTGCACGACGCGACTTTCGATATATTGGAAGATATTTACAGAGATATAATTGAAATGACGAACGTGGATGATGTATTTCATTTGAGTGACAATATGTTTTCGATCACCAATTGTTTCCGTCATGTCGACGGGCGAGCAAAGTTTCTGGTGAAGGCGTCAGCTCGTCTGAAGATAGCTAATAAAGGTGTGATGCCCAAGTTACCTGTGATATGGTATGCAGGACATCTGACGAATGAAGCCGCTTCGAGGGTGTGGGAGTTCCGTGGCGTGCATCTTCACGAATGGCCCCCGAACGCTGAAGAGTCACTGGCGAAACTAAAAGTGATACACTCGAGCAAATGGGATTTGTCGTGTGAAATGAGAAGTAGACGCTGTTGGAAATATAGGTAGGTACGGGAGTTCTTTTGTAACTAATAGTTTTTTTTTTTGGTTTTTTGCAAATTTCGACCTTGAAATTCCAATTAGGAAAATATTAAAATTTTCGCTATCTATATTGCCATTAGGCGGGTTTTTTTCGATAGTCTAATAATATGTAATGTATGTCTATATTTGTGTTAGTTGAAACTTTATATGGACATTATTTAAACTCAATTACGATATGACGATGATACTTAATATGTATGAATAACATACAATAATGTTGATAAAGTCATCATGACTGTGAAGGCCATTATTCTATTATGCAAAAAGCTAGAGTGATGATAGTGGAACCAGGACAGTGCAATTTTTACATAAAGAAGCTTGTCACTGAATTTAAAACCGTGAAATTTGTTTGTTGAGTACTTATAATTTGGGAAGAAGCACAACTTCATTAGTGATATGGGACAAACTACTTCTTTTGAAATAAAGAAATGCGTAGGTATTTAATTATTTATGTTGATTTGTGTTGTTTCTTTTTGCTTTAATAGGTAAATCTTTCTTTCTTTCTTCACTACCTAGTATAAAACAAAGTCGCTTCCCGCTGTCTGTCCATGTATATGCTTAATTTTTTTAAATTAAGCAACGGATTTTCATGCGATTTTCACCGATATATAGAGTGATTCATGACAAAGGTTTATATCTATATTTTATCCTATAATTCCCGCTGGAACTCCAAAATTACCGCGGGCAGCTAGTAGGTATTTCTACAATTCAACCTCAAAACGCGAGTGAAACCGCGGAGTCGGGTATTACGTAGGTTTATGTATTAATGCGAAGTCTTTGTTTAGTCGTTGAATTAGCATTCATTCGAATGACTCATAATAAATACATAATATTATCTACGCGGGCTTGTTCCGAACACCGATTTTGCCATTGTGTATCGCACAACGTTCCGCTAAATAAGTAGATATTATAGGTAGGTATTGTTTTTTATTTCAAATTGAGCGATTTCCGTGAAATTAGACTTTAGGATACATTAATTTGTATTAAAGGTGGTGACCAGCTATCGAATTAGCATATTTTCAATTCACTCATGTGTTTTGTATTCCTGGAAGTAAAGCGAGTATGGCGTGTTGACTTGAGATAGGTATAGTCTAATTTTTCTCTGTAGTCGGTTAAAAAAAATTTTGTTCAATATTTTAATTATTTATTTGTTTCTTGCGGTTTACTTCTAAATCTAATATGTATACTAATATTAGAAAGAGGAAAAATTTGTATTTTTGTTTGTTCGTAACGAATTAACTCAAAAACTACTGGACCGACTACTATACTACATATATTATGTAGTGTAGTGGTCAACCCGACCTAGACCAATGGTGTTGTAAAATTAATATCAGGTATTTTTAACAGATATCTTTCTTCAAAACCTATACAAAACACAGAAGAAAGAGTTTATATAGTATATTTACGCTCATATCGTTTGTTTGTCTATATTTCCATCAGAACCTGGCAACAGATGTACGCTTGGATGTCGTGGCGCAATCTCGAAGTGTACGCCACGATGGGAGGCGAAGCCCTGCTTTGGACTGACTTGGTCAATTCTGGTAATACAGTAATGTACTTACTTAAATAGTATATTTTATTTATACAACGTGTTAATGAATTAACTGAAAACTAGAAAGTAGTTTGCTCAGAATCGACTAGCGAATCGATCGCACTATGTTTTAATATAGGTTATATTTTTTCATTTTTATCAGCCCATGTCTAAATTATCTCTAAATTATTTATAATACAATATTTGGCGCGTACGCCGCCCGCAGCAAAAAAATCGAAACGGTAGGCGTAGCGCTTGGAATTTCGTAAATAGGTCACCTCCAAACGAATGTTGAATAACTTTTAAAGTATAATTTTTTTTGACACAAAATATATTTTAATCATATTATTGTTAATTTTTTTAAATGGGGTTTTCATTTAATTTATTGACACGTTGTATATTATAGTATATTTTTGTTCTGGCAGTTAAACTTTTAATGCACCAATTTAAGGGTGTTATTAGTGTCGACAATTTCATAAAAAAGTTAAAAGGTGATTTGTTGGGTCGCTTTCCTCACAAATTTTGGTCACTGAGGCATGATGGCGTTCATCACCGAAAGCATGCGATTACTTATATTTGCTGATTTAAATAATGACCCGCATATTTACTGTGTACGACTACAAGGTTTTGTCATATTTGGGTCAAATTAAAACATGGATTTTGATACTATTTCATGAGATTGTACTTAGTGTTGAATAAAAATAATCCTACTAGTATTAGATATAAATGTGATGTTTGGATGTTTGTTACTCAATCACGCAAAAACGGCTGAACGGATTTGGATGAAATTTGGCATGCACGTTGTAAGGGGTACAGAAAAGGATAGAGGGTACTTTTTATCGCGGAATTCCCGCGGGTACTCCGAAATTACCACGGGTGAAACCGCGGGGCACAGCTAGTATGAAAATAAGCGACACAGCGACAGAAATGATAAAATCTCTTGTCATTAGGTAACTTAGACTATCACCTGTGGCCACGAGCTTCTGCTGTAGCCGAAAGGCTCTGGTCTGATGTATCCTTCATCAGGACTAATAATGACCACTATCTAAGATTGGACCATCACAGGTGAGGAAAAACATAATGTTCAATTTTATTTATTACGCAAGAATCCTCCTTTGGAAGATGATTCTATAGGATGGTGAAGCAATAATACTCGGTCATTAACCCACAGCACCACCTTATAGTTTTTAAACGACTTTGTGAGGTTCGTGGTAATAAAAGCCCTCGGCTATCTCAAAATAAAAGATTTTTTATAAATTAGAGCTTTATGTATTTTTAAAAATGTATCTAGTTCTAATCAAAAGTCAAAAAGTCAAAAATTTTAAATATAAAAAGAACAGATTAAAAATAAATAATAAATATTAGAAATTAGGCGGGATATCATAACGAGTGGCATACGGCCGCCTCGTTACTTTACCCCGCTCGCCCTGGAAGGAAAAACTTAAGGTTTTTCCTAAAAAAATATTGCAGAATTAAACTAATTAAAATTAATAACAAAAAAAAAAACTTAAATCAAGATAGTAAGTAAAATATGAGTGAGGTGAGAAAAATTTAGATCCCGCATGATATATACAATGGGTATTTTACAAGAGAAGCAGTTTAAAAAAATAATAATAATAATAGTCAGTCAAGTCGTAACAGTCATAGTCTTTAAGTCTTAGTTTTAGAAAACAAAAGACAACAAATAAAATATAGAGTTCTATAAAAAATAACTATTAATGAACTCCAAACTGCTCTCCGGGAAGTATAAGGCTTATTTTTACAGTTACAAACCGCTGTATCAAGATGAATTAATAGATGAACCATATGTACAAGGATAATATAAATTATAAGGTGTTACATTATTTGGGCTAAAGTACGTCACAGGCTTCTTTAAAGAGTTGACAACCGCTCTTATAGATTATGCCAAAAGAAAAAAAGAAAAAAATAAAATAGAAACATGACTAATGTAACCGTCATGGTATGGTAACCGAGAAGTTTTGATGGGATGAAATATTATACAATAATATACAAGTTATTAAGTTTAACGAGAAAAGTAGTAGTACATCAATTACCTATTATGGAATCATTCCATATTTAGGAAGAGGTTTCAGATCTCTGACATGCCATTTTCCAAGTGGTTTGCCAGAGGTGTCTGATAATTAATAAATTAATGGGGAAAATTTCTTTGTAATAACACATTTGGTAAATTTAGGGGCAAGTTTGGCCGAATAGTATTTGTCTGCGGAACTTATGGTATAGTTATGTTTCCAGACAAAGTCACCTTCATTAAATTCTAAGTTTAGGTGATGTTTGTTATAAGATTTGGTATTATAAAGATGAGACTGCCAGAGGCGATGTTGTACTTCATTAAAAATAGGAGTAAGATAACCTAAATTGTCGACAAATTCATCTCTGGGGGCAAAAATATTATTACTACCACGAACCTCACAACTTCCCAAAAAGGAGGAGGTTCTCAATTCGACGCATATGTTTTTTTTATGTTTGTTACCTCACAACTCTCGACGGCGTGAACCGATTTTGATGATTCTTTTTTTCTTTGAAAGAGTATACAGGGTATTACTCCCAAGTAGGTCCCATTGCCACTAAGTCGGGATGTGATGATGGGATCTTGGAGAAATCGAGGGAACTCTTCAAAAATTATGGGCACACCTATAGCGATTTGGGTATTTTTATGGTAAATCGTTCATTTTAAACTAAGTAGAGCTTGTACTATGGCTAACAGACTACTGATAGTTTTTTTGTATATCTATTTATAAGCGGAAGGTCATCGACTCACTGAATAAGGACGAAATCTCGAAAACTATTACTAATTCTACAAGTCAGCTAAGTAAGGATCTCACGCAGCTCCCAGTATAAAGGTGGATTATGGTGGTCTTCGTAAACAGTGCATAATTAATAAGCAGAGCAAATGATGAGATCCATTACATTTTTGTTCTAGAATTCGCATGACAGCTCACGGGATTAGTGTCCAGCGCATCTGGCCCGCTTGGTGCAGCTTCCACCCTGGCCAGTGTCTCAATAAAATTCATTAATCACAAAATGAAACAACAATTTTTATTTTAGTTTGAAAAAATCTTTTTTCTTCTTGTTCTTGGCACCTGGCTATATGCCTATGGAAGGATACAGTAAGTAAGCATTAACATTCTTTAAGAGCTGTGTAAAGAATTGATTGAATTTTTATTTAATTTATTTTATTTTAAATACATTTTCTTGCTAATATTATAAATGCGAAAGCTTTCATGGTCATCTGAAATTTCGCATATACGTAGTCAGGAGAACAGAAAAGGACATAAGGTACTTTTTCTTCTGTAATTCCCTCGGGAACTATGAAATTTCCGCGGGGAACAACTACTTCAACAGTTCTACTCAACAGTCACAAATAAATTAAGAAAAATAATAATTTATTTTCAATCCATTAATACATTTCAATAGTAGGTACGTATAAATATATATAATACAAACCCACTAACTCTGATAGAGGGCCTTATTACGTTGAAAAATAATTTGGCAAAACATTCTATTAAAAAATTACAACGAAGTCGCTTTATCTTCCTTTTTAGAACTGCCCCAGGTTGATTTGAGAAGACCCTTGGCGTTGGTGTATGTGCCGACTATGCAAAGGACGATGCCGAATATTATGATGAAGAGTGATCTCCACAGACGCCATTTTAAGAAGCCAAGCCCTGGATCCACCCAGTCCAGGCATAGCTCGATGAAGGCCGGGTAGATGAAACCCATGTTGGACAGGCAGAACGAACCCAGCTGCAAAAGAGAAAACTTTTTTAAACTCCATTGATAAACTAGTGTTCAGCGATGAACCACTGTTCCGCATTCCCGCCATGTTTATAAATCTCACTGGATATCGAATGTAAATAAAAATGTATAAAAAAATGAAGACCAAAGATTTTACTAAATTTATCGATATCTGTTACTATGCGGACAACACTATCGTACTATATGTCCCAATGTCCATGACTATAGTCAGCATTAGAAATATACAATCACTTCTGAGAGTCGTTGAATCTTATGGCAATAGTGATAAAGTTCAACGATTGACAAAGATTTACATGTTTTTGATGCTGGTGACTGGGGAATTTTTATTCCCAGCAAACTCAATAATATTATTTTATATTATTATTAGTTAAATTTATTTACTGTATCGGATACCTAGGTAAGTCGAAAAATCCTTTAAATATCTTCTTTTTCTTCTTTTTGAATCTGGCGTCTTAGTTACGCAGTGCAGATTATTTATCAAAAGATTTAAACAAAGTGTCAAGAATTGCTACTTTTGCAGTTCACTATCAACTTTTTTATATTATGTTCCAATATAGTGCAGAAATATTAACAATTATCCCATCGATTTCTTGGCTTTTAATAACGGGTAGTGCAACAATCATCAATCTAAGGATTAATCTAAAGAACCCAATATTTTTACACAATACATATTACTTACCAAACCAATAAAACTGGACACATTAGGGAATATAACAGCAATTATAGTGATGGAGGCGACGAATATAGCTCTGTACACTCTCTCCCAGATCCAGTACTTCTCTGGCGGGTGACGCTGCTTCAGATAGTACCAGACCAGGTCGAAGGGCACCCAGAAGTTGAGGGCAAACGTGACGTAGATCATGAGAGCCATAAAAATTTTCAACACGTACGGGAAGCTGTAATAAAGAAAGAATTGTGTCAGATCAGAAACTACTTATATAATGGAATTTTTTCACGAAAGATAAACTTTAAAACCAAAACGTCTAATTCCAAAATTTGATTAAAATCGTCACAGCCATTTCAGAAATGAGTTAATTTAGCTATTAGCTAATTTTTTTAGCTATTAGCTAATTTAATTTAGCTTTTAGCTGATTTAGCTAATTTTATAGAAAAGAATTGATTGTTTGCGTATTTGTTTTAATGGATAAATTGAAGAACTGCTTGCCAGATTTTAGAAATTCTTTCACTTACACGAAGCTACAGTATACCTAAATGACATAGGATACTTTACCCCGGAATTTCTTCGGGAATTCCGGAATCAACGCGAGTGAAACTTTGGTGGATCGACTAATTGTATAGTTTAAACATGGTAGTTTAATACTAACGGTGACCAGGGAAAGTTCAGAGTGACCGGCGACTTTGCCTTCTCACCGAACCCCCAGTAACCGAAGAATCCCACCATCATCACCAGAGACACCACTATCGACATGCCTGTAACATATTTAAGCGCAAAATATACCCAAATGTACCCAATATGTGTATGTATACAGCACTGATTTCACTAGATCAAACAAGACACCGACACAGAAACCTTCTCATCCATTGATGGTAAACAAGACATTATGCCCGGGTAACATAGGATTCCTTCCAGAGCAGAGAGTTCCCGGAGGAGATAGAAAATTCATGATTTGAGATTTAAACAAGTAGTAAAATATTGAGCGTTTGTAAGTTGAGTCCCTAGGTCACATAGGATCCTTTTCGAAAGAGTTCCGATGCAGAGAGTGAAATCTTCAGGTTGCCTTTAAAAGATCAAGCAATAAGGACGTCTTTGGTTCTGTCCTTTCTTTTTCATTTATTTTTAGAAGTTTCAGTGTTTCTTTTGGGGTACTAAAGTATATTTGAATTTAAAACGCAGTAGGGACTCAAATTCAATTTTAATTCTCACCTCCACAAAGCACAAGTGGGAACTTCCTCGGCGCAGTCATAGTGTTTTCAATGGCGAGCGACACACCGACTCCCTCCATGCTGAACACGCACACCCCTATGAACTCGAACAGACCCTCGACCGTTTTGAACAGAGCAAACTCGCCGGGCGATTTTGTGGCAGCCTTAGAACCGTAGTACACTGTGGCACCGACTACGGTGACTGTGGTAAAAGAACAACAGGAATGGGCATGTTGACTAATTTTTATTTTTTAAGTCTGTCTTGTAGATTATTAAAAAATCCAATATTTTTTAATAATCTACAAGACGGACTACGGACACGTATTTTTTTCTTTTTTTACGTAATCAAAAAATAACGGCGATATATTGAGTTGAAATTTCGCGTGACGTCATTATTCTGACAGTTTGTATGGCTGTTTTGCGGTTAGTGACGTCACGACTTCCTCATCCTAAACTTTAATGCGCTTTATCTCTGAATATTTCAATTTATTTAAAAAAAGCAAAAAATACGTGTCTATTGTTTTTTTATTTTGTAACTGACGGACTAATTAGAATTTTGATTTTCAAAAGTAGTCAACATCCCTATTATTCACGACTACTGACGATCGCTTTGGCGCAGCAGGAGCTAATCAAGAGGTTCCGGGCTCGATTCCCGGAGAGAGTGGCCTTTGTATGATGAACGTAGGGTTCCACTTTGCAACCTGGACTTGTTTATGTTTGGTTTCCACGATACAAGCTTATAGCTCAATGTGGGATGATGGAATGATGAAGGATCAGCTGATGTTGCTGTCATCAAGACATAGTATGAATGCGAAAGTGTTTGTTTGTTTGTTTGTTACGCTTTCATGCCTCAACGGCTCGACCGATGATCATTAAATTTTGCATACACGTTGTCAGAGATACAGAAAAGGACATAGAGTATTTTTTTTATAGGAATTTCCACGGTGACTCCGAAATGAACGCGGGTGAAGCTACATTAAATTTTGCATCCTATATGTTGTCAAGGGTAGTACCTACTTTTATCTCAGAAAAATATAGGATAGTACTTTTATCTCAGAGTACCCACGGGATCTCCGAAACTAACGCGGGTGAAACCGCGGGGAAAAGCTAGTTGAAATATATGTCATCTTGAGCTGATTCCCTTGATTTTCCAGTCTATTAAATATGTATAATATGGTAGGTATATATTAAAAAGGCACCATATACTGAAATTTGAAACCGTAGAACGATGTATGTAAACAAAAAATCACTAACAAATGAAAAAATCAGCCACAATAGAAAACGGCGCCAGGTATTTCAGTGTAGTGATCATACAGAGCAGTATACAAGGCAGCATCAGGCATAGGATATAGATCCTGAGGTGAGGGTTCCCTTCGTCCTTCACAGCATCAGTGTTCTCCACCAACTGTTTTATAGTTTTCGCAATCATGACCTGGTAGACGCAGCATGAGCCAAAAAGGTCAATGGTGATTGTCAGATCGACTGCATATCTGGCGAAGAAAATTAATTATATTTAAAGATGGCCAATCAATACGGTTTAAACCCGGTGCTTGAGCTTAAACCCGATAAAAGCCCGTAAACGTTTAAATTGTGTTTATGTTGGGCATCGGATTTTAACCGGGTTGATTGGCCATATATAATGTTTGTATTGATTTAAATTTTTTTAAGAGGCGACATGAATGATTTTGTTTACACATACATTGTCAGGAATGAAGAGAAGGCCAAAGAGTATTTTATATCCCGGTATTCCTGCGGGAACTCAAGCGTATGAAACCGCGGGGAACATATAATAAAATTGAAGTGTCTGTTTGTAATAATTTCAAATTAACAGCTTTTAACTAAATGCATACGAAAGTACACATATACGGTCTAACATCAAAAAAACAATCTTTAAATTTTTCTCTGTCTGTTTGTCGGTCTGTCTGTTTGTGTGTTCCGGGTAATCTCCAAACGGCTGGACCGATTTTAACGGGACTTTCACTGGCAGATAGCTGATGTAATAAGAAGTAACTTAGGCTACTTTTTATCCCTGAATTCCCGCAGGATCTCTGAAATTAACGTAGGTGAAACTGCGGGGCACAGTAATAAATAAATTACAACGTTTTATGATGAAAACTTAAGGGGGACTTTTCATGACTTTTAAGGTAAATAATTATACTTTACCTCAAACATTTGTGGAATCTCCTCAGCCTGGGGAAAGGCCCGGTCGCAACGGCAGCCTCAGCCAGGTCCGGGTACGACATCGTATTGACCTTGCATCTGCCGTACATCCTCTGCGCTGACCTCACCAATACCTGGACAATCCGACAGCCCGGTCAATTTCCCAGCCCATTCTTTCTTGAAAGTTTGGGGAAAAAGTATACGTCGTGTAAGCAAAGGATCAGAGCAATCTGAATCCTGAAGGTTGTATATGAAGCGGTTTCCAAAATTTGTCTGCTGTTTGTGTCTAAAGCCTTTCTTTACCTCTCCATAGTTTAAAATAATACTGAATAACAGAATAAAAACCGAATAATTCGGACTATCCATTTTTTTTTCTTTTAAAACAAAAATACACTCTTACCGCCGCACTCAGAGTCGACTTTAATGATTACTTAGTTAAGTAAAGATTTTTAAAACAAAACTGCCGCAATTAGACAAGTTTAATAAATTAATGTTAATTGGCATTTAACTAATTAAGTTACATCTCATTAAATGCCAATTAACATTAATTTACTGAACGTCTCTGATTGCGGCAGTTTTGTTTTAAAAATCTATACTTAACTAAGTAATCATTAAAGTCGACTCTGAGTGCGACCGTTAGATTTGATTTTAAAATAGGCAACTTAGATTTCCATCACATTTGGATTTACTCGGTAGATTAAGAAGCCGACCAAACGCATAGGAAATTTGTCGAATATGATACTTACATGCATACAGTAACTGACGAATATTCCCAAAATGAGATTCAACCAGAATGCGGTGATCAGGCCGCACTGCATGTAAGACTCGTGGATGGCCACAATGCCACCACCTAAACAGCTCTTGACGAGATGGCCGATCGATTCCAGAATGCTAACAAAATGATAAAAATTCGGTTTAAAGATCTTTATTATACTCATTAAGACACATGCCACTTACATGAGTACATTAATAAAATTTAAAATCAGTCATACACAGAACAAAATCATAGCTAAATAAAATAGTGTAGGGAAGTTAATTGCTAAGCTTAAGTAGCTTAGTGGCATTTGGGCTTAAGTAGCTGTTGAGCTTAAGTGGCAGTTGAGCTTAGGGGGCAGCTGAGCTTAAATCACAGTTGAGCTTAAGTAGCATTGGAGCTTATAGAGCAGTTAAGATTATGGGACAGTTGAGCTTAAGTGGCAGTTAAGTTTATGGACGGTTGAAATTAAGTGGCAATTGAGCTTAAGTGGCAGTTGAGCTTAAGTTGCAGTCAAAGTTAACTGACTGTTGAGCTTCGGTGGCAATTAAGCTAAGAGAGGCTAAGAGGTAGTAGATTTTTCACATTTGCCAGTAGAGCCGATGGGCGTTCAATAAGTTTTTTGTCACACCATACATATGACGTTGATGTCGAATTGCATTACTAATACAAGTACTAAAATATAATTGATCTTGAAAAAAATTAAATAAAAATTTGCGTGACAAGGGAGAAGTTACCGTTACTCACTTAGTGGTCTTCTTAGGTGGCCTGCCAGAGATGAAGTCGTAGTTCCTTGCTTCGGCTCCGGTAGCATTTAAAACAAATCTGGATGCGGGGGCATTGCTCGCTGAGGGTGCCTGATTTTTTATTACTTAAATTGTAACTAGCTAGATAAATTTTAATACACTAGTTGTAACTAGCTAGATAAATTTTAATACACTATTTTAAAGGCGAAAGTGAGTTTATAATAATAATAATCCACTTCACAACAAACAGATCTACTTGATCCCACAGTAAGCTATAAGCTTGTGTTGCGGAAACCAAGCAAACGTGGTATATACTACATAGAATTACATATACCTATATTATACTTTAGATATATTATATCAAAATGCACAGACTGGAAAATGGAACCCTGTGTTCATCACACAAAGTCCACCCCCACCGGGAATCAAACCCGGAACCTCTTGACCAGCTGATAGGCATGGTGACCTACTCCGCCAATCGCGGTCGTCAGTTTGTTTGTTTGTTACACTTTTACGCCTTAACGACCCAACAGATCATCATAAAATTTTGCATACACGTTGTCAAGGGTACGGAGAAGGACATAGGGTACTTTTTGTGTTGCAATTCCCGCAGGAACTCCGAAATTTCCGCAAGTGAAACCGCGGGAGATAGCTAGTGTTAGACATGATTGGATATCCTATACTCACGGCAGAGGAAGGGTTGGGATTCCGATTTATCAAATGTTTTCTCTTTTCTCTCTGCAATGAATAAGGTGAATAAGCTAATATCCATACCCACTTTATTAAGAGAGTAGAATCCCCGATTCTCTTCATTGAATATACCTACAAAAAGTCTGTTCACGAAAATCTCCAAATCTACTGAACGGATTGACATGCGATTTTTACTGGTAGATTAAGCTTAGCTGGAGCAACATATAGGCATGGTTTTACTTAAATCGGATGTCGGGGAAAAAGTTGTTACTTATATAAAAAAACGTTTTACGCGAGTGAAACCGTCCGGCTAAGCTAAACACTAAATAAAATACGAAGAGAATATTCGTTCAATCGCAAAAGGTACAAAGATAATTTTCATCGAACTTTCTCGTGAAATCTCAACTCGTAGCGACAACCCTTGCTTGGAGCGCTGCAATATCACCTAAAGGCAAATACGTTCTATATGATAAAAGGTGATGCCTAAAGACATATATAAGTGTATGGATTGTTCTACTGTATCGAAATTATTTTTTTAATACAGTTGCTCAAAAAGTGGCGTATTGCAGGGACGTTTAGCGTTCGGGATGTGGGCTATTACATACTCGAGCTTTTTGTTTACCTTTCCCGAACTCGTGCGTTCTCTTTGCCAACTGTCAAAAATGGCGACACTACTTTGACACACTTTTTGAATTGCGAAACGTATGTTTCGCATTACTAATAAGACTAGCGCCATCTCTTGATCACAGTTGGAACTTAGTTGAGTTTGTTGTGTTTTTGATATTTTATTAAATTTTTAATTTTTTCGTAACTGTATTAAAAATAGTTGTTCAGTACACGTGCGGAACCGTCATTGCAACTAGTTTCGACTGTCAACCCTCACCTTCGGCTGCGCCTCGGCTCGGGTAGACATTTGTCGGAACTCTTTGCAATGACAGGCTTTCCGCACTTATAATGAAATATACTATACATGTGTTCAGAAAATAAAAAAATAGAAGATTAATTATTAGATTACCGGCGTATGAACCATGGTTCACTTTATTTTAGCACTGACTTCATGGAAAATAAAATTATCAAAATATTCTTTGATAAACAATCGAAAATACTCGGTCTCCTTTTCTTGTGTCAAATCAAAGAGAATAATAATATAACTCTTGTCAAATTTTAATGTTGCATTTTTTGTTTCCTTCTTTCAGTTCGTTTTAGAAAGAAGGTGGACATACCTAATAAGTAGAGCGGCGGAGACCAGATTTTGAAAAATCTCGTCGGTATCTCTTGTGGATACCTACAACCTCTACAACGTTCAAGGCGTTGCGTTGTGTAGATTACGAAACTGCTCGTTGTAATGTTTTTTAGTGGTGGAGGGGATAGCAGTGACGTCATAAACATTGCCGCCAACGGTTTTTGATTTTTGTTAATTACATCGCACCTATTAGGTCTATGTGCTTGTGTATGGTGTCATTTGAAAGCTTATTAAACATTCTTTAATTTATTTCCTGACACCTAAAGCGTATCTATTACATTTAAAAAACATTTGACAAAATATGAATTTTTTTTAAGCGATTTCAAAAATATTCTCATTTTACTGAGAAACCGCTACACCGTAATTTCGGAGTTCCCGGGGGAGTTCGCGACCGCGACCCCGAGGAAAAAAACGATTGCTTAGTGTTGAAATAGGAGGTAATTTCATATTTGCGGGAATTCCGAAATGAAAATGGGATAAATAAAAACATATTTTTTTATATTATATTTACAAACATTAATATTTTATTTACGACGATAATAAAAATATCACCTTGTACAATACAATGTTATGTAGAAGGCACAGACGAGCTACTTATGAGACGAAGCAATGGATATAGTACCTAGTTGTAATTACATAATATTTTATAGAAAAAATTATAATAATTTATTAATTATTATACAATTTATAAACTGTTCAAAATGATTTTTATCATTTCTCGTGATAGCTGTTCGCTCAAAACTTATAGATATTGTGTCATTAACCAAAATTCTACTTAAGCTTTGATACGAATTTCAAATATAATAAATTTTCTTACAGTAGTTACTTACTGCTTTTTTAATATAGATAATTAATAAAATACTACATTTATTCCGATACCGAAATACAGGGAGAAAATCTTATATATAAAATTCTCGTGTCACAATGTTCGTTCCCATACTCCTCCGAAACGGCTTGACCGATTCTCATGAAATTTTTTATGCATATTCAGTATGTCTGAGAATCGGACAACATTTATTTTTCATCCCCCTAAAGGGAGATCCTGCGGGAATTCCGAAACTCACGCGGGTGAAACCGCGGGGAGCAGCTAGTTAATATTTAAAAAACAAGACATAGGTACCTATCTACCTATTTATTTTTGTTAGACTTGCGAGATAAGAAAAAAATATTCTTATTTTATGATAAAGTATACTCTTAATAAAAAAAATTGTACCTAGTGTAAGAAAATATCTATTGAAATTCGTATAAGAACCAGCTCGGAGGAGATCGTCAAGACCTCTTAATAAAATCGATTCAAGAACTGATTTTCATTAAATAAACCAATGATTAATTATTATAATAATAAAATTGTGGTTAGAAATTTTCTCCAGTAACGAGTTTTTTTCATAACGACCTTATAAAAATATTCATTAGGTATTTAAATCTAATATTTCTTATGGAATATTACATTCACTTAACTACAAAGTAGACAAAATTAAGGTTTTGTTTTATTTTGAACAGATTATAATATTTTCGTATCATGGAAACCAGTGTACAGAGATTCCATAGCCTTTTAAAACTAAAATATTCCCTTACTTGGTGATGTAACTTATAGTATTTAACCAAAAGGAGACATCCCCGTTGACAGGCGATTCCCAAGTTTGCGTTGCTTCTTTGGCCGATCTTTGCTGTTATGGCTTCTCCTACTGGTTAAATTACTCTAATGATTCAGTTAATTCCACTTTAGAATATAGGTAGGTACATTTGTTTTTATCGATTTGTCAAATTCTTATCTTACATATTAATAATATAGTACGACCATAAATAAATAAAATATATGATATTTCAATTATTACATTTCATAAAAAGCGAATCAAAAACAAGTTTTTTTTTATTGGTAAGTTGTAGCGATAAAAATCGCTTCCTAACGCCCTGCCAGCTGATACTAGGTAGATACCAGATATGGATATCAGGTACCAGAGAAATACTAGGCACCAGAGGGAATGAACGCGTGTCTATTTGCACCTCGACATACGATACTGACAAACTAACGCAATAATATACTTATTACTCACAATAAAGTATGTGACTACAAATAGAAAAGTTTCGGTTTCATTTTATACACACTACACTATAATTTGTGGTAATATCTGTCATATTTTCGGTAGGAAGTAAATCGATACCTACTTAACCAACTCTTATAAGAGGAGTCGCCACAATCGTTCTGTCTCAAAAGTAGGAGAGCGCGGCTCATACCCAGCCGTGAAGTTACAAAGTTTCTCCAATTCTTATATACACGGTGTAAGGTTAAACGAAGGATTTCTTGAAGGAGGGTTTTCAGTATCCGATGCTGGTGTCAAATATCTACACAAAAATATTTTGACGTAGAAAATTAAAAAAATAGAGAAAACACGAAAGTTAAGCGCGCAGTTCGCCAACGCTCTGACGGATCACACCCTAAGGGCGGCGCCACAGTCTTTGCGGCGGCAGCGGCAAAAACAAAATAGTAGACAACATAAGAAGTGGGCCACAACTCGCGCTGCTGATAGCTGGTCCTTCTTTTGGTTTGCCGCTGGCACGTGGACAAATCTAATGCAAAAGTATAAATACTCGCATAAATGCACGTTTTTATTCAAGGTTCCTTTTTTAGAATATTTTTTTACTTATCTCTTTTTTATCGTCTATCTTTAAAAGTCTCTCATTCAACCTTACACCCTGTATATGCAATGACTAAAAGCTTTTAAGTAATTGTGTCACATGACACTTATGACATCACATGTTACCTAAAACTGATTTAAATGTATTAGGTAGTTTATATTTTAACTTTCTAATTATTAATTGGTATTACATGCGTATTGTCAGTTTAAAACATAAAATTAATCACTGGGGACTTTAAATTATAAAAATAAACATAGAATAAAAAATATATAAACATATCCTAAGTTTTGATCATTCAATAAGATAAATTTATCAGTTTACCAGTAATACCACTAAATATTTTTTATAAAAAAACCTAAAGTGGAGTGACGTGTTGATTTGACTTTTAAATGTATTCAAAAAATACTAGGTAAGTATATATTATCAAGCGAAAAATAATAATTTTGATAAACTAAATCATAAGTGACTAATCATACTCACCTCTAACAATCATATCTTAAATAGTTTTATCTTTCATCAAAATTTCGTCTGTTATTTTGATTTTAGATACACCGTGTATGGTTAAAATTTCAATGGACAAAATTTCTATGCATAGTGATATATTATAACTGATTTGATAGACATGGATTGGTAGTAAGTTCAACTCTGTTATAATATTCGGTGAATCCCCTGTGATTATTTATAATTATGATATATGAGGTACCATTTATGGTTTAAAATAATGATAACACCCTATATATTTGAAATGACTATGGAGTAATTGTTTATCTTGCTATTATATTGTAATTACAAATAAATGTAAAAACAAAGACTAGTAATGTAATTTATTTGCTATTTTTTAACTGCTAATTTTAATGTGAAAGATTAAACGTCACATTTAAAAAAAGAGCACCTTTAGTGAATTTATGGAACTATTTGTATAAAAGTTACAGGCACGTTATAATTTTTTTTTTTTATCAGTAAAATTGTAACGTCTATATGGATTTTATATGTTTATGTTTGTATTACGTATTATTATTATGGCATCGAATAGAGTATGTTCATACTATATAGCATAAACTGGTTTAGAACCCAAAAAAAAAATGGTAGCGTTTTTAACGTAAAAAAAAAAAGATGGAAAAAATGTCCTTTTCAAAAGTTTTTTTTCTAAATCGAATCGAAATTTATCGAATTGAAATTAAAGTTGGATTATTTCCAATGGTATCAATAATTTCAATACATAGTGAAATTGGTAAAAAATTGTTGATTCAACTTCATAATATTAATTGCGATAGATAAAGCAATGTAAAATTAAATTAAAACTAAACGTGATCCTAAATACACTTTGGTAATATTAAACTAATCATTTTAGAGAACTAGAGAAAAGTTTTATGACATAAATGTGAGAAAAACGACTCCTACGCGTTGTAGTTTAATATAATATATTATATTATTACATAATAATAAGCAAGTATAGAATAAACTATTAAATATGTAATATAAGCGTTTAAATAGTTTATTCTATGTTTGGTTTTAATTAAAAACAAATTAATATAGTTATTTTTATTAATAATAATTAATATTTACAGTACTAATAGTTTAATGGTCTATTACAATCAGTAACTAGGTAAAATGATAATTGAAAAAATGGTTTGTAATTTTTGTAATTTGATTTAAATATTATTCTGAAGTAAGAAAATTATTCGATAATGTTGATCAACTTTTAAGTAACATTTCGCCAAATAATAAAAAGGGTTATACTTTATATTCCGTACAGAAATAACTGACTAAAAATAATATTTTATCAGTACAGACATTGATATACTAAATACCTTCTTTACAGAAAAATTACTGTACAATTATTAAAAAAAAACTGGTAGGTAATAAGAGGAAACAAAAAAGTTTGAACAAAAAAAGTATTTTTTATTTTTAAAATCTTGATGGTTCTACTTTTTTTTTACCCGTTCTAAATTTTTTTTTACTACATATTCATTATTTAGCAAAACAATGTTTAAAATTATTTTTGGAATTGTGTATACGTTTTTTCACTGGACAATGGCCGAGTACCTAGGTTTTTTTCTCGACTTTGTTGTTTTTGTTTTTTTTTTTTTTTTACAAACGCCAATACTATCAAATGTATAGTTACTAACAATAAATAAGCTACGCTAAGTCGTCTGTTTGTTTACAACATTCGCATAAGCAAGTACATAAGCGTTGTGGACAGGAATACCGTTGAAGCAGGTCGGACGATTTCACCCGAGTTCCCTCCAAACACTGAAAATTAGAACAATATTGAGTTAGACATGCTGAAAGCTCCCCACACTCTGCCATGACGCCGCGGCAAGCGTAGAAGCAAAGAGTATATCTAATATATATAAATCACGTGTCACGTTGTTTGTCCGCGATGGACTCCGAAACTACTGAACGTATTTTGATAAAATTTTGTAACCATTCATAAAATGGTCCAACTTAAAAGATAGGATAGTTTTTATCCCGGAATTCCCTCGGGAACTGAAGGACATAGAGTACTTTTTTCCCGCAACCTCCGCGGGAACTCCGAAATTACCGCGGATGAAAACGCGCGGGACAGCTAGTCTAATATATATAAATCACGCGTCACGTTGTTTGTCCGCGATGGACTCCGAAACTACTGAATGGATTTTGATGAAATTTGGTCACTATGTTGTATTTGGCCCAACTTAAAAGATAGGATAGTTTTTATCCCGGAATTCCCGCGAGAACTCCGAAATTACCGCGGATGAAATCGCGGGGGACAGCTAGTATTACAGTATAAAGGAACTCCCTCCCACCAACGCCGGGCTAGTTGACTAATTATTTTTTTAGTCTGGTTTGTAGATTAATAAAAGATATTGGACACGTATATTTTTCTTTTTTTACGTAATCAAATATTAACGGAGATACATTGAGTTGAAATTTCACGTGACGTCACTATCCGGTGCAGTTTGTATGGGGCTTATAGCGGTTAATGACGTCACGAGCTCCCACCCTAAATTTTAATGCGCTATACCTATGTATATTTCATTAATTTGAAAAAGCATAAAATACGTGTCCATTATTTTTGTATTTTCTAACTGACCGACTAATTAGAATTTTGATTTTCAACGGTCGTCAACATCCCTATTTCATGACTCCGCATACCCCGCGAAAGTTTCTTGGAAAATTCCGAGGAGAGTTTGTTACATGTAAAATCTACATGATATAATATTATTTACTGACAGCTGACAGTGTCTGTCAGCTCGCTGTCAACTGTGGGCTACGCACACACGCACAACACGTGTACGTACAAGCCGTCTTTACTTGTGGCAGTGGGTAAGAACTTGAATTCATTTGTATGGAGTGTCGCCGGGTTGGCAGAGGCGACAGCGTGGCGGTGTGTGCTGTCGTTACAGTGTGAATATATTTTTATCCGTACAATTAAAAACGAGAAAAAAAAGGGCAAACATAAAAAGGTCTCACCTGACGCATGTTGGATAGCTTGTGGTTCTTGAACTAAAAATAAATAAAAAAAAGCAAAATCAAAATCATGCACGTTCGTTGTTAAACGGCGAGAAAAAAAAATCGGAATAAAAATTAATAAAATTAAAAAAGTGTGACGGTTAAATTTTCGAATCGATCGCCCAAAACCAAACAAAATTATTATTCGGTGTAAAAATAATCAAAGACTTGGAAGTATTTTATTTTCGAACATGTTAAATAAAAAAAACAATATTACGTAAAACATAATATTTATGAATCGTGAGTGAAAAAAAAATTAGAAGTAATCTGTACCAGATGAATTATAAAATTATTCAAATAAAAACAACCAATAAATGTTATTGGTAATGAATTAAAAAAATATGGTTATTATATCGTTTGCACATGTAGGTTCAACTTGTAACCTGTTTTTTTTTAAGGTAAAATAAGTTTGTAAAACTCATGATGAATCTCACCAATTTCCAACACTATGCTCTCCTCTCCTTCGTTCCAGCCCTTGCTGTTCTTCACCTTCAAGAAGCCCACGTATTTGCCCGGCTTCACTTGCGTCTCGTTGAGTAAATAATCGATTTTGTAGCTCCTCTCTTTTGTCTCTGGCACTGGCACGGATATCACTAAGCCGTCACCCTCCTTCAGAGATAAAGGAGAAAATGCAATTGTTATTTAAAATATTTAATAAACTAACTAAAAATAACATTCTGTATAGGAACACGTTACACGTGATATTTAAGCTGCTTTAAACGAGAGTCTACTAAAGTTTTGATTGACTGACCAAGTGACATTATGATTCGTTACTTAGTTTTCTATGCGCTAATGATTGTAGAATGTCAATTTGGCTAGGGGGGCAGGTCATTGATCCTGTAAAGCCCTGTATCCATCGGTGTGTAAAACGATTGAGCAGGGACCGCCTACGCAGGTTGTTTCCTTTTTGATTGATTTATTTAGTTGAATTTTTTTCATTCTTTTTATCTTTTTTATTTATCAACATGTTTATAACGTAGTATACTTTTAACACTGTAAATATTTGCTGCAAATTTTGGAACACCTTATATGTATAAAAATAATAAAACGAAAAATAATTATTTTTGTCAGTGACGTGAACAGTGTCCCCTTGCCTCGTTGACGCCTCTGAGCTGCAGCTCCATGGCCTCGAGCGGCTGGTACGAGTGGACCAGCCAGCTCAGCTTGGGCCCGTCCGCCTCGAAGCTCTCCACCACCGGCCACTGCACCAGCTGGATCGACTTCTTGTGCGTTCCGAAGGCATTCGCGGCCTGTGAGCGGAGGATAAAAGTTACTATAATAAAACCAGTTCTCAACACAAGGTACTCGATCCCACACTAAGCTTTAAGCTTGTGTCATAGAAACAAGCAACAAGTAGTATCACTACATAGTATAAAACAAAGTCGCTACCCGCTGTCTGTCTGTCCCTATGACATGCTTAGACATTATTTATTAACATTATAAAGAGTTAATAATAATAATAATTCATTTATTTCAGGCAGAATAACCCATATAAATAATTCATCAAATAAAATAAAATTAAAATAAAATTGAAATTAAAATAAAATTAAAATTGAATTAAAATGAAATTAAAATGAAATTAAAATAAAATTAAAATAAGATTAAAATTAAATTCAATAAGCTAAATTAGAATAAATAAAAATTTCATTGAATAAATTAAATAAACTAAATCAAATTAAATAAATTAAAAGAGAGAGAGTAAAGAGTTTATGAGTTTGTGACCCTAAAATGGGGGTAATCTCTGAATCTAAGGAACTGATTTTGAAAATCTTTCACTTACAGGAAGCTTCAGTGATTCTGAGTGACATAGGGTACTTTTTATCCCGGAACTCCCGCGGGAACTCCGAAATTACTGCGGTTGAAAAACTGTAGGTTTTATTGTACTAGAAATATGTCATTATTGTCTAAGATTTTTTTGGTATGAGTCTACTTAACCAATTTAGAATGACCCGTGGGTTGGAAAATTTTTGTATGGAGGGTCACCGGGCCGGTCACGGAGTCATGGCAGTTAGGGCTCATGCCCACGGAACGGTTTTTCGCCGGAGCTAAGCCCGGCGTCAAACCGGGTCTACGTCCGGTCTTCAGTATTGTATGGGTCACTATGAAGCCAAGCACACGACGCCGGCGCTAGCGCCGGCTCACTGCGCCACCGGGCACGGTGCTCGCAGCACAAACTGTACAAACCGTCTTGCTTGTGTGCAAGCTCGGACGGTTTATACCCGGCGCCGGCAAAAAACCGGGCCGTGTTATAACCGTCCCGTGGGCATGAACCCTTATACTCACTTCGCACGTGTAGAGGCCGAAGTCGCCGTCGCCGGCCGGGGTGACGGTCAGGTTGGAGTGCGCGCCGACGGTCTCGATGGTGACCGTGGCGGACGGTGACACTTCCACGCCGTCCTTCAACCATTTGATACTGGGCCTGTGGACCGATCATGCATTATTTTTCCCACTAAAGGATTTTATACAACAACTTTTTTTCCGAATCGGATGTCGGGAAAAAAAGTTGTTGTATAAAAACCTTTCATGCGGGTGAAACCGCGGTTACCTACCAAAATCAGTTGTCTGGTACGGGTTGCCCACAGTACAAGATCTGCTTAATTTGGGACCAAGCGATGGTATGTGCATCCAAGCATTATTAATTAAATATTGTAATTATTAGAAACTATATGTCTATACGCTATTTGACTATTTTTTTTCTAAATTCTATTTAGTCCGTCAGTTAGATAGTAAAAAAATAATACACACGTATTTTTTTCTTTTTCAAGTTAATGAAGATATAATTGGATAACGCGCATTAAAGTTTAGGAGTGGAGCTCGTAACGTCATATCGTCGCTGCGCGTGCGATCCCGCGTAAGAGCAATTTGTAAATACCGCGTAACAATAAAACGCACTAAGCTCAAATAAGTGATTTTGT
The DNA here is from genome assembly GCA_907165275.2 of Zygaena filipendulae. NCBI lineage: Eukaryota > Metazoa > Arthropoda > Insecta > Lepidoptera > Zygaenidae > Zygaena > Zygaena filipendulae. Next base: position 1,618,427 of record OU015676.1, read on the forward strand.
AGAAAGTAGAAGAAAACTACGGGTAAATTTACGTTATTTTCCAATAAAGAAAGTTGTGAAGCACAAGCTGTTAAGTTCAGTCGGTGATAAGAATTGTTTTCAATATTAAGATTTTTCTTCCTCCTGTCAAAATGCAAATACGCGGTCTTTACAAGTTGCTTTTACGCGGATTCGCACGCGCAGCGACGATATGCAGGTAATAAATAGTATACCTGCTAGTAACGTCACGCGACATTTCAACTCAACGTTTCTCCGTTATTCTTTGCTTACGTAAAAAAAGAAAAAATACGTGTCTTATATCTAATATATTATAAAATTCTCATGTCACAATGTTCGTTCCCATACTCCTCCGAAACGGCTTGACCGATTCTCATGAAATTTTATATGCATATTCAGTAAGCCTGTGAATCGGCTACTATCTATTTTTCATCCCCCTAAAGGGAGTTCCTACGGGAATTCCGAAACTCACGCGGGTGGAACCGCGGGGCACAGCTGGTTTTTTATGAATCTACAAGGCGGACTAAAAACAAAAATTTAGTCAAATAGCCTACTTATGTAACTATGGCAAAAGTATCATAACGCACTAAATGCACTAAAACAGCTATTATCTCTGATATCACTCACATTTTCTCGTCGTGTACGGAACACTCCAGTATGTCGGAGACGTTGACCGCCGAGTTTATCACAGTTCTGTGGACGTGCACTCGGGGCTTGCCTGGAAGGTAACACTTGAGAATGTACAGAGGTTGATTTTAAACAACAAAAATACCACCAACTTTAAAGATTGCAGTTTGAAATGAGCAAGAATAGTATATTTCATTATAAGTGCGGAAAGCCTGTCATTGCAAAGAGTTCCGACAAATGTCTACCCGAGCCGAGGCGCAGCCGAAGGTGAGGGTTGACAGTCGGAACTAGTTGCAATGACGGTTCGGCACGTGTACTGAACAACTATTTTTAATACAGTTGCGAAAGAAATGAAGAAATTTAATAAAATATCAAAAACACAACAAACTCAACTAAGTTCCAACTGTGATCAAGAGATGGCACTAGTCGTATTAGTAATGCGAAACCTACGTTTCGCAATGCAAAAAAGTGTGTCAAAGTCGTGTCGCCATTTTTGACAGTTGGCAAAGAGAACGCACGAGTTCGGGAAAGGTAAACAAAAAGCTCGAGTATGTAATAGCCCACATCCCGAACGCTAAACGTCCCTGCAATACGCCACTTTTTGAGCAACTGTATTAAAAAGTCTTTTTCTTTCTTCTTTTCTATGGACTTTCGCATATAATGCATTTAGCCAGTTTCAAGTAAAATTTATTAGTTTAAGTGGAATCAAAGATGGCGGTTCGGTCATTAATTTTCATGTCGATAAATTAAAAAAAAAATGGATTTTGTTGTGTTTCACAGTGACGGTTTTTTATGTGCTCATGAAGATATATGACATTTCGAGCTGATTTCTTCTGTTTCCTCCAAGAGCTCCGAGAAAGTTCTTGCAAGCTTAGTACCTACCATGGCCTACAAGTTCAAACCGTACAACGAAGCTTTTTAATAGAAAATATCTACATTGGTCTAATTAATTTTACTTGAAACCAGCTGGCCAAATGCATTATATGCGAAAGTCCATAAAAAAGAAGAAAATAAAGAGCTTCAACTTACCTTGAACGTTGACGCTGAGCTCGGCTTGGTTGTGGCCGACGATGTTGAACGCGTAGCAGTAGTACTTGCCGGAGTGCTCTTTCTGAATGTTCCTCATGAAGACGGAGTTGGCTGTGAACACGCCGTCCTTCTCTCCCAAGCGGTAGTTCTGGAATGTGTGGGAGAAACAAAAATAAACAAATTTGTTCGAAACAAAAAAAAACATCATTATTTCATTATTTTATGCATGAATAAATAAAGGTATTAGATTCGTTTTAAGTGCCATTTTATAAAGTGACCCGAAACAGGAATAAAAAATAACACGGGGCGAAACAAGAATTTTTAGGAATGTGGGACGAAAACTTGAGGCGGAACAGGAACAAATAAAAAAAAATTGTATGTATTTACAAGATTTTAAATGCAAAGATCTATAGATATAAAATAAAATTATGTAACATTGTCGCAACATAATATATAAGAGACTAGCTGCTGTGCTCTGCGGTTTCACCCGCGTGAGTTTCGGAATTAATTTAATCAATATAACATCAGCTAATTAACTGTGAAAGTCCCGTCAAAATCGGTCCAACCGCGTGAGTTTCGGAATTCTCGCAGGAACTCCAAACTTCATTTTTTTTTCTTCTTCTTCTTACAATAACAAACACAACAAAAAAAGAGAAACAAGGGACAGTAGGTACTAGTTGTTCACCGCGGTTTCGGAGATCCCGCAGGAATTCCGGGATAAAAAATACCCTGTATGTTATTCTGATGTATAAGCAATATTGTTGTAAACATTCATTAAAATCCATTTAGTAGTTTTTGCGTGAAACAGTAACAAACATACATCCATACATACAAACTTTCGCGTTTATAATTTATTTAAGAAAGTAAGGATGATATACTCACACCATCGGGACCAACTCGGGACCACATGATCTCTGGTGGAGGGACTCCAGTGGCGTTGCACGTCAGCAACATATCGGACCCTTCAACTAAAGTACCCTCACTTGTGAACCCTGGGAGAAGAAAAACAAGTATTTGTAGGCATTAATAGCTGATCAGCCCCCTTTGAAAAAGAAAGAAAGAAAGAAAGAAAAGGAGTGCATTGGTCCCCACATAAAAGGTGCATAAGAGACAGAAAAAATAGAAACTTAACAAATTGGGTCAACTTTGCCAAGTTGGGTCTACAATCGTTATCGCTGTAGGAAACTAAGGAACTTTTCGTCATGTCAGGTGATCATGAAAAATTTGAGGACGATTTTTCGTGACCACCTGATATGACGATGCGTCATCCACATCCACATCAACTTGGCTGAGGGGGCAGGGTGACTACCTATTTAACGCCGTTACAAGACCACACTTTCTAATAAATATTAATCATTTTTGTTTAAAAAAAAAATTTTATTTTTGTCACAACTTATCAAAAGCCTTAGTTAATATACCTAGTTCGTTTGTGGAAAAAAAGAACTGCCTAGATATAATTTTCAATTATAAAAGGGTACTCACTGAGGATCCTGGGTGCTTCGCGAACTGACAGCTTGTGCTTGATAGATGTAGGTGGCACCTGTTGAATCTTGCATTCATATTCGCCACTGTCATTGAAGTTAGTGTCTTTCACGATCAGGTCGTTGGTGTCGTTAGGGCTGGAGAGGATAAAATAGTAGGTAATTAAAAAAAAAAACGGTTTCCATTAGAGACCAGCGATGATAGCTTAGTGGTTTGTGCGTTCGGATCAAACGCCGCAAGGCAAGCAAGCTTGAGCTGTCGGTGAAGGAAAACATCGTGAGGAAACCATAGCATGGTGGTAGGGCGCTCTCTAGTGCCCGGCTGGCTAGCTACCACCTTCAAGTTGCAAATCTGTCGCCGAGCACCTAACGGTGTGTTCCGGCAGCCTCACTTGAAAGCCAGTTCCCATCCCCATTCCAGGTCGGCGACGCACTTGCAAGCCTTCTGGTGTTGCAGATGTTTATGGGCGGCGGTAATCACTTACCATCACCGTTTGCCCCCTATGACATAAAAAAAAGAAAAAAAAACTTCTAGTGGCAATCTTCCGACTCCACAGAGGGTTCATGGAAGGAAGTACTCATGGCAACTAAACAAACGAGCTCAAATTAGATGGTTCTATCATTTGCCATCGGGAAGTTTAGTTAATATTGCATTGTCACTGAACTTACGCCAAGTTTCATCTCAATCGGATACCAGCGAGTGGTTAAAAAATGTTTAGCATGTAAATATGAAACGTAACGTCGTTAACACAAAGATAAATTTAGTTTTTAATTTTTTTAGCCATACCTAGCCAACTGTCGAGAAAATTCGTGATTTGAAATCTGAGTTTTGCAATTTATAATTTGTTTTGTTTCGAAGTTCATTAAAAAAATGAGCCACAGACCACAGTTGTTCAATCCATGATTTGGGTATCGTTTCATTATACCGAAACATTAAAGAAGAAAATTGAAGTAATTAGCTATGATTGGTAGTACTTACGCCGCGTATTTTGATTTCAAAGAATCAGGCATCATTGGAGAGTGCCCTAAGAATAACTGTTGTTTGCCCTTCAGCCACTGAACTACAACTCCAACTGAAAAAAAATCGAAAATTGATTAAATTTTAAACTAAAATAGTACTTAATTTGTAAATGTTCGTTTTTTATGTAAAAAAATATAGTTACGCAATAAATATTTTTTACATCAATGACTTTTAGAAGGATTTTTTTTTTCTGAAAATAAAATAATTTAAGTGTCATCGATATTAAATATTACAAGATAAAGAGGCAAACAGTTTAAAGTTTGGAGTAGTACTATAGCGAGCGAATATTAATTAGGTGGGCAATGAAAACCGAAAATACCAAAATAAATGTACGTATCCAACTCATTGAGATTAATATAAACAAAAATTTAAGTTGATGATAACATGATAAAAAATATCGGTAAGTCCCATGCTTAGAAGTTTTTGTTTCAGTCAATTTTGGGAGCCACTGCCCTAAGGAATCCCGACATTTCCTCGGCCATAACCGTCGGCAACAAGCTGTTTGCCAATATCGTTAAATATTGTATGATAACCTATAAAATTTGAGAAATTAGAAGTGTAAAATTTTATATTCATATCAGACAAACGGAAATAAAGTTTTGGCGTCTACGGAAATACAGACGCCAGTTGATAACTCAATTGAATATGCAAGCAAGTCTAACATTATAATTGTATTATATTATTTTATTATACCTGTGGGTCTGTCGAACGGTCACTTAGAATAAATTCATACAAGTGATCGTGCGGGAAACAGCAAGTTGGTGTTTAGTTACTATTGATTTAGGTTTGGAATAGGAGAAACACGTTTCATGTGACGGGATTTTTTAAAATTTACACGAATACAACCGCGAGGGCCCTTCGAGGGAGGATCTTTGATCGCTCTAGAAAACTAAGGAGCTTATCGTCATCTCATGTAGACTGTGGTTACGAAAAATTTACTACGATTTTATCGTGGCCGCTTGACTTGACGATACGTTCTTTAGTAATCTGTAGCGATAAAGGTTAACCCTTTCACCGTCACGTTTTTGTAACACCAATAAGTTAAGGCTACAAAAACATGGCCATTACCTCATTTTTATACATGACTAGCTGTCCCGCACGGTTTCACCCGCGATAATTTCGAAGTTCCCGCGGAATTGTTCCATACAAACTTCGCAAGCCGTTTTCATCCCCTTAGGGATTGAATTTTCAAAAAATCTTTCTTATCGGATGCCCCCGTCATACAAAAAACACACCCTCCAAGTCTCTACGATCAGCGGTTTAGGCTGTGCGTTGATCCATCAGTCATTCAGGACAAAGCCTTTTTTATGACGTATAGATTTCTCCTAGTGTTGAATTTAATAAATATAAAAGTGGTTTGGTAGTAACGCACTAACGGCCGCACTCAGAGTCGACTTTAATGATTACTTAGTTAAGTATAGATTTTTAAACCGAAATTGCCGCGATAAATTATAATAATACGTTCAGTAAATTAATGCAAATTGGCATTTAATGAGATGTAACTTAATTAGTTAAATGCCAGTTAACATTAATTTATTAAACTTGTCTGATTGCGGCAGTTTTGTTTTAAAAATCTATACTTAACTAAGTAATCATTAAAGTCGACTCTGAGTGCGGCGGTAAGATTTCGTTTCTGGCCCGAGGAGCACATGTCTTGATCATGATATTACGGGGATGGAAGTGATAGGATTCAAATTTCTCAACATTGTTTAACGGGGCAGCTATGCTTAGTGTTATTTTTTCTCTTTTTGTTTCATAAACTTACTCATGGGCTGGACCACGCACTGGAGCTTGATGTTAGAGCCCACTGTGGTGTTGTAGTTGGTTGGCTGGGTGATGATCTGGGCGAGCACAGTTTCCTCTTCGACGTCCTCCCCTGTAATAAAAAAAAAACTTAGAAAAGAGTATTTCCATGGTGTAATTTTAAACGAGATACATTCGAATATATATATAATATACTAGCTACCCCCCGCGATTTCATCCGCGGTAATTTCGGAGTTCCCGCGGAGGTTGCGGGAAAAAAGTACTCTATGTCCTTCTTTGTACCCCGACAGTAGTTTACGGTGTTTAGCTGTTCCCCGCATTAGTGCCGGAGTTCCCGCGGGAATTCCGGGATAAAAACTATCCTATCTTTTAAGTTGGACCATATTATAAATGGTTACAAAATTTTATCAAAATCCGTTCAGTAGTTTCGGAGTCCATCGCGGACAAACAACGTGACACGTGTTTTATATATATTAAGATAAGATAAGATATATATTCGAATAGTCAATACACGCTTACATGCAACTAATAAAAAAAAAAAAAAGGAATGTGCTTAAAACCACACGGCAGAAGTGAAACCTTTATATCATACTTGCATCTCATTCTCTCGCAGGCTAAATCCTAATTATGAATACTGTTTGTCTCTTTTTAGTGTCGCTTTTTCGTTTCATTGGATTTTCCAATCACAATGGCGATAAATAAGTTTTCACTTCAAAAAACTCTGATATTATAAGAAAACCTTAACCTTAACCTACAGCACACAGATCTACTTGATCGCACACTAAGCTATAAGCTTGTGTAGTGGAAACCAAGTAACACGTGGTTATATTATAACTACATTATATACTATACTTCAGATATAAATATAAACACGCCCCAGCTAAGAAAATAGAACCCTGTGTTCATCACACTAAGTCCACTTCCAACGGGAATCGAACCCGGAACCTCTTGATTAGCGGGTGGGCATGGTGACCTACTGCGCCAACCGGGTCGTCAAAGTAACATTACCTCCTTCGGCGTCGTTTTGCGTATCCGAATCGCTGGTCCCGTCCGCCATGAACCCGAAGTTGATGTCATCGTCGGCCGCCCTCCGCTCCATGGAATGTCTCGCCTCTGTAATTAAAGACATAAGGTTCATTTTTGTGCGGCACAATCGGGGACCGATCGGAATCAAAATATCTAAAAAAACGCACATTTCCCATCGATTTCCTGTCAATTCGATTTTTATTGGGAAGACTAATTGTTGCAAAGACTGAAGGACAGAGGATCTGTTTTAAGAGCTGACCTTGAAAACTCAAAGTCGCATAACTCTTAAACCATAGCGTTCTCAGTTCCCACACCTTTAGTTTTATTCTAAGCTTATATTATCCTACATACATGTAAAATATTACTTCGTTTTTTTTTTACATCCTGTATTATACTAATAGCCCTGAAATTAGCTTATAATATATTGAAATCTCTCGGGAACTCTTCGTATTAAGATGAAACGTCCTATGCTACCGTCCTTTTATTAGCAAAATTTAGGTACATTATTTTGCTGTGTGCGAAATAATGTACCTAAATATTGATTACAGCGAACACGTAATTTTAATCTATTCAATACGTACGTAATTTAATTTACCTATCAAATATCGCTCTATTCAGTTAATTAACGGTCTTTTAGTAAAAGGACGGAAAATTTTTAAATAAGTTTTGTAGTTCCAGACATTGTTCGTTACATACAAACATAAAAACCTGAAACAATGTTTACTTTTATACAATATCCGTACTAGTTAGTTACAGCATACCTACAATACGTTTTCTTATTCTTTTCTACACAAATAACTTGGTAACTTGCAACTATTTCTTCTAAGGAAGTCTCCATCTATCCCGAAACTCTTACAAATAACTTTAAATAGTTACATTGAATAGTTTAAACTCTATTAATATTCAACGTGAGCAACAAACGGACCGACACGCCGTCTTTCCTCGCTGCCCATAACACGGGGTGCTTGGTATTCACCACGACCCACCGTGGTGGTACCGTGGGGTATGCTTAAAGGCGTGATGTCATAGAAATAGAGTGTACCTACTCTATGCTTTGTACAATTGCGGACGAAAGTCACTCTTTTATATCAGTCCCCCTAGCCAAGTTGATATTCTATAAAACTAAGAAACGGAATCGCTATAGGTCTCGCGGTCACGCAAAACTAGAGTTTTTATTGGACGGTTATTTTACTTAGTTTTCTATGCGTTAACGATTGTAGAATGTCAATTTTGCTAAGGGGGCAGTGGCAGTGGAGAGAAAGGAACCGACTGTATGAAAAAAAAAACTCTGTTCTGTATTACCTAATTATTGTAATTAGTTTTGCCGTAATTATCCTTACTATTAAAAAGGCGAAAGTGAGTGTGTTTGTTACGCTTTCACACCTCAACTGCTTAACCGATCATCGTGAAATTGTCACACACGTTGTCAATGATACAGAGAAGAACATAGAGTATACTTTTTATCCCGGAATTCCTACGGGAAGTACGACTGGAAGTAACCTTTTATAAAAGCCTCCCGAATCCTAGGTACCATACACAGTAGACAATTAAGCTTAGACAGTAAACTAGACAATTATTATCATTGCTAAGCATTATGTAGTAGCACTTTTGTTACCGACAGTACGGACAATATTCATTCATTCACCTGTCAGTTAGGTACAAGTGTCAGGTACAGTTGCGGCGTGTCCTATAATGGCTGTATGAATAATTATGCTCATATAGTCACAGCTTTGTACCTAATTATTATCTACTGCGCCTACCAATATTCGAGGGTATTCAACAAATCCTAGATTCCTAACTGATGCTTGGGTACTATTATGAATGCAAAAGTGATATGTTTGTTTGTTTGTTTGTTTGTTTGTTTCTTTGTTACGCTTTCACGCCTTAGCGGCTCAGAGGTACACGTTGTCAGAGGTACAGAAAAGAACACTCATACGTAATTTTTATCACGGAATTTACCTAAGTAGGAACTTCGAAATGAAAAGCTGAAATAATGTTTGTTTGTTTTGTCTTGTGTTGGAATAAATATAGTTTTCTTTCTTTCTTTCATTAAACTTTTCATACTAGGTACGTTGTCAGGGGTATACAGAAAAGGATACCTACTTTTATCCTGGAATTCCCGCGGAATCTTCGAAATTGGTGCGAGCGCAATCGTGGGGAACAGCTAGTATATGTATATTAGGTATACAAAAGTGCGTTAGTCCGTCTGTCATTGCGTTTAATCACCATTAATTGATATGACCCGCTTCAGTTAGCGGCACAATTAAGCTGTGACCGACACAACTACTTCCTCAACAAACTAGTTTACGGGTTTATTGCGTTTTTAAATACGGATAAACGTTGCAGACTAGAGTTCCTGAGAATAGGTAGACTTCTGAAATTATTATTTTTTAATTGTGTATCAATGTTTTAAACTTCTGTCAGTCTGTTTGTTCCTGAAACGGCTGGACCGATATTAACGGGACTTCCACTGGCAGATAGCTACTTTTATTTCGGAAAAAAATTGTTACTGCGGGAATTCCGAAACTCACGCAAGTAAAATCGCGGGGCACAGCTAGTCTATTCTAATATTATAAAGAGCAAAAGTTTGTGAGTTTGTGGGTTTGTGAGTTTGTGACGTTGTATAGGGGGTAATCTTTGGATCTACTGAACCGGTTTTTAAATTCTTTCACTTATAGACAGCTACAGTGATCCTGAGTGATAAAGGGTACTTTTATTCCGGAATTTCTGCGGGAACTCCGAAACTACCGCAGGTGAAACCGCGGGGGTCAGCTAGTATATTATAAATGCGAAAGTAACTCTGTCTGTCTGTCTAGTTTCACCCGCGCCGCGTTATCATTGGAGTTACCGTATGAATTCCGGAATAAAAGATACCCTATGTACAGACAGATTGCCGTATACTTTAGTGTTTATATTTTATGGATTTTCGTATTTAAATACTAACGGCCGCACTCAGAGTCGACTTTAATGATTACTTAGTTAAGTATGGATTTTTAAAACAAAATTGCCGCAATCAGAGATGTTCAGTAAATTAACGTAAATTGGCATTTCATGAGATGTAACTTAATTAGTTAAATGCCAATTAACATTAATTAATTAAACTTGTCTGATTGCGGCAGTTTTGTTTTAAAAATCTATACTTAACTAAGTAATCTTTAAAGTCGACTCTAACCGCCGTACTCAGAGTCGAGTTTAATGATTACTTAGTTAAGTATAGATTTTCAAAACAAAACTGCCGCAATCAGAGACGTTCAGTAAATTAATGTTAATTGGCATTTAATGAGATGTAACTTGATTGGTTAAATGCCAATTAACATTAATTTATTAAACTTGTCTGATTGCGGCAGTTTTGTTTTAAAAATCTATACTTAACTAAGTAATCATTAAAGTCGACTCTGAGTGCGGCGGTTAGTGCGGCGGTAAGGCTGCAAGAAATATGTGTCTAAATTATATAAGTAAGACAATAACAATACAAAAGCTCAATAAATTGAAAGATTAATTCCTATCGGCGAAATTCAGTGTCTGCCAGCGTCCTAATTACAGAGCAAATTGGGTACAAGCATGACGGCATACATTTTTGTACAGTAACAAAAAATTGGCACCTAACCTAAATCCGTCCAATGAATGTAGGTGTGAATTGTGATTACCTAAGTATAATTATGTAGTTAGGCCTTTTTTATAAGATTTTTTTTTGTGTCTGATAAGAAGTGTCTTATAAGACATTCAGTCGCTTTGTCCATCTAGGCCATCCAGAGACCGTACATATTACAAGAATTTTTTTCATATATCGGATAAGATACGCATACCTAGTAATTTTGTCGGATGCATGTAAGACACAAGAAAATTTTCTTATAATGTGCAAAAGGCCTTACCGCAGAGCAAATAAATTAACTAGAGAGGACATGTAGGCGGGGCCCATGCAAAGGGAGTTAGAGCAAATGCTCTAACTTGGCCAAAACTTCTTTTGCTGCCATCACAAGTATATTTACCACAATATTCCCGAAACTGTGAATTTTGAAAACAGTGACTAAGTTAAAACGTAATCAAAAAGCGTTTAATACATAATACACTTCTCTACGGAAATGAATGAAAATGAAAATGAAAAATGCGTTTATTTTCTTAGATAAAGGCTCTTAACCTATGCCTACCTAGATCTAAGTAAATCTAATGCGCAAAACATTGCAACCCAATAAAGGTAGGACAGGAATGAGTTGGTGACCTGGGTTCTAAACTAAGTAAACTTGTATCATAGAACCCAATGTTTTTGTTCGTGATGAATAGTTTTGTGTGCGAAAATCACCCGGCGACACTGGTTATCATCTGTTTTCATACTAAACTAAGTTGATGTCCGTTCTATCTGCTATTTTCTGTTCTGTGCGCCTTACTGTTTCTCGGAATACCCGCGGGATCTCCGAAACTACGCGGGTGAAACCGCGGGGAACAGCTTTTTTTATGTCATAGGGGGCAAACGGGCAAGTGGTACACCTGATGGTAAGTGATTACCGCCGCCCATCGACATCTGCAACACCAGAAGGCTTGCAGGTGCGTTGCCGACCTGGAATGGGGATGGGAACTGGCTTTCGAGTGGGGCTGCCGGAACACACCGTTAGGTGCTTGGCGGCAGATCTGCAACTTGACTACAGCTAGTCAATTTATACGATGAGCAATGGTGACATAGGAAAGCAGGGTAAGTAGTACAAACTCCACATTATTCACTTGTTACTAGAACGAAGTATACGTTCACCTTTTCATTAGTTAATGAATGAGCGGCCGGTAATTTATTCCGACGCTTCTGTTTTATAGTCGTCGGACACGAAATGTGTGATTTATCCAAATAATATCTGAAAGTAGGTATGGATTTATGGGGTTTTCGTATTGGATATTAACCTATTTAGAGATGTGACCTCCGTGATATCTTTGACCTGAGGTCAACGTTAATATGTCCATATTGGACTAGGTATGTCTGTTCGTTAATCAGAAAATTTAATTTTATATTTTTTTAAGTTTATGCCAATAAGATATAATATCTATATGGGGAGGTATATAAAAATACAGCGTGCGTATGTTTGTGTTCGCAAAACCTCGAAAAGTAGTTGATGAATTGACTTGTTTCGACAGGACATGCTTTGCACTTTTAGTTTTTACATAAGAGTATTTTTTTTTTATATTAAATTTTTTATCCCGAAGTTCCCACAGGAACGGAAAATATTTTTGCTATAAATAAAATATTACAACGACTCCCTAACTATAACAAATAATGAGTTAAACACTTTACACGTCATTATAAAATTAAGTACCTACCTACCTACATACTCATCACAAATTGTATCACAATTTGTAACTTTTATGTTTGGCTCTAAGGGTTAGTAGGTACTTACCCAGAGAGCCGTAATAAACGTTAAAAAAATAAGTCAATTTAAAACGTATAGAATGTTCCATTTTCGTTGAAAATCATCAGAAAAGCCGAAGCGAAACGTGGGCGGGTTCTGCTTGCGTATAAAAATTAAAAACGTGAGAGAACCATAGTATTTTTGCTTTGAGCTATAAAATTGAGATCGGATATAATCTCGAATGAATTTGAACCTTCGACTCGCAGCTGAACCTAACCTCGGTTAACCCCGCTTGCTTTTGGTCCCGCCTAGCACCCGCAGGCTCGTATTGACCCGGGACCTCTACTCTACTGCTTGTTATGATTACATCAAATTCGTTTAAACCTCAACCAAACATTAAATCATAATCACTATACATATGTAAAACAAAGTCCGCCGCCGCATCTGTCTGTCCGTCTGTTCGCGATAAACTCAAAAGCTACTGAACGGGTTTTCATGCGGTTTTTACTAATAGATAGAGTGATTAATGAGGAAGGTTCAGATATATAATTTACGTTTTTTTTTGTATGTAAACAATGCAACCGGGGTGGTAACCATTAGTGCATGCTTCTAGCAGTGCGCTGAAGTCAGAACTACAATTATAAAGTTTGTATTAACAAGCTCAAGTGGTTAAACTCTATAGATATAGACATAGAAATCGTAGTGCACAGATTTATTTCTGTTTAAACAAAGCATGAATCAGAGAATTACAAGGGCAGCTGTTCAAATAAACATTATAGATTTATTATGATAAGTCTTTCATACCGTACATATAATAAATTCGCGCCTTTCAGCATCGCTTCTTATACTATATTTTTTTCTATAATTGATTATAAGTACTAACATCTCTTACTATGGTGACTTAGAGCGATAGTTTTATTCAAGAATCCGTTCGAAATTGAAGTCTAAAATCAATCGATGTATGCTTGGAACGGCGCAAAATTATTGGCATCAAAAGACGCAGTATACTGTATAAGTAAGCTGTTTCCATCACAACTGAAATTCCATGACTCTACTTGCGTTAAATGTAGTTCTATGCTTATAATATGTTAGTCATGTTATTGTAATGTCTATCGTACGCAGTTTGTCCAGCAAATAACATTATACCGATTTACTCCAAAAGACAAAAATACACGTAACATTATTATTGGTTTGTACTACAACTGATCGATTTGAATTCGGTGCCAAGCCCGCTTGTGTCTGCCCACTTGGGTTGTTCTGCTCACGACGAGCTCGTGGCGGGAGGCGACTTAGCCCATCTACCCACTCCATATTGGGCTCGTCACCGACTTCAAATCGATCAGTGGTAGCACAAAAAAAAATAATATTAGGTGTATTTTTTTGTTCTTAAGATGTTAGCACGTGTTTTTAGTTTTTTTTTCACTATATTTTTTTCTTTGTAGGTACTCCCATCGCGCGACCGCACAATTCCCTCCCTTCAACCCTAGGTTCAACAAACTGAAAGGTAACATGAAACTATTTCATTCCTCCAACATTCGTTACACTGTTCTTTCTTAGTTAAACAACAATAACCTTTATGACTAAACAAATAAGACTTATAATTACGACTACACTCCTATGCCACGTACAGTAATAGTAATTTTCATTTGTTTCACGGTTTAATTCTCAAATAATCGCTTTATTGTACATAGTTTTAAGGGTTGTTATGACTTGGCAGTTAATTTACAAGCGTAGAATTAAGGTTGAAAGTTAACAATAGGATTAGAATGCTCAGCATTCACGTCTGTTGGTTTGTTTAGGATTTTAATCTTTTCAAATCGAGCGTTTGATAAAGCGGGCATTAGGCACGTAATGTTGCGACAACTCGACAGAAAGACACCTTGATAGAATCACAAAAATAATGAGTAAAGTGGTATCCCCAAAACCGGTTTTCATACGAATTTTAATACATATTCACTCGCTCTACCCATGCTTATAAATCGGAAAAGGAAGAAGAGTTGATAAATCTTTTGATTTTTATAGGCGTTTTATATCTAAAGGATAATGGTCACTTCTGAGTAAGAACTATTTCCATTAGACGCAACTGAAGGAGTGATCGACCTCGTGTGTTTATTTATAGTGGACCGAAGTATCCACTCGACATACCATCAGGAATTGTGGTATTAACGTATCATAACACCGGGGATAGGTATATCACCAGGGCTACAACTAGACAAATATCTAAAACTTTCCAGCCTCAAACTGGGATGTTTATTTGAGCAACGACGGAGTAAGTCAACATCTAAACAATCACGTCACTAAATAAATAAATTGAAAAATAAATTTGACAAAAATATTTATTGATAAAACCCTGTGCAACGCTGCACAGGGTTAATTACTATTAGAAAAGTATATTCAATTCTTTTCAGTACCTAGTATCTGAGTGATAAGTATTGTACAAGAAAACCGACAGAAATAAAAAACTTTTCGAAATCATTGATTTGAATTTAATTTTAAATAATGTAAGTAAATCTTTTAAATATAATCGTTAATTTAAAAATTCACTCAGGAACTCTTTATATCGGGAGGAAAAGTGCAAAAAAAAAGATCTTGCAACAGATGTTCAACTTCAAATTTATTATTTGCATTAGAATCAATGTCTAATATTTGATATTTTCCGTCTGTTTTTTTTTAACTTGGCGCGATCTTGAGATAGTTATTTTGTTAGGAAGCGGAATTTCAAATTTCGACCGTTCAACAGAGGCGAGTAAATCAACACGTTCCTTTGCTTTCATTTTCAAGTAGTTATTTATTAAAAAAAAATAAGAGGGATAAAGTGTCCATTCTGCTTTTAGGTAAATAAAAATAAAAAGTTTAACTTATGATGGTGATACGGAATTATCTGCACAACTTTTTTTGGAAATAGATCGGATAGCGCAACCCGCCGAACGTTAAACCTCATTTTTTAACATTACCACACTGAACCAACATTAAAACACGGTTAAATCCGTTAGAAAGGGCTGTAAAACAACGTAGTGTATACGTAATAGTTGCAGTTTGCCAGCAAATGACCTAAATACACCAGATTGATGTGAAAAAGCGGGTTCCGACCGCTGGCTATTTACGTATCTATGGTATCGCTAACCAGCTAACCAAAGGAATTTAATATTGTTCGAATGGCGACACTGCTTAATTGATTGCAGCCTCTGTTATTTCAAAATTGTCTTTTAAGTTTGATTTTTAAGAATTTGAGAATTTGATAAATCATATCATTCTATTTTAATTACGTCAAAATAACTCAATTGATACATTTAATTAAACTGTATTGGCTTGTCGGTAAATAAAAAAAAATCAAGAACAGTTAAGATCTATAATTATGTAAGTACATAATTATAGATGTAAGTACCCTCAAATTTCAAAGTTAATAATAAAAGTTTTTCTTTTTTTATCTATTATTTCACATTAAAAAATAAAAAATTTCAACCAACATTAATTTCAGAATTTGCCAGCCTATCGTTGAAAAGTTAGGGAATGGAGAGACACCACAACGTAGTGATTATATTATCTTAGAGACACACACCTTTAACGACTATAGAAGTGAATTAAGTGAAATATTCAGTTTGAACAGTAAATTTTATGTTTTTCTAGTTTGAACACTGTATTTTTTTCACCCTACTATACGACCTTCTTTCGCATACTCCTTAATCCGTCTCATACTCGCAGGCGCGATCTTTACGTCAATGCTTCCACAGCTAAATACCATTTAATGGTGTCGTTAAAGAAAACTCATTGCGTTAACCCGAGCTGCGGCAGTGAAGCGAATCGGAGGCAAAAGTTAACCATACAGAGTTTACGACTGGCCGTTCACGAAATGACATCATCGCTGTCGCTACCGGGAACCGACGCTTGACGGCTGGCAATAACAAAAAAAAAAAAAAAAATAAAAGAATACACTCTTGAAAAAAGTGGAATACACTCTTGTTTATTCTGACACGAGATATGACGATACCAACGCCGGTAGGTTGGATAGTGTGACTCTAGTATAATTTTAAGTTTTAACATTCCTTCACGGCTAAGGAATTCGGAACGGTGTGAGAGTCTTTGTGTGATAGATATCTCATTTCTTTTGGAACGACATTTGACTATATATAAAACTAGCTGACCCGCGCGGTTTCACCCGCGGTTATTACAGAGTTCTCGCGGGAATTCCGGGATAAAAAGTACCCTATTTCACTCAGGATCACTTTAGCTTCCTATCTATAAGTGAAAGAATTTTCAAAATCGGTTCAGTAGATCCATAGATTACAACCTCACAAACTCCGGAGTTCCCGCGGGAATATGTTTTTAGGTTGAGGTTTAAGAATCCTTTATTCTCAAAAGAAATTTTACAACTTCACTTATATGAGAACATAAATAAAAACAAAACAAAACTTCGCTTCGTCTCGCCACATCTGAAATATATGCGGGATGCTTCCAATAATAATATTATATAGCCAAGAAGAATTTAGTGGGATAAAAACACCCTATGTCACTCAGAATCACTGTAGCTTCCTATATGTGAAAGAATTTTCAAAATCGGTTCAGTAGGTCTAGAGATAGCTGTTCCCCCGTGGTTTTACCCGCGGGAAATTCGAAGTTCCCGCAGGAATTCCGGGATAAAAACTATTCTATCTTTTAAGTTGGGCCAAATACAACATAGTGACCAAATTTCATGATGATCGATTCAGTAGTTTAGGAGTCCATCGCGGAGAAACAAAGTGACACGTGATTTATTTATATTAGGCTATGTAAAATGTTCTTATCTACAGGCTGTTACGTAAAGTTACAACACTGCACAGTGCACACCCAACCACAACCTGATCTCTATTTGGATGTCATAAAATGACTCCTCACTAATATTATAAATGCGAAAGGACCTTTTTCTTTGAGAACTTCTAGAATATATTTTTGAGTTGATTTAAAAAATTTGAAGTGATTTTTATTGCGTTTAACGGTGTTTATGACAGTAATATTTCACAGTGGCGGTTTTTTGTGTGTGCATCCTTACTATTTATTATAAATGCGATAGTTTATTTGTTTGTATAATATAATAATAATAATAATCCACATCACAACACACAGATCTGCTTGATCCCACAGTAAGCTATTATTAGCTTGTGTCGTGGAAACCAAGCAAACGTGGTATATACTACATAGAATTACTTATATATTATACTATAGATATATAAACACACCCAGACTGGAAAATGGAACCCTGTGTTCATCACACAAAGTCCACCCCCACCGGGAATCGAACCCGGAACCCCTGATTAGCGGGCAGGCATGGTGACCATTGCGCCAATCGGGTCGTCAATCAATCGATCATCATGAAATTTTGCATGCACGTTGTCATGTGCACACAGAAGGATATAGGGTACATTTTATCCCAGAATTCTCGGGGAAACTTCGAAATTACCGCGGGTGAAACTGCGGGGAACAGCTAGTACATGAATAAATCGCATACAATAATTTGACACATATAGCAACTCATTTCACATACTTACTCAACATTCCGAAATTTATAAAAAAAACTAGCTGTTCCCTGCGGTTTAATCCGCGTTAATTTCGGAGTTGCCGCGGGAATTCCGGGATCCCTATACCCTTTTCTGTACCGCTGACAACGTGTATGCAAAATCTCATCGGTTTGAGCCGTTACGGCCGGGAAACGTAACAAACAAACAAGCAAACTCACTTTCACATGTTACAAGAATGTTTTTACCTATTACATCGGTATTTAAAAGTTAAGCAAATATATTCCCGGAGTAGAAATTTTCCCTTAAAAATTTTCCCTTATGTGTGAAACATTATCTCAAAATCATCGATATATAGGCAAGTAAAAAATGAAGAATTGCACTTTCCATTTGGTACATCGTAATATTCACGCTTAGTAATATAGAGTGGTGTCAGAAAGGATAAATAAATTTTATTGAACGTTGAGAGACGAATGTGTTAACGGAAGCATTTGAAATGACTCAGATTTGAAGGTTAGAAATACAAAAATAATTATTATGTACTATATCCCACACTGCTGATATGGATCGGTTAGTTTTAATTTCAATTTTTGCGTCATGTTAATTTTTTTGCAAAATTCTCCGAAAACAAACAAAATTTGTAGGTAGGTAGATATATTACGTAGGTACTTATTTAATTTATTACTCAAACTGCAAAGTTTCACCCTCCTTTTGAGGGGGGTGCCATAATAAGGGTTGGTTACCCGAAAATACTTTAGTGCAAATAACTAATGTGACAAAGTCACAAAAAACCAAACACTCAAAATGCAATTTAAAAAAAAATCGAATCGATTTCATAGATATATTTTCGTTGCGCTCAAAAGACTATGGATTAGGTACCTACCCTACCTTTACACTTTCAAAGTTTAAATTTCTATGCTTTACACATAGAAATAATAGAGACTGATAGAGTTACAACTGTGGTGGAAACAGCTCACTACGGAGGGAACGTAGGTAATTATGCAACTTCCAACACACACAGTGCCAATTTTGTGCTTCAAACCGAACGGTTTTTGAACGAAGCCAGCACAGCACTATGTGTAATATATCTACGACTTCAAACAAAGAGATAATAAAAGTATGGTATATAGAATTACAAATGGTGACTCAGTGTTGCCAGTATACTCATACATAATTTTCCACTCGCCAGCGCCTCGTTATTTACCCCATGGCGCGACACGCTGGCACGGATCCTGCTTACCCCCTGACCCAGTTTGGTGTGATGCCGTCGTAAACGTCAAGAGCGTATTGTTATTGCCATCGTTACACCAATATTATAATAATAGCTGTGCCCCGCGGTTTCACCCGTGTTAATTTAAGGAAAAATTAACTAAAATTAATAATTTGCAGACTTCCCGCGGGAATTCTGGGACAAAAAAGTACCCCATGTCCTTCTCTGTACCCCTGACGACGTGCATGCCAAATTTGATCCAAATCCGTTCAGCCGTTTTTGCGTGATTGAGTAACAAACATCCACACTTACTCATTTTTAAAATTAGTAAGTCTAGCAGTGCCCCACGGTTTCACCCGCGGTAATTTCGGAGTTCCCACGGGAATTCCGGGATAAAAAGTACCCTGTGTCCTTCTCTGTACCCCTGACAACGTGCATGCCAAATTTGATCCAAATCCGTTCAGCCGTTTTTGCGTGATTGAGTAACAAACATCCAAACATTCACACTTTCACATTTATAATATTAGTAGGATAATAGGATAAATAAGTTTTATCCAAATATAAATACATTTTAGTTATCTGTGATATTCTATAGACTAACGCGGCGTGGGCCCCCTGTCTGGCCAACGCTGTGTATGGGATACCAATAAAGTACAATTTTATAACCTCTGGACGATCGCCAAATGATGATCGCATCGAAACAGAAAGTTATTTCTAATTATATTTATCTCGTAAATTGTTATTCAATACATGTTTTACAGATGGATCTCAGTTTATAAAACGGAGTATGACGAATACTGACATATCCTACTAATGTTATAAACGCGAAAGTTTGTAAGAATGTATGGATGGATGGATGGATGGATGGATGGATGGATGGATGTTTGTTACTCTTTCATGCAAAAAATACTGAATGGGTTTAAATGCAACTTTACAATAATATAGCTTATACATCAGATTAACACATAGGGTACTTTTTGTCCCGGAATTCCCGCAGGAACTCTGAAATTAACGCGGGTGAAACCGCGGGGCACAACTAGTAATTTATATATGAGTTGTGCCCTGTTTCACCCGCATATAAGTTTCGAAAATCCCGCAAGCATTCTAATAAAATAGGTACATCTCTGACACAAGCTATCTCTCAGTGAAAGTCTCGTCAAAATCGGTCCAACCGCTTAGGATATTAACCAGAGCAAACAGACTGAGAAAAATTTAATATATTTTTTTTTAATTTATAATAGTATAGTTATTTTGACATTGCAAACATACACCTGAATTTTATTTATATGTACAGAATACAGAATGTAAGTATATAGCTTAGATTGAGAACATATTATTTTCAGTAATTTTTTTTTGTTGTGCGACATCACTAAGAGCTTCCGAGGGAATTCCGTAATGGGCATGTTGACTAATTTTTATTTTTTAGTCCGTCTTGTAGATTATTAAAAAATATTGGACACGTATTTTTTCTTTTTTTATGTAATCAAAAAATAACGGCGATGTATTGAGTTGAAATTTCGCGTGACGTCACTATTCTGACAGTTTGTATGGCGGTTTTGTGGTTAGTGACGTCACGACCTCCTCATCCTAAACTTTAATGCGCTTTATCTCTGTATATTTTAATTTATTTAAAAAAGCAAAAAATACGTGTCTATTGTTTTTTTATTTTCTAACTGACGGACTAATTAGAATTTTGATTTTCAATAGTAGTCAACATCCCTATTAATAAAGCAGGTGAAATAGCAGAGAACGGCCAGTCATTTATATGTACAAATATCGTGTGAGTGTTGTATGTCGCATTTTTCTATCACTGTTTAGGTGTGAGTTACAACGCAGTTTGAGTCATCTGGTTGTCATTTACAAAGGGAAGTAAATGCTATGATATCATTAATATATATATTAAATAGTCACTAGATGATATCATGTTCAATAAATAGGTAATTATCTCATTGGATAAATGATTAAAAATACTAATTATTTTATAACATTTAAACTCAATAAGCATCTAGATTTGACATTATTCTATACTACCTGTTCATCCACGTTAATTTCGGAGTTCCCGCGAGAATTCCGGGATAAAAAGTACCCGATGTCCTTCTCTGTACCCCTGGAAACGTGTATGCAAAATTTTAAGATGATGAGTCGAGCCGTCAGGGCGTGAAAGCGTAACAAACAAACAAATAAATAAACTTACATTCTAATTAATTCTAGATTCTGCAATAAGAAAAAAATGTAGGATTACTTATCTAGAGTTAAAACATATTATTATTTTGACTGACTGTCTGACTAACTGAATGGCTATAGCCTATAACCAACGCAGTCAAACTTAGTGGTTATATACTCTTTGGTCAAACTTGAAATTGTGCACAAGGTTTTGTGCCACAGTCAAATTTGACTGTTACAGTCGAATGTTGCCATTATAAAACCACCGCACACCATAAATCTACCAAAAACGTATTCAACGGCTATCTTTATAATCAAACGTGAGATACTAAACTTGAGTTAAAAGGTGTTATAAAACAGATGATCTATTCTCAATGTTTTTCGAGCACAACTGTAAGTAGGTTATAGAATTACTTATAGAATTTTTAGTAATAAAATTATTTTTCCAAACTAGGTACTTTTCGTCCCGTCTTTCACAGTCTTTAAGGGGAAAACAATGAGGGAAATCTCACTACCTTTTGAAATGAAGTAAAAGGTATTGAGATTTCCCTCATTGTCGGGACGAAAAGTAGTTTGGAAAAATAAGTTTGTTTTACTTTTATATTGATTTGTATAACTTTAAAGTTCCTATCGCTCTACTCTTTCTGAATGAAATAATTAAATAGGCATGATTACGGCCTACGGTATGTGAAAATCAAATTCTTTTTAGTCCGTCAAATAGATGGTAGAAAAATAGGTAGCTTTGTTTACATGTTTTTTTGCTTTTTTATATTATTGAAAAAATACTTTTTTACTGTTAAAACGCATTACAGTTTAGAAATAGGAGCTCGTGACGTCATAACTAAGTATAAAGTGTGACGTCACATGGAATTTTAACTCAATGTTTCGGCGTATTTTTTTGATTAGGCACCTACCTACGTAAAGAAAGGAAAAATACGTTTCCAATATTTTTCACCAATCTACAAAACGAAGACCATTAAAACAATAAAAAGATACCTACTTTAATTTTAATATACCTACTTTTATTACCATTGGCAAAGATATTATTAATAATACAGATGCCATATTAAAGAATATATGTATAGGTCAAGTGATAGATATTGAAAGTCCATCCTAGAGTTTATCTCAAAACTGGCAACATAATAAGGAATAGTGCCTTTGAGTTCTATAATTAGGTATCGCTTCTAACAAGGCGACCATAAAAACAGTCTCGGCCATGTGGTGTTAGTTGAAAGATCTCTCTTTTTATTGTCTAATTTAAATGACCATGAAATTTTTAGACGCATATGATTAAAGAACGATTTCATTGTTTGTTTTAAAGTTGAATCTAATTTTTTTTGTCAATAATCAAGTGTTACTTATGCAAAAACTATAGGTACTCGATTAGTTTAAACGCCGTCTTTCTTTATATAGTTACACAAGCTGACGCCCGTGGTATCACCCGCAGTAATTTTGGAGTTCCCGCGGGAATTCCGCGATAAAAAGTACCCTATGTCACTCACGATTACTGTAGCTTCTTATAAGTGAAATATTTTTCAAAATCGGTTCATTACATCCAGAGATTATCACTTACAACGTCACAAACTCACAATTCACAAACTCACTAACTTTTGCTCTTTATACGTATTACTAGCTGTCCCCCGGGGTTTCATCCGCGGTAATTTCGGAGTTCCCCCGGGAATTCCTCGAAAAAGTACTCTACGTCCTTTTTTGTACCCCTGAGTTCTGGAGTTAACTATTTAAGTTAAGTTAATTTAAGTTTAAGTTGGACCAAAATTGGTTACAAAATTTTATCAAAATCCGTTCAGTAGTTTCGGAGTCCATCGCGGATAAACAACGTGACACGTGATTTATATCTATTAAGATTATTATTATTAGTATAGATTATCATTTCATATTTCGCGCGCAAGGTTTTTTTTTTAAGTTGAATAAATAAGTTAGCCAATACCTGAGGGTACAAAATGAGTGACGTAGGTAAAAACTTTCTCAATATAGAACCACAAAATTGAAATCTGTATAGAATCTGTAGTTCTTTTGCCCTATATTCCTGTAGTCTTACCGGCTACCGCGTAATCTTACCAGTTGAGCTACTTGGATAAATTTAAATATTATCTACTTACAAGTTTTTAAAAACTACTTTTTATCGTAGGTTTATGCACTAATTTGTGTTGATTTGATAAAAATTTTTGCTTTGCCACTTAGTAATGTAAGTTTTTATGGAACTGTAAATCTGGATGATACTTTAAATAAATTCTCTAATAATGTTTAAACCCTTGAGTCGCAAAAGTAAAACAAGTTCGACAAATATAATTCATTAACCAAGTTATATTGCTTGTTATCTAATTGCTCGATGTGGTTGTCTAGTGTCTAGACATTAAGTCATCAATGAATGACCTAATTTCTGTGTTCCATTCAGACAAGTAGGTTCTAACAGTAGTTTTCACTTAGCTCACACTAGAACTTTCAATTAAGGACTCAAGTAAATGGGCTTGAAAGCTCTGACGTCATATCATAGTGCAAGTAAACTCAACAGTAAGACCGACTGCACTGCACGCCCGAGCTTTATTCTTTGCGGTCAATTCTCCGATAAGAATGACAGACTAGGCACCCGAAGGCTAATCTACTGTGTATTGTATGGAATTGACACCTTCGGCTGTCCTGCTTTGCTTACCTTATTGTGGAATTGAACCCGATAATAGGGATGTGGACTACTTTTGAAAATCAAAATTCTAATTAGTCCGTCAGTTAGAAAATAAAAAAAAACAATAGACACGTATTTTTTTGCTTTTTTAAATAAATTAAAATATACAGAGATAAAGCGCATTGAAGTTTAGGATGAGGAGGTCGTGACGTCACTAACCGCAAAACCGCCATACAAACTGTCAGAATAGTGACGTCACGCGAAATGTCAACTCAATGTATCGCCGTTATTTTTTGATTACGTAAAAAAAGAAAAAATACATGTCCAATATTATTTAATAATCTACAAGACGGACTAAAAAAATAAAAATTAGTCCACATGCCCATTCGTATGCGTGCGGCCGGGTTACTCGTAAAATTGGTAACTGTGATAAACGTCTCGATAAATCAAGAAAACAAGGAAATCTATTAAAGTGTTTTCTTTAACAAATACTAAGTTTAAGCGTACGGTTAAACTTAAACCGCCCAATTGGCTTATGTGAAACCAAGTCGTTCCGCTCTGAATTAATTTAGAGTGAATTTTCTATGCAAATAAGTACACGAAAGTGTTACAAAATATAGACGACTTATAAATAAAATGTAGCGCAGATTCAGATAACGGCTGTTCTAAGAAGTACATACATCTGCAAGCAACTTAGATGGCTTTCCTTTTAAAACAATTTCTGTGTAATACAATTACTTACTGTTGCATTGCTACACTGTGGCAAAATGTGCTTTATTGTCCTCGCAGTCACAAATAAGTTGTAGGAAGTTTAGTGCGATCTTAATATAGTGTTGTTATGTTTTCTTAATGGACGACATAATATATTGTAATGGTGACACATAAAAGTTAGTATTTCTAAATATTATAATATTATAAAAATTTAAATTTTGTAAGTTTGGATGAATTCTTTTATTACAGATAATATTGTAATAACTGTACAAAATTTACCTCTTTTTAATATAATAACAAGAAATACTATAATTTCGTTTGGTGTTTCAAAGTCGCGTTTATCACCCAAAATAGTAAACACTCAGAAATTGGTGGACTTATAAGTAATCTATATCCTTATTTGGACCCTTGACAACGAGTGTGCAAAATTTTATGATGATTGTTTTAGTAGTTAAACCGTGAAAGCGTCACAAACAAACAAAAAACAATACATTCGCATTTATATTAGTTAGGATTATAGACCAATGTATAAGTTGTTATATTTTTGAACCTATTCTCAAGCTCGTCTGTGATCGTCGAAAAATTGGCCCTTACTTTTAAGACTGGGAATCAAGAAAATTCTTGAGATAAATTCGCCTTAAGTTTGTATTGAACAAATAGCAATTAGTTTTTATTTGTCACACACTGACGACATCTTTGAGCACATTTCAAATATTGCCAAAGCTATATAGAGGCGATATTGGCTTCGTCTCCTTGCCCTATTTTCCATAGTCTTGTTTGGAGAGACTGTGCAAATTTGAACAAAACAAGCTTTATTGCGCTGTAGGGGGGATTTAGGATGGAAAATTACAAGTTTCTAGGTCACTGTGTTATGGGCTATGGCGCTTAAAATGTAGTAAACAGTTTAATCAACAATACGATGTCTATGTCTAAAATAGCTAGGCTTGTCAACCAAACTTTAATTTTTAAACCGTCTTGTAGATTAATAAAACATATTGGACACGTATTTTTAATTTTTTACCTAATCAAAAATATCTGAGATACATTAAGTTGAAATGTCGCGTGACGTCTCGCCGTGCTACAATTTATAGCATGTTATGACGTCAAGAGTCCCCACTCATAAACTTGAATGCGTTTTATCGTAGTATTTTTTCAATAATTTGAAAAAGCAAAAATACGGGTCTATTATGTTTTATTAATCTACAAGACGGACTAAATAGAATTTTGATTTTCATACCCCGTAAACAAGCCTTAGATGACCAAAGTTTGATTCGAAATTGTGAAAATAACTTTTTTGCAGTTGGTACCGAACTGGCGACATGACATGACGATTCGTTTCTCAATTTTCTATAGCGTTACCGATCATAGATTTACAACTTGACTATATTATGTTGATTTTGACTGACCAACGGTGCTATCAAAATCAATATAGTAAATCTCAGACAAACCGACATCAGTCAAAACATTCCCGTTCACTGTTATCTTCAATCCTTATTTGTCTATGACGGATATATCTTTCGCCGACTGTATAAGGTCTAGGCATCCCAGGCTAAGTCACGACTGAGCATGACCTGGTGAATATACATGATATACATGAGTAACTGCAGCTACCTCTCCTTTAAAGGAGTGTATGCTATGGGTCAACCACGCAAACAAGATTCGTATATCGACATTCAATTCATAAAATTCAAATAATCCTATTCAAAGTTGGCCCATATAAATATGACTCTTGTCGACGTCAATGAAATTACAATAATTATGACAACACCCATATAAAATATCCGCCCTTCACAGCTTCCCAATGCGGAGGGAGGCGGAGGAATCTTCACAACAAACTGCCCAGTAACAAGCTGTCAGTTTTAAGTTATATAATATTTACTGCAGTTGGGCTAAGATTCGCAACACGATAAAATTTTATCGAGCCATCTTATCGATTCTCGTCGACAAAGCCATACAATATGTCGACGAGAATCGATAAAATGGCTCGATAAAATTTTATCGTGTTGCGCATCTTAGCCCGGCAGGTGTTAATTTATGCACAAAACACCAGACAGGCCTTACTTTTGTATTAGTAAGATGACCTGACCATGATTTAAAAAAATAAAAAGACGTAAGATAAGTTTTGTTAGGGCATTTATTCAATGAAAGACCGTGTTTGACCGTTCTTTTTCTTTTTTTATTGAACCAATTTATTGATTGATTGGTATTGTATTTTTGGACACTTAAAACTGGTCCACTTACGGAGCAGATGTCTGCTATTTCATAGGATCAATAAAATATTAAAAATACTGCTTTCCGTGACATTGCATTCACCTCAGTGTAAATAAACATTTGTAAGTAGTTTGTTGGCAAATACATATTATTTGCAATTCACTTAGCAATTCATTAGATAGCTACAACCCTCCTTGGCTACAACTTACAAGACATTATACTACGTAGAGTTAACAAGGTATAGACAGACAATTTGTACCTATATTATGTGGTAGGTATATTGAATTTAAATATCATGAATTTGAAGTAAATACACAGGAGCTTTGTGTTTATAACAAAACAATGCACATAAATGTATTTATTTAAGCTTAGAACAGTTTAAATTTCAATGCATGTGCGTGACTTCGTAAGTTTTGGTTTATAAGTCACGAGATTTAAGCGCTTAAAAAAGAAAAAAACATAATATTTATATTCTTTGCTTCTTAATAAATTATCTTAATTACCAGCAACTCAATTATGCTATTTGTCATAATACAGTGTAGATAATTTAGAAATATTTTTTTTACACAAATAAGCAATTGGACCGATTAGTATTTAATCCAGTCCAGAAACTTGTTAATATTTAACAAACATTCCTAAACAAGCTTGACCATACCTAGCATATTGAGTAATTTTTAGACGGGATATAATCCCTACTCTACTATGGTAAATGTGAAAGTAAACCTGTCTGTCTGTTAGTTACACTTTCACGCTTTAACGGCTTAACCGATTATCATGAAATTTGGCATACTTGCATACACGTTGTCAGGGGTATAGAGAAGGACATAGGGTACTTTTTGTTCCGTAATTCCGGCGGAAACTCCGAAATTAACACGAGTAAAACCGCGGGGAACAGCTAGTTATAAATAAAACCATTACAGAACAAGAATCGAGAACGAGACCTAACAGTGGAAGTGGGATAACCAACATTTTTTGCACGATGAACTACCTACCTAAACCATAATCTCCATGTTTGCACTAAGTACCAATCAGCGTCCGCTTCCGCTCACGCCACCGCTCGTAACCGACACCACTCAAAACGTTCTAGCCGCAACACGCTCGGCGCACGAGAGGTTGTCCAGCTTTTCAATTGACTCCCATCTCGTATGAGTCAGTCAGTCAGTTAAGTGTATGTACGTAATGTGTCACTCTGCTGGTGCGGTCCACTTGTGCACTCAGGAATGTCATCGTGACGTGTCAAGTTGACAGTTTTTATCGGTTCTAATAATTGAGGGTCTTGAATCTTGATAACACTTATTTAGAATGAAAAAAAAAGAAGAACAGATGGTTTTAATCTTTACTATACTGCAGTAAACGCGAATGCAGACTGCAGTTTATATTTTTTTGTTAAGCTTTCACCCCTGTATTACTAAACCGATAACCGTGAAAGCATTCGCCTTGGCAGAGGGTATTTTAATCTAGGAATTCCCGCGGAAATTCCGAAATTAACGACGGTTAACCTGCAGGGAGCTAGTAAATAATTAATTAACTATTAGGTATTTAACCATCAACGTCCACTTAAAAAAACGATGGCTATCGGAAAAAAAAATGTACGTAACGTGTTTATTGTAATTTGAATAATATTAAAGAGATAATTTAAAGGCTTCTCGTGGGGTAATCACTTCAAATAATCACATTAAAAATACTATAGTAAAACAATCATAAAAAATTGGTCGCGATGATTCCTGAAACTATCGGAAGATATACATACAACATACAGCGATGATAGCTCAGTGGTCGGTGCGTTCGGATCAAACGCCGCAAGGCGTAGGTTCAAACCCTAACAATGAGCTTGAGCTGTCGGTGAAGGGAAACATCGTGAGGAAACCATAGCATGGTGGTAGGGCGCTCTCTAGTGCCCAGCTGGCTAGCTACCACCTTCAAGTTGCAAATCTGTCGCCAAGCACCTAACGGTGTGTTCCGGCAGCCCCACTTGAAAGCCAGTTCCCATCCCCAGAACGCGCCTGCATGCCTTTTGGTGTTGCAGATGTCTATGGACGGCGGTAATCACTTGCCATCAGATGTACCACTTGCCCGTTTGCCCCCTATGACATAAAAAATATTAATAATAATAATCGAAGCGAGATCTTGGTTTTTTTAGTCTTAAAAATAACCCTTTTATATAAGCAACTTCAATTACCTACAATTTGTGATTCAATTTTCCGGAAATAATTCCAAAGTGTATGCGTTCGTTAGGTATTCGGTTCTTAATAATAGACGGTATTTCTCGACTAACCTCGGAAACTAAAAACAATAAACAAATGCGTTAATTCAATACACACCGATCCATTGTAGCTCTCATATTATTTGTTTACCCTATACAAGAACAAGATTAAAGATGTAATGACCAGTATATCACTACTATAAAACCAATTCCTCCGCTGCGCCTGTCTGTATCTATGTCTGTTCGCGATAAACATAAAAAACCGCTGAACGGATTTTCATGCGGTTTTCATAGAGTGCTTCATGAGGAAGGTTTAGGTAGGTAAGTATCTACTATCTTTAAATTCTTGTATATATAAGTATATATGTATACAACGTGTTAATGAATTAACTGAAAACTAGAAAGTAGTTTGCTCAGAATCGACTAGCGAATCGATCGCACTATGTTTTAATATAGGTTATATTTTTTCATTTTTACTAGCCCATGTCTAAATTATTTATAATACAATATTTGGCGCGTACGCCGCTCGCAGTAAAAAAATTCGAACCGGTAGGCGCGGGCGTAGCGCTTGGAATTTCGTAGATAGGTCACCTCGAAACTAATTTTGAATAACTTTTAATGCATGAATTTTTTCGACATAAAATATATTTTAATCATATTATTGTTTATTTCTTTAAATGGGGTGTATCAGGTTTTCAGTTAATTCATTAACACGTTGTATATGTATATAACATGAATCTCGGAAATGGCTCGAAAGATTTTCATGAAATTTATTTAGTATGCAGGGGGTTTCGGGGGCGATTAATCGATCTAGCTAGGTTTCATTTTTAGAAAACGTCGTTTTATCCGTGTTTTCAGGCAACGAAAAATGAGTGTTTGTTTTTCTACTTAACGAGCTAAGTTCGGTGACCCAGAGCTAATTTGTCAAGTGTAAACTGGTTGAAATATAATGATCGTTGAAAGTATCGGAAAAAGTGTATTAAATGCATATTACACGTTGTCAGGGGTACAGAGAAGGTATTTTTGTCCTGGAATTCCCGCAGGAACTCCGAAATTAACTCGGATGAAACCGCGGGGAAAAGCTAGTTGTATAAATTTTATTATGTATTAATGCATTTATTGTAAATTAATGATACCATCGTGTCGCAACACTCATTTATCTTAAACTCTGTGCCGTAATAGTGTGCTGTTATCTTAACATAGGTAATAAAATTAAGATAACAGAACCCACTTTTAGTATTAAAGCTAACTAAACTAAAAGAGTTCTGTTTGAAGTTTACTCACCCGGGGAAAACAAAAACTTCAAAGAAAAAAACCAAAGAAGTAATAAAAGTGTATAGTGCATGGATACAGTTTTAGAGTAGATATTTAACCAATAGAAGAAGCCGTAGGCGCAACCTGAAAACAGAAAGGGGGCAGGGAAGGGCAGGTGCCCCCCCCCCCTGGATCTTGATAACAAGTCCTAAATAATTTCCTCTTTTATTTATGTTTATTTATTTCAATAGATGCCTATAAAAAAATCTGATTTGCCCTCCTGACCCAGAACCTGGACCATACTCTTTCAATTCGATCATAAAGTCGATATAAATGTATAATGATTTGATATACGCAGTGTCATATCACTGTACGGCAGTTGCTGTTAAGCTTAGTATCCACATTGCGACTGTCATGACAGTTTGAGTGACGAGTGACATCTCAAATTGGATGACGATTCAAAGAATTCATCGGTACGATCGCGCCTTTTAAGATCAATGGATTGTGACACAATGCTTTTCGATTTCAGATAACATGAAATGCATATATATTATCATGATTTTTTTCTTTTATATTATTTGTATGCGTGAGAAATCTACCCAGTTATTGATTTGTTATTGATTAAATTCCTATACACCTTTGAACAATTTCAAATATTTGTGTTCATCGAAAAGGCTCGATAAAATGACCAACTGCAAACAAAATTAATGATAATAAAGTACTAAAGTTAAAACGAGCCATATATGGTTTGAAGCAATCTTCAAGGGCATGGTACCAAAGAGTCAATGATTACTTAATTAGCTTAGGTTATAAAAAGTCTGTTACCGCTAACCGTAGTTTTATTAACAGGTTATGGGCCCAGAACCATATTTCGCCATATTACAGTTTAAAGTCAGTGTTTTTCTATTATTTTGCGATAATAATGTCGACAAACTATATAGCCAATGTTCCAAAGCTAAAAGGGCGCGAAAACTATGATGATTGGTGTTTTGCGGCGCAAAATGTGTTAGTGTTGGAAGGCATGGCGGATAAGATCAAGAAACAGTTACCGGCAGCGGCGTCTGTAAGCGATATTGAGAATGATGCTAAAGCCAAGGCAAAGTTGATATTAACTATTGATCCATCGATATATGTTCACATCAAGCAGGCAGTTACAACATATGATTTATGGTCTACCCTCAAACATATGTATGATGATTCCGGTTACACTAGGAAGATCAGTCTGTTGAAAAATCTAATCAATATTCGGCTTGAAAACTGTGAGTCAATGGCACAGTATGTTACTCAAATTGTAGAAACGAGTCAGCGACTTCAAGGAACAGGATTCAGAATAACCGATGAGTGGATTGGAGCATTGATGTTGGCGGGTTTACCCGAAAAATATGGACCTATGATAATGGCTATTGAGCACTCAGGAATTGAGGTTAGTGCAGATATCATAAAAACAAAGTTGATGGACATGTGTGTAGATGTCGGGAGTGTTGGTACTACATCCGGTTCCGAAAGTGCATTTATAGTGAAAGGAACGCATAGACTAAAGAATGGCAACCCTAAAGGCGGCCATTTTAGACAAACAGATACTTCAATGTCAAAGTCAGAAAAAGTGATAAAGTGCTATAAATGCAAACAAATAGGCCATTATAAAAATCAGTGCCCGAAATCGGAAAATACCAAACGTAAACAGACCAATGCTTTTAGTGCTTTTTTTCTGAGTGGAAATTTTAATCAGAGCAGTTGGTATATTGACAGTGGAGCGAGTAAACACATGACCGGCAACAAAGTTTATCTCACGAATATATCGCAGCAGCCAGAAACGAAAGAAATTATTATCGCGAATAAGACTAAAATTCCAGTGATGTGTTCTGGCGACGTAAACATCGTTACAGTTGTGAACTATGTAGAATATGACGTCGCAGTTACAGATGTATTGTGTATACCAGATTTAACCACTAACTTGCTTTCTGTGAGTCAGTTGATTAAGAATGGCAACAATGTGATTTTCAAAGGAAACGTTTGCTATATTTATAATCGACAGAAAGAACTCGTTGGCATAGCAGATTTAGTTGATGGTGTGTATAAGTTACAAACATTACAATCAGAACAGATATTTGCAGCACCTGCAATGACATCATGTGAGATTTGGCATAGGAGATTGGGACACATAAACAGTAGTAGCTTGAATAAAATGAAAGATGGAGCTGTAGAAGGAATCTCATATCCAGAGGTGGCAAACATAGGCAAATCTTCATGCACTGTTTGTTGTGAAGGCAAACAAGCCAGGCTGTCATTTCAGCAAAGTTCATCAAAAACAGAAAATGTGCTGGAGATTATTCATGCAGATGTTGGAGGTCCTATGGAAAATCAGTCGATTGGAGGATCAAAGTACTATGTTTTGTTCGTGGATGACTACAGCAAGATGGCATTTGTATATTTCATGAAAGCTAAGAATGAAGTGTTCAAGTACTTCCAAGAATTTCAGTGTATGGTTGAAAAACAAAAAGAAAAAAAGATCAAGGTTTTTCGAACAGATAATGGAGGTGAGTTCTGTAATCGAGATTTTGACGGATATTTGAAAAAGCAAGGTATAGTTCACCAGAGAACTAATGCTTATACACCCGAACAAAATGGATTCTGTGAGAGAATGAACAGATCCATCATTGAAAAAGCCAGATGTTTGATCTTTGATGCTGGATTGGAAAAAAAATTCTGGGCGGAGGCCGTCAATACATCAGTGTATTTAAGAAATAGATCTGTTGTGACCGGGCTGAATGATAAAACTCCTTACGAAGTTTGGACTGGCATGAAACCAAACCTAGGCCATTTACGTATATTTGGAAGTGTAGTAATGGTTCATGTGGCCAAAGAGAAACGTTTAAAATGGGACAAGAAGGCAAATAAGCTGATTTTTGTTGGTTATGCAGAAAACACTAAAGGATATAGAGTGTATGATCCTATAACCAATATTGTGACAACCAGCAGAGATATTATTGTCATGGAGTCTTTGAACCAAAATATGGTACAAATACCGCTGGAATGCAAACATCCAGTGGAGGCAGCTCAGTCAGAGCAAACTCATTCTGATGATGAAGAGAATGATAGTTCTTTATCTGAAGTTGATACTGAAAGGGACGAGACCTATATCCCAGAAACGGATGTTTCCTCAGTAAGTACTCTTGTTGATTTAAACGTAGCTCAAAGACCCAAACGTGCCAGGAAGCAGCCAGAGAGGTATGGTTACAATAACCTATGTGTTACAGAGTGTGAAGACAGCAGTGATAGAGCGATCACACTTGAGGAAGCTTTAAACGGAGCAGAAAGTAAATTCTGGCGAGCAAGTATGAAAGAAGAATTAAAATCATTTGAAGATAACAATGCCTGGGAGCTTGTTGATCATCCTCAAGACAGTTCAGTGATTCAGTGCAGATGGGTTTTCAAGAAAAAATATGACAGTGAAAATAGTGTGCGTTATCGTGCCAGATTAGTGGCGAAAGGTTTCTCGCAGAAAGCTGGGATTGACTTTCATGAAACTTTCTCCCCTGTGCTTAGGTATTCCACATTAAGGTTGCTATTCGCATTAGCAGCAAAGTTAGAATTAGCAATTAGTCATCTTGATGTAACAACAGCCTTTTTAAATGGGTTTTTGAGTGAAACTGTTTATATGGAAAAACCTGTGACTTTTGAGTGTGATGATAATGATAATAAAGTACTAAAGTTAAAACGAGCCATATATGGTTTGAAGCAATCTTCAAGGGCATGGTACCAAAGAGTCAATGATTACTTAATTAGCTTAGGTTATAAAAAGTCTGTTACCGCTAACCGTAGTTTTATTAACAAAAATTACTTATGAACGACTCACAGGCTTTCATCATGAACAATAAAATATAGGTAAAGTATGTTTTCTTTATTGCAATTTCTGGAACTACTGAACCGATCTTAAAAATGTCACTAAGTAAAATAGGAAACTTTTATCTCGTGGGGCTCAAACAACGCAGCGGGGAAACTGCTACCTTGGCTTGAAACTAACTTTTGTTTTTAGCCCGTCTTGTAGATTAAATAAAAAATATTGGACACGTATTTTTTCTTTTTTTACGCAATCAAAAAATTACGGCGACACACTGAGTTGAAATTTCGCGTGACGTCACTATTCGGACAGTTTGCATCGCGGTTTTAGCGGTTAGTGACGTCACGACCCCCTCACCCTAAACTTTAACGCTTTATCTCTGTATATTTTAATTTATTTAAAAAAGCAAAAAATACGTGTCTATTGTTTTTTTTTATTTTCTAACTGAGGGACTAATTAGAATTTTGATTTTCAAAAGTAGTCCACATCCCCAATACAAGGTATTTTCATCTTGACACAGAGGTCCTGCAGTAACACCGCGGGAAGAGACCACATAATTATGATGTTTTTGAAAATTCAACCACTTGGGGAATGATACATAGGTATAACTGGGGGATCACCTAGTATTATTATAAATATTTTATAAAATAAACAGTTCTATGACGAAACTCAGACCAAATAAAAACTAAAGACGGAACGCGTAGAACATAAACAAGTGGAGCCAGGAAAAAGACACCACGCCGTGCACGTGCACAGAAACACGCACACACAAGAAAAAGACACCATAAATCCTAAGTAAACTTTGCAAATCCATACACTTTCCTAATCACCACATGCATACGCAACCGGCTTCACTTCGTTGTTCGAGACGTTCCGTCTTTAGTTTTTATTTGGTCTGAGTGACGAAAATATGACAGTGTGATATCAGTCTCTAAAAATCGAAAAAAGCCTCTAATGTAAAACAATAAAATTCTAAGCCATAAAAAGACATAACATCTTGTATTCCCCATAGTTACCTGTGAATGAAACGTATGAATGGTCTTGTGATACGTATCTATACATCTTGTAAAATACAAGCTCAGCCGTCTGGAGCATGTGTGGAGACAGAAAAAACAAGCTCTGTGCCAATTCAAACCGCAGACTGGTTTGCTATCCCGGTTTTTGTGGAGGGATTTCTAATAAACTATCGATCGAATATATTAATCGTATATTATGTATTTTAGGTGAAAAAAATAACTTTCTAATTTTAATACTATTTCCAAACTATATATAGCTTTAACTATGATATCTAACGACTGTTAAAGTAGATAGGCATACCTTTTTTCGATTTTTTTTTCTATTAAAATATTTGGTAGATTACAGCACTCTATCTATTCAATTCTTTTTAAGTACCAAGTGAAAGTCAGTAAAAGTGCAGTGTAAATAAAAAAAATTTGGCTGTATGACATTTTTTTGTAAGTTTTCCACTGTCTGATATTTTCAGGAGTTCTGCATATAAATAAATAAGTGTATCAGTAATGTTTTATGTATTATCTCTTTAGATACTATCTATTATAGATTTCTGTTAGAATAACTGAATCGAAGTTTCGTCCGCGAAAAGAAATAACCTAAAAAATCCTATTTGTTTTTTTAATTCATTTTTTATC
The DNA here is from genome assembly GCA_907165275.2 of Zygaena filipendulae. Taxonomy (NCBI): domain Eukaryota; kingdom Metazoa; phylum Arthropoda; class Insecta; order Lepidoptera; family Zygaenidae; genus Zygaena; species Zygaena filipendulae. Next base: position 1,654,071 of record OU015676.1, read on the forward strand.
GACGCTTCTGGGACATCACTACTGCAGAATGTGGTGCAGTAACTCTTGTGAATGAGCACTGCACTCTGCAGTGTACTAAAACCTTCACAACTCTCCCTTTCCAATGCACAGAAAGCTTAATAAGTAAGAGTGGGATAGATGAGGTCACGTATACGGAGTTTCGGTTTATAAAGCTGTAAACTTGAGACGAGATTCGTGACTTTCCGAGACTTGGAAATCTTTTGTTTCGAGAAATAAAAGAATGTTGCGGCTGTTTCTCTTTCTTTTTCTTTTTTTATTATTAAATATTGATGTATTGCTGTGATAAAAAGCGACGTACCTACTTAGCTTATTTAGTCTGACCCGAAATATCTTCACTTCGCTTGCGCTCACTATCGTTCTATGCCTATTCTCTAAGATAATTGCAGGGAAATTTAATAATCCGTCCATCTATAAATATTTGGCTGGCATGGCCGAACTCCTCAAAATATCATTTAGCCAGTTTCAAGTCAGTAGGACAAAATAAATATATGTGTATTTACATTTTATTATAAGCATCTTTGTATGATTTGAAACTGTAGGTAATCTTGTATAGATTTGACACTGCAAAATTAAATAACGTAGTCGCCATCTTTGATTCCCGCCAAAATCCCTTTCGCTCTTTTAATGTGTGTTTTGTTGTGTGTGTTTTGTCTATTCTTTATTTGTTTTTAAGTAGGTAGCCCTTTAGTCAAGTCAGCCCGCTCCAAACTTATTTCCTTTAACTGCAGGTAAGTATTCGGAGTCTAGACTCTAGAAATGCAGGTTGCTTGCATGCTTGCATGCATGCATGCTGCATGCTTACAGGAGTTCTTAGAATAATATATTCTAAACATGGCGGGGCGTCTGTCGCCTTCGAGGTCCGTCCTAATTTTTTTGACACTCTTTGAATCTTAATTAAAATCAATCAATTTGTCATATTGAGTACAAAAATGTCTAGAATTTTCGTAAAGAGCCGTTATAATACGAGATTTATTTTAAATTTGTAATTTTAATACAAATAATAATGAGTTCAGAGATTAATTAAAATTTAAATTAGATTTATTCCTTATCTTACAAAGAACACCAATTATTAACGTCTTATACCTATGTCACTCGTTAATCTTTACCATAAATGGTTGAACCAAAAACCAAAGACATCAATGAAAATGTTCGAGCAGATCCGTTACGGGCAATAAAAAAAAACATTTCGCATCAAAAATAGACAGCCAGTGTTTTGAAGAATTTAATTTCACAGTCTGTTGCTGGCTGGCAAGTATGTTTAGAGGTTTTAATTAATTTTGACGGTTCGTTAAACAAACGTAGAAACAAAAACCAATTGCCACATGGACATAATATATTATGCTTAATATCTTTTGATGGAGGAATAAAACATTTTGCTAATATTATAACCATTTGGTCGCCATTTTATTTAAACGTGCAATTTTTTTTTTTCTGCATTGAATAATATTATATAAAGGGGAAAGATTTTATATTTTATAGTTTTTTGATACGATTTAACTCAAAAACTTTATGACCAATTTTAAAAACTCTTCACCATTAGAATGCTACATTATCCCTGAGCAACATAGGCTATTTTGTAACCTGGAATTCCCGCGGGAACTGCGAAATTACCGCGGGTGAAACAGCTAGTTTGCTATAAGTTACCAAAACAAAGTATAACTGAAAGTACCACTTAGTATTTACCATCATATCGTTTAGTGTTGTTTAACCTTACATCGACATTTCTTCCATTGCAATTTGTACTTTATTTACATAGTTTAGGGTCGAAAAGATGTTAGAGTACAATAAGACCAACAACCATTTATCTGAAAGCCAACCTTTTTTTACATAGCACAAAATATGCCAATTCAGTTGGTGCTCCAGAAGAATTTTTAAGATCAGACGCCAATTCTTTAAAAATTAAATAAATTAAAACTACATATCAATTCAAATTACAAAATATCAATCGGTTAATTAGTTCCTTTGTTATTTTTGCTTGTTTAGGTAATCATAAAATTAACAGTGTGTGCTCAATTAAAGACCAAAACAACATAATTAATATTTTATTCGAAACTTTCTTCACCCCTTTCTCTGGTCTGAAATCAGATATCCAACAAAACTCATCAGATATTAATAAACCTGTTAACCAGTAATTGCTTATGCAAAATTAATGACTTCTCGAAAGATAGCTAAATTATAAAATTAATTAAACAAATTAATTTTTAATCCTCACGATTTTTTCTTCAAACACTATTAACACAAGTGTTGAAAAGTAAACTTACACAAATTCGACATTTGTTCAGTAACTCGTTGAAGTTGTTTTAGAAGCATTGAAATTTAAAAGTGTTCGAATGTAACATGGAAGTAACAACGTTCAGTGTTGCAAGTTGAATAAAATTAATTGTTATTATGCAAAATGGAATCATCTCGCTCGGGGCATCGCAGCAACAGCTCGCTTCGTAAACGGAACGCGGCACGAACGCGCGCCAACAGAGGTCAATGGCCCCAATATGGCGCTAAAATAGAACACAAGAATGCCCGCCATTTCAATTCTAACCTCGAAAAATTTCAAAATCACGTCGTAAAACGTAATAATTTTCACACCTATCGTACGAATCACTTTGATGATATAAACAACTAACCGATGGTTTTGCGAACTTTTACTATTGCTGTATGTATGTATACTCGGGGAAAACTTTCTCTGTTTGCGGTTAAGTATAGTGTTAATTTCTTACGCTTACGGAAGCAAAGATCAAAGGATCATGTAAGTTTATGAAGTTCGCTTTGCAGATTTTAGTTTTATTGTATCTACCTAAATTCTGTTGTACCTAGTTTCTCTTGAGAAAATTAATAGAAATATGTAGAATATCTGGTTATCAACATAAATGTAGCATCATCGTAATGAGACGGCATTTCAAAAGCACCGAAATCGCTTTACACAGTTCGAAATTCCAATTTTCTTGAGATTTCTCTGTATGGCCAACTTCAATCGAAAAATATAAACTAAATAGGTAATAAAAGATAAGTATATAAATAATTTCATAACTACCTCTCTGGACATTTAATAATGAATGTAAGATGTGTTAAATTACAATGAAAATTGTCAATTTCAATCAGAATCGAACATCAATGTTATTTCTTGACAATGACAGCGATAATTTGATAGTTCATCCCCACGAAAAAAAATTTGGAGGTCAATAACCTCGTTCAATTGATGACAATGAGTTAAGAATTTTAAAACCACCGCATTCGAACCGATGCGGGTTTTTATTACGATTGCTTATTAACTCCATGCTTTGACTATATCCATGTCCAGAAGGCAGCAAAAACATGACTAAGGTTTATAAAAGCGAGTAACACGTTATTATATGTTTATATACTCTACTATTATTATAAATGTGAAAGTGAGTTTGTTTGTCACGCCTTTACGCCTTAACGGATCATCATGAAATTTTGCATACAATAGTCATGTTGTCAGGAAAAGGACATAGGGTACTTATAGGGAGTGACGTAATACACACTCAACACTGGTCTGGGTCATAATGCTTATAAAAGCAATAAAAAAAAACAAATTAAAAAAGTTAAAATTTAAAGTTAAAGTTACGCGCCCAGCGGTCAAATGCTAAAAGAATGAATGAGTGCGTCCAATGCGGCCTTCTCTCTATTTTTTTTTAATTACTAGTACTCCAAGGCGTGCACGTTTGGCGGCGATGTCGTTAATTACACCCAGTTAATTAGTTGATTAGAGTCCGCCTCCATGGCAATGGTGGAAATAATGGTCAATGACGGTTGATAACGTCGATGGTAGACAAATAAAATACACGAATTTGGTGAACGGAACTCGATATCGGTTCGTAAGTCGTTAATCCACCGCTATCAAATAATCATTATATTATATTTCTAAGATATTTGTTTAAAACTAGCTGTGCCCAGCGGTTTCACCCGCGCGAAAGGTTTTTATACAACAAATTTTTTTTTCCGACATTCAATTTCAACGAAACAAAGCCTAAAGGCTAAGCTTAATCTACCTGTGAAAACCGCATGACAATCCGTTCAGTAGATTCGGAGATATCGCGAACAGACAGACAGACAGAAAAGATTTTTAAAAACACTTTTTATGATTAATGGCTACTCTTCGTTTATCGTCCGCTGTCAGTTTTTGTTAAAAATATTCAATGTACAGAATCGCGGATTCTACTCTTTTATTATAGTACGAGCTGTGCTCCGCGGTTTCACACGCGTGTTGCGCAATTCCCGCAGGAACTACAAAATAGCCTAATGTATTTTTTATAATATCAGCTAATTAATTAGCAGTGAAAGTCCACTCAATATCGGTCCAATTGTTTCGGAGATTCGATCACCCGCGTGAGTTTCGGAATTCCCGCAGGAACTCCAAGCTTCTTTTATATAAACCTTGTCCTGACAATAACGAACACAAAAAGAAACAACTATCCAATTTGTTGCAGTCGTTTGGAAGTTATGAGCTTAGCAACACATTTAGCGATTCATTTTTATTATATTGATAGATAGATGAAATCGATAGCAGAGTAAGTATGTGAAACGGGGTAAATACTGAATTCGTCAAAATAGGTACAAAGTTTCCAAAGAGAACCCCTAAATTCATTCGGGTAAAACCGCCTGAGCGTTTCGCGATTTTCCCCACGATTATTGCAGAGTAATAAAGTAGGTACCTATATCCTTTCCTGTACCCCTGATAACGTGCTTGCAAAATTTCATGACGATCGGTTGAGTAGTTAAGGCGCGAGAAACAAACTCACATTCGCATAAGGACAATTTTTTGTATTACTTACATAAATAATTACATAATTAGGTTTTTTCTAAAATCCCCTTCTATACCTATTACCTGAAACGCATTTAAAGATAAAATAAAGAATCGACCGTCACTTTTAAGATATTCGACGATAGATCGTAAAAAATATTAAGTCAGGAATGCAGCCTGACTAAAGGGCATCCATATGAAATAGAATGTTTGCTTGGTAATCAGCTCATAAATTAATGTTTTCTTAAACGCATATTAAATGTCTTGTTTCGGTAGCTCAATACGTAAATTCTCTGATAAAATTTAATATTTAAATAAGTTAAAACCCAAGCTTCTTCATTGTTTATTACTATTACATTTTATTACTACATATTATGTTCGTAAACTTATTAAGCTTTCAACGCTACAAGTTTTAAGCTTTTTATAAGTTTTTTCTAGGTGAGATAATTTTTAAAATTGATCATGTAGTTTTTGAGTGTATACATAACAAAGAAACAACATAAAAAATTAAATCTATTCTTTTTATAAAATTATAGTATAGAGATTATGCCTTGTTTTAAGAATCAAACTTAGTACTCTAAGGTACAAGAAAGGTGTAGCTATATAGATAGACTATGCATTAGTAAAAAGGGCTTTATATTTCTCTATTTTATTATGATAAGAACCACATACCTATTATGGTTTGTTCTACATCTTAAACCCGTACGATACGTGAGATAAAATGTGATAAAAACCAGCACTCGTCAAACCGTACATGGAGCTAAGATATAGGTCAACTTATTACATCAATGCACTCCGTTGAAGTTGATTTTTAACATACAAACTCATGTGTGTACGAAGCACGATGCGAGTACAATGTTGACCTATAAAAATTACAATTCAACAAGAAAACAATTAAAATAAATCGGTAACTAGTCTTTATTTAAATTAACCTAACAAAAAAAAACCTTGTTTATTCATAGTTTCAGAGAATGTAGGTATGTTAATTTTTATTATTTAGAATATTATAACTTATTGACCACGTGATTGTTATGTTATTGACATTTTAAGTAAGTAATCTATGGTTACAAACGGGCCGTTAACCCTTTTCGAAAAGGACGTTTCAAAATCTATGGAAGTTACCTATAAAATTTAAATATTTCAACGTACTGACCGAGTGTGGATTTAAAATAAGAAGACGTAAAACTCCTGACCAGAGACAGCGGCGCGAGTCGAGTGGCGACTGGCAATACAATCAAATCTAAACGCATAAATTAATTGCCACTTAAGATATACCACGCTACTTCATTATTAATTAAGTATGTTGAAATAAATGCATTTATCTCTTTCATTCAGTTACCAGTTTTTTTTAAATAAATCGTTGTTCAGGAATTATGTGATTTCAGGAACTGTGTCATATATAATTTAAAACAATACGCAAAATTATCCAAAAGACGAGCAGAGAATCTCATACCATGAGAACTACAAGGGCCCAGTTTTATCCCATCCCTTTGTTCAATTCTTTAAAATTTTGTGTAAACCAAAGAATAGGTAATATAAACCTATTAATATATAATTTACTACCACCTTGAATAAGACTACACTTTTTAAACCTTCAAGTTTATAATTTACTGGACCCAAAAACACATAAAACGATGCTAGATAAACCTCACTTGGGCGTAAACAAATTGCGTTCATTTAAGGAATATTTAAGGCCTAAAAAAGAAGAAACGTTGAACACCCACATGGATAAAAGATAGCTTACGATCCAAAAGATAATACCAGAAGCGTCGGGTTACACCAAAATCTTAGTTTCCTTTTTTTGTTTTTTTATATTTTACGGCTCTAAAATAAATCGGTTCAATTAAGTCAAATTACCAAGAAACCTGATTACAGTAAAAAAAAAACATGTCTATGCCCGCCCGCCAAATGGCCGCATTATAACGTAAAAAGGGGTGACCACGAACGTTCCAAATTCAAATTCATTAGTGGAACTAGCCCATTTTGTGTTAATTAAGTTTTGGACACACCAGGAGCAAAAATTCCATTACTTTTGTTTATTGAAGTTAAAAATTCAATATTAGATAAAATTTTAATGATCTCAACTGCGACTAAGATCGATTGGAAATTAGCATCATTTAAGATTATAATTCAATATACTTTATTTCACGTAGATACTAATTTATTTGCATAAAGATGGGCTTCAATTTACGACATAACATTATCTGCTGGTCAACGCCGCGACGCAAACGCTACGCAACGAAATCAAATAAAAAGTGGGTACCTATAAGATATTTGAATTTCTAAGATGGAAAATAACGTTTACGCTTCGTCGCATCGGGTATTTCGGCACGTTTGTGTCTGGTGTACCACGGCCATTTAGCTCACCCAAAACGCAACAATTTACCATATTCCCGCGCCCATATTGTTTTACTTAGCGGGTTGTTAACCTATTGTCGAATAGGGTTGGGGCTAGTGCGGTGGTAATTATTGGATTTTATTATCGATTATTAAGAATCGATTATTAACCGATAGACAAAAGCTTTCGACGAGGTTTTCCACATTTTTGTCTTATAGTAATAATAATAATTTATTTATTTAGAAAAAAAAGATTATCAATACAATAGCAATACACAGTCATGCAAGATCATGAAATAAAAACTTTAAACATCACAGTCTTATGAGGAACTTGATTAATGGAAAATGCTACAAGTAAATATTACAACTGATGTCTAAACTAGGTCTAGCCTGTATTATAGACATCAGTGTCTTTCCTTATTATAAACTGTAATATAGTAAAGCATTATCCAAGAAGAAACTTTAATTAACTTCTATGCTATTTAACTGTAGGTATATTAGTTAAATCAGAAAAAAACATAAATAAGAAATATTAGTTTAAATTCAATTTCTACATGCGATTTGATCTTCAAATTGTACAAATTTACTCACGATTGAAACTAAGTTAGTGTTGACAAAGAAGAGTTAAAAGTTGCAAGGGTTGAATAGTTTGCCATTATAACCATTACAAGTTGCTCTTTACCACCACTGTAAAAATGTAGAGCAATTTAATGTTGTGCGTTGAGCAAGTCAAGGTCAAAGTCAAATATTGTCGAGGAACGGAATTATGGTTTAATGTGAAAGCAATGTACATATTAAGTAAATTTATACCTACATATTAAATAGGAATGAATATAATTACAAATACAAATTTACAAATAATAATTTATCAATTTCAATTTACGACAAAAAAAAAGTCACTCAAAAATACCGCCCCGGGTCATACCAGCAGCAAAGGTGCCCATGACACTCGCTGCATTACCGCGTTGAATGGCAATGGACAACCGGCAAGGTAGGAGCCGGAGCGGGCGTCAAAACCTCTCTCTCTGAGTCTGCGACCGATTTCGGAGACAAATGAATTACTTTTAGCATCGATAGTTATATCGATATATTTTTAGGTACAGCAACCGTAGATACATCACTAACAAAGGGCGTCGTGCACGCTCGTGTTCGACCGATGTGCCAGAAGCCCTTCACCTTCAAACTTTAATTGACGGGCAAAATTAAAATTTATCTACGATAAAATAAAGACTGAAATGACTTGACGCTTATCGTTACTTTGATAGAAAAACAGAATCTTGTTATTGCTCAAAATAAAGGCGGGAAACACCAAAACGTCTCTGTCTTTCGACGGTACAGTGGACATAAAAGGTTTAATTTCCTGAACTTGAAATACTATGAATTATTAATAAAATTATTATTGATGTAGCCACAAGAAAAATTTTTACTTAACATTTTTGTTCATACATTACAAAAATCTGCTTTAGAAATTAGTAATAACCACACCTAAAAACAAAACTGGCACGAAGTAATACATAATCAACAATAAAATAAAATAAATTTAATGGTGCCATTACTTGCCAAAAGAGGCCAATTGCGCTAATGGATTTAGATTACCTTATACTAGAGTTCCTGAAGGAATATTTGAAGCAGAAGGAACAGCTAGAGCCAATTAAATTCAGACGTTTTTTGTGCTGTACGTACATTACGGAAATCGAGAAAGGAAGCCGTTTATTTTTGTCGAATCAATTATAAATAATCGATTTCACAGACGCATCGTGTCGACTCGATTTCTGGGAAACTTCTGTTTTTGTAACTGTCACCCCTTAGAAAAAAAAGTTAGGAACAAATTGCTTTTCATCTAAATTAGGAATAAGAAATATGTAGTTACAAATAGTATACTATAATTAACTACAGTAATATCTACGCTGTTAGAATCTTTAGCAATTATTGAAAAAAAAAAGAAATTACCATACTACCAAAACTTATAGGAGTGTGTGTGTAGTCTTGAAACTATTGTAATCTATGCTTGTTAAAAAATGGCAACTCATAATATAACAGAACAGAAAATAACTGATAGAAGGGGCAACAACTTAGTTTAGTATGAAAACAAATGAAAACTATTCATCACGCACTAATTAAAACATAATTTACGTAAAGATATGTATTAAACGCTTTTTGGTGACGTTTTTACTTAGCCACTATTCTCAAAATTCACAGTTTTGGAAATATTGTGGAAAATATACATGGGATACTAGCAAAAGAAGTTTTGGGCAAGTTAGAACATTTGATCTAACTTTCTTTGCAACCGTGTCGCGCCTGCCCCGCTTACACTACATCAGCTTTTACTCCCTCGGGAACTCATTGATCTGAGACAAAAGATACGATAATCTTAGTTAAGGATACTTACCAAACTACTGTACCAAAATCAGTTCATAAGTTCCAGAGATTATTCCCAATAAGCAAACGACAAAAAACTCTACCTCTTTATATTATCACTAGATCTATTAGTATAGATATCGCATCAATTCCAAAGAAATAAATCGAATATCGAATGATAAGTATCAATCGATTATTCACTAAGTTATCTGTGTACATCGCACTTGCATAAAGACTGTTAATTAGTCATAAAATATTGACCAACTTAACTCTACACACCATTCTTTAAAACCAACATCAATTTAGAGTTCTTTTATTCTGGATAATTGGAAATGCATTAAACATAGACCAATGTAAAATGAACTTTCCATTACGTATATTTTAGAAGAGATTCGAGTATCGAATTGTATTGTTGCGTTATGTATTCATACATTAGTGCACGCATGGAATAAAGATGTAGGTATACTCGTCCATTGAGTAAGTAAATATTGTAGAAATTATTATTCTAATGCCGTATGTGGATATGTAATAGCTCTAAGAATAATGTGTTGTTCTTACGTTTTGGTATGCGGCTGCCGAGAATATATGCATTTATGGACCTATCAAATCATTCGACTGCTGGACTAAAATCTCTTCTCCATGAATTCTCTCAGATCCACTATCAACTCCCTAAAAATCCTTTCAGAATGTAATCTAAACATGACCGTAACTTATTGTTTCAATCTGGATTTAATTGTGTCAGAATAACAGAACCTATATTCAAACAGGTTTTCATTCATTTTCACGCGTCCTTGCGCTATATTTTACTCAGTGCCTCGTTTTATTAGCATACCTATTGCGTGTAACGAAACGGTAACCTTTTAGAACACTACGTAGTTGAAATAATTACTGACTAGAAAGGGCCTCTTTAAGCAAAATTAAGCTTGACACCAATTTTAACCGATTGATAGGTATATCGTTATGAGTAGGTAGTTGCCTTAAGAACTAATAGTTCACACATTTGTTGGGAACAAACATACACGTAATATTTGGGTAGAATCGCCTACGCATTGCCTAATATGTGTTTGTTTGTCTTTCGAACGAGTTTAGCACCCCACAAGCAACGTCTGCCACTGTCATAATTACCTGCACGCACTTCGCGTTGACTCGCGATATTTGATCGCAGTTTAATTGACTGTTGATGTGTGTCAAGTGTGATTGATTCAAGCACTAAGATGGCCACAAACCCGGTGCTTGGGTTTAAACCCGAAAACGGCAGGCTTTTATCGGGTTTAAATCCAAGCACTGCAAGCAAGCAAGCACACCAGATTGTCCATCTATATCATTACATAGTATAAAACAAAGTGGCTTCCCGCTGTCAGTCCAGGTTATGTATGCTTAGATTTTTAAAACTACGCAACGGATTTTCACGCGGTTTTCACCAATAGATAGAGTGATTCATGAGGAAGGTTTATATCTATATTTTATCCTGGAATTCCCGCGGGAACTCCGAAATTACCGCGGGTGAAACCGCGGGGGACAGCTAGTCTGTGTGTACATACACATAAAGTTTTATACTACGTAGATGTCATGCTACTTGTTATAAACGAGAGATTGTGAAGACGTTTGGATGTTTGTTGCTCAACCTTCTTTTCCTTTTTTTTTTACTAGCGTCATTCGCATTGTTAAGTTAGGTTAGGTTAACTTATAGACAAGTTGTAAGAAATTTGAGATGCGCATGGCAATAGGTGTTGCTACAACATTGAAACTTCGATCAACAATAAATACCATGATCGAAGCCTAGAAAATTTGAAAATTAAGAACATTATACAAGGTATAGGTAGGTAAAATCGGAGAAGCTATCAAATATTTACAACAGCATAAAAGCCCATAAAAATCCGTACGCACGTTTCTTTCTACGCAATAATAATATATCTAGGTATGTACCCACGTACTTCATTCATAAAATACTTGAATTACGAGCTTGCCTGTGTGTGGCCACGAATATTGTTGTGCAATTCTGTGTTGTATTTAGATTATGACTCATTCGAGACCACAGTATATGGTAGGTAGGTAGGTATATTTTTGTACGTATGTGAAAATCTTGGTAGAAAACTGACGAGTTTGGTAAGTGAAGTCGTGGATAATCTTTGTTATTATTATACTATAGTTGTACCCCACGGTTTCAATTTGCGGTTTCAACCGCGGATTGGTTGAGCCGTTAAGGCGTAAAAGCGTTACAGACAGACAGACAGACCGACAGATAGACAGAGTAACTTTCGAATTTATAATATTAGTATGGATATAAAATGAAGTCGCTTCCGTGGTTTGTTCGCAATAAACTCCAAAACTCCGTTCAGTACGAACGGATTTTAATGCGGTTTTCACCAATAGATAGAGTGATTTATGAGGAAGGTTTATATCGATAGTTTATCCTGGAATTCTCGCGGGAACGAATAAAAAATTAAACTCGATATAAATCGCGATAGATTGCCATAATTGAAGGAGAAGAAGGAGAATGTGTCCCTCGCCCCCGCCGCTCACCGCCCGCAGCGCGAGCCCTATGCTTGCCGCACGCGCACCTCAGCGTACCTACTTACACGCGCACTCTGGCCCCTGCATGCACGTGTGCACACGAGCCGCCCGCCCGCAGTAGTAGCGAGTCGATTTTATGGCGTGGCACAGGCGTGTCTACTGTCTATACCGTGACAACTCACTGGCATTTACAATTACAAGTTTTTTTTTTTATTTAACCGATTGGCCAGACATTTGTCCATAATCTCGCCTGATGGTAAGCGTAGATCCATAAGGTATTACACGTCTGCCAATGGGGATGAGGACTACTTTTGAAAATCAAAATTCTAATTAGTCCGTCAGTTAGAAAATAAAAAAAACAATAGACACGTATTTTTTGCTTTTTTAAATAAATTAAAATATACAGAGATAAAGCGCATTAAAGTTTAGGGTGAGGGGTCGTGACGTCACTAACCGCTAAAACCGCCATACAAACTGTCAGAAAGTGACGTCACACGAAATTTCAACTCAATATATCGCCGTTATTTTTTGATTACGTGAAAAAAGAAAAAATACGTGTCCAATATTTTTAATAATCTACAAGACGGACTAAAAAATAAAAAATAGTTAACATGCCCATTAAGTGCCCATGCCCATGCTCTTGAAGAAAAGCAGAGTGAACAGGTCTCTTCAGATCCAAATAGTAGTTTCGGGGAAACAACTTCCGTGGGATCCCAGTGGGATTAAAATAGAAGGATGAGTGTCCATGCCTCCGCGGTGGGAGTTTTAAAGTGAAACAACACTCGGATCGGTGCACTGCACAGATGTCAAACAAAAACAATTAAATTGCACAACAGAACGCGTCGTGCCCGCGCGTTCGGTGGCCCAACGTTAATCGCGTTCCAGATTTCAACCCAGAAACCCAATTTTCACGCAAAACCCGACGTTTGTTTGGTTGAATGGTTAGCACTATAACACGCAACGACCAGAGAATCTTGATCCCTTGTTTAGGGATTAAATCCTGAAATCCATAGGTCGTCTTAGGTTGGCATGCGAGGCGTAATCGGAAACTGAATGCATCTGTTTTTCGACATATCGATATAGAACGATGTTGTAAAATCGATTCGGATATGACTGTGGTGTTTTTTTTTATTTTTATTAATAATAGTCGAAAATAGACTTTTATCGCGGTTTCGCTTATGTAATTCATTGGAAATAAAGATTGTAGGTGTTTTTGCCTTAGGTATCTTTTTACCGTTGCCTCTGCTTCTGGCATGTCGATGGTGAAAAAATAACTACCAGTAAGTGAATGTCAAACTTTATGAACAAACAAACAGAAGCGTAATTTGAATAATAACCTTTAAATAATAGTTATTAGATATAGTAGAATTAAAAAAAATGTGGGCGTTTAAAATGTAAATTAATATCTTTATTTACAACAGACATACAACAATATAATCAATTATTGTAATCCATTCTTTTTGATAATAGGTAATATATTTTATATTGTTTTTGTTATATCAGCAGGACAGGTACGATTTAGATATACAGGATGTTCGGAGAAATCACATTCGAAAGAAAGTGCCTAGAGACTCAGGTCCGTATTCCAGAAGGTGACTCAGATCACGTTTTACTTGAGATTAGTTTTAAGCTCAGATCATAACTCAAGCGTACATCTTATTATAGAATGCGTTTTAAGTTCTTATCACTTGAAACTAGTCTTTAGTAGAGATTCTGAACTCTGATTGGCTCTAATCACTTGAAACTAGTCTTGAGTAGAGATTTTGAATTCTGATTGGTTGAGTGATCTTGACATGACAGACGTAAACAAAGATCAAATCTTTGCTTGAGTATAGATTAGTACTCAAGCGTCGTTCTAGAATAAAGAAATAACTCAACTGATTGTTGATTGATGAATCGTGTTTCAAGTAAGGTTCTAAAATTAAAGCTTTACTTGAAATTAGTTTTAAAACTAGATTCATGACTTGAGTAACCTTTTGGAATACGGACCTTAGAGAGACAAAAAGAAGTGATCTAGCATAACCTAGGTCCTCAACATCGCTGTTTTCAAGCAAGAGAAGTAAGGACAACTTCGAAAGGAGGAGGGCTAGTTGACTATTTTTTTTAGTCCGTCGTGCAGATTAATAAAAAAATATTGGACACGTATTTTTTCTTTTTTTACGTAATCAAAAAATAACGGCGATACATTGAGTTAAAATTTCGCGTGACGTCACTACCCGGTGCTGTTTGTACGGGGTTTACCTATAATATACCGGTTAATGACGTCACAACTCATGAGTCTCCCCACCCTAAACTTTAATGCGCTTTATCTATGTATATTTTCATTAATTTGAAAAAACAAAAAATACGTGTCTATTTTTTTTTAGATTTTCTAACTGACGGATTAATTAGAACATCCCTATTGACTTCATGTTATTACGACTACCAAACTACCCACTCCCACGTAAGCAAATCGTCAAACGGACCCACTTTCGTCAGTGCGTATACGCAATGATGTCACTGTTTATGTGTGTACATCATTAAGGTTTATTTAGCCATTCAATCAACTTCACTATGAACTATGGAGGAACGAGGTTGAATTCGATGGGAAAACCTTGAGTGAAACGCGTAGGCCGTACTTTTGCAATCAAAATCAAAAACCCACTTCAAATCGTAAGATCTTAATCTAAAATTCGGTCACAGAGCTCCTTCATTAAATTATACATAACTAGCTGTTTCAGCCGCGGTAATTTCGGAGTTCCCGCGGGAATTCCGGGATAAAAGTACCCTATGTCCTAAAGGAAACTTTTTCATGAATCCACTCTATCTATTGGTGATACAATATAACCTTCTGTTGTTGATTTGTACCAGTATTTAGTAATTGTAATTTTGTTGGATAGTCGTTTTTGGCCTTCGTAATGTAAGTATAAAAAAATGTACTTAGAGCTGTGTTCTATTCCTAATAAATAAATAAATTGTGGGTTAAAATGTTACTGCTTGTCTGCGTCCATTTAAAAATCTGGCTTTGCCTCACATTTTGTGCAATCTATACACGATAATCGACCACATAAAAAACGTCTTCCAACATAAACGAACTAGATCACAAGTTTCTGTGATTCCATCGCATCGACTGCAGTGCAGGCGCGGGATACTGACACAGACAATAAACAACATTCGTCTTTAATCTATTCCCACATTGGCGCGAAATGTCCGCATTGGCTGTGCTCCAGCGAATTCTATCTAGTCTGCCACCGGAAGGTAGCTTCGCTGCATAAATAGCGTTGAAGCACGGTTTTTTCATGTCATTTTTATTTATACGGACTATATTTAAAAATATAATAAGGAATTGTTCTGGTTCGAACTAAAATTGTTATACCTGCGGTTTGGCAAACGCTCAAAACACTCGCTTTAAAACGTTTTCTTGACACTTGACAGGTCAGTCATCTTATGGTAGGTATCTCTGTTCTATAGATAGCCTAGCTCGAATTATAAATACGAAAATATTATTTATATTTTTTGGCAAGAGTAATAAATTATAACCAACAAAAGACGTCACTGACGGACGATCCGTGTTGCCACAAAGACCTACGAAATCAAAAGTGAAAGTATTTAGTGCGGTACGTTGCCGGTTGCGTCTATGGCATCTCCTGTTGGTTAAATAAATATCTACTCTAAAAAGTTATAGGATACACAAATATATCCACTGCATACAAAATCTTTTTCTTGCTTGCTTGCATTGCAAGCTCCAGCCTCCAGTATGAATAGTTTTTATAGGTTAGTACAAATATTCTTTTAAATTTCACTTCCCGCCGCACTCAGAGTCGACTTTAATGATTACTTAGTTAAGTATAGATTTTTAAAACAAAACTGCCGCAATCAGATAAGTTTAATAAATTAATGTTAATTGGCATTTAACTAATAAAATTACATCTCATTAAATGCCAATTAACATTAATTTATTAAACTTATCTGATTGCGGCAGTTTTGTTTTAAAAATCTATACTTAACTAAGGAATCATTAAAGTCGACTCTGAGTGCGGCTGTTAGTGTTTCCAAAATAAACTACTTGTCTATTTGTGTGAAACAGTAGGAAGTAAAGGGCTCTCTTAATAGACTGTACTGACTGATCTTTGACTAATAGATCAAAAGTCATGGACACATTACACGGCACTTGTTGACTCGTCGAAGCATCGAGTTCTTCTGCCTCCACATTATGGGATAAAGCGTGAGTAGATATGACGTATAAGTAAACAAATACGTGTTAAAATTTAAAATACCCATTGAGAATTCGTGTCAAGGTGATTTTTAAACCGTTACTTGATTTTCAACGTAAATAATGACTTCATAACTCTTTTACGATCGCAATAGATCTTGTTACATACATAGGTACTAAAAGTAAAATTAGACCGATGACTGGGTCGATTTTAGGGAGATTGCTTTTATGTGGGAGATGAACATTTTTAGTTCAAACCATAGCTGTCGTCTACACCTATAGTAAACTACTATAGTAAACTATTTTACAGCGATGATAGCTCAGTGGTTGGTGCGGTCAGATCAAACGCCGCAAGGCGTAGGTTCAAACCCCAACAATGCGCTTGAGCTGTCGGTGAAAGAAAACATCGTGAGGAAACCATAGCATGGTGGTAGGGCGCTCTCTAGTGCCCGGCTGGCCAGCTACCACCTTCAAGTTGCAAATCTGTCGCCGAGCACCTAACGGTGTGTTCCGGCAGCCCCACTTAAAAGCCAGTTCCCATCCCCATTCCAGGTCGGCAACGCACCTGCATGCCTTCTGGTGTCGCAGATGTCCATGGGCGGCGGTAATCACTTACCATCAGGTGTACCGCTTGCCCGTTTGCCCCCTATGACATAAAAAAAAATCTTTTTTAATATCCCCCACTGCTAGGGTCAAGGCCTACTCTAACCCTGCAAGTGCTGCACTTTCTCCCCAAAACTACTCAACCGATCATCATGAAATTTTGCGTACACGTTTTCAAGCGTACAGAAAAGGACATGGGGTATTTTTTATCCCGGAATTCCCGCGGGAACTACGAAATTAACGCGAGTAAAACCGCGGAGAATAGCTAGTCCCAACTAATATTACAAATGTGAATGACAGTTTATTTGTACGTTACGCTTTCTTGTCTTAACTACTTAACGGATCATTATGAAATTTTGCATGTAACACGTTTTCACGTGGTATGTTTTATCCCGGAATTCCGAAATTAACTTGGATGAAATCTCTGAGAACAGATAATAGCATTCTAACACAGGACATAGACTACTTTTTATCCCAGAAAAAAGAGTTCCCGAGGAAATTTCGTAGGGCATGTAAGCGAAGCAAAGAAGAACTAGTTCTAAATAATTCTCTTTGCAACAGCATACCTACCTTTTATTGAGCACTTTTTTGTCTGCACCCAAAACCTTTCAGGTACTCGATCCACATAATGCTGTAATAATAACGAACGGTATAGAAAATAATCGCATTGCATTGCATTCGTCCGGCAATGTGCATTCGGTAGCACGCGCGGCCACATCTGTCTTGATTAGGGTTGTCAGATGTGTAAAGAAAAAAAAACAGCCTTTAGAGAAAAAGGAAATCGGATACGTGCTTCAATTAATATGGTAATCTCATTGATCGAAATTTTGGTAGGATAAAAATTATTACGTATTAAAGTTAGGTTAAATCAAGCCTAGAGCTATGATATAGTCTTTGGTCTAGAACTGTAAATGTCGTCAATAAACCTAAACGTTGAGCAGAAATACCATACTCAAAACGCTAAAAAGAAAATGTGAATGAGGCGATAAGTTATATTTATAAATCTATGCCTGTCCCTGCGACATTCAGACATTAAGGCCAAAATGACGATAAAAAACTTTACAAACACCGCTCCATTTTACTTCTAAATCCGCTCGAGTGACACCCCTAATCTTGACACGTGCTACGAACGCCGGCCGTTTGAAACGCAACACCATGTATGGAGTCTTTATGTAAGCTCTGCGCCTGAGCAATTCTTTAATGTGGCCAGCTTTTGTGCATCTGATACTGCCTGCCTTCTGGTAAGTATAAGGGCTTTGTTGGAGAAAGTTTTGTTACTACGTATGCACCCTGTTTCACTTTGTAGTATCATCCTACTAATATTATAAACGCGAAAGTTTGTAAGAATGTATGGATGGATGGATGGATCGATGGATGTTTGTTACTCTTTCACGCAAAAACTACTGGATGGATTTAAATGAAACTTTACAATAATATAGCTTATACATCAGATTAACACATAGGGTACTTTTTATGAAATTAACGCGGGTGAAACCGCGGGGCACAGCTAGTAAGGTTATATGATACCTAGACCTACGTATCGACTACGTTCATAGTGATTGAGATCAGTTGGGTTGTAGCTCACGCGTATTCCTTCGGGAGCACTTTGATGTAACAGGATGAAAAGTTTTCTAGAGCCCTAAGTAAATCCAGGAAATCTATTGGGAATCTACACTGCGTTGTCTATCCAGTTGTGACGTGAGCAAAGGTGGAAAAGAGAGACAAAGAAATTTTGTGAGGGTGTACTCAATACCATACTCAACTGAAAAGGGGACAAACAAACTTAAACAATAATCTTTATAATGTCAAGTGAAGATCGTAATTTTATATGTTCATACCGAATTAGGTCTAGCAAACTATTAGTTATGGAAGTTATGGAATAATGGAACAAGAAAATTGAAAACTCATAACAATACAATCTTCCTGATGATAGGCAAAGACCTATCTACGGTCATATACAGTCTTTGCTTTGCTCGTCCACAATATGTCTTCGACATTCATTGACTTAGTTAACTTTCATTGATTTTATAATTGATCGAGTTTATATATCTTAAGGTGATGAACATTTAAGGTGAGACAGCTTTCATTACTAATTACAAATACATAACTTTTATCGCATACTCCAACTTTCCTCTTATGGATAATACCAATAAATACCTCGGTAATTCCTCATAGAAAGAGCAAGTTGATACAAATAGTCAGTGTGTTCGATCAATGAACTAATATTTATTATCGATGATATTAAAAAACTGGATGATAATTATGATTAGGTATATTATCTATTATAATTAGTAAAAATGCGGAAGTTTGTGTGTGTTTGTGTGTATGTGGATACGCTTTGTACCCCAGATGTCAAAATAGAAAAATAATCTATGTTACCATAGCTAAAATTCAATATAAAATAAACATGTTACAAAAAATCAAGCGAATAACCCAAACCAAACCTCCTATTCCTTTTTTTTTATAGTATAGGCAAGCACTAAGATAGGTTTTTTTGGATATAACGCTATCCAAGTGAAACCGTGGAGAGTAGCTAATCAATAAAAAAGAAAAAACCTAACGGCACTATCGCACCTCTATAACACCAGTACTAACAACAATGTGTGGGCGACCGAGCTTCGCTCGTAGCGCCATCTGTTGTCAAGTAGAAAAGCAGTATCAAACATTCATTTTTCATTGCCTGAAACCACGGGTAAAAGACGTTTTCTAAAAATGAAACCCGGCTAGATCGATTAATTGCCCCCCGAAACCCCTGTGCATACTAAATTTCATGAAAATCTTTGGAGCCGTTTCCGAGATTAAAGTTATATACATACATAGATATACATATATTTATTACAAGAATTGCGCGTTTAAAGATAGTAAGTAGAGTTCTAAGCATCAATTAACCTTCAACTAGTTAGAACCACCGTCCGTATATTACCTTATTATAAGCGCTGACTCGATATATCGATGTAGGTCGAGATAATGAGATGTCGCTACACTATCTATCAATGGAGTCCTTATATAGTGAAAACAGAAACTTTGCTCAATTAATTCCTTATAAAGCGAAAACACTTTATCAATCAGACTCTTATGTTAACTATAGCGACAGCTTCACACATGTGGATACTTAAGATGGATTACCAGGGCTGAATTTAATACATTTTAATTACATACAAAAAAGGCATCGATAGTCAAAGAAAATATCTATTGAAAATCGTAACAAGCGTAACTCATTTTGTCATGTTCGTTAAAAGCATAATTTCCTTCTCCATGGATTGATGCAGATTAAAAATTATTGTAAAAATACATCTGGGTAGGTACTTATTATTTTTTAAGCGAAAGAATAAATTAATGTAAATTTTTGTTTCCGAGAAATAGAATATTTATAATTATACATATTATTACCGTGTGAATATGGGGATTTGTCTAGGATGAAAAATTTAGACTACAAGTTGTATTAGGTTTCAATAAAAAGTAAGTAAAACAAAAATATTCCTAAATACGATACGAACGAACCAATTTAAACGATATTTGAAATAAATAAATTATCAAAATTGATTCAGCCGTTCTCAAGTTTTGCGCTTGGCAAAACATTTAGCCATCCATTTTTTATTTAGATTAGTTGGTATATACGACTATTTCCTAAGATAATAGAGATTATAATTATAGTAAACTTTTAAAATTTTATTTTCGGTACATAGTACATAATTTGCTTCAAATTCATGATTGTGAATCCGTCACGCAAATCAATTTTAGTCACAGTTGAGACAAGTCATAATAATATTATTGTGTAAATTCTCAATTTTACGGGTAAATATATTTGTGTTGTTATTTAAACACGTTGATTGTGATAATGTTGAATAACCTGGTTCCACTCGTGTAAGAATTAAAAACATTTTCTCTTTAATAACAGTATAATAGACGATTCGTTTCTACAGTTTCATATTCTAAATTTTCTTTTGTTTTCATTAGACCGTTTATCTAGTTTTAGAATGAGTTTTAGCCATTTTTTTCCATGTGTACTTTATACATAATACAATATGTTACAAAAAGATGTAGCCATATTTGAAGATCGTGATCTGGCAATCTTATACAATTATTTGACCGTGACCGTGACCGTGAGCTAAATAGCTCAAAAACCTTACTTCAAAATATTTTCAGAACCAAAATAAAAAATATTTTTACTGACCACTTTTGCAACAAAATAAACATGTCACTAGTCACATCACTGGGAAGATGACGGGAACTGGTGACGGCTTCAAATTGGGGGGCGGAGACAAGTTAATAACAGCAAACCTAGCAAATTTTAGGAAAATTTATTTCATGGTGCCGCTTCAGTTACTAGTGTCAAATCATTGCAGACGATAACGTGAACACGATCGTCAAATATGACTACACCTTTCTGTAACACTCTGTATACTCTCCTACCTCTCTATGCCGAGAGCGTCAACTGAACTTCTTTGGACATATCACATAATATGCATGAGTTGGAGAAGCTGTTGATCGTGGGGCAGATGCAGCCTGCAGAGGAACCGTTCCAGGGGCCGAATTCCAACACGATGGTGTGCAAGTATTGCGGAGGCAACAGGGGAAACTCCACAACGAACTGTTGAACTGGCGCAGGATAGAAGCAGATGGAGACACGTTACATATGGTCACGATCCTCATTAGGGTTAACACACATACAAACACGTACACCAATTTATACATGTAAGTTTTTAAGTTCGATTTGCCAAGTTCTAGGTTGTTATTTAAAACTCATCTATGTTTTACTGTTTTAAATTTTAAAAGATTTTGGCGCTATAAAATTATTTATTAAAACAACTATATTATTGAACACGCCTCTAATATCTGATACAAACAATAACGTGATAATTGTAATAACAAGTCAAACAAACCCAGCAACATCGATTAGCGAAAGATCAAAAGCCAAACACATATAAAAACATAATATATCTTTAATTACGTTTGCACACACATAACACATTTCCTTCGAAACAATAAACAGATAGACGTAAAAACGGTACATTACAAGAACACAAACCGTATGTAGGGTCGCAAAGGACTGCACAAAATGACGCATATACCTACACACAAAGTTTTCGCAACTCATACTTTCGTCATTATTGACTGATAAAAAGAAAATGCTGCGGTTATTATTATAATCAAAACTAGCTGTCCCTTGCGGTTTCACCCGCGGTGATTTTGGAATTCCCGTGGGAATTTCGGGATGAAAAGTATCCTATGTCACTCAGCTAGGACTAACGTAGCTTCCTATAAGTGAAAGAATTTTCAAAATCGGTTTAGCAGATCCAAAGATTACTCCCTACAACCTCACAAACTCACAAACTTTAGCTCTTTATAATATTAGTATACAAGAGTTAGTTTTATACATAATATATTTGTACTACTACTAAATGTTCCCTGCGACTTTCCTCGCGTTTATTTTAGAGTTCCTGCGTTAATTCCGGGATAAAAGTAACCCTATATCCTTTTTTGTATACTCTTGATAGCAAAATTGTGTGATTATCGATTGATGTAAAGCGTGACGAACAAACAAACTCACATTTGTTTTTATAATGTTAGTTTGTACTAGCATTATAAACGTTCAAAGTTTCCGCAGGAATCCTGGTATAAAAAGTACCGTTTATCGATCTCCGTACCCCTGACATCGTGTATGCAAAATATCATGATGATCGGTTGAGCCGTTAAAGCGTGAAGACCTAATAAACAAGGATCAACTGAAACATCCTCTTGATACGCCTCCATTCTGCACAGTCCATAACGCACAGTTCGTAGTAAAGTGATGTAATTTCGCTATTCGGCAACTGGCAACATTCCAAGTTCTGTGAAACAACTGCAGCTACGATGTGTCGCTAAATAAATCCGTTGACTCGTCTAGGTTTGAACACAATTTGAACTTGCAGAAAATGGAACGAAAACTATAGGTACATTAGCCGAGAGCGATGGCACTCACTAATGATGTTGAAGATAGACGCCCATGGTTGCAACCAGGGGCGTCTATCTTCAACATGAATTCCGCTGGAACTCCCGGGTAGCCTGATTTAGGTACTCCTTAAACATCACAACATCAGTTAATGAGCAGTGAAAGTTCCGTCGAAATCGGTCCAACCGTTTCGGAGATTCATCCGCGTGAGTTTCGGAATTTCCGCAGGAACTCCAAACTTCTTTTATACAAACCTTGTCCTAACAATAACGGACACAAAAAAGAATTATCCAATTTGGTGCAGTCGTTTGAAAGTTATGCACTTAGCAACACATATTTAGCCTTTCAAATTTGCAAAAAGTGAAGTTTATGAAGTAAACACATTGAACAATTTCTTCATAAAGTTCATAAAGTTTCTTCATTAAAGAAATGCATTAACTAAAGTAGGCGAGACTAGCTTGAAAATAAACAGCGCACCAACTATCATAGATGCACTATTTTAATGGCATTTATCAGACGGGTCGCGGGTTCAATTCCGGTTAGAAATAAATTTCATCCATTGCACGCTCGCATGTGCTGTTGTAATATTACACCGATGGCGTAAGCGAATATGTGGGGCGAAGCTCCATGGAGCAACGACACGGTGTTCCATAGACGTAACTATGCAATCAATGGGAAAGTCCATAGCTATTTAAAAAAAGGAGACTAGTCAGAAAAAGTCTTTACAGGAGGTCATACAGAGTCTTAACGAAGCTTGAAAACAAAATAGGAAAAAATGAGAAATAATGCCTACATACGGTGTTAGCTGTAAGGTAAATTGCAAGTCTTTATTCTGAATATTGAGGTTAGCGGGCTAAAATTAAAAAAAAAAAATGTCTAGAATTCAAAAGAAATAATGAAACATAAATGAGTGAATGAAGTTAAGGCGTGAAAGCGTAACAAACAAACTCACATTCACATTTATAATAATAAAGTGGTCTCAAATGTAACATCCTAGTAATATTATAAATGTGAAAGTGTTGATGTTTGGATGTTTGATGACTGAACGGATTTGGATGAAATTTGGCATGAACGTTGTCAGGGGTAACTACAGAGAACGACATTTATGGTACTTTTTATCTCGGAATTCCCGTGGGAACTCCGAAATTACCGAGGTTGAAGCCGCGGGGCACAGCTAGTAATCAATAACAACAAAAAAAAATTAAAAAAGACTTACGTATTTATAATTAAAAAAAAACATACATACTGCCGAACACAGAGCCTCCTCTTTTTTGGAAGTCGGTTAGTAAAAATACAGGTAAATGTTAATATTCCTTGCTTTTTTCCAACGATAATTTTCCGTTCCAATCGAGCTGCAATGGAAACGTGTTCCAATGAGATAACAAGTGAGTTCACTTCGGATATAGGTCATGCTAACACTTTCTTGCTTGCTGTTTCGATTGCTGGTTTATTAACTGCTTGCTTGGTTAACTATGTGTAGTTATGTCAAGTTATGTGCATTCCAATGAGAGAAAGCGACGGCGATATTTGAACATCTTTGATTCATCATATCTGCCAAGTATGCAATTATAAGTTAACTTGAGCCTATATAAAGAAAAAACTAGATTATATGCTAATTATTGTAATAATTGGTTTCACCGTTATAATTAACTCTATGATCTATCTGTCTGTCTGTCTGTCTGTTACGCTTTCACACCTTCACTATTCAACTGATACTCACGAAATTTTATTCGCATTAATAATATACTACTAGCTCCTACCCCACGGTTTCACCCAAGTTAATTTTAATTTTAAAAAATATAATTTAAAATTTTCATCAACAGTTTCAACAACTTTTCCAAACTGCTCAGGGTTATTCGAATCTTCTGTGACGCCAAAGTTAAGGGTATACTTAATGCCAGTTACACCATTACAATTGAAAAGGTAGATATTATCTGCTTTACGAGAGGAAAAGTTTTTTGTTTTGTGCTGTGCCCTATAAACAGGGTTCATAAAGAACTGTTTACAATCTTAACACCTTTTGTTACTTAATGGATGTGCAATAAATAAATAAATAAAAAAATCACAATTATAAAATTCAAAATTGACTATTGTTTTAAAAGCCGATTTTACACTTACTAGTGTAGATCCGAAAACACAGGTGTAGGTAACGCAGCGATCGTCAACACGTGCGCAAAGGAACACCAATGTGGGTAGATCTAAATTTAGCAACCTAGACCGACCAGCGACCTAGATCCTAAACTGCCTGTAGAGATCTGTATTTATGTTATGTCTAAAAACATTATAATGATGCCAAGGATCACGTTCAACATGTTGTTATTTACAGACAAAAGCTCTGCACAAAATCAAAGCATTATAAAGATAATAAATACTGATTTTACAATATCCACAAAACTGGTCTATTTTTTGGCAACGTTAATATAGGCATTCACCTAACCTAACCATCAGACGAAATTATGGATAGTGAAAAAGCTCTCGACGATTGCAAAGCTCCTGACGAAATGCGCATATTAAAAACAGAATTTCCCGGGCGGTGCTACAGTATTTTCTTGTACTGTTAATCAAAGAATTAACTATACACTTATCAACAGATTCTAACCACACTGGGAAACGCATCGTGACTATCCAACCGTGGTACTCAACAAAATGAGTAAACTATAAAAGAAATTATGTATGCATGCAAACTTTGCCAGCTTCCGTATTCCGTATTATCCCTATATAATATAGTCACAATTACAATGAAATTCGGTTTAGTAATAAAAAGTCCCAAATATGCTATAACCGTTCCCAGACGCCAAATGATTCATTTCGATTCTTTCATTATGACAAATTAATTTGAATTTGAATTTGAAAGAACTTTATTTGACACAACACATGGATAGTTACAACATACAGTTACAAGTTACAAATTAATTAAAAAACAAAATAAAATTGTAACATTTTGGAATGGGCATTGACTAATTTTTTTTAAGCCCGCCTTGTAGATTATTAAAATATATTGGACACGTATTTTTTCTTTTTTTAAGTAATCAAAAAATAACGGCGATACATTGAGTTGAAATTTCGCATGACGTCAGTATCCGGACAGTTTGTATGGCGGTTTTAGCAGTTAGTAACGTCACGACCCCCTCACCCTAAACTTTAATGCGCTTTATCTCTGTACGTGTCTATTTTTTTTTTCTAACTTACAGACTAATTAGAATTATAATTTTCAAAAGTAGTCCACATCCCCATTCACACTGCACTAACAAAGTGATTTCAAATCATCTCGAAATGTATCTTTCTCTTCTTTCAATGCAAAAATCAAGCAAAAATTATCTTACTAAGTTAGATATTATTATAAGTAGATCATGAATAAAATTATAAGTTGCTTTATAAATCAAAACGATCTCCGAGTCGACTTCGATCAATGCGATCGAAGTCTCTCTTATTATCTAAGTAGGTCTACATTACTTTCAAGCACATTTGTAATTTATGGACAAAGATTAAGAAAGAAAGTACCATTACGTATACGAGTACGTAGTTAATATAAAAATCAATTTCCATATACAATATGAATCATCACTTGAGAACGGCTCTACCGACTTGGCGGATTTCTTTTTTGTTGTGGACGTAATCGTAAAAAAATTGTGTGAAAATTTTTTTATGGAAAATCTACGTTCCAATTTTAGTATATGCGCTGCCGAAGCGGTAAAGGCCACAAAGGATGGTATTTTGTATGAAAATACACTGACTAATCAAGATTTTTTTTAAACTATACTCGACCAATGAAGCTAAGACGTCAGATAACAAAAGATTTCCATCCCGAAGTTCCCGAGGGAACTGCTAGTAAACGATATTTTTGCTCACATCGTGTTTGAAAAAGTGCTATCTGTACAAAATATCTTAATACACAATATTTAATAGATATACAATATAAAAACTTTATTTCCTATAATACGCGATTTTGACTTTCGGGTACAAAAACTATTAATTTATTCAAAAAATTATGTAAGTACATTCAAACTCCCTAAAAAAATTGATTCTTTTTGTATTGTAAGAAAACTAAACTCACCTACAATCATGAATTTCATATTAAAAAGTATGATGGGTTGAAATGAGTTTCTGAGAATATCGTACCCTATATTTTGACCGCCAAAGTGCAGTGGTACAGTGGGCAGAAGAGAAAAGTACGGTTATGGAAGTCCATGTTTAAATAATAAGTGGGTACTTCCCTAATAACGCAATCTGAATAGCTGATGGTCCCAAATTATAAGTATATCAGACGGTTTCACTCGCGTGAGTTTCGGAATTCCCGCGGGAACTCCGAAGTATCCTAATTTAAATAAATAAATAATAAATAAAATAAATTTTTATTCACCAGCACAAAGTACAGTACAAGTTACAGAATAGTTATAATAGTTGTAAGAGGTTGGGGACTGAAAAACAATGGATTCGCTGAGTCCCATCTCCTTTTTGCCGCACCAAATATTATATTATTATTTACTCCTTATGATATCAATTAACTGTGAAAGTCCCGTCAGATTCGGCCCAACCCGGAGACGGAATGCCCGCGGGAACTCCAAACTTCTTTTATTCTTCTTCTTCTCACAATAATAAACGTCAAACACAACAAAAAAGAATTAGCGAAATTGGTCCAGCCGTTCACGCGTGATGCCGTGACTAAGGGAAATAGGGATTTATTTTTATATATATAGATTATCACTTTAACAGTGTTGCAGACTGTCTTATTAAAAACATTAAGCAATTACTACTTTTCGTTAGTACTTCTCGACCCGACTGTACTCGCTCGTCGGCACATCACAAAGCATGATTACGGATAATTTTAGGGTGACCACACCTTTGCGATGCTCGCTGACCATGGAGAATGGTCGGCGGGTGTTAAATAACATCGTAGGGTGACCGTGACGCGGCTGTTACTTGGGAGTGTTACCTGTAACAAAATGAAAAATATCGTCAAAATTATTTAACTAAATAGAGGTTACATAGGAATTACATTACGTAACATAGGATATTATAGACGGACATGGAGTACTTAATATTCCGGAATTCCCGCGGGAGCTCCAAAATTAGCGCGAGTGAAACCGCGAGGAACAGCTAGTATGACATAAATACATTTAATTCTGTTACAAAAAGTTCCCGAGGGAAAAATTGTTGCGCGGGAATTCCGATAAAGATTTTTTTTTAAGATCATTACAAAATAGCAAAATTTTACAAGTAATAATATGATAAAAAAAATCCTTACAACGAGAGCATTGGGACAAAAATTTCTGGGTGTTTTCATGCGCTGCCATACAGAATGTGTATTGTAAATTCTACACTTAATTAGTGCATACTGCGTAACTTAAGTGCACAAAAGAAACGCACATTGGATTCAATTGACAGACGCATATTGCTCTCGAGAGATGTTGATAAATTATATTGGACTGAATTATCTCGGCACTAACTCGCACTAACTAGATGTATTATACTGTGGTTGCGCTTGGGAACTTTCGTTATTTAAAAGGTCAATATGCATAAAAGGTATTAGGAATGTGTGTCAAAAATCACAATTCCACCATTATTTAGTCAGTCCGCGTTCGCGCGATAAAATAGACACGTAAATTTTGATTTTCGATTTTTTTTCATTTTTTCACACTCCAGACAGTGGTAATGTAATACTAAAGATTGCAAGTAAATTAAAAGCTTTTAAAAAAAATTACACGTAACTGTTACTGGCCTGCTAATTGCATACGAAAGAAGAAGTGCCAATGGGACTTTATAGCGTCCTATTGGAACGGGATGATGGAGTTGGGAGTTCTGTCCCGTACAGTCCCGAACTCTTGTCCGGAACTGTACGGGACTGCCCATACAGCACCATTGAATGTACCATATAGGACGATAATTTTTCCAGTTGATATTTTTTACGTGCGAGAGAAGATACGAAGTGACGAGCTGATTTCTTCAGTGTGCTCCAACTCTTTCGAGAAAGATTTTGCAATTTCAAACCGTACAACGATCCTGATAGATATAGGTACATCTATTTTACTTTCGACTGGCTTGATACATGATGTGAAATTCCATGAGAAGAAAATAATATGGACTTTTGGCAGGATTTGAGCTTTAAATGGACATCAGTTGTATTTCTTTGTTTTACAAATTAGTTTATCGTGGTTTACATTGTGTAAATGTGGTGGGATTTTCAGAATAGTGATCCATAAGTAGTAATTTACTAACAATAGATTAAGCAATCATTTTACTAACAAAATGATCTAAGTTGGTCCAATGAATAAATAAATTATTATTATTATAATTATTATTATTATAAGTGATGAACAGTGGTAGGAACAATGAAATAAGATGAAATGGGGCGTTCGTCGGGAAGTTGTCGTTTAACTATGAAACTACCCACAGAGCGTCTTATTAAGGTTGAATTATGACGATTTGCATCCAAAAGTTCCGGTAATGAAAACATCGTCAGAAAAAAAGAATGTCTGACTTGGCTGTATGGTTCGAGATTCCTTTCACCGAAAAAAAAAAAGAAAGAATTCCCAATTTGTGAACAAACTTGCTGTCACAGTAGAACGACACACCGTGCTAGCACATGGCTCGATCCGCCCCACCGAACGCGATCCGACCTCTTTATGGGTTCAAACTTCAAGTCGTATCGCCAAATTGGTGTAACAAAATTCATTGGTATTATATCAATCATGTACTTGAGCTACGGTACATAAATTTCCTTTAATTGTTATTGCGGCTGTTAATGTACCATAGAACTCGGTAGGTAGTTAGTATTTAGTAGATAACATTGGACTTGACTGAGCATTGACGACAAACTAACTAAAGTCTAAGGTCCGTATTCCAAAAGGTTACTCAAGTCATGAATCTAGTTTTAAAACTAATTTTAAGTAAAGCTTTAATTTTAGAACCTTGAAACGAGATTCATCAATCAACAATCAGCTGAGTTATTTCCTTATTCTAGAACGACGCTTGAGTACTAATCTATACTCAAGCAAAGATTTGATCTTTGTTTACGTCTATCATGTCAAGACCACTCAACCAATCAGAATTCAAAATCTCTACTCAAGACTAGTTTCAAGTGATTAGAACCAATCAGAGTTCAGAATCTCTACTAAAGACTAGTTTCTTTAAGTTTAAGTGATTAGAACTTAAAACGCATTCTATAATAAGATAAACGCTTGAGTTATGATTTGAGCTTAAAACTAATCTCAAGAGAAATGTGATCTGAGTCACCTTCTGGAATACGGACCTTAAACAACTAAATAATAGAAAACGTGTTCAGCTTCACTTTTTTGAATTTGCTTCGTAATACCGATTGAAAATAACTGCCAACTGCGTTATATTATTATTATTAATTAGACAACTATTTTCCTGATGTCGATTTATAGAAGACAAGCAGTTCCCCCGCGTTCATTTTAAAGTTCCCGCAAGAATTTCGGAATTAAATGTACCCTATGTGACTATGTCCTTTTCTATACCTCTGACAACGTGTATACAAAATTTTACGACGATCGGTTGAGCCGTTAAGGTGTGAAAGCGTAAAAACAAACTCACTTTTGCATTTATAACAGTAAGGATTATATGTAGTTAAGAGATCAGTATGTCTGCGATGACCTAAAATTAAAAAGCTCAGTCAAGTTTTGTGCTTATTTACATCATATGCCTAAATAGCCGTTAAAAAAACCATATCCACTCCCAGCTCTCCGCACCTAGGCAAATAAACATAGGTAACGAGAACTAGGTCCCATTAATTTGCCGAGGCAACCTAATTCTGCTAAGTGAATTGGGTGTAAAAAATACGGTTGAGAAAATAAATGTTTCATGAAGTCATCTGTTTTCACATTTATTAAATAATATAGGTACTATGGTAATATATATGTTACGCAACTCCATAAGTCGCGAGTCTAGCATGATACATACAATAAATATTCACCTGGTACAATGGTGTTCCTGAAGGAATCCTGAAAGACAGGTTGAGGTAAAATTACAAAATATATGTATGTCAATTAGTTAAAACTAATTTAACTACACTCACATTATATATTAATATACTAGCTGTTCCTCATGGTTTCATCCACGGTAATTATAGAGTTCCCGAGGGAATTTCAGTACAATGTCCTTCTGTGTACCCCTGACAGAGTGTACATGCAAAATTCCATAAGATTTTACCGGCGCGCGGCGTTAATTTCGGTATTCTCGTAGAAATTCTAGGACAAAAAGTACCCTATGTCTTTCTCTGTACTCCAGACAACGTCTGTGCAAAATTTTATGATGATCGTTTAAGCCATTAAGGCGTGAAAACGTAACAAGAAAAAAAACTACATGGTATTAATAGAAGTCAGTTAAAAGAACTACCTATAGGTACCATACGTTTACGTGAAATCGACTCTAAATTAAATAAAGCATTTCCAACAAAAATACAATAGAAAATTCAATTGTTGTTGTTTTATTTTATTTTGTGATAAAATAGAACACTGTCTAAAATATTATTGTTTTCGCTCTATTACCTGCGCGTACGCACTACGCGCGACCGTTGTGCGCGGTTAATAGCCCAGTAAATGTAGACACATTGGGCTATTCCATTGTAGGGTGACAACACTGCCAATCATCAGTCAGCACAGAAATATATTACAAATCAATTTGCAGGTAAACCATAAGTGCCGAAAACTGTTCGACAACTTTTTTGTTTCGTCAACCTTATTGTAATTATATTGCCTTACATTCTTGCAGCTTTTGGTATTAGACTGAAAGATAATGGAAGTAGGAATTGAACTCGCCTTTCTAGAAAAAAAATACTTTGTTTTTCAATTTTATTTATTATTATTATTATTATTAAAGAAACTAGTGTGTTAGACGTGTTTCGCCATAATTAATTTTATTACTAAAACATTGTCATTGGCAAAATTAAATGCGATAAATCACGATACTGCCATAATTGACGAAGAAGCAACAGTAAAAGAACCTAATTTCTCCCAAACAATGGTCACCCTATAATTATATTTTTCTAACCAACCAAGTTGCATCATTCAACAGTTGTATAACCAAAGGTGGATGCTAAACAAAACGCATACAAAGTACCTACCTACTTCCATGGTTAATGTACTGTGAGCATTTGTCACTTTGCATTTCCGGTCGTATTATTAAAGTCCCATTTTCGGGGTCTGCATGCAACGCGACGGCGGCTTCGACTTTCGAGCGACTACCATGGGTAAGTTACGTTACGTTACATTTAGAACAATCGCCGGTCTAGGTATTTATTAGGTTTATCGATTCTAGGATCGTTTGAGGCTTTTTCACTTCAACATTCATTGCCGGGATCGCGCTATTTTTGAACGATATAACTTTGATATCACCAAAACAGAATTGTGAAATTTCAATGTCAGTTTTTTAGATTTCTTTAGATCTTGACGCTCGTTCTAGTTCAGGCAAAGGTCAACATTACGAGTGTAAGTTGGAAGGAACACTCTTATTTTCTAACTAAGAGTGTTCCTTCCAACTTAAAAGGCCAAGTCCTTTTTGTAAGCTCTCACAAAAAAATCCTGTTTCTGTACTTGGCACCTTTTTGCTTTTAACACTCACTTAGTAAAACGAAGATAACAACATGCCAAAATTGAAAAAAGAACTAAGCTAAATACATATGTTGCGATTCCATATAATTTACGGACTTTTTTGCAAATGGCCGGCGTATCTACAGAGGAAATAACGCATCATCTCGAAAAATTCAAATTGCGCAACCTCTACTGGGACGAGTGCCAAAAATATTATGCATGGAACGAAAATAACTGGGCTGATTATGCATTTGTGACGAGTAGATACCTACTGTGCCGCTCACCCGTGATAGTCCAGTGGTAGAACTCTTGCCTATCTTTCAAAGACAATTATTCGAAACTGATTCCTCAGCCAAGTTAGTCGTTGGTTATTGGTATAAAATCTAAGGAACTAATGACGATAATTTCCTTAGTTTTCTATAGCGATAACGACTAACGACTAAACTTCGCTAATGGCTACTTGACAAAAATTTTTTTTTTAGCCCGTCGTGTAGATTAGTAAAAAATATTGGACACGTATTTTTTCTTTTTTTACATAATCAAAAAATAACAGAGATATATTGAGTTGAAATTTCGCGTGACGTCACAACTCAGTGCGGTTTGTATGGCGCTTATAATGAATATTAACGTCACGAGCCCCCCACCCTAAACTTTGATGCGCTTTATCTATGTTCATTTTCATTAAATTGAAAAAGCAAAAAATACGTGTCTATTATGTTTTTATTTTCTAACTGACGGACTAATTAGAATTTTGATTTTCATACCTTGGAGAATACCCAAATGGTTTTAGTGACGCTTCTTCTATGGTAGTTAGCTTCGGGAATTATTGAGTACGTATTAGTGTATAACATTACAAGCATAAAAACTTGTCCAGTGAAAATATTAATCGACGCAAAGACAAAAAGAAAAGAATCGACCTCCCATCCCTGCGATGTAATCAAGGATGCAGACATCCTTCAAGAATGGGACGGTTGTACAACAAAGCACGTGGGAGGGAAAGGGACGTAAGGCCAGGGACTTCAAAGGGCCGACGCACGCTCGTCCGAGATGCAATCTCATTCAAGTGAAGTCGTGGTTTTATTGCGACGCGAGTTTTTATTCTTTTTGTTTATTATGTACAATGATATTACAGTGATACAGCGATAGATAGGCTATTTCGGTTAAGTACTAAGTCAAAAACTATCTGTGAGCGGTAACGTGAAAAACGTGTCAGGACACTGACAATAGGGATGTTGACTACTTTTGAAAATCAAAATTCTAATTAGTCCGTCAGTTAGAAAATAAAAAAACAATAGACAAGTATTTTTTGCTTTTTTAAATAAATTAAAATATACAGAGATAAAGCGCATTAAAGTTTAGGATGACGAGGTCGTGACGTCACTAACCGCAAAACCGCCATACAAACTGTCAGAATAGTGACGTCACGGGGAAATTTCAACTCAATATATCGCCGTTATTTTTTGATTACGTAAAAAAAGAAAAAATACGTGTCCAATATTTTTTAATAATCTACAAGACGGACTAAAAAATAAAAATCAGTCAACATGCCCATTACGAGTATATGTACGTATACTAGCGGTTCCAAGCAGTTTCACCTGCGTTAATTTCGGAAGCCCTGAGAGAATTCCGGGATAAAAAGCACCCGTCCTTTTCTGTTTAACTGACAACGTGTATGCAAAAAAATTCATCACGATCGGTCGAGTGGTTGAGGCGTTAAAGCGTAGCAAACTAACGAACATTCGCATTTATAATATCAGGATATAATTTTTTTTTAAACGGCGAAAAAAGAAATTGTCTCAAAAGTACGAGTAGATTTGTGCACGGTTATTTCAGAAACTACACGAACTATGTATTTTTATGATTCTTAGGAGTAAAAATATTATTATAATGATTTATGAGTACTTAGGGGGGTCTCACAAACGTGACCAACTGTGACAAGGACGGGGGAGGGGTCAAAAAATCACTAAATTAGTGGGACTCTATGAATCACCCCTTAATATAAATATGAAATTTAATTTAGATAGTTATGGAAGTCGGTTGTACTTTGGGAAACATAAGTGAATATTTTGTAATGTCACTTTTGAGGCGCCTTCGTAACGTATCTACACTTTTTATCTACCTTGTCTTTTTTGATATAACTTTGATGAGAAGGTACTGCAGTGTTCTTGTTGCGTCGTCTTTTGTTACCACTAATACATATTAGAGGTTCTCGAACCTTTCATTAAAACCACAGGAAACCCCACCGCAGAACCAAAGGTAGGTATATTAATCAGAGGATTTTAGCTCACTTTTTTTTGTCGGAACTCATTGTGCGTAATTTGAAGTTTTTAACCCCCCCTCCTCCTCACGTGGTTTCCCGCGTGTCACCCTTTTCACTTTAGGGGTTGAATTAACAAAAACCCTAACGGCTGCACTCACAGTCGTTTTTGATTATCTACTTAAACTTAAGTAAAGATTTTTAAAACAAAAATTGCCGCAATTTTTTAAGTAAATAAAGTAAAAAAAAAACAGAGACGTTCTTATCGTTAGTCTATGGCTTCTATTGTGACGGGCACAAATGTCAAATCGGATTACACACGATCTATATGTATATGCCCGGTATTACTCTGCAGACCATGTAAATGATAGAATTTAGTTGTGTAACAAATATAATTATGGTATGGTTCAGTCAATAACTAAAAGCAACCATAAAAAAGAGCTTATGTTAATCCGACGATGATAACGAGAAAAATTCTACGTCTATCGATGATGGATGATCGCATTTTGATTGTCTATGGTTCTATTTGATTTTTTAATTAAATTCATCTTAGACGAAGGCGTCGGATGATCGTGATTGCTTTTTAACAATCTAATAGGTTGTAGCTATTCAAAAGGAAGGTGTTTATGAATGGATGTAAAATTTATGTGGCAAAAATATTTGATTTTTCTTCTTTTTGGTGTTTTGTTTATACATAATTATATGTATAGCCAGGTTTGTGCTTTGATTGATTACAACAAAAAAAATATTATGACATAAACAAAATTTAATTTCTAACTGATGGAGAACAGACAGAGTGAAAGACAGACAAAAAACCGTTTTTCATTGACATTTATGATAAAAACATGAAAACCGAATAGTTTTAAAATCACAAACGTACGATAAAATCTTATTTATTTGCTATTATTTAATTGTATGTATATCTCTTATATATATATCACGTGTCACGTTGTTTGTCCGCGATGTACTCCGAAACTACTGAACGGATTTCGATAAAATTTTGTCTATCTAATATATACAAATCACGTGTCACGTTGTTTGTCCGCGATGGACTCCGAAACTACTGAACGGATTTCGATAAAATTTTGTAACCATTCATAAAATGGTCCAACTTAAAAGATAGGATAGTTTTTATCCCGGAATTCCCTCGGGAACTGAAGGACATAGAGTACTTTTTTCCCGCAACCTCCGCGGGAACTCTGAAATTACCGCGGATGAAATCGCGGGGGACAGCTAGATATATAATAATACAAGAATTGCTCTTTTAAAGGTACAAGTTACATATAGAGTAGATAGATTATTATAGAATTTTTTTTTCAAGACAGTTTGAAATGTTTATTAAAAATTCCCTGAATACATTACTGATTTTTAACTAGCTACTTACTTAGGAAAAGAAAAATACATCCCACCTCAAAAGGTAGGCAGGTGTGGTAACTTGCAATGTTAATTTATAATTTAAATATTTTGCGAAACACTCAAGCGAGAGGTTTTCGCGTTTGAAACGAAGTTTATGTGGGTTTTAGTTGCATAGGAACATGAATTACGAAATTTGTAATTAACGATAGTAATAATTATACCTACTCAAATAGAGTTTTTATAGATAAGATAATGGTGACTTCTGTTGTATGTGTTATATACCAGTTGGCGGCCCACGGTTTCATTCTCGTTAATTTTGGAGCTCCTCTGGGAATTCCGGAATAAAAAGTAGCCGGTCGTTCATTAAAAATACTACCTAATAGGGATGTTGACGACTTAAAAAAAATGCCAAATCGTAATTAGTCCGTCAGTTGGAAAATAAAAAAACAATGGACACGTATTTATTTTAATTTTTTTCAAATTAATGAAAATATATAGAGATAAAGCGCATTGAAGTTTAGAGTGGGGTCTCGTGACCTCAATTTACCGGTATAACCCCTCATACAAACTGCACCGGGTTGTGACGTCACGCGAAATTTCAACTCAATGTTTCGCCGTTGTTTTTTGATCCCAGCAAAAACATTTTCATGTAAAATGATGCCAAGACGAGTCCATATGTCGGGCACTGTCAAAAAGTTATCAGATCTTATGTAGAGCCAAGCTTATAACTCTACACGCCCTAACTCTACAAGGCCTGACTTCACAAACTCTACACCTTAGTCAGAATATGTGGCTTGGCCGTTTCGTTACCTCAAGAACCTTTGTGTAACAGAAAAGTAATTACCAGTGGATAAATTTTTCACCACAGGCTCATGTGAATGGAGCAGCACTACCGTGCCCCCAGATTTATAAAAAAAAAAGAAAAAAAACGGGTGTAATTTTTTTTAATCTACAAGATGGACTGAAAAAAAATATCGTTGTAATTTTAAAACTATAGATTTGTTTAGCCTATGTGAGTATAGTAAACCATAGTCAATGCTCAAGGTAAAAGGTCAAAGTATTGTACACATAGATTGTGCTTACCCGGCAACTGAAACCGGTACGCCCACACCGATTCTCAATTCGATTATACCAAGCATAACTCCACTGTTCATAGTCAAAGGCAAGTTATCTGTACAATAAGTGAAACTTGAAATCTTCATAACACTTTACTAGCTGTTCCCTACGGTTTCAACCACGTTAATTTCGGAGTTCCCGCAGGAATTCCGGAATAAAAAGTACCCTATGTCCTTCTCTGTACCCCTGAAAGTTGAGGCGTGAAAGCTTAACAAACTCAGATTCGCATTTATAATAATAGTAAGGAAGAATTACTCAAAAGTATTCCTTTTTGTGGTAACGCCAAATCTCTCTAAGTTCTTCATTATAAATGATTCATACATTATTTAAATGCTTAAGTATAATATTATGTTCTTTGCTATTGATGAAATACATACAAACAGTAAGTATGAAATTAATGTTTTCTTTAATTACTGGTTCCTTAATTTTGTTTTATAAAAAGCGCATTTACATTAGAAATGACATCAGTTGACGGTATTCCTGATCAAAATATGGATGGATATTCATCTAATGCTTCCTACGTTAGAAACTAACAGTTAGATCTATCTAATATGTAGAAAGCGCCATCTATCCATCAACAAAATCACAGCTGTCAGATTAGATTCAGATTCAGATTTTTATTGATAATATTAATTATAAGTCAAATTTGAATTAAATAAATAAAATAAAACATTTAAACTAAATAAAATAAATCTATATAAATATCTATATAAATTAAAATAAAATAAATTAAATTGAACCATTATTATCTACACTCCATAGCGCGAAATATTCGCACTTGTCAGCTATATTAGTACGCGAATTCTTCTATTTGTGATTTATGACTGCATCTAATACTCAAGATTTGAACTTGTCACTTTCAGTTTAGAACTACTGTTAGCTAAACACAGACAAACATACGGAATGGCCACTATGCTCGGACATAGAACTTTCTCGAAAACAAACAAACACGCCGTTAAGCACACCTATGCATTGTAGCTGTGATCTCACATCGTTTACTCATTACGTAATCAAGATAAGCAACAGGGCTTTCCATCATTTTATGGGTTGTTGTTTAATTGCCATTGTAATACCAACTCACAAAGGTAATTTTCCCTAACAAGTAGACGCCACAGGTGCTGTACGTCACAAAAAGGTCCTTAAATACAACGTGTTAATGAATTAACCAAAAACCTGATAAATATCTTACTTAAAAAAATAAACAATATGTTTAAAATATAAATTATGTCGAAAAAATTAATAGTCTAACCGCCGCACTCAGAGTCGACTTTAATGATTACTTAGTTAAGTATAGATTTTTAATAAAAATTGCCGCAATCAGACAAGTATTTAAAATTAATGTTAATTGGCATTTAACTAATAAGGTTAGATCTCATTAAATGCCAATTAACATTAATTTACTGAACGTCTCTGATTGCGGCAATTTTGTTTTAAAAATCTATACTTAACTTAGTAATGTTACTTAACTTTTTGCTACGGGTGGTGTACGCGCCAAATATTGTATTATAAATAATTTAAACATCAACTAGTAAATGAAAAAACAAATTTTTAACAAAAAAATTAAAACCGACTTCCAAAAACACAAAACTAAAAAAGCTTAAAAATAAAAAGCTAAAAATAACAAAATACCGATTTAATCCAAAAGACAAAAACATACGTAATATTATTATTGGTTTGTGCTACCACTGATCGATTTGAATTCGGTGACAAGCCCGCTGGTGTCCGCCCACTTGGGTTGTTCTGCTCACGAAGAGGTGGTGGCGGGAGTCGACTTAGCCCATCTCCCCCCTCCATATTTGGCTTGTCACCGACTTCATACCGATCAGTGGTAGCACAAACCAATAATAATATTACGTATGTTTTTGTCTTTTGGATTAAATCGGTATTTTGTTATTTTTAGCTTTTTATTTTTAAGCTTTTTTAGTTTTGTGTTTTTGGAAGTCGTTTTTAATTTTTTTGTTAAAAATTTGTTTATTTCTTGCTTTTTAGTGAGTCGGTTTGTAATTTATCTAAGTTACAATAGCCTACTGTCAACTGCTCATAACCTTTTACAAAATATTGCTTTTCCCGATGCAGGGACGTTAATTTTTGAGGAGTTCTGCTGGTACACCACCATCAGTTCCACTTCACCATATACATTGTGACGAACATAAATTGTTTAGAAACCACATTAAAGTTAACGAATCGGAATCTGTGAAATACCTATTATTTAGTAGTTCCGATGACCATCTACGGTCTTCATCATCAGTTCCACTTCTTAAAATTTTACTTTCCAAAAGCAAATAAACGATTTACTATAAAAAATACTCGAATCGCCATGGGTGTGCCTATAAATTTTGAAGAGTTCCCTCGATTTCTCCAAGATCCCACCATCAGATCCTGACTTGATGACAATGTGATCAATTCGGAAGTATTCCCTTTCAAACAAAAAAACAATTTTCCAAATCGCTCTAACTAGAACCCCTGAAATACGTATTATTTTTGAGTAGTTCTGATGACCATCTGTGGTCTTCATCATCAGTTCTACTTCTTCAAATTTTGCTTTCCGAAAGCAAATGAACGATTTACTATAAAAAATACCCAAATCGCTATAGGTGTGCCGATAATTTTTGAAGAGTTCCCTCGATTTCTCCAAGATCCCATCATCAGATCCCGACTTGGTGGCAATGGGACCTAATTGGGAGTAAACCCTTTCAAACAAAAAAAGAATTTTCCAAATCGGTCCAACCGTCTTCGAGTAATCGGTGAACATACATAAAAAAAAAAAAAAAAAAAAAAAAAACATACATACAATCGAACATAGAACCTCCTCCTTTTTGGAAGTCGGTTAAAAAATATAACCTATACAGTATACATGGTGCGATCGATTCGGAAGTCAATTCTGAACAAACTACTTTCAAGTTTTGAGTCAATTTATTAACACGTTGTATATTTTTTTTATTAATTTATTAGATAGCCATGGAAGCCAGTCCTTTCGCCGATCACATTGTTTAAATGTGATTGCCATCGCAGAAAATAAAAGAGCTGACGGAAATTGCAATACGAGTCAGTGTATTTATATTGAACCTATCTACCTGTGTCTAGATCTGCATGATATGAGGATTAAAAAAAATCATCCTGCTAATTTGGGTCAAAACTAAGTTTTTAGGTCAGTCCGTATTGTTTTACCGTTTACCGTAATACACACTCGTGGATGTGTGGTACAAATAGTTAGTTGTTACAGTAAATTTCTTTTATTTATTTATTAAAATTTTTGTTTGGAAATGTTCTGTATGCTGATTTTTTATATCTAAACAGACGCTGCAAGAGACACTTTTGTGATAAAAACTATCAATGCTGGTTAGTCTCTTACAAGAGAAAAGAAGAATCATAATATTCATAAACGATCCCAATACAAGAGAGAAAAACCATGGATGGGCCAGTGGTGTCACTGATGGATCTTCCAGCGGAAATTATGATCATAATAATTTCGCACACAGGCACGATGTCTTCACTAAAGTACAATACCAATCACTTTTTGAGAAACCTTATACAGATATTTTTTCAAAAACTTCTCAGGACATTTGTTGGAGATAGATTTTAGCGAAGTAGGTATAAAGTGTCTTACGGTGACACCATTAGCAAAAACTTTAGTCACTTATTTAATACATTAAGCAATAATTTATATGACAAGTTTCAAATAAATAGTTTGCATACTCACAAAATTGATAGGTTTTTGTGTCATTAGAAAAGAATTTACCTGCAAAAAACAACAAGAATAATATTTAGTTACCTATTAAAGCATAATAATTATAGTTTAAAAGTTACAGAGAGAATATTTATAGTCAATTTATTTATTTAAATATAAAATGGCGCCAGAATTTTTATGTAAATAAGTTTTATAACAAAACCAGTTGACGACTGGATTGGCGCTAACAAGTTATAGTCAACAAAGTTCCACAAATGAGGAGGGCGTGTAGGTTCGTACGGGCGTAGTTAGTTTAGATTTATTTTATACTAGCTGTGCCCTGCGGTTTTACCCGCGGTAATTTCGGAGTTCCCGCGGGAATTCCGTGATGAAAAGTACCCTATGTCCTTCTCTGTACCCCTGACAACGTGCATGCCAAGTTTCATTCAAATACGTTCAGCCGCTTTTGCGTGATTGAGTAACAAACATCCAAACATCTAAACATCCAAGCATCCACACTTTCACATTTATAATATGTATTAGTAGGATGTTTTATTAACTTTTTGTATAGGTATTTGAATAAACAATACCGTTAAATAAATCGCAAATTTAGGAATCCTAAGTTTGTTTGTAACGCTTTCACGCCTTAACGGCTCAACCGATCATAATAAATTTTTGTATACACGTTGTCAGGGGTACAGAAAAGGTTATAGGGTGTTTTCATCCCGGAATTCCCGCGGGAATTCCGAAATCAACGCGGGTGTACCGCTGGGAACAGCTAGTAGCTTATTTAACACGTAAAGCATACCAAAGATCCTTTGTTCGCATTTGCTTATAGCCTCACACTGTCTTAATCCGATACTGTCACCTACGAGCGTAGCCTACAAACAACAAAATCATCCATTCATAGAGAACAAACGGGCCGTTGTCCACAACTCACAAGAGAGTATTATCTATGTTTAATATCTCCACTAATGTACGTTTCACACGTTATAAAACAACTTTATCGGCTTAATGCAGGTCGTTTATAAACACCCTTTTGTTTTATTGTTCTCAGACGAGGCAGATTAAACGGTAATTTATGGCGGTTTTTTTTTTCTTAACAAAAATGGATAGTAGACAAATAAAATACCGAACTATAAAGTTAAAATATATTGTATTA
This sequence comes from Zygaena filipendulae, assembly GCA_907165275.2. NCBI lineage: Eukaryota > Metazoa > Arthropoda > Insecta > Lepidoptera > Zygaenidae > Zygaena > Zygaena filipendulae. Next base: position 1,695,893 of record OU015676.1, read on the forward strand.
TCTATGGACCTTGCCGTCAAGTACTCTAAATACATACCTACATAACAATTAGCATTTTTTTATCCTTGAATATCTTTGGATATCTGGAAAGGGATTTTCGTGATTTTGAATTTGGAAAAAATTTATTCGACACAACACAATAGAATTACAAAATTTATTTATTTATTTAATCCTTTATTGCACATAAAATAACAATGTTACAGTACCTAAAGAAAAAGGAGAAAGCAAGTGGCGGTCTTATCGCATGGTTGCGATATTTATAAAATTTTCTGTCTATACTTATATTCAAACCGCACGTTGACGCTAATTGAAATTAATAAAAATACTTCTATTAACTACACTAGAAACTAGCTAAATGCATTAAATGCGAAAGTCCTTATAGAAAAACAGAACAATTCCTTCTTTATCAACACAAAAATAAACGACGGAATTACAGAACCAATACGTTCGATCTCTGCCAATAACTTCTGGGTATATATATGGTTTCTATATTTTTAAAAACGGCATTGCAAAATTTCAATAAACCGACATACCTACTTCTATTCTACATGATATTACAAAGGTAAACGTTTAAAAAAAAATGGCAACTGTACGTTGTCCGTTCGGTCACTCATGACTACCTGAGAATTTCTTGGAAAAAACGCACCTTGATTTCGTGATGCGGGAACAAACGGTCAAAGCGTGCGCGCCCCTGTATGTAGATAGGTAAGTTGGGGTTGCCAACTGTTTAAAAATATACCCGGTTTCAATTCGGAGTTTCCGCGGGAATTCCATGATAAAAAGTACCCTATGTCCTTTTCTGTACCCCTGACAACGTGTATGCAAAATTTTATGATGGTCAGTTGAGTGGTTAAGCCGTTAAAGCGTAACAAACAAACAAATAAACGATCGAACTCACATTCGCAAGTATATTGTTGTATTAATAGTTCCTCGCGGTTTCTCCCGCGTTAATTTTGGAGTTCCCGCGGGAATTCCGGGATAAAAACTTAAAAAGTACCTACCCTATGTTCTTTTCTGTACCCCTGACAACATGTAGGTATGCAAATTTTCATGACGATCGATTGAGCCGTTGAGGCATGAAAGTGTAACAAACAAACTCACAATTTATCTGTGATAATTAGCTCTATGATATGTAGAGATTATTTTATTGATTTTAGTAGATATTTTTCAATTTGTTCGTAACTGGTTGCGTTAAAATTTATTCTTTAGGCGGCCGAAGGGATTTTTGTTCCTTATAAATCATCAAATCTATATCATCAAACCTCTAACATCAGCTTTCTGTCGCCCGAGGCCACGATAAACATAACTTTGGTGATATTTCAATATTTCACTGTCCATAACTCAGACATACGTCATCATTAAAATATGAAAACGGAAAGATAAATGTATAAATTACGGTCCATCTACCAGGCGGGTATGGAGATGAGGAGTTATCTCTCACACATGCGCTGATATGGGTACAGGTAGCTACAGAAGTGACAGTCCAATAATTTTGCTTATAATTTTATTACGAAAACAAAACTTCGAATGGAATAGTAGGTACAATCATACTAATTTTGCTACATAGACAGGAAAATTTGTAAGTTAGGATATAGAGAATGATAGCCATTGTCAACTTGGCTAAGGGAGCTGAACTGATACTCTATACTAAAAACCCGTATATAAATTCGTATTCGCACAGTAGAATTATGTATTGTTTATTGTTTTTAGTATACAATTATTTTACGTATATCTGTATGTTGTAAGTTTACGTAGTTTCTATTCTTTCTCGTATCTATATATCAGTATTTATATATTTTTGTTATTATTTAAATGTATTATGTAGTTATTAATGCCGCACTATCTACCATTCTTTTTACATCTCTCTCTACCGGAGGAGGCTGCCTATGAAAAATTGCTTTCAGCTTAATAGTTCGTCTCATTGTACGTATCCGTATGTTTCTTTTTTTTTTTTAAATATTGTGTGTGCAATAAAGTATATTTGTTTTGACCCATTATGGGTTGAATTAACCAAAAAAGAACGTTTCATTATTCGAAACGAGAGAATATTATGTTTTTGATTAACAAATAGGATACATTTTAAAACCAAAATCCCGAAATTCAAAATTGTAAACTACCTTCAACCTGTATTTTTTCTCTTTTAATCTTGTCTCTCTCAACGTCCCATAAATTTGCCTTTAGATCAACATTGTTTAAGGGTATTTAATTAGTTTAACCGCCGCACTCAGAGTCGACTTTAATGATTACTTAGTTAAGTATAGATTTTTAAAACAAAACTGCCGCAATCAGACAGGTTTAATAAATTAATGTTAATTGGTATTTAACTAATTAAGTTACATCTCATTGAATGCCAATTAACATTAATTTACTGAACATCTCTGATTGCGGCAGTTTTGTTTCAAAAATCTATACTTAACTAAGTAATCATTAAAGTCGACTCTGAGTGCGGCGGTAAGTGCACGTCAAACTGTAATTGTGTATTGTCCTATCAATGTTAAATACCTGTTAATGTTGGAATAAAGAAAATAAAAAAAAAATAATTAAATTAATACAGTGCTAAACTTAGGAACTACTGGTCCGAATTGAAAAACTCTTTTCAACAGACTCTTTTAACTTATTAATATCACATTGTAAAGATAAATTTCATTTTGAATAGTTTTGTTCGTAAGTGTACTACACTTAGGTGGTCCCCTAAGGCTTTGTTATTTTTTAATTCGAGGTCATTACTGCACTTTGGTACGGTTCACCGATCGTCCAAACTATACAGAACCGATTCGACTCGATTCAACGGTTCAATCATTCGATTACAGCTATTGCGATGCATAGACTTAAAACTAATAATAGGTACAAATCAGTTAGAACTAAATAAATAATTCGGAGTCGCTTTTACTAATACAATTACAATAGATGCATATAGTTTGGGCCCAGGTGGCGTTGTTTGAAAATGCCCAAACATTTTCACTATTATCTTATTGAATGTAAACAAATTCTTGACAATTATAAAGACGTATTATTTCACTGTTTCTTACAAAAGGAAAAAGGTCATTTCAGAATCAGAATGTTTGTTGTGATGTGATAAATGTAAAAAAATCTGTATTTTTCTTTAAAAAAAACTCATTTTCCTAATCAATTCCCATTCGTTTTACCCTTATTCACTATGACTACTTAACTACATTCCTTGCCCGTAACGCTTCAGATGCCGCGGAGCACAGCTAGTAGTGCATAAAGGCAGAGTTTTTGTTGTGATGACACCTAGATGTACGTACCTAGATGCGGTACCTATTCTACTTTTGGGTTTGAACAAATTCTGTAGCTGTTATTTCTTTGAATTACTTTTAAATAAAATGTCTTACCGCCGCACTCAGAGTCGACTTTAATGATTACTTAGTTAAGTATAGATTTTTAAAACAAAACTGCCGCAATCAGACAAGATTAATAAAAATAATATTAATTGGCATTTAACTTATTAACCGCCGGCCGCCGCACTCAGAGTCGACTTTAATGATTACTTAGTTAAGTATAGATTTTTAAAACAAAACTGCCGCAATCAGACAAGATTAATAAAAATAATATTAATTGGCATTTAACTTATTAACCGCCGGCCGCCGCACTCAGAGTCGACTTTAATGATTACTTCGTTAAGTATAGATTTTTAAAACTAAACTGCCGCAATCAGAGACGTTCAGTAAATTAATGTTAGTTGGCATTTAATGAGATGTAACTTAATTAGTTAAATGCCAATTAACATTAATTTATTACACTTGTCTGATTGCGGCAGTTTTGTTGTAAAAATCTATACTTAACTAAGTAATCATTAAAGTCGACTCTGAGTGCGGCGGTAAGTTACATCTCATTAAATGCCAATTAATATTAATTTACTGAACGTCTCCGATTGCGGCAGTTTTGTTTTAAAAATCTATACTTAACTAAGTAATCATTAAAGTCGACTCTGAGTGCGGCCGTTAGTGGATATGGTTTTAATTGTACCTATGTACATATACGTATATTAAAGCGAGCGTCACTAGTTTCAGCCTAGTATGGGGCCATAACAAACAGCTTGGTTTGTGATCGCAAGCGCACAATTAAAATCACCCAGCCCGCCCTCACCTGTCGCAGGTGTGACGCGCCGGGCGTCCGACCCACTAACATAATTCACCCATAGAGCTCTCGCGTGCCATCGGACGCATTTGGAATGTGCTAAATGCTAATAATAAAGATTTTAATTATGAATTACCTACTAGCTGTTCCCCGCGGTTTCACCCGCAGTAATATCGGCGTTCCCGCGGGAATTCCGAGATAAAAAGTATCTACCCTATGTCCTTCTCTGTGCATGCAAAATTTCATGATGATCGGTTGGACCGTTAAGGCGTGAAAGCGTAACAAACAAACAAACAAACTCAGTTTCCCATTTATCATATTAGTAAGGATTAATCTAAATATGCAGGCTGCGTTCCGAAACTAAACACTGTGATCTCATGGTTTCGGTGCAAAAGAAGTGAAGAAGAACTCCGATGTGATATATTTTGGAACGAACGCAACGTTAAATGAAGCTATATTCCAAATGGACGCAGATAAGCAATAACATGTTAACCCACAAACTTTAGTTATTGATTCAGAACGATTTATTGAGAGTTAGGGAACATTTTTTAATTATGTGTTTACCTTATTATATTGCTTAAATATGTAACTAAAAATTTAACATAAAAAAGGTTGACACAAAATGGCGCTATACTTTTAAAACACGATTTACTCAAAATTTCTCCAGTGTGGGTTAACACACTATTGCTTATCTATGTCCAAATTGGGGTCATACCGAATTCCCGTGCTATTTCAAATTCAATTTCAAATTTCCAATGCTATTTATCACTTAGGATTGGTTGTTACAATCACTTTTAATCGTCAGCAGGTTCTTAGAACCATAAATTACCGTCAGTTCGGAATACGTCCTCTGCTGAGAAGAACTGACAAGAAACTCAGCAGGGCTGTCTTCAAATGATTAAGATATAGGTTTGATCGCACACCGATGTGTACCACTGCATGTTTCCGACCGGCTCACTTGAGCCCACACCGGGCACAAGAATTTCGGAACGACTAGTGTGAGGTCGTGTGCTGTTTCAGAACGCAGCCCAGCTATTCTCAGCGGCTTGCCTTGGGAATTGCGGGATAAAAATATGTTATTAAAATAATATGTACCTTTGCGTCAGTAACACTAATTTCTTGACGCTAAAACAGCTGGATCCTGAATTAACATATTTTTATTCCGGAATTCTAAGAAAGCTATAAGCTTGTGTCATGGAAACCAAGCATATAGTAAGTAAGGAACTATGTGTTCATCACACAAAGTTCACCTCTACCGGGAGTCGAACCCGGACCTCGGTAGGCATGACGGGTAGGCATGGTGACCTACTGCGTCAATCCGGTCGTCAAGTTGTCCGTTTGAGAAATTGTTTGAATTTTATTCATTCGCGTGCAAAATGGCAGATTATTTTGGGTTATTTTATTCAAATAAAGAACACACTTAAAAAATTCAGCCTTGCAAAACTTTCTTGTCCACACACAAATCTTTTTTCTTTTTTTTTTCAACATAATAACATGGCGTCGCGCGTCGGCCTCACAGTTCACTTCCCGCCAAAAACTTCATTGTGTATTCTATTTATTTCCGTATTCCGTACCTTTTCGCTAACTGAGTATGTATAGGTACCATCGTTCTATATAGACAATCGATTTCTTTGCGAAATGGCACGACTCCCCGCCGAGACGTTCAATACGACACCGGAGCTGAGCCATGTCAAAGGAGTGCGATGGAATCATTCATGGATGTTGAATAATGTTGTTTTATGAATAGAAAGAAATTGTGTTGCATCCGTTGTGTTGCCGTACTGTGTAATAATAATACCTAAATATTGCTACAGAATTTTTGTAGTGAAAACTTTTTTCGCATCTTTGTGATTTGAAAATCGATGAATAGAAAAAAACTACGAAAAAGAATATTATAACGTGCGAGCAGTTTAAGCATTTCCGTCAGTTAGATAATAAAAAAATTGTAACGTCATATGCAGGTAAAAACTGTACCTGCTTGTGACGTCACGCAACATTTCGCCTCAACGTTATTTTTTGCATGTAAAAAAAGAAAAAATACGTGTTTAATATTTTTTATGAATCTACAGGACGAACAGAAAATAAAAAATTGTCAAATAGCCTATTGGTTCATGGAAAGAGAGGTTGCAACTTCTCTACAGAGGTACATATAATATAAGTATACTAGCTGTCCCGCGCGGTTTCACCCGCGATAATTTCGAAGTTACCGCGGAATTGTTCCATACAAACTTTACAACTCCTTTTCATCACCTTAGGAGTTGAATTTTCAAAAATCCTTTCTTATCGGATGCCTACGTCATACAAAGAACACACCCTCCAAGTTTAAGGTCTCTGCGATCAGCGGTTTAGGCTGTGCGTTGATCCATCAGTCATTCAGGACAAAGCATTTTATATGTATAAAATAGATATAGATTTAAGAACAGTAGATGCATTCTATTTTTTAAATAGCATGAAATGGCGCCTCTGTCAATTATAAAACATATTCGACAAGTTTGAAAGTGCTGTAGTTAAAACTGGAATTTAGACAATTTTAAACCTTACCAAAACGCACTTAAGACAGATTAAATTTTTTACAAATTGGTTAATCAGATTGTGTTGAACCCACCTTTTGGCCAGGTATAGCGTCTGATGTTCGTTACAAAAAAGAAGAAGGAATCACACGACAAAAACCGCGGTTTCTTTTGTATTTTAAAAACTCCAAGAAAGATTACACGGATCGACACAAACTTTAGTTTGTTCTGATATTATCGGCATTTTAGTGAAAAACTGGTCCCCGCTGTGAAATTTTTTGAATCGTTCCTTATTCTTGTACTCAATTTGCTTAAGAAATTTGCACTTTATTACAAAGGGATAAAGATTGTTTGTATTCGTAATAAACGGATGCGTTTTTCCTAATTTTATATCCCTTTTATCTTTGACCATTTTGTGAATTGGTCTCGCTAAATACTCATAAAAGTTGTGATGGCTTTTTTATGTTTGTGTTAATAAGACTTAAAACGAGATGTGACTTTTTGTGGACAAAAATGTAGCGAAATTTCGACAACGACAACCCCAAACTTTATAACAACGCTGACTTTCGATATATTTATGGAAGCAATTATTAATCCAATAAACTTATATATTTGACATTTTCTCATGAAATCAACTCGGTAACTTTATCCTACCTCTATGATGACTTTGGTCATATCATTTTCTTTAGTTCAAAATAGCAATTAAAAAAAATATCCAAAAAGACGTTCTAATTTTAAATACTGTATCATAACAGACAAGAGAGATGACACGAATCATAATGCATAGCATACGAAAAGATTGAAAAAACAAAGGAATTCAGATAAATCATCAGGCAAAAAATATCTGGTCAATTTACGATTTGACTTAATACGTTCACCACAGGTGGCAATAAAAAGAACATAACCTTTTAGCTCTAATCTTTAAACAATGACATTTTGAAGATACTCTAGGAATAATTTAACAGTTTCCAAGCGCATATTTTAAAATGAAATCGATGATAGGTGCTTTTACGTTAGGTATAAAAAAAGATTAAAATAATAAAAATTTTAAGTCATTCAAAATTCATATCTCCACTGTTGGTTAGTGTTGAATGGACATGACTCACGGTGTCATGGGTTTGAACCCTACGCGAGGGTTATTCTGAGTCTTGTGTTTTACCATTCATGTTGAATTCTTCACTACATAGTATAAAAAAAGTCGCTTTCTCTGTCCCTATATCCCTATGTATGCTTAAATCTTTAAAACCACGCAACGGATTTTGATGCGGTTTTCACCAATAGATAGAGTGATTCATGAGGAAGGTTTATAACTATATTTTATCCTGGAATTTCCGCGGGAACTCCGAAATTACCGCGGGTGAAACCGCGCGGGTCAGCTGGTACATAATAAAAAACAAAGTCTACTAATATTACAGTCTTATAATATTACTAGCTGTCGCCCGCAGTTTCACCCGCGGTAATTGTGGACTACGGGAATTCTGGGATGAAAGTACCTACCTATATGTCCTTTTTAGTATCCCTGACAACGTCTTTGCAAAGTTTCACGATGATCGGTTGAGTAGTTAAGACGTGAGAGTGAAACAAACTCACATTCGCATTTATAATGTCAGGTAAGATTATTAGAAAATAAGCAAAATTTTTGTCATCTTATAATTAATCGAGTAAATGAAAGAGTGAGTTTGTTAGTTTGTTTTTTAATTTATGCTTCCACGTTTTAACGGCTCAACCGATCATGATGAAATTTTGGATGTACACGTTGTCAGGGGTCCAGAGAAGGACATAGTTGTACCTTTATCCCGGAATTCCCGCGACATCTCCGAAATAAACGCGGGTGAAACCGCGGGCAACAGTAGTCTATTATTATTATTTATTTATTACACAAAGAAACGGTAAATACAAAATTACGAGACTATCTATCAGTGACCAAACTAGGCTGAGCCTGTATCTTGGCCATCTGCGAGTGCGGTTAACTAATACGGTATACCTAATAACTACACAGAAATTTGAGCTATATATATCTATACGTGTATAATCTATACTAAACAAACTGAGTGAACGAATCAAAATTTTAGAGAATGACACATTATCGCGATACGTCGAAAAACACGTATCACCTGCAACATACAAAGTACTGTAACGTAACAATAGACCGAATTGATCACACTGGGTCGCGACAGCTGTCTGCGGAGCAAAAGTACGAAATCAATATCGCAAACCCCGAGTTTATACATTAGTATAGATTAGATGAATATAGAATTTCTCTGATATTTGATAGCACATTCTAAATCATAATAGAAGTACAATAGATAGATATGTACCTAGTACTATTTCTATTGTGTACAATTACAACTAACAATAAGCCGTTTATCGAAGTGGTCCGCCATGTTGAAATTTTATGGATCCATTGGAGATTCTCTTATCAATCTCCGATGATAGGACGTAAGAAGCATAATTTATTATTATAGCCTTGTGCATAATGATATGTTAGATCACCTATATCATGTGTACAGATTGTACAAGCTATTTACCGATAAATAAAAATGAATTGAAAATTTCCTAACAAACAATTTTCAAAATATAGTGAGACATTTTGTTTCCTGCGTATGACTTTTATGCACATAATTGTAGATGTATGTGATATACCTATTATATAAACAATTCTATGTTTCACTTATGTATTATTTTAATTCGACGCGTAAATTATATGAATAAAAGATGCGCCATGTCAGATCATAAGAATCTGTAAGGCTGCAACTATATTTTCAGTCGTTGATAGTTTATTAGTAAAGTAACCTGGGACTTCATTCTTTGTTGGTGTCACAAAATTTTATTAAGATGTCGCATTTAAATTATTCATTTAGGCAAACTTGTTTTGTTCCCCTGTTTTCTGTGATGTGTTTAGTTACAGAGTAACCACGCACAAATAGCATGTTAATAGAAATAATTCCGATAGTTATCGCCACACGCGTCCGACAGATGTGAGCCAATGACGTCACTCGTAGACAGACAGACGTACAGTCCTTTTAGTTCTATTGATAATTCTATTTTAATAATTAAATATGGCCACAAATTCGCCTCATGTTAGCACTTTCTGTCCCTCAATGAAACGGATGACAACATGTGACACCAGTGCTATAGGGCTCCAGCTATTTTAAATGATGACTGAAATGCCATTCCGTTCAAAGATATTAAATACATACATAATATGTCATGTATATTAAAAGGACATCATTGATTGACGACACAAAGTTTTTAGGCTAGGCTGTTTATTAGAGCATAACCTCACATTATGACCTCAAGTATGTAGATGTCGTGGCCATATCAAATATTTGGCTATTTCGTGAAATGGCCGGTCACATCATAGCAGGTGCCAATACAGCATCATTCTGGTTTAGGTTAGGTTTGTACTGCTCCCCTCCGATTGGTTCCCGCCTTGTCGTGGCGGAGGGGCTTAGTAACCGTGGACTGGTCACCCACGATGAAGCCAAGAGGAAGCCGAGACGGGCCAGAATGTCATGTGTGCGGTGCTGACCCAGTCGGCTAAAAGCCCGGCATGAGGCATAAGGAGGGGCAGCAGCGTGACTGAGGCGGGCTGCGGTTTTCGCGGCTGAGGGCTTCCTCCGAGACCTCGACGGGGCCGCTCCGGTGAATGGAATGCACCGGCCTCCCCAGACCCCGCGGCCATCTTGGCGGGTGGCGGGGCCACTGACCAGACCCGCCGCTGGGGACCTCGAGCGTCGGACGTGGGGCGATCTGGCCTCCCTTCCCATGAGGTCCCCGAGGAGAAGATGGCGGTGCGCCAAATATTATGTATACCTAAAAATGACCGCGACAGTGAAGTGTAAAACAAGTAAATTTAAAATGTTTTTGTCGCGAATTTGAAGCGCTTTACAGCTACTTCCGTTGATTAGCGCGACGCTTCCGTTATCTACTAAAATCTTACTGTCAACGTGCTAAAGAACCTACTCATAACCTAAAAAAAAATTGGTAAATTTAACACCGACAAAATTATAGACTCTTAAGTTTTATACCTATTGAAATATAAACTGAAATTAATTTTAAAGTCGTTTTTAGTAATGTACGGTGTTGAGTAAGAATTGATTCAACAATAGCTAGACAAAGAGCTCGAATGTCGCGTGGGTCTGTAATTCAACAGGCACCAGGTATCATGATCTCGCCTGCATTCGTGTTTTTACGGCGTCTGACGTCATAAAAGAGGCTCGCAGAGAGGCGTCGTAAAATCTAAGGTTAGATATACTCGCTCATAGGTACGATCCAAACGGATTGTGAAACCACGTTGTCTGCATTGTGGTCGTAATGTTTTATTGGTTGCAGTGATTTTTAAACCGCCTTCAAATGGAGAACCGCCTTCTATACAATACGTCTTTATTTTATTTAATCTTGAATCGAATCGAAATCGGTTGATTTCTTTATCCTTACTATTAAGTATTATAAATGCGAATGTGAGCTGTTCCCCGCAGTTTCACCGCGATAATTTCGGAGATCCCGCGGGAATTACGAGATAAAAAGTACCCTATGTCCTTCTCTATATCCCTGACAACGTGTATGCAAGTTTTATGATGATCGGTTAAGTAGTTAAGGCGTAAAAGCGCAACAAACAAACTCACATTCGCATCTAGGCTTTTTTACTGTATTTATCTTTAGTGTAAATTGTGCAGGTGCTCGTTTTTTTCCTGTAAACACGTATTTTGTCGTCTGCCCAATGATAGGTACTACAAGTATTTCTGCTCCAGTATTTGGGGGCACCAGGGTTTCGGCGTCACAATGCCGCCGCGCCGTCGGTTGCTATAGCAACCCCACGTCGCTTATTCCAACAGTAGGTCGAGCATATACCAGGAAAATTGAGAGCTTCAAAACATATTATCATGTAAACATACGTACGAAAAACATGCGCTGAAAAGAACGTTGTTCGTTTTAACGACCGCATTGGCGTAGTAGGTCACCATGCCACCAATATTTCACTGCGTGCACTGGATGCGGTTCTATGATAAATTTATTGATTCCTTAAAAAAAAAAATCTTTTTTATTCTGAAATAGACAAATCTACTGTAGTTTACTTATTCATTACTTTTCTTTTAACGCGTCCTAAATAGCGTCACGCGCCGCCCAAATATTGTGGATTCAAAGTATGACCTCCACCTCATAAGGCCAGTGACCATTGTCAGCTAAGATTTTAAACTCCAAAGCGTACAAGTTTAAGGCCGCGAAATACTTATTCGTAAGTATTCCTCTGTTACCTACAACCATGATATCTATCTTATGTGGTAATCCTGAGCATACTCTTTGTGTAAAATCTCATCCAAAATCGTTCAGTCATTTATGCACGCATAATTTCAAGTCGCGAGCATTCAATAATAGAAAATTTTACTTTTTTAACATTATTGTACTAGCTGCTCTGCAGTACATCCGTGTTAATTTTAAGATACCCTCTGGAACTCTTGGTACCCGGATTATCAAGAATACTTACTTCACAAGTAAGATCTCTCTGCGTACCCCTAGATAGACATAGATAAAGTGTGTTAACCGACACTGGAAAAAATTTAGAGTAATCGTGTAATCATAGCGCAGTTTTGGGTCAACATTTTTTTATATTCAACATTTTATTGGTATTTAAACAATGTCATAAGGTAAACACATATATTAAAAAACGTTCTTTAACTCTCAATGTTTTGGATCAATAACTTAATTTTGTGAGTTAGCATATTATTGCTTATCTGCGTCCAAATTATTACTCGTGAGATGATGATTCAAATATAAAACATATTGATAAATAATAGTTTTTTAATATATATATATGTAATAATATGTGTAGTATATACCACGTTTGCTTGGTTTCCACGACACAAGCTTATAGCTTAGTGTGGGATCAAGTAGATCTGTGTGTTGTGAAGTGGATTATTATTATTATTATTATTATGATTATAATATTTCTGCAAGAAAATTTTATCGCATCGCAATCGGTGTACGACTACAGTTTGAGCCGTGGAATTTTTTAACCGATATTTTTCAAAGTAAAATAAGCGGCGACATATTTTGCTTAAAGTTTTGCGCGTGATTGTTTTAATTTATATGTGTTTAGGGACGTCGATAGCTTCATAGATAGCGTGACGTGAATATTAGAAGCGATGGTAAGCGCCAAGAGTTCGTGGAACATTTTTATTTATAGCTATGATTTAAGTTTTTCTTTTGGTAGTCAACAGTCAACACCATGTGTCGAGGGCCTCTGTTATTGCTAAGTGCTAATGTATGTGTGTATTATAGTATACGGACTTACTGTATGCTAATATGCAAACTTTATAGATATTGAAAATATTTTAACTACTTTTTATTAACACGCTTACTTAACTAACAGTGTAATAAAATCTTAGTTAAATCAATTTTAACCTACTTCTAGCTGTCGTATCGCAATGAAACTTTGTAGTTTGGATGACAATGTAGGCAATGTCATTATGACATGGAGCTGATCTGATGATTTTGAATTTAAATTTGGCTGTTGGGCTTTGGGAAGTGTGAAAGTGGAAGAACCCTGGAGTTTCTGAGGATATGTAAATATAAAATATATAAAATAAGTAGATGGATTTTCTGTCTTTCTGCTTCGTTTTATCCTAGTTCTTTGCAACTGTGGCTGTTACAAAATTCGTGTGGATTTGTCATTAGTATCTGATCTTTGTTGTGGTATACCATAGATGATCTTATTTCTTCAATAGCGATCTCTTCTAGACAACCTTTGTGGCGGACAATAGGCAGCTAAACCCTAAACCTGATGACACGTTGCTCTCACCAAAAACCATTGTAACCGTCTCCAATACACACTTATTCAAATCCGTATTAGAATAACAATGTGTTTGTACTACGAGTCGATTATTCATCGATTCCGTGCCCAATTATCCGTGACTGACAACGCATCGATTGTGGGCATCTATCGAATTGTATCGACTCATTTATAATACCACGAGTGTACCTAATAGAAAATTGGTTGAATTTAGAACTTCAATATCTATTTTGCATAATGTTATTGGACATACTTGTTCTACATCAGTTCAATCAATCTTCAGATAGAATCCGGAATACTTTTTCAATCGATTATATGTAACCAAAATCTATTATAATTATGTTCTTGTAGCTGTAATTGTCCTGAATAAACGAAAATAAAATAAAATAAAATTATATCTATCAAAGCATTCCGAAATACATAATATTTTAACATTTGATGTTTACTCTTAGAAACGTGTCTACTTATCTAAATTACGCATCACGTTGTTTGTCCGCGATGGTCTCCTAAACTACTGAATCGATCATGATAAAATTTGGTCACTATGTTGTAATTTGGCTCAACTTAAAAGATTTAAGATAGGATAGTTTTTATCCCGGAATTCCCGCGGGAACTCCGGAATTAATGCGGGAACAGCTAATCATCGTAAACTACTGTAAGGGGTACAAAGAAGGACATAGAGTGCTTTTTCCCGGAATTCCCGAGGGAACTCCGACAATACCAAGGATGAAATCGCGGGGGACAGCTAGTACATTATAAGTACAATGAGTTTGATGATAGTTCTCCTATTACTTTTAATTTAATTTTATCTAACTGTCCCCCGCATTAATTTCGGAGTTGCCTCGGGAATTCCGGAATAAAATGTACGCTATGTACCTAATGACTAATGATATTTAAATTTAATACATACTTATAATATCATTGACGCTATGTCATTTTCTGTACCTACCCGTGGTCTTGACAATGTGTACCTATGCAAAGTTTCGTTATGATCGGTTGCGTAGCTAAGGCGTGGAAGCGAAACAAACAAATTCGAAAATTTATCCAAGATATTGGTTATCTGTATCGCTTTTTGCTTTGGAAAACGATGAAGACAAACTAGACTTGAGAGTGTTACAAAGGTTGAGTAGTTTTTATTATTACGGATACTAAACTTTAGAAACAAACGAAAATGTTATTACTTAATGAGCTTAATTTATTTAAATTTAACTAGACGACATAAATAACAGAAAAAGATAGAATAATTGATTGCGGCGTGACGAAAACTCGTCGGAAGCCGGCTATAAATTTTGACGTTTGACATAAAAAAGTGCGCACTCCCAAAAAAAACATGGCGGACGTGACGCGTTCAAAAATGTAATTGTTATACAAGTGCATTCATAGATAAATAGAACCGACATTGTATAGAGGTAATAATATTACGCATTATATTGCTTTTTTCCGGTTTTCTCGCTGCAAGAGGTGTGATAGCATCGCTTTTTCTTTTATGACGATGCTAATTTTAAAGTACGAATGTGGCTTCATAGATTTATTGCTATTAATTTTGATTGTAGCACTTTTGTTACATTTGATCTAATAGTTGTAGGTGTATAGGATGTTAGATGTTAGACAAGAGACGAAATAGGTAGTCAGAATTTCCTTTCTACATAAGCATTTCGATCCAGCGACGAAATCCTGTCAGCATCTTTAGTACTTTCCAACAGGAGTCATTTTTTTATACACCTTCTTCCGCGGTTTTCCCCGCGTGAATCGTGGATTCGGGATCACCGTATCTGGATAATAAGGGAACATACCCATACTACATGACCCGTTCGGGGGAGGGGGTCCTTCGAAAACCACGCTTTATCACTGTGGGCATAGGTTTCGTCACATAGACAATATCATCTAGGAAAATCTTGGGCTATTTCGAGGTAAAAATACATATATACATACATGTATGATAATTTTTTTTTTATTGTAATTATTGTAGGTTTACTCACTCTTTTTATTAAATTTTATATGTATATAACAGTATGTCATATTCATTTTTCTGAGTTGATATTCAAATGTCAACCATTTCATTTTATATAGTAACTAGCTGTCCCACGCGATTTCATCCGCGGTAATTTCGGAGTTCCCGCGGAGGTTGCGGGAAAAAGTACTCTATGTCCTTCAGTTCCCGAGGGAATTCCGGGATAAAACCTATCCTATCTTTTAAGTTGGACCATTTTATGAATGGTTGCAAAATTTTATCAAAATCCGTTCAGTAGTTTCGGAGTCCATCGCGGACAAACAACGTGGCACGTGATTTATATATATTAGACCAGATGTCCCCCGCGATTTCATCCGCGGTAATTTCGGAGTCGGAGTTCCCGCGGGAATTCCGGGATAAAAACTATCCTATCTTTTAAGTTGGACCGGATTATAAATGGTTACAAAATTTTATCAAAATCCGTTTAGTAGTTTCCGAGTCCATCGCGGACAAACAACGTGACAAAAATTTTTATAATAGGTATTTTAAAAGGCCATTATTTTCAGTCCAAAGCTTCCCTCGGCTACAAGGTTCTTGATTTAAGTTTACATTTAGGTAAGTACAAAAATTAATAAACTGTAGGGAAAAGGAAGTGATTGAGCCGAACTAAAAAAAATACTAAGTAAATCGAAAAAATAAAAAATGGGGAGTCTGTTGGAGGAGGAACACGGATGGTATGGTATCACATTACGAATTTGATTCATAATTTGCGATGTGCGGCGAATTATTCCTTCTATGACCCGCTCTAATGCGGATGAGTTGCACTATCACGGGTCATATTCTATCACAAGGGATCAACTTTGAGCTAAACCCCACAGACTAGATGGAACTTCGCGCCGCTGGACATCTCAACGAGTGTCACATTTGACCAGCGTGACCGACTGCGTCAAGTTTTACCAGCATGACGGACTGGTGTCATGTATAACTAAGCCAGCATGACAAACTGGTTAAGACATCTGAGAGTATGTCAAGTTAGACCAGCTTGACCAACTGGTTTCTCCTGCACCTCGGACTCCCGACGGTGATAGTGTGCTCGAAGCGTTTGTACGTACCGATCGCGAAAATGTTGATAGCGCGATTTGGGTATTCACAACGAAATTAGGTACTACAAAGACAAATAATCATACAATTGGGTTTTAATTACTTGATAAACTCATATAGGCGTGTGGAAATTATTATTGTTTGCCTACATAAATTGAAAAAAAAAACGCAAATGCTAAAAATACTTCATAGAAACATTGATGAATAACGTAGGTACCTACTTATTTCGATTAGGATTAATATCATGTTCCTAAAGAAATACCTTCGTAAATAAGGCATTATTTTAGTAAAAAGATTACCATAAAATAGGTTATAGTGAGACAATGACTAAGGTGTACCAAAATGTTCTATGTGCTGTGTTGTTCTTTCTGAATAAATCCTACTAATATTATAAATGTGAAAGTGTGGATGTTTGGATGTTTGTTACTCAATCACGCCAAAACGGCTGAACGGATTTGGATTTAATTTGGCATGCACGTGGTCAGGGGTACAGAGAAGGACATAGGGTACTTTTTATCCCGGAATTCCTGCGGGAACTCCGAAATTACCGCGGGTGAAACCGCGGGGCACAGCTAGTCTTAATATATATAAATCACGTGTCACGTTGTTTGTCCGCGATGGACTCCGAAACTACTGAACGGATTTTGATAAAATTTTGATTTTTTAAGAGATTTGATAACTTTGTTATACCTAAGTATAATATCTAATTTGATTAAACTTTCACGAAATTGACCCTTGTCCACGTCATTTTTTGATCTTATTGCGGTTACTGCGGTTATCATAGTAAAAAAAAATTAATTAAACGTTAACTGGAATTTGTGTAGGTACCTACCTAATTGTAAAAACTTATTATTTGTTAGTTACCTACTCGGCGATGCGCATACAAATCGTGGGTCACTCATTTCCGTACCAATTAACATTTATTTGTGGCGAATCGATTCTTATTTCTTACGTAACTTGCATTTGCCAATGATGCCGAGTCGCTACTTTAGATAGACTTATTAAATTAATAGGTATGCCGCAAAATTAAAAAAAAATTAGATTAGGTAGGTACTCATTTTATAGCTCTGGGTAGGTACTATCATAACAGATACAAAAATAAACTACAAAGGTAGGTACTAGCTGTTCCCCGCGGTTTCACCCGCGTTATTCCGAGATAAAAGTGGTACCCTATATTTTTTCTGTACCTACCTACCCTTCACAACGTATGCAAAATTTAATACAGCTTCACCCGCGTTAATTTCGGAGTTGCCGCGGGAATTCCGGGATAAAAAGTACCCTATGTCCTTCTCTGTATCTCCGTTGAGGCGTGAAAGCGTAACAAACCAACAAACACACTTTCGCATTTATATAATAAGGATTTCTACTTTTCCGTTTAATATCCTTAGTGGAAAACAAAAGAAACTAAGTCTATACAGTCGAGTCGGATGTTTTTTTCTAAGGTGATTTAAAACCTCTGGTAACAGCTAGTAAACTGATAACAAACGAAATATGATTATCATTCTATACTATATATATAGTTACAATATATCGTATAGGCACCATTTCAATAGCATCACGCCCAAACGAGCCCAATCAAGCCGCCCCAGGGGGCGTCGCCGGCTCATCAAGTGCGTTGTACCATCAATACCAATCATTATCACTTCACTACCACATGATTATCCCTCTAGGTATAATAATTGTAATTAAATATTACCCATTATAAATCTAACGATAGCTATTTTTACTGAGTAACCAGCGTTAAAATGCCATGCCTTTTTAAGAGTAGGAGACTAGAGATCGTTACATTCGTTACATACTTAGGTAGCTAATATTATATATCTATCTAATATATATAAATCACGTGTCACGTTGTTTGTCCGCGATGGACTCCGAAACTACTGAACGGATTTTGATAAAATTTTGTAACCATTTATAATATGGTCCAACTTAAAAGATAGGATAGTTTTTATCCCAGAATTCCCGCGGGAACTCCGAAATTACCGCGGATGAAATCGCGAGGGACAGCTAGTCTATAGTATAAAATGAATCCCTATTTCCCTTGGTCACGGTATCACGCTAGACCGATCATCATGAAATTTTGCATACACGTTGTCAGGTTTACAGAAAAGGACATAGGGTACTTTCTATCCCGGACTTCCCGTGGGAACTCTTTACTCTGAAATTACCATGGGTGAAACCGCGGGGCACAGCATCACATCTTGAATAAATATCTTCTATATATCTTGAATAAATAAATAAATAAGATAAGATAAGATTTATATATTATCTTATATGTATACTATAGTATATAAATCACGTGTCACGTTGTTTGTCCGCGATGGACTCCTAAACTACTGAATGGATTTGGATAAAATTTTGTAACCATTTATAATATGGTCCAACTTAAAAGATAGGATAGTTTTTATCCCGGAATTCCCGCAGAAACTCCGGAATTAATGCGGGGAACAGCTAATCACCGTAAACTACGGTCAAGGGTAAAAAATTTTTCCCGGAATTCCCGCGGGAACTCCGAAATTACCGCGGATGAAATCGCGGGGGAAAGCTAGTAATATAATAAATGTCTTTGCTTTCTAAATATGTAGTGTTTACCTAATACCTTCTCGGTAGCGAAAGTGGAACATTTCCTGGATGAATTTCTTTTGTTTTGTCTCGTCCAAGTCCGTGTACCAGGACTCGAATCTGCGTCGTAGGCAGGTAGCAACGTTAATAACGCTGGGCGAGGTTTTGTTTTACTTATTGCAAGTACGCGCATGCTCGTCCGCGGTACAAGAGATGAGGGGTCGGTATTAATAGACGGACAGACGGACACGCGTGTGGATTACATTAGAGATCGGATAACGGATCGAGATTTATACGAAATTAATTATTTCAGTTTTAAACCGCACCAACCGGGCGTAATTTTAAAGGTAATTGAGTTACTCGACACCGGGTATATTTTTAGTAGGTAGTCGGGAACTTTTTTCGTTCATTTACCATCGAATCAAAATTTTCAATTAAAAAAATATCAAGTTTGATTCTCGATGATCTAGTATATGGATTAACTATGAAACCCGCTTATACCGCTGTGCCCCGCGGTTTGGCCCGCGTCAATTTCGGAGTTCCGGGACAAAAGTACCCTATGTACTACTCCTGACAACATGTGTGCAAAATTTCATGGTGATCGGTTGAGCCGTTAAGGCGTGAAGGCGTAACAGACAGACAGACAGACCAACAGACAGACAGGCAGACAGACCGACAGACAGACAGAGGTACTTTCGCATTTATAATATTAAGTAGTTTGTGATTTCGTACGTTTGTTTATAGTTTTTCACGCTGAAACGGCTGAACGGATTTGGATAAAATTTGGAATGGAGATAGCTTATGCCTTGAATTGACAATTCCTTATTGAGTTCCTGAGGGAATACAGGTTGTAAATGGTTGCGAGTCTTAAATCTCGGCTCCGCCATCAGCTCAGGTCGATAGGATCATAATAATCTATTGTCATACCTATATATATTTAACTTAATCGGATTCGAGCAAGTAGTTGTTCGAGCAAATTGTTTGCAAATTTTGAAACGCAAGACTGACATCCGAACATTACAAGTTATTCATAGTCAAAGTCAAAGTCAAATCATTTATTCAAAGCCCCATAATGTGGCGCTTTTTGACGTCAATAAAGTTACATTTATTATGACAGCACCCATAAAATATCCACCCTTCACAGCTTCAGTGCTATGGCTGAAGAGAAGAAACTGCGCAACAAACTCTCCAGTAGCACGCTATATATTTAAACTATAATAAAAACTGATGCAGTTTTACTCTGTCTATCAGCTTGGAGGCGGCGGCTACAAATCTGGTTTATGAGTCTCCAATACATGGCAATACCGTATACTACGGCGATTTAACATAATAATAAAATGTTTTATATACGGCAACACAAGCGCATTGTGTGCGGTATGCGCGAGAGCAACAGTGCTGGGCACGGAATGCGGAAATGAATCAATGAACGACTTGAAGTCGTTATGCTTAGAAATATAATAAGCCTCACTATTATAAATGCGAATGTGAGTTTGCTTGTTTCTCAAGTGATCGTCATGAAATTTTATGCTTGCAATACGTCATTATCGCCGATGATCGTTGATCGTGTGTGTGATCGGCGATAATGTGGACACCTCGACGCAACCACAGGCGATTCCCTTGGATGCGTGCCCAAAAACCGACAATGGGCATGTTGACTAATTTTTATTTTTTAGTCCGTCTGGTAGATTAATAAAAAATATTGGGCACGTATTTTTTCTTTTTTTACGTAATCAAAAAATAACGGCGATACATCGAGTTGAAATTTCGCGTGACGTCACTATTCGGACAGTTTGTATGGCGTTTTAGCGGTTAGTGACGTCACGACCCCCTCACCCTAAACTTTAATGCGCTTTATGTCTGTACATTTTAATTTATTTGAAAAAGCAAAGAATACCTACGTGACTACTGTTTTTTATTTTCCAACTGACGGACTAATTAGAATTTTGATTTTAGTATTCGTTTATAGTAAGCACCTAAATAATGTTTCGAACATCAAGTTTATTAGCCATAGCTGTTCCCCGAGGTGACACCCGTAATTTCAGAATTCCCGCGGGAATTCCGCGTTACAATATAGCCTATATTACTCAGGAATAATGTAGCATTGTAATGGTGAAAGGATTTTTTAAATCGGTCCAGTAGTACTTGAGTTAAATCGTTACAAACAAGAAAAAAATACAAATCTTTCCCCTTTTTTGGACGAAGAATTCTTTTACATTAAAATTAGCAGAGAGTGTGGTGCGACCGTGCGACGTCTTCGAGCGTCTAAGCTAGTATAGTATTATTATACAACGTGTTAATGAATTAACTGAAAACTAGAAAGTAGTTTGCTCAGAATCGACTAGCGAATCGATCGCACTATGTTTTGATATGAGTTATATATTTTTTATTTTTACTAGCCCATGTCTAAATTATTTATAATACAATATTAGGTGCGTACGCCGCCCGCAGCAAAAAAAATTCGAACCGGTAGGCGCGGGCGTAGCGCTTCGAATTTCGTTCAAACTAATGTTGAATAACTTTTAAAGCATAAATTTTTTGGACATAAAATATATTTTATTCATATTATTGTTTATTTTTTTAAATGGGGTGTATCAGGTTTTCAGTTAATTCATTAACACGTTGTATTTATCTGTGGCCGCTAGGTATACCAAAATTTTTCAGTACTAAAGTTACTAAACATTGCTAAGTTTTTTTAACCATTGCATTTCTATTGACATTTTATAAAAACTAACCCCGCCAATTTAATTTTAAAAAAAGTATAGGCAACGATATACATAGGTAAGTAGGTAAGTACAGTGACGTTTTTGCTCCCCAAAATAAACATGTACTTTTCTCTCTTGAACCATTTGCTTGCTCAGGGCATTCAAAATGGCGATTGGCGGCTGAACAGTGAACAGTAAGTATGTATAGCAAGTTAGCAACATACGCGTGCGATCGTCACGGTCACTTATAAAAGCTCATTACCTGCATGTAATTTAAAAAAAACACGTGTTCAAGTTTTTATCCTGTAGGTAATTAAGTAATGCCATAATATATAATATAACGGGCGATAACAATTTTTGAAGCAATATATACCTACCAAATTTTAAGGAAAAATTTTCACATCGCAATTTTAATTGCAAAAAACTATTAAGTACCTAGTCATTAATTAATGTTACACTTATTTTGCGAATATAGTTATATATTATCATATTATTCTTGCAAATATTATTATGTAAGGCAACTTAATACCTAAAATTTGAAATTCAGTGTGTGAGTTAGTATGTTTGTTACTTCCTCACCCTAAAACGAGGAGGTACAGCTTATACAGGTACCTTGTGATAACTCCTAGGATCATTCACACTCATCGTATCGTCTGACAATAGTGTCTCCTATAATCTAAATTTCAAACCAAAACTTATGTATGGGAGCTTTAGTTGAAGCTCGATTGATGTTTCTTTTCCTTTCAATAATGATCGAATCCCTTCAGCCACGTTCGTAACTAAGGTTTCATAACCAGCTGCGAAATAATACATTGTTATCCTAGGGGTGAAAGTAAATAAGTCTTTCTCCCGAGGATAACACTGTGCTTTTCATTACGAATGCAAGGAAAGTCAAAATAAAAATAGGAATTAGCTAAAGAAAAAAATGATTGAATTTTATTTTACATAAATCAACCATTAGGTGTGCTACTGGCCAGTAAGTATGCCCCCTATGACATAAAAAAAATTTGAGTTTCTGCAGTATCCAGCTGTCAGTTGAAAGCGATTCTCCCTAGGGCTGAAAAGTGTTACTTTCAACCCGCTTCTCAGGCAACTTCAGACCTACTTTCCGAGTATGAGTAATGAAAATACAATTTCCTTCACAATCTCTTAACTAAAAATAATTATAAACAGGAATTTGTTTGTCAAAACGTTATTAACACGTCAAATGTAGGCACATACTCGCAAAAACCCAATAAGCAGCGAACACTCAAATTTATACAAAGTCGCGTGGCTGAAATTACTAATATCCGTAATATAAAAACACGCTTACTTACATCAATCTATTCGTAAACAATATCACAAGCAATTCTGAACCTTATCCCTCTACGATAACAAAGAAATAATTAAAACACAACGGTAAACGTAATTTAGTTCCGACTGTTGTAGGGGTGGCACAAAAATTTCGTAATTTATCAACGCAATTTGCTTAATCGAATGTGAACTGTAAAGTTATGGGAATAGAGGGCAGAATTGATTCAGGATCTCTAGCTGTCAGGGGCCACTCAATCAAATGAGCACTCCCTTTCGAATCCTGATCAATATTTTGATGGCAATATCAATTTGGGGATTTTGGCTAATGGAACGATTTGAAATAACTTTTTGAAACTGAAAGACTTTGACTGAAAGTTATTTAATAATAAAAATACTTGACCCCAAACTAAGTTATAAGCTTGTGTTGTGGAAAACAAGAAACACGTGGTAAGCATACAACATAGTATTGAGTATGTTCCGATATAAGCTCTGACCTCTGACCAGTGGTCTTACTGAGAAGAAATCCGTTCCTTTATAGTTTATAACGTACAGCATACAACCGCAGTATTCTAGGGTAGGCAGTATGACGTCATAATCGTCACCATTTTTGTACTGTGAGCACTGGCGTTTTTGAGGTAAGGTGCTCTAAGTAGTTTGATCACGTGATCAACCTCAGACCAACGCAACCAACCGGGTCGGTTGGCCGTCAATGAGTGGTCGACAACGAGCCATGACAATGACATGGATGCCAGTAGGTATACTGGACTGCGTTCCGTTTTAAACAGTAACCAGTTAATAATTTATTAATAATAATCCACATCACAACACACAGATCTACTTGATCCCACAGTAAGCTATAAGCTTGTGTCGTGGAAACCAAGCAAACGTGGTATATACTACATAGAATTACATATATGTTTATTATAATATAGATATATAAACACACCCAGACTGGAAAATGGAACCCTGTGTTCATCATACAAAGTCCACCCCCACCGGGAATCGAACCCGGAACTCCTTGATTAGCGGGTAGGCATGGTGACCTCTGCGCCAATCGGGTCGTCAAACCAGTTACCAGTATAGCTAGCTATAAACGACTTCGCAGTATACTACATAAATTGACGTCATACCTTACAGTAGGTACTATCGGTAATAACGGAACATACCCATTATTTCATAATTATATTTTACTATAAGTAGATATGATATAAACATTCCCAGGCTGAAAAGTGGAACCCTGTTTCCATAACACATGATACTATGAAAATACATTATTAAAAATAAAGTTTACCTACCTCAGAAATTATTTTCATAGTGGTCAGCTCTTAGAAATCATGGAGGAGACATACCTGGAAAAAAAAAAAGTGATATTAAAATTTGCAAAATTTTGAAATGATTACCTGCTCATTAGCCGTTATAATCAGTGAAGGTTACTTAGCATGTAACTCCACAAATATTAACACAAAATTATCTACAAGTTATCATGTTTACACCACCTCATAAAATATAACCTATATGTCAACTAATGGACAATTTTTTAATAGTAAAATTAGATATAATAAGACTAGCTGTCTATTTTGGACCCTGAGCAGGAAACTGACTTTCAAGAAAGCCATGTTTTAACTTGGGGAACAATCTAACATTGTCATTGGCGTTTCGCCATAGTTGAAGAAGTAGATGAAGAGATTGTTATAATATGAAACATTGTCATTGGCAAATTATAATTATAGACACCGATATTAAAGAAGAAGAAGAAGAAGAAGAAGAAGACTAGTTGTCACCAAAAAACCCCAAAAAGGTAACACGCGAATGAAACCTCATGGGCTAACCAAAGTCAATCGAACTTTTTTTTATTATTTCTTGTCCATTAAAACGATATTTATCTTAATTACTGACCGCAAATTCAATCTGTATTAATTTTATCATACGTTGAAACCATGTTGAAACGGTTGTTCAAACAACCAGTTCGATTTGGTGTGTGAATACTTGTAAAAACCCATACCACTTTCGCACGTTGTGGGAATACGGCCCCAGAACTTGTTAATTGCTAACCAAACCCCCATGACTCAATATAGCAAGCAATTATATAAATTGGTGAGAATTGCGAATGGCCAATTCACATAATTTTGGGAAGGGATTGGTATAAAATGTACCATGGATGTTATATTATGTTTTACCAACTCTACATATTTAATAGGTATTTGGGCAAGTCCTATAATAGTGGCGTCACTAAAACCGCTTCATTTTTTCTACACACACACACATATGTACATAGATCTGAGTGTGTGTCTGTATGTTTGTTACACCTTCAAGCTGAAACGGTTGGATGGATGTGGATGGTATTTGGAGTTTGACGGCTAGTGGAATACAGCAATTATTACCTATTATTATAAATGTGAAAGTTTGCATGATGGATGTTTGTTACTCAGTCAAGCTAGAACGGCTCAACGGAATTGGATGTAGTTTGGCCCAGAGATAGATTATATGGAATACTAGCTGTTCCCCGCGGTTTCACCCGCGGTAATTTCGGAGTTCCCGCGGGAATTCCGGGATAAAAAGTACCCTATGTCATTTTTTGTACCCCTGACAACGTGCATGCCAAATTTCATCCAAATCCGTTCAGCCGTTTTTGCGTGATTGAGTAACAAACATACAAACATCCACACTTTCACATATGTAATATTAGTAGGATTATAAATGTGAAAGTTTGCATGATGGATGTTTGTTACTCAATCAAGCTAGAACGGCTGAACGGAATTGGATGGACTTCGGCTCAGAGATAGATTATTATCTATATAGAATACGACATAGGGTATTTTCCTAGTAAATTTTTAAAGCTAATCACTTAAAGGCAAAGTACTTGCGTGTAGTGTACAAAATTAACCGGCACCAAAATAATTGTTCCTCCTACAACAATAACTTACATACCACACTCCATAATAAA
Source organism: Zygaena filipendulae (assembly GCA_907165275.2). Lineage (NCBI taxonomy): Eukaryota > Metazoa > Arthropoda > Insecta > Lepidoptera > Zygaenidae > Zygaena > Zygaena filipendulae. The sequence goes on from OU015676.1 coordinate 1,721,847, forward strand.
TGAACTTAGATCCATTCAGTTCACTCAATTGGCTTCGAGAATCGATTGGTACTTCTCGATACACCGAACTATTCGCTATCCATTTGCAATTCTAATTTAGATCGTAAATCTTATTGAATAGGTGATCGGAAACCCCTATTTGTGTTTGTGTGTTTGTTTACTATCCGACGACCCTTGGCTGGGGCTCGCTTGTACCTACCGGTTGAATAAGAGAAGAAATCTATACCTACCTACATAATATAAATAAAAAATTAAAATAAAATGTTTGTAATTCCATATTAACAGCTTTCACTAAATGCAAATGAAAGTATATACGGTACTTACATAATAAAATTTTTCTCTGTCTGTCTGTTTGCTCGGTAGCTACTGTCGTAACGGGATTTTCACTGGCAGATAAGAGTAATTTAGGCTACTTTTATTTTAGAAAAAAATAGTTCCTGCTGGAGTTCGGAAACTCACTCGGGTGATGCGGGGCACAGCTCGTATTTTTATAAATTTGAAGATGAAATTAAATTAAAATCATTTTATTTTAAAAGAGATGCGTCAATTCTGTAGGGATTTAGAAAACTTAGAATTACTTGCGGGTAATAAAATCGGCCCATCCTCTTCATCAGTGCTTTTAGAAAATTTCAATAGTAATTAGAAAATTTCACTATAGCTAGCCAAGTTTAAAAAACCCACATTCTTTAAACGCCTTATTTCACTCTATGTGAAGAGTAGACTCAATATTTTGCGCTTAAGTGGCAAAAGTAAATTAAGATAAGAGTATTTTGCGTGTGTTATCTCAAATAGCAATATTTACATAATATAATATGTATTTAAAAGATAAAATGTTGACCTCGGTGACTGAGCGTTAGACAACCTCTTGGCAATCATTGAAGAGATTACATCCGTTGTTAAGTCACAAGGCGGCTATTAAAAGGTAGTTTTAATACAGGTACAGTCGACAACACAGTTTAAGGCTTTAAGCATTACACGAAGAACAATACACCTGTGTACATTAAGTAAGTACCTACCTGTATTTACTGCATTTAATAATACTGTGAAGGTGCAGCGTAAGTATCACACATCTACAAAAGTTCCATAAAAGTTCGGAGTGTGGTGTTTTGACGGGGTAATTTCTGGAACTACTGAAATGAATCTAATAATAATAAGTCGAATTGAGAACCTCCTCCTTTTTTGGAAGTCGGTAAAAAAGGCAACAGCTAATGTTAATGAATTGACTGAAAACTAGAAAGTGGTTTGCTTAGAATCGACTTCCAAATCGATCGCACTATGTTTTAATATAGTTTAAAATATTTTATTAGCCCGTGTCTAAATGATTTGTAGTACAATATTTGGCGCTTACGCTGCCCGTAGCAAAAAAATCGATCGGTCATTGTGCGGGCATAGCGCTTAAAATTCGTAGATAGTTCACTCGCAAACTAATGTTGAATAACTTTTAAAGTATCAACTTTTTCGACATAATTTATATTTTAATCATCTTATTGTTTATTTTTAGTAAATGAGGTGTATCAGGTTTTAGGTTAAATTATTAACACGTTGTATATGTATAGATTACAAGCTGTTCCCCACGGTTTTACCCGTGTTAATTTGGGAACTCTGAAAAGACGTGTCCTACCAATTGTGTACCAATAAACTATGTAACTCCATTTTAGCTACACTCCATAGGTCTAGGTATATAGTATACTCGTATATGTATATATCGAGAGTGGTCTGTGAAGTGTGAATTCTTCAGATGTTATCTAGTCAGTCCATCGTCAACTAACGTCATTCTGATAAACTAACAATCGAAAAGCAATAAAAAAACCACCCCTTTCATCGATAGATTGGATTGACATTGGCTATTACATGGTTCTCGGAGATAGGGGTGGTCTATCAGTAAAGATCGATATAATACAAAAGCAGATATTATATTAAATTAGGTAATAGTTTTTCCACGAATTTTTCCCTGAAAAATAGTTAATTATTTCAGTAGTCACTGAACCGATATTAAAAATTAAGAAGGATTTACTAGAAACTGCAGTATCTCGGAGTAAAATAAAATATATTGTAACAAGGAGTTCCTGAGGGAGAACCGAAGTGTACACAGACGAAACAACGAGAAAACTATATTTTGTACATATTTACGAGTAATTTAGGTCTTAGGCATAGGAAACTTTCATCCTGATACAATCATTCCTAAATAGATGCAGTTGAAACCGCGGGAGGCAACTAGTGTTATATAATGCGGCAATGACGCCGCCGCACGGATGTTTTGTTCTTTTCTTTTTTTACCTACCTGCCTTGTTTTTTTATGTGATGGATATGAACTCTGCAAATGATAGTGCCTTGCATGTGCACATAATACACACAGATAAAGATGTTTATATAAAAAATGTAGTACAATAGTTAAATTATAAAAATAGTAAATTTAAATGTTGGTAATGTAATTCGTCGTAATAGCAATTCGTTGTAAATAATTTACTGGTCAGTAGCTATATCTAGTATCTACTACAGGTGTTATTCCTCCAGAGGGCACTGTGTATACTGTACTATCTCGGCGACTCTGTAATGTCACGACAAATTTATGTAAGTTTAGTGACATGAAAATCACCATTTCTGTACCTTTTTTTTTTAATAAATGAATAAATAAAAAAAAAATACTAGCTGTGCCCCGCGGTTTCACCCGCGGTAATTTCGGAGTTTCCGCGGGAATTCCGGGATAAAAAGTACCCTATGTCCTTCTCTGTACCCCTGACAACGTGCATGCCAAACTTCATCCAAATCCGTTCAGCCGTTTCTGCGTGATTGAGTAACAAACATCCAAACATCCATACTTTCACATTTATAATATTAGTAGAATACATATTAGTAGAATAGGTAACGAAGAATTGGAAAATTCATACTGAAATTATACAAATATAGAGATTATCGTATAAAATGTTAAATTCTGAACGAGCACTCACTAAATTCAAAATACCCGCATGACATGAGATAAAAACCAGTTAAACATTTCTAAATTAGTATGAATGACTTGACCTGCATGCGATCTGGCTTATTAGCCGACACGCAGCTCTCCCTTTCTATTAACGAACGTGTGACAAGAACGGCAATACCATATTTCACCGTGGGAATCGTATTGGGCGTTATATTTTCGTGTCAGAAGGGTTCAACTGAGATTGTTACGTTTTTCAGCATATTACTTAGAAAATGTGCAAACTCACGGTTATTGAATGACTATCTGTTTAAATAATTATTATAATAAGCACCCGTGTAATTACAATATCTATTCTTAATCTATACATGAGTATATTATGTAAAGATTTGATTTTTTGTTTGTTTGTTACGATTTAACCCAAAAACCACCGGACCGATTTCAAAAATTATTTCACCATTAGAAAGCTACATTATCCCTGAGTAACGTGGGCTATATTGTAATCCGGGATTCCCGCGGGACCTCCGAAATTATCGCGGGTGAAACCGCGCGGGACAGCTAGAATATTATACATATAATATTATTATAAATGCGAAAAAGAGTTTGTTTGTTTGTTGATACGCTTTCACGCCTTAATGCCTCAACCAATCATTATGAAAATTCAAATTTTGCACAGGACGATCTATTCTTAGTAATGTAGGCATTACTAAGAAAAGATTAATTTACGGGTTAAATGCAAGGCGTTTGATCACAGCTCACTTGATGTTAAGTGAGTGTGATCGAAGATTGTATAGTAAACACAGCTAGCCTGGGATGGGAACTGGCTTTCAAGTGAGGCTACTGGAACGCACCGTTAAGTGCTTGGCGACAGATTTTCAAATTGAAGGTGGTAGATAGGGTACTAGAAGGTGCCTAACCGCTACGTTTTAGTTGGAATTTGGAAATTATATTCTAAATGTCGAAAAGAGGTTAAAATTTATATTGTAATGTATTTAGTTCCCGCAGGAATTCCGGGATAAGAAGTAACCCTATGCTAAGAAGCTAATTCTGAGTTGGTGTCCCTTTCGGCAGAGCATGCAAAAGATATTATCTATGTTTCTTTAGATAAAGCACTCTTTATGTTTGTTTCTTTGTCTTGTGTGTTGTGCTGAAATAAATATATTTTCTTTCTTTCTTTTTCTATGACACTCAGGAACACTGTAGCATTCTATTGGTAAAGGAATTTTCAAAATCGGTTCAATAGATCCAGAGATCACCCGCTACAGCGTCACAAACTCACAAACTTTACCTCTTTATAGTATTAGTGGGTATAGATAATTAAATACTAATGTTTACTATCTGGATAAAGCGTAAACAGTAAAAGTAACGTAACAATCTAAAGATATTATCTCGAGACCGGAACCCTTCGGAAGCACGAACCTCACTCGAACTTGGCTACCGCATTCATCACTAGCTTTTGTTATTGTCGGTTGACAATGCGCTTTTTTCTTAAATTAAGTGCCGCGAGGTGATTAATTTATGAGCTGATGAGGTCGTGGGTTGTTTTCTAGTCGCTTTCAAGTTTGGACGGGTTGAAAAGTTGATTTTGAGCTGTACGAATATGGTGGAGTGTCGTTTGTGAATGAATGTTATCTCTTGATAAGCTATTGTAACAATAGAATGGAGGAGTCACAATGGATTTTGATTGGGGATTTAGCATTAATTCTTTTAAAGTCTATAACGACGCGTCGTGTTATTCGAAGTACCTAAGCAGAGTTCAAAGTCCAACGTTGACTCGTTAGGAAATAGGTAAGTAGAGTTATCTAACTAATGAAATATTAACAAATACATAGTTTTTGCCGTCAGCTAAACGAAAAAGAGAACTTGTATCAGTGTGAACGAGCTCAAGAAGTGAGACTTAAAAACCAAACTGCTAAAAGTTCTGAAAGAGTTCGGAAGACGAAAGGAGAGCGGTTTGAACTTGCAATTTAGAGGTCACTATGGCAACATTTCTAGAAATATTAGACCACAACTGGTTCAGATTTCTAACATAATAAGAGTGACGTAGCAGCTGTCGTTCTAAAGTCAGTCAAATACGATTCATTATTCTTCATCATTCTTTAAGTACACGGATTCAAAATAGCAAATGTATTATAAATCTGTAAAATGCCATGTAAAATGATTTTAAGCGACACCATAAAATAACCAAGTTCAAAGTATAATTTCTGGGTTTGTAACTTGACCTTAATTTCAGCACATATTTTTTGTGTTATTATAATATGATATTACAGACCTATCTCTTAAGGCAACAGCGTGAAGATAAGCGAACAAGAGCCCATCGGCATCGCGACTACTGGCCCGCTCCGTTTCGGAGAAACAACGTAACAAGAAGACGAGCAAACAATCTTTATCTAATGCAAGCCGGACGTTCCTGCCGTCTGTGTAACGCGACACGAATGGGCCTGCGAACAGATAAAGCTCTTTGTGTTTGTGTTAGCATGCCTAGATTTGCTCTTCCTTTGATTCATCACTGCTGTTCCCCGCGGTTTCACCCGCGTTAATTTCGGAGTTCACGCAGGAATTCCGGAATTAAAAGAAGCCTATATCCTTTTCTGTAGCCCTGACCACGTGTATGCATAATTTCGTGATGATCGGTTGACCCGTTAGGGGTGAAAGCGTAACAAACAAACTTACATTCGCTTGTCGGCAGACAATCGTTTGTTTCCAGGACCTTGAAATGAAACTGTACATAAACTTACCAATGCAAAGGCAAAATCAAATAATTTTATTAAAAGTTTTGGCGTCAATAAAATTACAATTGCTTAATAGCTAACTGGTCTAGGTACTAAAACCAGTTACTTTTAAAGTAATAGTCGATTTGACGATTGGTATACTTTCTAAAAATATTTATTTACTAGCTGTTCCCCGCGGTTCCACCCGCGTTAATGTCGAAGTTCCCCCGGGAATTCCGGGATAAAAGTAGCCTAAGTTACTCCTTATAACATAAGCTATCGTCTATCTACGAGTGAAAGTCCCGTCAGAATGTGAGTATCATATATACTTTTATATGCATTTAGTTAATTTAAACAAACAGACACTTCAATTTTATTTATATGTATAGATTAGAAAAGTCTATGAAAATATTTTTTTTATTTTTTATTTATTTACTTCAGAAAAAAACAAATACATTAACAACATTATACAAGACACTTAAGCCCGAAAGGGCTTATTGGTGTCGCATCTGACTTTTTTAATTTGTGAGGTAGGTAGGTAGTTGCTATGATTTATTTCCTAATATCATACAGGTACCATATTATAAAACAAAATACCAGATAGTAAACACCAACCACATTATAAGCCATCATGGAGGTAGGTAGCGAGGTCTGTTGCTGTGAGTGTTGCAATTACCAAACCATAGCTATTTTGATTTATACCCATACTCTTTGAAGTATACCTATTATGGTGTGCAAATTCAAATCGGTGACGACTACGTTATCGAAAAATTGTTAAATATAATTAATTACCTATTCTATGTATTTAGAATCGTTAAAAAACCTAGACCGGATGCAATAGCAAAATGGCATAAGTCATATTTTCGCAATTTCAAAACACAATGTTGCGTTGAGTGACCAATAAACATAAAAGTGAGATGTGACAAAAACTTTATGACTTATATAACAAGCTCTTTTACTCAAAAACCACAATACTTCAGAATCACAATACGTCATTTTGTCGAACCCTCACGAGTATAAGTTGAAAACCATACACAAGCAAAAAGAGCTACAATGAAGAAATTCTTACCAAAATGCAATGTCAGGCGTCATAAATCACACTGCGTGAATGACTCTCACTTTATGCTATGTTGGTTAGTCGATTATGATCATAAGTCCCTTCGAATAAGGTTCTTTTGAATAATTTTTACTTCTATTTTTACTTTTATCCTGAGGTACATATTATTATATTGATATAAAACAAAAACAAAGTTCCCCGCTACGTCTGTCTGTCTGTTCGCGATAAACTCTAAAACTTCTGAACGGATTTTCATGCGGTTTGCACCAATAGATAGAGTGATTCATGAGGAAGGTTTATATGTATAGCGTATCCTGGAATTCCCACGGGAACTCCGAAAATACCGCGTGTGAAACCGTAGGGGACAGCTAGTTTTTAAATAAAGAGTGTCGATTTTATTAAAACTAGTAGTTTATACGTAAGTTAACTAAAGAGTACTGCGTAAAAAAATAAATATCTACTACTCTTCTATGACCCTGTAGCGAGGTAGCATACCTGCCGTTATATGACCTACTTTTTATACACACATCAGGCGGTTTTTCTTACTTTAATTTTTGGTTCCACTTTTTCAATTTCAAACTGTATTTTAGTATTATTTTTGTTTTTCTGCTCATTCCAGTTATAATTATTGTGTATCTTTATCTAAATAGCTACTTGTATACCATTAAAACTCACTCTTGAACTTTACTCTAGGTATTAACTGATTGATTCCTGAAAAGGAAACCGTACAAAGAGAGAAATTGATTTAAAAAAAAACTTGGTATGCAGTATCTAATATCAAGGTTCTTAATAAATATAAGGCACGTGAATCAATTTAAAGGTGTATTTTTATCACATAAAAATAACCTATAAAGAATTAAGTTCAGCGTACTAAAATAGAAACCGCTTTCAACAATATAATTTTGTTGTCATCGACCCGCATTCACATTCATTGTACGCCGCTGACACGCCACAGCCGGCTCTATAACGACCTAACGCGATATATTACCCGAAAATATGTTCCCCTTTACACAAAAACTAATAAAAGGTATCCCACATTTGCATAATATGCAATCAAAAGTCGTCTCATGTATACGAAATTTTGTGGCCACACGTTTTTTGAGCTCACGCGTTTTCGTTTAGACACGCTCGCGTGCTCGCTGCAAGCGCTCTTTGACCGTGAATCACAGCGCCGCGGCGCGGTTTCTCTAAAAAAGGACTTACGCACTTTTTCTGTGTGGCCGTCGTCGGAAGTTGTTTTTGATGTTCCAGCTATTTTCGGTGTTAGGGGAGACTTTATTGGATTCTATGTATATTGAGTGTTGATTTATATTCGTGTTTATAATGAGATAATAAATCATTATTATACGACAAATTTATTTTTGTAAATAATTTTTTTGTAATAATTTCTTACATTGAAAAAAAAACTGATCTTAATTTAGTTAAACTGACCTAACACAACTGTTATTTATTTGATGCCACTTATCCTAAAAAAATTTGGATGTAAGTTGACAAGAAAACTCTTTTTATGTAATACTTAAGTGTTCTAAATAAAACCGAGACAAAAAAATCACAGACTTGCTTATTTCACAACAAAAGTTAAAACCTCCGCAGCCAAAATTATTAAGTTCAATAGAGCTGGCTTTTTAATAAATCAATTATAATCGTTAATAACTTCCTACGAGTAAAAACAAAAAGGAACTTATCGACTCAATCAATCAGGTCTCAACCCCTTACGCTTGTCGACTCGACGGCTCCAAAATATAACCCAGCGCGATAGGTATCTACTTATTTGACGTTTCGTTGACAGATCCCTTTTTTAGAACAAAACAACATACTTATTTCCTTAAGGACGCTACATTAACTTTTATTAATTAGGGCATAAAAAAATTGACGTTGTTTATATGTTTATATTTAGACAAACTGTATTTAGAATATGGGATTTATAATTAGGTGTTGATTTGTAAGTGAGGGCGTTTTTAGCACGCTTTTACTTGTTTTAGCTAGCTGTCCCCCGCGGTAATTTCGACGTTACCGTGGGAATTTCGGGATAAAAGGTTATCTACTACATACCCTATGTCTCTCGTGAAAGAATTTTCAAAATCGATTCATTAGATCCAGAGATTTCCCCCTCAACGTTACAAACACAATTCACAAACTCACAAACTTTACCTGTTTATAATATTAAGTAAGAGATTTTTTCTTCAATCAGTTTTGTGTTTGAAATCGGTTATCAGATGTCTATAATCTCTTAATTTATCGCATAGCGCATCCGTGATGAGTTATTTCAATGGAAGTAAGGAAAGATGAATCCAATTCTCGCTCCGCTTATAGAATCGCTGCGCTCTCATCGACGGTGCCACACATATGTTTCAACCCTTCGCCGCCGACACATCGCTTCGTTAACCCTTCATTACGGTGACTAATAAGCGTCTATGAGGTGCGTTTTATGGTCTTTATTTTTATACCGGTTTGATTATCACCTGGTGATTGTTTTATGGTTTTAGTAGTCAAGTTATTTATTAGGTAGCTGTATATCAAACATAATTATGTAGGCACACACTCATTGACGTGAAACTTCTTTGAACACGTTAGGAAAAAATATTGTTACATTACGATTTACGTTACGTAAATTGGACGCAGATAAGCAATAACATTTTAACCCACAAAATTAAGTTATTGATACAGAACGATTTATAGGGAGATAGAAAACGTTTTTTAATTATGTGTTTACCTTATTGCATTGTTTAAATATGTAACAATATGTTAAAAAAAAAAAAAATTTGACACAAAATGGCGCTATACTTTTAAAACACGATTTACTCAAAATTTCTCCAGTGTGGGTTAACAAACTATTGCTTATCTATGTACAACTTTTAGTTTAGTGCATTTTTGTGTTTTAAAATCGGGTTTTATTTTTGTTAAAATTTTATTTGTTTTTTACTTTTGAGTGGATTGGTTTATAATTTAATAGGTACAATTACAGGTACAGTGACAATTTATCTAATCGAATCCCAAACCAACATGGGAACTCTTCAAATATATATTTGAAGAGTTCCCTCGATTTCTCCAAGATCCCATCATCAGATCCTGACTTCATGACAGTGAGGCCACCTCGGGAGTACACCCCTTCAAACAAAAAAATATTTTTTTTCAAATTGGTCCTGCCGTCTTTGGGTAATTGCGTAACAAACACAAAAAAAGCATAGTCGAATTGGGAACCTCCTCCTTTTTGGAAGTCGGCTAAAAAGCGCAGAGGTGGTCAACTCTATACTTTGTCTCTATAATATTTAGTTGTAGGAAGCTTGTGATATCAACTGATTGATTTCATCGACAATATTAATATAGCCTTGGTTGCAACAGCAAATTTAATATGCCCTTGATCTTAACATACCTATAATTATTATTTGCTAGGAACGTATGATAACATCCAATCAAAATATTCGCGTATGAATTAGGTCAATAAAAATATTATAAGACAAATGAAGCGCGAGTGAAAACAAAGGACGTGCAGTTCCGTACTCGATAATTTAATTAATCGATTTATTCATGATACACTCGTTATAAATCCAAATTATTGGATTTAAGAGGGCTGTATGCGAGTAAAAATTTCACGCACCCCGCGATTTTAGTTTTTGTCTGATCAATGCCCTAGAATCTAGATTAATGAGAATCGTGTATCTTCTTCTTCTTCTTTAATAATGGCGTCTACTATTTTAATTTGCCAATGGCAATGTTACTTACCCCTTAGCCACAGTCTCAAATGGTAGACAACATAAGAAGTAGGCCACAGCTCGCGCCGCTGATATCTGTGGCCTACTTCTTATGTTGTCTACTATTTGTTGTTGCCGCTCTCTCAAAATCTCTTCTACTTCTTCGATTGTGGCGAAACGCCTTTGTTGACTGGTACCATACTGGTACCTAAGAGCTACCGAATAGGCTAGTTTCCTAAATTTGTTTTTTAGTCCGTTTTGTAGATTATTAAAAAAATATTGGACACGTATTTTTTTATTTTTTATGTAACCAAAAAATAACAGAGATATATCAAGTCGAAATTTCACATGACGTCACGCCTCGCTACAGTTTGTTCGCACGTTATAGCGAGCTATGACGTCACGAGTCCCCCACCCTAAACTTTAATGCGCTTTATCTATGCATATTTCCATTATTTTTAAAAAGCAAAAAATACGTGTCTTTTATTTTTTTATTATCTAACTGACGGACTAAATAGAATTTTGATTTTTTTTACCCAGGAAACTAGCCTATTATTGGTTAGCGTTTAGTACGGTTACGGTTTTCAATAAAACAGTTTTACTTAATTTTTTTTTCTTATTACAGTTTTATAATCACACAGCGATATACAAAGGAACCCTAAAAATTGTGAATGTCGAATATTTAGCTCGTAAATGATTACGTATTCCGAGTTGATATTTGTTTTTATGTAATTTTTATTGACAGTGAACTTGCGTTAGGTCACACATTCATCGGTGTGTAGGGGTGTACTTTTGTTCGGTCGCTTTGCGTAATTTATTGTACAAAATATGCTAAATCGATCGCGATCTTATCAACATCGGCTCTGAAAGTCGTGATTTAACGATTACGTCTTGTGCCTGAGTTCACAATAAATGTCTATGCTGTAAACAACACTTTTAGGGACACTTTTATTTTAAACTCCGTTCACGATTGAAATGGTACAGCGCGAATTTATACGTAGTTTCACTTCTTGTGCGTGCACGTACATAATTTTTATGTTCTACGTAAATTTACGTAATAGGTAGGTTACTGATTCATCGCAACGATATCACGTTGATTGTAAAGGGAAAAGAATATACATATTAAATAGAGAGGCAATGCAGGCCGGGGAGATGCGTCACGGTTGCAAAGAAAGAATGAGCGAATGCTCATACTTTCTCTCTACTTTATTTGCTTGCATGCCAAGTATATTTTCTACTGAATTCCATGCACTGTGAATTTTGAATACAGCCTTTGTGCCTGCGCACACTGTGAGATTATGTCGTTGCGTCTTGTCGCAACGTCTTATCGTCGACGCAAGCGACAGCTCTGCGTCTTATATCGCAAGGTCACCAGGAGCGAACGAGCGCACTCCGACTTCCCTAGCTTGTTGCGACTCTGCGACTCTGACGCGAAGTGTGCGGAGCATTGAACAAAATATACGAAAATTGTAGGCCACAGCCTGTCGCATAGTGTGCGCTGGCTCTAAGTAAATACGTAATCAAACGGCAGTTAATATATTTCGTCACGTTAATGAATGCTCGACTGCGTGACGAATAGCTATGTGTCGAAAATCACCCGACGTCACTTGTTTATTTCATTTGTTTTCGTAAAAAACTGAGAAGGTTGGAGTTTTCTGTGGTAGCCCCCTCGTATTAATATCAGAGATACGCCGCGAAACGATCCATTTTAATTGAAGCCAATTGAACTGGACGACGCCTTGCGAATTTTTGATTGAACAATATTATTGTTGACCATGTACCTACCAGTCACAAATAAATTCAATATTTGGGTATACAGTGCACCTACTGAATAATTGTTTTCGTCTCTAACTTGATCTGCTCTCCATTTTCACCCGCGTTAATTTCGGAGTTCTCGCAGCAATTTCGAAATAAAAAGTAGCAATCATTTTCTGTGTGCCTTGCTAATGGTATACAAAATTTCATGATGATGGGTTGAGTAGGTATAGTTAGCGTATAAAAGAGTAACAAACAGACAAATATACTCAAGTTAAAGATCATAAAGATTAGATAAGATGCAAAGACGTATAAAGTTATAAACAATTAAACAAAGTTTCAATTAGAATTTTATTTTTCATAAACATCACAAATCGTATCTCAATCCTTAACACCATCAATCAAAATAATTATACTAGGCAAGCATAAAATACGAGCGTAAAACGTTTAGAATTGATCATTCACGCGAAAGGGCATAAAACCACAATAAAACCAACCCCCACGATGAGACTCCAAAAAACCTAATGACACGCGGGAATTAGACTATAGCATTTACATGTGATGTAAAATATAATAGAATAGTTATTGTTAGTGATAAAGTCGAGTTTAGTTTTTATCTGACTACAAAAATATATTTCTTTAGGTTAGGTGCCCTGCTAGCTACCACATTTAATTTCAAAACCTATCGCCATGCACGACTTAGCAATGTGATCCACCATTCCAGGGCTAGGTGTGTTCTCAATATTCGACCAGATCACAGATAATAATTATATTACTTACCAGACCGTCACTTATCGTCAGGTTAGGTTAGGTTAGCCATTAAAATAAAAACAAATTGTTAAGCGCCATTTTTTTACATGACCCATTTTATTTTTGACGAAATCAATTTCGAAAATTAGGATAGGCTATGTGTACGTATTAGGTACCTACGCCAAAAATATTTCAAATCTAAACACACGTTCCATTTTAATTAGAAGGTCACGATGCATCGGTTACACCAGCTTACCCAATGTTTACATTACACACACATAATTTATTATTATTAAAGCCGGTTATTACTCCGTTTTGTCGGTGTTACTGTTTAGTCTGTGACTCGCAGCTGCGTCGCGGCGCGCGGGAACGTTTTGTTTCTTTATGATTTTTGTTTTTTTTTTTCAGTCGTTCAGCAAAGGTACCTAATCTCAGTGTAATATGACGACATACTTGACTTTTGACTGTGCACGTATTTATTTCGATTTAATTTCAGAACGCGCGCACCCAAAACGACTCATTCGCCCGTAATATTGTATTTATTTCTTTAGTTAGGTACTCCTCAGAATAAAACTTTAGCAGGGGGCGGAAGTACCACAACGGAAGACGAAATTGGCAATGACAATTGACTAGCGATACCTATTTTAACAGCGCCATCCAGAATAGAAGGCACAGATTAAACTTTTAGGTTGTTTCATTTTTATGTTTGTACTCAATTGTTTACGTCAAAAAAATTCTTTCATGCATAGTAGGTATATAATAAACGAATGAACGTTATACCTTCTAGGTACCTTCTTGATAGGACTAGGAAAAAGTTGAGTGTGAGTGGAGTAAGGTATCTTATCATCGTAAAAAAACCTGACAAAAGGTTGTGCTTCAGTTATCTATTACAATTCAAAACCTAAGTTGCCATCTAGTCTCGTTTCAGTGTTTACAGTTCTGAAAATGTATACCTACTTGAAAACCTGTGTCAGCGTCAATATGTATTTTTAGTTGAACACAAACTCTTTGAAAACAATAAGCAGCGGCCATTTTGCGAATGTAGGTATACTTAAACTTGACTGAAGAAAGTCGACGTATGACGCACGTCTAAATATAGATCAGAATTCTTTGTTCACTCGGTGAGTGGGACATTTGACTTTTTGATTTTATTACAAACCTCAGTTACAAACATGAAGTGTCTGATTTTAGCATTGTATAGTGTAACGTTTTTTTTTTTTTTAAATTAAATACGTGTACCTCAGAACAATAAGCCTTAGTTATTCTTCTGAGACGTGCACCTAAAGAGAAACTTAACCCTTTCAGCGTCACGTTTTTATAACTTTAATAAGTTAAAGCTACAAAAACATAGTCATTAGTGTCCAGAGTCCACACAGAGTCCTCCAGAGTCCAGACCACAGGATTTACGCATGATTCCTCCTAGTGTCGAGAATCTATCATATTAATCATTTAATCTAATAACTATATATTTTTTTAAATCTTTATAAAAATGAATTAATCATTAAAACGACTCTGGGTACGGTCGTATCCCAGCGGCTTGGACTGTGCTGCAGATTTGAGTAAAACAAAACAAGACAAGACGTTTTATCGTGGAATTTTAAGAGCAAACAAACCACAATTTTTCATGTTGTTTATCAACATGTTTTGACGCAATATTAGCATGACAAGCAACTGGTGCTTGTTGCTTAACCCAGTGGCGAGGTGTCGCAACGTCTAGCCCCTACCAAGGTTCGTTGACTCGCGATAAGAACGATACCTATCGAGTTGCGACTTGCGAGTGAGAATGCAACGATTATGGGTCGACGTGGCTATTATTATATATATTATTATTATAATATGTCTTGAAGATAGTTGCATAAGAGATATCTTTGTTACGCGATATTGTTGTGTGGAGAAAAAAAAATGTACTTAATATTACACAACGCTGCTCGCTAGTTCTTTTTGGAACGAAGTTCCTTTTTCTTTGAACTTGGCTGAATAGGACATCGAGAAAGATTATTATTTATTATTTATATAAGGCAGTAAATTAGTAGGTATAGGTACCGGAACACATAATTATGTAGTTTAAAAAACGACTTAGTTTTTAAGGCTATTAAGCTTTTAACATTTAAGCAAGATTATAGGCAAACTTCACAACAAATAATAAAAACTTTTTGGAATCCAGTTATATTAGATATATTTTTTCCATGTAATTTCGTCTAATTAGTAATTAGTAGAAGGTAGTAGTGGTACTACAAAATGTATAATTAAGTCATGTTCATATCAAATTACGTAATACTACGTACAAAATTCTCTGATAAGAGACCCTTTATCGTCAAGACTTCCTTGTTTGCGGAGTGGGTAGGTAGATAGGAGACAGTTTTCAACAACATCTTGCTAATATTTACCTACATCGTATAAGAGATGTAGCTATGGGGATTATAGGTTTATTGACAAGTTTAATTTGATAATTTTTTGTGAGTTAAGACGTAAGAGCTTAGCTTATCTAGATAGGTTAAGAACTAGGTATATGAAAGAATGAATTCCGAGGTTTTAGCGATAGGCGATTTTCTCGATTTTTGGTAGTATAACTATTTTTATATAGGTGACTTAAATCGACAAACCAACTTATTTTCATAATAGCTGGCGCTAAGCTTGTAATTAAAATGAATTCTAGCTTAAAAGCGTCAAGCGCCACGCTTTAAAATATTCTTGATCTGAGTTAAAATTCGTTAAAAAATTAAGGAGATGTAACACAGATAATACACATGCAAAAGTTGGTTAAAAGACTAAAGGTTTTGGTTTTTTATCATACAGTAGGTAAAAATTTTAAAAGCACTCTTATAGAAAACCAGTTGGACAAACCAAATAATAATAATTGCTAACGGTTTTTCGTTAATGAATGAAAAAGCATACATTTAAATTGCTGATTCAATGAATTTGATTTTCAATTAAGCGATTGAATAAATAATCGAGTGATTGATAGCGCGAGTGAATGATTGATGAATAAATCGATTTGGTATATAGGTTTGAAAGAAGCATTGTTTTTGAAGAACAACAATAACATAGAACAGATACCTAGAAGGGAATCAACTCAGTTTAGTACGATCAAAACCTGGGACCTTATTCTCTATGACCAACAACATTCCTTGCTCATAACGCGCGTCCCAAAAACACAATCCCAAACGCGCCTGATACCAAATATTAACTAACGGTTCCTCCGCGGTTTCAACCGAAATTACCGCGGGTGAAACCGCGGGGCACAGCTAGTATTATTATAAACGCAAAAGTCATGTAGGTAGGTTTGTTACTCCTTCACGCAAAAACTACTGAATGGATTTTATTAAAACTTTACAATAATATAGATCGGAATCACATAGGATACTTTTTATCCCGGAATTTTCGCGGGAACTCTGAAATTAACGCGGGTGAAATTGAATTATTTATTGCATAGATATAGGTACTACACGTTGTCAGAGGTACAGTAAAGGACATGCTTAGGGTACTTTTATCCCGGAATTCCCGCGGGATCTCCAAAATGAACGCGGCTGAAACCGCGGGGAACAGCTAGTAAATTATGAGTTTCTAAAGTTATTTTCTAAACCAAAAAGGTCGGATAATATAGGACGCCATAAAAGGCAATAAAAATATTATTACCCATGTAAATTGATCTATAAAACATCATTAGATAAAAAGAAATCTAACGGCAAACAGTAACCCACATTCCGAAACAGGCACCATAAAAAAACAAAATTAATTCTGACAGCTGTCACATTGACGCTCGCTTTGGCGCGAGTTTTGACAGCTATTGTCATTATGATCCGAGTTCCGAGTGTTCCGACTTAAGATATTGATAAGGCCATAAAAAACTTTTCATTGAAAGTTTTATCAACGAAATAGTCGGAAATTTCTTCATTGGTTTGTTTGTTTCCATGGCTTTTTTCTTCCAAACATTATTACTGTTGCGAACGTCTCGCAAACTTGTTTTTTAAGTGTCTATTTATTATGCCTACTAGTTTATTCACGGTCAACTTACATAATAACAAATCCGAGGTCATTTCAATATTTGTCCATCAGCAACTGGATAGGTATTCAGTTTCGCAACGTATCTAATTACTTTGCAATTCAAATGTTTTTGAGCAGTTCTTTTCCTTTGTTACCTATATTCTTTAGGTATTGTTAGCGAAAGAATCTAATAGTTAAACTTGTTAATTCAGTGGAGACTGGGGGCCTTTCTGGGAGAATTTTCGCTGGAATGGTGTTTGTTTGTTACGCTGTCGTCGTGAAATTTTGCATACGTGTTCTCAGAGGTCCAGAAAAGAACCTAGGGAACTTTTTATCCCTGAATTCCCGCGGAAACTCCGACATTATCGCGGGTGGAACTGCGGAAAACAGTTAGTCTAAGATAAGGATAATAAGCTGGGTGGGTGTCCCAGTAGTGGGGAGATTGGAAAGACTGACTGATTATAGGGCCAGCCTGGGCTCCAGTCCCCTAACGCTCCGTGTGCGCGGACCCAGTGTGGGCTCGACCACCTCATTCGCAGTTTTCATAGTGTCATATTTGAATAGCCAATATTAGTCCATCGATTTTCGTTGCTAGGTCACCCAAGTTTTGCTTACCGCCGCGCCGCCATGATGGATTAGCGCCTCTAGCGGCAAATGGTGTTACTATTATATTTTACAATTTGAACGTATTTTATGTTTGGCCACCTCATGAAATAGCTCTGTGTTTAGTTGACCAGTCAAATGCGATATCTATTCAATGATCGGGCCAGGCCACACCATGAAATTGCTGACAGATGGTTGTAATATTGGTCACTTCATGAAAAATATCAATTCTGTGATCTGACCACGACATATCTAGATAGATCTATCCAAATAGGAACGAGCTAACATAGATTAACACTAATAACCACAGAGAAAAGAAATAACTAGATATGACATGTGGGCGGGGCAGGCGCGCCGCGGTCGCTAAGGAAGTTAGAGCAAATGCTCTTACTTTCCGAAAACTTCTTTTGTTGGCATCCCGAATATATTTTCCACAATATTCCCAAAACTGTGAATTTTGTACCTACACAATGACTAAGTTAAGACCTAACCCAACGGCGTTTAATACATTTCGTTACGTTAATTAATGTTTTTGTACGTGATGAAAGTTTTGTGTACTACAATTACCCGGCGACACGGGTTTTGCTTTATTTCCATACTAAACTGAGTTGATATCACTTCTATTTGTTAATAACATTCGGATTTACGTCTCGGGTTTTAAATTGCATTTTTTGTGTCCGTTCGATTGACACTACACTGTCAAAAGACCTTGTACGACTGTAGAACTAATATTAAAAATGCGACGTGAGTTCGTTTGTTACGCTTTCACGGTCTCAACCGAAATCGAAATCATGAAAGATTTATACAAATTTGTAATTAAAAACTCACCTGTTGTATCCAAGATGGCAGCTACGACGAGGAAAGCAGCGCATATCAAAACTCTCCTTAGCTCCATGGCGCCCGGATTTCGTTTATAGGTGAAAGCACAAAAAACAACTTAACACTTCAATACGCAAAACTCACTTTTTACTATATTTTGTTTGTGTATATGTATATTTTTATACACGAAAATATATATTATTATATCTGAATCTGAAACACTAGTAAAACACTGTCACCAAAGGCACATCCTATATCTTCGATTGTATCAAAATTTAGGCACTTAAAATTCTCAGTCGTGGATATCTGTAAAAAAAACAATATATTATTAATGTATTTACTATTATTACATAAGGACATTTTTTATAGTTGCTAATATGATCTAAGAACACGCTCTGTAACATCGATATTAGGTGAATAATTTGCTGTACATTCTTTTGGTGCCAACTCTATCTTAATCGAAAATATAGTTATTTATGCAAATGCGAAGTTATTAAAATTAGAATAGAATAGAATAGAATACACTTTATTGTACACCAAAATAATTGTACAGTGTGTTTACAGAAACCTATAACTAAGGGCATACAAAAGGCTAATTTAAACTAAAAATAAAATTTACTGCGTAAATAATAAATGAATGAATGAAAACACAATTGAGTACCACAATCAGTACAAATAAATAACTAAAAACAATAAAAACAGAAAGTTTTTAGTGGCTCCAAAGGGCGGCCTTGTCATAAAGCGATCTCTTCCAGGATACCAGATGGAGTATAGAATTATTTGTGACAAAAAAAAAACAGTAGGTAGGTGGTGCAGCAATAATTATGATTGGCTGATTAAAACACTATCTATTGGTGAGAACCGCATGAAAATCCGTTCAGTAGTTTTTGAAGTTTATCGCGAACGGAAAATCTTGTGTGTTGTGCTGAAATTAAAGGTATTTTCTTCTTCTTCTTCTTCTAATTAAAATTGGCCACAGCTTAGTGTGGGATCGAATAGAACTGCAGTAATTAGACCACTAAATAAATATCCTAAGAAAAAACAATCAATTCGTTATAGGTCCCACAACTATACCTAGGTAGTCGGTACTTAACTTACAAGTCATATCCCCAAAAATTAAACCTAAAGATCAAACGAGCGGAAGGAAACGGTCGGCTGTATCAATATATTCTAAGAATTATTATTTATAGATCTCTCCGCTGGGCTGCATGAGTGTGGACTTCCTGTATTGGAGGATCGATGTATTTTTCATTCACATTTCTAGTTATAAAACCGTGTGTGGTATTTAGATTGGAATTATTTATTTGGAATAGTAACACTTCAACTTATAAATATGGTCAGAGAATTAGAAATGTTTGGGGAATTTTAAGTTACGTTGGTTGTACAATGAAATGCGTTATGTGTGTGGTCTTAGGAGTACAGCTCAGACAACAGATTTATCATACTTAGAAGGATATTATAATACTTAGAAAGAAAGAAAGAAAGAAAAGGAGTTTATTGGTCCCATTTAAAAAAATTAAAAAAAAAGAAACTTTGCATTTTAATACTTACTTATACATTTATTTTTCGTATTCACTACATCACTACATATAATAAAACAAACTCCTCTCCCGCGTCTGTCTGTCTGTTCGCGATAAACTCAAAAACTAGTGAACAGATTTTCATGCGGTTCTCACCAATAGATAGTGATTTAAGAGTAAGGTTTATACGTATGGTTTATCTTGTAATTCTCGCGGGAACTCCGGAAATATCACGCGTGAAACCGCGGGGGACAACTAGTGATTAAAAAAAACACACACACCCAAAGCCAGGTCAAAAACTATTACTGTACATCATATACCTAAATTTTATCTCTGATGCGTCTGTATCTCTTCGAAACTGCGACACGTGGTTTTTCGTTAACAGAAGTTTCGTTTCGTTTCGTTTCGTTAACACACTAACAGAAATGTCACCAAAAATCTGTTAATACAAACTAGCTGTCCCCCGCGGTTTCACCCGGGATAATTTCGGAGTTCCCGCGGGAATACTAGGACAATCTATTCATATAAACGTTCCTTAGGGATGTTGACAACTTTAAAAAATTTTAATTAGTCCGTCTTTTAGAAAATTAAAAATCATTAGACACGTTTTTTTTTTCAAATAAATGAAAATACACAGAGATAAAGCGCATTAAAGTTTAGGGTGGGGGCTCGTGACGTCACTTACCGCTACAAGCCGCCATACAAACTGCACTAGTTAGTGACGTCACGCGATATTTCAACTCAATGTATCGCTGTTATTTTTTGATTACGTAAAAAAAGAAAAAATACGTGTCCAATATTTTTTATTAATCCACAAGACGGACTACTAAAAAAAAATTAGTCAAATAGCCTATAGTGAAAACCGAATGAAAATCCTGTGTAGTATTTATCGCGAACAGACAGACAGATGGACACGCGGAAGAGGACTTGGTTTTATAATTTGTAATAACTAGTAATTTGAGCGTAGTTAAATTAGGTTTCTCGTAAAAAAATTAGTACAATAGAAATATTGTGTACGTGACCTAGAGTCGAAATCGTTGCAGATTACGCAAGTCGCAACGCACGACATTGACGAAGCTCACGGCTCATTGACGACGGTAGGTAGGTAAAATGGTCGACCTTGGACATTTTGCGTAATACGAGCACATTATTTGGATTAGCAGATTAGATTACTCAAGTCACTATAGAATCCATGGACAAACTAGCTGTTGCGTGCGACTTCATCTCTATGGATTATACGTAGGTCGTAGGTACTATAGACTAGCGCTAGTATAGTAGCACAGTAGTAGTAAAGTATAGTATAGTATAATATAATATAGTATAGTAGCTATAGACGGTGAAACCCCGCGGTTTCACCCGCGTTAATCTCGGAGATGCCGCGGGAATTCCAGAATAAAATTAACCGATATCCATTTCTGTACTCCTGACGTGTAGTATGCAAAATTTTTTGCAATTTCACCCGCGTTAATTTCGAAGTTTCCGCGGGGATTCCGGAATAAAAGGTACCCTATGTCCTTTTTTGCACCCCTGGCAAGGTATATGCAAAATTTCATGCTGATCGGTTCTGCCGTTAAGGCGAAATCGATTTCTATTACTATTTAGTATTTACCTTATCTGTAATAGTTTTACTAGCAATTTATTTTAACTAGCTATCCCCCGCGGTTTCACCTGCGCCGAGTTTCCACGGTAATTGTGGAATAAATAATACCCTTAAATAATACCTTTTCTGTTCCTAGATGTCTTAGAGCGTATGGTTTTTTATAACGGGTTGCGCTAATTCTACTCTTGTAAGTAAGTCAGTTAAAATCAATGTCTCTAGTCTCTACCTACATATCGATACATAAAGATCGATAATAATATTTGCATGAAGTGATAAGAAATGTTGTCGATAAGCTATCAGATTCGCCACCAAAGTCCACTTATGTTGAGTGCAGATAGCGACACAACGGATCTGATTGTCCGACTGCTAGTATAGGAACAGAATACAGTTGTAGCACGTTTATTTCGGGATTTCCTCAGGAACTACTCGTTAAACGATATAAAAAGTGAGGTCAAATGACATAAAAAAGTGAGGCCTTCCCAGCCATCAGTTGTCTATGCCAAACGGAATTTATGTAGATTTTTGAATTCCCCCAGGAAGCCGCTGCATTGAGATATAGATAACAATGGTCAAGAGATATGCGCAGTCAAAAAAAACGTCCAGTCGTTTTTGTTTTGTACGCGTTACTTACTAAAACAAACATTCTTAAAACTATAAAAACTACAAAGTGTAAGCAAATATGTATTACTAGCTGTGCCCCGCGGTATCACCACTCGTGAGTTTCGGAGTTCCCGCGGGGATTCCGGGATGAAATAGATAGTAGCCGATTCTCAGACCTACTGAATATGCATATAAAATTTCATAAAAATCGGTCAAGCCGTTTTGGAGGACTATGGTAAATAAATTGTGACGCGAGAATTTAATATATTATAGAAGAAAATAATCCCACCAAAAACATTTTCATGTAAAATGTTGCCAAGACGAGACCATATGGCTCGCGCCGTCAAAAAATTATCAGATCTTAAATATGTAGAGCCAAGCTTGTAACTCTACACGCCCTAACACTTACAAGGCCTAATTTCACAGACTCTACACCATACTCAAAATATACGTATGTGACTTAGTCGTTTCGTTACTAAAAGAGATAGGTATTGTAGGTATAATAGAAAAGAAATGTGAATATTTTTCACCTTGTGCCCATGTGACGGTAGCCAAACTTCCAAGCCATATACATAAGTATGTATTTTGACTAAGGTGTAGAGTTTTTTGGGTTCGCATCCCCTCCCTCTCGTCTCCCTTTGCTCAATTTTTTTTTTATATTTTTCTACAAACTCACATTTCAAACAATTTTTAACCACAAATTTCTTTGATTTCAACCACAATAAAATAATAATATGTTTGATTCCCGGCGTCACTTATACGGGGGGTTGCGTTCTTTGATTTAACCTAAGTTATATTATAGGGTTCCATTTTATAATGCTTACTAATCGAATGATTTATGATGCGTTTAGATTTGTGATGGTCGTAAATTATTCATGTCGGCCTTGTAGGTATTGCATTCGTTAGCGCCTTTCAATTTTTGGGGCTGTCTTTGCTTTTATGGTAGGTAATAAGGCCCCATGAATAAAAACATAACATTTCCGTATGCATAAGCTACTATGGACGACAAGCAGAAACGCTTGGATTATACTCATCACTTTATAAATCTGTTTTATACAATGATATTCTAAGTTTAGTAAAACCTCAACTACGGAAGGAAGACCGTTTTGCAAACAAAATTCAGTTTTATTTATTTGTATAAAGGTTAGTACTTTTATTTTACACTAGTTGTGCCCCGCGGTTTCACCCGCGTTAATTTCAGAGTTCCCGCGGGAATTCCGGGACAAAAAGTACCCTATGTGTTAATCTGATGTATAAGCTATATTATTGAAAGTATCATTTAAATCCATCCAGTAGTTTTTGCGTTGAAAGAGTAACATACATCCATCCATACATACAAACTTTCGCGTTTATAATATTATTATTTTCCTATCATCCGGACGTATTCCGAACTGACGGTAATTTATAGTTCTAAGAACCAGCCGACGATTACAAGTGATTGTAACCAATCCTAAGTAATAAATAGCTTTTTCATTACTCATGCTCGGAAAGTAGGTCTGAAGTTGCCTGAGAAGCGGGTTGAAAGTAACCCTTTTCAGCCCTAGGGAGAATCGCTTTCAACTGACAACTGTCAAATTATTAAAAAAAAACTAGGTCTATTTTCACATTTCTATTGAACCATGTTTCAACTTTCTATACAGCCAGCGCGATGTAAAATTGAAATAACGTAAAGTTTAAGTAGGTATTAATTAAAATAAAATTCACTCACTTTTTCTTAAGCTAATTCCTATTTATATTTTTTATTTTCTTTAATTAATACTTAATAATTAAAGAAAATATTTTTTTTAGGTCGCCACAATGTAAATAAAAAATACTGGCTGAATAGCTAGCCGGCCAAAGAAAAAGAAATAGGTGGGAAAGTGTCAAGCGACTATCCGATCTTCACTCATTTTTTCTTTAGCTAATTCCTATTTTTATTTTGACTTTCCTTGCATTCGTAATGAAAAGCACAGTGTTACCCTCGGGAGAAAGTAACTTATTTAGTGCCTCGAACTATTGGCGCCCTCGCTACGCTCAGGCGCCAAACCCCGTCTCGGCACTAAATGAGTTACTTTCACCCCTTGGATAACAATGTACTATTGAATTTTGAATCATCTCCTATCTTTTACAGCAGGTGGCGCGGTTTGAAACCTGTATTCTTATAAAAAATAAGTACCTACAACGCGTACAAAAAACAGTCAGCATTCGTTAATTTCACTTCCATGGCATGGCCAGCACATTTCCAAACGTAACCACTCCACCTATTATTTATCAACACAGAACGTGACATATCGACTTCGACAGTGGACTGTTTGTTTACTTTAGCTGTTAAGTATACCATATTTGTACCTACACTGACGTGTTGCAGCACCCTATTGACCCGTATTCTGTCTCTACAACCGTGCTACAAATTACTTCAAGGATTTCTTGTTTTATCTCAGTTATCGATGCTACAGAAGATAATAACTTACCTACATATATAGTACTTATATACTACGTTTAGAAACATGTAAATGTATTGACCTCGTCGGTATTAAACAGCGAATAAAGTCTAGTTCGGTTAAAAATTCTCTATTTGTATAATTTATTCGAATTCAAAATTTGAGCTCTACATTCAAGTGTATACCATTTGTTGTATTGAAGTTAAATTTATTGTTATATTTTCATTTTCATGCTAATCATGACACTTTATAAACGGCGCGAAAATCTATAGTACTTTTTGATAAGTACCTACTTACCTACAGTTTTGTTTAACGGCTTTGTTATATAGTAGGTTAGTGTGGCAGATGTGTGTTTATTCAATCAAAAGTTGACGATTAGTTTTCAGGTGAAAACTTATTGTCGTTTAGTCTAGTCTAGATACCTATCTAGACTACCACCACCACCACCACCACCACTTATGCTATCAAAGTAGACACCGACATAAGATATGTTGCAGGAATCGAACCCGCGACCCGGGTGTAGCAGTCGGTTCTACTTACCACTTACCAAAGGTACTGTCTACTAAACTTATTAATCAGTTAAATTGAACTCTACTTTGTACACATAGCAGCTACATTTTGCAGATAGATCCTACCTAATTATAATCACAGCAATCAAATTTAATTTATTAATTTCAACAAAAACAAGACATCGTTGTTCTAATTGAAATTATATTCTATTAGCATTGCGTTGCTCAGTTACTGTCGTTGTTATTACATATATGAAATATTGTATAAGGTCCCTTAAGGTTATTGGGACGACTTTCTCGATAGCGAGCAAGCAGTTGTAAGTTTATATTTAATTATTATTAAACGATAAAATCAGCTTGAGACATCATTACATATTTCAATAATGCACACATAAAAAAAACCTCACTCGTAATACCCATAAAGTTATCGTATTAAAGATTTTTTAATTGAAAAAAAATCCAACATCATAAACAAATTGGCTTCTGTCGAAAAAATGATGGCGATTCGGAACATTTATGTAAAAAGAAAAACTTTCAAAGCTCTATTTTTATTTATAACTAGCTATGCCCCTCGGTTTCACCCGCGTGAGTTTCGGAATTCCCGCAGGGACTATTTTTTTCTAAATAAAAGTAGCCTAAGTTACTACCTACTCCTCATAACATCAGCTATCTGCGAGTGAAAGTTCCGTTAAAATCGGTCCAGCTGTTTCAGAGTTTAGCCAGAACAAACGGACAGACAGACAGACAGAAAGAGAAAAATTTTAAAAATTAATTTTTGTGTCAGTAGGTACCGTATATGTATACTTTCATAATATACTTTCATAATATATACATTTAGTGAAATGCTGGTAATTTGGAATTACAAACAGACACTTATTTAGGTACCTACAGATGGGTGTAAGAAAAATAAAAACGACTTGTCAATGTGAATTTTAGTTCGTTTGTTCTAAAGCCAATATTGACTATGAGTCACCAAATCCCGCGATTTTGGGATCAATGTTTTTTTTTTCAGGTAAGTTTCCTGATGTAGGTAAGTACAAGTTAGTTTACTCCAAACAGTAGCTCTTGACAAGATAACAGATAAACTATCGATTTTGTGCCATCTTTTCTATTCGATAAATCGTTTTTGTATCGTATGTATTCAAACTTAAATAACGAAAAATAAGTAATACCCAAGTGGTTTTTCTTTTTAAACAATACTTTAAAAACCTACGTCTATAATTCCTTTTATAAAAGTGTCTTTTGAATAACAAATATAATGCCACACAAGATGTAGGTTTGTACCATACAATATACGTAGATAGATACTTATTTGCCCGTGGGATGAACTTTTTGGGTGGTCATTTCGAATTAAATTTAACGACATTACCTAAAATTTCTTTGAAAATATTCATGCAGCACACGAAAAATAGAAAGCACATCGATATTCCCCTTTGCTGTTGAAAAAAAATTAGAAAAAAAAACTGTCAATAAATTCCAATTTTAAGCTGAGAAGGTTCCGAGGTGCCAACCTCAATCTTTGAAAGCAACGAATGTAGAGTGGACTGAAGTACGCTTACATTAACATAACCGGTAGATATCGGATAGTTTAATTTAATATGTTGCTCATACTAACTGGGCCCTTCTACAAGTGTCACGCAAATTCCATCAAAGTGCTAATGAAACGAATACACCGTTTCGATAACGTTCGAACCATAGACCCGACATGCATCTCTATAATTTTGTACTTTATATCTATTTTTATGAACTATGACTAAAGAATAATTGATGAATTGATTAAACGTTGACCTAAAATTTTCATTGCATCGATGTAATAAAACTTGTAGGCAAGGATAACGGAAACTGACAAAGGTCCTTTAAATTCATTGAACAAGTTCTTACTTACTCGTGTATTGACTTTCTACATTAGGGTTGAGACGTCACAAGTTCCAAGACACTGAGTGTCACGACATCCTTTTTTTTAATTAAAAAGAAAACATAATTACATATTACAATTTTAGAAATTACAGAACATAAATATAAAAAAATACGAAAGTAGTTACAATTATTAATCTATATGCAATATCCTCAAGTGCGAACTATTTAAAATAACAATTGCTTCCGACTGATTGCATCTGGCTTGCGCCTATCCGGTTTAATTTACCTTAAGTGTATTAAATTTACCAATCGAGGATGTCCTTTTATAGGCAATTTAGTATAAGTTTTTATCTTCCTATTTATGAAGATAAAAACTTATAATTTGACAAAAGTGTGCAAGAGTCGAGCCAGTGGAGAGCAAACAATGGTTCTTATATTTTTAAGTAGACTATTTTATTCAAATTAGCTGTTCCTTACGGTTTTAACCGCCTCAATTTGGGAGTTTCCGTGGAAACTCCGTGAATTCTTTTCCTAGCTGACGTGCGTCTCCTACTAATAAACTATCTGCCTGCTAAATTACAGCTTTATAGTTAGGTGACGTAATTTTCGAGATTTCGTGTTCAGTCAGTGAGTCATATTGTATTCTTCAGCATATTATGTAAAAATTGAAATTTTAAAGAAAAGATGCTAAAAATCCCGAAAAAATTACAAACTTTTTTTTTCTGTAAGCAAATTTTTTTTTACAACCCTAATCTGTTACTTTTCTGGATCGCTCGTCCTCATTTGTACCGTTTCGTTTTTCCACCGCCCGCCATTTAAAATGCTCGAAC
Organism: Zygaena filipendulae; assembly: GCA_907165275.2. Taxonomy (NCBI): domain Eukaryota; kingdom Metazoa; phylum Arthropoda; class Insecta; order Lepidoptera; family Zygaenidae; genus Zygaena; species Zygaena filipendulae. Next base: position 1,749,471 of record OU015676.1, read on the forward strand.
GGACTTCGATTAAAATATTTCGCGGGAGAAACTTGTTTGCGAGTTTTTGTTGCTTATATTTTTGGTACGAAACGATTACTAAAGCGTTTTGTCAGTACTCCGTATGAAAGTGTTCCGAATCACGTTTACAGTTATACCTTTACAATTTGACATTTGATGCGGTTATTGACCGAATCGATTTCACGAAATAAGTGTAATGTCAATGTCAATGTGGATCTTTCATTTCGAAACTACTGTGTTAACTTGGTCAAAAGTGACTATAGCAGGTTGCTAAATAAGTTAATTTTTATCCCGGAATAAGTTCCTGACGGAATCCCGAACTTCACGGTAGCGAAGCGGCTTGGAACAGCTATTTCCAAATATGTTATTATGTTAAGTTATTTAAATATTTAATGTCTGCAAAATCTATTGAGTAAAATTTCATATCGCAGTCACCATGGACCCATCCATAGTAATGCAGAAATTCAAATTACAATGAATCTTTATAACGAAAAAAAAAAAACATCAATGGAAAAGATACGTAAGTGGTGAATCGTACCAACCCTAATTACATTAACCCTGCTTCATTGCGTTCCATTACGCTAAAATAAATAATTCAACCGTGGGATAGGGTTAAACCCGGCAGACGGCAGTCGGGACCTTGAAAATTTCATGCACAAAAAAAAAACATTTAGCAAACATTAGGGATACGAAACAATACTGGCGAGTAATATGAGAAGGTTAAGAAAAAAAATTTTGAAAGGTGTGAAGTTTATTCTTTAAAAGGGTCGACGGGACCCGTCACGTGGAATTCGAAGGGTTATTTTCGATGATAATTGAATGTACAGAAGCGCTAAATCATTCAGTAATGATATGAGATGAAAAGATATTTTTATTATTAGCGTAGGTAAATACACACTCATAAATAAATAAATTAAAAAAAAAAAACTCTGATAGTAGTCGATAATTTTGAATCATTATTAGACTGAATAAAAGTTATATCAAAGCAAGTAGGTATAGGTATTCCAAAAGGAAGACCCCCGGGGAAGACTGTATCGGACGAAAATTGGACGCAGATAAGCAATAACATGTTAACCCACAAAACGAAGTTATTGATTCAGAACGATTTATTAAGAGTTAGAGAACGTTTTTTAATTATGTGTTTAGCTTATTACATTGTTTAAATATGTAACTAAATATTGAACATAAAAATTTTGAAACAAAATGGCGCTATAATTTAAAAAAATTTATTTGCTCAAAATTTCTCCAGTGCGGGTTAACATACTATTGCTTATCTATGTCCAATTATGCTAAATTATGTTCTATATTCATGACCTAAATTACTCGTGACTGTAACATATCTATATAAATAGCTTGCACTATAACTTGCAAAAGACTGCAACAAATTGGTTAAATCTTTTTTTTGTGTTCGTTATTGTCAGAACTAGGTTTTTATAAAAGAAGTTTGGAGTTCCTGCGGGAATTCTGAAACTCACGCGGGTGAATCTCCGAAACGGTTGGGCCGATTTTGACAGAAGTTTCATTGCTAATTAGCTGATGTCATTAGGAGTAAATTAAGCTACTTTGGAGTTCCTGTGGGATTCCTAAAATTAAACTCATGCGGGTGAAACCGTGGGGCACATCTAGTCCTACTAATATTATAAACGCGAAAGTTTGTAAGTATGTATGGATGGATGGATACGAAACGAGATAAACAGTTGTGCCTCTTACTAGCGAAGTATTAGGATCTCTCCATCTTTGTTCCTATGAAGAAGGTAAAATCTATGTATTAAAAATAGTGATAGGGCCTTCTATCAATGAATAATCTTTAAGAATTGGTTCAGTAGTTTCAGACAGATATGAGCTCCAAACGAACTGAACAAACTTTTCTTCAATTTTAAGACTTCTGGAGTCGGGCAACACTCAAGTTTGCTTGGCACGAGCGTTCAACGGGGTCAGGGTTACCACTGCATTTAATTTTAGTCGTGAAAGTACCGGATGTTGCAGTTTATTTTCTTTGCCGTGCCTTCCGCTCTTATGACATACATAAAAAAGCAGTTGTTATGCTCATAGCGAATGCATTTACCGAATTTGTGTTACAACAGACATTATAATCATAATTTGTGTTACAACAAGACATTATGATCATAATTTGTGTTACAACAAGACATTATGATCATAATTTTTGAAACTTTCGTCTACTAATGTTCGTACAATTTTTGAAAGAATTACGTTTTGGACGCGGATTTCATAAGCAAAATCTAGTTACTTATAGTATATTTTGTGACCAAAATTTATGGTAAATATCTACCTTTAAAACAAGATTTTCACATAACAATGTCATTTAATATAACTTTTAATATGCCAAAATAACTTTTATAGAAATTGGTCTCTCGCTTCCTTTTGTGTTTATATAAATGCTTATTTTTAGTAAGCCCTACGCCATTACCATAAACCATTTTGTTGGGTCGTTATTTCCACAAAATGGCACAAAATTAATACCACCAAACGTAAGTCGCTCGTTCAAAAGGTGCTATGGCAATTCATTGTATTCAACCTAAAAGTCGTTTGATCCATTTTTGAGTTAAAATCTAATTAAATATGGTTTAAAAACTTTTACAATCGTTTGTATTGCTGCTTCTAAACTAAATTCAGGTTTGCTGTAAGACGCAAGTATAGCTTATACTTAGGTACAAAAAACCGGCCAAGTGAGAGTCGGACTCGCGCGCGAAGGGTCTGTACCATTATCTGTAAAAACTGCCAAAACAAATCATGTGTGTTGTATGGGAACCCCCTTAAATATTTGTTTTTTTTAATTTAATTATTTATTTATTAAAGTGAATATACCTATAACTAAATATTCTATGAATATTTCAAGTGTCTGTTTACCTATTGCCATTATTTATCAATATCGAGCCCTCGAGCAAAAAAATCACGTTTGTTGTATGGGAGCCCCTTTAAATATTTATTTTATTGTGTTTCATTAGTATTTTTTGTTATAGCGGCAACAGAAATACATCATCTGTGAAAATTTTAGCTGTCTAACAATCACGGTCCATGAGATACAGCTTGGTGACAGACGTGTAAACGGAAGGACGGATAGCTGAGTCTTAGTAATAGGGTCCCGTTTACCTTGGGTATGGAACCCTAACAATAGCGATCTTTTTTCTGTTTATATTTTCCATGAAATTTCTTTGCATTAACTGAAAACATGAAATGTTTATCATTTTCCATTTATCGCGCGTTCGACGCGGCGCTTTGATAACGGTTCCTTACTGACATAACGACAAATACATAATCTCTATTGCCGATGGAAACTGAAAGTAATTTCCATCAGTTTAAGGTACTTTCTGGTTGGACGATGTTCAACATAAAAATAAAACACTTGAATAAATGTGGGACAGTTTGTTTTGTGAATGTATTCGTACGTATTTCTCAACGCCAGTGATGTGCAGAACTTGTGATTTCTTAATATATTTTTATATTTTTAATAACACACTGTGGTTTCAGCTGAATTTTAGGATTCTCTTCTCTTTGTTGTGACGACAAAGTGTATCCGTGATCTAAGCCAGTTGTTCCCAAAGTTGACTGTAGCGACCCACCTAAGAAAATCTTCTAAACTCGGGACTCACCATCTTGGTCGTAAAGAAAAATGTTATCATCAATTTCAATTTTGGTTAATTTTAATCTCAATTAGTTTGATACATCTATTTATTTTGATATTTTCGGTTTTCAGGGCCCATATTATTCGCGACCCATACTAATTACTTAGGAACCACTGATCTAAGCTATTCTTGGGTCAAGTTTCATTCAAAATCATCCAGTAGGTAGGTAGGTAGGTACCTAACATTTTGTGTACAAATTTAACAATGTAGAAATATTCAGACTGCTACAATAATAATAGGCTATATTTAATTTATCCATACTAATATTATAAATGCGAATGTGAGTTTGTTTGTAACCCTTTCACGGCTCACGCTATAGGTTACGAACTGAAGCAATCACCATGATATTTTGCACACACGAAAATTAAAGCACATAGGGTACCTATACCTACCTTTTATCTCGGAATTCCCGCGAAAGCGTAGCTAATTAACACGGGTGAAACCGCGAGGAACAGCTATCGTAATATACATATAATCACTAGCTGTTTTCCCCGCGCATCGCCTACGTTAATTTCGGAATTCCTGCGGGAATTCCAGGGAATGTAGTTAAGGCGTGAAACGTAACATACAAACAAATAAACTCACATTTGCATTTAAAATACATAATATCCTTTTGGATAAATCCTACTAATATTATAAACGCGAAAGTTTGTAAGTATGGATGGATGGATGGATGGATGGATGGATGTTTGTTACCCTTTCACGCAAAAACTACTGGATGGACTTAAATGAAACTTCACAACAATAGAGCTTATACATCAGATTAACACATAGGGTACTTTTTATCCCGGAATTCCCGCGGGAACTCTAAAATTAACGCGGGTGAAACCGCGGGGCACAACTAGTAATTAATAGATCCACGACTGGAGGCTTGTTTGTGAATCCAAGTGAATGGAAATAAAAACTAGATAGGTAGGTAGGTATTTATCACTTTTATCTTAGTTGAAATTAAGCAACACGTACGTATCAACTAGCGAAAAATAAATATTTTTCTACAGGCGCACTAGATTAGAAGAATAATATAGATTAGAAGTCAATAAAATATTACGATAAAAATTATAATGTTCTGATAATTTTTTTAAACTTATCGTTTTTATCCAGATCTCTAGTCTAAACTCGATTGGCAGATTTATAGAACACTCGCAGGTATTTTTTTAGTTTTCTCGATCCAATCGATACCTAATCGAAAGAGATCGCCGAACGCGCAAACCTATTTGGATAAAAACTTTACATACCTAATAAAAATATAACTCTTTATCAAATACATAGTAAGTAGGTAGATAGGTACCTACCATATTTTATTTTCAAATCAAAATACTATCAAAGCTAACTTTCTTACCGCTCTCGGGTTATATTCTTATAGCTAAAGAAATATAGGTACACACAGACACAAAACGCATAGAACGATCGAGCGAAATAAAACAAAATCGTATATACAATATCGTCGGCACACACAAGAATACACAGCAAATAAAAAACATTCCTTTCGAACACTATTTTACAAACACAATATTATTCAACGTTGAAAACTTTTTTTTTTCGTATTAAAAATGCAAAATTTTTCCACTTGCAATAAAATAATAAACAGATAATATGGGCACAACACTAGCCAAAAAAATAATCTAAAAATATATTTCAGCGTGAAACGGAACGTGTTCCAAATATTTGAATAGAACAAAAAAGTATAAAATATTTGAATATTCTACTTTCGCAACGCACCGGGAGCTTTCGTTTGACGCGACCGTATTCGACGACGCGCTCGAAAAACTGTACCGAGAAGCGAGATGTAGAAGTTAGAGGCACGTACGCATATTTTCCAGCGCGCGCTGACGATTTCCGAACGTAGCTCTAGCTAGAGCTCTCTGCTTCTATCCATGATATCACCAAGCCAAGCTTAAACCTGTATCGGAATGGTTTGTAAGATACAAAGCCCTTATGTGTGCGTGGCATTAGTGGTGCCCAACAGGTATTATCGATAAATTTTCTATTTAAAAAATATCACTTCGATAACATAATCGAAAACATATTATATTTGGTTGTTATCTTTATAATTCGATAATATAAAAATAAAATTATTTCCGTTTCAACATATTTAGCTATATTTCATTATAAGCAGAACACACTAATGTAACTAATAAAACCTTTAACTTAACTGAGATATTGACAATTTAGATTTAACAAGTTTTTTACGAGCTAGATAATAGCGATAAACTTTTCCTTGTTGTGTACTCAAAGCTTGAGAATTAGTTCGCTAAATAAATATGTAGTTTAATCAAATATTTTTGCATTTGATTTGATTTAAAGCAACTCAGAACTGATATTTAAATTCTAATTTTATAAAAATAAATAGATATTCATATTGAATAGTATATACTTTGAGGTACCTACTAGTTATTCGCCATAATTTAACCATGATAATGACTATCCTTAATAAACTAAATAATTATCATTAGCTTGAGAACAGTTTTTTTATGAATTTATGCTTGACTAATTTAATATTATGTAGAGAAAAAAATATGTAGGTACCTACTGTTACAGAAGCATAAATAAATATTATAAAATGATGTAAGTATGGGTTTCTATAACTTTTTTAAAAATACCTATATAGATAGGTATTTTTGAACCAATTTACCCCCAATAAAGAATTCAAATAAAATTATTCGAATCATGAACACATAATAAATATAATCTTAAAATGGTTAATTATTTTATTCCACTCAAAACTAACAAATTACAGTGTAGTGTACCTATAGCAAAAATCACATCTGTAACAAAATAACTTTTAGATAAAGTATTGAATTCATCGAGAGAAACTATCGATAGTGACACTTTCCCATCACTATTTCACTGCGAAACAGTATCTCACAATGACATACAGCCAGACGTGGGGCGCACGCACACATACACGCCAAAGCTTTTACAATTAGAACTTAAAGCTCCGAACACACTTTTCAAAGCAAAAAGAGCTTTGTAGCCAAGTAATAAGTTTAATTTTAGCCTGATTAGGAAGTTCTGAGCTTCCGAAGAAATTAATTGCACCCATATTATAGGAGCGGCTATGATTAGTAGTCTTATTTTACTGTCTGCCCCCATTTTGTTATAGCGCTATGATACTTTGATGCACAAATTCTTGATTAGATAGGAAAAGTGAAAAAATTACGATTAAACTTGTAGTGGTATTTAGTAAATCAGAATAAAGTTTAAGTATTTACTTTTTACTGTAAATGCAAGGCTATAAACCAGTCGTTACATAAGTACATACATAACTATACCAACTACTATAATAACTAGAGTCCCTGAATGTATTAAATAACACGGAACAAACAATTAAAACAATAGAGGGATATTACTATACAACGTGTTAATGAATTTTTGGTGGTTGAGTGGTTCGGTGTCGTCCGTTCGTGATGGAATAACAAATTCACAAAACGATATTTAATGTACAGAGGAAAATTTATTCACAAAAGTTCTTACACCTAATTGTTCACCAAATTATGTACAGAAGGAGGAGAAGAAGATTATTTTAACTAAGTATTCACACTAACACGCTCTACATATAAACATTAAGATAATTGAAATTTTGGATAGAAAGGTAACAAAGATATAACCAGAGATGCGTTTTTTAAACCTAACTGACATTAGGCAACTGCGCATGCCTCAGCTGTCCGGACATGCGCAGTTGAAGCGTTACTATGGTAAAGAGATGGTGTTATTTACAATGGTCCGTTTCCATTGTACCGCGTGGATGTACAGTAACAATGAAAACGGATGACGAATGAACTACACGAGAAATATATGTACATACAAATATACAAAATTTGAGTGGCGGACGCCACAAATTAACTGAAATCTATTTATTTATTTATTTATTTCATAATAACATAATATAATAATAAAATCTAGAAAATAGTTTGTCCAGAATCAACTAGCGAATCTATCGCACTATGTTTTAATATAGGTTATATTTTTTAATTTTTAGTAGCCCATGTCTAAATTATTTATAACACAATATTTAGCGCGTACGCCGCCCGCAGCAAAACAATTCGAACCGGTAGGCGCGGGCGTAGCGCTTGGAATTTCGTAGATAGGTCACCTCCAAACTAATGTTGAATAACTTTTAAAGTATAAATTTTTTCGACATAAAATATATTTTAATTATATAATTGTTTATTTTTTTAAATGGGGTGTATCAGGTTTTCAGTTAATTCATTAACACGTTGTATACAGGTGAATCCATAGTAATATTCTTTTAGATTTTTCCGTCTATCAGTAAGTTTGTTGGCGTGTCACACAAAAACACATTACATTATGTACCTATCAGAGTTCTGGCGGTTTATTGTTATACTAGCTGTGACCAAGAAAAATTGGGATTAATTTTTATACACAAAGATAATTAAAATATATAGCTGTGCCCCGCGGTTTCACCCGCGGTAATTTCGGAGTTCCCGCGGGAATTCCGGCATAAAAGGTACCCTATGTCCTTCTCTGTACCCCTGACAACGTGCATGCCAAATTTCATCCAAATCCGTTCCGCCGTTTTTGCGTGATTGAGTAACAAACATCCAAACATCCACATTTTGATTCATTCATTTTATTTCATAAAAACGGATTTTACGTCGCAACATTAAAAATAAGGGAATAATACCAGTAATATAACGATGGATACATAATTTTTAATACAGTTGCTCAAAAAGTGGCGTATTGCAGGGACGTTTAGCGTTCGGGATGTGGGCTATTACATACTCGAGCTTTTTGTTTACCTTTCCCGAACTCGTGCGTTCTCTTTGCCAACTGTCAAAAATGGCGACACGACTTTGACACACTTTTTGCATTGCGAAACGTAGGTTTCGCATTATTAATACGACTAGCGCCATCTCTTGATCACAGTTGGAACTTAGTTGAGTTTGTTGTGTTTTTGATATTTTATTAAATTGCTTAATTTTTTCGCAACTGTATTAAAAATAGTTGTTCAGTACACGTGCGGAACCGTCATTGCAACTAGTTCCGACTGTCAACCCTCACCTTCGGCTGCGCCTCGGCTCGGGTAGACATTTGTCGGAACTCTTTGCAATGACAGGCTTTCCGCACTTATAATGAAATATACTATTCCCTGGTGTCATGTTATCATTTGTGACCTTAAGGTAATTAATGACTTACACCGATATGTGAACCGTTCATTTCCATCTTGGATGTGGTAATTTAAAATTTATGGACCGATTTAGGTTTGGGTTTACTCGTCCGTGTCATCTACCGCAAACTGTTTGTTTTATTGTTTTGCTATGCAGCGGGAGCAGGATAGATGATATGGCTCGACCGCCACCAAAGGGGAAGCTTCCCGCCGGGCGAGATGGTGTGCCCGGGGAACCGCGGCTCCGACTGTAGATCGTCGGAAGTCGTATGTATGCAGCGCAGTGTGAAAACTTCGTTAGCGCGATTCAGGATTTTCATCTAGAGTAGTCCTTTTCTGTACCGCTGACAACATGTAAGTACGCAAAATTTAAAGATGATCAGTTGAGTGGTTATGGCGTGAAAGGTAGTTACGGCGCATTTGGTAAGGACTAGCTGTTCCCCGCGGTTCTACCCGCGTTCATTTCAAATAGGGACGTGGACTACTTTTGAAAATTAAAATTTTAATTAGTCCGTCAGTTAGAAAATAAAAAAACAATAGACACGTATTTTTTGCTTTTTCAAATAATTTAAAATATACCGAGATAAAGCGCATTAAAGTTTAGGGTGAGGGGGTCGTGACGTCACTAACCGCTAAAATAGTAATAGTGATGTCACGCGAAATTTCAACTCAATATATCGCCGTTATTTTTTATTACGTAAAAAAGGAAAAAATACGTGTCGAATATTTTTTAATAATCTACAAGACGGACTAAAAAATAAAAATTAAAAAATAAAATAATAAATTATCCACATGCCCATTACCCGCGTGAATTCCGGGACAAAAAATACCCTATAGATCCTATTCTGTACCCTTAACAAATAAACAATCGCATTTCTTTTTAACCGATTTCCAAAAAGGAGGAGGTTCTGCATTCGGCTGTATGTATGTTTTCTAGCACAAGAATCAACGTTCTTTGACGGTATTTACTATACTTAAAGATTTTTCGGTCGGTTATGTTTGTCTATGGTCGATAGGTACCTAGGTACTGCAAGTTTGTATAGTTTCTTTCGTAAATATAACTGTAAACATAGCCTTAACAAGTTAGAGCTACAAAAATATGGCCATTACATCCAGACCAGACGCTTTAGGCATAATTTCTCCTAGCGTTGGGTTGGGTTGTTGCTTAATGTCTATCATTTTCATCTAATATGTAAATATAAAAGTCGTTGCAGTGTTTTTTCAGTAACCTATGTAATATTACGTGTTTAGCCCCACGTCATGGGGGTGGCGGTGAAAGAAAGATTGGGTTCGTATTTATTTATTTATTATTTATTTATTCAAAACAAGATACGCTTACAGTAAGATAGTATAGTAGAATAGGATAGTAGGATAGGATAGTAGGATAGGATAGTAAGATAGGATAGTAGGATAGGATAGTAGGATAGGATAGTAGGATAGGTTTACCTTATCCACTCGACATGCATTCACGGCACAACACATATAACATTTTATCAACACGCGACGTCAGTGACGTCACTCTCTTGCATAACTGCACGCAATTAATGACGCTGACAACGAACAATATGCTCTAATTAACATTGACTTAATACGACCTCTGCATCGTTTAACATCGCTCTATGGAACTACTTACTGTTTCTCGCGGTTACACCGCAAATTCCCGAGGATTTAATTTGGGAATTCCCGAGGAAATTCCGGGATAAGAAGTATTCTATGTCCTTCTCTGTACCCCTGACAACGTATATGCGAAATTTCATGATGATCGATGGAGTAGTTAAGGCCTGAAAGCGTATCGATTCAACTTACTTAACTTAACATCACTTTGCATACACGGTGTCAAGGGTACAGCTACAGCAGAGACCATAGGATACTTTTCTCGAAATTCCCATACAAATTCCGAAATTAACCCACAAAATTAAGTTACCTATTCAGAACGATTTATTGAGAGTTAGGGAACGTTTTTTAATTATGTGTTTACCTTATTACATTGTTTAAATATGTAACTAAATATTGAACATAAAAAATGTTGACAGAAAATGGCACTATAATTTTAAAACAGGATTTACTCAAAATTTCTCCAGTGTGGGTTAACACACTATTGCTTATCTTTGTCCAAATAACCGCTAAATATTCATGTCTTGTAGGTACTTATTGCAATTTTTTATGTGTATGGTTGGGACGTGATGAAATTGTACTTATTATTTTGTATAGTAAGTACAGTGGGCCACATAGACAAGTATACCACCCTGTGAAATTTATACTTTTTGTAAAACGTCTGTATGACGTTGTAAGTTGCCGTTTTTGCATCTCCAAGCTCCACATTCCAATAAAAGCGAAAAACGAACATTGGAGCTGCAAAAACGGCAACTTATAACGACATAAAGACGTTTACAAACAATATTTTTACAAGGTGGTATACTTGTCTATGTGGCCCACTGTACACTTCTAGTCTAGTACTAGCTACTAAGTATACTGATTAACATTTTAGTCATCTGATATGTATTGTTTAACTTTGTGAGTAATTTTTCTGTTAAAGATGACACTAAACACATAAAGGTTCCGTTTATGGAACAATAAAGATATCAAATCTAAATAATCCTCATCCTTATTATTATATGTCAGTTTGTTTGTTACGCTTTCCCACCATATTCTACTCAAGCTATCAACATGACAATATTTTGCATACACGCTCTGTCAGGAGTACAGTGAAGGACTATACTTAACTCTTTATCTTAACTATCTATCTCTATACTTAACTAAGATTAACATTGCCAATTAACATTAATTTATTAAACTTGTCTGAGTGCGGCAGTTTTGTTTTAAAAATCTATACTTAACTAAGTAATCATTAAAGTCGATTCTGAGCGCGGCGGTTTGTGCGGCCGTTAGGTGTGGAAGTTTAAATAATAATTCTATTGTTCTTGATGTTTGCTTTTCTGAGAACGTCCTTTACTTGATAGGATTTCGGTACGTTATTTACTTGATCTTCCGCTGGACGACTCCTTAATGACATATCTCAAACTGGCTCTAGGTGTAAACTTTCTCATTGTCCAAACCAAAGACCTACAAACTAAATTTCCCCATCGTTATCCTAGGTCATAAAAACATGACCACCTAGATAGCGTGTACGCTATAAATTGTGCCCAGAATAGATCTAGCGTTTCAGTGATGACCTATTTACGTGTGGTTTTAGTGCTGACTAAATTTATTCTAGACATTGTTGTCTGGGAAAGCGGCACTTTATTGATGTCACTACGTCTTGTGTCGAGAGGTGTAGGGTGACAATTAGTCACTCGTTTTTATAGTTGTGGATATCTATGAAGCTGAACACCACATAAAATCTAGGCTCCTTGAAACGTGTAAGGTACCTAGTAAAAAACATCGATGGGATCTCAAAAAACGGTATATAAGTGTTATATATCAGTTGCATAGTCCTATATTAGGTATAAGCTCTGCTTTGAATGTCTCTTAGGAAGCCTGTCGCGTGGTCATCCTACAGGATTAATAGATTGAAATGAGTCATCTAAAGTAATAAATCCAATTGAAAATTTGGCACACGCAATAAAAAAATATGGTATCCGTTATATCGAATGTGAGCGAAATACTCAATGGATCATTAGTGTAGTTTTACAATACAAAGTAGCTGACTAAAGCCATCGTTACTACTTTAAAGTACACAAGGGTTAGGTAACCGACTAGAGTACGCAATATTTCATTGTATTGTTTCACTATAAACGATATCTTCAAAAGGATATCATACAGTGAAAGTTACTACACTAATATTACAATATTTTTTTTTTTTTATTGTTTTTTTTTATTTATTTATTTAACATAATCCATAGCAAAGTTTGTATGTTAGTCAGTTTGGATACCGGAAACCGGTCCTAAAAATTCTTGCACTGATAAGATGCTACAGTATCACTGAGTGTCACAGCACTACTTTTTAACCGACTTCCAAAAAGGAGGAGGTTCTATGTTCGATTGTATGTATGTTTTTTTTTTTTTTTTTTTTATGTATGTTCACCGATTACTCGAAGACGGTTGGACCGATTTGAAAAATTATTTTTTTGTTTGAAAGGGTATACTCCCAATTAGGTCCCATTGCCACCAAGTCGGGATCTGATGATGGGATCTTGGAGAAATCGAGGGAACTCTTAAAAAATTATAAGCACACCTATAGCGATTTGGGTATTTTTGATAGTAAATCGTTCATTTGCTTTTGGAAAGCGATTTTGAAGAAGTGGAACTGATGATGAAGACCACAGGTGGTCATCGGAACAACTAACTAAAAAATAATTCGTATTTCACGGGTTCCGATTGAAGCGATTTCGAAAATTGTTTTTTTGTTTGAAAGGGGATACTCCAAATTGATTCCATTGTCACCAAGTCGAGATCTGATGATGGGATCTTGGAGTAATCGAGGGAACTCTTCAAAAATTATGAGAACACTTATAGCGATTTTTGTATTTTTTATAGTAAAACGTTTCTTTGCTTTCGGAAAGCAAAATTTGAAGAAGAGGAACTGATAATAAAGACCACAGATGGTCATCGGAACTACTCAATAATAGGTATTTCACGGGTTCCGAATCGTTAACTTTAATATGGTTTCTAAACAATTTATGCCCGTCACAATGTATATGGTGAAGTGGAACTGATGGTGATGTACTAGGAGAACTCCTCAATAATTAACGTCCCTGCGTCGGGAAAAGCAATATTTTATAAAAGGTGATGAGCAGTTGACATTAGGCTATTGTAACTTAGAGAAATTACGAACTAAGTCACTTAAAAGCGAGAAATAAACAAAATTTTAACAAAAAAATTAAAACCGACTTTCAAAAACACAAAACTAAAAACTAAAAATAAAAAGCTAAAAATAACAAAATACCGATTTAATCCAAGAGACAAAAACACACGTAATATTATTATTTGTTTGTGCTACCACTGATCGGTATGAAGTCGGTGACAAGCCAAATATGGAAGGGGAAGATGGGCTAAGTCGACTCCCGCCACCAGCTCTTCGTGAGCAGAACAACCCAAGTGGGCAGACACCAGCGGGCTTGTCAACGAATGTGGTGGATTTTGCATAATTGTGACCCATTAGTGATGAACAGTGTGCGGAAACAGTGAAATAAGTAAAATAATTAGGGCGTTCGTCGGGAGGTTACTATACAACTTCCCACAGAGCGTCCTATTAAAGTTTAACTGTAAAGATTAGCTGCCAAAAGTTCTGGTAAGGCATCGAAATGATCTCACTAATGCATTTCCATTTATTATAAATAACTTCAGAAGAAGAAAACACATCTGAATTGGCTGTATAGACTAAGTTTCCTTTGCCTTGAAAGGGGTAAACTTTACCAAAAAAATTATAAGGGTGAGTGACAGTTGACACTGACGCCTTTGGTCTGACAGTGACAGATAAGTATGACAAAGTGACAAACAGCTGTTTCAACTTTCAATTTTCAGTGGTTTATATTTTTACTTTGTTTACTTATTTTGTTTGATAGAAACTGGTTGCGTTCGCTTTTCTACATAAACGTTATCGTAAATCAATAAAATTTATATTTTTAAGTTAAAAACTAGGTTATCGTAAGATCTGCTGATGTTATTTAAGTTAAAAAAGTGTTGAATATAGTGGCAAAGTTTCCATTTCAAATTGGACTTTGCACCTATTTTCCTTTTAGTCTTATAAAAACAAGGTCTTATTGATTTCATCTGAAGCTTTATCAATTGTGTATACCTTAATTTGATACTTTCTTTGGCGTACCATTCGATCGTTGCGATGGCTTCGGTGATTAAAGCGACCGGTGTTCAAACGAGGACACTTGCGACGCGCTATTGTAAGTAATAAATAGGATAATTTCATGTTAGTTGTTACTACAGCTTTTTTATTTTTAATGCTGACCGTACTGTCCATTTGAGCCCGCTTTGCAAAAAAAAAGTCAGTGGTTTCCTAATACGTAAATAATTTTGACATAAATTGAATTTCAGTTTTGAGGGCATTCTCATCAACTGCGGAAGTTCCTAACTTTGAAACACTAGCTGTATCTGTGCCAAAGAAACATGTCTTCCATGTAGAGCTGAACCGACCTGACAAACTGAACACATTCAATGACAAAATGTGGAGGTAATACATATTGAATTTTAAAATTAATATTGAGATAGCACCATTGGTTAGTAACCTGATGGATATTATATCAGTTATCTAGTTTGATGGATATCTATCTATCTAAACTCATAGCGTGTAAATGTCCAAGCATTATTATTCTATTTCAACAGTTATAGTAAAAGAAAATATTGATTTTAAAATTGTATGGTTACATTAAAAATCATCATTTGCCATCATTTTGAATAATAAAATCAAATAAAATATCAATCAATCAATCAATCATCAATCTAAAATCAATCAATACCTATCAATTCTAAATACCTAACTTAAGCTAAGCATTCAGATTTTTTGTGCAAGGAAAAAAAAATTCAATAGGGTACTTGCATGAAATTTATAATAAAAAATTGTGTCAATATTTCAAAAATAGAGCCTTAGAAAAGTGTTATCGTGAAAGATTTACTAAAAAAATTTCAATAGTTTCCAAAATATTCAACTTTTAATTTTGTGAAACGGAACGTTGCAACGAAACACCAATCACAGCCAAGCTTAACACATGACGTCACTTTTATTTTTTTTAGGAAACATTTACCTCTTTCAGAGAAGGCAAAAGAAACCAAGTGCATACAGTCAACAATTTTTTTTTATTTTCTGAAGTTTTTTACTTTAAAATGCATCGGTAAGATGCATTTCGATTCTTTACTGGAACTTTTGGAAGTGACTCGACACAGTTCAACTTTAATTTCGCTTTTGGATATTGAAGTTACCAGTCTATCAGTGTCACATGATCCTGTCAATACGACAGTGACATTTCTATCACAGATTAATAAGGCGTAATTTTGAACAAGTGACGTCATTCCGCGTTTTGGCGGTAAAGTCTAAAGTAGGAACTTTGAAACGTTCTATTTAATTAATTTATGAATATATTTTTTTTCTTTTTCTTGCTTTGTTTAAGTAGGCCATATATCTTTAAAATAGACTGAAAAAAAAAAATCATGCAAGTACCCTATTGAATAAAAATGACTATAATACCATACTATAATATATTGTGTACATTGCACTTAAACATGTGGTAAGCACAACTTTATTACACAGAGTCACTTCAAAAATAGACATACATTTCCCTTACAGGGTGTTGTTTTGCGTACCTACATGACTAAGTTGCCCCTGTGGTTATTAGAAGTTTAATATAACATCCGATAACCCTTTATAATCAAATAAAATACTACAATATTTAGGGAATAGTGCTGAAATGTTTCTCAATGAAAATACTACAATTTTCAGAGAACTAAAGGCCTGTTTCTCTTCATTGAGTGACAACTCGGAGTGCAGAACGGTTGTGTTGTCTGGCAGAGGGAAACATTTCACTGGTGGTAATATATTTTTTTGTTGACCTGCAGTCTGTACGTTTTTTCAAAAAAGACCACATTTATAGGGCCAACCAATGTTTCAACATCTTTAGTCTGAAAGACGATTTTTGTGTGAAGTGGTGAGCAAAAAAGTGTAGTGGCATTGGCTTGAATTATTGATTCCAACTAAGCAAAATGAAATATGCACTCAAGTAACGCAAATTTTATGTCAAAAAATGGCGAGTATAAGTTGTGCTCTCATACTTTTGATAGAGGGGATCGTCCGACAGTGGCGTCTGTTTTTGGTTAAAAAATCTAAGGACAATAATCATATAGTCATTTTAAAAATGTTTTAATGCTTTTGATAGCTTTTGAACACTCTTGTATATCTTGTGGTTTTGATATCTGCTTGAATCGTGTGGTCAATCCTTTGGCTGTCCAGTCATCCAAATTGCCGGTCTTGCTTATCTGGGAGAGATCTTAATCATTGCCAAAAAATCGCCAGAGACAAATATTTTTTTTGCTATACTTAGTTATTTTTATACTATACATAGATGTACTTGTTATTGCAGGCATAGATATCAAAGATTTCGTCGGTCTTGCAACCAAATTGGACGAGTACGATGATGTGGCGCGAAAAGCGCGGTTCATGTACAAAGTCATTAAGGATTATCAGGTGAGGTTAAGAAGCTATGTAAACAAAGTTGGTTCTATGAAACCTCAGGGATTATTAACTATAGATTTGGAGTTTTTCGGCTAAAGACCTATTATAATTTGCATTGAGCGTATAATTGAAATGCTGAAGCCAAAACATGCATCCGATAGATTTTCTCGACTCATTTATAACTAACAAACAGTGATTTACAGAAATGATTATTTTTTTCTGATTTTAATTTATGCGGTCATTTTAAGCTGTCACTTTTCATCTAAGAGTGGATTTAATTCATTTTATTAATAAGTTAAAATTAACTTTGATCGGTTTACCAGGACGGCATAACGGCGGTGGAGGATTGCCTGAAGCCAGTGCTGGTGGTGACGCACAACGCGTGCGTCGGCGCGGGCGTGGACCTTATCACCGCCGCTGATATCAGGTGCCGTGTTATCGATCCACTGGTCACCTATGCTCGCCTGGTACATTCGCCGAACTTTTATTCATTAATTAAATGCAATTAAAATCTACTTATCTAATCAAATTGTGTACCTAATACCTATGTGTTTAAAGTGGGTAGGGTAAGGTATACTGGGGCCTTATTCACTATGATCAACAATGTTCCTTGTCTATTACGTAATGCGCGTCCCAAAAACGCAATCCCAAACTATTCAAATGCTAAAATATTAGAAACTAACTGTTCCCCGCGTTGTTTTCGGAGTTCCCGCGGGAATTCCGGTTTAAAAAGTACTGTATGTCCGTCTCTGTATCCCTGACTATGTGTATGCAAAGTTTCATGATGATCGGTTGAGTAGTTAAGGCTGAAAGCTTAACAAACTTACATTCGAATGCTTACTATTATAAATGCGAAAGTGTGTTCGTTTGTTTGTTATGCTTTTACGCCAACCGATCATCATGAAATTTTTCTGTTACGTTGTCAGGGGTACCCGAAAAGGACATAAGTAATCATTATTTAAGGTACTTTTTATCTCGGAATTGCCGCGGGATCTCCGAAATTATCGCGGGTGAAACCGCGGGGTACAGCTACTTTAAAAATATGGGTTAGTTAGGATCTAATTTAAGTTTTATTGAAAAATTACAGATACTGCACCACAGACTCGTGGTTCCAAGTGAAGGAAGTTGATGTCGGGTTGGCAGCTGATGTGGGCACGTTGCAGAGGTTGCCCAAGGTAAGGGAAGAGAAGCGCATAGTAGGCCAAAAAAATATTCGAGTGCTTTTACTATGAAACTGAATCAAAGAACCGTGTGAGCATATTTTTAAGGTGAAATCAGATTCTAAAACTAATAGGTCGAGTTACCAAAGAAAAGTCGATCGTAATTCCTTAGACCTATAGACCAATTCAGGACGAACTTTAACGTGAATTTTATAGTAAAGATTTAAGAAAGATTTTTGACGGTTATTTTCAATTTTTAAGTCAATTAAAATCGAAATTATTATCTTTAGAAACCTAGGATGTATTTCAATAAGTTGTTAATAACACGTTATAATATTTCAGGTGATAGGCAACTCGTCTATAGCAAGGGAACTATGTTATACAGCCAGAAAGGTGGACTCAACCGAGGCTATGGAGATAGGACTTGTTAGCAAAGTCTTCCCTGAGAAAGACACGTGAGTTCCCTTCTATATCACGTTTTTTTTTTATAAACTTGCTCCCATTGTCTGTCTGTTTGTATCTGCTTATTTGATAATAGAAAAAAATATATATACCTACAATAATAGAAAAAATACACATGGGATATTATGGTATTATCCTAATCCTAATATTGTAAATGTGAAAATGAGTTTGTTTGTTTGTTTGTAACGCTTTCACACCTTAACTATATACTACTCAACCTACAGAAAGGTATAAAGAACTTTATATTTCGGAATTCCCGCCGGAACTCGAAGCGGGGAATGGTATTCATGGGCGTACCGAGGGGAGGGGCACCTATCTGTTTTTGTCGATAAAGTTAAGAAAAAGAACTTTTTGCCATTTGTAATACAATACATGTATAAAATACTTTCAAAATAGCTATTGTATAATTAAAGAATTTATATAAATAATTACCTCTTTTATTATTTATGTTAATTTATTTGACTAGGTGCTTATAAAAATTTAAAAAATCTGATTTGCCCTCCTCTGGCCTAGAACCAATCTGATTTGCCCTCCCCTGGCCCAGAACCAATCTGATTTGCCCTCCCCTGGCCCAGAACCAATCTGATTTTCCCTCCCCTGGCCCAGAACCAATCTGATTTTCCCTCCCCTGGCCCTGAACCAATCTGATTTGCTCTCCCCTGGCCCAGAACCCGGGTACGCCCATAATATGATATGATAGTAAAAAATATATTGGGGATGCCAGCAAAGAAAGTTTGCTCATAACTGTGACCTATTCTTCTTCTTTTCTTAGTAAAAGTA
The DNA here is from genome assembly GCA_907165275.2 of Zygaena filipendulae. Classification (NCBI taxonomy): domain Eukaryota; kingdom Metazoa; phylum Arthropoda; class Insecta; order Lepidoptera; family Zygaenidae; genus Zygaena; species Zygaena filipendulae. The sequence continues at coordinate 1,768,761 of OU015676.1, forward strand.
TATTATGTTCTCTGTGGTGCGATCTTTGACACAATACTATAGAGGGCAATCAACCCGGTGCTTGGGATTAAAACCCGATAAAAGCCTGCCGTTTTCGGGTTTAAACCCGATAAAAGATCGTAGAAGATCATCTATACACACAAACCATTTTTTTTATTCAGAGCGTTACAAGCCGTCCTGCAAGTGGCAGAGACGATAGCGTCCAAGAGTCCCGTAGCCGTGCAAGTCACGAAGCAGAGTCTGGTCTATTCTCAGAGTAGAACCAATAAGAAAGGATTGGAACATATCGTGAGTACCTACTGAAATAAACCACATCCTTACTACATATTATAAATGCGAATTTAGTCTGTTTGTTTGTTGCGTTTTCATTGTCTTAACGGCTCAACCGATCATCATGGAATTTTGCATACAAGTTTTCAGGGGTATGCTTTTTATCCCGAATTTAGGCGAAGCGTAGCGCAGCAACCTTGCCACTATCATCAACTTCCAACTCAACTGTCATAATAGACAATACCCTTTATCTTTTACCTGCATTACAGATTTCGACTCAAATTAAGCTCCTATATGTATGTATTTTATAGTAGTTTAGTTGTATTAATTGATGTAATAATTAGTGTTATTTTATATTTTCCAGCGTCTGTTGAATCAAATAATGCTGCAAAGTGAAGACCTCACCAAATCGGCCATTGCGCAAGCGACGAAAAGTATCGCTGAGTTTGACAACTTGTGAATTTTAGTGAAAATACCTATCATTGATCTAGAATATTTTTTTTTTACGTTTCTACGTCACTTTTTGTGATTCACAATAAGTGACGTCGACAGAATAAAACCAACCGTTACATTTTTTGATTGAATAAACGAAATTAGTTACGCATTAGATAAAAACACTATTGTAAGCATAAGTAAAGATTTTTGAAATATTTAAATTTGTTTTTAATATATTTACATTTTAAGGGAGGTTTTGGTCAAAGTTATAAGTTATATATAAGTTATAGTTTATATTATTTATCAAATATATTTTTTTATGTAAATCTTTGTAAATTTAATGCCACTAGACTAGAATTGAAAGAGGTGAAGACTAGACTTTGATCATTGATAGCTGTTCCCCGCGGTTTCACCCGCGTTAATTTCGGAGTCCCCGCGGGAATTCCGAGAAAAAAGTAGCCTAAGTTACCCCTTATAACATTAGCTATCTGCGAGTGAAAGTCCCGTCAAAACCGGTTCAGCCGTTTCAGAGATTAGCCGGAACAAACAGACAGAAAAATTTTAAAAATTGTTTTTTTTATGTAAGTCCCCTATATACTTTCGTATGTATTTAGTGAAAAGCTGTTAATTCGAAATTACAAACAGACACTTTAATTTCAATTCAAAATTTTTCTATCAAAAAATAACGGCGATACATTGAGTTGAAATTTCGCGTGACGTCACTAAGTTTGTATGGGGGCTTATAGCGGTAGGTGACGTCACAAGCCCCCACCCTAAACTTTATTGCGCTTATCTCAGTTTGTATGGGGGCTTATAGCGGTAGGTGACGTCACGAGCCCCCACCCTAAACTTTATTGCGCTTATCTCTGTGTATTTTCATTTATTAGAAAAATAAAAAATACGTGTCTAAAGATTTTTAATTTTTTCACTAACGGACTAATTAGAATTTTGATTTTCAAAAGTCGTCAACATCTCTATTACTGCGGGTGAAATCACGAGGGTCAGCTAGTCGTTAATAAGTCATATCTTAAATTCGTAGATTCTAGTTGACTAATTTTATATTATTACTTTTTAGTCGTCGTGTCGATTCATAAAAAATAGACACGTATTTTTCTTTTTCTCCTAAGCAAAAAATAACGGAGATACGTTGAGTCGAAATGTCGCGTGACGTCACAAGCAGGCGCAGGTTTTCGCTGCGTATGACGTTACGAGCCCTCCCTCACTCCCAAACTGCGCTTTATCCAGGTATATTTTCATTAATTTAAAAAAGCAAAAAATACGTGTCCATAATTTTTTTTTATTATCTAACTGACGGACTAGAATTTAGAAAAAAAACAGTAATTTTTTTACCAACAGCCGAGATTATCGACTAACGTCTAATTCATCATCTATATTAGTAGGAAATAAAACTGAAATATTCTTTTTAAAATGTACATGTAAATCTAAAAATTGCAAGATTGGTTCGCATCTCTGACGTCACGGGACGAGACGACGTCACTGCACCGCCACATAACAAAGGGAATCAGGTAACCTACTTTATGGTGCATGGAGCAAATGACCTGCCCAAATATAGGGCAGCTATAAATAGACTGCGGGGGGCCCGCGAGGCGAGCCTTCCGTGAATGGTGCAACGTGCAGCCTCCGCCAACTAGATCGCGGTGCAATGATTTGACCCATTTCGCCCTCAATGGCTGCATGAACGGGGTAGTGCCGGCCGCCGGGCCCATGCAACCCTCTTCTCCATTCAGTAACAAGCCAACAGCCGAACCACCGAGGACGCTCTGACCTACTTTACGCGCACAAACTGCGCTCTATACATTTAACTGCGTGAAACACGAATTATACATAAAAAAAAACACAGCCACATCGAAAATTACAGTGATTTATTAAAGTGAAAAAAAAATTGCGGCAAAGTTTCCAATAGAAACCAAGATAAACGCTCTTGGGAAAAGTTCGGAAATCGTTCGACGGGTGCATTAAGTTTTTTCAAATTGGCGCGTAACTAATTCGCTGGCTGTCAAACGTGTCAATTGGCGGGGTGGGCGTGCGCCGCGCTGCGATTGGCCGACGCGTGACAGCTGCCAGCCGCACTGCGCAGTGGGGCCGCGGTGCGCGACCAGCGCGCCACCTGTCGCTCAAACGCACCTCATTCATTGAATAGCCCCGGACTTTTATTTACGCAAGCGCGCTGAGGCCCGACCGAAGGGCCGAAATAAGAACGGTTCACAAGTGTATCTGATGTATTTATGTCATAAAAATGGTGAAATCTGTGAAGTGGCGGGTAGAAATTAGGATATTCGACGTGTCGAATCATGACCGAGGCATCTGAAAAGTAAGTGGTGTTATAGTGAGTCAGTTTTTGTGTTCTATCCGTCGCCCTGTATTGGGTAGGTAGGGCCAAGCCCCGGCCATTTTACACGGCTCAAAGATCTTGTAATATAATAAAGGGTGGCAGTCGAAGCACTTTAGATCTTTGACGAGCTCAACTCGGCATTTGCAGAAATTACGCCAGCTTGCATGAATGCAAAAACGTATGTACTTAGCCCACGACCGCCGCCCTTGTCACCCAGTATTGTATGCATAGTTATAATCAATGAGACTCGGTTCATTCACAATAAAGTAACTTCTTTCGGGGTCATTTGGTTTCGTAGTTTTCAACCGACTGTTTCCCTCAATGAATTCACTTTTGATGCGTTTTGTTTTTGTTTAAAACTAAAACATACGTTTCCGTAGTTGTCTCGCCATGGATATTGTATTATTTGCCAAAACTATGGTATTACCTAGTTAGTACTGGCTGAATAGGACGTGTAAACGTAACGTCATGCATGCATTCGATGAAGATGTTAATTAAAAAAAAATGGAACAATAGGTTTTTTATCGTACACACATTGATAGATGTGAATAATGATTATGAATGAAACTTTGTACACTGGTGAAATTAGTTTTGCAACACTTGTCATAATCGTGTATGGAAATATAGCTTCTATAAATGCATTCATTACTGATCAATTTGCATTGCAGTTTATTTTATTATTTATGCCAACTGTTATTTGATAGATTGTGAGAAGTGTACATTAGTGGTGTACAATACAATGTACAAAACACACATACAAGGAATTTTACATCTTGTACAGGCAGTCTGGTGTTCAAAATCGAAATTTAAAATTAAATTTATTTTATTTTCTTACTACCAACCTATAGTGCCTACATGCCTAAACTGATATATTGTGTCTACTAACAATAATTATAATTATCTTTGGACATTATCACACAATGCCATCTGGTCACAAATTAAACTAAGCTAGTCCCTATTATGGTTGCTAGATTACTGATATAATTATATGCATGGGTGTAACCAGGTTCTGCACCAGGGGGGCAAATCAGATTGGTTCTGGACCAGGGGGCAGATCAGATTTTTTATAAGCACCTAGTCAAATAAACATAAATAAAAGAGGTATTTTCGTATATACATTCTTAAATTATGTACAATATCTATATTGAAAGTTAAATTTATACCTGTATTGTATTGCAAATGGCAAAAAGTTATTTTTTTAACTTTTATGAACAAAAGTAGATAGTAGATTAGCACGTTCCAGGGGGGGGCAGCGAGGGGCCCATATGTATAAAATAGCAAACATAGATTCAACACAAGTAGGTATAGTTTAGTGTACATTATTTAGTATATAAAACAATTTAATTTGACATGAAAACATTCTCAGAAGAGTCCAAAGCCAAATTTTCGCTTATCAAACAACACTGCACAAGAGATTTTGACTAATTTTAAAAAAGGGGAGTGAAAATACTGTTTAATATTAAATTGTGTCAAAATAAAACATGAATAATATATAAAACATAAATCTATGCATTCAATAAAGGAGGAGGTTCTCAATTCAATGTGTTGTTTTTTTATGTTTGTTACCTCATAACTTACAACTGTGTGAACCGATTTTGATGATTCTTTTTTGATTCGAAAGCTGTTGCTTCCCCTTTGGTCCCATTGTCATGAAATCAGGATCTGATGATGGGATCTTGGAGAAATCGAGGGAACTCTTCAAATATTATAGGCACACCTATAGCGATTTGGGTATTTTTTGTCTTTTGTAGTAAATTTGTATTTCATTTTGTTATTTTTTACTTTTTAGTATACTATATAGTGCATTTTGTGTTTTTTGGAAGTCGGTTTTAATTTTTTTGTTAAAATTTTGTTTATTTTACTCCCTTTTAAAGTTAGTCAATTACTTGAGCAGTGTTGTTGGGTAGATAAGCAAAAAAATATCATTTGTTGAATCCCATATACATATACATATATAAGCTCATGATGATCTGGAGGGACAGACAGAGTCTATAGACTCCATTCTCTATGACCCTTTTACTCACCTCTCATCTTATCCAAACTCATAATCCTTCACATATCATGTACTAGCTGTGTCCTGCGGTTTCACCCGCGGGAATTCCGGGATAAAAAGTACCATATATCCTTCTCTGTACCCCTGACAATGTGCATGCCAAATTTTATCCAAATCTGTTCAGCCTTTTTTGCGTGATTGAGTAACTAACATCCAAATTCCAAACATCCACACTTTCACATTTACAATATTAGTAGGATTTATATTTTCCTATCAGTTTCCATAGCTCCTTAATATTTTCCTTTTTGAAGATGTCCTTCAGCCTAATGAGTAATTCCTAACAAATATATACTAGCTGTTCCCAGCGGTTTCACCCGCGTTAATGTCAGAGTTCCCGCAGGAATTCCGGAATAAAAAGTATCCTATGTCCTTTTCTGTACCCCTGACAACGTGCATGCAAAATTTCATGATGATCTGTTGAGCCGTTAAGGCATGAAAGTGTAACAAACAAACTCACTTTCGCATTTATAATATTAGTAAGGATTACGTTAAAAAAAAGGAAAAATACGTGTCCAATATTTTTTATTAATCTACAAGACGGACTAAAAACGAAAACTTAGACCATTCATTTAACAGTTGGAATTTAGACATAGACACACATTTTATTTTAACTTGTTAAAAAACTTGCAACTCTCTCGTTAAACGAGACAAACGCCCCACCCCGTATGGTCCAAAACGGCATACCGTTTCGACATGCACATATTTAGTACTTATCTCTTTTGCTATCAGTACCTACAATGCTTTATACAAACTTGAAGCTATTGTTCCGTATGATGTCATACACATTAACAACGACATCCTGTTTAATTTGTATTTCTTACTCGACACCGGCACCCGGCTATCTTGGTAGTTAAATGGTCTAAACTCTAAATTAACTGTGGTGAGAATGGTGAAATAGTTTCGTTAAACGAACGTCATTATCTATAGCTACTTTCAGTGCACCACACACAGAAGCCGGAGGCGAAGCGAAGGCGAAGGCGTGCATTTTGTATCGTTTGAGTTTTTATGAAGCACTACACACTCGACGCTCCGGATCATGTGTGTAGTGCTTCATACAAACTTAAACGATAAAAAATGCACGCCTTCGCCTTCGCTTCGCCTCCGGCTTCTGTGTGTGGCGCACTTTCATCCTATTAATATTATAAATGTGGAAGAGTGGATGTTTGGATGTTTTTTACTCAATCACGCAAAAACGGCTGAACGGATTTGGATGAAATTTGGCATGCACGTTGTCAGGGGTACAGGGAAGGCCGTAGGGTACTTTTTATACCGGAATTCCTGCGGGAACTGCGAAATTACCGCGGGTGAAACCGCGGGGCACAGCTAGTATAAAATACTAGTTGCCCGCGAGGTTTCTGTTGCGGTATTTTCGTAGTTCCCGCGGAATAGGCTATTTGTAAATTTGACAATCTTTTAGTCCGTCCGTACGTATTTTTTTCTTTATTAAATAAGCAAAAAGTAACGGAGATACGTTGAGACGAAATGTCGCGTGACGTCACAAGCAAGTGCAGTTTTTACATGCATATGACGTTACGAGCCCCCACCCCCAAACTTTAATGCGCTTTATCCAAGGATATTTTCATTAATATGAAGAGCAAAAAATACTTGTCTATAATTTTTTAACTATCCAACTGACGGACGAAATAGAATTTAGAAAAACAACATTAGTCAAAAACTTTGCAACCCCTTTTCATCGCATGAAAATCCGTTCTGTAGTTGTTATGTTTATCGCGAAGGGACCGACAGACAAGCAGACAGACCTACTGTATGTTTCCGAACGGCTCACTTGAGGGCACACCAGCCCCCTTAGCCAAGTTGACAGTCTATACAATCGGTAATGCGTAGAAAACTAAGAAGCAGAATCGTTATGTCACGTGGGCGTGACAAAATAGTCCAAAGTTCAGTTTTGCGTGATCACATGACAACGATTCCATTGTCTTGACTTAAGGGGGCAGCCACACATGAGAATTTCGGAACAGCTAGTATGATTCTTCTTCTTCTTCTTTAATAATGGCGTCTATAGTTATAATTTGCCAATGACAATGTTTCTTAATAATAAAAATCTCTTCATCTAATTCTTCAATTATGGCGAAATGCCAATAACAATGTTAGATTGTTCCCCAAGTTCAAACATGGCTCCGTATGGATACCAGCGCTGATGCTGTTTTGGAACGCAGCCCTAGATGAAGAGGGTTCTGTCACATTATTATTATTTAATATCTTTCAATAGAGATGTTGACAACTTTTGATAATAATTTTTTTTAATTAATCCGTCTTTTAGAAAATTAGAAATCATTAGACATGTTTTTTTTTATTTTTCAAATAAATGAAAATACACAGAGATCAATCGCATTAAAGTTTAGGGTGGGGGCTCGTGACGTCACTTACCGCTACTAGCCGCCATACAAACTGCACTAGTTAGTGACGTCACGCGAAATTTCAACTCAATGTATCGCTGTTATTTTTTGATTACGTAAAAAAAAGAAAAAATACTCAAAAAAAATTAATCAAATAGCCTATTCATCATAATTATCTCAATTTTTTTTTAATTGCAATGAGTAAAAACACTTGAAATAAATGATTATTATATTAAGTATATTATTATACTAGCTGTGCCCCGCGGTTTCACCCGCGTGAGTTTCGGAATTCCCGCAGGAACAATTTGTTTCTAAAATAAAAGTCGCCTAAGTTACTCCTTGCAACATTAGATATCTGCCAGTGAAAGTCCAGTTAAAATCGGTCCAGCCGTTTCAGTGATTACCCGGAACAAACAGACAGACAGATTTTTTTTTTATTTTATGTATTTATGTGTGTCATAATATTATGCATTTAGTGAAAAGCTGTTAATTTGTAATTACAAGCAGACACTTCAATTTTATTTATATGTATAGATATAGATATATAGATTGTGTGTTCCCTTGCCCCCAGTGCCTACTTGGTGCGTGTGCGGGCTCAGGTGATGTGTCGCGACGAGGGCACGGGCGGCTGGGTCGCGCTGGGCGGGGGCGGGCTGGCCGACGTGATGGTGGGCCGCCGCCCCCGCCACTACCACCACGCGTCAGGTCAGTTCAGTGTGAACACCCGAGTCGCCACACTACTGCACAGTGCACACCTAGGACACAGGCCCTTATTCACTATGACCATAACACGCCGCTTTAAGTTAAGCAAAAACTGTTTTTCCCTCGTGATCAAAGAAGTTTAACTCGAAAAAAATACATTTACAACGTTTCTTATGGCATAATGAATAATAATCGCTAATATTTTGGCATCTAGAACGTTTGGAAATGCGTTTTTGGGACGCGCGTTGTGGGCAAGGAATTTTGTTGGTCATAAAAGGGCCTAGCACACGCAGTCACACACAGGACACTCCACGCGAGCGAACCGATCCAACTCGCCCGCTATTGCAGGCGGGCGGCTTGTACGCGTGTTAGGTGTGTCAATCACATGCGAAAGTCCATAAAATAGAAAAACGAAGTAGCTGCAGCAGTGATTAAAATTCTCTATGGTGGCAGGTGGTGATAGCAACGGCGACACAACATCTTCGTCCGCAAGCGCACCCACACACGAGTATTATATCCATGGCAAACGAATCAGCGATAATATGGTAAGTTGTTACAATTAATTAATAAAAAAAAAATTGTAAGAGTCTGAATTTTAAATAGAAAATTTAAAAATGTTTTATAAAAAATTCCCTAGAAATTTATGAAATGTTAACTGCATTACAGTTTAAACTTTTGATAGAATCCGAATTTGAAAGAAAGAAAGGTAGAAAGATTTATAGAAGTCAAATGAGACACAGCACAAATGAACATACCTACAGAACAACACAAATAAAAATAATTAATTAAAGAATAACGAAATCAAACTAGACATAAGAAACAATAACACTTTTGACGTTTGTAGATGTAGATTTGGTTATAGCGCAACCCTTTTCGGGGGGCCGGACTCACGCTCTGCCTGGGCCCTTATTCACTACTAGCTGACCCCCGCGGTTTCACCCGCGGTAATTTCGGAGTTCCCGCGGGAATCAACGATATGATAAAAAGTACCTTGCCTTATTTCACTCAGGATCACTTTGGCTTCCTATAAGTGAAAGAATTTTTAAAATTGGTCCAGTAGATCTAGAGATAGCTGTTCCTCCGTGGTTTTACCCCTAGGAATATCGGAGGTCCCGCGGGAATTCCGGAATAAAAAGTACCCTATGACATTCGGGATCACTGTAGCTTCCTATAAGTGAAAGAATTTTCAAAATCGATTCAGTAGATCCAGAGCTTACGTCACAAACTCAAATTATTGCTCTTTATAATATTAGTATAGATGACCATAACACGCCGCGCTAAGATAAGACGCCGCAAAAACTCTCTTTCCCTTCTAATCAAAGAAGTTTTACTGCAAATAATACATTTACCATGTTTCTTAAGGCATAAAGATCGTTTACCCAATGGTTAACTGGTAGAGAATGCCGCAAGGCATTAAGTTCGCCATTTGTACTTACTGTGCAATAAAGAATAAATAAACAAATAAATAAATAAAGAATAATAATTTCCAATATCTTGGCATCTAGAACGTTTGGGAATGCGTTTCTGGGACGCGCGTCATGGGCAAGCAGTGTTGTTGGTCGTAGTGAATAAGGGCCCTGTGGAGTTTCACTTCGCCACCCCGTCACAGGTGGTGCTCGAGTGCACGATAAAGAAAGACTTCCAGTACAACAAGGTGATGCCGACGTTCCACCATTGGGTGACGGACGAGAAGCGCTTCGGGCTCACGTTCCAGACGGCGGCGGACGCGCGCGCGTTCGACCGCGGCGTGCGCACCGCGATCGAGGAGCTGCTGGACGGTAAGCGCAGCTCTTGGACTATATTGTGACATTTATTTATTTAGACATAGACATACCGCCGCACTTACCGCCGCACTCAGAGTCGACTTTAATGATTACTTAGTTAAGTATGGATTTTTAAAACAAAATTGCCGCAATCAGAGATGTTCAGTAAATTAATGTTAATTGGCATTTAACTAATTAAGTTACATCTCATTAAATGCCAACTAACATTAATTTACTGAACGTCTCTGATTGCGGCAGTTTTGTTTTAAAAATCTATACTTAACTAAGTAATAATTAAAGTCGACTCTGAGTGCGTCCGATAGACATATACTTTATTTGGTATCAACATCAAAATACCTTAAATAGAAATACAAAAAAAAGTACAAGTAGGTACGTAAAATGCAGAGATCCTCAGTAGGAGTGAATTGTTAAATATTTGTTGCGATGCCAAACTGGACACCTGTCCCCCGCGGTTTCACCCGCGGTGATTTCGGAGCTCCCGCGGAAATTCTGGGAAAAAAAGTACCCTATGTCCTTCTCTGTACCCCTGACAATGATGTCTGGACTGATGGATGGATGGGTGGGTGGATGTTTGTTACTCTTTCACGCAAAAACTACTGGATGGATTTAAATGAAACTTTACAATAATATAGCTTATACATCAGATTAACACATAGGGTACTTTTTGTCCCGGAATTCCCGCGGGAACTCTGAAATTAACGCGGGTGAAACCGCGGGGCATAACTAGTTTATAATATATTACACTAAGGTACCTTGAATCAAAAATTACACTCTGTATAACTATACCGAGTAGCTACCTACAATCTTTCCCGTGGTTTCACCCGCGTCAATTTCGGATGTGGTGATCGGTTGAGTAGTTAAAGCGTAAAAGCACAACAAACAAACTACTAATCCTCACTGTTATAAATAAATATCGAAGTGAGTTTGTTTGTTACGCTTGCACGGCTTAACGGCTCAACCGATCATCATGAAATTTTGCATGCAAGTTTTTAGTGGTGCATATTTGGGACATGGGTACTTTTTAAATCCCGGAATTCCCGCGGAATCTCTGAAATTAAAGCGGGTGAAACCGCGGGGAACATCTAGTCACACACATCAATAAGTATAATATTAGTATTGTTGTGTAATATAATTAATGTATGTGATTGTGTGAACTAATTTATCTAATCTGTTCTCTTTTGCCTCCCCTACCGTACACTGGATTCCTACATGGTGAGTGTTGTGTGGATCTTGTCCATGTGTATGCTTTACTATTAATGGGGATCTCCTCGGGAACTCTACCGCACTGAGATAAAACATTATTATAAGGACAACCGGAGGGTATCAAAATTATATTAGTCTGTCAGTTAAAAAAAAATAATAGGCACGTATTTTTTGCTTTTTCAAATTCATGAAAAGATAAAGCGTATCAAAGTTTTGGGTGGGGGACTCGTGACGTCAGTATTCGATATAAGCCCCGTACAAACTGCACTGGGTTGTGACGTCACGCGAAATTTTAACTGAATGTATCGTCTTTATTTTCTGATTATGTAAAAAAGGAAAAATACGTGTCAAATATTTTTCTACACGATGGACTAAAAAAAAAAATAAGTCAAATAGCCAATTGGGTTCATGGGAGTAATAGCGTCTATTTATTTATTTCTATCAAAGATTACTCGAAAACTATTATGAGTAAAAAGACTGCTTCCATTTAGTTTTTTTTTTATATTAAAAAAACAAAAATAAATGTAGTAGGTATTCGTTTTGCTCCTAACAGTTTTCGAGTAATCTTTGATATTGGTTGACCTTACCTTTCTTTATTTAATTACATTCATCTATAGAATTATACTCATATAAGTTACTAATTTTTAAATTAAATTCGCTCAGTAAAAAAACCCTGAACAGTTTTTGATGCGATTCGTAATTGTCGTCAGGTCTGGGCGGGGCGTGGCCATCACTTCACGCATACAAAAAATACAACCCAGCGCCGAGAGAGGATGATGAGGAACAAAATATATTCGAGGTAAGGTACATTTTTTTTTTAACCATCATAGCATAAATCTGTCATCAAAATTCATTTTGTTTGTGCCAACGTTAACCTTACCAATGTAAAACACGGCCAGGGGGATTTAGTTAGGTATTCCAAAGTTGGTAAGAAAGTTATTGCATAGATCCATAGTAATTTTTGCTTCAAGGCAGTGTCGTTTTTTTTTTATTTACCCATTTAGGCAAAGGAATCAAGTCCATACAGCCAATTCATTAGTATTTTTCTTCCTTTTGATCTTAGCCGAAAGGCCGAGAAGCGATTCAAAGGCAGTGTCGATAGGCTGGGTTCGATTTCCGAACGGGTGTGGTTTAAATTTTTTTTTTTGTTCGAAAATTTTAATTGTTTTTTTCTTTTTTTTTTTGTTTCTTCCTATGCGTCCAGTGCCTCAACCTGCCGTCGGACTCGCGCTCCAGCAGCGAGAACTCGACGGCGTCGCGGCCGCGGCCCGAGCGCGACGCGCGCGACCCCACGCCCATCCTGTCGGCCATCACGCTGCCCAGCCTGGCGCACGCGCACGTCGGGCCCGGTGAGCGCTGCACTGCCTAGCCCCCTAAAACGCTTGTTACACTTTACAATTTGTCAGACACCAATCGAGGAAATCGGAAGGTGTAATCGAAGTTACAAAACTTGGTTTCGATTTAGGATCAGTGAGTGAGGGAGAGAGCGAGTGATCACACAACATTAAAATGTACCCTAGAGCAGCCTATTTAGGGTACAATTTAGTGTAGTGTGATCACTCGCTCTCTCTCTCTACACTCACTGATCCTAAATTGTATCCGATTTAGATTCCCTAAATTGGAAGTAGTGTATTAAGCCCATAAGCCAAGTTGGTATGCTATAGTTGTTGTCGCTATAGATACTAGAATTAAGGAACGTACCGTCCATGTCACGTGGTTACGTAAAACAATTTTGTGTGCGCTCATTATGGTGACGGTGACTCAGTATAGTTTTCATTGCACTTGACTAAGTGACAAAAGTCACGTCGACAAAAAGTCACAATCGGCGGCGGGCCTAACGGAACGAATTTCTCCTCATTAAGAGCACTAGTCAATGCTCGTAGTGTATTACGGAACATATTCGTTATTTATACTCTGTCTAGTATAACGATATTTTTTTTACATTTTATAAAATATTAACTTAAATTATGTTCCCTATTGCAGAGTCTCTGAAGCAGTTTGAGATGTACGAAGACAAAATGGGCATCGAAGAATCCGACCCGTGTCCGTACGTTCATCTGTCTCCGGTGAGTACATACTATTGATGTCTGCGACTTCGCTCGTGTTCCAAAGTGCGCTGAGGTCGCTTCTGATTATACCTCTGACAGCCCCGTTGGTGTAGTAGTTATCGCATCCGACCGCCGCGTGGGTCAGGTGTCGTGGGTTCGATCTCCGATTGATGATCTGTTCATGATTTTTAATATTATGTATAAATGTTAATATTAACTAGATTAGACATACAAAAGGTGATCTCATAGCCTTATTGGAGATCCCTTCCAGACAACCTTTTAACTTTAACGTGTCCGCCAGGTGCACGAGTACACGTACCCGCAGGTGGGGCCGGGGGGCGTCATTATGTCCGAGAAATCGTCGCCCAACACCAAACCGCCCCTGATGAAAAGAGATTCCGGTACGTTTGGTTTCTATTTTTAGAGTTCCACAGCCAAAATGACAAAAAAGTGAACCCCTCTACCCCTGATTCATTATAATAATAATAACAATAAATTTTATTTGGCTTAAAATAAAAACCAAAAAAACAGTTACAAAATACCTATGTATTACTAAATTTAAAATAACTAAATCCAAAATGGTGCCCAGCCGGGCTAAGATGCGCAAGACGACAAAATTTTATCGAGCTATTTTATCGATTCTCGTCGACATATTGTATGGCTTTGTCGACGAGAATCGATAAAATGGCTCGATAAAATTTTATCATGTTGCGCATCTTAGCCCCCCAGCTCAGCATATCGCTAGGCACGGAGCCGTAGCGCTGATTTTCAGCTGGGACTAAAAAAAAAACTAATCGAATTTCAAATTCAGTACGAAATGTTTTGTATTTTTAACCCCAGCCACAAAAACTACGGGGTGTTATAAGTTTGACGTGTCTGTGTGTGTCTGTCTGTGGCATCGCAGCTCTCGAACGGATGAACCGATTTTGATTATTTTTTGTTTGAAAGGTGAATGAGGACGCGGGAGTGTTCGTGGCTATATTTGATGAAAAGCGGTCCAAGGTGGCCGTCGCCACAGAATTACATATTTTTTCACAACTCTCTCAACTCAATATGGGTAACAATCAAATGAAAGGGCTCGACTAGTAGAATACTTATACATTATGATAAATTTCAAATCCAAGATGGCCGTATTTGTTATTTTTAACCTGGTTGTACGATTGTACACTTCCAGGTTCGATAAAGAAGTCCGGCTACGGCGGCCCCCCGCCGCTGCCCGACAAGAAGCCCGCGGAAAGCATACAGGCGCGGCTGAAGTGCAGGTTAAATGGAATTACTCAAATAAAATTAATTTTATTCTATACTAGCCGTTTCCCGCGGTGTCACCCGCAAAAATTTCGGAGATCCCGCGGGAATTCCGGGATAAAAAGTATCCTATGACCTTCTCTGTAACCCTGATAACGTGTAAACAAAATTTCATGACGAACCGTTGAGCCGATGAGGCATGAAAGCGTAACAAACAAACCGACAAACAAACTCACTTTCGCATTTATAATAGTAAGGATTATAATATGACTTTTTTGAATTTTAAGTACTAGCTTTTGTCCGCGACTTCGTCCGCGTGGTAGTCGAAATCAGACATCGAAAAGATTAAAATGAATCAATCAAGATGACCTGAAACTTCTTCCATGAAAACACGTTGTTCCATACAAACTTGGCAACCCCTTTCTTATCGGATGCCTACGTCATACAAAGAACACACCTCTAAGTTTCAGGTCTCTACGATCAGCGGTTTAGGCTGTGTGTTGATCCGTCAGTCATTCATTCAAGACAAAGCATTTTATATGTATAGATATGTTATGTGTGTGCACCACCACCAGGCACTGCCACGAGTGGTACTTGGAGAGCGCGAACCGAGCGGGCGCGTGCGAGTTCGCGCCGGACTGCTTCCGCTCCTGCATCGACTGCGTCACGTGCATCAAGTGTGCCCAGGTAGCGTACTAGTTGCTCATATTCACCATCAAAATTCGGGCATGTTCACCGCGAAATGTTTGTTATATTTACCAGGCAATGTTTGTTATATTCACCAGGAAATGTTTTTTATATCTATTCAAAATTTTACCAAAAAATGTTATATTGATCAAGAAATGTTTGTTATATTTGCCAGGAAATGTTTTGTTATATTCACCAAGAAATGTTTTATATATTTACATTTTTACCAGAAAATGTTTGTTATATTGGTCAAGAAATCTTTGTTATATTCGCCAGGAAATGTTTGTTATATTCACCAAGAAATGTTTTATATATTCACATTTTTACCAGAAAATGTTTGTTATATTGATCAAGAAATGTTTGTTATATTCACCAGGAAATGTTTGTTACATTCACCAGGAAATGTTTGTTAAATTCGACAAGAAATGTTTGTTATTTTCAACCAGGAAAAGTTTGTTATATTCACCAGGAAATGTTTGTAATATTCATCAGGAATGTTTTGCGCCAGATTATGTCCTGATATAAGTTATAACATTAATGACATTTTCTGTTGCGGTACGAGTTACGACAGAGAGTTCTCTAGCTTTACAATAACAAAGTTGTGTTTATAGATGCGGAATCAACCCGCTGCTTATTTTTATACCTGATAAAAGCCAGCCTTTTACGGTCTTTTATCGGTTTTAATCCCAAGCACTGGGCTGGGTTGATTGGCCATCTATAATATGTAGTTGTGTTGTTCCCCCGCAGTGCATGCTGTACCACTGCATGTCGGACGCGGAGGGCGACTTCGCGATGCACCCCTGCGCCTGCGCCGCGCCCGACGACGCCTGCGCCAAGCGGTGAGCGCACACGCACGCGCACTCATACACACACACACACACACACACACACACACACACACACACATTGATTTATTTAAAAAACAGTAGGTAATAAAGTCGTAACAGACAAGCCTAATGCGACTATATGACGACTTAAATAATAATTTACTCATATTTGATATGTATGTAATGAGACTTACGGCCGCACTCAGAGTCGACTTTAATGATTTTTTTAATAATAGTAATCCACTTCACAACACACAGATCTACTTGATCCCACACTAAGCTATAAGCTTGTGTCGTGGAAACCAAGCAAACGTGGTATATACTACACATATAATTACATATATATTATACTATAGACATATATGTATATACACACCCAGACTGGAAAATGGAACTCTGTATTTATCACACAAAGTCCACCCCCACCGGGAATCGAACCCGGAACCTCTTGATTAGCGGGCAGGCATGGTGACCATTACGCCAATCGGGTCGTCAAACTAATTACTTAGTTAAGTATAGATTTTTAAAACAAAACTGCCGCAATCAGAGACGTTCAGTAAATTAATGTTAATTGGCATTTAATGAGATGTAACTTCATTAGTTAAATGCCAATTAACATTAATTTATTAAACTTGTCTGATTGCGGTAGTTTTGTTTTAAAAATCTATACTTAACTAAGTAATCATTAAAGTCGACTCTGAGTGCGGCGGTTAGTATATACCACAATATGTTGCTTGATTTCCACGACACAAGCTTATAACTTAGTGTGGGATCAAATATTTATCTGATTTGTGTGTTGTGTAATGGATTAATTTTTACTAGCTGTTCTCCGCGGTTTCACCCGCGTTAATTTCGGAGATCCCGCGGGAATTCTGAGATAAAAGTACTCTATATTATTTTCTGTACTATCCTTGAACGTGTAGTAGATATTCAAAATTTAATGCAGTTTCACCTGCGTTAATTTCGGAGTTGCCGCGAGAATTCCGGCATAAAAAGTATCCTATGCCCTTTTCTGTATCCCTGACTACGTGAATGCAAAATTTCATGACGATCGCTTGAGCCGTTAGGGCGTGAAAGTGTCACAAACAAACTTTCGCATAAATAATAGTAATAAGGATTTATTTGCTCGGTGCCCGCAGCTGGGTGGGCATCACGCTGCTGAGCCTGGTGGTGCCGTGCCTGTGGTGCTACCTGCCGCTGCGCGCCGTGCACCGCGCCGCCTGCGCCGCGCGCCTCGCCGGCGGGCACCACCAGCGCCAGCACGCGCCCGCGCGGCCCTAGCGCGCGGCCGGCGGCGCGCTGCGGGCCTAGCGAGCCAGCACCGGTGCGCAGCGGGCCTAGAAAGTAAGCACAGGCGCGCAGCGGGCCTAGCGAGCCAGCACCGGTGCGCAGCGGGCCTAGAAAGTAAGCACAGGCGCGCAGCGGGCCTAGCGAGCCAGCACCGGTGCGCAGCGGGCCTAGAAAGTAAGCACAGGCGCGCAGCGGGCCTAGCGAGCCAGCACCGGCGCGCAGCGGGCCTAAAGAGCAAGCACCGGCGCTGCGCGGGCCTAAAGAGCAAGCACCGGCGCTGCGCGGGCCTAGGGAGTAAGCACCGGCGCCGCGCGGGCCTAGAGAGTAAGCACCGGCGCCGTGCGGGCCTAGCGAGCAAGCACCGGCGCCGCGCGGGCCTAGCGAGCAAGCATCGGCGCCGCGCGGGCCTAGAGAGTAAGCACCGGCGCCGTGCGGGCCTAGCGAGCAAGCACCGGCGCCGCGCGGGCCTAGCGAGCAAGCATCGGCGCCGCGCGGGCCTAGAGAGTAAGCACCGGCGCCGTGCGGGCCTAGCGAGCAAGCACCGGCGCCGCGCGGGCCTAGCGAGCAAGCATCGGCGCCGCGCGGGCCTAGAGAGTAAGCACCGGCGCCGTGCGGGCCTAGCGAGCAAGCACCGGCGCCGCGCGGGCCTAGCGAGCAAGCATCGGCGCCGCGCGGGCCTAGCGAGCAAGCATCGGCGCCGCGCGGGCCTAGAGAGTAAGCACCGGCGCCGTGCGGGCCTAGCGAGCAAGCACCGGCGCCGCGCGGGCCTAGCGAGCAAGCATCGGCGCCGCGCGGGCCTAGCGAGCAAGCACCGGCGCTGCTGCGCGGGCGTAGTGGACAAGCACCGGCGCTGCACGGGCCTTGCGAGCAAGCCCCGGCGCTTCGCGGGCCTAGCGAGCAAGCCTCTACGCTACATGGCCCTAAAGAGCAACCGCCAGCGCTATGCGGGCCTAGCGAACAAGCACTGGCGCTACGCGGGCCTAGCGAGCAAGCTATACCTCGCGACTCATGAAGGGTCAAGTGACTGCTCTATGTTACGTAGAGCTGGAATCATCTGATGGAGAGCCGGGGATGTGAAAGGGTAGAGTTAGGAAGTGACAGGGTTGTGTTGCGAAGTAACGGAGTAACGGAGTAACGGAGTTTGGGGCCGTGCCACAAAGTTGGAGCTGCAAAACATGAGTTTGAGGCTATATCAAGGTAATTAGGAGACCTTGTGACGAGCTAGAGCTTATCAAATGGGTTAGAAAGTGAATAATGGTACTGATACAGTACATGATTTGAGAAATTGACTAGTAGTCTATGGCGGTTTTGCCGACATCATAAACCCTGTTGCATTGAAAGCCTTGACGAAACGGAGGATCTAATTCGACACTTGGAGAGAGAAAAGGTCATTTTTAGAACTTGATAAAATCTGTCAATCTTGACTGAGGAGCTTTATAATCTAAAGATACACTGCCTCATTATCACAAACACCAAAAATTAAATAGCTAAGCTAAACTTGATACTTGGACACCAGTTCCGGAAATGATAAAGCACACAAACCATGAGTTTTACAAACAAAAAGTGTGATAACTACATCACTTGGAGAGTAAAAATAGGATCAGCGCAGGCCCAAAACGTACCTACCTATAGTTCTTATTTGCAACTTTAAGGCCATCAAATTGTAGGTCAAATTAAAACTAGAATGGTGTTGCATATTAATTTTTTTACAAACACATTGTGATATTTAACAAAATCGAAATTATTTATTCCACGTCAAAAACCTGTAAAGTTACTGTTTGAAAGTTTAAGGCGTTGAAGGAAATAAATAACTGAAACTAACGATAATAGAAGAGAATATATAAGAAATTACATGAAAAGGGCCCATTATAACTTTTTGGGCAAAAGAATTATACAATTTTTTTTTGTTAAGACATTTTTATTATGGAAAAAGTGCAAGACTAGGCAAGAAAAATAGTTGCAAAGCAAGAGTGAAAGATTAAGTAAGCTTCTCTTAAATGTGGTTGAAATAAGAGGGGCTGTTTGTTCCCAAGATCGTTTTTCTTAGTTTCAAAATTAGTGGAACAATAAATAGGAAAAATAATAAAAAGTTTCATAAAAAACTCAGCAGAAAAAAATAGACATTTATTGCTTTAAAATGTTCAAGTTGTATTTATTGTGAGTGTTTGATGTGCGAACTAAATATTCCCTTTAACGAGGGGAATTTTTATTCCGGCAACACTGCAAGTACACTAGTGTGACCAGTGTGGTATAAAAATCGCCAAAAAATGTGCATTTACGGATATTACGAACTAAACGGCAAAGTGTGAATATTCTGAATTTAAACTCTCGCTTTTCGATTTGTTCGTCACAGATGTGTGTTGCCACTTTATAGAGTGTGGTAAAAAAAGGTATTTGGTGTTAAAAGTAATCGAATAAAAATTACAAATGGTGTACAATGATTCGCTTCAGATTGGACTTTAAATTATTTATATGAACGGAATAATGTTATTATAACTATGGTGGGATTGTTTTATGGTAAAGATGCTACTTTTGTCAAGATTGTCTATGGATTTTTAAAATGTTTGTGTTGAAAATAGTGCCATAAAAGCAGAGATGATTTCTTGTTAGTTACAAAAATCCATTTTAATAACATGCGTTTGTGAGTCTTCCGTGACTGTTATTTTTTCTAAATTCATCAGAATTCCATAACAAACACTATTTTTATTATTTATTACTGAAGAAAAAAAACTGAAATTGTTTTTGAAATAATATGTTTTCATTGAATTATTTACTGTTTAACAAAAAAAGGAAAACTTAGCACATAATTTATACAAGTGTTAACATATCTTAATAAATGTTTTATATACCTAAATATAAACATGAAATATTATTATTATGTAATTGAAAAAATATTACTATATATATCTATATATTTTGTATGTTAACATTTTTGTCTGAATTGTATTGACACAGAATCTTCACATATACATAAGGCAATATAATATGCCTTTCAATTTGGCTGTTCGTACTGAACACCTGATTTAATTATAATAAAAATTATATTTACTTACTTCGTTTGTTTAGTAAAAGATATATAAGATTTCAATACTTTTTTAACAAAATTTATTGTTTCAAATAACATACAAATAAACCTTAAAAATCATTTTTTTTTTAATTAATTTTCATACACAATATTATGAAAACATTCGTCTTGATAAATGGTTAATTTGTTTTTTACTAAAAAAAATATATATTTTGGTAAAAAATAAAAATATTTTTGAATAATGCACAAAATATATTTTCCTTACGCTTTGTCTTTTTTATGTATTTATTGAGCACAATAATAAATACGGGTTTAGTTAAGCTGTTACCATGAATATCACAAATTATTTAATAATCCCTTTATATATATATATATTATGTATATCAGATATGTATGTTTTTGTAAAAAAATCTTGAAGCAAAATATTCTCCTTATTCATAAAAAAGTATGTTTTATGTGAAATTTTTTTGTCTCTTTTCTGCAATAGATAGGTATTTGTTGTAGTGTAAAAAGAGAAAACGCCGTTTTAGCTAAAACTCTCCAGAATTTTGTTATGAATAAGGGATTAAACCTATTATATATATTATAAATTATTGTAAGATTTTAAATGTCACTTTGTAACAACATAAAAATCATTACTATAATAGTACTAAAAGTATAGTAAACATTTAACATAACATGTTAAAAAATTCAAAAAAAAACATAATATTCATGTCGTAATTTATATATATTTAAAAAAATCGTAAATAGATTTATAAGTATTATTAAAAAATATAAAATAGGATTGTAATTTCTAATTATTATTATTATTAGTAAAAAAAATCGAATTTTTTCACCCAATTTTTTAACATTTAAAACACAAAGTCTAGTCTTATTCGTCGAGTATGTATATTTTTTTTTACTTAAACTTAATTTTTCTTATGAAAGGTACTCGAGAGTATTTTTAACTCATTCCGCTTTAATAATAATAATTAAAAGAATAATAAAGATTCGAAATATTAAAAATATGAACGAACGACCAAAATGTTTTTTGTATATTTATAATGAATAAGATTTGAAATTGATCAATTGAGATGTTTCGTTTTAAAACTAAATTGATTTGTTTCGCCGCCGATCCGAGGTGTTGCCACTCGACGACAAACGATATTGTACATAAACAGTTCATAATATTTTACGCGAAAAAAAATATGAAGTCCTTCAAATTTCAGGGCTCAGTATAAATTTTTAAATTTGCGAAGATTTCATATTTTCAGTGGACGTCGCCGATGCGTTTTCACAGTGAGTTGATCAACGACCGGTGGAACCGCTTTCGCGACCTCCCGTACCTCGGGAACCGTGTTGCCATTGTGGAGAAATATCATACAGTTATTATATATATTGGTATAACCAGTGCTAGACTTCGATCGGTCCAAGATTCAAATCAATTTCGTGCACATTGTTACTCCGCATTAGGAATCGGTATTGATTTTTAATTTAAATATTACATTTATAATAATATAATATAAGTAATAAATGTATCGATTATTACACTATTATTAATATTACGAGTAATATAATAATAAGATTGTATTTGAAATGTTTTTAAAGATTTAACAAATATTAAATGAATACGTCATTATCTCTTCTCTGTAAAAAAGAAATCGGTTGAGAGTTTAAAAAAAAATTTATTGAGTACCTATTGTTTTTGAAAAGCGTATGATTGAAAAGTTTATTGTAATCTAAGCTTATTAAAAAAAAAAACTAGAAATGTAAAGAGACTTAAAAAAATATTTACTGTAGTTCTAATGAAGAGAGGATACACAATTTAATTCCTAAACAGTAAGGTAATGGTTAAATTAAAGAAAAATATCAATGTTTAGTGTCGCATATTATTATGATTGTACGTAATAAAACATGAGAGCACAGAGGAAAATCATTATAAAACCAAAGTAAAACTTAAACTTGATTTTAAGGTGGATGTCCGTCGACACTCGCCTGATATGGTTGTTTCAATGATGATAAATGTATTGAATATAAAAATAAATAATCGTACATAAAAAATATACATTACGTTTGATTTCACATTTACCATAGTAATTATACTCCTTTGAATACAGGAGTTGAAACTAACGCCACCCGCTATAAAATCTATATTTAGGTATTAAAAGAAATCGGTTGTAGAATAGTGTGAATACTAATTTTTAATAATACTGAATTTTTGATACGAGTATCCAGTTTATGCATGTCAAAAACAGCAAAAAAGGTCAACTGTGATATTTCATAGAAACAACATCATATCGCACACTTGGATACTTAACTTTGTCGTGTTAAAATAAAAAGCTAGTTTATATAGAAAGATCATTTAATAAACATTAGGTAGGTACCATAAAATCTGCCATTTATCTTAAAACTAACTATATTTACCTAACTCTATTTTAGTCATTTATAAACAAGAAAAAAACTTTTGTAGGTATAAAAACACGTTTTCTTGTCTCATACATCTCTTTCCACACAAATAGTAAGACGCGTTCGGTTCGGGAATCAGAGTCAGTCATGAGTCAGTAGATCAAACAGAAAAATACTTTAGCACTTTTTATGTCATTGAAAAAGAACTGCATTCTGACTTCAAGTTAAGTATATTTTGAAATTATTGGATGATTTTTAGTTATGTAGGTATGTAAGTAAAATAAAAATTGTTTTCGTCAATCAATAATTAATACACAATCATTTGCGACCTGTTAGACGTAGGATGGTTGGCCACCTACATTAAAAAAAAACAAAAACTTCACCGGAGCAGTAGCCAAGCGACGCCAACCAAGATGGCGGAGCGCGCGGTGTTTTCCCGCGCGTTCGATGTCTGATCCAACATCTCGAAGACCTGCGCCTGCGTCATGTTGTGCGCCTCGTACGGCTCGGTGTCCTCCAGCACGGGAGCTATGTCCGTGTAGTCGTACGACGGCGGTTTAGCGTAGCCCGCTGGGTGGAAAAATAAGTATGGTTAAATAACATTTTATTTGGACGCAGATAAGCAAAACATGTTAACCCACAAAATTAAGTTACCTATTCAGAACGATTTATTGAGAGTTAGAGAACGTTTTTTAATTATGTGTTTACTTTATTATATTGTTTAAGTATGTAACTAAATATTGAACATAAAAAATGTTGACAGAAAATGGCTCTATAATTTTAAAACAAGATTTACTCAAAATTTCTCCATTGTGGGTTAACACACTATTGCTTATCTATGTCCATTTGTTCCGGGATAAAGAGTACCTTATGCCCTCATCCCCGACAACGTGTATGAAAAATTTCATGAACAGTAGGTACGTTACATGAGGCGTGAAAGCGTCAAACAAACAGACTCACATTCGCATTAGGGGGGATGAGGGTATGGGGTGGCGCTGACGCAAATCGAGTAAGATCCGTTAAATAATATAGTAAATATGAACTCACGCGCAGACTCCGTGGCGAAATGTAGAACGGCCGACTGTTTGCTCCAACCGAACCTGCAAACAGATTCTAGTTCAGAAACTCCGTTCGACGAAGAGAGGAATTCTTTTGTGATTAGCCTTAAAAAACAATGATGGAGGTCACTGACCTCTTGGTTTCTGCGATAGCTTCGCTAGTTATTAAGTTAAAAATCGTACAAAATCAACGTAAAATATATCAATTGTTATCAATAATTTCATATTTACTAGGTACCTACCTGTTTCTCGACGTGACTATAGCTTCGTACACAGACGACGGAGTCAACCCACGGACCGTGTAACTCGCACTGTGAATCGGACCTGGGATAGCAACAAATAATACAGACAGACGTCAGAATTTAATCTCTCGATATACCTACCTATTATTTTATTTTCAAAGTATGATCGTGAGGTCATCGAACTCAGATAATACCTACGTGAGTACATGAGTTCATTCACCTCTATAGTAGGTATGTTGTAAATATGAATAAGCTCAGGAAATGCGCGACGTACAGTCAGTTTGTTTTTAAAATAAATGTAACATTTGTAGATAATAATAAATATTGTTGAAATATTTAAAAGTGACATTTATTTAAATAAATAAAATATTTAAATAAATAAATGTCACTTTTTATTTTACAGTAAACATACATAGATACAGTTAGTTATTTTTTAGAAATGTGCATAATTATAAAATTATGTATTACTAGCTGTGCCCCGCTGTGTACCTACTAGAGTTCCCGAGGGAATTCCGGGATAAAAAGTACCCTATGTCCTTCTCTGTACCCCTGACAACGTGTACTGGCAATAATTAATTAAATTTCACCGGCGTTAATTTCAGAGTTCCCGCGGAAATTCCGGGATAAAAAGTACCCTATGTGTTAATCTGATGTGTAAGCTATATTATTGTACAGTTTCATTTAAATCCATTCAGTAGTTTTTGCGTGAAAGAGTAACAAACATCCATCCATCCATCCATCCATCCATCCATCCATTCATCCATACATTCTTACAACTTTCGCATTTATACTTAATATTAGTAGGATAGTAGGATGTACAAAGAATAAAGAAGAATAAGCATGCACGTTGTCAGGGGTACAGCTAGAGAAGGACATAGAGTACCTACTTTTTATCCCGGAATTCCCGCGGGAACTCCGAAATTAGCGCGGGTGAAACCGCGGGGCACAGTTAGTAGTTAATAAAGTTCAAAGTCTGACCAAATCGTTGCTGCTGCCGTGTGCACTCACCGTCGCTCGAGTCGCCCGGCACGACAATCCGGCTCCACCGGTTGGGCGGCTCCGTGGCGGGCGCGCTCGGCTCCGGGCCGGGCCGGGCGCCGTAGTACGGGCGCAGCCACAGGTTGTACTCTGGACGGATGGACAAACCCATGCATATGTACGTATTAACCTTACATCCTGTATTTGTACATAATGATACCATAAACATCCTGTGTATTATACCTAAGTACAGATAACTAGCTGTGCCCCGCGGTCTCACCCGCGGTAATTTCGGAGTTCCCGCGGGAATTCCGGTGTAAAAAGTACCCTATGTCCTTTATTTTATCCAAATCCGTTCAGCCGTTTTTGCGTGATTGAGTAAACGTATGCGAGGATAAGAGCTCGAAAGCGCATTTTCATCCGACTTGCTTCAAATTTATCGTCGCTGCTCAGCTCCTATGTGTCTTAGCGTTATGTTACATAGCCTATAACCTGCCCAGGAGTATGGACTACAATCGTACCAAGTTTGGTTAACATCCCTTCAGCGATTTTTGACCCATGCGTGCACATACAGACAGACAAAAAATTTACTAATTGCATTTTTGGCATCAGTATCGATCACCATTCATACTCCAATATTAATTTTGAATATATGTTCAATGTACAGAATTGACCTCTCTACAGTTTAATTATAAGTTGTTTAGATATAGATGTGTAAACATATTGAAGTCAATGAGTCAATATTCGATTCTCGACTCTTACAAAAAAATTACATAATTATTTATAAAAAATAAATATTCACGAAAATCGAGCGCGGAATTTGCCGACGCGTGATTCCAGGTCATACGGAGCGACACTCAATATATCAAATTATAAATTACTACGTCTACAAAAGAAAGCAGTTTAATTCCAAACGTTCGATATTATCGTACAAAAACAATCGATGTAGGCGTGAATTGGCGCAAAATTTCATTCGCGTCAAAAGACATAGTCACGTGCTCTATTCTACCTCACTTTCAGTTCCATGACTACCTGCGTGTGCTGAATGCAGTTCTATGCCTATTATTCTATGACCAAGTAAAAAAATACATTCATATAACTTGACGCTGGCAAAATTCTCTATGTGCATTAGTCCATAGAGAAAAAAGGGTGAACTCACCAAAGATGGTGGAATATGAGTCCACCTCCCAGACGAGGTTGAAGGTGGTGGCGGTCGCTTTGTTTAGCGCCGGGTCCACTTTGAACGACGCAATGTTGGGTATGCCTGTTGAGATGGGGGAATATGTTATTGAAGTTAAGATGGTTGGTTATATTATAGAATAAACTAAGAACGTATAGAAGCGTATATAATATTTGGGTCTACCTAATATTTATGTATAAGAAATATCTTAAAATTTTCCCGGCAAATCAAATGTAGGTAAAGCGTTCACTCAAGAAAACCCCTTATTTAAGACTTTCTCTATGATTTTAACAGTGTTTATTTTATGTCTTTACCTTGTTAAAAATCATACTATGTATAAACTAAAGTACCGGTATAATGACTATATCCGCGATAAAAAAATTTACACCGTGTACCAATACTCATTGTAGGTATTATGACGAAAATTCATAAAAAAACCTACTCTACATTTTTTGTAAGTACTTAGTTATAGTTTACTACCTGTTCGCCAAGGTTTCACCCTTCAATTTCGGAATCCCCGCGGGAATTTCGGGTAAAAAGGAAGCCGAAGTGAATAGATATAATTATTTACCAGTAAGTGTAAAGGTGATATCGGCCATGCCCAAGTGGTTCTCAGCTCTGAAAGTGTAGTTCCCGAAGTCGGACTTGCGCACCGTTCGGAAGATGAGCTGGTACACGTCGTACGTCGACATCATCACCACCCTGCCGGGAGGAGCGGGCTCAAATTCATCGTGTCAGTAGATAACCAGTGGACTCTTAAAGAAGAAAAGTAACGGATCGAACAACGGCCCTTGAGGGAGACTCTTAAAGAAGAAAAGTAACGGACTGAACAACGGCCCTTGAGGGAGACTCTTAAAGTAGAAAAGTAACGGACTGAACAACGGCCCTTGAGGGAGACTCTTAAAGAAGAAAAGTAACGGACCGAACAACGGTCCTTGAGGGACTCCTTGAGAGGAAAGGTGTCAGTTGGCGAATAATCGTAAAAGATCCCCAGATGAGGACGATAAAGTGCTTTTTTAAACGCGATTTCTACAAAAAAGCCAATTATAACGTAATAGACACACGGATCTACAATTGATCCCATAGTAAGCTGTACGTACCTAAGCTATGAAATGATACTAACGTTGCTGTTATCTTTTTGTGTTTATTTTTTGTACTATCTTAACTTTTGCAGTCATAGAAAAGAAAGACAGCTCCTCTGGGCTTCTTATCAGTTCTTCTCAGTAGGTAGAGGAATCAGGAATGTCGACGTAACGGCGAGCGTAGAGGCGATAGCGAGCAGCGTATGATGTCGCTGCTGCTGTTATGTGTCGGATATACATATAATATCAAGTAGTGTGGTATCTAGGAGTTCGATCGGATTACTTGTATAGAGCGTCGGTAGTGTGCTGTGTACCTGGTGTCAGTCCTGACCGGGGCTCCGTCGCGGTACCAGTGCGCGCGCGCCGGCGGCGCCGCGAACTCGACGCGCGCCGCCAGCGCAGCGCGCAGCCCCACCGCCGTGTGCACGAACGTACGCTCCGACGACACCACCGGAGCGTCTGACATCAAGCCAACTCTGCTCACACAAAACCCTACCACTTCCGTCCCTACAAGTCTCCCCAAATAGTTAGGTATTTATTAACTAGCTGTTTCCCGCGACAATTCTGGA
Organism: Zygaena filipendulae; assembly: GCA_907165275.2. Classification (NCBI taxonomy): domain Eukaryota; kingdom Metazoa; phylum Arthropoda; class Insecta; order Lepidoptera; family Zygaenidae; genus Zygaena; species Zygaena filipendulae. The sequence continues at coordinate 1,796,534 of OU015676.1, forward strand.
GTTTCCGCAGGAATCCCGGGATGAAAAGTACCCTATGTCCTTTTCTGTACTCCTGATGATCTGTATGCAAAGATTCATGATCGGTTGAGTGGTCAAGGCGTGAAAGCGTAACAAAAATACGGAGATACTAGGTTTGCAAAAATTTGACCACGGGGTCACATAGATATCACAAAAATATGAAGTTTGAGTACCAACATGATGGGACTGTGCCCTGTAGTTACGGAGATATCAACTTCTAACAATCTGACAATCCTACAGTGCATCACTAAGATCTTGAGTATTCATGAGTAGCCTATACAAAGCAATGGACATCTGTCAGCTGATATGTGAATGTTGAAAGATTTCCAAGCAGTTTCCTTACCTTGTATAACAACCCTGATGGCAGCACTGGCAGGATCTCCCACTCCATTGTTGGCAACGCACTCGTACACCCCTGCCAAGAGACGGTGCTCCGCCTTGAATCTGATGCGGGAGCGATGTTCTAGCAACGCCATTTGTTCACCCTGAGATAGAAATAGTAAGAGGTAGGAGTAGAAAAAGAGGTGGCAGACAAAAAGAGGAGAGGATAACAAGAAAAGTCTTACCCAAGTTGCCAATCTATAATCGTAACAGAGGAAGTAATCGTCATGAATAATCGTTCAATCAAGAGTCCATATTTTCGTGACCACGTGACACGCTGATAACTTCCTTAGTTTTCTAAAGCGATAATGATCATATATTGTCAACTTGGCTAGAGGGGAAGGGAGAAAAGATAAAAGGAGAAGAGGAAGAGACTATAAAACGTGTATCAACGCAAACATGCGATCAAACTTTCCTAAGAATTCACCAATACAAATTAATTTGTTATTAAATGTCTGTGGAAACTGTATGGTTTAAATAAGTTTCAACTGTTCATTTCCCGAACAAGTAAATAAAATAAATGGTTAAACCATACGTTTTTCTTCCAATCCATGACCGGTGTAGGTAATCCGGTGGCTTCGCAGCCGATGTCTACGAAATCGCCTTTGCGCACCTCCAAATATCCATCATCAGGTATCGTCCTGACTGTTGGAGGATCTGTTGAAAGAATATTCTCAGTTCGCTGCTCCTCTCCATCTATTCTAAGGCTTAAAGACGGTGGTAAGTATACCACGTAGGTAGGAACATTCTCGTTTATTATAAGACTAGCTGTGCCCTGCGGTTTCTCCCGCGGTGATTTCGGAGTTTCCGCGGGAATTCCGGGATAAAAAGTGCCCTATGTCCTTCTCTGTACCGCTGACAACGTGCATGCCAAATTTCATCCAAATCCGTTCAGCCGTTTTTGCGTGATTAAGTAACAAACATTCAAACATCTACACTTTCTCATTTTATAAAATATTAGGATTAATATTTCGAGAAGGAAACTATTTCGTGGAATGACTTTAAAATTCAAATGATTAGTTTCAGATTTTTCTAATACTTACATTGGACCTCTATTGAATGCGTCTGCCTTATCGGACCCCATGGCTCTGACCGGATTACCTGTAGACAATGCAAACGCCTTTCATTATGCGAAATTTACGAAAACACTATTATAATCCTTCTATCCTACTAATATTAAATGTGAAAGTGTGGATGTTTCGATGTTTGTTACTCAATCACGCAAAAACGGCTGAACGGATTTGAATGAAATTTGGCATGCACGTTGTCAGGGGTACAGAGAAGGACATAGGGTACTTTTTCCCGGAATTCCTGCGGGAACTCCAAAATTAATGCGGGTGAAACCGCGGGGCACTGCTAGTAAATTTACATATTTTTTTTCGAAGTAGCAACATTTGAGTAAGTACATAAAATATTGGAAGTACAATATATTCAATTAATTTTTACATAGGTACTCAATAATAACTTCTAGCATTTTTCTTTCTAGACCTATCGAGCTACAGGGTGGTCAGCTAGTATTACGGCTAATTAATTTAATTGAACCGACGCGACGTTTCGCTAAGTAGTCACATCCTTTACTTCCCGCATAAGTATAGATACAAGACTAAAGTACTTATAGGTACTCGTAAGAGTGAGTTTACCTAGGATAGATAGGTTTAGATTAGGCACTGTTTATATCTATTTTGTTTCTTTTCCTTGTGTGTTGTGCTGGAATAAATGTATATTCTTTCTTTCTTTCTTTCATGTACTTAGTAAGTGAGGTTCACCCACGGTAATTTCGGAGTTCCCGCGGGAATTCTGGGATAAAAAGTACCCTGTGTCCTCCTTTTTATCCCTGACAACGTGTATGCAGAATTTCACGATGATCCGTGGAGCCGTTTAGGCGTGAAAGCGTAACAAACAAACTCACTCGCACTTTATTTGTATAGCCAGCGACAGTTCCAAATCTACTGTGTAGGAAAACATCTGCAGACTAGTTTATTGATCGCATTACACAATCAACCGGGATCTGTGTTCATCAGCAAAAGAGTTGTTCAAATTGATTAATTGCGTATAATTTGGCATCCTTACAATGTCCGCAGTTAGACTCGCCGCCTCGTAGTGATGTACGCACTATCGGTATAAAAAAAAAATCGTTGAACTTTTTTTGAAGCTTCAAAGGTTGTTTCAATAGCATTCGACCCGGGGGTCGATTTTTGAATCGCTCGAATTACTATTAGCACAGGAAATTGCAAGATTCACGCGTGAATGCTTAAAAAATGTATGAGGATTCGCACGTGAATTCGCGATTCCGTGCGTGAAAGTAATTCGAGCGATTCAAAAATCGACCGCCCGGTTGAATTTTACCAGCCCGTAATTATTTGTTAATCAAAAGTAATTTACTTAGACTTTTTTACATAATTTTTGTCTTTTTATAATATACCCTAACCGAAACATCGATTTTTGATTATTTTAACAATTTTTATTTTGCCTTCTCTATTTAAACCGTAAAGTTATCACCGATTCCCGCGGACCAATGTCAATTACAATTAATTGCTGTCTCTACATTTTAAGAACATGACTTTATAGCTTGTTATAGGCTGTTTTAGATTTTTACTTCCATATTCTTTGAATTGGAATTCTTAATTAAAATTGTTTTTCGCCTCTTTCATACAAGAGATACCTACTAGTGGCTGCGTAGTAGCTTTGTATATCTTTGTAAAAAGCGGTCAATTTGGGAAGGGATATTGCTTATATAGTTCTACTAAAATTGGAAACGGCACCACTTCCGCCTCGATAAAGGTGTTCCCACATATATCGATATTAGTATGATTTATGTTATCGATCATAATAATTCGCATAAGACCGATCGGCGGTTACTAACAACGGGCTTTAAGTGGAAAGATTCTTGGTGAAATTCACCCTCTGTCCATTCTGCTAAAAAAATACTACTCCGCCCCCCCTCCAACTTCATAGCTTCCCCCTTCCCGCTACTACGTAGCGGCGAGCCCAGAGGCGATAGCGGTGTGTAGTGTCGATCAACTGAATGTAATATCTAATAATATAATAATAATAATAATATTTTATTTCACAAAGTACATAAATAACTTTAGTATCATCTGTTAGGTGTAGATACCTGTAATCGGTGTACAGCGCCCAAACCTCAAACACCCGAAGTAGGTAGGACTTAACATATTAGTATATCACTAGTATTTTGCGTTATGTGTCCTGCGAGTATAGATTTGCAATTAAACCCGGGTATAAGCCCGAAAATGGCAGTCTTTTATCGGGGAACGGGCTTAATCCCAATAATTATCCAAGTTGATTGCTCATCTATACCAGCGAGCCCTACGCCCCTCACACCCTGCAAGTGTGCACACAAGCTGCCCGCGTGCAGTAGTGGGGGGAGTTCAATCGGTTCGCTTTAGGGTCCATTTATATCTACAGACATTGATACGTTCCGTGCCAGACACGTGACAAGAAAAAAATGTGGGAAAAGACCAACATACACCGTTTATTTACAAAAGGCGTCAGCACGGTTCCGATGCTCTAATCACCCTACTCGGCATGTAGCCATAGACACGTACAGAAATGAACCACAAGACAAAATATTGTTTCCGCAAATACTGGCCCGTGTCTGTCGGCGTCTGCGCGGCCGTGTTACGATAGATGTGAATAGTGAATACGTTATACGCACTGTATGAAAATATTATTTTGTCTGCGACGTAACGTGTCTGGCACGCTCAATGTCTGTAGATTAAATGGACATTTTTATGAAGTATCAGCGTGATTATGCATTGTCTATGGCCCTTACCTCGCAAGTATAATGCGCTGTGTCTCGGCGATCGAGCGCGTCGATCTCCAAGCTGTAGTTGGCGTGCATTCTGACCCGAGGTGGCAGCAAGTGGTGCGCGTCGCGGCTGTCTCCGACCAGAGACTGGTCTTTGTACCATTTCACTCGTACCATGTTGTCTGCGGAGAGAAAAAGTCTACGTCTTTACGGTAGTATTAGCCCCCCCTGCCAGATGGACCGATGACCTGAGGAAGGTCGCTGGTAGTGGCTGGAGAGGAAAGCGGGAGATCGTGTACCGTGGCGTGCCTTTGGGGAGGCCTACGTCCAGCAGTGGACTGCAATAGGCTGATTGATTGACTACCTATTAGGGATGTTGTTTTGAAAATCAAAATTCTAATTAGTCCGTCAGTTAGAAAATTAAAAATCATTAGACACGTATTTTTTTATTTTTCTAATAAAAGAAAATACACAGAGATAAAGCGCATTAAAGTTTAGGGTGGGGGCTCGTGACGTCATTTACCACTACAAGCCGCCATACAAACTGCAGTAGTTAGTGACGTCATGCGAAATTTCAACTCAATGTATCACCGTTATTTTTTGATTACGTAAAAAAAAGAAAAAATACGTGTCCAATATTTTTTATTAATCTACAAGACGGACTAAAAAAATTGACAAATAGCCTAATAAATCATGATGTAAACCTACACTTTGTCAGGGGTACAGAAGGACATAGGGCATTTTTTATCCCAGCTAGTTAGACTACCACTACATAGTATAAAACAAGTCACTTCCCGCTGTCTGTCTGTCCCTATGTATGCTTAGATCTTTAAAACTACGCAACGGATTTTCATGCAGTTTCCACCAATAGATAGAGGGATAAATGTGGAAGGTTTATATCTATCTATTATATCTATTTTATCCTGGAACTCCCGCGGAAACTCCGAAATTACCACGGGTCGATCAGCGCTAAACTTACGTGCCGCTACTTATACATAGGTATATATTATGTTCATTGTTCAGTGTTTGATAATATACCGACGAAGTCAGAGTATTATTATTATAGCTTCGTTTATTATAATGTACGATTGGTCATTTCATTCGGGAGCGATGTTAAGGGGCTCAGAGACTCCCGCCGGGCACCGCCGCGCCACAAAGGACCACCAATTGTTACACAAAGATGTAATCTATGCGCCTTCCTGTCGCTAACAAGCGATGTGAGAACTTCACGTGCACGGTTGTTGGATGTGGCAGTTGAAAAGTTGCTTTTCATCCCATCTATTCAAAAACTGACGTTTTATTCGCATATAAGTGCACCTAAAGTAGTACGTTTAGGTTCCCTTCACTAAAAGTTGTACTGAAATCCATTTTAACCCGCTAAACAGCGGGTAATAATGAGTTGTGAATTTGGAATATGAAACTTGTAATGTCTTTCGCCAGCACATCAGAATGTATGTATGGGCCCTGTACTCTTAGCCTTTCCTATATAGGTTAAATAAACGAAAAAAAATGTCTATCGCCAGATACGACCAAGGAGGTCGAACGTCAAATACTGCACAAATTGTATGAATAAAGTACTGGCCGGTGAGACTCGCGCCTCAAACAAAAAAAATATATTACAGCCATTTCTTGCTTCATTTTTTGCTTTCATTCATTCATTTCTTTATAGAGGGGGATGAAAAGTAGAGTGTACCACTCGGCATTCAAATTATTTTTTCCTCTGGCGATTTCCTTTGAATCCCTCTCACCGTTCAGGATTCGATATAAGAATCCCTCGCTGCACTCGGGATTCTACTCTAGAATCCTTCACTCCGGTCTGGATTTAAAATAACGCCCTCGCCCTAAAAATACAATTTTAATACCTTGTGAATTGTGATACAATCTACTATTGTAAATATAATATTTGCGAGCACTATTGCTAGGTATTTATTTATTTACTAGCTGTGCCCCGCGGTTTCCCCTGCGTGAGTTTCGGAATTCCCGCAGGGCTATTTTTTCTAAAATTGTCTAAAATAAAAGTACCTAGGTATAGCCTAAGTTACTCCTTATAACATCAGCTATCCGCCATTGAAAGTTCCGTTTAAATCGATCCAGCCGTTTCAGAAATTAGCCGGAACAAACAGACATAGCAGACAGGGAAAAATTTCCAAAATTGATTTTTTTATAGTACTTATAAATACTTTCATATTGTGCATTTAGTGAAAAGCTGTTAATTTTGAATTACAAACAGACATTTAAATTTTATTTGTATGTAGGTAATTATAGATTCACATACTTGACGACCCGATTGGCGTAGTAGGTCACCATGCCAGCCCGCTAATCAAGAGGTTCCGGGTTCGATTCCCGGTGGGGGTGGACTTTGTGTGATGAGCACAGGGTTCCGTTTTCCAGTCTGGGTGTGTATACATATATATAGTATAATATACATATAAGTAATTCTATGTAGTATATACCGCGTTTGCTTGGTTTCCACGACACAAGCTAATAATAGCTTACTGTGGGATCAAGTAGATCTGTGTGTTGTAATGTGAAGATTATTATTATTATTACATAAGTAGAGTAGTACCTACAGCCTTGTACATAGAACATAATTATTACATACTTTTAGATAAGATTTAATTCTGTTATATTATATGATATATCACGGTATTTCCGGTCCCTAACATCCTTAGATTGGACTTTCAACTGCGTAATATAATACTACACAACAGGGTCAAATGGTAGGTACCTAACGACTTCCGATGCGCAAGAGCATCCATTACAATGCATTTAGATAAAAATAATGCGCGAATTTAATGGTCGCATCCATTTTATTCGTCCCACGCTGCCTAATATCGGTAGGCACCAGTCACCAGTGTTAATGACATTATAGGCATTGTGCCACAAATCGTATGAATGGCCTTATGTAACACAAATACAAGTTACAACCCTACAATATAGGCACATTTTTTTCAAAGTTAATCGCGAAGGGGATGTCAAGCCGCGAACACTTTAAATTACCTAAGTTTGACTACAACGTCAGGTACCACGGGTTCGAGCCCCGAAGAGCAGATAAAAATTTATGGGATGAACTCCATTTATCCCAAATCTGGGTGCCTTAAACTTATCTACGTACAATTTATTTAATTTGAGAGTTGGTACCTACAATGAATTTTCGATCTTATTTCTTTGAGCTGTATTCAGATAGTTTGTACAAAGAGCGGTTCCTATGGTTCTCTTCGTCTAGAGCCCTCTTAGCCAAGTTGATAATGTGTGAATGTAGAATTATATCATGTCAATGAAACTAAGGAAGTTATAGTCATGTTACGTGATCAACGTGTCGTGTCGTAAAACAATTGGTTAGAACAAAGTTTTTTCCGAACTGGCTACGTTATGTCCATTATATGTATGCGTGAACAGAGGCAAAAATACAAAAAAAAAAACTTTTAAAACACACACGAACAAAATTACAGTTACTTTGTTTTTCCGCAGAGCAGCCGCATGACGCCAAAGACGCATGAGACGGAAAATAAATTTTTACTCCCATCCGTACCGTGCGATAAAGAACTTCGTTCTAAAAACCGTATAATCAAAATTGAAAGTTTTCGTCACTTATAGATCGTCAACTTAAGTAAGGGGGCTGGCAACTAACTGTGACTGTGTGTGTTTATATTCGCGCTGACATTGGCCGAATTACTTAATACATAAAGCGCTGCAGTGCGATAAATACGTCAACATTAAAAAGTGAGGAGAATGTCCTATCGACTTGACACCCCCTTTTTGCCTATTCCTGTATAATAATATAGCAGCTGGACGGAACTAAACGTGCTCGGAACAAAAATGCATAGGCTTTTGTTGCTCTCGCATCCATGCGAGAACTAAATGTAGCCTACATAATATTATGACGTTACGACTCGTTGAAAAACCATTGCAATGGACCGACGCGACGTCCATGAAAAAACTGAAAAGTGAATTATTAAGAATAAGATACGGGAAGCGCAGGAGCGGTCGTTGCGGCGTCCCTTGGGGAAGGCGTCCAGCAGTGGACGTCTGCCGGCTATGATGATGAAGATTAGGTACAAATAAGCAATCTGATTACTTTGGAGAGCCAATTACGGACATGGTGCAAATACTTAATAATGATTATAAATAAATTCCTTCACATATAAAATTCTTTGTCCTGAATGGCTGACTCACGGATCAACGCACAGCCTAAACCGCTGATCGTAGAGACCTGAAATTCAGAGTAAACCTAAACACAAATATCCACAACATTAATTTCCCTGACGCGGGAATCGAACCCGCGACAGTGATTCCTTCAATTGATTCCTTCCTCAATTTTGAAGGTATCAATCTATTAAAGATCATAGAGATGTCCGTCTCCGCGCGTATCTACTTGTCACATGCGACATGTCTGCAATCATTTTAATAAAGGTAATCTTTAATTAGGTAGGTATTTCATATTTGCGGGCGCACCATAAATGGACGTAGATAAGCAATAACATATTAACCCACAAAATTAAGTTATTGATTCAGAACAATTTATTGAGAGTTGGGGAACGTTTTTTAATTATGTGTTTGCCTTATTACACTGCTTAAATATGTAACTAAATATTGAACATAAAAAATGTTGACAAAAAACGGCGATACTTTTAAAACAAGATTTACTCAAAATTTCTCCAATGTGGGTTAACACACTATTGCTTATCTATGTCCAAATAGTACATTGTTATCCTAGGGGTGAAAGTAAAGTCTTTCTCCCGAGGATAACACTGTGCTTTTCATTACGAATGCAAGGAAAGTCAAAATAAAAATAGGAATTAGCTACAGAAAAAATGAATGAATTTTATTTTACATAAATCAACCATTAGGTGTGCTACTGGCCAGTAAGTATGCCCCCTATGACATAAAAAAAAAACTTGAGTTTCTGCAGTATCCAGCTGTCAGTTGAAAGCGATTCTCCCTAGGGCTGAAAAGTGTTACTTTCAACCCGCTTCTCAGGCAACTTCAGACCTACTTTCCGAGCGAGTATGAGTAATGAAAAATATTTTACTAAATTCCGGTATTAAAGTTACCCAATGTCCTTTTTTGTACAACGCGTATGCAAAATTTCACGATGATCGGTTCAGCGGTTTGAGCGTGTAAACGTAACGAACATACATTCACGTAATTTTATAGTATATGTACAGCATGTACTTCAATATTTCCGTTTAAAACGTCATTTCCTAGTGAGGATTAGAAAATCTCAACCAAAAGTATTACGTATTACTAAACCTCTGTAACAGGGTACGAACTTTCAAGCCCTTCAAGTTCTAATATCATTATGTAAATTGTAAAGCATGCATGGTATTATGTGCATTGCAACAACTTTGTATCAGTCTACTATTGTTAAAATACTAGCTGTTCCCCGCGGTTTCACCCACGAAAATTTCGGAGATCCCGTGGCAATTCCGGGATTAAAAGCATCCTATGTCTTTCTTTGTACCCCTGACAACATGCATGCAAAATTTCATGATATAACCGGTTGAGCCGTTAAGGCGTGAAAGCGTAACAAACAAACAAACTCACTTTCGCATTTATAATAGTAAGATTAGTAAGGATGTAAGGATTGAAGATTATTACGTACTAGCCTTTCCTTGCGGTTTCACCCATAACAATTTCGGAGATCGCGCGGGAATCCCGGGATTAAAGTAGATACCCTATACGCTGATACGCACCCGCGGCAACGTATATTGCATTTCATTATGATCGGTTGAGTAGTTAAGGCGTTAAAAGATAACAGACATACAGAAAGAGTTAACTTTCGTATTTGAAAGACTAGCATGGAATTACGTATGGGTGTCCTACGTAATACTATTACGTATACAATTTATTTTGCTTTCGTAGTTATTAATAAAGCCCCCATGGGCCCCCATTAGGCCCTGGAACTCGGACTCTATGTGCCGATTAGTTAGGTTAAGTTGTTTTGTTTCTTCTTGCGAGACTACCTATACCGAACTGATGGAAGTTTTGTTTTTCTTATATACACCTACTCGTCTTAAATTGAACTAAGTAGGTGTGCCTTATTAAGAGGGGTTTACACGGGTTTATTTTCGCCGTGCGGCTAGTCGCTTCACAAATCGCCTCACCGAGTACCTAGACAAGACCTAGCCGAAAAGGATACTTGCATGATTTTTTTTTTCAGTCTATTTTAAAGATATATGGCCTACTTAAATAAAGCAAGAAAAAGAAAAATAAAATATGCATAAATTAATTAAATAGAGCATTTCAGAGTTCCTACTTTTGACCTTACCACCAAAACGCAGAATGACATCACGAGATAAAAATTACGACTTTTGTGATAGAGATGTCACTGTCGTTTTGACAGGCTCATGTGACACTGACAGATAAGTAACTTCAGTAGCTAAAAGCAGCAAAATTAAGGTTGAACTGTGTCGAGTTACTTTCAAAAGTTCCAGAAAAGAATCGAAATGCATCTTACCAATGCATTTTAAAGTAAGAAAACTTTAGAAAGAGTATAATATTTGTGTTGACTGTATGCACTTAATTTCTTTTGCCTTCCCTGAAAGAGGTACATTTTCCTAAAAAAATAAAAGTGACGTAACATGTTAAGCGTGGCTGTGATTGGTGTTTAGTTGTAACGTTCCGTTTCCGTTTCACAAAATTTAAAGTTGAATATTTTGGAAACTATTGATAATTATTGACTAAATCTTTCAAGATTGAGCTTATTATCTTGGGCCCTATTTTTGAAATATTTAAACAATTTCTTAATATAAAATTTTATGCAAGTACCCTATTGCCATGCGGCTTGGTGAGGCAATTTGTTAAGCGGTTAGCCGCACGACGAAAATCGACCCATGTAAAATCCCTCTTTAGGTTAGGAGATTGGACTGCGAATAGCCGAAACTGAGCCACGAATTTTGTTTGTCTCGGTTCGTTGAACAGTCTCAATTATCTCTCTCTAGAATAGCTGTAGTTATCTACTGGAGGACCTCTCGTATGTATTTTAACGACAAAATTACCTTTAATAACGCTAAGTATAGGTATTATCTGTGAATTGGAATTTAGCTAACAACACGTGAATAGATAAGTAGCTTAATAATAAAATTTTTTGATCGTAGAGAAAGTTCTATTTAAAAAAAAATATTTCTAAGGATTCGTTATCTATAATAGTAGACTTAAAGAAGCTATTCTTATTATATTTTATGTGTACTTATCTATAAATAATTAATTAACATATTTCGTGAATTTCAGAAAAGGAATATACCTACCTATACGTAAATACACTGAAATTTTTCCATCAAAATTTTGAATTTATTAGGTATAGATCTGCTACACTACATATTATTTTGGATTATGATAGTAATAAAATTGCATTTCCTTTTAAATGGGCATGTTGACTAATTTTTATTTCTTAGTCCGTCTCGTAGATTATTAAAAAATATTGGACACGTATTTTTTCTTTTTTTACGTAATCAAAAAATAACGGCGATACATTTAGTTGAAATTTCGCGTGACGTCACTATTCGGACAGTTTGTACGGCGGTTTTAGCGGTTAGTGACGTCACGACCCCCTCACCCTGAACTTTAATGCGCTCTATCTCTGTATATTTTAATTTATTTGAAAAAGCAAAAAATACGTGTCTATTGTTTTTTTTTTATTTTCTAACTGACGGACTAATTAGAATTTTGATTTTCAAAAGTAGTCCACATCCCCATTAGTTATAATAGGTACCTAGTATATAAGGTAGGTAGTATAATAGGTAATTAGTTATAATAGAATAAGAAATAAGAAATAGAAAAATAATCATTAGTTTCCAAGAATACTTATAGGAATTCGAAACCCTCTCGGGTAAAAATACATGGATTAGAAACATAAAGTAGTTAAACCTTATATAGTATGTGATAGGGTTTAAAATTGAAAAACTGTTTCAACTATAGATATGTAAATTTTTATAGGTGCCTACTTAATAATGTACCTACCTATACATCTTAATGGGTCCATAATATTATTATTATAATGCAAATCACCCGTCCGGCCGTCTGTCTGTCGATCTGTCCGAACTAATAAATGGGCGATGTGAGATTGTAATCTATAAAACATTGCATTATGATGATCTACGTTCTACATAAATAAACAATATGTTTAAGTACTTACCTAAACCTACTTAACTCTCTTTAACTTTTATTTTCTTTAGAGTTAATGTAGCACGTAAGTAGATATACCTACACTTAAAATAGGATAACGGGGTTTTTTAAATCTACGTGTATTAATATAATTTTTAGGGTACCGTGCTTTCCCTCGGGAACGCGATGGAGATACCTCCACGAGTTTAAATTAAAACCATTTAGGTTCTCAGGTCTACCGCCCCTTGAAGGTGTGAAAAAATCAAACTGATGAAAAAAGGCAAGGTTGTGACTTGTGCGTGTGCCGCAAAATACGGATATTTCAAAAATTGAGATTTTCTTACTTTCCGTTTACCTAGAACGACGAAATTAGGCAAGTAATATCGTCATAAACTACAAGTACCTACAGGGAAAATTCTCTAAATTATACATTTTTTATTAAATCATAAAAAATATAGGTAGTCTTTATTTAAAGTGCATAATCAAGCAACTATAAGTACTTATACGTGGTCGTAGTTGTACGGGTAATACACGTAAGTGCCTGTGTAACTACAAATTGGTACGGAACCATCGGTGGGCGAGATCGACTCGCACTTGTCCGATTTTTTTTTTATTCATTTGTCCTATTTTTATTAAGGTGTTTGCCTATACCTTACCTGTGCCATTGTCTTTGCATTGTCAGGGAAACAGAAAAGGACATCTCTATATAAGTATTTTTTACCCTCGGGAACTCGGAAATAGCTAGTGTTACTTCAATCACTAACTGCATGTGTTGTATCATATTTTCAACCCCATTCAAATAGGTACCTACTTACCATCTTCATTTATATAGCACGGCAAGAGAACTGTTTCGTTTTCATGGGTTTTGACCACCACTGGTACACTTCGAAATGTGTCCTCGCATTTTCCATCGTAGTTCAAAATTAACATAAAACTTATCACCATATGCACGAATTTCATCATACTTAATGTAGAAGTTGAAATGCAATGTAGCAAAAAAAAAATTTTGTTTATGTCTTTACACAAATTTTTTATTAGAAAAGTTAACAAAATCGATGATCGAGAAAATTAAAACAAAACTTTTTAGTTCACCGCGATAAATTATTTATTACCTATCTACCTATATCTAACGACGACCGGAAAATACCGGATGAAGAAGTTTAGTAACGCTTCGCTCATTGATCTTGGACGTTTACCGGCAGTTCTCACGGTATTACAAAAAAAAAAATTAAAAAAGTCTAATCAGTAAATAAAAAGTTGTGGATTTCCGAACGAGCGGGATTGGTCCGCGCGCTCATTTATGGCGGGAAACAGAAGCGAACTGTCAGTATCATGGCGCGCTGCTGACTAGCGACTCCCGAGTTGGTACACTCATCGTACACAGAATTTTGTTTGATTTGATCAAATGGATTAAAGCTAGTTACACACCGAGCACTAAGTCTATTTCTTTACTAGCTTTATCTGCTCGGGTATTTACTCGATGACTGTGGCTTATGCTACATTGCACAAATGAGATACATATTTTAGGACAAAATACTTAGGAGAGAAGATCACTTTTTAAATACAGCAAAAATTAGAGTTCAACAGTCGAGTTAATTCAAACCGATCAGTAGGTAGCACAAACCAATAATAATATTACCTACGTGTGCTTTTTTTTGGATTAAATCGGTATTTTGTTATTTTCAACTTTTAAATTTTGTGTTTTTGGAAGTCGGTTTCAATTGTTAATTTTTTTTTCGTTTTTATAAGTACCCCAAACAATAATAAATAAATAATTGGCTACTTGACAAAAAATTTTTTTTTAGTCCGTCGTGTAGATTAGTAAAAAATATTGGACACGTATTTTTTCTTTTTTTACGTACTTAAAAAATAACAGAGATACATTGAGTTGAAATTTCGCGTGACGTCACAATTCAGTGCGGTTTGTATGGCGCTTATAATGAATATTGACGTCACGAGCCCCCCACCCTAAACTTTAATGCGCTTTATCTATGTTCATTTTCATTAAATTGAAAAAGCAAAAAATACGTGTCTATTATTTTTTTATTTTCTAACTGACGGACTAATTAGAATTTTGATATTCATACCTTGGAAAATACCCAATTACAATCTCAAAGCACTGATATACAGTAATAAACAAATAATTACAATCTCAAAGCACTGATTCTCTCCCACTGTGTCCCAAACCTTACAATAATACTCTCGTCTGACTCCAATTAAAGCTGCACCTTTAAACAAGACAAGAACCATCAACCAACTCCTCTTGCCTACCTAATACCATGGACCTAATATATTATATGTCAGTGCCTAATAAATGAATTGCTATTTGCTGTTCGTTTGTCTCGCTAAAACTCGAGAATGGCTGGACCGATTTGGCTAATTTTGATCTTGTATTGAAATATTTGTGGAAGTTCAGGGCTTTTATCAGGTTTAATCCCAATAACCAGGTTGGTTGCCCATTTATATTAATATATTAGTGTCCCTTATAAACGAAATGTTTCGCGATGGAGTATACCCTGAGGTACTAAAAACTACCAGAGTATGTCCTGTATATAAGGGTAAAGGAGATAGAACTCAAGTCGATAGTCATAGGCCTATTACTATTGTGCCGAACATCTCAAAACTAATTGAGTCGATTATATCCAACAGCCTTATGGACCATCTCGAGACAAATGATCTACTTACCGACAGACAGTACGCTTATAGAAAAGGTAAATCAACTACTGCCGCAGCACATCAAGCAGTAGACTCAATACTCACGAGCATAGATGACGGATATAAAACTGCGGGCGTTTTTTGTGATCTCACAAAAGCTTTTGACGTCATCTCACACGAGTTGCTCTTGGCGAAATTAAATTCATACGGTATAAAGGAAAATGCCCACATGCTGCTCAAATCCTTCTTAGAGGGCCGCAAGCAACGCGTAGTAGTGACAGCTAATGGCCAGAGATACAGATCTGAGGCGGGAGATGTCAAAATCGGTATACCACAAGGATCCTCGCTTGGGAATACTTTGTTTCTGGCGTTCATTAACGATCTTGCCCACTTCATCACAGACGGTCTAGTTGTCTTATTTGCTGACGATACGACGGTTGTGATATGTGCCCGCACCTATGAGCAGCTGAACTCAAAAATAAATTTCACATATAGCCGGCTGCACGAATGGTTTTCATCAAATGGACTTATCCTCAATTCAACAAAGTCCACCCTAATGTTATTTTCGGCTAAAGCAGTTGAACTACCTGTTTGCATAGATAGCCCTATTCCGATCAGTCACGCATGCAGATTTCTTGGTTATACACTGGACTCACATATTAACTGGAAAAACCACATACAGTCACTCTGTGACAAACTTAGTAGTGCAGCTTACGCTCTGCGAAAATTGCGCCCACTCGTCTCCAGTGCCGTACTAAGACAGACTTACTATGCACATTTTCACTCACTGATGTCATACGGTATATTGTTGTGGGGAAACTCGACAGACTCCAATCGCGTTTTTGTTCTACAAAAGCGCGCGCTTCGCATTATCGCAGGTATAAAACAAAGGCAAACCTGTAGGACACTCTTCACTAAACACCGCGTAATGACAATGACAAGTCTGTACCTATTCGAGATCATTTCCTATGTCCGCAAAAATATAGCAAATTTCAGTCTTCGAGAGTGTGGAGGGCGATCTTTGCGTAATGCGGGAAGACTAGCGAGTGTCCCCCACCGGACTAAACTGGCCACTAGAAACCCGCGTGTGATTGGCCCAATTCTTTATGAGAAACTACCCGCTAGTTTTTAAACTACATCTGACGAAACTTTCTACCGCCAGCTGAAGAATCTTTTGTTGGATAGCGAATTTTATTGTTTAAATGAATATTTGCACACAATCGATTGATCGATTTATAATCTTTATTTTTACATTTTTGACATGTTCATTTTTTGATTTAAATGACATTTTTATTATTTTTATAATTATTGACATTCTTATTATGATACTTTTATTATTATTATTTTATTATTGACGATCATATTATCCTCTGACATTTTTATAAGTAGTATAACTATGAAATTGATAATGTGAAATAAATGATTCTATTCTATTCTATTCTATAATCACGATAAAGCCACGACATTCTTATTTACAGCTAGCTGGTCCCTCGTTAATTTCGGAAATCCCGCGGGAATTGCGGGATAAAAAGTATGTTCTTCTCTGTAGACCAGAGGTTCCCATACTTTGTTTTCTCATAGACCACTTTAAACATTTTGCTGGATCTGGTGGACCCCCCGCAGCTATTACATTTACTAACTTACTTCCGAAACTCGAAAAAAGTATATGTCTATGGCAATCTGTGTTGTGGCTATTTTTCAATCAACTATGAGTTAAAAGTTTTTGAAAAAAGGTGAGAATTTGTATTGCTTTGATTATGCTGTGAGTGGATGTCATTTAAGCTAAGTTTCAAGGCCAGTCTAAAAAGCATCTTCATCCAACAGTTGTGGACCCCCATTTTTTTTTACGCAAGTGTAGACCCCTGTCGGGCTCCCGTGGACCCCTGGGGGTCCACCTGGACCACTTTGGGAATCAGTGCTGTAGGCTGTACCCCTGAAATTTCATGATGGTCGTTTGAGTAGGTAATTAAGACGGGAAAGCGTAACAATATCTATCCTAGTATTAGATACAATGAGGAAGGATTTGATTTTTTTTCGTTTGTTTGTTACAATTTAACTCAAAAACTACTCGACCGATTTCAAAAATTCATTCACCATTAGAAAGCTACATTATCCCTGAGTAACAAAGGCTATAATGCAATCCGGAATTCCCGTGGGAACTCTAAAATTATCGCGGGTGAAAACGCGCGGGACAGCTAGTCAGAAAAATAGTTAAAGATCACGAGTTAAACTAACTTTTTGGCAGATAAGTAAAATGACCTAAAAATTGTCCCCGTAAACAAAATCTCATACCTATCCACTTCTGGATATTACATAAAGGCTTGACCTGTCCTTTCGTTGAGGGTGATGTGCTGTCAGTAATTAAGGGAAGGCCTTTGGCCCAGCAGTGGGTATCTACATACCTACTTAGTTTTAAAAACTTAAAGCTGTATACTCTGTCTTATACAGGTATAGGGTCTCAACCAAAAACATTAAAAGAAATCTTTTAATGTCTTGGTCAACCAAAAGTTCATTCCGTAAACCAGAATGAAAATATTTCAACAACTTTCAAAATTAATGAAGCTACGTATTTATAATAAGCATGACATGAGCATGAGCAGTAATAACCGTAAAAACACACTATTTATAATAAAATTTAAATGAAATTACCAAGAAATTACAAATGATGTTCGCGTAACGTGGCATCAAGTTAATCGAATCGATAGGAATGTGTTTCTTTCGTACGGTTTTTATTATAATTTAATATCAATAAGAATAATTAAATTGCCCGTTACAGGGAGTTAAGAATTTTACGCGAACACTTCTATAGTTTCCAGCAGGGGCGGATCTTCGGGGACCCTTCGTCAGGGGGGTGCAATTGTCCCCCACTGACGACTTAATAGTAGGTACTTTAATCAGATCTTAGAGAATCTCTGAACTTATATCGTATAAAATTCTCGTGGTGCAACCAAAATGAACGTCTCTACTCTCTAACCGCCGCACTCAGAGTCGACTTTAATCATTACTTAGTTAAGTATAGATTTTTAAAACAAAACTGCCGCAATCCGACAAGTTTAATAAATTAATGTTAATTGGCATTTAACTAATAAAGTTACATCTCATTAAATGGCAACTAACATTAATTTACCGAACGTCTCTGATTGCTGCAGTTTTGTTTTAAAAATCTATACTTAACTAAGTAATGATTAAAGTCGACTCTGAGTGCGGCGGTAAGATCTCTTTATTTAATGGTAGGTACGTCTCTGAGTGCGGCAGTTGTTTGAATTTTTACTGAAATTAAGTACCTACATGATTAATCATTAAAACTACTCTGGACACAAACATCTGTACATAAAGAGTATGCAATCGTGACGTACCAAAGTCGGTGACAAACCAAATATGGAGTAGGTAGATGTGTAACTTGGATGTCCACTCCCGCCACGAGCTCGTCGTGAGCAGAGCAACCCAAGTCGGCAGACACAAGCGGGCTTGGCACCGAATTCAAACCGATCAGTGGCACAAACCATAAAATTCCGCGCACAAACCAATAATAATATTATGGGTATTTTTGTCTTTTGGATTAAATGAGTATTTTTATACTTATTTTTAGCTTTTTAGTTTTATGTTTTTGGAAGTCGATTTATATTATACATCTAGTCGCTTCTGTTGTCTGTCGAGATAAACTCAAAAACTACTGAACGAATTTTCAAGCGGTTTTCACCAATAGATAGAGAGTGATTAATGAGAAAGGTTTATATCTATAATTCATCCTGCAATTCCCGCGGGAGCTCCAAAATTAGCGCGGCCAGCTAGTACCTAATTCCTATGTGGTATGTTTCAAGTCGTGTGTGAAAATCTCTACCGTGAGAGAAAGTTTCTTAGTTTTGTTTTTATTATTTATAAAAGCACCCATAGGTACCTACTTCGGTACAGTTATAAAAATATTGAGGCGTTCGAGTTAATTGGCCGTTATTTATAAATCTAAACAGCCGCTCAATTAAAATGAAGACATAAATAATATTTGTGGTCATGTTAATTCTCATTTTTAATAAACATTAAATCAATGTAATCAAGCCGTTTGTTTAATTTTCTAACGACTTCCATTCAGCTTTGGGAGCAAGGCGTAACAATGGCTTTCTATGGCTTTTTGTGATCGAGCCGAAAAACCTTAGAGATCATTGATGTAATGCTAGAGATACCAGTTCTTAAATCAGTGATACAGACAGTAATAACAATCGATATTATCTCTATTACATCCTACTAATATTATAAATGTGAAAGTGTGAATGTTTGGATGTTTAGATGTTTGGATGTTTGTTACTCAATCACGCAAAAACGGCTGAACGGATTTGGATGAAATCTGGCTTGCACGTTGTCAGGGGTACAGAGAAGGACTTATGGTACTTTTTATTCCGGAATTCTCGCGGGAACTCCGAAATTACCGCGGGTGAAACCGCGGCGCACAGCTAGTATTAAATAAAAATGACTCCCTATTTCCCTTGGTCACGGCCTCACGGCATCACGCGAGTAATTTCGCTAACTCTTTTTTTGTTGTGTTTGTTATATCAAGGAGAAGAAGAATAAAAAGTTTGGAGTGCCTGCGGGAATTACGAACTCACGCGGGTGAAACCGCGGGACTAGTATAGTATTATATTATCTGTGCCGCGGGGTACAGCTGCTAGTATTATAATTTGCTGCTAGTATTAGGTATAACTTTGCACAAAATTTTTCCGTCCAAAGAAATTGAGGCAGACGCTAGCATGAATCAACAGATGATAGTGCAAATATGCAAATTGCGAAATCCACAACTTCTGGAACACCTCGAAAAAGACTTCGTTTGTTATTTTTCAGACGCATACAGCTGCAAGCAAGCACTGTTTCTGTATGATTTATGTCATTATACATAGATATGATTGTATCCCAATAAACCGTTATAAAATGTTCCTCGAAGAGCACATACTGCTTATTACTTACCTGGGGTCGATTTTTGAATCGCTCGAATTACTTTCACGCACGGAATCGCGAATTCACGTGCGAATCCTCATACATTTTTTAAGCATTCACGCGTGAATCTTGCAATTCCGTGAGTAATTCGAGCGATTCAAAAATCGACCTCCTGCCTACCTACCGTAGCCGTTTTATCTATCACGATTCAAGTTACATTAGTCATTACTTTCATTACTACCTACCACCGTGTGCCAAACGAACACTGGCAAACGCTGTTAATGGATGGTGCACGGATGGTGTATGGTTTAATGGAATCATATAACAATAGGTAATTACTTTGAAACTCTGTTAGTGTAGGTACAAGGGCAGTAATTAGGCTACTGGAATTACTCCGTGATACTGTCTTGTAAAACTGATAGGTAATATTATTAATATTATAGTTAGCCTAAATTAAACTTTAGAATAAGTTTCTGAAATGCACAACCACTTTTGAATTTTATTTTAGTAACTTGTGGTTAAAAGTCAAGTTATTATAAGTATAAGTATTATTGTGCACTCTCTTTATTAACCCAATAAATAAAAAAAAAAATTATTATTTAACTACGTACCTACTTATGTACATGGATATCTCACGAAAACGTGAATGTGGAAAAAAGGCCCAGTTACCTACATTCCAAAAGTTTCCCTAGGTAATCTTAAAGTCCTTTTATAAACTTGGTGGAATTTGGCTTTTTTGAGTATTTATATCGCTTGATACAGTATTATGGGCCAATATCTAACCAATCACTTTAATTGAATGTTTTTATTTTATTTTACATGAGTAGGTATTAATTGAAATTGGGTATTCTCCAAGGTATGAATATCAAAATTCTAATTAGTCCGTCAGTTAGAAAATAAAAAAATAATAGACACGTATTTTTTGCTTTTTCAATTTAATGAAAATCAACATAGATAAAGCGCATTAAAGTTTAGGGTGGGGGGCTCGTGACGTCAATATTCATTATAAGCGCCATACAAACCACACAGAATTGTGACGTCACGCGAAATTTCAACTCAATGTATCTCTGTTATTTTTTGAGTACGTAAAAAAAGAAAAAATACGTGTCCAATATTTTTTAATAATCTACAAGACGGACTAAAAAAAAAATTTTTGTCAAGTAGCCAATTAGCAGCAACTAATGCTAATATAGAAACAGCCCTAGCGAGCACGTAGAGATTAGCTGATTTGGCAACCCTTTTCCAAAATGTCCGACGAAAATTGTCAAATTAATGTTTTAGAATCGCCTCCGAGTAAAAAAATTAAAATTACTCGCGAAGATGAGAACGGCGTGAATGAAAGCTCGTTTAAATTAAAGGACTTTATTTTAGAGAAGGTTTTAAACAACAATACCAATAGAAAAACGGTTTGTGTGCAAGGAAAACTGAAGGACAAAAGTGGCGTGGCGTTGATTATTTTTGAGAAAAATGCTTTCAAAGAAGATGATTTGTGTAGTGAAGGATATTTTTCCGTAGATTGCAAATTACGCAAGTTCTTTCAGAACGATATTTACGGCAATTTCGAGTGTTCACCGAGTCCTGAAATTAACGGTTTGTATAACATTTTTGCTAACATATGTCATCGGTTTTGTTCTTTCATTAGGTAGTCATTTGTTCGATCGTATCTTCGCTTGGATTCACATTTTTTCCAACCGAAACCAAACGGCTATATAGGAGCTATGAGAGCTTAAAAACGACAAAAAAATGCATAAACCACATTTTTTTTACATTTTATTTTTAATTTGTGAGTTCCCCTAGGGAACGTCGTGAAATCCGTTCTTATCTGACGTCTTCTCTATACTATCTACCTCTCAGACGAAAAAAAGAGTTTTTTTCAGCTTCATAGGTCAAATACTTTAATAATTTTGTGGTTAGTCACTGACCTTTCACTTTTACAGATTGCACATAATAATTCTGTTTTGACTTCTTATCTGTGAAATTAGTGGAAAACAATTATAAATACTGTACATACAAATTATATTTTTTTAATCTAGATATTCTCTGGACTACCAAACTGACTAGATAAATTCTTTCACTGATCGTAATATACAGTACTAGCTGTCCCCCGCGGTTTTTATCTGTGGTAATTTCGGAGTTCCCGCGGGAATTCCGGGAAAAAGTACTCTATGTCCCTTTTTGCAGTAGTTTACGGTGATAAGCTGTTCCCCGCATTAATGCCAGAGTTCCCACGGGAATTCCGGGATAAAAACTATCCTATCTTTTAAGTTGGACCATATTATAAATAGTTACAAAATTTTATCAAAATCGTTCAGTAGTTTAGGAGTCCATCGCTAACAATCAACGTGACACATGAGTTATATATATAAAAATTATCCGTGCTGACATGGAATATGTTTATCTCTGTACAAATAATTATCTAGGATTAGGTACCAAAATCCAAAACTGCAAGAGAAACAGCTATTCGGTGTAGTTGCAGGAAATTCAGGTCTTGGAAAAGGAGATCTGGTTCATTCATTCTAAGTTCCTGTAAGAATTTTGAAAATTGACATCTAGATGAAAGCTAGAAGTAGATAAAATAGTTTTTTGTGTACTTGCAGGTGTAAAAACAACAGTAATATATCCGGCTACAGAGAAGCATATAGCCAAGTTCAGCCAGCAAGAAGTGCACATTGTACTCGAGACTCCAGAGTTGTACAAAACATTGACACTGCCAGACATTGAGAAGGAGCAGTTCACTTTACAGGTTAAACAATCATCTCAAATATAGTTCTGTTCATGATGTATAAGAAACTAGCTGTTCCCCATGGTTTCACCTGCGTTAATTTCAGAGTTCCCGCAGGAATTCTGTGTTAAAAAGTACCCTATGTCCTTCTCTGTACCCCTGACAATGTATATGAAAATTTTCATGACAATAGGTTGAGCTGTCAAGGTGTGAAAGTGTAACAGATAGACAGACAGAGTTACTTTTGCATTTATAATATAAATATTAGTTGAGATAAGGCTTATTCCACTGTTTAGTTGATCTATATACATTACACATCTAACAAAAGTTACCCTGATAAAAATCATAAATATATTACTTTTTGGTGAGGAGTAAGGGTCTTAGCCCACTTACATGACCTCCGCTCCCCTCCCACTGGCAAAAGGAATAAAATTTAAATATTATGGGTTTTAATTATTGCTCTTTAGATATACTCTACATTGGCAACATATATTAGCAGATAGTTCACTGTCAGTGAGCTTACTGCCGCGTCCTGTGTCTTTGCGCTGACTGCTTTACTGAACTGATCACGAATTGTGTCTATCGCGAAAAGCGAAAGCGGTCGGCGCGTCGACAGCCAGGTGCCTGCTAGCTGTGTTGGAGTAGAGTCGTGTAAGTGGGCTAAGACCCTTATATAACTCCTCACCAAAAAGTGGTACGTTTTAGGGTGAAGTGAAGCTTATTGTTGGTCACAACTAACAGTAAAGAAAAAATACTCAGTTTATTTACCGAAAGTATCTTTATCAAAGAGGCTACAGTCATACCAAGTTCCATTGAAATCCATAGGTTAGTTTTAGCAAAGACAAACACGGAAAAACAGTCTTTCAAAGTAATTGCTTCAACTAACAAACTAAAACAATGAAAATTGCATCAAATGGATTTGTGTTCTCTATCAACAGTGGGTATACAACATCCTCGAAGGCAAGAGCGAGCAGGACCGCATTGTGCACAACAACAAGTGTGACAAGGACGGCTTTGTGCTCCTTCCTGATCTGAAGTGGGACGGCACCACTAAGGAGACGTTGTATCTGCTCGCTATAACCAGGCGGAGAGGCATCAAGTCGCTTAGAGATTTGGACGGGACACATCTAACTCTGTTGAAAACGATCCGCGACCAGGGAAAGGTAAGAAATCAGTTTGAGATTTGTTTTTTGTAAATACATACAGGGTTAGCTGGACATAGATAAGCAATAGTGTGTTAACCCACACTGGAGAAATTTTGAGTAAATTGTGTTTTAAAATTATAGCGCAATTTTCTGTCAACCTTTTTTTATGTTCAATATTTAGTTACATACTTAAACAATGTAATAGGGTAAACACATAATTAAAAAACGTTCCCTAACTCTCAATAAATCGTTCTGAATACATAACTTAGTTTTGTGGGTTAACATGTTATTGCTTATCTGCGTCCAGCTGTAACTCGATGTATATCCGTTAGGAGCTGAAAGGCGGGCCAAAATGCAACAAATTTTTCGAGATATTTGAATTTTTAGGTTTTAAAGTCAAATATTTGCCAGTTTGTTTTGAAAACCGCAGCTCGCGTTTCCTTATTATACCTAACTAGCAGTGCCCCGTGGTTTCACCCGCGTGAAAGGTTTTTATACAACAACTTTTTTCCCGACATCCGATTTCTATGAAACAAAGCCTATATGTAGCTCCAGGCTAAGCTTAATCTACCTGTGAAAACCGCATGACAATCCGTTCAGTAGATTCGGAGATTATCGCGAACAGACAGACAGACAGAAAAGATTTTGAAAAATCCTTTTTTTGTGGTTGGTTACTCTTCGTTTATTCTACACTTTTATTATAGTATAGATAGATGTTTGTTTTTATTTTTCAGAAAGCAATATTCGACAAATACAAAGTTCCGGGTAGTCAGTTGCGTATATATTTGCACTATCAACCGTCGTTCTACCATCTCCACGTGCACTTCACGTACCTGAGACACGAAGCGCCCGGTATATATGCAGAGAAGGCCCATCTACTCGACACTGTCATCGATAACATTCAAATGATGCCCGATTACTACCAAAGAGCAACGTTGCCGTTCACCATTCGCGTAATGGACAATCTTTTTAACGTCTACGAGACAAATGGTATAGTTCAAAAAGTGAAACCAGATATTGAGCTAATCGATAAATAAATACAGGTTCAGGTCACGTACGCAATATTGAAGTCCGAAACTGAAAGGATTTTATTTATTGCAATTGGGATAACTTATTTGTAAGCGAAAGATGTTGATTAAGGATATATTTTTGGAGCTGCGCTCCAGATTGAGGAGTTGTAACGTTTACATTACCACTGCCGTCGATTTCACTAAGAGTAATTTAGAAATCAGTATTCAAGCTAACTGCATTATAGTAAATTATTACTCCAACGATGATTATAAGCAGAGAAGAGATAGCCTCTCTTCCATCGAAAGTCTCTCCGATTGCGTCTCAGAAGACGACTCTGATGTAACCATGACAATACCGATCAAAGAGTTCTGTCAGATCATACCAAATTCTATGTCGTGTCTCAAAATTTACAAGAACAATATATCATTTAGAATTTTAACCGAGCCGAAAGGTGGCGAAGGCAATTTCTACAAAGAGCTTCTGGCCACAAACCCAATGGAGCAAGCGACCAAAGTTAACGAAATGATAGTTAACGTGAAAGTAGGTAAAGAAATACAAATACTGTGCTCAAACTGCTCCAATGTGATCTCAAATAGTGTTGTGAAGTTCGACAGGGTCCTGGAGTTGCCATCGGCAAATTTAGATATGTCCGATTGGTTCTGTCACAACCATGGGGGCACGTCGCAATGTACCGGCGTTAAATCGAACAAAACCGATTTTCTCTACCGCCTGACCTATTTCGTTGTGAACAATTGCGTTTTGGCCGAGAAAACTAACAAATTCAATTCCAAAAGAGACATATATCATTGCAACAGATGTCTGGCCTGGTTGGGCATCAAACAGAAGGATAAGGATGCCGTTCAGTTATTCAATTCGGAAGTCAACATAAAGCTAGATGCGTTAGAAAACACCGCTTTCACCTACAACACTACTATGGAAGATCAGCGGACAAGCGATTTTATATACACCATAGAGATTATAATGAAAGAATTCAACTTGGGTTACCAATATACTGTCTTGTGTAAAATAATATTGGAATGCTGCATGTCATCTTCACAAAGACAGTATCTGCTTATTTGGATAATGGACAAGGAGTTGCAAGTTTTGAAAAACAAAGAGGAGATATTGAGTGACAACATTGAGCTGCAATCTAGTTTTCTGACCAAAATTCTATACAAAGTAGAGGATTCTCTCAACGAAGAGGTTGAAGTGTGGATGTCTGACCCCGCTGTGGTGTCCACTCAGATATCCAAGATCATGTTCTCTCAGGGTCTGGAGCACTTGCAAAAGATGTCTCTGAAAATACCCGAACCCTTCAGAGTGACCAATGGTTATTTTGTAAGCTATCTCAAAGTGTAATGTTGAATATTTTGTATTAATGCTGAATTAAACAAAGGTCCATGTTTAAAATAATAGTAGTTTATGATTTTATTTCTGAGGATAAGCTGCCCTCATGCCAAATTCACAGCAAAATAGACTATTTAACCGTTTGACCTCCACCCAAAAAGCAAATTAAGCCAACAGTCACCTCTACTACAGACAAGTTTGGATAGTTGACTAGCTGTCCCGCGCGATTTCACTCGCGATAATTTCAAAGGTCCCGCGGAATCGTTTCATACAAACTTGGCCCCCCTTTTTCACTCTCTTAGGGGTTGAATTTTCACACCCTTCAAACCCTTTCTTATCGGATGCAAAGAACACACCCTCTCAGTTTCAAGTCTCTATGATCAGTGATTTAGGCTGTGTGTTTGTTGATCCGTCAGTCAGTCATTCAGGACAAAGCATTTTATATGTACCTATAGAATACAGAAATTTGATGAAAACTTCTCTTTGGATTTTAATACTAAGTACATAAAAGGTTTTTCTTTGGATTTAAATAAGAATTTTAATTAAAAGCTCATTTATTACATAATATCCGAAAATCGAATCATAGTACTGTTTGGTTTCTGATCTCTCTTAAGCTGTGCTGTTAACAAGTTTATAATTATAAAACATATTTATATAGATAAACATTAAAACATTAATCATAATATTATAAAATAAAACAACTTATTAAGTGTTAAACATTTAAGTACCAACTATATTAAATAACAAGTTAGATATTTAGATAAACTTATTTCATACAGGTGTTTTAATTCTTTAACAGTCATCTATGAAAGACGTGCTTCTGGGGTCCAACATGTAATATTATGCTTAAAAGGCAATCCATAATAAGCTGTAATAATTAATTCAGTTTGATTTTAGGTTCAAAAATAAAAAACAAATCATTAAAGTTGTTGGATTAAAGTTATTCCATGACCGGTAAAATCATTTTAACCCTACCTACAATTAAGCTGACGTTTTTAACTCACAAAAATTATTGAATGTTGCTTAGTAAGAATTGCCTTTATACAACGTGTTAATGAATTAACTGAAAACCTGATACACCCCATTTAAAAAAATAAACAATGATATGATTATAATATATTTTATGTCGAAAAAATTTATAATTTAAAAGTTATTCCACATTAATTTGGAGGTAACCTATCTACGAAATTCCAAGCGCTACGCCCGCGCAAATCGGTTCTAATTTTTTGCTGTGAGCGGCGTACGCGCCAAATATTGTATTATAAACAATTTAGACATGGGCTAGTAAAAATAAAAAAATATAACCCATATTAAAACACAGTGCGATCGATTCGCTAGTCGATTCTGAACAAACTACATTCTAGTTTTCAGTTAATTCATTAACACATATGTATATTTTAACTTAAACATTATTTTATATATATATTTATATATTTCTAACATTAACTTATAAAATCTGGTTCCAATTCAGTTCTTATATCTCCAGAGATGTTCCTTGTCACAACCATGAAGTAGTTTAAGTACCAGAATGCTGTGAATGCAACTATAAGTACCACATCTGAAGCCAAAATGTTAAGGAATCTTTTTAAAAAGTGTGTACACAATCTAATCAGGTCCACCCTTATTAGCACAATGGGCATGCCCACAACCCTAATTGTGGTTGATATGTGATATATTATGCTTTTAAGCTATGAAAGTGTCATCATAATCGGTTTAATATTATAATTTAGATAGATGTTGCTGGATCTACACCTGAATCTAATGCCTTGACAGTTTTATTTGTCACAGCGCATGCTGCATTCTTAACCACTGGATCTAGATCTTTAGATATTGTACAAGGCTTCCTATAATAAAAAGAAACATAAAGTAATGAAGGCAAACACTAAGGGTTTTTGGAAATTTTAAAGAGCTGAATGTTCATACTGAAGTTCTTTTGACACAGGTAAAAATCTAGTAAGATATAAACTAAAATAAGACAAGTTTCAGGAAGTAGCCTAAACAGTTTTAAAAGTTACATAGGTACTGTTTGTTAAATGGGCCTTGAACAGAATTCAACTGCTAATTATGATAATTTGCACTACATTACATTGGCCTAAATACCATGTAAATATGATTAAAAATACACACATCAAAAGTGTCTAGGGATCAAGTGCATTTTTTGCTATAAAAAGAAACCCAATTAATTTAAATCTAATCTAATCTTCTGGGCTTGTTGCCTGCCTTATTTCCCAAATCTAAATTAACAACTAATCCCCACACTTTGAATAAATTAAGAAAATATTCATTTTTTGTAAGATGTGAGAAATTGAACCAATTTCAAGTCGACAATAAAATTGCAAAAAAGGCAAAAACAGGGGTTTTTTAAACTTTTATTGTAATGAATAAACAAGCTAAAATAATCTGTGTTCCTTCCATTGACACGAATCACACATTCGCAGCGATTTGGTATGCTTAAAATCAGTTCATCAAAATCACTTTGAGGAATGGCCACCCACGTTCTTTGTAAGAAGTCAAAAAGTTGTTGTGGGGTATTTACGGCGTCCATACTCGGCAGAGCTCTTCTTTGGAGTATAACCCATGCGTGCTCAGTAGGATTTAAGTCTGGTGATTGAGCAGGCCACAGCAGGACGTTGATATCAGCATTGGCAAGAGTGCGTGTTACGACTCCAGCAGTGTGTGGACGTGCATTGTCGTGCATAAGTTGAAACGAATCACCCAACTGGCTTCGCAAAGGGATGATTACATCTGATACAATACTTGTCGCATAAATCCGAGCATTAAGGTTGCCCCTGATCCAAATGAGATCGGTTCTTCCACCGATCTTAATACCCGCTAAAACCATCATTGTTCCCCCTCCATATGGATGAACTTCCTAACAGAATTTCAATCGTTCTTGACGTCCAGGGCTTCTCCAAACTAATGTACGTCTTATATCCGGCCTCATACCGAAACGAGATTCCTCGGAAAAGCAAACACCACGCTAGTCTTCTTCCTCCTAATTACTGTCTTCGCGAGCCCATTGTAAACGGGCTCTACGATTGCGGGGCGCTATTGGTGGAACTCTCAGAGGCCTTCAGGATCGCAGACCCACTTCTCTTAAACGATTACGTATGGTTTGATTGCTTATCAGTAAGCCTGAAGCGCTGTGGAGCCTCGTAGTTATCATCATGGCGGTCATAGTACGATTTCTTCGCGCTGTATTCCGGATATACCGGTCCTGTCTTCGAGTGGTGATACGAGTTCGCCCTCCATGTCGCTCGGCCACACTGCCCGTGATGCGATAGCGTATCCATAGGCGGCTTATGACGCTCTGCCTTGTCCCAACAGCAGTAGCCACAGTGCGTTGCCTGGTGCCAGCTTCCAACATTCCAACGGCTCTCAGCATCTCTTGTCTAGGCAAGTGGTGTCATCGCTCCATACCGATGCAATTTTTTTCATTTACGATGCAGAAATTGTAAAGTTTTTGTAAAACCGCCGTCACACGCTTTTATAGGGATTTTTAATGACAGTTATTTTTAAAAGTTTAAACAAAATTTGAATAAAATTCTTTATTGAAATGGTGAAATTCAATAAAAAATTTCAAAAAGGATCCAGAAAAGTTACAATAGTAATCCCAATTGGCGGCAATTCTCTAAAATGAACTTGATCCCTAGACATTTTTGATGTGTGTAGAATTAAAAAAATACTTTGTTCTAAGAATGCAGAAAGAAAAATTCAGCTCTTATATTTTTAATGAATATCCTTTTCACTTTTACAGAAATTTTAGCTCACAAGCAGTAAATGAAAAACCCACACATGATTCAAACTTCTTAAAACTAATTTTTTAATACAAAGGATACGGATTAACAACCTCTCCCAAGGCTCCACCATGTACAATTCAGTCGCCAACATGTACCTGACGTACCAGTAATGTATGAATTTCTGCATTTTCCTTATCAAATCCATCATTTTAAATATTGAGTTTAATAGCTGGTAATTAGTTTCTAGATTTAATTAAATCAACACCAGCTTTGTATTATTAAGCAAGCTCTTTTACTTTTTACAATTAAATAAACAACTTATGTTTAGAAATGAGCTAGCTTCTTTGAAGCTGACGTAGTATCTTTAAGTAGTTTGTGAAGCTGACTGGCGACCAGTTAATTTGTGCTGGCGACTGCTGGACGCTGATTACAGTTTATTATTTGGAAATTCACTATCAGCTAACACAAATTAAACTAGACAAAATCACTATTGAGGATCATTTGTTTTTTTTGATTGATCATACTGTGGACTAGGGCTGTCGTTAAAATATCGATATTATTATTTAGAAATATTCGATATTTATAACTAATACTTTATTGGACGATGTATCGATAGTTCGATATTGAAATATAGATATCAACGAAGTTTCGAAGTCTAAGTTTCATTTTTATTTTTTTCGCTCCAATTTTATAAATAATAAAATACAACATTTATTTATTTATTTATTTTATTTATTTATTTATTCACTAATTTATAAAAATTGTAACCACTTGACGGTGCTACATAAACCTTTTTAGGTTTACATCATTGTGAACTTAATCGAAGTTCTATAATTCTTTCAACCTAATAAAAACATTCTAACAAAAATAAGTATTTGCTTCTTAAATAATTTGTTTGTTCACGGCCACCATTTTGTGAAAATGGAAATTGTAATGATATGTATGTCTTAACATTTTATTGCTTAAGACAAATAAAACAAATAGTCTTGATTTCAATCAAAAGGTAATCTATTTAGCATTTACATTTTAAATTCGATAGTTTTAATCTTTTATCTATTTGTATAAGATATTCTTTAAAAAAAAAAAGAATTTCAAAATAAAACAAAATTTTCTTTTTTCTTCCTAAAAGAACCTAACCATTTATACTTTAATTTGTTTAATAAATATACTGAATTTATAAGCTGTGTAAATAATTTTCAGCCAACTTACAATTATTTTTTCAAAACAAAGCCGATAAAATAAAATCATATAAATAATAACAAACTATCAAACTCCAATATCGATATTTTAAAAAAATCTATGTATTGAATCTCCGATATTTTTAAAAATACCAACAGCCCTAGTTTAGACCTCGGTTGGTTGAGCTTTGCTTTTCATTCTCCGTCTACGGTCTACGGCGTAGACTCCGTCCACGGTCTACGGCTTTGCTTGACACTTGACAGTTGACACTTGTTTCCAATTGGCCCATAGACATTTTCTTTGTTTGTTAACCCCTTTCAGAAAAGGCAAAGGAATCTTAGTCCAAACAGTCGATTCAGATGTTTTTCTGTTTGGAAGTTATTTACATGCATTTCAAACAAAAATCACCCTACGAACGCCCAATTTCATCTTATTTGTGATATAAGTAATGACTGCAGTTCACCACGTTCACACAACATTTATCACGATAAACTAATAAAGTAAAACAAAGAAATAAAATTGACGTCCATTTCTGCTTAATTCCCGCCAAAGTCCTAGTGCCCACTCGGCAGGACTTTTGGCGGGATTTAAGCAAAAATGGATGTCAGTTTTATTTATTTTTTAAATTTAATCTAGGTACCAATGCTAATTTATTATGGATGTTAACTAACAATAAGTCTAATTCTGTTACGAGTTTTCGATAAAGATCATAAAATTTCGTGTGACGTAGTATAATATGGATATCCTATAGACACAAATATTAAACTATAGTATAGACTATAGATTTAGCATACCTAGGTGACTAATGGCTGCACACACACTTCAACTACAAACTACATAGAAATGCTCTACACCGTCCCATACAACAACAGAGAACATTATTCGACACGGGCCCACGCAAGCAAACATCACATGTTGTGTTGAGTATTGTCGGATTGGTTAAAAGTCAGCCGACTGAAGTCTGTCAGCTCTCTCGCACTCTTGCCACACTCAAAGAGTATATAACCACTACATTTTGCCACACCCACAGTCAAACCCACAGTGAAAACTCGCTCCTTCGGATGTCTGCGCGTGCGCATTCGAAAGAGAAAAACCTCTTGAAAAATTAAATACTACTTCTACCGGAAATAGTTTACCGTGAGTGTTTTTTTTAATCAATTTAATTTTAATTTAAACTAGGCACAATTTATTGTTTCACTAGCAAAATTTTACTATTAAATGTTTAACTTTACTTACTACAATACGACTGGCTTTGTTATCTAAAGTGATTATTTACTGGACATTTGGAAATAATATTTAAATTGCTAGCAGTTTTGTACTTATTTGAAAGAAATGCTCAACTTTTCAATTGAATTCATATTTGCGGCCGCACTCAGTGACGTTTTAATGATAAGTTAATTTTAAGTTAAGTACTTATGTATTTCATTTTTTTTAAAACAAAATTGCCGCAATCAGAGACGTTCATTTTAATGTTAATTGGCATTTGACTAATTAAGTTAAATTTATTTAAATTCCAATTAACATTAATTTAATGAACATCTATGATTGCGGCAATTTTGTTTTAAAAATCTTTACTTAAAATTAAGCAATCACTAAAACGACTTTGAGTGCGGCCATAAGACTGTTTTTTAATATTTAATTCAAAGTATCCTTTTATAACAAACAACGTGAGATACGCACATAATAGGCTGTTTGACTAATTTTTTTTTAGTCCGTCTTGTAGATTATTAAAAAATATTGGACACGTGTTTTTTCTTTTTTTACGTAATCAAAAAATAACGGCGATACATTGAGTTGAAATTTCGCGTGACGTCACTGAACCAGTGCAGTTTGTATGGTGGCTTGTAGCGGTAAGTGACGTCACGAGCCCCCACCCTAAACTTTAATGCGCTTTATCTCTGTGTATTTTCATTTATTTGAAAAATAAAAAATACCTACGTGTCTAATGATTTTTAATTTTCTAACTGACGGACTAATTAGAATTTTGATTTTCAAAAGTCGTCAACATCCCTCGTGCAGTTCAGGAGCAAACCGAAACTGGTTTTTGTTGCACTGGAAATATGTGAACTCTGTAGGTATATTTTATATCCATTGTTTTTCAAAAGAAAACAAATGTTCAGAACATAATAATTAGGTACCTACCTATAATAATAAACCAACTGTTCCCCTCGCGATTTCACCCGCGTTAATTAAGGAATTCCCGCGGGAGTTCCGGCATAAAAAGTACCCTGTGTCACTTAGGAAAACTGTATTTTCCTTCATGTGGAATAATTTTAAAATCTGAACAGTATACCTAATTGGTTACTTGACAAAATTTTTTTTTTAGTCCGTCGTGTAGATTAGCAAAAAATATTGGACACGTATTTTTTCTTTTTTACGTAATCAAAAAATAACGGCAATACATTGAGTTGAAATTTCGCGTGACGTCACAACCCGGTGCAGTTTGTATAGGGCATACCTATATTGAATATTGACGTCACGAGTGCCCCACCCAAAACTTTAATGCGCTTTATCTATGTTTGTTTTCATTAATTTGAAAAATCAAAAAGTACGTGTCTATTATTTTTTTTTCTAACTGACGGACTAAAGACAAACAAACTCACAAGCTTACAAACTTTACCTCTTTGTGATATTACTATGTGTTACCCGCGGTTTCACCCGCGCCACAGATAATATAATACCTACTATACTAGTATTTCAAAGTTCAAAGTTA
The DNA here is from genome assembly GCA_907165275.2 of Zygaena filipendulae. Taxonomy (NCBI): domain Eukaryota; kingdom Metazoa; phylum Arthropoda; class Insecta; order Lepidoptera; family Zygaenidae; genus Zygaena; species Zygaena filipendulae. Next base: position 1,830,243 of record OU015676.1, read on the forward strand.
TACTATACTACTATTTCAAAGTTCAAATTCAAATTATATTATACCTACTTTATTGCACACATACAGAGTAGATTTACAAAAACATATACAGGTACAATGCGGTGACCTATATTGCTAAAAGCAATTCTTTTTAAGCAATTAAGCTATTTTATTTTTTTATATCCCTTTGTCCTTCTCCTATATCCCTGAGAACGTGTGTGCAAAATTTCACGGTGATCGCGGTTGAGCCGTTAAGGCGTTCACACGTGACAAACAAACAAACTCACTTTCGCATTTTTATAAGGACTTTAATCTTTAGGAGGAGGATGGCTGAATCGTCGCCATATTGGGTTGCCACGGGGCGCGCGGCAGCCCGAGTGGGTACAAGGAGCGCCGCCGGGAAGGTGCTTGTAAGTGACTTATTGAGCAATTTTATTCTAATGCCTGGGAACTAATATATAAACGTACTTACCATGAAATGCTAGTCTTCCGACAGGGCCAACATTACGTAGGTACGCTTACGGTAATAAGGTAAGGTATTTTTCATTACTCATACTCGGAAAGTAGGTCTGAAGTTGCCTGAGAAGCGGGTTGAAAGTAACCCTTTTCAGCCCTAGGGAGAATCGCTTTCAACTGACAACTGTCAAATTATTAAAAAAAACTAGGTCTATTTTCACATTTCTATTGAACCATGTTTCAACTTTCTATACAGCCAGCGCGATGTAAAATTGAAATAACGTAAAGTTTAAGTAGGTATTAATTAAAATAAAATTCACTCACTTTTTCTTAAGCTAATTCCTATTTATATTTTTTTATTTTCTTTAATTAATAATTAAATAAGAGAACCCTCTTTACTTTACCCTCTTTTATTGTTTCGCAGTAGGTATGAAAAGTATGTCCTCGAGGACAAAGCCTGTCTTCGTCTTGGGCGGCTTGAACCCCTCGTTTCACTCAGGAATCAGGACTCTACATAACTGAATAACCCGGTAACTCGTTACGCTCAGGGTCCAATATGCCGTCCGTGACGTAAGACACTGCTTTACCCCCTCGGCGCATAATAATCTATTATTTTGTGCGATTTAATCTCCACGATTCACACTCAGACATATTCCGGCGCCGGCGTGTACGAGGGAGTGCAAGTGGGCGTGGGGTTGTACGACGACATCAGACACAACTCCACCAGGAACACGGCAGAGAACGTCTTCGGGGTGGCGGCGGGAGCGGGGGGCGCCGCCTCAGGCAAGCATTATCCTACGAAATATGTATTTCGATTATCATAATTAACTAGCTGTACCCCGCAGTTTCACCCGCATGAGTTTCGGGATTCTCGCAGGAACTCCCAAAGCGGCCATATTTACTCGTGATAACATCAGCTAATTAGCAGTGAAATATACATTACAATAACAAACAAAACTAAAAAAAAATTAGCGAAATTGGTCAGCCGTATCTACACGTGTGATGCCGTGATCAAGGGAAATAGGGATTCATTCTAATATATAATTCATTCTATACACATATACATATTACATAGATATCACCCGAGGAAATTTCTGAGTTCCCGCTTGAATTCCGGGATAAAGTGTACCTCTTGAATCACTCTACTAAAGATTCAAAACAAAAGGAGGTTCTCAATTTGAGGGACTTGATGGGAGCACTGGGTCACTCACTGCTATCAGTGCATTTCGGAACATGTCCAATATCTCGAATTCTCAATGTGTATATGATAGGAAATGTACTTATAAAATAAATATTGACGACGATAGGTGCTGCAGCGGGGGCGGCGTATGGGACCCTGGTGTGCCCGGGCGTGGGCACGGCGGTGGGAGGCTTCATCGGAGCAACAATCGGCTGCGTGAGCGCGGACTATTTAGCCAGGTCTCTTCAATATTTCATTATGATTATTTCGCAGCTTGCACGATTTCGGATTTCCCGCGGGATTTCCAGAATAAAAAGCACCCTATATCACTCAGGAAGACGGTCGTTTTTAAAATGTGTTTATCCATACAAACAAACAAACATACGAATAATTCATTAATCATCTCTTCTCTTATTTATTTTTGAAGTAACAATATACAGTCATCATCGAGCGGCAAATGACGATAAATTCTTTGTTTCAGGGAACAAGTCGGCAAGATTTTTGACAAATGGGGATACGAAATTAAGAAATACAGGTAACTAGCTGTTCTCAGTTCGCGGATAATAGATAATAAGCACCCTATGAGGTACACCTGACAACTTGATCCCATACGAACCTTTATAATGGGGATGTGGACTACTTTCGAAAAGCAACATTCTGATTAGTCCGTCAGTTAGAAAATAAAAAAACAATAGACACGTATTTTTTGGTTTTTCAAATAAATTAAAATATACAGGGATAAAGCGCATTAAAGTTTAGGGTGAGGGGGCCGTGACGTCACTAACCGCTAAAACCGCCATACAAACTGTCAGAATACTGACGTCACGCGAAATTTCAACTCAATATATCGCCATTATTTTTTGATTACGTAAAAAAAGAAAAAAATACGTGTCCAATATTTTTTAATAACGGACTAAAAAATAAAAATTAGTCAAAATGCCCATTATTAAGCTTGTGTCATAGAAACCAAGCAACGCGTGGTATATTTATATACTTACTAGCAGTCCCCCGCGATTTCATCCGCGGTAATTTCAGAGTTCCCGCGGGAATTCCGGGATAAAAACTATCCTATCTTTTAAGTTGGACCATTTCATGAATGGTTACAAAATTTTATCAAAATCCGTTCCGTAGTTTCGGAGTCCATCGCGGACAAACAACGTGACACGTGATTTATATATATTAGATACCTACTACACATTATTACATAGGCAGTTATAGGTACCTATATATTATTATAGTATAGATATACAAGTCGAAGTGCCCGCAAATCGGAATAGCGTATACCTACCTACTTATAATCCTTAATTAATATACGTCATGCGAAAGTGAGTTTATTTGTTTGTTTGTTACGCTTCCACTCCTTAACGGCTAAACCGATCATCGTGAAATTTTGCATACACGATAACAGGGGTACAGAGAAGGACATAGGGCACTTTTTATCCCGGAATTCCCGCGGAAACTCCGAACTTATCGCGGGTGAAACGGGACACTTGTGCTACATTTAGATTTTAGCTGATATAAATATACCTACCTAAGTTTTCTGATGTGCACTTGTGCAGTTAAGTTCTCATTTTATGTGATATATAATAATTATTCTTGGAAACTTTGTTGTGTTGTGAACAGCTAGTAGGTATATTTTTATAAGTGAACATTTTTGAATAGTTGGTTCATACATTTTTGGCTATTGTCCTTTAAAACTATTTTGCCCGCAGATGCAAGTCATGTAAGCGTCATTTCAAATGCCGCATTTATACGGACCAGTCCCGTCGCTACTGCAAGAGGTGCATGGACGAGGATTCCGACTCCGACTATTAGAAAGAAAGAAAGAAAGAACACCAACATATAAGGGCGAAAAGAGAATAAACGACTTACCTATCTAATATAATACATATCATATACCTATACAGGATGTAAGCTTAAACAAGGGGAGGTATAGACAGCGCCAGCCCAGGGGTAGATGTAACAACCCAAAAAAGTAATATTTGCAAAAAAATGATTTGAAAAAGTTGTTATTTATTACTAAAGTCAAAAGAGTGCAAGTTGTGTAGTCAAGCTTAGGAACACTCTGTATGCGGTTGACTGGTAGAGAAGGCCACTATGGCATTAAGTGGGCATCCTAGGCTATGTTGCATGACTATTTTATATAAAAAACCGTGCCTCTTTCAAATAGGCACCTAGTCGTACCTACCCAATACTTGGTGCTCTCCAAAGATACGTACCTACCTACCTAGGTGTAAGTTTTATCATAAATAAAATACTTAGATATTGACTATTAAGGTTTTGTAAAACTTTTTTATTGATAATAAAATGTGAAGCACAAAAGTGAAATACAAATTACTAGCAGTTTCAATACGAGTCCTTAGCTAGGTGACCTACCTGACAGAATTTTTAAAGGTTAAGAGGGTTAAGTATAATAATTTTTTGTCTGCATGTCTGTTCACAATAATCTCCAAAATGAGAAAAGTTATCGTCATTTGAAGGAGTTTCGTTCGAGCATACATTACATATATAGTTATAATATAGGACAGTCAGTTTATATGTATAAAAAGCAAAATAGGAAGCTTCGTAGCATGTTGGTACGTAGAGACGTAGAGTGACTATTTCTTTATCAATGGCAGTGATAAGCTATCTAGTGCAGTCAGACGATCGTAATTCTTAACAAACTCGTCTCAACTTGTCTCAACATGTCAGAAGGACAATAGGCTATGACAAAATTTTAGTTTTTAGCCCATTGCATCGTGAAGAATAATTAAAAATTTGAGACAAGTATTTTTTACTTTTTTACCTAATCAAAGCAAAAAAATATATCGAGTTCAAAGGTTAAATTTCGAAAAATCATTTCTCAATAAGAAAGGTACGTCGCAAAAGGAAACTACTGTATTAATTTAATGTGTCTAGATTGTTGAGTCAGCGATGTTACTTATTAGATATCTTTCAACAAAACAGCTGATGAACCTCCATTCGCATAGCACGAAGCAAACGTGCAGTCATCTAAAAATAACTGTGACGTAAAATGAAGTTTTTCGAGCACATTTCGCGTGTAGGTACTTGGAAAGCCCCGAGGCATAGACAAGATAGGGTAACTAAGATACAGACTTACAGAGTAACTAAAGCAAAGCAATTTAAATGTTAAACAAAAAACAAAAAAAGACCGCTAAAACAAACGTGATTATATTAACCAAGTAAGTGAAGTTCTAGCTTTGTCACTATTTAATAAGTATTAATGTCCCTTAAATTTTTAATGTTTGTAAATCACTGATAAGGCCATAGGGTATGTTCCGAAATGCACTGTAAGGTAGGTATGACGTCACTTCAGTATTATTTGAAGCCGTATTCCTATAAAAATTTGGTTACTGTTTAAAACGGAACGCAGTCCAGTATACTGTCATCGATGTCACGTTGTCGACCACCCATGTCAACCGACCGACGCGGTTGACCAATCATTGGTCCCGAGGTTGATCACGTGATCAAACCACTGAGAGCACTTTACCTCGAAATCATTGGCAAATTATAATTATAGACGCCATTATTAAAGAAGAAGAAGAAATGCACAGTACAAAAATTGCGATTTTTTTTTTTTTAATTTTTATTGCGCAACAGACACACACAAGTTTTACAAACTTAATAACAGAATCACAAACAAATTAATTACAATATATAATATAATTAATGACGTCATACCGCCTTTTGCGGATACCTACTACCTACCGACAGTATACTGAGTTATTCGGAACGTATTGCACTGCAGTGGGCCAGCACTGGGCCAGTGCTATCAGTGCATTTCGGAACATAGGTATCCATAATGTTACAAGTATTCTGCGATTGGTTTGGGATTTGGATTAAGGATTTTTTTACACAGCCTCTTAAGAGGATAAAAGAAACATCACGTAGAATAAAAATTTCATCACTTTATTTCTCATTAAGTTTACATTTCGTAAATAAAACCGTGTACATGCTTCCGTATCAACTCCAAATTCTAATATTACAATATTGCAAGGGAACACAAATTGAAATACATAATAATATTATTTTCTAGCATTATTTTTCACACTGGTAATGCAATCACACAGGTTAATTTTGTACTTAAAATTATTATATTTCTAAAACAAATTCCTTTAAGTATATTTCTAGCAAAATCACCTTCAAACCAGATCCGATACGTTGGTACAAAATATTTATCACGATAAAATCTATTCACTTCAATCTTACCACCTTAATATAAGGTCGAGATTAGCATGAACATGTGTTGAGACGAGGGTAGTTACGATATTGCGTATGTTTTAAGTGGCCTTAAAAATACTTTACGCAAAGTATCAGCCTAAGTTAGTTTTATATTTTTAATCCTATCTTATTATGGTAACATTCAAATTTCTGCTTTGAGTTTTTCTTTGAAATCAAAATATACCATTAAGTAAGTATAATTTTTTTTATTTGTTTCGTAGGCACCAATCTTTATTAATATTAAATAGAATTTTACTGAGACTTTAATGCGTTTCATTAAAATGAAAATTGTTTAATTTCAGTAGCTACCTATATTATAATATACTTTAGCATAGAATTAAACAAAAAATAGTTGCCATTGTTCACGGTAGGTACTATAAGAATGTAAATATTTTCACAAATTATTTAATAAATTTTTTTCAATGTTTTTGGCACCATTTGGCATAAATCACGCAAAATAGTGATTTTATAATTTTAATACTTTAATTTATATACCCTGTGTAAATTTTGAACGAGGCACATATTCAAGCTCTAGAGTCTAGATGATTCATATTTTAATGTATATGTATAATGTAAAATCATAAAAATGTGTGATATGAAGAAAAACATTGATAAACCTTAGCAAAAATTGCGGGTTTACATAATGGCGATATATCGGCGAGAATACAACGCTAAGGGGCATCGAATACCACTTGGATATGTTTCGTCGACGGGTCCATTTTATATTGGATCTATCTATACTAATATTATAAAAAGGTAAAGTTTGTCAGTTTGTGACGTTGTAGGGGGTAATCTCTGGATCTACTGAACCGATTTTGAAAATTCTTCCACTTATAGGAAGCTACGGAGGTCCTGAGTGACATAGCAAACTCCCTCGGGAACTCTGAAATTACCGCGGGTGAAACCACGGGGGAGAGCTAATATATGTATATATAACAATTGATAATATTTGATAATAAAATAAATATCAGTATTATTTTTATATTTGTAACGGGAATAGAACTGATGATCCTCTTTTAAGATGTGCCTCATTTAATCATACACGTTGTATCTACCGTTTAGGCAATATTGTTTTTAAAACGCATATAATATTATAATAGGTTTAAATAATTATGTATAATTCTTATAGAATATTACTCCAAAAATACTGTTCAATTCCATTTCTTTTTATTTACTTATTCAATACAAATTCCCTATAACTTAAATACAAGTAATTGACTATATATAAAAAATAGACATTATTGTCTGATACATTAATATGTTTTTTTTATTAACTAATGTAAAATGTATACAATATGAAATCTCACTCAAATATTTATTTACTTTTGTATAAAACACACAATATTTAGACCTCAAAATGAGGTATTCCTATATAAAGAAAAGTATACCTTAAAACAGCTACACACAAGGCTCATGTTTCAATTCGCTGACACCATCTTGTCTCTATTTTGTACAAGAAATTAAAATCTGAACATGAAAAGCATATTATAGTCGAATCTTAACATCCGACCAAACTGCAAACTACAAAAGGCGTTTGTTAAAAAGTAGTTTTAGTGATAAAAAAACATAACTACTTTTTAACACTAAAATACTTAGTACAAGTTTTTTTTCTTTATTATACCTGTAAAACACTAAAATATCCAGTATTATACTAAAATATTAGTATTTTAGTGTTAATAACTACTTTTTAACACTAAAATACTAAATACATATTAAGTATTTTAGTTTGGGCGGATGTTGAGATCCGACCATATTATACTTTTCATGTCCAGAAATATGTGATATTAATCATTGACTCAGTAGAAATTAAACCCATTATTTTAATTAAAAAAAAAGTTATGGGAATTGTCAACTGACCGCTACACTAGGTGTCGCGGGTTCGACCCCCCGGAATGACACGTTCACTGTCATTAGACAGTCCAAAAGGGTCACGTTTTTGCCGAAGTTATTCGTCTCTCGCCCAGACTGGAAAGCGGAACCTTGTGTTCATCACACAAAGGCCACCCCCACCAGGAATCGAACCCGGAACCTCTTGATTAGCGGGCAGTCTGGATGACCTACTGCGCTAATCGGGTCGTTAAAATGAGTATGTTCCGTTATTACGTACATAGCACTGGCCCAGTGCTCGCAGTGACGGGAAATTCGTTCCGTTATAACTTTCAGCATATTATTATTCTGCCCTCCTTATTGCAAACGCAGTACTAGCAGAATGTCGGTTTGGTGATAAACGTTAAACATATTTCTTGATATTCAATCAAGAAATCTCAGATCGGGGAGTTCCCGCGGGTCGGGAGTTAGTGACGTCACGCGAAATTTCAACTCAATGTATCGCGTTATTTTTTGATTACGTAAAAAAAGAAAAATACGTGTCCAATATTTTTTATTAATCTACAAGACGGACTAAAAAAAATTTCTCAAATAGCCTATTGACTGAAATATAGTACGATACTATATAATATAGTACGGGTGGCAACCCTAGAGGCAGCCCTAGCGTAGGGTGGTTCTGATCGGGGAGTTCCCGCGGGAACCCTGCGAGCTAGCAGACGAACAGAGGGTCTTATCCCTTTGTCACTCGAGGTAGTCGGTGTACCCCTGCGCGCCGGTGAACACCACGTCGATCCATATCCGCGCCGCCTCCCCGGACGGCGCCATCAGGTAGTAGCGGCGCTGGCGCGTCTTCACCACGAACGTGGTCTGCGGGCTCGGCGAGCGGGACGCGTTGCCGTGGTCCAGGTACACCTCCTCGATCACCTGTGGCGCCGACAATCGTAACAAATAATCGAATGAGATCGAAACCTACCATAAAAGGAGATTGGGTATTAATATACATAAATATGTCACACGTTACCACACTAATGTGACCAACAGTGGAAGCGGGAACAAGGGGAAGGGGGCAAAAATCATGAAATTAGGGTGACGTACTTTATGGATGACCCCTAATATCATCGCTTATACAACAATACCGCGCAAGTTAAATTTGCTTAGTTTTCAGGTGAGAAAAAAATAAAAGCCTCCCGTTTTCAGATTTAAACCCATGGGCTGGCTTTTATCGGGTTTAAACCCAAGCGCCGGGTTGATTGTCCATCTATAGTCCTAACCCTCTCTTAAGGTTCTCTCTATGTAATACCAGAGTATGAAGTTTTACAATATTTGGGATGAAATCGACCACAAGACATACAAAAAATATGTTGGTGAAAAAAAAAAAAATCAAGTTTTTATAACACGCTTCTGCGTTACAGTTATATTGTGACGCTATTTATCAATTGCGTATCTTGACGAAAAACACTAAAAATATATTTTTTTGTGCCCAAAAACTTTTTCCTGCACGAGATCCAGCTTTGTTATCGTATAAAAAAATGTTTAACTTTTAACCTCTTTAAAGTGACATACATACCTATATCATGAATTGTTACAATACAAAACTTGGGACGGAAGCGCCCATTCTCCTTTGATCCTTACAAACTATAGTAGTATTTTTAATTAAACGAAGCTGCCTGACAGATGCTAATGTTAATTTGTGAAATAATGTTGCCAGGTTCACAAACACAAACTATCGTATTTGTAATATAAAATTACATACTAATATTTGGAATATTTAGTACTAGTAGAATAGTCACTGACTGACTCACTTGAAAGTAAGCTCCGCCCCTCGGCTTCTTCTCACTCTTGTCCCAATAGTAGACGAACGTTTTCGTCTCGCGGTCGAAAACGAACCACCTGGAGGGTAAGAAAAAACAAAACGCAGGGTCAGTATGAAATCTAGGGGGTCATCATTTGAAAGTTTTAAGCTACGATGTGCTAAGTGCTCTATGTTTAATATATCTCGTAATTCCCGCGGGAATTCCTAGATAAATTCCCTGTACCCCTGACAACGTGTACGCAAAATTTCATTATGATCGGTTGAGTCGTTAAGGCGTAAAAGCGTAAAAAGCAAACAAACTCACTTTCACATTTATAATATTAGAAAGTAGTTATTACATTATTAAAAAAAAAGAATAATCGCATTCACAGATTTTTGACTTGCCTAAGCCGGAAATCACATGTACTTTTATGGCACTAGTCGATACGGTCGGTCATATGGATCAAATCTCTTTAATAAACATTGCATCTTAAATTTAACGAAGACCATAGAGTTTGGAGATCATGAGGATTGAAGTCAACGTAATGGCAGGTTTTAAAAAAGTCTTATTAAAAAAAAAAAAATAGAACAAATAGTTCTTTTTGTTCAGGTCATTTGGCGGCATTTGAGCAAAATGGACGTCAGTTTTATTTCTTTGTTTTACAAATTAGTTTATCGTGTTTAATATTGTGTATACGTCGTGAAATTTGCCTAATAGTGATCCATTAGTGTGTGGAAACAGTGATATAAGATGAAATAGGGTGTTCGCTGGGAGGTTATCGTGTTACTACTATATAACTTCCTACAGAACATCCCATTAAGGTCCAATTGTGAAGAATTGCTTTCAGAAGTACCGTAAAAACATCGAAATGCATCTCACCCATGTATTTCAATGTATATAACTTTAGAAAAGAAAGACATCCGAACTGACTGTATGGACTTAGATTCCTTTGCCTTCTCCAAAAGGAGTAAATATAAAAAAAAAATACGTTTTTTTAAATTAAAGTCGTCGGTCGTTTTAAGACACTCTGCGGAACATAATATGTATATCTTTGCTCTGTGGTAAAAATATGGCGTCACCTTTTGGACCACGTGTGGAATTTGGCGCCCAACTTGTGCAGGTACCCGCGGCAGGAGCTCGGCGACACCGACACGTAGGGGCACAGCTCCACCTGGTGGCCTGTGGGGGAAACACACACTCATTATGCCTCTTCTAAGTTACATACAATACTTTGAACACAGTCGCTGAGCTTTTTCAAATATTATCTCCCCCTACACTGATAGGTGAGTGAAGTCAAGTCAATATTTTATGGAGTTCTTCATTATCAAAACCAGATAAGTTTTCGTGGACCCTCGCTTACGAATTGTGAACCCCGCATTTTTGTCATGCAAACGTAGACCCCCGGCGAGGCTCCCATGGACCACTTTGGGAGCCGATGGTTTATATCGGCGCGGGGCACTCACCGGCGGACTCGACGTGCCTGCGCAGGTCGAAGTCGTCGCGGTCGACGGGCAGGTAGCGCGTGAGCGGGCGCTGCGGGTCGCCGGCGGGCGCCACGCCGCGCCGGCTGCGGCGGGGCGCGCCGCCCAGCTGCACTGTGGGGTGCAAATAACGGTGTTGCTACAATACAGGCAATTAAACAGTGTTTTTACAGGTTACAATACCGAAAAACGGTGCTGTAACAATATACTTAGGTCCGTATTCCAAAAGGTTACTCAAGTCATGAATCTAGTTTTAAAACTAATTTCAAGTAAAGCTTTAATTTTAGAACCTTACTTGAAACGAGATTCATCAATCAACAATCAACTGAGTTATTTCCTCATTCTAGAACGACGCTTGAGTACTAATCTATACTCAAGCAAAGATTTGATCTTTGTTTACGTCTGTCATGTCAAGACCACTCAACCAATCAGAACTCAAAATCTCTACTCAAGACTAGTTTCAATTAATTAGAACCAATCAGAGTTCAGAATACCTACTCAAGACTAGTTTCAAGTGATTAGAACTTAAAACGCATTCTACAATAAGATGTACGCCTGAGTTATGATCTGAGCTTTAAACTAATCTCAAGTAAAATGTGATCTGAGTCACCTTCTGGAATACGGGCCTTAGTCCCTCCTATTTTCCAATTAAAGAGCATAATAGAGCACAATGCCGAATAGGGATGTTTACCGAAAAACGGCGTTGTTACAACAACACCGTCGTTTTTGCGATTACTTAAAAAGCACGTTTTTGGCGATTACAATGTTGATCATTAGAAATTATAGTTGATACAATCATATTGAGTAAGCTTTTACCAAAACAAGCTTTGAGACTTTTTATTGGATAGGGTCGTCAAAATGCACTTTGACGACGGCGCCACTATCAATAAACGTCTTCGTCAATTCGTTCGACGGCTTTCGATTTTTGGATACCCTATTCGGAATAGGCATGCTGACTAATTTTTTTTTTTAATCCGTCTTGTAGATTATTAAAAAATATTGGACACGTATTTTTTCTTTTTTTACGTAATCAAAAAATAACGGCGATATATTGAGTTGAAATTTCGCGTGACGTCACTATTCTGACAGTTTGTATGGCGGTTTTTGCGGTTAGTGACGTCACGACCCCCTCACCCTAAACTTTAATGTGCTTTATCCCTGTATATTTTAATTTATTTGAAAAAGCAAAAAATACGTGTCTATTGTTTTTTTATTTTCTAACTGACGGACTAATTAGAATTTTGATTTTTAAAAGTAGTCAACATCCCCATTGTACAACCTACGACAGTGATTTTATAAGTATTAAAAGGAGCTATTATCTTCGGTGGTTATACGAGATAGATTATTTGTAGGTAATCAGTTGTGAATGTGGTTTCGTATACCCTCAATATTATTCAAAACGTCTGTTTCCGTTCCTACGTAAAACCAACGTAACCAATGTTATTCAGCGTCGGGATATGATGGGGGCGTGCACTCGTAAACAACCACGCCTTGGAATTTTCTTTCAATGACTCCGATTTTCCAACAGTTCAACACTTTAATATCAATGATTTCCAAGTATTGAGTCTCTGTTATAAACAAAACAAACGTTGATTGCGTCATTTGCTTGTTATTTTTAAATAGTGTACTTTTTACTTACCAACCAGTCATCGAAAAGGACATGAAACTGGCATTTCGAATTAAAATTTTAAATTTATCTTTGTACCTACTAGCTGTTCCCCGCGGTTTCACCCGCTTTAATTTCAGAGTTCCCGAGGGAATTCCGGATTACAATATAGCCTATATACTCAAGAATAATGTAGTTTTCTAATGGTGAAAGAATTTTTGAAATCGGTCCAGTAGTTTTTAAGCTAAATCGTATCAAACAAACAAACAAAAAATTAAATCTTTCCTTTTTATAATCCTAATATATATAAATCACGTGTCACGTTGTTTGTCCGCGATGGACTCCGAAACTACTGAACGGATTTTGATAAAATTTTGCAACCATTTATAATATGGTCCAACTTAAAATCCCTTCCCTTACACCCTGCGTGTAACGAAATGGATAACTCACATAGATCTCTGCTGAAGTCGGAGGCATTGCTGAGCGGCCGGCTGTCGTCACTCCTTTTGTCATCTTCAGTCGACTCGGTGTGAGAGTTCCTCACTTGCAGCTGTAAGAGAAAATCTTTATATTTATAACTAGCCGGTCGCCTCGCGGTTACACCTGCGTTAATTTCTAGCGTTCTATATCTCTATATAAAGTACCCTATCTAAAAGTCCAAAACCTTAATTAAATACTCGTGATTATCGTAGTATCCTATACTAGTTGAGCCCCGCGGTTTCACCCGCGTTAATTTCAGAGTTCCCGTGGGAATTCCGGGATAAAAAGTACCCTATGTGTTTATCTGATGTATACCTAAGCTATATTATTATAAAGTTTCATTTGAATCCATCCAGTAGTTTTTTCGTGAAAGAGTAACAAACATCCATCCATCCATCCATCCATCCATCCATACATACATTCTTACAAACTTGCGCGTTTATAATATTAGTAGAATGATACTCATGGATACTGTAGCTTGCTATCAGTGAAAGAGTTTTTAGAATCGATTCTGTAGTTATTCAAAATTATATATTTTGTTATTTATTTAACTAAGACCATCTGTTCCCCTCCGTCGCAGTTTCACCTCATCTCTTCACTTTGGGGGTTGAATTACCAAAAACCTTGTAACGCGCACGTGTTTCTTTGTTTGAAAATAAAAACCAATATAAATAGGTACCGCTTTCTATTAGTAATTTAAAAAACCAACGGTTCTTCCATTCGTGTTCTATAGGCACAAACATTCACTCTTGTTTTTTTTTACACCCTGGTTGAATTTTCGGTATAAAAGAAAGTCTTGTGTAAAACTTCAAGTTTGCAGACCGGTTGTTCTGGATGTTGAATATTGCTAAATTAATATACGATTTAAATACAAAAAATTATAAAAGTCCTGAATTACCGAAACTATCTCATTCTTCGGGTTTCCGCTACACGAGTATCTAACAATCAAGTAATCTAGTTTATATAATTTGCGCGGGAATCCAAATTTCAGTTTGCAATTGCATGACATACGCCTGTTTATCTGTCAATTGAAAATTCAGTCGCTCTTGTACTCACAAACAGAGGTTTCGGCGTGCATCCGATGTTCCACTGCGACCCCTTGAGTAAGGCTAGCCAAACAGACATAATTTTCCACAACTTGTTGTACTCTGTAGGTACTTTTGTTGATCACATTTACCACTGTATCACTTCAGTTATTATTTTATATTCCTAAGTTGGTATTGTCGTCGAAGCAGAAAGTATTGTTTCTAATCTATGGTCTATGGAACTGGCTATTTTATTGTTCGAAAAAAAAAAACAACAATCTATTTTCATAAAATCAAAAACCTTTTATCAAATTGAAATAGTACCTAGTCATCATTTGGCTTCCGAAATTATTACGTACGTATTGTGAAAAAAGGTCAAGTCCTTGAAAAAACAAGGTTATTTTTATTTATTGACAAAAATACGTGCGTATAATATAATCGCGCTCGAAATTGTAGCGTAACGATGTTATGTTAATGTATGTCGAATTATAAATCATTCGAAACGGCACTGTTCAGTGAAACTTTTGTTCTACACTAAAAGCATTTTTAATTTTTCAACAGAATTCCAGTGTTTCATTTAAAAACAATAATTCATTAAAATCATTGAAAACAAAAGTAATAAGGACCCAAATAGGAGCAATTCTAGCGCGATCTTTAAATTTATTGTTCTAAAATTAAGTTAATATCCATGAATTAATTATATTCCAAATCCATAGGTAGGATATACTCAATTTAAGTAGGTATAGACTATAAAAATGAAAATTAAAAATGTTTATTACCAAAAAAAGAATAACAATGGAAGATAATTATACCCGTTGGCGCCCACGATAGGTAAATCCTAGATGTCGTGGGCGCCGGTTTCGATCCAACAATGTGTTTATAGATGTCGCTCGGTCGACATAGGAAGTTAAACAATTAACAAAAACTTAAAATAATGACATTATCAGCATGATGCAATCTTTAGAAAATATAAAAATATATACCTACTATGAGCCAAAAGACGAGTAGAGTACTTAGGTACCTACTTATACAAGTTGCAATATTAATGATTTAGTTACGTGATAATAGAGTCAATATATAGAGTGATATTTATCTAATTTCATTCAGAATTATAATAGGGATGTGGACTACTTTTGAAAATCAAAATTCTAATTAGTACGTCAGTTAGAAAATAAAAAAACAATAGACACGTATTTTTTGCTTTTTTAAATAAATTGAAATATACTGAGATAAAGCGCATTAAAGTTTAGGGTGAGGAGGTCGTGACGTCACTAATCGCAAAACCGCCATACAAACTGTCAGAATAGTGACGTCACGCGAAATTTCAACTCAATATATCGCCGTAATTTTTTGATTACGTAAAAGAAGAAAAAATACGTGTCCAATATTTTTTAATAATCTACAAGACGGACTAAAAAATAAAAATTAGTCAACATGCCTATTATAATTGAGAATGAATCAATATTTGCGTGTGGAAATGGCGCGAAAATTACTTTCAGCGGCACGCATGCAACGCGTCACAATACGACATAGGTACCATGTACTCGATCATTCAGCATATACTAACTTGACATGGCTTCACTCTACGTTAACTGTCGCCCTATGCCTATTAATCCTATTTTAATCACTATAATTACAATAGCTTACTTGTATTTATTATATATTAAAACTACTTTATTTTCTTTTAATTATTATCTATCACAAATGTCAAAATTGGCGCCATTTTTATCGGGACGCACCAACGAAAATCGAAGCGTCTTTTGAATGTTTTTTGTTTTTTTTTTTATCACACCTTGACCACAGTCACACGCGTCGTGCTGCCGCCTCGACACTGACACTCGGGCCGGGACAAATTTAAAATGTGTGGTGCATATGTAGGTATAGTATGCCCACTAGTATTTAAGTTTATTTTTGTTACGTTGAAAATAATCGTGGGCAGATCCGAATAGGCTGAATGGATTATTGTTTACGGGCGTGCCGCTGAAAGCAGACAGTATTTAATATTTATGCATTCGCTAACACCAATGATACAACTGACAGATGTTAGATGAATCGTCAAATATTTTCTAACTAGCTGTTCCCCGCGGTTTCACCTGCGTTAGTTTCGGAGATCCCGCAGGTATTCCGAGATAAAAAATACTTACTTTACCCTATATTTTTTTCTGTACTTAGGTACCTACCCTTGACAACGTGTAGGTAGTATGCAAAATTAAATGTAGTTCCTTCCACGTTAATTTCGGAGTTCCCGTGGGAATTCTGGGATATAAAATATCTTATGTCCTTCTCTGGTGATCGGTTGAGCCGTTTAGCCGTGAAAGCGAAACAAACAAACTCAATTTCGCAATTTATAATGTTAGTAAGGATTTTTAACGATATTAAAAGAATCTGAAATGGTCTAAGTTTTGTTGACAAGGTTGAAATGGATCAAAAATCGTAAAATATTTGTAGGAGACCATACAAGAATGTCAGTTTTTAATCTTAATTACATAATATTATATTTAATTAGGTACCTATCTATCGTTGCTTAAGTTCTAACACCACGGAAGTCAAAATATGCAATTTTTCAGGAAAGCAAAAATCTTTAATTTTGCATCAAAAAACTGTTTAGAGTCAGGTTTATTCATTACACGATATAAAATATGTATAGTTCATATTATATGTACAGGCATATTGAAATTTTAACGCAAAATTACATGCTTGCGATTCCCTGCGATTTTAAACTTTATGAGCCGTGAAAAGTCGTTAGGATATATAATATGATATGTTTATAGTAGTGTTTACATCAATAAATTAAATAATTAAGTGCCGGACCATACGTAAGATGCAGCCAATTTAGCCGAAGAAATGTTAAAGCGCAATATTGAGCCATAGACGTAATAAAATAAAAAGAGCGAAATCTATACCTATAGCCACGTAGTGATTACCTTCTCTCTGCCTATAGCCAAATCCGAACAACACAAATTTTGACAGGTTTTTAACGATACTTACGAAAATTTACTTATGGGCGACTTGCATCAAAAAAAGTTCGGATTAATGAAATCGATACTTAATTCAGCATTAAATCTCGAATTTTACAAAGTATTATTGGATATAGATAGACAAGCAATAGTGTGTTAACCCACACTGGAACAATATTGAATAAAAAGTCTTTTAAAATAATAGCATCAGGCCTCAGCTAATCAAGTTTTCGTATAGCATTTTTTTTTCAAGTTGCATTAATTGAAAGTATTCATCAATTATTATATATCCGGTTAGATAAGGTTTATCATGAATTCGCATTCCATTATGTCAGATATTTTCTATACATATAGTGGAGGTATACAGAGTGTAAGATTAAACGAAGGACGTATTGAAAGAGAGTATTCAGTATTCGATTAGCGTCTTAAATATCTAGTTTTTTTGACGTAATTACAATAATAATGAAAAAAATAATTAAAATCGAGGGCGCGAGTTGCCGACACTCCACCAAATCATACCCTAAGGGTTGTTGGACGATTCTTTTACATTGCCGTTGACACGCCGAAAACACAAATATAAGGACATTCACCCGCGTTAACCCAAGTTCAATCTCAAGGTTGCCGAGAAAAAAATACTTCTAGCAACAAGTTTGTTTGCAATGTATTATGTACCTGTAAATTTGTGGTAAGAAAAAGTATATTGTAGGTATTGTATTATTTGTTAAGATTTTCTCTGTGATATATCGGTTTCACCCGCGGTAGGTTCAGAATTCCCGCGGGAATTCCACTGTAAAAAGTACCCTATGTTCTTCTCTGTACCCCTGTAAACGTGTATGCAATATTAAATGGTGATCGGTCAAGTCAATCTTTAATTATGGCGTGACAAAGGAAAATAGAGATAAATTTGTATATACCTACTACGCATAATAAATGTAGATTGTATAATTTTGTTAAGTTACATAATTATATGATATAAGCATGAATCGTTGTGGACTTGAATAAGTAGAAAGTTTTTTTTTATTACACCTTGTATACCGCAGGGCACTCGTACTTATCTGATAGGGTGCTCGAATCACTAAAAGCATTTTGACGTGTACCTACACTCCAACACATTTTATCATTGCTCCGTGTAAAAAACTATTTTCATAGTACCGCCGCGCGCCGCCGCGTTGAGCAATAAAGTTGAATTTATCATGGCACATGCCAAAAAGTCTGCGAGATCGAATTGTAGAGTGTCATCCGAACTGTGTATATGTGTTTTTTTTTAATTTAGTCAACCAATTAGATAATGAAAGTCGACGCACGACCCATGGACCCCCTGGCTAGATCCCCTGGTGGGTCCACGGGGAATTTTTATTTCCCCTGGACCCCCTCGACAGAAACGCGCTGACAGTGGGTCCAAGGGGAATCAAATATTGTATATCTGTTCGCGACCCGTGGTCCTACTGGCATAGACTATCTTCAACGAGTCGTATTTATTTTGTCCACGTAAATTTCAGAGTTCCCGCGAGAGTTCCGGGAGTAAAAGCTCCCTATATCTTTTTAGATACCAAACCCTGACAATGTGCATGTAAAATTGCGTGAAAGTAGGGTTGCCAGCCGTACTATATTATATTGTAGTATCTTACTATATTTCAGTCAATGGGCATGTTGACTAATTTTAATTTTTTAGTCCGTCTTGTAGATTATTAAAAAATATTGGACACGTATTTTTTCTTTTTTTACGTAATCAAAAAATAACGGCGATATATTGAGTTGAAATGTCGCGTGACGTCACTATTCTGACAGTTTGTATGGCTGTTTTGCGGTTAGTGACGTCACGACCTCCTCATCCTAAACTTTAATGCGCTTTATCTCTGAATATTTTAATTTATTTAAAAAAGCAAAAAATACGTGTCTATTGTTTTTTATTTTCTAACTGACGGACTAATTAGAATTTTGATTTTTAAAAGTAGTCAACATACCTATTGTATCGCAGCGAAGCACGGGGAATTTCAGAACGAAACGCATACGCGACAACAAAACGTCAACTGTCAAACTAGCAATAATTTGTAGACGAATGCCAACCGATACATAACGATTAAAAATAAATATGTACCTACTATTTTTTTATAGTTTTATATTATCTGTGCCCTGCGTTTCCAAAAAGTACTATATTTTTGCATCTTTTTTCGGAAAAATACTGTATTTCTTCCAAAAAAGGTGGCAACCCTACGTGAAAGAGTAATAAACAAACACACACAGTCGCATTTATGTTACTGCGGTTGTTTAAGCTATTTATTAACATTTGCATTTAATCCAGTAAAACACATTAACAAAAAAAAAACAAAGACTCCAAAATTACTATCCATTTGAAATAGTAAATATCCTTTAATCATATCAAGATTCAAGAAAGTAACAAACTTGCGCCGATCGTAGAGTTTTAAAAGAAAGCTACTAAACCAAAGATAGCAGAGCATATCCTGTATCCATAAATAACAAGAGGAATAATTAATATACCCAGTTTAGGCAAAGGAAATAACGAATGCATCCAACGTGTCGCTAGCTATGGATGCACGATGTCTACGTGCAGTTAGAAAATAAACAAAACTGATTTAGAAAGGAAATGGACGATCCTGTAATAGTCATTCCTTTGAAGTGTGGATTTGTGGATTTGAAAAGAAACCGTGACGTGACCGTGGTATCGTAATTTTAATAAAGGTGGAAACAGTAGTGATTAGTGCATGATTTGTTTCAGAGAACAAAGTAAGCCTTTACTTTGTTCTCTCAAACAAATATTTTTTTTACAACAATTTTATAACCAACAATCTGTCCTTCAAGAATTTTCAAGAAATTCCAAGATAAAAAGTATGAGAGAAAATTTCACGACGATCGGTCGAGCAGGTAAGGCGCGAAAACGTACAAAACAGACAAAAAGTAAAAAACACACTATTTTGCATTTATTATGTAAGAATTTAGTCACAAATATACAAAAAAAAAAACATAATTTTATATCCCTTTTAGAACAGGTTGCTGGCGAGGATGGATTTAGGATACCTTTTATAGATCCTGAGGGAGTAAGGAAATACACACGGGTAAAATCTTGAGGAAACAGATGGTTATAAAATTTCGCATTTTCCATAGCAGAGAGCAAAGCTCGGAATATGTGTAAAGTGTCTATTTCTGTGTTTGACGCATGCGCGAAACTATTTCCCTTGTGTTATTATCAAACGCAATGTTATTGCGATTGTTTTCGATGATAACTTGACAAATATTTATTGAACGTATTAGTTCAGTTTTATCATAAATATATCGGATAAAACATAACTATTTAATTGCAATATCGCTCGTTCTATAAGTACTTAACAAAACGACTACCACATTGTAAGGAAATGTACCAGTTATCGTAATTTGTTACACGTGTGTCGCGTATGCAAAATCTTATGAGAATCCCCTGATAAAGATAAAACCTACCCTAACTTATTAACGTATACTTTTTTCTTTACCTACCCTGTCTTGACAACATGTACCTATAGTCTCAGACGAAATATAGTAAGCAAAATTTAATGTAGTTTCACCTGCGTTAATTTCGGAGTTACCGCGGGAATTTCGGGATAAAAGTGCCTACCCTATGTCCTTGTCTGTATGACAACATGTATGCAAATTTCATGATGATCCGTTAAGCCGCTGAGGCGTGAAAGCGTAACAAACAAACAAACAAACTCACTTACGTATTTATAATATTAGTAAGGATTATGCCAACATTACGCCAACTATCTAATATAATATTATACAAACACGTGATTCACCATTCGCCATTCGTAAATTATATTTATTTATCTATACCACAGAGAGCTAGCTCCGTTTTAATGACTGTAGCTTTTTCTTTTTAAATTTACGACACGTTATTTTGCACATTTGCTAGACGACACGTTTATTTTTAGTACGTTTAATGTAAAATAGACTATTATCTTTTAAATTGGTCCAATGTTAACGTGTCATATAAATTATTTAAGAGAATCGCGTTATATCTATGTATTTCTTCTTTACATAGTAATAAATGAAGTCGCTTTCGCTGTCTGTCCGCGATAAATTCTAAAACAACTGAACGGATTTTCATGCGGTTTTCACCAATATCTATAGCTTATCCTGGAATTCCCGCGGGAACTCCGCAATTACCGCGGGTGAAATTTCGGGGGACAGCTAGTTATGTTATAAAGAGAAAAATTTGTAGAGCATAACCTTTGGAACTACTGAACAGATTCAAGTATGTTTTTCACTGAAACGAAGGAAATATTCCTGAGTGACATAAGATACTTTTCATTACTCATGCTCGGAAAGTAGGTCTGAAGTTGCCTGAGAAGCGGGTTGAAAGTAGCCCTTTTCAGCCCTAGGGAGAATCGCTTTCAACTGACAACTGTCAAATTATTAAAAAAAAACTAGGTCTATTTTCACATTTCTATTGAACCATGTTTCAACTTTCTATACAGCCAGCGCGATGTAAAATTGAAATAACGTAAAGTTTAAGTAGGTATTAATTAAAATAAAATTCACTCACTTTTTCTTAAGCTAATTCCTATTTATATTTTTTTATTTTCTTTAATTAATACTTAATAATTAAAGAAAATATTTTTTTTAGGTCGCCACAATGTAAATAAAAAATACTGGCTGAATAGCTAGCCGGCCAAAGAAAAAGAAATAGGTGGGAAAGTGTCAAGCGACTATCCGATCTTCACTCATTTTTTCTTTAGCTAATTCCTATTTTTATTTTGACTTTCCTTGCATTCGTAATGAAAAGCACAGTGTTACCCTCGGGAGAAAGTAACTTATTTAGTGCCTCGAACTATTGGCGCCCTCGTTACGCTCGGGCGCCAAACCCCGTCTCGGCACTAAATGAGTTACTTTCACCCCTTGGATAACAATGTACTATTTCATCCCGCAACGAACAGTGAAACAGTTTTACTTGTATTACTTTCATCCCGACAGAAAGAGTTCCTGAAGTTGATTCTGAAATTGAGGGGGAAAGCTCACTTAATTGCAGTTTTCCTACGCACTCTAAGGTTGTCTGGAAGGGATAATTTTGAACGATAAGACCGCCTACCGACACTTGATGTCTTAGTAAAAAATATTTTTATTGTTTCTATTTATGGTGATCAATAAATTATAATCTTAAATGTATACAAGAAAATATATAACATTATAGACTACTCACCTCTTCAATAGAAGATGACATCAGTCCAGAGCTGAAACAAGAACACAACAAATTATTTCGACATGTAACATGACAAATATACCTATTATGACAATGAAGTGTCCAGAGATATTTAACTGATTTATTACTGAGTACTGTGCACTTCTGGAAAAGGTATTAGTACCTATACAATTTTTATGAATCGGTCCAGTAGTTTTTTCGACTTCATTTGAAAGTCTATTAAACAGCAAGCCGACTGAAGCTAATCTAGATGTTGGCTTAGCTTCCGAGTATTTAAAACTTACCAACATAGCCACTTGTTCTTCGATTTTGACATGATGAAATTTTTCCATGAATGTCACCTTATAATTTTACTGAATTTTGCGATTTTAAAAAAATTACACTCGTCACATAGGTACTTTGGGTACTTTCGTTTTCGCTTCGATTTTTAAAATAACTTTACACTTTTAAATATTGCATTTTTCAAATATTACTGTTCGTTATCGATTCAAGTTCCAGTGAGTTTACAATTTTAAATAATATTTCACTTGTAAACTTTCGTTAAACTTAAACATCTGTACATAGTATCACTAAAAATTATCACCTACAGCTGTTTTAACACTCAATTAAAACAAACTTTAAAGTTTTTAACACAAGGAAAAATCTCACTTTCTATCTCTACCGCACCAAGTGAATATTGAAGAAAAAGACAAGGACGGCCGTATGTTTGATCACATCAGTTTCGAGACGCCCATCTTGCCAGGACACAGTAGCTGCACTGTGCTTGGTGTCATTACGAATATTCGTCAGAGAGTACACCAATTAATAAACAATGAAAGCGAAACTAGGAAATACTCGTCATTGAGTCCACATAATATTATGTGTGCCACGACGTGGTATTTTAGACTCTTCGCCGCTGTGATAAAGTGTATTTTTCGGTGGTTCGATTGTACAGTCAGCCAGAACCAGTTCACATAATAATAAATGATACTCGATGGTTATCTTTTTAGTGGTAATGAAAATGCTTCTAGACTTATAGACTAGATAATATGTTATGACGCTTACAATCTAAAGACGAGTTTTTACATGTAAATTAGTTTTGGAACGTAGTTCCTTATGGGACGACGCGGAGGGGTACCCTAAACCAGGAAGAAAAAAAAACATCCGTAATGTAAGTTTTTTTTTTTTATCAATAAAAAAATCCTAATAAAAATGTATACCCGAATAATTATTTTCTTTATACCTCAAATAGAACTTAAAATTCATGTTTTTATAATAAGGAACTTCGTTCCTATCCGGTGTCCCACGAAACCACACTTTTTTTATCAATTATCTTACTGAAAGGTAAAAACACTTCTTTTGTATACGTAGGTCAATCAATTACGTTATGAATCTTTATTATTTTGAATGCGAAAAGAGTTTGTTTGTTACACTTTCACGCCTTAACGGCTCAACCGATCATCATGAAATTTTGCATACACGTTCTCAGGGGTACAGAAATATGTAGGTTCCTTTTACCCTTGAATTCCCGCAGGATCTCCGGAATTAACGTGGGTGAAACCGTGGAAAATTGTTGATATTGTCATAAGTAGCGTTTCTACCACTCCTATACAATGTAAATAAGTTTAAGTTGTCCTCAAAACTATTAGGTCGGCGACCGGCTTCTTTCGACCAATCAATTTGTGCATTCCAAAAATATATCGTCGCATAAACGTTGAAATTAGCTTGATTGGTAATAAATAACACTTTGTATGTGACCGATATCGTTAGGATCCGGCTCGGGACATTCGCGTGCAAAGTACGCTGAGGCGCGTCATTTCGCCCCGAGTACAGCCAGCAGTGGCTGTATGTAAACACTTTCACGTCTTTGAACTTTATTAACACTATTGCAATAATTAAGGGACCATCCATAAAGTACGTCACACGTTAAAGGGGGAGAGAGGGAGTGATATTGTGTGACAGGGGGTGGGAGCTAGGGGTTTAAGTTTCGTGACGTCACCTTACAAAAACTTATACATCTAAATATTAAAATTCCAGATTCGAACTATCAAAGAATAGGAATTATAATAAAGAATAATAATAATAATAATTATTATTATAATTATAATAATTATAATTTCTTGTTATTATTATTTAGTGTAAATTTGCATCTGTTTTTTCTCCATTTAAATAAATAAAATAAAATAAAATAAAAGAAGCGACATTCCGCCTCCCATCAATTTCATTTCCAATAAACTTTCGCGTTAAGCTAACCTAAAAATTCCTAGGAAAGTTTGACACAATATGTGGAATCTAATACATGTGACAATCATTGCCATTATTCATTCTCGCTGCCAACCTTACCAACCTTACGCACACACACAAGACACGTGTACACGTACATGCCGGTCGGCTTTACTTGTGGGAGAGTTCATTTGTATGTTGTGTCGCCGGGCTGTTTATTACTATTGAAATAAGGTTTGTGAGTGTCAAAAGTGTCTTCATAGTTCTGCTGGTGACTGTACAGTCGGGCACAATAACGGTGTGTAATGAAAACATCTGCGGTCTCAATTCTCAATAAGCAAAGGAAGTTTATGGTGCGCTGCGCCCGCGACACAATTCGCCTGTGTACAGGGTGTTCCGTTCGGAATTACAAACATTTTCGAGTTATTTTAACGCGATGATAGCTCAATGGTTGGTGCGTCCGTATCAAACGCCGCAAGACGTATGTAGGTCCAACTCTAACAATGAGCTTTAGCTGTCGGTTAAGGAGAACATCGTGAGGAAACCATAGCAGGGTGATAGGGCTTGAAAATCCGTCTTCAAGCACCTAACGGTGTGTTCTCACTTGCAAGTTGCAATTTCATGCTATTAGGTGTGTTTTTCGACCACTGTTATTTTTTAATGTTTATAAAAGTGGAGAGGGTGATTTTGTACAGAAACAGAACGCCCTATACACATCAGCTGATCGCCGACCACAGTGCTACACAACTAGCGAGGCGCGACTCGAATCGATGCGTCATACTCTATTGACACTAGTTAGTTATTTGATAGACCGTGTGCTGCACAAAGCCTGCCCCCTTAGCTAAGTCATGATTTATCCTCCTTTTTCTTTACTTTTTAATGTTACAACAGGCAGGCGCACTATTTATGCCAGTGTAGGTTAGAGAAAACAGTGAACTGTTATTAAGAATGATTTTTAAATTTGTTAGACCAGAAAATATGGATTACTAGCTGTGCCCCGCGGTTTCACCCGCGGTAATTTCGGAGTTTCCGCGGGAATTCCGGGATATAAAGCACCCTATGTCCTTCTCTGTCCCCCTGACAACGTGCATGCCAAATTTCATCCAAGTCCGTTCAACCGTTTTTGCGTGATTGAGTAACAAACATAACATCCAAACATCCACGCTTTCACATTTATAATACTAGCTGTGCCTCGCGGTTTCACCCGCGGTAATTTCAGAGTTCCCGCGGGAATTCCGGGATAAAAAGTGCCCTATGTCCTTCTCTGTACCCCTGACAACGTGCATGCTAAATTTCATCCAAATCCGTTCAGCCGTTTTTGCGTGATTGAGTAACAAACATCCACACTTTCTCATTTATAATATTAGTAGTATTAAACTCTTCAATCGTTATTGCCATACAATGTCATCGTTGTTGCAAAACTAAGGAGCTTTTTTCATGTCACTTGGTCACGTAAAATTATCTAGTCAAAAGCGAATTTTTTTGCATACACGTTGTCCGGGGTACACAGAAGGACATAGGGTACCTTATATCTGGAAATAGTAAGAAACACCCAGTAAAGATATAGTAAAAAAAGCAATGTGAGCGGTACTAATGTGGACCCAGCCTTACCGTCTGGTCAGGAGACTAGGCTATCAGCTATTGACATACAAAGATAGCTGTATTGGTGTTGTGAAGTGCCGAGCATGGGTTGATAACCTCCTTACGGTTACAGAGCTACGGATTTCCTAAAGTGACAGCTGTGGCTATATAAGCGATTCCGGGTTTAATTCTCCAAAGAGAACCGAGAAAGAGAGAAAAACGTGAAAATAACGACTTTTTAGATTGAAATACAACAGTGATAATAATAAGGTTACCAGCTTCAGCTGAGAATAACAAAGAGAAAAAAAATAATACAGATCTGCTCGATCCCACACTCACAAGACTAACCGCCGCACTCAGAGTCGATTTTAATGATTACTTAGTTAAGAGTTAAGTGTAGATTTTTAAAACATAACTGCCGCAATCAGAGACGTTCAGTAAATTAATGTTAATTGGCATTTAATGAGATGGAACTTAATTAGTTAAATGCCAATTAATATTAATTTATTAAACTTGTCTGATTGCAGCAGTTTTGTTTTAAAAATCTATACTGAACTAAGTAATCATTAAAGTCGACTCTGAGTGCGGCGGTAAATCTTGTGAACCAAACATGGTATACATAGCAGCAGCAGAAATAGGTTTTGCGTATTTTTGATTTCGACTGTACATACTTGTACACGCCAAGATTGGAAAGGGAAACACCGTGGTCATCATACAAAGGTCGCCCTACTCCTAAACAGGAATACAAGCGTGGTTACCACACGCGCCAACCCGTCCGTCAAACTTTGGTTGTCTGGTGTGGTGGTATGGTTCCAAATAATTTTAGAGATTGCTTTATTTATTCATTCTATTCTATTGTAATTGATATCTGTGGCAGTAAGAGCGCGTAGTTACCTTAATTATCTACTCAAATTAATGCCTGTGGTACGAGTAGATACCACAAAACGGGAAACACTTTTTGGGAACATCCTGTGCAATTTGGTCATTTGGTAAATTTGGAATTTCCTCGCCGAAATAAATGGACAGATAAACTGTTTCACACAGACAAATGCAAGTATGTATTGGTATACAAAAGGTATATACAATACTAGCTGTGCCCCGCGGTTTCGCCCGCGGTAATTTCGTCGCCGCGGGAATTACAGGATAAAAAGTGCCCTATGTCCTTCTACATAAAAAAATCTCTTAGTGTTAGATAGCCCATTTACCGAGGAAGGCAATAGGCTATATAACATCACGCTAAGACCAATAGGAGCGGAGCAGCAATAAAAAATGTTGCTAAAACGGTAAAAAATATTCCTTTTAAGAGCTTCAATTGCGTACGCTGCGCTGACGGTTAGTTGTGGAATATATTCTAGTTAGTTTTTTCCTCGAAGTAACACGGGTGAAACCGCGGGGCACAGGTAGTCCATTTATATTTGGACATAGATAAGCAATAGTATGTTAACCCACACTGGAGAAATTTTGAGTAATTTAAAGTTTTTAAATTATAGCGCCATTTTGTGTCAACATTTTTATGTTCAATATTTAGTTACATATTTAAACAATGTAATAAGCTAAACACATAATTAAAAAACGTTCTCTAACTCTCAATAAATCGTTCTGAATCAATAACTTCGTTTTGCGGGTTAACATGTTATTGCTTATCTGCGTCCATTTGTTATCGTTGAGTAATGGTGTTAGATAATCACAAATGCTCTAGACAGCATGAAAATCACAAGCATTCCGTATGTCAACAGACACGTTCGTTGTCTTTGCGTTCTTTGGAAGCAAAACGTTCTTCGGGCACGCTGGGAAAACAACTTTTGTGTCACGCTATTGCAACGTTACGATACTTTTATAATGACTTTGACCCGGATATAAAGTGACTACCTAACAAAAATAACATTTATTTTTACCAGTCAAAATATATAGCACACGTTATCGCAACCGAGCGTATTACTAGAATAGTGGCTTTGATCCGGATATAATTTAAATTTCAGCTGTCTAATTTTAGTGTCTAATTTTTCTTTTGGGACAATAAAGTAGGATATTTGTATATGAATAAAAAAACAAAAATCACATTTTCTTACTAGATAGTCATTTTTTTTTTTTTTTTTGTCATAGGGGGCAAACGGGCAAGTGGTACACCTGATGGTAAGTGATTACCGCCGCCCATAGACATCTGCAACACCAGAAGGCATGCAGGTGCGTTTCCGACCGGGAATGGGGATGGGAACTGGCTTTCAAGCGGGGCTGCCGGAACACACCGTTAGGTGCTTGGCGACAGATTTGTAACTTGAAGGTGGTAGCTAGCCAGCCGGGCACTAGAGAGCGCCCTACCACCATGCTATGGTTTCCTCACGATGTTTTTCCTTCACCGACAGCTCAAGCTCATTGTTAGGGTTTGAACCTACACCTTGCGGCGTTTAATCCGAACGCACCAACCACTGATAATATATAGCGCCCGAATTCGTACTTGAACGGTCACTTGGGTAACTTGCAGTAACGTTACAGGTTACAAACGTATGCAACACGCGAGGGACGCGCACCAACTGTGCCAATAATCCCGTATCTTATCAACCTGATAACAACGGCCGACGTGAAATCATCGTTTGCTATTTATCACTAGCTGTGCCCCGCGGTTTCACCTGCGTGAAACGTTTTTATAATAACAACTTTTCTTCCAGCTCCAGGCTAAGCTTAATCTATCTGTGAAAACTGCATGAAAATCCGTTCAGTAAATTCGGAGATTATCGCGAACAGACAGACAGACAGAAAAGAATTTTAAAAACTCTTTTGTAGTTACTCTTCTTTTAGCGCCCCCTGGCAACTTTTGTTAAAAATATTCAATGTACAGAATCGCGGATTCTATTTTATAGCATAGATAGTCACACGAATATATGCTTTATTCCTTCTCCATAGAGTATAGATCAGCTTGGATGGAGGGAACCGTTGATGTTTACAATGGTTATATAGACCATTCCAATGAAGTTGATCCAGCATAGCTAAGATGCGCGCCACGATATGTTTATCGAACGAAAGATAAAATTGTCGACACGACAAATATTTGTGGGCGTCCATAAAAAAAAGTGCAGTAGTGGGGTATTGAGTTAAGACTAGATTCGGTTAAGCATGTTTTACCACTGGTAGACAAAACGATATAATATGTCGACGAGAATCGATAAAATGGCTCGATAAAATTTTATCGTGTTGCGCATCCTAGCTCGGCAGGAGTTGTTAATCACTCAGCAATAACGTTTTACTTTAAAATGGACGCCGAAAAGCAATAACATGTCAACCCACAAAATTAAGTTATTGATACAGAGAGTTATAGAACGTTTAACCGCCTTATTACATTGTTTATACATATTATACCAACAAAATGTTGAACATAAAAAAAAATTTGACGCAAAATGGCGCTATAATTTTAAAACACGATTTACTCAAAACTCCAATATGGGTAGCTAGTAGCTTGTAAACTAAAACGACACGCCCCGTCATGACGACGTGTCGTATCGATATTTTAATTCGATTTCATTTTAGTTTAGACAAGCTCTAACACACCATTGCTTATCTATGTCCATATGAGGTGTGGTAAAATTTGCTGCAAACATATATTTTGGTAACCAGCTGCGATAGTATGCAATATGTCCTGTTCACTAGAATGGGGATGTGGACTACTTTTGAAAATCAAAATTCTAATTAGTTCGTCAGTTAGAAAATAAAAAAACAATAGACACGTATTTCTTTTTTTAATAAATTAAAATATACAGAGATAAAGCGCATTAAAGTTCAGGGTGAGGGGGTCGTGACGTCACTAACCGCTAAAACCGCCATGCAAACTGTCAGAATAGTGACGTCACGCGAAATTTCAACTCAATTTTTTGATTACGTAAAAAAAGAAAAAAATACGTATCGAATATTTTATAATAATCGACAAGACGGACTAAAAAATAAAAATTAGTCGACATGCCCGTTAGTCGCTCGGCGAATTTCTTGACTCTGGTAAATAGGCGTGTGAGTATAGTAAATAAAAATATGAATTAGAAAACAACCCTCACCTATCTTCGTAAATGCTGCAGTTGACGTGGTAACTGTCGTCCACGAGACTGGCGTCCTCCAGGGCGCTCCTGTCGACGGACGGCTGCGGGCAGAAGTCGTCGCCTATCGAGATGTAGTCGTCTTCCGGAGACCGGCTGAAGCCGTGCTCATTGAACGACCTGTACAGTAAATGGTTTGTGGATATAGTACTTTACCACACACCAGACAATACCCGTCTCTATGCTTCGGTAATGCCGCGGCACGCTCGCTACGCTCGCTCAGTTAATGCGTTATGTTCTTTGGCGCTGCCGCGGCACGCTTGCTACGCTCGCTCAGTTAATGCGTTATGTTCTTTGGCGCTGCCGCGGCACGCTTGCTACACTCGCTCAGTTAATGCGTTATGTTCTTTGGCGCTGCCGCGGCACGCTTGCTACGCTCGCTCAGTTAATGCGTTATGTTCTTTGGCGCTGCCGCGGCACGCTTGCTATGCTCACTTAGTTAATGCGTTATGTTTTTCGGCACTGCCGCGGCACGCTTGCTACGTTCGCTCAGTTAGCGCGTTATGATTTTTGGCGCTGCCGCGGCACGCTTGCTACACTCGCTCAGTTAGCGCGTCATCGTCGTTGGCACTGCCGCGGCACGCTTGCTACGCTCGCTCAGTTCACGCGTTATTATCGCCGTTCAAACCTAACCGGGGGGGATTCTCGCAAATCGGTATTCGGTACTAGTTTATTTTTCCCTTTACTTGTCAGATTTGATCGTTATAAACAACACTGTAAGGATGGGAAAAAACAAGTTGTTTTGTTTCAAAATTAACTTCGTGACTCGTTTTAGCATTTTCCCCTAATCTCTGTACTTTCGAATTTGACCAACAACGTCCACTTAAAAACTTAACTATAGTTAAGTTAGATATATATAAAGATATATATATATAGATATAAAGCGTCTGGACTTTACCTATTGCGGTCAATTTCTAAAGACTTGGTCTGGCTGCTGCGGTCGTCGTCCGCCCTCTGGTAGAGGTCGTTCTCTAACGACCTGCTCTGCTCTGACCTACACCTCAGGTCCCACAGTTTTTTCGTTTCGTCTTGGACCCGCTTCTTCAACTCGGATATTTTTTCACGTTCGTTTTCTATCACCTGAGAACCTGGACGAAAAAATATTTTTAAAACGATATAAAAAGTTGGTTAAAAAAACCTAAAAGGACTTCGTTTATTTAAATCCTACCAAAAACATAAATGTAAAAAAGGAGAGCCAAGTTCAAAACAAAAATTATATTTAGCTGTGGGTTTCGCCGCAAAAAGAATGGAGATCTAAATGAGTGCCAAGTTTTATGCAAAATCGAAATATGTATTTATAGGAACAATATAACGTTATGAACAAGTATTAAACTCTATTTCGTTGCTTCTCAAAGTAGGTTAAATTTGACTTGGCCAGTTTTCATTACATCAGTCATTTTATAAAGTTATTAAACATACATAACTGTGGCATTAAGTCCGCCTTTTGTACCATGATGTGCATAAAGTTTAAATAAATAAATAAATAAATACATATATATTTATATGTGTTTTGTAAATTTTGTGTCTTCTACTGTGTGTGCAATAAAGTATATTTGATTTGATTTGATTTGATATTTTAATTCTGATAATAACTGGCCAAGTCAAATTATAAAAAGGTAAAATTTGTGAATTTGTGACGTTGCAGGGTAATCTCTCTAGTGAACCTGATTCTTTCACTTAGGTATAGAATACTACGGTAGTCCTGAGTGACATAGACATAGGGTACTTTTATCCCAAAATTCCTAAGGGAACTCCAAAATTTCCGCGGGCGAAACCGCGGGCACAGCTAGTACGTAATAAAGAAGGATCACCTTGTTCCTCCAACATCTCCATGCGCTTCCTCTCTATCTCCATCAAACTGTCTATGGTGCGTTGCCCCAACACCTTCATATCCGCGTCGCTGGACAGGATCGGCGCGTCTATGGTCACCTTCGATATCCTATCGATATCATCCTGGGAAGGTACCTTCCCCGAATCGGATATCTTCTTCAAATCAGCATTGCGCAGACCAGGCTCGTCCCCACAACTCTTCCTGTGCATAATCTTCGTGTTGTCTATATTCGTGTTGTCTATGGTCTTGCGGAACAGCTCGAAGGTCACGTTATGACCTTTCTGGTTCGGCGATTCGTTTGCCTCTTCGTTTTGCTCCTCGTGTATCGTTCCGTTGTCTTTGAAACTGTTCTTGTCGGGCGACGTCGCTTTCGCTTTGCTATACTTGTTTTCCGTCACCGGCTTAGGGTTTTTAACGTAACGGTTCTTGTTAACGTTATTGTCGCCATCGTTCGTCTCTGCAGCTTTATCTTTGACCGTGACGTCGCGAGTCTTTCTGCCGAACGAGTCCTTCTTCATGATCTTGCCCAGCGCGGAGAAGGTCGGTATTTTCGATGACGAACTGCTCTTCACGGGGCCGTTCTTCTCTTTCTTGCCTTTGGAGTGTCTCAAACTGTTGAATCTGTCGAACGGCGCGTCCGTCTCGATCGCTTCGTTGTTGTAAAACATGTTCTCGTTGAAACTCTGCGACATGGCGTCGGTTTTCTCGGGTGATTTTTGCTTTTTGCTCTTCCGTTTCAGCGAGTCGAAATTCCTCTCCCAAAATCCTTTCTTCTCTTTCGACGAAGTGGAGGATTTAGACGGACTCTCGCTGTGTCTGTTGTCTGTGTCATCGGTCAACACCCGCCGCTCTATGTCGACGATCATCGACTGCGACATTCGGTCTATGGAGTTGAATTTGTCTTTGATCTGTTGTTTGTGGTCTTCGAAATTGGAGATCTTCGTCAGTTCCATGTCGTCGCTGTCGGAGCTCTGTGGCGAGTAGCCGAATTCACCTGACCTGGCTCTCGATTGGTCGGCGTAGTTGGCACTATCGGGCGACTGTACCCGTTCGGCCCCTTTCAACTTGCCGCCGGCGGCCCTCAGCTCCGCCTCTATGGCCTGCACGCGGCCCGTCAGCGCCTCGACCTGGTTGAGGAGCCTCACGTACTCGGCTTGGAGCACTTTGGTTTCGTCCAACGCCGACGTCAGATTGTTGTTCGCCTCGGACTTCAGTGTCAATATCCTATTCTTCTGCGAGTCTATCTTTTTGGTCAGCGCTATTATCTCGTTCTGTATGTCTTCTCTGTTTGCTAATCTGTAATTTTTTTTTAAATAAATTAGTTACGTGTTTGGGTTTGTCGCGAATGCGAGTTTGTAAATATTTGAATATAAATTTTAATAAGGTCACGTAGGTAGATTATAAAATAATCTTATGAAAGAGGGGACCACAAGATGGCGATTATTACCGGCGCCAGAGCTGTGTGTCCGTCACAAAAGTTACAATACTCGTGAGTTACATTATTTCATTACTCCTTATCATATCTGACCCCTTTGTACTGTTAATGTGGTAATTGAGATGGCTATATTATGCGAGGCTAAAAGGGGCGGCTTAATGGGGAGAAGGGTGGCCGTTGGGGGCTTCGGCCCACGATTACATCTCTTACTAACTTAGCATGGATGTCATAATTTATATGTATCATCTAAATAGCGAAGCAGATTATCTCATATCTTGCCAATGACATATTCGATTTGGCCACAGGGTTGTAGGGCCGAGGTAAGAAAATGATTATCAGTTTTCAGACTGGTCCCTTTTTCACGTCAAACAATAAGGTCTAAAATGTCTTTCTTATGTTAATATTATGCATAAATCATGTTATTTTTAATGTTTTGATCTATTCTTACAGTTCAGATTCCTCCTCCAAATGCTGGAACTCCAGGTCTTCGAATATCTTCGTCTCGTTGTCCAATATGTCCTGGGCGTTTTGCAGCTCCTCCACTGTGGCCGTACTGTCGTTTACATTTCTCTTTATCCTATTAGATAAATGGCGATATTTTATTAACAAATAAAACAAATCCCAAGTAATTTTACAAATGCGAAAGTAACTTTGTCTGTCTGTTTGTAACGCTTTCATGCATCAAAGGATCATCATGAAATTTAGCATACACGTTGTCAGGGATACAGAGAAGGACATAGGGCACTTTTTATCCCGGAATTCTCGCGGGAACTCTGAAATGACCGCGGGTGAAACCGCGGGGACCAGCTAGTATATAATAAATATTATTTGTGCTTGAGCGATTAAAAGATACTTTGTCCTTTTCTGTACCTCTCTGTTAAGTAGTTACAAACTAACAAACTCACATTTTGTTTGTTTAATCCCCGGTACAAATAAAGGCCAAACTCACCTCTCCACTTTCAGTGTGGCGATCTCCACTCGATCTCTCATCTCGTTCTGCCTTATCTCTTGCGTCTCCTTCAACTGCCGCATCTCCTCCTCAATCCTTTTAGCTCTCTCTATTAACTCCGCTTTCTTCTTCTGCTCGATGTTCAGTATCGCTATTTCAGAATCGTATTCACCTTTGATGAGGGCTTTCTCCATTTCCAACTGTGAAATTAGTTTTTTTTTTAATGAAAATATTGTTTTTATAAATTATCAAGTTATACAATGGTCATACACCAACAATAAGATTTCATGCAATTACAAACATATGGCTCTAATTGAAAAACATCATTTTTTAAGTCTGTTAAAAATCCGTGAGAATTTTTAAAACACTGAAAATATAATTTTTTTTACTAATAAATCTGCAATTCTGTTCTGTTCTAGCCTAGCTGTCCCCCGAGGTTTTACCCGCGGTAATCTCAGAGTTCCCGTGGGAGTTTTGGGATAAAAGCACCCTATGTCACTTCAGGACTACTGTAGCTTCCTATAAGTGAAAGAATTTTCAAAATCGGTTCAGTAGCTCCAGAGATTACCCCCATCACAAACTTTACCTCTTCACAATCAACAGTTACCTCTCTAAGTATGTCATCCTCCTGCGACCTAATTTCCGTCATTTTACATTTGATATCATATATCTCGGCTACCAGCTTCCGTCTGCTGTCCTTCAAGCTAGCGTATCTAACTTTCAACTCGCTCAAATCGCCATCGAGTATCGACGTATCGATGTCCGAATCGATACAAATTTTCCCCACGTCCTCTGCTATGTGCTCGATTATCTTATCTCTCTTGTTCTGTTTGAGATCGTTCTCGAACTCTTCCAGTTCCGGTATATCCGCCATCAGTTCCTTTTTCACGTCTTCGAAGCTTTGGTTTTTAACAAGTGTCGGTTCAATGTCCGCGACAACGCCCTCTTCTGGTGTATTTTGAGTATCGTCTAGATTTGATCGGACTTTGGTGTATCGAAACTCTAGATCATTGGTTATATCGGAATCGTCGATCATCGGTATTTCTTCCTCCAAGCTCAATTGTTTTTCTATACCGGCGAAATTGGTCGTTTCTTTTGTACATTCGTTGTTTGTACCGCACTCGGCATCGCCCGCTCGATTGTTGTGGTTCGATTGATTGAAACTGGGTATTTTGGAGTTGTCAACAGGTGGCGGTGTAGGAAATATGAAGTATTGGGGCGGCTGGACGTTTTTGTGTGCGAACGTTGTCTTTATCCGACTTCTTGGACTTTGCGTTTTGGGCGATTTGGGTTTCAGATTGTTGTACACGTTACTTTTAGTGTTGTAAACGTTTTCATACGGACTGCCTACCGGAGATGCTATGTTTAGGGCTTTGCTATCATATTGGTTGGTTAGTTTCCTTATCATTATTGGACTAGATAGTTGCTGGGTGTTTGTTGCGGTCTCGTCGAACACGGGTATGCCTAGCTCGTGTATTTTGTCGACGTCGCAGTCGGTCCGGTTGTGTATTGTGACTTCGGGAGTGAGCCCGTCGACTTGCGGCGCCTGAGTGACGTCATAGTTCTCATAGCTCGACACGTTCCTCTGTACGGGCAGCGACTGACTCATTGCATTACTACGCGTGTGACTAGTGTCGAATCTGAAATTAATTTAAAGAATTTAATTGCACAAATGGGCACAAGTTGAATAAATTTTTTTTAAGTCGGTTTATAGATTACTAAAAAAATTTTTGATACGTGTTTTTTTTTCTTTTTTACGTAATCAAGAAATAACGGCGATACGTTGAATTGTTACGCGTGACGTCACTATCCGGTGCAGTTTGTATGGCGGCTTATAGCAGTTAATGATGTCGAGCCTACACCCTAAACTTTTGTGCGCTATATCTATGTCTATTTTCATTATTTTCAAAAAGCAAAAAATACGTGTTTATTATTTATTTTCTAACTGACGGTTTTGATTTTCAAAAGTCGTCAACATCCCTAATGTAGGAAAATTTGACTTAATGCCTAAGGAAATGTCTTTAAATCAAACTTTTGGCAAAGCAAGATCAATGAGTTCGATGATGCGTTTCAGTCTTTCTTCACTAATGAACTGTACCAGTAGTCGCTCTATATTTTGTTCAAGACAACATATAGATAGCACAGTAGGTCACCATGTCTGTCTGCTAATCAATGAGTTTGGGTTTGGGTGGGTCAAACAGAGCAGATGTTATACAGATTTTGTGCTTACAACTTAGTGACCCTTTTCAAGTATAGCAACATTGAATGATAAGATAAATCTGTAAAAATAAAGTAGGATAAAGATGTTAAAATAAAAATAGAACCCCGACCTATCCCTGCAAAAAGAGGCACAAAAACAGCTAGGTTAGAGAAGGATCAGCTTGGCAACCCACCAAGAAAGCATAAAAGATAAGATGGATGAAAGAAGAAAAACAGTATACGGAATGAAAGTACGAGAGGTAGCAAATGCGAGAACTGGAATGAAAGGTATAAGTAAACATAGGCTTCAATTATGTTGAAGGAGCTAGGCACATTTAAAAAAAAAAAAGTATAGCAACAGATCGAAGCTTATATTACTGTTTCCACGACACAAGCTTATACGTAGTTTAGCGTGGGATCAAGTAGATGTGTTGTGAAATGATAATATAATATTATTATTAATTATTATTGAAACACTAGAGTTGCGACAGCACTCACTTGTAATATCCGTCTTTGGTCTGCACCAGGTTGGGGCTGTTGGCGGCGCCGCGCGGCAGCGAGCCGTTGGTGATGATCTTGTTCTGCGAACGCTTCTCCGTCGGCGTTATCGGGATACCTGCTTCAAACAATTTGTTTTTTTAAGGCTTGTGCACATCACGGTATAAAAGACGGACTTCATGCCACAGTGGCATTCTCTGCCAGTCAACGAGTCCAGAATATCAACTGATACTACGTAAAGAAGCGACAATCTCCGCACGCGTACCCTGCACATGTTATATACGAGTATACACGCCCAGACTGGAAAATGGAACCCTGTTTTCATCACACAAAGTCCACACTCACCAGGATCGAACCCGGAACCCTTTAATTAGCGGGCAGGCATGGTGACCTACTGCGCCAATCGGGTCGTTAAATAGTGCATGTAGTGCCGCGGGTGTGCCTAGGTATATTAAGTAATGACGTCATAATACACTTCTTTATTGTTATTTTTTATAATTATAAAATATTATCCGCCACCGTGATCGCGCAAAATTTGACGGGAACCGAAGGCAAATGGTAAAAACTGCTAAATACTAAAAAATAAAGTTTTATGCAAGTGAAGTACCAGGCGCGCATAAATCACCTGCGGCTATTTGTCTCTCGTACTCCGCGCACATGTTCAATATCTCCTCGAGCCTGGCCGTCTCTGCTTCCTTCTGCTCTTCTTCTTTTATGCGATCCTGGTACGCCTGAAAAAATACAAACATCACGGTTGCGCTTTCAAGTGTAAGCAGATTGTAATATTTTATTACTTCCATTATAAGGATTTCAAAAACTAGGTGTTTCTGAGATCATAATGGACTCTATTGGGAACTTGCAAAATAAATTACGAGGAGCGATAAAAGTAGGTTCTTCGACTTGAGATCTTCATTAAAATGTTATGTGCATTTTGGTCTAATGTATTTATCATTTGTTTTTTTTTTATTTATAAATTTTTTGAAGTCAGTTTACGATTTTTTAAATTTACTAGCGACAACTGTATGCATCTTTCACTTACCATACCACAGAAAAGTTTATCAATTTTCTTTATGATACTATTATAAATTTCATTTCTTATGTACAATTCATTGAATATATTATATTTAACATCTTTGCCTACAACGACTACATTGCTATTCTGTATTGGACCAGTGATGTTGTTCAATATAGCGTTATTTTCACATGCAACACTCCTAGCTTCCGCCATCTTGGATATATCCCGTCTCAAGTCGTCGTAGGACCGTTTTATTTGCGTTTGCAAATTTAATATTTTACCGTCTATATTATTCTCATGATCCTTCGTTTGTTTTATATAATGATTTGTCAATATAGTATTGATTGTCTTATATATTTTTATATCATTTCTCAATTTGTGCACTACATCCAATTTATCATTTATAGCATTGGTGAGGTCGATAAATTTGTCGTATTTGTCGTGTCGTTTTTTGATGTCGATCGATGATTTCAACTCCTTCAGAGCGAGTGTGTTTTTCTTCAGGTGGACCGCGAAGATTTTGATCAGATGCTTGTGCGACGGCTCTTTTTTCGAGTTCGAATATTTCAGCGTCATTTTTTCTTTTCGATTTTGTGCACTTCGATTGTTATAAAATGATAACTTTACAACAACAAGTCCGTTAGTTCCAGTAATTACAAATCGAATAACATTTCGTATGGGCCGCGAAACTTTCGCAGATTGTTTTAGAACATTTTATTTTAACACTTTTAAATCTTAAAAAAGGCAGGAAAAATAGTTTTATTCATTTATTTAAACCGAAACCGACAACGACCTGAGCTCGCACGCAGTGATCGAGTCGAAAAAAGCGAAAGGTATATGTATGTAATCGATATTCGCTAACATTTCTGTGTAGCGTACCTATCATAATATCATAATATTAATTATTATGTTTATCTATGTTTGGATCACTTTCGATTGGCCTTTTTATTATAACGTTTGTAGATTCAGTGTTTCCTTATTCGTTCGAGCTGTTACGAAAAACAATATTTGATTTGAAAATCGATCCAAAAACTGCTGTCGATGTCCAAAATATTCTAGATTTCAATTTTGAACATCTAGAAAAAAGAATCTAGTTAAAAACTTTTTCATCCCATCTATTCAAAAACTGACGTTCTATTCGCACATAAGTGCACCTAAAGTACTACGTTTAGGTTCCCTTCAATAAGTGCGACTAAAAGTTGTACTGAAATCCATTTTAATCCGCTAAACAGCGGAAATGAATGAATTTGGAATATGAAACTTGTAATGTCTATCGCCAGAGACGACCAAGGAGGTCGAACGTTCTACTCTCGGGTCCTTCACTCCGGTCTGGATTCAAAATAACGCCCTCGCCCTAAAAATACAATTTTAATACCTTGTGAATACAATCTACTATTAAACACCCGTTCTAATTACGATTTAATCAATTAGTTTTTTTTCGAATTTAAACACTTTCGCAACGGCCAGTTCATTTTAATTCACATAGCATGGCACTAATAAAAAGATATTAAACTTGAAAACAGAACTTAAAGTTTGGTACTTTTAAGATTGTTATTAATTTCTTTTTTACCGCAAGAAGGTTACGTCTAAAATGCGTCTCCACACAATCGCGACTTCAAAACTATGTCGCATTACATTACACAGTACTAAGATGGACAATAAGCCCACTTTATATGCCACAAGTTAAATAACATGTTCACGATTTGAAAACAGAATATTAAAGACTACGCTAGAGTCGTCCCATTTAAAAAAGTGTTTATTCTACATAAGTATATTTTATTAAAGTATATTTTAATTCACAATTTTGTACATAATTATTTTATACCGATTGCTAACGGTCGAAACGTTGCGTGTCGTATGTTGGGTAGTGGTGGATTGGGTTTTTGTTTTTAATTATTAACAGGCTAGTATAGTTCAACCAAAGTTAAGCAAAATAATGTTAAGTGAAACAAGGTCGAAGATTGTAAGTCACGATGTCAAATGAATATACACTTTATCACACCGGATATAATCAGCATGCACTGAATGAATTAACGTTTTCTACGCAGTATAAAATAATATAATAAGGTAGTTAGTTTGGCACATGTCGTTTTTAAGAAGAGTGCATGAGCTGCTTAAGAATTTTTGCTTGATATTGTATATTTGTAGACGTAGACATACATATCTTTTATTCGGCATCAAAGAAAATTAAAAAATATGTGACAAATTTAACACTTAAACAACATTCGCCTAAAAGTTTTTGTGATACCGAAATGGACACCGACTCAGCATAATTATACTGTCGCGTAATAAATACGCGGCAGCGTTGGTTTTCAGCGGAGCCCATGAGCCATTTGTCGCTTCCAAATTATTTTCCAAACGAATGCGGTGAGTCGGCCTTCTGTTTTGTAAGCACTGTGGCTCAGTATTGCGGTAACTTAACATTATCACAAACGTCAGCCATTTTATCTGATATAATAGTACTATTATTTTCGCACCATCAATTTGTAGATTAAATTGGATTTGCTTGTGATTGTGGGAATTTTTAACACACTTCAAAGGCCTGGAGGCGCGCGGTATTCATCATTGCATAAGGTTTAATATGTATAATAGAAGTTACCGAAGTAATACTAACATTCACGCGTGTGAAACCGCAGGGAAGAACCAGTCTATACAAATATTTTACAGAGGAAAGGTCTGTTTGTCGGTACGGGGTTCGGTTTATAATGTACTAGCTGTTCCCAGCGGTTCCACCAGCGTTAATTTCAGAGATCCCGCGGGAATTCCGGATCTCACGCACTAAATCTCCGAAACGGTACGACCGCTTTAGACGGGACTTTAACTGCTAATTGGCTGATATAATACGGAGTAAATAAGGCTACTTTAGATTAGTTCATATGGGAATTTTAAAACCCACGCGGGTGACGCCGCGGAACACAGCTAGTCTATACTAATAAAGAGGAAAGATTTGATTTTTTGTTTGTTTGTTACGATTTAACTCAAAAACTACTGGACCGATTTCAAAAGTTCTTTCAACATTAGAAAGGTACACTATCCCGGAGCAACATAGGCTATATTGTAACCCGGAATTCCCGCGGGAACTCCGAAATTAACTCGGGTGTAATCGCGGGGAATAGCTAGTTTAAAATAAAATTCTATAATAGCGCATGAAACTGTTCGTACGTACATAATATTTGCTATGGATTCATTTTAATACCTATTTGCATTAGAATGAAATGTTATTTTCGTCACACAGACAATATGATAATGAACTTCGAGCGGATGTTATTGTTAAAAGTGTATTTTTCCTTTAGCATAAGATTATTTTAAACTAATGAAATGAAAATAAGAGAATTCATTTATTACTAGCTGTGCCCCTCGGTTTCACCCGCGGTAATTTCGGAGTTCCCGCAGGCATTCCGGGATAAAAAATACCCTATGTCCTTCTCTGTACCCCTGACAACGTGCATGCCAAATTTCATCCAAATCCGTTCAGCCGTTTTTGCGTGATTGAGTAACAAACATCCAAACATCCACACTTTCACATAATATAAGTAGGACTAGCTGTTTCCCGCGGTTTCACCCGCGATAATTTCGGAGTGCCCGCGGGAATTCCGGGTAACAATATAGCCCTATGAAACTCACAAATAGCGTGGCTTTATATTGGTATTTTTTTTTCAAAATCGGTTCAGTATCCAGAGATCACCCCCTACAACGTCACAAACTCACAAACTTTACCTCTTTATAATATTAGTATAGATTACGTTTACTTGCTGCAAATCAATATGAATAATTCTTTTTTGTTAGGTTCGTAATAGGCTATTTGACTAATTTAGTCCGTCTTGTAGATTAATAAAAAATATTGAACACGTATTTTTTCTTATTTTACGTAATCAAAAAATAACGGCGATACATTGAGTTGAAATTTCGCGTGACGTCACTAAACAGTGCAGTTTGTATGGCGGCTTGTAGCGCTCAGTGACGTCACGAGCCCCCACCCTAAACTTTAATGCGCTTTATCTCTGTGTATTTTAATTTATTCGAAAAATAAAAAGATACGTGTCTAATGATTTTTAATTTTCCAACTGACGGACTAATTAGAATTTTGATTTTCAAAAGTCGTCAACATCCCTATTGTCAGGAGAAGGTTTACTATTAAAGAAAACGGGGAATTCCTTTGGGAATTCCGAAATTAACGCGGGTGAAACCGCTGGGAACAGCTATAGTCATTACAAAAATTCATACACGTATTTTAAGAGTGTACAAATAAGTAGTAGCAGTTGTACTGACCTTCATCCTCATGCTTTCGGCTTCCAAGCCCCTCTCGTAGTGATTGTTGGCGTACACTGGGGAATACTGCGGGTTCCTGTCGAAAGATGGCGACGGCAGGCCGATCGCTTTCACAGCTTTCGCATTCCTGTCACTTCGGTCACCCTTCCTCACCAACTCCCCGGTCTCTATCCTCAACGATTCCATATTGTTCATGTACGAATCTAAATTATTCTTGCCGGAGTCTAAATTGTTCTTGCCGGCGTCTAAATTGTTCTTGCCGGCGTCTAAATTGTTCTTGCCGGCGTCTAAATTGTTCTTACTAGATTCTAAATTATTCTTGCCGGATTCTAAATTATTCTTGTCGTTTTCAAGCTTCCGGTCTACGTTGATTTTGCCGTATATATTGTTCTCGGCTCGCGCTTGGCTGTTGTTGATTTTCTTCGGCAAACTATAGTCTTGGCGCGCGGTTTCATCGAAATTCCTGACGAGATCGTCGATTTTCGTCTTGTTCCTTATCGCCACGTTGGCGTACGAACAATTCTTGGGGTCGACGGCGTTATTCTCGTTGAGAACGATGATTTTCTGATCCTGTTTCGATTTGTTGATATAATTAGGTACGGTTCTACCCCCGAGGACGTCTTTGGCCGGCGTGTTCACCGTCAGCGAGTTGGCACTGAAGACTTTCGGCGATATATCGTTCTCGTTGGACGTGTAGAACTGACTTCTGCCTATGTTCTTCTGCTGTTTCGCGTAGTACTCGAATTTCGACACTTTCGCCATGATACTGGACAGTTTGGGTTTGGATTCTTGGTCGGAATTCGAGTCGGACAGCTCCAAGTCTCTGTACGGCTTCCTGGGGGCGACGGGTGGTTTTTTCCTCGACGTGTCCTTCAGGTCTGCGTCGTGGTCTGTGTTGTTGAGATGGTTGTCTCTGTACACCTCCTGTATAGCAGGTGTTTGGTGGCGATTGTTGTTCGATTCCGATTGGTGGCTTGTGTAATCTGTAACAATAAAAACAATTAAGAAACGTCAGCATAAACTGTTTAGGATTAAGTAAATATATACTACAACATATTCGTGAGACGCCAAGAAAGGGGATACTAAATACGGTCATTTAAACCCCCAAAAAACAAGTGAATTGAAGTAACTTAAAAAAGTTATTTACGTCAATAATTAACAAAAATAAATTATATATCGTATATTTAATTTTTTTTTGTAGTATCAACATTAAAATTAAATACTGTTTATTCTAAAGGCCTTTTGCACATTATAAGAAATTTTCTTGTAAGTCAAAATTACTAGTATGTAGTCAATATATGAAAAAAATTCTTGTAATTTGTTGGGTCTCAGATAACAATCAAAGCGACTGGATTTATTATAAGACATTTCTTATAAGACAAGAAAAAATTCTTATAATGTGCAAAAGGCGCAACATTCGAGAAGGGGTGGACCTGAATTTGGCTGTCTAATCTTTAATTTTTTTATTAACCGTCTTCAAAAAATGAGGTTCCATGTCCGACTGCATGTACGCTTTTATGTATGTTCATCGATTACTCGAAGACGGCTGGACCGATTTGGAAAGTTCTTTTTTTGTTTGCAATAGTATACTTCCATCGTCATCAAGCCTGCAGGCTTTGATGATGGGATCTTAGAGGATTTGAGGGAACTTCTTGGATTGTTACACCCCGGCGACATGCATGTCACAGACATCTAT
Source organism: Zygaena filipendulae (assembly GCA_907165275.2). Classification (NCBI taxonomy): domain Eukaryota; kingdom Metazoa; phylum Arthropoda; class Insecta; order Lepidoptera; family Zygaenidae; genus Zygaena; species Zygaena filipendulae. Next base: position 1,874,193 of record OU015676.1, read on the forward strand.
ACACATAAAATGCTTTGTCCTGAATGATCAACGCAAAGACTGATGGATCAACGCACAGCCTAAACCGTTGACAGAGACCTGAAACTTGGAGGGTGTGTTCTATGTATGACGTAGGCATCCGATAAGAAAGGATTTTTGAAAAAACACCCCCTAAGGGGATGAAAAGGGGTTGCAAAGTTTGTATGGAACAATTCCGCGGGAACTTCGAAATTATCGCGGGTGAAGCCGCGCGGGACAGCCAGTAGTATGTATAAATTCTGTGACTGATCTTCACTCTGTGGCGCCAACTGAGTAGTGAGAACTGATCACTGACCGGTGGGCAGGCACAGCTCGTTGGGCTGGAACTGCACGGGCGCCATGGACACGTGCGCCGCGGTCAGCACCGACTTCATCAGCTTCGCCTCCTCCGGGTGGTTGAAGCGGAGGTAGTTGGAGCGCCCGATCGTGAGCATGCTGCCTGCGAAACACAACAGATCAACTGTAACGTCAGGATTTGCTTAGTTTGGGAACAGACCAGGGCCCTTATTCACTACTAGCTGTGCCCCGCGTTTATTTCTTCACCTGGTGTTTTCCACCAAAAAGCAGAATAAAATTATTTGACTTTAATAATAATAATAATCCACTTCACAACACACAGATCTACTTGATCCCACACTAAGCTATTATTAGCTTGTGTTGTGGAAACCAAACAAACGTGTTATAATATACTACATAGAATTACATGATATATAAACACACCCAGACTGGAAAATGGAACCCTCTGTTCGTCACATAAAGTCCACCCCCACTGGGAATCGAACCCGGAACCCCTTGACTCGCTAGTCATGGTGGCAGGCATGGTGACCTACTGCGCCGATCGAGTCGTCGTCTTGGCGTCTTTCCTCATCTGCCAGCACTCACCCTGCGAGAGCCTCGTGGGCCTGTCCACGGGCGTCGCGTCCAGCAGGGTGCTCCCGCTGATCGGGTACAGCGTCACCACGCCGTGCGAGTTCTCCACGCGGCAGTGCACGCTCGCGACCCCGGTGCCCACCACGTAGATGTCGCACGTCGGGTCCGAGCCTATCGTCACGCGCCCTGCGAAACAGACGAACACGTTCCGTTTTACGCAAAGCGAGCCAACACGTTTCGTTTTATTCACAGCGAGCCAACACGTTTCGTTTTACGCAAAGCTGGCCAACGCGTTCAGTTTTATTTAAAGTCAGCCAACACGCTCCGTTTCAATCGAAGCGAGACAACACGTTCTGTTTTACGCAAAGCGAGCCAACCCTGACATGAGCGGCCTAAGTGTTCTTGTATGTCCTCCGTGCATTGGGGTTGCTAGAGATTTTATCTAAGAGAAGGAGGGTGGGGGGAGGCAGCCGTCCGCGTATGCAGCAGCTGGACTAACCAGTCATGTACTGAGAGCTAATTAATAGCGGTTAGAAACAAATTATTCACTCTCCTGTTTACGTAATGATCGCTTTCATCTGTGCACACACTGTCAACCCAGGTCCCTGGCTCCTTCCTTTACCTACTAGAATCCTAAATGAAACGATTAAGCCGTATATCTTCAATTCTGTAAATTTTTCTAGGGTGGTCATTGCCCACTTAGATCACCTGCTGGCCACGCCTATGCCTACTTGACACGTGTCCTAAGTTTTAAGGCTCTAACTAAGCAATACAACTCGTTAGCTATAAGTCTTCCAAGATGGCACAGAACTCACCCTGCTTGATGGGATGCAGCGTCACGGCCGTGCTGAACCGCCCGGTGCCGAGGCTCACCAGGTGGGGGGTGTTTGTCGCCACCCTGCAATACAGAAAAATACCACCTTTGAGATATAGACTACGGTTTTTTATACATCCTAAATAATATTATAGGTTTACGCACTGCGTCCGATTCGAATCCGTGAAAACACAGATCTAGAAAACTCGGACCGAATGCGGATACAGCTTACGCATCAGAGAGCCTTTCTGTAGTGTCCGATCTAAATCGATAAATGTCCGTCAGAAATAGCAGTAGGTTCCTACCTAGTACTATTTGTTGCGCACTATATCCGAATTTCGTCATCAGATTTCTCTCCGTCATCCGTGAATCTCAAAATCCGAATCCGAGATTATACAAATAACGGTTACTAGGTAGGTAGGTGCTGCTACCCCGGACCGACATTTCTCGGATTCAGACACAGTGCGCAAACGCTCTAACGCAGCAAAGGACATAAATGGTAGGTGACATCAAAGAGTAGGTATAGTAATAATAGAGTAAAATTTTGTGTACACGAATAATAAAGCCTTATTCAAAATTATTTTTAAACCCGATGGTATGTTGGGCTGAGCGTTAGTCGATCAGTCGGTCAGACATGTAAATTTATTTATCGAATATTAAATTTCTTAACTTCTTATATATTGCAAGGAAGTTCACTTTATGAAAAAAAAAATAATTATTTCTTTAATAATAAGTGACACTCAATAAAATAACCGCCTTTCTCTTAATACAAGGCACGAACCCAACCGGTTTATTATTTCCGTATGCAAAATGGGAACAAAAAGTGAGAAGTGCATATAAATCGTGAGTATTACAGGTCGTCCGACAGGAACGGGGCGATGGAAACTATTTCTGTAAGTCCACATCGTGCTGGGCCAATAGGACCTCTGCGCTCTAGACAATAGAGCTCACAACGCCGCGAAGTATCAAATCGAGAATATATTGAAAATTTTCACACTCACATAAACTTTATATCTGCCGACATCACTTAGCGCATAGATTGTACGAATCTATGACTTATTGCTAAATAAATAGAGGTTGTTTTCGTTTAGTCGAGTCTTAAAGACAGATGTGCTGTGTCGTTATGGTTTCCAGTTGCCACCACTCTGGGTGGTTTGTTTTGTGGGTATAAAAATAACAGTTTTTGTTTATGTTCGAAATCGTAAATGCAGACAGACGGATGAGAAATGTACTTAACTTTGATGCTACCACTTGTGGTACTGACCGATGGTGATTAGTGGTTTTAATTGGCTACTTGACTAACTTTTTTTTTAGTCCGTCGTGTAGATGAATAAAAAATATTCGACACGTATTTTTTCTTTTTTTACGTAATCAAAAATAACGGCGATGTATTGAATTAAAATTTCGTGTGACGTCACATTCGGTGCAGTTTGAAAGTTCCCCAATGAAAGTATCCACCCTGTATAGAGTGATAACTAATAGGGCATGTGATTTATGGTACAGGTACGCATGTTATATGAAGAGTGGAAATGAAATGTGATAGCCGATTTCTATTTGACTAAGTATTATAAAATGTTGCGCAATTTCAGTGTTATCCCATTTAGCAATTAGACCCTAAACAAGCCAAACACTTGTGTTACAACAAATGCATTCTAGCATTCTCTGGTTCCGTATCCAGTTTTAATTACATGTTACAACTTCAGTGTCGTGTGTGACAACTAGTGCTTGCAATTGTTGTGATATTCGAATCACTGAGCAAATAATCACTACGTTTTAAGAGTAGGCACTTCCATACTAATCGCTGAACCGATCTATGAAAGCATTTTGTGCCAACCATACCAATGCAATGTATGCCGCGGTCATAGAAATTTGGTTGAGTATTCCAAAGTTGGTAAAGAAGTTCGCGCATAAATCCATAGTAACTTTTCGTTCAGTGTCGCTGGCCTAATTCGAATTATGAAAATACCATATTCGCTAAATTTTTACAATCGAATAACTGAGACGAAAGTATTTTAAATATCGAATGTTTCGGCCTATCAAAGGGCATTGGGCAAATACGGGAACGGAGGTGTGTCAAATCTGACGTGAATGTAGGTGTGCAAACAAGAAAACTACACTATATCTTTTTGTATCAAACAAAGAAAACCACATCGAAATTTTATAAATTCCAATTTTATTTTATTAGTATCAATCTAATCGATCGAGAATTTTAAATTCGTGTTCTACAGGTTGATATTATTTATATTTTTTATATGATATTAAATACATAAATAAGCGTAACCACACATAATATAATACTATACTGTAACTAAGTAAAGGTAACAATTATTATTTTGCTTACAATAATATGTTACATAATAAAAGCACAATAACCAATAAAGTTTCCACTACTAATTAACACTTAATTACTTCTCACTTAACTTTTCTATGCTTTTGCTTTAAAGAATGCTACTAATTTTATGATCTCGTTTCGATAATTTCCAGAAATGCCCGAATATTGTCGTTACGTGTCTGAAACGGCGCCCACGGTACAGGCTTCGCCTAGTGCCTAATTGCTGTGTAATGTGTCTATGTTAATAAGTTTAATATTCATTTTATTTTTTCGATTTTATTCGAATAATTTGTACCACATATTTAATTGTTAAGATTGCTGCTTTTAACTTGTTCCGATGCCAAATAAAGATTATGTCTATATTACTAATATCACATATCGAACATTTGCAAGCCCTAGTTGTGACACTAGAGCCTAACTGAGGCTTCACATTACATATACCTAGAACCGGTTATGAATAGAAACACAATCACGTCTAGACCTCCTACTAGACACTGTTTAAGCGATTGAGCTTATAACAATATTAGCGTTGCGGTTTTCGCTTTTAGCGGTGTAGGCAAAGAGTATAAATAACACTGAGTAGGAAAATATTAATTAGTCAACGCCCTGAAGAGATCCCAAAGGAATCCCTAAGCGGGTGAACACTGAACATGGAATGAAAAAAGACGTTTCGGAAATTCTGTGCACGCCGAGTGATGTAACTTCACGGGTGGCGAAACCACCTTACGCACATATTCCACTGTCTTTGTGCTTCAATTTTACACGGAATTTTGACGGAAACCAACACACTTCGTGTAAATAATTCTATGCGAATTAAATAGTAGGAACTAGGATATTCATTTTCTATTTACGTCAATGCTAAATACAATTAAGTAGATTCTAAAACAAACGCTACAATATTAATTCATCAATAATATTAAAACCCGCATTCCAGCACTCAATAACAAACACTAATTTAGATCATAAATCAGTTGACTCATAGAGAAAACGCGTCAGGCATTCGGTAAGATAAATTCGGTATCTAATCTTGTCCGTACTCCTTTATTTATGAAAGTTAGCCAATACGTATAGATTCGACTTTTTTATTAGCGGTGGTTAACGCGGTTTTATGAACAACTAGCTGTTCCCCGCGGTTTCACCCGCGGTAATTTCGGAGTTCCCGCGGAGATTCCGGGATAAAAGTACCCTATGTCCTTCTCTGTACCCCTGACAACGTGCATGCCAAATTTCATCCAAATCCGATCAGCCGTTTTTGCGTGATTGAGTAAACGTATGCGAAAGCGCCTTTTTTATCCGACTTGCTTCAAATTTATCGTCGCTGCTCAGCTCCTATGTGTGTTAGCGTTATGTTATATAGCCTATAACCTGCCCAGGAGTATGGACTACAATCATACCAAATTTGGTTAAAATTCCTTCAGTAGTTTTTGACCCATGCGTGCACATACAGACAGACAGACAAAAGATTTACTGATTGCATTTTTGGCATCAGTATCAATCACAATTCATCCTCCAATATTAATTTTGAATATATATTCAATGTACAGAATTGACCTCTCTACAGTTTTATTATAAGTATAGATATAGATTTTCTTAACAAAAAAATTATCATATCTGCATATTATGACCTCCATTAGACAAACCGTTCAGAAGTTGATGTTAGATATACTAATAATATGTAATAGTACTTGTACGAGTAGGTGACAAAAATCATTTTTTTTTAATTTTTGTCTATCTGTTTGTCTGCTTGTTCGGGTTAACCTTCGAAACGGTTAGGCCGGTGTTGACGGGACTTTAGACTGTCAGATATCTGATGTTATAACTAACTCACAAAAAAAATCATACTTATATCTGCATTCTGCATATTATGATCTCCATTAGATAAACCGTTCAGAAGTTGATGAGATACTCATAATATGTTATAGTCCTTGTACGAGTAGGTGACAAAAAACATATTTTTAAATTTTTTGCCTATCTGTTTGTCTGCTTGTTCGGGTTAACCTTCGAAACGGTTGGAGCGGTCGGCGGGGGTATCTGATGTTATAAGGAGTAACTAACTACCTTGTTGTTGCGGGAATTGCGAAACTGGGCTAGGAACTAGGGTTTAGGGGTAGCAGCTAGCCAGTACTGAGGGAGAGACCCCCAATGACCTCCGTGTTGGAGGACTTAAAAGGGTCGTCGCATTTGTTGCTGTTGAGCTCGCATAGACTCGATACTATCATTACATCTCGTCAACATGTGACAACTCTAGTCTTGATAGGCATTTGTTAGACGCAACTGCTGTACCTGGCTTACTCCATTTAAGCTTGTGCAAAAAGTACTAAATTGCGCGGGAAGGTTGTCAGGGTTACGGACTGCATTAAAAAAAGGAGATCAGTCTTTGGTTTCCGCTCGATTACACATTCATACTTTCACTGAGATTTACTTGCAAAAGCGATAGGGAAAATCTACTCGCTTCGCTGAGACAACTCGATTGTGTAACTTTCGGGGATTGCGTCGGATCGCAGTTAACAAAGATTGATTTTTATAAAGGCAAGCATTTAAATGATTGAATGGAATGTACCTATTAACATTATTATAATCTACTTATACATATAAAATGCTTTGTCCTGAATGACTGACTGTCACGGATCAACGTACAGCCTAAACCGCTGATCTTATGACCTGCAGGGAAATTAATATGTAACTTTTGTTGCATTCATATAATTTCAGTTTCAATCAGAAAAATAGCGATTTTGTGATTAATTAATCATGTTTAGGCAGCTTCAACTTTTGAAGTATATTTATTTTGGTTGATTACTAGATATTGTAGGTGTCAAAAAGTGCATATTGTAATCGCAAAACTGCTATGTTTTTGATTGCAACCGAAAAATGATAGAAATAAAAGTTATATAATAGCCCCTCTGAAACTTAGAGAGCGTGTTTTTTGTGTGACGTAAGCATACGCTAAGAAAGGATCTTTTGAAAACTGGTTTTTTATAGAACAATTCGGCGGGAACTTCGAAATTATCGTGGGTAAAAGCGCGCGGGACAGCTAGTCCCTACTAATATTATAAATGCGAAAGTAACTCTGTCTGTCTGTCTGTATGTTACGCTTTCACGTCTTAACGGCGCAACCGATCACCATGATATTTTGCATACACGTTATCAGGGATACAGAAAAAGACATAGGGTATTTTGTATCCCAGAATTCCTGCGGGATCTCCGAAATTTCCGCGGGTGAAATCGCTTGCGAACAGCTAGTTATTATATAAATGCAAATGTAAGTTTGTTTATTTATTTGTTACAATTTCACGCCAAAACTCCTGAACCGAACATCATCAAATTTCGTACACGTTGTCAGGGGTACAGAGAAGGACACTTATCCCGGAATTCCCGCGGGAACTTAAAAAATAGCGGGGGCTAAATCGCGGAGAAAAGCTAGTCACATAATAAATTAGACACGAACTGATCCTAGAAGGGTTCCTTCAATCCTTTTGAGGTACGGAACTCTCAAACACAAGGAAAACGTGTCTGGTGATGTTGTTGCCATTTATAATTGTTTTACAGGCACGCACGCACGCAGGCAGGCGTGGGCGAGGACTGTTGTGGGACATGGTGAATCAGAGCCCTATGGTATTGAACATTACACAAAGTGTTGTGATTAATTTTATTTAATCTAACAAAGATAGAAACAATGTACAATTATTACGGAGACATTACACAGTGCACAAAAACCAAATTGACGAGTGAAGTGATGTGGTTCCACCACACTTTTGAATCCATGACTCTGCGTGCTCTGAATGACGTTCTTTGCATATCCTAAGTGTTTTGTTTTTACATCTAACTCTAGGTAGGTACTTCAATTAGTTCACTATTTGACTTTATAACATAAACTATATCAATCGTTATAAGTGAAATAAAAATAAATACTGATCTATGAACGCGAAAAAAAAAAAACAAATTCCAATTTTATTTATGATCAACGCGAACTGTCGTAATGGCTGAGTATTTTTAAACCGTTGATGATATAAAAATAGAAGCACGGAACGAAAATAAAATGCAAAAGATAAAGGCGAGATGTGTTAACCGCACACGTAATGTACTAACATACCGTCGATCCTTTCATCAGAGCCACGTTGACTGCCAAATGCCGATACCATCACAGAATAAATAAAATAAACGAAAAGTACTTATTTTCTTTTTCCTCCCTCTCTACAGTCGCTCCCTCATCGTCGGCTGAGTATGCTGGTGCTGTGATACATCTTATGATCTGCCTCCATTGACTATGTGTATGCCTACCCCGAGCAGAACTTAGTCGAGGGTGGGCCTTTCATTTGATCGCTCCATCTGCTAGGGGATCGTCCTCGGGCACGTTTGCCTTCAGTGGTCCCAACTACGATTAGCTTTTCAAGGCTCTCCTCTCACCTCTTCATTATATGACCGAAATAGGTTAGAATTCTCTGCTAAGTGCTGACATATTGTATAGAGGGGCTAATTCGGACACGAAGCTGCGAAAGAATCTAGGCATTGGGTGCGCTTGGCTGTCCAGGGTATTTGTAACATGCGCCTCCAGCACCACATCCCGAATGCTTCTGTTCTTTTTTAAACCAGCTTTATTATGAGTAATGAAATGAGAGCACAACAGACGATCCAAAATACTTTGCAATTTTCATCAGGTAATTCTAGTAGTTTCTTCTTTCTTCTTCTTAAATCTTCCGGGTCCATCTTCAGACCCCGTAATCATGAAGTTGTTCTATGTAATGGAAAGTACTCAGAGCAACAAAACAAACTATAGCCCAAATTCGTTTGTCCTATCATTTGCTATCATGGAGTTTCAGTCCCTTCATCCCAGCTTTATCATGATGGAACCATAATATTGGATTGTCATCGGACTTACATCAATATGCCTTTAATCTCAACAGCATATCAGCAAATTGTTAGCAAATTTTGAAACGGACACCTTATTTACAAAATAAATAATAAAATTTAACGACTATATAATTTTTTTGTGACCCAATAAATTGTTGTAGGCCTATTCACCAATATCAACGTGATGAAAGCGAAGTATATTGTGTATTTTGTATTAGCTATGGGATTTTTTGTCGATAAAAACTATTGAATGCACCAGTTAATGGAATAAAGAAAATTGCTACTATACGGCTAATGGATACCTGAATGGTCTGACAACAAAACTAGTGCGTGGCCATAAAAGACTGAAGGATATCCGCAGTTTCTGGCTCTTCTTCGATGGTCTCATTCAAACTCTACAATTCAAGGTCAAGAATATTTTGAGCAAGATTAACATTACCGTTATATTGTTATGACAGGAAATTCCCCGATTCGTTTTAGGTGCATTTGATTGAGATTTGCGAAAGAAACCATCACTATTAATACACTCGAGAGCAATGAATCCGGGTCACTTAAAGAATCCTAAAAATCTCGGAAATTAAAAATGCTAGGTTAATGCAATAAATCGTATTTAATAGACAATGTAATACTCCTTAAATGAAGGTATTAAAACTTCTTAGTTAATGTAAAGTTATATCATAAAAAAATCAAACTTGAAAAAGGGTCACTTTCGAAGATGGAACTACGAAATTACAGCATTTGGTTTTGCTTTTGTTTGTAATCTGTCATTTATGTGGGTACATAAACCATGTTGATAGTGCTCTATATTCATTATTCAAGCTGAAATTATGTCGCTTACGCCTGAAGAATGCACCAGAATACTTACAATGCTGGAAACCGGCCGGAGTCAGCGCGATACAGCCAGGACTGTCGGTGTGTCGCTGTCAACAGTACAAAGAGTTCTCCGACGTTACGAAGAAACTGGTTCTAACCTACGCAGACCAGGAACGGGCAGAACCAGGTGTACCACAGCACGAGAAGACCGATACTTGGTGAACACCATGCTTCGAAATCGCTTTCTCACAGGAACTGAACTCACAAATCAGTTTCGACGCCTCGGAGGAAGTAACCCAAATGCATGGACAGTAAGACGTCGGCTTGCTGAATCTAACTTAAAACCCCTTAGACCTGCAAACGGCCCTAAACTGGAGCGTGCGCATCGTATTTCAAGACTAAGATATGCCCAGAGCCACGTAAATTGGAGTATTGAAGATTGGTCAAAAGTTATGTTCTCCGACGAATCAAAATTTATGCTCTACAAGCACGATGGAAGACACAGAGTGTATCGAAGACCAGGGGAAAGATTCAAGCAAGCATGCATCGAAGAAAAAGTAGCCTACGGTGGTGGGTCTGTACTTGTGTGGGCCGGAATTTCTTCTGAAAGTCGACAATGCCCGACCTCATACAGGTAGGATTGTGAATGACTACCTTCAAGAGATGAACATTACTCGTATGGAGTGGCCAGCGCGCAGCCCGGATATCAACCCGATCGAGTATGCTTGGGACGAGCTAGGCAGATGCGTAAAACAACGAAACCCTCCCCCAATCACGCTTCGTGAGCTCAAAATTGCTCTCACAAAGGAATGGGAGAATATTCCCCAAAATTGTATAAGGAACTTGGTGTACAGCATGCCAAACCGCGTAAACGCAGTAATGGAAGCACGAGGAGGCAATACGAAGTGTTAAAATTCAAGAAAATCGTAATAAAGTTCAAAAATTTCATGTTTCCTATTTTTGTTTTAAGGAGAGATCAGCAGTTTTTTTCTTTATGTAATTTTATGTTAATAAAATGTATGGTGACTCATATTTTTTTTACTTTCATTTAAGGAGTATTACATTGTCTATTAAATACAATTTATTGCATTCACCTATCATTTTTAGTTTCCGTGATTTTTAACATTCTTTAAGTGACCCGGATTCATTGCTCTCGAGTGTATTTATAATTTTCTTCTCGCAAAAATTTCGATTTTAATGCATTTAGAAGAGACGGTCAAAATTTATCCAGCCTTTACAAGATCCGATTTTGTTAGCAATTTAGTCAAATTAACTCGTGTGAAAAATACAACCTCAATAACCTGATAAATCTAAATTGAGGGACAAATTTAAGGCCATTCGAAGTTGGACTAATCGGATTGTGCGGTGTGGAATAGACGCATGTTAACCACATGATTTTAACAGATTGGATCAATTTGGCAATCGAATAGGCGTCGTGTGGCACGCCAATTTACAATACGCAATTTGTCGTAATTTACACTCATTGGATACAAAATTGGATTGTTTGGAAGCAATTTTAGCCCAATCTTTTAATCTCATCACACGGTCGACCTGCTGGCAACGCGCTTATCATAGGTTAAGAGAAGTTGTGATAACAAAACTACTGATATTAAGCTTTGAATCGTCAGTTTTGACCGTGTTTCTTCTGTCTTTATAGAGAAGATGAATATCAAATAATCAAAACTAGCCACAAGAACAAAGATCACTAAAAACTTTCTGGGACACGTACCTACTCGTATACCAGTTATGAAATACAACATTTAGAAACAAGTTACCTTAACTTCAATATTTATCAATAATACCTATTGTAATATACGTGAAACTTAAAATTGGCAAACGATAACAACTTTTCGAGAATTGATAAAAAAAATTGTTTGGCCGAATGAGTTTAAACAATGTTTGGTCACTATTTGCAGTGTCACGGTCGTGCTTTGTTGTTTTTTTTGAACAAGTAATTCATATAGCGATAACAATATAATAAGAGTGTATAAGTATAGAAGGAAATAGAGAAGAAATAGTTACAACACAATAGGGATGTGGACTACTTTTGAAAATCAAAATTCTAATTAGTCCGTCAGTTAGAAAATAAAAAAACAATAGACACGTATTTTTTGCTTTTTTAAATAAATTAAAATATACAGAGATAAAGCGCATTAAAGTTTAGGGTGAGGGGGTCGTGACGTCACTAACCGCTAAAACCGCCATACAAACTGTCAGAATATAGTGACGTCACGCGAAATTTCAACTCAATATATCGCCGTTATTTTTTGATTACGTAAAAAAAGAAAAAATACGTGTCCAACATTTTTTAATAATCTACAAGACGGACTAAAAAATAAAAATTAGTCCACATGCCCATTACAATTAATTTAAACTTAAATTATTATAATAGAACACGATAAAACACAACTATTGAAAGATAACAATGAGAACCGAATCACAAGGGTCACGGATGTTGTGTGGTGCGACTACTTAACCATTTCACCCGCGTGAATTTAGGAGTTCCCGCGAAAATTCCGGGACAAAAGTACTCCTCACAAGTCAGTGTGTGTGCAAAATTTCATTATGATCGATTGAGTAGTTAAATCATGAAAGCGTTACAAACAAACAAACTCATATTCACATTTATTATATTAGGGTAAGTTTTAGAAAGAAATCGTTCATGTTTTGGTAAGAAATAAACAGAGAAAGATTTCAATGTACATATACCTAATCTTTCAATTTGAATATTTTCAACCTCAAAATTATACAGTAAGTGTGCAACCCGGCAAAGTTGAGTCACATTAAGTCATTCTACACGCAGATTTGTGTCTTTGTTTATGCTAATTTAGATGTGTATCAATGACTCACTGCGGCCTCTGTGTCTATGCGCAATCTGTGACGAAAAACCAGGAATAAACAGTTCCCTCTCTGTCTGTGATGGTTCATCGACCCCTCATAGTTGCATCAATTCAGCTTAATTACTCGTGCAGCGGCCGCCTCTAAATGTTTATGTGTTGTTTAGCCACACACAAAACCAGGCGAGTTCGTTTGATGTCGCGTCTGATAGATTATTTCCTCTCTGGTATTTTTATTTTTACGTCTTCTCTCAACGATGATTTTTTTAATTTTCACGCGAGAACCGTACGTATTTGTTATGTAATTATATTTTAAACTAGCTGTCCCACCCGCCTGATTCGCCCGTAGTAATTTCGGAGTTCCCGCGGGAATTCCGGATTACAATACAATATAGCCTATGTTACTCAGGGATAATATAGCATTCTAATGGTGAAAGAATTTTTGAAATCGGTCCAGTCGTTTTTGAGGTAAATCGTAACAAACGAACAGATAAAAAACCAAATCTTTCCTCTTTAAATAGATTTACTATTATACTAACGGTTTTTAATTGTACATAGAAGTCTTAGTAATATGTAACAAAGATTTACAAGTAGGTATATGTATAATAAAGGCATTACACCTGGCACATTTGTCAGTAAACATGATTGAAAGCCTTTAATTGAATAAACAAATGCATCGAAGGTTGGCGTGTTGGCACCAGGAAACCCTATGCAAACTACAATATGAAAACTTTCTTTGCGTTTATTATTTATACAAATCTACAATACAAAGATAATATTTAAAAAAAGGATATAGATCAATCATAAAAATACCAGCAAGTGATTGGAAAATGCTGGTATGCAAATATAGCCACAGACAACTAACATACGAATATTACGTATACAAATAAATAAAATACAAATTTATAAGTTAACCAGCGTGTCCCCCACGGTTTCACCCGCGGTAATTTCGGAGTTCCCGCGGGAGTTCCGGGACGAAATAGAGATATAAACCTTCCTCATGATTCACTAGGTCTTTTGGTGAAAACCGCATGAAAATCCGTTGCGTAGTTATAAATATCTAAGCATACATAGGGACAGACAGACAGCGGGAAGCGACTTTGTTTTATATCTAAGTATGTAGTGATGTTACTAATAAAAAAAAAACTCAATACATTGTCTATAGGTAAGATTTAAAAAACTGAATAGGTAAATGAAGAAGAACAATAAACATCATATAAATTAGGGATAACAAGAGAAGCAAATGAAATATTTAGCACAAGTTGATATTAACGAACTCTATCACGCATCATTATTTAATCAGACACTGTAATAAATTCTAATTCGTGACCATTGAAAATAGAGTCGGCACTTGACCCCACTTTACTACTGCAGCAGCATGTGGTTGTTACTAGGAGAACATAAAATCAAATGGATGAAATTTAAATCCGTAACCTTATTCTCAGAGTAATTTACTTACATATATGTAAATCTAAAACTAAAACTATCAAAAGGAAATTAGTACCACTGGGTTAGTCTCAAATTTAGGTACCATAGACGTAATAATATTATGATGGCGTAATATGTCTTAGCTAAGTACCCAATAGGGGGCAGCATGGAAAATATTTAAACACTTTTGTCAGTAAAAACGATTAAACAAATAAAAGTGATTACATATTTCTGACGCTGACTGTATATATGCCAACTCCCGTAGCATATTCCTAAACATCACCCAAATCACAAATTGACACAATTTACGTAAGTATAGGTACAGGCAAGAACACATCCGGAAACAACTTTTGCATCAAATACCAATATGTGTATTGTGTATCAAATAAAACGTCACTGTGTTTTCAAACGAAACATACGATAAACATGACCACAAAATCATCCGAAACTAAATACATAAAATACAAGAAGGCAATGCTAAGACAACTGAACCGAAACAAGGGCCGTCGCTGTTGAGTCTTACTTACTATTCACCCAATCAACGGTCCAGTCAAATCACAGAAGATAGAAGGGGAACTCGGTTTAGTAAGAAAACAAATGAGAACTTGACGTGTCACCGGGCGTTTTTCGCGCACAAAAACATCCAAATGTACGTAGCTATACGTAGGTAGTCATTTGGCTACGTTTTTTCTCAGCCACTGTTTTCAAAATTCATAGTTTAGAGGTCATGGTAGATTTTCGGTATGCCAGCAAATTACTCTAACTTCCTTTCTTAGCGAGCGCCTGTCCCACCTACATGTTAATATATTATTTTGTCTGTATACGGCTACTTGACTTATTTTTTTTAGTCCGTCGTGTAGATTAATAAAAAATATTGAACACGTATTTTTTATTTTTTTACGTGATGAAAAAATAACTGCGATACATTGAATTGAAATTTCGGGTGACTCGTGACGTCATGAGTCCCTCATCCTAAACTTTAATGTGCTTTATCAAAGTTTACTTTAATTAATTTGAAAAATCAAAAAATACCCTGAAAAATACCCAATTATGAAATTGTTACAATTTAAATTTAACCACGATCACAATCTTTAGGAGCGACGAGCAATTTCCCGCTCTGGTGGTTTTTTACATTTACATGGCAAGCCTGCGAGCACGCGTACCTACCTACCAAGATAAAGTCGGTGTAGTTCTTGTTAACAATAAATGAACATCTACCGATACTGCGCCATCGCAAACCTTATTGCGACCGATTAAGGACTGTAATTTACGCGAAAAAGCTATATTATCGCCTTACTTGTTTAATCGCCAAGACGTAACACTTCCTCTTCGTTTTCGTTGATTAACATCAGCATCGCGCTCGGCTGTCTAATCAGTTTCCGGTTTTCCATGTCTTAACCTCAAGAAATGTAGCAGAGTTTTATGAATGAGTCTAGAACTCGACGTATCTATTATTATATTTTTATGATCTATAGTAATATTATGGAGTTGTATAGTTGGTTAATAATAATAATTATTTATTTATTTAGAAACAAGATTATCAATACAATAGCAATACACATTCATGCAAGATCATAAAATAAAAACTTTAAACATCACAGTCTAATGAGGAGGATTAATGGAAAATGCTAAATATTACAACTGATGTCTAAACTAGGTCTAGCCTGTATTATAGACATATCAGTGTCTTCCCTTATAATAAACTGTAATATAATAAAGCCTTATCCGAGAAGGAACTTTAACTAACTTCTATGCTATTTGACTGTAGGTATATTAGTTAGTCTCTGAGACTGCTGAACCGATTTCGAAAATTCTTTCACTGATAGGAAGATGCAGTATCTGGAGAGTATCAATCGAAAAGATCCAAAGAACAGCTATTTAGTTAGGAACAGTCTTGGAATAGTACCTATGACACTTTTCGTCCCGATACGAAGGACTCCTGAGGGAATGCCAAAATTGACGCAACGCTAGTATTAAAAATGTAATTATTGTAATTATACATATACAAAGTATGAGACGAGGTCAATTACGAATAATAAGTATCAACGTAGACATAATATCGCAGACAAAAAAAAATATCATCAAAGCGAACACAAACACGATATGGGAACCGGTAATCTCAATTATAAACTAATCTTTGGGGCAGTAGTGGCTAATGATTAACGAATAATTACACTGGCAGGAAAATAATGCAATCACGCAATGAGTTTTATATATCTCAAGAATTAAAGTGCATTATTTTGAAACAATTTTTTTGCCAATTTCATAGAAAAACTTCTATAAATACATAGACAACACCTAGCGTTCCATTTTTAGACTTAAGTAGCTGATTCGCCGCGCTGTTTGCCCGGCGTCAATTTCAGAGTTCCCGCAGGAACTCTACAGGATGAAGTACCCTATCCTCTATTTCGAGATCTAAATTACTAGTAAGTTACGTAACTGTACACCAAATAGCTGTGCCCCGCGGTTTCACGCGCACGAATTTGTGTATTCCCGCGGGAAGTCTCAGTTCCGAGACAAAAAAGTATCTCATCATCATTCTGAGTCAGCTGCTATTTGCAGCAGCAGAGACACACCGCGACCAAAACCACCAACCAATACTTTTTAAGTTTAGTTTGCAATTAATTTGTTTGTGATTTTGTTATATTGTTTGTAAACCTTGTGTGTCTGTTGCGCAATTCTATTCTATTCTATCTATTCATCAGTGAAAGAATATGAACTGCCCAATAGCTCCAGAAATTACCCCCTACATTCAAACACACAAACTTTAGCTCTTTATCCATCTTCTTTATAAATAAAAATGAATGTTTGTATGTTTGTTCTCTATACGTTTCTAAACCATTGGTCTGATTGTGGTGAAACTTTGGCGGGTTGTTCTGCCTGCGTCCGCAAAGGTTCCTGATATTCTCTATACGTTTCTAAACCATTGGTCTGATTGTGGTGAAACTTTGGCGGGTTGTTCTGCCTGCGTTCGCAAAGGTTCCTGATATAAAGAGATTCTGCGGGAATTCTAAAACTCACGCGGGTGAATCTCCGAAATGGTTGGACAAATTTTGACGGAAATTTTACTGTTAATTAGCTGATGTTATATAAGGAGTAGATTAGGCTACTTTGGAGTTCCCACGGGAATTCCAAAACTCACACGGGTGAAACCGCGGTGAACAGCTACAAATATTATAAAGAGAGTTTATGAGTTTGTGAGGTTGCAGGGGGTAATCTCTGGATCTACTGAACCGTTTTTTTTATTTCTTTTACCAATGGAATGCTACAACAGTGTTCCTGAGTGTCGTAGGGCACTTCTTATCCCGGAATTACCGCGGAAACTCCGAAATCACCGCGCATGAAACCACGGGGAACAGCTGCTCTATAATATATGTGCATAAATATTCAGATGAGTCATCTTTGACTGACTGACTGAAGACTGCATCCATATCATATTCAACAGAATGCTGTATCAGCTCGCCTCTGTATCAATGAAGAATTCTGAATACTAGTCATCATTTCTAAAGTACTAGTTCATTATTTCTTAGACTTCTCAGAACGTGATACTTATTTAAAGACTTAGACGACACTTAGTACTTACACTAATGAGAGATATCTAGCAGAGCATCGCAAATGATCATTTTGTAATGAAACATTTATTTACACGCATACGAGTACATACATATTATAACGGACATGATGTTACAAAACGAGACATGGAATTAGTAATAGAATCAGCGATTACGTATACATTATTATAATTATGTATTTTTAGAACGAAGTTCTCTATCGATCGGTACGGATGGGAGTAAAAATTCATTTTCCGTCATGGCGTCATACGGCTGCTCTACGGGAAAACAAAGCAACTGTAATTTTTATCCGAAATGAATTTTATTTTTCTGTTTGCCTCTTTTCACGCATAACGGACATAACGGTGAGTCCGTTATGTCCGTTATTTTGGAAAAAAACTTCGTTCTAAACAAGTGTTCCACGACACTCACGCGTTTTTTTAATTTATTTAATACCTATTTGAAACACAAACAATAAGCATTACTCATAAATAACTACTGTCAACAACAAAGTCGGCCAGTGAAATAATGCAATGAAAAAGAAACAAAATCTATACTATAATAAAAGAGTAGAATCCGCGATTCTGTACATTGAATATTTTTAACAAAAATTGACAGGGGACGATAAACGAAGAGTAACCAACCACAAAAAAAGGGTTTTTTAAATCTTTTCTGTCTGTCTGTCTGTCTGTTCGCGATAATCTCCGCATCTACTGAACCTACGGTTTTCACAGGTCGATTAAGCTTAGCCTGGAGCTACATATAGGCTTTGTTTCATTTAAATCGGATGTCGGGAAAAAAAGTTGTTGTATAAAAAACCTTTCGCGCGGGTGAAACCGCAGGGCACAGCTAGTTATAAATAAAATGGCACTGGCTTTAATCAAATATTTATTTGAAACAATTTGTCTATTTTTCATAAGTAGTGAGGAAAATAGGCTTTGAAATTATGGTCGAATCAATAATTTTGATAAATGAAGAATTGAGACACATGACCTCGCCACAAAAACACCTACGTGAAAAATATTATGTTGTTATGTATTTAATTTGTAAACAAACAAAGGCAACATTTTGTCAATTCTGTTAAACTGCTCAGTACTTATATTATGAAAAATAAAGCACATTATTGGTTATTTAGGACATAATGAAAAAAAGGAAAAATTATCCCGTTAGATGCAAGCGAATATACGTCATTTGAATCGTAAAACGCGTCATTTGAATCGTATATTAAATTATGCTTCAACTTCAACCAGTGCGCTTCAGGAAACCCGCTTTGTTAAATATGTACTCTTAATAATATTAACACAGTTGCAGCAACTGTAATCCCAGTCACAATTACAGCGATCCCTATAAAAGGAACCAAAGATGCAATAATAAGGTGCAAGATTATTGTTTTGAACTACCAACCTTAAGGCGCTTCCTTGCTCCCTGACGTCGACACCATTGATCACATCTTCCCCCCTCGCCTGCAGCCCCGACATTTTCAACCAATCAGGGCCCAGGTCACGTCATCCACCAATCACGTCGCGAGGAAATTCCTGGCAGCCATAACCCTGTGAAAAAGACAGTTACATTTCGAATTAGGAACGTGAACGGATTTGACGCGTCGGCAATTATGGCTAAAGGAAAGGAAGTGAGTTATGCGTTCGTTGTTTGTTTGGTGATACCGAGCAGTTATAACGGCCGTTACGATTCGCTGCCGTTATATAACAGTTAATTTATTAATATAATCAGGGGCCCAATTAAATTTTGCGATTGTTGTGAGTACTTGCTCACGGCCCGCCGGCAATTAAAACAAAAAATATAATACGAAATGGTATAAAGCAGTAAGCACATAAAACTGTACAAGCTGATAAACAATTTCACCGAATTGGAAGGTGATTATGATTATTACAAAGAATATGTTTCTAAAATATTTCAAGAATCAGTTGAACTCGGTTTTTTATTGACTTACTCAAAATGTAAATACTAAAATCAAGGATTATCTATAATTATAAGAACCTCTTTTTTGGAAGTCGGTTAAAAATGAATCCCTATTTCCCTTGGTCACGGCATCACGCGTGAACGGCTGGACCAATATCGCTAATTCTTTTTTTGTAGTGTTTGTTATTGTAAGAACAAGAAGAATAAATGAATTCTGAAATTCACGCGGGTGAATCTCCGAAGCGGTTGGACCGATTTTGACGGGAGTTTCACTGCTAATTAGCTAATGTGATAAGGAGTAAGTTAGGCTACTTTGGAGTTCCTGCGAGGATTCCGAAACTCACCCCAGTGAAACCGCGCGCACCAGCTAGTTTACAATAAATGTACTGAATTTTCCGAGCGCATATCTTTTATTAATGCCATAGGTAACGCAGTATACACAATATATGTATATGTAATAGGTATTATGTATATGTACTTACTACTCAGACCAAATATAAACTAAAGACGGAACGCCTAGAACAAACAAGTGAAGCCAGCAAAAAGACACCATCGCCGTGCACGTACACAGAAACACGCACACACTAACAAGAAAAAGACACCATAAATCTTAAGTAAACTTTTCAAATCCATACACTTTCCTAATCACCACATGCATACGCAACCGGCTTCACTTCGTTGTTCGAGACGTTCCGTTTTTAGTTTTTATTTGGTCTGAGACTTACTATAGAACATTAATATTATTTCAAGACATTAAAAACATGTCGCACTCCCACGCTCTCTTTCCATATATACAAAAATTCAAAACCATAAAAGCTTTGCAAAAGCAACTCTGCGGTTATAAATACGGGTCTTTTCACCGTTTGCATTATTGTTGGGTCAATCGTGGGATTCAAATTTTTCGATGTAATTTGCACAACAAACGACTAAACGAGGTTGTGTTATGTGAAAGATTTTCCTTTTGGAAATGACTTCAAAATTTAGCTAATGCAATTATGGAATCATCAATTCTTTATCATAAATAAATATACATATATTGTTATAATAAATGGACAAGTTTTAATATCGATTTCTGAAAATCTGAAGCAAAAGCATTCATTGGTTTTGTGAATCTCTTTTAATTATTTAAGAAATAACTTTAGCAGAAAAAATCTAAATTCTACCACAAATTTTCATTAGATCTTAACTGAATTAGTATTAGAATACAAGAAGAAATATTGCAAAACGTAAAAAAAAGGAAAAACCAAGGTACCAAAGGTACCATGTGAACGTGCAAAAGAAGTCAAACTTATGAAAAATTCAACATAAGATTAATAAAGAAACTGTGAAGTTCGAACCCGCGCGGCGGCCAAGTGATCACTGTAGCGGCATTGTCAGTAGGGTAAAACCAGGATAGTTGCCCTGGGGGTATAGTTGCCCCGATCGTAATTACTCTAGTTTCGCAGATGAATCGCGTGCTATTTTATTTATCTATCAAAAGACTTTCCAAATACTATTAAGTGGACGCGTCTCATGTCTCTGTGCGATTGCACGGGAACGCAAGGTGCGATCAAAGATTTTTCGGGATAGATGCCTTGTTTCCCGGCGGGTCGTCTATCCTAAATGTAATTTATATGGACTAGGCAACTATCCCATATATGGGATAGATGTCACAAAAAGTAGAGGTCCGTAGAAATCGCTAATACTCTGGAAATTTCAAAGATAATGTCTTTTACATTTAATAAATTTGTAGATAAAGAACCAAAGTACTTGCCAGTTTAAAAAATAAAATATTTTGATTTATTTACTGGGAGATATAAACTGATTTCAAGTGTGGCAACTATCCGGGTTTTACCCTAAACCTTAGACCACGAATACATTGACGTAAAACTATATTTTTCACTACTCATACTCGGAAAGTAGGTCTGAAGTTGCCTGAGAAGCGGGTTGAAAGTAACCCTTTTCAGCCCTAGGGAGAATCGCTTTCAACTGACAACTGTCAAATTATTAAAAAAAACTAGGTCTATTTTCACATTTCTATTGAACCATGTTTCAACTTTCTATACAGCCAGCGCGATGTAAAATTGAAATAACGTAAAGTTTAAGTAGGTATTAATTAAAATAAAATTCACTCACTTTTTCTTAATTCCTATTTATATTTTTTTATTTTCTTTAATTAATACTTAATAATTAAAGAAAATATTTTTTTTAGGTCGCCACAATGTAAATAAAAAATACTGGCTGAATAGCTAGCCGGCCAAAGAAAAAGAAATAGGTGGGAAAGTGTCAAGCGACTATCACTCATTTTTTCTTTAGCTAATTCCTATTTTTATTTTGACTTTCCTTGCATTCGTAATGAAAAGCACAGTGTTATCCTCGGGAGAAAGACTTATTTAGTCCCGAGACGGGGTTTGGCGCCCGAGCGTATAGCGAGGGCGCCGATAGATCGAGGGACTAAATAAGTTACTTTCACCCCTAGGATAACAATGTACTATTACAAGTCGTTGCAACGCAGTTGTCATTATAATATTATTTCCTTTCGTGCTCGTAGATTCATTTCCACAAGAAAGAAGAGATCAAAATGTTAAAATCAAGTAAATGCTCACTAATTGTCAACGTGTGCCATGTTGTAACTCAACTGTTTTAGGCAAAAGCAGATAAACACTTGTGCAATCCAAACTTGAAACCCAGAAAGGCAACCAAAAGAAAAGATGGACGACAAAGAATGACAGCGGCGAGAATATATTTCGCCACGGTGCTTTTAACTTTAAGGCTACAGATAATAATCTTTTATCCAAAAATGATACAGCAGAAGATATTGAATGTTTTAAAATATAATTAGCTTTGGACAAATATGGCGTGATTATGCTAACGCAGTAGAAAATGGATGCTATCCACCTTTGTTTTTGAAGTTTGAGAGATTTGCTGCATGTCAATGGTTTATGATTTGTTGTTTCTGTTGTTGTTAAGTATCTAAATGAAGTCATCAACTAAAGTATAGGTACTTAATCTAGTCTAATAACTTGATAAATAAAGTATTAGCTATAGAAAGATGTAACCTAAAGACTACTGATTAGGTAATTAAAACTTCTAAAATTTGTTCTTACATAACTGTCACTGTTAATGAGAATGTATCTATTTACATAGTACGGTTTTTTATTGTCTATTATATGAAGACGAAGTCAGCCTGTTGATGTTCACTACATGACACAATAATATGGCGAATGATTGCAAACATAGTTATGTATTAAATGACTCTTCGAGTCTTGCCCAAGTTTTGAAATGTGAAGTGAACACCTGATTGCATAATAAAATCCAAACATTTTTAGGACACTCTACAAGAAAATGTGTGTAGGTAAATCGATATCAGTCCAATTTAGATACATCTTTAACATTTTTTTTAATTGCAATTAGTAGTGATTAAAACAATAGGTAACATACATTGGAGGCTTCTTTGTAGATACCTAATGCCTCCAATGTCAATTAGGAGAATAAGTTTAACCTTATACTTAACTGACAGGAGACTAATATAATGAAATTTGAAGATTTCAAAAAGTCGATGGCCAACGACGAGTAAATCACGTATGTTTATACGAACAACGAAGACGAAGCTCCGATACGATTATTCTTCAAGGAACTATCTTTTCTCACCAAAAGAAAAACACGACTGAGATGAAAAAACAAAAGGCATAAACCATTCATTGAAAAATTCTTAATGAAAAGAAAAAACAAGCAAAGATCTTCAGAAGTCTTTAGAAAAAGAGACAAGTATGAAAATGTTGTTTCTCGTTATGCTCAAGCTGACCTCATAGATCAACGAGCGAAGGTCGTTCGACGATGACGTATGCACCATAAAGAAACAAGTTTCGACGCAGACGGCCGGTCTCGATCAGAGACATAATATGTATTGTTGATTTCGTCGGAAGATCAACATTGGATTTTATTATTATATTCATTTGTAGTCGCAGAATATATCAAACTTTGGAATCAAGGATACCGCTATCGAGTTATCTTTACAAGAGATTTCTTCATCTTTTCAACTGATGATATGAAAAAAAATAAAAGAAAAACAAGCTTATAGCATTAATGAATGATACAAAGTTGCGGCAAGGAAGCTTTTACTCAAATTTAAATCGGATTCAGAGATCAGCAGTCAATGCTAAGAAACTAGGGCAACGAATAATTCAATTTCCACTTCTGTTTGTGATGTAGAGAGCTGACTAAAACCACCGTAGGTGTTTAGAAATTGTTCGCATGAACTAAGACATGACAGTCATATCTAATTGTTGCTTTAATTGCATCTATTTCTCTCCAAGCATTAAACTATACGACACTCGGCTACTATAATTCATCATTACAACCGGTTTTGTTTGCATATTTACTCTATAGCTTAATGGAGGCTATTTAGTAACGAAAAACGACAAGCTTTGTCTACTCTTCTTTTTTTTTCGAATCTCTATCCTCTACCATCAGTTTTCGAAAGTTAGTTTACAATTTAACCTAACGGTGAATACCTACAAAACTAGAAGCATTAGCAAGACAATGTAAGCGATACCGTCCGTCCTTGAATAGCAATTCTATTTATACAAGTCTCTTTAAAATGTCAAATGTCAACAGCTAATAATGAAGAGAATATAATAAATAATATGGGGTTCACGGACTCGTATCAAACAAAATATGTTTTGAACAAGCGATAATAAAGGCTATAAAACATCCAAAAACGACGGGTTGCGTATAACGGACCCGCTTGTGATAGAATCCGTAGTAAATACTCGTAAAAGTCTATAGACTAGTATCTTAAGGTATTTTCATCGAACAAGCTCATATGCTGAGCTGAGCTATTGAGCAGGTCCAGAACTGATCTCAATTCTTACCCAACTTGTCACCTTTTATGGTGATGTTGAATACATACATGCATGAATATAAGGTTGTGAAAACGTGGGCTTTCAATGTACGTACATTAGCAAGTCAAATAGCGTGTTTTAATGGAAACTGTGTATTGTCTTGACGTAAGTTTGTGTGTTCAACACCAGCCTTCAGAACCTTAAATAGCATTGCGGCTGCCCTACGGAAAAACAAAGTAATAGCAGCGGAATAAATTTTACAGAAAGAGCAAAAAACCGGAAATTGCTTTATTTCAAACAAATTTTCCATGGTTTTAACGATTTTTCAATTTTAAATAAAGCCTTTTTGGTGGTGGGTATGTAGAAACATCCACTATGCGTGGATGCAAAAATACAAAAAAAAACTAATTTTGAAAAAAATTCAGTTTCTTTATTGTTCCGTAGGGCAGCCGATTGGGCAAGTCAACAGAGATTAGCGAAACACCAACGCATCGCAGCTGTTTTGGTTGTTAAAAAAAAGAAAGCTATCATTTCGACTGACATTTTACTAACTAACGATGTGAGAAGGATAATGGATGAGAAAAAAATAAGAAACATACGATATGGGCTGTATTTGATGTCCACTTTTGCTAATATTGTAAATTCAAACAGAAATTGCACTGACAGATAGCGGCTGATGTCATAAGCAGTAACTTGGACAACTTTTAAACTTACGCGGGTGAAACCGTGGGGCACAGCTATTTAATTTTTCACCGAGTATATTTTATACCCTGATTAATCAAATGCTGGGAGAATATCTAAGGAAATCGAACCCAAAAAAATGATTGAAATCACACTTCCGTCTTCATTTAGTCTTGCACTTGCTAGGAATTCAACTTGCAACACTCTCCAACACCTCACAAACCTTTCATTCAGTAAAAAGTTGCAAGTCACGAATTAGGAAAACCGACTGGACTTTACTCATTTGTCCTTTCCAGTAACTCGCCAAATCTAGTGACTTATGGCACAACGAGGACGTGACAAGAATATTAAGTGTGTAGATATTTGCCAACGAATAATTCTTTTAAGACATTTTGCTGTTTTATGTATGCGGCAGTATATTTTTATGTGGTGTGGATTACCCATACCAGCCATATCCTAATAATAAGCTATAGATAGGCATGGGTGCATTGTGTTACATTTTCGGGTAACAGGTAACTCATAAGTCTTGAGGCTAGCTACTAAAAAAGTTGAGACACGGAGGGCCAATTTTTAAAAGCTATTTTTTTAATATTAGGTTTAGGTTTTAAGTATTTATTTCTCATAAAAACAAATTACATATTATTCACTTAAAATGAGAAAAATAGGGCTATAAATCAAATGTAAGTAAATAACTATCTGAAACATGCAACACTTCACGTCTGTTTGACACGATTTACTAACTAATTTAAATATTTTTCTTCCAATTCCTTCCTTTAATATTTAACTTCCAATGTATGTAATGTAACTATCTATGTTTGTACGACTGGAATCTTGCAACTCAATTTGAAGCAGATATCTTCAACCGATTGAGCTAAAATTTTGTATACACGTTTAGTTTGGATGACAATGCATGGTTTATTCTTTTTAGCGCATATGAATAAAAGCTTTTTTTTGTAAAGAGGTTTTTGAAAAAGCTTTTTCTATCGAGACTTATTTAATCGACCGATAAAATTCAAGTTACATTGCTTATTTTAAGGCTTCGTTATGTTACGTTCTTAACAAACTGACTGCAGTACCATTAGATTACTTATTGCATAAATCAACCAGTTCATTTTCATCATACCTATATCTACACAACCATCATAATTAGCATCGAAGGTTGTTCCAAATTCACGATGCGCATTATTATTCTTTGCTTCTTTTGTTTTCTCATTGCTTCTGGATGCTATGTCAATTAACTGTGTTACTTTAATGGTCGTATCAATCGTAGGATACGTGACCTCAAACCGTAGGTACGTGGGTTTTTAGTGGGTCAAGTTTGCGAAACATGTCATACATGTGGGTAGGTTAATGTGTTAGAATTACAATATGTTGGAGCATATCGAGATTTTACGTTGCGTAAACTACTTGCAGACAGACTGACAGAGAGAGAGAGAGAGAGAGAGACAGTAGTCACGACATATTGTTTCTTTTTTTTCTGCTACAGTTAGTATTTGGGTTCAGAATTGGTTACCGCTCACCTATGACGCAAAGACCTAAGATTTTTCGGATAAAATCAAACGCTAATTTTAATTGAAGTTATGTACAGCAATAGTTGATAAAGTTTGGATGAAATATGTTTTTCGAAGGTTCCTGAGTAATTGAATTCGTTTTTAAGTAGATGAGAGATGTAATATTAAAGAAAACAAATTAGGTATATTATGGTAAAATATCAATTTGAAAAGGTATAAGAGAAAGAAATGAGGAAATTAAATAATAAAATTTAATAAAATACCTAGGTACGGAAACTTTTAACACTTGACTAAGTTCACTCTAATTTGATTGTTATGTAAAAATATTTTCTCTACTTTCCATCTTATTATAGATTCCAATTAATATCTAAGACAAAAAATACTATAAGTACATTGATTTGCATTTAAATATCATGAAGGACCTCGAATTAGAATAATGCTCATAATGACTAAAGAAATATTATTCATCTATCCAAAAAGTTATCTAAATAATATTATTGTAAATTATAATAGTTATTGGACGCAAAATTTATATAGAATTATACATAAAAAAACGTTTTGACATCAAAAAACTTTACATTTCTAGATTATAAGGGCACACTGCAAACAGATTAATCAAATATGTTCGCTCTAGATATGAAGATATTGTTTACATCGCACCTGAGCGATGTAATCTTATCTGCAGCATCCAATATCAGCAAGATAAGGCGAACATCAGAGGAATGTTTTCGCTGGAAGGGACGTCCTTCGGTCTCGAGACAGTTCGAACGAGAAATAAGATGGTGAGCATGAGCACCAAAACTAGGTGGGAGAAAGGAAACGAAAATATTCGTAAATATTTGTATAAATTGAGAAAAGAATAAAGTAAAAGAGCGTGTACGTATTCAATAGCGCGTGCAAAGTAGAGTTGCCAATCTTCCTGTTTTCCCAGGACATGTCCTGATTTTTGAGTCGTGTCCTGGGTTTTTAAAGCGTCCTGATTTTAAAATTCACGCGCCATTACCTACTGCTTCCAATCGCACATTTTATCAGTGGGCCCGGTATAATTAACCCGGAGATACTTTTATATACAACTAGCTGTGCCCCGCGGTTTCACCCGCGTGAGTTTCGGGATTCCCGCAGGAACTCCAATGCAGTCTAATGTACTCCTTATTACAACAGCTAATTAGCAGTGAAAGTCCCGTCAATATCGGTCCAACCGTTTCGGAGATTCACCCGCGTGAGTTTCGGAATTCCCGCAGGAACTCCAAACTTCTTTTATATAAACCTTGTCCTGACAATAACGAACACAAAAAAGAAACAATTTTCCAATTTTGTGCAGTCGTTTGTAAGTTATGCGCTTACCAACACATTTGACGATTCATTTTTATTATATAGATTTGAACTGCTATTACATATATTTGAATTTCATTTACTCTGTTATTGCGTAAATATCATATTAACTACTATAAATTAACTAGGTACTGCTCTAATACTTCTTCAGCGTCGTGTTTTTAAGCCGTAGTGTACTCGTTTTTCCACCTTGTAATCCTGGCTTTCTATATTTGGTGGTGGGGCCACCCTAGTGTAGGTAAAGTCCATAAGTATATCCAAAGAGTTGGATAGTTAGGGCACGTTTTCCAGTAGTAGAGATATTAAAAAATGGCCGATCATGATGACTCACTAAAAAGTAAACAGATTAAAATAAAAATTAATAAATTAAAAACCACTTAAACTGAGTCGAGACCGAGAGTCAAGAAACAAATAAATATGAAAAAATTGCCCTGCCAATTAGTTCATGACCGGGTACTATATTTATTTTAATCTCGAAATTTGAGGCACTAAGAGGATGTAGAAATTCAATCCTTGCTGCTGCTGTGATGAAAAGGGTGAAACTAATTATCCGAAACAATAAATAAAAAAACGTGCAAATAAATTTCGCTAAAAATAAAGTCCTCTCATATAAGAACATCGCCCAAAGATATTTATGAGCAATGAGCATACTTGTAGTATAAAAATAACCAATTAGGAGCGCCCCAGAAAAGAATAAACATCTTTACCAACAAATGAAAAAGTATTTCTAAAAGGAGTCCGCTAAAAACGAAACATCAATCCATTGGACGCGCATCATCATCGACACAGGCCCTTCTAAGTACGTATATTATAATCTGTAACGGTATACGCCAAGCAACTTTGGTAACAATGCATTGTTAACACAAGTACGCATGTATAATGCATAAATTGCCTATATTGTTATTGTCAGTCAGTCAGGCAGACCTACACTTTCTAATGCGCGGACGCATCGGTCAGCGCAAGGGTAGAGAGACTAGCGATCTCGATTGATGGTGCGTCTCAATAATTATGTATTTGTTTTTCACAACTCGTCATCAACCGACGACCCGATTGGCGTAGTAGGTCACCATGCCTGCCCGCTAATCAAGAGGTTCCTGGTTCGATTCCCGGTGGGGGTGACACTTTGTGTGATAACTTTGTTCGATGAACACCGAGTTCCACTTTCCACTTAGAGCGTTTTTACATATTTATACTATAACTAGCTGTGTCCCGCTCTTTCACCCACGTGAGTTTCGGAATTCCCTAAGGAACCCCAACTTATTTTATTCTTCTTCTCTTCATAATAACAAATACAACAAAAAAAGAATTAGCGAAATTGGTCCAGCCGTCACGTGTGATGCCGTGACCAAGGGAAATATGGATTCGTTTTTTATATAGTTATAAATGTAGATAAAATATTTACTTTGTTTTAACGACACAAGCTTATAGCGTAGTATGGCACAAGTAGATCTGTCTGTTGTAAAGTGGATTATTCTTGTTTTATTATATATATTTAGAAAGGAAGGAGCCATTTTTTTCTCTTCTTTTATTCTGATCACAAGAGAGACAGACTCGATTATCGACACTTGTTCTATTAATTATTTATCTTATTATCATTATGAATAATGCTATATATTTATTCAATTCCATGTAAGTAAAATATTTTTATTTTATAAAATTAAAGATTGTAAAAAAGTTGTAACTTGTATCCGTTCATTCCCATAAGGATTTGGATCACTCAACAAAAGCGATTGAATTAGGTGACTCAGCGATATTCGACTTATAGATTATCTGAATAACTATCAGATTTCAACACGATATCACTTTTAAAGATATTATGTACTCATTTGATGCAGCGTAACAGGTCACATATTTTCTAAGTTTCAAAGCTAACCACTACAAAATATGTAGCATTGCTAAAACCACTCTATGTAGTAAGTAAACTAACGATTGAATTGTTATGGAAACGACCCATATTTGAAAAGTAGCATATAATTACTCTGCGAGGACTCAGTTTCAACTGCGTGAAAACCGTCATTCCCTCGGGAACTTATGTAGGTACCGGAATAAAAATATCCTACGATAGGCTAATTCTGTAAGTATACTGCATATATTATCGTGATCCAGCTAAATTTCGGCGAAATCCTTTACGCTTTTTTTGATGATTGAGTCACAAACAGTAAAAAATTGAGGTTTAAGAAAGTAAAAAAATTTGATCTAAATAACATCTTAATGTCCAAACCTTTATATTTCTAAAATACTGGCTGTGCCCCACGGTTTTATCCGCGTGAGTTGCGGAATTCTCGCAGGAGCTTTTTTTTTCTAAAATAAAGGTAGCTTAACTTACTCCTTATAACATCAGCTATCTGCCAGTGAAAGTCCCGTTAAAATCGGTCCAGCCGTTTCAGAGATTAGCGGGAACTAACAGACAAACAGTAAAAAATTAAAAAAATTGTTTTTTTTTTTTTATGTAAGTACCGTATATACTCATACTTTCATATACGTTAAGTGAAAAACAATTAATCTGGAAACAACAAACAGGTATTTTATTTATATGTATAGAGTATAGACTTATAGAATGACAGATGTATATAGATTAGTAAAATAAGATAAGATTGATTTTAACAACAAAAAAAAAACTTATCCTGGACAATATTACGGTCACCTCAATCGAGCAACCTCCGGTGGTGCCGTCGGTCCCGATTCTCGATTCGCCGAATCGATTTTCGGAACATAAAACGCATCGTAAACTTTAAAAAAAAAAAGTTTATTTGGACAGCCAACATTAGTTGGAATCTTCTGGGTATTCGTCTATTCGTGTTATGAAGTTAGGTCACAATTGTTGATTGTAACGAAAGTCTATGTCATAATTATGTATGTTATAGTTAGGGTTGCCACCCATATTATATTGTATAGTATCGTATATTTCAGTCAATTGTACTATTATATATTAGCTGTGCCCCGCGGTTTCATCCGCGCGAAAGGTTTTTATTCAACAACTTTTTTTCCCGACATCCGATTTCAATAAAACAAAGCCTATATTATGTACTTAGCTCCAGGCTAAGCTTAATCTACCTGTGAAAACCGCATGAAAATCCGTTCAGTAGATTCGGAGATTATCGCGAACAGACAGACAGACAGAAAAAATTTTTAAAAACCCCTTTTTTGTGGTTGGTTACTCTTCGTTTATCGCTCCCTGTCAGTTTTTGTTAAAAATATCCAATGTACAGAATCGCGGATTCTACTCTTTTATTACAGTACCTATAGATTATAGAAAAAAAGTTAATAACTATTATAAAGAGGAAAGATTTAATTTTTTGATTGTTTGTTTGTTACGATTTAACTGAAAAACTACATGGCCTATTTCAAAAACTCTTTCACCACTACAAAGCTACATTATCCCTAAGTAACATAGGCTATATTGTAGTCAGGAATTCCCGCGGGAACTCCGAAATTACCGCAGGTGAAACCGCGAGGTAATAACCTTAAAAAAGTCATCCCCGAAAAGGTTTGGGACGGAGGCCGGAGCTCATATATTACGGCTCCTTTTGCACACTACACGTCGCATTGTGAGGTACAGAGGAGGACATAGGGTACTTTTTGTTCCGGAATTGCCGCGGGAACTCCGAAATTAACGCGGGTGAAACCGCGGGGAACCGCTAGTGATTAAAATAAATATGTACAATTTTTTCTCTGCATTCCCCAAAAGCACTATATTATTGCATCTTTTTTTCGGAAAAATACTAAGTAAGTAGGTATAGGTATTTATTCCAAAAAAAGGTTGCAACCCTAGTTGTAGTCTCGAATTATTCAACAGATTTTTAAGAATTTTTGACATGTTCTAATTACGTGTTGCTATTTCTAAAGAAACATTAATTGGATCACTTCTAAACGTTGCATTGTTTCCACACACAGTCTGTCTTCATTTGTGTTATGACCTCGAAGATTGGTTATGAATTAGGATAAAGAAATGTCAGAATCGAATGCTCTTTCTAATGAGTAATATTTTTATAATTAGGTAGGTAGGTATGTGCTAAAAAAATTACAGATTAAAATTATAATATTGTATAACCAATTATTTTTTTAATGGTAAAGTCAACAAATAACCAAGATGATGCAATTGCGAAAAAATAATAAAATATTTCAGAATAAGTTTTTCCATTGATACGTTATTTGTTTGTTGGTAAGTACCTACCTAATCTTTCTTTCAACCTTAAGCTATACACATTGAATGTCTTCTGATCTGACTGCAACCATCCATTAAAAAAACAATGAATCATAATGATAAATAAAATTATTATACTAATTATCAACTGAAATAACGTTTGCAGTATCGGAGCACTAACTACCTACTAACACAATGCTCTAGAAAACTGTCAGTCAAATCGAGCAGAGTTCACAATTTATGTAGGTAGGCATCATGTAGACATGTAGAGAGTGGCTCGCATATCGCGTTCCTAGATGACATCATACCTAACAGTAGCAACACAACCGCTATTTAGGCGCGCTTGAAATTATCTATTAAAGGATGCGCAAATAGAATAGTTAAATAACCTCCTCCTTTTTGGAAGTCGGTCAAAAGGAAAATATTTTAAAATTTATACGGGTAATTAGTTACATTAATACAAGTTTTTAACAAAAAAAGTGAACATTTACTTGGCCGTTTGATAGATTTGCTTGATTCCCAATATTATAAATGCAAATATGAGTTTGTTTGTTACGCTTTCAAACTTTAGCTACTCATCTGATAATTTAGTACTTTTTATCACAGAAAAGGACATAGTTTTACTTTTTATCTCGGAATTCCCGCGGGAACACAGAAGTTAACGCGAGGAACAGCTAATGTTAAAAAAATTATAAACAAAACGATATTTCCAACTCGATGAGAAACGAGGATGTTAGTGAAATGTTAACAGGACTAGATGACATTTAATTATTATCCAAACTGTGGACTTAAACAATAGCCAGAGAATGGCCCACATTCAAATGGTGGATCGAACACATTTTGATGATTTTGATTACAAGCGTTTGCAAAGTTATTCTATAAATGTCGAAATGTATTATGTATATGTAGTTACATTGGTTTCAACGGGGTCCAATACACTTAAATGTCTATCTATAGAATACCTATATTCATCACTTCCGCCTGCAATAGATGTTTGTTTTGTTTACGTTGTTAGCACGTGCTCTTCATTATTTAACTATACTTTCACAGCAAAATAAATATTCATAGTTGAACGCTGAAGTTGAAGCTGCCAGAAATCATATTTCACATTAGGTTTTGTGTTTCGTTACAGAATGTATTTTTATTTGCATCATGAACATCAATATAATCATACCGGTACGGTGTCTTAAATAATCGGTAAAATAAGCATAAGTGGCCTAGTGCCAGCTGTGATCCATGGTCCCACAAGACCCCCGAGTCTGCTATTTCAGTGTTACCGAAAAATGATAGAAACAAAAGTTACATTAAGCCCCTCAGGATTCAACTTCACCTTGAAATTGGACATAGATAAGCAATAGTGTGTCAACCCACATTGAAGAAATTTGTTTTATAACTATTTTTTTTCAACCTTTTTTTTATGTTCAACATGTTTTTAAATACTTCAACAATGTAATAAGGTAAGGTAAACATACAATTAATAATAATCGTTCTCAAACTCGCAATAAATCGTTCTGTATCAATAACTTAATTTTGTGGGTTAACATGTTATTACTTATCTGCGTCCAATTATACTAACGATGACGTTTACTTTTTCTAAAGTTTTTTTTTTTTTCTAGTAAAACATGTTTTTCGGTTTATATAATAAGGTGGTGTGCGTTCCGATTCGTTTTCCACCGGCCGCAACGAATGTCCACCAACGTTTTTCGCATCCCAAACAAACGCAGGCTACACGCTCAATTTCAAATCTTTTCCAGTCCGTCCACACAATACCGATCAACCGATCGTGAATCGTGATAGGTATTCGGTGCGGCAGATTTTTTGATGACAGTCATTATGGCAGGACTGTTCTTTTGTTCTGTTTTTGCGACCTTTGCACTTAGACCTTTTTCTGAATTAATCAAATGACTGTTTAGATACATTGGGCAGAATATCCTACCTAACTGTATACTATTCTACCCTTTAAGGTTTGATTAAGGGTTTAAAAGGGCGAACCCGCGACGGTCCAACTAGTCATTTGCTAACTGAACTGATTTCAATAAAATTTGGCACACAGCTAGAATATTATGTTCCGGATACCTATTTTGCCCTGGC
Source organism: Zygaena filipendulae (assembly GCA_907165275.2). Classification (NCBI taxonomy): domain Eukaryota; kingdom Metazoa; phylum Arthropoda; class Insecta; order Lepidoptera; family Zygaenidae; genus Zygaena; species Zygaena filipendulae. Next base: position 1,908,206 of record OU015676.1, read on the forward strand.
GCATAGTTTAAACCCAATGTTTGGGTAAAAAACCTTATTTTCTAGGTGTTTATAGGGGGTATAAACATCCAAGCACCGGGTTTAAACCAATCTATATATTCCCAAGTGACAAGTAGTAGTGTTGTTATAAAGTCTTTACAAATTACACAGTGAAAGCTTCTGCCCGGTTTGGCGCGGGACACAAACTGCATTACGGTTTTAGATTTCCTGGACACGACGACGTGTGGACCCAGCCAGTTATTATTTTCGACCTACCTATTGTATGAGAGATCACTTCCGACGCCCACAGAGATTTCATTGAATATTTGTAATGTTACGTGGTATGAAAAAGATGAAAGCAATATAAGGACAAAGATAAGCAATAGTGTGTTAACCCACACTGGAGAAATTTTGAATAAATCGTGTTTTAAAAGTAGGAGCGCCATTTTGTGTACAAATTTTTTATGTTCAATATTTAGTTACATATTTAAGCAATGTAATAAGGTAAACACATAATTAAAAAACGTTCCCTAACTCTCAATAAATGGTTCTGAACCAATAACTTAATTTTGTGGGTTAACATGTTATTGCTTATCTGCGTCCATAAATAAATGTTAGAAGATTCGCAGGCGCGCATACATACATACATACCTACTTACATCCGCGCGCATAGAAAAAACGCAAACGGAATTATGAGATAAAAAGTCTTCGTCTGAGTAAAAACTACTCTATGACCTTCTCTGTACCCCTGACAACCTTTATGCAAAATTTCATGATGATCGGTCGAACAGTTACGGTGTTATAATAGATTAGTAACGATTAATTATGTATGAACATAGAGAAAAATTGATAAAATTAATAAATGAAGTAGGTAAAACAAATAAACAGGATAGATTGAAAGAACTGGATTATTAGGTTATAAACTTGCTATCTTTGTGCTGTAATTCTTTATATCACTTCTTAAATACCTACTACCTACTTTCAGTTCAGTAATGAATATGCATAGATTTGCATTCAGCACACGCAGAGTAATTGTGGTGGAAACAGCTTAGAATAGAATAGACTACTCCTTATATTGCACACCAAATGGTGTGTTCACAAAAAATCTGATAGTTAAATTCAAGCATACCAAAGTCTATCATGTGAATACAAAAGTCTATGATTGTTTCAATTTAGAACGGAATTTTGAATGAAACTAACACTCTATATGCTCAGACGAAATAAAAGTTTTATTTCGCCTGAGTCTATATGCACAATAATTTTATTCTTATAATTTTATTTTATTCTATAGTAAATAAGTATGTACTTATAGTTTAGTAGAGTTACTTTGGTAGAATTACATACTTATATACTACCCTTACATAATATTATAAAGTCCTCTGCCACATCTGTCTGCCTGTTCGCGATTAACTTAAAAACTAGCAAACAGATTTTCATGCATTTTCATGCACCAATAGGTAGATTGATTAATGAGAAAGGTTTATATGTATAGTTCATCCTGGAATTTCTGTGGGAAACCCAATATAATCATGGGTGAAACCACAGGAGACAGCTAGTTATACACAGGGGCGTACCTACTGACGTATCAGCCTTATAAATGATAAGAAGGCCCCCAGGCTACAGGGCCCCTGACGTGTGTAAGCAAAAATTAGGAAATTTTAGAAAATACTGAAATTGTCTTCAGCTATAGCTGATTTAATTAATCATTTTGCCAAAAAAAGGCAAGAAAAGTGTATATTTAATGAAGTGTTTGGCTAGCTTAATTTTTAGGAGGAAGCTCTAACTTATAATCAATAAATATTTTAATCAATACTTAATATCAATAAATAATTTTAATTTAATGGAAGCATTTTTATTTCTTTTGTGACAAATCTTTACCCTTCACTTGGGCCCCCCAACTAATTTTAATGCAGGGACTCTCCAAAGCACGCTACACCACTGGTTATACACATTCTGTTTCGTAAAATCTTTGTTAATGTACCTTTTTTAATTCGGTATGCCTATACACAACACTGCCTGCACCAGCTAGTTTTCAATAAAGACAATTGAATACATGCTCCAATTACCAAAAATTAGGTCCTCACACTCGCTGGCTTCCCACAAGTGATAAAGTGTAGCGCTCCAAATTGACAAGACATGTCAGTGTAAAAACATCTGCAAGCTTACTATGAGTTTAGCTATCTATCTTCTTTCTCACAAATGGTGAGGCTTACATCAAGGAACTGTGTGGAATGATTGCATTATAATTATTACACTAACTGATCCCCGCTGTTTGTCCCTCATTAATTTTCCCGAATTCCCACAGGGATTCCAGGATAAAAAGTGTCCTATGTCCTTCTCTGTACCTCTGATAAAGTTAATGAAAAATTTCATGACGATCAACAACATATATAAACAAAGAAAGAAACAAACTCACTTAGGCATTTATTATTAATAAGTAGTAAGGATTTGGTAGAAATTTCATACAATAAGAAATAGCAAGATCAATATTATTAAATGTATTTTCATTCTTTTTTTCTAAAAATATGGATGTTAATATAAGCTTTTTTCATGTGGTAATGGTTTTTTAATAATAGGTAGGTAATTGATTACTAGACTAACAAAAATTTCTCATTTGGGTCTGGATTTATTTTTTTATCTTAGTCGAGGATTAAATATCATAACTTAAAAGTCTTTATTGAAGCAATAATGGTCTTATTCTCCATCGAGATCTCACTCTGTTAAAGTTTTACAATTTGAAGAGACAAGAAAGGTAAAAACAACTTGTTTCTTCACTGTATCATGCCGTTAAAGTTAAAGACAGCAAAAAAACAAATAGATAACTCTTTTTTAAATGTGCAATATGACTTACTTGAGTAACGAAAATGATTTTAAATCAGATAACACGTTCACACTAAAAGTAAGGAAAATAAACACCAAAAAAAAGTTAACAAAACCACAACAAGCGAGTTGATCTAATTGATAGTATTGTAATTAATTTCATAAAATATACAATCACAGTGTCACACAACTCGTTAGATTGAATATCGGTACTTGATTCTGAAAATATTTAGTACTTAGCAAATGTTTGAAATAAACTTGATTTGTTTTAAATAAAAACACGAACTTAACCCGAAACACGTATGAAACCACAAGAGCATGCAATTGAACTGAAGTTTGACACGGACCACGGCTGAATGTAAATAAAATTGCAATCACTCAATTTTCATCCACATTGTTTTTCGTTCTATCATTTTTACTCAACAGTCAACATTAGGTACACCTACCTCTAGTTAAAAAAAGATGAAAATTTAAGAATATACAAATGCTTCTTGTTTTGGTAGTTACTAGTTATTATTATTGGACATTTAACTTGCTAAAATTGGTAATTTGGTAAATTGGTAATTTGGTAATAGACATTTTTTTTTCGTTTATTTATCCTATTTAGGAAAGGCTAAGAGTACAGGGCCCATACTGCCAATAGGGTACTTGCATGAATTTTTTTTTTTCAGTCTATTTTAAAGATATATGGCCTACTTAAACAAAGCAAGAAAAAGAAAAAAAATATTTGCATAAATTAATTAAATAGAACGTTTCAAAGTTCATACTTTAGACCTTACCGCCGAAACGCGGAATGACGTCACTTGTTCAAAATTACGCCTTATTAATCTGTGATAGAAATGTCACTGTCGTATTGACAGAGTCATGTGACACTGACAGACAGATAACTTCAATATCCAAAAGCGAAATTAAGGTTGAACTGTGTCGATTTACTTCCAAAAGTTCCAGTAAAGAATCGAAATGCATCTTACCGATGCATTTTAAAGTAAAAAACTTCAGAAAATGGAAAATATGCGTTGACTGTATGCACTTAGTTTCCTTTGCCCTCTCTGAAAGAGGTAAATGTTTCCTAAAAAAATAAAAGTGACGTCATGTGTTAAGCTTGGCTGTGATTGGTGTTTCGTTGCAACGTTCCGTTTTACAAAATTAAAAGTTGAATATTTTGGAAACTATTGAAATTTTTTTAGCAAATCTTTCACGATAACGCTTTTCTAAGGCTCTATTTTTGAAATATTGACACAATTTCTTATTATAAATTTCATGCAAGTACCCTATTCTGATGTGATGGTAATAGACAAAAAAGTACGTACTCTGTGGTAATAGACTGCATTTTTATTTTTTATTTTTAAATTTACCCCAATGGGGACGGCAAAGGAAGCTAAGTCCATACAGCCAATTCAGTTGTATTTTTCTTCATTCACACACATTCACACAATTTAATCACGATTAACTAATTTGCAAAACAAAGAAATAAAACTGACGTCTATCACCGTTAAAATACCGCCAAAAGCTATTTTTTTTAGTAAACCATGTTTTTTTTGTTGTTGTTAAATAAAATATTTGCCCCATAAGGGGAAGGCAAAGCAAGCTAAGTCCATACAGCCAGTTCACATGTTTTTCTTTTCAGAAGTTGTTTACATTGAAATACATCGGTGAAATGCATTCGATGCTTTACCGGGACTTCTAGAAGCAGTTCTTCTCAATTGGACTTTAAATGGGATGCAATAAGGCAGTAACTCATAACTGCCATTAACAACAGACATTTTTTTTTCATTTATTTATCCTATATAGGAAAGGCTAAGAGTACAGGGCCCATACTGCCAATAACAACAGACAACAAACAAAAAATTTTGGTGAAGTTTACCCCTTTCGGGGAAGGTAGAAGGAAACATAGTCCATATAGCCAATTCAGTGGTATATTTCTTCTTCTAAAGTTATTTACATCGAAACGCATTGGTGAGATGCATTTCGATGCTTTACCGAAACTTTTGGCAGCAAATCTTCGCAGTTGAACCTTAATAGGACTCTATGTGGGAAGTTGTATAGAAAAACGAAAACCTCCCGCCGAACGGGTATTTCATCTTATTTCACTGTTTCCGCACACTGTTCATCACTAATGGATCACTATTATGCAAAGTCCACCATATTCACACAATATTAATCACCATAAACTAATTTACAAAACAAAGAAATATAAAACTGACGTCCACTCTGCCAAAAATCCCGCCAAAAGTAACTAAACCCATAGCCCATAGTATCTTGTAATTTTGTGCATCTACCTACGTTTTATGAGTCGGCACTTTCATACTAATCGCTGAACCTTACCGATGTTAAGACACACGGTTCCCTATCCAGATTTGGTTAGGTATTCCAAAGTTGATAACAAAGTTATTGCATAGATCCATAGTAACGTTTTGTTTCAAGGCGGTGTCGATGGGCTGCTTGACCGTTGACGGCTGACGCTTATAAGCGATTTGCTAACATTTTTCTTTAAGGCGTTACAAAATATCATATTAATTATGTCCAAATCAGGATGTATCTACATACTACATAGTTAACTAAAAAAAATCTTTATTTGTTATTTCAGTTGCAGTACCTATGTAGATAAGTAATATATATATATATATATGTATAGCGTCGGGCCCCCAACGGTTCCCGACTTATGCTGAGCTGGTTGCCTTTTTGTTGCGACACTCTGTTTGTGCTCCTTTTTTGTTATTGCATATAACGGTTGTCGTAACGAATCAAGTTAATTTCATTTCATAAATTTACGTGTTTAAATAAAAAAATAAAGATGTGCAAGTGTTAAAAAAAATCCAATAGGTACTGGCTAGCTACTCAATTAGTCAATCACGGATAAACGAATTAATACCTAATAATAATAATCACAACACACAGATCTACTTGATTCCACAGTAAGCTATTATTAGCTTGTGTCGTGGAAACCAAGCAAACGTGGTATATACTACATAGAATTACATATATATTATACTATAGAAATTAGACTGGAAAATGGAACCCTGTGTTCATCACACAAAGTCCACCCCCAACGGGATCGAACCCGGAACCCCTTGATTAGCGGGCAGGCATGGTGACCTCTGCGCCAATCGGGTCGTCAAAAAGATGTAAATTGACACACAATATACCCAATAGGATACTTTTTAGAACACTTTTTATCCGGAGACCCTACACTTACCTAGTACTTTAAATTAAATTGCTGATCTTCTTTTATCTTATTTTTTTACATAGGTACCGCTTTAATATATGTATGAACCCCATATAGGTAAACCTACATCTTAAAAATCGCTACTACCTATTATATGCCATAAAATGTATGTATAAATGTATTATGTATATATGTATGTATGTATATGTGTATGTATGTATGTATGTATGTATGTTTGTATGTGTCTGTGTATGTATGTATGTGAGTATCTATATCTATGTGAGTTTTTATCTAAATATATATCGTAAATGCACCGTCAAGTGAGCTCTCTGTACTACCTGAAGGTTGACTGGCAGAGAATGCCACTGTGGCATTAAGTCCGCCTTTTGTACCATGATGTGCATAAAGTTTAAATAAATAAAATAAATAAATAAAATCATTAAAACGCCTCTGAGTGCGGCCGTCAGAGTTGTTTTAAGATTACTTAATTTTAAGTACTTAATAAAATAGAATCCCAACAAAAACATTTTCATGTAAAATGTTGCCAAGACGAGACCATATGCCAGCACTTTCAAAAAGTTATCAGATCTTATGTAGAGCCAAGCTTCTAACTCTACACGCCTTAACTCTACAAGGTCTAACTTCACAAACTCTACACCTTAGCCAAAATATGTGGCTTGACCATTTCGCTACATTCACATGGCCCTTAGGCCCTAAGGTGAAAAATTGGTCCATTTTTCATTACTTTTCTGTTATATAATAATAGTTCTTTGTAGTAACGAAACGGCCAAGCCACATATTTTGGCTAAGGTGTAGAGTTTGTGAAGTTAGACCTTGTAGAGTTAAGGCGTGTAGAGTTAGAAGCTTGGCTCTACATAAGATCTGATAACTTTTTGAAAGTGCTGGCATATGGTCTCGTCTTGGCAACATTTTACATGAAAATGTTTTTGTTGGGATTTCATTTCTTTTTGTAAGTCAAAATTGCAGAAGTCTCATACAAACTTCCATCCCCTAATTTAAGGGGTTGGGAGATAAAAGTTACAAGTTTTATAATTTTTTTGTTGTTTGTTTACTAATACTAGCTTACATACCAAATTTCAGCTTTCTAGGACATTAGGAAGTACCCTAAGAATTTTGATGATCATCAGTGAGTCAGTGACGAAATCGAGGTTTTTTAGATATCAATAAAATCTAAAGGATGGGAGCTATACAATTAAAACTTTATACATTTAATAAGTCTGCTATTGACAACATATTCCGAAAATTTTGTTTATCTGGTATAATCCAGACCCAAGTTACAAGGGTTCAAAAAAACGACGAAACGCTTCGAGAAAAGGTAGGTAGTGCCCTTGCGCTTTGCTGGCTCGTCTTGGCGGGGGCACTACCGTGCCCCCAGATAATGCTGTACTACCCCACGGTTTGACCCGCGTTAACTTGAGCAAAAAACTTAGGTACATGGTATGCATATATTTCATAGCTAACCGTTTACGCAACGGAAGTTCTCAAAATGTATAATTTTTCTTGTTTTCCGCAAACATTTTTCATTTCTGCTCCACTCCTTATAGTTGTAGCGTGATGTTATTTAGCCTATTGCCTCAAATAAATGGGCTATGCAACCGAAATAGTACATTGTTATCCTAGGGGTGAAAGTAACGCTCGCTACGCTCGGGCGCCAAACCTCGTCTCGGGACTAAATAAGTCTTTCTCCCGAGGGTAACACTGTGCTTTTCATTACGAATGCAAGAAAAGTCAAAATAAAAATAGGAATTAGCTAAAGAAAAAAATGAGTGAATTTTATTTTACATAAATCAACCATTAGGTGTGCTACTGGCCAGTAAGTATGTCCCCTATGACATAAAAAAAACTTGAGTTTCTGCAGTATCCAGCTGTCAGTTGAAAGCGATTCTCCCTAGGGCTGAAAAGGGTTACTTTCAACCCGCTTCTCAGGAAACTTCAGACCTACTTTCCGAGTATGAGTAATGAAAAAGAATTTTTCAATTCGAACCAGTAGTTTCGGAGATAAGCGCATTTAACCAAACAAATAAACAAGCTCTTCAGCTTAATAATATTAAAAAGTAGGTAAGAAATACTTAGATACCTATCGATTATTTTCTTTCAAATGAGACTTGTTCACTATCTAACTACCATTACTTCCCAAAATTTGATACTATAAGTATCAGATGGACGTAGATAAGCAATAACATGTTAACCCACAATATTAAGTTATTGATTCAAAACGCTTTATTGAGAGTTATAGAACGTTTTTTAACTATGTGTTTACCTTTTTACATTTTTTAAATACTAAAAAAATGTTAAACATAAAAAAATGCTGAAACAAAATGACGCTATGATTTTAAAACACGATTTACTCAAAATTTCTCCAATGTGGGTTAACACACTATTGCTTATCTATGTCCAGGTGAGACGTGATATCAAAGAAAGGTGGTGCCACAGTTAAATAAAGGATGTCTTTTGTTTTATCATCAACGGGTTCGGTTCCCGGAAAAGAAAATTATTTCAAAAAACTATGTAGGTATACCTACAGCTCGGCTGCTCTACGGAAAAACAATTTTTTGTATTTTTGTTTTTTTCACACATGGCATAACGAACCTTGCTACACACTCAAAACCATCAAGAAGGCTTTAGTCTTATGCTACCGCTCCACCTGCGTGTTAACGCGTAAATTAGTGCGCTAATTTAGGCATTAGATACGTAGATGTGGCCAACATTTTAACGGGTTACTTACTAACATTACCATCAACGTTAACGTTAGACATTAACATCACCGTTAACGTTAACGCATCAGGTGGAGCAGTAGCATGGTTTGTTTTTAACTGACTTCCCAAAAAGGAGGAGGTTCTCAATTCGACGCCTATGTTTTTTTTTTTAGCACAAACCAATAATAGGTAATAGGTATTACGAGTATTTTTGTCTTTTGTATTAAATAGATATATAATACATATTTTATTTTGTTATTTTTAACTGTTTAGTATACCTAGTGTTTTTTGTGTTTTTTGGAAGACGTTTTTAAATTTTTTGTTAAAATTTTTAAATAAAGTGATGCCCAGTTTTTTGCTCCTTGTAAAATTTATTCCGCTACAACTTTATTTTTCCGTTGGGCATTAGTTTTTAACCGACTTCCCAAAGGGAGGAGGTTCTTAATTCGACGCGTACCTATATTTTTTTTAATGTTTGTTACCTCATAACTTTGGACTGCGTGAACCGATTTTGATGATTCTTTTTTTTATTTGAAAGGGTATACTCCTACTTATTATCGAAATCAACCCCGAGACTCCATTGAGCATTTGTCGCTATTCTTAGTTTCGGATTTGTGCCTCCATGCACGCCCACTTTAAAAAATCACGTCGTATAATTTCTCATTATTTCACAATAATGTTATTAGTAGTCGAATTATTTTCAATAATAAGTAGGTAGGCATTTTTTGTTTACATAACACGAAGAAATTACTTCAATGTTTAAATCTGAATATTAAAATGGCGTGCCGTGCCACCCAAGAGAGATCCCACTATAAAAGAGGCTGTTACTTAGTTGAAAACCATCATATTCCTTGGGGACATTGATAAAGAAACTTGTGTTTTATTAAAGCTTAATATAAATAATTATGTTTGTCGCAAAAGTGCTTTTATTTTCACTGATCTCTTGCTATCTGTAAGTACTTACATTAATCATTCCCTTAGCATCCCTTTGATAATATAGCGAGTTAAAAAGATTGTTCTTACTGGACACTTATTCACTATGACCATAACACACCGCGCTAAGATAAGACGCCGCAAAAACTGTCTTACTTTCGTAATTGAAGAAATTTTACTGTAAAAAAATACATTTAAAACGTTTCTTATGGCATAAAGAATAATAATTTCCAATATCTTGGCATCTAGAACGTTTGGAAATGCGTTTTTGAGTCGCGCGTTATAGGCCAATAGTTGGTGGTCATAGTGAATAAGGGCCCAGATTAACTTTTTATAGGACTAGCTGTTCCCTTTGGTTTCACCTGCATTAAATTGGGAGTTTCTGTGAAGACTCCGTAAAATCCGTTGTTAGCTGACGTCTCCTACCTTTAAACTACCTCCTGTCAAGTTTCGGCTTCATGTGTCTAGTAGTTTTCGAGATTTTGTATTTAGCCAGTGACCTTTCGTTTAATATGGAAGACTAGCTATTCCCTACGGTTTCACACGCATTTTTTTCGGAGTTCCCCTTTTCTGTACCCCTGACAAGGCGTATGCAAAATTTCACGATGATCGGTTGAGCCGTTAGGGCGTGAAAGCGTAACAAACAAACAAATAAACAAACTCACTTTCGCATTTACAGAAGGTAAGGATATGGGTATCTTTATCTACCTATATAAGGAGTAATTCGAAGTGGCAAGTGTGAAATTTATGCTAAACAAATAATCGATTATTCGCTAGTATAGGTACGTATTAGCAAAGAAGCGGCTATAGTTGTAATTTTAAACGAAAATCCTATTTTAGAGCTTATTTAATTCATGATCAGAATAAAATTGCGCAAAATACTTGAGGCAAACTTGAGATCACACAGCTTGGTGTTTCAAAAGGTAGGTACCGTAATTTCAATTTTGCATAGTAGGTAGGTATCAAAATTAGAAATGAAAAAAAAAAAAACTTTTTGAGATGCGAATAAACGCAACCGCGTGGTCTTTTAAGGCTCTTTTGGACGGCATGCGTCGCGACCCAGTCGCAACCCAGTCGCAACTCGCAACCCAGACGAGTTTCTGCGCAGATTTAAGTTAGGTAGATAAAACATCGGGCTATGTAGTCAGGATGAGCGATGACCGCTGGACTTCTAGACTGACGTTATGGCGGGGCCCTGCCGGTATCAGAAAGAAGGGAAGACCGGCAACTCGTTGGGATCGTTAGTGCCACGGCATAATGCTGAGTGGTAGCCATTTTGGTACCAAGTATTCTAGTTTAAGACTCACGCTTGTACTTATTTTATCTTTATGGTATCAAATAAACTTTTTTATATTCTATTCTATTCTATAACGATTTAATAAAAATAGCTGCTAAAAACTGGAACACAATTGCTAAAGATAGAGACAAATTATTATTGAATATAAATCGTAAAATAATCTATATTATATAATTTTGTAATTTTACTTTTAATAATGCGAGAACTAAAAGGCTTTTTATTTTTATTTTATTTTATTTATCTATTAGATAAAACATGGATATACCTAAGTGACTACACTCCCGAGACGAGGGAATATTCAAAATAGTCAATTTTTAAACGCGCTCGGGAGTCGGGCTCCAAGCCGATGAAATCAGCTGGAAAAGTTATGGCTAGGCTAGGTACCTACTGTATTTTCGTGTATTTTCATTATCACGAGGCATTATCTTCATTGACTATTATGGTCATTGTTAGGTCAGCTAAATGAGAAAATAAAAGAAAATTGTGCTCATTTTGATGAAAAGAAATTTTTCGAGTTTTTTGGCGGGAATCAAAGATGACGGGTTCTGTCATTTATTTTCGTGTCGCAAAAAATGGTTAACAATGGATTTTGTTATGTTGGTATACCTACTATACTGGATAATAATTTTCGGTTTTTTCGGTTTCCTCCAAGAGCTTCGAGAAAGTTCTTGTAAGCTATTATACATATACCTAGTACCGTGGCTTGCAATTTCAAACCGTACAACAAAGCATTATAGAAAATATATTGATCTAATTAATTTTACTTGAAACTGGCTAAATGCATTATATGCGAAAGTCCATAAACAAGAAGAAAGAAAAGAAAGCTCTGAGAAAGTTATTGCAATATAAAGTACCTAGATACCGTATCTACCATGGCTTGCATTTCAAACCAGAGTGCATTGAGCTAGAAGTTGAAATGGAAGAATCAAAAATAAATTCCACAAAAACTTTTTAAATAATTTATTTATTTATTAAACAAGCATTTTCAAATGCGTTAAAAAGAATAAACCATGCATTGCCATGCCATCCAAACTAAACGTCTAGGTACCTACTCGTACCTATATCTACAGAATTTCAGTTCAATCGGTTGAAGATATCTGTTTCAAAATTGAGTTGCAAGATTCCACCCGTACAAACATAGTTGCATACATACATAGCAAGTTCAATAAAAGCTTAAAAAAATAACTTTTTCTTAAGCCTTACTAGGTTAACCTACGTGTCTTTTTGATTCTAATTCTATTTAATTACCTTATTTTGTTTTTTTTTCCCCTGCAGTGTCGCGGCGGAACAGAAGGATGATGACATGCAATTTTCGAGGATGTACCCTTATACTCGTACCACTCGTACGTTCACCAACTGCCCGGATGATCCATCATGTATAACGCACTTACAGCAGAATAAACAAAACACTTTGAGAAAGATACAGACCCGCGTCTATCCCTTCGACGTAGGAGATGTAGTGGTACGTTACTTCGTTTTATTTATCGAATCTCGTACACTTGAGGGATGCTAATCTTATCTACTTCTATCTATCTTATCTTATCTTATCTTAATAATATCACGTGTCATGTTGTTTGTCCGCGATGGACTCCGAAACTACTGAACGGATTTTGATAAAATTTTGCAACCATTTATAATATGGTCCAACTTAAAAGATAGGATAGTTTTTACCACGGAATTCCCTCGGGAACTGAAGGACATAGAGTACTTTTTTCCCGCAACCTCCGCGGGAACTCCGAAATTACCGCGGATGAAATCGCGGGGGACAGCTAGTCTAATATATATAAATCACGTGTCACGTTGTTTGTCCGCGATGGACTCCGAAACTACTGAACGGATTTTGATAAAATTGTGTAACTATTTATAATATGGTCCAACTTAAAAGATAGGATAGTTTTCATCCCGGAATTCCCGCGGGAACTCCGAAATTACCGCGGATGAAATCGCGGGGGACAGCTAGTTAAACTTCCCGTGGCACGCGGTTACTCCCGCATGAGTTGCGAATAATAATAATCCACTTCACAACACATAGATACATACATATATCTATTTGATTCCACTGTCCGTCCCATTGTCATGGTTTTGTGTAAATTGGTTGAAATAAAAGTAACGGTAATGGGGATGTGGACTACTTTTGAAAATTAAAATTCTAATTAGTCCGTCAGTTAGAAAATAAAAAAACAATAGACACGTATTTTTTGCTTTTTCAAATAAATTTAAATATACAGAGATAAAGCGCATTAAAGTTTAGGGTGAGGGGGTCGTGACGTCACTAACCGCTAAAACCGCCATACAAACTGTCAGAATAGTGACGTCACGCGAAATTTCAACTCAATATATCGCCGTTATTTTTTGATTACGTAAAAAAAGAAAAAATATGTGTCCAATATTTTTTAATAATCTTCAAGACGGACTAATAAATAAAGTCAACATGCCCATTGTTGGAAAAAGTCAAATCGCCTGATGGAGGTTTCCATAGAAAACACTGCCTAATCTAAATCTGTTTAAGATATTTTAACAAAACAATAATTAATGGTGGGATATTTCTATACTAGCTGTCCCCTGCGGTTTCAACCGCAGTAATTTTAATGGTTTAAACTATTTGCATATAAAACTTCCACTTAAATCACGATCTATTGGTGAAAACCGATGAAAATCCGTTCAGCGGTTTTGGAGTTTACCGCAACCAGACAGACAGACAGACAGACAGACGCGGTGAAGGACTTAACTGTTTTATATAATACTAGCTGTGCCCCGCGGTTTCACCCGCGGTAATTTCGGAGTTCCCGCGGGAATTGCGGGATAAAAAGTACCCTATGTCCTTCTCTGTAGTACCCCTGACAACGCGCGTGCCAAATTTCATCCAAATCCGTTCAGTCGTTTTTGCGTGATTGATTGACAAACATCCAAACATCTTTCTTTCACATTTATAACTCAGATTAGTAGGATGTAAGGAATAATAATATGTAAGGATATTCTAAATACGTAACAATTATTAACCGCTTTGTTTTTACAGCCTGGTGAGGAGTCTAGAAAATATGTGGCTTTCTTTTATTGATCAAAATCCACACCGACCATTCGAATATCCCAACGAAACTGCATTGATTAAGTGCTGTGATTTAAAATAAAAAAGAGTTTATAATGTTTAGATAAAATAAATAATAATTAATTAAATTTTAAATCTATAATTGTTACTAGCTGACCCACGCGGTTTCACCCGCGGTAATTTCGGAGTTCCCGCGGGAATTCCAAGATAAAATATAAAATATGAATCACTCTATATATTGGTGAAAACCGCATACATAGGGGTATAGAGACAGACAAAGCGACTTTGTTTAATACTATGTATAGTGAAGAATCGCAAGCTATATTTTGATTCACATAATAATGTTAATATTAATAAAAAATGTTATTAAATATTTATTGAAATTTTGTGTTTTTTCTTGTTCTTATCTTGTTGCATTGCATGGTAGGTAATTCCCAATTGAAGATCCGGATACATCAACCTACCTTAAATAAATTACGTACCTACTTAGGCAAAAATTATTTATGTTTCCTATAGCTTTCAACTTTACAGACGAAAACTTTTAGAAAGGTTAGATACATATTATATACCTGCCTAATGCTGCATATCGCATCTTCAGTGGAAAAAAGGCATAAGTTACCTACTACAAAGATAAAAATGCCCGTGGTTTCACCCGCGTTAATTTCAGTTTGCGCGGGAATTCCGAGGTAAAATAACCTACCTAAATTTACCTTAAATTTTTAAGCAAATTTTTTTAATTTTCTGTGATGCCGAATAAAGATATGTCTATGTCTATGTCTACCCTATGTCCTTCTCTGCACCCCTGACAATGTGTAAGCAAGACTTCATAATGCTCGGTTAAGTAGTTAAGGCGTGAAAGCGTAACAAACAAACACACTATCCTTATACTACTAATGTGAGTTTGTTTGTTACGCTTTTACGCCTTATCTACTTAACCATGATCATCATGAAATTTTGCATAGATACATTTACAGAGAAGGACACGGGGTACTTTTTAATTTTTATCCTGGAATTCCCACGGGAACTCCAAAATTAACGCGGATGAAGCCGCGAGAAACAGCTAGTAATAAATATAATATAGGTACCAAAGACAATAGTTACCAATAGATATCACGATAGGGATGTTGCAAAATTCTATTTAGTCCGCCAAAACAAAGAAATAATAGACACGAGTAACGACGTATCGGACGACCCGATTGCCGTAGTAGGTCACCATGCCTGCCCGCTAATCAAGAGGTTCTGGGTTCGATTCCCGGTGGGGGTGCACTTTGTGTGATGAACACAGAGTTCAATTTTCCAGTCTAGGTGTGTTTATATGTCTATAGTATAATATATAATTCTATTTAGTGGGTATACCACGTTTGCTTGGTTTCCACGACACAAGCAAATAATAGCTTACGGCCGCACTCAGAGTCGACTTTAATAATTACTTAGTTAAGTATAGATTTTTAAAACAAAACTTGTCTGATTAGACAAGTTTAATAAATTAATGTTAATTGGCATTTAACTAATTAAGTTACATCTCATTAAATGTGAATTAACATTAATTTACTGAACGTCTCTGATTACGGCAATTTTGTTTTAAAAATCTATACTTAACTAAGTAATCATTAAAGTCGACTCTGAGTGCGGCGGTTATTTATTTATTTATTTAAACTTTATGCACATCATGGTACAAAAGGCGGACTTAATGCCACAGTGGCATTCTCTGCCAGTCAACCTTCAGGTAGTACAGAGAGCTCACTTGGCGGTGCGGTTAGTGTGGGATCAAGTAGATCTGTGTGTTGTGAAGTGGATTATTATTGTTACTTATAGGTACCTACCTACTTTGATCTTTCAAATTTATGAAAATTTACTTAGATAAAGCGCATCATAGTTTAGGAGTGGAGGCTCATGACGTCATAATATGCCTGTAAACCGTACCAATCGTGACGTCTCGCGACATACATTTTGACTCAATGTATCGCTTTTATTTTTTGATTAGGTACCTACCTATACGTAAAAAAAGGAAAAACACGTGTTAAATTTTTTTTATTTATCTATACGACGGATTGAAAACAAAAAAGCCAACTAGCCTACTGCAAAGTAAACATTAAAACTAATACAGGACAAATGAATGTGTATCTCAAATCCAGTCAGTAGCCACCGGAGCCTGCGCCGCCATTGTAGCCGTTTCCACGCCCACCACCGCCATTTTTGTAGCCGCCATTACTGCCTATACCGTTCGCATTCGAGTCGTAACCGTTGGAGTTTGAAACGTCTCCGGTGTCTTCGTAGGAGACGCGCGGTTTGAACCCGCGCTCGTCGGCTTCGTACCTCACGGTCTGAAACAGAGAAAATAATATAATTATGTACCTATTATTATGTAACTACTAGCTGCTTCCCGCGATCATGAAATTTTGCATCCACGTTATCTAACAGAGGCACAAAGGACATCCGCGGGTGAAACCGCGTCACTAGCAGTTTTTATTAGGGAAAAAAGAATGGAGTTCAAAATCAAATTTACCTGCTTTCTGCCGTCAGGTAAGACAACATGATATTGCCCCTGGGCTTTGTCATCGAACCTCTCTTCATGATGTCCAAAATCAGAACCTTCATAGTTATCATTCACCATATACCCAAAATTGTAGCTCGCTGGCTCCTGCACACATAATTATGTATAAGTATCTACCAATACTTGTTCCGTCCAAAAAGGTTTGTTCTCTAATCACTTCGTATACTTATAGAATGTGGATTAGCGCTTAGCATGCTAATTTTAAATCAGTATTACCAGTTTTTTCTACGGATCTTCAGATCTACGGGGGGGCAGTAGGTGCACTTGTCCTTGCCCCCGACGGTTAAAGTAGGTACTTTAATTAGACCCACTGAGAAAATAATCACTGCGTTTTGAGAGTTGGCACTTCCATACTAATAGCTGAACTGAACCCATTTATGACAGCATTTTGTGCCAACCATACCAATGCAATGTATGAAGCGGTCATAGAAATTTGGTTGAGTATTCCAAAGTTGGTAAAGAAGTTCGCGCATAAATTTATAGTATCTAACTTTTGGCTCAAGAGAGTGTCGCTGGCCCGACCTTAGAGAAAGGAAGGCCCATATTCTAAAAATTTCGTGGTGCAATAAAAAACCCTAGATCTAGATCCTAGATAAGTGTAATAAACAAGTAGGTATAGTATTTTTTGGGCTGTTGATAACTGAATAGGTAATGCGTTTATGTAATACAACTACATAATGATTGAAAGTCAGCAAAAGTATGTTTGCTAAGCACTAATTATTCCATCGAAATAGCATTTATCAAACTCCTGTGTTTTATTAAAAATTATAATCTTAACCTCTCATAATGCGTTTACTTATACATAATTAAGTGCAGACATTCCATGAAAGGTACGAGAAGTAGGTACCTACTTCGAACGATAGAAGAAATAGCCATGTTGCTAGGACGTATGAAAATCATTACAGTCAATGAAGAGAATTTTAAATTGAAAGCGTAATTATATTGGGGAATGCACTAAATATACGTAAATTTGAGGAAGGAACCATGATTGTATGGTGGAAAACTATATCTCACTTTTTTCTTTTATATGTATACCAAATATATGACTTGCGAATTGTGATTATAGTTCCAACTTTCTATATTACCTATATACTTACATATATAGAATGGTTATGAAAATTGCGTGATAAAACCTGTAGGTACACTTATTTTAAAAGCGTGTGTGGAGTTTATTAAGACATTTTATGAACTGATTCAACATTTAAAAAAGAACTTAGCGACAAAAGAAAGAATAATATAGAAGATTATCATTATTATTAACTAGCTGTGCCCCGCGGTTTCACCAGCGGTAATTTCGGAGTTCTTGCGGGAATTCTGGGATAAAAAATACCCTATGTCCTTCTCTGTACCCCTGACAATGTGCATGTCAAATTTCATCCAAACCAGTTCAGCCGTTTTTGCGTGGTTGAGTAACAAACATCCAAACATCCACACTTTCACATTTATAATAAGTATTAGTAGGATTACCGCGCTGCCATCTTGGAGAGCATTCCTTCCGAATGCTGCACCGTTGACGTCATATCCTGCCTCAGCTGATCCTCCGACACCGCCGAATGGAGACACACCAGCTGGACTGTTCCTGGGAAAATCAATAAAAGTTAGAAAGGCACGTTGATTGTAAAACGGTAGGAGAAGAATAATGAAGAAAAGAAAGAAATTGTGATGTATATGGTGGGATTGGTTATATTTTATTAATAAGTAATAGGAGGGTAAGATGTATTTTTCCTTGTGAGTCAGTCTCTCATTAAAGCTGTAAACGGATGGACGTAGTTTCCTTTAGTCAGTTCCCGTAGGATTAGCCTGGGTCCTGAGATTCTTAAGAAAGAAACAAACAAAAACCACCATTCTACGTATATACAACGTGTTAATAAATTAATTGAAAACTAGAAAGTAGTTTGCTTAGAATCGACTTCCGAATCGATCGCACCATGTTATACATTTTTTTTTTTTCATTTTTTTCTAGCCCATGTCTAAATGATTTATAATACTGCAATATTTGACGCGTAGGACGCCAACGATATTTGATACGTAGACGCGGACGTAGCGCTTGAAATTTCATAGATAGGTCACCTCGAAACTAATGTTGATGAAAATAACTTTTAAAGTATGAATTTTTTCGTCATAATTTATATTTTAATCATATTATTGTTTATTTTTTTACATGGGGTGTATCAGGTTTTTGGTGTATTTTTTAGCGGTTAGCAAGATAGTGTGAAAATATTACCTTGCTAATCCATTCTGGCCAGGTCTTCCAAGAGTCCTGGCTGCGACCACTTCCGGTCTCCCGCTGGGGTACCCATGGGGCTGGTTACTTCCACGCCCCGCTGGAGGTGGTGGCAGATAGCTGGGTACAAAACGTGTTGGTACACTTTCAATGCAGCTTATAATTTTGATTTTTATGGTCCTTTCTGTCGGTTCGGTTATAAAAACTTGAAATTCTTGTAGTTGCGTAATCAATTATACACGAAATATTTAGAACAATAGAAGCAAGCAATGGTGCTATAGTAAATTTTATAGGACTATTTTATAAAAAATAAACCTCCATTTCATTCGGTAACCGTCTTCACACATTTATTCCAAGAGTTCGAAGATGTAATTGATTTGAAAACGGTATCTATCTTACAGAATTTTTGTGCGAAAATAAAAAACTTATACAAAATAATACATGGTTTGCTTT
This sequence comes from Zygaena filipendulae, assembly GCA_907165275.2. Classification (NCBI taxonomy): domain Eukaryota; kingdom Metazoa; phylum Arthropoda; class Insecta; order Lepidoptera; family Zygaenidae; genus Zygaena; species Zygaena filipendulae. Next base: position 1,927,395 of record OU015676.1, read on the forward strand.
TTTAAAAGTTATCTCTATTGAGGTAGGTACTAATTGACAATCGGCATATCTATTTATATTATCTCGTATTTATAAGTTTAGAATAATGAGTTGTAAACAAGTTTGAATCAATGCTTCCATACTAACAATAATTAAAATGGTGCCATTCACTAAAAATAAACTTATCTTATAAGATATGTTTAAAAATACTGTTTGTTTGTCCGATCACTTCTATCGCCTACGTTCTATTCGCCCGACTGCGATGAAACTTTGGTGGGTGATTGTGCACATGCCGGAGAAGTTTTGTACAATTATTTTGTTCGTTATTGGTGATTGTTAACGGAAAAGTTACCTATTTGAAGGAGGTGGTTCAGCAACGACCAGAGCTAAACCAACAGCAACCACTGCGATAAATACCTGAAAACAATAGGTGCAATTCCTATACAATTATGATATTTTAAAATAAGTATAGGTACTAACCATAAACGTAGATATAACTAGAAGATTATGTGTATAAAGTGTGTAAAAATAGGGAAGTTGACAACTTTTGAAAATCAAAATTCTAATTGGTCCGTAATTTAGAAAATTTAAAATCATTAGACACGTATTTTTTTATTTTACAAATAAATGAAAATACACAGAGATAAAGCATATAAAAGTTTAGGGTGGGGGCTCGTGACGTCACTTACCGCTACAAGCCGCCATACAAACTGCACTGATTAGTGACGTCACGCGAAATTTCAACTCAATGTATCGCTGTTATTTTTTGATTACGTAAAAAAAGAAAAAATACGTGTCTAATATTTTTTATTAATCTACAATACGTACTAAAAAAAATTGTCAAATAGCCTATTAGTAAAATCTCTTTTTAGTGTCGCTAAAAAGAGATAATTTACTAATATTATAAATGCGAAAGTAACTCTGTCTGCAGTGTCTGTTTATTACGTTTTCACGCCTTAACGGCTGAACTGATCATCATGAAATTTTGTACACCCGTTGTCAGAGGTACAGAGAAGGACATATAGGGTACTTTGTATCCCGAAATTCCCGCAGGAAGTAATTTACGCCGGTGAAATCTCATGAAATTTTGTGTACACGTTGTCAGGGTTACAGAAAAGGACATAGGGTACTTTGTATCCCGGAAATCCTGCGGGATCTCCGAAACTGCCGCGGATGAAGCCGCGGGGAACAGCTAGTTCAAAATAAGCTTGGTATATTTTATTATTACTTGTATTATCAAGGTTATGGTATGGTACAGTTTTATACGCTTACCTTCATCATTAAAGTCCTATGATGCCAACAACACGCGACTCTATCTTCCTAACGAACTTCTAATGATACAATTTGTCCCATTAAACTTATCTTTTATACTTCACACCGTATTACAATGGTAGGGGATGAAATATCGATGCTCGTTACTAGATAATAGAAGAGCTTTCAAGGTATACTAAGACTTTGGCACATAGACGAGCGTGGAGTAGCGTCTTGTTCATTAAAAATCACAAAATGTATAATCGATACTTACAAAACTTTATGTTTTGAGTGACTGTTGCTGTGCGTTGCACACGGGCGCAGCGCTCCTAGGGGGTGCCGAGCGCCGCTCACTACGGAGCCGCACTCGGCGCGCGCGTTGGCCGGCCGCGGCACTTTCAAAGATCAACTTAAAAAAAACTACTAGAGCACGCTAGGGTAATGTTTGCACACGGCCGCTACAATATGGCCTAGAGGCACCTCTAGCTGTTTTATCTAAAATTTCTCCTAAAGTTTCCTTTTACATTATTGAATGCTGGCCTTAAAAAATTGTTTTTTTGGAAATTAACTAAACACAGAAGGGTAAGATCTCAGTACCCATGTTTGTAAGTGTATCGCGCCAAAATCAATGGACATAATGGGATCGAGTTTTAATTTTTACTTAGCTTATAACCTAACTTAAAACGTAGGCTTTTTGATATCACTATCCGTTCTCCCATCAAGATGAAAACCAATCGGACTTGTAGATACCTATGCGTAGAATTATACTAGGAACCAAAGGGGAAGCATTTTATCTAAAGACCTGACAAATTGGGATGAACATCACATTTTGTACAAATTAGTTGGTATTCGGTGTTCCAAGATGAAAAAGTATTTTATGTCACTCAATAATGTTCTAACTTTTTACAATAGGCATGTTGACTAATTTTTATTTTTTAGTCCGTCTTGTAGATTATTAAAAAATATTGGACACGTATTTTATTTTTTACGTAATCAAAAAATAACGGCGATAAATTGAGTTGAAATTTCGCGTGACGTCACTATTCTGACAGTTTGCATGGCGGTTTTAGCGGTTAGTGACGTCACGACCCCCTCACCCTAAACTTTAATGCGCTTTATCTCTGTATATTTTAATTTATTTGAAAAACCAAAAAATACGTGTCTGTTGTTTTTTATTTTCTAACTGACGGACTAATTAGAATTTTGATTTTCAAAAGTAGTCCAAAATGTAACACATTACGAGGCTGGCTTGGCGCATGAGCGTAAAAAGCCTCACTAAATAAATGATTTAAAAAAAAAAAAAAAGTAGTCCACATCCCCATTGGTTTAGTAGTTCAGAAATTATTCCCTACAAAGAAACTTTACTTTTTTAAAATAGTAATAATACCTTAAGAATTTATGTAATGTATTAATTGCTTTCCTAAATAAACCAAAATTAATTAAGCATTGATTAGTATTTTTTTTTAATTAAACAGAAAGTGTCTCTATAGTTTCCTCTGCCCTCTAATACCTCTATACAAGGATGTCACTCCGACATGCGTGACGGCTTCCTCGAAGCTGGTTGCGTTGTCTTGTCTGCCACATGACCTTACCCTAAATAGGCCCGGATTAACAGAGGTCGTCGGTTCGATTCCGTAATGTACGAGTAACTAAATTGTAAGGAAGCGCGAAGGAAGGAAATAATAATATGAAGTCAATATAATTACATATTTAGATTTAGGATGATGGTTTAGGTATAGGTAAGTCTATACGGACCAAGCGGACTTAAAGTATAGATACCTAGTATGCAGTTGATAATTGGACATAGATAAGCAACAGTGTGTTAACCCACACTGGAGAAATTTTGAGTAAATCGTGTTTTAAAATTATAGCGCCATTTTCTGTCAACATTTTTTATGTTCAATATTTAGTTATATACTTAAACAATGTAATAAGGTAAACACATAATTAAAAAACGTTCCCTAATTTTCAATAAATCGTTCTGAATAGGTAACTTAATTTTGTGGGTTAACATGTTATTGCTTATCTGCGTCCAAGTGATCTTTAAAAGACTTCTGGAAAAACCAGTCTTTTCGTTTTCCTATCTGTAATACATATAGATATATACTAATACTTATTATAAAGAGAAAGGATCTGTATGTTTGTTTGTTTGTTACGATTTAACTCAAAACCTACTGGACCGATTTCAAACACTCTTTCACCATTATAGAATGCCTAATAGGATAATGATCCTTGAGTAACATAATATAAGCTATATTGTAACCTGGAATTCCCGCGGAACTCCGAACTCTGTTGCGACACGCTGTTTGTGCTTGTTTATGTTATTTCATATATTAACGATTGTCGTAACAAATAAAGTTTATTTCATTTCATTTCATTTCATTTCATTTCATTTCAAATTACTGCGGGTGAAACCGTGGCAAACAGCTAGTATTAAATAAGTATAATATTAAATATGTTCTTGAATCTGTTTTGTTTTTTATATAATAACTTGCTGACCCGCGCGGTTTCACCCGCAATAATTTCGGAGTTCCCGCGGAATTGTTCCATACAAACTTTGCCCCCCTTATTCACCCCCTTAGGGGTAACATTTCGCAAATTCCACTCTTATCGGATACAAAGAACACACCCTCCAAGTTTCAGGTCTCTACGATCAGCGGTTTAGGCTGCGCGTTGTTCATAATTAATCTGTTATCGAGCGGGATGAAAAATTAGTAAAACAACTATTAAAAATAGGGGTGGGTGATAGAAGGGTGAAAATTTAGGGTTGTATGTATTTTTTAATGCCAAATTATAAAAAAAAACACACACACCGTGACACGAGAATTTTATATATTAGATTTGAAAAGGGAGTAACAAGTCACGAGCACTTTAAAGTATTAGGCTAGTTTCCTAAATTTTCTTTTTTAGTCCGTTTTGTAGATTATTAAAAAATATTGGACACGTATTTTTTTATTTTTTATGTAACCAAAAAATAACGGAGATATATCAAGTCGAAATTTCACATGACGTCACGCCTCGCTACAGTTTGTTCGCACGTTATAGCGAGCTGTGACATCACGAGTCCCCCACCCTAAACTTAAAAAAGCAAAAAATACGTGTCTTTTATTTTTTTATTATCTAACTGACGCGTGACGGACTAAATAGAATTTTGATTTTTTTAGCCAGGAAACTAGCCTATTGAGTTTAATAAAACTAACAACGTTATATATTTTAAACGTTGATTTTATTACCTTATTTTCCTAAAGTCTAGGTAAATATCGTGTTTCTATAAAGGATCCCAACAACCACAAATGTAAATACAGGCACACGGCTGATGAAAGAGTTCAAAGTTTTTTTTTTTTATATTTTACGTACTTACCAAAATACATACCTAACACTTTTTTATTTATTTAACACCACAAGATACTTGAATACCAAATAACTGAATATATATTTTATAGATTATATTAAGTATTTATATTTTCTTCCACTACAAAGGCTTAGTTGGCCACGAGTTTGTCGAAACCGGTCAATTTCTTCCCCAGCATAAATCCCGCGTCGATTGGAACGCACACGCCCGTGACGCAAGCGGCTCGGTCACTGGCCAGGAACGCAACCATCTCGGCCACATCCCCCGCCCTTACCTCCCTCTCCAATGGCATCTGTGCCGCAATACTGTCGATGAACTCACATTGTTCCTCTTTGCCCATCACTTGATTATTAAACAGTATATTAGTATGGACAATTCCTGGTAAAACGCTGTTGACTCTGACCCCCCGGGGAGCTAAGCTTAAAGCGGCGGATTTTGTTAGTTGATTCACGCCGGCTTTGCTCAATGAATACGACAGTGATTCGTCGACAACCAAAAAGCCAGCAACGCTGGATATATTGACAACGTTCCCTTTACTCTCGACCAGAGCTGGTGTTGCGAAGTGTACCAGCGACACGATAGCCCTCAGATTCACGGCTAGAGTCCTATCGAAGTTCTCCAGCAGATTAGCGGAATCAATGTTGTCCGGCCGGTAAACTCCCGCGCAGTTCACAACCACGTCGAGTCTCCCGAACTCTTCGACGGTGTCGGCGATCGTTCGCTTCACATCTTCGTCTTTGGTCACGTCTATGACGCTGCGATGGACTTTCACGTTGAGTTGTTCGCATTTTGCCGCCGTCTCATTGAGAGTTTCGCGGTTGGAATCCACTAAAGATAGATTTTCGGACAGCCTTGCGAAATGTAACGCAACGGCTTGCCCTATTCCCGAACCAGCCCCCGTCACAAGTACAACTCTACTCGTAGTCATCTTTGTAATATCTATAAATGTATATACTTATATAAATCTAAATTGCTGTGCGTTAGTCTTGCAAAGATTCGGAAATCACTTGTCGGATTTCAGTAGGTAATTTATTTTCTGTTAATTTTTGAAGAAAATTAGGATTTCCTGCGATATTTCCGAAAATCACGCGCAATACGCAATGAATATTTTTATTTCCATAAACGTCTATTTATATGGCATTTGATGCAAGAAATAAGTTGACTCAATCTTGAATTTTTAATCTTATGTCAATAAGTCGATTTGATTGGAACAACAAACGAACCTTTCGTCATTTGTTACCGATTATAATAAAAGGTTAAGCGAAAGGGGGCTACAAGTAAAAAATGGGTGAAATGAAAATGTGTACAAAAATTCCCATAACTAATATTATAAATGCGAAAGGAACTCTGTTTGTCTGTTCACACTTTCACGGCTAAATGGCTCAACTGATCACCACGAAATTTTATATACACGTTGTAAGAGGTACGGAGAAGAACATAGGATGCTTTTTATCCCAGAATTCTTATGGAAACTCCGAAATTAAGGCTGGTTAAATCTCATGAAATTTCGCATACAAATAGTCAAGGGTACAGAAAAGGACGTCGGGTACTTTGTATCCTGGAATTCATGCGGGAAACCGCGAGAAACAGGTAGTACATAATAATATCGTACATTCGTACATAGTGTATAATTATATCCATTAGGCTTTGTGCTCCTTTTTCAACCAATCACATATTGGTAAATAGGTATACATCCACTCGATAAAAACCAGTCGCTTAAATTAGGTACCTATGTACGAGATAAACTTTATTGCACAAAGATAGGTTATCAGCGTGATACAGATGGCACTGATAGCCTTTTTCTTTAATCAAACACATTTGATAAGCAAAAAACCGTTCGTTTAGTACCTACCGAACTGAATATCCGAACAACCTCAGGTATTATTTTATGTGTCAGAACAAAAAGCACATAATAAAATCTTTAGAAACAACTTTATGTTAATCCTAATATTATAAATGCGAATGTGAATCTGTTTGTTTGATATGCTTTCACGTCCTAACTGCTCAACCGATCAGGGCCCTTATTCACTATGACCAACAACATTTCTAGCCCATAACGCGCCTCCCAAAAACGCAATCCAAAACGTTCCAATTACCCAAATATTAGAAATTATTATTCTGTATGCCATTAGAAACTTTGTAAATATATTTTCTTGAAGTGAAACTTCTTTAAAAACGAAGGGAAGACAATTTATGTGGCGCGTTATCTTAACACACCGTGTTATGGGCCCTTATGACCCTACCACACCACGTACTATGACCATAACACACCGTGCAAAGATAAAACGCCGAAAAACTGTCTTTCCTAGTAATCAAAAAAGTTTTACAGCAAAAAAAAATATATTGACAACGTTTCTTATGGCCTAAAGAAAAATAATTTCTAATAGGTATATTGGCATCTAGAACGTTTGGAAATGCGTTTTTGAGACGCGCGTTACGGGCAAGGAATGTTGTTGGTCATAGTGAATAAGGATCATGGTTTAACCTAACTCATCGAGGGTCTCTCTAATACAAAACAACGATGTTTTAAACTTTTAAACGAGGGACTTACTCAGACGAAGCGAGTCAGGATTGGGGTTCTGTATTAAAACACAAAAAAATGGATAGGTATTCACAAATATTTATTTTTCAACGACTATTATTACATTGTTCAAAAAACTTCCAGTTTTCCTACAATCTATGGCTTAATGATTTACGATTTAACTGATTCAATAATATTAAAATCAAAATTTCAGATTTAGCAAATTGAACTTAAAATCTAAAATACTCGCTACAGATCTGTAAAACTAAAAAACCCTGATTTCGTCGCTGACTTAAAATTCAAAATTCAAAATTCTTAGGGTAATTTCAATGTCCTAGAAAGCTGAAATTTGGAATGTAAGCTGGTATTAGTACACAAACAACAAAAAAATTATAAAACTTTTAACTTTTATCCCCCAACCCCTTTAACTAGGGGATGGAAGTTTGTATGAGAATTCCACAATTTTGACCTACAAAAAGAAATGAAATCCCGACATGTGCATGTAAAATTATGCCAAGACGAGACCATATAACGGGCACTGTCACAAAGTTATCAGATCTCATGTAGAGCCAAGCTTATAACTCTACACACCCTAACTCTACAAGGCCTAACTTCTTAAACTCTACACCTTATTCAGAATATGTGGCTTGGCCGTTTCTTTACTACAAGAACTATATTGTATAACAAAAAAGTAGTTAACAGTTGATAAGTTTTTCACCTTACGCTCATGTGAATGGAGCGAAATAGCCAAGCCAGATATTCTGACTAAGGTGTAGAGTTTGAGAAGTTAGGCCTTGTAGAGTTAGGGTGTGTAGAGTTATAAGCTTGGCTCTACATGAGATCTTACAACTTTTTGACAGTGCCCGTCATGTGGTCTTGCTTGGTATCATTTTACATGAACATGTTTTTGGTGGGATATGTATTACTTGTGAGATACATTGTGTTTCCATGCGATGGCCAAGTCAATATATTTATTTAAAACAAAAGATTTTTAATATTAATATGGTCACTATAAGATGTTGTTAGGTTATCTTTATTACGTGATAACTTAAAACAGAAGGGCCCTTAAGTAGGGACTGAATAAATGGATGGAAAATGGATCTTACAACTTTTCACGGTAAGTACAAGAACTGAGTTGCAAGACTTGATTTTTTTTTAACAAGTGATGTTATTGATGAGAATATTTGCGAATTCTTAATATATGGGATCATTTTGTAGCAAAACACCACAGTCTACGGGAATACAAGCACCCGTTATGCACAAAGCCCTGTCACTAGTGAGGAATTCGACGGTGTCGGCTATATCCGACAGACATAGCTCGCGTTTTAGAGGAGATGATTTTTCTACAGCCTTCAAAAAATCATTAGTTTGTTCATCATTAAAACCTGCCGTTTTATATATGTTCGTTTTCACTCCACCCGGTAGAACACAGTTCACTCTCACGCCTTCAGGTGCCAAAGTTAAAGCTATGTGCCTCGATAAATGATTGAGCGCGGCTTTGCTTGTGTTATATGATATTGATTTCTTTCCAACGATAGCCGAAGCGATGCTGGATATGTTAACAATACATCCTTTGTTTTCGCACAGAGCTGGCGCAGCGAAATGGCAAACGGAAGCGATCGCTTTCAAATTCAAATCCAGTACTGTATTGAAGTTTGACAAGAAATCATCCGAAGTTACAACGTCTAGGAACAAAATTCCAGCGCAGTTGACGACCACGTCGAGTCTTCCGAACTCTTTGATAGTATCTTCAATCATTTTCTTGACGCCTTCCGATTGTGTCAAGTCCACGACCGTTTGTAGAATTTTAATGTGGAATTGTTCGCATTTATCCACCGTATTTTGGAGTCTTTGACCGTCAATATCCACAATGGATAAGTTTGCTGATAACTTGCCATAACGTAAAGCTATCTCTTCTCCTATTCCTGAGCCTGCACCAGTGATTAACACAACTTTATTTTTGTAATTCATTTTTATATTCTCTAATAACCTGTTTCCAACACACTGGCTCACTCTATGATATTATAAATATTATTGGGCTCACTCGATTCAAAAATATGATCGAATAAATTGAGATTGTGATTTGTGTCACATTTATTTTAGTAATGTTATCTGGTCGATAGGTAATCCTTGGAAATAATGCATATTATACATACAATATGTTAAGGAAAGGTGTAGTCATGTTTGAAGAATGTGATCTGACAATCTTATACAATAATTTTACCGTCTTATTTAGCTCAAAAACCTTACTTCAAAATTTCATAATTTAAATAACAAATATATAGATACTATTATCGACCACTTCCGCAAAAAAATAAACATGTCACATCACTATGTGATGACGAGTTAGATTATTAGATTATTAGTTAGATTATTTGATGCAATTTATCACCGTTGAGATGCAGAGACAAGTTATTAACAGCAAACAGAATGTTTTAGGATCCATGCAGACGATAATTACAACCTTTCTGTAACACCCTGTTAATGCATGCAATGCATAGATAAACATGTTTTTGCAACTTTGATATTGACATGATTGAATAGCGGGGGGGCAAGGGAAGTTGCAGATAACATTGTCTCTATAAGAATTCAGTACCTAAATCTTTGTCAATGTTAAAATCATAACGTTATTAGAGTTACTCCTTAATAATCGTTATGAACGTGCGCAACTTATCTTATTGCTATGGCAACAAGACATTATTTCCATTAAATGAGCTGGCCAGACATGCACAGTCTCAGAACAATTTAGTTATTGTTCTGAGTGCACAGAAGACGTTATTATTTACAAATGAGCTGGCCAGACATGCATAGTTTGTGAATTTATGATTGTAGGGGGTATAATCTCTGGATCTACTGAACTGATTTTGAAAATTCTTTCACTTATAGAAAGCTACGGTAGTTCTGAGTGACGTAGAGTACTAAAGAGTCTTTCAATAGGGACGGGTCGATGTTGGCAGCCTGTGGCGGCCATGTTGTTTTAACGTCGTCTTTCTAACCTATATTTTTTTATTCAGTTAGTAATGCCAAATCACCATGGCAAGTTACACGGTTGAGCAACACGTCCAAATGTTAAAAATGTATTACCAAAATGAGTGTTCGTTAGTGCAAACGTTACGTGCATTGCGCCCATTTTACGGCAGACGAGGTGGTCCTTCAAAGTCGACTCTCCAACGTTTGGTGGCCAAATTCGACTTATCACCTTTAGACTTTTTTTTGTGGGGTTTTCTTAAGTCGCAGGTCTATACCAATAAGCCACAATCGACCGATGCCCTTAAAGTCAACATAGCTCAGGCTATCGCTGAAATTCAACCCGAACTATGCGGCAGAGTTGTTGAACATTGGACAACTCGAATTCGTGCCACCGTGAGAAGCCGCGGCGGACATTTAAACGATGTGATTTTCCACACATAATGGCATATATAGCTCTTTCAAATTAAAAAAAAAATCGTTAAAATCTCACACACGGCCTTTTTTATTTCATGTCAAAATCGACCCGTCCTTATTGAAAGACCCTTTATTTATCCTGAAATTCCTGCGGGAACACCGAAAGAACCGCGGGTGAAACCGCGGGGGACAGCTAGTTTACAATAAGCAGAGATAACAAATGAGGAGTAAACTCCAGTCGTGCGTCGGAGCTGACAAGCACACACTTTTTGATATTAATGTCAAAAAAGGCATAAATCAGTTTGAATACAAAAGTATATTTGCACTATTACTATATATTCACACTACAATCACAAGTTAATTAATTTTCTAATCTTACAATACTATGAGGTACATCTCATCTCCTCTTTATTTTTTTGTACATTTTCATTAAGATTTGCTTGTAAAAACAATAAATAGAACATAATAAACAGTAAAAGAAAAACGAGTATTTCGATTGGTTTTCTTTTCGATGTTTAGACAAAACAACTATTTCGATTTAGTAAATTGAACAGTTAACAAACGCAAAATACATTTCCGGAGTTCAACTCCAAAACAGGCCGAATAACCAAGCGAAACCGCGTTCACACAGTAATCCATAGTATGATACAATTCCATGTTAATTTTACTAAAATGGCAGTCGGTTTTCGTCTGTATATCAACGTCAATAGGGTCCACCAGAAGATCTGCTGAGATCCGCAGCGTTATCATCGTAGCCCGCACCAGAGCCTTCCGCTGGTTCTACCGAGATCCTTGGCTTGAACCCTCTTTCATCAGCCTCGTATTCCACCACCTGTGATTCGATAAAAAGTTTAACAACCATACGACATCATTGACATAATAAAAAAAAAAAAACGTTTTCTCCAGATTCACAGTTCTATTTTCAAAAGTGACATCAAAACCAATGCTAGATATTATATGATAGTCAAAATTATATTTTGCCCGTTACCTAGTAAGAGTTTTTTATTTTATTGCTCTTCCAATAATGAAACCAGAATGAAACAATACTTAGAAAAAGCGCATCGCTTGTGACGTCATAATCCCAAAAATTGTGCCTACCAATTCGTGACGTCACGTGACATTTCGACCAATGGCTCGCCACTATTTTATAAAGAAGAAGATGTCCAATATTTTTTTTATTTATCTACACGATGAACTAAAATCTAAAATTTTGTCACCTAGCCAAAATTATTATTTCGTGTAACATGTCCAAGCGTTATTATAGCTACCTGTTTAGTTCCGTCAGGTAGCACGACGAAGTATGTTCCCTCTGCCCTGTTCTCTTGTCTGGTTTCGGTGTGGCCGAAGTCACTTCCCGTCTGGTAGTCGCTCACTTTGTATGCAAAGTCATAGTTGGCTGGCTCCTGGAACATCGAAATCGAGCTTTACCAACAAAAACCTAAAGGTTAAATGCTGACGATGAGACGGACGCTCTCGGATGCCATCTGAATTACGCTAGTCTGTAATATCTGGCTCTAATTTCAATGCATGCTGTTGTTATGTTTTTTATCTACTCTTGAAGTGATTATATGATTCAGACCTAAAGACATATCCTACTAGCTAACTCACGTAACTGGTTCTGCTAAATTAAGACGTTTAGGAATCACACTTCAATTTTTTTAGCAGACGTTAGGGTGACATTTGTAAAAACATGCTTAAAAACATCTTTTTTGTTTTTTTCCTAATAAAAAAGATGGTGGATTCATCGTCAAAGTTTGGATTACTGCAGAAGCAATATTTAATAAAAAATTCACCTGATTTTGTAGCTCTTCAAGTGCACTCCTAGATAGAGGATATCCTTGTCCACCTGAGCTCAACGGTTGGGGTGCACCATATTCCTCAGAAAGCATCGAATCCCGAGCCAAAGGGGCGCCATATTGTTGTGAGGGGGATGACCTGAAAGTTGAATTAAGATTGCACAAACGGTTAAGATAAAACTATTTATAGGCATTCACAGTAAGGATATTGAAAATAAAGGAAGGTAAATGTTATAGGGAAAAAATGTGAGTCAAAGATTCGTAGATTTATCACTTACTTGGCAGAAGCAGTGAATGATGTAGCAAACGCGTTAGTGTTCAAGTTTGCAGAACGCCCCGAAGGCGCTCCGTACTCCTGAGACAGTGATTTTTCATTTGGCACGCCGTAGGTGTCTGTCAATGATGACCTTTGCCCAGGCGCCCCGTAAGATTGAGAGGGAGCGTTGAAGTCCTCAGAGTAGGAGTCAGCACTCCTCGCTTCTGGTGCTCCATATTGGGTCGACAAAGAGCGGGAACCAGGAGCGCCATAAGTCGACGGGGGGCTGCTATGTGAGGAAGCGAAAGAGCTTTTTGAAGCGAACGAACTCTTGAAAGAATTCTTTGGGGCACCGTAACCTTGGGATAAAGAGTTGGAGCGAGATTTAGGCACGCCGTATTGACGGGAAAGGGAGTTAGAGCGCAATTGAGAGGCACTTGCGCCGGAAGAACCGTGGGCTTTGAAAGAAGAACGGCCTGACGCAGCGTAACCTTGGGCCAAGCCAGAGTTCCGTTGAGACGGCACGCCATATTCTTCAGAGGGCTTTGAGGATCGAAATTCTGGCGGTCCATATTGTGAGGATGGCGAAGATCTTTGATAGGAGTCCGAGCCTACATTGACTCCCGCCAAAGTGTAATCCTGTGATCCACTCCTGCCGGATGGCACTCCGTATTCCTGAGCTAATCCAGACCTCGATTCTGGGGCGTAATATTCTTGAGAAATGCTGTTTCTAGCAGCCGGTGCACCGTACTGTTGCGAAATACCCGATCTAGCATTAGGGGCTCCGTATTCTGAAGCCGGTGTTCGAGTCGAAGGCCTTTGCGGTCCACTGCGCAAACTCGGTGCACCGTATTGGGAGGACAATCTTGATGTGGCGGAAGTTGAGGGGGTTGGGAGATATCCTTGGGTGGTGATGGAGCTTCCAAAGGTCCTGCCTGATGGGATCTGGTAGTCTGAATGGTCGTGGCTATGGTGCTGATGATGATCGTGGTCAGTATCGTGCGAGTGGCTGCTCCTTGCGGCGGGGTAACCGTCACTGTAAAATAAAAATCATCAGTACTTTGTAGTACAGAAGAAACTAATGAAGCGAATGAACATGACAATATGTGAACACTAATTTCCTTTCGTGCCAGACACACTAAATTTTAGAAATTTCATTAAATCCCTCCCTAAGAAAGTAAAAATTTTGTTCGTAAATACCATCATTTTTGAACATGTATTTCAGGGTTTTTAATAGTGAAAAGATGACGCAGGTGGAACTAGTGCGTCTGTATGTCCGCTTAGTCCTTCTAAACTACGCATTGGATTTTGATGCGATTGTCTCTATTAAGAAATATTATAATTTGCATGCCTAAGTTTTTGTGCCTGTAGGTATGTGTGGTTGTACGTAAGTACCAGAATAACATACCCGACAGGAGGCTCCGCGAGCGCCAGCGAAAGCAGACAAAGCAACGGTATGAACATCTGAAATATCAAAGAGAAACGTTTTGATCAAAACACCTGAAGTTGGTGAAGATAGAGAAAGACAACTATAATATACAACTATAACCAATTACAGTAGTTCTAATTCAAGAGAGTCTTCAAAGTATTTCATGGAAAGAAATTTACCTTACAAAACCTTGTATAATCTACTTTTTTTATTTTTATTTATTTACCAAACAAAATTAACAATAAAAAATACAACTTACATAGCACTTAAGAAACCACTAAGGTTTATGGAAAAGATGCTATTTTACCCAGTAGGTAGATACTTACAAGACTAAAGATTTTTACAATTACATGGATGACATAACATGTCACCGTCTAATCCCTACCAGTCCCTACTACGAAAGTAACTCTGTCTGTCTGTCTGTCTGTTACGCTTTCACGCCTAAACGACTCGACCGATCATCACGAAATTTTGTACCTACGTTGTCACAGGTACAGTGCATGAAGGCCATAGGGTACTTTTTATCCCGGAATTCCGGTGGAAACTCTTCGGACATTAACGCCGGTCATGAAATTTTGCATAGGTACACGTTGTCTGGGGTGCAAAAAAGTACATAGGGTATATTTTGTATCCCGGAATTACTGCGGGTAATGCTGAGGATAAAAAATGCGGGTGATTTTGCGCGGATTGGTTTTGCGAGCACATGGCAAATCGTTATATCGATCAGTGCCATTTTACTTTGTTGTCACAGTTAAAATCTAACCTAAACTAGATCGTCGACGTGCATGACTAATAGAACACGATAATATGATCTGAAAGATAGAAAATTTAATAAATTACAAAAGGAATACATTACCTTTATTTCTGTGCTGTTTTACTGTGTTCCTTCAAACTAAGGTCTGAAAAAAAGGATTCACTTTAATAAAAAATATTAGTAGATACATAGTGTAGTGTAAAATAAAAATGCAAGTAGGTAAATTACTATAGATAATTTTCTTATCACGTATTTTTGGACAAAATACCACAAATCATTTTTAAAAGCTTAATTTTAAAATTAACTGATTAGGTTTTTTAAAAAAATCACTTTTTTTCTGCTAAGTAGGTAAAAGTTTAAAAGAGCTTTGAACTGAAAACTTGAAAAAACTCTTTTTTTTAAATAATCATTAAAAGTTTCCGAACTTTACGGTTTGTTCAAAACCTACCCTTGGTAGTCGAGGAGATGCTTTCGACAGTTGAATGATGCTGTCCAAATATAAATTGAGCTTTTATACTGAACCGAACAAATCTCAACAATACATGCCCATCACGAATATGTATTATCCGTTGCTCGACCGAACTTTTGCGCCAATACAGACCTTATGGTTCAGAGTTAAGGACGTAAAGTCGGTCTACGTAGCGGCAAGTAAAAGATTGTGATAGAAACCGTACTATTGTGATCGTATGGAGTCTTAGGCGAACGATGTGACGACATTCCATCGATCCAGATTAAATGCAAGGTTCAATTTAATCGATACATATTAAGTTTTATAGTGATGTGTGTATGTGAGGAGTGCATTAACACCACAATGTAGGCTGAGCTGCGGTATTCAAATTGTACAAACTTTATCCCACCGGGTTAGGAAATTGGAACGTACAGACAACAAATATACCTAGTTGTATTGTTAACTAGGTAACTGTTCCCTGCAGTTTCACTATAGCCTTAATTTCAGATAAAACGGCGATATATTGAGTTGAAATTTCGCGTGACGTCACTATTCTGACAATTCGTATGGCGGTTTTGTGGTTAGTGACGTTACGACCTCCTCATCCTAAACTTTAATGCGCTTTATCTCTGTATATTTTAATTTATTTAAAAAAGCAAAAAATACGTATCTACTGTTTTTTTATTTTCTAACTGACGGACTAATTAGAATTTTGATTTTCAATAATAGTCAACATCCCTATTCATGATAATTGGCTACTTGACTAAATTTTTTTAGTCCGTCGTGTAGATTACTAAAAAATATCGGACACGTATTTTTTCTTTTTTTACGTAATCAAAAAATAACGGTGATACATTGAGTTGAATGTCGCGTGACGTCACAGTGCAGTTTGTACGGCGCTTACTGAATAATGACGTCACGAGTCCCCCACCCTAAACTTTAATGCGCCTTATCTATGTTTATTTACATTAACTTGAAAAAGCAAAAATACGTGTCTATTATTTTTTTATTTTCTAACTGACAGACTAATTAGAATTTTTATTTTCATACCCTGGATAATAACCAATTGGTTGAGTAGTTAATGCGTGAAAGCGTAACAAAACAAACTCACATTCGCATTTTAAATAGTAAGGATTATCTTTACTATTGTAAATGTGTAACTTGGAAGTGAGTTTGTTTGGAATTCCGAAATTAACGCGGGCACCCGATTGGTGAAACTGAATTAAATTTTTGCATATTAGGTACACGTCGCCAGGAACTCCCGCGGGATCTCCAAAATTAACGCGGGTGAAACCGCGGGGAACAGTTAGTGTGTTATAAATTGTAATAGTTACCTATCAAATCTGTGCTTAAACGCATAGTGCATGGGTGAAAAGCGATGAAACCCAAATATAAAAAGTATTTCGTCCGAGATCAAGGGTATAACTTTGTTTTCCAAAACAATTCGAAAACAAACCATCATTCGTCACAGTTGTTTTTTTTATCATAAAGGAACTACTTTTAATTATTCAGGACCTTATACTAATTAACAATAAAGTTCTATTTAACTTAATCATACTATAAACGACGATGAGCCCAATCAATAGTAAAAATTTAAAAATAGTTCCTATAAGTCTTACAGATCAGGGAATAAAGGTGAGTTTAGATTGTGTTAATGTAGCGTAGCGTGAGTTCATTAGTGTCAATAGATGCACCAGATTAGCCGGCAACTTAATAGGTTGTTACACTCTAGCTTAACCGTCAGTTTAACAATATCTGGACGCAGATAAGCAATAACATGTTAACGCACAAAATTAAGTTATCGATTCAGAACGATTTATTTGAAAGTGAAGGAACGTTTTTTAATTAAGTGTTTACCTTATTACATTGTTTAAATATGTAACTAAATATTGAACATAAAAAATGTTGATACAAAATTGCGTTATAATTTTAAAACACGATTTACTCAAAATTTCTCCAGTGTGGGTTAACACACTATTGCTTATCTATGTCCATCTATAGCTAGTAACAATGTGAAAGAAGTAAGAATAGTTAATGTAAAAATCGACTATTAAAATAGTAGTGTTATGTACACTACTATTTATACCTACCTACGTATACAGGTTGTCCCGTAAATCGACGTCAAGCCAGAACCAGGCTAAGTCATAACAGCTGTTAACAGAAAAATATAAAAATTTTTCTATGGTTTTTTTAAAAAAAGGACAATCATTAAAAACTAACGAAAGCAATAATTTTGAAAACTTCATTAGCGAAAACTTAAATTTTAAGCAGTAGTTTTCAGAAACACTATTCAGGATTTCACAATTTTAAGTAGAAAATTGAAAAAAAGTTAAGGTTTGTTGCAACAGGTGATAAAGAACCGTCGCAGGGTGTAAATTTTTATAGATGACCATTTTTTCTTAAATATTAGGTACTTTTTTATTTTTTTCTATTAAGTTATGACCATGGACCAATTACACTATTTTATTTTATAAAAAGATATACAAAATTTTCGCATTTTACACACTCCAAACACACTCCATTACATTTATAACGTAACGTAATTATAGATGCTTGGGTAAAACGGGTTTTATCTCGGGTTTAGACCCGAAAAAGGCAGGCTATTATCGGGTTTAATTCCAAGCACCGCTCTGATTGCCCATCAGCTATAAACATAGGTAAGTAGGTAGGTAATGTTTTGAATTTGTACGAAGATTTTTCAGTTTCAATTTATTTTCTGTTATCTTCAGCGAATTCAGAGGTTAATTACTAAATAACACATTGTTTGCCAGATTATTGGTTAATATTAAAAATATGAACAATATAACCTAGTAGGTAAGTATTTTTATCCTTTATCCATTTTAATTTTGTCAAAAGAAACCGCAGACACCACAAAATAAATAACTTTATGGATTTTGTTGCTGTTATTCAATGCGAGTCATCTGACCATCTGTCATCAGGTAACTAATCAATTTTAACTAAGCTTTTGCTTGGTTTAGTAAGGTTAATAACGTTTTAGCAATGGCTATGAGACCCGCCGTCATTAAATTTAAGGACATCATGTTTTAAAATGAACATCTCATTTGAATAGATCGACGCTTTTGTGGTACAATGGCCGACCAGTGTCAATTTAACCATCGTGACTGGGCAAGACCATATAGGAGTGAGATTATTTTATATAAGTGCCCTCTAAATCAGCAGTTCTTAACAGGTGGTTGGGATGTCGTAATCTCTTAACTCAGATCCGTTTGTTTGCCTAATGAATACAATAGTTTTAATTGAATAAAAAAAAAACATACAGTCGAATTGAGAACCTCCTCCTTTTTTGTAAGTACCTAAACTTGCTGTAAGTACCTACTCGGCTATATCATTAAGATAAAGTTTCGTTAAGTAAGTGTATTGGGTAAGGTCCCTATAGAATGTAAAATGGGATGTAACTGAGATGGCAGAAAATGAAATATCCGATAAATCATGTCTTAGCATGTCTTTATTTTAAAAGAAGCACGTTATAATGCTCAAAGCTATAAAACAAATCATAAGTAACTCAATAGATGGCAGTGATTACACTTTTAAGTTATCCTGTATCTGTAGATACTTTTCTGTACAGATAAATAAAATTGAAGTGTCTGCGTGTAATTCCAAAAATAGTTTCTGCGGGAATTTTGAAACTCACTCGTGTGAATCTCCGAAACGGTTGAACCAATTTTGACGGGGCTTTCACTGTTATAAGGAGTAAATAAGACTATTTTCGAGTACCTGCGGGAATTCCAAAACTCACACGGGTGAAACCGCGGGGCACATCTAGTTTTTATATTAAATATAGTTGATATTATTATCTATTTGCGTCAAGGAGGTGAGCACAATTTCTGTCATTTTAGATTGGTAAACCGGTGTTTTTATCGAAAACTTTCAGCGAGCCGTCCGAATAGAAACCGATCCTGACAGTCTGAGCAAAGAACTTCTCTTTGACAATATTGCCGCTCGTCAATACATCCTCAATACCTGGACCCCAGAAATGATGGCCGTTGTACGGTTTCTTGAAATTTACCGCCACTTGTCCTCTGAGTGTTGATTTGTAAACGATTTCCGCTTCTATGGTACCCTTGTTAGCAGATAACACCGCACTGACAGCCTGTCCAGGTAGTAATTCTACTTCCACTCCAGTATTGCTCCCTATAGTTACCGATTCGGTTTTCTCTTCACTCTCACCCCAGCTGGCGGTATAAGAAAAACCGGTAGTTCCCGAACCTGTTCCAAACGCAAAACTCAAACCGTATTCAATCTCTTGTGAAACGGTCATTTCATTGTTCACACTCCAAGTAGTCGTCACTGTATTCTTCACACTTTGACTCACGCCTGTGTTGATTGTTATTGTTTTATTCGACAGATTTTCAAATTGGTTCGATGTCACTATCACCGGTTTTGTATTAACGGTTTTTAATCTTGCAGATGACACTGTCAGAATCCTTGATACTTGTTCCCAATGGTTCACTTTATACAAATCACCCCAGGGTGTAGGGCTTTTTACATAAGCACTTGTTGGTTTACAACCGTAATGACTTCGAAGTGCGTTTTTCAAATTACGATCATCGATCTTGAAAAGTTGGATATCTTCAGTAGTAACAACTCTACGATGGTAACCGGTACAATTCACCGACGTTTTACTTATATCTTCACCGGTTTTTATCTCTATATTTATATTTGAACTAAACATAATATCTATTAATGTTGAGAAAAATATAATTTGAAGTTGTTTACAGTTCATTTTTCCACTTTATATTTTCTGTTCCTATAAGAAATATTATTGGTCACATATAAACACGATAAAAAAAATTTATCACAGCATGAACACAATACATGAGCTTACTTCAGACGAGTCCATATTACTAATTGTGTCAACATATAAGTTTTCTGTAATAAAGTCATAAGTATTATGCGTAATTATTTGTGTTGAACCTTTGACTTATGAATTTATTATTCAATTTATTAAAATAGTGACTTTGAATTTTGGTATTAGTATTATTGTTCTTCGGATGTCAGTCTTGACCCTAGAGCAAAGGAGTTCAAACTGATAACAGATAGTACAGTAAATACGCACTTTGTAATCTGATTACTTATATAGAGTTGACTGTCAAACGTTATAATTAATTAGTATGGTGAGCGACTTTAATGGTGTCTGCGCTTGACTGATAGAACTTTTGAACATTAAAATAAAAAAATAAATATTATTTACCTATCTAGGTTTTAAGTTAGATAAATATTCGTTATTACAATAAATTTTAAAAGAATTACTTATTGCTAAAAAGATCGTTTATATAAATAAAGAATGATTAAATTTGCTCTTATTTTATTACTTCCGGTTACGTGTTTAACTAAAATACATTTGAATATCAAAACTGCGTCTAGCGTAAATGAAACGGATATATCTTTCAGTGGTGATGATTTTAAATTGATAGACAATAAAGAAATAGTTCTTTACAACGTCAGCAATGATAATCTTAAGCTTGGCATCAAAGTTGAGCTGGGAAGAACACCGGACGATGTATTTATCAAGGACCCCACAACATACGGTGACTTATACGCAAAATATCAATGGAACGAAGTCAAACGAGGGCTCACTGTGAATAAAGTGAAAATAATTGACGTAATCAACGAAGGAGTTGTTTTAAAAATTCACGAATTCATTAATAACACAACAAGCACTATCAATTCCAGTGTAGATATATTTCAAAATGTGGAAAACACGGTCTCCTCCACATGGTATGAAGAAGGCCTGCCAGAAGAAGAGATTTTCTATAACATCACTGTGATCTTTGACGGAAAACCGTTTCAATTCGTACACAAGTGGCGGAATAACGCATTTCGAAGTGTTTTTCTTCCATTCGGAAAAAAAAGAGACGGATACGTTAACATAAACCCAGGACAGACGATAGTGAAGAAACTGGAAGCAATGAGAACTGTTATATATCTTGAAATAGATTACTTGGCTGTTCTAATGGGCGACGTTGTCGCAAATTATGCTCATGAGTATGGCAAATATCATTTTTGGTCGCCATCTGTCGGCAACGTGATGAAATCTGCCGGTTTGGTTAATGAGATTCACACGAAAGAACTTATTCGAGTTAAATGCTACACCGATGCACGTTTACAAATTTATGACAAAACAACCGGAAGAGACGTGATTATAGTACGGCCGAAACAGAAATCACTTTTTACAATTGTTCACAAACATTATGAACGTACAAGAAACTAAAAATAGATTTTGTACCCATTGAACTCTCAGTGTGACGCAATAAATAAACGAATTTAAATTTTTAATTGGTGGAGTAAACTTAAAAATACATCTAGATAGACTTATAACAACTCGGTAAATATCATTGTTTAGCGGCTAGTAGGTAACAATATCTGCAAACTCAGAGTAAATAACTACGTACTCTGCAAACGATTTGATAGAATACAGAATTGTTTATAACACCATCTAGCGGCGAGTAGCTGTTAAATTACTATATAAACGTGGTGGTGGTGCATGAGTGGTGCATTTTTTTGTTTTATCACTGCTTTTCGAGAAGGCAAAGGAATCTAAGTCCATGCAGCCAGTTCAGTTGTCTTTCTATTTTGAAGCTATTTACATTGAAATGCATCGCTGAGATGTATTTCGAATTTCGATGCTTCACCAGGACTTCTGGAAGCAATTCTTCACAATTGAACCTTAATGGGATGCTCTGTAGGAAGTTATATAGTAAAACGATAACCTCCTAGCGAACACCCTGTGGGAGCTTACACCGTATTAACGTGACATACCCAAAATCATGTCTTAATGATGGTTATTTTATTTCTGAATCTATAGCGTCCTTTGCCATGTTTTCAAAAGAAAGTGTTACATATTTCGTCTATTATAATTTGCCAGTGACAATATATCTTAGTAATAAAAATCTTTTCATCTAATTCTTGCAATAACAATTTTAGATTGTTTCTCAAGTTAAAACATGGCTCTTTTGAAACCCAGATAGATGCTAAAAGGTAATTGAAATAACGAAGACCAAGTATATAATACTCAATCAAATAAATCTATCTGTAAATGAATATATATTTTATACTCAATTCTTCTTCTTCTTCTTTAATAATGACATCTTTAATAATAATTTGTCAATGATTATGTTTCTTATAAAAAAAATCTCTTCATCTACTTCTTCAAATATTGCGAAACGCCAGTGACAATGTTAGATTGTTCCCTAAGTTAAAACATGGCTCTCTTGAAAATCAGTTTCTTGCTCAGGATCCAAAATAGATGCTGAAAAGTGACTGAAATAAGGAAGACAAACGTGACACGCGTGTTTTCGGTACGGCTTTCACTCGTCAACAACCAATTAGCAAGATGGCAACACTGTTTGTCAAGTCAATGTCAATTGTCAGATGTCAGTCGATAAGTGAAGTGACGTCTTAAAAATGTGAATAGAAATGTGAATCAGTTAAGTTTTAAACGAAGATGTGGTAGTGTTGATTTTTTATTTATTCCTAAACCACAAATTGGCATTGGAATAAATTAGTATTAACGTTGACTTTCATATTATTCATTTCGGATCCATTGAAAAAATATTCCTAGTAATATTAGTTTGCTCGGATTTGTGATCTTTCTCATTAAATATTCTGTCAACTTTCTTTGATCAATTATAACAACACTAATGAAGTGTCTGTATTTTGGTCTGCAACTTTAGCAATAGATTAATTACTAATTTGAATTGTGTTTTTGAGTGTTTTCTAACAAAACTTTTACTTAATCGTTTTTTTTTTGACAAAAACATGATAAGCTTATTAGGAATATGCATTTGTGTTTGCGTTTATTTACTCACGTAAGTAGAATTTTATATTTAGTTCACTAATTAATAAATTAAGCACCTAATGAATAAATTATTCACTTTGGTAAAGGTCTTTATTCTATTCATCTTTATTCTAATAAATTAAATTTATTTCAGAATATCTTTCTACATCTACATCATTAAACATACATTCATAAAAATAAAATTTAAGTGTCTGTTTGTGATTCCAAATTAACAGCTTTCACAAAATGCATATTATTATAAAAGTAGTACTTACATTAAAAAAAAGCATATTTTAAATTTTTTCTGTTTGTCTGTCTGTTTGTCCCGGCTGATCTCTGAAACGGCTGGACCGATTAGGCTACTTTTATTTTAGAAAAAAATAGTTCCTGCGGGAATTCAGAAACTCACACAGGAGAAACTGCAGGGCACAGCCAGTTTAATTAATAAAATTAGTTTTCCTCGGTAGTCTGGCTGATTATTGTGTGCTCTCTAAATCTATATTTTCCAAACTGCATTTGTCACACAAGAATTTGTTGCCAATTATTTTGTATGTCCATAAAATAACATTCAGTTTTTATGCCTTTAAAAAGACACCAACACTACAATGAATTTACTAAGTAATTAGTTTAATTTAGACCATCAAATTATATACTTACTAAACTTCTAATATGGGGTATGTGAGTATAAAATATGGGACATGACTTTTGCATTTGGTGTAGCAAAATAAAAGAGATGTGTTATGAATTTATAACTAAAATATTCATCATTTACTGCTATACCGAAATTCTCAAAATACTTTATTAATTTTGAAAGGAAGGTACTTCTATACTTACTTCACTCCTCCCTTAACCCTTTAGGGTTTGAGGAAAGGAAGGTTGTGTACAAAAATTCCAGATTTTAGATGGCATTTTTGGCTGACGTTTCATGATTCAATCATTCCGATCATAGTATTTTGTCTTTCTTTACCAATAGTATAAAGGAGTAAAGTTTATAAGTTTGAATGTAACGGGTAACCTGTGGCACTACTGAATTGATTCTAGAATTGTTTCACTGATGGGACGCTACAGTATTTCTAAGAGAGACTCCGTTTGTTTTTGAGAGTTTATGCCAAAATATAAAATCCAATCCAGTGAAACCGTAGAACTGCTAGTAAAATTGAAGCACTTTATATACTATTCTGCAGAAAAATTTATGCAATATTTGCTATTTGTGTACAGGATGCTGTATTTGGGTGCTTCTATCACAGCCGGCTTGCTGATCATGCACTGTGTCATAGTGCCTCTCATATTCAGATACTCTAAGACATTCAGGAGGACCATTGTCTTTGTTAATTTTGGTAAGATATTTTTTATAGTTTTGACATTAAAATGATAAGTATCATAATATGTATCTTACCTACACTGCACAACAGCTGATTAGCATTAGCCTGATTGCAATGAAACTTTGGTAGATTAACAACAAGCTAGTAAACGCACCCACAAGTGAGCGCATGAGGTTTGAAAATTAAAAATAAAACAACATTTAGCAGCTAAAAACTTTCACTAAATAAAATCGGCATGATGACAAGGTATAAAAATCAAAATTCCGTATTTAGTCCGTAGTAATAATAGTTATTTCACAGGTTCCGATTCATTTTAATATGGTTTCCAAACAATTTATGCTCGTCACACACATGGCGTAGAGGAACTGATGGTGATGTACCAGGAGACGGGAGGGGGGGGGGGGGGGGGGCAGTTAACAACTAGGAGTAACTACTGAACGACTAGGAGTAACTACTGGACGACTATAGGAGTAACTACTGAACGACTAGGAGTTACTGGACGACTAGAGTAACTATTGAACGTCTCTAGGAATAACTTGAAACTAGAATTTCACTTAACTTCTTATTTTTAAATACATAGTTTGATCAAGGTTTCTTTTTGTAATTATAGTTACATAGTGTTATCTAAACTAATGTAACTCAAAAAATAATGGACCAATTTCAAAATTTCTTTCACCATTAGGTACATTGCTACATTATATTTGAGTGACTAGTGATATTGTAACCCGGAATTCTTTATTCTACTTCTAACTAAAAAAAAACGCGTGTTTATGAAGAACTGTCACTGTCTGTGAAAAAATTTCGAAGCGCGCGCAACCATCCATTTTATCTCGCATGCAACCATATTTTATCACATAGTCTTTCACCATTTACCTAATTATTTTACGCCATAGCAATGTATTTTTTAACTCGGTTAAAGCCACAAAGTTGCGTTATTTAAAACACACTGGCTGAGTAGACGGGGCGAGTTAATGCGTCTGCCGGCACTTTATTATTTTGTGTAAATAATAAACACAGTGCTAATTTTGGCGTCCAAACGCCAAGGCTAGAAATCTTGCGATGTAACAGAAACTGTTAATAAGTTTATTAGTTAGGTAACTACATACTAACTACTTATCCGTACATTTTTTGTGTGTATAATTTTATTTAGGTATGGGGTACAATCACTAAAACAACAATGAACCCAGATACATAATATTGTCTACGCTAAATATTGTGAAATTGCATCCTCGTCGTGTTGACTGCGTTTTTTTTCCGGGTTACTTAAAAAGTACCCAATGTCCTTTTCCATACCCTTGACACGGGGTATGCTAAATTTCATGATGATCGGTCGAGTAGTAAAGGCGTGAAACTTAACAGACAGAGTTACTTTGGCATTTTTTGTTAGCATGGAATATGCCCAGCCTCGCCCCAAAGTAATCCTGGATGGACTTTGGACACTTTGGAGCAAGGAAATCAGATCTTTAACTCTTTCTTCCACTAACCGCGTACCTCAACCTATTCCAATGTGGTATATGAATGTGCTCGCAGAAATTACCAAGTTTCGTTAAAAAAACGATGTGGACTTTTAAGGCTTGGCAACTAGACCTTTAGCCTAACAAATTAACAGCTATCGCACAATATCAAACTATGAAGTAATGAAGATTAAAATAACTATTGACACTCTGTTTAGTTTTTTAGTTTTTCTAAGTAAAGTTTTTATAACATACAGGCTAGTCCTACAACACTGTAAAAAGCCTTTTAACACATTTAAAACATTTCTTGAGTGGTTTGCTAGGAATAGGCTTGTATTCGGGGTATGAAAAATGTAGATTAATAAAAATTAATAGACTAGTATCTTTTGCTTTTCAAGTTATTGATGAAATACTAAGTTAAATGCATTAAAGTCTAGGAGTGGGGGGGCTCTTGACGTCATAACGAGCTATAAACTGTAGCACGACGTGACGTCACGCGACATTTCAACTTAATGTATCTCTGTTATTTTTTGATTACGTAAAAGATGAAAAATTACGTAGACGTATCCAATATTTTTTATTAATCTACAAGACGAACTAAAAATTAAAATTTGGTTGACAAGCCCATTGCCGACATTATATTACAGTTTCGTCCGTAAAAATGGCGACAATGCAGATTTAAACAAAAAAATTAAAACCGACTTCCAAAAACAGAAAACTAAAAAGCTAAAAATAAAAAGCTAATAATGATAAAATACCGATTTACTTAATCCAAAAGACAAAAACACACGTAATATTATTAAGTATTGGTTTGTGCTACAACTGATCGGTTTGAATTCGGTGATAAGCCCGCTAGTGTCTGCCTACTTGGGTTATTCTGCTCACGAAGAGCTGGTGGCGGGAGTCAATTTAGCCCATCTACCCCCTCCATATTTGGCTTGTCACCGACTTCATACCGATCAGTGGTAGCACAAACTAATAATAATATTACGTGTGTTGTTGTCTTTTGGATTAAATCGGTATTTTGTTATTTTTAGCCTTTTATTTTAAACTTTTTGGTTTTGTGTTTTTGGAAGTCGGTTTTAATTTTTTTGTTAAAAATTTGTTTATTTCTCGCTTTTAAGTGACTTAATTCGTAATTTCTCTAAGTTACAATAGCCTAATGTCAACTGCTCATCACCTTTTACAAAATATTGCTTTTCCCGACGTAGGGACGTTAATTGTTGAGGAATTCTCCTAGTACATCACCATCAGTTTCACTTCACCATATACACTGTGACGAGCATAAATTGTTTAGAAACCATATTAAAGTTAACGAATCGGAACCCGTGAAATACCTATTATTGAGTAGTTCCGATGACCATCTGTGGTCTTTATTATCAGTTCCACTTCTTTAAATTTTGCTTTTCAAAAGGAAATAAACGATTTACTATAAAAAATACTCAAACCGCTATAGGTGTGCCTATAATTTTTTAAGAGTTCCCTCGATTTCTCGATCGATTCCTCGGATTCGAATTTTCCAAATCGGTCCAATACGATTACTATTTTTATGTATTTTGTGTACCGATGTGAACATACATAAAAAAAAAAAAACAATCGAACATAGTATGGCGCGCGTTTGAAAACCTGGAAAAATTTTGCTTATTACAACGTTAGTGGAGTTGCGACTCGCGAGCTTATGCAGCTATGAGTAGTTACTAAAATATCAAGTCAATGACTTGCTTAACGACCCACGCTTGGATGACTCTGACATAAGGCTTAATATCCCTACTAATATTATAAATGCGAAAGTAACTGTGTCTCTGTCTGTCTGTCTGTCTGTCTGTCTGTTACGCTTTCACGCCTTAACGCCGGCTCAACCGATCATCATGAAATTTTGCATACACATTGTCAGGGATACAAAGAAGGACATAGGGTAGTTTTTATCCCTAAATTCCCGCGGGAACTCCGAAATTAACGTGGGTGAAACCGCGGGGAAGAGCTAGTATTATTATAAAGCTGAAAAGTTTGTTTGTTTGGTTAAACGCGCTAGTCTCAGGAACTCCATGATTTAAATTGAAAAATTATTTTTGTGTCGGATAGATAAGGCTATAGGCACGGTAAAAAAATTTTTCATTAATCATACTCGGAAAGTAGGTCTGAAGTTGCCTGAGAAGCGGGTTGAAAGTAACCCTTTCCAGCCCTAGGGAGAATCGCTTTCAACTGACAACTGTCAAATTATTAAAAAAAAACTAGGTCTATTTTCACATTTCTATTGAACCATGTTTCAACTTTCTATACAGCCAGCGCGATGTAAAATTGAAATAACGTAAAGTTTAAGTGGGTATTAATTAAAATAAAATTCACTCACTTTTTCTTAAGCTAATTCCTATTTATATTTTTTTATTTTCTTTAATTAATACTTAATAATTAAAGAAAATATTTTTTTTAGGTCGCCACAATGTAAATAAAAAATACTGGCTGAATAGCTAGCTGGCCAAAGAAAAAGAAATAGGTGGGAAAGTGTCAAGCGACAATCCGATCTTCACTCATTTTTGCTTTAGCTAATTCCTATTTTTATTTTGACTTTCCTTGCATTCGTAATGAAAAGCACAGTGTTACCCTCGGGAGAAAGACTTATTTAGTCCTAGGATAACAATGTACTATTAACAGTGTTGACTTATATTGTGTTGACTAATGTAAACCAAGGACGTTGAGAGAGAGAGAAAAGTAAAGTTACAGCTTGAAGGTAGTTTACTATTTTGAAAGTGAAGAGCGAAAAGCGAAATTGACGGGGATACTGTTCTGTTTTCTCAAATTTTTGTTTTTTTTTTATACATATTTACAGTGCAATGGCCCTACAACGTGAACTTCGAGGAGCCGGCCAGCAGCGGCATACTGGGCGCGCGCAACCTCAGCATCGAGTACCACTCCAAAGTGGACGACTGCAAAATGAGAATAGGTAGGTAGGTGCGTGCAGCGGTTCCGGGTTCGATATCCGGTGGAGCGTTACTGAGATAACGGATAATTCATACTTGTGTAGTAAAAACTGTGTCCTAACAGGCGCTGATCCAGGATTTGGTTGAGGGGGAGCAAACTTGGTTGCACCACGAATTAACGATACGATATTGACGATACGACGACGATATGATACTGTACTTATCAGACAACGGCTAACCGCCGCACTCAGAATCGACTTTAATTATTACTTGGTTAAGTATAGATTTTTAAAACAAAACTGCCGCAATCAGACAAGTTTAATAAATTAATGTTGATTGGAATTTAACTAATTAAGTTAAATCTCATTAAATGCCGATTAACATTGATTTACTGAATGTCTCTGATTGCGGCAGTTTTGTTTTAAAAATCTATACTTAACTAAGTAATCATTAAAGTCGACTCTGAGTGCGGCTGTAAATATAAAAACGTGTAATTTTGGTTGTGTAAACCGCACAGCTGAAACCGCTGGGTTTAGAACCATTAAAATTTTGCACAAATATAGGAAGTGACGTAGGTGTGCACTAAGAAAGGAATTATGAAAAAAAAAGGGTTGCAAAATTTGTATGGAACAACGTGTTTTCTATATTGAGGTATTCGTTTTAACCTCTTCGATGTCTGATTTCGACTACCACGCGTAGGAAGTCGCGGGTAAAAGCTAGTCTAATATATAAAATTCGCGTGTCACAATGTTCGTTCCCATACTCCTCCGAAACGGCTTGACCGATTTTTATGGAATTTTGTATGCATATTCAGTATGTCTGAGAATCGGACAACATCTATTTTTCATCCCCCTAAAGGGAGTTCCTGCGGGAATTCCGAAACTCACTCGGGTGAAACCGCGGGGTGCAGCTAGTATTCTATAAAAGGCACGTCTATAAAAGGCACGTTGTCTATTTGTGTGAAACATTCTCTTGGCACGCGGAGCAAACAATTTTTGCGGCGCGTTATCTTAATTAGTATAATTAATCACGAGTCCAAGGTTCAGTTTTCCGATTACCTATACAAGGTGCAAGGTTAAATGAGGGACATATTCATGCAGTATGTTAGGTATTCGATTGTCTTCTCGAATATCTTAAAAAAAAAAAAACATAAAATTATTCTTGGACGTATTTTTTTTTTACGGAAAATAAGCACGCAAGTTGTTGATGCGCTGACGGATCATACTTTGAGGTCATTCAGCAAATAAAATGTAAAGGTCATTCACCCGTGTGAACCCACGTTTATTAAGGTTTCTCTGTTATCGGGTTTATGAGTGTTCTCTTTAAATAATTTTGTTACGTTAGGATGCAAGGAGAGGTTGCATGACCTCCGGCTGGCTCGTTATTAACTCTATATCTATACTTCTATACTAATATTATAAAGAGGAATGATTTGTATGTTTGTAATGAATAAACTCAAAACTGCTGGACCGATTTCAAAAACTCTTTCACCATAGAGATGTTGACTACTTTTGAAAATCAAAATTCTAATTAGTCCGTCAGTTAGAAAATAAAAAAAAACAATAGACACGTATTTTTTGCTTTTTCAAATAAATGAAAATATACATAGATAAAGCGCATTAAAGTTTAGGGTGAGGGGGTCGTGACGTCACTAACCGCTTTATATGCCGCCATACAAACTGTCCGGTTAGTGACGTCACGCGAAATTTCCACACAACGTATCGCCGTTATGTTTTGACCACTTAAAAAAATAAAAAATACGTGTTCAATATTTTTTATTAATCTACGGACTTAAAAAAAATAGGTATAGTCAACATGCTCATTGCAATGCAACATTAGCCTATACCTGAGTAACCCGAAATTCCCGCGGGAACTCCGAAATTACCGCGAGTAAAACCGCGGGGGACAGCTAGACATGTAAGGATGAACTATCGAGAGTTTGAATATAAGTCCCTCGTTTGAATTTACAGCCTTTATAATATGACTAGCTGTCTAGCGTTGTCTCACCCGCGATAATTTCGAAGTTCCTGCGCAATTGTTCCATACAAACTTTGCAACCCCTTTTCATCCCCTTAGGAGTTGAATTTTCAGAATCTTTTCTTATCGGATGCCTTCGTCATACAAAGAACACACCCTCCAAGCTTCAGATCTCTACGATCAGCGGTTTAGGCTGTGCGTTGATCCATCAGTCATTCAAGACAAAGCATTTTATATGTATAGATTATTATCTGTATTTCTCAATCTTATTGTATGCATATTGTTAAAGTGTAAGTACTACCTCGAAGCAATTAACTCATATAAACATGACCATTGAACTGTGCGTGTTGACTTCCCTATAATTACCGAATTATCAAACAATCACTAAAACTGATTGCTATCCTATTTTCGTCTTTACGGCTTGTACGTACGTACATTTGATGTCATTTTTGGAAACACAAGGGCCAATTTGAGAAAGTTCAAAAATTCAACAAGTCTTTGTATAGACTAGAATCTGTCGATTGAAAATACGGACCTAAATAAACTTAACTCTTCTGGTTCCGCTGCAAATTAGGTACTTTGGTAGGTCGAGAAAATCTATAAATATATAAATCTATAAATAAATAATTAACTAATAAGTTTAGGATGTTTATATTTCTACAAATCATCAACAAACATGTTTACAATAACTACATTAAATACAAAAAAGTCCTTCGACTTCGTCTATAGGCCGAAAGGTTTAAACCACACAGCAAATAAATTAACTAGAGAGGACATGTGGAAGTTAGAGCAAATGCTCTTTGCAATGCAAAACTTGCCCAAAACTTCTTTTGTTGCCATCCCAAGTATATTTACCACAATATTCGCAAAACAGTGAATTTTGAAAATAGTGACTAATTAAAAACATAACCATAAAGCGTTTAATATTTTTTTTACGTTAATGAATGTTTTAGTGCGTGATGAATAGTTTTGTGACACTGGTTTTCATCTGTTTTCATAGTAAACTAAGTTGATGTCCCTTCTAGGTTATTTTCTGTTCTGTGGTTTAAACTGTGTGTTGTTGACTACTGTAACTGTACACTAACTGTAGTGAGTACTGATTGACGGACTAATTAGTAATTTAGCATATAAACAGCTACTTATTGGCATATTGGTGTAGAGATTGGAAAAACGTTGGCCCAAGCGTCGAATTAACACATCCACATCACAACACACAGATCTACTGAGTCAACACTAAGCTATAAGCTTGTGTCGTAGAAACCAAGCAACACGTGGTATAATATACTACATAATATTACATATATACGTATGTATATAATATGTATATGATAGTATAGATATATAAACACGCCCAAACTAAGAGTGGAACCCTGTGTTCATCTAAGTCAATCCCCAACCGAACCCGGAGCTCTTGATTAGCGGGTAGGCATGGCGGCCTACTGCGCCAATCGATTCGTCAATTTCAATATGACTACAGTCTACAGTTGTCTAACAATAAGACAGGGGTTAACCTAAAACCTAAAACCTTATAAGTTATTAATTAAGGGGTGGTTCTGCATGGACTATCCGAACAAGTTCAACAGTATCCGGGATGGAGTCACCGTAATCAGTGGTAATCCTTGCCTCACCTCATTATCGTTTCGAAATTAAACGTATAGGTAAATAGTCGAATTATTTTTTTAATCTTATCATTGACACAAATATGGTGAAACATTCTTGTTTTGCTCTATATGTTAGCTGTAGGGCGAAGCGGGTTAATCGAAACAAAAACACAAACTAGGTAAATGAATAAAAATAACTGGAATTGAAAAAAAAAAATACTTAAATTTTAGGTACTTATTTTTTATTATTAGTGACACCAATCTCAACATAATATACCTAGTATTCAAGTATTTATTGATTACTAATTGTAAGTATAAATAAATAATATGTGTGTATAAGATTAGGTAACATATAGTGCTATTCTGTAATGGCCTAAATATAGTTTTATGAAATTTGTTTATAATTATTGTCATGTGCGTGGAATTTTGTTGAATGAATAAATAATAAATAAATAATATAACAAGTCTTATATATCAATAGTTAGCATAGCTACAGTAAAAAAAAAACAGTTATTTTTCTTCATTTACCTACTTGTTTTGAAGTCGTTTTATTTATTTTTAAATTACATTTTTTATTTTTATTTATTTTTTTATTTATTTAACAATTAATGCACACAAGGACAACATAAGAAGAAAGAAAGTATAAAAGTAAACATGTACAAGGGTCCTGCTTATTCCATACAATTGGAATTTCTTCCAGCAGACCCACAACAGGAGAACCGGTTAGAATTGGCTGATCTGGTGTACCTCAATTCGATAGAATATATTAAACACTATACAGAAATACTTAAAAAAAGAAGAATATGAATATTACCTAACTACACACATATATTTTATTTATATATTAGAGATGGGAATCGACTCCTGAATACATTACGACTGGATTGGCGTAGCAGGTCACCATGCCAACCTGCTAATTAATTGGTTAATTGGTTCCGGGTTCGATTCCCGGTAGAGGTGGATTTTGTGTTGTGTACACAGGATCTGTGTATTGTGAAGTGTTCCTTCAATATGACTCTCGTTTGACCTTACACATAAACATAATAATAATAATAATGTTTTGGTGTAGGAATATGGCACATACTGCCGAAGAGTGCGTACGAGAAACTGATGGAGATGTTCGACGGAACAACTGATAAGGAGGCGTTGAATAAGATCATGGACGAAGAGCTCGCAACTTCTGGAAAACCCATCATGCTGTATTGTCACGGTTAGTGGAGAAGGAAGAAAGAAAGGACCTTTCTTTGCATTGACACTAAAACACCCGAAATACTCAGTCAGAGACTCGAATACATAATATGTCTTGACAAAAAAAAACCGTAAAAACATATACAGCCGAACACAGAACCACCTCAATTTTGGAAATTGGTTAATTTAAATGTACAGGTTTTTTTAGTAATACAGTTTGGAGTGTTAGCGTTGTGACATAATATGCATAGATACAAGCAAATACGAATTTTTCTTATCTATACATTAAAAATTTTCCCTTGATCACGGCATCACACGTGAACGGCTGGACCTTTGTTATGTTTGTTATTTAAAGGAGGAGAAGTTTCAGCGTGAATTCCGAAACTCACGCGGGTAAAACTGCGGGGCACAGCTGCAATATAAAGGTCTAACGAAAATGTCACAATGTTTTCAGGCAACGCCAACTCCCGGGGCGCTACCCATCGGTTGGAATTGTACAAATTCTTCCAGAACATGGACTATCACACCATTTCATTTGACTATAGAGGTGAGTAGAGTTCTGTTTGTATTTTTGGTTAGTCAACAGCAACTTTAATGTCACATTTTCACCCCTTAACCACTCAACCGATCATCATGAGCACATACTTTTTGTCTCGGGATTCCCACGGGAACTTCAAAATTAACGTTATAGTTCAATTAATATTTTCCAAAATATTCAACTTTTAATTCTGTGGAACGAAACGTGCTTTTCTCTGACACTACTTCGAAATATTGATCCAATTTCTATTTATAAATTTCATGCAAGTTTCCCATTTGTAATCTTCTTATTTACGTCAAAAACAGTTATCTACAGTGGCGCGAACTTTGAATAAAATGGGCATGTTGACTAATTTTTTTTTAGTCCGTCTTGTAGATTAATAAAAAATATTGGACACCAATTTTTTCTTTTTTTACATAATCAAAAAATAATGGCGACACCAACTCAACTCAATTGAAATTACGCGTGACGTCACTAACCGGTTCAGTTTGTATGAGGGTATAAAGCGGTTAGTGACGTTACGAGCCCCCACCCTCAACTTTAATACGCTTAATCTCTGTATATTTTCATTAATTTGAAAAAGCAAAAAATACGTGTTTATTTTTTTATTTTCTAACTGATGGACTAATTCGAATTTTGATTTTCAAAAGTCGTCAACATCCCTACTTTGATGATGGTATCGGGCCAAGTTTTAATAAAATTATTTGACTTTGACTTTGATGATGGTATCGGGCCAAATTTTAATAAAATTATTTGACTTTGACTTTGATGATGGTATCGGGCCAAATTTTAATAAAATTATTTGACTTTGACTGAGGATGGTATCGGGCCAATTTTTAATAAAATTTTTTGACTTTGAGTTTGATTATGGTATTGGGCCAACTTTTAATAAAATGATTTGACTTTGACTTTGATGATGGTATCGGGTTAAGTTTTAATAAAATTATTCGTCTGTGACTGATGATGGTGGGCCAACTTTGAATAAAATTATTTGACTTTGACTTTGATGATGATTTCTATTTTTCATTACATCAGGGTACGGCGACTCGACGAACGTGACGCCGTCCGAGGACGGCGTGGTGGAGGACGCGCTGGTGGTGTACGAGTGGCTCCACGGGCAGCTGGCCGGCCGCGCGCCGCCCGGGGCCGCGCCGCCCGTCTTCGTGTGGGGACACTCGCTGGGTGAGCACGCACGCACGCACACACACACACACACACACACACACACACACACACACACACACACGCACGCACACACACACACGCACACGCACGCACGCACGCACACACACACGCACGCACACACGCACGCACGCACGCACGCACGCACGCACACACGCACGCACACACGCACGCACGCACACACACACGCACCCACGTACGCACGCACGCACACATCAGCATACATGCAACGTGTTAATGAATTTAATTGAATTAACCCAAAACCTGATACACACCCCATTTAAAAAAATCTATACATACATACATATAAATAAGTGTCTGTTTGTAATTCCAAATTAACAGCTTTTCGCTAAATGCATATGAAAGTATATACGGTACTTACATATCAGTAAATTTGTTGTTAGATCCAAAAAAAAAGTTTTTGCGATTACGAATTTGTTGGCAGTTGGTAGACTGATAGAATAGAACACTATATGTGGACTCAGATAAGCAACATGTTAACTCACAAAATTAAGTTATTGATTCAGAACGATTTATTGAGAGTTAGGGAACGTTTTTTAATTATGTGTTTACCTTATTACATTGCTTCAACATGTAACTAAATATTGAACATAAAAAATGTTGATACAAAATGGCCCTCCTACTTTTAAAACACGATTTACTCTAAATCTCTCCAGTGTGGGTTAACACACTATTGCTTATCTATGTCCATGTTATACCGTGTTCACAAAAAATCCTATAAATTAAGGCATACAAAAGGCGATCTTATCGCTTTACTAGCGATCTCGTACAGACAACCTTTACTGATCGCGACCTATGTCAGTATATGGAGACAACAGCTCCCTTAGGGCCTTGTTAGCGCTGTAGATAACTAAGGGACGTATCTTCATGTCATGTGGTCTTTGAAAAACTGAACCTTTGACTGGACGATTTTACGAGATCACGTAAAATGACGATACGATTATACACACTTTTCCAATGGCAAAGTTTGTCACTCAATCCAGTTTATGTACGGAAATATTGATGCTCTAGTCCGACTCACACTTGGCCGATTTCTAATTAGATTTTTCCTTACACCAGGCATACTTACCGCCGCACTCAGAGTGGACTTTAATGATTACTTAGTTAAGTATAGATTTTTAAAACAAAACTGCCGCAATCAGAGATGTTCAGTAAATTAATGATAGTCGGCATTTAACTAATTAAGTTACATCTCATTGAATGCCAATTAACATTAATTTACTGAACGTCTCTGATTGCGGCAGTTTTGTTTTAAAAATCTATACTTAACTAAGTAATCATTAAAGTCGACTCTGAGTGCGGCGGTTAGAGTAGTAAGAGATACCTGTAGTTTAAAGTTCGTTCTGCCCCATCCTTCCAGGCACGGCGATATCTGCCCACTTGCTAGGCAACCTCGAGGAGTTGTGCGCCCGCAGGCTGGGCCGGGAGTCGCCCCTGCCGCCCCCCAGGGGGCTGATACTGGAGGCGCCCTTCAACAACCTGGTCGACGAGGTGGCGCACTACCCGCTGCAGATCGTGAGTTGCGGGGAGTGATCTGGCGGGTATTTGCGGGAGTGAGCTGGCGGGGAGTTGTGGGGAGTGAGCTGACGGGGAGTTGTGGGGAGTGAGCTGGTGAGGAGTTGTGGGAAGTGAGCTGGTGGGGAGTTGTGGGGAGTGAGCTGGCGGGTAGTTGCGGGAGTGAGCTGGCGGGGAGTTGTGGGGAGTAAGCTGGCGGGGAGTTGTGGGAGTGAGCTGGCGGGGAGTTGTGGGGAGTGAGCTGGCAGGGAGTTGTAGGGAGTGAGCTGGCGGGTAGTTGTGGAAGTGAGCTGGCAGGGAGTTGTAGGGAGTGAGCTGGCGGGTAGTTGTGGAAGTGAGCTGGCGGGGAGTTGTGGGGAGTGAGCTGGCAGGGAGTTGTAGGGAGTGAGCTGGCGGGTAGTTGCGGGAGTGAGCTGGTGGGGAGTTGAGGGCAGTGATACTTAGAGGGGTTTTGTATAAAGTGTGTAAGTATAGAGTGAGCTATCGAGGAGTAGCCGAAGAATAAGTGCGTAGGGAATGAAATAATCACTCTATTGGAAAGTTGCGGGGTGTATACGCGTGGAGATTTAAAATTCCCCAAAAATCTAAGTAGGGCTATCCAGAAGTTGCGGTGCCGTCAGTTGCAATTTTGAATTGAAATTAAAACGTGTCCCTTAACAGCACGGTTTGTGGCCTCAAAACTGACCGAGTATAAGTTATAACATTGTTGCCCGCCCCCGGCCAGCTGGCGACGTGGCTGCCGTACCACGACTACGCGTTCCTGGAGCCGTTCCGGCGCTGCCCCGAGCACGAGTTCCGCTCGGACGAGCACCTGGCGCGCGCGCCGCGCCTGCCGCTGCTGCTGCTGCACGCGCGCGACGACCTCGTCGTGCCCTACGCGGTGGGGCACAAGGTGAGCCGCGGGGGAGGCGGGTGGGGAGATTGGAGGAGTTTGAGAGAGATGTGAGGAGATTGGAGGAGTTAAAGAGGAGATTGGAGGAGTTGTGAGTGATGCGATCGGAAGAGTTGCGAAGTTGGGGATTTAATCTAATACATTCTAGATAATACTCTACAATTTTTGACGACCGGATTGCTGCAGTAGGTCACCACGTTTACCCGCTAATCAAGAAATTCCGGGTTCGATTCTCGGTGGGGATGGACTTTGTGCGATGAACACCGGGTTCCACTTTTCAGTCTCGGTGTGTTTATAGATAAAAAGTACTTTATGTCCTCCTCTGTACTCCTGACAACGTGTATGAAAAATTTCATGATTATCGGTTGAGCCGATAAGACGTGAAAGTGTAACAGACAGACAGACAGACAGAGTTACTTTTGCATTTATCATATTAGTTGAGATGTTATGATATTAAGTAGTATATTACCACGTGTTGCTTGGTTTCCCTTTCCACGACACAAGTTTATAGCTTGGTGTGGGATCAAGTAGATCTGTGTATTGTGAAGTGTCACTGTCATTATTATTATTACTATTATTTAATATTAACGGGGTAAATGGCTCACAGCTGTACAAGTACCTGGTGAAGGCGCGCTCGGAGTCGGGCGGCGAGCCTATCAAGTTCCACTCGTTCGACAAGAAGCTAGACCTGGGCCACAAGTGGATCTGCCACGCCGACAATCTGCCGGAAATTGTCGAGTAAGTCAGACATTTAAGCTATTGTTTATTTTCACCTTACATTCTTCAACGAGTTGCTATCGTTTTGATTTTAGATTGTTGAGAAAACTGCCACAGGTTTGACTTTAGATTGAGTAAACTGCTGTAGTTTTGACTTTAGATTGTTGAGTAAACTGTTACAGTTTTGGCTTTAGATTGAGTAAACTGCTGTAGTTTTGACTTTAGATTGTTGAGTAAACTGTTACAGTTTTGACTTTAGATTGAGTAAACTGCTGTAGTTTTGACTTTAGATTGTTGAGTAAACTGTTACAGTTTTGGCTTTAGATTGAGTAAACTGCTATAGTTTTGACCTTTGATGAGTTTCTGTTGTCCAAATAAAGTATTTTTTTATGATAGTGATATTTATATTTATTCGTTTATCTATTTATTTGTTTCAGTGACTTCATCAAATGCAACCGCTAGTGATCTCCTATCGCCGAAGAGGAGATTCTTACCTCTGCCTACCTCGTTATATAGACAAGGTGTGATTTTATCGCTTGGATAGGAAAGGGTTGAGCTGTAAGCCTTAGGGTTTATTATATTCACGGAATTATGGACACCAATGATAGGGGAAGTGATTAAAGAACTATTAAATATTATGTAGATATATAAAATGAAACTTAATTGTTTGCACGTTTAGATATATATTGTATACAACGTGTTAATGAATTAACTGAAAACTAGAAAGTAGTCTGCTCAGAAACGACTTCCGAATCGATCGCACCATGTTTTATTGTAGGTTATATTTTTTCATTTTTACTAGACCATGTCTAAATTTCTAATTTAGACTAGATTTCTAATACAATATTTGGCGCATACGCCCGCAGCAAAAAAATCGAATCGGTCATTGACACGTGGGTACGGGCGTAGCGCTTGGAATTTCGTAGATAGGTCACCTCCAAACTAATGTGGAATAACTTTTAAACTATTAATTTTTTCGACATAATTTATATTTAGCCACATTATTGTTTATTTTTTTTAAATGGGGTGTATCAGGTTTTTGTTTAATTCATTAACACGTTGTATAAAGTTAGGTTAAACGAGGGACTTATGAAGAAGGTTATTTAGTATTTGACTGTCGTCCCAAATGTCCAAATACAGCATAGTATTAATTTTTGGCATAATCTAGACATATAAATAAAATTGAAGTGTCTGTTTGTAATCTCAAATTAACAGCTTTTCACTAAATGCATGCGAAAGTAAACGGTACTTACATCAAAAAATCGATTTTTAAAATTTTTCTCGGTCTGTCTGTTATGGCTAATCTCTGAAACGACTGGACCGATTTTAACGGAACTTTCACTGGCAGATAGCTGATGTTATAAGGAGTGACTTAGACTACTTTTTATCTCGAAATTCCCACGAGATTTCTGCAATTACCGCGGTTGGAACCGATTAACGCACCAGAATTACGCCCACGAATCATACCTAAAGGTCATTCACCCGACCAAGTTTCCTTTTTAGTTTCACATATTATGCGCTAGCTAATTATACCTAAAGGTTATTCATCCGTATAAATCTGCATTTTTATTGAGGCTTTCAGTGTGATATACTATTGTTTTTTTATTTGATGTATACTGATTGATGTATAGTTATTTGTGTGCATGAATATGTCGTTGGCATTTTAAGTCCCTCGTTTAAGCTGACGTAACCATAAAAAATGTTGACCGTCTGATGATTTTTTTAATTTTGTAACAAAACTCAGCGTAATACCTACATTTTATATACAACGTGTTAATGAATTGACTGAAAACTAGAAAGTAGTTTGCTCAGAATCAACTAGCGAATCGATTGCACTATGTTTTAATATAGGTTATATTTTTTCATTTTTACTAGCCCATGTCTAAATTATTTATAATACAATATTTGGCGGGTACGCCGCCCGCAACAAAAACATACGAACCGGTAGACGCGGGCGTAGCGCTTGGAATTTCGTAGATAGGTCACCTCCAAACTAATGTTCAATAACTTTTAAAGTATCAATTTTTTCGACATTAAATATATTTTAATCATATTATTGTTAATTTTTTTAAATGGGGTGTATCAGGTTTTCAGTTAATTATCACGTTGTATATTATTTTATTATAGAAGTATAAGATCTCTCTCATCATAACTTTGCACTGAATTTTGTTTTAACTAGAAACTGTGTTTCTTGTTTACAATTTTTCATCGATTTTCAATCACTGAATTATATTATGTGATACTTATAATAATTATTATTGTAATATCATTGTAGTTTTATTATTTAATGCAATAAACAAACTAATGTTCACTTTTTTAAAATGTTGGTTTTATTTTCGGGTGCCGAATTGGATGAACAATTTTGAAACTTATCGCCAAGGGATACAAAAGAAAATTGCACAGCAACGTTTTGTGGGGGACAAAAAAAATACTAGGTACTAAAAAACTGATACAGAGCGAAAAAACTATTGGTAGTAGATATACACACCGGCAGAATTAGCGGAACATAAAAAGGCAGAGTATAGAAATAATTACGTATATATATTAAAACAAATTATTATCAGGCATGAAGTAATAAACTAATATACATCTTTTAACATCGATTTTAAGAAGTTTTTAGTTAAATTTTATTGAAAGTAATCAAAATTAAAAAAAAACAAAAAAGTCTCTAGTTTGTGAGAACACAGACAATGTTGCAAATAAAAGTGGAATCACGAAGGGGAAACACACGTTATTAATCGTTCATTAATTTAGTGTTAAAATCACAGTAATCTTTAATTTGCAACATTATTTGTGTGCCCACAAATTAGAGAAAAAGTGTTTTTTTTTATTATTATTTTAAATAAAATTTAATAATTTAATTACAAACTTTTAAAGTGTTAAAAGATGTATATTAATTTATTACTTCACGTCTAATTATTATTTGTTTTAATATATATACGTAATTATTTCTATACTCTGCCTTTTTATGTTCCGCTAATTCTGCCGGTGTGTATATATTCTATCGACTTCCATGTCATCGAAATCAACATTCTGCCATAATCAAACTCTTCTTTAATAATGGCGTCTATAATTATAATTTGCCAATGACAATGTTTCTTAATAATAAAAATCTCATGTTTTAACTTGGGGAACAATCTAACATTGTCATTGGCGTTTCGCCATAATTGAAGAAGTAGATGAAGAAATTTTTATTACTAAGAAACGTTGACATTGGCAAATTATAATTATAGACGCCATTATTAAAGACAAGAAGAAGAATCATAATGAAACTCAGTAATTATCTCAGAAGAATAATTCTTCTGAGGCTCAGAAGAATAACTAAAGCATATTCTTCTGAGTTCTGAGATAATTATTCTCAATAAAGATAAAAAAAAATAAGTCAATCATCATAAATGTCAAACAAAAAAATTTCCTGTCTAGGTTCAGCGTAAAATGTTTATATAAAAAAATAAAAAATGCACACGAAAAATATAGAAAATACTCATAAATTCCTGTCTAGAATACCTTTCCAATATGATAGGGTAAGTTTACCTATATTAAGTAAGTCGTGTTTACCTATATTATAAGGAGGTAAAGTTTGCGAGTTTGTGACATTGTAGGGGGGTTATCTCTGGATCTACTGAACCGATTTGGAAAATTCTTTCACCTATACGAAGCTACGGTAGTTCTGAGTGACTTATGGTATTTTTTATCCCAAAATTTCTACGGGATGTCCGAAATTACCGCGGGGACAGCTAGTGTTACCTAAGCGAAGGTCTCTGTCCCGAGAAAACAGTGCGCGGAGGGAAAATTTTCTGTAGTCTGCTTACGTAATAAAGCAAAACCGCTCCACTACTGCCTGAACATGAGTCTACCTGGAACCGAACTGAAGTTAAGAGTTCTAGAGACGCGTGTTATGGGCAAGGAATGCTGTTGGTGA
The DNA here is from genome assembly GCA_907165275.2 of Zygaena filipendulae. NCBI lineage: Eukaryota > Metazoa > Arthropoda > Insecta > Lepidoptera > Zygaenidae > Zygaena > Zygaena filipendulae. The sequence continues at coordinate 1,969,610 of OU015676.1, forward strand.
AAGTAATGTTTTTGTGCTTCAATTTCAAAAGGAATTTTAAATCAATCTCTCTTCATGAATCTCTATTCCCCCAATTTAAATCGGTGAAACTGCTCTGAAACAGCTTGAACTCATTACACTTCATTAATAATGCTCTGCTAAACACTAAATGATGTGGTTTTAGGACAATATTATTGACAGGCGCATCGGTGACCGCCAGTTTACTAGTGGTGGAGGTGGCTGTCTTACCACTATTGTTCAAATACAGCAAATCCGTGCAGAGGAAAATCGTATTTTGTAACTGTAGTAAGTGCCTATTCAAATTCAAAACTCATCCACAAAATTGCTATACATACAAAGAGTTATGAAGTTGGGTTATTATGGCTATCTTCAACAGCAAATATTATCATAATTATAATTATGTAATACGTATAAGAATAGAGCTCTAAATAATCGTAAAGAAAATCTTTTCATAGTCATAGAGCTCGCAGTAAGCGCCTGCCAAGTTTTAACAGCAACTTCTAACATCTACAACTTGCTTTGTTAAAGTAACAAGGGAATAACTTGCAGTTTACGTACATTTTTATTCTTCAGTTAACTATCCGAGAAATCTTGATTACGAGAATCCATCAAGCGTTGATATTATTGGTGGACGAAACTTTAATATCAAATTTGATTCTAAAGTCGATGATTGTCACATAAAGTTGGGTAAGTAAATATTCTTGGTTATCAAGACGAATGTCTTCAAGTTGAACAATATGGTAGGTAAAGATAGAACTTTGCAACTTATTGCTTGCACTTATGCGAAGGTTAAAGACATAGCAGGTAAATTGGACATAGATAAGCAATAGTGTGTTAACCAACACTGGAGAAATTTTGAGTAAATCGTGTTTTAAAAGTATAGCGCCATTTTGTGTCAACATTTTTTATGTTAAATATTTAGTTACATATTTAAGCAATGTAATAAGGTAAACACATTATTAAAAAACGTTCCCTAACTCTCAATAAATCGTTCTGAATCAATAACTTAATTTTGTGGGTTAACACGTTATTGCTTATCTGCGTCTAATTAGAAGTTCGTGTGGGAATCCTGAAAGTCACGTAGGCAGAGTAGGTAGGTACCTACTCGTTTATGATATTTGTTTAGGCTTTCTTGATGCATAGGTACATAGTTTTCCGGAGGAAATCTCGAATAGGTAACGACAAACAATTTCGAAATTGGTTAGGATACGGAGATTGTTAGGATAGGTGGCTTATTTAAATGTACTGGCTTTCTTTCATTTTTGTTCTTTTTAACGAATTGTTTTATATGCGCTTCTGATCACCGCATCATGGTTTTGAAAAATAATTAGGTTGGTATGTACCTAACGATCAGTTTGTGTCTGTGAGCTGGGTGTTAAATATAGATCTAGGTATAGGTATCCTCACTGAGCAAATAATAACCACGTTTTAAGAGTCGGCGCTTTCATACTAATCGCTGAACTGATTTATGAAAGCATTTTGTGCCAACCTTAACCTTACCAATGTAAGATGCGGCCAGGGAGGGGGATTTGGTTAGGTATTCCAAAGTTGGTAAGGAAGTTATTGCATAGATCCATAGTAACTTAAAACTTTTGCTTCAAGGAAGTGTCGATGGGCTAGGATATCCTATCAGAGTTGCCTAGGTAGGTACATATTTACAAAACTACCCACACAGCATAGCCCTACGTAGTTTGGAACCAATTCTATGATAACCTCTAAGTTGATCTACGTAATAGGTAGGTAGGTATACGCACTAATTTAATTTTTTGGATTTTTAAGTTTTGTTTAGTCTTTAGTTTTGGTTTTTATGTTTTCGTTTTCTGATAAAGACATATTCCATTCTGTTGTATAATTCCAGGAGTGTGGCACATAATCCCATCGTCAATGTTCCGCGAGGTGATCGTCATAAGAGATTACCTCGCTGCAGACGTGAAACTCTTTAACGAGCTGAGAAAAACAACCAACCCTGTGGTGCTCTACTGCCATGGTCTGATATTTTTTAATCTTTACCAAAGCCTTGTTCCCGCGGTGAGCTGCGTTAATTTCGCAGTTCCCGCGAGAATTTCGGGGTAAAAGTAGCCTATGTCCTTTTCTGTACCCCTGACAAACATTTCATGACGCACACACACACACACATACGGCCGCACTCAGAGTCGACTTTAATGATTACTTAGTTAAGTATAGATTTTTAAAACAAAACTGCCGCAATCAGAGACGTTCAGTAAATTAATGTTTATTGGCATTACATGAGATGTTACTTAATTAGTTAAATGCCAATTAACATTAATTTATTAAACTTGTCTGATTGGGGCAGTTTTGTTTTAAAAATCTATACTTAACTAAGTAATCATTAAAGTCGACTCTAAGTGCGGCGGTAAGTAGGTATGTTAACGCACATAAGGTTTTGTCGTTACGTTTCTGAAACGGGCTACGCCTAGTGTGGAGACTACAAGTAATTGCTATGTTTTGTGCAGTGTTATGGTAATAAATAAATTTCCAATTTTTTCATTTTCATGGGGACAGGTTGAGTAGTTAAGGCATGACAACGCAACAAACAAATAACTAAACTCACATTGATATTTATCTATACGTATGTAGGTATAATAGTGATTTGTGTAGATGTAGATAGGTAAGGAGAGAATCTATATTTATAAGGTCAATCTGCACTACTTGCAGGCAATTCCAATCACCGTGCATCTCCGCACCGTTTGCAAATGTACAAAGTGTTTCAACAACTCAATTTCCACGTCATCACGTTCGACTATAGAGGTGGGCGGGCAATTCTGTTTATTTCATACGGCGTGTTAATGAATTAACTGAAAACTATAGAAAGTAGTTTGTTCAGAATCGACTTCCGAATCGATCGCACTATGTTTTAATATAGGTTATATTTTTTCATTTTTATCAGTCCATGTCTAAATTCTTTTTAATACAATATCTGGCGCGTACGCCGCCGCTCGTAGCAAAAAAATCGAATCGGTCACTGACACGTAGGCGCGGACGTAGCGCTTGAAATTTCGGAGATCGGTCACATCCAAACTAATGTTGAATAACTTTTTTCGGCATAATTTATATTTAAACTTCAAATTACCTACGGCTTCTTAGCCTTACAAAAAATGGTTTCAATACACTTGAAGTGTTCGAAAGAACATAACAAACCAGTGCTTCCAGGGTATGGAGACTCGACCCACGTGAGGCCGACGGAGCGAGGGGTGGTAGAAGACGCTCTCCAGGTCTACTCCTGGCTTGTGGACTCGTTGGAGAAAGGAACACAGAGACCCATGGTCATCATATGGGGCCATTCGCTCGGTAAAGATGAACACGTCATTTAACTAACCACAGAAATTACTTTTTCTATTTCTGTTTTATTATTCGCTCCTCGATTAGCTTTCCATCAATATTAAAATTATTCTACTACTGCAGTCAATAAATTATTTCGCCACTACAAAGCTTTATTTATTCAATACTAACTGTGCCCCGCGGTTTCACCCGCGTGAGTTTTGGGATCAGGAACCTTTGCGGACGCAGGCAGAACAACCCGCCAAAGTTTCATCGCAATCGGCCAATGGTTTCGAAACGCATACAGGACAGACATACAAACATTCATTTTTATTTATAGAGATTAGCTGTTCCCTGCGATTTCACCCGCGTTAATTTCGGAGATCCCGCGGGTATTCCGTGATAAAATAAAAAGTACCTACTACCCAAATTTTTTGTCTGTAGGTACCTACCTAGTATGCAAAATTTAATGAAGTTTCACCCACGTTTATTTCCAAGTTCCCGTGGGAATCCCGGGATAAAAAGTACCCTATGTCCTTCTCTGTACCCCTGAAAACGTGTATGCCAAGTTTCATGATGATCAGTTGAGCCGTTATGGCGTGAAAGCGTAACAAACAAACAAACTCACTTCGCAGTTATAATAGTAAGAATTGGAGCTATCCGGCTCCGGCTATCATCCCCTCCCAGCATTACAGCCTAACAACATTTAACGTTAGGTTAGTCTTGTTACACGTCATTAAAAGGCTTATTATGCGAAAGTAGACCTTATTTCCAGGCACTGCTGTAGCAGCGAACATGGTCGCTCACATGTCCACACTCTGTGCAGCAATGGGCAAGGAAAGCCTTCCGCTCCCCGATGCTTTGGTACTAGAGGCGCCGTTCAACAACTTGGTGGAGGAAATCGAAATGCATCCGTTTTCAAAGGTGAGCTGTCGTTATTTTGTCGATTCGGTAATTGAACGTTGTTATGCAAAAATGTTCCAACCCACGGGTCATACTAAACTGGTTAAGTAGACTCATATAAAAAAAATTCTACCTACTTACACTGTTAGACAATCCCTATTAATATTATAAATACGAAAGCAACTCTGTCTGTCTTTCTGTCTGTCTGTCTGTCTGTTACGCTTTCATGCCTTAGCGACTTAACCGATCATCATTAAATTTTGTACACACGTTGTCAGAGGTACAGATAGATAGATAGATAGATATTTTATTCTCTCTTTAAAAAATACATTTACATTTTATGTCAAAATTAAATAAATTCACTAAGGATATTGTTAATATGTTTGAAAAAAAAAGAATTAAATAATAATATAACAGAGAAGGACATAGGGTACTTTTTATCCCGGAATTCCCGTGGGAACTCTAAAATTTCTGCGAGTGAAACCGCGGGGCACAGCTAGTAATTAGTAGTTACATATTTCTACAATAAAACCTAGGTACAGTTTTTAATTACACTAGTTAAAAGAAAATGTACCTATACCTAGGTACCTCTGAAACAAAAAAATTGCATCTAGGTATCTCAATTTTGAACCATTGTAGACTGGAACATTTTTGCATAACTACGTCCAATTGAAAGGGGGAAGGGGATTGTCTAAAAACCTCAGCATGCCCGTGAATAAATTCAGTGTGACTCAATCAACTCGATTGCTCTCCATCATCAGCTAGTATCCTGGCTGCCGTACTACAGGGAGTATTTCGTGAAGCCGTTCACTTCTTCATCGGAGTACAAGTTCGCGACTGACCAGTATCTCAAGTCGGTGCCCGACTTGCCCATACTGATGCTGCATTCCAAGGGCGACAAGATTGTGCCCTTCCAGCTGGCCGTCAAGGTTTGGAAGTTCATTTTATTATATTCAAGGGTTTGTTCTTTAAGAAACCTAGGTACAAAGACCTTATAAGAGAATAGACGAACAATACAAATAGACGGAAAATACTATGCAATCCACGTCAACCAATTCTTGCGGGGGAATGATCAAAACAAAAAACCAATCACATCGTTGCGACGCAATCAAATGCGAGTCACCACAAAGTACATCTCAAATAGCCAATCACATCGCTTTCCGTCAAGTGGTATCTATACACAATAGTCTCTGCTAGCCAACTCCATTTTGTTGGCATGAGATCATTTGACCGCTGTGTGGTTCAAGGGCAAAGCTTAGCGGCCGAGCGAATTGTCAATCTATTCTCTTTTCTATTCTATTCCGATTGGCGCAATGGTCAACATGCCTGCCCGGTAATCAAGAGGTTCCGGGTTCGATTCCCGGTGGGGGTGGTCTTTGTGTTATGAACACAGGGTTCCATTTTCCAGTCTGGGTGTGTATATATATATATCTATAGTATAATATATATGTAATAATATATGTAGTATATACCACGTTTGCTTGGTTTCCACGACACAAGCTTATAGCTTAGTGTGGGATCAAGTAAATCTGTGTGTTGTGAAGTGGATCTTTGCCTAGGTATATTAAAGATCATCTCCTAAGATTTAACAGGAAATCGATAATATAGAACATTGAACATTAAAATAAAAAAAAAACCCTTTCACGCTATAGCCGCTCAACTGTGCTCAACCGATCGTTGCGTACACGTTGTCAGGGGTACAGAGAAGGACTTACCGCCGCACTAACGGCCGCACTCAGAGTCAACTGTAATGATTGCTTAACTAAGTATAGATTTTAAAACAAAACTGCCGCAATCAGAGACGTTCAGTAAATTAATGTTAATTGGCATTTGATGAGATGTAACTTAATTAGTTAAATGCCAATTAACATTAATTTATTAAACTTGTCTGATTGCGGCAGTTTTGTTTTAAAAATCTATACTTAACTAAGTTATCATTAAAGTCGACTCTGAGTGCGGCCGTTAGGGTACTTTTTACGCCGGAATTTCCAGGGGAACTCTGAAATAACTGCGAGTAACGGCTAGTAAGTGTTATAAGTAATCCGTCTCGGTTTGTGCGCGTGCGCAGCTCTACGCCGCGGTGGCGCAGTCCCGGCGCTCCGGGGAGGCGGCGCCGCTGGTGTTCCACGCGTTCGAGCGGGGCTCCGGCCTCGGGCACAACAACCTGTGCGACGCGCCCGAACTGCAGAATGTCGTTGGGTAATACGAACACCACTGTCACGTCATACCAGCCCCCTTAACAGATTTGTTAGAGAATGCCGCAAGGCATTAAGTTCGCCATTTGCACTTTTTGTACAAGAAGAATAAATAAATAAATAAAGGAGATTGACAGGGTATGGACCAAATGCTGCCCAGGAGTAGGACTACCTTGACTGAGTTCCTTGCATTGCTTTATATTGAAAAAATTTTTTTTTTTTCAAAATCGGTCCCGGAGAAAAAAAATTAACGTCAGTTTTGTTTGTACGTTTTACATAGTATTTTATTCGATTTACATAGTATTTTATTAGATTATTCGAAGACGACTGGACCGATTTGGAAAATTCTTTTTTTGGTTGAAAGGGTATACTTCCGAGGTGGTACCACTGTCGTAAGGTCAGGATTTGATGATGGGATATTGGAGAAATGGAGGAAACTTATCAAATATTATAGGCATACCTACCAATTTTGGGTATTTTTTTGGAATATTTCATGCATTTGCTTTCGGAAAGCACCATTTAGTGAAGTGAAACTAATGATGAAGACAACAGATGACCAGCGGAACTACTGAATAATAGGTATTTCACAGGTTGCGATTCGATTACTTTAAGGTGGTTGCTGAGCAGTTTATGCTCATCACAGTGCATGTGGTGAAGTGGAGCTGATAGTGTGTATCAGTAAACTCCTCAAAAATATACATCCCTCCATCGGGAAAAGCATTTATTTATTGTTATTGTAATTAAGTATTTATTTTTACCCAATAAATAATACCTTTTTTTTTCACGACTCCTGGGATAGAATTAGATGCGCTTTATTTTACAGACTACTACTACCCTAAGGAACATAATGTACTATGTCTACATCCTGGGCAGCACTTGGTCTACCTTCCATGCAAGTTTATTGTTTCCCAATAAATCTCAACAAAAACTTTTTTTTTTCACGACTCCTGGGATAGAATTAGGCGCCCTTTATTTTACAAACTACTACTATCCTAAGGAACATAATGTACTATGTCTACATCCTGGGCAGCACTTGGTCTACCTTCCATGCAAGTTTATTGTTTCCCAATAAATCTCAACAAAAACTTTTTTTTTTCACGACTCCTGGGATAGAATTAGGCGCCCTTTATTTTACAAACTACTACTATCCTAAGGAACATAATGTACTATGTCTACATCCTGGGCAGCACTTGGTCTACCTTCCATGCAAGTTTACTGTTTCCCAATAAATCTCAACAAAAACTTTTTTTTTTCACGACTCCTGGGATAGAATTAGATGCGCTTTATTTTACAGACTACTACTACCCTAAGGAACATAATGTACTATGTCTACATCCTGGGCAGCACTTGGTCTACCTTCCATGCAAGTTTATTGTTTCCCAATAAATCTCAACAAAAACTTTTTTTTTTTCACGACTCCTGGGATAGAATTAGGCGCCCTTTATTTTACAAACTACTACTATCCTAAGGAACATAATGTACTATGTCTACATCCTAGGCAGCACTTGGTCTACCTTCCATGCAAGTTTACTGTTTCCCAATAAATCTCAACAAAAACTATTTTTTTTCACGACTCCTGGGATAGAATTAGATGCGCTTTATTTTACAGACTACTACTACCCTAAGGAACATAATGTACTATGTCTACATCCTGGGCAGCACTTGGTCTACCTTCCATGCAAGTTTATTGTTTCCCAATAAATCTCAACAAAAACTTTTTTTTTCACGACTCCTGGGATAGAATTAGATGCGCTTTATTTTACAGACTACTACTACCCTAAGGAACATAATGTACTATGACTTTATTCTGGGCAGAATTTGTTGTTTGCGAAATTGAATCACGAATTTTGGGATTCCCGCAGGAACTCCAAACTTCTTTTATTCTTCTTCTTATAATAACTAACACAACAAATAAAGAATTAGCGAAATTGGGCCAGTGTGATGGCGTGACCAAGGGAAGTTCATTTTTATAAGATACTGGCTGTGCCCCGAGGTTTTGGGATCAGGAACCTTTGCGGACGCAGGCAGAACAACCCGCCAAAGTTTCATCACAATCGGACCAATGGTTTCGAAACGCATAGAGGACAGACGTGCAAACATTAATTATTTTTATAGAATACTAAGTTATATTATTGTATTTTGTTTCAGTGACTTTTTGAAATTGGTCGTAAGGAAAAGTGGCACGTAAACTAACTAAATATTATATGGCTAAAATTAATACTTACCTAATATAAAGCATTAAATTATAAACTGAATATAATCATCGAAAACATAAAATAAATAAATTAACTTTTTTAACCTACCTATCCCATTATTTCAACATGTTAAAATAAAAATAAAATAAAAAAACCATTTATTGCCAAAAAAACTGTGTACATACAAAAAAAACTTAATGGAGAGTTTTGTTTGTAGTTAACATATGCTAATTTTAGGGTTGTATTTTTCCTAAATATCGATACAAAAAATTATAATATCAGTTCGTTAATATTCAGTAGGTAGATATAACAAGAGAGGCGTTTTACATAACTGTAATTTTTTATGTACAATAAACGCTTTTTTAATTTTTTAATTTTCATTTTATCTTTGTTACAGAATACAGTAAATATATACGTAGGTAGGTTAATAATATAACTCCATAGAAATGTGATATTTTTTCCCTAAATAATATCGTTTTTAAAACTTAATTTATATAATTAAGTATTATCTACATTGGATTATAAGTTTTGGCTACTTAATAAATATTTGATTTCAATTAATTTGTTTTGTGTAACAAAAATATGAGCACACCACAAAATTGAGAGAAAAAACCAACGAGTAGATAGATATTTGAAGACGTCATGTGGTCATATTTCTGAACGTTACCAACTTGACATCAACCCATATTATATTAAAAAAATCGAAAACATGTTTTATTCCCATCTGTTAAGAGGCAAAGCTTTATTTTGGGGGTGCATATTAGATAGTGATTACCGAGCCCCTACCATGGGAGCGTGAAATAAACTAAAAGTGGGCACTCGACGCGCGTTTTACGAACGCAATCTCGCCACATGTGCGTTTAGGCTAGGTTTTCGAACGCAAGTAGCAAATAATCATTGCCCCAATGTTGGTGCCCCGCTGCGAAAATTGGCGGGAGATGAAAATAGATCTCGTCGTGTAGGGTTGGGCGTGTTCTTTATCGATATATTTTTCTAAAAACTCCATTTATTTTATTTTATGGCAGGGACGAAAATCTAAATTTCTCGACAAACTATACGTAACCTAGAATTTTTTTTTCTACTATCAAAATTTACTATTTTCTTTACTTGTTTGTTAATTTCAATCGGCTCATTGGAATTGGTAATTATATCTAGTATGAAAATAAAAGATTAATAAGAACTACTTAATAAAATATTTAAATTCCAATTTTAGTTTAGTATAAATAATAATTCAGTGAGTATTTTAAGTTTCTACAGACTCAGTTTAAAACAAACATTATTACAAAATTATAAATAACTTATCTACCTAAATCATTAATTATATCGATATCGATATTTTTATCTGTTATTGAACTTGACCCATCACTACCCATCAGGGGTGAAATTTAATATTATTCATATGGCAACACTCGCCGACGTTTACTTAGCCGATTCGTGGGTAGATTCCTTTCATTACGGCGATAATAAAAGTCAAATAATTAGATGCGTTACGTCTTCTTTCGTGCATTTATTGCATATTTAGATTGAAAATAGCTACTCGAGTAAGTTAGTGGGCGCGATACTTAGGTAGGTAGGCACTCGTAAATTGAAGATTTCTATAATATTCTCTAGATATTTTTACATAACTTTTTTTTTTGTAAACAATATTTCTCTATTGATCTCTTTCTATTGCTGTTACACGCGATTTTTTAGATTTCTTTCTATATCCAGGTATAATATCCTATAACTCACATGGGCATTAACTAGATTATAGTCCAAATATTATATATAATTGCGTGTTTGTTTGTTACGCTTTCACGCCTGTTGCCAGGTGTACAGAAAGGACATACATAAGTTATTCTATTTACCTTGGAATTCTTGCGGGAACTATGAAATTAACGCGGATAAAACAGCGGGGAATAGCTAGTTTTTGAGTAAAATAAACCTGCATGTAGGTACTTTGTAATAATTACTTAACTAAATGAACAGTAAAAAATACAAAACGGACAATGTAGTGTGAAACAAAGTGCCATTATGAAAATTAAATTGCTTGCCTCAAGCCATGGCTATATAATGCTACCCACTCAGAGCTGTGAGCTTTGCTTCACTATGACCAGTAACATTCTTTGCCATAACGAGTGTAAATATGTATCGAGGAGGTGCTTTGTCACTCTTTAAGGTACCTTATTCTTTTTTGTTGACTTTTTATTACTGTACTACCTATTCTCTGCAGTTTCATGCGCGTTAATTTCGGAGTTCCCGTGGTAATTACGGTATATAAAAGTACCCTCTGTCCGTTTATGTACCCCAACAACTTGTGTGTAAAATTTCATGATGATCTGTTCAGCAGTTAAAGCGTGGATTGTTTTGAAATAAATTCCATGACTGTTACAATATTTTTAATTCAAAAATTAAGTGAACTTATTATTTTTTTTTTATATTTGCACATGAAATCACTCTCCTGTAAATTTACCTATTGTCGTTTAATAAGAGTTGTTTTTTAAGCGTCTTTTTTTTTAAAGTGCAATGTTCTTTAGGCACATGGCGAATAGTATATTTCATTATAAGTGCGGAAAGCCTGTCATTGCAAAGAGTTCCGACAAATGTCTACCCGAGCCGAGGCGCAGCCGAAGGTGAGGGTTGACAGTCGGAACTAGTTGCAATGACGGTTCCGCACGTGTACTGAACAACTATTTTTAATACAGTTACGAAAAAATTAAGCAATTTAATAAAATATCAAAAACACAACAAACTTAACTAAGTTCCAACTGTGATCAAGAGATGGCGCTAGTCGTATTAGTAATGCGAAACCTACGTTTCGCAATGCAAAAAGTGTGTCAAAGTCGTGTCGCCATTTTTGACAGTTGGCAAAGAGAACGCACGAGTTCGGGAAAGGTAAACAAAAAGCTCGAGTATGTAATAGCCCACATCCCGAACGCTAAACGTCCCTGCAATACGGCACTTTTTGAGCAACTGTATTAAAAAACAATTTTCGCGGTGTGGTATCTTAACGCTGTGTGTTATGGGGATAGTGATTCAGTACCCAGGGTCTTTAGATATTAACTATAACCACCAACATACCTTACCCATAACGCGCTTCCCAAAAATACTGTCAAAAACTCTGCGAGTGCCAAAATATTACAAGTCACCTAACATTCTATTCGCTATAAGGCACGTTATAAATGTGTTTATTGAAGTGAAACTTCTTTGACCCTAGGGGAAAGATTAATTATTTTTTGGCGCGTTATCTCAACGTGACGCATGGTCATAGTGAACAAGGGCCCTGTTTGTTTAATGGACAAAAGGCGAAAGGTAGATTTGCGTTGCCCAGCCACCATCGCCGCATTAATTGTGACGGGGAAAAATATTATATTATTTAATTTCGTAATGTTTTTTTTTATGACAAAAAGTAGATAAGTACCTAGGTACTCTGTAAATTTCCCGTAAAGCCCGGGCCAGTGGTAAAATTCTCGTGTCTTGTTCAGAGGGTTTCATCTGCGTGTACTCCGGAGTTCTCGCGGAAATTCCGGAACAAAAAGTAGGTACTTACTAGGTAATTACTACAAAAAGTATCTATTAAAATACCTACTCTATCTTTTTCTGTACCTACCCCTGACAAAGTGTACTTATGATAATTTTATGATGATCAGTTGAGTAGTTAGGACGTGAAAGTAAAAACAAACAAATTCACATTCCCATGTACAATAGTACCTAGGATGATGTACCTATCTACAAATCAAAACGATCAAATGCAAGAAGAAATACCTATAGGTACTCTGAGGAATTCAGTCTTCTTCTTCTTCTTTAATAATGGCGTCTATAATTATAATTTGCCAATGACCATGTTTCTTAATAATAAAAATTCATCTTCTTCAATTATGGCGAAACGCCAATGACAATGTTAGATTGTCCCCCAAGTTAAAACATGGCTCTCTTGAAAGCCAGTTTCCTGCTCAGGGTCCAAAATAGATGCTGAAAAGTGACTGAAATAACGAAGACACGTGACACGCGTGTTATCGTACGGCTTTCACTCAGAACTCAGTCAATGCAGAAGCGTCCGATTTTCTTTTTTCAATCTAACGACTATAATTGACACGATTGAAATAGCGGAACCAAATCTCATTTTTATACGGACACCTATAAAACGTCTTTGTTGTCGTACCTACTTACCTGTTAATATTTTTATGACATTAACATTTTCTACGTTGCCAGACCAAAAATCAAATTTTATACTTACTCCTATAGATATATATTTAACAAAGACATTATTTACTATCCAAGTTAAGTAGGTAACATAATATGCTAGTACAGTTTTTACTCTTATTATCCTCAGTACTGTCACGGGTACTGTATACTTATTAAAGTTATATCTCCCTTATAAACAACGTAGCTTGCTGTTACAAATATCCTTGTACCGTCTTCAGCTCAAATCTGAATATTCTAATCCCTCTACCCTGTTTCACCATAAATCATAAATACACCATTATTTATTACCGATTCAATTTCACCCACCTACGTACGTTACCATTGTTTATTTCTACCTATAGTATATATATGCGATAAACGTAATAATAAAAAAAAACCCGTCGTCGTGAACTGGATGAATGCCCAGGAGAGAAAAAAGTACATCTCTGGACCCGTTCTCTTTTAAATAAAACAAAAGAGTCTACAAAGACATGTCGGTAAAACAATTGAGATGATGTCGATAAGTAACGTCGCATCACTGGCTGTTCGCTGTCAAAATTTGAATTCTGCGTTCGAATCATTAGGGTCGGCTTCTGTGTCAGCCGCCAGTGATAAGAAACGTTTCGTTGTACGTGAAACGAAAGTGGTTACATATTTTATAAAATGGAATCGATTTTTGGATGAGCCAATGGTGAGGCTTGAAGTGAGAGGCGGGATGCAGCGAGCTCCACCCAACGTTGTCGTCAGATGAAACGTCTCCGAGCGGCGAGCTGTGTTTTGTTCATTCGCTCAGCGTCCACCGACGCGTGCGATCGACACTAGCTTAGTTGTGAGATGAACTTTACCTGTGTTATCTGTTAGGGTATTTAGTATAAAAAAATAAAATACTGAAGATCTATTTCCTTATCGGAAAATTCACTCCCTTTATTTGTTGTATAAAAGTTTTTTTTTATTACATATTAGATATAATTTTGACCCGGCTTTATTTACGTTATGACGAAAAGTAATTCGTTATTAAATTTTTAACTTTTAACTTTAAAATAATGATCCCAGCGATTTTTTTAACAATAAGGAAAGCGTCACAACGATCTTGACAAGAGTTTTATCGTTACGATATATGTAGATTGAAACGTTGCCAAAATTCTATGTCAATGGTAATATACCTAAGGCAATGATATTTTATATAGAATGTCTTTGACCTAATGTTTATTTTTAGACTAGATAGGTATCCCATATGTTAAAACTCCATGACATATACCTACGTAGTACGTATCTCATTCAAATCAATTATCTTTAGTGCTAACATCTTGAAATTTTCCAAAACATTTCCACTTAGTAGTTGAAAAGTAAGACGGTCGAGGATTTGTGATTTAGAAGCGTGTATCTCGCCAACTATTAAACTAATTTAAAAAGTCAGTTATTAATTTTAAAGATGTTTATTAAAAGCCAGCAATCATTGGCGAAATTTTTAATGAACTGCGATCGGACAGTGAAGATCAAAAAATCTAACAATAAGTCACAAAAAATCACGGAATATAGGTTAGGTAATAAGTATGTGAAAGTGATTTGAATGTCCTTATTTTGAAAGAATCGAACCCACTGCTTCCAACATAACCTCTGCTCACCATCCACGAAAGTAAAAAGCGTGACTATATACGAATAATATTAACGATGCTATGCCTTCAATTAATTTATTAGTTGTCAGTTAACCAGGATAGAAAAAAAAACATCGACTCCAGTTGTCCACTTTGGGTTCGAGACGAAAGAATGTCTATGCTCATATAATATTTATTTTTTACGTCCCTTTTTTAAATATTCGAATCGAATCACCCAAATTAAGTACCGTAAAATGGGGTGAATCGGGACACTTTCTATGTTTAACTTTAACTTTCATTGCCTTTTTCTTTACCACCACTAGTAAAAATACGATCAAAATGTTTCCGGTGGTCCATATTTTTATTTTCAATTCAATATAATAATGTTGGTTAACTAATATCTTCTAAAAGTTAAAAAAATATACTTGTCCCAATTGACCCACGGTCTGGGGTGAATAGGGTCGTCAACGGGGTCAATAGAGTTTTTCGATAGGGCTGGCACTTTACTGTCGTTTCCGAATAGGTGGTACTTAGGTTCGGCCGCCGGGACGAACGCTACTATGTGTTTAAAAATGGCGTATTTGAAAAATAATAATTTGCTATCATTGCCATTTAAAAAACATATGAACTTAGATGCATATTTATACATCATCGTTATTATATCAGTAAATTACGAAAAATAATACAATTTATGCATCGTGACAACCCTACCTAAAAAATCCCAATTCGCCCATAGACGTCCCGATTCGCCCCAGTTTGGTCCCAACTGAACCGATTACTGACCCGATTCCCCTCACATACGACCCTTTCCACCCCATAGCTGGACCCTTATCACCCCATTTTTTTCTTAAATCCACCTCAATGATATTTTATTACAATATTAGAAAATCTAGTGTGTTAAATTACTTACCTTATATTTTATTCGAAGCCTTAAAAACTGCCACTATAAATGAAAACTTCACTTTGATACAAATATTGTAAACGCTTAAGTAAACTGAAATGTTTTACAGAGCAAAATTCTAACGTTCTTGACACCACTAGATTGCAGACCGTTTTTTTCCTGATTCGTAATGACAGAAACACTAAATGTTGCCAGGGTATATAAAAAATGTTACAAACTTTAAAATAAATTTCCTACCAAATAATTTCAATTGAAAATACTGTGGGATAAAAGAGTCATAAAAAAGATCTCACGTTTGTCCCAATTCACCTCCTAAACCCCATTCCCCCCATTTTACGGTAGCCATAAACGAAATCTGCTTCCAAATTTGAATATTTCATTCGTTCGTGACCGTACAAGCACGCGCTTTGATTTGTGTGTGAACGCTTCGGTGTGGATATGTGTGCGCGCGCTAGTGGAACTCTAATTAGTTATCGATAAGAATCTATAATTGCAGTTGGA
Source organism: Zygaena filipendulae (assembly GCA_907165275.2). Lineage (NCBI taxonomy): Eukaryota > Metazoa > Arthropoda > Insecta > Lepidoptera > Zygaenidae > Zygaena > Zygaena filipendulae. The sequence goes on from OU015676.1 coordinate 1,985,343, forward strand.
TCGCATTTCAATCGGTAAAAAGTAGAGCTCAAGTGACGTATCTATTTAACTAGATCGCAAAAATGAAAGTTTCTCACTTATTCTATTATTTAAATAAAATTTCTATGTGCATATTATTGTAATAATGTCGTAGATACTAGATATCATTATTTAAAGTGATAAGTAATTTTATTTTTTAAAAGGAGAAATACATTAGTGTGATTATGTAGTCAACATAAAATAGAACTTTTACTTCGTAATTTGGTCATAACAAATTTTTATAAATGAGTAATGTCTAATTACGATCAAAACGTCGATATCGATACAAAACGTTATCGTCCCACCACTTCACCTTTTGTCGCAGCGAGCCGCGCGTTGATAAGGAAACATTTTAAATTAGTAGAAAATATGGAGAAGAAAAAATATTATTATAACAATAATAATATGGTTTTTTTTTATTTATTTGTATTTTATCGCGCGCTCACAAAACGGGTAGCCGCCCGCTACCAGCGGGCATCGATATAAATTATATCATTTTTCACTGCGACAACCCTGGCGTACCTAAAAAATGACGTTCCATTCAACGTTTTCTTTTTTTCTTATTTAAGTTTTGCCGCGTGATTTTTTATACGTTTCCGGACGATGGGATTCCACAGACTACCAATAAAAGACGCCTGTTACGTCCAACCGTAATATCAAAACACGCAGTTTACAATGAAGCTGTCGGTAGAGACGTAAAAAGATCTCTCTGCGGGAACCGAGCGATGGATATCGTTATTTTACTCAAGGACAGTTTATGTTTGTCAATTGAAGTTTCCGTGGTAGCATTTTTAGAGTTGTCGGGACGTTTTATGATTTCTGATTGTCCTCATTTTGTGAAGGATATTATTGTTGTACCAGCGTCGGACCCTAGCTTCATATTAATATTGGAATTTTTATATTTGACCTTGAAATTTCTACCAGAGGTCTTTGACCTTACAACAAGACAGGATTAGCTTCATTCATATTCTAACACACGTAATTTAAATGAGGGTTGATCTAATAATACTCAGAATCTAATAACTTGCGTCATCTGTTTGTCTAAACCCTAGATAATGGGCACAAAACTGTTACAGTCGCTCTACAATCGATGTATCGATGTGGAGGTAGGTCCTACATCGATTGTTTTTGTGCTAGATATCACCTGGGCCCTTATTCACTATGATCATAACACGCCGCACTAATAAGACGTCGCAAAAACTGTCTTTCCCCCGTCTAATCAAAGAAGTTTTACTGCAAAAAATACATTTACAACGTTTATTATGGCATAAAGAATAATAATTTCTAAATAATTTCTAATATCTTGGCATTTCTCATTTGGAAATGCATTTTTGGGACGCCCGTTATGGGCAACGAATGTTGTTGGTCATAGTGAACAAAGGCCTTATATTTTATGTACAAGGCGACCTGTTCCTATACATAAAATCACAGAACAGATAGAGGGGCTTGAACTCAGTTTAGTATGAATGGAAACAAGTGAAAACCGGCGTCGCCTGGCGATTTTCGCACACGAAACTATTCGTCACGAACAAAAACATTCATTACATAACAAAATGTATTAAACGCCATTTGGTTATTATGTTTTTAATACAGTTGCTCAAAAAGTGGCGTATTGCAGGGACGTTTAGCGTTCGGGATGTGGGCTATTACATACTCGAGCTTTTTGTTTACCTTTCCCGAACTCGTGCGTTCTCTTTGCCAACTGTCAAATGGCGACACGACTTTGACACACTTTTTGCATTGCGCAACGTAGGTTTCGTATTACTAATACGACTAGCGCCATCTCTTGATCACAGTTGGAACTTAGTTGAGTTTGTGTTTTTATTATTTTACTAAATTTCTTCATTTTTTTCGCAACTGTATTAAAAATAGTTGTTCTGTAATGAAATATACTATTTTATAATACCCAGATATTGTTTTGAAATTGACAGATTTGGGAACGATGACGTCACTAAGTAATCCTTACTAATATTTTAATTGCGAAAGTAACTCGGTCTGTGTGTTACGCTTTCACGCCTTAACGGCTCAACCGATCATCATGAAATTTTGCATGCACGTTGTCAGGGGTACAGAGAAGGACACAGGGTACTTTTATCCTGGGATTTCCACGGGATCTCTGAAATTAACGCGAGTGAAACCGCGGGGAACAAAGTGAAATATTTTCCACTTGGGATGACAGCAAAATAAGTCTAAAGACAAACTCTAACTTTCTAAAGAAAGTTAGAGCATTTGTTCTAACTTCTTTTGCAACCGTGGCGCGCCGCACCGCCGGGATGTCCTCTCTATTTGATAGGTATATGTATTTTCTCCGTGCACAAAATCTCCGGCCGGCATCGAACCCGCACCCACTGCGGTCGAACAGACGAACAGTGAGCTCGAAAGTAATAAATTTACATTTTCATATGCGCGAGCGTAAGCACTGAAAAGTAAAAAAAAAAATATTGTAATATATCTCACTTTTGTGAGACACCGCCAGATTCGAGCTAGAATAGGGAGGATCGACGGTAGGTTATTTATTTTGTCGATGTGCACGATAGTGGCCCAGGCTAAGTTCCAACCAATGCACGTGGTGCCGGCCCGAGTTTTTGATCAGGGTAGAGCGAGGTTGTCTCTCAGCACCCTTTAGTAATTTCGTTTTGCTGTTGAAACATAACGAAATGCTTATAATGTTATAGAACACTATAATATGATGCTGTTTTTTATTTTAGGAAGCTCTGATTTTAGCTGTAGGTAGGTATACAATAGAGCTGTGACCAAGTAATTTAACAACAAATTCTAGCGACACTTCCCCGCATCTATCAAAAGACACCAAATATTTTTCACTTGAGTTGTATGTAGGTACCTATGCTAAATTTTTTTGTTTTTTTTGTTACAAAAAAATATACCTAATAATAAATATAAAAAATATACCTAATAATGTTTTTTACGCTCACTTATAGTATAGGCAGACACTTTTAACTTACTTATCAGACGTTTTTCAAACTAAAATTCAAAGTTATCTTCACTCGGTTTCATTAAAACAACAGTCATTATTGTACCTATCACCTTTGTGACTGTATAATTTCATTTAACTTTAGCTAAAAATATCCATATTAAAGTTATCGTATCTACCTGCGGACTGTGGTCAAAACTCCTTCTAGCTGGACAAAACCAATGACATTTACTATCTCTGCCCAACTCTACCATACGTCTCAAACATAAATTCAAGCAAAGGATTAATGAATCTACCGCTTTGGTAATAGAAGTGAAAATTGCAGAGCACTTTTTGGTACATTATGACCTTATGGTGGGTGCGAAAGACTCGACATTTGAAAATGTACGGGAGCTTCGTGCTCGAGATTTGAATTGTGAACACGGAGTTTTTTTTTTTTAATAACACATTCTTGTGGCAAAGGTAAACAACTACTTGCATGTCAATTCAGTTTGTAGGTATATAATAAGGATATATTTAAAAAAAAATATAGAAAACAAATCGTTGGCCTGATTAACAATTTTTACGACGATAATTTAAAATATAAATAATATATTATAGTATGTATATAGTATTTAATGATTAAACTTTTAATATTTTTATTGCATACCAATAAATATACTAATTTAACAGATCTTGTTACATTTTCACCTGATATTTTTACCTATATTTTTACAACAAACAAACCGGTTACAAATATAAATATTAATAATATTAAACATAATATTTTTATTGAAGTGCTAATCGTAAAATTAGAAAAAACGCTGCCCGACTTGGTTCGAACGGAGGTAGAGCAGTAAAAATCGGTCAAGTGCGAGTGGGTTTGCGCGCTAGATAGATTCCGTAGGTACAATTTGAGGTAATTCTAACTAATATTATAAAAGCTAATGTGAAAGCTTGTTTTTTGTTACGCTTTCACACAAATCGTGCAGGCAGCAGGGGTAGGTACATAAAAGCACATAGGATAACTACTTTAATCCCGGGATTCCCTCAGAAACTCCAAAATTAACGTGTAGGTGAAACCGAGCGAATTTCTTTTTACTAAAGCATACTTTATCTATACACATAAATAAAATTGAAGTGTCTGTTTGTAATTCCAAATTAACAACTATGCATATGAAGGTACCTATATATTATGGTAGTTAAATAAAAAAAACAATCTTTAAAATTTTTCTCTGTCGGTCTGTCTGTCTGTTTGTTTCGGCTAATCTCTGAAACTGCTGGACCGATTTCAGCGGGACTTTCACTGGCAAATACCTGCTGTTATGAGCAGTAACTTAGGCTACTTTTATTTTAGAAAAGAATACCTAGTTCCTGCGGGAATTTCGAAACTCACGCGGGTGCAACCGCGGGGCACAGCTAGTTTACAAAAGAAAAAATTCTTTTATGATTAACCTACTTATTCTTTCCATTTTTTACTAATAAAAAGATTTTTACTAATATTAAGGGCGGTGTTTTGCATTTGATGGCAATAAATAACAAAACTTAACTACTATACTGACTGAAGTTTCTTTGACAGCATAACGAGTAGGTAAGTAGGTACTTATATAATTAAAAATCACAAAGTGAGGACCTTTTAATGCAACTTCTATATGCAGAACCCTGGAGAGCCGTAAGAATAAAATGCCTTTTTTTTTCCTAATCTCGGTAATATGGTCGTACGGGTAGCGTGCGGCGGTGAGCGTTCGGTAGCTAACTCACCCACTGCCCATCGAGCGCCCACAATATTTATGGGCGTTGTATCAATTACTTAAATTACCGGCGACCGTTTCTCGTGGAAGCTTATGCTGCCGTCTTTGACTATAGGTGACTTTGACCACCGGCGTTACTGAACCTACCTCTGCCTGGCGGTGTCTCTCGCGTTAATTTCGGAGTTCCCTCGGAAGTTCCGGGGTAAAAAGTACCCTATGTTCTTTTTGTTAGCTCTGACAACGTTTTTGCAAAATTTCACGATGATCGGTTGAGTAGCTATGGCGTAACAGACAGAGTTACTTTCGCATTTATAATATTACAGTAATGCCTTCATTGAAAACACAAATATTTCATGCATAACAAAATAGTGAAAAGTGAAATGATGTATGTATGTTGTAGATAAATACCTACATATAAATATATTTTTTTGAAGATATAATAAAGACAGTAGGTGCCAATGGTCTAGTGATTAGCTAAACTGACAGCTACAAAAGGTGTCGTTAGTTCGATTCCCGCTGCCCGCATCAGGGATCATCATATTATTTTGATTAACATTTGTGGCGAGGCGTTATGTACATATAGAATATGTACGTGTCAGCATCAGAAATAAATATTATGTAAACACTTTTGACAGTAATTGTATCTTATTGCATTAGAAATAGAGTTTAGACTGACATGAGTGTTCATGTATTGCTGCTGCGGACTGTACCCACAGTAACTTCCAAAGTTATGGTTCTTTTATATCGCTCATTGCACTCCAAATCCAAAGACGATAACACGTCAAAGATTAGGTAGGTAGTAGGTAATACAGACTCTAGGCAACGAATAAAAACTGCACACGGTCAAAATACCGTTAAAAAAAAGAAATATGCTTAAAATCACACTTTTTTTTTATGTCATAGGGGGCAAACGGGCAGTGGTACACCTGATGGTAAGCGATTACCGCCGCCTATAGACATCTGCAACACCAGAAGGCATGCAGGTGCGTTGCCGACCTGGAATGGGGATGGGATGCACAAGTGAAGCCTTCTATAAATATTTAGATATTAATATCCCACCAATAATATTCTCATGTAAAATGTTGCCAAGACGAGATCATATGACTCGCAAGTCGCACTGTCAAAAAGTTATCAGATCTCATGTAGAGCCAAGCCCTAACTCTACAAGGCCTAACTTCATAAACTCTACAACTCAGTCAAATATGTGGCTTGACCATTTATCCACTTTTCTTTTATACAATAGTTCTTGTAAATGTAGTAAAGGAACGGCCAAAAATCAAACTAGTAAAACTTTTTATAATACCAAGGGTCATATTAGTAGGTAAACATGATTCAAGAGCTGGTCACCTGTCAAGATATTGTCTCTCTCATTCGTTGCCTTAGAATATGAAGGAGACAAACTGACAATAAGACTTGAAAACTCATTTGTTTCAAGCCCTCAACTAAAAAAAACATTGTTTAGTTGTGCTTTTGTTTTATAACACCGAAAAACGTTAGTGTCATAAATCATCAAGATAAAAATTCTCTTGAAACAAGACGTAGTAAAATATAATTATTAATTACACATAGCTACGATTTGGTTCGTTCACACTTAAAGTGCATCGAATGCTGTTCCATGGTAAAATAATGCCTTAACATTATCACATTACGTCAGATAGGTACAAAAGTAGGTAGCTTGCTCTCATCTCAACCCTCTTTTGTTCAACGAATTTAGTAAAATCGACAGTAAAGTTGTCTCCGACGACGCCGGATTGACCATAGTTATTTTTTGTGACCATAGTAGTTATTTCTTGCTATTCCGAAAACAGAAAGCACTTTCTCAAAAAATTTTGTCAATGACCAATGGTTTTTTGACCACAATCCCCCATGAGTATTGTTCACACAAAAAAGCTGGAAGTCGTAATTAATATTTCTCTTTGTCTGTTTAATACTTTTATGGTCATGGCGTCAACATGAATTTATTTTTAATTTTTATCTTTTTCTACTTTATTCATTGCATATTAAATAAATAATCCAGCAATATTGATTTCTTATTTATACTTATAATAAAACTGTAGAGAGGTCAATTCTGTACATTGAATATATATTCAAAATTAATACCTACCTATTGGAGGATGAATGGTGATGCCAAAAATGCAATCAGCAAAAAATTTTTGTCTATCTGTCTGTATATGTACGCAATGCGCATGGGTAAAAAACTACTGAAGGGATTTTAACCAAACTTGGCACGATTGTAGTCCATACTCCTGGGCAGGTTATAAGCTATATAACATAACGCTAACCGCCGCACTCAGAGTCGACTTTAATGATTACTTAGTTAAGTATAGATTTTTAAAACAAAACTGCCGCAATCAGGCGAGTTTAATAAATTAATGTTAATTGGCATTTAACTAATTATGTTACATCTCATTAAATGCCAATTAACATTAATTTACTTCACGTCTCTGATTGCGGCAGTTTTGTTTTAAAAATCTATACTTAACTAAGTAATCATTAAAGTCGACTCTGAGTGCGGCCGTAAGACACATAGGAGCTGAGCAGTGACGATAAATTTAAAGCAAATCGGATGAAAATGCGCTTTCGAGCTCTTATCCTCGCATACGTTGATCATACACCAAAAGTATGTATTACAAAGATAATTCTTATACATAATCTTCCTTATAAATAAAAATGAATGTTTGTGTCCTCTATGCGTTTCGAAAACATTGGTCCGATTGTGATAAAACTTTGGCGGGTTGTTCTGCTTGCGTCCACAAAGGTTCCTCATCCCAAAACTCACGCGAGTGAAACCGCGGGGCACAGCTAGTTTAAACATAAATATGGGATTCGTATTTCAATTTGCACAATTAAAAAAAATTATATTTTTTTCAAAATACCAATCTAGTTTTCTAAGAAATTTACTTTTAAAATCAGATAAGTGCTAATTATATAGGTAGGTATTACAAAAGAAAACATACGCGTTGAATTGCGCACCTCCTCCATTTTGGGAAGTCGGTTAAAAAGAATTAACTCGATTTACTGTGAAACTTTTACAATATCTTCTACAAAGTTCTATCATCAATTAAGACTTAAGAGATAAAAACAGTAGGTACCTAGAACGTAGATGATATTGAAGTACCTAGGTATTCTCTTTTAAAGGATATCATATATCGATACTAAAATCAATCCAAATCCAAAGAGGGAAACCTCATGTATCTTCAGAAATATGAACTTGAAAATAACTTGATAGAGTGGAGTTTTGAAGCATAATGCACATTGCACAGCTACTTTTTCCTGATACATATACCTAAGTAGGTACTTAATATTACAACACCATGAAAAATCCGTCTCTAAATACAAATCAATTACTAAAAAACTAACTGTAGAACACCATGGAATAAATAAATAAGAACTCTTTTCTCTCTAGTTTGACTGGCAGTTTGCCGTTTTTTTTTTTCTACACCAATTTGTTGGGAGCGTCTCGTGGTACGAGGTAGGGGCCCGGGGTGGTGCGAGGGGGCGAACGCTATCGCAGTCTGCGCCTAGCGCCCATACGCGACGTTTCGAATGCGCTGCGCCGCGCCACGCACCGCGACCATTGGACATTTGGGACAAATCGAGATTTATTTCTCCATTCAAACCAACTGCGGACTGTGCTGTGTTTATACCATTAGGCCTATAATTATATATTACGCAACGAATTTTTTAAAACATTTTTTTTTTCTTAAACTTTTTTTTTTGACACGGACAAGAAAATTGGCAATCACTTGATTAGTGATTAGTACAAAAGGAACTGTGTTCTCGTTAGTATTACAAAAAAATATATATTTTACTCACAAAAAAGATAAGATAACTTGTAATTAAAATAGGTACCTCGCTAATGTGCCGTGTCCGTGAGTCGAGTGATCGATCGTCAACGTTTAACAAGCCTTACTTTTTTATATTAATCGAGTGCAATAGTTCTGAAACATAGTGTCTGATTACAATATATCGTTGGTGCATTGATTGCATTTGGATTTTCGTGCGAAGAGGTAAGTTTTTTGATCTTGATTGCATCTTTGGTAGGCGTGTTTTGTTAATATTTGCGTCGGAAATGTTGGAGCAGTGTGAGACACGTCTAATGAGATAAACCGCTATTACTTGCTTAAAACTATCTACTCTTGTTATAATAATCAAACTTTAAAGGTACATTCAAAATGTTCTTGTTAAATATTTCATTGCATTTTATTCCGCAGCGAAAAGTATTCGAATGTATTTATTTCATACAAAAATTTCTTAGAATAGGTATTAATAAAATATTTTATTTATGCATAATAAAAGACTGCATTCAAAGTTCTTAGCGAGCTGAATTAAATAAATGATGCGAGTAGAATTATTCTAATATTTATTAAGCATAACAAGTTTTGTAGAGACTTCTCAGTCACCAAAAAAAAATGTATGTAGAGTCACGCTAAAACCGAAAGATTACACCTAATTGGGATGTGGACAACTTTTGAAAATCAAAATTCTAATTAGTCCGTCGGTTAGAAAATAAAAAAACAATAGACACGTATTTTTTGCTTTTTCAAATAAATTAAAATATACAGAGATAAAGCGCATTAAAGTTTAGGGTGAGGGGGTCGTGACGTCACTAGCCGCTAAAACCGCCATACAAACTGTCAGAATAGTGAGGTCACGCGAAATTTCAACTCAATATATCGCCGTTATTTTTTGATTACGTAAAAAAAGAAAAAAACTAAAACATAAAACTAAAAAATAAAAATTAGTCAACATGCCTATTATTGTATTACATTTTATTAAAAGTATGACCTCCATTTTATAAAGTAAACAAGGATAGTTCAATATTTTAGTTAAGATGTTGTTAATTTTTCTATAGTGCTACCTACGACTTTAATATAGAGATAATTAAAAATATAATATGAATTGATTAGGAAACGATTGACTAGCTTTAGGCCTATGTTTTTGTTTTATTTTATTATTTTACTAGCTGTAGCGCAAAATTGTTCCATACCAACTTTGCAACCCCTTTTCATCACCTTAGGGGTTGACATTTCAAAAAAAGGTCTCTACCTACGATCAGCAGTATAGGCTATACGTTGATCCGTCAGTCAGTCATTCAGGACAAAGCATTTTATATGTGTAGATTTCGGAAAGTTACAGTTCAATTTTACATAGGTATCTTTAAACTTATTGATAATAAAGTTAATAATAATTAATTTTTCACAAAAAAATCGTGACTGATAGTTTCCATGAAATTCAAATCTGAAAGAATATACCAAACAAGAATGAACATTATTTGTACCGATAGGGACGAAATGACTTCCCTACGGTGAAACAAAGTAATTGCAGCCGAATAAATTTCACAGGAAAAGCAAAAAACCGAAAATCGCTTTATTTAAAACATATCTTCCATAGATAGTTTAAATAAGACTTTTCTTAATTTTAATTTCTCTAAAACTAAAGCCTTTTTGATGGTTGTAGGTATGTAGCAACGTCCGTTATGCGTGATAAGTAGCAAAAATATTAAAAAAAAAACTCATTTCGAAAAAAAAATTACAGTTGTTTTGTTTTTCCGTAGAGCAGTCGAAAAGTATAGGTCATAATTGACCCGGTCACTGATTAATTGAAAAAACCAGGCAGCTCTGGCAAAATAACTATAGCTAAAGTAAACTATATCGTTACAAAAAAAAGAAAGTCCTCCGCGTCTATCTGTATGTTTGCGATAAAGCGATAAACTCAAAAGTTACCAGACGCAGATCCACGGGGGGAGGGGGCATGCATTTGCCCCCCACTGGCGTCTAAATTAGGTACTTTATTCAGGTACCTTATAAAAACATCTGATCCTGTAAATTCTAATCCCCTCCTAAACCAAGTAGATCCGCCCCTGAAAGCTACTGAACGGATTTTCATGCGGTTTTCACCAATAGATCGAGTTGTTCAAGAGGAAGGTTTAAATACGTTTTTGCCGCGGCAACTCCGACTCCGGATAGCCAGTTAAAAATAAGTAACTAAAGTAACTATTTAAAAATCGCTTCACTTTGAAAATATCTAACTAGTGCGGTCGTAAAGTAAATAGGTAGGTGCATGGGTTTGATTAGATTACGACCAAAAGATTAATGAGCAAACCTTGCAAGTTATCTATTTATCAATGATTTATAGGACTCATTTATCATTATTTTATTGATTGGAAAAAATTTAATAAAAAAAAAATTGACACGTTTTCGTTTATTGCACTCGTGTAATCCTACTAATATTATAAATGTGAAAGTGTGGATGTTAGGATGTTTGTTACTCAATCACTCAAAAACGGCTGAACGGATTTGAATGAAATTCGGCATGCACGTTGTCAGGGGTACGGAGAAGGTCATAGGGTAATTTTTATTTCGGAATTCCCGCGGGAACTCCGAAATTACCGCGGGTGAAACCGTGCGGCACGGCTAGTTTAAAATAATGGTTGACTAACAGGAAACCGCGGTTTCTTTCACGTGTACCTACTATGGAATTCCTTTGGAAGCTATTTCATATTCCAGGATAATAAGGTTTTTGGTTGAATAAATAAATAAATAAATAGATATCTTACATTCTATATACTTTCTTTATTTCAAATAATCTTTCTCATTTATCAATAATAATAGAATCTCTGCAAGCGCTTTATTAGTACCTATCAGTAAAATCAAAAAACAGTAAGTTATTTCTTTTATCAATTAAAATATTTATAAAGCTTTATCGTCGTAAAATCATTTCTTGTTAGATCGTATATATCGATTAAATAGTTCCTAATAGGTATTTCTAGATCACATCGAAATGGCATTAGCCTACGTTACCTACACATTACATAAACGGAAAAATAAGCCAAAAATATGCTTTAGTAGGTAACCTATATTTTATAAATTTTTCATTACTCATACTCGGAAAGTAGGTCTGAAGTTGCCTGAGAAGCGGGTTGAAAGTAACACTTTTCAGCCCTAGGGAGAATCGCTTTCAACTGACAGCTGGATACTGCAGAAACTCAAGTTCTTTTTTTATGTCATAGGGGGCATACTTACTGGCCAGTAGCACACCTAATGGTTGATTTATGTAAAATAAAATTCACTCATTTTTTTCTTTAGCTAATTCCTATTTTTATTTTGACTTTCCTTGCATTCGTAATGAAAAGCACAGTGTTATCCTCGGGAGAAAGACTTATTTAGCCCTAGGATAACAATGTACTATTAAAACTCTAGGGACCGCGGCTATGGCAAAATTTTATCAGTTTGGACCATTGATATATTAAAACAATGATTTGGACCAATTTGCCTCCTTCTATAGGTAGTTGATTATTTTTTAATAGACTCCCAAGAAAGAGGAGGTTCTACATTCAGCTGTATGTAGGTTTTTGTAGGTTTTTTTTATTTTAGAGATCGCAAAAAAAAAGAAAAAATTTAAATCACCAGTATTTTCATAAATCTTCAATTATTATTTTTCGATTTGATATTTTCTCTAAATATTGAAAAGAATAAAACACTTATAACTCTACGATAGTAAAATATAAATTAAATTAAAAATACAAAAACTCGTTAAATACAAAGCTAGTACGTCTAAGTAGGTACCTAGGTGAATATACCTGCCTATTAACAAATAACGAAATATTCCAATTACATAACGGTCTGATGAAAAAAATGTCTGAATTTTTTATTTAATTGACGAAAAAGGAATAAAAATTTAGAATAAAACCGTTTCGGCGGTAGAAAACCACCCTTAGAGCGCTGGGGGCGCGGCCAAGCCTCAGCCACACCCCCAGCGGCGTCGACCGCAGATTTATCACTATTTTCACTTACCCCATTTTATTATGGGAGGCCCTTTTTTTCGTACATAACGAAAATATAATAATATGACACATAAAATGCGACAAAAATAAAATATCCAAATGATACAGTTAATATTTATCTAGTACCTACTAGCTGTCCCCCGCGATTTCATCCGCGGTAATTTCGGAGTTCCCGCGGAAATTCCGGGAAAAAAGTGCTGTAATTTACGGTGATAAGCAGTTCCCCGCATTAATTCCGGAGTTCCCGCGGGAATTCCGAGATGAAAACTATCATATCTTTTAAGTTGGACCATATTATGAATGGTTGCAAAATTTTATCAAAATCCGTTCAGTAGTTTCGGAGTCCATCGCCGACAAACAACGTGACACGTATATATATTAAGACTAGCTGTCCCCCGCGATTTCATCCGCGGTAATTTCGGAGTTCCCGCGGAGGTTGCGGGAAAAAAGTACTCTATGTCCTTCAGTTCCCGAGGGAATTCCGAGATAAAAACTATCCTATCTTTTAAGTTGGACCATATTATAAATGGTTGCAAAATTTTATCAAAATCCGTTCAGTAGTTTCGGAGTCCATCGCGGACAAACAACGTGACACGTGATTTATATATATTAGATTATAAATGCGAATGTGAGTTTATTTGTTTGTTACGTTTTCACGTTTTACTCTTCAACCAATCATCATGAAGGGGTAGGTACAGAAAATGACAAAGGGTATTTTATTATTACTATCCCGGAATCCCCGCAGGAACTCCGAAATGAACGCGAATGAAACCGTGGGGAACAGCTAGTTTCAAAAAAGAAATACGTGTTTCAGGGTTTTGTAAAAATTTAACCCCTAATGGAGCAAAGAGTGCAAGAAGCAGGTAAAACTGCGCCAGTTCAATAAAATTTTCAAAAACATCAAATATTATGATATTTTTATTTGTTTGTAATGGGATAAACTCAAAAACTGCTTAACTGATTTAAAAAATTCCTTCACTTACAGGAAACTACAGTGTTCTGGGTGACATAGCGTATTTTATTTCTCGGAAATCCAGCCGGAAGTCTCAAATTAACGCAAATGAAACCGCACTAGTCGACTAGTAGTGTCTAGTATGACTTGTTAACCATAGAGACAGCAAGTTTAAAAATGTACTTTTTTATTTGTTTAATTTTAAATTAATGACGCGAAATATTAAAACTCCCGTTATATTTTGCGCACGCTATGAGTTAATGTATAACGTACCATTTATTTTCCCATTCAAAACTGCTCAAATAACATTATGGACCGGTGAAAATTGTTTTGTCTACAGGTACGTTATCTTTTAAAAATCCTACAAAATACAAGCTAAAAGTCATAGATTTTTTGTGGTATATAGGATTTTGATTCATTTTCGAGGAGTCACAAAAAATAATATTCTTTCGGAAAACAGTTAAATTTTAATAATATAATATATCATACAAATTTTTTGCTGCCCTAAAATTCTGTAGTACCTTACCCCATTATCTTTCGAAAATTACTTAACGCTGTATAGCAAAGGAAGTGCATACACGATGTTTGGAGCTGCATTTTTTGTGGGTTATAAGGATTTTAATTCATTTGTTAATGACCACAAAAAATACTTTCTTTTATATTAATATGTATTTATATCGCACGCAAATTTTTTGCTGCTATAAAACTCGGCTCCCTTCCAGGTATTCCATTATCACTCCGTACCACATTCAGTTACCTACTTGTGTGCCTATAGAATTGTTTTCGTATACAAGTACCTAAGTGTGAAGTATTTTTGTCGTAGGTACAGTCATGCATACTTACCGTGGTCTCATACCTCAGGAACTCGGTAAAAGTGTTCAGTTCAAAGTATGACAAGGGTTGGATATTTGTATCAGGTTAAAAATTAAGGTGATGTATATTAATTAGTGCTTACCCTAAGTCTGATTGTTTAGCATGGAGTAGGTACTAAAAAGCACAAGCTCAAGTAGTTTTATAGCACAAGCTCTACCTACTTACAGTAGGTATGGCCCCAAGTATTATTATTAGATATTATTATAAATATTTTTTATCAGAACATAAGCGTATTCGGTGTTACTGTTTAAATATAAATATATCCAAAACCCATTCTGTGTGCTAAATTTAATACAAATCTGATCAGCCGTTTACCAACCTAACATTGATGGACTATTGAGATGTATAACGGAGCATTGCTTGAGAACGGCTCGATCGATTCGGTTGAGTTCTTTTTTATTGTGTTTGTTTTTGTAATTATCGGACCAGGGTTGGCATGAAAATAATTTTCGGAAAATCCACGAATTTTAGTTTTTAGTCCGACATGTAAATAATTAAAAAATATTGGACATGTATTTTTTTTTTCATTTTTTACGTCATCAAATAATAACAGAAATACCTACATTAAGTCGAAATGTCACGTGACGTCACACCGATATACAGTTTATAGGACTTTATGACGTCACGATCCCCCACTCGTAAACGTTCTATGTAAAGCACATTTAGTCATATTTAATTTATACAAAAACCAAAATGATACCTAAGTGTCTATTATATTTTTACTAGCTGTGCCCCACGGTTTCACCCGTAGTAATTTCGGAGTTCCCGCGGGAATTCCGGGATAAAAAGTACCCTGTGTCCTTCTCTGTACCCCTGAAAACGTATATGCAAAATTTCATGATGATCGGTTGAGCCGTCTAGGCGTGAAAGCGTAACAGACAGACAGAGTTACTTTCTCATTTATAATTTTTTTATTTATTTTATTTATTGTTTTGTTATCAGGCAACATAATATTAGTACTTAGCAGGGATTATCTATCTGACGGACTAAATTGAAATATAGGTAGATACCTATCCTTTAATACTCCTTGATACTGTAACTATAAGTGAAAGAAAATACCTCAAAACACAGACGAGATCGTTAAATGTCCTAATGACAAGTCGTCGTCGTTATTAAGGGGCACACACGCTGCACCCTCTGCAAACAAACAGACAAACACCGGCTAATTGGGCGATCCGATCGCTCTTCACGATATCTAATCTGAGATTAACCGATAGCAAAAACTTTAGAGGGTAGATCAATTGTTTTGATGAGCTTGCGCTAATAGGCACTTATATTGCTATCTGTTATTGCAACATTCGAAAGAGATGGTGGGTTTAAAGTGGACTGTATTTTATTATAAATTTGGTATCTCGCGAACCGTTGAAGATGGCGGCTGTGCACTCACCTTGTGGCCGACTGCAGCAGCACCTCAGACGAGCTCGCGGGCGGGATCAGCGACGTAGATAGGTATCCTTATCGAAGACACTCAGCACAATCACGAAACGAATATTTTGATGTAGATATTAGAATCGGAGGCTTCTTCTTGAAATTTTACGACAGTGATTTTTTTTGCTTTCAACGATCAAGCTCGAATGGCGAAAGATCTCGGCCAATCACCGCACCGTGGCAGCACAGGCGCGGTGTTTTTTTTTTTTTTGCCATTTCTCGAGACCACAGAAACGAGGCGTTTCAGTGCACAGCGTATGCGGCCCGCGAGAAGTAAATAATTTTTTCCAAATACAAAATAACCTAAAGGTGGCGCCACCATTTCCCCCCGCTTAAAGGGTACTCTTTAAGTAAATACATACATATAATTGATACACAAATGCGATAAGACAAACGACAATACATAGAAGTTATACGCGAATATAATACGATAGATTACATAAATACGATATTATAGAATACATAAATAATAAGCGAAATTTATTGCGAAGGTAAAGGACACAGCTTGACGACTGGGCGCAGGAAGGTTCCCCTGGCCGTCCTTATTGTAGCGACACGAACAATACCGTCCTTCGAAGGATGTACCTTATCTATCACCCCCAATGGCCAAGCCAAAGAAGGAGCGTTGTCGGTAATTACAACAACCACAGAGCCCTCGGTGACTGGGTTTGTTACAGAATTCCACTTCATTCTGTTTTGCAAGCTGTGAAGATATTCAAGCCTCCATCGCTCCCAAAACGACTGAATAAGCTTATCTAGTAATGAATGTCTATGCAATAGATTTAAATTACTATCCTCCACCATTGGGGCGGGCAAAGAATTCAACGGCGCGGTGTGGAGGAAATGACTTGGCGTTAGAGCCGTCGGTTCTGAGGGATCTGAACTCAATACAGTAAGCGGCCTTGAGTTTAACAAACTCTCTATCTGAATAACGACAGTATTGAGTTCTTCGTAAGAAAGAAGCTGTTGTCCGATAATTTTAAAGAGGTGAGTTTTTATAACCTTTACCATGCTCTCCCAGCAGCCACCAAAGTGCGGTGCTGAGGGCGGTATGAACTTCCACGAAATACGATTTTCCGCGAGTTCTTCTTCGAAGCGTGGTTTATATTCCGTGTTTAGAAACTTGTAGAGCCCACGTAAATAATTATGAGAACCTACGAAGTTCGTCCCATTGTCTGAGTACAGACATTGAACAGGCCCGCGACGAGCTAGGAAGCGCTTCAACGCGGCCAAGAAGCTAGGTGTACTCAGATCAGTCGCGATCTCCACGTGTACGGCTCGTGTTGTCAAGCAGGTGAAAACACAGAGCCAAGCCTTTAGACTCCGCACTCCCCGACGTCGTACAGGAACGTTGGGAAAAGGTCCAGCGTAATCGCAGCCTGTATGCGAAAATGCCTTGAGCGACTCCCTGACTCGAAAGTCCGGTAAATCGCTCATGAGGGGATACACGGGACGCGGTCGCGACCTAAAACAGGTGTTGCACGCGTGAACTCTCTGTCTGACGATGCGTCGTGCAGCCAGAATCCAGTAGCGCTGCCTCAACAATGACATTAAGAGCTCGGGCCCTGCATGGAAGTGTTTAATATGATAATAGTCGATTATTTTAATGACTACATCGTCATGTCTCGGTAGAACGACCGGATGCTTTTGCGAATAGGTTAGGGTTGAATTTGACAGGCGGCCACCGACTCTAATGAGACCATCGCTAAGGAAAGGTTTGAGTTTTTCCAAAGCAGGTGAGCACTGTTCACCCTCCGACAAATTTACGAAATCTTCATGAAAATGTTTCTGCTGCACGATTTGCAACAGTTTAGTTTCAGCAAACTCTAAGTCGCTGGCGGTCACGGAACCACTCGGGCGCCGCGGCAATAATTTAGCAAAGCGATATATATATGCGATAACTCGCCGAACCTTACTCCATGAAGAGATGCGCGAGCTCAGCGAATAGAGCACCGAGTGCTCGGGTTTTACTGTCATCACTAAATATGACAGCACCCTTTGCTCTGGAATATCTGACATATTTATGGACTCTTCGATTGATTTGAGTGGCCACTTAGAGGGATCCAATTGGGCCCATGGGGGTCCACATGACCACAGTGGGTGACAAATCAATTGACGCGGTGACAATCCACGCGACAGGCAATCCGCAGGGTTCTCGACACCCGACACGTGATAGAAATTATCAGCAGCAATATTCTCCGTCAACTGGACAACCCTGTTCGCAACGAACGTTTGCCAGCGATGGGGCGAATTCTTAATCCAATACAATACTACTTTAGAGTCTGTAAACGCGTAAACGTTTACTTTGTGACGAGGATTATAACAATCATAAACTACGCGAAGTAATTTCGATAAAAGCACAGCTGCGCAAAGCTCTAGTCTGGCCACGGAGAGCGATTTAACTGGCGCTACCTTAGACTTAGCGCACACAAGTCTTACGATATTATCGCGGTTAGAGTTGCGCACATGCAGGTACACAACGCCACCGTAGGCTTGCTCGCTTGCGTCGCTGAAACCTATTAAAGTAACCACACTAGCCTCCGTGACGCCAAGGTGACGCGGTATTTGATAGTCGTCGAGACAGGGAAGCTCCGAACAAAACCGCTGCCACTGCTTTACAATGTGCGAGGGAGGCTGGTCGTCCCAATCGATTTTCAGCACCCATAACTGTCTAATCAGTAATTTGACATTTAAAACAACAGGAGCAATGAAACCCAATATATCCCAAAGCCTCGCTATTGTGGACAAAATTGAACGCTTAGTGCATTTATCGCACTGAGAAAGTGTGACCTTAAATAAAAAAATATCTGAAGTCTGAGACCAACGCAGACCGAGTATTTTTTGTTGAGCGGCTTTATCGAACTCTACATCGACGGGCAACCTATGGGAAATAGGGATTCGATCGATAACTGTCGGTGAATTACTCGACCACTTCACTAGGTCTAACTGAGCACTCTTAAATAAATTTATAAGCTCCTCAGCGACCTCTATAGCATCGTTTTCTCGTAATATAGAGCAAACTATATCATCCATGTAGAGCGACGAGGAGGCTACTTCCGATGCGCGGGGAAAGCGATGACCGTCGTCGGCGACCAGTTGCCGAACCGTGCGAAGCGCATGGAAGGGGCTCGACTTAAGACCAAAGCACACTCTATTAAATTGATACAACAGTAACGGGTCACGCGGGTCGAAACGATACATAATACGCTGAAACTTGCGGTCACATTCGCGCATTTCGATCTGTAAAAACATTTGTTTACAATCGGCGGATAGTGCTATAGGAAACAATCGAAAGTTTAATAATATTTTAAAAAGATCACCCTGTAGATTTTCACCGGAGTGCAGGATGTCGTTCAACGAAACGCCCGTACTAGTCTTACTACTGGCGTCCAAGACGATGCGAAGCTTAGTCGTCGCCTTATCTTCACGAATTACACCATGATGTGGAATCACATACATGGGGGTAGAAGTGGGGTCTTGCTTATCCGAAGGTGCGGGAGAAAGATAACCCTTCTGCAAATATTCTCTAATGACTTCATCGTAAGCAACCCTAAACTTTTGAGAAGCCTCAAGCTTCCTCTCTAAGCAAAGGAAACGTCTGCGAGCCGCGTCGTACGAGTTACCGAGCGAATATACATCGTAGCGGAACGGCAACGCGACTTTGTATCTACCACTGACGGGATCTCGTACAGTGGTGGCGCGATAAAACTCTTCACACTCGATGTCATCCTGACATCTAGCGGGCGGTAGGGATAATTCTTCGAGTTCCCAAAATTTTTTAATTAACTCGTCCACAGGTTTTGCCACCGTAGCACAACAAGAAGTGACCGTAGAGGCGCGGTGAGCGACGGTGGGGACGTCGCCCATGACGATATAACCTAGGACGGTTTGTATAGCGGGCGGAGCGCTCGCGTCGCCGGCCACCACCCCTGGCAGCAGCAGGTGGGGAAACAGCGAGGCGCCGATCAAAACATCCACGGCGCTCGGCGCGGCGAACGAGCTATCCGCGAGCGGCAAACCATTCAAATGCGACAAGGCAGCCGTATCTACAGTAGCTGTAGGCAGACTGTCTGTGATGCGATCGACAATCAACGACGAAATATTATATTTAAAATTAGTATTGAATCGCGAACTGAACTGTAAGGTGACGGAACCCTTAATGGTTTTTTCCGCACCTCCTATACCCTTAACTAACGTGTGTGGCGTTGAAGTTTGCTTTAAACCTAACAATTCGCAACACCTATTTGTTATAAAATTACTCTGAGACGCAGAGTCGAGTAAACAACGCACGACATGACCGCTACCGTGAGCATCGTACATTATCACTTGCGCGGTCGCTAGTAGAACCGTCGTCGACGCAATACATCGCTGGCGCGCAATAGGCAAGGCCAGCGACGCATTGCGCGACGAGTGTGACGACGCGTCAATGGACGTTGTACACAATGATACGTCGGCGCGACACGAAGTAGCGACAGCGGTAGCGGGGATCGTAGGCTCGGCGGACGCGGGGGGGACGCGCGCCTCATGTGGCGCGGGCGCCAGGGCACTCGTCGGCTCGGCGTTGAATTGCGTCGGCCGGGTATCGGGGCCTCGGTTCGAGTCCGGAAAAGCAAAACTATTTTTATCAAAATGCAAAAGTGTGTGATGTTTTTGTCGACACATTCTGCAATGCGTAGAGGAGGTACATACTGCCATTCTATGCTTAATACTCAAACAATTAATACACGCATTGTATTCCTTAACGCTTCTAAATCGATCGGCAGGCGACATTGCATTAAATTGAGGACATTTAAATAAATGTGTATGCGAAAACGAAGCGTTATTACAAAGACATCTTTGAACTTTACCACTATTATTATCCGTACTAACGAATGCGTGATAATTCGGCGGATTGCTCTTGGAAGTTGCGCGTGAATGTGACTTATCGCTCTGCTTCCTAGAACTAACAGCGTGTGACGTAGTAGCCGTAGGCGCGCGATGTAAGATTTTAGACTGATTTTTAATAAAATCGACTAAGCTATTAAATTTGGGAATTTTATTACTATCGATACTCATTTCAAACGTACGTACCGTGTCAGAATCTAATTTTCTCAATGCAATATGTAATATAAATAAATCAGTTAAATCTTCTAATTTCAAATTGCGAAGTGCATTTACGGCGGTTACATACTTATCCAAGAACAAGTCGAAATTACTAGCAGATGCATTCGTCACACCTTTGAAATCGATAATTTGATCTAAGTAAGTACAAGCCAAGGCGCGCTTGTCTTCATATTTATCAACTAAAGTTTTAAATAAAATATTGTAATTCTCGGCGCACGGAGTGACGCCCGTACAAGAAGCTAGCGCCTTGTCAGTAATTTTACCTAACAAGTAATAAAGTTTCTCAGCGTCCGTGAGCGATGGATTCTCATGAATAGTTGACCGAAAACTGGCATAAAATAATGGCCACGAACGAATGTCACCATTAAATGACATTAATTCTATGGGCGGTAGTGACGGTCTACTCTTACGCGGCAAATCGGACACTTGGTTTACGAACTGAGAACTGACGTACTTAATTTGGCCGTACAGTTCGTCGAATGAAATTAAACATTTAAAACTAGGCTGCGCGTCGGGATCCGCGGATAACAAGCGGGTGTTGTAATCATCGACAACCTGTTGGAACTCTGAGCGCAACGTATCTACGGTTAAGACCGCACTACGAAAACCTTCCCTTGCCGCCTCGTCAGTGTGAACTTGTTTCGACAAGTCAAAAATATTTTGTAGGCGCTCGAATAAAACATTACGCTTCGCTTCTAGCATCATGAGAACGGAATCTTTGCTTTCGCTAGCATCCCTGCATTTAGCGACACTACTTTTAGTAGCCATCGTTTATAATTAAATATGTAGGTAGGAAGGATATTTTACTCGAGTCGAACCGAATACCTAACTGATAACGGCAAGAAAATGTTGTAGGTTATAAAATATTATTATGCTACTTTTTACAAGATATAAATAGCACATAAATATAGATAGATAAATAGCGAAATATTGCGACAGTAAGGCGATATATACGAAAAAATATATATAATATTACACTTATTAAGATAGGTATTTCTTAACAAGGGCGAGCGGGGTTAACGAAATAAATTGAATCCGATTCGAACGGACCACAAAAATGTTATTGCAACATTCGAAAGAGATGGTGGGTTTAAAGTGGACTGTATTTTATTATAAATTTGGTATCTCGCGAACCGTTGAAGATGGCGGCTGTGCACTCACCTTGTGGCCGACTGCAGCAGCACCTCAGACGAGCTCGCGGGCGGGATCAGCGACGTAGATAGGTATCCTTATCGAAGACACTCAGCACAATCACGAAACGAATATTTTGATGTAGATATTAGAATCGGAGGCTTCTTCTTGAAATTTTACGACAGTGATTTTTTTTGCTTTCAACGATCAAGCTCGAATGGCGAAAGATCTCGGCCAATCACCGCACCGTGGCAGCACAGGCGCGGTGTTTTTTTTTTTTTGCCATTTCTCGAGACCACAGAAACGAGGCGTTTCAGTGCACAGCGTATGCGGCCCGCGAGAAGTAAATAATTTTTTCCAAATACAAAATAACCTAAAGGTGGCGCCACCACTATCTATTAATGACTAGCTGCTGTGTTCCCCTCCCTCGAAAACTTTGTAATACAAATCCTTTCTTAGCTGACGTCTAACCTAAGCATAAAATAAACTCATATAGAACGCTACTGCCTGCCAAGCTTTATTATCCAAAAAACAAACGTAATACATAACAAAATTCACTTTTGACTACTTTTCATCGATACAAAAAAGTAATGCAGAACTGATGCTTTCGGTTCCCGCCAAAAAAAACTAATAAATCGTCATTATTATAATATTACTATAGCTGTTCCCCGCGCATTCGCCTGCGGTATTTTTGGAGTTCCTGCGGGAACTCCGGGATAAATAATAGCCTATGTCCTTCTCTGTACTCCTGACAACGTGTATGCACAATTTCGTGGTGATCGATTGAGCCGTTAAGCCGTGAAAGCGTAACAAACAAACTCACTTTCCTATTATACCTACGTCACTTTCGTATTTTGTATAATTATACTCGTATATTACGTATAGTAAGGATGTTCCTCAATATTTGTATAGGCTTTATCTAACCATCCACAAGCAATGAATGTTGTAAAAAAGTTTCCTGCCAGCTTATAACTGGTTGCTTATAATTTATCTTCGATTTATATCTATTAAAAAACCATTGCGCGTTATAACCATGGAGCGACCATTGCGCGTATGACCGTGGAGCGAGTAAGCGTTATCTGCACTTTTTTTTTTTGTATCGCTAACTAGACAAACGCGCTTTTGTGTCGTCCACTTAATTAACCATGTGTAGGGTGCTTCACAAGACACGCACGTTTAAAATCTAATGATTTTGAACTCTACATTTTAAACACAAGGTTGAAAATAGCAGAGAGATTTCATTTGTAAATTGATTTAAAAAAAATAAACAGTCAATTTCAAAGTTTTGTTAGTTCTATATTTTTTAATTGCGCTAGTATTTGTGATTACGAAACCAATGTACTATTTAAAAACATATAAATTCAACATATAAATTTTCTGTATTTGTCCTGTCCACCCAAAGGTTGTCTGGAAGAGATCGCTAGTAAAGCGATAAGACCGCCTTTTGTATGCCTTTAGTTATAAGTTTTTGTTAACACACTGTAACATTATTTTGGTGTACAATAAAGTGTATTCTATTCTATTCTATTCTATTCTAAAAACGATAGATGGTAAAATGATAGAGTCAGTTTGCATCAAAATTAAAAAAGCAACTCTTGACTCCAAATCAGACCTTCACCGGGACATTTAATATGAGAGACCACCCTGGGGGCCAATCGCGCAAATTTTGAACGGTTTTGGTTTGTTGTAGTTTTTTTCGTTTTTTTTTTTAGATTTTAGCTTGGATAGTGTCAAAAAGTCGTATGTGCTATTCTTTCTGGACGAAATAATTGTTTACGTTGTTGACACGTTTAAAGTTAGTTACCTACTTACTATCATTTTAACAATGATTTCTTTACGTCGCGTTGTTTCCAAAAATCAGTTCCATGAATGTCATTTCAAAAAGTAGCCTCAAAAACTTTTATATAATTTTTCATTGAATAAACACAAATAATTAACTTAAAATTATTTTAAACTGTTTTTAATTAACTGTCGTACTAAACAAAACGAATTACAGCTTCTTCGCAGATGTCAAAATTGTGGTTTTTTTTTATTGGGGACGTTGTTGCATCCCTGATTGTGTACCTTAAGTATTCAGACATACCTACTATTAGTACAATCCTTACTATTGTAAATGTGAAAGTAAGCTTGTTTGTTTGTTACGCTTTCACGCCATAACGGCTCAACCGGTCACCATGACAATTTGTATACACGTCGCCAGGGATACAGAGAAGGACATAGGGTACGTTTTATCCCAAAATTGCCGCGGGTGAAACTGCGGGGAACAGCTATTATACATATAATATGATAAACCTTAGAAGAAACCATCCATATAAAGTTTTTGGACGGAGCTCATATTATATTTCGGTGCAATCTTTTGCATATTACACGTTGTCAGGGGTACAAAGAAGGACATAACATACTTAATGAATTAACTGAAAACTAGAAAGTAGTTTGGTTAGAATCAACTAGCGAATGTTTTAATGTTTTAATATAGGTTATATTTTTTCATTTCTACTAGACCATGTCTAAATTATTTATAATACAATATTTGGCACGTACGCCGCCCGCAGCAAAAAAATTCGAACCGATAGGCGCGGGCGTAGCTCTTGGAATTTCGTAGATAGGTCACCTCCAAACTAATGTTGAATAACTTTTAAAGTATAAATTTTTTCGACATAAAATATAGTTTAATCATATTATTGTTTATTTTTTTAAATGAGGTGTATCAGGTTTTCAGTTAATTCAATAACATGATGTATTTAGCACCCGCCAAGCATCCACTCACTTACCCACTACTTAACAGATAAAAGAGCCCAGTAGCAAATCAATGTGTAATTATAAAAATACACCACTAAATACAAAATATAATCTAAATCTTTATTAAACCAACAATAATCTGGCAATACGAAATGCATTACAAATTAATGTTTGCAATTTATTTGTTTAAGTAGTAACTACCTACAATAATAATCGTTCTTGTAATTTGATTTCATAAAATTAATTTTATTAAGTACCTATTTCAAGCAAAAATTTATCTAGATGACATTAAAGTCTTATCGAATCACGACTTTACTCGATTTTATCGATGGTAAAGGTATAGGGTGATTATCGATAGAAAAAAAATCATCGATAAACAGTTTAGAGCTGTGTCACCCGATAAAATGTGTCGGATAATAGATGATTACGATCGATTGATGAGTTTTTATTATTTAGCAAAAGTTTTGTTATCTAAATAGGTATATAAATGTACCTACATTTCATTTTGTACATGATAATTTTACGTTTATGTTTTTACAATGGTGAAACTAGAGCCAACCGCTACCATATCTTCAGTATACGGTCTACCTACGTAAAAATTTATATATAATTTTTATTTATATACAAAAATAATTTATAAATGCGAATGTAAGTTTGATTGTTTGTTACGCTTTGGCTTACCTATAGTTAGGTATATTTGAATTTCAGAGGGGCTATTATGTAACTTTTGTTTTTATCATTTTTCGGTTTCAATCAAAAGCATGGCGGCTTTGCGATTGCAATATGCACGTTTTGACACCTACAATATCTAGCAATCAACCAAAATGAAAATACTCCAAAAGTTGAAGCTGTCACAAAATTGCTATTTTTCTGATTGAAACTCAAATATGATAGCAACAAAAGTTACATTATTGCCCTGCTGATATGGGACCACACGGTTAACTGTCGTAAACGACTTTTTTGCCGACGACAGGTTGTATAAACAGTGGGAACAGCTAGCACGACAGTCGTAAAACGAAAAAAAATCGTCACGACTGAATATTGACGGCAAATAAAAAATAAAAATACGATAAAACTAACGATAAACACGATAAAAATAACGTAGCTATAAAAAAAATTGTCGACAAACAGTCGTCATAATGGAAACAGCTATAGAGACGACGGTTGTCCAACGATAAATTAATCCCTTACTACTCAACCGATCGTCATGAAAATCGTCGTAGGAATTTAAACAAAAAAATTTGCTACGAAAAGAAAGTGAAGTTCATTCTAGATTATTAACTGTTACATAAATTAAACGAACGAAAAATGTAAACACCGGCTTAAGCTTAACTCAACACTTTGACTATGACTTAGAGTTGATCAAAGTATCGTTAACGAGTCGTTAAGTGGGATTATAGCGAGATGGTATCGCGAGTAGATAAAGTTGCTAATGCAAAAACACTATGTAGAAGCGACACTGCCTGGCGGACTGTTTTAACTGAAGCGACAAGAAAGAAACTCAACTTTGTTTTTTTTCGGGGTTTTTAAATTTAGAAAGTTTTTTTTTTTGCCGTCACAATAGGTATGCAGCACTACTTACTATGTCGTCATAATATTATGTAGCGACGAGTAGGTATACTGAAACATAGTACTGTACAACATAATATATGTAGGTCTAGGTAGATATAATATGTTGTATCTACAGTATATTTCAACATACGTTGATAATACGGACCTGTATATCTGTAGATTGATAATATGTTACGGAATTACAGGATTTCCCAATGAACTACAAGCTGGGATAAATAGATTATTATAATACAAGTAGCAATTTCCCTACGGTGCATAGGGAAATTGCAATCAAGTACAAAGGCGGTGTTTGTATGGTTGTCTGGAAGAGATCAATCTGAGTTATAAGACCACCTATTGTCACATTTCATTGTAATTTTTTTTTATTGTTTTGTTTGTTTGTGTTCCATACAAACTTTGTAACCCCTTTTCACCCCCTTAGGGGTTGAATTTTCAAAAATCCTTTCTTATCGGATGCCTACGTCATACAAAGAATACACTATTCAAGTTTCAGGTATATACGATCAGCGGTTTAGACTGTACGTTGATCCGTCCGTTAGTCATTCAGGACAAAGTATTTTATATGTATAGATATAGTAATCACGTTTTTATTTGAATGTGTTGAATCATTTGACTGATTACAGTAGATTATAAGTAACTAATTGAAATGTTAAATAAATTTTAGGTAATAGATGATTAGATAATACTAAAGCAACGGAGGTGCGTCACGCTCACGCGTGTAAGCCAAATATCATCTGCAAGCTGGCCACTTGTTTTCAACTCATCGTGTGTTTTTTGTATCTTGATTTTTTTTTTAAATTAATGATTCAAACATCATTTTAATAGTAATAATAATAAGTTTTATTGAAGGCAAAAAAACCCAATTTACACAGTGAAAGTGTCACAGCAAATACACATAGGTACACAATATACATATAACTTATCAACCAAAGGGAATGTTAAAAAACTGGGTATCTTGGTCCATACTAAGACTAGACAGTAAAATAAATAAAAAATTAGTATAAATTCTCCAGGTCCAGTTTTTTAGATGCAGTAGGTTTTGAAATAGGGCAGCCAATACGGCTTCGCTACTCCCAAAGTCTAAACTAATGGTGCCGTCGTCGTAAATGGGCAATCAAGCGGGTTTAAACCCGCGGGCTGGGTTTAAACACCCAGTTTTATGGGTGTTTATCGGTTTTAATACCCGAGCACCGGATTTAACTGGGTTGATTGTCCATTACATTACATATACTGCAGTCACAATCAGTGAACTAGATATAAATAAGTACCTACAATATTTCTCTACCACGCCCAAGTGAAACCGCGGGTAAATCTCATATGAAGCGAAAACAAAGTTTGTTTGTTAGTTACGCTTTCACGCCTTAACGGCTCAGCCGATCATCATTAAATCTTGCATACACTTTACCAGGGGTACTAACAGAAAAGGGCAAAAGGCACTTTTTATCTAGGAATTCCCCCGACGACTCCGAAAAAATGCGGGTGCAACTGCACTAAATTTTGCATACTACACGTTGTCGGGGTACAGAAAAGGATATAGGGTACTTGGTACTTTTATCCCGTAATTCCCGCAGGATCTCCGAAATTAACGCGTGTGAAACTGCGGGGCACAGCTAGTAGGTATACCTACATATTTTGGGAGATTTTCACCGACTATATACTATGGATACGGACGGATATAGACTTGTATACGTGATGGTACAAAGAAAACATCGAAGAGCGATGTTTTTGTGACGTAATCAATCAAAAAAGATTCCTTGACCTACAACCATGTACCTAAAGCAAACCGGCGCTTTCAAATCACATTACGTGTATTCATTTAAGATTCCAAAGTCAAACAAAACCATCAAATCATCGCTTCCTAAATAGAATCTCAATTGAACATACAGGACGTTAATTTTAAACGAGGAACTTACGAGTACCCAAGCCTTCGATAGTTCATACTTAGCTACATGTAAATAATAAAAAAAAAAATAGGTATTGATAAATCACAGAGAAAATTAAAAAAACTTGGGTTTACGTGGGTGAGACCTTGTTGCTAAAGTTATGATCCATCGGCGTGTCGGCAACTTGCGCACGCGGCGTAAAATTGTATGTCAAAATTAAATTTAATGTGGTTTTTTTAATTTTTAAATTATTTAAAACGAGTATCAAATATTGAATACTAGCTGTTCCCCCACGTTGTCACCCACGGGAATTCCGGGATAAAAAGTACCCTATGTCCTTCTATGTACCCCTGACAATGTGTATAGGTATGCAAAATTTCATGACGATCGGTTGAGCCGTTAGGCGTGAAAGCGTAACAGACAGACAGACAGATATACAAACAGAGTTACTTTCGCATTTATAATATTAGTAGGGATTCTATACCTTCGCCTTCCCTCGTTTGACCTTACACCCTGTATACAGTTTTGTCGGTCGATGGTTCATCGTATAGTTGTGTAGCCGGCTAATTCTTTTATAACACAACACAGCAATCAAAAGCTCCCGTTCACGTTTCTCTAATTGGAAATGACGCGTACGAACTGACTGACTGTGAGTCAGCAGTTCATAGCGTCAGCAAAACGGATGTCGGAAGAATAACATGATGATAGAATCCACACCAAATCCGTGAAACTGAAAATTAATTTATCCTCCATATTTGTTAAGTCCGCGATGGCGCGGAGCTAAGAATATAATCTAAAGTGCGTCAGTTACCTTTGATGGTGGTGGTATCCGCTTCGTGGGGCCCCAGTCTTCTTGCTTGACACCACTAATTTGGATTCACTGAGCACTTTTATACAATCTATCATCTACTATTTTATAATAATACCCCGAAAATACACTGAATTGCTTTTAACCCTTAGTAACCGAATTAATAGTAATAAAACTAGGGAGCCGACCGATCTCCACCTAGCTATCCGATTCCAGTCTCAATTTGTTCTACCTACCCGACACAAAATTTATAAAAGCCACTATGCAATTATCATTAGGTTTTTATTATCTACCCTCCTTTATGTATTCTAAACAATATTATTTTTAATTTTAACTTCTCTACTCTTTTTAAGTATCTATATACTAATATTATAAAGAGGAAAGATTTGGTTTTTTGTTTGTTTGTTACGATTTAACTCAAACACTACTGGAGCGATTTCAAAAATTCTTGCACCATTAGAAAGCCACATTATCCCTGAGTAATACAGGCTATATTGTAATCCGGAATTCCCGTGGGAACTCCGAAATTAACGCGGGTGAAACCGCGGGGAACAGCTAGTAATAAATATAAATATATCACTTTATCAAAATTATGCAAATTTTTACGAAAAAAATTACAGATTTCCCGCACTTATAATGAAATGTACTTAATTTCGAATGCTATGTAAATTAAGTGATATTACTCCCCGCTCTGCACCGAGCGAGTGCCTCCCCGCACCCCGCCATGACGTAGAAAACTTTGTCAGTTTCTTTGCTGATCGTACTATTGTATCGGCAAGTCGGCTACCGAGTTCCGCGGCGCGACCTCAGACCGACTAATTTGATAGAGGGAGATAACGCCTCGTTTCTATTTGTTTAGCTGCCTCAGACGCAATAGTACATTTCGATCGCACGTGAATGCTGGGTACAAAACTACCTAAGAAACTATAAAAACTGTACAAAATTAGTATAATATCTAAGCGGATTTCTTTTGACTCTACCTATACTTACCTAATTTATTTCTTCGTGTATTCATTTTAACTTGTTGCAATAACGTGGTATGGCACAGTCCCAAAAATGCACATTTTTTCCAATTTTAAAATGATTTTTTATACTTAGGTATCTATCATACTGCAATATTTCAGAATTATCATCACTAATCAATTTACCATATATATAAAATTATCTTCTCCCATCGATTTCTTTTTTAAGAAATATTTTAGTATAATTATTTTTAATGTCATGTGATTTTAATATGTTAAAAAAAATTTACAATGAATCTATGCAGTCCGATGTCTGGAAATAATGATATTTTATATTGTAATGAACTCTACATTTTCTTACATTTGATCATAGTTTATCTCGAAAAGGCTCTTTTAGGTTCCATTGCGTTTTTTATCTAATCTATACTAATCTTGTTCATCCAAGCAATTCAACCTGCGAGACATTTGTGAAATCAAAGCTCCATCTACATATTTTAATTACTCTAGGTTGCTGATTGTTGTTCTAACAGTTTCTTTTTATTTTGTTTATTAATTCTGAAATGAATGGAGGCTCAGGTCATTGCGGAACATGTAGTAAATAATACCTAATTATGGAATAAGACCTAATTATGGAACATACATATTTTAGGTTTATATGACAAAGAAAGGTCACTCACTGACTAAACACGAAATAACATAAAAACTAATTTAGCAGGTAGCTATAGTTATGGAGACATGAGCTAAGAAAGGTTTTCATGGAGTTCCGGCTGGAAATCTCACATTGACATGGGTGGGAATCGCAGGGAACAGGTAGTTCAGGTGTATGTAGGCATATGTAAAATAAAAACTCGAAATTAAATATCTAGTTTCAACTTTCAGTCCTATTTCCCTGCCGTTTTCGAGTTTTCACAGAATGATGAGAATTTTCCCACACAATTTCTTAGTGTTTGCGTACACTTTTATTATACAATACTAGCTGTGCCCCGCGGTTTCATTTCGAACTTCCCGCGGGAATTTCGGGATAAAAAGTAACCCATATCCTTCTCTGTACCCCTGACAACGTGCACGCCAAATGTCAGCCAAATCCGTTCAGCCGTTTTTGCGTGATTGAGTAGCAAACATCCAAACATCTACACTTTCACATTTATAAGTAGGATTTTTAGACCCAATTGTTTGAACCTTATTTGGGCTGTCTTTAAATTAGTTCAGATAGGTAGATAGTAAGTAGAACAGTCTTTTCAAGTTAGACCAATCCAATTTATACATAGGTAGGTATAATTAAATAATGTTCCATAAAAGCTTATATTTTTTTTTTTAATAAAATCAAATTCGTAGGCGGAGTCTTGACAATGGTAATACAAAAACAGTTTCGAACAATACCCATACCTACCCGAATGAAAACCCTCGATTTAAAAAACTCCGCATCAAACCATAAACAATTCTGAAATGATTTTTTTTTTCAACGCAAAAGGCAGATGTTCGCGCTCGGCCTTGTATATAACATAGCTAATAGAATGGTGTGGATGTTGGCAGTAATAATAAAATTGGTTGCACGCCCCGTCGTGCCCCCCGGTGGGACGCCCCTATGGTTAACAGTATAATATGGTTTTTGTTACACATTACCCGTTCTGTTTGGGTAATATAAGTGATTGTCAGATGATACAGCCAGCATCAAAAGTGTTGTGGCTGAAACACATTCGTCAGTGGTAGAAAACACGAGCACACATACACACACACATCTCTTGGAACTATTCTGCGTGTTACATATTAACTGTAATTCATATAAATTAGTTTGTATTTGGTCCGTGGTCTTAATTATGTCTAAATATTATAATACTAGCTGTGCCCCGCGGTTTCACCCGCGGTAATTTCGGAGTTACCGCGGGAATAAAAAGTACCCTATGTCCTTCTCTGTACCCCTGAAAACGTGCATGCCAAATTTCATCCATATCCGTTCAGCCGTTTTTGCGTGATTGAGTCCAAACCATCCAAACATCTAAACATCCACACTTTCACATTTATAATATTAGTAGGATTAATATTGTACTGCTAATCAATGAGTGAATAAATAAAAAAAACACTTTATTCTTCTATAAATTAAGATGAGAAAAGATTTGATTATTTTGTATGTTTGTTTGTTATGAACAAATTCAAAAATAAACGATTTTAAAAATTATTTTACTTATAGAAAACTATAGAATGACATAATGCACTTTTATCCCGTAATTTTTAAGGTATCTTCAAAATTAATTTGAGCGAAACCGTGAACGTATCTTTATGAAAAATTTCATGATCATCTGTTGAGTGGTTAAAGCGTGAAAGCGTTACAAACAGATTATAACTGATATTAGATAATATAAAACTGATAGGTATGTCTGTCGCATCGTAAGTGAACTGTCAAAAATGAGAAGCTACTTTCATTGCGCACTGTACCTGCTTCTTTCTGGAGGCGTTTTCTTTGATATCTCAATTAAGCAACTTCTCAAGTCACTCTTCTTTGTCTATTACTCGTACCAGTTAGATTATAATATCCTTATTTCTTTGAATCGGAACCGCTGGAATATATTCCTAGTAAAATTAATTACTCTACAATATTCTTTTATAGGTAGGTACTAACCGTGTGATTGGTATGCGTTAAAATGTAATTACTTATTTCTATTATACCTATTTATTTAATTTCGGAATTTGCGCAGGAATTTCAGGATAAAAATTAACTTATGTCATTCTCTGTACCTCTGATAACGTATATGCAAAATTTCATGAAGTTCGGTTGCGTAGTTAATCGTGCAAGCATAACAAACAAACAAACTTGTACTTGGTGAGGATTTTTTTCAGCTCTACATTTTTTAAAGTTTTATTTAGGTATGTAATTTCTATATATATTAAAAATCTAACCAATTATCCATATAAAAATAATTATTTATTAAGAGGTTTATACCAACATTCCTCTATAGGTACTTCAATAAAAGAAACTCGACAAAATATCCCACCTCAATGGCATCATTAAGAAACCTAAATCCTAGATCAGATTCTTAGAGCCAGCGCACACTATGCGACACGCGACAGCGACAGCGCGACGACTAGACGCGACGACCACGGCTTTCATATATTTTGTTCAAAGCTCCGCACACTTGGCGTCAGAGTCGCAGAGTCGCAACGACAAGCTAGAGGAGTCGGAGCGCGTTCGTTCGTTAGCGGTGAAGTCGCGGCGACAAGACGCAGAGCTGTCGCTTGCGTCGACGACAAGTCGTTGCGACAAGACGCAACAACATGCCGCATAGTGTGCTCAGGCACTTACCACGCCCACACACGGCGCAAATGGAAATGGTTTTAAAAAAGTTCAAAATAGGTTCTTTATAATCGCACAATCGTGTCGCGCTGTTGTTAATATCACGTAGCTAAGGTGCCTGCTTTCATGGCGAGTGCCAAAATGGATATTATAAAACACTCTTTTTGTGTTACCCGCGTTCTACAGTCACGTAGAGGATACATTAATTACGATATCCGACGCCATTGTGCGGACACGGACGTAGTAAAAATGACAGATATATAATACTTGGCGCCATGTTCCTCGCGGTTTTGCGTCCGCGTTCATTTCGGAGTTCCCGCCGGAATTCCTAAATAAGAAGTACCTTATGTCCTTTTCTGTGGATACCCCAGACTGACTTATGCATTTCATGATGATTGGTTGAGTAGTTCTGGCGTGAAAGTGTAACAAACAAACACATAAATAAATGAAGTTGAGACTACTTAACTTATTGCTCCTTCATTAGTTCCACTGTACCAACATCCGGCAAATTATATTATTGTTATTAACAGCTAGTCAGCTAGACTCCGTGAATTTTGGCATTCCCTCGGGAACTTCAGGATTCATCCTTATCTTATAAACTAATATTAAAATTGCAAATGTGCGTTTGTTTACTTCTTTGATCACATTCGCACTGACAATGTTAGTTAGGATTATTTTTCAATATAGCCTCTTATTAGGCGAATTAGATATTCTGCTACTGGCAACCCACGCAGCGTCTGCGCCGGCGCCGCGACCGATGTATCATGTAATATGTCAATAATTTCACACTTGTCAGTTGTCACACCGTGCCGTATTTATAATGATGGCAATTTGTATTCAATCAATAAATTTTTTAATACAGTTGCTCAAAAAGTGGCGTATTGCAGGGACGTTTAGCGTTCGGGATGTGGGCTATTACATACTCGAGCTTTTTGTTTACCTTTCCCGAACTCGTGCGTTCTCTTTGCCAACTGTCAAAAATGGCGACACGACTTTGACACACTTTTTGCATTGCGAAACGTACCTAGGTTTCGCATTACTAATACGACTAGCGCCATCTCTTGATCACAGTTGGAACTTAGTTGAGTTTGTTGTGTTTTTGATATTTTATTAAATTGCTTAATTTTTTCGTAACTGTATTAAAAATAGTTGTTCAGTACACGTGCGGAACCGTCATTGCAACTAGTTCCGACTGTCAACCCTCACCTTCGGCTGCGCCTCGGCTCGGGTAGACATTTGTTGGAACTCTTTGCAATGACAGGCTTTCCGCACTTATAATGAAATATACTATTATGTTACTTTTTTTAAGAGAAACAGTGCACACTTTTAAGACTAATAATGCTGAGACATACTTTGCATAGGTCATTCACCTGGGTATACAATATTACCTTGCCAAAATGATAATATTATGTTGTTTTAATTGAAATAAAAACTGCTCTAGATACACTTTCCCGCGGTTCCACTCGCGTTAGTTTCGGAGTAATTACCTGCCATAACTAGAATATAAAAGTGCCCTATTTATTTATCCCTTAATCCACAAATAAAAGTTCAAATGGCGAACTTAATGCAATGCCGCATTGTCTACAAGTTAATCATATCCCATATAGGTACCCCCTATTTACCACATATCCTATATCCTTTACTATATCCTGACAAATGTGAATGGAAAATTTTGTGTGGTTTCACTCACTTCACGTTTCATTCGGTTAGGAATTTTCATGTAGTGGTCCTATGACATAAATTATGGTTCGTTTGGAAAAACTCTCTTGTAGAGTTTCAATTACAACAGGTTCAGAGGTTCAGATTTGAGTAGGTCGGTAGGTATCTATGCGAATTTATCAACAGTTCTTAACTAAATTAGTTAGTCTGGTAAGTACCTACTTACTATAAACCTTCCACCTACCTCTTGCCCCATTTTGAACTAAACCATCTTAAAGGTATAATAAAAACATCTAGATTCTAGAATATAACCTCTCGTTTCCCGTTGTTCAAACAATGTGTAGGCGTTTGTTCCCCGTCTTTGGCGAGGAAACTCTTCGATTGCTCTTTAATTTGCCATTCTCTCGACATAAGTCCCTCTACATTATTTACGGGACGATTACAATGCCTAGACTCCATAACTACCTACCACCTACCAAGCACTTGCAGAGGCATTTTCGCAGCCGACAAATCTACATCTTTCTCACTTACTCGTACAGCAAACTGAGCGGCTAAATATAGCCGTCTCGCTTGGTTAACTCATCGGTTACTAGGCGGGATCTGCCACGCCTTGCACGATCCCCTTGCGAGTGTTTCATCCTCTTCATACTCGCTCGACTCGCTTTATTGTCTCGTTCGCTCTTGAACTATCGATTTTCAAACCGTCACTGTTGTTTATTCGACCGAATTCCGTAGGTATGTGTTTTGTTCTACAATTAGTTGTAATATAAGTTTACATAACTCGGTTTTAGATATGGGTTTTCTTTTTTTTTATTATGTTGCCAGCATATAGACGAATTGCATTACGCTCGGGTGTTTCAACGTGTAATTGATATCTAGCATCGCAACGTGTTGCGTTTCGTTCATGTAATTTTATTACATGCTTATTATGGTTCGATGGATGATTAAAAATGGATTTTTATTGAATAAACGGTGGGGAAATGCCTGTACATAATAAAAGAGATGGAAAATTATTTAAGACTTGTACCTATATCTATAATAATATTAAGAGGAAACGTGGGCTGCAGTTACTTTACAAAAAAAATATACACACATCTTCGATTTATTAATATACATACTTATAATGTATACAATTTTTTAGATTTAAAATGCTGTATTGCTGCACCACCTACCTACTGTCTTTACTGTAACGAATATCTCCGCCCGGTAGCCTGGAAGAGATCGCTTTATAGTGATAAGGCCGCCATTTGGAGCCAGTTAATACCTTCTGTTTTTAATATATTTTTTTCTATTGTACTGTTTGTGGTGTTCAATAAAGTTTTTCATTTCATACAAACATCTTACCAATTACAGCAAATATTTCAATTTTTTATATAGGCTACTTTGGAGTTCCTGCGCGAATTTCAAAACTCACGTGAGTGAAACCGCAGGGCACAGCTAGTATCTAAATAAAAATTTATTTTTGAGATAGAAAAAATTATGCACTAAAATAGTGCAAACCGCTGAGCTATCCGATGATTTTGAATTGATATCTCAAAACTTATAGGTATGTTAACTTAATTAAATATGATCCGAGCAGCACGATCGCATGAGAAACGGGAAACCACTTAATAATAATATTGTATTATCGTGGGCAAAATTAAAACTATCAATTTGCAACATTAATCCACTGCAACAATGGCGGCGAAGCGTGGCCATTCACCCAGTGCGGCGATCGACACGCGCCGGGGGACCAAAAGCATAGACAATCAAGAAATTGAAAAATATGAAATGAATTGATAACCGTGTGTTGTGAATGGGAAACCGTACTGTGTAGTTAGATCGCTATCTAGATGGAGCTAATAATTTTGGTATTATTATTATATAGGTACATACACAAATTAATATTTATTTATTTAAACACTAGCTGTTTAGCTGTTCTTTGCGGTTTTACGTGCGTCCATTTTGGAATTTCCGTGGGAATTCCAGATTAATAGGTAGATTGCAATTGAGTATTTTCAGGGTATGAAAATCAAAATTCTAATTACTCTAAAATTTCAACTCAATGTATCGCCGTTATCTTTTGATAACGTAAAAAAAGAAAAATATTTGTTCAATAATTTTTATTGATCTACACGACGCGACGGGACTAAAAAAAATTTAGTCAAGTAGCCAATTTATATTCTCGCGGGAAAACCGAAATTAACGTGAATGATACGTTCCTTAGTTTACGATACGTTCCTTGTGATAACAATTATAGATTGTCAACTTGGCTAATGGGGCTGGCCCTCCCGCGGCCTCTTGACCGCATCTGTAACGCGACCCAGTATTTGGCAACGCACGCACCATCACAAGCTCCTCGGGGACCGCACGAGCAAGCCCTCATCATGCAGCCGGTGTGGTGCAAGTGCCAAGTTGTGAAATGAAATATATCTTAGAATTATTAATAGGGTATAAGTTCCGTATGAAAATCAAAATTTTATTTAGTCCGTCGGTTAGATAATACAAAAATAATAGACACGTATTTTCTGCTTTTTCAAATTATTGAAAAAAAAACTAAGATAAAACGCAGTTTGGGAGTGAGGGCTCTTGACGTCATAACTTGCTATAAACTGTAGCACGGCGTGATGTCATGCGACATTTCGACCTAATGTATCTCCGTTATTTTTACATAACTTAAAAATTTAAAAAATACGTATACGTGTCCAATAGTTTTATTAATCTATAAGACGGACTAAAAACTAAAATTTGGTTGACAAACCCATTCACGACACACAGTATATAGGTAGGTACTCTTCAGTTACAGTAACTAGATATTTGTTAGGTTTGTCTTATTCTTGTCAATAACTATTATAATTTTGATATTCAATAAATAATTAGGTATCTACTGGATCTCACACTACCTAAGCTAAGCGTGTCGTGGAAACCATGAAGATGTGGTATAATACTATATTATCTTCTAATATTATAAAGAGGTAAAGTTTGTGAGTTTGTGACGTTGTAAGGGGTAATCTCTCGATCTGCCAAACCGATTTTGAAAATTCTTTCACTTATATGAAGCTTCAGTAGTTCTGAATGATATAGGATACTTTTTATCCCGAATTTCCCACGGGAACTCTGAAAATACTCTTACATAAGAGTTATCCCGTGATGTTTCAATCGTTTTAATTTCAGAGTTCCCGCGGGAATCCCAGGCTAAAAGTACCCTCTATCTGCGGTTTCGGTTTCAACGTTTAATTCTCTTATGGCATTTATTTTCAATAACCCTGAAATGTATGTCTCTTAATTTTAAAATACCTAGCTCAAATACCGATTTTCATCACTGCCACATGAAAACTGATGGTACTTTCACCCACTTGGGGGTTGGGTTTCGAAAATCCTTACGTCGTAAAAGTTGCCTTACCTACTTAATGCTGCTGAGATATTAAGCAACATTTTAAACAAAAAAATACCGACGTTCCTCATATCTCCTTCCTTAATGTAAGATAAAAGTATCTACTTACACATACAAAGACAGATAACTGAAGAAATGAAGTTCGAAAAAAATTATTGCAATCAGCTTCAGACTACCGACGACTGTGGGTACCCAGTACTCGTGTAGGTAGATTTCACGGCACAGTTCCATTGCAGTTCCTCAACATTATCATGCATTAAGATAAAATATGGCAGGCAACATTTTAATACGGGTTAATTGCAATAAAACAATTCAACATTTCATATTATAATCATAATAGTTATTTTATTTAATTACCCACAAGAGCTGGGTGAGAAAAAGATAAACATAATTTTCGATTGAGTTTCATTAGCGTCGCTATTGTTCTAAATGTTTACGAGGAAATGCAGAAAAACATACAAAAAGTTGATGCATTTTGCAATTCGCATAGCTACACCTGCAATTGTCTATGTAAGAGGTATCTAATGGCTGTTGGTGTGTTTATAAAAACTACGTTTCTTTTATAGAAGCTTCTAAATCTTAGGTAAGCTATATTTACACAGTTCTAATGCCATGTGGACTAATTTTTATTTTTTAGTCCGTCTTGTAGATTACAAAAAAATATTGGACACGTATTTTTTATTTTTTTACGTAATCAAAAAATACGTCAATATATTGAGTTGAAATTTCGCGTGACGTCACTATTCTGACAGTTTGTATGGCGGTTTTAGCGGTTAGTGACGTCACGACCCCCTCAACCTGAACTTTAATGCGCTTTATCTCTGTATATTTTAATTTATTAAAAAAAACAAAAAATAAGTGTCTATTGTTTTTTTATTTTCTAACTGACGGACTAATTAGAATTTTGATTTTCAAAAGTAGTCCACATCCCTATTGTGTGATTTAGATCCCCTAGGACCTTGTTGCTCTACCTCTACTCTAGAGTTCCGCTTGTTACTATATTCCACAATGTTTTTCTCTTTTATATCTAGGTATATTTCATACTAGCTGTTTCTCGCGGTTTCATCTGCATTAATTTTGAAGTTCCCGCGGGAATCCCGGGATAAAAGTAGGTACCCTATGTCCTTCTCTGTATCCCTGACAATGTGTATGCAAAATTCATGATGATCCGTTGAGGCGTAAAAGCGTAACAAACAAACAAACTCAGGCATTTATAGATAAGGATTAATGTAAATTTTTATTTAGTTTCAATTTATCATCGCTTCGCGTTCAAACCTTGCACCATAATGTGCGACCGGCAAGCTAGTAGGTACCTACAATGATTGTGCATGTAATGACTATCCAGTTGCGCCCGCTGGGAGTCGAACTGATTTGCTTTTAGCATTTTATCTGCTACGATATTAAGTTCGTTCCATTGTGCAAGCGGCCTCCAACCTAATTGTTTTGCATTCGCCGATTTTTGGGGATATTGGTTCTGTTTGGGGAAGATAAAGTGGTCTCTAATCTTTGAAGTTTTAGGTGAAGATATACATACATAGTATTGGTATTGAGGAGGTTCCCACCTTTTTGGCATGATGACTGATGAGATTAACACTTTAGCAGGTAACGTGAAGTGAAGCGTCTGAAATCAACGGAATTCACCCGCATAAAGTTTCCAGCCAGTGTAATATTTTTTTGGTCAATTTATGGAAGTAGATAAAAAAAGTTATACTTTATGCAATTATTTTATGTTAAATCAGCTACGCGATATTATTACTAGCATAACAATCAAAATATTATTCGTTTCCATTGAACACGGAATATTATCACCGTTCAAAATAGTGAATAGAGATGTTCCAATTTTAAAATTTATCTACCTACCTTTCAAAATTGAATTCCATAGATATCACAGAGGCAGCAGGCAGGCAACATTGTTTAGCGAACTGTCATGGCGGACAATAGATCTTGATATAGGCGCGTATCTCTTATAATATGCGTGTCCAATAACAAATTTGAATTTTTTTCCATGTTTGCTTAACGAAGATGAATGTTTGATGCTACCGAATTTGTATTGTCATTGCAACGTGACCAACTAAATGTTTATTTAATGTTTATTGTATTACGTCTTTTAAAATGCAAAACAAAAAATAAAATGAATTCATATCAGCTAACCTATCTATTTAAGAATCAGATTTGTCTACTTCAAAACACTGCGGCTATACGACTTTAATATTATGAATACAACAGATTAAAAAACTGTAGATGATAACAAAAACTGACCAGTGTTATATAAACTGTACATTGTTATGTTTTTGTTGCGTAGTTAGCTAATGACTCAAAAAACGTCGTACCCAACCCTACAAATTGTAGTTTTATATCTTAATTTTGAAGACACTTCTACGCTGATTTGTAGAGCTATTACCTACAGTGTGATGCAGATAAACGACAATTCAAACAAAAATTATTGTATTTAAACGATTTCCTGACCACTACTGCTTTAAATGTTATAAGGTGAAAGCTTTGTCTATGACATGATAATTACAACTTATAATATAAATTAAACATATCTACCTACTTAACTACATTCAACTTTGTTGCTAGGTAGTTTAAGTAATACCAAATCATACAACAAGCCATGCTTTTATTTTGTTTAAAGGACCCAAAATTGTGTAATTTCAAAAAAATGTAGATACCTACCTGTTATAAATAGGGGGTTTTTGATCCCTATATATCGTTCTACTTGGAATACCTATGTGGAATACCGGTAGGTAACCCCGTATAAAACCACCTTCCAACCGCGACCTCAAAAGACTACACCGCACCAAATAATGTCATTTAAAAACTATATTTTTCGGACCAAAAATCAATTTCGTCGCACACATACTCTCTCCCATTCAGTAAACCTTGTAGCACTAAGCTCTGCAAAAAGTTCCGAAAGCATCCCCCGCATTGTGGCCCATCGACAAATGGTTACTCGGAAATTTTCTAGCGGCGACGCAGGAGTTCAAAAAAAAAAACCATCATCGACTATTGAAATTGTCGATGTTTACCGAAGCGCGGCAATCGGTGACAATGGTCGGTCCCGATGGGCAATTATCACGCCTGAAATTAACGTCTTTGTCATAACATACGGCGGCTTTCGGTTTTGAGTTTTTCGGGTAGACGACCTACGTGTGATACAGTGTTATGTGAACGGTATTATACGGGTAGTGTTAAAAATTAAAATTAATTAA
This sequence comes from Zygaena filipendulae, assembly GCA_907165275.2. Classification (NCBI taxonomy): domain Eukaryota; kingdom Metazoa; phylum Arthropoda; class Insecta; order Lepidoptera; family Zygaenidae; genus Zygaena; species Zygaena filipendulae. The sequence goes on from OU015676.1 coordinate 2,026,793, forward strand.
GTTATTAATTATCTATATTTATAAATATAAATAAAATTAAAGTGTCTGTTTGTAATCCAAATTAACAGCTTTTCACTAAATGCATTTTATGATAGTATATACGCCACGGTTCTTACATAAAAAAATCAATTTTAAAAATTTTTCTCTGTCTATCTTTCTGTGTGTCTGTTTGTTCCGGCCAATCTCTGAAACAGCTGGACCGTTTTTCTTTCACTGGCGCAGAGCTGATGTTATAAAGAGTAACTTAGGCTACTTTTATTTGAAAAAAAAAATCGTTCCTGTGGGAATTCCGAAACTCACGCGGGTGAAACCGCGGGGCACAGCTAGTCCATAATATATGTATTGATAACATAAAGAAGTAAAGTTTATAAATTAGGTTGTAAAGAATAATCTCTATTACTACTGAACTGATTTTAAGATTCATCCACCAATAGCAAGCTACAGTATCGTTGAGTTATATTAAAGGATACTTTTCATTCCCATACAAATAGTTCCCGCGGGAATCCTAAGACAGACGCGGGTAAAACCGCGGGGAGAACAGATGCTGGCGCGTTGAATTTAAAATTGTAGGAAACAACGGAAGTAACGCACATGAAGGCAACGGAAATGCCTATATGAAGTTGCTTACGAGCACTTCATTTGTTTAGATACTATCGTGAAGAAAACGTAACTTAAAAAAGATGAACTAAAATAGCAAAACAATTGTCATTCATAGTAACTACTTACGTATAAATATTTTAGATTAAAATGCGCCCACGCTTTTTGCGATTTAACTATAACTGCAGCAATGACAGCCGGGCAGCACTACCAACTGTGCAAACATCGAATATATTACGCGCGCGAAATGGCGAAAACTAGAAAAGGGCGCGCGAGATGTTTGTTTTCCTTCACGCCACACAATATGGCTGTGTGTTTGCGTTGAGATATTATTTATTATAGCGTCCCGTACATTGTGACAAATAGATTTTTGGGCGTCATTGACACCAACTTTTTGGGGAGCACCGGTAATGTTCGAATCGCTATATTTTTTTTTTACTCGATGAAAGTTATGTCAACACTATACCAACGTCATCGCTTTTGTTGGTGATATTGTGACGTATGTGTGGATGTGAAATTTCAAGAGAATAGGTAATATATCAATGCTAGCTATTTCCTGCAGCTTCGTCCTCGTGAATTCTTTATAAATAAAAATCAATGTTTGTATGTTTGTCCTCTAAATGTGTTTCTAAACTCCAATAGTTTAGAAAGTGAGTTGTTCCGATTGTAATGAGACATTGGCGGGTTGTTCTCCTTGCGCACGCAATGGTATAAAGTTATAAAGGCATAAATTTTGATATAAAGAGATCCTGCGGGAATTCCGAAACGCACGCGGGTGAATCTCCGAAACGGTTGGACCAATTTTGACGGGACTTTCACTTTTAGGCTACTTTGGAGTTCTTGCGGGAATCCCGAAACTCACGCGGGTGAAACCGCGGGGCAACGCTAGTAAAAGAATAAAATACGTACCTAATATAGTGCCGGATTAACCCATAAGCAAATTAAGTAATTGCAAGACATCCACGTCACCACAAGAAAAACAATGCTAGCACATGAAAGGTAAGGCTATTTGAAAATCAACGCATTTCAAATTGTCTCTATAATTTTATAGAGTCAGACATGCTAAAAAACTTTGGACTTAAAAACTATTTTCCGCGAATTATCTCCGAATTCCCACGGGAACTCCGAACTTAACGGAACAGCTAGTAGGTTCATATTTCCTGATGTATAGCAACCATAAATCCAGCATAAATTGTTCACCATTCGCAACAAACGGCGTCAACAAGTGAGAGTTAAAATTGAAAAAAAAAAAAAAGAAAAAAAAAACAATTTTTACATTCGTTTGTTAAATGTAATAACCGGTAAAAACACTTAAAATTGGGCGCTCAAAATGCGGCGCAGATCTAAAAAGCATAAAGCTCGACGAGTACATTATTATTTTAGAGACATCGCTTACACAATCACACCTTCCAAGATCCTCGGCGTCGGAACGCCCGATTTAACCCGACCAGAAATCCTTGCCGACTTTTTCAATCCGCGGCCGAACAAAACCAAAACCGACCCTACATCGTTGTGCCAAAATTTATATTCGCTTGCGCAAAAAGTTAAGATCATATCGGGGTTGGTTCGAGGATAATCTTTTGTTGACAGATCCGAGGTGCTTTAATAAAGGAAAGTATGAAATGTGGTTTCGGAGAAAAAATATCGATTAGCGATCACAGAAAGTGACAATGTTTCCCGTTTTTTTTTTTTTGTAAATATATTTTTTCTTTTGTTAAGATGGCCAAAGACAAAAGCTGTAAGTAGTTGGAAATATTCTGCTTACTGACGACCATAGATTTCATTGTTAACCGACTTAAAAAAATAAGGTTGTCTTGTTTCCAATAGTACCTGTTTGCATATAGTGCGCAATTATTTCAGAAACTATACAATATGGTATATGATTTACTATCTTTGCTCATAAAGGATTAAGGACGAAGCCATAAAGGAATATATTACTACTAATTACTAATTATTGTGTGCGTTTATAACGCTCCAATATTATTAGACTAAAGAGTTTACCTCCAAGCTGCATACAATTTTTGTTTAATGTAAATATAAGGTTAGGTCCTATATTTGCAACCAAAAATACATATTTATCTATTCAATAATAAATGGACACAAGGACAAAACAAAAAGAAGTATAAAAATAATCATGTACAAGGGTCATGCCTATTCCATATGAGTGGAATTCCTTCCAGCAAACCTGGAGATGTACCATATTATATTTTACTAGTTGGAACCCGCGGTATCACTCGCGTGAGTTTCGGAATTCCCGTAGGAACTTTTTATATCAGGAACCTTTGCGCACGCAGGCAGAATAACCCGCCAAAGTTTCATCACAATCGGATCAATGGTTAGGAATGCATAGAGGACAAACATTAAAACATTCATTTTTATTTATAAAGATTTGAACGAATTTTGTATTTGTTATGACGTCTAAAATATATTTTGAGATGTTTATTGTCTACTGTTACTTTACTTGAGTGAACAAGACGACGATCTCGTTTCTTTACAAATACGTAAAAGAATACACTAATTTATTTTAATAGTCTTCGATAAAGACTCTTTACCGATTGAGAAATATAGGTAAAGGAAAATAAATGTTATTTAAGAGTAATAGGTACTTATAAGCCCCGTAATAAGACCTCAAAGAGTACGCTACACGTATCACTCCAAACCAAACAATTTACCGTCTCAAATGTCATCACTTTGATATGGCTCGTCAATTTTTTTCGTGTACAAAAGCATCACAAGCGTGATCATGGCCCCTTCAATTTGGGGAACGCACCTACGTTTCGGGTGACATGCTCAAAAAAAAAAAAGAAGAAACGTGACAAAATGTCGATAAACATGTACCTACACACGTACCTTTGCCAACATTGTGTCGAAAAAAAAAATGTATGCTTTTGAATTTTGCAATTCGAATCCCACAAAAGAACCGGGCTCGTAACGAATGGAACATATTTTCAAATTTCAAATATTGAGAAGGCGTTCCACGTGTTTGACTTAAAAATGTAATAGAGATTGAATCCTCTTCGATTTTGGCATTATTGTATTGCAATAACGCAGAAAATTCACATTTCATTCGGATAATTGCAAAATAGTTAGTTTATTGAACGATTTCAATGGAATAAAAAACTGTACATGATCGTTGTTATTTTTAATGTTAACTGACATGCTCAATCGTATGGAGTCGAAGTTATTTAATGTTGTATGAGCCGTGGATAATTGACCTTCTTAAGAGCGCGTATACACGTATCCACTTAAGCACGCTTCGTACCTTTATAAATCTGCAAAGTAGGTACCTATAAAATTTTGCAAGTGAAACTTCTCGGCATTTGACTGAAGAAAAAAAAAACAAAAAATATTTCAATAAAATTAATTATACTTGATTTGAATGTAATAATAATCAAATAATTATAATATAAGTTGTATACGCAAAGATAATACTATAGATACTATATAGGTAACATTATTTTTGTAACACTTTGATAAAAAAAAAATCCCTTCTAATATTATAAATGCGAAAGTACTGTCTATCTGTTACGCTTTCACGCCTTAACGGCTCAACCGATCATCATGAAACTTTGCATACACGTTGTCTGGGGTTTAGAGAGGAACATAGGGTACCTACTTCTTATCCCGGGATACCCGCGGAAACTCCGGTATGAACGCGGGAAACATTTTAAAAAATCTAATTCCATTCCTTTCATTCCAGGTCACACGGATCCCGAAAAAAAAAAGAGCGAACATGCCCCGCGCCTCCCCGCCCCGCTCCCCGACGGTCTAGCCGCCCCGCGACTCGCCCAGCCATGCCGATGCGCGCCCGCAGAAGGCTGACGCGGTGACTACCTTCGCTGCTCCGCTGCCGGGTGTCGACGCGAGATGGCGCTGTTGACAAACTCCGCGTCGGCCACGGGCCCCTCGGGCGGCGGCCCCGCGGCGCCGCAGGCGCACCACTCGTCGACGCCGCTGCACCACTACTTCCACTACCTGAAGCAGCCGTCGTCGCTGGCGCAGAACCCGTACGCGCACCACTCGAGCGCCCACCACATGGGCATGGGGCCGGGCCCGCTGGGCGGCTTGGGCCCGTTCGGCTTGACGCACCACGGGCTCGAAGCGGTCGGCTTTCCCCAAGGTGAGTTCGCTTTTTGATGCAACTCCATCAGGGCGACCAGATTTAGCAGATTTATACGATGCCCGCGGTTTTATCCGCGTTAGTTTCAGAGATCCCGCGGGTATTCCGAGATAAAAGTACTTACTACGCTATATTTTGACCACACTGAATCATATACTCTCGTAATTGGCTTTGATTTTCAGTGAATTTTCTTATGTCCAATGTTAAAGTTCAGGAGATCGATTTTTGAATCGCTCGAATATCTTATGTGAAATCAATTCACATGTGAAAATCAATTCACTGAATCCCATTTTGTCATATTTTTGAATCATTCGAATACGGTGTTGCTGTTTTCTGAAACTCCTTTAGATTTGTTTCATTTGACGCAGAATATTTAAAAACCGGAAGGTAACTTTCATAGATTTTCATAAAATGGTACTTAAAACGAAACGTACTTGATGTTGTCAAACTATCAATCATGTCAAATTATGAAAATGACATTATGCCACCAAACGTCAAACTTTCGATCGATGAATTCAAATAAGAGCGGTCCGACCCACTCGTTGCAGAATTCACGTGCAATGAAATTTCAAAAATACAATTTCACGCATTCGCATGCGAATCTTGCGATTCCGTGTGTGAATAGCAATTCGAGCGATTCAAAAATCGATCTCCTGGAGTAAATCGTGGGTGTGATGAAAAAACATTCGGAAACCCGCGAATAAAACCGCGGGGCACAGCTAGCAGACAGTATCTACATATGCCTACCGCCCACATTCCATTTATTATTGAACAGCGACACAGATGGTGGGTAGTGAGTACGGGTAGGTACCTAGGTAGGCAATGTGCCCGGTACATATAACAACGGAGCAATGAGGTAGGTACGCGAACGCATTGCATAATTTACGTACCAAGAAGACATCCTTGGAAATAATCAAAACAGTCCCCGAACTCCCCCTCGTAAGCGGCTTACGAGTCCCCCCCGGCCCGCGGTCCCCGCCGGGGTGGGCAATGTTGCCACGCTACCCCCAAAACGTGGCGGGAACGGAAGTCGTCGCTTGTTATTCGGTTTAATTAGTATAGTAGGCAAGTTGGTTGAGTTTCGTTGTGTATCCACGTTTCGGATTGTTATGTTGGTAACGCGTGTCGGGGTTTCTTTTACCCGGTTCAAGCGGAAGGACTTGTAATGAATATCGTAGGTACTTTGCATAATTTCGCTTATATTCGTACTAGAAAGAAAGAAAGAAACGGAGTTTATTGGTCCCCATATAAAAGGTACAAAATAAGAGACAGCAAAAATAGATATTTTAACAAATATTATGAAGGAGAAGTACTGGCTGTTGCCCGCGGTTTTACTTAATTACTTTAATTTCGTAGTTCCCGTGGGAATTCCGGGATAAAAAGTACTCTATGTCCTTCTCTGTACCCCTAACAGCGTGTATGAAAAATTTCATGATGATCGGTTGAGCCGTTAAGGCGTGAAAGCGCAACAGACAGACAGACAGACAGAGTTACTTTCGCATTTATAATATTAGTAGGGATTGCTCTACGATTGAATGAACTTTAATCCTAAATACCTACTTGTTTGTTTATTTGAATAGAATAGCCTGCGTTCTGGTTTTCGCGACTCTATGACTTTAATACTATCGGCACTTCCTTTGAAAACTTTCACTGCCTCACTTCTAAAAAAAATTACCTATATCTTTGCTTTTGCTTAGGTATATTGAAAAGGAAGCCTTTGGCAACATTTTGAGTTTCCTAGGACTGTCAAATTGATCAGTCAATTATAAAATTTAATTTTGTAAGTAAGAATTGGTTTCAGTTTTCTTATAACGAAAGTAAAGATATTTTACACAACGTTTCTTTGTGTTGTTCAATGGGGATGTTGACAACTTATGAAAATCAAAATTCTAATTAGTCCGTCGGTTAGAAAATGGAAAAATAATGGACACCTATTTTTTGCTTTTTCAGATTAATGAAAATATACTGAGATAAAACGCATTAAAGTTTAGGGTGAGGTATACTCGTGACGTCATTAACCGGTATAAGGCCCGTACAACCTGCACCGGGTAGTGACGTCACGCGAAATTTCATCCCAATATATCGCTGTTATTTTTTGATTACGTAAAAAAGAAGAAAATAGGTGCCCAATATTTTTTATTGATCTATACAACGGACTAAAAAAAAATTAGTCAACTAGCCCATTATATGCATTTATAAACAACTATAGTTTCAAAATTAATTTCAAATATAATTTTCAAAATTGATTCAGGCGATCCAGAGATTACCCTCTACAACGTCACAAACTCACAATTCACAAACTTTACCTCTTTAGATAAGAAATAAATTCACTTTTTTGTTGTAATAAACACTTTCATTATGTACCTATTAAGTATATTGAAAACAAAAACATTTCAAAGTAAAGTCATAAAAAGGAACAAATAAAATGAAAGCTAAAATCCTTGCTTAATCTTAAAAGGGTGCTTAATTCTACGAAATGCACGAAAATAGGTTCCTTCAGGTAGTAATCTTATCTTAAAATTGTTTGCAAAGATATTTTATTGTTATTTACCTATTATATTTGCTACCGAAATGTATTTTTCTCTTCAATTACAATTATTTTCATCAGGTAAATGAAACTGGGTCCATATTTTACTTTCTCGTTAAGAACTTATCCTACTAATATTATAAATGTGAAAGTGTGGATGTTTGTTACTCAATCACGCAAAAACGGCTGAACGTATTTGGATGAAGTTTGACATGCACGTTGTCAGGGGTACAGAGAAGGACATAGGATACCTTTTATCTCGGAATTTCCTCAGGAACTCTGAAATTACTCTATAATTGGACGGCGATAAGCAATAACATGTTACCCCACAAAATGGAGTTATTGATGCAGAACGCTTTATTCAGAGTTATAGAAAGTTTTTTTAATGTTTACGTTATAACATTGTTTTAATACCAACAAAATGTTGAACATAGAAAAATTATTAACGAAAAATAGCGTTTATAATTTTAAAACACGTTTTACTTAAAATTTTGCCAGTGTGGGGTAACACACTATTGCTTATCTATATCCAATTATTATAATGCTTTTGTCTCCTTCTTTACGGTGAAAAATGAAGAGTACAAACAAACTTGAGAGTATCAATTCTGTGTTGCGTTTATAAATACGGGGAATTAGTGTAGAAATTAATCTACTTTATATTTCTTCTATAGATATAAGTACATATAATAAAATAAAACCAAACTATAATTTATTAATCAAAATAATCACTCTGATACCTACAATAATATTTTACTTATCACTCCTTCAATTTGAGTTTATAGCAGATGCAAAATATAAGCGGTAATTTATGTTTTTTTTTTAAATCAACAAGTTGTTTGTAGTCATGTTTATTTTATGGTTAAAAATTCATTTTTATACATGGATCGTAATGATTCACTTAACTCAAAAATTGCGCAAAAGTATTTGTAAACTCATAAATAAAATTAACGGGCGAGTTTCCTTTTTCAATTTTTTTTTTTCGTTTATTGTGCCGAATGCACATTTAATGCAGGAATAAAATTAATCCTCTGCCAAGTCTCTTTTTAATCCGCACCATCCGTCCCTTTCGTTCAAATTGTTTGCTCATACATTTGTCCCTTTCCACCATAGAGCTTTCAGCGTAACGATGGCAGCTGGGCGTTCTTTTTTTAAATTATTATTTTTTAGTCATTGTATAGGTACCTATTTCCTTTTTATTGACATCCCTTAGAATTTTATACGGCCAGTTGCCTTTTTTAATCTTTCGGGCGGCATTTTATTAATTGATTTTTTTTTATTCGTCCTTAATTTAAATTGGCGATGGTAATCGAATCAGAAATGGGATTACGTATAAAATAAAAGAAACATCTTGTATTTTGTTAGTCATAGACATTGTTTTACTTTACTTAATATAATCCAAAAACAAACCATAGAGTTGTTTTATTTTACCGTCTGGGAATACTGAACTAATTACCAAGCTCGCGCCTCCAAACAGGCATTAGCACGAAGTTTACTGGTCATGTAATTTCATTGCTTAGGGGTCAGCGCTCATTTGTGGAAGAAACAATCAAACGATAAGACGCAACGCTTAGATTTCATACGAATTTCAGAATTTCAATGCTTATTTTAATCAAATCAAATTAAATAACCTTTTTGCATTACGTTTAGTTATATTTAACTAACTGCTCACTGCGGTTCCTGGGAGAATTCTGGAATAAAAAGTACCTACATTATGTCCCATTCCAGATATCTATCTCGGTGCTAAATTCCATCCAATTCCGTTCAGCCATTCTGGTGTGACTGAGTAACAAACGTCCATCCATCCATCCATAATATAATATTAGTGTAGAATCAGCACTGTGATATAATACCAAATAATGCTCTAGTTGTTTTTGACTAGATGTACGCTGACGCTTAGTCTTCGAACAACATAAATTAGAGAGGTTATAAGTTCGGTCGAAGCTATCTCGCTTTGATGAGGCTTCGTAATCCGGCTGCTTGGTCGACACAATGCCCCGTTTATCGATATAGCGTCGTCCTACAGCACAGCAGTCGCTATAAACTAAGCACACATAGGTGGTCCGAAAAAAATCCCATAGCTACTTTTAAGACCAATTACGACGGTCAGCGATAAAAGAATTTTAAAAGGAATCGTATTTTATTTACCGCTATACCAAAACTGCACCAAAAACGACTGCCTTTAGTGGTTTTAGCATCTACTTACTTTTTATTGTAATGTTTAAACTATGCAGAAATATTATCAGGAAAGGTTTGACACCACCGTTGGTATAGTCGTTACTGAATCTGATCACTTCCTCAGGTGTCACGGGTTCGATCTTTGCATCACTATAAACATTTATGTGATGAATTGAGTCTGGGAGTTTGGTATGTATCATTTACTGCACTGCGGTTTTGTTACTGTTTTGTTATTAACGATACACAATAAATATAATTTTTGCAACAAAATCAACGGAGACATTTTAAAATCATTTTATCAAATAGTATTCATAAGATAGGAAAATATACTCGTATCTATTGAAATTCGTTTGAAAACTAGGCCTGACGATCCACGTTAAGTAGGTAAATTATTGTTATACTAGCTGTTCCCCGCGGTTTCACCCGCGTTAATTTCAGAGTTTCCGCAGGAATTCCGGGATAAAAGTACCCTATGTCTGTACCCCTGACAACGTGCATGCCAAATTTCATCCAAATCTGTTTTTGCGTGATTGAGTAACAAACATCCACACTTTCACATTTATAATATTAGTACGATTTAATTAGATAATAATTATTTTTTTTAACACTATCACAATACCATTATGAGTTGAAAGAGAGCAATTATACCATCGAATATAATGAAACTTATCAACCTCCTGTTGTTTTCAACCGTTATTTGGTTCGTGACACGATCCACCTCGCGCCGCCGGTATCCGCTGCCTCCGATATCGATTGAGGAAACCCCACACATGCCCATAAGCCGAGTCGAGCCGCGTGCCCCAGTATCACCTTACCGACGTTGTCCGTCTTGCGACACTTCTGTGTGTTTCCTAGCTGTCCCCCGCAGTTTCGCCCGCGTTGAGTTCGGTATTCCCGCGGGAATCGCGGCATATAAAGTATCCTATGTCCTTTTCTGTACAACTGAAAGAGTGTCTACAAATTATTTAATTATTAAATGTATTAATTACTTTTTGGCGAATGTATTGTGTATCTGTTCTGTTTAAGTGTATAATTATAGCTGTATGTTTCCTCAATAAATCGTACTAATATTATAAATGTGATGTGTGTGGATGTTTGGATGTTTGTTAATGTCAATCACGCAAAAACGGCTGAACGGATTTGGATGAAATTTGGCATGCACGTTGTCAGGGGTACAGAGAAGGACATAGGGTACTTTTTAACCCGGAATTCCCGCAGCAACTCCGAAATTACCGCGGGCGAAACCGCGGGGCACAGCTAGTAAATAAATAAATTAATTAATTAACATAACGATACGATTTATGTAACGTAAAAATAAAAATAACAAACATAAAAAACGAATAAACTCACATTCAACCGCAGCAATTCCAGAGTACAAAGTATGTATAGGTTTATCTTGGGTAAAACGCAACGACCTGTCAAAGATTCATGTCAATTGTCAATCTATCCGATACCTGTCGAGTTTTGCGATCACAAACTTATCTTGGATGATCTATTTGTATACTTATATATACATATGACATATAGGTATGAGTATGGATATAGATTTATTGAAGTCACATAAAAATGTATATTAATAACGCTTACTTACATTAATTTATAACACAAAAGTATCATCACGCCCCGTGCAATCGGGGTCAGTAGCCGGCGTCGCGTCGCGCCGGCCACTTCACTCGAATTAACTGCCGCTCATATATCTTATGACAACCTTCTGGCATTTAAGTCTATAGAGATGATAATACAACCTTCACTAAAGCAGGGAGCGCGGGACGCGATAGATGATGTTCAGTTTTTTTTTTGTCATATTTTTCGTGGACACTTATTTGTGGATACTAGTAGTTTTGTTTTTGGTTTTTTTGGTGTCGTAAAATATAGAGCTGATGTTACCGATGCCGGTAAAAATATGTTTGATGTTAACGGGAGTATTTTATACACATACGTTTTCATAACATTGCCTTAAAATCAAACATTAATTATAACATTTCATATAATAAAGGTAAATGTAAAACATTAATATGTTATAGAGAAAAATAGTTACTTTCTAAAAATGATATTTACAGCACATTTAAAAATAATTGAAAGTGCCAATAACAAAGTTAGACAAAGTATTTAAGTCAAAAGAAATTGAGAAATCGCTTGAAGAATTATCTATAGGTACTTTAATAAAAGAGTAGAATCCGCGATTCTGTACAATGAATATTTTTAACAAAAATTTACAGGGGGTGATAAAAGAAAAGTAACCAATCACAAAAAAGAGGTTTTTAAAATTCTTTTCTGTCTGTCTGTCTGTTCGCGATAACCTCTCAATCTACTGAACGGATTATCATGCCGTTTTCACAGGTAGATTAATTTTCTAATAATTATTTTTTGCCTGTCAATTTCGAAACTATCGAGTGACATGGTTACATTAACTAAAATAAATATCTAGATACCTACATACATCAAACAGAAATCGTAAAGATCATCAGTAAAACAAACAAAAAATAATTAACTATAACAAAAACCAACAGAGTTATAACAACTCCTAATTAATTACATTCAATATGAAATATTAATATTAAAAATTTATCATTTATGAAATTCCAACACTGAGAGCCGCTACCGTCGGCGCCCTTTGATTCGCCGCCATCTTGCGGCCGGCCGTGTTTTGTTTTGTATTTTTTGTTTTCGTAATTCTTCCGACTTTAATGCAATGCCCGTGTCACCGTCAAGCCTTATCACCGCACGTCACGTGATGTGAAATTTTCTGACACACAAACGGAGTCGTTCGCTTCTGATAGCGCGCGAAAAGTAGCGGAAAGTGAGTTGATAGATACATTACTTAAGTTTTTTTATCTATCCGTCCGTTTATTTTAAATGAATGCTATTAAATATAAATATTTTAGAGTTGCGTAAGTAGACTGTGAGAGTTGACTGGTATATAGCCCAGTTTAAAGATGGTTAGCTATCTAGTTCTGCTACGCCCGCTCGTGATGCGGGTTCGATTCCCGATTCCTGACATTTTTGTGATGGAAATTTGTGTTTAACCTGCGTCTCGGACCTGAGTATTTAATAGGTACGCATAAAAATTATGTATTTATGAAAAAGTGCCTCTAATATAATTAAAACAGTTTTCGAATACCAATACCAATACCAAACAAACCTACGAGCCTAATAGTAAACAGCCTGTCCGTTTTTTATTTATATTACACTAACATTTGTTATTTGTTATATTTATTTTTAATGTGACTTGCTGGATGATTTTTTAAATCTTCGAAAACATTAATACAACCAAATAACAAGACCTTTTGGTCTTGCTCTGCTTGCATCATTTACCAATTACAATTGATGTTTTTCTGTAAAAAAATACTTACGCGTTGATGTCTTTTCCTTACGCATTTATCATATTTCCGTAGAGCATGCGTAGAGGGGAAGCGATCACAGATGTAATTTATTATCCGATTTGTTCCATGTTAAAATAACCTGAAAGAGGTCAATCGGTGAGTCAGAAACTCAGGACTTAACAAGATTGCAGGCGATAAATCGACTTCATTCGCTTAATTATTATTATTCGACGCGGTTAAAGTGAACATTTTTCTGAATTATAATAAAACTGTTGTGAGTTTGTCGTTTATTTTTTTCTGACTATAGCTGTTTCTTCCGCAATTACATCAACACACCATCAGCCTTATGTTTTAGGATATACATATTAAATAAAAATTGCAAAAAGATTTCTAACACGCAATTTAATAGAGTTTTTCCTTAGAAAACTGTTTAAGGTCCAAAGAAAACTATAGTCGGTTTTGGTTTTATACACACATTTTCTTTTAAAACATAAGTCAAGTGACGATGTGGTCGAAGATTGTAAACACACCTAGCCTGGAATAAGAAGCGTCTTTCAAGTTAGGCTACCGGAACACACCGTTATGTCAATAATATAGACATGTGCCTAGTATGATTTGTTTATTCTAGTAATCCCAACTAATATTATAAATGCGAAAGTAACTCTGTCTGTCTGTTACGCTTTCACTCCTTAACGGCTAAACCAATCATCACGAAATTTTGCATACATATCGTCTGGGGTACAGAAAAGACCATAGGGTATTTTTTATCCCGGAATTCCCGCTGGAACTCCGAAATAAACGCAGGTGCAACCGCGGGGAATAGCTACTACATAATAATAATTATAAAGGTAAGTCATGCACTCTGCGCTCACATCCGTGACGTCACACACGGCTCCAGCGGAAGACCAGCGTCGGGTCCCTGACGGTTCCCGGCTGATGTTGAGCTGGTTGGCATTTTCTTGTTACTTTTTGTTATTGCATAATATCTATATTATACTTATTCCTTTTGTTTTTTTTCCGTTGTTATCTAAACCAATATTATAAAGGAGAAAGATTTGATTTTTTGTTTGTTTGTTAAAATTTAACTCAACAACTACGGGACCGATTTTAAAAATTCTTTCACCATTAGAATGATACTTTATCCCTAAGTAACTAGTAGGCTATATTGTAACCCGGAATTCCCGCGGGAACTTCTAAATTGGCGCGGGTGAAACCGCGGGGAACAGCTAGTGTGTTGTATACTTATGACGTAAAGTTGAATAATATTGAAAAACGAATAAAGAAAATTTTATTACATTCCATAGGTATGTAGGAACATAGATTTTGATAGATGAATGTGATAAACCTGATGAAGTGTGACAACACAAAGTTTGCATGCCAAACACCCGTGTGGGAAATCTATATGATCACTGTAAAGAAACACTAACAAACTGAAAAACAATACTTTAATCACTTTAATAATTGTTATAATATAATAATGTAGTGTTCCTATAAAATCAATGATCTCAACAAGACTCTCGAAATCCCATTACCCTTTTTTGTTTCATTATAAACGTTCTATTGTCAATTTTCAAATTTAGAAATATATATAAAAATAAAAATAACCAAAAAGGAGTTCTCAACAACCCGAATTGTTCTAAAATCAAAGTTGTATACTCAGCAGTAACCCTGCGACGGGCGCGTGGGAATTGACACTCGGTGCTTCCGTGGCCGGCCGGCGGCACCCCCGTCGCTTTCGAGCGTTCACTCATTTGTCGTTTGTCCTCACACAAATGGGGCCCGGGAGACGACTGGCACAGCTTTTCCACAGCTGATTGAACCCGCGAATGTTTCCTTCGCGGTGTTTGCATAATTTCCGATACGCAATGTTATTTATTCGAAAATTTATTGTCTTTGTGTAATTTATTTTTGTTTTTGATTCTACACTTGTAATGTGGGGTTTATAAGAGATTTTCGGTTTTCTTTGGGTTTTTTATTTCTTATTTGCATTTTGTTATGTTAATATGATCGCTTTGTTCTATAATGTAGATAATTATTTTTATTGAACATTGATTTGGCTAGTTAAGAACCATAACTACAGGTCGAAGCCTTTTTGTTTTCTTTTATAAATTATCACTAAATTTAAATTATTTATAGTTTCTGAAATTTATGAGAATACTTACTAAAGATATCTTAATCTATTTATTAGTTGCATCAAAAGTATTTCTTTTTTTTTTTAATATAACTCGTAAAACAGCAATTCCAACTAAAAACAAATGCATTTATTCTAGCACCTACAAACAACCTCTATTCGAATACCAAATTGCTTCGAGTGTTTTCTTATTGTTATTCAATCATGATTCGATGCACTTGTCCGTAGGTGTGTTTGTTTGTCCCCACCCTAAACGTCGGTGGCTGAGTGTGTGAAAATTCACACTCTTGCTGCGTGTTTATTTATGCAATGGGCTTACAGCGCCCGCCCGCCGGCGCGCGCCGGGTTAACTTGCCGTTGTTTTGAGTTGAAATTGAATGCAAATTTTAGAAAATAATTTATTTATCAAATCACCCTCAGGCTCTTTAGACGTCCTAGATTTATCTATTTCTTGACTTACAAACAAATCTTTGTTTTTCTAGTAGGTAAGTTTATATGTATGTAAGCACAATTTTTTAAGTAGGTTTACCTATATATAGGCAATTACACGCCAGTTTTTCATGATTCTTTTAATGGAGTAATGTACACTTTTAGTAGTTATATAGGTCGTCCCATAAAAACTTTGTTAACATCTGACAAAAGTCCGTTTTAGTCGGAGGTATAGTTTTAGTTGCAAGTGTTGATTTATTAAGTCAGTCAGGATATGTCTTTTTATTCCGTACAATAGTTTTTACCCACATAATATCTATGTCTGTAAAACTTGGATACAAACTGCAGGCAGATTAGATTTCTTTTTTTTTTCAAACACTTATTTTCCTTTCTCTCCACCGAGACAACTGGCCAGTGTAGCGTCAGCAACACAAACAAACGTATCGATTCCATCACAACGCTGTAGTATAGTAGTTCCCCGCAGATTGGCTCGCTCCCTGTATCGGTGGCTAATTGCAAAGTCAACACCGACGCCGAATGGTGAGGTAATGTGTTTTCGTGGTTTGTTTGTGTTTTTTAACACTCCCCAATAAGTACCACTCCGAGAAACGGCCCCTCGGCATTCAGAGAGGATACTATAAAGAGGCACCTTTCGTGGGACTCGGTGTCCTAGTTTATTAAAGAGTAGTATTCTTAGATGGATATGATCATATTATAATCTAATTAAATATTTTCCGGGGTATGAAAATCAACATCCTATAATTAGTGCGTCAGAAAATAAAAAATAATAGACACGTATTTTTCGCTCTTTCAAATTAATGCAAATATACATAGATTTAGTGCTTTAAAGTTTAGGCTGGGGGACTCGTGAATCGTGATGTCATTTTTCGGTATAAGCCCCGTACAAACTGCACCGGGTTGTGACATCACGCGAAATTTCAACTCAATGTGTCGCCGTTATTTTTTGATTACGTGAAAAAAGAAAAAAATATGTGTCCAATATTTTTTATTAATTTACACGACGGACTAAAAAGATTTAGTCAAGTACCTAGCCAATTATCAATGGGAGGTAAGATATAATTGAAGAAAATTCTTTAAATTCTAGAATACAAGGAAAGGTTCCAGGGGAACCCCGAAGGCTTTCAAATTATTTCTAATTCGTGTGCACGGTTCCTCCAATTTTTTCCTTCATCTTAAAGCATGTGGTAATCGTTTTGATTCCTACTTAGTTCAGAAAAAACCCATCGATTTGAACCTGGCATCGAACCCCGCCCTCTACGGTCCGGAATACTCTATGTCAACAAATAATTTTCAGTCATCTACTCGTATATTTCACACATAATTTCCTTTGCCTATGGCCTTAAAATAAACAAAGATGAGTAATAAAAAATAATAAAAAAACAAAAATCCTATAAAGTCATCAGTTATCAACGGACCGCGGCGCGGAGCACACGTGCTTGGCACGTGCCTCTCTCCACTATCTATTTGCACAGCAATTCACGCCTTTTGTTGTTTTACGCTTAACAGTTACGAGTATGTATGTATATGTCTCTTAGAGTATCTCACATTCAATTCAAAGCTGAAATAAATATATGGAAAAACCTAAAAAAATCAAATGCCTGTACTTCATGCTTGATAAGTCATGCTAAGTGTAACTTAATAAAAAAACACTATACGCTCCTTCATTATGGCTCGCGTTCAACCTGAAAACCTGTATAAGAAAACAATCAAATACTTCCTTAATTTTAGACCTCAATAATTGCATCCCCATCCCGCACCGCCCCACCCTTATCGTTACGCCGCACACCTACGGCAGCAATCCCGGCGGATAACTGATAGCTTAATCCTCCACCCTTGAGTGACGCAAACAGACAAACAAACACGCTAATAAGATAACTAATTATAAGATATTATGCGACTTTCTTAAATATTCACTGTTGGAAATTGGATCTTACACGATTTTTATAATCCTTACTGTTATAAATGCGAATGTGAGTTTATTTGTTTGGTTGTTATGCTTTTACGCCTTAACTGCTCAACTGATTAACATGAAACTTTGCGTACACGTTGTTAGGGGTACAGAAAAGGACAAGGATAGTTTTTGTCCCGGAATCCCCACGGGATTTCCAAAATTAACGCGGATGGAACCGCATGGAACAGCCAGAAAATCAATAAATGCGGCAGTGAAGTTCGTTGCCGCGCTTAATTTAGCAGACAAGAAAATAAAAAATTCTTTGTATGTTGCTTAACCATACATCATTAACACTTCACCCCTAGCAAACATGTACATAATGGTGCACAGTGTAACTAATAAAATAAGCAATAATTTATTAGATAAATTTCAATTTGCCGACGATTCGGTTAGCACACCCCTAGCGCGCAGGGCTGCCAACATTATCACGGCAATAAAATAGCTCATCGCATACTGTCCCCATTAGCATAATACGTGCAACAAACTATCAACTTTAACACTTTATCGTAAGGTATAAATTGGATTGTTCTCGTCGTGACTATTTTTCCCTCAGCGCTAATCTGTCACAAGTCGCATATCACCCCTACGGCTGTGTTGCTAGCACAATTTATGTGTTAACATGATTTATGACTTGGCAACCCTCGTTCGGCTGGGCATCGCATTGCCTAGCGTAACGTAAATTTGGTTCGAATATATAACTGATTTATCCATTTTGTTTCTATGTAACCTATAAGACCACAATAGTTATAGGTATCAACTCAGAATCTTCACCGAATTTAACGGTCAAAAGTTGAACCTTTTTGAACGTCATTACGACAATAATTCGTAAAACTATTTAATTTTATATTATGTATATCATCTAAAGACTGGGAATTGAGATACACAAATTCCAAAGAAGAAAATTTTCTCCGTGGGCTTCTAATTAAAAAAATGCTAAACCACCTTACTTTACAGCCCTCTCAAAACAAAGTGCGTCGCGTTAGAATAACAATCCGGTTTAAAATCCGAACGCACCCATTAAGCGTCCCCTTCGAACTGTCAAACTGACGTTGACGATCGCGCCATTTTGAAAAACTCAACACATCCCAAATGCAATCTTATTTCCACGAGTCAGATGTCATATTGAATTGAAACGTTACTCAGTGTTGCTTGCAGCTGTATCCATT
This sequence comes from Zygaena filipendulae, assembly GCA_907165275.2. NCBI lineage: Eukaryota > Metazoa > Arthropoda > Insecta > Lepidoptera > Zygaenidae > Zygaena > Zygaena filipendulae. Next base: position 2,045,233 of record OU015676.1, read on the forward strand.
CCCCAAAAAGTATTTTACACATCATTAGGGATGTTCCTTGGGGATGCACAGGGGTCAAACACCGTGAAAAATGGGAAAATAACAAGTTTGTTGACGCCCTACCGGTTGGTGTGGCTTTCTGGTTGGTTATTTTGTTTGACACGTGGCAATGTTTTGATGAAGTTTAAAAAGATAAATTAATTTAAGAGAATTGATTTTAACTTGATTGCCCCTTTTTATACTTTGCTTGTCTAATAACGAATACCATAAGTCTCGAGGATGGCATCAAGTACAAGTAGGTAGTGTGACTTATAAAATCATGTTTGGATCTAGGAGATATTTGACATAGAGCATCAGTTTCATTCCAATATCTGTTCGAAATTGAAGTACAAAACCAATCGACGTATCTTCAGGCTGAGAGTCATAGTAAGCTGTTTCCACCACACTTGAAATTCTTGACTCTGCGTGCGCTGAATGCGGTTCCATACTTATTAATTCCACGGGTTGGATGTTGAATATAGGTACCCGAAAAATATTGTTCTGAAATTGTGACACAATTTATCGCTCGAAGTTCGCTAGGTACTTTTTAAAATACAAAAAATTTAAACCCCTGAACTTATTTGATACTAGCTGTTCCCCGCGGTTTCACCGCGTTAATTTCGGAGTCCCCGCGGGAATTCCGGGTTAAAAAGTACCCTATGTCTTTCTCTGTACCCCTGACAACGTGTATGCAAAATTTCATGATGATCGGTTGAGCCGTTAAGGCGTGAAAGCGTAACAGTCAGATAGACAGACAGACAGACAGTTACTTTCGCATTTATAATATTAGTAGGGATTAGAGTACTTGACCTCGACACAACAGCTGTTTCGTCAACCAGAAGCTAACCAGCGTTTTCGTTATTCATAATCTTTACTTTGCGCGTTATTCGTGCATAGACAATTTGTAAGTCGGTCGAAATACTCTGTACAAAAGATAGCCCATTGTCTTTAAAATGTCGTGTTTATTAAAGGATTACGACAACAGCCCGCTGACCTCAGTGCTACAAAACATAACCGTAAATAAAAACATTTTGTTACCAAATCTCTTGCGTTATCTACCATAATCTAAGCCACACCTATCGAAAAATCACCGATAAACCGTAACAAGATCCGTACACGAATATACCATTAGCAGTCATAGACAAGAGCGACCGTAAACAAGAATTACGCAGTAGCCGTATCAGAAATCGGCCGCGGAGATAAAATCGAAGGCAACTTTAAAAAAAAGAGGATAGAGCCCGCCATGTCACGAGGATTAGCGCTCGAGCCCCCATTGTCAACGATGACAATTGAAATACACCCGTCCTCGTCTAGCCCGCGCTCGTACGCGTCAACCAGAGAGAGACAGATGCCACTCTATTTATTTTCACTACTCTATGGATAGGTAATGTGACAGTTTTCGTATGAGATGTTTGTTTGGAGGAGCCTGTTTGAATGGGGACGGTTTTCTGACTAGTATTCGATGCATGTTGGTTATTATTATTATTTTTTATTTATTTCATCTTGTTGTTTGCGTTTTAATCCGTAATGGAGAGTACGGTTGGAAATTCCGTCCAACATCGAATTTGCTTCGTAACATTTGTTTTTTAAACTTCATGGATACCCACTTTGCGTTCGAATTTGAGCAAAGTAGCTTACGAAATTGTTTTCTGAGGTTGACCATATATAGAATTTTATCGACCATAGTTTCAATTTAAAGCCTATATATATATAGCAGCGTACGTTGTTAGATTTTTATCTGACCAAAATGAACCACAAAGTAGTTCTTTATTATTATTGGAGAAATATCTGACAGTCAATACCAAGCAGCTTTAGCCAGACCGCAGACGCCTAAAAGAAACTAAAGTATTTTTATCTTTTTTTTCTAAAAAAGCATTAATTAGGTACCTACGTCTATTTACCAAGATATTGCTTCTTAGACACCATATTTTTCTCACTGAACTCAAATACTAAGTATGTAATATCTTTTTACTTCACTTCGCAGGTCAACCCTAATACTCATTATGCTTCAAATATTTTTGTAGAGACAAATTTTTAATTTGTTTAGATAGATTAAGGATAGTTTATTTTGTGATCACCATTAAATATTAAGAATAATAATTTTAATCTGACGTCCAGCATAGGAGTGAGTCATAAACAAAATCAAATAGGAAATTGGCACTCGATTTTTAATCTTCTTTATAAATAAAAATGAATGTTTGTATGTCTGTCCTCTATGCGGTTCGAAACCATTGGTCCGATTGTGATGAAACTTTGGCGGGTTGTTCTGCCTGCGTCCGCAAAGATTGCTGATCCCAAAACTCACGCGAGTGAAACCGCGGGCCACAGCTAGTTTAAAATAAAGACTGCCGAAATGCTTTAATTTACCCAATAAGAAGCAGAAACTGCATCAATATTGCTGAAAATCGATAAGGGAGTATGTCACTTACAAATGTAAACTAACAAAGACCTAAGCAATGTGTGAGGGACGATGTTGCAAAGTAAAGGAAAATAAATTATTAAGTACCATTAATATCCGCATTCAAAGTCGATTTAATTATTACTTAATTTTAAAGATTTTTCATTAAAGATGTTCATTAAATTATTTTAAGAACATATTATATTTAAAAAAAATTGCTCTATATCTACTAAAACTATATATAATATGGATAATTGGTCCGAAATGAAAGTTATTATTATTATTATTATATTAAATTAATGTTAATTAGTGAATTTGTTAAATGCCAAATAACATTAATTTAATGAACGACTTAATATTACTGCTACATTTGTTTTGTAACTTTCAAATGCGTGATATTATGACAAACTTACTGAAACTTCTTGTAAATTTAATGCTTAGCGGGAATGGGCTTCTCAAACTTTGCAGGCCTGTAAGAACAATCAAAGGTCTGCAAAAGCTGCAAACCTAACGTAATAGTAGGTCTACTGCAATTCTTTTTAAACCGTCACTGAAGATACTTCCATTCCGTGCACTTAAAAAAGGAGAGAGCACGAAATATAATGAAACTATTTCGATTAATCTCCTAGTTCAAGTACACTAGCTACTATTAGTTTACCACTGTCAAACAAAACGAGGCTTGTAATCTCAAACAATCGTCTAAAGCATTCCATAAATGAAAATAAAAGGATGCTATCTATGCTTGTTTTAATTGTCTATGGTATACAAAAGCGCGCGTTTCGGGCTAGAGACACGCAGTCTGCTTTCGACCATTCACTTGACAACATGTCTTAATAAAAATCCGTGATAAATGCACACGTGTCCGAGTGATTTGTCATTGGATATGATTTCTTATGTCTCCGTTAATAAAGGCTTGAGAGATTGTTTTCTAATGGCAAGTAAGACTTGTTAAGATGTAATTTAGGCTTGACTAATGGCGGTCTAGTTGATTATTCTTAATTTCTAAAAGGATTATCTACAACTTACAACGCTCAGTTAGTTTTTGACCCGCTTTCGATTGTATTGTATAATTTTTGTATGTTCGTTTTTTTAAACATGAATGATAGCTTGGATTCTTCCTTCATGGAAAATACACATGCTCTCGCATTGTGTACCTATAACAAGTTAATTAGGTACAGTAATAAATAAGCTCATATAAATGGAAAAGTACCTAGGTCTTACAGAGGATTCCTAAGATGTTAATTATTAACTTTTCGATTTCACCATTGGACCTCACCTAAAATGGTCCTAAACCATAGACAACCATTGATTGAATCATTGGCCAAAACCCTGAAACGCGTATAACGTTGCACCTATAACGGTTCTACGAAAACGAATTTTCACTCTCCTTTTACTCTCCTCCTTACCTGGTGTCTGTGCCTACATTATAAAGGGAAGCCTTATGCATAATTGCAAGTATCAGTAAGAATTAGTGTAGGTAGTAGTGAATCGCTAATAATAAGTCTACAGGTTTCCTTACTACATAATATTATGTTTACCTTCGCCGCAAAGTCTGTGTTCATCGTTTTCTTTCGTACATAGACCAAAAAAGACCAGAAAGCCTAACCCCGGGTCATCTTCTGATTAAGAGGCGAGAATTCCACCGCTGGGCCACCAAGGGAGCCTTTCAAACGTATTTTTTATTTTTCATCCCTCAGGCGTGAATCCTCGCAAGCAAAGGCGGGAGAGAACAACCTTCACGAGGGCACAGCTGGACGTGCTCGAAGCGCTGTTCGGGAAGACGCGGTACCCTGATATCTTCATGAGGGAGGAGGTCGCCTTGAAGATCAACCTGCCCGAGTCTAGAGTACAGGTAATAATCTACACAATTTTATAATAATTAATATTATACTTATAATTATAAAGAGAAAAGATTTCATTTTTTGATGTTTCTTTGTTTCACTACATGTAGTGGGTACAAAACAAAGTCGCTTCCCGCTGTCAGACAGACATCCCTATGTATGCTTAGATCTTACCTAAAAACTATGTAACTTATAGGCGGTTTTCATCAATAGATAGAGGAAGGTTTATATCTACATTTTACACTGAAATTCCCGCGGGAACTCCAAAATTACCGCGGATGAAACCGCGCGAGTCAGCTAGTATTATATAAAGCGAAAAGATTGGTGTGGTGGTGGTGGTCTATTGGTGAAAACGGCATCAAAATCCGTTGCGTAGTTTTAAAGATTTAAGCATACATAGGGATATAGGTACAGAGAAAGCGACTTTATTTTATACTACATATGTAGTGATTAGTTGAGTTATAGACAGTTAAAAAAAATTCACTGTGTTAGTATTATCAGACTGAAACGATCAGAGTCGTGTGCGAATCTATTTAAAAAAAAAAAACAAATATTCCCGTCACGTCACGAGCACTTCAACGCGTCAGCACATACGAGAGATAACCAACACGACATACTCATTAACATAATCTTTGATAATGATAAACACATTAAAATACCATTAGTTGCGCGATGCGTGGCAACGATTCCGACTGCCGACTTCGAATTAACTCGCGATAGTGGAAGCGAGCTCGTACTTAATCCATGGCAATGGAATAACCACCCATACCGACGCGGCTTTATGGTTCATAAAAATAAAAAAAAACAACTGTCCATAGACTTTATTAACGGCTGTCTGATCTAATAGTTACGATGCTACTGGAGTTACTTGAAGCTACAAAAAACCTGTGGTATTTTAAAATCGTCTCATATACCTACTTACTATTAATTTGAGATAATAATAATCCACTTCACAACACAGATCTACTTGGTCCCACTAAGCTGTAAGCTTGCGTAGTGGAAATCAAGCAAACGTGGTATTTAATATACTACATATAATTATATGTAGAGATTGCATGTACTATACATAGTATACAATTATATGTAGTATATACTACGTTTCATTGACCTTTCAACTCATTCATCTTCTTCTTCAATTAAGGCAATCTAGCGCTATTTATCGCATTTAATAGGCTGCCAAATGTACTAACAAGTTAGATAAAACACGGTTCTTCCTCGAAAACTAGCTTCTTTGTTGGAAAACAAAATGTCTGCTGAACGGTGGTGAAAATATCGAATTAATCGCTTAAATAAATCTACTCTCTACAACCTCCACCGGTCAACAACCGTTTCAACTCATGTTTCATTATTTTCACCTTAGTGATTGAATTATCAAAAACCCTAAAATGTCTACGTGTTTTTTTACCCACAGAACAAATAGAAGTGACATCAACTCAGTTTAGTACGGAAATAAACGAAAAGTGAAAACCCGTGTCGCCGGGTGATTGTAGTATACAAAACTATTCATCACGCACAAAAACATTAATTAACGTAACGAAATGTATTAAACGCCGTTTGGTTAGTTGGAATATTGTGGAAAATATATTCGGGATGCCAACAAAAAAAGTTTCTGGAAAGTTTTGGAAAGAGCTTAGCAAGTAGCAACCGTGGCGCGCCCGCCCCGCCCACATCTCATTTCTCTGTGTTTTTACCTATTTGAAAATTACCACCACCGTGGTTTCACGTCAAATTGGGAACTGTGGAATCTCTTTGTATCGGAATGATAATGTGTTATTTCAAGGCCCAAATTACTCATTATCATTAGTATATAGTTATAAAATACCGAATAGCTGGTTCAAGCAAGTTAATTAGCCTAGCTCCACTGCAGCCATTGTGACCATCGATCGCATACTTCGAGTAAATAATACTCGACCCTTAGCAGGTAAATTGCATCCGTGCGAATTCAGGCTTAATAACTGAGAGTAAATAATTGAAACAATATAGGTATATCACAAGAGCAGAAATGCTATGTTGTGTGGGGACTAATCAGAGAATAAAATGACTGTAGAGCGGATTTAGCTCTATACCTATAGCTGTTCCCCCAGATTGAAGTGAATTTCGGTTTTTCTTCGGGAACTCTTCCGCAAATGTTTTTGCTGCCTGTACTTGCCTTGTGTTGAATGAACTCTTCATCCTATAAAATTAATTCAAGCCACTAGCGGTGCGGAGTGAAATAATAAACCCAATTTGCGAACACGATTTCGGCATTAACGCGCGCAATCGTATCACGTTGTCGGAATATTGAGGATCGTAGATATTGATCAAAACGACGTGAATAATCTTTAACCAACTACAGAAACGGGAGTTCTCTGTTTTTCAGTATTTCTGTTGTTCTTTTTGTAGTAAGATATATTATGATAGCCTGTAGCTATAGCTATAAACGTTTCTAGTATATCACTCAATAGATACTTAGATATTTCAAAATAGAGATCAGCATAGGCCTTTTATTCACTATGACCAACAACATGTCTTGCCACACGCATTCCCAAACGATTCAGATGCCAAAATATTGGAAGTTATTATTCTGTATGCCCTAAGAAACATTGTAAATGTATTTTTTTGTAGTGAAACTCCTTTGATTACGAGGGAAAGACAATTTTTGTGGCGCGTTATCTTGAAGCTTGACGCTTGATCTTGACGCTTGGTCATACTGAATATGGGCCCTAATTAGATTCACGATAATCCTCGAAATTACTGAAGGGTTGTTCATGCGGTTTTCACAGGTAGCTTGAAGCGACATATACCTATAACTTTGTTTGTCAAGGAAAAATAAGTCATTTAAAGGCATTTTAGGATACTTTTTGTAACAGAACTGGGAGTTCCAAAGGCTTTGTTTTTAAATTTAACAGGCTGTGCGTTTGATCACAGCTCAAAATGTTAAGTACCTACCTAACAGACTGATTTTCGACTTGAAATATTCAGAAACACACGTGGGTGAAACCGCGGGCACCAATAGTTGTGATAAATAAATGTTCTTTCTTGTACTTCATCTTGTTTCCTTTTTTGTACAAAAGCTTTTTATTGTAATATTTTATAAATTTTTTGGTTATGTAATAATATGGTCTTCATTAAAATATCCGACAGCAAAATTAATTGCAAACATAACGGTATTAGTGAGTATAAATTAGGCAATTATTTTCTCGATAGAGAATCAATTAGGGGCAGTTTAAGCGTTCGAAAGATTCCCCCTTCATGTTTGAAGATTCACTCATAGTCAGATCAAAATGCTGATCAACTGTGCAGATTAACTTACCTAATTGGACGTTTCTGATTCTGTGATACGATTACTTACTGCGTTAGCATTTCACAGTTTTTGCTAAAAAGTAGAGCTTTCATGTTTGGTAGCATCTCTTTAATTTTTACGTGACAAAATTTCGAAAGGGATGAATTACACAAATTTTCTGTGACTTAATAAACAAATAATTAGACTCTACCATCTGATAGTTTGTTGAATAAACGACTATGACTCTCACTAGACTTAATTTAGACAATAGAAAATTAGTTTATATTAATATCAAAAATATGTTTTTAGTGAGGATATTTAAGACTTGGTTTAATTTCAAAAGCGGTAAAAAATTACGAGCAATTTGCCCACAATATTTTCCGATACTTTACCTACCTATTAGAAAACTTTGTGACCTAAACTTTAAATAACTGCTTTGTCCTAAAAACTGACTATAGGTGACCAAAAACTGAGCAATTTACACAGAAATGGTTAGAGTTTAGTTATATGTTTGCATATGTAGGAGGCACAATTTATATCAGTGGTAAATAATAGAGTGTACGTATAGTGTGTTAATGTAATCACTATTTCAGGCTTGGTTGCATAGCAAAAGCCGAATAAATATAGAATTTGTCCATAGAGTTTTAAGGTCTTTAAAAAAATTATTGTATAATAAAAGCCCCTAAAAGTCAGCTAGTCTCAACCATATCCTGTTCGATTACAATACGTTCTGCTTGCTCACAATAACAGATTGATTACAATAAAATTAATAGTCGAAAAAACCTACTTCCGTTACCTTCGGAAAAAAAAAAAACAATCCATAAACAACGAAGGAATCGGTAGAAAATTTCGCGTCATTAGAGCCTAAATTCGGTGGAGTCAAGTCGACGCGGCGTGCGTGTGCATCGTCACAGAGGATTACGTCCATGCCCCCGCCGCTTGCGCCAACCCTTAGCAGTGTTGCCATCATTGTGCGCCCAACGAATAATAGGCTAATAAGTTTTATGCTAAAAGAGCAACCGAATGAGTGATTCGATGGTAATATCGGCCGACGCTCCCGACAGATGTCGAGAGTGATCCTTTGTTTGTTATTTGGACGCATGTAATGTAGAGCCAGGCGGCTACTGGATTTGGTTTATTTGTATCGTTGATAGGTAGGTAGTTACAAACAATCAAATTAATAACTAATTTATAAAAAGCGATATTTGTGTAACAATTATTACAATGAGTATTCTCACTATTAACATTAATTAATTCACAAAAATTTCATTGTATACTACCATTTCGTATTTCTGATTATTTCAATAATTAATTAGTCTCTCGGAGGGAATTTCATTTTTTGGGATAAGATCACCAATGGCAGGTACCTACTCGCATTTAAAAAATACTCTCTTTGGAAACTTTTTGTTTCTCTCTAGGTCGAAAGTTTTTTATTTATTTATTTATTATTTTGTTATCACGCAACATGGGCCCATAGATAAATACCTTACAAAACTAACATACATATAACAAATATAAAAAACATTCTATTTTTGACACTGTGTCGCTCTGGTGGTGGGTGTCGGTATCCTGCCCCGGAATCGCCTATAAACCACACCTTTCGGCCAAAAGTCTTCCTTCATAAAGGTGTCCAATTTGCTTGTCGGGATAATCTGGTTATACTGAGGTACCTACATTGTTCAGAGTCTGAACTTCAGAGCTAAAAATATGCAATGCAAATAAAATAAATAATAATATTTTTAAATGTATCTAATCATTAAAGTTGTACCCTCAGAAGAATAATATTCTTCTGAGGTTGTACCTGCTAGTTCTTTGACATGATAAGATCGACATTGTTCACATTGGGTGATTGTACGAGAACTAACAAGTAACTTCTACTTGTCAAAAATGCGACGCTACATGTCGGTTGTTCTCAGTATGCACATATTATAAAATGAAACAATAGTTACTTATTATAATATTATTATTACATCAAAATGAATGCGTCCAATAACATACCTAAACAAATCTATACTATAATAAAAGAGTAGAATCCGCGATTCTCTACATTGAATATTTTGAACAAAAATTTACAGGGGACGATAAACGAAGAGTAACCAACCACAAAAAAAGGGTTTTTAAAAATCTTTTCTGTCTGTCTGTCTGTTCGCGATAATCTCTGAATTTACTGAACGGATTATCATGCGGTTTCCACAGGTAGATTAAGCTTAACCTGGAGCTACATATAGGCTTTGTTTTATTGAAATCGGATGTCGGGAAAAAAGTTGTTGTATAAAAACCTTTCGCGTGGGTGAAACCGCGGGGCACAGCTAGTACTCAAATATAGCGCTCATTCCGTTACTTCCGTTGTTTGCCAAAATTTTACTCACAACGAGTCAAAAGAGGTTTCTCTTCAAAAATTTAAAGCTGAATCAACCAAAGACGCGCAAACGGACCAGCCCCAACCACAAAAGGTCACGGTTTCCCTCCACTCTGCCGCCATAAATCACATAATAATCTCGCTTGCAAACAACAAGCGAGAACGCGTGGTGCAGTAGGTAATTGATATGTACACAACTACACACACTGCCGACGAGCGCATGGGCTTATTTGCACAGCGCCGATCTAATTGTTGTTGATAATAATCCATAGTTTGTAAGAATGGATCGAGAAACCGTGGTTGGAGTTATTAACTATCATTGAGTAAACGATTATAATATATAGTAGGTTTAGTTACACATGGACATAGATAAGCAATAGTGTGTGTGTAACCCACATTGGAGAAATTTTGAATAAATCGTGTTTTAAAATCATATCGTCATTTTGTTTCAGCGTTTTTTTATGTTTAAATGTTTTTTGGTATTTAAACAATGTAATAAAGTAAACACATAATTAAAAAACGCTCTATAACTCTTAATAAAGCGTTTTGAATCAATAACTTAATATTGTGGGTTAACATGTTATTGCTTATCTGCATCCACATAATCTTTTGGAATGGAATAGGTAGAATGTACGTACATATACGTTGTATAAAATAAAGTCGCTTCTCGCTGTCTGTCTGTCCCTGTGTATGCTTATATCTTTAAAACTACGCAAAGGCTTTCACCAATAGAAAGAAAGTTTTGTATCTATATTTTATCCTGGAAATCCCGCGGGAACTTCGAAAATGCCGCGGGTGAAACCTACTAATATAAAACCGATTTAAGTGTAATTTTTTACTCAGTCGACTATTATATTTTGATCTGTATGTAGGTGTTTTTTTAACTTGAATTTAAAGGAACAGACAGTGTTAGAATTTAACTGATTAATTGATGAATTGGATAATAACAACTGCTAATAACTATCATTCCTTTCATCCAAACAGGTCTGGTTCAAGAACCGAAGAGCGAAATGCAGACAGCAGTTGCAGCAGCAGACCAACAACCAAATATCAAGCAAGTCCTCCTCGAGCTCCAAGACCGGCTCGATTTCCTCCAACAACATAAAAAACACCAACAACAACTCCTCGAAGCTGTCCTCTTCGAAATCCCTCACCAGCTCGAGCAATGCCCAGACACAGAACACGTCCAGCATAACCACGACATCATCCCCCAACCTCCCAATCACCCCCACGACGTCCGTTAGCCCTCCCATCAATGTGATATGCAAAAAAGAAGCGGCGCCATCGAACTACGACAGTTCTTCGCTGAACAAAAACAGTGGTCTAACGTCTCTGACGCACCACTACAGTTCCAACGACGCCCTCAGACTGGGCGGGAAGGACTCCTCGCCCTCGGAAGGCGTCACCCACCCGCACAACTACGGCGTGTCCCTAAAACAGGAACTGTACAACAGCCCCAAGAGGCAGGACTACGGCAAGTTGGATTATTCGGAGAAATTCCCAAACAGTTTGGGGAAAGACCAGTACGGCTCGTCGAGGTTGACGGCCAATCTGACCCCGCTGGGGTCGAACTCGTCGATCATCACCACGCCGTCACCGCCGATCACCCCCCAGAGCCTGGGGAACGGCCCCTCGAACGTGTACCACCCTGACAGCTACAACAGTTTCCACTGGCCGGGTGGCTCGGACTACATCAGGGGTTACTCGGCGTCGCACCACCACCAGGGGTACGGGCAGAGCGCTTACAACTCCCCGTACTACCCTAGTCAGGTGAGACGACAGTGTTTTTCTTTTTACTAGTGCTCCTAATTTTCTTCAATACAAACTATACCTACAACTTGCCCTGACAATTACACATACAACAAAAGAGAGTATTCAAATCGGTCGAGCCATTTTCGAGTTTATTCGAAAGTAAAAGTATATATTATGCAGTTGTAAACTTCACTTAACTTCAACTTTAACTTGCACATCACCCGCTTCCCCCAATCCGAAGATCTGCTGACCAGTTACCTACCGTAAAACCTATATCAAAGCCTTATTTCCAGATGGAGTACGTGAACGGATCGTCGATCAACCAGTTCCACGGGGGCCACCACGGCCACAACCTGACGCCGAACAGCAACCAGCTCTACAACCAGGTGTCGTTCGGCAACCCCTCCCCCCCGGCGGCGTGGCCCACCCACCACAACCTGCTCGCCTCGGGCACCGACTCGCCCGAGAACCAAACCCAGAACCCGCCGCACCTGAGCATGCTGCAGGCGTCGCAAATAACCAACTTCTCCAACACCACCAACAACTACTTCGCGCCCGAGAAGTACGGGATCAACATGGTCTAGTTTAGTGTACGGTTCTAGTCGTTTTTTTAGTGAGATGGTGAGTGATGATGAGTTTCTGGCGTAAGTACTTTTACTTCTTTCTCTCGCGTATGTTCTCGGCGGATCGGTTCCAAAATCTAGGTAGGTACCTAATTCGAAATTTAAAAAAAAATCATTGATGTTTACCTGTCAAAAGTTTTTTTTTAAAATGTAACTGCATCGTTTTTAACATTATCTAATGGTTTTTATGTAGTCTAAATAAAAAAAACCAGGAGGTTTACTTCGTACATCTAACTTACATACCTACAACAGCTAGATACAATATCCGTGCAAACGATGCTTGTATGTCAAGTTAGTTTGTAAAAACTTTTTTATTTAGTACCTACTAGCTTTGCCCCCGCGGTTTCACCCGCGCTAATTTCAGAGTTTTCGCAGAAATTTCGAAATAAGAACCTATGAAACTCAGCTGTACTGCTGCACTGTAGCATTCTATTGGTTAAAGAATTTTTAAAATCGGTTCAGTGGATTATAAATTAAAAAAAGTGTCGTTAAAATTTTCAAAATTCGAATTCTCTTACGCTAGATACCGATTGGCCATTTTGAGAGAGTTTAACGTTTTGCGAGTTTTTAACCGACTTCCAAAAAGGAGGAGGTTCTATGTTCGATTGTATGTATGTTTTTTTTTTTTTTTTTTTTTTTTTTTTTTTTTTATGTATGTTCAACGATTACTCGAAGACGGTTGGACCGATTTGAAAAATTCTTTTTTTGTTTGAAAGGGTATACTCCCAATTAGGTCCCATTGCCACCAAGTCGGGATCTGATGATGGGATCTTGGAGAAATCGAAGGAACTCTTCAAAAATTATAGGCACACCTATAGCGATTTGGGTATTTTTTATAGTAAATCGTTCATTTGCTTTCGGAAAGCAAAATTTGAAGAGGTGGAACTGATGATGAAGACCACAGGTGGTCATCGGAACAACTCAAAAATAATACGTATTTCATGGATTCCGATTGAAGCGATTTCGAAAATTGTTATTTTGTTTGAAAGGGGATACTCCCAAATTGATTCCATTGTCACCAAGTCGAGATCTGATGATGGGATCTTGGAGTAATCGAGGGAACTCTTCAAAAATCAAGAGAACACTTATAGCGATTTTTGTATTTTTTATAGTAAAACGTTTCTTTGCTTTCGGAAAGTAAAATCTGAAGAAGAGGAACTGATGATGAAGACCACAGATGGTCATCGGAACTACTCAATAATGGGTATTTCACGGGTTCCGAATCGTAAACTTTAATATGGTTTCTAAGCAATTTATGCCCGTCACAATGTATATGGTGAAGTGGAACTGATGGTGATGTACTAGGAGAACTCCTCAACAATTAACGTCCCTGAGTCGGGAAAAGCAATATTTTGTAAAAGGTGATGAGCAATTGACATTAGGCTATTGTAACTTAGAGAAATTACGAACTAAGTCACTTAAAAGCGAGAAATAAACAAAATTTTAACAAAAAAATTAAAACCGACTTCCAAAAACACAAAACTAAAAAACTAAAAATAAAAAGCTAAAAATAACAAAATACCGATTTAATCCAAAAGACATAAACACACGTAATATTATTATTGGTTTGTGCTACCACTGGTCGGTATGAAGTCGGTGACAAGCCAAATATGGAGGGGGAAGATGGGCTAAGTCGACTCCCGCCACCAGCTCTTTGTGAGCAGAACAACCCAAGTGGGCAGACACCACCGGGCTTGTCACCGAATTCAAACCGATCAGTGGTAGCACAAACCAATAATAATATTACGTGTGTTTATGTCTTTTGGATTAAATCGGTATTTTGTTATTTTTAGCTTTTTATTTTTAGTTTTTTAGTTTTGTGTTTTTGGAAGTCGGTTTTAATTTTTTTGTTAAAATTTTTAGTAGTTTATCATACTAGATGATGGGACAGTACGGATGCGATTAATGATGTATCGGGTTTATCTATCGGGTTTATCTATATTCTGTAATTCTTCCGTAAACAGACATAACCAGCCGCCATTTTGTACAACGCTCGCGCCTCCACAATAGGTTACATTTGACTTTTGACCCTGTTGTGGTCACAGAGAAACCTAACCTAACCTATCCTTTCAGGGTACTTGCAAATACAAAACAGCTACCTTAGTTATGTTGACAATCTATACAAATGACAGTCATGTGACCACGAAAAAGACTTTGGACGCTTGTGATAATCTATACATATAAAATGCTTTGTCCTGATTGTTGATGGATGGCAACACACAGCCTAAACTGCTGATCGTGGAGACCTGAAACTTGAAGGGTGTGTTCTTTGTATGACGTAAGCATCCGATAAGAAAGGATTTTTGAAAATTCAGCTCCTAAGGGGATGAAAAGGGGTCGCAAAGTTTGTATGGAACAATTCCGCGGGAACTTCGAAATTATCGCGGGTGAAACCGCACGGGACTGCTAATATGACGACATGTTCCTTAGTTTTCTATAGCAATAAAGAGTATAGATTGTCGATTTAGCCAAGAGGACTGGTTTTTTTTTTCTGTCTGTAGAAAGTATAGAAATACCGACAGTTTGTAAACATACGAATTATACAATCTGCCTGCGAGATATCGATTCTGTTTCGGAACCGAAAATTTTTATAAGAAATTGAAATTCGTTTAAGCAATGTTTTTTTGGTATTTTCCAAAAATAATAAGTTCAATTTTGCTTTAACGATCGTTGATAATAATTTCCTATTTATTTTGAATCACAAAATAGGATAGTAATGCCCGATACATTAGTTTATAGTTACTTGCCTAAGTAGGTCAATAAAACCAAAAAAAAATCAAATTATTTAAAAAAAAAAATTATATCAAATAAATAACGCAATATTGAAAACATATTTTACGTACCTAATAGGTCGGTATGTCGTCGGTGAGATTGCCAAATCCGCTATGTGCATTTTTCGATTTTATTTCCAGATGTTGCTTTAAAATTAAATTCCGCGTCTGATGCAAAAACCCGTATTCCCAAATTCAGCTTGGATCAGAATTTGACGATACACTTTTGTGATTTTACCTTTAAAAATGAATTACACAATATGACTGTGTATCAAAACACATATGGATTTTCGTTGTCTTAGAAATTCAAATAAATTGATAACCGCCGCTGCACATGGCGTGTGAATTTAATATCGAGTGACAGCCATTATGTATTTAGTAAAAACAAAAATGAATGAATCTTCATTTATTCTAAAAAAACATATTTCTTGATTTTTTAACGTTATTTATTTTAACATAATAACTATAAAAATAAACTTATTAAAAAAAAATTTAAAAAAATCGTAAATCGGTTGTCTCTCCCGAAAAGTTGTTAAAATGTACATAGCGGATTTGGCAATCTCACCGATGATGTAAATTGTTTTGGTAGATTTTTTTTTTTCAAATAGGATTTTATTGGGTAATGAAACTAGAAAATAATAATTTACATTGTGATCAGTATATTCCCGATAGTTTTTTTATTGTGAAATTATTGCTTATACTTTTCCGCATTCAAAAATTAATATAATTTCAATATTGCCCAACTTATTTATTAAATTACATCACTGAATTTTTTTTTACACGAGAAAAATTGGTTGATATAATATTTGAAATGCCTATTTAGTATAGGTATCTAATATAAAAAAGGAAAACAGAACTTATCTATTTCTAAATCATGAAACAAATTATTTAAAAATCATCGAAGATATTATATGTTATCGGAAGGCCTAAAGTGCGTGAAACGAATATTTCCTAATATTCCTTGCCATAGTTATTATTTTATCGAAACTATATAATATTATGGTATTATTGCAGAAATAAGTTAAAATATTCTATTTTTCATAAATACCTATTCTTTTCTTAATATAGGTACCTACACAGATCAAAATTATTTTACAAATAGATATATTTGAAAGTAATTTTATCTGATTATTTATAGATATTAATTTGTATTAAACTGCATTTTCTCCCCCAATTCCTATTGTAAAATACTCTCGAGTCATATCACTTATTTTAGATTATAATTAAAAAATTAGGCTACGTTTGTAGAAAAATGATTCGCCTAAAATATATACATTAAAATGTGAATTTATTTACTATTTGTGTACATAAATTGTGTTTAGGTATAATTTCGTTTTGGATAAAAGATTAAATTTTGTAAATGTGTGTGCTAAGAGATGTATAGGTAATATTACTAATGTCAAATAGTGTCTAAGCCATCGTACTTGTATTAGGGTATCGATTCCTTTTATTTTATAGCTCCTATACGAAAAGTATTTTGTGAATAAATTGTAAAATAGTTTAAAGCAAAGTGATTTGTACAGTTTTATTTATTGAACCAATCGAACAATCCTTTATTATTATCCTTTATTAGATTTATTATAATTGTGTAGGTATATTTATTTTTGTCTTTCTATCTTTATTGATCCAAAATAAATACAAATAGGTAAATATTTGAACTATCGTGTTTTAACCATATTTTAACATTGGTTCAAATTCCAAGTTTGAACTTAGAATTTGAACCAAATTTTAAGATATATTAATATCTAGTAAGAACAATGGTGAATATATCAAAATTACTGTTTTTTTTTTTAATTTTAGTTCTCTCGATTACCAAGAACAAATCGCTCATCCAAGATATCAATTTTTTTTTATTACGACCTATGCTAAAATTGTTCCTAATTTTTAATATATCTTTTATTTATAAATACCTATAGCTTTATTTTAAATGATAAAAGAAATCAATAAAAAATGGTGTTCAAATACTTCGGCAATTTTGCAATGGGTTCATTTGTTGAGTCGTTATGTGGAATAATTTTCGAACTAGGTTTTTGGATTAGAAAAATAACTTTAGATTTTATTTGATTCGACTAGGTTTAATTGTAATGAGGAATTTTGTATTTATAGTAAATTTTAAGCTTGGACATAGCTAAGTGTAGTGCTAAGGGATGTACAATTTTACTGTACCTACTTATTACAGCAATTTAATGAACGATTCCGCGTAATTTGTTTTTTAATTATTAATTAATAAATTAATTTAAGTTATTAACTATTAATTATTAACTGATAGTTATGGAAATAATGAAACCGAATATATTAAACTGCATATAAAAAACCAATATTTGTTTTTTTTTTTCTTTATAGTACCTACCTACCTTTCAAGCAGAAACTGACTGACTGGTCGATCAATGCACAACTGAAACCACTGAGTCTAGAACCTTGAAACTTTTGCACAAATATTCCTTAAGTGACGTAGGTGTGCACTAAGAAAGGAATTTTTAAAAATTCAACCCCTAAGGGAGCGAAAAGGGGTTGCAAAATTAGTATGGAACAATGGGGATTCTGCTATTTAAATCGTCTCAATGGGGATGTTGACTACTTTTGAAAATCAAAATTCTAATTAGTCCGTCAGTTAGAAAATAAAAAAACAATAGACACGTATTTTTTGCTTTTTCAAATAAATTAAAATATACAGAGATAATGCGCAATAAAGTTTAGGGTGAGGGGGTCGTGACGTCACTAACCGCTAAAACCGCCGTACAAATCCGAATAGTGACGTCACGCGAAATTTCAACTCAATGTATCGCCGTTATTTTTTGATTACGTAAAAAAATAAAAAATACGTGTCCAATATTTTTTATTAATCTAGAAGACGGGGTAAAAAAAATTAGTCAACATGCCCATTACGCGGGAAATCCGAAATTATCGCAGGTGAAACCATGCGGGTCAGCTAGTAGATATATAGGTAGGTATAAGTATAAGAAAAATCACCAAGAGCAAATAGAAAACTTTAACCTTTATTAGGTCAACTGTAAAATAGGCTGTGTAATATACACAAAATTATTAGGCAAAAAGATCATTTTGCTTTATTAACCCTTTTACCACCACGTTTAGTTTTTTTAGTTAACTAAGTTACTTTATGTATTGATTGCGCACGCTGTTTACTAACCCAATAAACTAAAGAAAGAAAAAGTGTGTTTTGAAGTCGGATTTAAGTTTTTGTTAAAATTTTATTTATTTTTGGGTTGGTTTATCTTCTTTATAAATATAAATAAATGTTTTTATGTCTATTGTCTGTCCTCTATGCGTTTCGAAACCATTGGTCCGATTGTGATGAAACTTTGGCGGGTTGTTCTGCCTGCGTCCGCAAAGGCACACGCCTGTAATATTTGAAGAGTTTCCTCTATTTCTTCATGATCCCATCATCATATCCTGACTTCTTTACAATGGGACCAACTTGAAAGTATACCAAGTAACAAAAAAAAAGAATTTTCCAAATCAGTCCAGCCGTCTTCGAGTAATCGCGTAATGCTACTGCTCCACCTGCGTTAACGTTAACGTTGATGGTAATGTCCAACTACGTGTTAATTAAGGCATTAGATATATTTAGTTTGCAACGTGCCGTTAAGCGTTAATTTCTAGTGTAATAATGAGTTAACACAAAATGGAGGTCGAAGCTTCAAACAGCTGTTTTTTTGCAATGAAGGTAGAAGCAGCTGTAATTTTTGCATCAATGAGTGTTTTAAATTATTATATGCATTTATGCAATTTAAGAAAAAAGAAGAAACCACACAGAATGAGAAGGCGTTAATGTAGCCAACACCGCTTAGTGCGCTAAATAACGCGCTAAAACCCTTTGATGTGTCCAAAAAACCGACACCTGAGCTATCGTTTAACGTTTAACGTCATTAGTAATGCCGTTAGTAAATTAACCCGTTAAAATGTTGGCCACATCTACGTAATGCCTTATTTAGCGCACTATAATTTACGCGTTAACACGCAGGTGGAGCAGTAGCATCACAAAGATACATAAAAATTACAGTCAAAACGAGATTGTCGTGAAGAGAGAATTTCGTAATGCCCATGTGTATTCCATATAATTTTCCATTAAAAAGGTAGCAATTAACTTCGCCAGCGGTGGTCGACTTGTGCTGTCTGTCTGTAACCCGATACAAGCGAGCTCGACGCCGGGAAGCCGCGCCTCGTCGGGAACTCGCGGGAACGACTTCCATTGTAACTTTTTAATTTAAAAACCCAAGACAAACTCTTGTGCAATGTATTTTAGTTTCGGAGAGTGATTTCTTTTTAGTGTAGAGAATGAGGAGATGGAGTGCAATCAAGGCGTCGGATCCGTCTTTTATGTGTCTATTAACTACTTGCTGAATCCCGCGATTCCATAAGCGTTAATTTCAGAATACCCGCGAAGGTTCCGAGATAAAAATAAATATTTATCCTTTTTTAAATAGTTTTTAAGTGCGTAATACTAACCAAAATGAGTCACTATTACTTGAAATTAAATAAATAAATAAAAAAATAATAAAAAAATAATCAAACCGAGTATATTAGACTGCATATAAAAACCAATCTTTGTTTTATCGTTACTACAAAAAATACATTACTTATATCTACGTACCAATAAATCTTAAAAAAAAGAGTAAAATGCGTTGGTCTGTCTGTTCGCGATAAACTCGAAAACTACTGAAAACATTTTCATGCGTTTTTCACCAATAGGTAGATTCCAGAGGAAGGTATATTTTATCGTGGAATTCCCGCGGGAACTCTGAAATTCCCGCGGGGGACCGCTAGTCAACTATTTGGCTAGCAGCTAGGACTTATACAGACACAGAATGTGCAATCCGAAAAATGTGTACCTATTTGAACCAAATGTGTATTACATGGCAACCTACCTATTAAAATTACTATATAGATGCTAACTTTGGAGCTCATATCCGGGAAAAATTCGTAGGTTCAAGAACCATATTGCAGTTTCAAAAAGTAGATGCCGAAAACGAGGCTCTAGGTAGTAAATTATGTAAAATTTAATAAACTTTTGCTAATTAGTTGTTCGAGAAGGAAGAAAAACAGGGTATTTTTTGGCGATTTTAACTGCGTGAATTCTGAAATAACCTTGGAAACTACAAATATCAAACAATTTCTAGAATGAAATTACCTTGTCCCATTCCAAGATCTAAAGAATAACTTACTATTGCGAAATTTCATTAAATCAGTTTAGCATAATATGTGGGTGTTTGCAAACTCAAATTATGAGGTATGGAAGACGTTGAATATTTGGTAATCAAAAAAACTGAGCTCGAAAAAAAAAACAATCTCCGATTCCGATATGATAATAAACACAGAAGAGAAATCTTCAAATTTGTTCCCGACAGCGTTTGAGGTTCTTTTAAAATTAGCTGTTTAGATGCCGCAGTAAATTGTGCCTCCATACACAACCATAGCTATTATAGGTAACCGAACGCAAACTTTACTTGTACCGCCGCCGTCGTAGATATTCCCCTGGAAAATGTATTTTTATTTTTACCACGGCAACACTGGCTGGCGTACCAACCGTTGCGCTGCTAACAGAAACCCATCTTAAAACAGGGGCGTAGAACTCAAATCGCGGCGGCGCGATGTGGATTTTGGTCGTCGTAATTCGGAGGCGGTAGAGTCCAAACGAGCGCGGTCTGTTCGCAGCTGTATATAGAGATGTGTTCCCCTCTCCGTCGCGCTTGTTGCGTTCGCGTATAGTGCTGTCTCGCTCGGGTGCGGAGTTAAGCCGCTTATCTGCTGCCCGCACGCCGCGCGCCGCCTCCCCCGGTGGCTGCTGCGTAACCTGGGATATTCTGCAATTGTACGATTTAGGAAAATGTTTTTAAATCGATTGTTGTTAATGTTTTTAAAGTTCGATTTTCGAAAATATTTAAAAAAATATCTTCGATTATCTTCGAAAACGTCTGACCTGTTCGATCAGTCAATAAAAACAAACTGGCTAGTGGATGATGAGTTTAGTCACGTCAGTCAAATTTATATAATTAATCAATCAAAATATACTGTATCATATTAATTGTAGGTATCTCCCGATCAAAACTGATAACGTGCAAACAAAATATTTTGTTTCCAGCAAGCAAGGCATCCGGCTCGAAGGACCATTTCAAACGCTTAATATCTTATCACAATCACCCATTAATGTTTTCATTGGTGACCCAGGCTTACCCAAACTATATTATGTATATTATGTAAGCATTCAACTTTCTATAAAGACAAAATTTATATTGTTGTCGAAATATCAATTCCCATGCTTCTACTAATGTACCTATGAGCTATATCTGTTTATGTATACTAATCTATAGTGATATAAAAAGAGATAAATTTGTAGGTTTAGATTTATGGAAAATCTTTGGAACTACTGAACCGAATTCTGAAAATTCTTTCACTGATCGGTAGCTACAGCTTCCTTTTTATCACGGAGCAAGAGGTCTCTATCGTATATGACAACATTGACAACCCTAAAAACTAGTATAACAGAATCACCCACCCAACAATACCTATATATTTACAAGAAACCTGCACAGTACCAGCACTCTCACTCGACGTACGTCTATATATACAACCACTATATACAACCTCCTAATATATATCTACATATCAAACTTAAATTATAATTGGACATAGATAAGCAATAGTGTGTTAACCCACATGGAGAAATTTTGAGTAAATCGTGTTTTAAAAGTAGGAACGCCATTTTGTATCAACATCTTTTATGTTCAATATTTAGTTACATATTTAAACAATGTAATAAGGTAAACACATAATTAAAAAACGTTGCCTAACTCTCAATAAATCGTTCTGAATCAATAACTTAATTTTGTGGGTTAACATGTTATTGCTTATCTGCGTCCAATTATAACTGGATGTTTAGATACACGAGAAGGTTCCAAAACACTCCGTTTATATTGTGACTGGTGTATTTCAAATGTACAGCTAGCTATACGTACATAATTATTGTAGGCACCTAATACATTAATGGAGGCATGGCACTGAATTATATATCCCTGCTAATATTATAAATGCGAAAGTAACTCTTTCTGTCTGTTACGCATTCAAGCCTTAACGGCTCTACTGATAACCATAAAATTTTGCATATAAGTTTTCAGGGGTACAGAGAAGGACATAGGGTACTTTTCATCCCGGAACTCACACGGGAACTCCGAAATTTCCGCGGGTAAAACCACAGGGCACAGCTAGTGTACATACTACTACTACTAGCTGTTCCCCGCAGCTTAACCCGGGGTAATTTCAGAGATGCTGCGGAAATTCCGTTATAGAAATACCCTATATCCTTGTCTGTACCACTGACAACGTGTTTGCAAAATTTCATGATGATCGGCTCAGGCGCTAAGGCGTGACAAGACAGACAGACAGAGTTACTTTCGCATTTATAATATTAGTAGGGATTGTCCTTCTACAACCCTTCACCTGCTTTTAGTTTCTATCTAAGAGCTCTCTGTCACCTTACGGTTGCCTTGAAAAGATTGCCCTGTAGCACTAAGGCCGCCTTTTGCCCTGTCCTTTCCTTTTATTTGTCCCATTTTTGTTTCTTTTGGGACAATAAAGTACATATACATACATAATTGCATGGTGGTAGGGCGCTCCCTAGTGCCCGGCTGGCTAGCTACCACCTTCAAGTTGCAAATCTGTCGCCAAGCACCTAACGGTGTGTTCCGGCAGCCCCACTTGAAAGCCAATTCCCATCCCTATTCCAGGTCGGCAACGCACCTGCATGCCTTCTGGTGTTGCAGATGTCCATGGGCGGCGGTAATCACTTACCATCAGGTGTACCACTTGCCCGTTTACCCCCTATGACAAAATAAAAACATATTATTTGAATATGAAACGTCAGGCAAAAAAGGGTAGTAAAAAACATCGCGTTCAAGTCCCGCGTAACTTACAAAATATAATGTGCTGAAAACGCGAAAATCTAAAAATTTTAATGAAAGTTTTTTTTTTAATTCTAGTTACGTCTATCTGTTCTGAAGCCAATAACATTCAGTAAGTCACATCACAAACCGTTGAAAAGTGCAAATAACAAGTACCACAAGTGAGTATGATATCATAGCGGGGTATTTAATAAACCCGCCGGCATGTGGCCACTCCGCGCCCCGTGCTGCGCCCTCCAGCCCCCACCGGCCGCCTCTCGAGAGTAATTCAAACAAATGCCGTTCCGTTATTGAAATCTCCCGCCATCTTATGATCTAGGGTACACTTCTCTTGCACAAGTTCTAGGATGTCTATGGATGCTGTTCCTTTTTTTTTTAAGAATCAATATTATAAATTACAACACATACGGCCGCACTCACACGACTCTGAGTGCGGCCGATAGAAATAATACGTGACCAATTTTTACTGGGATCATCTTTGAACTTATGCTAAGGTTTTAGAAGGTACCAACATATTATGTTTACATTATTTACCTCCAGAATCTATACGTCCCATTAAAATATGTATAATATTATCAGTGTAGTTTGCTTGGTTTCACCGATACAAGCTTTTACCTACTTATGTAGCATAACAATAATGGGATCAAGTAGATTTGCGTGTTATGAACACAAAGTCAAAATAACGATTTCTCTGTAGTTGTGATAATTATTATAATATTAAAAAGTCAAATATCAGGACGATATCAATATGATATTTATTGTATAAAATTTATCAATGGAAAGAGTAGAGTTTTGAAACGAATGTGTATAGGTACCTAAATTGTAACAATCCAAAACTTTTCACTCATCAACTTATGAATAGAAAACTCATAAGCGTCAGATGTATTAGGAAAATGAATAATAAATCCGCACCGCAGACAATAGAGGCATTAGGTGCACCATAGACAAGAAGTGATTACAAGGGGTGGGGTGCGTTCGGTAACACAATCCGCGAGCACGTCAACTCTATTATTTATGGATTCTTTAACATGTAAGGACTATCGTATGAATGAAGGGCGCCACAGAAACGTTGGGGGCGTCTGAACACAAATATATCGGACATTTGGCACAAGGAAGTGTTTCTTCTGCCTCGGTAGCTATTGAGAGGGATTTTAGAAGTATTTTTTTTTTCCTCATACAAAACCGTATCGAGGGTAACATTACAGGTTCATGCTACAATTATTCGAGATTGATATTTTATAATTTGAAATTGCTTTTATTTTTAAGATTTTCCTATAGTAAAATGTGTATTTGCGAGATTGGAAGACGAGTAAATAGATCAAAGCGAGGGACTCGACGATGCAAATTCGTGCGCGAATAATGTAATAAATTTATTTTTCGGACGCGCATTTCAAATCGACGTGGCGCCAAATTGAATCGTAACGCTTTGACGGACGCGATCCCGAGCGCTCCTTTTGAAATTTGTGGAAAATTCAATTTCTTATAACATTCGGCGCAAATCAAACCCACGCTTTTGTCATCTGAAAACACGAAACACGAACACAGTGAATGATCTTTGTCGAAAACGGAAATAATAATTTGCCAACGCTTTTAGAAATCAAATTTTTTCAAAATTGGAATTGGAAAGTTCCAAATTTGATAACTCTGAAATGTTCGCGTTCACTTTTTCCGCGCGAAATTCCGAAAACAAAATGGCCAAATGACATTTCCGTGTAAAGCCATGGAAGTACCAATTCGGCTTGTTTGGCAATTCTCAAACGATTTATCGAATTAAATCTGGAATTTCTTTGATGTGGGTAGATATTGAGCGAATAACGAACATTCGATTAGGTGGCACTCGACTTTTCAATTTGCCGCTCCCTTTTTATTTTCCATCGGCAAAGGAAAATTGTAGGTGTAAGCACAAAATGAATTCGTTAAAATTAATACGTAGGTACCTACCTATAGTGGATATATTAGAAACGAACTCTCTTTGATTCAGAAATTGACTACGGATTCCCCTTATTGAGTAATGTTTCATACCAAATATAGATACATCTGTATATAAGCAAAGTCATTAAGAGAAAATGTGTTTGTTTGTTTTTTTTTTTTGTTACGCTTTCACGTCTCAGCAGCGGCTCAACGGATCATCATGCAATTTTGCATGCACGTTGTCAGGGGTACAGAGAAGGATATAAAGTATAGAGTATGCTTTTATCCAGAAATTCCCGCGGGAATGCCGAAATTACCGCGGGTGAAACCGCGGGGAACAGATAGTACTTATATATTATAATTCATAATTATTCATTTTACTTTAAAACTATTCTCGTAAAAGGGTACAGTGGTACCTTGAAAATATCTTAGGTAAGCAGCCGGAACTCGGATCTCTACAGTAATTTGTTAAGTACTTACTTACCGCGTCATTTAATTTTTGTTTACATTAAATTATTCATTTCTCACCCATTTAATTCGACATGCACGTCTAATCGAGGTCAAGGCGGGTCAACACTCAACAGTTCACTTTGCGAACGAATTTCCGATGTTTTCGCGCCCTCGTCCCGCGATTAGCCGCCAATCCTCTTGATTCATTCGATTTTCGAACGGTACCATTGCACGTCACGTGCGCGTCGGAAATAAGACAGAGTAGATATAAAGTTGTACGAGGGTCCAACTTTATAATGTACAGCGGGTATCAGTAGGTATCTATTGCAATACTTGGTTCAAGCGACGACGGTTTAAAGGGTACACATAGGTTACCTTAAAATAATACAATGGAATAACATGGTACCAGGTACCTATAACATGTGATACCATTATTATTACCAATATGATTGGATAAAAGGAAATTTTAATAAAATCGTTAACCAACCCGCATCCGGAACTTTAAGATAGTGAATAAATACTTTTTACTTTAAAAAATTGTATGATTAAATTTTTAATTAGTCACGTGACCAAGTTCTTCCGACCAACCAAATAATAAGAATCTACTATTTATTTTGTTTAACAAATATTTATTCCGTCAGTTAAGAAAATACTCGTATCAGCTTCATATGAAACGGCGATAGAAGTCATAGAACACGACACTGTAATTGGAGCACTCAATTTGCGCGCCACTTTTCCGCCGCCGCGTGCCACCCGCGTGCTCGACGCGCGCCTCACTCTATTGTCTATGCTTCGCTATCTGCCGCTTAATCAAGTGTTTTGTCCATGACGTCCTTTTTGAATAAAGAAAACAATAATTCAAGTGCTTTAATTTTCTTTTATTTTATGAAGTTTTAAATTGCTCTATTCTATGTAGAAGGGTATCTGCTTATACCAGCTAGTATGTCAGCTATTAATTATTATTTATCTGAATCATTTAATAATAGTACTTAAACTACATAATTACAGAGGTTGGACTGAATATTCAAACAATGAGAAATTAAAATTGATAAACCTTGACGGAAAATCTGGACACTATTGGCGACTGCAATACCCACCTATACCTACCTACTTCTTATGTACCTACTTCGCTTTTAGTTAAAATCAAAAATGTTTACAAATTTCTTTTTTTTTTACCAATTTAAAAAAGTTATTGTTTATTATACAAAAAAACCTGCATCTTGCACAACTATTGTTCATGACTATGACTGAACCCATCCCTGATACATCCACTAAAAAGTTACAATACTTTTTCCGGGACGACCTCCTTGCACACGCAAAGGTTCGCAAGGAACCGTTGACGCAAAGGTTATTCTTCTGAGACGCAAAGCCTCCCGTAGAGAGAATTAAAAAAACGAATCTCGATTCCATAACAAATAAAACGCAAAGCAGTCGATGGATTAAGTAGCACGCTCCATTGCCGATTACAATTTACACCTAAAAGAAGAACTGGCATCTTTATAAAAAAATATATCATTTTTTTGAAAACGACAGCATCGACCCAGGTGTGCTCGCAAAATACTTCTTAATTGGTACATAAATGGTACAATAAGTTCATAGAACCCATTATGAATCTTAGTAAAAAATTGAACAAAGCGACCGATTTTATGATGTTACGAGACGAGAATTCAAAATATGGAGGTAAAAAACTCCATAGCCTTTTCAAATATATCCTTGAAGAAAGTCAAAAATCACTTTACACATTTCCGACTAAGTGCTAGGGAACTCCTAACTATACCTAAGTATATACCTATACTCTATGTTAGATACAATAAATTTTAGTTAAATTTAAAAAATAAACAGCTACCTAGTGGGTGGGCCCAAACTTAACCAGTTTAAGATTCACACAAGGAACCTAAACGATCAGCTATTCCTAAAGTCTAAACTTTTACTTTCATAATTGTAAATACTTAACCCATACCATGATACCACCATACTATACGTATCTACTAATCCTGTTACAATTAAGAAAAATTAAAATAAATCAAAATTATCTAAATATTTATTTTACAAAATAACATTTCCTTCTTCACGACAAACAATTGGGTAAAGTAGCTTCTTAAATATTTTACACGGCAGAACGGAATAGGAAGGAATTTAAGTTGTTTTGTTAAAAACACGAAGCATCCGTTTCACTGAAGCGAAATACATTAAGATACTGTTCCAACTGATTAATCCTCAAAAGAACCTACGACTAAACCAAATTAAAAAAATACCCGAATCGAAATAAATAATCCAGATCTGTAAAAAAAAACTCATAAAGGTCACCTTCCGACCGGCAGGAAACGTCTACGCCGTTAAAAATGACAAAAATATAACCCCATAATTCACAATTAAAAGCAGCTACTGGTCATGCCCTAAAGTATAATAATAAATTTGTACCTTAAAAAGGTCTGGATGAAATGAGGCAGGATACAAACACAAAAGGCGGGCTCGGTCGGGCGGCGAGGAAAAAATAAACGTTGTTTATGGTCATTTTGCCGCCAACGCGTCGCTCGATGCATTTTGAAATTTAATTTTAGAATCTATCCTTTTTATTTTTAAATTGAGGCAGCTATGGCTATGATCCGGGATGAGGAGAGAGAAGTTTTCAGTTCATTTACATATCTAATTTTGAATTTATCTTTACTATGTTTATTGCAAGTAGAGTACCTATGTAAACGTGAAAGACGATTGATAGTTGGTAGAGTTCAATAATAATACAAAATTCTGAGTGAGCTTGCCATCAACTCAATAAAAATTGTACAAAATGTCACTTTTAACAAATAACTTGACTGATCAGGGTCGCCGTTACAAAAATTCACAAATAAATACACCTGTGCACACAGAGATGAACCCAACGTAGGAAAAAACCAACATACAAAAGTTCATTCACAAACGGAACTGCATTCAACACATCCTTGTTGGACAAAGGTATTTCCCGGTCATAGACAAGTTCTCACGTTTTTTTTTTTCGACAATTTATTTTGATGACCATCAGTAGCGAAAGGCGTTTTTGAATATATATTATTAAATAAGATGATGAAAGCGAACTAAAGCCCATGGAATTAATAGGTACTACGTACAACCTATTAATTCCATGCTAAAGCCAACTTCAAATTAGAAGACTACGGCTATATTAGGTAAGTAGTTTCTTAATTTATCAAATCAAATCAAATATTACATTTATAAAAACACAGACGGCCGCACTCAGAGTCATTTTAATGATTACACAATTTTAAGTAAAGATTTTTGAAATAAAATTGACGCAATCAGAGACGTTCATTAAATTCATGTTAATTTACATTTGAGTAAGTAATTAAGTTAAATTTCGTTAAATGCCAAGTAACGTTAATTTAATAAACGTCTCTGATTGCGGCAATTTTGTTTCAAAAAATCTTTACTTAAAATTAAGACGTAATCATTAAAACGACTCCGCCGCACTCAGAGTCGACTTTAATGATTACTTAGTTAAGTAAAGATTTTTAAAACAAAACTGCCGCAATCAGACATGTTTAATGAATTAATGTTAATTGGCATTTAACTAATTAAGTTACATCTCATTAAATGCCAACTAACATTAATTTACTGTACGTCTCTGATTGCGGCAATTTTGGTTTTAAAAATCTATACTTAACTAACTCTGACTCTGAGTGCGGCCGTGAGTGTGGCCGAGAGGCGAGAGACATGTAAATACGTAGGTACAATTAGGTACATTCCTAAGAGCAATCTTTTCGTAGGCAACCTACGGTAGAGAAAGAGAGAATTAGGTAGGGAATTTAGCACTGAGGTTCTACCACAACTCTTCACGTTTTTCCTTCAACATAGAGGCTCTCGCTAAAAAGGTCATTATTTTTAATCAAATATTTCAACTAGATATGCAATTTAAATTGAAACTGCGCTACTCATATATACTTGCGGCTTTTGGTACTCTTCTAGCTTTGTATACCTACAATAATGTTTCCGGTATTGTATGTTTCAAAATCCATAAAAAAGTCAATATTCATTACTAGCTGTGCCCCACTGTTTTACACGCATTAATTTCAGACTCCGCGCTCATTCCGGGACAAAAGTAACTCTCAAAAGGGACCCTCTTTTCTGTACCCCTGATAACGTGTATGCAAAATTTCATAACGATCGGTTGAGTAGTTAAGGCTTGAAAGCGCGAACAAACCAACTCACATTCGCATATAGAATATCACTGGGAGAAATCAATCAGACCGAAGAGGTTTCGGTCGCCCTTCGTTTCCCGAAGGATACCTATGTTCGAGACACAATATCAGTGACCAGCAGGCACAGTGACCAGCAGGCACAGTGACCAGCAGGCAGAGTGACCAGCAGGCACAGTGACCAGCAGGCACAGTGACCAGCAGGCACAGTGACCAGCAGGCACAGTGACCAGTAGGCACAGTGACCGACCCCACACGGCGTCAATAATGTACCAACTACGGGAGAGTATACTGACCAAATACCTAAGGTGCCCAACCGAACACCGGCAGCAGAAAACTGAATACTGTTGACCTATCTTCGTTGGGGAACTTTTCGGTAGGGAACTTTAACGAGCGAGCCCCTATTTTTCTCTCGGGGTAGATAGTAGTTCGTCTAGATACCGAGGTAAGGCATCCGAATACCCATACCTATGTATGGTTTCTGTTTCACCTTACTGTCTACGACACGTCAGTGAATCCATAGGAAAGATGCTCAATGTAGAAAAATTTAAAATATACTACAGCCCTGTGACAAACACAATGCTAACTAATATACCTACTTTTCTTTCTTTCTTTCTAACATTAGAAATACAAACACAAGTTTGTTTGTTTATTTGTTTACTAGCTGTTCTCCCGCGGTTTTACCCGCGGTAATTTTGGATTTCCCGCAGTGGTTCCGGGATAAGTAAGTAGTTGTAGGGGTTGGTAATCTCCGAATCTACTGGCCGATTTTGAAAAATCTTTTCCCAATAGAATTCTACATTAACCCAGAGTATCATGTGCTATATTGTAACTTGGAATTCCCGCAGGAACTCCGAAATTACCTCGGGTGAAACCGCGGAGACAGATTGTGTTCTTATATAAACAGGAAATACATACATATATTAAAAAAGATATACAACGTGTTAATAAATTAACTGAAAACTAGAAAGTAGTTTGCTCAGAATCAACTAGCGAATCCATCGCACTATGTTTTAATATAGGTCATATTTTTTCATTTTTAATAGCCCATGTCTAAATTATTTATAATACAATATTTGGCGCGTACGCCGCCTGCAGCAAAAAAATATCGAACCGGTGGGCGCGGGCGTAGCGCTTGGAATTTCGTAGATAGGTCACCTCCAAACTAATGTTGAATAACTTTTAAAGTATAAATTTTTTCGACATAAAATATATATTAATCATAATATTGTTTATTTTTTTAAATGGGGTGTATCAGGTTTTCAGTTAATTCATTAACACGTTGTATAGGTGGTAGGTAAACTAAGCAACCATTATCCACAATACAAATAGGTACCTACTGGCCGTAATACAATACATTTCGTTTAATATTCAATCTATCAGCTACAACATCACGACAGCCCCCGAGGGAGACGGCAGCGGGACCCGCGGCCCGCACGCGTTTAGCTGAGTAATAGGTATTCATTGTGGTGTTTTGGGATTGGGACGGTATGTCATTAAGAACTATAAACCATAAAATACTTTGTGAAATATGATATTCTCAACAACAAATAACAACTAAAAATTTCACATGCCTATTAGGTTCTTACTCGTAGTGCTAGCCACATTGATAAAAATTAATATATTTTTTTTAAACGTTTTTCCCACATTCAGATAGTTTCATACAAAATTAATTTAAAAGTGCATCGAAATTCGAAACCAATCGTCGATTCCTGCGGAAATTCCGAATTTTATGAGTGTGAATCCGTATGGACGATACACCATGTCATTAATTGGTAAGTACAGCGGGCCACATAGACAAGTATACCACCTTGTAAAATTTCTACTGTTTGTAAAACATCTTTGTGACGTTATAGATAAGTTGCCGTTTTTGCAGTTCCAACATTCGTTTTTCGCGTGCATTGGAATTTGGAGCTTGGAGCTGCAAAAACGGCAACTTATAACGTCATAGGTACAGACGTTTTACAAACAGAATAAATTTTTCAAGGTATACTTGTCTATGTGGCCCACTGTACCTATCTTTGGAATTATTGAATCGATTTTTATAATTATTTCAGTAATAGAAAGCTACTAAGATATTCTTGGATGTCATAAGAAACTGTCATTTCAGAATTTCTGGGGGAATTCAGAAATTAATGTAGGTGAACTCGCAGGGGGAACCGCTATTTGGTATATTTAAATATTATATAGTTATCTACGAGTAATTTCAGATATTGAAGTAGGACAGACGAACTTTTATAGAGTTCCTGCGTGAATTTCGAAATTGACGCATGGGAAATCGCTGGCAGACCAACTACAGAATATAGGTATTTGCCAAAAATGGAATGAGGGGTATAAAAAAGGGCCGGTAATACAAAAAACCATTTTCTAAGATTTTTCTCCGTAACTACTAAACGGATTTCACTTCGACTCCACTCATCGCGGTTATTAACCACAGGCACCTATATTATAGAGTTCTACCTTCTTTACAAAATAAAATTATATAGGTACCTGTTCTGTTTGGTTATAGTTATTCGTCCTTTTTTCCCAATACAGAAGAAAAAAACACTTTTGTCATAGTTTTCTCTCGGCGACAGCGTTAACCTTTTTATGAGCCACAAAATAAACCGGTAGGTATTTCCAATATCAGATAATGGACGTGTCTATCAATGATAAAATACCTGTGCCTAACAATGATTGGCACGAAATTAATAAACCGTATACCATCCCATACCGTCCCGTCAGCCCATATCCCACGTCGGTGACAATGTTTAAAAAGTTATTTCACAGCAGAAAAAACACAATAATCCACATCTCTAGAGGATTACACGACAAACGCATTTCAGAACTGGCCACACTGAATCGGGGGCTCCAAATTCAAATTAGGAAAAAATATTATAGGTAGAGATAGTCGAAATCCGCAACGCCTACAAAATATTTTCGGTTATTTCACTACCTAATTTAAAAAAAAAAAAGTCCCATCCAACAATAGCTGTGATTCGATCGATTCAAATGTCACTCCAACATTGCACGCAAGTGCTGCCACCTGTCGTGATCTAGCGTGTGAATGATCTATATTGACGATCGTCATACCTACTTTATCGTCGATCAATGATTTGGCAATAATTTTTACAACGAACTACTTGGGAAGCCATTTCAATAGATAGTAAGTAATTTAAAAAAGGATAATATAATATTATTGTATCTAGCGTGATTTACTTCACCCTTAATTTTTTTTAATAGTGACTCGTCAATGTTAACGATCGATCGAAGAAATAAATAATTTTATTTAATTTCTTATTTCGCAACACTATTGCAACGTTAGCTTAATAAAAAGTTTCTTATTACAATTTTTTATTTAAAACGAGAGCACTAAGCCAAGAAATATGATGCAAGTTATTTACCTACTGAGAGCCCACGTTTAAAAGGATTATTTCTCGGCGGCCATGACACTCGAGACCATCGAAAAAAAGAAAAATAATTGTTGGGGATTAGCTGCCAGTGTCAAAGTGTTAAATATCGAATACACGGCGTCTAATTTGACAACTGCGGCTATGCCTGAATATTTGAAGTTCGTGCGACGAAAACAAAAAATACTGGTGGAGATACATATTTGACAAGTGTGTCGTATTTCTGTTGAGATTTGACAGTTCGATTTTTTAAAATCACGTCGCCGCTTGTGACAGGAAGACGCAACGGCTTAATGTTTTGTAAGAGCTCTTTTTTTACAGAAATTTATTTTAATAACGATTATATTTTCATTAGGCACTTATTAAGAAACGCGATATAAAATTAATTTCAACAGATTCACAATCAATTTTAAATATTTCATATGCTACGTTGGTGGCATACCTCGGTAATTAATATAAAAAGAGATATAATACCATACCTACCTAAAATCTATACATAATAATCTATGCTTATTAATAGATTTAACTATTCCATAGACAAACTACTCGTAAAATCTACAAGTACCTAGTTCGCGATAGAAGATCCGAATGGTTTAAGAAAAGATGATCTTCAATATATTCGTCATAAAAACCTTTTTTATTCAAACTTCAGATTTAACAAAGAACTACCTACGTAGTAAGAGTGTATTAAAATGCCGAATCATGCTGCACAAAAACGACTTAACATCAAATATTACGCACCGTACAAACATGCTTCCAAATTCCACGACATTCATCAAGATAGAGACAATCTTGTCTACAAACAATGACATTATTCTTGTGAAAATAAACAACCATTTCGAAACCATCTACCATTCGGTGTTCGATACTTGAAAATTTAAAAATAAAACATTTACTAGACCGAATGGCGTCGGCATTCGAATTTTGAAAAGAAACTAGAACGATTTCTAGGGTTAGCACACACATCTGAAATAATATGAACGAGAAAGAAACAAATAAAATACTTATATGTATTATTTATTACCATATGATTTGGTATAAATCACCTCGTTTTGTTACAAGTGATCTCATTAATTTTTTTAATTTGCGTAACTCGTAAGTGACAATAATAAAGTTATTAGTAAAGGAAGTTCATCTTCTAATATATAAAATTCTCGTATCACAATGTTCGTTCCCATACTTCTCTGAAACGGCTTGACCGATTTTTATGAAATTTTATATGCATATTCAGTAGGTCTGAGAATCGGCTACTATCTATTTTTCATCCCCCTAAATGGAGTTCCTGCGGGAATTCCGAAACTCACGCGGGTGGAACCGCGGGGCACAGCTAGTAAACTATAAAAATAAGCATTGCTCAAACTGGATCCAGGCTTTTCAAAATGACGAAGTAGCATAAATACGTACCTACCCATACTCTACTACTCACACACACACCCATACCTACACATCACAAATTTTCGCATTTATAAGTGTGATGTACCTATGTAGTATGGACCTACCTAGGTTCCTACGTACTTTATTCACCTACCATCCGGTGCACCGTATACTTTGTCGTTTTATAATTCTGTACCTGGACAAACTTCTGTTTGATAGTTTAATTCGTACAGCCCAATATCGCACAAAATAAATCATAGGTAACCATAATCAACGAACTAATTTTAATTTTTGCCAACCCTGGCAGTGGTAGTAGATGAATGTTACGAGTGACGTCATAAGCGCGCGTAAAATATTTTGATCTTGGACAACTAACTGTCATGTCAGATTTGATCGATATCTGTTTATTCACGGAATACTTTTTAGAAACTTTAATTTTGCTGAAAATATTTTTTTTTAATATTTAAATTTGAATAATTTTGTTGATTAGGTATTTTTGATACCTATTTATACTTACATGTAGGTACCTACTTATACTCTGGTTATTTTAAGATAATTTAGTAAATTTAATCTTATTTTAAACACTGGAGACAAAAGTCAGCGAGCTCCTCTAAAATATAATAGTATAGACTCGCTTTTGGCGTAACGTTTGAAACTATTCAGATTTTTCAATGTTAGTTTATGGAGGTATTTGTTTGTTTGTTACGCTTTCATGTCTTTACTGATCAACTGATCATCATGAAGAAATTTTGCATATACATCGTCAGGGGCAGAGAGTAATTTTATCCCGGATTTCCCGCGGCAACTGCGAAACAGATGCAATGCCTGGAACAGCAAGTCTTTGATGAGAAATCAAATTGTCTTTCGTTAAAAGAAGTGCAAATTAGTTTTTCGGGATTCTAAGCTTCAAAATTATAAAAACAACAAATAATTTGTGCTGCCACGTGTTAGTGAACAATATCGATATGTACAATCAGCATCGGAAAAAAGTGGTTACACTTTCCACAGTTGTTTAAGTGATGTAGAAGCCAAAAATACCGTTTTTTGAATTTTCGTCCGTCTGTCTGTCTGTCTGTCTTTATGTTTGTATTCGTACGCAAAAACTGCTACACCAAATTGAATGAGGTTTTTTTTGTTGTATTGCTAAAGGTCTAACTTAGATACTTAGTTTCGTTTTTTTCGAAATTCCATCTGGAACTCGAGATATAAAAAAAGTTCTGGTCATCCTAATCCTACTTTCCAACTAATATTATCAATGTGAAAGTGTGGATGTTTGGATGTTTGTTACTCAATCACACAAACACGGCTGAACGGATTTGGATGAAATTGGCATGCATGTTTTCAGGGGTATAGAGAAGGACATAGGGTACTTTTTATCCCGGAATTCCCGCGGGAACTCCGAAATTACCGCGGATAAAACCGCGGGGCACAGCTAGTTTATAATAATCGTAAGGATGCCAATAGTTCTACACTCTAATGCATGCGTCTAAATGACAAAAGTTATAATTATATTCTCGATGCTAACTGTACGAGTACATCGATATATCGATGTCCGATGTCCGTGCCGGTGCACGGTGTGGGCAGTTCGCGTTACGCCACTGTTGGGGCTTCGCACTCGCTGCTACCGGCTTCGTCTACGGACGACGGGCCACGATCGATCGAGGTTGCGGGTTCAAGACATGCAGCTAATTTTCCTATTTTTAAAAAGAAGCGCTAGGATTCTTGTATTCTTAATTGTCTACCTACTCCGTTGTTTGATATCCAAAAAAGTCCACACCCGGGTATTTCAACAGAAGATCAACTATACCACAGATAATAAAATACTATACTATCTACTATACGCTTCTAGAGATAAACCCTGATGTTTGAGTTCAGGCCCAAATTATCGCGAGTCCCAACAGAAGTTCAAAAATTATAGGATCATCATAAGTGTTGTTATCTTTGAGAATTAAAGCCACGGTCTCTAGGCCACAGCCCACAACAAGCCCATACTGAAAATACACCTTTAAAAAATTATTTAAATAATTTACTACCTATATTATATTAAATTTGGAAATCAATGCTGAATAAACAATTCATATTAATATTCTAACTAACTAGTTGCGCCCCGTGGTTTCACCCGCGTTAATTTCAGAGTTCCCGCGGGAATTCCGGGATAAAAAGTACCCTATGTGTGTTATCTGATGCATAAGCTATATTATTGTAAAGTTTCATTTAAATCCATCCAGTAGTTTTTACGTGAAAGAGTAACAAACATCCATCCATCCATCTATCCATCCATCCATACATACTTACAAACTTTCGCGTTTATAATATTAGTAGCTCAAGATTAGTAGGATACAACAGTGACATCTCGCCGCTTAAGTTTACAACTCACTGATTCTTCGGTGGCTGCAAGTTGTTCCGCATTAAACTTCCTTCTTCAGTTTAGTGCCATCTGTGGGTAGCCCTATAACATGTATTTGTATTTGCTATTGTTTTATTGAAAACTACGTTCCTTTTTTTATACTTGGTGAAATACGATTTTTTAATTTTTTCTAGTGTTTTGTATGACCCCTTAGAAAATAAAGTAGGCAGCACTGGAGCTCCAGGGTAAAACGAGTTGGCAACACTGTATGTGTGTCACTAGGTTAGTAAACTTGTAGGTGGGTATGTGACCACAATGTTTTTTGTACACAAACACAGGCCACAACTTCTAGTTTAGCTCTAAGCTTGGCACCTATAGTGTTACCTTAGCCTTCAGGTTCTAGAAGAATTAATACGAATAAAAGAAATATTAGAATAGACTTATCATGATTTGTTTTTGGTTTTCGTAGATCGTGATATTACGAGAATGGCGATAGCTAGAACACTTAAAAAAATAGTTGATAGATAGTAGGATTGGTAGGATACTTTTGAAATCAAGTCTGCCTCGAGGGCAAAGGACTAAGGAGTTGGCAACTTTTAAGCGCGCTCCACATTCGCGCGCGATTCGCGCGCGAAGCCGCGAAACACCCGCGAACCATGATCCCACACTCATAGGTAGTTCGCGGGTGTTTCGCGGATTCGCGCGCGAATGTGGAGAGCGGTTTAGGGTATGTTTGTTCTGTGTTGGCAACACTGCCGCCGGCACATTTATAAAGTCTGGCGGGAAACTTCGAACGAAGAGGTCGAGTTTTTGTAAAAATTTTACTAATTTGAAAATTTTTATTGTAAAACCAGATACCAACACCAAGCCCTGTAAGTGAATTCATTTTACTATGGATGGGGACGAGGACCCCGGTCCTGGTGGGCCCGGGCCACCTCCCGTTAAAAGAAAATCCCCCGTCCTCAATTCTGTTGGCGGGAATAGCGGCGGCGGAGACTCCGACGACGCTTATACAGGGGCGGATCCAGGGGGGGGCACTGGGGGCAATTGCCCCCCTGAAGACCTAAATAGGTACCTACTTTAATTAGACCTTAGAAAAATCTTCGCAAGTTTGTGGCTTTTCACCAAAGTTTCATCGTAATTTGAATAGAAATATGCGAATGAACCTGAATGAACGAACAAATATTCATTTTTAAAACTCTATAAATTATTAGTTCGTAACGAACCCCTATGGAAGTTTGTATCTATTATTGTAAAACAAACAAAAAATCTGTCAATTCTTTCTCGTTAACACAAATTTTCTGGTTTGAAACTACGTGCCGTATGGTATATTTCTTATTTAAACGGAGAAGTTTCTGTGTTTGGCTGTATATATGTTTTTAAAATTATCCTTATTATGTAGTTTCTCTATCCCTTTTCTTTAACTTCATCCAACATCCAACATCAACAGACTTGGAAGTAAGCTATTGTGATTTCACTTCCCAAAACTAGTTGGTACCTAACTCTTCTACTTTTTTCCATGTTCAAAGCAAATCTATCCATATTATTTATTTATATTATGTTATATGTAACTGGCGAACTAAATGGAATTAATAGAATTTCGTTTTTTATTCCCCGTCATATTGTACCTCTGTGCTCAAAAAATAGCCGACGACTTTTATCATGTGCGGTGCGCGATGAATTCGATTTGGAAAAAATTTTGGGCAAATTTCCAAAATTTATCAAATTTTTCTTCTGTTGACTGTAAATTTTAAAATCTTCTATGGTCAAAAACATCTTTTTTTTTCAATAGTACCTATTTTTCCGTAATCTCGTCATATGGACGAAAATTATTCACTTCTCTGAGTTTTCTGCGTTATTTCCCAAATTTTCTCCTCATTTTACTAATTCAAGGAGTAACCTTCTCCTTTTTGTCTACGCCGATGTATGCTGTATGAATCTGACAGAAGAGTTCAAGAGTAACGCGATAAGTTGGAGCGGCTGCAAAATGTGTGTGCCTTACATATTCGCCAGACGCACTACACATATTCTTTGTACCATCTTGGTACTGGGGGATCCCAAATCACCGACTTACTTCAAAGAAAGTTTCAGATTGCTTTATGTCGGTCGTGAAGCTACGTCAGGTAGTTAGGTAGTTCTTTGTTCTTCTGATCACGAAACACGTTTTTATCACATCACATGTGCACCTCTGATGGTATTTTTCCTCAGTTTAGTAAAAAAATCGCTATTAATCATAACACTTCCCATTATTTTCCTATCACTTTATAGATATAAAGCTACAAAATTTTAATTTAAAGTTGTTAATTCAGGTCAGATTCACTGGAACGTAAATTTTTCATTTTTTACTTTTATCTGTTGTAGCTTCCATGTAGATTATTTCATGCATGAAAGTACAAGTTGAAAATAATGAAATACGAAAAAAACTTTGATTTTACAGAGAATCGTACTCAAAAACCGCTATACCTACCTAAGCTCAATCGTTTTCGACATCACATTTTTTTTAAATATGAAAAACATAAAATTAAAAAGCTAAAAATAACAAAATACCGACTTAATCCGTCAGACAAAAATACACGTAATACTATTGTTGGTTTGTGCTACCACTTTTTGATTTAAATTCGGTGCCAAGCCCGCTTACGTCTGCCCACTTGGGTTGTTCAGCTCACAACGAGCTCGTGGCGGGACTGGACTTGGCCCATATACCTACGCCATATTTGGCTTGTCACCGACTTCAAATAGTAATAGTAGTCAAGTGGTAGAATAAACCAATAATAACCACTGGTACTGGTATAATAACTACTGGTAATAACTACCAAAAATAAACTTACGTGTATTTTCGTCTGTTGGATAAAACCGATATTTTGTTATTTTTAGCTTTTTAGTTTTGTGTTGTTGGAAGTCGGTTTTAATTTTTTTGTTAAAATTTTGTTTATTTCTTGCTTTCAAGTGAGTCCGTTTGTAATTTATCTAAGTTACAGTAGCCTAATGTCAATTGCTCATCGCCTTTTACAAAATACTGCTTTTACCGACAGGACGACAGGGACGTTGATTGTTGAGGAGTTCTCCTGGTACGTCATCATCAGTTCTATTTTACCATATACATTGTGACGAGCATAAATTATTAAGGAACCATATTAAAGTTAACGAATCGGAACTCGTGAAATACCTTTTATTGAGTAGTTCCGATGACCATCTGTGGTCTTCATCATCAGTTTCACTTCTTCAAATTTTGCTTTCCAAAAGCAAATAAACGATTTACTATAAACAATACAAAAATCGCTATAGGTGTGTCTGTAATTTTTGAAGAGTTCTCTCGATTTCTCCATGATTCCATCGTCAGGTTCTCGATTTGGTGACAATGGGACCAACTTGGGAGTATACCCTTTCAAACAACAAAATCAATTTTCTAAATCGGTCCAATCGAAACCCGTGAAATACGTATTATTGTTGAGTAGTTCCGATGACCACTTGTGGTCTTCATGATCAGTTCCACTTCTTCAAATTTTGCTTTCCGAAAGCAAATGAACGATTTACTATAAAAAATATCCAAATCGCTATAGGTGTGCCTATTATTTTTGAAGAGTTCCCACGATTTCCCCAAGATCTTTTGAGGATAATAAAGATTCTTAAACCATAAGATCCCATCATTAGATCCCGACTTGGTGGCATTAGGACCTAATTGGGAGTATACGATTTCAAACAAAAAATGAATTTTCGAAATCGGTCCAACCCTAGCTTCGAGTAATATTAAAAAAAAAAAAACATACAGCCGAATGCGTAACCTCCTCCTTTTTGGAAGTCGGTAAAAAAATCGCGAAACATACACACAGATAATATAATACATACATAAGCTCAATTCAGATGCTCTCAATATGAGGCACTTAAATTTTATTAATGGACTTTTTTGTCTATCCTGTTAATTCTAAAGAATTCATGGTGCAACCAAATTGCCCCCCCCTCTACCAAATCCTGGATCCGCCCCTGCGCTTATAAACCATTTTTTAAGTCTGGATATAAAAGATTATATCCAGAAAACTCTGGACATGCTACTTTCCAAGTTTTCGTCGAAAGTAATAACCCCAAGGAGAAAATAGGAAATAAAAGTCCCATTTACTTGAATCATATATTTTCTATGGACATAAAAGGTATTAAGACCTTACATAGAGTTAACACAAACAAGATTTCAGTTATTTTCAACCAGCTTAACTATGCAAATAACTTTCTACTTAATACTACTTTCTTGGATAAACATAACGTAAAAGCATACATTCCGGCTAAAGAAATTGAAAAAACAGGAATCATAAGATTTGTGCCCACAAACATATCAAATAAAGATTTATACAGCAAACTTTCTTCAAAATTTGACATAATTGCAATTAGAAGATTTACAAAGAAGGTTGGTAATGAGAGGGTACCCTTACAGACTGTTAGCATAACTTTTTCATCGAACTCTTTACCAGATAATGTACAATATGATTTGTTTTCATACAGAGTATTTGAATATATACCTCCATTGTTACAATGTTTCAAATGTTTTAAATTTCATCATTCAGCCAAAGTATGTAATAATAAACAAAGATGTTCCATCTGTGCAGATGAACATTTTTATAAGGAATGTGACAAACCAGATTCTTTAAATTGTATAAATTGTGGTGGTCCTCACCTTGCCATATCAAAACTATGCCCTATTAAAATGAAAAAAATATTGGAAAAGAAAAATAAAATTACGTACTCAGATATAAGTAAATCTATGACTTATGACAAAGAATTTCCGACTCTAAAACTGACAATTCTCCCCAAAAAATTATTCCTAATGTAAATAGTAATGTAAATACAGGTAGTAAACGTAATTTTAAGCCTGTACAATCTACTGTAAATAAAACTGTAAATACATTAAATACAAAAGAAAAACGTTTAGAATTAGAAGAAATTGCTAATAATGATACAATTATAAATGCTATAGTAAAATCTCTAGTTCATTTGGCAAACTCTGGTAATGAGTCCATAACTTTTACCAGAATAAGAGATGTTTTCCTTTCAAATTTAACTTAATGGATAATAATCCTCATAACATTTGTGACATTAAGACTTATATAACAATTGCTCAATTTAATATACAGAGTGTTAACAACAAAAAACCCCTGTTAATTAATTTTCTTTCCGAAAATGACATAGATATATGCTTATTGAACGAAACTTTTCTGAAAGAAAGAATAAACTTCAGTATTCCAGGATTCGATATTACAAGACAGGATGGTCCAAATGGTCGCGGTGGTGTGGCCATTTTGGTTAAAAATACACTTAAATATAAAGTCGTTCATACCCCCTACTATGATTTCTTACAAACTAGCGCAATTACAGTTAAAACAGACGTAGGTATCTTATCTATATTATGTGCTTACAGTCCTCCTAGAGGTAGTAGATTTAAATGTAGGAGATTGAAACAAATTATTAATGATTTACCCAAACCAGTCATGCTCTCAGGTGATCTGAATGCACATCATGTTGCATTTGGATGTAGATCAATCAATGGTAGAGGTAATGACATATATAACTTGTTAGATGAGTGTGATCTATGCATTCTGAATACTGGATCTCAAACAACTGTAGGTACAATTTCTCATAATCCTTCTGCCATAGACATATCATGTATTAGTCCCACAGTAGCTCCTCTATGTGAATGGAAGGTTCATAACGACCCTATGGGTAGTTATCACTTTCCTACTTTTATCAAAATCCACACCTCTGTAGAAAAATATGTAGTAGGTCCTCCTTGTGAGCGTTTTATATACAAACAAGCTGACTGGTCCAAATATCGATCTGAAAGTGAAAAGGCATTTGATAATGTAAATCTTGAAACCCACAGTCCTCTTACTGTATATGATACATTCTGTGACATCCTTAACAAACTTAAAATAGAATGTATACCTAAAATTGTAAATAAAACCCCATATAAACTCAAAAAGCCAGTCCCCTGGTGGGACTCCGATTGTGCTGCAGCAGTTAATGATAGTAGATCAGCACTAAGATATTACAGATTATACCCTACATTAGAAAATTACATAAAATATAAGAAGGCTGATGCAGTTAAAAAGAAACTAATAAGTACTAAAAAGAAACAAGGTTGGACGTCATTATGTGAGTCATTTAATAGATACACACCTGTTAGCATGATTTGGAACTATATCCGGAAATTCAAACGTGCACCATCCCATAAAACTTCAAAAAACGATGACTGGATTCCTGCTTTCTTAGATAAATTTGCACCAATCTCTCCACCTGAAAAAGATATAGATAACACAAAATTAAACAACTTTTTTCAACAACCTGGAAATACTGATAGTTACTTTCTTTCGGATCCATTCACTATACATGAATTTAAAATAGCTATTAAATCCCGAAAGGATACTACACCCGGTCTTGATGACATAACTTACAAATTAATTGAAAACCTCCACCCTAAAGCCCAAACTTTCTTATTAAAATTATACAATCTCTTATGGTCCTCAGAAATTATTCCCAAAAGTTGGAAAACACAGTGTGTTATTCCAATACTCAAACCAAATAAACCTGTAGATGATTGCAATTCATATAGACCAATATCACTATCATCATGTGTAGGTAAATTATTTGAATGCATGTTAAAATTCAGATTAGAATACTATAGTGAAAAAAATAACATCTTGCCTATACAACAGTTTGGTTTCCGGAGAGGCAGAAGTGCCACAGAAAGTTATACATCTCTTATCACTGATATAAAAAAATCTTTTCATAACTTGTCTTACACAGCTTGTGCCTTTCTTGATGTGAGTGGGGCATTTGATAATGTGAATCCTTCAGTTCTAATTGAGATTCTTAGTGATATCGGTGTACCAGGCAAAGTCTGTAAATGGATATTTCAATTTTTGTATGAGCGAACAATGTACATAAAGTTTAATAACATTTTGCACGGACCTAGACCTGTTTTCAAGGGAACCATGCAAGGTTCCACAATCTCTCCATTATTATATAATTTATATACATCGCAGATTAACAGATACTTAACAGATCCCTCTGTTAAGTGTCTGTTATTTGCTGATGATATAGTTGTATATACTGTAAATAGAAATGTAAATAAAGCTATACAAACTCTCAATACTGGTCTTAGCCAAATCTATGGATTTTACAATAGTCTTAAATTAGAAATTAGTGTAAATAAAAGTGGAGGTATGATATTTAGTAAAAACATGGTTAATTATGAAGATATACCTCCTGTTTCATATAATAATTTACCATTGATTTGGTTACCAGAAAAGAAATTTCTTGGGATATATTTAGACACAAAACTAAAATTTGAAAACCACATCAACTATTTAATTAAAAATGCAACTAAAGGCCTTAATGTTCTCAGATCTCTAGCTGGTGTACATTGGGGATCTGATCCCAAAATACTATCCATGCTATACAAGAGTATTGTTAGGAGTCACTTTGACTACAGCACTTTAGCATATATGAATACCAACATTAGCCACCTTCGAAAGTTAGATATTATCCAAAATAAGGCTCTTAGAATTATTACTGGAGCTATGTGTTCCACACCAATTCATGTTATGCAATCAGAATCAGGAATAAAACCTTTAATACTAAGACGTCTACAGATTGCAAACAACTTCACCCTTAAAATGTTGGCTACTAACAATACCTTTGTATTAGGAAGGATTCTACCACATCAAGATCTCCCACAGTCATTGATGAATAATATTAATTGCACTGCTGAGGAACTAGTGTCTGGATATATGCCAGAATGGCTTAAAATTATTTTAAACATAAAAACTTCTTGTCCTAATTTGTACTGTAATAATATCTTACCATTATATAACTTAGATTTTAAGTGTGTAAATAATGACTTAATTTCAGTTGATTTTGAAAAAGTTAATAACCAGCATGAATTTTTGGCTTATGTAAATACTATACCAGATATTTATAAATTGTACACAGATGGATCAAAAACCACAATTACTGTTACATCAGCTTTCTATGATGCACAAATTAAAAAAACTCAATGTTTTAAGCTAGATCCTCAATGCAGCATATTTACGGCTGAATGTTATGCAATTTATAGATCTCTGTTGTACATACATAATGTAAATAATACTGAATTTTTAGTTGTCTCAGATAGCAAGA
Source organism: Zygaena filipendulae (assembly GCA_907165275.2). Taxonomy (NCBI): domain Eukaryota; kingdom Metazoa; phylum Arthropoda; class Insecta; order Lepidoptera; family Zygaenidae; genus Zygaena; species Zygaena filipendulae. Next base: position 2,089,994 of record OU015676.1, read on the forward strand.
GCTGTTTGTTAGCTTTAGATAATTGTAAATTTAAATATAATTTAAACTATATTTTGTTTGATATTAGACAGATAGTATTAGAGTTAAAACAAAGAGGTAAACATGTTAGATTTAAATGGGTACCTTCTCATCGCGGTATCACAGGCAATGAAGTTGTAGATGAAGCCACACGTGGAACATGTGATGAAGACCACACATCTTTGTTGAAGATTCCATTTACCGACTACCTTGGAAAGCTTAATTATGATCTGAAAATGTTGTGGCACAATTACTGGCAAATCATAAGCCGAGATAAAGGAAAGTGGTATGCTAAGATCCAAGACACCCCGCCGCCTCTACCGTGGTATAATAAAAATAAAGAAGCGGATAGCAGAAATTTTATTACCACCATCAACCGGCTGAGGTTCGGACACTGCAGAACACCAGCACATTTAGCAAGACTGAAAATCGTCACAGAAGCACAATGCGATTCGAACTCGTGTAACGGTGAAGTCGCTGACCTAGATCACATTGTCATGAAATGTCAAAAGTACAACATGGAGCGTTTAGTTTTGGTGTCGGATCTTCAAAGTGTTAGTGATGAAGTGCCAACAAATTTACAAGCCCTATTAAAATATCCCATATTTTATAAATATATATATAAATTTATCTGTAGTAGTGTAGGAAAAATGTAATTTTGCTAATTGTTTAAGTCTGGCTTAAAGGACTTGTATCCATGGCCGTTAAATAAATTAAAAAAAAAAAAAAAAAAAAACACATTTATAAAAATCAAACATGGCGCGTACGCTCGGATATCCTCAAAATTTTAATTTTTTATTATATTCGTTTGTTATAATAAGTTTTCTATCCGGATTAGTATGTGCTAATCGAGAATTAGATGAAGATAATTGGAGGGAAATCTTAGATGGCGAATGGATGGTCGAATTGTGAGTATAAATAATACCTACACTCTCAACCGGCCTATGCGGCAATTTTCCTAACGTGTCAAAAATTAGTTTTTTTTTTACATTTAACAATAATAAAATTATCCTATCTGCTTCGAAAATAACTGCGAACTGTGAAATTTGGTAATAACTTAAAGTTTTTATGGTTTGTGAAAACAAATTACGAAATGTGTGGCGTATTTGATGATACAGCTACTAGAGTTCAATAACCACAGTGAGGTCTTTCACCGCTCTCAAACAATAGGGCTGGTTAAAGTACTTAATTTCTGGAGTGAAATTACACAAGTTTTTTCCTATTTTTCAATTTATAACTGCCCACCAAAATGTAGATTAGTAGGTGTACCTTTTCTTTTTGTGACTCAATCCTATTGGATTCGTGACTAACATGGCTCTTAAAACTAGCATTTTAGCAATAGGTAGGCAGTAGGTAGATTGTGGGTGTAGAATTTATTCTATGCAATAAAATCTAATGAGTTGAAAAACACCTACATTCACAGTACAGAAGACTGTATTTATGAAGTTTAAAGACAATTGTACTTATTACAGTCCTAGAAATAGCAATTATCTTGCTGTGTTGACTTTATTTATAAAAAATTGCAAACTTTCTTCATGAAAGGCCAGAAAGTTTATGAAATTTTGAAGGAGGGCCATAATTAAAGAAAAATTCACCTCTACTATGCAACTTAACTAGTCTAGCTGGCTCCTTTACCCAACTTTACACCTATGCATGACCGTCAAAAAGTTTATTACTATACGATTCCCAGGACCGCCGCAGGCCGGATTGAATCTTTTCACAGGCCAGAGTTGGCCTGCAGGCCGTACTTTGCCCACCACTGGTGTAGTCTATGAGAGTCTGATAAGATTTCAACTTAGGCTGTTTCTTACTTTTTTTTAACATCTGTCCCAACATAGTCCTGTCAAATTTCAATAAATGTACAAAAATCCAATTGCAAAAAGCACTTTCAGCTTTTCTCAATTTTCTCAATGTCCCGGGCAACTTTTTTTTTTTAATAGCCTGTATTCAAAAAACAATTGCTTAAAACTATTTTAACAATGGTAACAAGTTAACTCCCTTCTTTATTTTCTGTGTGCCTAATAGCAAAGGCCTCCCCCATCAGTCTCCATTTGCTCGTGTTCACTGCGTGCCTGTGCCAGGTTCTTCCTGCCTCTACTACCATATCATCCTCCCATCGTCTGTATGGTCTTCCTCTTATCCTTTTTCCGTCCCTTGGATACCAGGTAGTGATCATCTTGCTCCATTAATCTGGACCCCTCATCATTTGGCCAGACCATTTCCATTTCAGATGTTTTATTTTGAAACTTATGTCTGCTACCCTAGTTCTCTTTCTCAGGTCTTTGTTGCTCACTTTGTCCATTCTTCTTTTCCCGATCATACTTCTTTCCATTGCTCTTTGTCCTACCCTTAATTTTTGATGGTGTGTATTAGTTAAGGCCCAAGTTTGGCATCCATAACTCAATATCGGCAGTACACATACATTGAATAGCTTGCTTTTTATGTTAATACCAGCTTTCTTGTCTTTCATGACTTCTTTGAATGACCAATATGTTTTCCAAGCATTTCCTAGTCTTCTGTCTACCTCCTTAGATATCTCCCGGACAACTAACTACCTCTAATTCAACCAAAATTGTTTGTTACTTTTTTAAACTTCTGTCCCAACATAGTATTGTCCAAATGTCAATCAATATAAAAAATCCTATTGCAAAAAGCAGTTTCAGTTCTTAATGTCCCGGGCAACTACCTATTACAAATTTAAAAAAATGCCAAATCAGTCCAGCTATTCTCAAGTGATGAACTTACGTATGAACAGTGTGTTACTTATGCATAGATTTTTTATAGATATGGCAAAATAGTCAGGTAGGTGTGTGTATCTAGGGAAATAATAGCTGTTTAGGTTAGCATTGGTTTCCTAATGGAGTGTAATTGTTTGACAATAGCAATCAGAAGTGAGCGAAGCTATGACATAATGCATGCAGAATTTTATTGGATGTGATGTCATTGTTGAATATAAATGTTGTTTCAATTTTATTTTAGAATTCGATATGTTATAGCAGGCAGGGAAAGTAAAGAACTAAACAAAGAGTAGCTTTGCCAGATTGTATATGTATATTATATTTTATTCAATACTAATATACTTTATTGCCCCACAGATTTCAAAATATTAATATAAATGTGATATGTAGCAAAAAGATGCATGGCCTTTTTGCCATGTATTTGACATTTCACCAGGGCCCTCCAGGCAGCCCTATTATCTTCCTGGCGTATGGTTGCCTGGATGGTGCTACTTGGTGGCCTCCTTCACCAGTCTTTGATCTTCTGAGACCACTCTTGCCCCCAACATACCCAACAACATCTATAATATGAGTATGGTTGAATCATCGACCAGTTACGCTCCATGGTGCCCCGCGTGCTCGGCGCTGGCGCCCGCGTGGCGCGAGCTGTCGGCGCGGGCGCCGCGCGGCGTGCGCACCGCCGCCGTCGACGTCACCAAGTCGCCGGGCCTCAGCGGCAGATTTGTAGTCACCGCCCTGCCCACAATATTCCAGTGAGTAATCCATTTCATAAACTATAGTATATCGTATATATGCAGCGCAGTGTGAAAACTTCGTTGGCGCGATTCAGGACTTAGTACTCGTCGCTTCGTTAAAGTTCGTGACTTGTGGCATAGGAGTCGCCACAGTAGTATAATAATTAGCTTTTTATTTCGTAGTTCTCCCCAGAAATTCCGTGATAAAAGTACCCTATGTCCTTTTCTATACCCCTGACAATGTGTATGCAAAGTTTCATGATGATCTGAAATGCAAAGTTGAAATGTCATGATGATGACGAAACAAACAAACTCACATTCACATTTATAATAGTAAGGATGTTTGGAAACTGACACAGTGCCTTCTGGTCCCAAAGTAAGCAAAGCAGAATTTATAGTAACTTATAGTAATACTTTGAACTAGATTATCTGTGCTACATAAACAATTTTTTTTTTATAAATACATACTGTTTAATAAAGTCAAGGTAAAGACGAGATAGAACCCACAACACCTAGTCTGGTTGCTAACCACGAGACCAATGGTGCTATTGTTTTACAGTATTATTATTATTATTAGTCTGGTGTGGATGTTAACCAAGTAAAAAACAAAATCCAAAAAAAATTATTACTATGTCTATATAGTGTGAAAGACACGGAGTTCCGCCAGTACAAAGGCCCCCGGGACGTGGAGTCGATGCTGGGCTACGTGCAGCAGCAGCGCTGGAAGCAGACGGAGCCGGTGCCCGGCTGGAAGGCGCCACACTCGCTGCAGATGACGCTCGTCGCTGAGTTCTTCAAGCTGAGCCAAGCGCTCAGGGTACGATTTATACTCTCAGTCGCATTAAAACTATAATACTAGCTGTTCCTAGCGGTTAATTTCGAAATTCTCGCGGAAATTTCGTGATAAAAAGTACCTACCCTAGGTCCTTCTCTGTACTGTGTATGCAAAATTTCATAATGATCAATTGAGTAGTTAAAAAGTTATCAAACAGATTTACTTTTGTTACTCATTATAAATGAATATGGATTGATGTGTTACAAGATGTTAAAAGATATGCTTTCTGTAACCACGCTAATGGGGCATTTTCTAAGCATAAAATAAATTTAAAATTAAATTAAAGCACTAAAATGCCATGAAGGTGAGCTATTTTGTTAACAAATTTTAACATAACTAACTACATTTTTAAATAGGAAAAACATATTATCGAACCACAGTTTATCATTATCTTTTTCCTTCATGTAAAATCAATCAATTAACTTCGTTTATTTGCATTAAATATGGTTACATATACTTGTACATACAGTGGTGTTGTAATGATATTAGTCAAGCTAGTTTTAGCCCTATTAGACGAGCCATTTTTAAAATATCTTCATTGAAACCAGTTTCGTATAATAAAAAAAAAACCGCTTTACGAACTAAACCCTAAAACCTGGTTTCCATGGTGGCTGAAACGATTTTAATGAGTTACATATCTTTAACGTAGTTTTAATCTCGGCAGAGTGTGCACACAATGCTGATGGAGACCTACGGCCTGCCCACGTGGGGTTCTTACCTGATCTTCGCAGTCGCCACCATATTCGTGGGCGCCCTGCTGGGACTGGTGAGGGCTCATATTGTAATAAACCGGAAACCAAACCAAGCGCGGATCTATGTTGGAAAGTAGAACCCTGTCCCCCAAATCGGTATCGAACCTGGAACCTGTTGAATAGCGCAGCGGCACGAGGGTCACTGCGCCGACCCGGTCACCTTTATATCGGATACATTTGAATGAATCCATGAACACCACAAAGTTACAATCACAGAACGCGTAGACCAGTAGCGCTGACGATGGAACCTCTCAGGATAGCCCAGTTGACAAACTACGACCGATATCGCTATAGAAAACTTAAGCAAATTAACGTTATGCCAGTTGGTCACAAAAAATGGCCCAACCAAATTTTTAATTTTCCGCAATCACGTGACATGACGATGTCTTTCTTATTTTTCTATTCCAATAACGATTTTATAGATTCTCACCTCGGCTAAGTGCAGATCAGGGGCGTATTTACCCTAGGGTCATCCGGGCCAACGCGGAGGCCCTTTTGGTTTTGGCGCCTTTCAACCAACTTTTACTTCTCACCTTTTTCAAATTTTTCTGGTCAAACTTTTTTTTTTTTTTTTATTAACATTGTTTTTTTCTTTGACTTCTGGGGCGGAGAAACTTATTAAAATCCGCCCCTGGTGCAGATAACAATGGAATGAATCAACAAACACCACAAAATTAACAGAATACATAAACCAGTGGTGCTAACATTGGTACCGCTCAAGAGAGGCCCTGTACGTTTGTTTGTGATGGTGACGTGTGCGCGCCGTGCCCAGGTGCTGGTGTGCGTGATCGACCTGCTGTACCCGCCGCGCCGCAGCGAGCGCGCCGCCGCCGGGCGCGACGCGCGCGCCGCCGGCGACCGCGACCGCGACCGCGCCAAGCTCGACGACTCAGAGGTGACTGCTCTCCCCTAGTACTACTTCTCAGTTCTCACCGCCCTGTCCCCTTGTGAATGCTACACAGACTCAGAGTTTATCATCGTTAGGTGGCTACATATACATATTGACACCTGGTTTATCACCTTATTTAGATACCTATTTGTGAATCCCTCTAAAGTTGTGCTATTTATTAATGACGGTGGTGGTGGTGGTCCCCAGGAGCTGATCAACGACGACATCGTCGACGACGCCGAGGTAGTGCACAGCAGCGACGCCGAGAAGAACTCGCCCAGCGACGTGAGTAATGCTCTTAAATCATCGCCCATTCTCAGTGGTTGTCAAAATACATATTATTATTTATTATCATTAGTTTGATTCATAAAAACACAGTTAGCCTACAACACTGGGTCTAGAAAAAAACTGTAACTGTACTGTTCCGTTGTACCTCTGGTGCCCCACTATATCCCAGTCCCCAATTGTTATGTTGTATCTTTTTCTGTTCCATGGTACCTCCACTGTATCCTCATGTTTTATTGTATACCCCACTGGCAAATTGTATCTTACTTGTATATTGTACATTTGTACCCCATTGTTATACTGTCTCCTACTGTTTATAGATGGGCAATCAACCCGGTTTACATCAAGTGCTTGGGATTTAACCCGATAAAAGCCCGTAAATGCACAGGTGTAAATCGGATTTAAATTCAAGCCATTGATTGATTGCCCATCTATGCTACTGTTATATAGTGCCCTACTGTTGTTTATTACCCTACTGTTCTATATTACCCTACTTTTCTATGTAACCCTACTGTTCCATATTACCCCACTGTTACATTGCCCCCTACTGGTCTACAATACCCCTGTGCGAGCAATAAACCTGCTTCCGCACCCGCAGACGTCCGACGAGGACGCGGAGAAGTCCCCGGAGGCGGGCGGCGACTCCAAGCCGGGCGCCGAGGAGCGCCCCGCCGAGGTCCGCAAGCGGAGGCCGCGCAAGGCCGACTAGGCGCCGCGCGCCGCCCACACGGTAGCCACGCTCGCGTTAGCATTAGCAGCTAGCCGTTAGCACGCGGCATGCTACTTCGCAGTCTGCAGTAGCAGAGCTTAGCACAGTTTGCATGAGAATTTCAGTAGATATTACGACGGGAGTTTTTTATTTATTTTAACACTAGCTGTTCTCCGCTGTTTCCACGCGTTACTATTGGAGTTTTCGCGGTAGACGATTAACCATTGGACCAGCTCCAGTTAAATGTCATCATAAATTGTTAAGTTGTAAAAAAAAACCAATACCTAATGAAATTCTTTTGCAAACTAACCGTAGTTATCAATTAACATGTTAAATGCTAACCTCGCTGTGTGCTAATCGTGTGCTATCTAGCGATTAATGCTGGTTTAGAGCACTGACACTTGTCAAGTTGAAATTTGACACTGACAGTGTGAGACACTACTAAAAGTTTGATAATTCGACGCTTAGCGTTAGCGTGCTAACTTGTTTTAATTAGTGTGAATGCTAAATTACATAAAATTAGCATCAATTGCCATCACTTACACACTGTAGGTGTGCAACTCGCGATTATGCACATGTCTAGATGGGGCGTTAGGTTCCCCGCAATTTGCCAGGCGGTAGTACATAAATAGGTTTGACGAAGAATTTGCACTTGGCCAAATGTGCACTTGAAACATATTGGGCACTTTTCAAAACTGCATTTTTTCCAAAATATACAACGTGTTAATGAATTAACTGAAAACTAGAAAGTAGTTTGCTCAGAATCGACAAGCGAATCGATCGCACTTTGTTTTAATATAGGTTATATTTTTTCATTTTTACTAGCCCATGTCTAAATTATTTATACAATATTTGGCACGTACGCCGCCCGCAGCAAAAACATTCGAACCGGTAGGCGCGGGCGTAGCGCTTGGAATTTCATAGATAGGTCACCTCCAAACTAAGGTTGAATAACTTTTAAAGTATAACTTTTTCGACATAAAATATATTTTAATCATATTATTGTTAATTTTTTTTAAAGGGGGTGTATCAGGTTTTCAGTTAATTCATTAACACGTTGTATATTGTGTAGTTATGCAAATTGGTTTCAAAATAAATTACTTTTTGGCTGTTCAGTTAGCTGTCCGTTCGTAGCAGAAATAAAAAATAATAAATTTCACGAAACGATTTATGTACAGGAGAAAGTTCACAACACACAAAAGTCCACACAATTTATATAACATACATTATTATCAATAAATAAATATACATTAATTGTCGTCAAGTACACATTCTTCATCAGACCGATATGACCAACTTACCAATCAATTTGGTCCAACTCCGATTCCGTAACACTCGCAATCGGAAATTGTATTATAAATTATTATTCGTAACAAAAAAGGGAAATTACTCATATACATTATAAGAAAACTGGAAGAACCTGGTGGCGAAAGATCATAAAATTTATTTTTCAATAAATAAATTACTGCCTAATTACAATCATTACATATTATAAGTACCAGCCCCGTTAGTCAAGTTGACAACCTATGATCGTTAACGCTAGAAAGATTGGACTTTCGTGACCACGTGACATGAAGATACGTCCCTTAGTTTTCTGTGTGTGTTTCTGTGTGCATTAATGATTATTATGGATTGCCAACTCGGCTAAGGGGGCTGGTTTGTTCACTTTTCGTTACTTATCTATGATTTTATATAGTTACTCGTAAGCCTCATTTCAATTGCATTTTTTTTAATAGAAGCATTAATATAATATTATTTAGTGAATAATGTTTCCTTATTGTATTATTTTGGTTGTTATTATTATAATTATAAATTATTTATTATTATATTTTAAACGTTGCAAACAGTCCTCTCAAATGTTGCAATTTTATTTTCACAGAATTTGCGAAAAAACATAACGGTCGGTCAAGATGAAGTATAAATAATCATTCTAAATGAATAACGTTATTAATTGTATTTAACGGTTTCTGTTATTTTTTATTTTAAAATAAATGATAGATCATTTTACATTCCGTTACGAAATTGTAACTATCGCTCAATAATGTAACGAGTACGATAAACGACAAGTCCAGCTATTACCTCCCAAAAAAAATCTCAAGGATATGATTGATGTCTATTTTTTTTCACTACGTATCCAAAGATCCTGAACTGTTGTGTACAGTCATGTAGAAAATGACATGACACAATATTAAATCTAAACAAGTCAATACGTGGGGCGCACTATAAGTTTCCGGAATGAATATGAAAAAATACTATTAAAGGTACAAAATTAATTTATTGTTTTTCAAAATAATCTCCCTTGGCGTCTATGCACTTTTTCATTCGATGAAACCAGTTTTGAAAACTTTTGTGCCACTCCTCTGTGGTGACCTCTGAAACGTGTTTTTCATACTCCTCGACAGCCTCTTCTGGTGATGAAAATCGTTGACCGCGTAATTGGTTCTTAATTTTTGGGAACAGAAAAAAGTCACAAGGTGCCAGGTCGGGACTGTATGCAGGATGACTCATGAGTTCTACATTTTTCGCCTTCAAAAAGTCGTTTGTCTGTCTGGCCGTGTGAGAACTAGCATTGTCGTGGTGCAGGATGATACGGCGTTTACGGTTATTTTTACGGAGTTCGTCAATAACTTCCGGCAAACAAATGGTCGTGTACCAGTCACTATTCACTGTACGACGATTCTCTAAAGCAACAGTAGCTACGTGTCCAGTTTTATTAAAAAAAGAAGTAATCATCCGCTTAGATGCACTTTTCACGCGCGCCACTTTGGTTGGTTTCGGCTCATCTTGAAAGACCCATACGCTCGATTGCTGCTTTGTTTTGGGATCGTAGCAATAAATCCATGTTTCGTCACCTGTTACTATGTCCCACACCAAATTTAACGGACCTTCGTTGAATCTGGTAACCATGGCACTGCACCAAGTGACGCGGTCCGTTTTCTGAGCCTCGGTCAAGTTGTGTGGGATCCACCGCGAGCACAGCTTTCTCACACCCAAATGTTTGTGTAGGATTAATTGTATTTGACTCATGCCTATTTCTAAGGATGCGCGAATTTCATGGTAGGTCACATGCCTGTCTGTTTCAATCATACGGCGCACAGCATCGATGTTTTTGTTGGTCACAGTGGTGGACGGCCGACCATCGCGAGATTCGTCACTGAGATTGATACGATCACGCTTGAATTCTGCAAACCAGCTATAAACAGTTGTCTTGCATGGTGCTTCATTGCCAAAAGCTGTTTCAAGCCGAGCGATGCTCTGTTGAGCTGTCAAATTACACTTAAAATCGTAGAAAATCATACTACGAAAATTTTCCCGAGTTAAATCCATGTTGATGCAGATACACAATTTTTTAAATGGCGCCACAAGGTAAAAACAAAAGACAGTCAGATGAAACAAACTGCATTCTACAGCCAAAGAGTTCTATTTTCAAATGTTGCAATACATTTTTAAATATTGTTTATGTAAGTGGCCAGTTCCGGAAACTTACAGTGCGCCCTATGTATCTAGAGGTGATTATATTGGCTAGATGTGTCGAGGCTGAATCGGAATCGATAAAACTTCCAACTATCTATTTTGTTTCTGTATATTTATATTTCTGAAAGTTACATTGCGTTGTAAAGCCAGTTTTAGTAGGTATGTTTTGTTTTTATAGTGGGGGAAATATACGGATAGAAATAAACCATTATGAGAATGTTTTGAGGGTAATAGATGGACTAACCGTTCGTCTTTATTAACTAACGATGCATTTACGTAAATACCGAGATTAACAACGCTTAATTACAATTTTTACAACATTTTTATATTTATAATAAAAATTAAAACACGTGTGGAGGCGATTATATCTGTTTTTTTTTATCCATAATTCTCGACAAATCATTACTGAAATGTATAGCGTTTCTTTTTTTTTAATATACTTTAAGAGAGCGCACTGAAATCGTCTCCATACATGTTATTATTTATTGAAGGCAATAGTAGAATTTGCCTCATGGCTGTCGTTTTTGTGTTAAAACATAAGTTTTTTTAATTTAATTATAATCGTTTTACCTAACCTTTTTAAATACCTACTACACAAATTGTAATTATGAAATATGTTTTAAAAAAAAAATGCTCAATTATTTTGTATTAAACTACAGAACTAAAGTGTTTTTATTTACAAAACAAATAGAAATCTACAGAAATATAATCTCGCTTGAACATTTGTTTTTTAATTTTGTAAAATTATTGCTTATCTCGATACGAATGAACTGCGTGAAACGAAGTTTGCCTTGCACGAAAGACTTGAAGAATGTTTACTGTAAGTTGTTGCATTGTTCTATAGATCTAGTGACGTGCTGATATACCTAATAAATTGTATTGTATTTATAATATCATGTTTTTTATTTCAAGTTTCATAAACTGCCCTGAATCCCGAGGGATAGAAAATTAAAATAACCTACTATGAGCGAATATTCAACATAATTATGTTAATTGAATTCTTCTAATTGACTGCTCTGTGTTAGCAGCCTTAACTTACCTCCAGCGCTACACGTTTTAGGCATGATTTCTCCTAGTGTTGGGAATGCTTAATGTCAATCATTAAATCAAATCTAATAAATATAAAACTAGTAGGTCTGTACTATATATAAAACTAGGTCTGTAGTCTGTACTATAAGGATATAATAAGTTGTGTATAAGGTAATAAATAAAAAGTGCACTGGTTTTTAGTTACGGAATATTACGTGTCTGGCGCCAGGACTTCGTAAATCGCGATATTACGGGGATGGCGGTGAAAGGATTAATAACAACACATACACAGTTGCTAACTAGCATTTTTGACCAAAATTTCGAAGAGGATAAAAGGTATTTTTTATACCAAACCAATATTTGCAGTAGCCGCGGGGAAGTATAGAAATAAAAGATATATGCGTCTATCGTTGAAATGTTTCTTTTATTTTATGTACACAAAAATAAAATTAAGTATTTAGATAATTTCACGTTGGTTGTAATCTTAATTAAGATGATACAATAATATCATAATTTAGAGGGTTAGGTACATACAAACAGAATGATACACAAGTGTGAAAATTATTACAAGGAAGAACGTCAGGTTATTAAAAGAGAAGTCCTATAATAGTATTGAATTAATTCGAATTATTGTTTACAAATCGTTGATGTAAAAAAACAATAACGTTTTACTACTGTAGACTTCAGACCGAATAAAAAAAACACCCATACAGTTTTATTTGGTCTAAGGTATAGATAAATTACAAATTTTAAGAATACTGGACCAAGGCTTAATTCTCAATTTTAGATAATATTTACTTTCTGATAAGTTCCAGCACAGGATTGCGTTCCATTGCGAAAGCGATGCGATACGGAGATTTTAAAGTCACGAACGAAAATATCTCACGCAAACTAGCTATCGAACGATCATATCTTTCCAAAGTTTCCAACTTATTTTTCTACCTTAGTCTAGATGAGAAACAATTTGAATAGTTTTGAGTTTTATATCTGCGTATTTACTAGCAATAGTTTAAAATTTTAAATGGAAACTATGTATTTATTAAAAAGCACTTAGTATATAGATGTTACAGCGAATAAAAATTAATTTGAGTTAGTTACATAATACGTAGTAAGGTACATACATCATCAATAAAATAGGTAGGTATATTGAAATTATAACTCTTAGGAAAATCTACATTTTAACACTAACAATAACTTAGATAATTAAAAGCACGGTGACCATTTACACTTTCAATCAAAGAATATCAGGGTTTATCCAATATTATTTCCAGTCTGAATTCAAAATTATTTATTTTTTGAATGTTTTTTAATAAATAATTATATCACCCGAAACACGTTATACGTACTAGCGCTTACTAGTTTCAAGCTTTCGCTTCGCTCTACAGTGGATGATAGGTCCTTCTAAATATAGAGAGCGTATATTTCTTGATTACAAAATCATTTTGCATTAAATATGATAATTTAATAGGTACCTAATAACCTAATAATTTATACTAAACGAAAGAGATACTCATAATTTTCACTCAGCCATCGTCCAACTTTAATAGTTACAATTTTTTACATGTCGGGTACGATTGTCACAACACATTTCTGTTTTACCAGTACCATTTTAAAGAATTGTTGTAAAACTCAAAACATCCCATCATTTATGCGGTAGCTCTGTCTACCGGGTGTAGTCTGGCCCACTAATAATAATTAATTGGGCAAAGTAGATTGAATAGTTTGGTAGTTTCCAATTCGCCCCTCCCAGTGGGCTGTGGGTGAAATGGTTAGACAGTGTATCAGACATTTTAACTCTTGAGTGCTATTCCAACTTTCGTCATTTTCCTTACACGTTGTATAGAAAACGCTTAGTATCGGCGAAGCGTGAATCGTGCTTCAAATATATTTGACGTTAACAATTATTACGATAAAAAGCAATATACAATCGTTTCTTTAGATTTTCTATTTTTTTTTTTATTTTTTCTCGCCGTTTATCTATTTTTGCAAATGTATGTATTTCAAAAATACTACAATGTTATAATAATAGAGAATAGACAGGATAACTAAAACACCTACTTAGGTCAGATAAATTACATAAAACGTCACAAGATCTTTGGATTTGTCGAAGGCCTCGTCAGATTGGCAAAATTACAAAAAAAGCTGAATTATTTAAAATCAAACGTGATGTTTATATTATTATTTATTCTTGTAATGATTTAATCCTAGTCCAATGATTTTTTTCACAGCAGTTTATTTTGAAAATATTTTAAAATAAATAGGTATCAAAAAACCATTTCATTGAACTATGTCAAATAAGTAAAAATATTTCACATTAAATACAACATTTTATCCATTTTAAACCTTGTTAATAATATCAATAAATAAAAGTAAGCAACTCAGTGCTGAGAAGCGCCATTTTGTTTTCACAAAGTTCACAAAATGGCCGCCAGTCAAACTATTCAATACTTAAAATTATTAAGATACAAATCTCGTTTTTTACTACAAAAAGCATTCTTAAATATTGTTCCAATAATACATTACGGTCGTGTATAAACAAAAAAAAGACTAGATCTTTCAAAAATATAAAAAAAAAATATCATACATTTTAACCTAAACTTAGTGATAATGCAGTAAAAATAATCACAATCTAAAATCGAGATTAAGAATTAATTGTGAGATTAAAAATATTAACCACTGAGTTCGGTGGAGAAAAAAACGTGTTATTTTGTTTGTAATAAAAGCATATTATATTATGCTTTTACTATAATTATTTCTTATCAGCTAATCGCAATTGAGTTAGATACTTTATTAGAATATCGATAAGTGCTAAAAATATTAATATACTGTATATTTTTTTTAGGTCAATAATAAATTATATCTCAAAGATACATGCTACATATTGCATCTAGCGTTCTCGTGTGGTATATTGTCATTTAACAATACAACTAATCGGTACCTATAAGAGAACCGAAAAACCGAAAAATGTGTGACTCAACATGGAAAAGTTTTTTTTTTTTTAATATTTGAACAGTTATTTATTGGCAGTGTAAACTTACAACTCTCGGGTAGAGGTAGTACTTCTCAGAAGAATAACTAAAGCATACAAATAAACGCATTTATTATTATTATTATTATTCTTCTGAGTAGTACTTTTAATTTAATTTCATTGACAAAAATTGTGTCAACATTCTGTGGGTGCATAGTGAGAAATATTCAAGAATTTTGTGACGAATGTTATTTGTAATGGTAGGTTCACACGCGTGCGTTCAACTCTACATTCAACGTGCACATTCACATTCACGAGCGTGTAAACGGTACGCCCGAGCCCGTGAACGCGCCTGTGAACGTGAATGCCGCGTATCGGGCAAGTGTCGGTTTTTTGGCAAAGTTCAAAGGATGAATGTGCGGGCGCCCGGTGACTGTTTACACGCGCGCGGGCAGTCAGTCTGTCCCGCGCTTTCGCGACGAGTGGATCTTCATTCAACGTTACTAAGAAAGTCGCTACTATCGGATATTACAACATGGCGGAATGGTCATAATTTTGTTTCTTTTTCCAATAAAAATAAGTTAAGCCAAAGGATATGGCAGCAACAACACCGAGATCCTCGCTGCTCGCCATTCTGGCACTGACTGACACGACGGCGTGCGTGTAAACAGCTTGAATGTCCGCCGGCCCGGGACGGGCTGCATGCCGCGCAGCCCGCCAGGCAGCCCGCCGGGCTGCACGGCGCGCGTGTGAACGTAGCATAAGGTGTTTTATGGTAGGTTCACACGCGTGCGTTCAACTCTACATTCAACGTGCACATTCACATTCACGAGCATGTAAACGGTACGCCCGAGCCCGTGAACGCGCCTGTGAACGTGAATGCCGCGAATCGGGCAAGTGTCGGTTTTTTGGCAAAGTTCAAAGGATGAATGTGCGGGCGCCCGGTGACTGTTTACACGCGCGCGGGCAGTCAGTCTGTCCCGCGCTTTCGCGACGAGTGGATCTTCATTCAACGTTGCTAAGAAAGTCGCTACGATCGGATATTACAATCGTTCATAATTTTGTTCCTTTTTCCAATAAAAATAAGTTAAGCCAAAGGATATGGCAGCAACAACACCGAGATCCTCGCTGCTCGCCATTCTGGCACTGACTGACACGACGGCGTGCGTGTAAACAGCTTGAATGTCCGCCGGCCCGGGACGGGCTGCATGCCGCGCAGCCCGCCAGGCAGCCCGCCGGGCTGCACGGCGCGCGTGTGACCGTAGCATTAAGTTTTAACTAAACCCTTGTCTTCGATGAAAAAGTTAACGAGTATACTTTAACTTTTCACATAATATGCGAGTGCGGTTTAAGATAATTTCATGTTCTAATCACACGTTTTATCAACGGTATAAAAAAAATGGTGGACGTAGTCAAAATGGCGCCTAAATTATTATATTTCTAATGTTTATAATAAAAATTATTACAATTGGTATTTTTTTAAACTTACGATTAAATAGGTAAATACAATTAGGAAGAAATAAATCTCCAAATCAATTTAATTATTATTCACGTACATTTTATATTTAAATATTATCTTAATAAATATTATATTATATAATAATCATTGATTAATAATCGCTAATTGACCTACAAGCCACATTGGGTTTATTAGTTAAAAAATCTTATTACGTATAATACAAATGGAAGGTTTAATAGATTTAATATTATTATATAATATCATGATGACCAATAGAAATTCATTATAGACCATTGAGTGAATATTTGCCTTATTAGTAGTAGTCTTGCCTAGCCCCAACACTATGTAGGATATAGCTCTCTACACTGGCACGTATATAAACTTTACAAACACAATATTGTTACCATAGATAACGAAGCAAAAAGAAAAAGAATATTGAAAATCCTAAACGCACCTAAGTGGTAGATAAAAGAACAGATTGGAGTTCACATTTCGTGCTACAAGATGACCCGGCGTTTATTGTTCTCGGATATACTCGAATTTAGTAAAGACATTTTACTCAAACTTCAAAGAGATCGAACTCATATTGTACGCACAATGATAATTCGATCTAATTTCTTTGAGCTAAGATCGAGTTACGTGTACCTACTCTCTTTGATTTTCGGATCAAAATAACGCAGTTATTTTGTATCAAGAGCTAGATTTTTTTTGCTATCGCAAGTAGAAAAAATATATTGCGTATAAAAATAAGGAAAGAGTAAAAAAATACTAAATAATAAATAATCTGTTATACAATGTTTATACCTACTACACTATACCTGTGAAATAGGGATGTGAAAAAATAATAGATTTTTATAATAATCGATTTTTAATAACCGTTTTATTTTTAAGAAATCGATTATTATTGGAAGAGAAAAAAGAAATTAAAATAATCGTTTTTTTTTTCTCTCTATGTCACATCCCTACTGTGAAATGGTAAAGTATATTCATGTCATGTCATGAAGAAATTATTGTATAATGAAGAAATTAAAGAAAATTATTCAATAGTTGATAAGGAATTTCTATTAGAATCACAACGTATATTAATAACTGTTATTTTATTACATATACATTTTTCTTTTTTTTTTATAAAAATGTCATGCAATAATTTACATAATACTTTTTCAGCTTATTCATCCAACATGTTCTATACTCCTAATGTAGTAATAGGTAGCCGACGTGATTGGGAATAGGTTTTGTTTATAATCTTGGTATACTGCTCTCTGTGTAGGAACCGAATTCATTACAATGATATACCTACTAATAAAATATATACTAGTTTCATCACTCTACATTGTTGTCATTAGTTTGGGTGGATCGTAAGGGTCTAGTTTTCATACGAATTTCAACAGATATTGTATTTTCTTTACTGTTTATTACCAACCTCAAAAAATGAGGAGGTTCGGTATTTGGCTGTAGGTATTTTTTTTTATTTACCTAAATACTAGAATAATAACCTTTTTGCGATATCGCCAATACCAAATAATATAAGCAATTCTTTTTAATTAAAATTTTGGTATTTTCGAAATAAAAAAAAAAACATAATTACTTTGTAATTAAAGTAAAATAATTAAAAAGCAGACATCATGCGAGAAAACTGAAATTCTTATGAACGTTAACCAACCTTTAACTTCGTTCTAACATCAAATAGAGTTCCACAGATTCGCTCAGGTTCTGTTGGCAGTGGTGAAACATATTCAATTCGAACTCGGTAAGTATTTCTCAACACATTAAAAAACTGCTAGTTTGTGACAAACCTCCTGAATAAAGCAAACGACTGTATCTAATACAAAAGTGGTTTGTTTTCAAATAATTAAAATACCTATAACATTTAGCTAACTTATGACTAACGTTGTCCATGAGAGTTTCTTATACGAGCAACTAAACTGATCAACTTCGGGCTACTCACTTCCGTGCATTGCAATTTATAATTATACTTTGCATTTATTTATTTATTCTTTTTGCATAAAAGGTACAAATGGCAAACTTAACGCCTTGCGGCATTCTCTAACAGTTCACTATCAGATTTGTTCTAATAGCTACGGCGAGGCAACAAATTGTTTAAGATTTGTCCGTGTAAGAACACCTCAATAGACAATCGCAGGCGGTGCCACGTGCAATGCTAGTTGTATTACATTACATCAAAATTCGCGGCGAATGCTTCAATCGTGCTCAATATTAATCGCGACATTTCATTGGATTGTGATCCGGGACCTTGTATAGTTACATAAATTAAGAGCTAGTTTTTGCCGCGTCTAAAATCCAGATTATGTAAAGAGGAAGTGAAAAATTACTCAGTCAAAAGTCCAATTTTTCATGACCACGTCACATGAGGATAAGTTCCTTAGTTTTCTATGGCGATGACGATTATATAAATTGTCAACTTGGCTAATGGGAGAGTTTACAGACGGCATTGTGAGTTTGTCCCTCAACCCCGACAGTGTGTATGGAAGCCTCGATGCGCGGGACCGACTCGCACTTGGCCGATTATATTTAATGAGATTTTTTTCTTACACCAGACATGCTAACGGCCGCACTTAGTCGTTTTAATGATTACTTAATTATAAATATTTTTAAAACAAAACTGCCGCACGCAAATACGTTCAATAAATTAATGTTAATTGGTACCTATTTAACTAAATTCGACTTAATTAGTCAAATGCCAATTAACATTAATTTAATGAACGTCTCTGATGCGGCAATTTTGTTTCAAAAATCTTTACTTAAAATTAAGTAATCATTAAAACGACTCTGAGTGCGGCCGTAAGAGTAGTAAGAGATAACTCTGATAGCAATTTACGACCTTGTCGTATCACAGTACGAATGTCGCGATAAATATATAGAATGGAGTGTAACATTCGTCTGTAAGTTCGTTCACAATGTACGTAGCGTCGTTGCAGCGTGGGGCGGCGGGCGGCGGGCGGCGGGCGGCGGGCGCGGCCGTCAACAGAAACAAGCGTAGAAGCGGGACATGTCTAGTGTCCAAGACGCGTTCAGTTGGTTTCTGATGGCGGACAATAAGCGCACCTTATTAATCACTTGCTAATTTAGGAGTTCCCGCGGGAATTCTAGGATAAAATATACATATGAACCTTCCTCGTGAGTGTTGACGAAAACGCATAAAAGTATGTTCAGTAGTAACGGAGTTTATCGCGAACAGACAGCGGAACCGACTTCATTTTATACTATGTAAAAACAAAGAAGATAAAGGATAGCAGTTCCCCGCGGATTCACTCGCGGTAATTCCGAGATAAAAAATACCCTATGTCTTTCTCTGTACGCCTGATAGTGTGCATGTAAGATTTCATGATGATCGGTTGAGCCGTTGAGGCGTGAAAGCGTAATAAACGAACAAACAACTAGTGTTGTGTTGTACTCACCATCAGGGGTCGGGGGGGTGCGCGTGGGGGTGTGTGTGGGGGTGCGGGGGCGACGCGCCGCAGCTGCTGTCCCCCGAGTGCAGCGGCTCCCCCAGCTCGGTGCCCACCTGCGCCGCAAATTATTATTATTATTTCGTTGAAATTTCGCGTGACGTCACTAACCGGTGCAGTTTGCATGGCGGCGTATAGCGGTTAGTGACGTCACGAGCCCCCACCCTAAACTATAGTGCGCTTTATCTCTGTATATTTATTTCATTTATTTGAAAAATAGAAAAATACGTGTCTATTATTTTTTTATTTTCTAACAGATGGATTAATTAGAATTTAGATTTTCAAAAGTCCTCAACAACATCCCTATTCCGGTATGAAAGTACCGGG
This sequence comes from Zygaena filipendulae, assembly GCA_907165275.2. Classification (NCBI taxonomy): domain Eukaryota; kingdom Metazoa; phylum Arthropoda; class Insecta; order Lepidoptera; family Zygaenidae; genus Zygaena; species Zygaena filipendulae. Next base: position 2,109,681 of record OU015676.1, read on the forward strand.
GTACTCTCAGTTCTCTCTCTTTCCGTATCTTGACGATGTATATGGAAAAGACCGACAGTCTTATAATGATTATAAGTACGGATGGTTGTGACTCGTGAGTAGTGCCGACCTTGAGCACGTCGTGCAGCGAGCTCATGCTGCCCAGGCTCAGCGGCGTGATGGAGCGCTCCAGCAGCGAGCCGCTGGTCTGCGAGCCGCCGCACATCGACCTGGGGTTGGGACAAACACCACGCTCCAGTTACTCTGCTCTGGTTACCTTTTGTTGCTATGTTACACGCTTATCTTAAATATAACGTCGCTTACCGCCGCACTCAGTGTCGACTTTAATGATTACTTAGTTAAGTATAGATTTTTAAAACAAAATTGCCGCAATCAGAGACGTTCAATAAATTAATTTTAGTTGGCCAATTAAAATTAATTTATTGAACGTCTCTGATTGCGGCAATTTTGTTTTAAAAATCTATACTTAACTAAGTAATCATTGAAGTCGACTCTGAGTGCGGCCGTTACACGCTTAACTTAAATATAACGTGATCAAAGAATAGTTAATTTATAGCAAAAGGACCAAGTACGTCACACGTTAAGGGAGGGAGACGACAAAGTGTGTGGGGGGGGGGGGGGGGCTCACAAATGTGGCCAACTGTGGCAAGGGCGGGGGACGGGTCAAAGTATCACAAAATTAGTGTGACGTATAGGCACCAGGGCGGAGGGCGGAGGGCGGTAGGGCTGTGTTACCTCTCCAGGGCGGGCGGGTCGGGCGGCTCGGGCGCCGCGGGCGGCCCCTCGCGCGGGCGGGCGCGCCACGACCCTGCGCGGGACACGTCATATATTACAATTACCTCCTCATAAACCACTTAACGAACTGTATGAACTGTATTCGCGTTAATTTCAGAGTTCCCGCGGGAATTCCGGGATAAAAAGTACCCTATACGGTAATCTGATGTATAAGCTATATTATTGTAAAGTTTCATTTAAATCCATCCAGTAGTTTTTGCGTGAAAGAGTAACAAACATCCATCTATCCATCCATTCTTACAAACTTTCGCGTTTATAATATTAATAGGAAGTAGGATAACACTTTACCTTTTTTGTCACAAATAAAAAAGTAAACAGAAACACTGTTCAGGTTTTTTTGCTAACGCTCCCTACGTTTACACACACGAATGCACTTACGGCACATGCTACTTCCACAGCCAGGGCAAAGTGGACTTCGTGAAATAGAACATCTATAGGTAATAGAATAAGATTGCAGGTGTAAGTTAGCAACAGAATAAAATAGAATAATGTAATAGTACATTGTTATCCTAGGGGTGAAAGTAACTTATTTAGTCCCGAGACGGGGTCAATAGATCGAGGGACTAAATAAGTCTTTCTCCCGAGGATAACACTGTGCTTTTCATTACGAATGCAAGGAAAGTCAAAATAAAAATAGGAATTAGCTAAAGAAAAAAATGAGTGAATTTTATTTTACATAAATCAACCATTAGGTGTGCTACTGGCCAGTTTGCCCCCTATGACATAAAAAAAACACTTGAGTTTCTGCAGTATCCAGCTGTCAGTTGAAAGCGATTTTCCCTAGGGCTGAAAAGGGTTACTTTCAACCCGCTTCTCAGGCAACTTCAGACCTACTTTCCGAGTATGAGTAATGAAAAATAAATAAAACAGCTCACCGTTGTAGGAGCCGGTGCCGTGCGACACCGTCAGCGGCGACGTGCGCTTGCTGCTGTCGCGGCTGCTGTACATCTGCGCACACCACACGCTTATCGCACGAGCACACATATGTATACGGACCTAAGGAGTGTCCGTCCATCACGCTAGCGACACTCGGTCCACGAAAGCATATCAACTAACATATTCAAACAGAAATCGATCGTTCAATATGGACATAGATAAGCAATAGTGTGTTAACCCACACTGGAGAAATTTCTAAAGTTTTAAAATTATAGCGCCATTTTGTGTCATCATTTTTTATGCTCAACATTTTGTTTTACACAATGTAATAAGGTAAATTAAAAATTAAAAAACGTTCTTTAACTCTCAATAAATCGTTCTGAATCAATAACTTCATTTTGTAGGTTAACATGTTATTGCTTATCTGCGTCCATATGTCAAGCTGTACCCTTGTCCCCATATACCCCTATGCCCTTGTGCCCCTGTGCCCTTATTCCCATATTATCCTCTTGAGCTCTTATGTCCCTCTGCCTCCCTGACCCTCGACCTGTAACCATGTACCCTCGCGCCAATGAACTTGTGCCCTTATGTTCTTGCGTCCCTTGTGCGTATGTACCCCTGTGCCTGTGTGCTACACCCCCGTACCCGTTTACCCCGGTGTCCCCGTGCCCGTACCTGCGTGTGCACGGTGTCCGCGGTCTCCACGGTGGTGGGCAGGTCGAGCAGCTTCTGCGAGCGCAGCCCGTCCCCGGGGCCCATGTGCGACAGGTGCGCGAAGTTGGTGGGCGCCGAGATCAGGCGCGAGCGCCGCTCCGACCTACATACAACACACCACCACACCGCAAAGGTAAGAAAGACAGTGATGGCGTTATTATATGATTGCCACCAGTGTCGGGACGGTGTTAGGACGGTGTTGGGACAGTGTTGGAACAGTGTTGGGACAGTGTTGGGACAGTGTTAGGACAGTGTTGGAACAGTGTTGGGACAGTGTTGGGACAGTGTTGGAACAGTGTTGGGACAGTGTTGGGACAGTGTTGGGACAGTGTTGGGACAGTGTTGGGACAGTGTTGGGACAGTGTTGGGACAGTGTTGGGATAGTGTTAGGACAGTGTCTGGACAGTGTTGGGACAGTGTTGGGACAGTGTTGGGACAATGTTGGGACAGTGTTGGGACAGTGTTGGGACAGTGTTGGGACAGTGTTGGGACAGTGTTGGGACAGTGTTGGGACAGTGTTGGGACAATGTTGGGATAGTGTTAGGACAGTGTTGGGACAGTGTTGGGACAGTGTTGGGACAATGTTGGGATAGTGTTAGGACAGTGTTGGGACAGTGTTGGGACAGTGTTGGGACAGTGTTGGGACAGTGTTGGGACAGTGTTGGGACAGTGTTGGGACAGTGTTGGGACAATGTTGGGATAGTGTTAGGACAGTGTTGGTACGGTGTCGGGACAGTGCTGGGACGGTATTGGGATAGTGTTGGGTCAGTGTCAGTACGGTGCAGTGTTACGGCGTTGGGATGGTGTTACGGCGTTGGGACGGTGTTGTGACATTGTTGGTACGGTGCTGGGACAGTGTGGGGACTGTGTTGGGACGGTGTTGTGACATTTTTGGGCCAGTGTTAGTACGATGCTGGGACAGTTTGGGGACCGTTATGTGACATTATTGGGCCAGTGTTGGAACGGTTATGTGACAATGTTGGGCCAGCGTTAATACGGTGTTGGGACTGTTATGTGACATTTTTGAGCAAGTGTTAGTACGGTGCTGGGACAACGTCGGGCCACTCACAGCCGGTTGTGCGCCTCGACCGCCTGCTGCGCCTGCTCGCGCACCGAGAAGCGCCGCTTGCTGCAGCTCCACAGCGATACCAGCTCGGGGTTCAGCGGGCCCACTGCGCCACGCAGCGACAGATATAAACAGATACACAAAGACATTATGGTATTTACAAGAAAACTATAAGGGTTGCTGAGGGTCGCACGATGTTAGTCGACACCCCTTGGTGATAAAACTTGATGCCCATATTTTAGGTCCTTCGAACCGGATTTCCAATAAAATAAATAAAGATATAATAAAATAATAGACACATATTTGTATGTTGTGTTGCGTTCTGTTGTGGTGCGTCCTGTTGTGGTGCGTCTCTAACCATACTAAATTTATAAAACAGAGGGGCTATTATGTAACTTTTATTTATATCATTATTTGATTGCAATCAAAAATATGCGGTCTTGCGATTGAAATATGCACGTTCTGACACCTAGGATATCTATCAATCAACCACAATAGCCATACTTCAAATAGCCATTTTTCTGATTGAAACTGAAGATAACGGCAACAAAAGTAACATAATTGCCTTGCAGATAGGCTTGTGTCGCGACACAACACATATGTGTGTTTCCGCCTTAACGCGAGTGAAACCGAGAGACACGGCTGGTTAAAAAAACAAAATAACAACAGGCATGCACTGACAGGTGGTGAGCGGCCTCAGGTATATGATGTAGGGCGCCGCGTCCGACGCGAAGGGGAACCCGTTGCTGTTGCCGCCCGCCACGCAGCACAGCCAGCCGGACTCGTCCAGCGGCCGCGCGTTCGCTGCCGACACACACGCAATTTTTTTTTTTAGTTAAATTTACCCCAATGGGGAAGGCAAAGGAAGCTAAGTCCATACAGCCAATTCAGTAGTATTTTTCTTTCTCTGAAGTTATTTACATCGAGAGTTTCGGAGACAGACGACAGAACTTTTGAAGTCGGTTTAATTTTTTTTATTTTAATTTTCTCTTATAGGTGAGAGTTGAGTTAGGAGACTACGCAGTGACTGGCGACTCACGTATGTTGATGGTCTGCACCCACTCGCCGGTCTCGATGTCGTAGATGTCGATGTGCGTCGCCGTGAAGATGAGCAGGTGCGTGTCGTTGATGGCTGCGGGCACACGGACAGAGCCGGGTGAGGTATTAGTATATAGTATTTAGATGACTAGCTATTCCCTGCGGTTTTGCCCGCGGCAATTTCGGAGATCCCGCGGATTTTCCGAGATAATAGTAATGTCCCATTCCCATATTTTTTTCTTTGCCTTCCTTTGACAACGTGTAATATGCAAAACTTTGTGTAGTTTCACCTGCGTTAATTTCAGAATTCCCGCGGTGAACATCGCATGAAAATCCGTTCAGAGTTTTTGAGTTTATCGCGAACAGACAAACAAACAGACGAGGCGGAGGACTTTGTTTTATAATATGTAAGAATCTAAATATACTATATCACTCATCTATCAACGCACAGCCGAAACTACAGAATGGGTTTCGCTGAATTTGGCATACAGATAGTTAGTTGTATTGCTGGTATTGGACTAAGGCATCCGCTAAGGATTTTTGAAAATTCGAATTCCTACGGGAAATCCGAAATTTCCGCGGGTGAAACCGCGGGGCACAGCTAGTTGAGTGTAAGTATCCTCACCGTGGTAGAGCGGGTGCGCGGTGTACATGAGCTCGGTGTCGCGCGCGCGCAGCCCGCTGCGGTCCACGTACAGCGCGAGCGTGCTGAACACGAGCAGCGAGTCGCCGCCCGCGCCCGGCACCGCCGCGCACGCCAGCGGCCGCGCGCCCGAGTGCGACAGGAACACGCTCACCTGGTTCTCGGGGTGCACCAGCGCTGCGGGCGCGAGGGAGACGGCGCGAGCGCGCTCAGTGCAGTGTTCAACATTACATGGAGTATACACTGCAGTGTACACGCGTAGCGGCAGCTGCCGTAGCTACTACCATTGGAGGGTCTACGCGCGTAGCGTCTACAGCGGTAGCGTCTACAGCGATAGTTTCTACACGCGTAGCGGCAGCTGCCAATAATTATTATTATAGCAACTACAACCGTAGCGTCTACAAACGTAGCATCTACGAGTACAGCTGAAGTGGCTACGTAGCGTCTATAATAGGGATGTTGACTACTATTGAAAATCAAAATTCTAATTAGTCCGTCAGTTAGAAAATAAAAAAAACAATAGACACGTATTTTTTGCTTTTTTAAATAAATTAAAATATACAGGGATAAAGCGCATTAAAGTTTAGCGTGGGGGCTCGTGACGTCACTTACCGCTACAAGCCGCCATACAAACTGCACTGGTTAGTGACGTCACGCGAAATTTCAACTCAATGTATCGCCGTTATTGTTTGATTACGTAAAAAAAGAAAAAATACCTGTCTAATATTTTTTATTAATCTACAAGATGGGCTAAAAAAAATAGTCAAATAGCCCATTTTTGAGGATGAGTTTTGCAAAATCCTTGGTGAGTCTGTTTTTCTTGAATTGTATAATAGCAATAAGCGAGAACGTACCTGCCGATGAACTGTTTTACAGTTTGGCAAATAGGAATATTTAGGAAACACTTTGTATTATCTTTGAATAAATAAATAAAAAAAAAAATACTATGCGACATCCGCTTGAGGGGTCTCGTCCATGCGCGCGTTTGTGTATTTGAACAGTTTCGAACGTTTGTGTGTAGTTTTATACATTTACTACAATCGCGTAGCGTCTACAGCCATAGCGACACTCCCTACAAATGAACCGACTGAACTCCCCCCGGCCCCCCGGCCCCCCACTACCTACTGAGCGTGCCCCGTGTGCGTGAGTGCGCTGTACCCACCGACGGCGGGCTGGTCGTGGTCCGGGCGGCGCGGGTCGGGCAGCGCGTGCGCCGCGAACCCGCCGCGGTAGCCCAGCACCAGCCGGCCGCGCGCCAGCTGCGCGCACAGCACGGCGCCCGGCGCGCGCAGCTCGGCCACCGCGCGCCGCCGCGCCGCCGTGCGCGTGATCTCGTACACGTTCACCTGGTACGAGTTCTGGGGAACAGAAATACAACGCTATTATTATCTCACACACATAACAAGATATCAACCCTAAATTGACGTCCTAATTAAAATTGTTTTTCATCCCAACCAAAACTTTTTTCATCCCAAATAAAACTTTTTCATCCCAACCAACACTTTTTTTATGTCAAACAGGCAAGTGGTACACCTGATGGTAAGTGATTACCGCCGCCCATGTACATCTGCAACACCAGAAGACATGCAGGTGCGTTGCCGACCTGGAATTGGGATGGCAACTGGCTTTCAAGTGGGGCTGCCGGAACACACCGTCAGGTGCTTGGCGACAGATTTGCAACTTGAAGGTGGTAACTAGCCAGTCGGGCACTAAAAAGTGCCCTACCACCATGCTTTGGTTTCCTCACGATGTTTTCCTTCAACGACAGCTCAAGCTCATTGTTAGGGTTTGAACCGAACGCACCAACCACTGAGCTATCATCGCTGTATTTCACCCCCAAGCAAAACTTTATCATCCCAACCACAACTTTTTCATCCCGAGCAACACTTTTATTCATCCCAACAGCAACTTCCTGCGCACCTGCCGCTTGCACACGACCGCGAACCCGTAGACGCCGGCGTGCAGCTCCCCGACGGCCACGTCGACGGCGCCCTTGCTCTCGGCCAGCTTGACGCACTCCACCTCGGAGCACTCGAGCGCCCGGATCGGGATCAGCCGCACGTGCCGCCCGCGCCCCGCTATAGACACTGCGGCCCGGACAAACGACGATTTAATATTAAGCTTTACACCAGCAATTAAACGAGCAATTCTTGTATAGATACCAACAACAGTAACATGTTAAACCACAAAATAAGTTATTGATGCAGAACGCTTTATTGAACGTTACGAACGTTATAGAACGTTTTATAATTATGTGTTTACCTTATTACATTGCTTAAATATGACATTGATATAACAAAATGTTGAACATAAAAAAAATTCGACTCAAAATGACGCTGTAATTTTTAAAACACGATTTACTGGAAATTTCTCCAGTGTGGGTTAACACGCTATTAATTGATCATATATTAAGTATGTCCGTATAATCTAGTGGTGCCCGTGAATCGTCACTCGCGCTAATTTCGGAATTCCCGTGAGTGTTCCGGGGAGAAAAGTACCCTATGTCCTTTTCTGTACCCCTGACAATGTATCCCCGTGTGCCCCGTGTGCCCCGTGCCCCCCGTGCCCCACTCACCGATGAGCTGCTCCTGCGGCACGTAGAGCAGGCGCGCGACGGGCGCGAGGTGCCGCCGCGGCGTGAGCTCGGCGCGCTCCAGGTCGACGAGCGCGAGCCCCGCGTCGCCGCCCACGCACCAGCGCGCGCCCTCCAGCACGCAGGCGCACAGCGCGCCGCGCACCGCGCCCCACGCGCTCGACTCCAGCACCACGCACGCGCGGTACACCTGCCGCCCGAAAACGACACCCACAGTGAGTGTCACACTCGTCACCCACAACAACACACACAATGTGGCGGAGTTTCTTTTTCTTTGTTGATTGTTACAATCAACTCCGCTATATTAGTCCAATGACTCCGTTACAAGCACATAACACTAAACAAAGTCAACTAGTTTTTCTCCAATAAATAAATAAACCTCTGCACCCCACTCCCCTATTTCTCAGAGGAACCTACAAAACTAAGCAGACTCACTCCAACCCCTGCCCTCCGTTACTCCTTTCACTCCCGTAGGATCCCATAACACTAAACAAAGTCACAACTTCTGCGCCCCATTACCCCACTGCACCCCACTCCCCTGGTTCTCAGAGGATCCTACAAAACTAAACAGACTCACTCCAACCTCTGCGCTCCGTTACTCCTCTGACTCCCGTAGGATCGTATAAAACTAAGTAAGCTCACTCCCAACTTTCAAACTCCGTAATTCTTGTAACCGACCAATAACGCTAACCAAATCACCAAACTGTTGGAGCACTCTCGATCCGGTGTGATATCGCACGTGCACTCACACATTTGTCGGGCAAGTTGTTCCGCTTGAGTATCCGGTGCAGCTCGCTCAGCGCCACCACCCACTTGGTCTTCTCGGACTCGGACTCGGCCAGCATGAGCGTGTGCGACCGCCTCCCGCCCTCCAGTTGCGACGTCGATATCTGGTAACGATATTAATCCTTTACTTGTTCGTTGGTTTACTTTTGTTTTTTGTGTCATAGGGGGTAAACGGGCAGGTGGCACACCTGATGGTAAGTGATTACCGCCGCCCATGGACATATGCAACACCAGAAGGCATGCAGGTACGTTACCGGCCTGGAAAGGGGATAGTAGCAACTTGCTTACTTACCAAAATATTGTTAGCTTACCCTAAATATGCAGGGGATGTCCCGCTTGCTGGCGTGTATGACGTCCGAGTCCTTCACCGAGGTGACGCTGAAGTCAGGGTCGCGCATGTCCAGCACTTGGCTCACGCACACCGAGGGCAGGGCATTCCTGAAACCAAACATACGCGAGGGTAAGAAAAATATTACATTTTTACCCTTCCTTTTTGTTTGTGGACTTTCGCATACAATGCACTAGATTTTCCCCACCGTTTCACCCGCGGTAATTTGGGAGTTCCCGCGGGAATTCTGGGGTAAAAATTTTCCTATGTCACTTAGGATCACTGTAGCTTCCTATACGTGAAAGAATTTTCAGCTAGTGCTAGATATTATGACAAAACACGACCAAAAAAATTAACCATAAGTACGGGCTATTGACTAAAACATCTATTGTAGTGCTCACCGATCTTGCGATATATCGTATAGGAACAGTTTGAAGTCGCACACAACAACGAATTGTCGCATCCAGCCTTTCTTCACACCGCCCGGCTTCGGAACCTGCAACAAAGGATACTTATTTAATGACACTTTTTCTTATAAACTGAGGCGCTAAAAGCTAAAAACAGTGAATTTAAACAGATCAAAATATGACAAACAAAAAGGGCATGAATTCGAGGACAAAAATTTTAGCTGATCTATTTAATCACTAATACAGTTCATGTACTGGTTTACATTTTATATGGTATTGTTAATTGTACTATATAATTGTAACTTTGGAAAGGGCAACTCAAGAGTTTCTCGCTCGTCTTTTCTCTTGGGAAATCCGCTTGCGAGGCCCGCCCCCCCGGGTGGCACCTGTGGTAGTCTCACCTTGACGTACCCCTCGTAGGCGGTGCCCTGGCCGCGCGCCGGGTCGATGCCGAGCGGGCGGCGCGCGCGCTCGCGGCCCGGCAGCGGGCAGCGCGGCGGCACGCGCGCGCAGCACGCCGTGTGCACCGCCAGGCCGCACGTCTCGCACACCACGCCTTGACGGGTGAGTCCGATCTGACACACACACGCACACACAAACACATAAACACCTTGAAGAACATCACAACAATTTAAGGCGGCAAAGCTGGTATCGCTTTTGCATCATTGCTCACTCAAACAAGCTTTAAGGTTCATAATGACCACTTTCTTAGAACGATCTTGGTTTTTATGAAATCACTACTCTCCTATAACGTTCATTTTCTTAAAATAACTACTTGGATTTCCAGAAATGACTACTTTCCTAAAATGACTATCTGTCTAAAACGTTCTTGTTTAACAGCCCCCTTGCTATGGGGACGAACTGACACGGGGTAACCCAGACAGAGAGAAAAAAGTATGTATATGTGGACTGTGATAAGTAAAATTTCTCAGAACTTGCCGAAATCTTTATTTTTCAAGTGTTTAAATGACACAGCAGAGACAAGGTGGCAAGGAATGAAAACAACCAGACGCGGAAGTTGCTACAGAAACGATAGCTTACCATCAGCGAAGTACAGTGGTTACATTTGGTAGGACTGCTAAACGTTCTGACTAGGAACTGGTGGACTTTCTGCTTGCCCGGTATCACTGGACCCAACGACGCCTCCTGTGAACGACGAAGTAACCATTGTACATCCAAACTTACAAACTTTACTTCTTTATAATATTAGTGTAGATATGAATTGAACACTCACAGTTGACATCTCGCTGGGTGAGCTCTTGCTGGAGGCGGGCGAGGAGGGCCTCGCCTCGAGCTCGTCCTGCGACTCCACGGAGCCACTGAGAGCGGCCGAGTGCTGTGACCCGTACATCAACTGCGACCAATGGTGTAAGGGTGAGTGTGGGGTAAAGTGATCCCGACTGAAGTAGGGTGGGGTAAAGTGATCCAGACTGAAGAAGAGGGGGGTAAAGTGATCCAGACTGGAGTAGATTGGTGTAAAGTGATCTGGACTGCAGTAAGGTGCGGCAGAGTGATCCTGATTGCAGTAGGGCGGCGTAAAGTGATCCCGACTGCAGTAGGGTTGGGGCAGAGTGATTCCGACTGGATTAGAGTGGTGTAAAGTGATTCCTAGTGGATTAGGGTGTGGTAAAGTGATCCATGGAGTAACTTAGCCAATGATTATCCCAACTTAAGTGGTGATATGTGATATCAACTGAGGTAAGGATCCAGACTGAAGTAACGTGGCTTTAAGTGCTCCAGTATGGAGTATATGTATTCATATCTTTTCAGCATTATCATCTAACCCATCCAAATCACAGTAAAAAAAATAAAAGAAGCAAGTTCGGTTCATGCTATATTACCCCGTTTCTGAACTTACCTGTTATTACCCATCGAATCATCCAATTACTTGTAAGTAGGTTTTGTAAAATACCACCATGCTTGAAAAGTCTTAAATATGTAGATTGTACATAATATTCAAGGTAATGTATAATGATTGCGTTTGCATATGATAACATTTAGCATGTCGAGCTTGCGGCGAGAAAGAAAGAAAAAAAGAAAAAGAAAAGCATTCATCCGGAGATAGCGACACAACACAAATACAAACATAATAACATTTAACAAAGGAGTATAGTTAAAAGACAACAGTTTGAAAAGGAGAGAAACAACGCTGGAATGTTTGTGTGAAGGCCAATTGTGCTCACGAAAAACACAAAACCACACCGCTCTTGTATTTACAACTAGCTGTCCCCCGCGGTTTCACCCACAGTAATTTCGCAGTTCCCGCGGGAATTTCAGGACAAACTATTCGTATAAACTTTCTTATTGAATCACTCTATCTATTAAAAAAAACCGCATCAAAATCCCTTGCGTAGTTTTAAAGATCTAAGCATACATAGTGTATAGGTATAGACAGACAGACAGTGGGAAGCGACTATGTTATATACTATGTAAGTAGTTAAAGGTCCCCCTCACATACCCCCGTCACGACGGCCGATCGACTTGCTGCTTTTGATGTTCAATAGACGTACAAAACTTGGTAATTTTAATAAATTTTAATGAAGTCGAACTAAAGTAACGAAAATTCGGTGGGCAACAGCTGCTTCAAAGCATGTGTTACTGTTTCATAAAAGCGCAGTCTCTTTAAACATTTATTTTGCGTTTGTTCAAGATGGAAAGAAATAGTTTAGTTGTAATTTGCAAATTATTTTTCTAATGTCTAGCGGCAGTACTATACCGCGCGTTATCTCCCTTTAATTTTGAATTGAGTGTGGTACACGGGTGAAGTCTACGGGCCAGGCAAAACATGCATAAAGCAAGCAAATAAAAATTAAACTTAAAACCGTATAGAAAATTCTTCAAACATAATAATATGTACCTTGGCATTACAACAATACTGGGCATTTCTGTAACGATATTGCGGCGATATCTGTGCAAGGAATAAGCGGAAAATAAATATAAAAGAATTGCAAATTAAACGGTAAAAAAAAATTACACATCTCAACACATAAACGACGACATGATAAAAATAATAACATCAACACAAACCAATTTTACAGTGACAATAATCAAACGTTAAGGAATATTTTAAGGACACATTCAATTATCCAAATGTCTTTTGCTTGGTTACTCAATTCAATTAATTTAATTGTGAGTTACTTTTGCTTTAAACTGTATCTACAATATCCATTTTTTTTTCGATATTTAATTAACCTCCATTGTCATAATATTATATTGTATTAATTACTCTATTTTTAATGATTTTAGAACTTTTATCTACACCATTTCGTCTAACCATTATTTGAATGTGTAAAGTCTAAAGCATCTTGCCCTGAGACGTAAACAGACCACTATAAGTATTAAATATTATGTATAAATTACGAATTAATGAATTAATTGTATGCACTACATTTATTTACAACAGTAAACTAATATTCATGATAAATTAGTCACAAATTAATAATTAGTTCCACATCCGATGAAAATTTAATTTTTACAATTTCTCCAAAGTAAAACATACCTTCTGTTCATTATTCATAGATGCTACGTTATCGTAATGTCGCTCCGTAGGCGCCTCTTTCAGGAATTGGTCTAGATAGCTCGTCTGCGAAGGCGGTCGGTCCAGAACTATAATAATATATTGAAAACATATATATTAAATAGAGAATACGATATATACGTATTTGATGTCTGTGATTACACTAAGACTGTTAAGTTGCCCAATAATAATTAGAAGGAATTAACTTTTTTAGTTTAAATTTTGACCTGGCAACACTTAAGTGGACACTTGTTTGTATCTCTGATCCAAATACATACAATAATATGACAAAATATCTGAGTAATGAAAAAAATTGTGTGATTAGCAAAAACAACTTGATATTTGATATTATGGCTTTCACAGTAGTGTAATTTCAGACAGTATTATTATAGATTATTATTAATAAATCTTATAGGTATTATGTATATAAAAAATATATATATAATAAGTAGAAAAAAGGGGAAACACATTAACCAATCCCAACCGAAACCACACGAGCACGAAACGATAACAAACATTAATTAATGATTAATAAAATTCATTAAACACGTAAAAATAAATCACAAAAAAATATGCGAAATACAATCGGGCATATAAAATATATAAACTATTATCAATTTTATGGATCAATTAACGCCATTGATATATATACAAAGATGCAAAAAAGTGCTCAGAAAACTTGCAACATTGAAATATGCAGATCTCTGATATCACCGCACGTTTGGTTGGTATATTTAAAAAAAAAAATTATGTCGTATACAAAAGTACGAATTTTGTTTGTTCAATAAAACAATTTTGAAAGTTGATCATATTTTTCGTGTTTATCTTATCATCACCACTTTTTTTGACGACATTTGTATGGAATTGTGAATTTGGGTACAGCGTAAAAAGAGTAACATTAATGGATAACACAAAACTTTTGACTTCGGATTTATTAATGCAAATATTTTAATTTTCATAACCCGATTATACAGTAGAAACAAAGACAATAACAAATATGATATTAGTCATAATGAAATCTGTGGTATAATTTACATGCACAAAGGACGCTTACAATAAACTCTGTACAAACTTACTGCCGGTTTCTAGAACTTAGATTGACAAAGTCTCAAAAATCGAACGTCCTTGATCTTCGAAACGGTTGGCGCAAACGATAGTTGGGTCACCTCGAGTTTAGCAAAATTGATCAGTTAACAAAATAATAATAATTGAAATCCCGAAACTTTTCAAACAAAGTAATTTATATTTTTATATTTTAATAACCAAGTTTAGCTACATATGTAAATATTCCATGACAATTTAAATTCTTACATGGAAACTTTTAAAATACTTGTGCCAATCCCAATTTGTAATTTATATAGATAAGCATGTGCTTTACTTAAACAGCGGTTCGGCGTTCAGCTGAGTAGTGTTCACTTCACTTCTCTTCTTTAATTCTGGCTTCTGTTGTGCCTGGCACAACAATTTTGCCAATGTCAAAGTTACAATAAGTGTTCTAGAAACCGAAAGTGACAGGCCGACCACAATATGCAATATTAACAAATTATATATTCTGTCGAATAATCTAATATTTGCTTCTAACAATCATAACATAACGCCTTTCAACCTAGGGTTGATACTAAATCTTGTGATTTTAATTAACTTAACTAATTTTTCCCTATCGTGTTATAAGATATCTTTGGGAAGAAATTGGTTATAATGTTGCATAGTGGCCCGACCATTTAAAATGCATAAAAATTAAGGCATATTTCGAGGAATAAAGTACAAGTTTACAATGAAATAATATCGATTAGTCTCAACCTACGATCATAAACAAACAAGTGTTAAATAAAAATAAAAACCAACTCGCTCAGCACGTTACGTGGTGCCGTGGTGTCATTAAAGATTTAATTAGGCACAGATAATTAATTAATTCAAAGTTTAAAACATTCAGATGCGTTAGGGCATATTACCAGAAACTCCAGACACTAAATTTCCATGTCATTTTCCAGTTTTAATTTATTTTGGAAGCATGTTTGTTTAAAAAAAGACTGATAAAATGTAAAAAAAAAATTAAGGGGTCAATAATTACATTTTATAAACTTTCCTTTTGAAATAGGCCCTTTTTATAATGATTTTGTAAGGAACTCACGGCATCACAACAAGCTCAAGCAATAAGCGAAGCGATTTATAATACAAAAAAAATATGCTATACAAAATTGGATCGAAGGAGATGTATTTCAAAATGAGGAACGACGCTCACTATTTTGAGGTTTTTTTGTTCATTTATAAATCCCATTGACAATATTGCTAAAACTGAGGTCTTAGTTCAGTTAAGGTCTCTGGAAAAGAGAGTCGATTATTTGAGACAATCTGTTGAAAATTATTGTAATATACCTACATGAAGCTAGTGTGAGATCAAGACATTTTTGACTTTCAAAACAGTGTTATCGCAATTTTAATCGTTTTTTTTTTCTTTAACACTTGCTCATTTACAATTATTTTATTTCGATCATTACAAATATTTTTTAAAGACAGAAAATATCACTATTAATATTTACTACTAGCTCAACACATACGTACATACACTGTGAATTGTTTTAAAACAAAAGATTATCTATTTACAAACAAAAACAAGATGCACAATCACATGACAGAATATGGAATATCTACCTCTAGAGACGCATACATTATTTGATTATTAAAGGCGCGTTTCACCTTTCGTGGGACAAACAAAACGAGAAGAAATTGAAGAAAAAAAAACGAACGGGCAAGAAGTGTAACCTTTTGTGTTAAGTGTCACAACGTCACTTTTTAGCAACAAAATGAATTAATGGGCATGATGACTAAATTTTAATTTTTAGTCTGTCTTGTAGATTGATAAAAAATATTGGACACGTATTTTTCCTTTATTTACAAAATCAAAAAATCACGGCGATACATTGAGTTGGAATTCCGTGTGACGTCGTACACTTTATACTTAGTTGTGACGTCGCGACCTCACACTCCTAAACTTTAATGCGTTTTACTTTTATCTAAGTATTTTTTCAATAATTCGAAAAAATAAAAAATATTATTATTTTTTTACTAACTGACGGACTAAATAGAATTTTGATTTTTATATACCTTATCATCATGCCCATTCAATAGTAAACTTACAAAAATTCAAAGACCGTAATGTGACAAGTAACGAATTTGTCTTCCTACCGTGTCCAAAGAGGTTTCAAAACTTCAAGAACCCCACGTTTTTGTGAGACTTCTAACCGCAGGGAAAGTGTGAAACGAGCCTTAAAAAAAATTGTTTGCATAAATACAGTAACGAACCATTCTCGTCTTTGCCGCTCCAATAGGTCGATGACTTCGTGGATCCTTGCCTCGCTGCGTGCGCACAACTTACAACTTTAATCACATTAATGTTAGGGTGGATAATCATAAAAACGAATTCCTAGACGAGTTTAGGGAAATGTAATAATTGAGTGTTGTAAAAAATTATTTGACTTCTTTACTCTTCTTTTAACATTTTGTAAAATCAAGCCTAAATTAGCTTAAAATAGGCTGAATCAAGTTTTACTGCAAAATAAACTTTCTAAAAACATTTATCAAGTGTAAAAAAGTCTTGAGTTTCTTATTCCTTTCATCACTCTCGCTTGACAAAAAAATAAAACAAAAACGCTTCAATAATATATAACAAGGTAATAAAACTGCATTTTTATTGTTGCTTATGTACACAGAGAACGTTATTTTACACAAAAATTGGGTGTACAACTTTTACAAAAAACCCCAAGAATAGGTTTGTATATAATAACAGACAGTAAAAATTCTGTAAACACGACTACAACAGAATTTCAAAAACACATCATTAGCTGTTCGAATAGTACGATGTAAAAATTATAGGTATTTTAATATAATACTATCAATTATATTTTGTATACGGGACATAAATGCAAATATAAATGTGTATCATACATAAATATAGCAACTTAAATTATGTTATTAAATTACTATAACAAAACTGTTCAGTTTTTAGCTAGAACTAAAACGGACGAATTTATGACGAGCGAAGATATTTTGACGATCGATGCAGGAATCGTTTTTGAAACTTCTATAACATTATGCCCGGGTACATAGAGTAACTACATACGTGCCCGAATATAATAATTTATATATATGTATATTTTTTTATTTATAAAAAAACCTTTCTTTCCCGCTTCTATCATCTAAACAATTTCACAAAAAGCTTAAAACATTTTACTCGAATTTGAAAATAATTTTCACAATGAACGAAAATTAATATTCCAATTCAAGAAGTAGTCATTGTACATTATTGTAAACGTATAAAATAATAAACTCAGGTGAAAAAGGGAAGAGTCTAAAATCGAGATTCTACAGAAATAAAACAAAAACTTAAATCCTAAAATATGTAAAGGATTAGTTAGGAAGGGGGACCAAGCCGAAAGGATAAATTTTCTACTGCAACTTTGTTATACGTCCGGTATAAAAGTACCCTATATCGGGAATACTGTAGAATTTTAAAAGTAAAAAAAAAATTGTTAAGTTATCGTTTAAGTCCATCCATTGTGAACAAACAGACAAACATACAAAAAAAATTCTCTTTATAACATTAATATAGATAAGTCAGTGCGTCTTGTCCAATCTATGGACTTAAAAATTTTACCGGGCATGTTCATAAAACTTCTCTGTATGGTATCTTGATATTCGTGCCAGAATATAACAACAATAGAAGTCAAAGCTAAAGAAGTATATTATTAATAGCGGTTCCCTGCAGTTTCATCCACGTTAATTTCAGAGATCCCGCGGAAATTCCGGGATAAAAAGTACCCTATATCCTTCTCTGTATCCTTGACAACGTGTATGCAAAATTTTTAAGATGATCCGTTAAGCCGTTAAGGTGTGAAAGCGTAACAAACAAATAAATAAACAAACAAACAAACTCACTTTCGCATTTATAATATTAGTAAGGATATACGTGAAATGTGTGTATTCAAGTACTCAAGTATTTATTTGCTTACTTCTATTGCTTTTAAGGTACCTACTATAGTATCCTAACGACTTGGAACCCACTTTTGAACCAAACTTGTGTAGCTAAAAAGCTGAGTACGAATTGGAACTAGGGTTGTGTCGGTGCGCGTCGCACAGTGCCGCATTGATTTGGACTAAATTAAAAAAAAACACGCAGAAAGACGCAAGCCCGCCTACAATTTGTACTCAGCTTAGTTAAAGGAGAATCCTGCATTGTGTTAGTTATTAAAAAGAAGAAAAAAAAAACAATTATACAGGTTGTAAAATTCAAGTAAAACAAATATTCGATCAAATTTGACTAGAACGATTTAGGTCAAGGACGATACAGTAGAAAAAAAAAACTACAAGTAAATAAAACACTATCAGTAGATAAATAAAAATCTTTGGCATTGAAACGAAAAAAAAAGCATTTTAAAATACGTATTATATAATAATAATAAAAAAGACTAGATTGAACTTGCGGACTAGACACGTTGAAAGCAACTCATACTTTTCCATCAATCGATTTTGAGCACTAATCATATTAGAAATAAAGTCTCAAATACGTTTGTAAAAATCATCAATCGGAGTCGCATTTACATCAATTATAATCAAGAGGCGTTTTGATCACTTTTATATTTCAGCACATCTGATCGGTTTGACATCACATTTTTTTCTAATAAGTTTTTTGGGAGTACCGTATTTATTACATGTATGAAAATAGCAACAGCAAAGCATTTGTTGCTATGTGTCATCAAAATAAAACCAAGCATAAAGCGGGGTCAACGTCTCCCCCCTCCTCTGTTCTTTTTGGAAAAAAAAACGATGCAGTACCCACCATAAACCAACAATGCGTTTATGTAAGATCCTCTTTAACTATGCAAAACATATTTATGAGTTGGTTGGGATGCTACTGCAACTGATATTCAAACCTTAATATCTTCAGTTACTCGTTAAAGTAATATTTCAGCATGTTATACACCTCTCAGAAATAAGAGATTAACCGATTAAGGGTAAATTTGATGGTATATAAGTACAGCGACCCCCCACAAGCATGACGTCACGCCAATAAACAACGGTATGTACGGCCTCAACCAAGATCGAACTGTATTTGCGAATAAAATTTGTAATAATCAAACACAACGCAGGAAACGAAAGAATAATAAATAGGTATTAAAATTATAAATAACAACAAATAATAATTGACACAGTCGCGTCAAACGCAACGTGATAATATTAAAAACAAAGTAAATGCCACAGATAATACATGTTCGTTACAATATAAAATGCCATAGACACGATCGTGGTACAACAACAATAACAAATGACCCCGCGGGCGCAGCGACATACCATATTCAAAACATACGATCCAATAAATTTAAATATACAATAGAATAAAAACATCAAGTTTGGAATTTCAAATCACAGTTCCAATTTTAAAAAAACACAGTCGATGAAAAACAAAACGCAAACGTTTAAGAGTCCATAGACAATTCCGATTGGTTTTTTGGGCGTTTATTTTCGTTTTTTTCGTCGCGGACGACGTTGGACTTTGTGACCGGAGCCCCCAAGAATCCATTTGACATAAGGGCGGTGGTCGATATACGTGCGACGGTTACAACATTTTTGTAGCGTTTCGTTTTGTGTATTGGATGGGATTGTGCGGTAACATGTAACGAAAACAAAAAAAAACAATGGTGCACTAAATAAACATATTAATTAAATATCATCATCTTTGTATCGGTATGTTAAATAATGTAATAAATATTATTATATACGTATAAATAGAATAGTAAGAAAAAATGTTTGTGTATAAAATCTAAATTAAAACCGATAAAGAGTCGGAGAGTTTGGTGTTTTACACGAGCAACTAAATTTTGCAACTTGGCAACTTTCGGTCACTCCCAAGCAAATTCTTCTTCTGAAGTTCTTTACATCGAAATTCATGTTGTTGTGGTTTGGTATGTTGTGTGGTCCTGTTGTGGTATTTTTGTATGGTGTGCTATGTTTTTGTGTGGTGTGGTATGCTGTTGTGTGGTGTGGTTGTGTGGTGCTGTGTGGTGCTGTTGTGGTATGTTGTTGTGTGGTGTGGTATGTTGCTGTGTGGTGCGATATGCTTTTTGTTTGGTGTGATATGTTGTCGTGTGGTATTTTGTGGTGTTTTGTGGTATTTTGTGGTGTTTTGTGGTATGTTGTTTGGCTTGGTATGTTGTCGTGTGATGTGATATGTTGCTGTGTGGTGCGATATGTTGTTTGTTTGGTGTGATATTTTGTCGTGTGGTATGTTGTGGTGTGTTGTGTGGTGTGGCATGTTGTCGTGTGGTGTGATACGTTGCTGTGTGGTGCGATGTTGTTTGTTTGGTGTGATATGTTGTCGTGTGGTATGTTGTGGTGTTGTATGGTGTGGTATTTTGTTGTGTGTCGGTCGCGGCGCGGCGCGGCGGTACTCACACGAGTTGCCGGGCTGCAGGTCGAGGCGCGCCTGCACGTCGCGGATGTGCTGCTCCTTGCGCTTCAGCTCGTGCGCGAGCGCGTCCAGCCGCTGCCGACTCTCCGCCAGCTCCCTGCCACCGACACCACACGCATATTATTATTGATCAAATCATAATAATGGCCCTTTATCTGACATCGAATAAGCGACTGGTCGTTTCAGTATTAGTTTCTATCGATAGCTTTAGTCATTTCAATTTTGGTGTATGAAAATAAATGTGTATTTACTTTTACTAGGCAGTCGCAGACAAACAAACTGTTTGTGTTTATAACTCCTAGCTGATCCCCCGAGGATTGAGTCGTATTAAATTTGGAATTCCGGTGGAAACTTCAGGATAACAAGGACCCTATGTCAATCAGGGACATCGTAACTTCATATAATATGTCAAATATTTTTAAAAGCGGTTCAGCAATTGGGTTTATCCATTATAAACAAAAAAATGTGGGTAAAATTAATTTGTTATTTAGGGGTACACCTTTGTTCCTTTTGCTTTGGTTAAATGAATTAATTAATTAATTAGTAAACACAATCATACAAATGTGTGTGTGAGTGTGTGTGTGATTTACGCATGCATACAAACAGATAGACAGACGGCCACGTGGTGTTACCTCTGGCTGGCGAGCAGCTCGGCGCGCGTGCGGCTCAGCTCCTCGCCCACTTGCTGCTTCGCCTGTATCTCCGAGTGCAGCGACGACTGCAGCGTGAGGATCTCCATCTTGTCCAACTTCTGCGAGCGCCGGTTGCGCCAGCCGCCCGCGCCCGCGCCCACGCCCGCCGCGCCCGCCGCGCCCACCGCGCCCACCGCGCCCACGCCCACCGCGGGCGGCGACGACGGCGGCGCCACGCCGCCCGGCAGCGCGCTCGCTGCGGACAAACGGACACTCAACACTCTATATCTCTTTTTATTTTGATATAAAACTTCTTTATTTACGCACGCTGCACTGGGCTCGTAGAGTAAACCGATGAACGCGTTACGGAAAGTGTAATCGGGCGAGACGAACGGGAGTTGAGAAGGAGATATTATACGTTAATAAAGACAGAAGGAGAGAGATATATTTCGTATAACCGAATAGGATTTTACTTTTATATACATATGTGTTGCTAAAGAGTTTTACTTTAGTTGGTAAGCACACTCAGTTTTTTAGATATTCGGGACCTCGAATCGATCCTTCCTTCTGTTGGTAAATGTAAACGAGCTAGAAATGTATATTGTATTTGAAAGACAGCAAGAGCTATCAACCCATTACTCTATGAAACTCCGTGTCTAGTCCGCCATACGTTCAACGTTGTGTACTGGACATCTTGCAACAAATAAAGTTATCCATCGTAACCTTCGCCATCCTATAGAAATATCTAGCCATAACTCTTCACCTTCAGTATGTCCCTAGTTTAACCTCACATTATATATAACTTATACAACGTGTTAATGAAATGATCAAAAACCTGATACACCCCATTTAAAAAAATAAACAATAATATGGTTAAAATATAAATTATGTCGAAAAAAATAATAGTCTAAAAGTTATACAATATTAATTTGGAGGTGACCTATCTACGGAATTTCAAGTGCTATGCCCGCGCCTACGGGTCAGTGACCGATTCGATGTTTTTGCTATACGGGCGGCGCACGCGCCAAATATTTTATTATAAATATTTAGACATGGGCTAGTAAAAATGAAAAAATGCGATCGATTCGGAAGTCGATTCTGAGTAAACTATTTTCTAGTTTTTAGTCAATCTTTTTCCCTCACCGTGCTTCAAGTAGTCTAGCTCCTCGGTCATCTTGGTGGCGAGCGCTTGCAAATATCCACGGGCCTCTTTCTCGTCTGTCACCCATCGTATTATATCCGCAATCTGACAAGTGACAAACAATCGAAGAATAACTCCAGGGCCTGAGGATTTCACACGAGCGAACTTATCGAACTTCCCGCCACTAGGGATGGGCAAACAATATCGATATATCAAAATATCGATATTTTTTACTTTACATAATTATCGATACTCTATGATATCTTTTAAAAATTGATAAATATGTTTTCATTTGTCCATCCCTACTGCAGGCGGGCGGCTTGCGTGTACACCACTGTCGCCTCTAGGCGGGGCGCGGGGGGTCACGGTGCCAGCGGGGGACGGAGTGTCGCTACTCCACGTGCTGACAGTATTGTATACCTGCGCCTCCCAGTGCTGCATGGTGTCGCGCTTGCCCCTCAGACTGTCCAGTTCCAACTCCAGCTGGCGCCTCTCCGCCTGCCAGCGCCGCCCGTTCTCCGCCATCTGCCAACATCACATACCTGAAGAGGGACCCTGAGCGCAGTGAGGGATTTTAAAGTGGGATCCTGAGCGCAGTGAGGGATTTTGAAGAGGGATCCTGAGCGCAGTGAGGGATTTTAAAGAGGGATCCTGAGCGCAGTGAGGGATTTTGAAGTGGGATCCTGACCACAATGAAATGTAAATTTAGTGGTCCAGTCCAGTTCAATCCACACTCAAATTTAAACATAGACAGTGACATAGGTTATATTGCAACCCGGAATTCCCGCAAGAACTCCGAAATTACCGCGGGTAAAATCGGTGGGCAGACAGATACAGGGGGCTCCGGATCGTGACCCGAGACTCACCGCCTCCAGATCCTTGGCCAGCTTCCTGTTCTCGCTGACGAGCATCTGCCGGTCCTCGTTGTCGTTCATCTGCTCCAGGCGGCGGCTCTCGAGCTTCTCCTTGGACGATTGCAACTGCGCAAATTATACTACGTTACTAGTACTACCTACGTAGTAGGTCGCCATGCCCGCTAATGAAGAGGTTCCGGGTTCGATTCCCGGTGGGGGTGCACTTTGTGTGATGAACACAGGGTTCTACTTTCCAGTCTGGGTGTGTTTATATGTCTATAGTATAACATATATGTAAATACCGCGTTTGCTTGGTTTCCACGACACAAGCTATTAATAGCTTACTGTGGGATCAAGTATATCTGTGTGTTGTGATGTATGTTAGTTTGTAAGGTATTTATCTATGGGCCCATGTTGCCTGATAACAAAACAATAAATAAAAAAAAAAAATTATAGATTTCAGCGATCGATCAGTATAAAAGTGCCGACTCTCAAAACACGATCAGCGGCCTCACCTCCCTGGCGAGCGCGCCGCGCACCGCGTCGCCCTCCTGCAGCTGGTCGCGCAGCGCGCCCAGCTCGGCGGTGTAGCGCGCCTGCTGCTGCGCCAGCGACTCCTTGTACTGCAGCTAAGGGAGAACGAGACGTCAAGCACACGAGTGTCGGTAACGTTGCCTGTGGTTCTTATAGGGTAGATTTTAAACTTTTGCGCCTCCTCGCGTAGTCTGCGCTCCTAGTACACGACGAACGGGTGTGAGCTCAACTCAGTTTCTCGTAGAGATTTGAACTGTGCCCGTTGCTATGGCAGCTCCTCGCGCAACCTGTGCTCCTACTACAGAACGAGCATCAACTTGGTTTCTCTTAGGGTAGATTTGAACTGTTGTGCATTGCTATTGTAGCGTCTTCTCCCGCACCATGCGCTCCTAGTACACGACGAGCGGCGGTATTTAGTCTAAATGAAGACACTACCTACTGAAGACAAAGGAAAACCAGTGTCACCGGATGAGTTTAGCACACACCATTCACGGAATGTATAAAACGCAATTTATTTGAAGTCTCGGTTGTTTTCTAAATTAACTGGGAGCTAGTTCATACTTTCTTTGCTACCGTGGTGTGCTTACACCGCCTACATTGCTTCTCTAGTCAATATAATTTTGTGTGTTCTCCTCGCGCAGCCTGCGCTCCTAGTGCGGGCACACAACCATAGAGAGTATAAAGTACGTACCTCTAGCGCCTCGACGTCGGCCTGCAGCCGCGCCACGTCCGCGCCGGGCACGCCCGCCTCCGCGCGCGCCGCCCGCAGCGTCTCCTCGCGCAGCTTGCGCTCCTGGTACACACACGTACACATTTAGCAACTACATATTATGATAATCCAGTCCCCCTAGCCAAGTTGCCGATGTAGATTCATCAACGCATAAAAAACTGAGAAACTAATTATAAGACAATGGACACGTAAAATCGTCAAATTAAAAGTCCAGTTTAGCGTGACCACGTGACATAGCGACTCTGTTCCTTAGTTTTCTATGCGTTAACGATTGTAGATTGTCAACTTAGCTAGAGGGCAGGATATTTATGTCGGTCTTCAGCAATTTTTATTGCTGGTTTGTCATCGTTCAAATTGCAGCAATTTCCATTTTATTAACGTTTAATACACTCAAATATACGCATTACAGTCGTGCTACCGCTTAAAACACTATTTTCATTACTGTCGATGTAATTAATCACAAACTCCAGCAATTTTAATGAACGTCGTATTATCTTCTATATATATAAAATGCTTTGTCCTGAATGACTGATGGATCAACGCACAGCCTAAGCTGCTGATCGTGGAGACTTGAAACTTGTAGCATGTGTTCTTTGTATGACGTAGGCCATCCGATAAGATTTTTGAAAATTCAACCCCTAAGGGGATGAAAAGGTTGTATGGAACTATTCTGCGGGAACTTCGAAATTGTCGCGGGTGAAACCGCGCGGGACAGCTAGTCGTTTATAACACTCCAGCAATTTCCATTACTGTCGTGTAATCGTTTACTGGGCCCTTATTCACTATGACCATAACACGCCGCGTTAAGAAAAAAACTGTCTTTCCCTCGTGATCTAAAAGTTTTACAGCAAAAAAAATACATTTACGTTTCTTATGGCATAAGGAATAATAATTTTGAATATTTTGTCATCTAGAACGTTAGGAAATACGCGCGTTATGGGCAAGGAATGTTGTTGGTCATAGTGAATAAGGGCCTTGTACTCCGGAGTCCCTTGTACCTTACCTTGGTGGCCTCGGCGACGGCGGTGTCGAGGCGCGCCTCCAGCTCGCGGCGCGCCTTCTCCGCCCGCCTAATGTCCTGGCGCAGCGCGTCGATCTTCTGCATCGCCACCTCGAGCTCCTCCTCCTTGTCGCGGACCTGGCGAGCCGCGGGTGCCATGGATATAGACACAGCTTTTTTCTTGGCGGAAGTTCGATGACATCGATTGCCACATTTATTTGTTTGAAAAATTACAAAGGTTGACTGGCAGAGAATGCCACTGTGGCAAAAAGTCCGCCTTTTATACCATTTTTTTTCTCTCTCTAACGGTAACCACGATATGTCGAAAACCACTTGAGCTACGAAGCTGAAATTTGACAACTAGATACCTGCTGAAGAATAGACATTCAAAGGAGTTTTTTGGCGGGAATCAAAGATGGCGGTTCGGTCATTTATTTTCATGTCGATTTATTGCGTTATACTTAAGGTGCTGTATTGGACAATAATTATCGAAATGACGGTTTTTCATGTGCTCAAGAAGATACATGACATTTCGAGCTGATTTCTTTGGTTTCCTCCAAGAGCTCCGAGAAAGTTCTTGCAAGCTATAGTACCGTGGCTTGCAATTTCAAACTGTACAACGAAGCATTTCAATAGAAAATATATTAATCTAATAAATTTTACTTGAAACTGGCTAAATATGCGAAAGTCCATAAAAAAGAAGAAAGAAAGACATTCAAACTAACGCGGGTGAAACCGCAAGGCACATCTGGTAATTAGATAAAGATGTCTGTTCGTCTGTCTGCGTGTCTGTGTCTGTCTGTCTGTCTGTCTGTCTGCGTGGCGCACCTGTCGCGACAGCTTCTGTTTCTGCTGGCGCAGCTCGGCCAGCTTGTCGGTGACCTCGTTGTACTCGGCCATCGCCAGCTTGCGCTGGGACAGCGCGTCCCGCAGGTCTTTGTCCTGCCGGTGCGCGAACAGTAACGAGCGATGTAATGTTAAGTGGACGCAGATAAGCAATAACATGTTAACCCACAAAATGAATTTATTGATTCAGAACGATTTATTGAGAGTTAGAGAAAGTTTTTTAATTATGTGTTTACCTTATTACATTGTTTAAATATGTAACTAAATATTGCGCATAAAAAATGTTGACACAAAATGGCGCTATAATTTTAAAACTTTAATTTTCTCAAAATTTCTCCAGTGTGGGTTAACACACTATTGCTTATCTATGTCCAAGTATACTACCTTCTTCGGGATCTCTTAATATAGCTGTGGATCATCGTTACGACAACACAAAAAATATTCCCACACAAAAAATGTGAAAAAAGCCATAATTCCACCCAAAGTTTCGGGCATTAAAAGTAGTGAGATAACAAAAATTATAAATAAATCCTGTTCAATTACATTTTCCTGGCACTTTTATTTTCGACTAGTTTTGCCCCGCGGTTTTAGCCGCGTGATTTTCGAAATTCCCGCAGCAACTCCAAAGTAGCTTAATTTACTTCTTCTAACATCAGCTATAATACTTATAGATATAGTGAGTGATAAATAAAAAACAGATCGATGCTTAAATAACACAGTGTCTCACCTGCAACCTCAATTTCTCAATGGCGTCGGTTCTATCTTTATTCAGCTCCTCCTTCTCTATGGTAAGTGCCGTCACCATCATCTCTAGCTCGTGCAGGCGCGCCATCGCGTCTTGCGGGAGAGATAGGTCCTGGAAATTGGAATCAATCGACACTGAGTCTAAAAGTTATTCAACATTAGTTTGCAGGTGACCTATCTACGAAATTTTAAGCGCTGCGCCCGCGCCTACGAGTCAGTGGCCGATTCGAATTCTTTGCTACTGGCTGCGTACGCGCCAAAATATTGTATTACAAACGGACACTTAAATTTTATTTATATGTCTAGCAGTGGCGAAGGTACCATAGAAGCCGATTCCCACCGGCTTCCCTTCAGACGCAACATCTCTCTCCGTAATTGAGAACGTTGTCAGGGATACAGGGAAGGACTTTTTATACCGGAATTCCCGCGGGAACTCCGGAACTTATCGCAGGTGAAACCGCGGGGAACAGTTAATAGTTAAATAAGTTGAAATTAAAGTAGATTTCCGGCTTCCCCCTCTCAATATTTCACCCTTCGCCACTGATGTCTAGGTATTAGTACAAAGAGAGGTGACAGAAGAAAGAAAAGGAGCAAAAGTTCCAGCCAATCCGAGATGTCGTTTAAATAAGAAGCCATACCTGCGCCGCGATCCCACTGCTGATTTGCTCGTAACACCTCACTTGGGCTTCCAAATCGGAATTCCGTTTCGAAAGCATAACCAGCTCTTCCTTCAGATGCATCAAGTCTTCTGTAGAAACATTTAAAGTTATTTATTTATTTAGAAAGGGTCAGTGGGATAATTAAGAGTTATGGAGATAAGTGTCGAATGAAGTTTGAGGGCGTATATTCGAGATCAGTCCCCTTAGTCAAGTCACAAATAATATAATACTATACTAGTGTCAAGGGTACACTGTTGTGAGCGTGTGCGTAGCGAGAGGCTGACAGCGAGCTGACAGTAACTGTCAACTGTCTAGATTCTGCATGTGTCGTCAAACTTTCCTCAGTCTTTGTCAAGGTCACTTTCGCGGGGTAGATACGAGGAGGCATGAAATGGGCGGAAAGAGGAGAGTGTCGCTTCTTTATATTTATAAGATCTGGCAAAATTAGCTGCAAATATTTACAGGGTTTAAAGTATACACCGTTATAAATATTTTCATAAAAAAGATAAAAAAAAAAATTCGTACATAATCAAAAAGAACCTGTGAAGGCGCTCGCCACTCAATCGCTTTACACACACATCGCCGCGCGCCGATATCTTAAGTACAATGACCTCGATCGAGCTGACCAGCTGATGCATCGCTCGCTGTGTGCGTGACGCGTGCCTTGTATACGTATTAATGAGTTACGTGTAATGTGTACCTTGTAAATGTATTTGTTTTTGCAATTAAATTATTTTCCTCATATTATATAAAACCACCAAACTTATTTTTTCGCTTATCCTGTGTGTTATAACGTATACTTTCAGCCCTGTAAATATTTGTAGCTAATTTTGCCACACCTTATATAATTTCTATTCTTTGGCGTGGCCAAGGGGTCTGATGGTGTCTGCACTAGTACAGTAGGTACGTGTGTGTGTGTGTGTGTGTGTGTGTGTGTGTGTGTGTGTGTGTGCGTACTCACCTCCCCCTGCGGAGGGCGCGTCGCCCGCCCCCCCCGGCCCGGCGGCCCCGGCGGCGCGCAGCTCGGCGATGGTCTGCGCCAGCAGCGCGTTCTCCCGCTCGAGCGCCTTGAGCGCGGCGCGGTCGCCCGCGTTCGACGGCGCCTGCGCACACCACAGTATAAAACCTTAGCAAAGAGTTCCTTAAACGGTAACCTCATTTATTTATTGAAACAAAACGATATACATTGATATTATACACGTTACAAGAATCAGAATGTGTCCCCACAAAGTGTAGCAATAATATTATTTTATTGTAAAAATTAAATTAAATTAGTACAAAGTTGTAATTATCACGTCTGTTTGTCTTCATATATCACGCCCATTTTACGACAGCACAGGAGCTATACAGGTGAATTTTTCAAACGGGCGTGGATGGTCATATCCGAAATTGCAAGAAGCTCAAAGGAGTGAGTGTGTGTGTGTGTGTGCGCGGTGTCTGGTGGGTGTGTGATGTGTGTAGTGTGGTGCTTGCTGTATGTATAATGTGTGTGATGTGTAGTGTGTAGTGTGAACTGTGTGGTGTATGATGTATGTGTTTGGGGAGTGTATGTTGTGTGGTGTGTGGTGTACAGCGTGTGTCGTGTGACGCGTGTAGGGTGGAGTATGTTGTGTGGTGTGTGGTGCGTGGAGCGCGGGCGTCACCTGGCTGGGCGCGTTCTTGGCGGGGCTGAGCGGGCCGGGCGCGCCCAGGTCGGACAGCCGCGAGCCGCCCGTGAACGTGAACCCCACGAAGGGCAGGTGCAGCCCGCTGAAGGCGGCCGACGCGCTCGGCGGCGGCACCGCCTCCGACAGCCTGGGGGCCGGCGTCCACGCCAACAGTACCCACACAGACAACATCACATATATATATGTACTAGCTGTCCCCCGCGATTTCATCGGCGGTAATTTCGGAGTTCCCGCGGGAATTCCGGGATAAAAACTATCCTATTTTTTAAGTTGGACCACATAAATCGTTACAAAATTTTATCAAAATCCGTTCAGTAGTTTTGGAGTCCATCGCGGACAAACAACGTGACACGTAATTTATATACAACGTGTTAATGAATTAACTGAAAACCTGATACACCCCATTTAAAAAAATTAACAATAATATGATTAAAGTATATTTTATGTCGAAAAAATTAATACTTGAAAAATTATTGAACATTAGTTTGGAGGTGACTTATCTACAAAATTCCGAGCGCTACGCCCGCGCCTACCGTTTCGAATTTTTTCTGCGGGCGGCGTACGCGCCAAATATTGTATTATAAATAATTTAGACATGGGCTAGTAAAAATGAAAAAATATAACCTATATTAAAACATACTGCGATCGATTCGCTAGTCGATTCTGAGCAAACTACTTTCTAGTTTTCAGTTAATTCATTAACACGTTGTATATGTATTAAGAAGATATATAAACACTATTGACAGACATTGAATCTTATTGCAATAGTAATTAAATTCAAAGACCGACAACCACAAAAACGCATGATGTTTACATAATAATTACTAGCAGTTCCCCGCGGTAATTTTGGAGTTCCCGCGCTTGTTCCGGGTTACAATATAGCCTATGTTACTCAGAGATAATGTAGCATTCTAATGGTGAAAAAGTTTTTCTCTAGAATAGATTGGTCAGCCATTAAACATTTTAGATGACGACCACGTAAATACTAGTGTTAATTGGCTGACCGAGTAAAATGACGATCGGTTACTTAGATTTCTATGCGTTGACGATTGTAGAATTTCAATTTGGGTTGTAGTTTTTGAGTTCAATCGTAACAAAAAAAAACAAACAAACAAACACAAATTCAAATCTTTCTTTTCTCTTTCTCGTGCATATTGTAATCGCAAAACCGTCATATTTTTTATTGCAACCGAAAAATTATAGAAACAAAAGTTACATAATAGGCCCTCTGATGTGATACTCTATGTGATCGGGTATCAAAAGTAACGAGTTTAACCGCCGCACTCAGAGTCGACTTTAATGATTACTTAGTTAAGTATAGATTTTTAAAAGAAAACTGCCGCAATCAGACAAGTTTAATAAATTAATGTTAATTGGCATTTAACTAATTAAGTTACATCTCATTAAATGCCAATTAACATTAATTTACTGAACGTCTCTGATTGCGGCAGTTTTGTTTTAAAAATCCATACTTAACTAAGTAATCATTAAAGTCGACTCTGAGTGCGGCGGTAAGAAACCTAATGATTGTTAAAGTAACGAATACGTAAGGGTATGATATTTTTCGTTACTCTTACACCTCTACCTTATATTATTAGTTTGGTTTAGTTTAGTGTAGTAGACGGTGGTGATCTAATCAAATCATGTACCGACCGTATGTCGTTGTCGTCGACGTCGAAGTTGGACGTGTCGGTGGGGCTGGCCACGTCGGGCACGAACGGCGCCTGCATCTCGCGCACGCCGTCCCACTCCAGGCCCGAGAACCACGAGTGGCCCTGAACCAACAACGCACACCACATGTAACACAAACTTGTCCGTCAACACCTTTTTGGTTTATCACTTTGAGAGCACATTTCAAATTCAAATTCAAAAGTTATTTATTACCTACTTAGGATTAGTTGTTACAATCGTTTGTAATCGTCAGCAGGTTCTTAGAACTATAAATTACCGTCAGTTCGGAATACGTCCGCTACCGAGAAGAACTGACAAGAAACTCAGCAGGGCTGTCTTTTTTGTATTACGAGTAAGATTATGAATAGTTAGTACCTACTTATAAATAAGAAAAACAAAAAATAATAATTGAATAGAGCAATTCATTCCTAAACGTCTGTATCATCAATAGTCTACTTACACTTAAATATGCTTTAGCGCATAATATGTGTTTAATAAGGGTCTTGAATTTATTCATTGACAAATTAACTACATCGTTTGGGAGTTTGGGATTTAAAACAGTAAACAGTACCTAAGTACTAGCTATTCCCCGCAGTTTCACCAACAGTAATTTCGGAGATCCAAGAATTCCGGGATAAAAAGTACCGTATGTTCTTCTCTGTCCCCAGACGACGTGCATGCAAAATTTCATGATGACCGGTTGAGTCGTTAAGGCGTGAAAACGTAACAAACAAACAAACTCACTGTAAGGATTATACTATAAACATTGCACTTTTCTGTCAACCCAGACAGAAAAGTGCAAAATCCAACCCCACCGGGAATCGAACCCAAAATCTCTTGGTTAGCGAGTAAACGTAGTGGCCTACTGCGCCAAACCGGTCGTTCGTATAGTATAATTTATTTCTAATAAGTAATGAAAAGATGAATTTTAATAGGTAATTCAGTATTATGACTATGTATCAACTTGGGTTTAAACCCGAAAATGGCAGGCTTTTATCGGGTTTAATTCCAATAACCGGGTTGATTGCCCATCTTTAATTAGCGCATTTCACCTTGAAGTCCTGCAGCCCGTTCCGGCCGAGCCTGGTGTCGGCCGAGCAGATCAACCGGCGGATGAGGTCCATCGCCTCCTCCGATACCTGGGAAAACAATATATTCTCATTTTCTCATTAATTCCGTCTGGTATCGATGACTAGCTGTCCTTAGATAGAATCTCTATATAGACTAGAGTCCTTAAATAAATAGTACCTCACGATTATACAGGAATATTTTTTATTCGGTGCGCAAACTTTTTTACAAATTAAACTTAAAGGAGTTTTAATAAACACCTTTTTTATTTTGATAAGTCTTAGTACAAAAAAGTAAAGTTATCGTGAACGAAAGATGTATACTTTGCAATTGATTTATTGGCTACCAAACTCTATTCGCCGCCGCCACCGCTGCGCGCGAAGCGCTCGCTCGGCTAGGTATTTACGTGGTAAACAATGTACCGACAGCTGATCGAGGTCGTTGACCCCCGCTGCAACACCGCCGCGTACGCCGCACGGCGCGCGCCTATTGATATTATTACGAATAGATAGTGTCCATATTTTTCTAATTTAAAGCCGGATAAAAAATATAAATATAAAAAATATATGGTGGTAGTGGTTTTTTTTTTTTATGTCATAGGGGGCAAAGGGGCAAGTGATACACCTGATGGTAAGTACCTTCACGACGTGGTCATCCAGCGGCGGGCAGTGGAAGGAGCGCGCGTGGTTCATGATCTTGCCGTACGTCTCCACCAGCGACTCCGCGTAGAACGGCGTCTCGCCGAACAGCATCTCGTACATGCACACGCCTGTATCGGGAACGAACGAACCATAACAACACAGCCCCCTTAACTAAGTTGGTGAGCTATAATCGTTATCGCTATAGAAAACTAACGGCCGCACTCAGAGTCGACTTTAATGATTACTTAATACAAGTATAGATTTTTAAAACAAAACTGCCGCAATCAGAGACGTTCAGTAAATTAATGTTAATTGGCATTTAACTAGATGTAACTTAATTAGTTAAATGCCAATTAACATTATTTTTTTATTTATGTCACTTCGCCGTAGTACAGTTTTAGTAGTATGGTTTTACTAGTACGGGGAGTAGCTGTCTTTTTCTTATGTTAATTAGTGATGTTTTTGTGTGAATAAACTATTATTATTATTATTAAACTTGTCTGATTGCGGCAGTTTTGTTTTAAAAATCTATACTTAATTAAGTAATCATTAAAGTCGACTCTGAGTGCGGCCGCAAGTAACGCATGGTCATGTCGCTCGGTCAGCCAATCAGAACTTTAGTTTTGCGTGACCGCGTGCAGAAAGAAAAAACAATAACTAAGTAGTTTTCTATGCGTTAACGATTGTAGAATGTCAATTTGACTAGGGGGGCTGGTCACGAGAAATTGTCCAATCAAAATTGCAATTTTGTGACCATGCCACTGGTTAAACACTAATATGGACACAGCCAGTATTCAGCACTCACCTAGCGACCACCAATCGCACTCCGGCCCGTAACGCCCTTGGCCGTCCTCCATCGCCTGCAAAAAACAAATTTCAAAATTCATGAACTACCCAAATCAAACAAATACTGGCTTTGGCTGCAAAATTGATTTATTTACTAGCTGTTCCCCGCGAAATGACCCGCGTTAATTTCGGAGATCCCGCGCGAATTCCGGGAAAAAAGTAGCCTAAGTCACTCCTTATAACATCAGCTATCTGCCAGTGAAAATTCCGTTAAATTCGGTCCAGCCGTTTCAAAGATTACCCGGAACAAACAGACAGGCAGACAGACAGACAGACAGAGAAGAAATTTAAAAACTGTAATGGTCTAAGTATAGCGCTGTCGAATTTTTGTTAAATAAATAAATAAATAAACTGATTTTTTATGTAAGAACCGTACATACTTTCGTATGCAACTATTTAAATAATGTCTAGATGGTATTCAACAAACGGCTTCCCTGCGGCATCGGTAGTGTGAATTTCGGAATTCCCTCGGGAGTTCCGGGATGAAAGTAACCTATGCGATAATCTAAAACATATTCTGTGTGTCAAATCATCTAAACCGACTCAGCGAAATTTTTTGGATTAACGCATAGGGATACCGGAACTCCCGAGGTATTCCCTTGATAAGCGTCCCTCCAGAAAAGAGAGCGGTCTATCGCAATATACAAAAAATCCCGCACTATTCAGAATAGAGTGGAAGAGTGGAAGGGATTTTGCTCAGCAGCGGGATGAAGTCTAATTAAATTAGAAAAAAACATAAAA
Source organism: Zygaena filipendulae (assembly GCA_907165275.2). NCBI lineage: Eukaryota > Metazoa > Arthropoda > Insecta > Lepidoptera > Zygaenidae > Zygaena > Zygaena filipendulae. The sequence continues at coordinate 2,143,683 of OU015676.1, forward strand.
GGCTGAATTAATAAAACAATGAGCAGCCTACCCTCAAAATCTCCGGCGATATGTAATCGGGCGTGCCCACGGCAACGTTGCTTTGCACCTGAAAATTAAAACGAATTTATTTTCTACAAATTCACAATATTTTTTTTTTACACAACGGCTGTATTTATAAAATATTAATTAGTAGCTGTTCCCCGCGATAATTTCGGAGTTCCCGCAGGAATTCCGGGTAACAATATAGCCTATGTTACACAGGGATAATATAGCATTCTAAATTCTAATGGTGACAGAATTTTTGAAATCGGTCCACTAGTTTTTGAGTTAAATCGTAATAAAGAAACAAACAAAAAACCAACCATTTCCCCTTACAATATTAGTTTACTAGCTGCTCCTCGCGGTTTCATCCACGTTAATTTCGGAGTTCTCGCGAGAGTTCCACGATGAGCAGTATCCTATGTCCTTTTCTGTGCACGTTACGTATAAGTAGGCAAAATTTCATGATGATCGAATGAGTAGTTAATAAAGGCGTGAAAGCACAACAAACAAACTCACTTTCGCATTTGCAATATCATGGATTTATGAACACAACAACAAAAAAAGCATATTCAAATCATCCATTTTCGAGTTTTTTCAAGGGAATTTTCATAGCAGTTGCTTTTCATAGAGAAGTAGAAGGTAAATGGTGCCAGTGGACCTTCCCGTCGTCTCCCAGCCGCAGGCAGGAGCCGAAGTCGGCGAGGCGGATGTGGCCGCTGGCGTCCAGCAGCACGTTGTCGGGCTTTATGTCCCTGCGGGTGGAGTGCGGTCCATAAACACGCTAGTCAGGGCCCTTATTCACTACGACCAACGACACTGCCTGCCCATAACGCACGTCCCAAACAACAAAATCCCAAAACATTACAAACTGGCTGTGCCTCGCGGTTTCACCCGCGTGAGTTCCGAAATTCCCACAGGAACTCCAAAGTTATTTCATAAGAACCTTTACCTTACACAACAAAAATAGAATTGGCTACTCGGTTAATTTTTTTTTAGTTCGTCGTGTAGATAAATAAAAAATATACATATTTTTTCTTTTTTACGTAATCTAAAAATAACGGCGATACATTGAGTTGAAATTTCACGTGAAGTCACAACCCACTGCAGTTTGTACGGACGGGGCTTATACCGAATAATGACGTCACGAGTCCCCCATCCTAAACTTTAATAAGTTTAATTTCATTAATTTAAAAAGCAAAAAAATACATGTTTATTTATTTTTTTATTTTCTAACTGGTGCACTAATTAGAATTTTGATTTTCATAAACAGAAAAATACCCAATAGGGTACTTGCATGAAATTTATAATAAGAAATTGTGTCAATATTTAAAAATAGAGCCTTAGAAAAGCGTTATCGTGAAAGATTTACTAAAAAAAATTTCAATAGTTTCCAAAATATTCAACTTTTAATTTTGTGAAACGAAACGTTCCAACGAAACCCCAATCACAGCCAAGCTTGACACATGACGTCACTTTTATTTTTTTAGGAAACATTTACCTATTTCAGAGAAGGCAAAAGAAACTAAGTTCATACAGTCAACGCATATTTTTCATTTTCTGAAGTTTTTTACTTTAAAATGCATCGGTAACATGCATTTCGATTCTTTACTGGAACTTTTGGAAGTAAATCGACACAGTTCAACCTTAATTTCGCTTTTGGATATTGAAGTTATCTGTCTGTCAGTGTCACATGACCCTATCAATACGACATTGACATTTTTATCACAGATTAATAAGGCGTAATTTTGAACAAGTGACGTCATTCCGCGTTTCGGCGGTAAGGTCTAAAGTAGAAACTTTGAAACGCTCTATTTCATTAATTTATGTATATATTTTTTTTCTTTTTCTTGCTTTGTTTAAGTAGGCCATATATCTTTAAAATAGACTGAAAAAAAAATTTCATGCAAGTACCCTATTGCGAAATTGGTTCAGCCGTTCACACGTGATGCCGTGACCAAGGGAAATAGGGATTCATTTTAACCGACTTCCAAAAAAGGAGGACCTCGATTCGACTGCATTTTTCTAATATGTAAGTACGTATAGATTAATAGACAGACTAATAATATTATGTATGTATGCCAAAAAACACTGTAAATGTATTTTTGGGATGTTAAACTTCTTTGAGCGCGTCAGAAAAACAACGCCAGCAAAGGAAGCAAAGGAAAGATTTTTCACTGTGGTTATGCGAGGGGTCTTACACCCGTGACGCCTCACGCGGCTCCAGCGGAAGACCAGTTTCGTATCCCTAACGGTTACCGGCTTACGCTGAGCTGGATGCCGTTTAGTTTGCCCCACAGTGACATAGACATAGATAATACTTATTCAGAAAAAAGACAACACAGCACTAAAACATTTGGTACATCGTAACTACTATAAAGTCATAATAACAAATAATCATAAAAGTGTACCAGTGTATAGAATGTGCTGTCGAGTGATGCTGAAAAGGACACTGTCTCAGCATAGTGCCGAGGTAGAAGACCAGTGTACTACTTTTTTTTATTCATTTCTGTGGTAATACCGTTGTCGTAACGAATAATGCTTCGTTTATTTATTTAAGTAACAGCTACATTACAGTTTTCATACTTTTTAAAACTTTACATACCTTTGTTGGTTTATCTAAACACCGACGTTTCCATTTTGCAACTATTATTGGTTTCAATGACCACATTTACACATTTTTATAGAACTGTGTGTGTATGGGGTAAAACTAAATTCGACATTATGCTTGAATATTGAAGTCATAAAATCACTCACCGGTGCACATATCTCAGCTCGTGGACGCTCTGTATCGCCAGCACCATCTCCGCGATGTAGAACTTGGCCATGTCCTCGGGCAGCCGGTCTTCGAACTTGGACAGCAGCGTGAGGAGGTCGCCCCCGCAGTAGTAGTCCATCACTAAGTACTGATGGACAGCACGAATGACCCCATTAAGATAAGTTCATTGTTTTTGTATTATACACATAATTTCTATTTTACACACATACTTAATTAAATAAAAATAGCGCACATAGTCTCATACAACAGTAGCGTTTGGACCCGTAGCCTCTATGGTATACCCCATAGGTCTCTATGGTGTCAACAAACGTAGCTGCTATGCCCTACACCCGTTTCCACACCCGTAGCGTGTACACCTGTAGCATCTACACCCATACCGTCTACACCAATACCGTCTACACCCATACCGTCTACACCCATACCCCGTCTACACCCATACCGTCTACACCCGTAGCAGCTACACGTTGCTTTTACTACCGTAGCGCCTACAAACGTAGCGGCTATGCCCGTGCATCTATACCCGTAAGCCGTAAGGTCTGCACTCGTAGCACCTAGACTCGTTTATTCGGCATACAGTCAGCAACAGAAATATTTAAACATTTTTATTAGTCGTTGAACTTTATTACTATTGCAATTACATTTAACGGCAGTCAAAAGTGATTACATATTTCTGATGCTGGCTGTACCGGCGGTGCGGTGTACTCACGAGGTTGTTATTGTCCTGGAAGGCGTAGTGCAGGTTGGTGATCCAGCGCCGGTCGCCGAACACGAGCACGTCGCGCTCCTCTTGGAAACACGCCGTCTCTGCACGCTGGGGTAAGCAATATTCATACTTATCATTAACTAGCTGTTCTCCGCGGTAATTTTGGAGTTCCCGCGGGAATTCCAGGTTACGATATAACCTATGTTACTCAGAGATAATGTAGCATTGTAATGGTGAAAGAATTTCTGAAATCGGTCAAGTAATTTTTGAGTTTAAAGATTAATCGTAACAATCAAACATAAATCAAATCTTTCCTCTTTATAATATAATAGTATAGATAGTATAGACAAGCTTTTATTAACTTCACTTGTAACTAACAAACAATCGATATGTAATAAAATCTTAGAAGTCAATTTAAACCCGCTTTTGTCGTATCGAAATGACAAGACTATAATATGGCATCTTGGAGCTGATCTGACGGAGCCAGGAAACGGTGGAACTCTTCAGAGATTTTTAGTAAACCCCTCGAGTTATGGTATACGATTTTGTTTCAACGGGTTTATATAGCATTAAAATATAAATAAATACGATAACGATCATTAAAACTTAAATGTTAACAAAAAATAAAAAATAAAGAACAACCAAATGTTTTATATGGGTATTTGCTAAATAATTCCATTATGACGTGTGTTGTGTTACCTTAAGCATCTCCCACTTGTTCAGTATCTTCATGGCGTACACCCGCTCGCCCGAGCCGCCGCCCCCGCCGGCCGCGCCGCCCGTCTCGCCGCCCTGACAAAAAAAAAATGACTAACTTTCGCTACAACTTGCACCATTAAAGATACAGCGCCGTGCTACTACAAAAAAGTAGGTGTTTATCGTGTATCTAATAAACTATAGAAAACTAGCTGCTCCCCGCGGTTTCACCCGCGGTAATTTCGGGGCTATCGCGGGAATTCCGGGTTACAATATAGCCTACGCTACGACACTCAAAAATAATGTCACTTTCTATTGGTAAAAGAATTTTCAAAATCGGTTCAGTTGATCCAGAGACTACCCCCCTACAACCTCACAAACCTCCTTCCTATAATATTAGTAAAACTAGCTGTTCCCCGCAGTTTCACCCAGGTTAATGTCGGAGTTCCCGCAGGAATTCCGGCATAAAAAGAAGCCTAAATTACTCCTTAAACATTAGCTGCGAGTGAAAGTCCCGTCAAAATTAGTCCAGCCGTTTCAGAGATTATTCGGAACAAACAGACAGACAGAAAACTGACAGACAGACAGAGAAAATTAAAAAAAAAATGTTTTTTTGATGTATGTATTTTCCGTGTGTATATTCGTATGCATTTAGTGAAAAGCTGTTAATTTGAAATTACAAACAGACATTTCAATTTTATTTATTTGTATAGATTAGTAAGTATAGGATTGTCCGTGGTCGGCCGGCAGGTACCTGCATGAAGGAGGCGCGCACGACGCACACCTCGCCGAAGGCGCCGCGCCCGATCACCTTCACCAGCTCGAAGTCGTCCCGCGAGAGGCGCCACCGCTTCAGGGCCGTCGCCACCGGCTTCACTGCAATCGCAATAGCCATGGTGCCGGGATGTGAACATCTAAGGGCCTATGCAGTATACATACCACGTTTTTTAAACGCGCCGTCGAGGCGCGTTTGTAGCGACACAGACGCGATACGAACGCGAGTCAGACGCAGACTGTAGAATCTTCTAGGACTAAAGCGCACCGTCGACGCACGTCTCTAAAACGCGCGTCGATGGCGCGTTTAAAAAACGTGGTGTGCATTGATCCTGAAGGTCATTCTAATTTGTCCGTAAGTTAGATAATAATAAAAGTATCTCGTTTTATCTACACAGCTCTCTACCACTTTCTCTACCAAATTTGTCTGTAGCAATAAGCCCGTCATTTGCTGCATCCTTTCTCATTGTATGTGTAATGTTTAATTTTTATTTTTTTTGGAGAAAGAGAATATAAATTTCAATTTGAATTTCTTTATAAAATTAACATCTCTGAAGAATATATTTTTTTTTATAACAGTCCCCATCCCCCCCCTCGTTTCTTTACCAGCCCCCTTAGCCAAGTTGCCAATCTATAATCGTTATCGCCATAAAAAACCTCGAGAATGTATCATCACGTCACGCGGTCAGGAAAAAGTTGAATTTTGATAGTACGATCTTACGCGATATGGCGGCACGTTCCTTAGTTTTGTAATGCGTTCACAATTATATAATTTGTCAACTGCTAAGACGGGACGGGGGGGAGGGAGCAGTCAACCTTTTGGGCCATGGAGGTACATAGTAACTTAGCTCGCTCACTGACCGCACTGTATGAAGTCGGCGACGCACTTCTCCCGGCGCAGGCTGCTGCCGCAGCACTCGTCGTACAGCACGAGCAGCACGTCGAGCAGCGTCTCCACGCTGAGGCCGTGCGCGCGCGGGCTGCGCATGCGCCGCGACAGGAACATCGACTCGATATGCTTCAAGCGCTTCACGCCGAGCACTGGAAGGGAGAATGACAAAATGAGGAAACAAATCGATTGCAAGTCATATAAATCACAAAAGAAATATCAATCTATACTAATCCCTAATCTTTATTATTATAAATGCGAATGTGGGTTGAATGAAATGAGATGAACACATTGTCAAGGACAAAGGGGTACTTTTTGTACCAGAATTCACGTGGTAAATCCAAATTAAAGCAGATGTAACTTATAACCAATTGTGATTTAAAAACTTCCTAAACAATTTTAAAAATTCTAACTCTTATAGCTACAGTGTTTCTGAGTGACATAGGGTATTTTTTATCTCTGAATTCCCCAGAAACTCAGAAATTAACATAAGTGCAAAACTGTGAGGGATCAACTAGTTTCTGTCTCAACACAAATGTGTCATTCTATCTGTGGAACATAAACATTTTTTTATTAATTTCTAGCACATGAAACCTTTGTCTACAACTACAGATAAAAGCTAAATATCACTGAATGTTATTCAGCAGTTACCTAAAACCTAGATAAAACAATCAAATCAATTCTATGCTGTGGCTTTTCAAACTGTGACATTGGCAGAATCATCGTCAAAACGGTGGAGCCATTAAAAACAAAAAATTGGAATTGGAAGGCTGAATCAGATGACCTTGGTTAGGTAAAAATGTGTAAATTTAATATTAATTATTAAAATACAATTATCTATGCAGCATTCAGGATGCATTATTTACAGAGTTTTTTTATAATAACAAATTGTTTAAGCTTTTCTTAATCAACCCTACATAATTATAATAAGTATGGACTCATCATAGTTTCTAAGTTTTTTACTTTTCTTCAAAAATCACTTGGAATCCCCTATTCATCACACAAATCACTAATGGCATAGTTACAAATATACTATGGCCTTTTTAAACTGAACATTTAACTCTATGAAAAGAAAGTATAATCAGAAATTTTACCATTTCTGCTTTTAAGCTAGCTATGCTAATATGGAATTGGGTAAATGTATGCAGAACAACTTTTAGTTTTATAATTATTTTTTGCAATTTTCAATTTTCACTGAAAAATTGGACATAGATAAGCAATAGTGTGTTAACCCACACTGGAGAAATTTTGAGTAAATTGTGTTTTACAAAATTATAGCATCATTTTCTGTCAACATTTTTTATGTTCAATATTTAGTTACATAATTAAACAATGTAATAAGGTAAACACATAGTTAAAAAACGTTCCCTAACTCTCAATAAATCGTTCTGAATAGGTAACTTAATTTTGATTAGGTAGGGTAAGTAGGTAGGTAGGTACTATCTACCACCAGATACATTCAGATGTTGATGACCCGGCCCGACTAGTGCCTGGATGCGACCACACCCGCGCTGGGTGTGTCTCTGTCTGTATGTCTGTTACACTTTCATGCCTTAATGGCTCCACCAATTTACATGAGATTTTGCATACACATTGTATTCAATTGTATACAATGTTCATCATTATGTATACAATGTGTATGCAAAATCTCATGAAAATTGGCGGAGCGATTAAGGCATGAAAGTGTAACAGACAGACAGACAGAGTTACTTTCATATTTATAATATTAGTAGGGATTCAAAAAACCTGGTTTTTTCTGTAGTCAATGATTTTTTATTTACTATCCCTATTAAAATCAAATTCATTTAGCTTTTTAGCTTACCATTGTATCACATGTACACTAGATCTTATTGTTTTTTTTTATTTTTTTTTTTTGAGCTTTCATACATAGTATGTGATGATGCCAGTCTATTGTGGTAACTAGTCACTTTTTGAAATTTCCACTTTTCACATAGTCTTCACTCAAAAAAAAATCCCAATAGAATAGATAAATTTCAACTCAATGTATTGCAGTTATTTTTTGATTACGTAAAAAAGATAAAATATATTGTATCAAATATTTTATTAATCAACAAGACAGACTACTTCAAGTAGCCCATTCCCAAATTTTGCAGCTGTTAATTCCCAATTAAAGATATTTATATTAAAATTATAATTGTAACTTATTTTAACTTAATAATTTACTACTATTGTACACTAAACATTAAAATTCTATTTACATACCTGGTGCATTGTTGATTGGGACCAAAGCCCTGTCCGGGGAAGAGTCTTCTTCATCTGACATTTTGATCGACACTAGTAATCTTAATTCACAACACTAAAAATACAACATCACAATTAAACCTTTGCCCTTCTTTCAATTTAAAGAATTGCTGACTCCTATGTTCCTAGATATTCATATGGAAAAATTGCTTTATATCTGTACTTTACCACTCTAGCAAACTCTTTAAAAATGGAAGATTATTTGACCAATCATGTTCACACAGTTGTTAGATTCCATATTTTCTCAATGTTACACCTGTAAAAAAAGAAATATGATTATAAAGACTTTTTATTTCAGCCTACTAGAAACCAAGGCACACCCAAATCACTAGAGACAAAAAATTTAAAATGAGTACTACTAGACAAATATAAGGCTTATTGAAGACAACAGATATTATTATTTTATTATGTATACACTTTACATGTTTGTTCCAACAAACTAGATTAGATTAGTGGTTTAAGGATACATATTTTAGATATTTATTTATAATAGGAACTAGGCAATACAATTAAAAATATTATACAACCAAGAACTACCTACTTAGAACTAAAGTTAGCCCTATATAGTACTTTTAAATATTAATGGGTATTAATGAATTATCAAGTACATAGGTTTTTTGATTCGAAGCCTTTGCTTCATGGTAGTTTAGAAAAAATAAACGCCCATTTCATTGAATGGACAGGAAGTTCGCATTTGGCTATTGTTTAAATTCAAAAGGCGACAATTAATGCTTTCTATTCGTTTGTCACAAGGTTGTTCTGTGTCACTCGATACTAGAACGCTTTCGCAATCATAACAATCTAAACTTTGTAGCGATTTCTACTAACAAACGAGAAAAACCAAATGAAGTTCCGATGACATCTATACGATTTCCGCATCGATCTTTTAGAAAATTTATTGTATGAAAAATGTATTTGCTAGCGACCAATAAGTAACGATGTAGGTAGTGTTATATTTTTCCAGTTTTGATTTTGTATCGTCCTGAATTCTAATAGCACAGATCTTAACCTAAATTTGCTTAATCGATTGTTATGCAAAACACTGAGGTGACTCATTGTCTTTATTACCATCACCCATAATATTCATTAGTACTATGCAGTATTCACCTGATTATTTTGTAACACTGCACAATTTTATGCCAATTTAGAAGAGGTCACTGCAGATATTTAAACCTAAGGCGCAGAGGCAAATTCCAGTCGGATCCATTTTAGTTACGTTCCGAAATCCGAAATCACCTTCCGATTGATTTGAGGGCGTTAAAAGTTTTAAATATTTTTAAATGGTTGCGTCAATTGAAACGACGTTTGTCTTTATTACCTATGGTTTTTACTTTTTTTATAAAGCCGTATAAGCTACATCAGCTCTCAGAACTATATGCTTTAGTTAAGCGTCAGCCGTAGAGACGAAGATAGCCATATCCGAACGAGACGAAGATAATCATAATCCTTGCATTATAAATGCGAATATAAGTTTCTCTGTTTGAAAATAGGGTACTTGCATGAATTTTGTTTTCAGTCTATTTTAAAGATATATGGCCTACTTAAATAAAGCAAGAAAAAGAAAAAAAAATATGCAAAAATTAATTAAATAGAGCGTTTCAAAGTTCCTACTTTAGACTTTACCACTGAAACGTGGAATGACGTCAATAGTTCAAAATTACGCCTTATTAATCTGTGATAGGAATGACAGAGTCATGTGACACTGTCAGACAGATAACTTCAATATCCCAAAGCGAAATTAAGGTTGAATTGTGTCGAGTCACTTCCAAAAGTTCCAGTAAGGAATCGGAATGCATCTTACTGATGCATTTTAAAATAAAAAAACTTTAGAAAATGGAAAATATGCGTTGACTGTATGCACTTAGTTTCTTTTGCCTTCTCTGAAAGAGTTAAATAAAAATAAAAAAGACGTCAAGTGTCAAGCGTGGCTGTGATTGGTGTTTCGTTGCAACGTTCCGTTTCACAAAATAAAAAGTTGTATATTTTGGAAACTATTGAAAGTTTTTTAGTGAATCTCTCACGATAACGCTTTTCTAAGACTCTATTTTTGAAATATTGACACAATTTCTTATTATAAATTTCATTCAAGTACCCTAATAGGCTTTCACACCTTAACGGTTCAACCAATCGTCATGTTTGTATACACGTTGTCAGGGGTACAAATAAGGACCTGGCTTCTCTGTACCCCAGGTAGTACTATTATCCCGAAACTCCTGTGCGAACTCTAAAATTAATAAAGCAGTTGAAACAGCGAGAAACAGCTAGTATTATATAGATACGCAAATGTATGTTTGTAATGCTTTCACGCCTCAACCGATCATTGTTTGTTTACATATGTACATATCGACAGGGGTACAATATAGAAAATAATGTACTTTTATAATATAATTCCCGAGAGAACTTCTAAAATAAATAGGCGGTGAGAGTTCCAATACGCTTATTTTAAGCGTTTAAAGTTGGTATTTAATCAAAAAGGGACACCTTTTATTATTAATCTTCTTTTCCAAAAGTACGACAGCATGCCTTATACCTAACTGTACTGACGATTATGAGAGCAGATCGCCTCCTGTTGATTCATAAGTTACTGTTTTGTTTCGTTTTTGTATGAAAGGTGATAATTATTGTGGATATACGAAAGATAATAATAAAGATGTTATATTTTGGGATAAAGATCATAGTATTTATAAATATAGTCTATGGTTAGGTTTGCTAAATTCAGGAAGTTGTTGAACTGGCAACGTCAAAGGCGGATATATAGGTATTTTATAATTTTTAAATTTTAATCTTTTTAGTAAAGGCATTAATATTTAATAATGTGTTTATAAGGTATTATAAAATAAAACAAAAATTTTAAGCATATAGAATTGGAAATAGTTAAATATTATTAAATAAAAACACAAAAATTCCTTAGAAAAAAGTAATACGTTTGACAGAGCGTCATGTACGTAATGGAGTCGATATTCAGTTGAATCGTAATAAAAATGTAATGAATAAATGTTTATAGCTGAATAATCATATGTATGAGGATAATAAAGTGATTTACTGGATCGCAGTGAGTTATTGCAGATAATATATGGGTGCTGTTGATTTGACAAAGTGCTCAAACAACCTCCGTCCTCATGTAATGGTATGTATGCCATCAAAATATTTTGGAAAGTAACGTGGAAATCTGTATTAAATCCATTATTGAGCTTCAAACTGAACTGAATTTCTATTCAAACCTTACAATTATACATAATTGGTTATGTTTTTTAGCATAGTAAAGATACAATTCGTTAAATCTTAAACTCTTTGTCGCCCGCGTAATTGAGTAGCTGCACGGAAGGGTCACGCATTCTTGAATGTTTTCTTGATTTCAGATCGCTAAATGCTATATTATGGTACCAATTAGTATCTGCGAAGGGAGCATATTATAGTAACGAGAGAACACACAAGTGTTAATGGTTTTCCGAGGGAATTACCACTGTGAACCCGAAACCCATGAAGGCATGGCGTCAGACCAACCTGTGAAGAAAAAACAGCGTATAGACGCGCCTGATATAGACGATGGAGGTGATAGGTCGTCCGAGGAGGTCATTCCTGACCGTTTTGACCCTGAAACTCCAACAGCTGTGACACCTGAAGAGTTTACATCGAGAATCAGAGAATCTCCTGATAGTGGAACTGTCAGTGAGGATGCTGTTGACTGTTCCTCCATTCTGAGGCATGCGAGGGACGAAGGCCTGGATATCTTACCTTCTTGCTCAAATCCTATGCCCCACTGGAGTAATGATAAACTCCTAACTGAACTACGGATCCTCCAAGAAAATCTCGTGGGACAGTGTTTGTGCAGGTTTGATGAAAATATAATAATACGACTATTTGATAGACGATTAAACATTGTATCATGGCCGCTAACTCATTCAATGTCATATCTCTCAACAATGCAGCTCATGTTCGATTTATATTTGAAGCAAAATCATACAGGTATAATTTGCTCAAAACTAATGCAAGCATGCGATATGTGTGTTAGGAACAGGCATGATTGGATCACTGAAGTTGTCGAGTTAGGTGACCACAAAAGTAAGTTTATTACTTTTGTTGCTAGTAGATTACTCTCTACTTTCCTTATAGTTGCAAAAGATACAGTAGATGAAAACTGGCTTCAGCAAATCGCTGAAAACATATATTTGTTTGATAGGATTAACAGAATAACTGTGCAAAAGATAAATTTCAGTCTGGATATCATCAAAAGGATAGTGGAATGGAAAGATGTGGAGCAACATCCTCTGGAAGACAGTAGTTATGTAAATTCATCATCAAACAATATGCATGTACAAGAAGACAACCCATTTAGAAGTCGAGTAGGTTATAGTAGCAACAGTAGTAGTTGTGCTCAGGTGCCTTCGAGTTCAAGTTCCCATAGTGATAATTTGCATAGTGCCTTCTCAAATCTGCAAACCCACAGCTCCCCTTCCACATCAAAGGGGGAAAGTTCAACCGATAACAAGCCAGTGGTGTTCAAACTTCATGAGCCAGTATTAAAGCTAACATCTGGACAAGAAATGGAAGAAAACGAACCATCAGGTTCACCTGAACCTACTCAGTCAAGGATAGAAAGGGTCAATGAGAATGGATGTACGACAGTTACTCTTACTGATTCTGAATCCTTTGACACGTCACATATAAAGTGTTTAACCATAAAAATATTGCAACTCCACTGGCCTGTTTTAGTTAAAAATATGAAGCTACTGTTACTTAGGTACCTGAATTTAACAAATGCAGAAAATTGTATATTAACATTCTTTACTTTATGGGAGAACTTGGTCAGTGTAAGGGCAAACCTGTCAGTAATAGACACAAAACCTTTTTACGCTGACTTGCAGAGTTTTGTCGATCTATTGAGGAACACTATGCTTCCCAGTCTGATTTATTCACATCTGCTAAGCTTATTCAATGAAGTTTTATGTTACGGTTCTACCTTAGCCTTACAAGATATTCTGCCCGATGAGATATGCTCTGTAGCTCATTCTATTGTCAGATTTGTTAAGGATTTTAGGTTGTTGAATGATGTTAGAGTTCAGAATCATAGAAGTGGGTTCAGTTTCTTGGGTTCTCAATGTAGTGTCCTAAGAAACTATTCATTAGGACCAGAAACTGGTACAATATCACCTTCCATCCACTTAGTGGATCAGAGTTATGGAGAGGATGAGGATGATACTGATGATAGATCTGAAGTGGACAAGACAATGTTGCAAAGAATATCTTTATTAGTGTTAAAGTCTATAGCAGTTACTGTGAAAGAGATGCGTTGTGACTCTTCAGATAGCTCGATAGATTCGTCAGATTATAATGCAATACAAGACATGCAGATTGTGGAGAGATCTATTAGGGATGTCCTTAAGAAATTAGATGTCTTCATTAGGAACAAATTTGAGTTCCATCCGGATACTTCATTCACGAAAATGCTTATACACTTGTTCAGTGAGCAAGATGACTACCTCATTGAATCTATGGTTTGCACATTGGATATAACTGTCGGTATAGTTTATAGGAATTCAATGTATCCCGATTTGATTACCATGTTGAATCCGATAGCTACATTCATAGAGTTCCTTAAGGTTGTTATGCACGCTAGTGACGTGCTGTTAGACTATTTAGTGAGTAACGAAACGTGTTTTTTATTGTATTTGCTCCGATTCTTGAAGTATGTGAGGAGGAATTGGCCAAATTTCCTGGAGACCTGTCAGAGTGTCGACGCTGGCGGCACTAGAGGTCTAGACGATACGATGCGGGTTCTGATCAGACTTAGGCTTCAGATAAGTCGGCTGGTCTCTAAATCCTTGTTCCCATACAATATTAGTCCTGTGCTACGCTTGTTGGAGGTCTGTGAAAGCTTGTATGAAGGTAATGAGTTAAGCTGAAAATATAAGAATGTTACAGGAAATGAAATTTAAAACGGGTATATTTTTATTTGTAGATGACGTCGTCTTTAAGAGCATAATATGAAGTATGATCGTTTTACGTCCCACTCTTTGTATATTTTTGTAGTCTTTCTCATTAAAATGACGTGATTTCATTCCTTATATTATTATAAATTTTTGAATCCATTCAATCCATCAATGACAAATTGTTCTTTTTACTACTTTACTGAAGAAAAAAAAATGATTTATCGCTGACAAATTTTTACTGATCAGTTTACGAGTTGATTGGTCTATTGGAGTATGTGCTCGATAATTCCCAGACAGCTACTATTTGATCAGCCCCCTGATTACATTTCCAAATTAGATACTACTGATTCTTCTTGTCTTATGCCGGTTATCATTGTAGGTGGCGGTGGCTTCGGTTTTATTTCTCAAATTTCTTTATACAAAATGTTAAAGACATCTGAGGTTGATAATTTTACTGTTTTATGATATATATGTATATCATTGGTTTTTGTAATCTGATACTTAGTGGAAAGTGACAATAAGACTGCAATGTTCGGGTTTACATTCCAAAAAAAAAATTAGTTTAATGTTGCGAAATTGACTTCTTAGTTTTAAAACCGTTGTATTTTTATTTATTTCTTTTAAATGTGTAAGTTATGAAAGTAATATTCGCATAATAATTGTTAGTTTTATACAACAGTAAATGTCTTCCTTTGGCAAGAATTTGTTTCGTCTTTCATCCTATTTTAATTATAATAGCATTAACATATTATGCCTTAACTTTAAGGTGCTGTAGTTTTATTCACATAAAAAGCTATTGATTATTATCAACTAAAACGTTGTTTCGTCTCTAATAATGATCTATATATATTTAATAAGAAACAAAACATAGTTTTAGCTGAAGCGTTCAATGATATTTTTAATGTGGGATTAAATTAATATCATTTTTATCTAGAATCTAGACAATTTTGGTATGCGTATTTTTAGGTATCTTTCTAGTTTAGAATTTAATTTATTTTCGTTACTTTAGTTTGTGAATTATATCAATTAGTTCTATTGCGTGTACAATTTCATTATCATTTTTTGTAAATACATTTTACATGATGTGCTAGCTAAATTTTGTAAAACACAACATTTGTACATAGAAAGCCATCAACTACCATATTTTAAGCATTTTTGTATCAGTATTAATACAATATATTAATTTATATGGATATAAACCTAAGAGATCGTGTATATTATCGATAAACTTACATAGATGACATTCAGCTTTTTTGAAAAGTCAATTGGTTTGTATTATATTATTTTCCAAATAAAAACTCACAAAAGTCAATAAATTTTGATAAAAGTATCAATAAAAGTCTGTACTAATACAAAAACAATAAATCCGGGATCGAAGGACCATCAGCAAGTAGGATTATCAAATTCACTACTTCAACTACGATGTTTATTTTAAATATTATTTGATGTTTTATCATTATAAAATCATAGACATCATCAACAAGCTGTTAGGATGTCGGTTTAAGACATTTTTAAACTTACTTTCACAATATACGAATCTCATTTGTACAATTTCACTTGCGCTAGATCCCACGGAGCTGTAAAAAAATCACGATTCGCCTACTATTGTTTTATTACGTAGTTAATTTTCTTCACATTCTTGCCAGTATCACGAAATCTAGGTACAATTATATAGGTAATCGAAGGTTTTTGTTATTTGCCGTAAACAAATCAACAACACAAATGTTTAGAACAATATTTAATTGTAAGTTTGTACTTGTTATTGTTAATAAGCAACATTCTAATTTAATGACAGCGTTTAAATAAACTATTTTTGTACATGACCATGTAAAGTTGATTTTATTGAATTTTTTTCATATTAAAGCCTTGAAGAGAAACTAAACATGTATTTTAGGGTCTCGCTGAGCACATGAGTATTATATGTATTATCTGTGATATTAGTGAAGTACCTAATCGTTGCGCATAGGGTAGAGATCATGGTTGGTCGATGGTAGAGACCAAAACCGCAACGCTCCTGCATTAATATTAGTATTGTTATCATATAGGCTATAGGTACCCATTTCGGTAGTCGATACCTTTAAGCCGATCGGCCGACATCGTTCCTAAAGTATGTGTAAGGAGACCCTTATTGATGCAGAAACCGTATAGCCCCATACAAGGACCAATTGGTCCATGCCCCATATTATGATAGAATAATTGTATCGTCGCATACAACGGACCAGGGTCGAAGCCTTAGACCCTGGCCCTTCCTTATAGGTAAAGTACTACCTAATAATTTCGTGATTTTTTTACCCCTCCCCCCATTGTCATAGTTAGTCACATTTGTGAGACCGGGATCCAAAGTGTGACGTCACATATTTTTTTGCAAATTTACTGCAGCTCCGACAAAACAATTTTAACCTTAGTTCGCCAACGAAACAATTTAACCCTTATTTTCCCACATATGTGTAGAGTTGGAAATAGTTTTAAGTTTTTCGTCAATAGGTATATCTTTGGCATTTTAACACTTTATTTTGAAATTATGAAATATGACGTCACGAAACTTAGGACTCCCCATCCCTTGTCACACAATGCCCCTCCCCCCTTAACCTGTGACGTATGTCCCTTGTTAAGGGGAGGGGCATTCATGGGTGGTCCCTAAGAAACACGCCATCTATCAGCTAACACTGGAAAAATTTTATGGATTTAAATTTAATTACCAAATACAAATAAGGTCTAGATTGTTTTATTTTTACATGTTCATGGAACTTGTCCTGGTTTTAAAATTCACGCGCCATTACTGCCTCCAACCGTACGTCATTTTATCGGTGGGCCCGGTATAATTTAACCGAAGATCATTGATTTACTACTAGACTGGTATAACAATGCTGAAGATACTTACTTTCATAAACAATTTGAACTATATATAACAATTTACAAATTTTAATTTGAACTATTATATTATTTGAGTTTCATTTACTCTGTTTCCATTGCGTAAATATCATCTTAATATATAAATCACGTGTCACGTTGTTTGTCCGCGATGGACTCCGAAACTACTGAACGGATTTTGATAAAATTTTGTAACCATTTTATAATATGATCCAACTTAAAAGATAGGATAGTTTTTATCCCGGAATTCCCGCGGGAACTCCGGAATTAATGCGGGGAACTGCTTATCACCGTAAACTACTGTCAGGGGTATAAAGAAAGACACAGAGTTCTTTTTCCGGGAATTCCCGCGGGAACTCTGAAATTACTGCGTATGAAATCGCGGGAGACAGCTAGTATTACTATAAATTAACTACTGCTCTAATACTTCTGCGTCCTGTTTTTAAGCCGCAGTGTCCTGGTATTTCCATCTTGTAATCTTGGTTTACTATATTTGGGAGTGGCCACCCTAGGGCAAACTCAAAAGGAAAGAAAAAACCGGCCATCAATACGTATTACCAATTTGTATTTTCTATTCAATAAGTATAATTTACAGCATAATATACACAGCGTTGTACAATTTTAGGTACACTAGTTCGTTCGTAAAAATGGTAGGTATACATATAATATTATTTTTTAGTAAAATCGCGACCACAAAATATAATATATAACATACAGACTCACTGCTTTATTCATAAAAAGTTAAGGAACGTTTTTTTTTAAGGAAAATTGTTTTTCATCGCTTTTTAAATTTTGATGTCATTATTGAGACACGAATTGAACCAATGATATATTTTATAATGTCATTGATTTGAACATTTTATTTTGAATCGTGCCCTTATATCATTGCGTGCCACAGATTGGAAAGTACAAAAAAATATACAAAACTGATATACCCAATTTGAACCGACTTTAAAAAGAGAAGGTTATCAATTCGACCCGTAATATAATATTCTCAGGATTTCAGTTTTTGTATATGTTACGGTACTATGTTATGTGGTCGTATTTTACACGTATTGTATTTTTACATGACTAATATAATATTATACTCCGTCCACACTTATTGCTTTGTATTTTAACCCCCGACGCATACAACGTGTTATAAACGGCATCCATCCATCATAATATCTGTGGCGTCATAGGTCCCAAACGGCTGAGCCGATTTTGATTTAGTTCTTTTGTTTGTTTGAAACATGTTCGAAATCAAGAAATCTGTTCAGCCGTTTGAATATTATCAGTTCTTTTCTAGTTGAAGAATGGATGTCGATGAGCATCTTCCACTGGTCCGATCGAGTCGGAATTTGGTATTCATTAGAAGAACATAGTTACTAAGTTAGAATTGTCGGGGGTTTTTTAAAATTTATAGTTACTATCGAACCTTATAGCTTACTACAGCATCGGCAATTAATTTTTTACTTAAGGCTTTTAAAAGGTGTCAAACAAGCACCATCGACACTCGCTATTATGAAACGTAAGAACATCTTTATCTAAAAAGAAATCGATGGGAGAATATTAGGTAAAATTTTGCACTATTGCAACATAATATAAGAAAGTTTTATTGAAAACCGCCAAAGTTGACAGTTTTTAAGCACTTCCTTTAAACTCCTTGCAAGTTTAAATGCAGCTGGAATGGGCATGTTGACTAATTTTTATTTTTTAGTCCGTCTTGTAGATTATTAAAAAATATTGGACACGTATTTTTTCTTTTTTTACGTAATCAAAAAATAACGGCGATATATTGAATTGAAATTTCGCGTGACGTCACTATTCTAACAGTTTGTATGGCGGTTTTGCGGTTAGTGACGTCACGACCTCCTCATCCTAAACTTTAATGCCCTTTATCTCTGTATATTTTAATTTATTTTAAAAAGCAAAAAATACGTGTCTATTGTTTTTTTTATTTTCTAACTGACGGACTAATTAGAATTTTGATTTTCAATAGTAGTCAACATCCCTATTATTATAAAAAATTGTATTCACCCAATTTCAGCGGACGATTTCTTTTAAAGTGAAATATTTTAGAGGATATTTTTATAGCGGGGGCTGGTGCTGGTTTCACCACTAAAAGATTTGATAATTTTCTGATTACAGCAGTAGCTACCTACATTTCGGAGCACTGTTGCCAACTTTATTTTGTAAGGGATCGTACAAACACTAAAAAAAACGTATATCACCAAGAAATCTAGAAAAAAAAATTGTACGCATAATTTTTTTTTTATAAAATTTCAATATAACAATAAGCAAATGATTTAAATACGAAATAGTAACTTCGAACATACAATCGTACATACATAAAAAAATCTTTTTCATTTATGATTTTTTTTTTTTTTTATAAAATCATTAGATAATTGCCGATGCCATTTTACTATACAAACACACACAGTTCATTAACTATAGAAATAGGTAGCCATATTATATTGTGGACAATATTATGTTATCGTATAGGTAAACAAGTTAAAAACAGAGTATAAACTGAATACCTACTATGGGATATCGGTTAGCAAAAATTTTCGCGTTTAAAAGAAAACTATAATAATTTTAAGTTGTCAACCTATACGATAACTATAGAAATCTCATTGTAATTGACATACTTACAATTTCATTCCGAAAGAAGAATGGCGAATTTTATAAAAAAACTGAGAAATTAAAACTGCGTTACAAATTACAGTCGATCCTTGGCTTCTAAAAAATTTAAGGCATTTGAAAATATTTTTAGAACTGATATTAAAATATCTTTGGAACATTCTAAGATACGAAGAGATTTTTTTTTTTAGTGTTCAATATCTTGTACAAAAGTCAAGCTTATTTAAATAGATTATTTCAGTTGATATTCTACTTTTGTACAAAAAAAAAATTATGGAACCCGCCATTCTTTGGGTTCATTCTAAAAAGATACGTAGATAATACTAATCAAATAAGAATGAATAATAAGCTATATATGTATAAGCTGGATACCTACTAATTTATATGTATATTTAGTCCGGCACGGATTTTTTGTTAAATATAACAAATAAATAAAAAAAAAATGCATGACGATAATGTCAAATTACATATTATATCGTATTAGGCCTCGTTCCCAGCTGCAGGAGAAGTCTCCATCAGAATATCCCAATAGGCATGATGCCAGGATATACAAATCAAAATTCTATTTAGTCCGTCAGTTAGATAGTAAAAAATATAATACACAGTATCACCAGCTATTTAGCTTCTCTCCGAGCCCGTCTCGTGCGAAGCGCCTCGGCGACTGCAGGAATAACCCCGCTTAAGTAGTGTTTAGGTATACAATATACATAGTATAGAAACTGAATAACGTTTCGCGGACGGCAGTCAACGGGTTCAGTTGGTGGAGACTGCCTTAGTAAATGTAAAGGTACACGGAAGGGAGCTTAAGACCCTTTTTTAGATCTTGCCTGGCGCAAGGGAAGAATTTCATTGCGGATGCTGGCATGGTACTTGATTTTGATAACAATCGGTTCTTTTTATATTCAACGGGCTTCCACGAATTAAAATATGAAAAACGACAACCGCATCGCAGTTAGTGCTGCTGTTGGCCTCCGGCGAGGGTGTTCTTTTACCACCAGCCGGAAAAGGCAAATTGCACTGCTAGAAAATAATGAAGATATTTTTAGTGCAGGGGGTTGGCCGACGCCCTTTACCGTGCACAGAATAGATACGGGTGACGCCTCGCCCATTTCTACGCCACCCTGTTAGTTGACATCTGCGGAAAAGGAGGTAATAAGGGCAGAAATTGACAAAATATTAGAACTGGATGTTATAAAAGAAGCTGAGTTCGAATGGACCTCGCCGGTGATGCTAGTTCCCAAGAAGAATGATGAAACCAGATTTTGCGTCGTTTCTAGGAAATTAAATGCAGTGACGCTTACGGACAAGTATCCGCTGCCATTAATCGACGACATTCTGGCTTCTGCAAAAAGTAATTGCGAGATAGTCTACGATTGATCTGAAATCGGGCTACTGGCAAGTTGAGGTGTCTCCTGAGGACAGACATAAAACGGCATTCGTTTCTACGTTTGGCACGTTTCAATTTCGGCGCATGCCTTTTGGCTTGAAAAATTCGCCATCGACGTTACAACGATAAATGGATCGGTGCTGGCTTTAAAGATATTACAGTCGTGGCATATATAGACGATATTTTAGATCTCTGGCAATCTGGAGACCTACCAGCAGGATCTGAAACAGGTGGTCGAAGCTTGCGTAAATTTAACCTTCAAGGAAATCGTGAGAAGTGTGTTTTTGCCAGGGAAAGAGTGAGCTATCTAAGACACGTAATCATCGCCCAAGGTTTAGAGCCTGACCCTTCAAAAACTCAGGCGATCGTAGACAGGATTCTTCCTAAAAAACTGAAAGAACTAAAAAGCTTTCTGCAGAAACCTGCTCTTGGTTTCGGAAGCACACTTCTCAGAAATTGTTGGCGGACCTCACCAAAAAGGACAAACCTTGGAAATGGAGTGGGAAGACGCACGGTCTTTTGAAAAACTGAAGCATAAGCTGCCTACTAACACTATTTTGCGTCAACCAGACTTTAGTCAGGCCTTTATCCTGCGCACCAATGCCAGCACGTACGCGCTAGGAACAGTACTTTTAACAGGGTCCAGAGTCAAAAGCGGAGTTACCGATAGAATATGCCAGTAGATTACTGGCGTCGGGCGAGCGCAACTACAGTAGGACCGGATAAATTTTCTGGATACCTGGAAGGAGCCCAGGTGTGAGTTGCAACTGACCATCAGCCTCCAAAGTGGTTGCTTTCTTATAAGATTCCAAGCGGACGCTTAGCGCGCTGGGCTTTGAAGGTTCAAGCCTTTAATCTGGATATGGAATATACGCCAAGAAAAGCCAATGTGATCGCGGACACATTGAGTCATCCAGTGTCAACCGTCTTAAGATGCTGACGTCACCTGTTACGTATGTTCGATTTCCGTGGATCCGTCACATTGTAGTTCTGAGCAGATATTATGTTTAGCTCAGTTTACAGGAAGTAAAGTGGTGGGTGAAACGACAACAGGACCTCCGAAAAGATGTTGCGGATAATAACCATCGTTCAGGGCCTAAGCTATCAAGAAGACGACCTCGTTCTTGTGGATAGTCATCGCTAAGTCAGGCGGCGAAAGGAAAAAGAAATTGGCCTACCTACCTACTAAGTGGTTGATAAAAAGGACGTCTTCGAGGGAAATGCCATGCCAGTCATCTGACGTATACCAGGAGATACGTAGGAGATCAGGAAGTCTCAATAGACGGACGTAAAAAGGGTAGACCTCGAAGAAATCAGGATCTCAAGACCTCTCCAGTGCCTTCCGCCGACTTGGAGGAGAGGATATAAAGCCAGCCGGCTTCTCTCCGTGCGCCCCTCGTACGAAGCGAGCGCCTCGCCGACTGCAGTCTGCAGGATTAGTTACACAAAATTTCAACTTAAAGTATCGCCGTTATTAAGACAACGGTGATTACGTGAAAAAAGGAAAAATACGTGTCTAATATTTTTATTAATCTACACGACGGACTAAAAACTAATAATTAGTCATCTAGCCCATTGTAAATTGCAAACGTAGAGACACGACTAAAATCGCGAAACTGCACCAAGAGATTTGTTAGATGAATATTAAAAACGGCATTTATAGGATCACGCAAAAATACCATAAACTAACAAGTAAAATCGCCTCCTTATTGTTTTCAACTCGTTTCTTTTGTTTATGCAATATTAATATCTTATCTAATAAAGGTAATATCGGTTGAACAAAAAAAAAATATCCCAAGTATACATAACAAAACCGCGATTTTCAATGATTTATGATTCGAATATAATTATGTACATATTTTAGTTGCAGTCAGCCAATGTTTCTTGGTCCTAAGCAAATCTATACTATATATAATAAAAGAGTAGAATCCGCGATTCTGTACATTGAATATTTGTAACAAAAACTGGCAGGGGACGATAAACGAAGAGTAACTAACCACAAAAAAAGGGTTTTTTAAAATCCTTTGTCTGTCTG
The DNA here is from genome assembly GCA_907165275.2 of Zygaena filipendulae. Lineage (NCBI taxonomy): Eukaryota > Metazoa > Arthropoda > Insecta > Lepidoptera > Zygaenidae > Zygaena > Zygaena filipendulae. The sequence continues at coordinate 2,166,652 of OU015676.1, forward strand.
TCTGTTCGCGATAATCTCTGAATCTACTGAACGGATTTTCATGCGGTTTTCACAGGTAGATTAAGCTTAGCCTGGAGCTACATATAGGCTTTGTTTCATTGAAATCGGATGTCGGGAAAAAAGTTGTTGTATAAAAACCTTTCATGCGGATGAAACCGGGGGGCACAGCTAGTACAGAATAACTCTACGTAAGTGACACTCTCGGCCTACCACATCATACCCCGCGAAAGTTTAGTGGTAGTTACAGTGAACAAGTAATTGTCAAAATATGTAGAGATTTTTCACTGAGAGCTGACAGTTGACAGTAACTGTCAGCTCGCTGTCAACCTTACGACACGTACACGCGCACAACTAGGGATGTGACATTGAGAGAATAAAATCGATTTTTATTTAAATCGATTTTCCTCTCTTTAAAAATAATCGATTTTAAATTAATCGATTTAAATGAGGAAAATAATCGATTTTTTATTAAAAATCGATTTTTTTATAATAAAAATCTGCATGCTTTTAGTAATAGGTAAAACTGAGAATAATTTTAACAATTTATGAAAATAGAAATCAAATAAAATTTTAAATATGAATACAAACTGTTTAAAAGCTTCAATCGACTAAAATATAAAATTATTCTGATCATTAAATCCTAACCTGATTATAAATAGGCCGTTTCCAGGGTTCCTGTAAAGTATACCCATACAATAAAAAAAAAAATCCAAATCGGTTTACAAATAACGGAGTTTTAAATTTAAAAAAAAAAAAACACGGATGTGACATTCTACGTAAAAATCGATTTTTAACCGTTTAACCGCCACGTTTTTGTGGCCTAAATTTGCCCCTAGCGCCACATGCTTTAGGCATGATTTTTCTTAGTGCCGGGAATATTATTAATATCAATAAATAATTCAATCTTAATTTTAAAAGTCAGTGCAGTGTTTTGTTCGTGTATACCGCTAATCGAAAATATTCTGAAATGTTTGAAAATTATCTGGAATATTCCGAAACGTTATAAAACCGTCTTGAGATTCTGGAGTGTTCAAGCTGTTGTTCAAGAAATAAGGAGATATGACAGTTTGTAACTAAAATAATTTACTATTATAGGTACAAATTGTTCCCTGTGGTTTCACCCGCGTTAATTTCGGAGATCCCGCAGGAATTCTGGGATATAAAATACCTAAAATTATTTTCTGTAACCCTTATAAAGTATAGTATGCAAATTCAATGCAAATTCACCCGCGTTAATTTCGGACTTCCCATGGGAATTACGGGATAAAAATCGATTAAACGATTATAAAAATATTCGATTATTAATCGATTATTCACAAAAAAAAAATCATTTATTTAAATCGATTTTTTTTTAAATAAAAATCGATTATTAATCGATTATTTTAATAATCGATTATTTTTTCACATCCCTACGCACAACACGTGTACCGGCCGTGTAATCGTGGGGAGGTAGGTACTTAAATTAGTTCATTTATTTTGTATAGAGTGTCACCGGGTGTGCGTTCCGTGGATTTGGGCGCAGTTGTTCGGTTAAAATTTCACTCGTTTGAGTTGCAACCAAGCCACAGAACGATCGAGTTGTTTTTATAACCTCAAAATATTTGAAATTTCAGGCGCCATTTGTTTTCTCTCAACTCACATTGCAAATAAGACTGTTTTACGTCCAATTATAAACTTTTTGTGACTACGACACCTCCCCTTTGTTTGTAAGAACTCCAATTAATTTCTTATTCGACGAATCTGGTTTTTGGCGCAACCTTTGACACTTCATAAACAATACATAGCTGTCAGAGTGAAAATTAACCTGCTTCGGAGATGGTTGTTTGGTTGTTACACTCTAAGCCACGGAACGGGTGAAACTACGCTCTGACAGTTGTCAGAGTAAAATTTCACCAAGCCACAGAACGGGTTCAGAGCGCGCTCGAGCGCGTTCGAGTGCATTCGTGCGAAGCCACGGAACGCACACCGGGCTGGTCCTAAGCGTGTGTTAAATATTAAAATTTATTTCTTTCTTCTTCTTTTTCTACTTTATAATTAGGTAAGACTGAATATCGCTTAGCAAGAAATCCGCCAACAAGCCCTTACTATCGAAAACCGCAGCATGTGCATGAGAAATACATTAAACGAAGTAATACAAATGAAAATAATTACATATACTAAAAAAAATATACATACAATCGAACATAGAACCTCCTCCTTTTTGAAGAAATACATACAGAAGGAGAAAGTACCTTATTAAAAAAGAAAATAAAAATCATACCTCCACAATTTTGTAAACATATAGATTATTATACCTACGCAGTAAAAAAGCAATCTCAGCGACTAATTTGAATAATAATCCTAACTAATTATAATAATTAATTAGACTTCGATAAAAAAAAAAACACCACATGTATTGGTAAACAACAGGATGGGTCGCGGTCATTATTTTTAGTTTATTTTTTTTTTAATATACTACCTGTTCCTCGCGGTTTCATTCAACAACTTTGATTGTCTATTTGTGATGATGTAACTCTGAAACCACTTACTTGATCGATTGCGGTCACACGCGATTCTTTGTCAAGATGATGGCTCATTCTGTATACCTACATATGTCAAGAGTTCCCGAGGCAATCTCGAAATACACGCAGGGGAAACTGCGAGGAACGCCTAGTGCTAAAAAAAAAAAAGTTTAATTGTAAACCGTTCAAATAATACCGTGCGGCCCATCATCTATCAATAACTTACGAACGAGTAAACAAGAAAAAAAAAACAATCTTATTATGACCTAAAAACTGCCATTCAAGTGTCATAGTCCTCGTCGATCTGAAGGTCGCCGGTGTACTGATCCGTCACCGGTTTGGGCTGGTACGGACAAGGACATGGTTTCGCTTCGGACTTCTTGCTCTCCGGTTTCGCTTTGGAGTTCTGTCTGTTCAAACGTTTGCTCCCTTGCTTCGTCATGTCGCTCTTCAGCACGACGATGCTGGCGGCCGCCGTGTCCAACACTTTGATCTCGGGCTTCGCGAAGTCTTTCGTGAAATCTATATTCAATATGGGCGTAACCGGCGTTCTCGGTTCCGGTTTCGTCGTGGTGTTCTGTCTCATTTTGAGGTATGCGGTTCTGTGGTCTGACTTTGGCACGGGGATCTCCACTCTATGCGCCGGCTCGACGGGGGTCAGGTTCGCGTAACTGGAGGTGGAGGGTTGCGGCGTCGCGTACGTGGGGTTGGGTGTTATGACGCTCCTCGGCTCGTCTGCGGTGAGCGTCTCCTGGTAGAAATTGGCGGTTCTCACCACCGGTTGGGTGTCTTCGGGCTTCTTCGAGAGGTCGATGACGGTGTCGTAGCGCGCGTCGAGCGCGTCCGCCGCATGGAGGTCGGCGGGCGCGTCGGGCTTGACCTCCCTGGGGTCCCCGCTCGAGCTGCTCGAGTCCTCCCTCGCGAGCCTGCGCGGTGGGACCGACACATCTGAAAATCTGATGAGCGAAAATAACGATAGTTGACACTGTTCATGTTTTAATCAGTTTATTTTTTTTTTATTTTGTATAAAGGACCACACACAACTTACCTCGATGAGTTGGGCGAGTCCTCGGCGCTCAGCATTTCCTTTTCCTCCGCTATAGAAACATCCGGAATATTCTTTACCTGTAATATATGATGAGGGATTTTTTTAATAAATAACTAATAACAATACAGTAGGTAATAGACTTATCTACCTGATGCAACACTATGCTATAAACTTATGGCAAGACTCAAGTATGGTATATCTATGCTAGTTACATAATTGGTTAATTACTACTTAAAGTATAGTTGTTCATATTTTACTGCCGCCATACCGTTCATCCGAATGCGATAAAACTTTGGCACAGTAATTATTATAATATGAAAACAAACTCAGACTGAAAAAAGGAAACATTGTGTTCATCACAATAAGTCCACCTCTGCCGGGAATCGAAACCGGAACCTCTTGATTTGCAAAGAAGCATGGTGACCATTGCAACGGACCCGGTCGTTTGTGTTGACTCAATGACTCACCAAATCTCTCAGGAAATCAAAACGCGACTCGGCCAGGATGCACTGCTTGACGTGCGACGGGCTCAGCGTCTTCGCGTTCCGGGACACTGTCACCTGCATCGCCTTGCTAAGCAGTGACTCCACGAACAGCTCCAGGGTGCGCGGTGGTGGACGCAAGAGTGGCTGATGTAAGGGCTTGATCTTTCAATTTTATTAGAATGCAAATTATAATATGCCTTACAAATTAACAGAACTGTTGCCTGCAGTTTCACCTATGTTATTTTGAGATTTCTCACAGCAATTTTAGGATAGGAAGTTAAAACCCCTGAAAATGTGTATGCATAATTTCATAATGATAAGTTCAGCCGTTAAAGCATGAAATCGTAACAGACAGAGTTACTTTCGCATTTCTATCATTAGTAGAGATGTAATTAGTTGACTGAGTAGTTAAGGTGTGAAAGTGTAACAAATAAACTACTGTGCCAGTAAGGTTTCTGTTTTGTTTAATCTATCTATTAATGAGTTATTTTTGAAAACTTTCATCTGAACTGAATTTAGGTATAATTATTCATGCAGACAATATCTTTCCATCACATTTTGATGTGTAATGTGTTGGTTTGTTCATCTTTCACTTCACAATGCAACAACACATCAACATGAGTTTTGGCTAGTGAGTAGAGCCGAGGAAATCTTGAGAGTCTCTGAGTAAAACCATGGACAGATAACTAGTGGTTTCATAACTTTTTTCTAAGATAATAACAATAAGAAATTAAAGTTTATAACTACCTATTCAAAATTCTTTTATTTGGAATACCATTTAAGGATTCTTAAAAATGATAATTATTATTACTATGAAACCCCTCTGAAGTTTACAAATAAAGAGACTGCATTAGGTATATTTATATACTTATGTCAAAAAAAGAAACATAAAATTAGCAGCAGCCAAAAAAACCCAATAAACCTATGCCTATCTATAAATAGATGTGCAGATGCCTAATCTTCTTGTTAGACATTAGACAATTGAAAATAATTACTATTATTTATAGATAGGTACCTATAATGATATTGAAAAGGATATAGATTATGATCGGCACAGCCTGTGCAACTTTCCCCACCTCCTCATCAGTCTGCATAATCTTTTTAATTCGTCCCTATAAATAAATATGTCATGATAATACCAATCATCAAATGAAACACAAAAACAAACATGGGTATTTACACATTACAAATGAACTTGTTTAATAGACTTTTTGGCTTACAGCTGGGAATCTCGCATTGTACTTTCTCTTTTTCGACGGCATTGCAGTATTTTGACCACTTAACACTAATTAAAGTATAATTCAAACACTGACTACTATTCGATGTTTGTCGTTCTCGCGCACTTTTGAGGTTATAAAAATATGATTAGTATTTACTCTGTGGTTTCTGCTTTGAAGATTTTGACCATTTGACAATCTTGTTCTTTGGGCTTTGGGCTCAGAAGAATAACTAGCTTTAGTTATTCCACAAATTAATTAGACTTATGTCTAAAGAAGTTATTCTTCTGAGATTTTGGGCTTTGGGTGACTTTTGCACACATGTATGACATACCTACCTAGGTACCTGACGAATAGACAGTAGGCTGCAGCGCATTCTTCATAGGTGCATAGGTCTAGCTCAAAGTCTAGCTGCATAGACCCTAAATTGTATTCGATTTAGGGCCCTAGATTGGTGCCTTGAAATTGGGAAATGTAATAAGCGCTTTAATCTACAAGACGGACTAAAAACTATTTGGTTGACAAGTCCATTTGGGATTCCAAACATTTACCATTTACCATCGATCGGAGCAAGCCACGAGATGAGGCGCGAGTTTAAATCCAGACGGAAAAATTATAATTTTCGTAGTATAGTCAAAATATCTCTACCCTTCGGCTCCAAAGGGCATGTACCCAGGGCCGTAACATTAATAAAAAAATAATCCCTACCCTTCATAGTCTGTGGAGAGTGCGTGATAGGGCTGTTGATATTTAAAAAAATTTCGGACTCTCGATAAATCGATATTGTCAAAAATATAGATACTTCGATATATCGATATTTTTTTCGTTTTTTTTTTTATCGGCCTTGTTTAAAAAAAAATCGTAAGTTGGCTCAAAATATTTTACACAGTTTACAATTTAGTATATTTAGTAAACAAATTAAACTACAAATGTATGAATCTTTTTAAAAGTTTTATGAATTTATTTTTTCAAAAAAAAGTTGATATGATGTTTCACACAAATAAATAAAATATTAAAACTCCCCTGTCGACTATAAATGTAAATGCTAAATAGATTACCTTTTAATAATATTAGTAAAGCTTGTCTAATTTAAAATGACGAGCCCTACTACTTAATTAGCAGTTTTAGATGTGCGAGATCATGTATTGATAATATCTATTTAAATAGTGTGTGCGGCGACAGGATTGCGCACTTATGATGAATAGACAGACGAAATTTATAATAATATGTGTCAATATTTTAACGGTTGTGGATGCGCGTATACTCGATGGAGGGGCACGTCATTTTAGTTTAGACAAGCTATATCAAGTCTATTGTTTTATACGTCATAAGCAATAAAATATTACGACATGAATATCATATTTTATTACATTTTCTATTTTCACTAAATGGCGACTATGAACATTAGTAACATGATTTAAGCAGGATTTAAGCTATTTATTTTCGTTTAAAAGTTGTTGAGTTGACTTGTATTTATGGTTGAAGTGTTTCTAGAGAATGTTTTTTAATAAGTTGGAAGAATGAGAAAGCTTCCATTAATTCTCCAGAGATCAAAATTAGTAACTGTTAAGTTTACGATGATGTAATATTTTCACCGACCTTAAAAAAGGAGGAAGTAAATAATATTGCGAGTATTTTTGTCTTTTGGATTAAATCAGTATTTTTTTATTTTTAACTTTTAATATAGGGCATTTCTGTGTTTTTCTAAGTCGGTTTATGAATTGGCAAGAAAATAAATGAAAAATAAAAACTTATAAAAAGTATCGTCGATATCTAAATTTCAATATCGAACTTTCGATATATCGTCCAAAAAAAGTATAAACAATAAATATCGATATTTCCAAATAATAATGTCGATATTTCGATATTTCAATAATCGATATTTGATCAATGGCCCTCCGCCCTAGTTAGTGCGTGATTTTTGTGAATTGAAGTAAATTTTGGTTATTACGTGCCAGAAATTTGCTAGGATTTGGGATTTATGTATTATTTTACCAGAATCAAACCATTAATTTATTATAACTAAGGAAAGTTAAGTTGAAGTGCCGGTTTAATCTCTGTGCAAACGGAAGTTATGCATGTGAATCGGTAGTTTCTGAAGGATTTGTACAACTCCGAAATGGCGTCTTTAACAAGGTTGGTAAAATGATTTGTTGCTGTTTTATTATTGGAATAGAGGTTAAAAATTTATTTTTATCAAATCAGCAGGATTAGTGCGATTAATTTAATAACAAAACATCTCAAAATTCGTTGACACATTACAATACAGCGATTGAGATTGGAGACCAACATGTTTTTGTTGATGAACGTGCCCTATTTTAACTGTGACAAAGACGACATTTACCAACTATTTTAATTGTTTTGTGTAGTTTATTGCCTGCGCCGACCCAGCACGTCGCTGACCGTGACGATGAGAAGCTTGCGCAGAGAGTGGGCAGCGCTCTTGTTGTGTCTCGCACCAGCATACCGCCCTATGGTCAGAGGAAAGGCTGGGTTCCTAGGTCACAAGAAGATTTCGGAGGTAATACAGGGTTGGCATTAGAAATACGCATCCCGAATTTAGGGGGGAAATTAGGGGGGAGGGGTAGGGGTGGGGTAGGGGAGTCACCCCCAACAACCCCCAGCGCGCGGAAGTCAATAGTTTTTTTTATACGAATTTTTGAAATTTGAATACAACGCTCGTGTTTCCTACTGATATAAGAATGTATTATTAATACGCATCCGGAATTTGAGTTTGAGTTGTGAGAATAGGGGTTGATTTTTATAGGGATGGGTCCCCCCTGTCGTTACGGCACCCTCACTCCGCGTGGAGACCCGTAGTTTTTTTACTGTTAAATTATTAGATTAACTACTTTAAATAACTTAGGGTCCAGGAGCGAGCGAAGCGAGCTCAGGACTTATGGGCACCCCGAATCGGATAATTTAGGTGACGAAGTGGTTACTTCTGAGTGGTTATTTTCTTTTATGACCACCGAGAAATTAGGAGCCCCGCGAAGCGGGGCTCCGTCGACCTTGCCTTGAAAAGTGTAAGGGAAAACTAAATTATAAACTGTAAAATTTTAAAACTTAAAAAAATATTTCTCAATATTCAAATTTCAAAAATTCGTATAAAAAAAACTATTGACTTCCGCGCGCGGGGGGTTGTTGGGGGTGACTCCCCTTCCCCCCCCTCCCCCTCCCCCCCCTCCCCCCCTAAATTCGGGTTGCGTATTTCTAATGCATTCCCGTAATACACAATAATAATAATAATTAATACAATAAAAATACCGGAAGGACTGTACATTAAGCACCCTCGATTTTTAATAGTTACAATTTTTTTTTGGATAGAATAGTGTGTTTATAGTGTATTTCTCAAATCCGCAAATTACGGAAATTCATAATTTTCGAGAAAAAAAATAATAATAAAAACCTTACTCAATTTACGATAATATTTTGACTTTGGCGATTTGGTCAACAGTGCAAACCTAACCTAACCCTCAAATTTTCATTTTCTTTAGCAAATTATAATAATCAAAGATAATAAATAACATAATCACTTTGTCCGAATGTAAAACGAAACACAATTCTTACAAACTACAAAGTCAATGGCAAATGGTTGACACATCGCGGAGTTTTGTATGAAATTGTGAAAACTTTAGTATTTTTTTTCTCGAAAACGATGAGTTTCCATAATTAGGGATTTTATGTGAAGTTATATTAAGCAAAGTCCCACACACATAAAAAATATGAAGCTCTAAATCGCGGGTGCTTATTGTACAGTTGAGCCAAAATACCAGCTTTTATTTTTATTATTATTATTAAAGATAAACTTTGGACATTGAATCAATTACATCAGAATGAATCCCATTTGTTAAAATAATGACATGAAAGGCAACCCTTATGTGTATAAGTGATAGTGAATTGGCTACTTGACTAATTTTTAGAGTTGTCGGACTAATTAGAATTTTGATTTTCACACCTAGGAATACCCAGTAAATTGTAATTTGTAAATTGTAACTTTAAATCACTCTCCTGCGGCCCTAAGATGCGCGCCACGATATGTTTATCGAACGAAAGATATAATTTTCGATACGATAAATATTTGTGGGCGTTCAAGCAAAAAGGTTTAGTGGTGGGATATAGAGACTAGATTCAGTTAAACATTTTGATTTTTAAACATTTTTAAACATTTGCTGTCGGTAGACAAAACAATATGTCAATGAGAATCGATAAAATGGGGCGATAAAATTTATCGTGTATCTTAGCTCTGCTGTAAAGTTGTCACTCATTTTCACTTAGTCAGAATTGCCTTTCCAGTGTCGATATATTTAGAAGTAGTTTGCTCAGAATCGACTACACTATGTTTTAATATAGGTTATATTTTTTTAATTTTACTAGCCCATGTCTAAATTATTTTTAATAAAATATTAGGTGCGTACGCCGCCTGCAGCAAAAAAATTCGAACCGGTAGGCGCGGGCGTAGCGCTTGGAATTTCGTAAATAGGTTACCTTCAAACTAATGTTAACATAAAATATATTTTAATCATATTATTTTTTTAAATGGGGTGTATCAGGTTTTCAGTTAATTCATTAAGTTGTAGAATCAAAATCATTGTAGAAGTGGTCAAATAGACATGCGCTTGAGTTGGGTACCATTGAAAACTTTCTGCTGTTTTTTTATAAGTTTCACTTTATTATTTAGCTTTCTCATTAACAAACATTTAATTTCATGTTGTTTATATTTTCATTACAATATAAGCTGTAATAAAATTCTTAGATGGTGGAGCCTTCCCGGAAATTCAAGTGGCCCAGTACCCACTGGGTATGGGTGCTCGAGGCAAAGAGAGCACATCCAATGCTCTAGCAGTACAACTGGATGAGTCTGGACGTGTCAAGTACTCAGCCATTGCACGACAAGGGCATAGTGCAGAAAAGGTAACTAAATTTAATAAAAAAATAGAATATGTAGATATAATTCTATTTGAATAGATTATTTATTAGATTATAGATTAACTAGCTGTCCCCCGCGATTTCATCCGCGGTAATTTCAGACAAACAATGTGACACGTGATTTATATATATTAAGATAAAGCATTATTTGATATAGTATTAAGTATTATCCCTTAATCTTCTATTAATCTATAATGAAAAAATATTTTTAATGTAATATGTATTTATCAGTAATAAAAGGCTTTAATTAATTAAAAAAAAAATTATCCGTTCTAGTTCCCTTAGCCTCAAAAAGAGTTAATCCTACTAATATTATAAATGTGAAAGTGTGGATGTTTGTTACTCAGTCACACAAAAATGGCTGAACGGGTTTAGATGAAATTTGGCATGCACATTGTCAGGGGGACATAGGGTAAATTTTATCCTGGAATTCCCACAGGAACTCAGAAATTACTGCAGGTGAAACCGCAGGGCACAGCTAGTAAACAATAAATTATAATTTATAATTAATGTAAGTACTTAAAAATAATCATAACTTATTACTTAATACATAATATTATGGAATTATTTGATTGAAATTATTACAGAATGCTTTGGTTTTTATAAAATTTACTAGCCCTTCAGACTTTCACCAGTTTGACCTATGAAATAATCTTAAAGTGTGCCCTAATGAATGTGCCTGAATGTTTTTGTACCAGAAGAGCTCAAACAGTCATTAATTTTAAAATCTTATGGAAAAGACAAAAGTGTGTTTAAGATTTAGCATGTCCCAAACAAGTCAGCCTGATTATTATGGATTAATGTTTTCCTTTTTTCTAACAGATTATCTACTCGAAACTGACAGATCTGTTGCCATCCGAAGTCTTGGCTGAAGATGATCCTTCCTTGCAATTGCCTTCTGAAGAGGAAATACAAGAGAATGTTGAGAGGACAAAGAATGCATTAGAAAAAGTTGTTAATGCAAAAATAAAAGCCGCCATGCCGGTCAAGGCTGCACCGAAAGCTGTAAGTTTTATTTATTTATTTAGCTTCATAGTCATCCTTTTATAATAATAATAATAATATAAGCCTTTATTTACTGACAAAGTGAGTACATAATTACATATTTTTTTTACTGTTTTTGTTTTCTTTGATTTTCTAATATCTGGTTGTGTGCACATCAGTCCGGAACAGATGCTGAGTCAGTGTGTCCTGTAGACACATAGGCCTACTCCAATACTTTCCATGTTTTTCTGTCTTTAGCCATCCTTAGCCATAGCGGTCCAGCTACTTTTTTTATGTCGTCTGACCATCTTTTGCGTTGTCTCCCTCTTTTCCTATTGGTGTTGTATTTAGGTGACCATTCTGTTAGAGTTTTCAACCATTTCTTGATTGGTTGTCTTAGCATGTAACCTGCCCATCTCCACTTTAGTTGTTTTTTTTTTTTCACATTGATATCCTTGAACTTAGTTATATTTCTGAGATCTGAAGCCCGTTTCCTGTCTGTCCTTTTGTATCCCAGGATACTCCTCTCAATGCTCCTTTGGCAGGTCATAAGCTTATGTTGCTGTTTTTGTGTGGTGGCCCATGTTTGACATCCATATGTAAGGATCCTTTTAGTCAGTTGCAAAATTAGGTTGACTAATAAATTAATACTTTACTGTGGCGAACAGCTAGTAGTAATATATTCGTTTTTTCGCGGGTGAAACTGTGGGGGACAGGCAGTAATTTATATTTATTCTCTCAGGCACCAGCGCAGTACATTAGGTACACTCCTGCGCAACAAGGAGGCGCATTCAACTCTGGAGCCAAGCAAAGAGTGATCAGGTATGGCTTCTTTCTTTACAGGACTTTGAAAATAGGCATAAGCAGGTTCTATTTATTTATTTATTTATATAGGTTCTATTAGAGGAACGAGGGATGATTCTGTGAAGAAAATTCGCTTTCTCATACATTGTATGGAACAGAAAACAATCAAAACCTTTATTCTAATAATTATGAAATACTAGCTGTGCCCCGCGATTTCACCCGCGGTAAAATCGGAGTTCCCGCGGGAATTGTAGGATAAAAAGTACCCCATGTGTTAATCTGATGTATAAGCTATATTATTGTAAGGTTTCATTCAAATCCATTCAGTAGTTTTTGCGTGAAAGAGTAACAAACATCCATAATATATTATGGTGTTTATTTTTATTTTTTGAAGTGAAAACTACTTTAGGTACATTAGGCACTTTTGGGAGGAGGAAAAATGTCAACCAAATTGGATGTAAAACTAAGAAGGTTCCACTTCTGCCGTGCAATGCTCCAACTGTTTTTTTTTTTATTAGCAAACTGAATAGTGATTTTTTTATTTTATTTTAATTTCATACACAATGTGTCCATCGTAGGATAGTGGAGGCGCAGGTGGACCCGATGGAGCCGCCGCGCTTCCGCAACAGCGGCAAGATCCCGCGCGCGCCGCCGTCGCCGCCCGCGCCCGTCATGCAGTCGCCGCCGCGCCGCGTGTCCGTGAAGCAGCAGCGCGACTGGAACATACCGCCCTGCGTCTCCAACTGGAAGAACTCCAAGGGTGAGGCAGCCACGACACCCGCCACACCACCACTACAATAACCACGACACCCGCCACACCACCACTACAATAACCACGACACCCGCCACACCACCACTACAATAACCACGACACCCGCCACACCACCACTACAATAACCACGACACCCGCCACACCACCACTACAATAACCACGACACTCGCCACACCACCACTACAATAACCACGACACCCGCCACACCACCACTACAATAACCACGACACCCGCCACACCACCACTACAATAACCACGACACCCGCCACACCACCACTACAATAACCACGACACTCGCCACACCACCACTACAATAACCACGACACCCGCCACACCACCACTACAATAACCACGACACCCGCCACACCACCACTACAATAACCACGACACCCGCCACACCACCACTACAATAACCACGACACCCGCCACACCACCACTACAATAACCACGACACTCGCCACACCACCACTACAATAACCACGACACCCGCCACACCACCACTACAATAACCACGACACCCGCCACATCACCAGGGTCCTTATTTCACTACTAGCGGTTTCACCCGAGGTAATTTCGGGGTTCCCGCGGGAATTTCGGGACAAACAGTACCCTATGTCTTTTTCTGTATCTCTGACAATGTGTATGCATAATTTCATGATGATCCGGTGAGCCGTTGACATGTGAAAGCGTAACAGACAGACAGACAGAGTTACATTCGCATTTATAATATTAGTAGGGATGACGCCGCGCTAAGATAAGACGCCGCGAAGACTGTTTTACGTATGTATTCGTTATAGTATTCATCTCAAAAAAGGAAGCTCAACCCTCTAAACTTGTTTTGAGAAAAGTTATGAACGAAAATGTTTTTTTTTTTTGCTGTAAAATTTTAATTTTGACATCACCGGCTTTTCCCTGGGGCCGTCGAATTAACTTTAATCTATACTATAATAAAAGAGTAGAATCCGCGATTCTGTACATTGAATATTTTTACCCAAAATTGAAAGGTGATAAAAGAAGAGTAACCAAGCCCAAAAAAAAAGTTTTTAAAATTCTTTTCTGTCTATCTGTTCGCGATAATCTCCGCATCTACTGAATCGATTATCATGCGGTTTTCACGGGTAGATTAAGCTTAGCCTGGAGCTACATATATGCTTTGTTTTATTGAAATCGGATGTCGGGGAAAAAAGTTGTCGTATAAAAACCTTTGATGCGGGTGAAACCGCGGGGTGCAGCTAGTAAACAAATAACAATAAATGTTTGTGGCAGGCTACACGGTGCCGCTGGACAAGCGGCTGGCGGCGGACGGGCGCGGGCTGCAGCAGGTGCACGTGAACGAGCGCTTCAACAAGCTGGCGGAGGCGCTGTACATCGCGGACCGGCGCGCGCGCGACGCGGTGGAGGCGCGCGCGCAGCTCGAGCGCCGCCTCGCGCAGCGCGACAAGGAGAAGAAGGAGGAGCACCTGCGCGCCATGGCGCAGCGCGCGCGCGACCACCGCGCCGGTGAGACGCTTGCCGTGTACTGCGGCGTGTTCCGGGATAAAAAGCACCCCAAGTGTTCTGACGGGAATCAAAGATGGGCGGTTCGGTCATTCATTTTCATGTCGATAAAAAATTATTAAAAATGGAATTTTTGTGTAATAAGGTGACGGGGTAACAGTGACGGTTTTTTATGTGCTCAAGAAGATATATGACTTTCGAGCTGTTTTCTTCGGTTTCCTCCAAGAGCTCCGAAAAAGTTCTTGCAATTTCAATAGAAAATATATTGATCTAATTAATTTTACATGAAACTGGCTAAATGCATTATATGCGATAGTCCATAAAAAGAAGAAAGAAAGGAAAGCACCCTAAGTGTTATTATCTCATGTATGAACTGCATAACATATTGTATGGTATTTTACACCATGTAAGAAAAAATATAAAAATGCAGCACACACCTTCACAGCTTCCTAGTGCTATGGCTGAAGAGAAGAAGCTGCGCAACAAACTCTCAACAACTCAAAGTTATATGTGTCTATAATATAATTAGTGGTAACTCAACCTTCCTCTTTATAATATTAGTATAGACAAGCTCTGCCGCCATGTGTTGTAACAGCGTCGTTCGGTGTCGGTCCGCAGGCATCCGCGCCCCCGACGAGGAGGCGTCCCCGGGGCCCGGGCCCGGGCTGGGGGCGGGGCTGGGGGCGGCGCCGGAGGCGGAGGGCGAGGGCGCGCTGTCGGCGGCCGAGCGCGACCGGCTGCGCGCCGACCGCCACAAGGAGCGGCAGCGGGACCGCAACCTGGCGCGCGCCGCGCCCGACAAGAGGTCGCCACTCTACTTACGTTATATACTTACTAGCTGTCAATTTTAGAGATCCCATCAGCTATCTGCCAGTGAGAGTCCCGTTAAAATCGGTCCAGCCGTTTCTGAGATTATCCGGAACAAACAGACAGACAGACAGACCAAAAAAATTAAAAATTTGATTTTTTATGTTAGTACCGAATATACTTTAGTATGCATTTACTGTACATTTGAATTTACGAACAGACACTTCAATTTTATTTATAGTATGTTTAAATTACCAGCTGTTCCCCGTGGTAATTTCGGAGTTTCCGCGGGAATTCAGACACAAATAGTACCCTATGTCCCTCTCCATACCCCTGATAAAGTTTTTGCAAATTGCAAACTTTTAGTTTACGTAATCTGTTCAGTAGGTTCGGAGATTATCGCGAACAGACCGACAGACAGACAGAAAAGAATTTTAAAAACTTTGTTTGTACTCGGTTACTTTTATTTTATCACCCCTCTTAATTTTAGGTAAAAATATTCAATGTACAGAATCGCGAATTCAATTTTTTTATTATAGTATTAGTTGTAAATCTTTGTGTTGTGTCAAATAAAGTTTTTTCAATTTCAATTTCTAATTTAAAACAATTAATTAGTCATTACTAGATTGGCTAGATTGTATTTTAATGATTTACCTCCCTGGGTATATATATATTATTTAGGAAGAAAAAAAAAAATCAATTTTCACAACACGTGCACAAAATGACCAACAGGAACAAGTTGGCGAAGGAGCGCGAGCGCGACATCTCGGAGCAGATCGCGCTGGGGCTGCCGGCCAAGACGCGCGCGAGCGGCGAGGCGCTGTTCGACCAGCGGCTGTTCAACACCAGCAAGGGCGTGGACAGCGGCCACGGCGCCGACGACGCCTACAACGTGTACGACAAGCCGTGGCGCGGCGCCGACCCCGCCGGCCTCTACCGGCCCACGCGCGGCGCGGACAAGGTGCCTCGTCTTATTTATTTATTTACTAGCTGTTTCCCGCGTTAATTTTGGAGTTCCCGCGGGGATTCCGGGATACAAAGTACTCAATGTCCTTTTCTGTACTCCTGAAAATGTGTATGCAAAATTTCACAATGATCGGTCGAGCCGTTAAGGCGTAAAAGCGTAACAAACAAACTCGCTTTTCGCTTTTGAAGAAACAAAATTCAAAATTCTAAAGCTATTTATTACTTAGGATTGGTTACAATCACTTGTAATCGTCAGCAGGTTCTTAGAACTATAAATCAAATTGTTTTATTTTGCGTTTTGTTTTTTCAATAATTTGAATTCATTCATTAATCTAATGATTTTTTTTTAAATTTTGATTTTCAAAAGTCATCAACATCCCTATTAAAGTTGTGGTTATTTCCCGCCCGGGTGCAGGACGGGTCGCCGGACGCGCCGGCGAACACGCGCCGCTTCGTCGCCGACAAGCAGTTCGCGGGCTCGTCGGGCGGCGGCGCTGGGGCGGGCGGGGCGGGCGCGCCGCGCAGCGGGCCCGTGCAGTTCGAGCGGTCCGCGCGGGCCGCGCCCGCCGCCGAGCCGGACTTCGACCCGTTCGGCCTCGACCGCTTCCTCAGCGAGGCGAAGCGCGCCGACAAGTCGAGCCGCAAGCGCGACCACGGCGAGCGCGACCGCCACGATGCGCACGCGCACGCGCACGGCAAGAAGCGCCGCGACTAGTGACCGCCCGAGTGACAGTGTCAGTGATAGTGCAAGTGACAGTGACTGTGCGACCATTATCAATGTTCACGGCGTTGTCTATGTTTGCTTTATCAAGCCTTACCGTACTCACGTCACGCGTCTTCGGCACTTGAATCACGTTTCAGCATCTATTTTGAACCCTGGGCAGGAAACTGGTTTTCGAGAGAACCAAGTTTCAACTTGGGGGCTAAATCTAACATTTTCATTGGCGTTTCGCCATAATGGGCTAGTTGACTAAATGTTTTTTCGTCCCGTTTGTAGATTAATAAAAAATATTGGACACGTATTTTTTCTTTTCTTACGTAATCAAATAATAACGGTGATACATTAAGTTGGAATTTCGCGTGATGTCACAATCTGGTGCAGTGTGTATGGGGGCTTATACCTGACGAGCCCCCACCCTAAACTTTACTGCGCTATATTGCTACGTGCTAAAAATACGTGTTTTTTTCAACTGATGGACTTATTAGAGTTTTAATTTTCAAAAATCGTCAAAATCCCTATTGAAGTACTAGAACAAGACTTTTATCAGTAACATTATCATTGCCAAATTATTATAATAGACACCATCATTAAGAAGAAGAACTTCTGTGTTGTCCTCTTTCTTGTAAGTGAACTCAGGCTCTTGGTGATCATTTCCACCGAACAAACTGGACTTTCCCAACGGTGTAGACTGTAGAGCAACACAGTGGAAGCTATTTAGTAAAAAAAGACGTTTTTGTGGTTGAACCTGTATAGATTGTTTTTGATTATCTTATAATACTTTAGAGTTCCCAAAGGTGATATTTTTAAAATTTTGTTTTGAATTTGAATAGATCATCGACATTGCGTCCCGTCTATGAGCGCCTTCAGCGCTTGACTTTACTCGTTATAATAAAGTTGCAAGGTAAACTCAGCACCTACTAAATTAAACTCACCGACTACAAACCAAGAATGTGACTTTGCTTTAACTGACAAAAATTTGACTCAATTCGACACCAATGGAATAGTTTGTTTATCCATGTTGCTCATCTTTAGTGCCCGGTTCATGAAGAGTTATCTATATATATAAAATCCTTTGTCCTGAATGACTGATGGATCAACGCACAGCCTAAACCGCTGATAGTAGAGACTTGAAACTTGGAGGGTGTGTTCTTTGTATGACATAGGCATCCAGAAAGGATTTTTGAAAATTCAACCCAAAAGGGGTTGAAAAGTTTGTATAGAACAATTTCGCGGGAACTTCAAAATTATCGCCGGTGAAACCGCGCGGGACAGCTAGTACATAGTATAAAACAAAGTCGCTTGCCCGCTGATGTTTTTGATAAGGCTGTGCAATATGTTGTATCGATAAATAAACTATTTTGTTATCAATCGTATATACGTATGGGCAAATTGATAATTCGTACTATTAAAAATTACCGGGATTTTCTATAATGTTGAGGACCGAAAATGCTGTTGTTTTGTATAAGGCTTGGTTAGCTTTGAATTACTGTGACGTCACTAGGGGTCAAATGTTATCGAACATAACTCATTTTTATAAATATCTTGCATTAATATTCTTTATTACCGCTAATTGTTTTTTTTTTGTGTAATTTAATTAGGTTTATATTTACGATATTGTATGATAGGTAGTATAAATAAAACAATTTTTTATTGAAAAAACTAATGCGTTCTTATTCTACATATTGTATTATCCTACTTGGTCTAGAATCCCACAGTAGGGTTTTACCTCAGAAAAATAATTCTTCTGAGGGTTTTACCTTTTCAGAACTGCCATTTCACGTTTTGGTTGCACCTGCGAATCACCATATCTACAACGTGTTAATGAATTAATTAAAAACCTGATACACGTCATTTAGGAAAATAAACAATAAATTAATAGTTTAAAAGTTATTCAACCT
The DNA here is from genome assembly GCA_907165275.2 of Zygaena filipendulae. Taxonomy (NCBI): domain Eukaryota; kingdom Metazoa; phylum Arthropoda; class Insecta; order Lepidoptera; family Zygaenidae; genus Zygaena; species Zygaena filipendulae. The sequence goes on from OU015676.1 coordinate 2,185,281, forward strand.
TAGTTTGGAGGTGACCGATCTACGAATTTTCAAGCGTTACGCCTGCACCTACGGATCAATGAGCGATTCGATATTTGGACATAGATAAGCAATAGTGTGTTAACCCACACTGGAGAAATTTTGAGTAAATTAATGTTTTAAATTATAGCGCCATTTTGTTTCAACATTTTTATGTTCAATATTTAGTTACATATTTAAACAATGTAATGAGGTAAACACATAATTAAAAAACGTTCTCTAACTCTCAACAAATCGTTCTGAATCAATAACTTTGTTTTGTGGGTTAACATGTTATGGTTCCAAATAAGCTTGGGCTTGCATTATGGGTACTAATCAACTGATATGATACAGATAAACTTTTCTCTAAATCTTATTAATCACCTAGACATATACGGTGTACTCATTTACTAGAATGCAGGGGTCGAACTGGCGACACCTGACGCAGCAGTCGGGTTCGCTAACCACTAGATCATCGAAACTATCGTAATAACAGAGGGGCTATTATGTATCTTCTATTTCTATCATTTTTCGGTTGCAATCAAAAACATGGCGGTGTTGAGATTCCAATATGCACGTTTTGACACTTACAATATCTAGCAATCAACCAAAATAAACATAGAACTTACTTCAAAAGTTTAAGCTGCCGAAACATGATTAAATAATCACAAAATAGCTATTTTTCTGATTGAAACTGAAATATGATAGCAACAAAAGTTACATGATTGGGTTGCAGGTCCATACTTCTGGGCTGTCGCACTTTCCAACATGTTTGCTGACGCATACGAGAATCTAATATTATAAATGCGAAAGTGAGGTTGGTTTGTTTGTTACGATGTCACGCCTCAACGGCTGAACGGATCATCATGAAATTTTGCATACACGTTGTCAGGGGTACAGAGAAGGACATTGGGTACTTTTTATTCCGGAACTTCCGCGGGAACTCCGAAATTTCTGCAGGGAACAGCCAGTACTAAATCTTTTTTAAGAGGCAATGTAGTCGGCCAGCGAGCTACGGTTATGAGCAAGCGCTCATACATAACTACCCATTCGACACAAGGACACAACAAAAAAAAACCCACAATTTGCTGGGACCCAAAATTCCATGTCCGTGCACAATTTCGTTACTAAAATGTTCGTGAGCGCTTCGTGTGCTAAATTCCTACGGTGACACTGGTTTACAATTTACATACCATACCGAGTTGATGCTATGTTGTTCCGTGCATTACCCTCTTAAAGTTCATAGGTTATGTATGTATTTAGGAAAGTAAACGCACAAATATAACATATTGTAATTTGACGTCATCATTGATAACACATGTCAATATACATCTATTTATTTGTAAGACACTCAGCGGCTTCACAAAACGAGATACATAAAGACAATTCGTTAACACACAACAAAAAGTGCCCTATCACTGGAGATACAATAAAAAAAAACAAGTGTAATAACTGTTACATAATATTATGCGCAAAATATAATAATAGGCTTTCGATATAAGCGACAATACATACTTCTTTTTCTTTAGACTATTACAAATTACAATGTAACCGCGTGGTTTTACGCTACCGCCACGACACACCCTGGTTCTTAGTGGATTTGGAAATTATATAATAAATAAACCTGGGCGACATACATTTTTTAACAATCAGAAGTGGGATCGTGTTGAAGTCTTGATTGAGACGCTTTCTTGATACGTTGTCACGGGCGCCATTTTAGATCACGTGAAAGGAATTTGACTGTCGTTCTCGATTCGATTGTGAAGGTAGTTGGTGAATGTGCGGTTCTGTGTTAGCGATAGCGTGCGACCTGAGGTGGCGGTGGGGGAGTGGGTGTCGTTTACTTGAGCTTCAAGATAGTGTTCCTCAGTTTGTCGGGGTTGGCGCCCGAGAACTCCTCGAGTTTCTTGTTGCTCTTCACGAACACGAAGGTCGGCATGGAGTTGATGTTGTACTCCGTTGCTATGTCCTCGCACTCGTCCACGTCAACCTGTAATTAATTAAAATCACACGTTAGATTTGATAATTTTCCGACACACGTATAGGTGGTAAAGGAAACTTATATTGCAACGCTTTCAGGATAGTAATCTTTGTTTATTTTAAGCTTACAATTCGACTTACATAATAATGTATCCTACTTATATTCTAATTTTTTACTATAGTAACATAGCTGGAACTTAAACTGGGAATACCCGTGGCACAAGTACCAGCAACCTTCCATTAGCACTATATTTATGAAATACATTTAAATTTGCAAATATGTGTATAATGCAGCTTATTAAACACACGTGCTTTTTAATTTACATTACCACACTACTGCTTTGTGTTTGCAGTGTTTTTTTTACTCAGCAGAGTCTACGTTTATGCTGTTTTCCTTGTCTTTTATTTAATTAAAATGTGTGAGAAACACGATCCTATACTACAATAACGCATATTTAACACAAAAAAAGGTTAAAGAACACTATAATAACTATTTTGGTACATAGTTTGTTTGGGTTACTATACAGGGCTACTCTTAGCTCTGTATAGTTTTTATACATGACGCATAATAGCGGCCCGTAGAAACGAGTGACGCCTTTATAGCCAGACCACGCCAAACTAATGGATTGCAGATAGCATTAGTTTCGTATTAGTATTATTTTACATTCTACTCGTGTACATTAGCTAGGAGTATACTCGGTAGACAGTCACTTTAGGGTAATTTCATCCCGCATAGTTTCCGGGGAATCTCCTAATTGATGCGGGTGCACAGCTAGTGTTTTCGTAAAAAACGAGAAACCACTCACCGAGCTTCGTCGGGTTTATCAGATTAGGATGGTTGATCTCAGCGCCCAATTATGCGGGCTTGAGTCACACCATAAGGAATAACGCAATAAGGAAAAGGAAACGAAACAGGCCGACCCACTTTTTGTATGAGGTCATAGCCGTTGTAATGGGTCGATAATCGCAGTGGACTTTCCATTATTTATCTTTATGGGATTTCTCATTATACACACATTTTTTACATTTTTTTCCGTCCGGTTAGTTGACGGATGGACTATGGGCAAGTATCACGTGAAGTCTTTTAATTTTCTATCTTCTTTTATTGTCTAACTGCAAAATTTCATGATGATCGGTTGAGCCGTAACAAACAAACAAACTCACTTTCGCATTTATAATAGTAAGGACTAGCTGTTCCCCGTACTTTCACCAGCGGTAATTTCGGAGTTCCCGCGGCATAAAATATACCGTATGCCCTTCTCTCTACCCCTGACAACGTGCATGAAAAGTTTCACGATGATCGTTTGAGTGGTAAAGGCGTGAATGCGCAACAAACAAATAAGCAAACAAACTCACTTTCGCATTTATAATCATTTTAGTAAGGATAGTAACTCTGACTGATGTACTCACTTTGAGCACGACGAGCGAGTCCGCGTACTCTACCGCCATCTCGTCCAGCTTGGGGCCGATCATCTTGCACGGGCCGCACCACGTCGCCATGAAGTCGATCAGCACCAGCTTCTCGCCGGCCTCGCCCAGCCGCGTCTTCAGGTCATCCAGGTCCTTGATGTGGATCGACATGGTCCGCTGTGGAAACGGGAAGCGCAACGCTCGCGTTACTCGCGTGAATCGCCCCTATTCACTATTTGTATTTTAACTAGGCGTTCCCCGCGGTTTCACCGGCGTTAATTTCGGAGATCTCGCGGGAATTCCAGGATAAAAGTACCCTATATCTTTTTATGTACTGTGACAAACTTAATAATGGTAATAGCCAAAATGATCGAATCGCTCTCGAGCCTTGCGCTTGGTCACACTTAGTCACATTCACTTATTCTTTTATTCCTGTAATTTTTTTCAAGTACCTCTAGCTATAAGTGGAATACGATGGAAAATATATTAGAAACGCCAAGAAAATTTTGAAGTATGAATGCTCTCAGCATTTTGTAATCGTACCCTTAGTGGAAAAAAAGCACAAGTAATTTTACGTCGAAATTGGAAATTTTATCATAATTGTAAAGTGCGGGGTGCGATTTGCTCTTTTATACTTTCTTTGGAACCGGGTCACGCTTGCCCCGCCCACATCGGCATCGCCATCTCTAGAGTTTCTAGCTAATGTCGATATATTCTTTTCTCTGTGGCTCGAACTAATGACGTTGTAGACTCGGAGGCGAGGCGCCATGGAGTCTGGAGCCCGGGACCGACTATCCGTTTCCCTGTCAGCAATTTACTCGTACTCACAGAATATGGATCGTTATAGGACACCCCTCCCTCAAATATTAAAGCATTTTTTACAATAACTTGCTATTTTTAGTAGAAAAAAAATTATTATTATATACCTAACATTTTAATTTATAAGACGTGAGAACCAGATAATTGGTTCTAAATCTAAAAAATATATACTAATATTATAAAGAAAGATTTGATTTTTTGTTTGTTACGATTTAACTCAAAAACTACTGAAAATTCTTTCACCATTAGAAAGCTACATTACCCTGAGTAACATAGGCTATATTGTAATCCGGAATTTCCGCGGGAACTCCGATATTAACGCGGGTGAAACCGTGGAGAACAGCTAGTAAATAATATAACATATAAAAATATAAAAATTTGGAAAACGTGTGTCTTTAACTAAAGAAGGATATCTGGTACCAAAACGACTGCCACTCAGCATATGCCGCGGAACTAGTAAGTACATAGTATGACTATTCACTACATATAATTTAAACGCGTCTGTGTGTCTGGTCCGATAAACTAAAAAATTACTGAACGGATTTTTATACGGTTTTCATTTCACCAATAGTGATTCATAAGGTTTAGTATAATTTGTCAAGGTTTTGTGTAAATTGGTTCAAATATAGCGATAAATATTTGAATCGAAGTGTCGGAAAAAGTTGAGCAGCCACGTAGTCGGTACACGTAGGGCGTACAGGATAGAACTTACTTTTTATCCCGGAATTCCCGCGGGAACTTCGAAACTAACGCGGGTGAGACCGCGGGGAACCGACGGCAGATATACATAGAAAGACTGGAAAGTGGAGCCTTGTGTTCATCATGACAACAATAATTCATAGTGATGAATGAATTGAGAAACCATAGTGCATTTTATATTTTAATTTCAGTGCGGTGCCTGTGTCAATGGCTTGTCGAAGCCTTACCCCTTGGCCACAGCCTCGGCGGCGACGGCAAAAACAAATGGTAGACAACATAAGAAGGAGGCCACAGCTATCAGCGGCGCGCGCTGTGGCCTCCTTCTTATGTTGTGTACCATTTGTTTTTGCCGCCGCTGCCGCCGCCGATGTGGCTACACAAGATACAAGCACAATTTAGGCCACGCGGTATGTCGTTGCTCGGATGTGGTTATGGCGCGCCATTTCCGAGCAACAACATACCTACAGTGTGTCTAATTGAGCTTTATTTCCATGCGTTTTGTATGAAAATTGAATGGAATAGGAAGCCGCCCGTGCCATGTCCGCGCCCGACGCCCTTTGTGGGGCCTGCGCCTTAGGCACGGCTAGGCGTTGAGCCGCACCAACGCTCGACGGGGGTTCTCAGTAGGGTCGAATAAATTCGCAGTGCCGCACGTATTTCAAATGAATCTCATTTTTTCAACCATTTGAAAGAAAATGTAGCTTGAAAATTACTAGATTTTTCTACGCTTAACAACAACCATAGAAAAACGTAAAGTTTTTAAGGGCATATATGTGATAAAAGCTAAATTATTTCCGCGAAGATTCAAGTTAACAGTCATATTGTGTGAACGATAAATAAATAAATTTAATCGGAATGTCCAAAACTAACATACCTACTGTATGTTGTATTATCAAACGAAATCTAACCTAAATACGTTATAGTTAGGGCACAAATTTTATTCCTTACTAAATTATACGCAACTACTGAGTATAATGTGCCCTTGGTTTAATTCGCACTGTCGCAATCTCAAGTCTCTGATTATAAGTTACATGGAGACGATAAAAACTCATTGAATTTGTTGTAATAGGTAACAATTTAAAATTTATATTTCTAAACTAGCTCTATCCGCGGTTTCATCCGCCTTAATTACGGAGGGGCGTGTGAAGTTGGCCCCCAATGTCAAAATAAAAAAAAATTAAGTGAGTTCTAGTCGTCACGTTAAGCACTTCATTTTTGAGATAAGCAGACAGGCAGTTGTGTAATTTGGGGTTTTTTGTTGCAATCTGGGTATGATGTGCGACAGGTCGTAACTGACCCGCCTGACGTGTTCTTTTTTTGTGGCGTACCGTGCGCGTGCGTTGTAATTTTGACTTTACACACAGTGTGCAAGGTCGAAATTTCATAGGGCGAAATTTCGAAACATAATTGGACAAAATTAAGTTCAAAAACTGCCAAGAGTGTTTTATATAATATTTTCAATACTGACTGTAGTCTATAGGTACCTATTTATATTCTAATCAAATATCTGCTATATCGTTTAGTATAATAATTATACATAATATAGTACTCACATACACACACACACAATAATAGTTATGTAAATACAATAACACAATAGTCCAATCACGTTGATTCATGGGCGCGTGACTCGGATCGAAGATTAAGGAAACTACATATTATATTGTTGCTATATGCATTAGGTACAATAATTTACAGGAAAACTCCTTATTATAAGAAAATTGTTATAATATGGATTTGGATTTTCCAAAAACCGCACGTCACAAAACGAGCTTTTTATGTTGTTCTTAGTATTGAAGAGATGGCTTTTAACTGACTTCAAAAAAAAATATGTTATCAAATACTAAGATCTACTTTCTAAGGAAGTTTTTACAGTTTATACATATATACGTATTACGTATCTACCACGTTGTATATACCCTGATTGCTTAGTTTCAATAGTTTCCACGACACAAGTATCTAACATGGCCGCCGATACTTGCAATAAAATATTAACCCACAAAATTAAGTTATTGATACAGAACACTTTATTGAGTTATAGAACGTTTTTATGTGTTTACCTTATTAGGTACATCGTTTAAATATCAACAAAATGTTAAATAATATAAAAAAGAAATTCAGACAAAATGGCGCTAGAAAATTAATTATTTACCTACTCAAAATTTCTCCAGTGTGGGTTAATACAATATCGCTTATCTATGTCCATTATTATATAGCTTAGTGAGGGATAAAGCGCTTATTACACCTTACAATTTATTGGAAGGTGTAACCGAAGTTTCCAAGTTGGTTCAAATTTAGGATCAGTGAGTGAGAGAGAGAGAGCGAGTGATCACACTACATTAAAATGTACCCTAGAGTAGTCGATTTAGGGTACAATTTAGTGTAGTGTGATTACTCGCTCTCTCTCTCTCACTCACTGATGCTAAATTGTGTCCGATTTAGATTTCTAAATTGGAAGTCAAGTTGGAAGTAGTGTAATAACTGCATAAAGTAGATCTGTGTGTTGTGAAGTCAACAAGAACGAACAACAGTTTCGTAACTAACAATATCTAGATTCAATGTCAACATAGCAGCATTGGTGAAAAAAAAAACCACGATAAAAACTTGTTCAACTAAAAACAAAACCACATTTGTATAGCAACATGTCTAGATGGAGCGTTGAGAAATTAATAACAGATACAGAACGGCATTGACTTATATATGTAAGTTTACAAAGTTCGACAACCCAAATATTCCGATCAATGCATCGTATCATTTTCGATGCAGTTGGTTTGCTATATGCCGGTTTCCGTATCGCTAATCACTAAAATAGTCAGGGAACACAAGTACAAACGGTAGACGAAAACACCAGACATTAATTTCAGAGAATGTATACCTAGGTGAATAAAATCGATAAATATTAACCTATGAGCAGTTAGCTAGTTTTTAAAACGCATGGCAATTGGGACTTACCTCTTTAACTATTATTACACAACAAAACAAACTATGTAGTAATTCAGTCTTATATCACAGGCGATTTTTGCAATGAGGCAAAAACTTTTTTTCAAAATTGGTTCTATTATATTGTATCCATTCAATTTTGAACCGCGGCACTCTTAAGTCTTGACTCTTCGCCGTTCAAGACACAACTAACAACAGAACCATTGGTTCCTTTCGTCAACTACTAACACAGTGACTGAGTGGCCGGTTCGTAGCGCGGTGACGTCACCCGTTTTATTTATCATAATGATTCATGACCTTGGCAAAGATCCGCAAGTCATCGTGTAGCATCTATGCGAATTTGGTTTGAAACCGAAATCCGCAATAATAATTGTATAATAAACTAGCTGTTAATCCCGCGGTTTCACTCGCGTTAAATTCGGAGATCCAGCGGGAATTCCGGCATAAAAGTGTCCTATATCTTTTTCTATACCCTTGATAACGTGTAGTGTGCATTTAAGGCAGTTTCAACCGCGTTATTTTCGGAGTTCCTGCGGGAATTCCGGGATAAAATGTCCTCCTCTGTACCCGTGACAACGTGTACGCAACGTGTAGTACGCAAAATTTCATGGTGATCGTTTGAGCCTTTAAGGCGTACCTATATGTACCCGTTATATTCGGAATTCCCGTGGGATAAAAAGTACCTATGTCCTTGTCTGTAGCCCTGACAACGTGTAGGTACGCAAAATTTCATGAAGATCGTTCGAAACGTTAAGAGGGAATCGCTATCTCGCTGGAATTCGGAAAATAACGCGTTTGAAACCGCGGGAAGCAGCCAGTAGTAATACATAAAGAGAGGTGTATGCCCAGCGTTGAACTGCTGTGGACTGATAATGAGGATCACTATCAACAAAATACCTATAGTTTAGAGGACTGATTCTGCTCACGTAAAACCACACCACTGCACTCCCACCGCGATAAGGGTCTCCCCACACATATAACGATGATAGCATATTTGCAACCACAACTGCCCAGCGTTGAACTGCTGTGGGCTGATAATGAGGATCACTATCAACAAAATACCTATAGTTTAGAGGACTGACTCTGCTCACGTAAAACCACACCACTGCACTCCCACCGCGATAAGGGTCTCCCCACACATATAACGATGATAGCATATTTGCAACCACAGAGAAAGTTGAATGACATTCAATGACACATTTTTTATAGTGTCTTTATATAGCAAAATTGGATTTTTTCTTTCTAAAATCACCAAATTCAAACTTTTTACTTTCAGCAATACAATGTATTGCTCAATGTTAAAATACATTATGTCGTAATGTATCAATTTTTTTGTCTTTGTAGCATTTGAGCTCTTCTAACTCGTCCAGAAGACGGGAATACGTCGAGTTCTTGGTAACCCTGTGTATATAAGTTTGTACGTATTATATTATAGTTTATCAGAACATTTTCCTCATAATCCATTGCGAGAGTTTGTTTCATTTATCTGTCATACTATTTCACAACGAGTGTGAGTCATCGATTAGCTGAAATGAGTTATTATGGACTCCATTACACTGTTTCTAAAGTTGTTATTGTATTGGTGGAATTGATTCGGAACGATTAGATGCAACAAATAGTTTTTGAAGATTGCACGGTTAGTGGAATGATCAAAATCTGATTAATATGTTGAAATGGACGCACTAAATAACTACAAATGCATATTAGTTTAGTAAAACGAATTTGTGTTATTTTGTTTTTTAAAGTTTAAGTTTATTTATAGTTTAAGTATATTTTAAAATTTAAGTTTATTATTAATTTATTTTCACAAAAGCATTTTATTACTACCGCGACCGCTCAAAATAGTTTGCATCTAGATATAAATATTGTTTGACTATTTATTCCCTTCGGTTCCAACCGCGTAAATTCTGAAGTTCCCGAGGGAAATCCGGCATAAAAAGTAGGTAGGTAGTAGGTCCTTTTCTGACAGACAACGTTTATGTAAAACTTACCGCCGCACTCAGAGTCGACTTTAATGATTACTTAGTTAAGTATAGATTTTTAAAACATAACTGCTGTAATCAGAGACGTTCAGTAAATTAATGTTAATTGGCATTTAATGAGATGTAACTTAATTAGTTAAATGCCAATTAATATTAATTTATTAAACTTGTCTGATTGCAGCAGTTTTGTTTTAAAAATCTATACTTAACTAAGTAATCATTAAAGTCGACTCTGAGTGCGGCGGTTAGACGCGCAAATAAAGTATGAGCATTAAGTTAACTTGTTCGTTCATCATATAATTTATTCTACAATATTTAGTTACGAGTTTTAAAACATTGTAAAATTACAGGCCAGTTTGTTTCAAGGAAAAAATCTATATAAAATAAAAAGATGGCAAGGAAAAAGAAAAAGGTTACATTACTTCCAATTTAGGGAATCTAAATCGGATACAATTTAGGATCAGTGAGTGAGAGAGAGAGTGATCACACTACACTAAATTGTACCCTAACTCGACTACTTTAGGGTACATTTTAATTTAGAGTGATCACTCGCTCTCTCTCTCACTCACTGATCCTAAATCGGAACCAACTGTTCTAACTTCGATTACATCTTTAGATTTCCTAGATTGGTGTCTGACAAATTGTTAAGTGTAATGCTTATTATTAAGGTGTAGACCTTCAGGTCCTATTCATTTGGTTTGTTGGTCTTTAAAAAGGGAGCGAAGTTTTTTAAATACATAGTGACAAAGGTAGTATTTCACTTATTGTTAGTTACATAATAACAATTACAACGTTTGTTTTTTGTTTTATTTAGTCGCGTGAGCAAGTCGCCATCACTTTCGCCGTTCATATCGCCGTTATTATTAATTGATTACTAAAATTATTATTTTGTGTATATGTAATAATATGTGTAGTATAACATACTACACATATTATTACATATACACGGCGAGTATTTTTTCGGGTCAGTATGGGAAATTCTAAACTATAAGAGATAGAGAAAAACTCTCTTAGGAACCGTGATCTTAATTTTAGATAAAATAAAAATGGTATTTAAAAAATTTGAATAAAAAATAAATAAATATTTTATTTAATTGACTAAGTTTGTGCATTTAATAAATGACAGATACACAAAAAAAATTTTAAAATTCGAATGATTTATTTTCTTTACTTTAAAAACTCACCCTGTATATATATATATATATATATATATATTCGAATTATTATGTAGGTATATATTATCATACCAGGCCAATGAAACTTGAGATGACCTACTATTATAGTATGCATATGTAAAAATGTCTTGGTACATAAAATCCAATTGGATCTCGGTCCAACTATCAGAATTGTTGGGTATCGACTATAGAGACTAAAACACAATTAGTAATGTGGGGAAACAGTGTGGAAGACAATGCAGTACCAAACCACTTAACACACTCAGAACAAGAGTTCTAGGGTTATGAATGGGCATGTTGACTATTTTTTTTTAGTCCGTCTTGTAGATTAATAAAAAATATTGGACACGTATTTTTTCTTTTTTTACGTAATCAAAAAATAACGACGATACATTGAGTTGAAATTTCACATGACATCACTATCCGGACAGTTTGTATGGCGGTTTTAGCGGTTAGTGACGTCACGACCCCCTCACCCTAAACTTTAATGCGTCTATTGTTTTTTTTTTATTTTCTAACTGACGGACTAATTAGAATTTTGATTTTCAAAAGTATAGTCAACATCCCCATTTAAATCGTCTAGTGGACAGTGGACACCACTAAAGGCTACTTAATATACCTACTTCTGCATAAGTGGCAAGAACTGTGAAAGACAATCTGATGTGACATGTGTGGGCTAAGAAGGAAAACTAAGGTTAAGAGGTTGCGAGGATAAGAGCTCGAAAGCACATTTTCATCCAACTTGCTTCAAATTTATCATCACTGCTCAGCTCCTATGTGTCTTAGCGTTATGTTATATAGCCTAAAACCTGCCCAGGAGTATGAACTACAATTGTACCAAGTTTGGTTAAAATCCCTTCAGTAGTTTTTGACCCATGTGTGCACATACAGACAGACAGACAGACAATAAATTTACTGATTGCATTTTTGGCATCAGTATCGATCACCATTCATCCTCCAATAATTATTTTGAATATATATTCAATGTACAGAATTGACCTCGCTAGTTTTATTATAAGTATAGACAAACTTCAAAAAGCATAGAACCAATACAAGAAACAAATTTCTTATTAATATAACAAACTATGGGTCCCACCGGATATCCGGAATAAAAAGCACCTTTTCTGTACCCCTGAAAACATAGGCGGCTTTACTTTTTCCGACACTTCCAATTCCAATTCCATTTAAACCAATTTCCACAAACCTTGACAAATTATATGTATATATCTAAGCCTTCTTCATGAATCACTATCTATTGGTGAAAATCGCATGAAAAACCGTTCAGTAGTTTTTAAGTTTATTGCAAACAGATAGACAGAAGCGGCGGAGGACTTTGTTTTAAAGTAGGTACCTACCTTATGTAGTTATTTGTGACATGTACTAATAATGTAAACTTAGCAGATAAATGATGAAATAACGTAAGATACGTAACTATAGTATCATTAGTGGTAACGCTGCGTGCATTACTTAACTGTAAAGTGTTAACCAAGCCCAAGGCAGTAAAGAAACGTAAGTGGGTGCCTAGGCACTCGCATAACATGGTTGTCCTATGCGACAGTACCTCCGCACTTATCTAAAGATATAAATATACGCAATTATTAATTACATTAAACCAATAAAATTCTACGGACTTACAGAAATGAAGATGTTTACTCCGAATCAACAGCAATTCTTGATTTTATGAGAAACGTAGTAGGTACGCACTACGCACCACAGCGAAAAAGCGTCGTTCGCAAATGCAAATGCAAAACGTCAAAGAAGTGACGAAATCCAATGACATTTCTTATCTAGTGTTGCTAGCTCTAGTTTTAGGAAAATAGAGAGATAAGAGATAAAAAAATTAAACCGTTATGGCGTGAAAACGTAACAAACAAACAAACTCACTTTCGCAATAATATTAGAACAAAGTTCTTTATCGCACGATATGGATACGTCATACGGCTGCTCTACGGAAAAACAAAGCTACTTTAATTTTTTTCAAAAGAACTAAATAGCATTTAAAGAGAGCTAACGATTTAAATGTTTCATGGAATCAAGAATGCTAAAATATAGCAGAAAGTTGCTTAAAAGAGCTAAATTGGTAACACTGGGTTGTTTGACAGGCGGAAATACGCGGAAATCAAAACCATCAATTCCAGTTTAGTGATTACCTCCTCTCTGGTGATTACCAAGTCTAGTTAATTTGTGGTGATTACCTTCACTCTGGTTTTATTCCTTGTTGTTATTGTAGATGAAAGTTTTCTAAAATTTCATAAAGGTGAATTTCGCCTATTTGGAATCAAATAATATGTCTACAGATATCGAAGTTATCGGTGCTCAAAAAGTGAAAAGCATTGCGAATGGAGAGGTGCTGTATTTATTTCAATTTTATGAAATTAAAAAGAAAATACGTAGTTAAATCCTGAGCAGTTTTTTTCCATGATTTTCCTCATTCAAGCTGTTAGTTATTGTATCACGATAAACATAAATAGACGTTTACATCATAATTTCCTTAAATAGTATTAAAATTAGAAATAAACATACCTACCTACATACTAAACAGGATAATGCTCAGATTTTTACTTTTAAATTTTCAGACAGTGGAACTGAAGACGCTCTGGGCCGATCAAAATGTTGTAATTGTATTCTTCCGTCGCTGGGGATGCATGTTGTGTAGATTGTGGGCAAGAGAGGTTGGTTCCATTTTTATATAGCCTACCCACCTTCTAAACATTGTATGTAGTTTTTCGGGATTCCGTCCGGATCTCTCTAATGTACGGTTTTAAAATTAGCTGTTATCCTACTAATATTATAAATGTGAAAGTGTGGATGTTTGGATGTTTGTTACCCAATCACGCAAAAACGGCTGAACGGATTTGGATGAAATTTGGCATGCACGTTGTCAGGGGTACAGAGAAAGACATAGGTTAATTTTTATTCCGGAATTCCCGCGGGAACTCCAAAATTACCGTGGGTGAAACCGCGAGGCACAGCTAGTTTAATATAATCTTTCAATTTTTATCCCACTATTTCTGTGCAAAAATCATTGTTTTTTGCTCATAATGCAACACCAAACAAGCATAACATTCAAACAAGCAAAAACACACTCTTTTAAATCCTTCAATTTAATCTTTCAGTGAAATAATAACAATAAAGTCTTTTCTCAGAAAAGTTTAGTTTCCAAAGGTTCATTTTTCTTTTGTAGTATATTTATTTAATTTGGCTTTATTGGAAAAGGATTCTAGTTTTAGAGCCTTGAGACTAGAGCGGATTGTAAAATTGAAGGTAATGATAATATACCATACCTGAACTATCTTGCGAATTTTGTTTATTTAGACTAACATTGAAAATGTATCTTTATGAACTTTGTGATAAGGTGCAATATTATTTGTATATTTTAGTTTTTATAATCAATATTTTTTTATCATGTCAGAAAACATGTCAAAGGTGTGATAAATAGGTACTTAACTATAAAATCATATTCAACTGGTGTAACTGCACAATAACAATAAAATGTTATCTTTAACTTGTTGTTGTTTTCAAACTGACTATTGCCTGTGGTTTCACAGAAATAGTTTCAGGATTTGAATAATTTTATGCTAAATCAGAAGTACCTAGTTGAATAAAAAAAAAAACTAAAGGTTAGTACTTCTCTGGATTTCCTTTACAGCTCAGTGAAATAGCTCCTGTGCTAACCAAGAATGGCATAAAGTTGATTGGAGTTGGAGTCGAGGAGACTGGCTCCAAGGAGTTTGTGGATGGAAAATTCTTTGATGGAGGTAAGACAGCTGTCGAGAGAATTCATAGTGAAATATTTGAGCGGGCTTCTCACAATATGTGGTGCGAGCTTATGAGATATTTATGCATAACACATTGACATTCATTCTCCAGGGTCAAATAGTAACGAACAAACAAACAAATAAACTCACATTCACATTTCACATTTACAATATGATATCCCTGTTCTATGTAGGTATATGTATATAAAACAAAAGGTCACCGACTCCCTGACTAAAGATGTTTCAAGTACATAAATTTATACTATAGCATCATTACTAAATTTATTTAGCATAGACTATACGAAGTGCTATAGTTGCAAAATCGTTTTCAGAGCTCTTGGAGGACATACAGTAATTGCTCGAAAAGTCATACTTTATTTTTTTGGGCACTAAAAAACGTCACTGCGTGAATTTTAGTCCCACACAGCACCATAATACATTACAAAACAATTTTAATACACTTTTAACAATTTTTATTGACACGAAAATAAAAATAAAAGAACCTGCCATCCTGGATTGCCGCCCAAAAAGCTCAATTATTATCCATTTTTTTTTATTGTAAAAAAATGACCACACAGCGTGTTAAGGTCTTCAAGGTCGGCACGCCATGACTCCTGCACGACATGGTCATTAAAATAAATAATTCAAATAGGTATGTATGTGCAATAATTGTTCTTTCTTGAAATAATTGAGATTTTATTACCTGTAATAGATCTATTACATATTATTATAATAGATCAATGCTTAGACGATATTATCACACGGCACCTGCACCTGGGCCTCATTCTCTATGACCATAACACGCCGCGTTAAGACAACGCGCCACATAAATTGTCTTTCCCTCGTTTTTAAAGAAGTCATATTGCACACAGAATATTAACTTCTAATATGGACGAGCAATCAACCCAAACACCGAGTTTAAACGCGATAAAAGCCTGGGCGTTTACGGGCTTTTATCGGGTTAAAACGAACCAGTGAGTCAACCACCTAGGTAGAGTCTCTGGAGATGTTGATCAAGACTCATCGCTACCAAGCCGTTCATCGAAATAAATGTCAAAATTATGATTGTAGAGTCAACATCCCATGATTATCATTCTATTATTTCAATTTTATTTTTAATAACAATAAACTAGCTGACTTATTTTTAATTCTGTCATGTGGATTAATAAAAAATGATGGACACGTAGGTATTTTTTTTACGTATGTACTTATCAAAAAAGCAGCGCCGATACATTGAGTCGAAATGTCGCATGACGTCACGTCGTTTATACATGGTTATGACGTCACAAGACCCCGTTCCTAAACTTTAATGCGGTTTATCAAAGTATTTTTGCATTAATTTGATAAAGCAAAATACAGTTGTCTATAATCTTTTTATTATCTGACTGACAGACAAAACAGAATTTTGATTTTTATACCCGGAGCTGCGTATTAAGATTATTATTTTTGTTTGACCCCAGATCTTTACTACGTGGAAAATCTGAGCACATACAGCACTCTCGGCTACAAGCGCTTCAACGTGATCACAATACTCGCCTCGCTGCTGTGGAAGCAGTCCAGGGATGCTTTGTCCAAGGCCAAGAGAATGGGTAAAGTTGCCAGCTATATACCGTGACGTTTTCAATTTGCCTTTAGTTAGGAACTTTTTGACAGATCTTTTTGAATCAGAGCCAAGAATACGTCAATCATGTCAACTTTTAAACAGAAAAAATAATCAAAATCGATTCAGCCGTTTGTAAGAGACTCTTACATCACTCCTTTGTTAAATTAAGGCTGGAAACAAACTGGATTTTATCACGCCGAAACTATATTACCATGATGTAATTTCCTGAATAATTTGTAATTTATTTTATTGCGCTCCAGCAATAGTGTACTTTTTATCAACTAAAAGTTTCATGAGATGATGTTAAATAATGAAATTACTTGTTCAATTACTAGTATTATTATTCAATTATTATTAAACTAGCTGGTGCCCGATTTTGTCAATCAAGGGTACAATCCCTACCCTATAAATGTATTTTCTTCTTCTTCTTCTTCTTCTATTTCCTTTCCATTCTTCATTGTTACAAGTGTACAGAAGCGTGCACAGACACTTTGACGACTCGATTGGCGTAGTAGGTCACCATTCCTGCCCGCTAATCAAGAGGTTCTGGGTTCGATTCCCGGTGGGGGTGCACTTTGTGTGATGAACACAGGGTTCCACTTTCCAGTCTGGGTGTGTTTATAAATCTATAGTATAATATACCTACATATATGTAATTCTATGTAGTATATTTATTTATTTATTTAAAGAACTTTATTGCACATTTATGTACAAAAGGCGGACTTAATGCCTAAGGCATGCCATATGCCATTATATCTTTGTATAATAATTACGAGGGAGAGCGTTAATATCTGCAACACAGTTTTACACTAAAGCAGGTATTAACGTTCCAAACCATTTTGGTTCATCTTGCTTTTATTCTAAAAGAATTTTATTTTATTTTATTTTTATTCTCTACCAGTCAACCTTTTGGCTAGGGGATAGTATATACCACGTGTTGCTTGGTTTCCACGACACAAGCTAATAATAGCTTACTGTGATATCAAGTTGTGAAGTGGATTTTGCATATACATGACCGAGAGGACCGCTAGTTAAGAAATATTTTAGCAAAATGAATAAAATAGCTGTTGTCAGTAGAATTTACTCTCCCTGAAGCCCCGTAAACGGATTGCAGGCCTGCAATACGACATTGTCGGTGACGGATTACAAAATGGCGGCGCCCTGTTGGTGGGCGTCGGCGGGAAACTAATTTACCACCACGTGCAGTTAGCGCCCGCCGAGCGAATGTCGAATGCGAACATAATAAAGGTTACAATCGCATATTATGTACCGTCCCTGTCGTTTAAGGCCTAGGCGGCGATTACAAGGGCGACTGGGGGCAGACCGGCGGCGCGTTGCTTGTGCAAAAGGGCGGGAATGTGCTCCGCCATTTTGTGCAAGCCGGGCCCGGCGACCATTTGCCCAACCTGGAGATACTGAAGGTCAGTTTGAGCGGGTGGTTTTTTTTTGTGGTTAATTTTGAGCGAAATCTGGCTCAATCTTATTTTACACAAATTCCCGTCTTGAAACTTAGCCTTGCCACGTATATCGATACAAGTACATAATACATAGTCAATCGACTGTGATACGTGAGAACACCCATAATGAAGTGCAACTTGGAGCGGTTTTGTGCTTGTCAAACCGAATTTTTCTACAGCATCTTGTAATTAATAAATAAATTATAAATAAATTTCTTTAACAGTATCAACAGCTGTAACCCATAGTGATATTATGTTAAATGAAAAATTATTAAAACTACCTATCTTTGATCAAAATATAAAATAAAACCTTTTTTTTTTACATTATTTGGAAACAAGATTTTTTTTTTTAATCAGCGATGACAGTGTTTTTTCTATGACAGACATCGAAAAAAACCGTATTAATATTGTTTTTAGATACAAAATCCAACGCAGCCAATCAGCGTCTAGTGCAAACGGACTCTATTGCTGTGTGCGATGGGTTTTGTATTAAAGTCAATGTTAATACGGTTCTTTATTCAGTGACGTGAAAAAAGTGCTCGAACATTTTCCACTTTTAATCTCAAAGGACCCTTTCATTTTAGATATTGCCTTCTGTTTGTTTAGCTGTACGGTCTGGAGAGTGAGTACAACCCGGAAACTATGGAGAACAAGAAAGTCGACGAGGCCGAGTGTGCTGTATGTATCTTTCGAAATTTCTATGATTATTATTTTTACACTACATACATACATGCCCACATGGCCAATCGAAATGGCCAATGCAGCATAAACAAGACAGGATGTAAAGTTAAAAAAGGGACGTATTCAGTATTCGATTTTCGTCTCAAATAATAAAAAAAAAAACTTTCCAGTCAATAGTTAGCTGTATTGATACAGTTGTCACAAACATGACACATTTCCGGTCAATAGCTAGCTATATTAATGGAGTTGTCACAAACATGTCACCTTTCCATGTCATCAGTTAGCTATAATGATGCAGTTGTCACAAAAACTTGTCACCTTTCCATGTCAGTAGTTAGCTGTATTGGTGCAATTGTCACAAAGTCACGTTTCCGCATCAGCGGTTAGCTGTACTGGTGCAGTTGTCCCAAACATATCACCACTTCGTGCTAGTAGTTAGCTGTATTAATGCAGATGTCACAAACTTTTCACCTTTTCAGATAGAGGCTACGCCCTAAGCATTGGTTGCAAACAATGATCGAGCACTCGTTGGCGCCCATCCACACTATATGGACGGAGCGGCGGTGCAAAGGTACCTGGGTGTAGGGTTCGACTCCTTGTCGGACAAAAACAAAAAAAAAAAAAACTATCTGTCGCCAGTCTCAACTGTCACGTAAAAGATGTGTCAGTACATTACATTCCTACACATCTTTTGCAGGATCAAAATGATGAAAATGTTTTAATTTTAATTTTTATTTTGTAGTTTTTTTTTTAAACGCATAAGGTCGTCTTGAAGATATCGTGACTGTGCGATACGACCAGCATTTATTAAAATTAGCAGTAGATTATTCATATTATTTTAAAATCAATAGTGTTTGTGATTTTGCCTTTAACGCTGTATATATTATTATCAGCATATCAGATGAGAGACTACCGATCCTCACTTCTGAATTTCGTCCATTGAAACTTCGACCTTGCACACCGTGTTTAAAGTCGAAATTACAATGGAAACAATTTCGATGTAAGGTTTTATAATAAGACTGTAAGAGATAACATTTTTAAAAATTTAATTGAAGTATCAGAGAAAGAAAGAGATAAAAATTGTTTTTTTTTTTTTTAGAAAACTTTATAATACTGTTGGCCTAGCGAGGCGATACAAAAGTATCAAAAAATGTGAGAAATTTGATCTATTTTATTAAATGTTGAAATTGTTTACCACAAAGTTTTATCGTGCCGAAATTTTTTATTATAATTATCTTATAAATTTATAAATTAAAAAAAAAAAACTATCGTTCCTTGTGAATCCAAATTATAAGTTTTGTTGAATGTAAAACGTCGACCAAAAATAAAATAATTATTAATATTTTATTTCGATCGATTCATATCTTTAGTACTTAAGTCTTTGAAGTGCTGCAATTTATGTATAGATGGGCAAACAACCCAAGCATTGGGTTTAAATTCAATAAAAGCCTGGACATTTATCAGGTGAAAACACAAGCACCGGACTTAAACCGGGTTGATCTATAGCTGCATTACGTACGTCGGCGCCCACTGGTTTATCTGGAAAAAAATTGTTTAAATACCGATTTCAACAACAATTAAAAAAATACAACAACAACAATAACAATTTAAAAAAATTACGGCACTTCATAGGTCTCTTTTGGTCGATGTTTTTATAGAAATTGAATAAATATGATTGGCGCCAAAAATTAAATAAGCATATATTGTTAAAAATAATATTTATATTGGTAAGAAAACTTTTGAGGTAAAATAAATTGAATCGTATAAAATTAAAAATGTGATTTGTTGGTATCGGAACGTTGAGGCTGACATAGTTGAAAAAAAAAATTATTTTACTATTTAATTTTGTATTTCTTATTAAATAACGTTTTGGTATTATAATTTTAGTCTATAAATTTAATTATATTCGACTGAATTTGTGAATTTGACCCACCATTTTAAATTCAATTGGCAATGAGTTAGTTGTAAAAGCCATATTTTATCATTGGATTGATTGATTCTATGTTTATTTTATTTGATATTTTGTACTCATCATAGAATATTGTATACTAAACACTTTAAATTGATAAGATCTAGAAAGCTGTAAGAACCTAATAACAATATAACCTCAAGTATTTTTCCATAAAATTATTATTTATATTAAAAATTTTTGTTAAATTATGTACGAAATATATCTCTAATTATTCTATTATAAAGTGTCATGGTGAGACTATGACTACGTGCTGTCTTTTTCCATATTATATTATTTTTTTAAATAAACAAGTTTAAAGGGCAATACGAGGTTTTATTTAAACTAGTGGTCGCCTGTGGCGTTATCTGCTGGAATTTGTAGCAGAGAGCAAGTTCTACTCGTGCCAAACAAAACTGTACTACCTTTGTATCGGTTATTATTAACAAAATACGAATTTATCCAAAAATCACTTGAGGGGTTTTGTGTGTGTCTTAAAGTTAAGAAATGTGTCCCCGAGGGAACCTTGCAACTAATACCTATATGCGAGCGTCAGCTGGTTAAAGTTAAGTAATAATTTTTGTTATGTAAACATTCCTCGATGTTAGATGAAACAACAGATATAAATAAGAGTAGACAAAGTTAGCTACGATTGCTATCAGACCCTCCAGGGAGTCGCGAAGCTTCTGTAGGGGGCGGGGGGTCGCAAGAAGTCACAAAAACTACCTCAATAAAAAATGTTTGATGGATTGAATATTTATAACATAATAAAATACATGAAAAAAGCGGGGGTCGCGAATGTGAAAGTGAGATGTTTGTTTTTGTTACGCTTTCACACCTCAACGGCTCAACCGATCATCATGAAGTATTGCATCCACGTTGTCAGGAGTACAGATAAGGACAGAGGGTACTTTTTGTCCCGGAATTACCGCGGGTGAAACCGCAGGGATTAGCTAGTTATTTCATAAAGGGGTCGTGTCATAAAAAAGGAAAAACACTGCTTTAGATGAGGAAAGCATGACGGAAATTATATAAGCTATTCGTTGCCGGTAACTTAAAATGTGTCAAGTCACAACGTCTAAGGAGTTTTACTTCAACCGCTCGTTGATAAAGTTTTTTTTTGTAACGACCGTTATTTGCTTCGGTCAGACGGTCACATTTGAAATTAGACTATGTGCGTAGGAGCAATAGAGCATAACTGAGACACGCTTGAAGGGACGACTTGTTTAATCTGTTATATTTAATGTCAGTGGATACAAGTATACAACGTTTGTTTTGTATTTCGTTGATGTTTAATTAAACATTTCGGCTGACGGAAGGCACTTAGTCCAGTTGTATTTTGATTCTGGACCCATCCACAGAGCCAAACAGAGCTCTAATGGTAAGTGATTATTATTTTCATAGCAGACAACTAATCATAATTCATAACATAGGTAATAATAATATTAGGACATGCCTAATCACACAACGCCACGTGGCACCAAACTAAGCGAAGCTGTTACAGTAAGTAGGTATAAGATAACTGATATATAACTTATAATATTTCAGGTACCTATTTACTTTATTTTAAAGGTTCCGTATTTCAAAAGGAAAAAGGAACCCTTACAGGATCACTTCGTTGTAGTACCTACGTCTGTCTGTCTGTTTTGCTTGTCAAGAGTCAAGCCCCTTTAGGAACGCGTAGAGTTATCAAGACAACAATATTTTGAGAGCAAAGTTTCTCCTTCAATCCAGTTTACAAGGAACTATTTACCTTAATTAACAAAAAAATTAAAACCGACTTCCAAAAACACAAAACTAAAAAGCTAAAAATAAAAAGTTTAAAATAACAAAATACCGATTTAATCCAAAAGATAAAAGCACACGTAATATTATTATTGGTTTGTGCTACCACTGATCGGTTTGAATTCGGTGACAAGCCCGCTGGTGTCTGCCCACTTGGGTTGTTCTGCTCACGAATAGCTGGTGGCGGGAGTCAACTTAGCCAATCTACCCCCTCCATATTTGGCTTGTCACCGACTTCCTACCTATCAGTGGTAGACAAACCAATAATAATATTACGTGTGCTTTTGTATTTCGGATTAAATCGGTATTTTGGTATTTTAAGCTTTTTATTTTTAGCTTTATAGTTTAGTGTTTTTAGAAGTCGGTTTTAATGTTTTTGTTAAAATTTTGTTTATTTCTCGCTTTTGAGTGACTTAGTTCGTAATTTCTCTAAGTTACAATAACCTAATGTCAGCTGCTCATCACCTTTTACAAAATATTGCTTTTCCTGACGCAGGGACGTTAATTGTTGAGGAGTTCTCCTAGTACATCACCATCAGTTTCACTTCACCATATACACTGTGACGAGCATAAATTGTTTAGAAACCATATTAAAGTTAACGATTCGGAACCCGTGAAATACCTATTATTGAGTAGTTCCGATGACCATCTGTGGTCTTTATCAACATTTCCACTTCTTCAAATTTTGCTTTGCAAATAAACGACGACTTGGCCATTTTTTGTAAATACTTAGGTCACCTATAAATAACTCATGGGCTTTATACTATAGATTTTTTTAATGAATCCCATACCTATCTGTGACTTTATGATTTTTTATAGCGGGTGACTTTTTTCACCCCTTAATGAACTTTAATGGCTTTTGGCCACAGTTGGGCGTGCTGGCTTTGGCATGTGTGTTTGGCAGGATGTCCGCCGCTCAAGCGAGGCCCTGCGGTTCCGACGACTACGACGTAAGTTGACTATCTAATTGGTTAGAAGTCATCTATTCGGTGCCCTTAGATACAGAGAAGGAGCCCTTTTCTATACCTGCCTACCTGCGAATGAGTTTGTTTGTTACGCTTGTCCGCCCTATACTCAACCGATCATCACGAAATTTTGCATAGCTCCACGTTGTCAGGGGTACAGAAAAGGACATAGGGTACTTTTATCCCGGAATTCCCGCGGGAACTCTGAAATCTATGCACAAAGGAAAATTACAAAAAGGAATAGATTTGATTTTTTGTATGTTTGTAATGGAGGAACATAACAACTACTTGCAATTTAAAATTTAAATTTAAAAAAATTTAAATAAATAAATAAATAAATTTATTAAAATATGAATAAACATTTAAAATTTTTGATTATGGAAGAGGTGGGACAGCTCCTGGGTTAATCTTCGAAACGGCTGAACAGATTTTCACGAAATTGAGTAGATATGCGATTATAGTTAATTTATTATTTACTTTTTATCTGTCTTAGTTTTTATTTTCTCTTCTGGGGCAATAAAGCATATTTGATTTGATTTTGATTTTACTTTAGGTCCTGGAAAAATGTAAGTTTCCGATGAAATTATGTTCGATTCACGGGAACGATTTAGTCGAAAATATCAAAAATATACCTAAAGTTAAGAAATATTTTTTTTTACAGTCATGTTTGATGTACAAAACTGCGTTCTACGATCAAGACGCGACGGTCGATGCGCAGGAGTCTGACGGGGTGAAAGAGCGACCAAGTGCAGACAGAAATAGGAGACAGCACCGCTTGCCCGACTACAAAACAAGAGAGCCCATCGCTGACTCACCGGCGACTATCGCGAACAGCACAGTCATAGACGAAGATGCGGATGTGGTTGACAGAGAGGATCATTTCACCCAGCACCTTGCGGATTTGTTTGTTAACACCGACAGTGAAATCACCAGTTTGCAGGTTAATAACGTTTTTATTATATTGTAAACAGGCTAGGCGTTTGACCACAGCTCATCTGGGCCCTTATTCACTATGACCATAACACGCCGCGTTGAGATAAGACGCCGCAAAAACTGTCTTTCCCTCGTAATCAAAGATGTTTTACTCAAAAATAAAAATACATTCACAAAAAATCATTTCTAATATTTTGGCGCCTAGAACGTTTGGAAATGCGTTTTTGGGACGCGCGTTATGGGCAAGGAATGTTGTTGGTCATAGTGAATAAGGGTCCTAATGTTAGGTGACTGTGAGGTCGACGACACACCTAGCTTGGAAGGAACTGGCTTTCAAGTAAAGGCTGTACGGCGACGGTTTTTTTGTGGCTTATCTTCTATACTTATAATAAAACTGTAGAGAGGTAAATTCTGTAGGTACATTGAATATATATTCAAAATTAATATTGGAGGATGAATGGTGATCGATACTGATGCCAAAAATGCAATCAGTAAATTTTGTGTCTGTCTGTCTGTCTGTATGTGGACGCATGGGTCAAAAACTACTGAAGGGATTTTAAGCAAACTTGGTACGATTGTAGTCCATACTCCTGGGCAGGTTATAGGCTATATAACATAACGCTAAGACACATAGGAGCTGAACACGATAAATTTGAAGCAAGTTGGATGAAAATGCGCTTTCGAGCTCTTATCCTTGCACACGTTTACTCAATCACGCAAAAACGGATGAAATTTGACATACATGTTTTCAGGAGTACAGAGAAGGACATAGGGTACTTTTTATCCCGGAATTCCGAACCGGAACCGCGGGGCACAGCTAGTAATAAATAATAATGTTCATTTTCCAGGCAAATGATTTTGAAGAACCGAGAGAATATTCCGGGTAAGAAATTCAAATTAATTTTGGTGTCTCTTCTTATCAATAGTCAACTATAGATAAAGCTTGTGTGTTTGTGAGGTTGTATGGGTAAACTCTGGATCTATTGGACCGATTTTGATGATGCTTGGTTTCCATGACACTAGCTAATAATAGCTTACTGTGGGATCAATTTGTGTGTTGTAAAGTGGATTATTATTATTATAACTTTCCACCTAGACTTATGGTAACCACAAATTTTCATCAGATAAATGTATCCTGAGAAGGGAATTGAACCTGCGATACCTGCCTCCTTAGCCAAATTGACAGCTTCTATAATAATAATCTTTAACGCATAGAAAACGAAGGAACAAATCATCATGTCACATGATGTCAACAAAGTTTTTTTTAGTCCGTCGTCGTGTAGATTAGTAAAAAATATTGGACACGTATTTTTTCTTTTTTTACGTAAGTAATCAAAAAATACTGGCGATACATTGAGTTGAAATTTCGCGTGACGTCACAACTCAGTGCAGTTTGTATGAGGCTTATACGGAATATTGACGTCACGAGTCCCCCCACCTTAAACTTTAATGCGCTTTATCTATGTTTATTTTCATTAATTTTAAAAAGCAAAAAATAGGTGTCTATTATTTTTTTTTCTAACTGACGGTTTAATTAGAATTTAGATTTTCATACCCTGGAGAATACCCAATTAATACTCAATTCAGTACATATAAAGGTACCTAATCAAAATTATTTTAATTTATTGCTTTCAGCGGTTCCCACGATGCATACTTCGCCTTGCTTTCTGGAATGGAGATGGCGTTAGTGATGCCGGAAACCTGTGCGTCATCAATCGGAGGTCTACTACGAGATGGCGCTTAACCATAATAGTACAAAATATACCTACCAACACATTCAAAACTTTTGGTCTTTTAATTGCGCATTTATATTTAAACCAACTGTTCCCTGTGGTTTCACCCATGTTAATTTTGGAGTTTCCGTGGGAATTCCGGGATAAAAGTAACCTGTGTTCATTTCTGTACCACTGACAACGTGTATGCAATTTCACGATGATCGGCTGAGTAGCTAAAGCGTGAAAGCGGAACAAAAAAATTAAATCCCATTCAGATTCATAATAGTAAGGATCAGGGTAGAAAATGTACCTAATATAATGAAGGTACGTGTAAGGATGAATAAGCATATTGTAGACAGGAAGTCATCGAAAAATAGATTTAAAAGCACATTATATAAGTACGTCGCGTCATACAGTGTGCCACTTTTTAATGGACTTCCAAAAAGGAGGATGTTCTGCATTCGGCTGTATATATGTATGTTTTTTTCAAAACTAAACGATATACTTTTTGGAAGACTTTCTTGTTCATTTGCCACAAAATTGCAATTTTTGAGTTGAGTCACTAATCATTCTGAGGTTGAGATATCTCATAATGTTCCTAATAATAAAATAGCAATCAAGCTAAGTAGATTAAAATGAGTTTTTTAGTTATATGTATAGACTAAAAAAAAAAAATATTGGACACAAATAATTTCTTTTTTACGTAAGTAGGTAGGTAGGTACCTAATAGAAAAATAACGGCGATCGAGTCTAAATATCGCGTGACGTAACGCTTACGTATTATATTATATGGTTATGATGTCACGAGCCCCCACCTCTAAACTTTTTAATGCGCTTTATCTAAGTGTTTTTTTATTAATTTTAAAAAGCAAAATATAGATAGACATGACGTGTCTATTATTATTTATTATCAAACTAGGTATCGGACTAAATTGAATTTTGAGTTTTCGTACCCTGGCAACAAGGCTATTCAGTAGGTTTCTAAGTACATAATACACTGAACTTTGAGGTCAGGGCGTATCGACAGACTCGACGGCTGTCTGTGATACTTGTCTCCGTGCTTATTACGAATTCTTGCCTCGCCGAGGTTAGTATTAGAGCGTGCTTCGACTAAGTGTCGAGAAACGACCAATTTGAGGAATATTCTCAACTTATCCAATTTTCAGGGTCATCGCCTTGCTACAACTTACCTACAGAGCCTTGGTAGAACTCCCGCCTTTTATTCAGCCCCCTTAGAAAAAAAAATTACATTGAGCGTAAACTTTGACGGAAAGTTTTTCTTCTTCTTCTTTAGTTTATGGCTTCGGGCACTATGTGTTGCCACAGTTAATCCGCCAATGTCACTTAGTTGAGAGAATACGATGGAGTCCGATAATAATCAATGATCGGTAAATTTAGATTTGGGCCCAACCAGCACTATACAATACAATAATTACAATCACAAAAAAAAAAGAAAAAAAAAGTTCGAAATGTATGGAACAGACTTTTGACTTGACAGATGTCACGTGCCTATGGGCGCCAAAACGTTTAAAAGTTTGATTGAAAACCGCCACAATTCGTTGTTTTGGCAATTTTTGTTTATACTTTCTGTTGTCACGTTTAAATACTGCAGAATTGTTACAAAAAAATAATATTTACCCTGTTCCACATATTCTACTGTCGATTTCTTTTTAAATGAAATATCGTAGAATTTATGACTTTTCACAGCAGGTATTTCTCTCTTAAGCGGGCGCGGATCTAGGATTTGGTTGGGGGGCAATTTTGGTTGCACTACAAAAAATTTAACAGGGTGGTCATAGAAGTGACGTCGAATAGTAAAATTTAGGGGCTCACATTGAGAAGTATCTGAATTGGGCTCATGTGTTTCACGCGATTTTCAGTCTTCAAAATGATCGACCCGCATTTAGTGAAAAGGGAAATACGCAAGCTAGCGAAGATTTTTCTAATGTTTGGTATGGTTAAGGTTCAATAAAGTAGGTGCCTATTACTTTGGTCTTCAGGGGGGCAACCCACTGCCCCCGTAGATCTGCCCCTGTTCTTATGGGTTTTCTTATTGTTATTTTTTGTTAATGCTCATATTTAATAGCTTTCATAGCTTCGAAACATGAGAGAGACGATGTCAAAAGACGTAGTGGGCCGGCCTTTAGTCAGGAGCCATCCGATCTGCCAAGAGGCATAAGGCGTAATAAATTCGCTTGGAACTCTGCCAACACCACATAGTGCAGTAACCTACTACTATTTATTTTATTATAATGTGATATGTACAACACGTTTGTATTAAAATAGTGAAAAACTAGCTGTCCCCCGGGGTTTCACCCGCGATGATTGCGGAGTTCCCGCAGGACAAACTATACGTTTAAAGCTTCATTTTGAATCACTTTATCTATTAGTGAAAACCGCATGAAAATACGTTTAGTAGTTTTTGAATTTATCGCGAACAGATAGATAGACAGACCCGGTGGAGGACTTTGTTTTATAATAATTATATGTACTAAGGATATTGGGTGACTTAATTGAACGCCGCACACCGCACAAACAAATCGCTAGGAACCCAGTCCCCTTGGCCAAGTTGACAATTTATCTGAATCGTTTTAATGATTACTTAATTTTACGTAAAGATTTCAAAAACAAAACTGCCGCACTCGTTCGTTCATAATTTTTTTTTATGTCATAAGGGGCAAACGGGCAAGTGGTACTCCTAATGATAAGTGATTATAATCGCCCATGGACATCTGCAACACCAGAAGGCATGCAGGTGCTTTGCCGACCTGGAACGGGGATGGGGACTGGCTTTCAAGTGGGGCTGCCGGAACACACCGTTAGGTGCTCGGCGACAGATGCAACTTGAAGGTGGTAGCTAGCCAGCCGGGCACTAGAGAGCGCCCTACCACCATGCTATGGTTTCCTCACGATGTTTAGTTTGTAAGTAGTTTTTTTTTGTTAGATAATGCGAATTTAAGTAAATTTAATTTAATTAGTTAATTGCCAATTGACATTAATCTAATGAACGTTTCCTAGTGAGGCAGTTTTGTTTTTAAAACTTTACTTAAAATTAAGTAATCGTTAAAACGACTCTCAGTGCGGCCGTTAGTTCCTTAGTACCTACTCCTATTTCAGCATATTTTTTATGGCATTTAACTATTAATGAGTTTTATATTCTTATAATGATCGGAATTCAGTAAAGGTAGGTACTAATACAACTGCCAAATGCCAATATAAGTACCTATAGGTGAGACATATTACAGAAATACGTCTACAATGTAGATACGTGCGACAAATACCAAGGGTTCCGATAACTGCCTACGGAATACAAAAAGGGCTGTAAGCATAGCGTCCTATACCACCTGTGCACCGCGGTTTCACCTACAGAAGTTTCGAATTTCTAGCAGAAACCCTGATATAAGTAGCCTAAGGTTTCTCTATAACATCAGCAATCTGCCAGTGAATATTCCGTCAAAATCGTTTCAACCGTTACGGAGATTAGCCGGAAGCGGTAAAATCACAAAAATGGACATGATGAATAAATTTTTTAATTTTGAGTCAGTCTTGTAGATTATGTAATAAAAAATATTGGACACGTATTTTTAATTTTTTTACGAAATCACAAATGACGGAGATACACTGAGTTGAAATTACGTGTGACGTCACACCGGTGTGACGTACCTACCTACCTACACTTCATACTTCATACGTCGCAAGTGACGCGACCTCTCACTCCTAAACTTTAATGCGTTTTATCTAAGTATTTTTTCAATAATTCGAAAGACCAAAAAAAATACGTAGCTTTTATTTTTTACTACCTATCTAACTGACGGACTAAATAGAATTTTGATTATACCTTGTCTCTATGCCCATTTTAAAGCTGTTATTTATTTTTGTCATTACAAACGTACATTTCATTCATAATTACCTATATATAGTTACACGTGTGTATACATATTGTATCAGATCATATGTAAACAAATGATAATCTAATCAGTTATCCTTCAGTTCAGTTATTCTTCAATGTTGGGTTAAAGTTTTAACGGCAATGGTATGTAATTTCAAAATGTCATTCAACATTAGGTTCATTATTAGGTTCAAACCATTTTTCAACCACCTGCTAGTAGGTACCTATCCTATTAATTTCGTTGACAAGGCAATATAATGGCATCGATTTGGATTATTAGTTCGACGCTGCCATAATAATATCTAACCGACTTTCAAAAAGGAGGAGGTTATATGTTCGGTTGTATGTTTTTTTTTATACACCACTTAATCAGCTTAAGCATAATATATTTTTTTTTTCGGGAAATAAACGGTACAACATATAAAATACAATATAAAAATAACATATAAAAACTTCTAGTAGTTTCCACATTTATAAAAAAAGTATACATAAAATTTAAATTAACGCACTCGAATTACTATCTACGAGAGGAGTACATGACGGTAGTTGTAGTAAAAAATTATAAACAACAACAGCTAGCAACTAAGACCAATATGTGTGTATATATGTATATATTAAATACCTATATTATGCTATTTTTGTCCAAATTAGATTATTACAAACACGCCTCTATTTGTTATCTTTAGATAGGTATAGATATATAGGTATAGATATATAAATTTTAATTGCTGTTCGTTTGTCTCCCTAAATATAACTCGAGAATATCTGGACGCAGACATGACATAACATGTTAACCCACAAAACAAAGTTATTGATTCAGAACAATTTATTGGGAGTTAGAGAACGTTTTTTAATTATGTGTTTACCTTATTACATTTTTTAAATATGTTACTAAATATTGAACATAAAAATGTTGGAACAAAATGGCGCTATAATTTAAAAACTTTAATTTACTCCAAATTTCTCCAGTGTGGGTTAACACACTTTTGCTTATCTATATCCATCTGTACCCATTTGGCCAATTTTGATTTTGAAATATTTGTGGAAATTCAGGGAAGGTTTAAGAAGTAAATTAGACTACTTTGGAGTTCCTGCGGCAATTCCGAAACTCATGCGGGTGAAAATGCGGGGCACAGCTAGTCATATAGATAAAGCAGTATGACGTCACCTATATGTATAAAACCTTATTCCGAATTTGATGACATCGACAAACAATTTGCCGTTGGTAAGATGAACGTTAGTGCCTTATGTTAAAAATTTTAAGGTTCAAAATGCAATGGATTCAATTGATTTACGCGATTTCGTACGCCAATCGGAGAGGTCGATTTTGCGCGCGTTTTGAATGATAATGTGCAATTTATTATTGTCTATAAAAGCGATGCGCACGCGCCGTGTGCAAAGCGAAAGTCGACGAAAATGAAGGTGATTGCACGTTTTTTGTTTCTCTCCCCCGAATTTGAGTGTTGTGATTTTGTGATATTTCTCGTGTGAAAAACTTCCGAAAAAAAAAATAGAACCTTCTCCATTTTGGAAGTCGGTTACAAACAAAAACGATTAGATACTAGCTAACAGTAAGATAAAATGCTTGAAAAATTTTAAAGAAGAAATCTAATAACATCAGTTTATATAATTTAATTTATTATTTAAGTTTCAATGCCTAAAATAATACAAATTTTTCATAAATAATATAAAACAATGGGCATGCTGATGACAAAGTTAAAAAACAAAATTCTATTTAGTCCGTCAGTTAGTAAAAAAATCACGTATTTTTTGCTTTTTCTAATTATTGAAAAAAGCCTTAAAAACGCATTAAAGTTTAGTGTGGGACCTGTCGCGACGTTATAGCTAAGTAGGTATTTAAAGTTTACCTAAGTGTGACGTCACACCGAATTTCAACTAATAAGTTGAATATGATAATGAATACAATGGTATTGCCGTTATTTTTTAATTACGCAAATAAAGGAAAAATACGTGTCCAATATTTTTTATTAATCTACAAGACGAACTAAAAATTAAAATTTATAATAATAATAATTCATTTATTTCAGGCAAAATAACCCATACAATGATGATTATTATTTAATAATAAAATAAATTGAATTAGATTCATCAAATAAAATAAAATTCAAATTCAAATTAAATTCAATAAGCTAAATAAGACTAAATAAAAATTTCATTCAATAAATTAAATAAACTAAATCAAATTAAATAAATGAAACTTCTTTAAATTTATTCATCATGCCCATTTTAGGGAACATAAATGAAAATCAACTTTGATATAACAGCATAGCTGTTATGTGGTGCTGATGAAAAATTCATCTGTAATTGTTATTTAATCGACCATGTGAGAGCAGTTGAAATCTAGAATTAGTTATTAAAAAAAAAAAATTTCGCTGTTAACTTTCCGAATAGTGCAAAATAAATTTGATGATAATACATTTATTGTTATGACTTCAACTTTAAAGCTCTACTCACTTGGATGGAAGTTTTTAATGGACTAACTTATTAACTAGTTTCAACTAAGTACCTACCTACTAGGTATTTAGTTAACTAGCGATAAGTTCGTATTGGGAAATTAAAAGAAATTAAAAGTATCTTATTTAAATCTACCTAAATCTACTAATTATATTCTCTGAATTAATTATATTCCTTCCCTTAATTTCTTAAATTAAAACTGATGATTTAATTTGATAATTTTGCATGTCACCTAATGACAGGACATGAGGACAATTTTAATCTTAGACAACGTGTTAATGAATTAACTGAAATTCTGATAAACCCCATTTAAAAAAAGAAACAATAATATGATTAAAATATATGTCGATGATTAAAATTTATACTTTAAAAGTACAACATTAGTTTGGAGGTGACCTATCTACGAAATTCCAAGCGCTACGCCCGCGTCTACCAGTTCAATTTTTATTGCTGCGGGCGGCATACGCACCAAATATTGTATTATAAATAATTTAGACATGGGCTAGTAAAAATGAAAAAAGCTAACCTACGTTAAAACATAGTGCGATCGCTTCGCTAGTTGATTCTAACCAAACTACATACTTTCTAGTTTTCAGTTAATTCATTAACACGTTGTATTATGTACCATCATTACAAGCTATGTCTTAAGCAAATAAATAATTTATTATTATTATTTTTACTACCCATTTTTACTGATCAGTGATTGAACGTCATAATTTTCATAAACTAAATGAACAATTATTATTCTAGGATCTGTTGTTAGTACTATCTTTGGTGATTGGATGCGTGGTGGGGGAAGCCCCATACCCTGCCAGCGGCTGGCGGCCGACCGGACCCGCCTTCGAGCTCCCTCAGTCGCAGGTTATTATTCACATTCTTATTGTAAAATTAACCAACATAATGTCTGTGGTAAACGTTTTATATAGATTAATCACACTAACATTAAACTGACAGCATACCTACTCCCGAGGAGTTTGTTGCGCAGTTTTTACTCTTCAGCCGTAGCACTAGGAAGCTGTGAAGGGCGGATAAAATTATAGGTGCTGTCATAATTATTATTGTAGTTTTATTGACGTCAAAAAAATCCAAAGATAAACAGACAGAAAAAATCTAATATTTTCCTTAATCTCCTCCACTTTTTTTAATTTTCAAGGAGACTAACAAGCTTACAATACTAGAAAATATAGACCTATATTTTATTATCTCGCACGCTAGTACCCTCAAAAACTGCCTGTGGATCCTCGAAGACCAACATCGCCATCGACATCGTATGGCTTCCCTGAGGACGTTGATGTCTCAGTGCAAGGTCTGCCAACGCCTGAGCAGCAGCCGCTCTTCCAAGTCTCACCCCTGAATGGACAGCAATATCTGGGACCAAGGTTCAATACGGATATTAAGTCTTTGGACCAAAGCTTTAGACAGCAGCAGGTTAGATTTTTAATAATAATAATAATAATAAATAATTTTTATTTCAAGTAACTGTCACTCAATATAGTTATTAACAATTTTATCTTATTCTAAGTGTTAGTATGCCAATTTTTAATTACCTAAATTTAATTGTTTAAAATTTAATTTCGCTGATAGGACTGTGTTTGATGCAGCAATGACAGATGTAAGGACAATCAAACCTGTTTGCTATCATTTTTAAAATGCTGTCGGGGCTGGCCCGTACCCTGCGCACCGGTGACGCGCATCTCTTCCTCATCGTGGCATAGAAGCAATCCACACGCGCCTCCGCGAACATACCTGATGCGCTACAGAAACGAGGCAGCCCCATCAACACCCGGAACGCGTTGTTATATTGGATCCGTAGGGCTCCGCCAGTAGGATGCTTTTAGACCAGTAGGATGTAATTTTGCTAAAGTATCTCTTCGAAAGATTTTTGTGAGTTAAATATGTTATTTAGGATTAAGCATGATTAAAGTTACACAAGTTTTTCTAAAATTTAAAATATCTATCTTTCAGTATCAGTTGCAACAAGAAAAAGCGAGAGAATTCGACAGGCAGAAACAATTGGAATTCGAACAATCACATCCTACCAGTAGAACACCGAACCAACAAATACCCAGACAATTTGTTCCACAGTCAACCCCAGCTCAAACCACCACCACACGAAAACCAGACTTCAAAACCGCGCAACCACAACCTCAAACTACACCGGAGACAAAATTAAACGAGGGTGAAGTATTAAATGGAAAAGAGCGAAAGGACACGGAACAAGACAAAGTTACGGTAGAGGTCACCAAACAAAACGTCCAGGAGTTTCCTCCAGAACTGCTGCTAAGTCCTCTAGCCCAGCTGAGGTTGCAGCCACAGTTTGTGCCTCTGCAGCAATTGGGACAGATAAGGGCTCCTGTTTATTTTCAACCACAGATATCCCAGAAACAAGTGTCAGGATACGACGCTCAGACGCATTTCGCTGCTTTACCGTCAATATTAGCACAAAGACAGCAACAAGAAGTGATCCAATCTCAACAGTTTGCACTAGACCCAACTATTGTAGCTACGAGACAACAGCAACCCAGTAATCCAGGTTTTGTCATCCAGCCACCAACAATGCAACCTGTAAATCAGTATCAGCCACAATATCCCCAATTCCAAGGACAACCCACTGTGTTCCAAGCTCAACCAGCGCAAGTCCCAACTCAATACGGCCAACCGAAGCAGGAAGAAAACAATCAAGACGCAGAAACGATCAACAACCAAAACCAACCCCAGTTCGTGTACCAGACGTATCAACCACAAGACATTTATCAACAACCATTCCCGCAACAAGCAACCAGTCAGGATCAATTCGTTGTCGCTCCAGCGCAGCTAAATAACTTCCAGAATCAAGATTTAAGTCTGTATTACCAAACACAACAGTATCAGCCCCAATTTTTCGATCAAAGTCCAAATCAGTTTGCTCAACAGCAAGCGTCTGGTCAAGATGCGTTCCTCCAAAGCGGTTTGGATATTAACCAACAAGGCAATGGTATAGAGCCAAATGAAGAAAGGGAATCTGATGGGGATGGTCAAGACGGTGGCAACACGGTCACTGCTGTCGCTACGGCATTCGGGGCGAGGTAAGTGATTGGTATTGAATGCAAAATCAGCTCTCCTTGATATGATTGGCCATGCTATGAATATGTAAACGCCATACGTAATAAGGACATTGTCATTATATGACCCAACTGACGTGACGTGACATTCATTTGATATTTGTTACGCTGTGTCTGTCTGTCTGACGGTTGGTTCCGATCAAAGTGAATTAAATTATAAATAATCACTGCGTTTTATGAATTTGTTTAATCACTCTGGAACTATGCAAACAATTACGTAGTTATTTGCATGGAGCTCAAAACGAAATTTACAAAAAGTTTACAGGCTCTGTGTGTATACGAGTATAGGTACCGTTATTTGAAATTAGTCTGTTGATCCGTTCAAATGTTTTTAAGTAATTATTTAATTATTTCTTTATTCAGTCTGCTTTATATATTCATCGTTAAACACATAAACAGTAGATGATATAATTATGCCAGTAAGTACATTATTCGGAATAATTTTTCTCTGAGATTCTATTTGACCGCGGCTTCGCTTGCGTTAGTTATATGTAAGGCGTGAAAGCGTAACAGACAGACAGACAGAGTTACTTTCGCATTTATAATATTAGTAGGGATTTGTGAAATTATTATTTATCACCACGTCACACTATTTATTTTATTTATTTACACTAATATTGTAATTGTTTGTGTGTGAGTAACGAGTTAGCAATGTTAGCATCTTTGCTGACAGATTATTACTTTTTGTCGCGGAATTCTCAAAGGGATCCTTAAATTAACATGAAAAAAGTCGCGGGGATATGGTTTTGAGTTGACACAGTTCTTACTAATAGTTTATAACTAAATTACGCAATAACGGCTGAACGGATTTGAATGAAATTTGACACACAGATAGTTTATTACCTATTTATTACCTGGATTAATTAAGTGGGTACATTTATTACGATATGCCTGCGGGAACTCCGAAATTGACGCAAGTGAAGCCGCAATAATTTCTTATAACTCATAGTAACTTACTTATATATTTTTATTCTGCAGGTCCCAGCCTCGCGTACCGACCCAGTATGGAGCTCCGATCCCGCGAGCTCAGCTCAGACCTAGCTCCCAGACTACAACTGAATTACCACAAGAGGAGGTGAGACAATTACTTAGATACATAATGATCAATTATTGAGAAAAGATTAAATAAATAAATATATTTACCAAATAGATCAATGAGTTTCTAAGATGACTACTTCAAAAGTAACGTAAGAAGGTATGTAAATATTTTGGGGAGCTTTGAAAATTTAAAATATCCACGTTTGTCGGCAATATTTATGCAAAAAAAAGTTTCAAATAAGGTTCAAACTAAAGGTGAAATGTAAAACCCACTGTAAA
This sequence comes from Zygaena filipendulae, assembly GCA_907165275.2. Classification (NCBI taxonomy): domain Eukaryota; kingdom Metazoa; phylum Arthropoda; class Insecta; order Lepidoptera; family Zygaenidae; genus Zygaena; species Zygaena filipendulae. The sequence continues at coordinate 2,221,910 of OU015676.1, forward strand.
ACACTTCGATTAAAACTCGACGCCCCCAGGGAATAAACCGGTAGTATCAACATTCAAATGTTACAGGAAAAATAAAAATAAAACAATTTTTCATTCAAATACTATAACAATATATTAATATGACGTATAATATGGTTCTTATATGATATTTATATTATTTGTTAAAATAAAATATTATTTGTGGTTATAGAAAAAAAATACAGTAGGTATCATTTCGTATCTTTCGTAATTTACAATAACAATAACAATTTTCGCAATAACACGAAGAACCCCGTAAAAGCTTATTATCGGTTTATTCCCTGGGGGCGTCGAAATTAACTTGTGCCCATATTATAACGAATAAACTAGGTACCACACTCTATGTTAATTATTTAATTTTAGTTTTACCTTTATTGTTCAATTAATCCTACTAATATTATAAATGTGAAAGTGTGGATGTCTGGATGATTGGATGTTTGGATGTTTATTGCTCAATCACGCAAAAACGGCTGAATGGATTTGGATGAAATTTGGCATGCACGTTGTCAGTGGTACAGAGAAGGACATAGGGTACTTTTTATTCCAGAATTCCCGCGGGATCTCCGAAATTACCGCGGGGCACAGCTAGTTGAAAATAAAAATACTTTTTCATTACTCATACTCGGAAAGTAGGTCTGAAGTTGCCTTAGAAGCGGGTTGAAAGTAACACTTTTCAGCCCTAGGGAGAATCGCTTTCAACTGACAGCTTGATACTGCAGAAACTCAAGTTTTTTTTTATGTCATAGGGGGCACACTTACTGGCCAGTAGCACACCTAATGGTTGATTTATGTGAAATAAAATTCACTCATATTTTTTTTTAGCTAATTGCTATTTTTATTTTGACTTTCCTTGCACTCGTAATGAAAAGCACAGTGTTATCCTCGGGAGAAAGACTTTTTTTTTTTACTTTCACCCCTAGGATAACAATGTACTATTCTTGTACACAATATAACTGACTGAAGGCACACTAGGCATGTCATTTATTCGTTTGGCGCTTGCCACGACATATCGCAAAAAAATTGAAGTTAAGAGTAACTTCTAATTGTTTACTCATCGATTTCTTTTTCAAGAAGTATCATACATGTTTTTTTAATAGGTATTTTATTTAATCTATTTTATTACTAGCTGTGCCCCGCGGTTTCACCCGCGGTAATTTCGGAGTTCCCGCGGGAGTTCCGGGATAAAAAATACCCTATGTCCTTCTCTGTAGGTACCCCTGACAACGTGCATGCAAAATTTCATCCAAATCCATTCAACCGTTTTTGCGTGATTGAGTAACAAACATCCAAATATCCACACTTTCACATTTATAATATTAGTAGGATGATGGTAATTTTAAATTTCAGGCAACGGAGCAGTATCCAAGTGTAGCGGAAGCGACCGCCGTCGCAAGAGGAGGCAAAAGGAAAAGCGCCAAACTGAGGTATTAAATATAAGAGGCTCTCGACGCAAAAGTGGCGTAGCTCAGATTTTTTTAAGGGCGCAGACCCACCGCGGCGCGTGCTGTACCTACACGGGCACGCGGCGCATTTTAGCTGCGTAGATTCATTGGTTTGACAACGTGGGTCTACGCATGGGCGTTCCCAGGTTCTGGGTCAGGGGGGGCAAATCAGGTTGGTTCTGGGCCAGGGGGGCAGATCAGACTTTTCATAAGCACCTAGTCAAAAATATAAATAAGAAGTATTTTTTTAATATAAATTCTTTAATTAGGTATAATATGTATGATACAATATCTACATATTTTGAAAGTTTTGTATTGCAAAATTATTTTTCTTAACTTTTATCGACAAAAGTAGATAGTTAAGGACATTAATAAGATCCAGGGACGAGCAGCTGCCCCTCCCTGCCCTCACTCGGTACGCCCATGGGTCTGCGTTTCCAATGTAGTACACACTATACACGAATTTATTATATATTATTTAAAAATTAAACCCACGACTGTGTACAACTGTAGCGTGGCCCATACAGAGTGATACGCTATGTGGAAGTAGCCGTGTACCGCGTGCATAGCGTTGACATCGTTGAGCTATGTAAGCACCTATTCGAGCGAGCCACGCGTGTATCGATGACGTCAATAGGCTAGTTTCCTAAATTTTCTTTTTTAGTCCGTTTTGTAGATTATTAAAAAATATTGGACACGTATTTTTTTATTTTTTATGTAACCAAAAAATAACGGAGATATATCAAGTCGAAATTTCACATGACGTCACGCCTCGCAACAGTTTGTTCGCACGTTATAGCGAGCTGTGACATCACGAGTCCCCCACCCTAAACTTTAATGCGCTTTATCTATGCATATTTCCATTATTTTAAAAAAGCAAAAAATACGTGTCTTTTATTTTTTTATTATCTAACTGACGGACTAAATAGAATTTTGATTTTTTTACCCAGGAAACTAGCCTATTGACGCGCAGCGTGTCCGTGGGTTGTAGTGGACACGATCTCTTACATTTTCATGCAATCGCTTTGCATCCGTGCGCCGCGGTGGGTCTGCGCCTTTATTGACGATACGAGCCGTATAAACATAACTTATTCCTTACTATTCCTCACTACAAATGCGAATGTGTTTGTTTGTTAGTTTGCATGCTTCAACCGATCATCATAAAATATTGCATACACGTAGTCAGTGGTGCAGACAATAGGGTACTTTTATCCCGGAGTTCCCGCGGAAACTTCAAAATTAAGCCACCTAAAACCGTGGGTGAAACAGTTAGTCTATTACTAATATTATACTTACTAATATTATAAAGAGCTAAAATTTGTGAGTATGCGACTTTATATAGGGGGTAATATAAAGATCTAATGAACCGATTTCGAAAAATGTTTCACTTATAGGAAATTACGGTAGTGCTGAGTGACAAAGGGTACTTATTATCCCGAAATTTCCACGGGAACTTCGAGTGAAACCGCGGGGGACAGCTGTATAAAGTCAAACCACTGTTATAAGTATCATGTTTCAAATTGTTTACCGTTGGACGTCGGTATATAGTTAACTTATATACGAGCAGACGTACCTATTGGGCTCAGGCTGGGCTTGCAATTTTAACCTCTAATGATATAATAATTAATAATATTATTATTCCGTAATACTAACGACAGGATTGGCGGAGTAAGTCACCATGCCCCCGCTAATCAAGAGGTTACGGGTTCGATTCCTGGTGGGGATGAATTTTGTGCGATGAACATGGGGTTCCACTTTCTAGTCTGGGCGTGTTTATATCTATACTACTTATGATATATTATGTATATTATGTAATGATATGTAGTAGGTAGCGACCTCTATAGGCTATATACCACGTGGGGTCTGTGTTGGGAAGTGTAAAACAACTAAGTACTTATATTAAAATTAAATAAATTGCATTCAGGTCCCGAAGGATTCGACCTGTATTTACTTTGGACAGATCTGGACATCTGGTGTTGGCTGAGGAACAGTAAAATTTTACCGAATAGCTCCATAAAACTACCTATTTATTAAAGAAAAGAACCTAGTAGACGAATTATGACTTAACTGCTTTTCTTTTCTATAGTTATTTACATAATTATAAGGTGTGGCAAAATCAGCTGTAAATATTTACAGGGCTGAAAGTATACGTCATAAAAAACAGGGTAAGCGAAAAAATTATGTAATTAGGTAGTTCGGTAGTTTTGCAGAATATGAGGAAAATAAATTCATTGATAAAATATTACAACCACATTCACAACACGCGCCACGCACACAGCGAGCGTTGGTCAGCTCTATCTCAGAGTAATAAAATATGCTCTATTGAGCTACAATCGAGGTCATAGATCTTAAAATACCAGCGCGCGGCGATGTGCGTGCAAAGCGATTGAGCGGCGAGCGCCTTCAGAGGTTTTCTTTTTGATTTATTTATTTTGTTTGAATTTTTTTTTTTATCTTTTTTATTTTATGAACATGTTTATAACGGTGACGGTGACTTACAACACAGTAAATATTTGCAGCAATTTTCGCCACACCTTTAGTTGATGTTATATTTTTTTGTGTTTTCATATCCTTTTTTTGTAAATTGCAATTCCATAATTATAAATATAATACTGTCATATTAAAATTTTCTCTATAAATTTTTTTATTTATCAATTAATAATAATATTTCCACTAAAATTGTAATATACTAAAATAATAAATTTTGTAATATTTGTTTAATTTATCACGCAGTTCGATTCGTTTGTTGTTCCTCCCCCTACTCAACCTTTCATCAAAATTTAAATCATCAATAATTTAATTTCATCAATGTAACTTTTATAACCTAATACTATATATGCTGTGCTGTTGGTGTGCCAATAAATAAATAAATAAATTTCATCCATTGTTTTTTTTTGTGTGTTTTTGAGCATGACGGTCCATTTCATTGTCCGCAGTCATAACCAACCAATGTTATAAATCGAGTTTTATTGTTATGAAGTTGTATTTTACGTGAGTACATATATTATACATACATATATTATAAGTCCTAGTTTGGGCATACGCGTTTAAGGGAAGACCTGCCACGAGATTGACCATCGAGCTGGTGTAGCTTGACTGGATGAGGTCCTTGTAGAGTAGAGATTGGATTGCAGGCCTTTGTCCTGCAGTTCACCTCTATTAAGTGATACAATGATAATGATTATGAGTTAAGAACGATCGACGTCTCTTCTATGGAAAAGACATAAACAATTAAAATGAAACCACACAGTAACCCAAGAACGAATTTATCATAAATTGTATAAACATAACACGTTTCAAATATCACCATGGCTTTATAAATACAATTAAAACTGAGTAAATCAAAAACAATACAATAAAAAAAGCCGGGACACTAATTATTACCAATAAATTTTCTATCAAAAAGGCCTTTGGAGCTGTTAGTATTAGTTTTAACTTTCCAAACCTCTCCGTTTGTGATCGTCTAGGCACCGCAGTTGAAACGGAGAATGTCTTTTTATCCACCTCCGTCATTGGTGGTTTTATTTCTGGAGGTTTCAAAACTTCAACGTGGTCTTTCGGCAGCTTTATAATTTTCTGTTCCACGTTAGCAAAACTAGGAAAGTTTGGTTTTACATCTGCTTCTTCTAAGCTTAACTTAAATAGTAAACGGTCAATAGCTTGACTTTGTACCAAATCGCATTGCAAGCACTCATGATTAGTTACATAACTTGATTTATCATCTTGCTTTTGTTCACTTTGTCCGCTGTTGTCTTGTTCTATAATTACGACGTCTAATGGTTTGTTTCGCTCTTCGTCAGACATAGCAGTGTTACGGGGAGAATTTAAAAAGAATCGTTCTAAATTATTAAGAGATTTATTCACTTCTTTGATGATTTTGTCAGATAATGTTTCCTCCAATCTTTTGACGATCAAATCTAGAAATAAAACCAGTTTATCCCAGAGTTCAGATAAGTTCGTAGGGTTCGTAGGGTGCTTGTTGTCGGTAAGGGGTTCCGTGTGAGGTTTTTTATTTACAGGTTGGTCATCTCGTTCTTTGAACATATTATCCTTTATCACTATTGGGTATGGTAAATTAATATTCTTTGATAATCTCACATTCTTATCAACATCAAAGCCTTTTTGAAAAATATTTTTGAGCAATTCCCTATTGCAATCAGCCTCTCGAACATCATTCATATTATTGAGCTGTTCAATTGGTGGTGGTATTTCATCCAGATTATTTGTGACGATTACTTCATTTTCAGCACACGAGTTGCACGTTGAAGCAGATGCGATTTCAGGAAACATTCCAATATTTATGACTGTGTCCAAAAGGGTGAAGTTAGCATTAGATTGAATATTGTTTCTTTTCATGTCGATAAACTGTGGACTTATACGCACAGCTGAATTTATACCAGTCAATGCTGAGCCTGAGTTAGATTCAGTAATAGTTTTTTCTGAATTAAAAGACTTACTAAATTGTGAACTAGTTTTGGCTACGTAATAAGTGTCTTCGCTAGATTCTCCTAGTGCAAATGTATCTTCGCTATCCACGTTGATGTTTGATAATTTTTCAGGCCCAACTAATGTATCGTTGCTTATAAAGAAACTATTTAAGTCTCCTTGATTCGTAATTGTTGAAGAAACATTGGTGGCTATTCTCGGTTCTAATTTTACAGTTTCCGGAGAGGTTGGAAAATCCGGGACCGTGTTATTATTATAAAAAACATGTTCATTATCTATGTAAATACAAGAGTCTTCGTTCCTTATAATCTTTTGCGTATTATCCACATGAGCCACGGAAACGTTTATTACCTCGTTCTTGTAAGGTATTGAACGATTGAAATCTAAATCAATGACAGAATTTACACTTTTACTGCTATTTGTTTCAGTATTTTCGGCAGATTTGTGAGTTTCACTTGTAATTAGCGCAGTGTCACTTGAATTTCGTGCGAAGTATGATTCGTTTGTAAAAGACGGAGGATAGATTAGTGAACCGTTATCGTTATCATTAAAGCTTATATTATCGGCATGTGTAAAAAGAGTTTGTTGTGAATCATCTAATAGATTCTCTTTGGCTAGAACTTTTTTTAAAATTCTAGATCGGGAAATGACTTTGGAAATGGAATTGGTGTATAAACTTTTCTGGAGTTGATTGTGGTTTGCTGTAATTCTTCTATTTTTACCATAGTATCTTTGTAATTTTGTCGTGATATGCTTTTCAGGGTTTTTGTATTTAAAACGTATATTTCTGATATTGACTGAACAGCTACGTTTATTATGTTTTCTTTCTCGTTCTTTTATATTTTTTTGCACTTTGACAGCGTTGTATAACACTAGCGGATGTTTTTCATCGAACATACCTGATAAATTCATCATATTACTACACAAACCTTCAACGGTTTGTGCAATCTTGATAATTGTAGTTGCATGGGTGTTGGTGTTAGGTACATTTTTAGGATCACTGTCATCATTATTATAAGATTCGGGTGTAATATTTTTTTTTAAACTATTGACTTTGCATGTTTTTTTACAGATTTGTAGTGCTTCTTCAATAGGACTAGCTGTTACAATATAAGAGGGCATTATTTTTGGCAATTTAGTTCCTAATTTAGGCAAATCATATGTTTCAGTAACTATTTGTTTTTCTGTGTCAAATTGCTTTGTTCTTTCATCCATGGTTTCTTCTGAAAATAAATCAATAAGAATAATTTAAATTTTATAATTCATAACTTTTAGATTAGTTTTATTGTAAGCCACTGTGTGTGATGAACCACAAACATCCCAAAATCTTCACATTTTCCTAAACTTTTACATTCATTATACGTAATTATTAGGACGTAGCTATATCTATATACAATATACAAATAAATAAAATTGAAGTGTCTGTTTGGCTTCTCACTAAATGCATATGGAAGTATATATGGGACTTAGTAGGTACATCAAAAAATCAATTCTTATCTTTTTTATCTATCTGTCTGTCTGTTTGTTCCGGCTAATCTCTGAAACGGCTGAACCGATTTTGACGGGACTTTCACTCGCAGATAGCTAATGTTATAAGGAGTCACAAAGACTACTTTTTATCCCGGAATTCCCGCGGGAACTCCAAAATTAACGCAGGGACTAGAATCGGGGAATAGATCAATAAAAACTTAAGATTATTTTTAAAAATAATTTAATGATGGTAATTGGTAATGTTAAAACGTAATTAAGAAAAACAAATATTTGGGTCATGATGAAATTCAAAACCCTAGATCTGATAGTTTTATTCCATGCAGAGAAAAATTTTTCAGCTTGTCTTCCCGTTTAGAAAAACCAATATTTTTGGAGAATATCATTTCTCTTAAAGTATAATCGTATATTAAATAAGCAATCGTTATGATGGGAAGCCAAAGCAGCAAACAATAAACGCTTCCTTTCCAAATGCCTTTAGCATTGTAACGTTTTTTGACACCGGAGTCGCCCATATTCACGCAAACGGAAGATGTTCTTTTATTGGAATTTTTTTGAGGTTGACAATAATTTTTAAAGTTATTAAAATCTGTATCGTATAAGAGCGCTTCCTTACATTTTTTACAAATAAAATCATTATTTTTATCATTGAAAAAAACGGCTAACAATTTACTGTGTTTCTTAACTTTCGGTTTATCAAATAAGTTCTTTGACATGGGCAAACAACAGGTCAGACCTTCATCGACGAATTTCGCCTTGCTGATTGTTAGTTCCTTATTAGCTGCGGACGTCATATCGGTGACCCTTAATACAGTCTCACTATCGATTATTTTATACGAATCATATCTTTTAATAATTTCTCGTGACTCCGAGGTATCAACTTCACTAAGTTTGTCATGTATGTTATCTGCCAATGCAACTGGAGTATTTATCCCATTAATTCGTTTCGATGAGGTTGGTGGTTGTGCTAGTGTTTTGTTTTTATCCTGTGATGTTGCGTTCACATATGATTTCTTTAAATCTGTTTTTTTTATTTCATTATTTGTCTTATTTTTAAAATGCTCGGTAATAAATAGTTGTGCTGTGTTTACTAAGTCTTTGACAATAGTTTTAAGTTCAGTTATGTCTTGGGCAGCAAATAAATCAGCTGTTAATGTTTCTCTATCTTTAAGATTCGTTTTATGTTTGAGATCACACCTTTCAGATGACCAATCTTTATTGAATAGATATTTATCATGACTCACAGCACTATCAAGTAAAGGTATGATTTCTGGATGAGTATAATGACAACTTTCTTTGTCCGATTGTACCTCTATATTTCGATAATGCTTAAAATACGGGTTAGGATCAACATTGTATACAGCTGTAGATTTTTGTCCTGAATCAAAAGGTTTGAAGTCTTGAACATTTATATCTGGTCCTTTTAGATTGATATCATTGCTTACCGGAAACACATTGACCCCAATATTAAGCTTAATATCCTTATTCACGTCATAATCAGCAAAATACTTAAATATGTTCTGCAAATGCGCGACAAATTCATTTTCATTAAATGGCTGTTTTTTATTTTTACTGTAAAGATACGAAAAATGTTTGTACTGTATATTTTTGAAAGTTGGTGCAGTTAAAGTCGCTTTTTTGTTAAATATTCTTCCAATTCTTTTTCGACTTCGTACTTTTGCTTTGTTATTAAAAACATTCTGAGACTTTGATTCAGTTTCTTTAAAAATCATATTATCAACATCCAATGCTTCGTTTTCGGGTGTAAAAAAAATACCCGTTGCGTCATTACAGCCATTATCATTAAAAATGTTTGAAGTTTGTTGAAATCTTGGCCTAAATGTCGGGAATCGGATACGTGGTGTGTTCATTGTCTGAATCATTGCATCATTTAAATTAATTTCTGGTTTAACAAGGTTTTTTCGTTTTATATTATTTTCATAACAGACATTGGAATCGGAATTAATTTCAGATTCAGCAAATATCCTTTTGATTAAACTTTGAATAGTGTACAGTGAATTTACAGTATAATCAGAAGAAAATTTATTTGAGGTGCTCTTTTTACGTGTACTTGTACCTTTACTGATAAATTTAGGAATTCTGTTTTGCTCATTAACCTGTTTATATTGGAATTTATTTTCTCTTCGACCATTTATTGGAGTAGCGACAGAACAAGTTACTGCTGAATTTGCAGTAGATACATCTAATTTGCATGGTTTTTTAATAGAAATCAATTTTTTATCAGTTTTCTTTACTTTGTTATCAATTTTAACATGTTTCGATTTTGGTAGGTTTCGTGGTATACTTAGGGTGGATATGATTTTGAGGTGTTTATGAAGGACTGGTATAGTACACCTTGATCGCCAATTAGCTTCATCTGAAGATATTTTTGCTATCAAATTATTATTAGAAGTTTGGTTAAACGTGATACCCGCGGCGTTTTTAATTTCGTCTTCAATATCCTGAAGAGTATAAGTAGAACAACAAGAGTTTTCGTCAGTTTTTTCTAAATCAAGTTTCTTTAAAATCGAATTTAGCAAATTTGTAACCTTACGATCGGTCGCATCTTCATCAAATATATGTTTACGGATCCAAGCTTTTAACAATATTTTTAAATTTTCCAAAATAAGTGTTGATACGTCTAAATTGTTGAATGGAGTTTCACATTCCACTTTTGGTGCATTTTCGTTATCACCGCATGCACTTTCGTCAGGTTTTGCTTCATCAATGATATTCATTTCTTTATTAAAACAGCACGAGTACTTTGACTTTGAGGATAGTGCGTCACGGTGACCTAATTTGTGTCTTCTATTTTTGTAATATCTTCTTAAAATGCACATATCCGTCTCTATGCTCAAGTCTCTTTTAGTAAACTCCTCTGACTTGTAGATCTCGTTAAACTTTGAAGTTTGCTTCCTAATACTATGTGTGATGCCACTTCCTATTGTCATATTAGTTACCTCCGATCCAGTTCTAGACTTAATGCAAACCGTTTGATTTGATTTTTTATAAGCATACATTGTTTCTTGTGGGTTGTATTTGGAATCATCGTTTGTTTTGCCCATTTTTCATTTGGTTATCCAATTTGTTGTCTGGAATCAGAAATATTTGTATTCTATTCATATACGTGGATGGATTTTTCTCAAATTCTTGGTTTGCAATTTAACTTTGTTCTTTTATAGTTTCTGATAGGTACAACTTAAGCCATCAAGACGTGTTTAGCGTTGAGGACTCGATGCGATGTATTGTTTCAAAGAAGAAAAGAACTTATGTATGTGTATCCGTAGTGTATGAAATATAAACGGGATTTCTTATTGAAAATAAAATAAATAGGCACCGCAATATCTACCTATTAAATACTTTCAAAATTACTTTTATGTCTCTAAAACAATCTAAAATACATATATCCCTACTAATATTATAAATCCGAAAGTAACTCTGTCTGTCTGTCGGTCTGTCTGTCTGTCTGTTACGCTTTCAAGCCTTAACGGCTCAACCGTTAATCATGAAATTTTGCATACACGTTGTCAGGGATACAGAGAAGGATAAAAGGTACTCTTTATCACGGATTTCTCCGGGAGCTCCGAAATAACCGCGGGTAAAACCGCGGGGAACAGCTAGTGAAAAATATTTAAATAATGTTATAATTTACTTAGAAAGTACTCACCTATTATAAAGTGTAGGTATGCTTGAATCATCGGATCATTTTATGCTATAATCACTTTGTCTTTAACGGACACAAAAATAATTTATTTTATGAAATAATCACAAAACAATGTAGTTTTATCTAGACTGTGAAAATTTTGTACAACTTTGACAAAATATTCTGCTATTTGTCACTTTTTTTTCTACTGTTTCTGCAACAATGCCAGGAATAAAATACCTTTATAAATACAAGCAGGTAACTTAAAATTGAAATAAATTAGGTACCTATATTCAAATCCTTCCAGTATTTTTTAGGTGCTGCGTGTATAAATAATGCGAGTATGAAAATAGATAGACTTATTTTCCATAAAAATATCAATGGCCAAAGTTTATTTAGAAACTTGTAATACCAACGATTATATAGAGAGTTGTTTACAGTAGTTTGACATTGAAATTATCTTGTAATTACTATCCGCATATTATGCACTAGTTGTGCCGCGCGGTTTCAACCGCGTGAAACATTTTTATATAAAAACTTTTTTTCCCGACATTCGATTTAAATGAAACAAAACCTTTATGTAGCTCCAGACTAAGCTTAATCTACCTGTGAAAACCGCATGACAATCCGTTCAGTAGATTCGGAGATTACCGCGAACAGACTGACAGAAAAGAATTTTAAAAACTTTTTTTTAATGGTTGGTTACTCTTCTCTTATATTTATAGAAATTTGTGTAAATTTTTGTTAAATATGTTCAATGTACAGAATCGCGGATTTTACTCTTTTATTATAGTATAGATAGAAAATAGGTGTGTCATGTGATCGTGTAGGCAACACCGTGGTAATACCACGGTAAAAATAAATACCATTCACATTAAGCGATAAGTAGTTGTATTTGAGTATATGAACATTGTTATATTTTCAATATAGATATTGCAATTTCTCTTGTGCATTTCTGGTATTGAACTCGGATGGGTGGTGGATGCGATATACCAGCGATATATCATGCCCCGGTGATGTCTGGGCGTGCGTCAAATGGAGCGTATATTAACAGAGACTGACGGGAGCGTTCATATGTAAACGCTCCAATGCACAAATTGTGGTTTCGATGAACGAAATGGATGTGGCATATAGATTTTGGATCCTGAAACGCCAGAAGCAAACGTAGTAATTATATTATCTTTGCCGGTGCCGGTGGACACCCGTCGAGGTCGTAGCGAGTGGACGCCTGTCGCGTTATTTAATCGAAATTTTCACCACCGTTCAGCAGCCATTTTGTTTTCCAAGAAAGAAGCTGGTTTTCGTGAGAGAACCGTGTTTTATCTCGGGGAACAAACTAATACTGTCATTGGCGTTTCGCCATAATTACTTTAATTGCTAAAAAAAATTCGCGTCGAATTTAGAACCTCCTCCTCTTTGGGAAGTCGGTTAAAAATACGTATACATTGCCAGAATAAAATGCGATAAATAGCGATAGATTGCCATAGTTGAAGAAGAAGAAGATTGTTGTGTCAATAGAAAATTATTAAAAGTGGATTGGATGTGTTTTATGGTGTTCTACGGGATAATAATTTTCGCAGTGGTGTTTAACTACGCGCGAACAGACAGACAGACAGAAAATAATTTTAAAAACCCTTTTTTTGTGGTTGGTTACTCTTCTTTTATCACTCCCTATCAAAATTTGTCAAAAATATTCAATGTACCTACAGAATCGCGGATTCCACTCTTTTTATAGTATAGATTATTTCTGAGGAAATAAAGCCATTGGAAAAGGTTTAAAGAAAATATATTAGATCTTCAAAAGGAACATCAACAATAAATAGATTGTGTATAATTTAAATTATCAAAACGTGAGTGTTCTCATTATAAAAGTTTACAAAAGAGTTTTAACAGATAGCAAAATAATATACATAGTCAACCAAATATCTCATGAAAAGGGGAGTCGCTAAACTAACACGACTCAATTAATAGACCACACACGCCACATCCAAAATAAAACAGCTGCATTCTTGCATCGTGGTAAAGTACATTTTTACTGCACGCTTGCCAAGAATATGACACTCGAATGAAAAGTGGTGTGGATATAGTTTATAGCACCAACAATCGGCAGATCCGAAACAATGGCGGGTTCGCCGTTTTTTTTCCAATATATAGCCACACTAGCTGTGTTACCCGTCGTTTCGGCTCCGTGAATTTCGGCTATCCTTCAGGAAATCTGTGCAGTGGAATACAAATTATCCTAAACCAGAACCGATCATTTGTCCAGTTCCGTTCAGGCGTGTTTAGGTGACTAGCTGCTCCCCGCGGTTTCACCCGCGCTAATTTCGGAGCTCCTGCGGGAATTCCCTCAGTAACTCGTCGAGAATAAAGTAGCTCTATTTGTCTGTTACACATCTTAACTGATCATCGTGAAATTTTGTATACATGTTGTCACTTGTCAGGGGCTTGAAAGGGGCATAGGAAAGTTTTTATCCAGAAATTAGCTACTTGATAAATTTTTTTAGTCGTCGTGAAGATTAGTAAAAACTATTGAACACTTATTTTTTCTTTTTTACGTAATCAAAAAATAACGGCGATACATTAAGTTGAAATTTCGCGTTACCTCACTAATCGGACAATTTTTATGGCGGCTTATAGCGGGTAGTGACGTCACCAGCCCACACCTTAAACTTTAATGCACTTTATCTCTGTATATTTTCTTTATTTCATAAACAAAAAATACTTGTCCATTGTATTTTATTTTCTAACTGGCGGACTAATTAGAATTTTGATTTTCAAAAGTCGTCAACATCCCTATAACACCAAAATTAACGCGGGTGAAACTGCGGGGAAGAGCTAGTCATAATATAATTACAGGCCACTTATCATACAGTCGCTATTGGATAGAATTGCACGGGGTTTTCATCCTTTCCAACCCCAGCCCCCTTGGCGAAATTTGCAATCTATAATGGCTAAAGCAAAGAAAACTAAGGAACAGAAAGAAGCGTTACGTGACGTGGTCACGCAAATCTGGACTTTTGATTTTACCTACGTACCTAACCATAAAAATGACGATACGAAGATTGTCGACTTGACTAAGGGGACTGCTCTTAGATACGGGATACGTATAAGAAAAAAAAAAAAGAAAAGAAAAGAAAGATTTATTCAAACGAAGGAGAAACACAACACAAATGAACACATAGGTATAGGTATATTGTGAGGAGTTTTTTGGCGGCCATCAAAGATGGCGGTTCGGTCATTTATTTTTATGTCGATAAAAAATTGTTAAAAGTGGATTTTGTTGTGTTATAAGGTATTGGACAATAATTTTCTCAGTGACGGTTCGCTCAAGAAGATATATGACATTTCGAGCTGATCTCTTCGGTTTCCTCCAAGAAAGTTCTTGTAGTCTCTATTCAGTACCATGGCCTACAAGTTCAAGCCGTACAAAGATGCTAAACGCTAATTTGTATATGTAACTAACTTATTTGACTTGAAACTGGCTAAATGCATTATATGCGAAAGCCAATAAGAAGATGAAAGAATATAGGTATATTGTGAGATTTGTTCTTGTGGTGTCCTGCGGAGCTAGGATGCGCAACATGATAAAATTTTATCGAGTCATTTTATCGATTCTCGTCGACATAGTATATCGTTTTGTCCACCAGTGGTAAAAAATATTTAACCGAATCTAGTCTTAACTCAATACCTCACTACTGCACTTTTTTGCTTGGACGCCCACAAATATTTGTCGTGTCAACAATTTTATCTTTCGTTCGATAAACATATCATGTTGCGCATCCTAGCTCCGCTGATTTTTGTACCTCAAATACCGACGAGAAGCGGTCCAATACTGCGTTTGCTATGCGAATGTGAATGTTGTGGGCATGCAATAAATCCACGAATAAATCCGACAGAATTTGGATGGCAGTGTTTCCGTTTCCCCTCTCTGAGACGAGTCGAAGTTGTAAAAATAAACATTTGGTCTAGATTCTAGATTCAAATGAATGATATACATACTTATACTGTATACTTATTTATAGATTGAAAGTATCTTTTTCAAAAGAATCGATACAAATGTTACGATATATACCCTTAACATTTTGTATCGATCATGTATCGATGCACGATGTCAGGTTGATTTGTGATGTGAGATATTAAATAGGTAACTATAGAAGTGGGACTTATAATTCTTATCCCTACTAATATTATAAATGCGAAAGTAACTCTGTCTGTCTGTCTGTCTGTTACGCTTTTACGCCTTAGCGACTGAACCGATCATTATTTAATTTTTGCATACACGTTGTCAGGGCTACAAAGACAGACATAGGATACTTTTTATCCCGGAATTACCGCAGGAACTCCGAAATAAACGCGGGTGAAACGGCGGGGAACAGCTAGTCCTACTGATATTATAAATGTGAAAGTGTGAATGTTTGGATGTTTGTTACTCAATCACTGAACGGATTTGGATGAAATTTGGCATGCACGTTGTCAAGGGTACAGAGAAGGACATAGGGAACTTTTTATCTCGGAATTCCCGCGGGAACTCCGAAATTACTGCGGGTGAAACCGCGGGCGCAGATAGTACTTAATATATTTAACGTATAATACACGGAGTATGGTATAGTTAGCATAATAAATTTACCAAATAAAAATCAGATTTGAAGTAAGTAAGTGATTTAAAATAACGAAAACATACCAGTTGTAGGGGAGCGAGGGGCTTGTTGTAACAGTTTTCATTAAAACTAATATATCTTGAAATCTATTGATTAAATTTCTACTAAATAAAGATGGATGAATACTATAATTCTTCCTCTACCAAATCAAGTAAAAATAATACCATAACTATTGGTCATTATTTTACAATCAATTATTTTCTAGAAGAAGTGCGGTGTAACAACTTACCTCGTGCTTGGGGCAAGTTGTAACATCTACCGGGGCAAGTAGTAACGACAAAAAAAAAACGACAATAATACCTCTAATCATTTATTCTTTGTTTTTTTTTTAAATTGACATCTTTCTAAAGTAAGTATTACGTAATTCTTATCTTTGGCGAAGTCGTTGATATATTTCAAAGAATGAATTAACGTTAGTCTTATTGAAAGACGTCGCTCGACTTAAAGACGTCGCTTCTGGTGTCCTTAGAGATAAATGTGAATTTCTGCGCATAAAATTTTGGAACCAGTCAGTACCAGCCATGTTATTTTGATGCCAAGAAGGAGGAATGTTTTTAGCACTAAGCTGCACACCGCATTGGTAAGCTAGTTTCCTTACTTCTATAGGAAGTAGTCCAAAATATATATCGGCGTACTTGAGTAGGTACGAAGCTATCTTATCTTCCTCTTCTGCAGTAAATACTTGTCTAGGCTTAACATAACCAACTCTTAATCTTTCATTATTCTTCTTTTTCTTTATGTATCTATAAAGAGAGACGTGACATAATCCGAAAGTCTGACTAGCTTTCCGAATACTGCATTTGTTTTCTAAAACTTCAGCTGCCGCTAACTCGTACACTTCTTGGCTTTGTGTTGCCCGCTCTGACTTTCTTTTATACACTCTCATTCTAAAACAAAAGAAAAAAGTAGGTATCTACATCATAACTTAGGGCATGTTGTAACACGTTACAACAAGCCCCGGGATTTTGTTACAACTAACCCTATGGTATGATTTTCAACATTTATCAAGATAACTATTTAAACAATTTAGCAATCATAAAAACTGTTACACACTATCAGAGATAGATAAATTTGAATGGAAATAAGATATAGAAAATTTGAAATTAGTCCATATTAAATACGCAAACCGAAATTTTACGACAGTACAATTTTGTATTACCTGGCAGAAATGAAGCACGTGCACACTTCCGCTCACTGCGCCGGCCGGCGGGACATTGGCTATGGCAACATGATGCGGCGCGGTTTATAGGTCAAATCGAGTCAAAGAAATACGTTAATAGCGTTTAAGATCCTAGTGAAAAGGGCCTGTTACTACTTACCCCTGTTACAACAAGCCCCTCGCTCCCCTATAGTGTTTTATGTACTTACCTGTTTAGAAAAAAAAACTTATTTGCATATTTTATGAAACCTATTATTTTATGAACCTAACCTAACACATATAGGAACATGATGAGCCTATAACCTGCCCAGGAGTATGAACTATAATCTTACCAAGTTTGGTTAAAATCCCTTCAGTAGTTTTTGATCCATGCGTGCACATACAGACAGACAGACAGACAAAAAATTTACTGATTGCATTTTTGGCATCAGTATCGATCACCATTCATCCTCCAATATTAATTTTGAATATATATTCAATGTACAGAATTGACCTCTCTACAGTTTTATTGTAAGTATAGATATAGACAGAATATTATTTGTCAGTACCGTTGGTGTAGTGGTAAGCTAACTGACTGCTTCGTTGGGTGTCGAGGGTTCGATCCCAAACATTTATGTGTTATTGGTGTATATTTGGAGTCCGGGTGGTCAATATGTATCATAAGTACCTATGTATTTACAAAAAAGTTGTCCAATGTCCAGTACCCATAGTACAATTGGTGTATGTGTGATGATCTCTAACCAAGCATCAATTCACAATGGGCATGATAACGGGGTATAAAAATCAAAATTCTAAATATTTAGTCCGTCAGCGTCAGTTAGATGAATAATAATAATCATTTATTTGCATAAGACATTGTTCTAAAAGATGGGTACATTGTTAATTTTGATTCAAGTCATTGAGTCATATATATATAGTCATTGAGTGATATGCAAAATATATTAAATTCAATCAATTCATCACAATAATTAAATGTCAAAACGAATGTAATTTCAAAATGTTAATGTCAATGAAGAAATTAATAAACACAAATTAATAGTCAACTTTTCTGTTCAGGAATCTTGCACACTATAGTAGACTTGAGATTGCAACCATTGCTTTAGTTTTTTAGAAAATTTAGCAGTCGTTAATGGGAAAAAATTATAGAATGTATTTTTTGCTTTTTCAGTGTAGGAGCTCGTGACCTCATAACTAAGTGTACCTAAAATGTACCAAGTGTTAGCGATTCATATTTTGTATAAAGTCTAGAGGAGTGATGGCCACATCACATCCCTCTTGACAGGTGACATAAAACGTCATGTGACGCGTATTTGGGGTGGAAGCCGTCAACGGTGAGTGAGATCGGCATTATCGTTTGTGGAATTGGCGCGAGGGCACGCACGCGCGCATTTACTTTGTGATACAGTAAATAAAACAGTTGCTTAATGTATTAATCGAGTATCATTTCTAACAGTTCAGAAGTGCGGTAAAGAAACCAAACACCCATGGCCAGGACTAAGGCGCTCCGGTGCATCACACCAGGCGCCAGGCGCAGACCGGGTAAGCGACGGTGCTGCCCTGTGCATATTCTCAAGGTGCGGCCTGACGACGAAACATAAGACCAGAAAACCAAGTTCAATCTGGTATGTACTTACCTAGTGTCTTCGTTTAATGCTGAAAGCGAGAAGATACAGCGGTATCTACTGAATATGTGAACGCTGGATGAGTCTTTGTTTAGCATACAACACGCAACATTATGCATAGTTTAATATATTGATATACATATAACGGTATTTACAGAATACGTAAAGGCTGGTTTATTTCTTCTTTTAGTTGTCATACAAAATAAGTTTCAGACATTATATAGTTAAAATTTATATCTACCCACATAGCAGTGTTTACTGATATAAAGGTTGTAATTTTCCCTTTTCTGAAAGCCATGGTGCAAGTTTACCCACCTAGGTAGGTGTGTAAAAAAGAAAAAAAAAAGTAACTAATGTTTATCACGAAAGGTGTAACAACACCATGGACCAATTAATTAATTAGTTCAATTGATCCATGAACAACACGAAAGTTAGCTGAGTTGCATAGTTTTTCTTTTGTCTCATAGGATCTCCTATGCAAGTTAATAGTTCCCAGCTCTGATATCAAGTTAGTTAGCATGCCTACCTACTATTTGAATGAAGTATCTAATAATCATGCAAACAGACAAAGCTTCATTGAATCATTTAGTATAAATCTGTGGATGCAGTAATGTTATTTTGATTAAAGAATTATCTAATCTTACAGTCTAGTGGGTAATAATATTGTACCTACCTGTGCTTTAGAAATAATCTCTTATGATTTTTCTTATGATAAAAGACTAATATTAGTGACTACCTTCAAATAAAAAAAAAAATAGAACATCAATTTTGTGACCGAAGTATTCACTCATAATTTATTACAGTGCCTTTCCTAAGTTTCTTGTATGAGGGGATTGCTTCTATCTGAAGTCGAGATCTAACTTTAGCTGTGGTTAACCTTAATTAGAAAAAGAAATTTGGTAATTCTTTCAACTTCAAAACTAGCCAAATTTTGAAAACGTGCAGCTACCTAAACAGCTTAGTAAAGAGTCAATCAGTAGCAAATATCGCTTAGTGACTAGGGTTGTAACACCGTAGTAGGGGCTTGAGTTTTATCCCTAGGAGATGTAGCAAGACTTTCAAAAATAGCAGTAAAAAAAATGAGACTAGCAAGCAAAACTAGGTAAATTCAAAAGAAAATCATCAAAGCTTTGAGATACTCCGCGGTTTCACCCACGTTAATTTGAGGAAAACCCTACAAAATATATTTATTTAGGGACGACAGTTTTGATGTGTATGGTTCTAAATCTAGAATAGAAGTCCGTCAAAACCATAATGAAAATACAAATCAGAATATACAGTTTGAAATTTATAAAAATAATTACATTAGAATACAAAATATTATAACAGTTACAATAAGTATAGGCCATAGATAAGCAATGGTGCGTTACCTAAACTGGCGAAAGTTTGAGTAAATTGTATCTTAAAATTGTAGCATTTTTTTTGTAGCAATTCTTTTGTGTTTAATATTTTGATGGTATTTGAACAATGTAATAAGGTAAACACATAATTGAAAAACATTCTATAACTCTTGATAAAGCGTCTTGTATCAATAACTTAATTGTGTTGGTTATCGTGGGCCAATTGTAACATAAAGTTACCTTATAACATCAGCTATCCACCTGTAACAAATGTTTGAACTTGCTTCGGTGTACCTGCCTCAAAGATTATTCGGAGCACAAAGATTTAAAAATCATCTTCTATTAAAACGTAATGACCATAATACATCATGCATCTGGTAGAAAGCTGTTTGACACTAACTGTGTCCGGTTTCACTTGTGCGAAACTCGTTTTGTAAAAAGATTCCTTTTCTTGACGCCCATTTAAATGGATTAAATCCCTTATGTTACTTCAAGCTAAGCTTGATTTACCTGCGGAAGCCGCGTGGTAATCCGTTCATTAGTTTCGAAGATTAGCGTGTACGGACACGCAGATTCTACTCTTTTATTGTGTTGCCTTTATGTTGCTTCAAGCTGAGCTTGATTTACCCGTGAAGACCGCATGGTAAGCCGTTCATTAGTTTCGAAGGTTAGCGTGAACGAACACGTAGATTCTACTCTTTTATTGTGTTGCCTTTATGTTGCTTCAAGCTAAGCTTGATTTACCTGCGAAAACCGCATGTTAATCCGTTCATTAGTTTCGAAGATTAGCATGTACGGACACGCAGATTCTAATCTAGATAATAATTAGATTCTAATTAGTGTCGATAGATTACAAACAGACACTTCAATATTATTTAACTGCAAAAATGTAGGTAAAACAGAAAATTAATAACGCAGGAAAGTAATTTTATAGTGATTACTGAATCGATGGTTTAGTAAATCAGAGAAATAATACAATACCTAATACTAAAGAAAGGTATAGTTTAAAATTGAATAAGTACACTAAAACACGACATAGACGACTAAATAAGTCCCGTTAAAAAAACAAAAAAATCTCTAAAATAAAGTATAAAATAGAGATACTACCAGGGTTTCTTAACCTTTATAATTCATATGATCTGAATAGGGCGTCATCACCAATGTAGTCGTTGATTGACTAACATTCAATAAAGGTTATGATATATCCATTCGTTGTTTTAATGCATTGACCAAACGTCAATATCGAGGTTTAGAATGTAAACTTACAATAATCGTACATGTACTAGTATAGATTATTGAAAGCCGCAGGTAGGTACCGAAAAACGCGTGTCGAGTTAATCTTCGTTATTTCAGTCACCTATGTATTTTGAACTCATCTATTTTGTACTCCGAGCTGGTGGTTTTGTAGATAATTAACCGTAACCATGTTTGAGTAGGGATCAGTGTAGTATTATCGTTGGCGTTTCGCCAGAATTGAAGAAAAAGAAGAAAATATTGTCATTTTATGTGCAATAAAGGATTAAATAGTAATAATATTAATAATGATATAGTATAACTTCAGTACACCACTTAGATTCACAACGAGGATTACTTAAACCAAAAAGGACCTACATAATAGTGGATTCCCTAATAGAGTAGTCTGAACTCTCTCAGTTTTTTTTTTAAAAAATCGCCCAGTGTTCCGTTTTCACTCAATGTGATAAAGGTATTAGAATGTTGTGTTGATGCAAAAGATATCATGTTAGTATCACTTTGCCGAGTCGGCAATGGAAGGCACACTCTTATAAACAATTAATTTGTCAATCATTATAACAGTAATTTCCAGAATAAATCCAAGTATATTCTCATAGTGACAAGAACTAACAGTAAATTGATAATATATATCGTATACTTCAATTACCCATAATATGAATATTGTGGAGGACCAAGTAGACCCCCTGTCTAATAATCACCCTTTTAATATCCATGCTATTCTTCTTCGACTACAGCTCTGTTAGAGTATTGCGCTAAGGTGAAGAATATTTGTTTATCATGAAGAATGGTATGGTATTAGTATGGTGTTCAATAAATTACAAACAGAACGAAGAGAGTCCTAACCAATATTTAGTAAACTAGGTACCTATCCTTGAAATATGACAAAATAAGTTATCGGCTTTAGCAATCTTCGACCATATTCCACAACTTTATAGAATATCATGGCATAGATATTAGGGATAATGTTTTAGAGAAACTATTTAAGACAGTAAACAATACTAAAATAAATTCAAAGGACTTTGAGCTTACCCTAGTAAAACTTATCTTCGCAAAGTGTTAATTATCCAAGATAGATAGATACACATCACACCAGTAAGTGACATTAAGATATGTTAAATAAACTGAATGAGACAAAGCCTTGTAATAATGTAATAGATAATACCAAATATAAAATATAAGAGTTGATCAGGGCTTAATTGCATCAGTATGATACCTTGTGTGTTTACGATTTACTAGCAAAATAACGTAGTTGCCCTGTTGAGCACCCTGTATCTTGTAAGGGCCTCCCTTAGTGAAAAATTTATAGACATGAACGACTACATAATCTACGATGCCTCTTTGGATAAATCATGTCACTGGATTTCGTAGAAAATCGAAAATCGTAGTATCGTTAGATCTATCTTGACTATCAAAGATATTTTGTATAGCTGTTTTACGGCTAAAACGCATTCCGCTTAGCAGAACGCGAACATAGTCATGTTATGTAACATTAGTAGAAACTAATAGTACTTACAAAGAAGCGTAGAAAAGTAGACTTAAGCAAATGGGTAACTTTGGACCTATTTTCTTCGTAATGGTGAATTTTAGTAAAAAGAAAATACGTCTTCATTATTCAGTCTCATAAGACACAGAGAAAATAGCATGATAACTAGCGACCATGTAGGCGGTGTAGGCGCATTACGGTCGCAACGAAGCAATTACTCTAACTTTCCCGAAACTCCCCTTGCTGGCACCTCGAATGTATTTCCCACAATATTTCCAAAACTGAAATTTTGAAACAGTGACTGGGTAGAAAAGTGACCGAACGGCGGCGTTCTACCTACATTCATTATGCCAGTAAATGTATTTGTGCACTATGGTCTTGTGCACGGGAGTCACCCGGCGATACTAGTTTTCATCCTAAACTGAGTTGTTGCCTCTTCTATCTATTCTGTGGTAAAAGGTTTGCGGTCAGAATTTAACAACTCTGTCGAGTTATTGAATTGCAATAATAATCCCTTAATATCTGGGTCACCGAGCTTCGCTCGTTGTGTATAGCGCCATCTGTTTTTAAGTAGAAAACAAACACTCATATTTCATTGCCTGAAAACACGGATGAAGCGACGCTTTCAAAAATGAAACCTAGCTAGATTGATTAATCGCCCCCGAAACCCCCGGCATACTAAATTTCATAAAAATTGTTGGAGCAGTAGTAACAGTAATAAAATTGAAGAGTTTGTTGTGAACAGATTCTTGAAGTAGGTACTTTTCACAAGTAGAACTATTTAAGTTATTTAATTTACTGATAGCGTAAATTGAGGCAACGAGCCAATGAACTGGTTTATTTATTTATTTATTTGTTTAAGTACACAAAACAGATTGTAGTCATTACGATTTTTACTTATTGTAGTGTATTATTATATGTTCCGACCACAAACCAGAGATATGCATACCTAGAAAGACTAAAAATATCGAGCGAAGTACAAAGTAATATTTAAATTTATTTTGATATTTATGGATCTCAGAAAAATAGAACCACAATTAGCAAGTGCGACGGAGGTAGTCGTTGATATTTTTTAAGTATACCCTAAAATTACAATTAAAACGTCCACATCTGCACCTTTAGCGACGAGCTCATTATATTGGCGACACATCCGTACAACTGGATTGTAAAAAGATGTGTTGTTAGTGAATATCCGAAGTGAGAAGGTATTGGGACGTCGAGAGCGATAATTGGTGTTGAAATTTAAAAGTGATAGGATGTAAGGGCTACCGATCTGGTGGTGTATTATTTTATGTAGCAGGATCTGGTCTCTACCCTTGCGACGGGTTTCTAAAGAGATCATACCGAATCTGTTCAACCTGTCCCCGTACGTCTGAAGCGATCTTGTGGAATTTTTATACCTGAAAGTAATTAACTTTAGACAGCGTTTTTGAACTCTTTCAATTCGGTCAATGTGCACCGTGTAGTAAGGAGACCATACAACCGAGTTGTATTCGAGAGTACTTCTGACGAGGGTGCAGTAGAGATAAATGATGCTAGCGGGTCTTTTTTTTAAAACCTTTGGTGGATCTGGAGATGAAGCCCAACAGACTGAGGCTTCTATTAATTACATGATCATTATGGTATCTAAATGTAAGTTTTTCGTCAAATATTATACCTAAGTCTTTAGCTAACTGGTATTGCTTTGGAATTTTTCTTGTTGTTTATGGTCAGACCATGGAGCGAGCGTGCTGCCGATGGCTACCTGCTGACACCGCAGTGAGCGTGCTGCCTGAATGTGAAATAATAAACCCCGGAGCGAGCGTGCGTCCATCGATCAGCATTGGAGCGAGCGCGCTACCTATCGTGATGACAGGACGTTGGTGTGGGCAAACGGCAGGCTACATCTTGGTGGTGCAAGATTGTGCTGAAAGAGTCAGACCGTGTCCCTCGGTGGGCAAACGGCAGGCTACAACTTGGTGGTGCAAGAATGTGCCGAAAGAGTCAGACCGTGTCCCTCAGTGGGCAAACGGCAGGCTACAACTCGGTGGTGTAAGATTGTGCTGAAAGAGTCAGACCGTGTCCCTCGGTGGGCAAACGGTAGGCTACAATTTGATGGTGCCAGATTGGGCTTAGAGAGTTAGACCGTGTCCCTCGGTGGGCAAACGAGAGGCTCGGTGGTGTTGTGTAATATTGAATTAAATCCGATTGTGTCCCTCTGCAGGCAAACAAATTTGTGAAGAGGCGAGTCTGATGTATTCACATGATGGAAGAATCTACAAATGCTTACTTTGATGATCTTAGAACAGTTTAAATCAATAAATTGTTTATGAATGTAACAACAAAATATGTTTCAGTTAAGTATTATTCTGATGTTTATTTTGTATAGATTTCGTTTTGGATTATGTTTATTTTCAAATTGATTTGTACTTTTGTACCGTTATTAATATTACTTTATTTAAAATGAAAATTTATTATATTGATAATTTTAATTTTGCTTCCAGAAATATTTACTTGCAAATATTCTATTTTCTTTTTAGATAGATATTTTGTTTTCTTTTCTTCAAATCATGAATTAAGTCAAAAAAATATAAAATCTTGTATTAACACATACTTTAAGGCTATTTAATGTACTTAATTAATAATGTTGACATTTAGATATTGTCTTAGTCAACGGATAAATTTGTGTAATTTTGTTACCATTACAATGTTCCTAATAATGTTCTTCATAAAATTACTACTTATTGGAGATGTTGTTTAAAAGAAATTAAGGTATTTGATTGTTTAGTTATAAATTTAATTCTTTGTATGGGGTCATACTTTACTGTAGAATGGCCGAGAGACATTTTTTTTAGGAATGGGGACATTCCATTAACAGAATGGCCGTCTGTTAGCGATTCATATTTTGTATAAAGTCTAGAGGAGTGATGGCCACATCACATCCCTCTTGACAGGTGACATAAAACGTCATGTGACGCGTATTTGGGGTGGAAGCCGTCAACGGTGAGTGAGATCGGCATTATCGTTTGTGGAATTGGCGCGAGGGCACGCACGCGCGCATTTACTTTGTGATACAGTAAATAAAACAGTTGCTTAATGTATTAATCGAGTATCATTTCTAACACAAGGCGTGACGTCACACGGAATTTCAATTCAATGTATCGCCGTTATTTTTCGGTTACGTAAAAAAAGGGAAAAATACGTGTCTAATATCTTTTAATAATCTACAAGACGGACATAAAACTAAAATTTAGTAGCCTTTGATGTCTTCGAGTAGTTTATCGTGTCACACGACAAGTGAATAAAGACCTCAACCTGCTCATAAACTAGAATTTTACGAACGGGTGTTTAAACAGGTACTTAACTAGAAATGTGTTGTGGCAAAGGTATACTATAGTCTAAGAGCCAGCGTTACGCAGACTTACCATATAATAGCAAACTCCATATTAATGCTATGTATATATACTATTTCACCTGCCGTAGGTGAAATGGGGATTCACTATTCCCATCGGGGTTCCTTTGGGCGTGCCCGGAAGTCAAAAAGCATCAAAATTGACTCTCAAAACGTGATCGCAGCATGTCTGCCGTTTTAATAGGTATATAAAAACATATAATTTTGTTTTCGAAAAATTTAAGGCAGACACTGCGGTTCCTTGCACTAGTTTGCTACTATAGGGTAAAACCCGGATAGTTGCCACACTTTTCGAAATCATTTTATATCTCCCAGTACATAAATAAAAATATTTTATTTTTTAAACTGGCAAGTACTTTGGTTCTTTATCTACAAATTTATTAAATGTAAAAGACATTATCTTTGAAATTTCCAGAGTATTAGCGATTTCTACGGACCTCTACTTTTTGTGACATCTATCCCATATATGGGATAGTTGTCTAGTCCATATAAATTACATTTATTTATTGTCTTCAATTGTCTTCATTTGTGTTGTTCTGTATGTGTTCATTTGTGTTGTGTTTCTTCTTGCTTAAATAAATCTTTCTTTATCTTTATCTTTATCTTTATTTAGGATAGACGACTCGCCGGGAAACAAGGCATCTATCCCGAAAAATCTTTGATCGCACCTTGCGTTCCCGTGCAATCGCACAGAGACATGAGACCCGGTCCACTTAATAGTAGTTGGAAAGTCTTTTGATAGATAAATAAAATAGCACGCGATTCATCTGCAAAACTAGAGTAATTACGATCGGGGCAACTATACCCCCAGGGCAACTATCCTGGTTTTACCCTACCGTAAGTCTGCTAAACGCTGGCTCTCAGTCTACTATATCTAGTCTGCGGTTTGTATTAAATGGCTGGCTCCCGGTTCCCCCATTTATAATCGTCAAGAGTAACAAACGCGTCGTGGACACTACGTGTTTAATGATATAACTTTTCACATAACCAACTTTACAGCTGTTGTTTTTGGTGATAAATATCGCGTATTCTACGCGACGTGGAAATATCATTTCACTAGCTGTTCCCCGCGGTTTCACCCGCGTTAATTTCGAAGTTCCCGCGGGAATTCCAGAATAAAAACTTAAATCTTAATGTTTCAGTTGGGCCAAATTACAACAGTGACCAAATTTCATCATGATCGATTCAGTAGTTTAAGAGTCCATCTCGGACAGACAACGTGACGCGTAATTTATGTATAGAAGTTTCAGTAAGATTGTCTATAACGGATTTTAAAGTTACAGAAGAAATGTAGCAGTAGGTAATACTAATTTTTAAATACTTCCTGAGACGATTTTACTTTGCAGCAACGTTCCTTGTTACATAATTATTATTTCCATTTGTTAAGCTACTCGCAGATCAACTGCTCTACGGAAAAAAACAAAGCAACTGTATTTTTTTAACTGAGTTTATTTTTTATTTTTGCTACACACAACCATCAAAAAGGCTTTAGTCTTAGACAAATCAAAATTAATAAAATCGTTAAACTATAGAAGATTTGTTTTAAATAAAGCCATTTTCGGTTTTTGCTCCTCCTGTAAAATTTATTCAGCCGCAAGTACTTTGTTTTACCCTAGAGCTGCCGCGATAAGGCATCAGCAATACCTATTATGGTAATTTCTGCTTGCTTAGTGGCAGAATTATCATATAATAATGTCGTAATATGTATAATGCAAACCGCTTTAAAAAACATTCACATCAGTAAATCAATAGTGCATACATGAATAAGTATTAATGTTTAATGAATTTAATATCAAAAATAAAAAAATTAAGAACGCTATAACTGCCAGTTTGTGCTGCTTTTTGATATCTATCAATGTTTAAATGCTGCAGTCTACCTAACTATCACTAAATCAAATCACAATTATATCATTAGCAACTAAGGTTTGCAGCTGTGTTAGGAGTTCCCGAGGGATATATTATATGTATATCTTTCGGTCTACCCAATGGTCAACCGGTAGAGAATGCCGCAAGGCATTAAGTTCGCTATTTGTACATTTGTGGAATAAAAGATAATAGAGTGCACTGCATACCTATATTATAAAATAATGAACCTATATTGAACCTATTTAAATTAAAAATAAGAACAACAAACAAACATAAACATTGTCGCGAGGACAACAATAACTTTTCGGAGGTTATTATAGATGTAGGTACTTACCTAACGTATACTGGAAAATAAACAGCGTGCATCAGAACAGAGACACTGCAATTTGTTCTAGGATTATTTTAAAAGTTAGGTTATTTACACGTCACTAGCATCCGTATGTAGTTCGACTTTATATTGGTTAAACAAAAGTTGGACATATTTCCCCAGTCCCATAGTCCGAGATTAAAGATTTAATAAAAACAGGAATACGTATCAGTTTGTACGTAGCTACCTACCTAATTTTTTGTATTATATAACAATGCCATCTGTTAACAATCAAACGAATTAGTTTAATGGAAAACTCAACACACGATGTTTTTTCTTATCGAACCTAAAGAAATGCTTTTTTGACTCTATCAGCAGTGGGATTGAATTTACATTTGAAGTTGTTGAAGTATGAAGTTTGTCAATAACCTCATCTAAAACTACAGTAGCCATCTTCGTTCACTGCAAATTACTTGTAGATCTCAGAGATAAAAAAAAACATAATTAACTTTATTAGCAAAAATAACAACATTATTTACGTTTATTAGTACCTAAACAGTTTAAAATTAGAATGAATGAAAAACACTTTATTGAACACCACAAACAGTACAATAAAAAAAAAATTAGAAACAGCAAGTATTAACCGCCGCACTCAGAGTCGACTTTAATGATAACTGAGTTAAGTATAGATTTTTAAAACAAAACTGCCGCAATCAGACAAATTTAATAAATTAATGTTAATTGGCATTTAACTAATTAAGTTACATCTCTTTAAATGCCAGCTAACATTAATTTACTGAACGTCTCTGATTGCGGCAGATTTGTTTTAAAAATCTATACTTAACTAAGAAATCATTAAAGTCGTCTCTGAGTGCGGCCGTAAGTGGCTCCAAATGGCGGCCTAAATCGAATGATAAATCGAGAACACATCGATTAGGTATGTATGAAAAAAAAAACAATTGATATTCACGTCCTACCTACATATACAACTTTATTCTAACCTAAAGAATAAATGGGAATGATTACAGAAAACTCCATGTTACGAAATACAGATGAAGAAAAGAAACGGTGGCCGTAGTCGGCCATTGATTGCTACTGGCCTTACGCTGCGTCAGCAACGAACCGGTGATTTGTAGGTTTTTCGAGAAAAAAAAAAACGTACACTCATCAAGACAAAGGGAAAACTGCCAGTTTTTATCATTTGCGAGTTTATTTGGAATATAGAAGTATAATAATAGCAGATTACGCAACATGTGCTGTAGCCTGTACAGTTTCGTCGCAATAGCATTGGTTAGCGTCATTAATTGATGACAACCCGATTGGCGCAGCAGGGCACCATGCCTGCCCGCTAATCAAGAGGTTCCGGGTTCAAATTTCAATCCCCGGTGGGTTCCACAGGGTTCGTTTTCCAGTCTGGGTGTGTTTATATATCTATACTAGCTGTCCCCCGCGATTTCATCCGCGGTAATTTTGGAGTTCCCGCGGAGGTTGCGGGAAAAATACTCTATGTCCTTCTTTGTACCCCGACAGTAGTTTGTGCCGGAGTTCCCGCGGGAATTCCGGGATTAAAACTATCCTATCTTTTAAGTTGGACCATATTATAAATGGTTACAAAATTTTATCAAAATCCGTTCAGTAGTTTCGGAGTCCATCGCGGACAAACAACGTGACACGTGATTTATATATATAAGATGATGTGATTTATATAAGATGTAATTCTATGTAGTATATACCACGTTCACTTGGTTTCCACGACACAAGCTAATAATAGCTTAGTCATTGTGGAATCAAGTAGATCTGCGTGTTGTGAAGTGGATTATTATTATTATTATAATTGCAAGAAAATTCGCATGCAAGTAACATACTTTATATCAATACACGGTCGGGTATGAGCAGTGCGAGTATTTTTGGCAAATGGACTATAATATTGTCTTTGGAAAGGGATTCGTCCAACAATCGTGTCTCCTTTTGGTTAAATATTAGTAAACATCTTGAGACCCCGGGGGTGGTCTTCTTGAGTGCCGATTATGGATTGTGTTTCATTGGTGAGGTTTAATTTGGATTGGCCATTGGGGTTACCGTGTTAAGGGAGATTGGTTCTGGGATTGTTATAGGGTTTCTTTCGCCTTTGTTTACTTTAGTGGAAGGTATAATGAATCCATAACATTTCAATTTGTCATAATATGATCAGTTGAACATTTTATTGGTGATGGTGTTTATAGCAAAATTTTTGCCTTGTCTACTCTGGTATACATATACATATCTGTGGTTCAGATGATGAATGCTAGCTAGCCTATTTAAGGTACTATTCTCACGGGAACTACTGAGTCAAACAGCATTATAACGTAACTAAAAAGTTTTAACGAGTTTCATTCAAAGCCGTAGTTGTTGGTTTTAGTTGGTGCAGTAACCTCAACCCTTCCACCACCACATTTTATTAGCTAAGTTAAGTCTACAAAAACGTGGCCATTACCTCCATACCACACGCTTTAGGCACGTTTTCTCCTAGTGTTGGTAATGCTATTTTTAAGCGCATCACTCTTAAACTACTTCATAGATATTTGAATGTTTGTATGCCTGGTTAAAGTTTAGAAGAATTTAATCTGATCACATTTTTGAGTTTCCGATTAAATCCCAATACTAATGTAGATGGAACTGCGGACACTAGCTTGTTAAAAAACTTACTTACTCTTTATTAATACTTATTTTATATCTTATTTCCTGCCTCTTCTGTATCATGTATGTATGTATGTATGTAGTTTATTATATTATTTATATTGTACAATGTACAGCCCTCTCCTTAGGGATTATGACATCAATCTTTCTGAATCTGTTCATATTCTGTCCTAACAATAGTTATTTGTGCAACAAGAGAGCAAAGTCATTTTTTGCTGCGAGTGCTGATTTTGAATCCTGAGCAAGCGAAAGATTCAATGATTGAATCACGAGCGTAGCGAGTGATTCTAATGTTGAATCCTGAGTGTGGCGAAGGATTCAAAGGCACGAGATGCAAAAAACTTTGCTCGCGTGTAACACACATAACTTTTCACTTCAGCAGCGAGAACACTTTAGGAGATAATAGTTATTTACAGGTTAAATATCAGTTTTATTTGCAGTAAATACTTATTTTCGTTTAAATACAACAATAAGTTAAAAATTCAATAAATTACATTAAAAGACATAATTATCTTTTTGCAAAATTTCTTTAGTTAGTACAAATTTCCGAACGTGTTTGTCTTTGAGGTCGAATTCAAAATCTAGGAACCTCGAAAGGGCTGGTCTTTGTCTCTTTCTTTCTAATGGCGGGAAAGAATATAGAGTGTAAATGTTTCGAATTGTATGAAATGTATGATTAACCCAAGGCTGAATAAGATATTCGCGGTTTTCTGAAAACAAAAATTAAAAATTTACTTTGTCTCACTCAGTGAGCAAAATCGCATTTTGCTCACTGATTTCAGACAGCAAAATCTACATGTTTGAGCTACTGAAGTGAAAATACTTGTAACTTGTAATTGTCCACTGTTTTCTCTGACTGACATTGGCATGAATAGTGCGCCTACCTATCCAAGGCGTCTGTTGCTATATTGAAAAAAGAAAAAGAAGAATACTTAACACTAACAACCTGCATTATATACATTTGCTGCCGTAATGTCTGCTCACTGCCACTGGCTTTTCGCAAAAGAAATATTTTTATGAATGTTCCCCATTTTTCACATCGAGATTTGGACAAAAGTATTTTTAGTACAGGAGCTAGTGACTGTATCTATGTACTTTGTTTTTATTCATGTTTACTGCACACAAGAAATGTGCAATAAATAAAAAAATGCGAATGTGAGTTTATTTGTTTGTTTGTTAGATACTATTTCACATTGTCAGTTTTGTGAATAAATATATTACATACATACATACATACATACAAAATAGTTCAACCGATTATCATGAAATGTTGCATACACGTTGTCAAAGGCACAGAGTAGGACATAGGGTACTTTTTATTATGGAATTTCTACGGGCACTTTGAAAGTAACGCGGGTGAAACAAACAAACAAACAGCTAGTAGATAACAAAAACGACACAACTGTTGGATACTATTTGTTTCGAAAAAAAAACTACATTTTAGATACAGCTAGTCGGAAAAAAAAGCATAAGAGGTATAAAAACCCCAATACTCGCACATATATAAATTAATAGCACACAACAAAAATTGTTAAAAAAGAAATTCCATTTAGTTTTTTATATAAAAAAATTAAAAAACAAATTCATAATGGCCTTTACAATAGTGAAACTATATTCTAAGATATTTCATTTACTCTCATATCAATTTCTTCGTAAATAACATAACTTAAAATATATTATATGATTTATGACTCATAGCGGGTGTAAACAAATTCCTCAAGTCGAACAAACGATTTTCACAATAATTTTTGTGTTGCTGTCTCTCCGACTACAACTTTGCTAACAAGAACGGGGGCAATGGCGTGTCAGAAATTAATGAAAGCATCGATGTAACAAGTGTACCTATTTCTCTTTCTCTGCCCACCCCATTTGTCTTCGCGGAGAAATTATATTAAAACGCTTCGGTAGGTACAGCCAACAAAACGATTGAATAAATTCGACTGTAGACAACCAAATCCCGAACTCGTAACTGCTAAACTTATATTTTCGGTCAGTTTTAACCGGGTGTAATGAAGGATATAATTAATTATTATTGAAAGACTGTTTAGTATTCGATTCTCGTTCCGTTATATACGGACGATCCGGTTGGCGTAGTAGGTCGCCATGCCTGATCGCTAATCAAGAGGTACCGGGTTCGATTCCCGGCGGGGGTGCACTTTGTGTGATGAACACAGGGTTCCACTTTTGAGTCTGGGTGTGTTTATATATGTATATTATAATATGTAATTCTATGTAATATATACCAGGTTTGCTTGGTTTCCACGACACAAGCTAATAATAGCTTAGTGTGGGATCAAGTAGATCTGTGTGTTGTGAAGTGGATTATTATTATTATTATACAGCGTGTTAATGAATAACTGAAAATAGCTAGAAAGTAATTTGCTCAGAATCGACCCCCGAACCGATCTTACCATGTTTCAACATAAGTTATATTTTTTCGTTTTGTTAACCAATTCTATATTATTTATAATACAATATTTAGCGCATAGGTACGCCGCCCGTAGAAAAAAATACCTATTGGTCATTGACACGTAGTGCGGGCGTAGCGCTTAAAATTTCGTAGATAGGTCACTCCAAACTAATGTTGAATAACTATAATGTATTAATTTTTTGACATAATTTATATAATTTTAATCATATTATTATATATCATTGTTTACAATAACATTATAAGTTTCAAAGGAGGGTGTATCAGGTTTTGGGTTAGTTCATTTACACGTTGTATATAAAAAAACATATTTGACATGAAAATTGAGCGCGTAAGTTGTTGAAGCACTGACGGACTTTGATGGTGACGCGCCGACAAATCAAATGTAAAGTTCATTCACCCGTGTCATCTTAAGTTTTTACTAATTTTTTTTCTGTGATTTTTCGGTTTCTTTTTAAATTGTTATTTATTTTTTATCAGTAACACGTATTAGCATGAGCTATGGAGGGTTTGAATAAGTCTCTCGTTTCAAATTACAGCCGTACATCACAGACTATTTATATAGATCGTCTGTTTTAACGTTGTAGCAAACCGAATGCTACGTAAGGGGTCGTGGGTTCGATTCCCACGTCAGGGTGAACATTTTTATCTAATGAACACTTGTTTGGGAGTAATGATAATAAGTATGTATTTATAAAAAAAAAATTATTTTATGTACTTATACGGCACATGGTAATTCATGGGAATTTCTTAATTCCAATACGGCGAAAACTACCGGTGGACATGAAAAATGAAACCTCGGACGAAGCCTTTGTGCGTGGACTGAAAAACCTTCTATTGGATAAATAATAATTGTAAAAAAAAATATAAATCGTATATTTTGGACTTGACATTTTTATTTAAATGGGGTGTATCAGGTTCTCAGTTAATTCATTAACACGTTGTATATGCGGTCAACTTATCTAACTTGGCATCTCATTGTACCATATTCTTGCGAATAAATGGATTCGAATTTGGCACTTGAAAATAACAAGCGGCTTGAATACATATTTCTGTTGCACACTGTACCACTGTGTTGGTTATTTGTATTGCTGTTATAATTGATTGTACCTACTCCATTCTTTTATATTTGCTCCGGGACTTTTGTTGATCTTTGTGCCAGTCTTACTCCCTTAATATGCAAAGAGCTTTTTGAGTGTTATCTTTGATCATCTATTAGGTAAAATCTACTATCTTCAAACGAGCAATTTTCGCATATACTACTAATATGACATTTTAAACGCGAAAGTTTGTAAGAATGGATGGATGGATGGATGGATGGATGGATGTTTGTTACTCTAGGGTACTTTTAATCTCGGAATTCCCGCGGGAACTCTGAAATTAACGTGGGTGAAACCGGGGGGCACAGCACTAGCTACTATATTTTTATTTATTCATTCACAAGAAAAGTAACTACATATATTCATAGTATTTGTTTTAGTTTAGACACAAAAACCCATTGGGTTTATTTCGTTTCACATCTGGCGTTACATGCCAGATTGCAATATATTGCAATGTACCTACCGCACAGTAGTACCCAACAAGTTGCTCTGTCCAACAATATACAAATTTGAATCTTCGAAACGGCTCCAAAAATGTACAAGACAGACTAGAAACTAAAATTTGGTCGACATGCCCAATCGAATTATGAAGAGGAATACATATTTTTATCAAACATACAATATAAGTTTTGTCTTAGCTGTTTCTGATTTGTTTCTGATTTGATTCTGATTTATTTCTGATTTTATTTTTGGTCTGGTTAGGTATATATACCCCACAACATACATTATGATAATAATTTCCTTAGCTTTTCACGTGTTGTATTTTTTTCTATTTTTTTTTACTTTTTATTATAACTTACTCTATTTTTACTTTTTAAATTATTTTTGAAACTTAAGACCTTAAGAAATGCAGATTGTGGACGATCTTATTGATAATGTCATGTGGGCCATCTCCCTTCTACGGTCGCTACTGAAAATCAACGTCGCGGAACTTAGTGCCACGGCACGGCATAATGCTGAGTGGCAACCATTTTGGTACCAAGTATACTAATTTAAGACTCACGCTTGTACCTATTTTATTTTTATGGTATCAAATAAACTTTTTTCTATTCTATTCTATTCTATTCTAATCGTATCGGATCGCATAATCAATCGTATGGTGGCGAGGCATAAGAATAACTTGGACAAACTGACACAAAAAAGTAATCCAATGATCAGTATCTAGGTCCTGGTCGGAGCTAAAGTTCTAAATGATATTTGGAAAATGATTTGATCTAAATTTTTGTTTGAAAACATCCTTAAGCTGTCGGCTGTCGGTTATAATGTTTATTATCCAGTTGGCTGTGAACTTTTTGTGACCGAATGAATGGCAACATCATTACATATTCTGAGGAGCTTTGCGGGAGGAAAGTAATGCGAGGTCGCATAAGTTGTCACAAAAGTGCTTGGAATATGCTACAGCTGGGTTGATTCGAGAATGATGGGAACTTTATTATCAAAAAATTTCGATGTTCTAGGTAGTTCGAGAATCGTGCAATGAAATAGGGCTGTTTGATGTAATAATTAGATTAATAAAAATATTGGATATGTATACAATATGGATATTTTTTCTTTTTTATGTACCTAATCAAAAAATAACGGCGATACATTGAGTTGAAATTTCGCGTGACGTCACTAACCAGTGCAGTTTGTATGGCGGCTTGTAACGGTTAGTGACGTCACGAGCCCCCACCCTAAACTATAATGCGCTTTATCTCTGTGTATTTTAATTTATTTGAAAAATAAAAAAATACTGTCTAATGATTTTTAATTTTCTAACTGACGGACTAATTAGAATTTTGATTTTCAAAGGTCGTCAACATCCCTATTGAGTCCATAAGTGTGCATTGATTTTCCTATGCCAATATTTTTAAATTTAATGCTAATTATCATGAGCATAGCAACTCAACCGCACTCAGAGACGAAAACTAAAAAAAACAAAAATGTTAAAATCCGGTCAAGTGCGAGTCGGGCTCGAGCACGAAAAATCATGTTGTATAGGCATAGCCCCCCTTAAATATTAGTTTTTTTTATTTAATTATTTATTTTTTGAGTGAATACATAATATACAACGTGTTAATGAATTAACTGAAAACCTAATACACCCCATTTAAAAAAATAAACAATAATATGATTAAAATATATTTTACGTCGATAAAATTTATACTTTAAAAGTTATTCAACATTAGTTTGGAGGTGACCTATCTACGAAATTCCAAGCGCTACGCCCGCGCCTACCGGTTCGAATTTTTTTGCTGCGGGCGGCGTACGCGCCTAATATTGTGTTATAAATAATTTATATAGCATGGCCTAGTAAAAATGAAAAAATATAACGTATACTAAAACATAGTGCGATCGATTCGCTAGTTGATTCTGAGCAAACTACTTTCTAGTTTTCAGTTAATTCATTAACACGTTGTATAACTCAATATTTTGTGAATATTTCAAGCGTCTACCTGTTTCCGTTATCATCAAGCAAAAACGAGCAAAACTGTCAACTTTTCAACAGTCCCACTATCACGGTTCATGAGATACAGCCTGGTGACAGACGCACAGGCGGACGGATGGACGGACAGCGAAGTCTTAGTAACAGGGTAGATGCTCCGATTTTGGTAGTTGCCTTGTTTGCTTTAAAACATAAAAGATTTGACGTAGAACCAACCAAATATTTATCAGGCGATTTCAGGTATAAAGCAAGCGAATTTATCATCTTTTACATGTTGACAAATGCGCATGTGCACTTGCAAATACTACACGAGTTGAACTTACGGCTACGGTTACAGCTTCGGCTAGTTAATCGAATATTTTTATGAGTTTTTGTGCGTGATTGTACGCTGAGTTTCGCTATCCATCATCTAATGAGTTTGCGGAAGTACAGTAAATCATACATACGCAACAAACACAAAGTACGTTAGCGAATGATTGAGTGAACAATTTTGACCTTTAACACATTCGAAATAAAGATTGTCACAATCAGAACCAATGTAACAAACAATTGCAATGGAATAAATTTGTTGAATAATACGCAATTTGCATAGTATCCACAGTTTATAATGTTTTATAACAACGGAATAAGATTCATTTTAATGCTATTCGATTTTAATGCTATGGTTGGGCACATTTCGGAGAGTTTCCATAAAATTATTATATCGAAAGCCAATTCAAGTTTGGACGAAAATATCTTGGAATTTTTGCTTGTTTATTATTTTATACATACATTACGTATATTATCCCTTTTTTATTATTTAAAAATCTATCTTCAAAAACGTGTAGAGAGTAGGTTCACTATTTTTTTTAAATCATTAAGCTTTTTTTAACGCTTCCGTGAAATAAATTAAGTGTTTTATAGATACAGTGAGCATCAGAAATTAGTAATCCCTACTAATAGGTAAATTAGAAAGTGAGTTTGTTTGTTTCTTTGTTACGCTTTCACGCCTTAACGGCTCAACCGATCATCATGAGATTTTGCATACATATTGTTAGGGATACAAAAAAGGAAATAAGGTACTTTTCATCCCGAAATTCCCGCCGGAGCTACAAAATTGCCGCGGGTGAAATCGCGGGGAACAGCTAGTTTAATCATATGTTCATAATATAACACAAAGGAAAGGAATACGTAGTTCAACGACCGACAAAAGTTTACATACTGTTGGTGCTACCTGTCGCTGCTAATGACGCCGAGTTGAAACGGAGTCGCCGGCCCTACGTATAGTAATCTACAATCAATATACACTCATATTTTAAAGCTGTAAAGTTTGTATTTTTGGATGTGGGGGTAATCTCTGGAATTACTGAAACGTTCCTCGAAATTCTGGCACTGGTAGAAAGCTACACTTTCCATACCTCCTTAGCCAAGTTGGCGATCTACAATCGGTAACACATAGAAAAACAAGAAACGTATCGTCAATTCGTCATGTCACGTGGCTGCGTAAAGTTGTCCAATTTTCGCGTAATTGATCCTTATTTTTCTATGTGTTAACGATTGTAGTTTGTCAACTTGGCTAAGAGGGCAGGTTGGAACTACGGGGGAATATCTATTTGGATGTATATAACGATTAATTTAGGTCATGGAATAGAGGAGAGGTTTCAGACCTACTGATATAAAGAGTTCCTGCGGGGATTCCGAAATTGACGCGGGTGAAACCGCCGGTGGACCAACTAGTTATCCGTTTAAAATTATATTCGGTAGTCAACAAAATATGGTTTACTAGCTGTGCCGCGCGGTTTCACCCGCGGTAATTTCGGAGTTCCCGCGGGAATTCCGGGATAAAAAGTACCCTATGTCCTTCTCTGTGCCCCTGAAAACGTGCATGCCAAATTTCATCAAAATCCTTTCAGCCGTTTTGGCGCGATTGAGTAACAAACATCCAAACATCCACACTTTCACATTTATAATATTAGTAGGATTAGGTATTTACTTTTTAATTCTACTTATCTACCACATTTTTACTGCAATATCATTGTATGCAAACTGCAAAGGTGAACGACCGCGTACAATAATAATTGGATCGCTAAAATTAAAACTGTTTAAGGGCCCGAGTAAAGACGGTAAACAAGCAGCCACTTCAGTGAAGCGGTGCATGAAATTAAACCGCTTGCACAGCTATGTATATAAGACAGACTTGAGAATAATAATTGAGATGTTTCTGATAGTTAAAACAATAATGTTTCCGTTGGAACCCTACAGTCTACACAAGGCGAGGAAGAAAAGAGACACTAGATGGATTTTGGTGATCGAAGACACCGAAACTATACGCACACCCGCTATAAAAACTCATATTTTCCAAGATACTTCTTTTGAAGAGAAATCGATAGAAAAATTAGGACAAACACTGACTTTTGATGATAATTCGGAATTTAAATGTAATATCAAAAAGTAAAAAAAAATATATGTTTGTACGATTTAGTAAAAATATGTAGTAGTATGTAAAACGCACTCGGAGTCGACTTTAATGATTACTTAGTTAAGTATAGATTTTTAAAACAAAACTGCCGCAATCAGAGACGTTCAGTAAATTAATGTTAATTGGCATTTAATGAGATGTAACTTAATTAGTTAAATGCCAATTAACATTAATTTACTGAACGTCTCTGATTGCGGCAGTTTTCTTTTAAAAATCTATACTTAACTAACTAATCACTAAGGTCGACTCTGAGTGCGGCAGTTAATGGTTCTTACAAGCGTATCTCTTGGACCATTTTTGTACCCAATATTGTCCAACAGTGATAATAAGTACCTATAGTAAGTATCTACTTGCATCAACGACTTCCACCAACCTTTACTGTGCCAATTATAAAGTGCGAATGACGTATTTACCTATTTTTTATGCATGATATCAAAGAAAACATGACGTACTCATTAAAAAAAAGTTTTAAAAATAATTATATTTCATGGAATTAGGGCTGCCATAAGGTAATGGAATTGATAACGTGTAATTTAAATCAATAAAGCAACACGGCTCCGCTTTAGGTTCGAATACAGCCTACTTGAGCTTTGCCGATGCAAATTGATGGTTAATGATACCAACACTGCTTTTATGTAGGGTGTCCACATTAACTCGTGTTTGGGGGGGTACTTTGACCCCTGCAAGCTGTAAAAGTCATTCATGAAAAATAAAACTATTTGCGAAGAACTGTCCTATTCTTATTCATCTAGAAAGCTTCTTCGTTTAGCTTTAATATTCATCATATTTTTTTTGTAATAATACAAAATTTACTTTGTTACGAACAAATCATAATACTTTTTATTTAACAATTTACATATCTTCCGTGAAGCATAAGAATACATGGTTTTTACTAATAGGTAGGTACCCCTAATCAATATTAAAAAATATGAAGTGGCAGAAAAATCACTAGAAATACCGCTACATTTGGTTACCCTATTCTATAACGATCGCGCTTGAAGTAATAAATGCAAGTAGGTACCAACGAAGCTAATGATGTTGCATTGAAAAATAAGAAAAAAAGAGCCGAGAACAACCCAACTATTCACTCGTCCTTGTCTGCTTTCTTTGATTATACAGTGTTAGTACTAAACAACTAGCTGTTACCCGCGGTTTCACGCTCGTGAATTTCGGTAATCCCTGAGAACATTTTTTCTATTTCTCTTATAGCATCCTTACTAATTTTACTAATGCGAAAGTGAGTTTGTTTGTTTGTTACGTTTTCACGCCTCAACGGCTCAATGGACCATCATGAAATTTTACATACACATTATCAAGGGTGCAGAAAAAGACATAGGGTATTTTTATCCCGGAATTCCCGCGGGAACTCCGATAGTAACGCAAGAACAGCTAGTGTAATAATATCTGTCAACGCATTATTCAATAATAATAGGGATGTTGACTACTATTGAAAATCAAAATTCTAATTAGTCCGTCAGTTAGAAAATAAAAAAACAATAGACACGTATTTTTTGCTTTTTTAAATAAATTAAAATATACAGAGATAAAGCGCATTAAAGTTTGGGATGAGGAGGTCGTGACGTCACTAACCGCAAAATCGCCATACAAACTGTCAGAATAGTGACGTCACGCGAAATTTCAACTCAATATATCGCCGTTATTTTTTGATTACGTAAAAAAAGAAAAAATACTTGTCCAATATTTTTTAATAATCTACAAGACGGACTAAAAAATAAAAATTTGTCAACATGCCCATTCTTATTCTCTTTATCCGGACAGCGGGATTCATTTTACTGTCCCACAGAATCCCGAAAAGCCTTATTACCCTTTCCCCCCGCGCCGTGGCCCCCCATCGGCGCAGTTGTCCATTATTATAAAGGCTTCTATTAGAATTCCAACGCGTCCGATCGAATGCAGGAATGTTCGATAAAATACGTATTACACGACACGGAGGGAAAACTATGAGGTAATTACTGCAGTGAGTAAGTTGAACTATGGATTCGATGCTTCTATAGATATTAGTATTAAAGTGTAGTTAAAAGAAAAAAAAAAACTTCGATCGAAAAAACTTTTTTAAAAATCGTTTTTTAAAACAAGTTTTTTATTCAAATGCGCTAAAAAAAATAAACCATGCATTATCACCCAAACCACGGATATTATAATACTGACTAGCCCAAATTAAACGTGTATACAAAATTTCAGCTCAATCGGTTGATGATATCTGCTTTAAAATTGAGTTGCAAGATTCCACCCTACAAACATAGTTATACATACATACATTGCAAGTTAAATAAAAGCTTTTAAAATATTAAATTTTTGATAAACTCAAAAATAACTTACCTAACCTATTTAAATATCTTTCACTTATCGTAGGTAAAAGGCAGTGTTCCCGAGTGACATAAGGCTAATTTTTATACATGATGAAGTTTAGTTGTTTGAGAAGTACCAGGAGAACTCCTCAAAAGTTATAACGTCTCTAAGCAAGTACTAATGTCTCTAAAAGCAATGTTTTGTTAAATGTGATGAGCAGTGGACGTTAGGCTATTATAATAATTTAGAATAGTTAACCGATCCTATAAGAAACGCGATATAAATAAATTTTTATCAAAAAATATATAATAACGACAAAAACCACAGAATGTTGTAGGTACATTCAAAAGTGATAACAAAATTCAGGATTGAAACTTGAAAGACACAATATATGGGACCAGCGATGAAGTAAGTACATCACACGTATAGAATAATAAATTTTATTCTATTCTATTCTATTCTACCCGTCAGGGGAAGGGGGGGGGGGATCGGCAAAGTGGGAAAAGGGGTGGTCTTAAGTTTTGCGACGTCATAATATTTCAAAATGATACAAATTTGAACTATTAACGAAAAATTCATTGTTTATGATCGTTTGAGCTGTGAAGGCGTGAAAGCGTAACAAACAAACTCACGCATTTATAATTAGTAAGGACTCTTCGCTTTGATTTTAATATTTTAAAATGTATCAATTCTATGGTTTCTCTACTCGCCGCTAGATGTCACTGTAAGGTAATTAAACCAGGTAACGATATTAACCAACTTTAAATTAATAAAGTGAAAAGACTCAATTACTAAGAAAATTAAATAGGAAGAATAAAGAAAGAAAGAAATATTTTTGGGGCGGTGTTTGCAATTTCTTGCTAAAATACCTCTAATAAATGATTAATGGTTTGGGACTTGGGTATTTTAAGTGCTACATTGCATTGATTCGGGGGAACTTCTACGTATGTATCTATTACAGTATAATTACTTGATCTCACTAGAAAACCGGAAGACTTACAATAACTTCCTAATATTTTTTTATAAAAAGTAGGTATGGTATTACTATCAGAAGGAAAAATATGTAATTAATCTGCAGTGCATGAGAAGTGATTTAGTTTTGGTCAAAATCTGCTAATTTTAGCATCAACGGTTAATCGTTCGTTCTGTCTGAATGGCACAGCCATTGCAGTTGGACACTATTGTAAATTTAGAAGTTAAGTGCAATTTATGAACCATTATACAACGATATAGCAAAACTA
Source organism: Zygaena filipendulae (assembly GCA_907165275.2). Classification (NCBI taxonomy): domain Eukaryota; kingdom Metazoa; phylum Arthropoda; class Insecta; order Lepidoptera; family Zygaenidae; genus Zygaena; species Zygaena filipendulae. The sequence goes on from OU015676.1 coordinate 2,264,665, forward strand.
GCTGTTCCTCGCGGTTTTACTCACGGTAATTTCGGAGTTCCCGTAACAATTCCGGGGTAAAAAGTACCCTATGTCCTTCTCCGTACCCCTGACAACGTGTATGCCAAATTTCTTCCAAATCCGTTCTGCCGTTTTTGCGTGATTGAGTAACAAACATCCACACTTTCACATTTATAATATTATAGTAGGATTACAAGAATGAAACCTTAAGCACGTGAATGTGGAGCCGATGCTCTCCGCCGTTTCTCGAGGTTTTCTCGCGTTCTCGCAAGATTCTCGCGTGGATGCGGAGCGGGCTTAACAAATAAACAAACTCACATTTGAATTTTTATGAAGAACTAGTTGTACCCCGCGGTTTCACCCGCGTTAATTTCAGAGTTCGCGCGGGAATTCCGCGATAAAAAGTACCCTATGTGTTAATCTGATGATTTTAAAGTTTCATTTAAATCCATCCAGTAGTTTTTGCATGAAAGAGTAACAAATATCCATCCATCCATCCATCCATACATACTTACAAACTTTCGCATTTATAATATTAGTAGGAAGTAGGACTATACCATTAAATTTAAAAGCACCTATCTATGGACATAGATAAGCAATAATGTGTTAACCCATACTGGAGAAATTTTGTTTAATTTTAAGTTTTAAAATTATAGCGCCATTTTGTGTCAAATTTTGTATGTTCAATATTTAGTTACATATTTAAACAATGTAATAAGGTAATCACATAATTAAAAAACGTTCTCTAACTCTCAATAAATCGTTCTAAATCAATAACTTCATTTTGTGGGTTAACATGTTATTGCTTATCTGCGTCCCTATATCAGATTTTAAATGAATTAAGCAACAAACTCATCTACAAATACATTTTACCGACATCGTTGTGTAAAATTTATTAATTGCATAGCATATTAACTTGCCATTATCTTTATAACAGTACGTTGTTCAAGTTTATAACACGGGATCGAAGTCGGAGCAATAATTACCTACGCCCCCACCGTAGACAGCGCGTCGTTAAAACTTGACGAGTCGCTCACTTCACTGCGCCCTGAAAATCTAGAGAACTTCTAGAAATATACTAGGGTCTGACAGACAATTTCACTTCACCTCCCACATGCCTCTTCACTTCACAATGAGTATATTTTGTTAAAAGATTACTTTGTTAAAATCTTGAGGAGATAAGTACAAAGACTATTATAGTAATCCATGCATAATAATAATGTTTGTATTGGTTTTTATGATCGTTGAGGTCTTTGTATAAAAGGTCGTGTAATTTCCGAACGATTTCAAACGATTGAAGTCAAAATTATACAATTTTTTCGAATAGGTAGTTGTTACGTAAAACAAAACGTACCTAGTATTTATTTTTAATTAAAATAGGGAATGTCTATGGCTTAGAGAAGCTATTTGCCTCTTTTTACAAATCTAGACACGCGGTAGCCTGTCAAGTCAAGTTCAAGCAGACAGAACTGGCGAGCAGCACCGTGTGTAATATTACACGAACCATTTGGAGCCACTTTTCACCCCCTCATAATTCCAAAACTATTTTACATAAACATGTCTAATTTGGATTATGTATTAAGACTCGCGAGATAAATAATAAAACAGTAACTTGCTCATAATATAGAGAAGATACATAATTTGACTAGCTAAAGATAACTTGAATGTGAAAACTAGTCAAGTTGTATGCTCCTTTGAATATATTTCAGGATTATCTACAGAACTTGACACATATTTAGATATCAATTCTTTTGTCGGTGAAGTCGACTAAGCTTAAAAATTTAGCGGTAAGCTTTAGCTTAATACTGAACTTGACTTCCACTTTCACATTTATGTTTTTGATGGGAAAATAAAGCTAAGAATAATAACATATTATAGTAAGTACCTAGGGCATTCTTTTGATAAACAAAAATGGCCGACAGCTATTGACCGCCGAGTGCCGAACCTTTGCTGAAAGTAACATTTTGCGAATTGTGAATAGCTTTGCAGAGTGTTCGTTAGAGGACATTGTTTTATTTTCTGTCATGTTGTGCATTGTGTATTTTTTGCACTTCTTTTTTATCAAACCTAAAAATATTCAGAACATCCTCACTATTAAAGTATAAATGTAAAGTGAGTTTGTTTGTTTGTTTCTTGTTTTAGGATTTTACACCTTAACCGATCATCATGAAATTTTGCATGCACGTTGTCAGGGGTACAAAGAAGGACACAGAGTACTTTTTATCCCGGAATTCCGGCGGAAACTACAAAAATTACCGCGGGCGAAACCGGCAGGGGAACAGCTAGTTAGGTGTAAATGCGAAAGTGAGTTTGTTTGTTTGTTTGTTATGCTTTTACGCCTCAATGGCTCAACCGATTTTCATGAAATTTGGCACAGCACATATTGTCAAGGGTACAAAGAAGGAGGGGGTATTTTTATCCCGAATTTCCTACGGGAACTCCGAGATTAACGCGGGTGAAACCGCGGGGCTCAGCTAGTAAAGTTATAATGTATACGTAAGTCGTGATAAAAATAAAAATTCTACAAACACAGGTTCGATTACCTATATGTATTTTGTCATTAAAAAGTGCCTATATACTGATACTTAATCTTTATTAGTCAGATGTTATTCGAATGCCATCCCTAATTGACCCCAAAACGTAAGTTCGGCGAGAAGTTTCAAACTAATAACTTTATAACCTTCACAAATCGATATCGATTAGGCGATAATTTATCACAGTATTTAATCAATTATAATGTTACCCAATCAGGGTGTCTCGAACTATGATAAGTTTATTGTTTCTAGCTCAGACCAAATAAAAACTAAAGACGGAACGCGTAGAACAAACAAGTGAAGCCCGGAAAAAGACACCATCGCCGTGCACGTACACAGAAACACGCACACACTTACAAGAAAAAGACACCATACCTTTTAGTTTTAGCTTCTCCCGCTAATGGAAGTGATGCAACAATTAAGTAAAATGCCATAGTTCGTCGTCAACGGGTGCAAAATCACACGTCAAAAAATAGAAAATATCAGCATGGAATCACTTATCACCAGTAAGTAAACTTAGCATACACTTTCCTAAGCATCACATGCATACGCATTAACCGGCTTCATTTCGTTGTTCGAGACGTTCCGTCTTTAGTTTTTATTTGGTCTGAGGTTTCTGGATAATCCTTCTAGGCCGAAACCCGAACGGCCTGTTCACCTTTATCCCCCGGTTCGGTTTAACTATTACAATCATATTACAATAGTATTTATATCGCATCTATCTGGCTTTGTTTGGAATATTTGGGTTAAGTAGTTGTATGAATTGTAATCTATCTGAGTACCTTTATAAACTGAAGGGTTATCCTACTTGATATTAATAAATGTGAGTTTAGATGTTACTCGATCAATGAAATTCTACAGATATTTAGAATACGTTCTAGATTTACTCAGAGAATAGTTATTATTCCAGCACAAACTCGATTTCGGAATTCCCTGGTAACTCAGAATTCCGAAATTGAAACTGGAGCCGGGAGCGTCTCAAAGTGACCTGACCCTAAACTAAGCAGAGTTTCTACTGACCACGGCTACCACATGACTGATATACGTATTTATCCTAATATATTTCAATTGCGTATGTGAGTTTAATACGCTTTTCAACTAATTAATCCATCATCATGAAATTTTGCATTCACGTTTTGAAGGATTTTGGATATAGATCACTTTTATCCCGGAATTCCCGCTGAACTCACGGATAGCGTAACTTTGTATTTTTGTTACTTTAAAATCGAGTTTACTATTTCGAAATTTACTATAGGTAGTAGGCACCTACCTAATTAATAAGACACAATTTTTTTCCAAATCTCGCCAATCCAAACCAAATCTATCCAGAAAACGAAATAAAATAGAAAAAGAAATGTACGATTAAAAAGTAGAATAAAAAAAAATGTTAGAACTTTATTATTCAGGTTTAATAATTAAAAAAAACCTATATACAGCTGAATGCAGAACCTCCTCCTTTTTGGAAGTTGGTTAAAAAAGCAGCCGTCCGTTATCGATTAAAGAGGTAAAGTTCGTGAATTGTGAATTTGGGAGTAATAAATATACTGAAACAATATTTAAAAATATACGAAGCTACGGTAGTCTTGAGTGACATAGGCTACCTAATTTATATCCTGAAATTCCCACGGGAACTCTGAAATTACCGCGGGTAAAACCGCGGGCACAGCTACATAGTAGGTAATAAATTCTAACTTAAACTTCGCATGGAGTGTAGAGATAATCGGTTAAGCTCCATAATTCTAATATTTACGGCTTCTGGTCTTTGGATTCTCACCGAGAAATGATTACTGACTTTATGTATTGTGCAGGCTATGAAAGAGAAAAAAGTTTTTTTCATTACTCATACTCGGAAAGTAGGTCTGAAGTTGCCTGAGAAGCGGGTTGAAAGTAACCCTTTTCAGCCCCAGGGAGAATCGCTTTCAACTGACAACTGTCAAATTATTAAAAAAAAACTAGGTCTATTTTCACATTTCTATTGAACCATGTTTCAACTTTCTATACAGCCAGCGCGATGTAAAATTGAAATAACGTAAAGTTTAAGTAGGTATTAATTAAAATAAAATTCACTCACTTTTTCTTAAGCTAATTCCTATTTATATTTTTTTATTTTCTTTAATTAATACTTAATAATTAAAGAAAATATTTTTTTTAGGTCGCCACAATGTAAATACAAAATACTGGCTGAATAGCTAGCCGGCCAAAGAAAAAGAAATAGGTGGGAAAGTGTCAAGCGACTATCCGATCTTCACTCATTTTTTCTTTAGCTAATTCCTATTTTTATTTTGACTTTCCTTGCATTCGTAATGAAAAGCACAGTGTTACCCTCGGGAGAAAGACTTATTTAGTCCCTCGATCTATTGCCAAACCCCGTCTCGGGACTAAGTAAGTTACTTTCACCCCTAGGATAACAATGTACTATTAAAAACTTCTAAATTATAAGTACCTAGACTAAGGAAGTTTGATTTTCGGATATATTATGTTAATGGGCTAGTTGACTAAATTTTTATTTTTGTCCGGTTTGTTGATTAGTAAATAATACTTATTTGACACGAATGTGAGCTTGTTTGTCTGTTTGTTTGTAACGCTTTCGCGCCATAACTGCTCAACCAGTTTTCTGGGGTAGGTACTGGAAAGGACATTAGGGTACTTTCGGAGTTCCCCCGGGAACTTTAAAATTAACGAGGGTGAAACCACGGCAACAGGAAGTAGTAATATCACAAAAGGGCTCAAAAGGATTATGATATATCTCGATAAAAAGGCTGGAGTAGCGGATGAAGCCGCAGGCACCGGCTAGTAGGAAGTAAGCGAAGTACTTATAACTTTTTATGAGTGTGTGACCTCGAATTTGCGCCCGACACGGGTTGAAGAGGGTAGGCTGCGGGGCTGACCGACAAAACAGCCTGATTTCGATGGGAGGCTTAGCTAAGATATATTAGCCTAGTTGTCCGCCACATTTCCACATTTCAGTGCCAATAGAATACAGTGCTCTGAAAAACTGTTGACATCATTGGCACTAGAAGATCATTGGCGTTTAGGCGCATTCCATCCCATTCGCAAATGGTCCAGAGGGTTTCAAATGTCCAATTCGCAAATCATCCAGTTCGCAACTGTCCAATTCGCAAGTGATCCAATTCGCAATTGGCCCAGTTCGCAATTGGTCCAATTTGTAATTGCTCAGATAAGTTTAGTAGTTATCTTTATGATTAGGAGTTACATATTATTCTTTACCCACGCAAATTTCAGCGTTCCCGCGGAAATTCCGAGATAATACGTAATGTCCTTTTCTATACCCTTGAGAACGCGTATGCAAAATTTCATGGTAATCGGTTGAAAATAATGCGGGGCGACCAGCCCGAGCAGAATCGAAAATAAAGATTTTTAGTATTTCTTAAGTTTTGTTCTGTATAGTACGCGCATCACGCAAAAACTAGTGAACCGACTTACCAAGCAGCTATTATTTTTAGCAGTTATCATCCTTATAGTGTAATTTAAATGCACTTTGTTTTCGCAATCGGTTCCAGCAGAGAGGTAAGCGTTTATGGTGCAGGGGCGGATCCAGGATTTAGTTGAGGGGGGGGCAATTTGGTTGCACCATGAAATTTTTTGAAATAACAGGATACACAGAGAAGTTTAATAGTAAAATTTAAATGCATTCTAGTTCGTATTGAGATGTATCTGAATTGAGCTTATGTATGTATGGGTTTATTCATAGTTAAAAAAAAAAAATTGTTCCAACGAAATATTTGACAGATATTTTGTTTGTTTTACAATAATGCGAACTTCCATAAAGGTTCGCTTACGGACTAGTCTTTTAAAGTTTAAAAAATGAATATTCGTTCGTTCATTCGTTAATTTCTATTCATTCCCCTATTCATTCATTTAAATTACGATGAAACTTTGGTGAAAAGACACAAGCACGGACACAAGCCTGCGAAGATTTTTCTAAAGTTCAATTAAAGTAGGTACCTATTTAGGTCTTCAGGGGGGGCAATTGCACCCAGTGCACCCCCCCCTGGATCCGCCCCTGTTATGGTGTACGCGACAATATTGCTAGCGCACTTTAAATATTCCGCGAGCGACGCTGCGGGCAACCCACGTATTGTAACATTTTTTTACAGAAAACCCATAATATCACAGTTTATTAGGTAGGTACAAATGACATAGTAACTTGGCTTTAAATATGTATTTATGTATAGGAATTCTCTTTTTCCCTCGTTCTCGAAGTGTGGCCAAAGAAAAAAAAAGTTTGAATCGCTTACTTTGTTACTGTTTTTGTTTTTATAAAAAGTAAGCAACCGAAGTGTTGCGTTGAAAACCTCGACTCAGACTTTTAGCACAAAACACTTTTGTACTTTGCTTTAAATTGAAACTAAAGGAGTGTTTAGGTGAACATAAATTCGATGGAAGTACAGTCGAGATAAAAATTCTTCCTATCACGATTTGTACTTAATGTATGTATATTACTTTACTCTGAGATATTACCTGCGGTCATTTACATAAACTGATTTTCTTTGGAAAGTACGTGCACATCCCACTTCTGACGATTCAACCTCTCAAAGATCTTTTCCGAGAAAGGCGTCTAAGACCACATTCCACAAAGAAGAAAGCCGGTAAAATGATAAGTTTCAAAAGTTTTTGATTGTTACGAATAATTTAAATTTCTATGGGAGAAGAAATTTCTTTGAATTTCACCCTTGACTTAGTGGGATTTCTAGGACAAATTTTAAGTTCCCTATTTCTTTTTAATTAAGTTACCCGAAGCTAAATGGGGGCACAATTTTTTAAAAATTAAAAGTAAGTTGTCAGGGAATACTCGTAAAATATTTTGTTCCGCCGGGAACATTTTCCCTAAAACAGTCTTAACTTACGTTAACATTTCGTTCATTGTAATTTCGGTTTTACAGTTTTGTCTCTTTTGACCGTTTGTACGTAATATAAAGAAGGAATAATTTGTAATAGGTAATCACAACACATATTTTGCTATTATTGATTTCATTGTTGACGTCGTGATAACTATTATTTTATACTAAAACAACATGTTCGCATTAAAAAAAAAAATAAGTAAAATTAGTTGTCTCTCACTGTCAGAGATCTATTATAAAAAACGTTTAGTTTCTTCTACTGCCCAACAGATGTCACTAGTAAGTTTTCATACAAGCTTCCAATTTGATTAGCAAAGCAGTATAAACACAATGATTATAAGGTATCAAGATATAATGAATGCAGGATAGCGGTAGTTTTATTAACTATTTATTTTTGTGACGGCCCTCGCAATTATTTGCAGGGGGTCGTTCTATAAATAATCTAATGGTACTTTATTTAACCTAATTAATGAATCAAACAACAGAAATCATTGATATTAATGGAGTTTTTGGTGGAAACGTGTTAGGTTAAAAGTGTGATTCATTTAGTTCTAGGTTTTCCCCGCGGTCTCAATCGCATTAATTTCAGATTTGCCGCAGGAATTCCAGGCTAAAAGTACCCTGTGTCCTTTCCTATACCGCTGATAATGTTTATGCAGAATTTCATGATGATCAACAGTATTTTCATAATTGTAAATAGATGATAATATTTTAAACCTTTTTTTAACCTAAATATTTAACTATTTTTTAACTACTTAAATAGTTAAATAGATTTTTCATTACTCATACTCGGAAAGTAGGTCTGAAGTTGCCTGAGAAGCGGGTTGAAAGTAACACTTTTCAGCCCTAGGGAGAATCGCTTTCAACTGACAGCTGGATACTGCAGAAACTCAAGTTTTTTTTTGTCATAGGGGGCATACTTACTGGCCAGTAGCACACCTAATGGTTGATTTATGTAAAATAAAATTCACTCATTTTTTTCTTTAGCTTATTCCTATTTTTATTTTGACTTTCCTTGCATTCGTAATGAAAAGCACAGTGTTATCCTCGGGAGAAAGACTCATTTATTTCCTCGATCTATTGGCGCCCTCGCTACGCTCGGGCGCCAAACCCCGTCTCGGGACTAAAGATACTTTCACCCCTAGGATAACAATGTACTATTGTAATGACAATATCAACAGGGTAGTATAGATGGACGCGATAAACACCCAGAAAAAATTGGGTGTTTGCTTGTGAAACACCTAAGCACCGGGTTTGATCTTTGGTTTAAGCTAAGTTTAAGGGTTGATTGCCGGGTCACTTTTTTATGTCATCGGGGGAAAACGGGCTGGTGTCACACCTGATGGTAAGTGATTACCGCCGCCCATGGACATCGGCAACACCAGAAGGCATGCAGGTGCGTTGCCGACCTGGAATGGGGATGGGAACTGGCTTTCAAGTGAGGCTGCCGGAACACACCGTTAGGTGCTTGGCGACAGATTTTTTAACATCTTTCAACTTTTTAACTTCACCTGTAAGCTTACTGGGAGCCACCTGCCACTAGTTTTTAACCAAATATGTAAGAAGAAATATATAAATAAAAAAATCTTTTTGATTGATTTATAGATTATCAGGTAACGGCCGCACTCAGAGTCGTTTTAATTACTACTTAATTTTAAGTAAAGATGTTTACCCCTGTTAACAGCTTTTCGAATCGAATGTACACTATACTAGCACGGTGTTAATATCGAAAGGTCATTCGGGTACTACACGGGACTGTGTTCGTTCTTTTTTCACTGTAACATACGCAAAGTGGGCTAAAGTCGCTTAAAGTTAAGCTTTCATTTGGAAATAATCATAAATAAGCCACCGAGAACTGGAGCTGTGTGGGTCATCTAATGACCCACACAGCTCCAGTAGGGTGTTTACAAATCTACATTAGCAAAATTACTTATAATTTGTAAGTTTGGATCTCAGACCAAAGACGGAACGTCTCGAACAACGAAGTGAAGCCGGTTAACGAGTAGGTATGCATGTGGTGATTAGGAAAGTGTATCGATTTGCTAAGTTTACTTACTGGTGATAAGTGATTCCATGCTGTTTTTTTATTTTTTGACCATTTACGACACAATATGGCATTTGAAAGGGTTTTAAAGAACAACTCTTTTTCTCCCGACATCCGATTTAAATGAAACAAAGCCTTTATGTAGCTGCAGGCTAAGCTTAATCTACCTGTGAAAATCGCATGACAAATTGTTCAGTATCTACATTCAGAGATTATCGAGAACAGACAGACACACAGAAAAGAGTTTTAAAAGCTTTTTTGTGGTTGGTGGGGGGGACTAATGTCAATTTTTGTTAAAAATATTCAATGTACCTACAGAATCGCGAATTGTACCTACTCTTTTATTATGCCTAATATAGATTCAGGATTAAAACTAGCACCATTTTAAAACAAACTATGAACTAATATGAACAAAATTCCGATAAGCCTATCATATTAGTGGAAGCCATCTCTTTTGTCCTCCCTCGTCAAGCTTGTAATTTGTTTAATATTACGGAAAAAGCTTAGAAAGAGAACTGTATCACACACTTTGCTGAGTGAGTGAACAGTCGTTTCATGCAAAAAGGGTACATAGGTAAGTGCCAACACGTGTAAGTGAACAACCGATCAGATCAGATCAGAGTTCCCTCGGGAGCTCTTTGTATAGGGGATGACAAACTTACCTAAACAACGTGTTAATGAATTAACTGAAAACTAGAAAGTAGTTTGCCCAGAATCAACTAGCAAATCGATCGCACTGTTTTAATATAGGTTATGTTTTTTTTTCATTTTTACTAGCCCATGTCTAAATTATTTATTTATAATACAATATCATATCAATATGCCCGCAGCAAAAAGAATTCGAACCGGTAAGCGCGGGCGTATTAATCAATGCGGATGTTCATGCGGATGCGAATGTACCACAAGATGCAATAAGAAAGAAATTGGGCGGGGCAGGCGAATGAAAATTAGTAGGTAAAGTTAAAAAAAAATAGGAGCATTAGTCTTTACGTTTTTTTTACTATTTCTCATCCGGATATCCGGTAATTATCCTGTATCCGGCCTATCCGGTTTTGTTTCTACTATCCGGCCGGATACCGGATAGTTACCGGATATCTGTTTCATCTCTAATAATAACGTCTCTTTCCTCTTGTATTATCGCTGAGACGATAACAAAATATATACCTAAAGGTCACTTACCTGTGACTTACATTTTTTGTTTGTTTTCTCTGTGATGTATCCGTGTTTTTCTTTAGGTACCGAGTAGGTAGGTACACATATGCATTTATTTTAATTATTTACAACATAAAAGCATTAAAAACCGAGAGCTCATATACGAGTAAATATCTCTTGTTAAAAATAACAGGGTGTGTATTATCTACAGTACAGACAGATGCTTCTACTTATTTTATTTATTGTATCCGCATGCAGATATAAAGATTTTATATCTCGTTTTATACAAATTTCATATAAATTTTTGAACATTGCTTAATACAGATTACTCGTATTATGACGGTAGGTCAAAGAAATTCCGTAGTCCTTTGTACGCAAAGTCCTTTGATGCGAGTACATTATTATCACGTTGTGTATTGTCATCGTGCGAGTAGGCATATTGTTCCACCCACGGCCCGCGTATCGGCTTTCGAGTTGTCGTACTTCAAATAGATTTTTGTATAATTTTATGGAAATAATATAATCATTGTTTACCTCTCCCAATCTTTACCAGAGTTCAGAGCTGTAGAAGTATTTATATGTGGACTTTGATAAGCAATAGTGTGTTAACCCACACTGGAGAAATTTTGAGTAAATTAAAGTTTTAAAATTATAGCGCCATTTTGTGTCAAATTTTTGATGTTCAATATTCAGTTACATATTTAAACAATGTAATAAGGTAAACACATAATTAAAAAACGTTCTCTGACTCTCAATAAATCGTTCTGAATCAATAACTTCATTTTGTGGGTTAACATGTTATTGCTTATCTGCGTCCATTATAGGTTTTGCCGCACCGCTGCAGTGCCGCGCCGCGCCGCGCCGCTCAAGTGCCGTTTGACCTTTAACCTGCCATATTTCAGCTTTATAGATCACGTAGTTTTCGAAGTTATACCTATAGATACGTGTTTAGTTACGAGTCGGTGACCTTTCACTTTTATGTGAAGATAAGACTACCTGTCTCTTACGGTTTTATCGGCTTAAAGAGAAATCCCGCGGGAACTCCGTGAAATCCTTTCTTAGCTGATTTCTTATCTCCATAAACTAATTACCTACTTGTAAATCAGCTTTACTCAGTCAAAAGTACAGATTTATTTTATACAGGAATACCTACTAGCTGTCTCGCGCGGTTACACCTCGGAGTTCCCGCGGAATTGTTCCATACAAACTTTGCCCCCTTTTTCACCCCCTTAGAGATGGATGGGAGAGATGTCTACGTCATACAAAGAAAACACCCTCCAAGTTTCAAGTCTCTATGCGATCATATAGGCTCTAGAATTCACACGACAACCGACTAGAATATCACATTAGGTACGTACTTAATCGCTGACGTCCTAATTTGTCACACGTCTGTGCGAAAGTTGCCAGCTACCGCAACGAAACAAAACATTTACTAAAGAGATTTTTTTTTATGAAATGTGTCTCTTTGTGAGTATTTATGTCCCCATGCGGTTTCAGTGTTGCCAACGTTGTGTTTGGCTTTTGTTCTGCGGCAAATAACAAAGTTAAAATGTTTCCATTTAAACGGGCGAAATGGAATTAACCCAAAAAATGCAATGGGAAATTTTGATAGTTTCTTTATTTGTGTAGTTGTTTTTTTACCAACAGTTATTAGCTATGTAGTTTATTTGGCGCGTTTCTAAGACTGGCCTTGGCTAAAGATTGTGGGATATTACAGTAGGTAACTCATTACTAGCTGTTCTCCGCGGTTTTACTCGCATTAATCTCGAATATCCTGCTGGTATTCTGAGATAAAAAGTACTTTGTCCTTTTCTGTATCCCTGATAACGTGTTAAAGATGGTAAAGGTGATGATCCGTTGAGTAATCAAGGCAATAAGTCAAGACAAGACATAATAAAACTAACAAAAAAAAACTGTGAACACCGTATGAAACTTTAGGTTTTTCAAAGATTTTTGAAGTCACTGATTGTATTGTGTATTTAGTACGCAAATAGGAACCTTGTTTTATAATTAAAATGTTATGTTTTTCAAACAAAGGATCTGAACGGATGGTAATTGAAGTAAACAAGCACAAAATTATAATCACGTCATTAAACTCACATTTATTAATTTCAAAGGAATATAAAAATAAAATCACAAGCAACGTAGACATTATTCGTAGATAGGTAATATTGATTTAACGAAATTATAAGCTTAATCATATATCTATTAGAATGTTTATTTGTCTAATTCATAGTAATAAACGAGATTTTTATATACATAAATAAAAATAAAATACCTACTAGATTTATATTGCAAACTTAAAAGATAAAACGTACAGTTTACTGAACTTAGAACGGCAATTTATTTGGCGGAAATTTTTAGAAGGAAATATTTTCCGTCGGTTCCACATGCGTTTTAAAAATATATTTCTAACCTTTATATTTTGATCTTGTGGTTTCCAAACTATATTTAGAGTATTTTCTGTGATCCTATTTATTAAAATCTCTTTTTTAACTTGCAATGTACGTAGCTATGTTTGTTCGGGTGGAATCTTGCAAGTCAGTTTGATGTATATAATATCTTAGACCGATTGAGCTTTGTATACACATTAAGTGCACAGTGCACAATGCATGGTTTATTCTTTTTAGCGCATTTAAGTAAAAGCTTATTTTTTAAAAGTTTAGGTAATTTTTTTTTTACCTTTAAACTTATTATTTTAGATTGTATACTATTGAAACATTCGATCCGTCCATCGTTTATTACTTTAAACTGACAAATATTTCGAGTTCTCAATTCTTCGATAAATTATAACACGAAAGGATCTCTCCATCTACTAAATAAATATTTATAATAACAATAAATGTCACAATTTTGGTTCATGATTTCTTTATTTTTATATATAATCTTTAATATTACGAATTAAAATCTAGATAAGTATTTTAAAAACAATTTTACATTTGCTTTTTTTTTAATTTGCCATTTCGGAATTTTCAAGAGCGTAATTTTTATTTATATTATACATCATGTTATCACAATAAATACTTTTTTTTTATATTTTATATAATCAATAATTATATTTTACATTTTAACAACATTCCCTTTTTAGAAAAGGTTTTATTTTATAATATTTTAATCTGAAATATAACATTTTCTCTTGACGATTCTTCGAACGATACTCTTGCGTTTAACGTAGGTACGAATGAAAGTACAATTTCAGTTAAAATTGTTTTTTATTTTAATTAAGAAGTTATTTTATAAGACAATGGGCGGAGTTGGTGTCTTTCACAAGTATGGATAGAGAAAGTACGTCAATATTTACTCTTGATCAAAGCTGTTACGATATATATACATATAAAGTGAGTTTATATTTTATTATGATCATTAATCTATTATACTATTAGCTCCTTGTTTTTTTTTTAAATTGCTTCAGGGTGATAAAGTAATTCAGCACTACAGCTGCAGATTTATCTAAAAATAAACAAAAATACACAGTTTTTTATATTATTTATAAAAAAATACTTTATACCAAAGATTAACCCACTTGTAACTGTATATCAAATATTCAGGACTGTTGAAATGTTAACCTTTTTGGAACTTAGTAATACGTAGTGTCAGCTGTTTAGTGTTTTGTTCCACATCTTGTTGTAACCAGGCCAGCGACACTCCCTTGAACCAAAAGTTACTATGGATTTATGCGCTAACTTTTTTACCAACATTAGAATACTTAACCAAATTTCTATGGCCGCGTCATACATTGCATTGGTATGGTTGGCACAAAATGCTTTCATGGATCGGATCAGCGATTAGTATGGAAGTGCCTACTCTTAAAACGTAGTGATTACCTTCTCTCTGGTAGTGATTACTTGCTCAGTGGTTGTAACCTCCATCAGGTTATGGGCCCGCTACGCTAATCGTAGAATTAGATAAAACTAAATTGTTGTGCTTGCGTGTTTTTGTGCTTAATATGTCGGAACAAAATAACTGTGAATTAAGCGGAATCAAAAAACTAAAAGGTACATCAGAATATCCAAACTGGAAGTTTATGTTAAAGAATTACCTGGAAAACCAAAACTGGTGGCATATCATCGAAAAAGAAGAGGTCGGAGACTCTTATAAGGATGTAGATCGCAAGGCCAGAACAACAATTCGCTTATTGCTTGAGCCCGAATGTTTTGCACATGTTTATAATGTCAAGACAGCGAAAGAAGCTGGCGAAGTGATTGATTTAATTTTAATTATTGTTTTGTGTAATTTATATTACTGTGTATAGATATAATATAAAACTGGCATTATACACTTCGGACTGGAATTATAAAAAAACTAGTTGTGCCCCGCGGTTTCACGCGCGTGAGTTTTGGGATCAGGAACCTTTGCGAACGCAGGCAGAACAACCCGCCATAGTTTCATCACAGTCGGACCAATGGTTTCGAAACACATAGAAGATAGACATACAAACATTCATTTTTATTTATATAAAAAATTGTAAGTGTACCTTTATTGACGATCTCTATCCTTACATGTGCGAAAACTAAAAAACACCATCACCGTCCCCTAAATTTCCCATTGATCTTATTAAAACGTGAAAATTTTATCAATCAAGACCAAATCAAGCTTAAAATTATGAGTAAAAAATTGCTTACAGTTCGTACGAATAATAAAAAAAGCTATAAGTAATTTAAAATTACAATTTCTAAAACTTTACTTAGTATGGCAGCTGTTCATTCTTAAATTAATATTTACATGAAATGTACAATAATTTTGAAATTAACCGTGTTTTACACATTATGCTTGAATCAAAGTGACATAAAACAAAAAAACTTTTCTTTATCTAAGTCATTAGAGTAATCAAATTTCAGTCTTATACAACAGTGTCAAGACTTATATTCATTATATTTATAAATTGACTTATACGGCCTTTTCATAACCAACTAGCTCAGTGAAGAAACAATATGTAACTACCTATGTAAATTTTCTTTTCAACGAATCAAAAAAAATTAATAATAATGAAATATTAACTCAATGAAACATTCTTCAAAATACATTGTGCCGTTTTTTCCTATCGTATTGATATATCTACCGAATCATTTCTATCTTATAGGGACATAGATAAGCAATGGTGTGTTAACCCACATTGGAGAAATTTTGAATAAATCGTGTTTTAAAATGATATCGTCATTTTGTTTCAGCATTTTATTGTGTTTGAATGTTTTTTGGTATTTAAACAATGTAATAAGGTAAACACATAATTAAAAAACGCTCTACAACTTTCAATAAAGCGTTTTGAATTAATAACTTAATATTGTGGGTTAACATGTTATTGCTTATCTGCGTCCATAGATGACATTAGGGATTAAGAAAATCAAATGCCATAAATATTACGAAATTAGAAAGAACTAAACAGTATAAATTAAACATTATGTGGCAGTGTATTTTAAGTACAATTCAAGAAATCATCCATCGCAATGAAAATATAATAACTAAAATATAAATGAGTAAATTGCAAATTAAAAATGCAAAATTCCAGCGTACGATACTTATTAAAATAATGGGCTTGTCAATCAAATGTTAATTTTTAGTCCTTGTAAGTAGATTAATAAAAAATGTTGTGCACGTATTTTTTCATTTTTTACATAATCAAAAAATAACGGAGATACAATAAGTTAAAATGTTGCGTGACGTCACGCCGTGCTACAGTTTGTAGCACGTTATGACGCCAACCCCTACTCCTAAACTTTGATGCGTTTTATCTTAAATTTTTTTCAATAATTTGAAAAAGCAAAAAATACGGGTCAGTTATTTTTTATTAATCTACAAGACGGACTAAATAGAATTTTGATTTTCATACCCCGGATACAAGTCTATTTTTAAAATAATTAATCTTTCACCTCGGACGGGACACCAAAATCGTTTTTGTTTCATAGTTAGTAAATTTTTTTTTAATCACTAAAACACTATACACTGAGTATCCACAGTCGATTTTTTATTAATTTTATAATATTATAACACTTATGTATTTATGTGTACCGTTGTCCGTTACACCCACTTTTGTTCACAGTTTACCCGCATTCTTTGTTGCCAATTTTCGTTGGATCTGTATTGGTTTCTGTAGATTTCGTTGAACATTTCACATCTCCCGTGTTTTGATTCTGATTCGACGAATTACCTGTGAAAATATTTATGTTATTCATCATCGTCTTGTTGCTGTATAATTTAGGTATTTTTGTTGGTCACATGAAAATATGAACTATCGAGCTTTTGAATATATTATATACTAGCTGTGCCCCGCGGTGTTACCCGCGGAAATTTCGGCGATCCCGCAGGAATTCCGGAATGAAAAGTACCTACCCTATGTCCTTCTCTGTACCCCTGACAATGTGTACCTAAGTATGCAAAATTTCATGAGATTTCACCGACCGGAGTCCCTGCGGGAATTCCGGGATAAAAAGTATCCTATGTCCGTTTCCTGGTTCTAAGCTACCTCCCCACCAATTTTCAGCCAAATCGGTTCAGCCGTTCTTGAGTTATAAATAGTGTAACTAACACGACTTTCTTTTATATATATATAGATAGATTCCTCTACAAAATTAGCTTATATTCTTTAGGAAAAACTTATGGTAGACAGTAGGCTATATTTGACTATTTGACTATGCTATTTGTTTACAAAATTTAAAAGAAATCTCCAGAAACGCCTAAGACGATCACCATCATAGATCATAGGGCAGTCAACCAGATTTACACTCGGTGCTTGAGTTAAACACCCAGTATATTGGTGTTTGTATCGGGTGTTATCGGGTGTTTATCTGGTGTTTACACCCGATAACCGATAATACCCAAGCACCGGGTGTAGAAATCGGTTGATACAAATAATAATAATAACACTTTACAACACACATATCTACTCGATCCCACACTAAACTTGTATCCTGGAAACTAAGCAATAACTCACGCTTTACTAAATATTTAACAAATTATAATAATAATGTCCAAAATTGTCTTCGGAATACCAAAAACTCTACTAACTATAATAATAGATACGCCAGATTTAAACCCGGTTCTTGTGTTATACACCCAGTATTCTGGGTGTTTATGGGTGTTTACGGGTAATTATGAGGTTTTAATACCCAAGCACCGGGTTTAAACCTGGTCGATTGCCCATCAACACTCACCGTTTATCCTTGGATGCTTCAAATGCGGCAATGTATTATTAGTTCTATCGAGAACGGACTTATTGTAATATACACTATTGTTCTCGGTGTTAAATCTAACTGGGGGGGAGTTGGAGCAACTCCTGTCGCGCATCAGGGGCCTGGCCTCCAGGTGGTACCTGGCCTCCAGGTCCGGCATCTGGGCCAGGTTTAGCGGGTTCCGGCTGGGGTTGCTGTATATCGCGGTCGGCGGTGGGGTGGCGTACAGCTCCGGTGGCATCAGCTGCTCGACGGGAAGCTGGAAGATGAGGTTCATGATGAGGTTCTGGTATGCAATGATTAAGTGTAGCAAGTGTAGTTTTAAACCCACGCACACAAGGGTAAAGGTTTTTTAGGACGCACAAGGGTAAAGATTTTATTGGACACACAATGGTAATAAAGGTTTTTTGGGACGCACAGGAGTAAAGATTTTTTTGAACACACAAGGGTAAAGGTTTTTTGGGACACACTAGGGTAAAGATGTTTCGAATGTGGATCCACGTCTGTTTAATTAGTGTTGAAGTTTAGGTACGTGAGGATGCCTTTAAATACTCATTTATTTAGTTTATCGTTGACTAGCTGTTCCTAGCGGTATGACTCGCATCATTTTCAGAGTTCCCGCAGACATTTCGGAATAAAAAGTAACTTATGTCCTTCTTTGTACCTCTGATAATGCGTATACTAAATTTCTTTATAATCGGTTGAGTAATTAAGGCTTGAAAGCGTAATAAACAAAATAAACTCACATTCGCATTTATAATGAAGTCGGTTGGATGGATGGTTGGATTAATCCAATTATGCCAGAACCGCTGAACGGATTTGGATGGAATTTAGCACAGAATAGCAGATACCCCTGACAATGTGTAAACGAAATTTCACGATAATTGGTTGAGAAGTTAAGGCATGAAAACATTACAAACATACAAACTCACTTTCGCATTTATAATTTTAGGATTTAAAGACATGATACCTGACTTGATTTTGCTCGTCAATAATCTACACTCTACAGCAATATCTCAAACAAACTCACCAAGCCACTCGTATTCAAAGGCAATGCATTCTTATACTTCAACCAGTCTTCGTAAACTTTGTCGTACGGCGGTCTGTGGCAGTCGTTTGGTCCAATGTTGGGTATGCCCAAACTGCTCATCGGGCCGATGCTCTGTATACTCGGCCCCAGATTGGGCATTGGCATCAAACTCTGTTGGTACGTTGGCCGGACCCGGTAGTCCTGCATTTGACGGACTTGTATATATTGGTTGCACGGGTCCACGTTGTGGTCGTAGAATCGGTCGCAGTTCGGTGGTATGTGGTCGTATTTCTCCGTCGGTGTCTTCGATATGAGCGGTCTTATCGAACTGTAGTCGGTGGTCGAAGACTTGTTAGAACAGCTGTCGCTTATTTTCCCGTCCAGCGGTATTATGTCCGGGTTTTTGTCTGTGAAAATGTTCAAAATTAGCTATACCTATATACCATCTAGGTACTTAAAAACCTAATGAACCCAGAATAGTTGCAAAGCCGAAAAAAACTTATATTATCTGTGCTACTACGAAGAAAGTCGATAGCAAAGGAGGATGGGCAAAAACGTCGTGTACTTCATACTAATGCAATTTATAAAATAGGCAGCTATAATTTATGCGGTGAAACAGATATTAACACAAAATTGAATATAATATATCATGTACTAAACTATGGCCACTCACATTTGTATCTTGACTTATGAAGTTGATGACGTTTACAATTATTATAATTTACAAATAAACCGTACTAGAATAATAGAATGTGTATTTAATATAGTATACGTCCCATTTTGTGCTACAAGTATGAATAAATAGAATTATTAAAATTCATTCCTAGCATTATTATCATACATATAATATACCTACCTACTTAAAACTTAAACTATTGCACTCGAACAACGAAATAAAATAAAAAAAATGTATGAAATGGTATTAGTATGAAATAGATATAGATCAAGTTGCCCATTCTCCTTTAGACCCTGAAAGAATATCATACCTAAGCTATCGACGCTTTCCGTCTCCTTCGTTGACGTCAGCGGTATGTTTGACGTCTCGTCTTGTTGACGTTTGTTCTTTTCAATTTTGTCTGCAACAAAGGAATTAGGTATATATCTACTAATAATACGCAACGTAGTAATTCTATTCTCTTTGAGCTTACAATAACAGAGGCAAAAATACAATAATAGGTAAATTATTTTATCTCAAAAAGTGGTGAGCTACATAAAGGTTTCGCCAACGTTTCGGAACTCCTTCGGCACCTCTTTGTTTCGGAATGAAAATACTTGTTGATCCGGAATATATTCAGAATATCACTTTGCTAATTCACATCTAAAACCGTCGAAAATCCTTAAAAAAACACTTTTTCATCATAAACTATTTTGATGATCCCCCTTTCAGTTCAATGGTGCACGACTCAATCAAGTGCACGAAAAAAACGAACAATACAACGAAAAACATTAATTATTGCCGCGTCTAAGCGATATTTCCCGAGTTGTTCTAGAAAATTTCGCTGTCATAACAATTTTTCATAAAAACATCAACGCGAATTCCTTCAAGCATTTTCCCATTTTATCATGAAAATTGTTAAACTGACGGCCATGGGACGCGCGCGGAATTTCAAGTGGCCGGAATAAATTGATTTTATGCTTTTAAAAGCGAGTTACAACTTATATTTTACTAGCTGTGCCCCGCGGTTTCGCCCGCTGTAGTTTTAGAGTTCCCGCGGGAATTCCGGGATAAAAAGTATCCTATGTCCTTCTCTGTACCCCTGAAAACGTGCATCCCAAATTTCATCCAAATCCGTTCAGCCCTTTTTGCGTGATTGAGTAACAAACATTCAAACGTCCAAACATCCACACTTTCACATTTATAATACATATTAGTAGGATTAGTCGATCCCCCACGGTTTCCCTCGAATCATTATCGGAGTTCCCGTGGGAGTTCCGCGATCAGAAGTACCCTATGTCACTCAGGAACACTGCAGCTCACTATACTTAAGTGTTAGAATTTTTAAAATCGGTTGAGTTGTTTTTGAGTTTATCCATTCCAAGCAAATAAACTAAAATCAAATCTGTTTTTATAATATTAGAACATAAAATACCTATTATGATATACGAGTTTTATAGAAGTATAGATGCTGCTAGTGATAGGTAGGTACCATTAAAATCGATGAACGAAGAGCTTAACAAAACAACTTCAATACCATTTAGGGACATCGTTGATTACACTACCTATAGCATTACTAGCTGTGCCCCGTGGTTTCACCTGCGTGAGTTTCGGAATTCCCGCATGAACTCCAAAGTAAAGTTTTCTCCAAAAAATATATTATGTGTATTTTTCTTGTGGTTTGTGCTGAAATAAATGTATTTTCTTTCTTCTTCTGTTTCATTTTTCAACGAACATCGGATACTCACTGTCTCTTTTGTGGCAGTGTTTGCAGCAGAAAACCGCGGCCAGCACTGCAATGGTGGCGGCTATCACCCCCACTGCAGCCAATACGATGACCAGCACCGTGGTCAGTTCCACCTTCACCGGCACTTGGGCTAAAGCGGCAGGCATAATACAGTAATGTTATTACTACGTAAAGAGACGACACTCCCCGCCCCCCGTCAACTCCGTGCCTCCCCGCCATATGACCAATATATGACCAATATATGACCAATATATGACCAAAATATGACGCCGTATAACCAACAACATTTTTTGCCTATAACGCGCGTCCGAAAAACGCAATCCCAAACGTTCTAGATAGCAAAATATTAGAAACTAGCTGTTCCCTTTGGTTTCAACCTGCGGAAATTAAGGATATTCTGCAGGATTTCCGGGATAAAAAGTACCAACCCTATGTCCTTTTCTGTACCTCTGACAATGTGTGCACAAAATTTCATGATGATCGGTTGAGCCGTCAAGGCGTGAAAGCGTAACAGACAAACAGACAGACAGACAGATAGAAAGAGTTACTTTGGCATTTGTAATATTAGTACGGATTATTATTCCGTATGCCATAAGAAACGTTGTGAATGTATTTTTTTGGAATTAAACTTCTTTGATTATGAGGGAAAGACAATTTTTGTGGCGCGTTATCTAAACGCGCCGTGTTATGGTAATAGTGAATAAGGGCCCAGCTCTAATTGCTAATCACTAGACCAGCGCAACGGTAATAATAAACCTTGAACGTTACCTGTGTGCCTTTGAGGGTATTTCAGCAGGTTGGAGGTGAGGGTGAGGGCTTCGCTGGAGCCTTTTTTGTTGAACGCGCGCACCGACACCGCCAGGGCATAGCCCACTGGTAGACCGGCCACCTCGAACTCCGGCTCCTCGTTGCTGATGTTCTTCAACAGGAGTCCGGTGCCCATGTCGTAGATCTGTACGGAGGTATACAAACACCGTCCGACCTTCCTTAATCAAGTTGACAATCTGTAAACGTCATCGCTGTAGAAACTAAGGAATGTATCGTCACGCTACGTGGTCACGGGACATTGGACTTTTGGACGGTTTTAAGTGATCGTACATGACATGACGATATATACCTTAGTTTACTATAGCAATAACCTGCGTTTCCATCAGTTTTAATTTGGGAGTCGCCCTTTTTAGCTGACGTCTGTTACTAATTAAAATTTTTGGGTCAAGTAGTTTTCGAGATTTTGTGTTGACTCAGTGAGGCAGTGACCTATCGGTTTTATAACACTGACTTGTTATTCTCCACGTTTTTACCCACGGGAATTTAGAAATTATCACGCGTTAGTACGCGGGAAAACACTAGACATAAAATAAACTAGATACTATTTTGAAACCCGCCTCTTACTACGTTTAAATTAGATAGTAAAGAGCTAGCCTCAAGTCGTAGAACCCCTCCCCGATACTTATATCTGACAGCAGTATGTATCTATATATTTAAACTAGCTGTGCCCCGCGGTTTCACCCGCGTGAGTTTCGGATTTCCCGCAGGAACTCCCAATTTTCTTTAATACAAACCGTCCTGATAATTACGAACCCAACAAAAAAATTAATGGACATGCATAATTTAGCTGCTTATTTCAATTTTAGCAATTTATAAAAATTTTGCTTAGGTTCAATAAAGTATACAAACAAACAAAAAGAAATATTCACATCGGTAGAGTCATTCTGGAATTTTAACGAGACAAACAAACAGTCATTCATTTTCATAAATAAGATTTTCAAGTAGAAATCTGATTCAGAGTTTGCGGTTCAGAATGAGAGATGCGGTGCGGTCTCAGCTGGAGACTGTAACATCTATATGTAGGTACATAAATACAATGAAACTGGATCTTGACGATATTAGCCTAACCAATATTATAATTGCAATTGTGAGTTTGTTTGTTTGAGTGCCAGACTGGCAGGTCGAAATAACCGTTCTGTTCTGAAATTTCGCTACACACAAAGAGTATAACACCACTACTATACGTGGCTACACAATCACGTTTTAAAATATCAGCTGAAAGATATTTCTTTTTAAAAACAATATCTTTTTCACCCTCCCACCTCGGAAGTTTTATTTTTGCTGTTCGATATCTGAGCGCAAAAGCCGTTTTTATCCACTTGAGGTTGTAGGTAAGTATTGTACCTAAGTATTACTTGTTATACATAATATAAATATTTTTAACCGACTTCCAAAAAGGAGGAGGTTCTATGTTCGATTGTATGTATGTTTTTTTTTTTTTTTTTTTTTTTTTTATGTATGTTCACCGATTACTCGAAGACGGTTGGACCAATTTCGAAAATTCTTTTTTTGTTTGAAAGGGTATACTCCCAATTAGGTCCCATTGCAACCACGTCGGGATCTGATGATGGGATCTTGGAGAAATCGAGGGAACTCTTCAAAAATTATAGGCACACCTATAGCGATTTGGGTATTTTTTTATAGTAAATCGTTCATTAGCTTTTGGAAAGCAAAATTTGAAGAAGTGGAACTGATGATGAAGACTATCATCATCGGAACTACTCAACAATAATACGTATTTCACGGGTTCCGATTGGAGCGATTTCGAAAATTGCTTTTTTGTTTGAAAGGGGATACTCCCAAATTAATTCCATTATCACCAAGTCGAGATCTGATGATGGGATCTTGGAGTAATCGAGGGAACTCTTCAAAAATTATAGGTACACCTATAGCGATTTTTGTATTTTTTATAGTAAATCGTTTATTTGCTTTCGGAAAGCAAAATTTGAAGAAGTGGAACTAATTGATGAAGACCACAGATGGTCATCGGAACTACTAAATAATGGGTATTTCACAGATTCCGATTCGTTAACTTTAATGTGGTTTCTAAACAATTTATGTTCGTCACAATGTATATGGTGAAGTGGAACTGATGGTGGTGTACCAGCAGAACTCCTCAAAAATTAACGTCCCTGCATCGGGAAAAGCAATATTTTGTATAAGGTTATGAGCAGTTGACATTAGGCTATTGTAATTTAGATAAATTACAAACCGACTCACTAAAAAGCAAGAAATAAACAAATTTTTAACAAAAAAATTAAAACCGACTTCCAAAAACACAAAACTAATAAAAAGCTAAAAATAACAAAATATCAAATTAATCCAAATGACAAAAACACGCGTATCTAATATTATTATTGGTTTGTGCTACCACTGATCGGTATGAAGTCGGTGACAGGCCAAATATGGAGGGTAGATGGGCTAAGTCGACTCCCGCCACCAGCTCTTCGTGAGCACAACCCAAGTGGGCAGACACCAGCGGGCTTGTCACCGAATTCAAACCGATCAGTGGTAGCACAAACCAATAATAATATTACGCGTGTTTTTGTCATTTGGATTAATTTGATATTTTGTTATTTTTAGCTTTTTATTAGTTTTGTGTTTTTGGAAGTCGGTTTTAATTTTTTTGTTAAAAATTTGTTTTTCTGTATAATACTTACCTATCATAATGTTGTAGTAAATAATGTACCTAGACTGAAATAAAAGTATCTTATGATTGTAAATGCTTTATTTTGCATTTAGTCATTTCCTCGCTGAGGGGGGCTGAAAAGTTACGTGTTGTAGTTGAGTGCAAAAATTTTTCACCTTTTGATTCCCTCGCTAACGCTCAGGATAATAATTTTTTAATCCTTCGCTTGATCGGTCATCAAAGTTGAGCACGCGTTTAAAAAGCAACTCTGCCCTCATGTTATTTATTTAAACTTTATGCACATCATGGTAAAAAAGGCGGACTTAATGCCACAGTGGCATTCTCTGCCAGTCAACCTTCAGGTTGTACAGAGAGCTCACTTGGCGGTGCATTTACGATATATATTTAGATAAAAACATACATAGATATAGATACCCACATACATACACACACACACACACATACATACATACATACATACGCACACAGACACATACATACATACATACATACATACATACACATATACATACAAACATATGTATAATTATGTATACATAAACACACATACATAATTACACACATATCTACAATACATACATGTATAACAAATAACTATGAAATTTTATTGAATTTTCTTGTGTAGGTGCAAATTGTAAAGTAAATAATGACTCACTTGCAATAGAAACGCCTGTCGTATGCCGCCGTCGTGTCCCGGCGTGCAGTTCAGTGTGATAGAGTCGTAAGTGACATTTGTGATCTCGCACGCCTTCGGTGATGACGGTTTATCTATATTCAAACAGATATTAATTGAAATCATCATTTGTGGAAATGAAGATGGATCTTGGATACGCAACTACCAGACTGCCCGGATTTAGAGGGGGTAGCAAATACAAAGTACCTTCCTCACCTATCTATGTCGAAAGTATGTCGAGCTATCAAGCGATAACGGGACATCTAGGGACCTCAGACAAAATCGAAGCATTTCTTTCTTAGTTCACGCTAATTATGCATCAATCGTGCGACATATTGTCTCGAGTCAATGAAATGTCAAAAAAGGAAAAAAAGGCGTTTGTTACTTGCAGAAAAGTGTTGTTCTTTTTTGAAAGCATATTTTATTTTCTTTTCTTTTGTCTCCCGTGTAATTCCTGCGTCGCTCGTCTGCCAGGAAATAAGGACTGGAATAATGTGGTAATAGCACATGTGCTCCGCCTGGGACAGTACAACTTCTCTCATGTGTTGTGGGTCAACCGGGCAGCCAGTACCTCTCTCATGGTTATCAAGTTTAGGTGAACATGGATTTGGATAGGTATCTAGTACTAAAAAGTCTCTAAAAAAAAACTTAAAAAAAATACTTTTTTATAAAACAAGCTTTTATTCAAATGCACGTAAAAGAATAAACTAGGTGTGCATTGTCACCCAAACTAAAAGTGTATCCAAAATTTCTGCTCGATCGGTTGAAGATATCTGCTCTAAAATTGAGTTGCAAGATTCCACCTGTACAAACATACTTACATACATGCCTACTTACAAGTTAAATAAAGGCTTTTAATTAAAGTAAAGATACAAAGTAACGTACCAGCTGGTAATATATGGTACAAGCAAGGCTTAGGTTGTCGTCCTACGGAGTTAGTGGCAGAACATTGAATCCAACCGTAGTCTGCAGATGTATTCACCATGTACAGAAATGTACCTGCAAAGACAAATTATCGTCAATGATGCCACACCCCTTGCCTTTGTCGTGTGCGCCTATAACATGCTCCCAAACACTCTAAATAGAAAAAACAAACAAATTATTATTCTGTATGTATTGTACTTATATGCCATAAACACCTTGTCTAAGTCAAACTTCTTTAGGCGCTGGGGTAAAAAGAAATATGGTAATGGTGCGTTATGGCCATAGTGAATCAGTCCTCCCTATAGATGGACAATCAACCCGGCCGGTGCTTGGGTTTAAACCCAATTTAAACCTGGGCATTTACGGAATTTTATCGAGATTAAACCCATGCACCGGGTTTAAACTGGGTTGATTATCCATTTACAGTCCTCCCTATAAGGTTGTGTAAGTTACGAGTGTGCAAGGTCTCCAGAGATAGACGCATCAGGTTCAAAAATGGTAATACGTGGTTTCCTTCAAATATTTCGAATAAAATTATAATTGTGTTGTGAGTGGGTAGAGACCACCAATAAGAAGACCAGCCGTCATGGAGAATATCTTTTAAAGATCCTTGAAAGATGTCTTTATACAGCAATGGAGGTTCATATGATAATGAGGAAATTACTATAATTCTTCGGTTTGTTTGTTTGTGAAACAACTCACCAGGCATATTCGGGGCTGCATTCAGAGCCGAGCTGGTGGACAGCTCGTGTTTGCTGTGCGCTGAGCTGTTGAACCACCAGTGGTAGGACATTGGCTCCTGTCATGAAATGAGGAAGGCATACTTCAATCGAGTTCACGTCGATGTCGCTATAGACTTGTTTGTATTGCCACAACAAAGTACTGGTTCACTCGTGGTGTAGAGAGTATTCAACGAGTGGCAAATTGAGCTACAATATACTGTACAGTACACCACAATAGGTAATTTGACTAAAACGTTTTTTAGTAAGTCGTGTAGATTAATAAAAAATATTGGACCCGTATTTTTTGTTCGCGTTTTGACGTCATGATCCGATACAGTTTATACAGGCATTATGAGGTTTCTAGCCTTATCTTAAACTAAGTATATCTTCATTAATTTGAAAAGCAAAATTATCACACATATATTTTGACATAATATCTATTTGTGGCTATTATTTTTTTATTATCTAACTGACAAAACCAAACATAATTTTCATTTTCATATCTCGTAACGTGCCTATTATTGAAATAGTAAAGTTCAATTAGCATTTAGCAGCAATTTGGGCTATAATCCGTACTAATTCCCGTATAAGTACTATGTAGTTTATCCTACTAATAATATCAATGTACTAACATGACAAAATGTGAAAGTGTGGATGTTTGGATGTTTGAATGTTTGTTACTCAATCACGCCTAAACGGCTGAACGGATTTGGATGAAATTTGGCATGCATGTTGTCAGGGGTACAGAGATGGACAAAGGGTACTTTTTATCCTAGACTTCCCGCGGGGACTCCGGAATTACCGCGGGTGAAACCGCGGGGCACAGCTAGTGTATTTATACAGTATAATTTTATTGAAAGCTTTGCCCAACCACCTGTTTCTGTGTATTTTTGTTTGTCCTTTCACTATGCGATAAGACCGCCATTTGCTGTCTCCTTTTCTCTAGGTACTGTAATATTGTTATTTTATGTGCAAAAAAGGATTAAATAAATAAATAATCCCAACTAATATTATAAAATATGCAAAAACAACTATCTGTCTGTCTGTTACGTTTTCACGCTTTATCGGCTCAACCGATCACCATGAAATTTTAAATAAACATTGTCAGGGGTACAGAGGACGCAGGGTACTTTTTGTCTCGGAATTCCTGCGGGGATTACGCGGGGGACAAGCTAGTTTCCTTTTTTCATATATCCGAAAAATGTTAGAGGTCAGTTCATCATTTCTACGACACAAACAAAGAAAAAGTTTGTATTAATACAGAAAAAGATTAATTTGAAATCTTCCCCGAGACTTCGACTTGAAAATGGGTGTATATTGTGTAACATGTAAGAGCTATCGAATAATAATTGTTTCGGTACCATAACCATATTACCACGGTATATTCTATGCAGGTATAATTAAGTACTACAAAAAAACATGCGAGAATATTATTCCCTAGGCGGGTCGATGCATTAATATTAATGAAATTTTTAATGTACCTATATTTCACTTTTAAATAAAAAGCGTCGAAATTAAACGGAATACGCGGTGAATTAAGCGGACATTTAAAATTTCCGTGCAAATAACATCGTGCATGTTAATAACAGTTTTTCGAATCGTATTATGATGTTCAAAATTCAACCTTTTAATAGTGACGGCCGCATTCATCTAACTAGTTAAAGGTGATGGATTTTTTCACTATGGAGTGTAGGCCATATAATTGTACGCAATAACACATAAACTTATTTTATTTTACTACTTAATTTGACTTTTCATTTCCTCCAATTTTACGTATTTAAATTGTAGTAATGAAATTAATGTTAGCTAAAGGCAAATGTCAACTGCAACACGGCAACACGCCATTATGTCAATTATTGACAGTTGTCATGTCAGTTTGACTTTGACGTTTCATTTTAGTATTTGATTTTGAAGCGATTTATTTCAAGGTTTCTTTATTAAATCTGTGAATTCGAACGTACCTATGAAACAATGTTGCATGTTCTCAATATATTAATTTATCAATTACAATTAGAAAAACAAATTAAATTAAAAATCAATATTTTTATTTAAAATGTTTTATTCTTATCTTTTTTTGTGACCTATGTACAATGTGGTGGACGAAAAATAACATTTCCTTTAATTAAATGCCAATTAACAATTAATTTAATGAATCTCTCTGATTGCGGCAGTTTTGTTTTAAAATCTTCACTTAAAATTAAGTAGGCATTAAAACGACACTGCGTGCGACCGTAATGCCCGCTCCACATTCACGCGAGAATCTTGCGACGGGAGTGTGGAGCCGATGTTCTCCGCCGTTTCTCGTGGTTTTCCCGCGTTCTCGCAAGGTTCTCGCGTGAATGTGGAGCGGGCTTTTGAATGATATTATATTATACAGGGTGGCAAGAGACGGGTCAGTAAGGGCGGCTACCTTAAGGATTGAAGCCACGCAAATACACTTGGACAAAGATAAGCAATAGTGTGTTAACCCACATTGGAGAAATTATGAATAAATCGTGTTTTAAAATCATATCGTCATTTTGTTTCAGCATTTTTTTATGTTTAAATGTTTTTTTGGTATTTAAACAATATAATAAGGTAAACACATAATTAAAAAACGCTCTATAACTCTCAATAAAGCGTTTTGAATCAATAACTTAATATTGTGGGTTAACATGTTGTTGCTTATCTGCGTCCGGTTTTAGGAGTATACCAGTACCAGTAGTACCATCCCTTATTTTCCGAGTTATTGCTATCGCTATTTACAGATTTTGAAAAAAAAATGCACAGTCAGCAAGAAATCAGCGATCAATCCTGTCTCCGACAAGGATCAAAAAGTTATTATAATGAACTATAAGAAGAACGGGTACCAGAACTTAAATTTAAACCTTCAAATAAATTTCTTTCAGTTCTCTTATTCAAGTTGATAATTTATAATCGTTATCGCCTAAGAAACACTAAGGTACGTCCCTTGATGTACCTTTGACGTACCCTTGACGTACGTTTTGATTGCACGATTTCACGCGACCACGTGACACGACGATACGTTTCTTAGTTTTCAATAGCTATTAACGATTATTTATCGTCAACTTGGCTAAGGGGGCTGGTCTTCTTTCTTTAGACTTACCTTAGGGTTCGCGTCCAGATCGCAATTTATTTCGATAACCTCGCCCCTCGCAGCCCTCATGATTATAGGCTGAGCAGACTTGCAGGTCGGTGCAACTGTTAGAAAAACAAAGAAACAACGAATCTCAGTTTTTGTTGGTTACAAGCTATTTTATGATTTACTAGTTGTGCCCCACGGTTTCACCCGCGTTAATTTCAAAGTTCCCGCAGGAATGGGCATGTTGACTAATTTTTATTTTTTAGTCCGTCTTGTAGATTATTAAAAAATATTGGACACGTATTTTTTCTTTTTTTACGTAATCAAAAAATAACGGAGATATATTGAGTTGAAATTTCGCGTGACGTCACTATTCTGACAGTTTGTATGGCTGTTTTGCGGTTAGTGACGTCACGACCTCCTCATCCTAAACTTTAATGCGATTTATCTCTGAATATTTTAATTTATTTAAAAAAGCAAAAAATACGTGTCTATTGTTTTTTTATTAATTTATTACGGACTAATTAGAATTTTGATTTTCAAAAGTAGTCAACATCCCTATTCCGGATAAAAAGTACCCTATGTGTTAATCTGATGTATAAACTATATTATTGTAAGTTTCATTTAAATCCATCCAGTAGTTTTTGCGTGAAAGAGTAACAAACATCCATCCATACTCACAAACTTTCGCGTTTATAATATTAGTAGGATTTACAAGCGTTTGTGCTTAATTCATCATTGAAATTTGATATTTTAATACCGTATACGGGCAGATGTCAGCTAATAAAGGATTCAAATCCCGGAGTTCCCGAGGAAATCCCAAGAGAAATGGAAAAGGAGGTGTTAAACCGTGGGGTGCAGTTGTACTCTATGACAGATAGACTAAGGCTTTGCATTGAAAAGTGAAAAAAAAACTTTATCTTAAAAGTCCAAAATAAGCCAGTAGAGAAAATAGAGTATTAGTCCTGATATTATTTTTCTCGTTAGGATTCCTACAGTTACCTATACTGATATTATAAGAGCTAAAGTTTGTGAGTATGTGAATGGGCATGTGGACTAATTTTTATTTTTTAGTCCGTCTTGTAGATTATTAAAAAATATTGGACACGTATTTTTTCTTTTTTTACGTAATCAAAAAATAACGGCGATATATTGAGTTGAAATTTCGCGTGACGTCACTATTTGACTGTTTGTATGGCGGTTTTGCGGTTAGTGACGTCACGACCTCCTCATCCTAAACTTTAATGCGCTTTATCTCTGTATATTTTAATTTATTTAAAAAAGCAAAAAATACGTGTCTATTGTTTTTTTTATTTTCTAACTGACGGACTAATTAGAATTTTGATTTTCAAAAGTAGTCCACATCCCTATTATGAGTTTGTGACGTTGCAGGGGCTAATCTCTGGATCTTCTGAACCGATTTTGAAAATTCTTTCACGTATAGGAAGCTAACCTAGTCCCAAATAACATAGGTACTTTTTATCCCGAAATTCCCACAGGAACTCCGAAATTACCGCGGATGAAACCGCGGGAGACAGCTAGTTATCAATAAATACGATACTTTTCATCTCAGATTTCCAGAGGATATATTGATATAGGTATGCGGATAAAACTGCGAGAAACAGCTAGGTAGTGAAAAAGAAAAGAAATAAAGTTTATTATCTGTGAAAAGTGTTTTTTAATGCTAACTATACAAAAAACAAGATTTTGCGGCAAGAAACTTTTGACATTGTTTCAAGATCGTGTCGAGATAGTTAAGTAAACAAATCTCAAGTTAAAGAATGCAAATTGCGAATGTCTGAAACAAAGTTTGTTTAGACAGACGAAAACACGTACAAACCAGACAGGCGCCGGTCTTGAAACCTTTCACATTACAATTTCCAAGTTGCTAGTTTGCATCTAAACCTAAAAAGAGAAGCACGACCACAAACAAAACATTCCCAACTTCAAACGAAAGATATCACCTCGCCCGTCCCCACGCGTCATAAATCAAAGTGATTGTCATTTTTAAGCATCTCACGACATTATCTTTTGTTGAAATTTCAGCTGAAATTTCGACTTCGGGGAAAATTTCCAAGTGTAATGCGCGCAAGATTGAGCAAGATGCGTCGGCTTTCGGGCAGATAGAGGCTCGGGGCTGGCGACATTGTGAATAGGGAGATTCGGGAGCAGTAGAGTGGTGTAATAAATTTATTTATGGAAATAAAAATATCGTTATGATCAATTTTACCTACATATGCGGAGCTAGGATGCGCAACACGATATGTTTATCGTACGAAAGATAAAATTGTCGACACGACAAATATTTGTGGGCGTCCAAGCAAAAAAGTGCATTAGTGAGGTATTGAGTTTTTTTGCTGCCATGTTACCACTGGTACACAAAACGATATATATATAATTATGTCGACGAGAATCGATAAAATGACTCGATACAATTTTATCGTGTTGCGCATCTTAGCTCCGCTGATCGATAAAAAGGCATGTTGCTGGGGTATGAAAATCAAAATTCTGTTTAGACCTTTAGTTAGATACTAAAAAAATAATATCGTGTATATTTCTCAAATTAATGAAAAAATACTTAGATAAAGCGCATTGATGTTCAGGAGTGAGGACTCGTGACGTCATAACCACGTATAATTTGTGTGCATGACGTTATACGACATTTCGTCTTAACGTATCACCATTATATTTTGCTGGGTAACGTAAAAAAATGAAAAAATACGTGTCCAATATTGTTTTTATTAACATGAATGACTAAAAACTGTAAAAATCTGAAATTTGTCAACTAGTCTATCGTCAATTATCTTTTAAGCGATATGAGTTTTATACCCCACCAATATGGCTTCATTCAAATAAGATCAAGATTTCAACAATCATAAAAATGTTATATTTCTAACTTCATCCAATCCGTGACAAGATAGGTATCAAATTTGTGAAAAAAAGTTAAAAACAACACATACATTTGACGTCTAACTTAAGTCGCTCGCTGGATCCCTCTCCCAAGCTGTTTCTCGCCGAGCAGACGTAGTCACCAGCTGCCCTCCGCGACACGTGCTGAAGGACAAGGCTCTGGTTGGCCAGGACCACTCCTGGGCCGGGCTTCACTGTAGATCCCTGGTTAGAAAAATAAAAATTGGTAATCATTCGGCAACTTTTTGGACACCTAGTCAAATTTCGTCCGATTTACTACGGGTACCTATTATTTTAAAAATAACAGTAGCTGCAGGCTAAGCTTAATCTACCTGTGAAAACCGCATGACACTCCGTTCAGTAGATTCGGATGTCGCGAACAGACAGACAGTCAGAAAATAATTTCAAAAACTCTTTTTTTGTGGCTAGTTACTGTTCTTTTATCGCCCCCTGTCAATTTTTCTTAAAAATATTCAATGTACAGAATCGTGGATTTATTTATTTATTTATTTATTGGGCTCACAAAACAGGTAACAATCAGAATATTGACTAAAATTATAATACCAAGTCTTTTATTAGGTATAGCATAGATAACTAGAAATTTGCATAACATTTCCTTTTATAATGTAAGAGTGTACTAAGAAAGGGTCTTTGGAGAATCTGAGAGGGTTCAATGTGAAATGAAAACGAAAGTAAAATAGTTGTTTATTTATGTTAAAACTCTTTTATGTTTATACTGAGAACACTGTCAATTTGATATTTAAATATTTTTATACACATTCTTTTGTTTGATCATTGTTGTATGTCATTCCTTTTGAAACTATAATATATTTATCTTACCTTTTTCACCTGACTTTTATATTACTCTGCTACCCAAGTAACAAGTGGTTATGGGCCCAGGAAATAACTGATAAGTGGTTATAGGTCTCAAATAAGTCTTTTAAAAAAGGTTAAGAAAAGTGCAATGGATACTCCATCGACTTCACAGTCGGCACATTCTTCAAAAGATTTTCAGACAGCGCAGAACTCAACAAATATAAGCATATCAAAGCTAAAAGGATCAGCTAACTTCAGCACATGGGCATTTGCCATAGAATGCATGCTCACTGACCTAGAGTTGTGGGAAGTCGTTGTAAAACCCGCTGACCTCTCCAACCCTGATCAAAAACGGAAAGATCAGAAGGCTCGTGCGAAAATATGTTTATCTTGTGAAGAATCCATCTACCCCGTTATAAGGTCAGCAAAAACCGCATTTGAAACATTCAGTTGTTTACGAAAAGCTTATGCTGATGGTGGACTCACAAGGAGGCTTGCACTGATGAAAAAACTCTTAACAAATTCGTTCAAAGGAAAGATTCAACAGTATGTGAATGAGTCACTAGCTATCCAACAAGAACTACAAGGAATTGGAGCACAAGTGGATGATGAATTCTTAGCTATTATAATGCTCACTGGACTTCCAGAAAAATATCATCCCTTAGTTATGGCCATCGAACACTCTAATATGAAGATCACCACGGAAAATGTAGTGACAGCTCTTCTAAAAGAAGAATCACGAGCTGTACAGTCCTCAGCAGATACCAGCAGACCTCCAGATACAGCGCTATGCACCAAGAAACAAACAAAGAAGAAATTTTGTTCCTATTGTAAAAAATTAGGGCATATAGTGAGTGAATGTAGGATTCTAAAAAATAAGAAAAACAAGAATGTTTCGGTTTCGTCAAATGTTTGTACAAATTATACTTCCGAATTTACACTTTCATCTTGTTTCACTAATCGTTCACCCACAGGTTCACAAGATTGGTTTCTTGATTCCGGCGCAAGCTCCCACATGAGTAACAGGAGAGAGTGGTTCGAGTTCTTGTCCCCTCACGTAACTCCTATCACTGTGGCAAATAAGGAGACTTTATTGAGTCATGGTAAGAGCACTGTAAATATAAATATTTCCGATGGTGTAAATAAAATTAGTAATGTATTATATGTTCCTGGTCTCGCTACAAATCTTTTATCTGTAAGTAGTTTAGTTAAGAAAGGATTCGATGCATTGTTTACGCCGAAAGGCGCAACAATATTTCAAAGCGGTGGCTGTCATGTGACAAATCCCGTCATTGCCACAGGGTCGAATCACAACGGTATGTTTAGATTAAATGTAAATAAATTGCATTCCTTGTATACTTCCACCAAAGAGTCTGCACTACTTTGGCATAGACGTCTTGGCCATCTTAATACAAAGAGCATGGATATATTAAAAAATAAATGTATCGGCCTAGACTATATTGGAAGTTACCACGGAACATGTATTCCGTGTCTACAAGGTAAATTTTCAAAGAAACCGTTTAAGAGCTCAAAAAGTAGATCGAGTAAAGTCCTACAACTTATTCATTCGGACTTATGCGGACCTATGAGTACGCACTCGTGGGGCGGAGCCCTATATTTATTAACATTTACCGACGACTACTCTCGTAAAACTTTTGGATATCTTTTGAAAACAAAAGCCGAAGTTTACACAAAGTTTGTCGAATTTAAGCATTTAGTCGAAAATCAAACGGGAGAAAAAATTAAAATTCTCCGTTCAGATAATGGTCGGGAATATGTAAATAGCGACATGATAACGTTTATGAGGGAGAATGGTATAGTGCACCAAACCACGGTGCCGTACACTCCTCAACAAAACGGAGTTTCAGAACGTGTAAATAGAACGATCATTGAAAAAGCAAGATCTATGCTAAAAGACTCGAATTTACCTTTAGCGTACTGGGGAGAAGCGGTAAATACGGCAATTTATTTAAAAAATCGTTCACCCACGCAAGCTTTAAATAACAAGATTCCAGAAGAAGTATGGACCGGCAATAAAGTCGACCTTTCTCACTTGCGAATCTTTGGCTGCGAAGCTCACGTCCTCGTACCCAAAGAAAAGCGTTCAAAACTGGAATCCAAAACTAAAGTTTGTATCTTTGTTGGCTATTCTATAGAAAGCAAAGGTTATCGCTTAATAGACCCTAATAATCCTCGGCAGATTATTATTGCTAGAGATGTAGCGTTTATTGAAGATAAAACGCATGAAGAGTCTAATCCAAATTCCTCACATAACGAAGAGTCACCCCAACCACAACCATCTGTAATCTTTGTACCCATTCAAAATGATGAAGAACCAGTTTCACAGCCACAACATCAAGTACAGTCAGACAGTGAAGACACTCAACCCGAGATGTCACCATCTTTAGAACAGCTGACTATACCGGATGAACCTCTTACTCATGAAGTTTCCCCAATTATTTCTGAACCTGAACCCATTGTAGAGACATCAACTGAAAGACGATACCCTCTCCGAGACAGGCGTCCTCCTGAGAGATATCAGGAGAATCTCTACATGACATCAGATCAGGAACCAGAAACTTACAAAGAAGTTACAGAGCATCCGCAAAGAGACAAGTGGCTAGAAGCGATGAAAGCAGAATACAATTCATTGATTCAGCATGGAACCTGGATTCTAGTTGATAGACCATCCGGCAGGAAGACAACAAAATGTAAATGGGTATACAAAATAAAAAAGGACACAAGTGGGAACATTACAAAATACAAAGCCAGACTAGTAGCCAAAGGGTTTACCCAAATAGCTGGAGTAGACTATGGTGAAACTTTTTCACCAGTTGCTAGGCTATCTTCAGTAAGGCTTTTGTTTGCATTTGCTGTGCAATATCGGCTACAAGTACATCACCTTGATGTAGAAACTGCCTTTTTAAACGGTGACCTGGAAGAGGAAATTTATATGGAACAACCAGAAGGTTTTGCTACTGATCCAAAGGGGAAAGTATGCTTACTTAAAAAATCCCTATATGGGCTTAAACAAGCTCCGCGTCAATGGAACAAAAAAGTATGCCAAGCGATGGCTGCTCTGTCGCTGACTCAAGCCGCATCAGAACACTGTCTTTACTATAAAAGAGACGGACCTAATGATTTTATCGTTATCGCAGTGTTCGTCGACGATTTCTTTTTTATGACAACCAATAGTGATTTAAAAGATAATTTTGTAAGCGAACTCAAAAAGACGTTTACAATTAAAGATCTCGGTCCTGTCAAAGACTGCCTCGGTATGAGAGTCGTACAAAGTGAAGGCAGTATAACCCTCGATCAGACAAAATATATCGAAAAATTACTAGACAAGTTCGGTATGAGCGACGCGATCTCGGTCACTACGCCAATGGAACTTGGGTTAAAACTCACTGTTCCGGAAAAGGAAGAAGAAAATCTAGAAGTCCCATATCAGGAGCTTATCGGCTCATTAATGTACATTTCTATATGTACAAGACCTGATATTGCCCACACGGTCTCGTACCTATCTCAGTTCAATGCACATTACGGGGGGGTACACTGGAAGGCCGCTAAGCGAGTCCTTAGATACCTTAAGGGTACGAAGGAACTCAGACTTCACTTCAAACACGGTGACCACTCTTACCCAGTAGGTTACGCTGACGCCGATTATGGAAGCAATCTTGTGGACCGTCGATCATTCACTGGATTCACCTTCCTGATGAGCGGTGCACCTGTGTCGTGGGAAGCTCGCAAACAGCGAACAGTTGCACTTTCCACAACAGAAGCTGAATATATGGCTTTGGCTGAAGCTTGTAAAGAGGCCATATATTTAAAGACGCTCATCAGTGAAGTATTCTCGGTCACTCATCCCATAATCATTCATACCGACAATCAAAGTTCACTCAAACTAGCTCATAATAACACCTATCACGCACGTACTAAACACATTGACATCAAACATCACTTCATTAGAGACTCACTATCACACCACGACATACAAGTCAAATACATACCCACAAATGACATGGTCGCAGACATTTTGACAAAACCCTTGCCGAAACTGAAACATTTTAAATGTACAAATTCTTTAGGTTTAGGCTAGTTCTAGGTTTTGTATGTCTTTAGATCATATTGTATGTATATAGGGTGTGTATAGTTTAGTGATGTGTTTATATGTACAGGATGTTGTTTTTATTATTTCAGTGCTAGTGATAAGTGTATAGTGAATTTTGATACTGTCTTTTTACTTGTATTATAATGTGTATATACAGGGTGTTCTCATTACGGGGGGGTGTTAAAACTCTTTTATGTTTATACTGAGAACACTGTCAATTTGATATTTAAATATTTTTATACACATTCTTTTGTTTGATCATTGTTGTATGTCATTCCTTTTGAAACTATAATATATTTATCTTACCTTTTTCACCTGACTTTTATATTACTCTGCTACCCAAGTAACAAGTATTTATTTACAGTTAGAAAACAGTATAAATTGGGGCTGGTTTCTACGGAACTGTTAAGCTAATTTGAACAAAGATAAGCAATAACATGTTAACCCACAAAGTTAAGTTATTGATACATAAAAATAGTGAAGTAAAAACTTTTTTTGAAGTTAAAGCCACGGACATTAGGGTTCGTCTTCTCGAGTAGAGAAACACTTACTTCAGAATCTTTAGTAACAGCTAGTATTTCTTTGTAAATGTTACTTACATTGTGTGTAAAATACACGTGATTGTGCCACGGGTTCGCTCGTATCCTGCAGTCTAGGTACACATCAGAACCCTCCACCACCTTGCTCCCGTCCAAGTTAGCACCGAGCTCCAATTTGACCACGGGTAAATCTACAAAATCAAAAAAACCAGCTTCTTATAATATCTGAGAGGAAAGCGGTACAGGCGGTCCCGGAGTTTTTGATGCAATTCCCTAAATAATTAAGCTTTCGTTTTTTTTGGACCAATTTTCTGGAAGACGAAGGTTTGAGGATTTGAAAGCAAGAGGTGTCCTTTGATTTAAATAGCGGCTATAGATGGGTCACGGTCACTCACGTTGTATCTCCATCTTCCATCCGTCCTCGTGGGTGGAGTGCGAGAGAGATGGTTGCACCACGCGGCAGGAGATCACCCGCCCAGCGTCGTCTATGTCTGGCACGAAGGTAAGGATGCTGCTGGTGATGTTCCCGTCCTGGGATTTCTGGTGGGAAGATTAAAACCACTAAGCTACGGAGAAGAGCTTTTTGAGATATCACTACATAGTATAAAACAAAGTCGCTTCCCGTTGTCTGTCTGTCCCTATGTATGCATTGTATGCACAGATCTTTAGCACTACACAACGGATTTTCATGCGGTTTTCACCAATCTAAAGCAATCATAAATCTAACAATCTTTTTTATAAACTCAAAGAGAAAAAGCAATGGATTAACGCCACCGGAACGAAAAGTTAAAAATTAACTTCAAGATTTGTACAACGTATCATAAAGAACATATTATAAGCCGTGCCGATTTTGAAACGCAACGACTGTCTGCGAAAGGAAAACTACATACATAAGTTCACTTCTGCTGGTAGAACTACTGCTGAAATTGGACGGGATAAACGGGAATCTTATTCCTAACTTAACATTACCAAAGATATGGTGGTAGGGTCTCCGAACTGAAGATCCAACTACATGTAACCGATCCTCCTTCGCCGGGTATCGACATTATCATAAAATCAATCCAGTACAAAGGATAATCGAAGATGTACGGTCGGGGCACTGAAAATCTATATTCTTTTCTTAATCGTTTACTCTTGGCAGAGTAGTCGTGGTCACGGAGGTCGTTGCACGGCCTTTTTTACTGTCTCCCACCATCTCTCTCTAACCGAGGCATTCCGCTCACACGTGCTTAGAGACGATTCCTTGAGGGTTTTTATCTGGTCAGTCCATCGCAATGGGGAGCGCCCTCTAGATCGCGAGTCATTAACTCTGCCCTGCACAACGAGTCTCTCCATAGCATCGTCTTCCTTGCGCATAACGTGGCCAAAGTAGTTCAAAATTCGAGAGCGGACAATTGCCGAGAGTCTATATTACTGTAAATCTATATTACTGCCACAAATAAGACTGTCGAAAAGTGAATATAAATCTAAATATGGATATAATTATAATTTTAATGTTTGAGAAATTGTGTTTATTTAAATTGCTTTCATACAAACTTTGTGATTAAGCCCTTAAAACATAATATTAACTCGTGCAAACTAGTACTTTCACGCAATTTCAGACGCATAGATTTAGAGACTCCCTCGATAACTTTTACCTATACATACCTATTTCAGGGATAGAAAGTGCGTTTTTGTGTAAATCTTAAGCTAAAGTCAATTATATCTATACTAATATTATAAAGAAGAAAGATATGACTTTTTGTTTGTTTGTTTTATTACGATTTAACTCAAAAACTACTGGACCGATTTCAAAAATTCTTTCACCATTTGAAATCCGGAATTCTCGTGGGAACTCCGAAATTAATGCGGTTGAAACCGCAGGGAACAGCTAGTGTAAAATGCAACAAATTTTATGATAACAAGAAACAGAAAGATAATAAAAAAACTAAAAAGTTCAATATTCATACATGCCCGAAGCATGCAAATAACCCTCGAAAATAATAGGAAACAAAAGATAGTTAAAGATAACAAATTCAAATGTATATTGCATCCATGAGTAACAAAGGAAAACGCACAATAACTTTTTGAAATGGTTTTGCGTTGGATACTATAAGTAAGTCTAAGTGTTATGGACTTAATATTTCAGTAATGCTAATGGCAACCCAATAGGATTACCTACTTAATTGCGCATGGAAAGCATCCATTAGTTCTCACTTCTGAATATTGTGTACTATTCGTCTGCCTGTTCCCACCGGTTTCACCCGCATTAATTTCAGAATTTCCGCGGCTATTCTGGGATAGAAACAAAATTTTAACAAAAAAATAAAAACTGACTTCCAAAAAACAAAACAAAAAAGCTAAAATTAACTTTAAAATTAACAAAATTTAAAAATTAATTAATGATTTTCTCCCCCCCCCCCCCCCCCATTAATTTCTTAAACCTACAATTCTTCCGGGTTGGTCCTTTTGAGAGTTGGCAACCCTAAGAGCAACCCAAGTGGGCAGACACAAGCGGGCTCGTCACCGACTTGAAATCGAACAGTGGTAGCACAAACCAATAATAATATTATTGCGTGTATATTATTGTCTTTTGGATTAAATCGGTATTTTGTTATTTTTAGCTTTTTAGTTTTGTTTTTTTGGAAGCCGGTTTTTATTTTTTTGTTAAAATTTTGTTTATTTCTCGCTTTTTAGTTGGTTGGTTTGTAATTTATCTAAGTTACAATAGCCTAATGTCAACAAAAGGAATTATAAAATCGCTATAGGTGTACCTATAATATTTGAAGAGTTCCGTCGATTTCTCCAAGATCCCATCATCAAATCCTGATCTCATGACAATGGGACCACCTCGGGAGTTACCCTTTCAAAAAAAAAAAGAATTTTCCAAATCGGTCCAACCGTCTTCGAGTAATCGCGTAACAAACATACAAAAAAAACAACATTCAGACGAATTAAGAACCTCCTCCTTTTTAGGAAGTCGGTTAAAAAATAAAATTTCATGATAACCGCTTGAGCGTAAAGGCGTGAAAGCGTAACAAACAAACAAGCAAACTTACATTCGCGTTCATAATATTACCTAAAGTCAGGCATGTTTTCATTTATGACAATTAGAATAGAATAGAATAGAATCATTTATTTCACATTATCAATTTCATAGTTATATTACTTATAAAAATGTCAGAGGATAATATGATCGTCAATAATAAAATAATAATAATAAAAGTATCATAATAAGAATGTCAATAATAATAAAAATAATAAAAATGTCATTTAAATAAAAAAAATGAACATGTAAAATGTAAAATAAAGATTATAAATCTTTAGATATAAATTTCTTTTTTAATAATTACCCGATTCCCATTTTTAGACACACGTCACTTCGTTTTGATGGCGTGAACCTGTCTGAATTCATTCGGAGATGGTCCGTCCAAATAATAATAATAATAATAATAATAATCCACTTCACAACACACAGAAACAACAAGTCTCATCTTATTTGAAACATAATCGAGCACACAGTACTGTCTTTTGTTTATGTTACACACCCAGCGATATTTTCTCCTTTTAGCTCCGTAATTATCCCTTTGTTGTAGGTACGTCTTTTACAATTACACAGAACGCAGTCAGTTAAAAGGTGTATTTACATCTTA
The DNA here is from genome assembly GCA_907165275.2 of Zygaena filipendulae. Taxonomy (NCBI): domain Eukaryota; kingdom Metazoa; phylum Arthropoda; class Insecta; order Lepidoptera; family Zygaenidae; genus Zygaena; species Zygaena filipendulae. Next base: position 2,306,742 of record OU015676.1, read on the forward strand.
TAAATGTAACAAACGATCAATAAACTACACTGCAGTTTGAAGCTGGATGTCTACTCTTGTTCAGCAACTAGTTCTCGAACGCGGCTTCACTCGCGTAGCGTTTGAACGTGCGTTTACGTCACGCATCCATGGAATAAATGAGCAAGAAGAATAGCAAGTAGCTATAGCAGCAATGCCGAGGCGAATACTGGCTTCGTCGTTATCATGGCCTGCAATGTCCTTAGTAACTACTTGTGATAACGACATCTCAAAAACACACATTAATTCATCCAATATACCTTATTCTGTAATTATCAAACGCAAAAATTACAGCAGTGCGAAACTCCGCTCCACACAAGCGAAACTCCATATTTAGCCCCCTACTACTGCTGTAGGCGGGCGGCTTGTGTTCACACGTGCAGTGTGTGCTGTAGTATGAATTTCGATATTCCCTCGGGAACGCTCATAGGTATCCTATATCGCACTGGGACAGTCGCTTTCTATCATTGCAAGAATTTTCAGAATCGATTCAGTAGTTCACAAGCTACGTCTAAACTTATAAACTCACTTTATTATAGTTAGAATACACAATTTGTTTCGTTTCGACTACGGAGCGTGTTCAGAATACCGAGTCGTTTAAAACTTATGTTTACACGTGTCTCCCGCCGTCGCGTCGTTCGTGCGGACGTGAATTTATTACAAACAAACCGACAACAATGACACGTGTTCCGTACGCATTTGGACAGGGTAAGAACTGTTGAAGGGATCTTTTATTGATCTTTATCTGGCACTAGGCTAGCGCTTCGTTCGCTTGGCAGGGGCAGGTGCTCCCATTAATTACTTCAATTTACTGACATGAAAGAGACAATATGTGCAAGGGCAAACTTGGAATAAAATTAAATGGATTTTTCTACTGAAAACGGCATCGAATATCGCATCATCAGTCCAACAATCGATTACAGGGCCCTTATTCACTATGACCACGCCCAGCTGGACCACCTCATCGAGGATGAGCTACGCAGGCTGCACAACATCAGCAGCCTCCTGTATATGCAAGGAGTTACCGTTGAAGCGTGACGTGGCGGACGAATTTTTTTTTTAGTCCGTCTCGTAGATTATTAAAAAATATTGAACACATTTTTTTTCTTTTTTTACGTAATCAAAAAATAACGGCGATATATTGAGTTGAAATTTCGCGTGACGTCACTATTCTGACAGTTTGTATGGCGGTTTTAGCGGTTAGTGACGTCACGACCGCGACTCCCTCACCCTAAACTTTAATGCGCTTTATCTCTGTATATTTTAATTTATTTGAAAAAGCAAAAAATACGTGTCTATTGTTTTTTATTTTCTAACTGACGGACTAATTAGAATTTTGATTTTCAAAAGTAGTCGACATCCACATTGCGCCAAACCGCATGCCACTAACAACCCTCGGTGTGCGGTTATTTATAATTTTTGTGGTGCGTTAAGTCGCCACAAAAATTGTCTTTACCTCGTAACCAAAGAAGTTTCACTCCAAAAATACATTAAAAACGTTTTTAGGGCATACAAAATAGTATAATTTCTAATATTTTGGCATATACAACGTGTTAATGAATTAACTGAAAACTAGAAAGTAGTTTGCTCAGAATCAACTAGCGAATCGATCGCACTATGTTTTAATATAGGTTATATTTTTTCATTTTTACTAGCCCATGTCTAAATTATTTATAATACAATATTTGGCGCGTACGCCGCCCGCAGCAAAAAAAAATCGAACCGGTAGGCGCGGGCGTAGCGCTTGGAATTTCGTAGATAGGTCACCTCCAAACTAACGTTGAATAACTTTTAAAGTATGATTTTTTTCGACATATAATATATTTTAATCATATTATTGTTTATTTTTTTTAAATGGGGTGTATCAGGTTTTCAGTTAATTCATTAACACGTCGTAGAACGTTTGGGAATGCGTTTTTTGGACGCGCGTCATAGGCAAGACGTGTTGGTCATAGTGAATACGGGCCCAGTTTCGAATCGAACGCTCGTTACCCGCCGTCGCGGATGGCCTTTTGTGTTGTCAATGACAATGGCATATATTCACTGCTAATATACTTATAGCATCAGATACGTAATATGTACGCGAACGAGCCAATTTGAAATCGAATGCATTGGAGCATTCGGGAGCTCGGAACGAATGAATATAGAATGAATGAATGTTATATAAGGTATGCACTATATTGTGAAGTTATTGGAAACGGAACAATCGTACGAAAACAACAATACGTATGAAAAGCATGGTGTACAGTTGATTTTTTTTTTACGTACAGTACGTACTATCTGTTCACCCGTGATTCGCAAGTTTTACCAATAAAGGTTGAACGATCTGAAAAACTGAAATACCTACGTATAATATCTTTATTTGAAAAGATGAGATTTACATGTTTAACTTCATAATTATAATTCTTAATATTATAAATGCCAATGTGAGTTTGTTTGTTTGTTTGTTACGCTTTCACGCCTCAAATATCTACTTAACTGATGATCAAGAAATTTTACATAAACGTTTTCGGGCCATAATTTCCGGGTATATAACTCGGGTAAAACCGCGGTTAGAATCTGTCCAGATGAGGCGTTTTACGCGCGAGTCGAGGACGCGCGTGTTTCCGAGATACTAGAGCCACATAGATCCCGTCCAGATGCTCTCGCGCGTAAAACTCTTGCAACGCGTCGGACTCTCAACTCGCGCGTTCTCGACTCGCGCGTAAAACGCTTGCAACGCGTCGGACTCTCGACTCGCGCGTTCTCGACTCGCGCGTAAAACGCCGCATCTGGATAGGCATTCTTATGTAAGGCACTTCAAAACTTCTACTTTTTCGAACAAAAAGTTGGAATTCGAACACGTCAAATTCACATCGTTAGTTGTGCGATGGTTGTGGGCGTCACTTCCGTTGTCTGCTAAATTTTTAATCTCAACGCGGTAAAAGGAGCGTAGCTTCGAAAAAGTCTTTCAATACATACCGTTTCCCTGGTGGTCTTCAGCCTGGTGCCTCCCTTCCACCAGGATATAGTTGGCTTTGGCCTCGCCCCTGCCGCCTGGCACACCAGCTCGGTGGTCTGCCCAGCCACTAGAGGGCGTTTGCCGCCTTGCAACCGCACCCAAAGGGGCCGTACTGTGAACAATAATTGGATATTTCATAATAAAATATTCTTTAATGTACATACAACAGATAAAATTAGAATATTAAGTAGAAATAAATTCGAATGTGAATTTTTTTGTTACGCTTACGCTTTCACGCCTTAACTACCCAACCGATCATCATGAAATTTTGTATACACGTCCGTATTGTGGCGTTTATTTCGGAGTTACCGCGGGAATTCCGGTATAAAAAGTACTTACTAATTGTGATTGTTACTAAACAAGTAAAAATCATAGAAAAAATTGGGATTTTAAAAAAAATAAACAAAAAACCTATTTTCTTACCTACTTTGTTTTAAAACTTTAGATGGAACTGAGAACTTCTTTCTTTTTCAAGTCAGTTAAAAATAAATGGGTCAGTTTTAACCACCACTTTAAAAAAAATACCAATAGTGAGACACTTCTATTTTTCTAATAGAATTTTATTAAATTAACTTCTAATACAAAATTTTATAGCATTTTTGTGAGAAAATAACTTGACGTCAAGTAGCTAATTTGATTCAATAATACGAAGCCATAAATCATATTTTGACAATCAATAAGGGATTCCCCGGTGGTACGAACGAAGGTGAGATTTATTAAAAATATTGGTCAAGGGTGATCTGTTCTGTGTGCAGAGGGTTCCGTCGTTGATAATTTTATTATGTTTTATCATTTAATCTCTAGTTCTATACGTAATTATAAAGGAAATTATTTTATTTTTGTACCTATGTTTGTTTCTTTGTACCTAATGGATAAACTCAAAACCTACCGAATTAAAAAAAAATTCAATCCTAGGAAGTTCTAGTGTTCCTAAGCGACATAGGGTACTTTTATCCCAGAATATCCACGGGAGCTCCGAAATTGACGCGAGTAGACCGTGGGCGATCGACTATCCTTGCATATTATAATACAAAGTCCTCCGCTATGTCTGTCTGTCTGTTCACGATAATAATAATAATCCATATCACAACACACAGGTCTACTTGAACCCACAGTAAGCTAATAATAGCTTGTGTCGTGGAAACCAAGCAAACGTGGTATATACTACATAGAATTACATATATATTATACTATAGATATATAAACACACCCAGACTGGAAAATGGAACCCTGCGTTCATCACACAAAATCCACCCCCACCGGAAATCGAACTCGGAACCCCTTGATTAGCGGGTAGGCATGGTGACCTCTGCGCCAATCGGGTCGTCAACGATAAACTACTGAACAGATTTGTTTGTGGTTTTCACCAATAGCTTGATTAATGAGGAAGGTTTATATGTATAGTTTATCCTGGAATTCTCGCGGGATCTGTGAGTAGACCGGTGGTTCGACAATTTTGCTATTTGCTATAAATAACCTCCATTCTATGACTGACTCCTCAACATCCACCTAAAACTACTGAAGCTATAAAGTTTGAATGTGCTGTAAGACTTCCTTTTAGATATAACGGTATCTACTGGAGAAAGAATTTTTTGAAATCCGATCTCTGACTGAAAAGGTTTAACCTAATATTTATCGATGAAAAATAAGATGTGCATTGATATAAACTACCTATAATGTCAAATTTAAGCTTTAGTATCCGTCCCGAGAAAGATTTTGCCATTTCCAGCATCATAAACTGCAGTTTCGAACCGTGCAACGGGACTAGTAAAAATACATTTATTGCAACTCGATGCTAGTTTAATACACTATGTGCGAAAGGGAGAAGAAATATGTACCTACCTACCTACTGAGAAAAAGATTTCCCAGTAATCCCTCGTTACATGCCGTACAGGGTTCTTATTCACTATGGCCATAACACGTCGCGTTACGATAACGCGCCATAAAAATTGCATTTCTCTCGTGCTAAAAGTTTCACTTAAAAAAAAAAACTACCATACAGTCGAATTGAGAACCTCCTCCTTTTTTTTTATCAGTAAAAAAAATATGTTTACCACGTGTCTTATGGCATACGAAATATTAATTTGTAGTAGTTATTATGGCGTCTGGAACTTTTGGATAGTGTTTTTGGGACGCGCGTTATGGGCAAGAATGTTGTTGGTCAAAGTCAATAAGGGTCCTGATTGTGGTAGAGGGAACCCTAAAAGATTATTACTTTTGTCTGTAAGTGTATACCCGGACTGATTATTCGAGTCAGACATGATAAATTGATTTTTAATGATTGCTTTTGTCAAAAAAACAGCGGTGTGTGGTATTTCACCCTTAATACATGTGAATCAACTAACCAACTGTGGCGAATCGATAGAGAACGGTTTATTTATTTTATTGGCACAGTAACTGCTCACAGGAAAAATCATTTTATTAATCACTAATTATAGGTACACTAAGACAAGCCTATTCGCTAATAATACAAGGTGTGAAACAAAATTTGCAATTTAGTAGGTAACAATGTCACATATTACTCAAAAAACTCGGTTCGGTTACTAAAGACTATTTCAAGACCCACTTAAAATATTATAATTTCAATTAAGACTTACTTCCGCACTCAGAGTCATTTTAACGATTAATGTTAATTGGTGGTTAAGTAAATTTTACTTAATTAGTCAAATGCCAACATTAAATTAGTGAACGTCTCTGATTGCGGCAATTTCGTTTTAAAAATAATTAAGTAATCATTAAAACAACTCTGAGCTCGGTAATCTGTCTTTTTTGTACATGGCAAAATTAAAATATCTGGGAAACTAAAGGCACGTTTTAATGTAAGCAAATAAAAAATTCAATATCGTGTGAAACCGGGACTAATTACATGTCTATTAGTCAAAATCAACTCATGTACCTACCGTTTAACGCAAAGGGTACAAAAAATTACCAATCAATTTTCAATTAAATACTTGTACGCATAAAGTTCAAACTTGAACGGTCACTTTTCTGGTGCGATTGTTTTTTCTGTGAAACAAAAAAACCTAGGGTCGCTTTGATTCATTTTGTGATTAAAACAAAGGCTTTGAATGCAAACAAAAGGTGACCCTAACGATTATTTTAACCCTTTTTTTAAAAGTCCTTTCATAAAGCACTTAAGACAATTAAACCAACATTTTTTTAGTTAAAATCGTTGCAGGGAGTGGCTAATGCCTAAATGGAGTACGGTTTGGCGCTGTTACAAAAACTTTTTAAGAATAAATTTATGTCATACAACTTAGTGTTTTATATCGAAAACGATTTGGTCCAAAATCGAAATGCGGTTTGAAATGTTTTTATTGACCGATAAATAATATTTCATAAAAATGGGGTCGGTGCTAAAGATTTTAGATTAGTTGAGTGAGTGTGAATTCTCACCGCATCCTTTCTTTAGTTCACATATCCGATCTTAAGTTTAGATAACGTTCAACTTTAAACCACTTGAAGGTACAATATAAATTATGCCACTGAATTTGGTTAGCTATCGGTAGGTATGTACCTACTTACGATAGATTGATAATAATCGAAGAAAGTGGGAAAGATCCCAGGCAATATCAAATAAACAGAGAGAGCACAAGAAAACACGAAAGAATTGCCCAAATGACGCTGTTTGACAACCTCCAAATATTATTTATACACACATCAAAAATGTCTAGGGATCAAGTGCATTTTAGAGAATTGCCGCCAATTGGGATTATTATTGTAACTTTTCTGGATCCTTTTTTAAATTTTTTATTGAATTTCACCATTTCAATAAAGAATTTTATTCAAATTTTGTTTAAACTTTTAAAAATAACTGTCATTAAAAATCCCTATAAAAGCGTGTGATGGCGGTTTTACAAAAACATTACAATTTCTGCATCGTAACTGAAAAAAATTGCATCGGTATGGAGCGATGACACCAATTGCCTAGAGAAGAGATGCTGAGAGCCGTTGGAATGTTGGAAGCTGGCGCCAGGCAACGCACTGTGGCTACTGCTGTTGGGACAAGGCAGAGCGTCATAAGCCGCCTATGGACACGCTATCGCATCACGGGCAGTGTGGCCGAACTCGTATCACCACTCGAAGACAGGACCGGTATATCCAGAATACAGCGCGAAGAAATCGTACTATGACCGCCATGATGATAACTACGAGGCTCCACAGCGCTTCAGGCTTTCTGATAAGCGATCAAACCATACGTAATCGTGTAAGAGAAGTGGGTCTGCGATCCCGAAGGCCTCTGAGAGTTCCACCAATAGCGCCCCGCAATCGTAGAGCCCGTTTACAATGGGCTCGCAAAGACAGTAATTAGGAGGAAGAAGATTAGCGTGGTGTTTGCTTTTCCGATGAATCTCGTTTCGGTATGAGGCCGGGTACAAGACGTACATTAGTTTGGAGAAGCCCTGGACGTCAAGAACGATTGAAATTCTGTTAGGAAGTTCATCCATATGGAGGGGAACAATGATGGTTTTAGCGGGTATTTAGGTCGGTGGAAGAACCGATCTCATTTGGATTAGGGGCAACCTTAATGCTCGGATTTATGCGACAAGTATTGTATCAGATGTAATCATCCCTTTGCGAAGCCAGTTGGGTGATTCGTTTCAACTTATGCACGACAATGCACGTCTACACACTGCTGGAGTCGTAACACGCACTCTTGCCAATGCTGATATCAACGTCCTGCCGTGGCCTGCTCAATCACCAGACTTAAATCCTACTGAGCACGCATGGGTTATACTCCAAAGAAGAGCTCTGCCGAGTATGGACGCCGTAAATACCCCACAACAACTTTTTGACTTCTTACAAAGAACGTGGGTGGCCATTCCTCAAAGTGATTTTGATGAACTGATTTTAAGCATACCAAATCGCTGCGAACGTGTGATTCGTGTCAATGGAAGGAACACAGATTATTTTAATTTGTTTATTCATTACAATAAAAGTTTAAAAAACCCCTGTCTTTGCCTTTTTTGCAATTTTATTGTCGACTTGGAATTGGTTCAATTTCTCACATCTTACAAAAAATGAATATTTTCTTAATTTATTCAAAATGTGGGGATTAGTTGTTAATTTAGATTTGGGAAATAAGGTAGGCAACAAGCCCAGAAGATTAGATTAGATTTAAATTAATTGGGTTTCTTTTTATAGCAAAAAATGCACTTGATCCCTAGACACTTTTGATGTGTGTATATATACGTACTAGCTGTTCCCCGCGGTTTAAAGCGTGTTAATTTAAATAAAAAAATAAATATAATAAATAAATATAATAATAATAAATAAATAAATAAATAAATTTAGGAGTTCCCGCGTTGACAACCGTGTATGCAATATTTCTTTGCAAGACTTTTTTGAATCGACTTTAAAAAAGAGAAGGTCATAATTATGTCGATTACATATTATGTATATTTTTTTTACACAATTTCTGCTTCGAACTGATCAGCAGATAGCACATTATACTACGTGCGTTTTTGTCTTTCGGGATAATTCGGTATTTTGTAATTTTTGCGCTTTTTAATGTTGTGTTTTTTTTTGTGTGTTTTTTAAAAAGCTTATATTTATTTACATAATTTATATTTACAAAAAAGAGGCCCTATTTCCCTTATTCACGCCATAACTTGAGATCGACTTCACCGATTTTATTCAAAGTCTTGTAATACTTTGGAAGGTTTTAAAGGAAAAAGCTAGTTCAGAATAACTCCATCTGTAACCTGCTTGCAGGTCTGAGTTCGCCAGTTGTAATGGTGAAATGTGATAGCGACCGTAACAGTTTGCCAGGGGATCACGCTAACATCCTGCGAGCCATGGATGTTGGCAAACTAGAACCATATTTCATTCATCGTTGGCTAAACTTGCCTTCGCGGCTATAGGATTTGCTTACTTTTATCTGTATTCTGTAGCAAAATCTTGCGGTACCAAAGATATACGACTTAGATAACTTGTTGTTTTCTATCTTACAAGTCTTAAATTTGGTTGTATTAATAAATGTCTTATATTTTGTATTTAAGACAACAGAAGTAGGCAAGTATTTACTATTTATTTTCGATGTTATTCTACGAATATTTGTGTTAATGTTGTAGGATAACAGAAAATCGGATTTTTATGTTTATGATGATCCTAAGATTATCCTAAGATAAGCTGTTAAAGATATAACCTAATCTTATCGGTTCTTTTAGAAAATCTCAGGATTGATCTTCGCTGCTCTTTTGGTTTATCTTACACCACAATAATATGTATAGTGTATACCCATAAAAATCCTAACTAATCCTTAGTATATAAATGCGATCTACTCAACGTCAAAGTCAAATCATTAATTCAAATTTGACCCATAATTTGGCTCTTATTGACGTCAATAAAATTACAGTTATTATGGCAGCAACCATAAAATATCCACCCCTCACAGCTTCCTAGTGCTATGGCTGAAGAGAAGAAGCAGCGCAACAAACTCCAGTAGCACGCTGTCAGTTAAAAGTTATAATATAATATTAGTGGTAACCTACTTCCCAAAAGGAGGAGGTACTCAATTCGTCTGAATGTTGTTTTGAACTCAACCGATCATCATGAAATTGCGCGCACACAGAACAGGGCGTAGTGTACTTTTATCCCGGATTTCCCGCGGGAAATCTAAAATTAACGCGGGTAAAACAGGCACAGCTCGTAATAATATAAAAACAGAAACATAAGAGAAAATTTAATAATTAGCGAGTAAAGGCAAAAGTGCCGGGAGCTGATTTATATTGTTTCCACAGGAGGTACTCGTATGTACAAGATCTTAGGGTTAACGCACACTGCGTTAGTTTGAAGTAAAAAAAACCTGATTAAAAAAAAGAAGCATGTGACATGTGACAACAATGAAACTATATAGGGTACCTACATAAAATCAAGGGCAGTGCGTTGGTATCGCAAAAGCTCTAAAAAGTTTCGACCGATATGAACATATTTTTTTGCGTTGGAACCTAATTTTCAGGAACTAGAGAAAATTACTATAGTTCCTGTGAAAATTCCGAAACTCACGCGTTTGAAACCGCAGGCACTTTATGTTTTAGAAATAGCTACACGGGCATTGATCTAATAATATTAACAATATTAACAGTCCCATAAAAATGTCATTTCTAAAAGTGGCATCGAAACAATGTCACAAAGTAAAGCTGTTTTTTTTTTAATTGTGGTGCTTTTAAATTTTGTGTTTTTTTTTTTTATGTTTTTGCATCGCTAACAGTGTGTTTTGTTTGCATTCGACAAACATAAAATGTATTTTACAAGTGATATAAAATAATTCGCAGCGTGCATAAAGAAGAAAAAAAAAATCTAAACACGCCTTATTAGTGGACTCGCAAAAGGTAGACAAGTACCTACACTTACAAACCCAACACTAGCTCAGAATTGAGCTATTTCGCTCTGGTCGATAACATACCTACTTACTTCGTTTTCACCATAACAACAGATTACGAGACATAGGGACATTCCAAAATAAAATTACAAGACAAGTATGATGTCAAAAAAACTTTGTTTAAGCGAAATTCACCCCTTAAATAAATATAATAAGGATCAGCAGGGCAATCAGGTAACTTTTGTTGCTATCATATTTCAGATTCAATGAGAAAAATTACGATTTTGTGATTAATTAATAATGTTTAGACAGTTTCAACTTTTGAAGTATGTTTACTTTGGTTGGTTGCTAGATAATATTATGGGTGTCAAAATGTGTATATTGTAATCGAAAAACCGCCATGTTTTTGATTGCAACCGAAAAATGATAGGAACAAAAGTTACTTAATAGCCTCTCTCTCTCTCTCTTTATTTTAACTGAAATAATAAAATAAAATAAATGTGTAATGCCACTAAACTATCCCCTAGCCAAAAGGTAGAGAATGCCTTAGGCATTAAGTCCGCCTTTTGTACATAAATGTGCAACAAAGTTCTGTAAATAAAATAAATAAAATAAAATAACATTACAGGTAAGCTTATTATAATACAATATTATAAACATGGAATTATCGGGATAGTCCTAAAATTCACGAGAACGAAGCCTCGGGGAACAAAGCCAGTTATCGACAAATTAATTATCATTTTCAATAACATTTTTTTTCTGTAGATAACAGGGTTTCTATCAAAATGTCACAACACTCACTACGTGCAAAGTCACCGCTCGAAATACAAAGTGCTTTCGACAAAATTCTAATTTAAAGGCTTATACAAAACTACGATGATCATTGTGTCACCGAAACGGACACGAAAATCCACCTGTCGTTTTTGCAGACTGCAGACTGCAGACCCTTAATTTTATACAAGTTTAATTATATTACATCAATAAACTACTAGATGGCGTTAGTTGTACTTTAGGATTGTGTTCTAACGGTTTATTTTTTTAAAGAGAATTTTAAGAGCCGGTAGTCAAGAGTGGAGTTGTAGGACACACCACACACTCAACTTTTTGTTACGTGTGCGTTGAGTTTTAATATTCTCGCAACGTATAGCTAGAGTTTAGAGGCAAGCTATAAGATGTTAGACACGCAACGATTCTAACAGGCTTCTTAGGTTGAGGTGGGTTAACACGTTACTAATTTCTAGGAAATAAGATCGGAACCACTCGCGTTTCACCAAACCTAAGTAGGTATCAAGTATCTACAACAAACAAAATAAAATAAATATTTATTTATATAATAATCTTATTTTACATTTATTTATTTAAACTTTTTGCACATTATGGTACAAAAGGTGGACTTAATGCCATTGTGGCATTCTCTGCCAGTCAACCTTCAAGATCTGCAGAAAGTGTGTTTGGTGTTGCTTATAAGTTCTTGATAAAATTAATAGATACACAAACTAATAGATACTAAACTAAAACATAAACAAACCATACAGAATACTTATATATAATATGTAGATAATTTCATTTCATTTCCCTCTTTCCATTTCTTTTTGAACGTAATTACATGAATTTTTGCGTGTTAAACGGGCTGGAAAATTATTTTATTGACGTTTTGTCCTTATACGTACGAACTAGCTGTCCCCGCGGTGATTTCAGAGTTCCCGCGGGAATTACAGGATAAAATATATATATATATATAAACCTTTATCATGAATCACTCTATCTATAGGTGAAAACCGCATGAAAATCCGTTGCGTACCTAGTTTTAAAGATTTAAGCATACATAGCGACAGACAGACAGCGGGAAGCGACTTTGTTTTATACTATGTACTGATTTAATACTTATAAATCTTATGATACATAATATTTTATTTATTTATTCTTTATTTTATTTACTTAACATAATCCACAGCACCTAATAACTAGGTATATGTACCAATTTAATGATTAAACCTACTGCCAATAACGGATTAACATTATACCTATATATGCCGTAAACAGGGTGTATTGTACCTGGCAGTGGGGATTGAACCCGCGACATATAGCGTTCCCTAACCACTGCACCAACGGCGCTATCAATAGAGATTTTTTTTTTTCGTTTATTTATCCTATATAGGAAAGGCTAAGAGTACAGGGCCCATACTGCCAATTCTGATGTGTATTATTTAACAATAGATATTATACGATAAGGCCTAAGCCATTTCTTTTTTCATTTTATCTTCTTTTATTTTCTTTTTTTACTTCTTTTTTTCTCGTCTTTCTCTTCTTATGTCATTTTCTTGTTGTAATACTCATTTAATTTTATTCTTTGTTTGATTCCTAGTGGTGTGACTGGTGTGTCTTCGTATCTTGTGTTCTCTTTGACATTTAACATCTTTTTAAATATCTTCAACCGTTGTTATAATAAATTCATACAATGGCTTGTAACATTGAATATTTTTCAATAATTGCTGAAGGGAGAAGGGCGCTATCAATAGAGAAAACGATGATAAAATACCGGATATCTAAGTACACATTTCTTTTGTCTATTGTACACTTTTTGATCAGGCATTTCGAAACGGGGAAGTATACGAGTAGGTAGGTACCTATATTCTACAGATACCTATCTTATATCGTGTAGCTACATCAAACGCTTTGTAACCGAAGACGAGAACTCCTTGGGATGCCTCCCGACTTACTTACCTTTGGCGTTCGCGGGTGAAGCGATCGCTTAGAATAACTTGAAAGGGGAATGCAGCGCTCTTTTCGCTTACCTAGCTGGAACGTGCCGACACAGAGACGCGTACTTTGGTCCCGCGACGTTCGTTCCTTAGGAAATTTTATTGCGAAAACACCCCACCACGAGTAGGACCCATATATTTTTTAATATAATTAAATGAAGAACTTATACCGAATGATTCCAAATAGACTTGTATGGTAATAAAAGTTTAAACCTTGGCCAGTGACATATTTCAAGATAAAAAAAAAACTAGTCGCAAAAATAATTTAGTTTTTTTTTTTTTCAGTTTATACTATGCACTTTGATTGTTTGCCAATTTCAGAGATTAGTTCAGATTTGTTTTGTTTTATTCATCGTAATCTACAACGATAAATAACGTTTGTACGATAATTAACTGTCCGCCTCCTGTTTGTTACGTCCGCGTTTCACCGTTTTTATAGGGTTTAAATCAATTTTCTAAGTGTTCGCTTACAAAAGGAACTTTCCTAAAGCAACATCAAAGGGCAAAATGTAGTGATTGACAGATTTTATTATCAAATATCTATAAGTTGAAATGTCTGTTTGTAATTCCAAATTAACAGTTTTTCACTAAATGCATAGATAGATAGATGTTTTATTCTCTCTTTTAAAATTTACATTTAAATTTTATGTCAAAATATAAATAAAATTCACAAAAGAGATTGTCATTAATAATATAATTTATGAAAGTATATATTACAGTAAGTAGGTAGGTACTTGCATAAAAAAATCCATTATTAAAATTTTCTTTGTCCGTCTCTCTGTCTGTTTGTTCCAGCTAATCTCCGAAACGGTTGTACCGATTTTAACGGGACTTTCACTGGCTGGGAGCTGATGTTATAAGGAGTGACTTGGCTGCTTTTCTTTTAGAAAAAAATTGTTCCTGCGGGAATTCCGAAACTCGCGCGGGTAAAACCACGAGGCACAGCTAGTTAATGTAATATAAATAATGATTAACTTAATCAAACATTGTACTCAGTAAATATCTGCTGTAAGTTTACATACGGCAAGGAAAATGTTATTTGTAATAACTTTGTACGAAGCGGAACTGTTACCACGGGCTGGCTTCATAGTGCTGCGTATCCACTGGAGGCAGCCTCGAGTGATATCGCATTAAGTTAGGATTGCCGTATTTACTTCAACCATGAGGATATGAAAAAAAAAACAGATTGGTACGACCCCATAATAATTTTACTGAATGTATAGATATTATGTATGTACATTGTACGAACCGCCTCTGCTCAGGTACAATCGCGGACAGAAGTATATCAAACTGTCAATTAAAAGAGCCAACCAGATTAACATCTCGGTTATGTATGGGCCGATTATATCGACATGTCGCTGCGGCTATTTCAATGATGTTTTTTTTTTACCGTTTTTCAACGTTGCCAGTACAATTTTGCTGTAATTTGTTTTGATTGCTTTTTTGTTGTTCGGTTTTTGTGTTACAATTAATAACGATGTTTCGTTTTGTTTCTACGACTTTTTAACGAATGTTTTTTTTTCTTTTTTGAGGTTATTAAACTGCTTTACTGTATTGTTGTTATTCATAACAATCGGTAAAGAGCGGGTCGAACTCGCATAATTATACTAAAACAAAAAAAGTGTAAACATATAAAATAAAATTTTAATATCTAATACTTTTTTTCCACAAATATGTAAAACAATTTATAAGTTTCTGTTTTCAGCGGTAGGTAGGTATATAATATGGCTCTATTAAAATAAAAAACTTAGCCTTAGGTACGGGAGTGATCTTACTTGGTGTTTGTATTTTTCTTTATTTCCAGGTAAAACCCTACTGACTACTAATGCATGCATTTAATACCTCTTAAGAGAGCGGTGCACACACGGACATGTAGGTATTGTATGTAGGTATATCTGTGGGTGCACGTCATTTCGGTGTTTGCAAAACTTTTACTCACAGAGTGTCAACAAAAAATTGTACAATGCCAATACAAAAGAGAAGAAGCTACACAAGTTGGCCTTTAAAAATTATAAAAAAATATCAGTCAACTTCGCTTTTCGAGACAATCTGCTATTTATTTTTATAACAGATAAATTATATTTAAAAAAAAATCAAGCATTTTTCCGTATACCATTACTTATGAAATTCGTAATCTCGTGTCATATCGACATAATAATCTCATTACGATGATAGAGGGGGACGGTAGATGTTTTCGCAGCGTGGGAGAGCGGGATGCTAACAATAAAAATGCCCGGTCACGATCAAAATACTTTGGGAAGTAGATAATAACATGTCAATCAATATAGAATTAAAAAATGAGCAGAGGAATAATTTTAAAATGTTACTCAACATTATTTCATTTCTTATTTTATTTACTAATGAAAGATTTTAAAAGCACTCATTATAAAATCATTGTTATAATATTTTTATGAGTCACTGTCAAACGTAGAGAAAATTTAGGGTTAGTAGGTAGGTACAATCAGCATCAAAAGTAGCTAAGCATTTTAGGTGTCCACATAGTGCTAAAAAATATTCAAAGTGAGCATAATATAATCATCTATGCAACAAAAGTTTTCTGATTGTTGTGAGCATACAGTTCTACAGTACACGCGGTAGCGTGTCAAGCCAAGTTCAAGCTAATCCAATTATAACTAAGCACATACGTTGTCAAATATTTCGTAGAAAACTGAAATTCAGTTGTTACCTAATTAATTGTAAAAATATGTGAATAATATGATTCTGTGTTATTCTCCAGTAAATGAGTACACCAACATAATACTTGCTGTTTGCTTGCTTATTGCTTGTAATGTATAGCTTGGATTGAATGTGAGATATTTCTGCACCAGATGTTAAACTAGGCACTAATAAATACCAAAATGTTTAAACAAAAAGTGACAAAAACAACCACTTTTTACATATTCTACTATCGATTTCGTCGATGAAACATCTTAGAAGCAAAGACAATAATACTCGTATGTATTATGATTTTAATAGTTTCACCACCGTAAGGACTGTAAAATTTTTGCGGGTATACCTACAGTTTCTGTTCTTACAGATCAAAAGTCATAATAAAGTTTAGATTTCTATACACCCTTGTCTTTCATTGTGGAGTTCGCATTTAATTTCCAAGTTAGCAAGTGACAAATTAACAAAGTGTCAACGCGGGGCTCCTTTTGATTGGACGAAAGTCCAACTACGAGTAACTCGTTTACTCGCAGTCTTAGCTTTTAAACTTGGGAAACTTGATGAGAAATATTTTAATTATAACACTTAATTATTATTGGTGTCAAAGAAAACCTTTACTTCATCGAGTTAATATCTATCTATACATATAAAATGCTTTGTCCTGAATGACTGATGGATCAACGCACAGCCTGAACCGCTGATCGTGGAGACCTGAAACTTGGAAGGTGTGTTCTTTGGGTGACGTAGGCATCCGATAAGAAAGGATTTTGAAAATTCAACCCTGTAAGTGGATAAAAAGGGGTTGCAAAGTTTGTATGGAACAATTCCGAGGGAACTTCGAAATTATCGCGGGTGAAACCGCGCGGGACAGCTAGTAAATGTATATTTGGAATGAGAGTTCCTTGGAAATGGAAGGAGGGGGTTAAATAACAGCATCGTCTACTTCATGAGGCATTGGTTCCAACTTAATAATTTGTTATAATGATGATAATATGCTTTGTGGAATACAAAAATTTGGCGGAAACAACTTAACATCCGACTGTCAAAAAAAAAACAATTAAAATTGCAAATAAGCGAGCCAGATCAATGGAAGAAATAATATTCTCACTGATCCAATGAAATTTTGCATACACGGTCAGGGATACAGAGAAGAACATTCCACTTTCATCCCAGAATTCCCGCGGGAACTCTGAAATTAACTAGGGTGAAACCGCGGGGAACAGCTCGTCTAAACTAATATTATAAAGAGGTAAAGTTTGTGAATTGGCTACTTGACAAAAATTTTTTTTAGTCCGTCATGTAGATTAGTAAAAATATTGGACACGTATTTTTTATTTTTTTACGTAATCAAAAAATAACAGAGATACATTGAGTTGAAATTTCACGTGACGTCACAACTCGGTGCGGTTTGTATGGCGCTTATAATGAATATTGACGTCACGAGCCTGCCACCCTAAACTTTAATGCGTTTTATCTATGTTCATTTTCATTAAATTGAAAAAGCAAAAAACAGCGAACAGCTCGTAGCTGCCAATAAGTAAAATACAATTTCAAATATGTAGGTTGAGATAACTCTTACACAAATAAATGGTGGCCGCGGATCCTTCAATTGAGTTTAACTCTGGTTCCAAGTTAATTAAATTACGTGAGCACAAATTTGCCTCGGTACGGTATTCGAGAACAAAAACCGGGTTCAAAGTTCGTGGGCACGTAGTCGGGTCGCAGACACCGTTTCATTCGTGACCCAAATAGGAGCTTCGCGAAGGAGTTCGGGTTAAAACGCTCAGTGAAATCTCTTAAGTAGCTTAGAACTTGAACTTATCACTGTGAAAATGTCCGAAAATCATTTTTATTTCGGTGTTTCTTTTCTTTTCTTTTTTCTCTAGCAACATTCTAAGATTTACTTAAATTAGTTGCATAATACATACCTATCGCCTCTCAGAGACAACTCGATATAATTATCTAATATATAAAATTCTCGTGTCACACACAATGTTCATTCCCATACTCCTCCGAAACGGCTTGACCGATTTTTATGAAATTTTGTATGCATATTCAGTATGTCTGAGAATTGGACAACATCTATTTTTCATCCCCCTAAAGGGAGTTCCTGCGGGAATTCCGAAACTCACGCGGGTGAAACCGCGGGGCACAGCTAGTATACTATAATTTTTAGCTTTAAATTGTCATAACTCCTCTACCGTGAACCGATCACGATGAAAAAAGCTTTTGTTGACTATCCCGGTCCATATTTTTGTGTTATCTAAGAATTATTTATTATTGTAACGCCGAAATTATATCTGAGAAAATTTAAATATATTCTTCACTAGATGTGCCCCGCGGTTTCACCTGCGGTAATTTCAGAGTTCCCGCGGGAATTCCGGGATAAAAAGTACCCTATGTCCTTCTCTGTACCCCTGAGAACATGCATGCCAAATTTCATCCAAATTCGATCAGCAGTTATTGCGTAATTGAGTAACAAACATCCAAACATCCACACTTTCATATTTATAAATAGGATGACCAGCATTTTTTTTGGTATTTCGAGTTCCAGATGGAATTTCGAAAAAAATCGAAACATGAGTATCTAAGTTAGACCCTTAGCAATACAACAAAAAAAACCGCATTCAATTTGGTGCAGTAGTTTTTGCGTAGCACGAATACAAACATACAGACAGACAAATATTCTAAAAACGGTATTTTTGGCTTCTATGTCACTTCATAGTCGCCTAAATTTATTTTTTCTTATTCATCTCCCATGTACAGACATCGACCTGTTACAATTTTATTATGTATAGATTCTAATGCCTACATCTATATAATTCTATAATGGCATTCTTTGCCAGTAGGTAAAACTGAAAACAAAAAGAAAAAAATAACATTTGAGATGAGAATTCGCTTTTAAATATTTATAAATCATGCATGGATTACTTACAATTTACATCTATCGTCAGGCTCTCGGATACTGGCGTAATAGAGGGATCTGTTACCGCCTGTGAATAAAAAAAAAGTTAGGTTTATTCAATAAACGTCAGCGGGTTATCTCAGGTTACGGTCGTTGACGGGTGGAAGTCGTACCGAGTAGTACTACATGCGTTATTTAATTCGTTTATTATAATTTTTTTTTTTTTATTATACCAGTCACTTTGTTTACCCCGCGCAAGAACAGGCGCGGTCCCAGCCTGAAATTTTGGAGAGGGTCACTAATAACAAAATATGTCGAGTAAATTAGACTTTATTGCACAATACACAATTTTATTGCACACATAAAACCAATGGATTTTGGAGGAGTCATGTCTCCTGTGACTCCCCTTCGGACCGCGCCTGTTTCTTGCTCGGGGTAAACAAAATGGCTGCGGTTTCGCGCTCGATTTCGGTGAAATTTTTTTTACTTTTTATTGAGACGAGAATCAGATACCGATTACCGTTTAAGATTACCTCCTAACCTACATCCAATAAGCGTCTCACTTACCTGGCAGGTGACTTCAGTGCCCAAGTCTGACCTCTGCAGTTTAAAGGAGACGGTAGCTCTCGCCTCGGAGTTCGCAAGCAGTGCGTGCGACTTCCACCACGACACCCTCGCCGTCGGGCGACCTGGGGGTTTGGCAAACAAAAAAATTACCATTCACTGGAGTTTTTGGCGGGAATCGAAGATAGCGGATCCTTCATTTATTTTCGTGTCGATAAAATGATGTTGAAAGTGGATCTCATTGTTTTTTGGTGAGCTGTGTGATTATTTATAATATTAGGGTTGTAAAAAAGGAGTAACTGTATATTTATTTATTTATAATATAACATACCCATCTGCACAGAGCAAATAAATTAACTAGAGAGGACATGTAGGCGGAGCAGGCGCGCTACTGTTGGTAAGGGAGTTAGAGCAAATGCTCTAACTTGCCCCAAAATTTCTTTTGCTGACATCCCAAGTATATTTATCACAATATACCCAAAACTGTGAATTTTGAAAACAGTGACTTAGTAAAAACATAACCATAAAGCGTTTAATACATTTCTTTACATTAATGAATGTTTTAGTGCGTGACGAATAATTTTGTGTGCGAAAATCACCCGGCGACGCTAGTTTTCATCTGTTTTCATACTAAACTAAGTTGATGTCTCTTCTATCTGTTATTTTCTGTTCTGTGTCCATATGCTTAAGTAGGTCCAATTAAAATGGATGTTGTAGCGTGTCATGGTGTGTTATGTGGTTATTTAGAATATTAGTTAAGATTATAAAAATACGTCACTGTATATTTACCTCAATAAAAAAAAAAAACCGTTAAAAATATCAGCTGTCGCGAAAGCCCGATCCTAACGAGTCTAAACGGCAAGAGCTTCATACAAAAGCGTCACTAGTGTTCCCTATTACGAAACAAAAAGCTCAAAACTTCCACCGGATGTGGCAGCGAACAGCGGAAGTCACCGAACCAGGGAGTGGCGGTGTAGAGAGAGAAAAAGTGTTTAAAACAAAAGGGGTCGCCGCTACCCGTGTCAAACAACGGGGCCGCGGGGGTATGGTCGCAGGCATTAGCGGAAGCCGGAATCAAGAATATTTTGAGCATTCACTTATGGCTGGTTCACACTTCCATAAGTTAACTAAGTAAGTAAAAACTACGTGTGGACGCAAGCCGGCAAGTAAGTAAGTGATTTAGTAGCAACTTGCCGCAGGATATAAACCACTTCTATTTTTTGTACAGGCAGGACAGTAGCACGTACACCCGTCCGCTTTGTCTTGCGCTCCCCGCCAACTTATTACTTACTCTGCCGGCAAGTAAGTATGGGTGAAGAAATGTATTGTTGAACTTACTTACTTATGGATGCTCACCTTTTGGACGTTGCTGTCTACTTTTCGATTAAGTAAGTCGGTAAGTAAGTAAGTAAGTAAGAACTTACTTACTTACTATTTATTTATGGAAGTGTAAACCGGCCATTAGATTACGTAGTAGTAGTAGTAAAGGCGTGAAAGAGTAACAAATAAACAAAAATACTCACATTCTATAAATTATAATATAGGGAGGAAATAGCGTGATTGTCGAGCATGTAAATTTATAATATTGTATTTCGTTTGGTCGATAACAAATGAAGCTGTAACACATTTACAGTTTTCGTGATTTTACCATTAAAATATTATGTGTTCGTTTGTTTGTTAGCAAGTTTCATGAATTTAATTTCGAAATCCATTTCGTTCGCACCGTTCCCCAGAAAGACAGCAACTTTGGTGTAAATAGTGAAACAGACCGTTACAAATCATTAATATGTATTATCTACCAGTTTTATGTAACTTTTAGATTGTCCCGAGTCCCGACGCAAAAATGACCCGAACATGAATATTGGATCGCCACATCCAACAAATTAACTTCGTCGAACAATAGGGGCGCGTGTCTGGGACATTTTTCGTCGAAACATCCGCCCCACAGAACAGAAAATAACATAGAAGGGACATCAACTTAGTTAAGTATGAAAACAGATGAAAACCAGTGTCGCCGGGTGATTTTCGCACACAAAACTATTCATCACGCACTAAAACATTCACTAACGTAAAGAAATGTACCTATTAACCGCTTTAGGGTTATGTTTTTACTTAGTCACTGTTTTCAAAATTCACAGTTTTGAGAATATTGTGTGGTAAATATACTTGGGATGGCAGCAAAAGAAGTTTTGGGCAAGTTGGAGCATATTTTGCTCCTACTTCCTTTGCAACGATGGCGCGCTTGCCCCGCCTACATGTCCTCTCTAGTAAATTTATTTGCTCTGTGATCCGCCCGATTCGAATAATTTCGAACGCGACCCGGTGACATGACGCGGGTCAACCGCCGTAACAAAGTTGCTTGGCGTTATCAAATGGACGCAGATAAGCAATAACATGTTAACCCACAAACTTAAGTTATCGATTCAGAACGATTTACTTGAAAGTTAAGGAACGTTTTTTTAATTATGTGTTAACCTTATTACATTGCTTAAATATGTAACTAAATATTGAACATAAAAAATGTTGATACAAAATGGCGCTCCTATTTTTAAAACACGATTTACTCAAAATTTCTCCAGTGTGGGTTAACACACTATTGCTTATCTATGTCCAAATGTGGTTTTGTTCAAAACAACTGTTGATGAAACGCTCGCGAGAACCCCGTAATGTGTCACAATTCATGTATTTGAAATGAAATCAAATATAATGATTCTATAATGGGTAGGTATAAATAATAATTTTTTAATATAGTTGCTCAAAAAGTGGCGTATTGCAGGGACGTTTAGCGTTCGGGATGTGGGCTATTACATACTCGAGCTTTTTGTTTACCTTTCCCGAACTCGTGCGTTCTCTTTGCCAACTGTCAAAAATGGCGACACGACTTTGACACACTTTTTGCATTGCGAAACGTAGGTTTCGCATTACTAATACGACTAGCGCCATCTCTTGATCACAGTTGGAACTTAGTTGAGTTTGTTGTGTTTTTGATATTTTATTAAATTGCTTAATTTTTTCGTAACTGTATTAAAAATAGTTGTTCAGTACACGTGCGGAACCGTCATTGCAACTAGTTTCGACTGTCAACCCTCACCTTCGGCTGCGCCTCGGCTCGGGTAGACATTTGTCGGAACTCTTTGCAATGACAGGCTTTCCGCACTTATAATGAAATATACTATATCTTTCCAATATAAATTTATAAGGGATATGAACGTATTTCAACGAGCTTAATTTGTGCTGAACGATTGCCAAGTCATGCACTATACGCATATTGTTCTTATACAACGACTAGCTGTGCCGCGCGGTTTCATTCGCGATAATTTCGGTCTGTCGGCTGGTTTTGTGTGACAATGCCCGAATGTATAATAATTACCTACTTATTAAATAAAACTCTTTTAATCACTAAATTTAGTAATAAAAGTAGTCAAAAGAAATTTAGAAATATAGGTAGCAGGTAACAAAGCTGTTTCTTCCATTTTAACTACTTACAATAGCAAGCCGCGGCCCTAGGATTTCGTTGGAAAGGAGTTCAAAGAAATCTCTTTTCTCAAAGGGGGATCGTTTTGTGTGATTGTACCTAACTTTTTACTAAACTATAATTTGGCTATCCACGTATTTGAATAATGCTTTGTTTGTCGGTCCTTATGAAAATTTCAAATTTTTGTAATTTCTCAAGTATAAGTAGGTACCTACTTTAGTCGTCGGGTACTCTCCACCACATCTTTGCCTGACAATATTTTGAAATGTTATACTCTGTATCTAGGTCACATTCAAACAATTTTTGTTTCATATCAAATCTCAGAAGAATATGCTTTAGTTATTCTTCTGAGTATCAAATCAAATATTCTCTATTGCATACACACAGTAGCCAAAGACATTAACAAAACTCAGAATATACGTACGATCAGGTGACCTATAATGCTAAAAGCAACCTTTTTCGTAGCAACCTACGGTAGATGGGGAGACGATGGTTCTTAGTCATATTGGCATTTCTCGAAGAAATCCCAACATCCAAGCGGGTGAAACCGCGAGGAAAAGCTTTATGAAATGAAATGAAGGAAAAATAGTAAAAAAAGAAATAGGTAAATAATATGCAATTACAAAAAGTAGAAAAAACAAGCGTGTCGCGAAAAAATGGGGGCTACTGCCTTACTCTTGAAAATGATTTGACGCTGATTTCGATTTGGATTTGAGATCGTATCGTGTTATCGTGTTAGTGGAATCCTGTTAATGTCAAAAGATGACGTTTCACAAGTCAATAAAAATGGATTGTTTTCGTTGACAATTTAATGAAATCGAGTTCTGTCTGATCGAGAAATTTGACAGATAAATACGACAGAGACGCGATCTCAAAGCTTTAAAAATAGCAAAATTTGATTCCTTTTCGACTCAGACGAAATAATTCGTCTGAGCTTTTCGATCTCATTTCGATTCGAGTTCGATTTACTCGATTGCGTCAAGAGTAAGGCGGCAGCTCATCATAAGCCGTTAGGGACACGACGCTGGTCTTCCGTTGGTTCCGATATAGTTAGTCTAGGTACTTACCACCAACAGCAATGCACGTGAGATTCACTTCGGCCCCGTCGTCGTACGGCCCCAGAACTCCTCCTTGCACCTCGTTGCCTTCATGA
The DNA here is from genome assembly GCA_907165275.2 of Zygaena filipendulae. Taxonomy (NCBI): domain Eukaryota; kingdom Metazoa; phylum Arthropoda; class Insecta; order Lepidoptera; family Zygaenidae; genus Zygaena; species Zygaena filipendulae. The sequence goes on from OU015676.1 coordinate 2,330,611, forward strand.
TTGAGGATGATCAGCCTGTCCGGTGGTACTGGAAAGGAAATAACGCTTAATACTTCGCCACATCTTGATCCCACACTTAGCTATAAGCTTGGGTCGTGGAAACCAAGCAACACGTGGTATACCTATATTATCATTATAATAATATGTACCTACTATATTATAGTATGGATATATATACACGCCCAGACTGGAAAGTGGAAACCTGTGTTCACCACACAAAGTTCACCCCTGCTGGGAATCGAACCCAGAACAGGAACCTCTTGATTAGCGGATAGGCATGGTGACCTACTGCCCGAATTCGGTACCTAGTCATCGTCATCCAATATTGAATCAGTAACAGTTATCCGTAAGATCTCTTACCGCCACAGGGAAAATATAACCTAGAGAGGCAATTTAGGCGGGACAGGCGCGTAGTTTCAAAGAGAATTAGAGCAAATATTCTAACTAACCCAAAACTTCCTTCCCAACCCAAGTACCTACCTTCCTATATTTTCCACAATATTCCCCAAACTGTGAATTTTGTCAATAACTAAGTAACCAAATGACGTTTAATACAGGGCCCTTATTCACTATGACCAACAACATTCCTTGCCCCTAACGCGGGTCCCAAAAACGCATACCAATTACACCAATTTACACCAATACAATAACGTACCTAATAAAAATAATCGCTTTCTTGATCTTGTTCTGTCTTCTATGGTCTGTTGTGTCATCGAAGCAGATTCGGTGAGTACTATCGATGGACATCACCCACCTCTACAGATTAGTGTTGATAGCAATGACCAATGCGGGAGCACAAAAAAATGTTTTAGGCGACCAAATTTTTACAAAAGCAACTATGCTAAAATAGTCCAGGAAATTGGTCTGATGGATTGGCAGAACGTTCTCTCATCAGTTAGTATTGACGTTAATATTCAAAAATTTTATGATGAACTCAGGGCGATTATCGACAGACATACTCCTACAATTACTTTCGACAACTCAAATTCTAAATATCCTTTATGGTTTAGTTCAGGCCTTAAGCGTTGCATTGAGGAAAAGCGCAAATACCATAAGTTATACAAAAAATATAATAATCCCCGAGATTATGACACCTTTGCTTTATTACGGACTCGAAGTAAAAAACTAATTACCGAATGTTACAACAGCTACATAACATCTGTAGAAGACTCCCTTCGTAGCAACGTTAAAAATTTCTGGTCCTACATCAATAATAAAAAGAAATCCTCATGTACTATACCTCAATGTATGACATATGGCGCACACTCGGCCTCACAGCGTGATGAAGTATGCGAACTATTCTCAAAATATTTTAGTTCGATGTTTGAAAAAACTGAATGTTACTCTTCATTTCCAACTAACCATCTAAAACAGCATAATCAAGTTCTTAATTCCATACAGATAACACGCCACGACATTTTGAGTAAAATTAAAAAACTTGATGCAGCCAAGAGTGCAGGACCGGACAGCATTCCACCATTATTTATCAAGAAATGTGGCACCGAACTTAGCGTCCCGCTTGAAATAATCTTCAATCAATCCTTACACTCTGGAATCTTCCCAACTTACTGGAAGACCGCGCACATTATACCAATATTTAAGTCTGGCAACAAATCATGTTGTGAAAACTATCGTCCAATAAGTTTGTTGTCATGCATGGCTAAACTCTTCGAGTCTGTTGTCTACGATAACTTGTATTTTCACATAAAGCCCGCTCTTTCAACTTTCCAGCACGGATTTGTCAGGAACAGGTCAACTACCACTAATCTCCTTGAGTATAAAAACTATATCTGTACTTCTTTTGCTAGCCGTACACAAGTGGACTCCATATACACTGATTTCTCCAAGGCTTTTGACAAAGTTAACCACTCCATCCTCTGCTCGAAGTTGAGTGTCCTAGGAATACATGGCAGCTTGTTACGTTGGTTAGAGTCATACTTGTCACGCAGGAATCAATTGGTCGCACTTGGAGGAGAAATCTCATCGCCCGTCCCCGTAACATCTGGTGTTCCGCAGGGATCTCATTTGGGTCCCTTATTATTTAACATTTTCATAAATGACCTGGTGGAGAACCTTGAGTGCTCATGTCTCCTGTACGCCGACGATCTCAAAATCTATAACGCAGTTAAAGACGCGGCGGACGCTATGAGACTGCAAATTGACTTGAATAAAATATCCAATTGGTGCGCACTCAACAGAATGTTCCTTAATGTAAATAAATGTTTTGTAATTTCATTCACCAAAAATATTAATAAAATTCATTTTGACTATACTCTGAACGGTGTTCTACTAGCTCGTAACTCTATAGCTAAAGACTTAGGTATAATATTTGATGAAAAACTTACATTTAGATACCATTATGATCATGTAATTAATAGAAGCCTCAGTCTGCTGGGCTTCATATCCAGATCCACCAAAGGTTTTAAAAAACCCGCTAGCATCATTTATCTCTACTGCACCCTCGTCAGAAGTACTCTTGAATACAACTCGGTTGTATGGTCTCCTTACTACACGGTGCACATTGACCGAATTGAAAGAGTTCAAAAACGCTGTCTAAAGTTAATTACTTTCAGGTATAAAAATTCCACAAGATCGCTTCAGACGTACGGGGACAGGTTGAACAGATTCGGTATGATCTCTTTAGAAACCCGTCGCAAGTGTAGAGACCAGATCCTGCTACATAAAATAATACACCACCAGATCGATAGCCCTTACATCCTATCACTTTTGAATTTCAACACCAATTATCGCTCTCGACGTCCCAATACCTTCTCACTTCGGATATTCACTAACAACACATCTTTTTACAATCCAGTTGTACGGATGTGTCGCCAATACAATGAGCTCGTCGCTAAAGGTGCAAATGTGGACGTTTTTAATTGTAATTTTAGGGTATACTTAAAAAATATCAACGACTACCTCCGTCGCACTTGCTAATTGTGGTTCTATTTTTTCTGAGATCCATAAATATCAAAATAAATTTAAATATTACTTTGTACATTGCTCGATATTTTTAGTATTTCTAGGTATGCATATCTCTGGTTTGTGGTCAGAACATATATTAATACACTATAATAAGTAAAAATTGTAATGACTACAATCTGTTTTGTGTACTTAAATAAATAAATAAATAAATAAATAAATACCAAACAGTCTAGATGCCAAAATATTGGAAATGGGCATGTTGACTAATTTTTATTTTTTAGTGAGTCTTGTAGATTATTAAAAAATAATTTTACGTAATCAAAAAATAACGGCGATATATTGAATTGAAATTTCGCGTGACGTCACTATTCTGACAGTTTGTATGGTGGTTTTAGCGGTTAGTGACGTCACGACCCCCTCACCCTCAATTTTAATGCGCTTTATCTCTGTATATTTTAATTTATTAGAAAAAGCAAAAAATACGTGTCTATTGTTTTTTTTTTATTTTCTAACTGACAGATTAATTAGAATTTTGATTTTCAAAAGTAGTCCACATCCCTATTATTATTTTTTATGCCATAAGAAACGTTGTAAATGTATTTTTTTGGAGTAAAACTTCTTTGATTACGAGTGAAAGACAGTTTTTGCGGCGTGTTATCTTAACGCGGCGTGTTATGGTCATAGTGAATAAGGGCCCAGTTCGTCACGTTAATGAACGTTTTTGTAACTGATGAATAGTTTTGTCTACGAAAAAACACCGGTTTTCATTTCTTTTCATACTAAACCAAACAGATTCTGTGCTCACCACCTTACATGTTGTCTCTTGAGTCTCGCAGAGCATAAGATGGCTTTTGCTATGTGTTTTCTTCTTGTATAATATATATATATATATATTGTTGTGGTTTTTAGGATTCAGTAGCAAAAGAGTGAAAAATAAACGCTTATAATTTTGTCATGTTTGTTCGTCTATCCGTTAATACACACGATAATAAAAGTTTTTTCATTACTCATACTCGGAAAGTAGGTCTGAAGTTGCCTGAGAAGCGGGTTGAAAGTAACCCTTTTCAGCCCTAGGGAGAATCGCTTTCAACTGACAACTGTCAAATTATTAAAAAAAAAACTAGGTCTGTTTTCACATTTCTTTTGAACCATGTTCCAACTTTCTATACAGCCAGCGCGATGTAAAATTGAAATAACGTAAAGTTTAAGGAGGTATTAATTAAAATAAAATTCACTCACTTTTTCTTTAGCTAATTCCTATTTTTATTTTGACTTTCCTTGCATTCGTAATGAAAAGCACAGTGTTACCCTCGGGAGAAAGACTTATTTAGTCCCTCGATCTATTAGCGCCCTCGCTACGCTCGGGCGCCAAACCCCGTCTCGGGACTAAATAAGTTACTTTCACCCCTAGGATAACAATGTACTATAGATATAAATCCTATTCAAACTTTTAAAGTTATTACGAAAATATTCAACAGCGTTGAGGTAACTTTCGCCATCTACTTTGAGTGATTAAAGTAGTTACGAATGTAATATAAAACAATGGTACAAATATCAATAGACTGACATCATTGTCGTAACTGACTAACTCACTGAAACTTTTCTTCACAGGCCTCCGATACTGATCAAATTGGCTACATAAATCAGCCAAAGCGCCAACGGCAAAAGCTAATGAAACAATCCCATTCAACTCTATTATCCGTTGCCTCTCTCTTTGGAAAACTTTTCTTATATCCACCGTATCGGATAGTTGTTGACGGAATAAATAAGATTTATTTTTATTTATTATTCCTTTTGTATTATATTTGGACAAAGGTCACGTTCAGGTGTACTGAGCGAAGGAACATGAGGTAAATGCGAGCGTGAGCTTTTTGTTTGTTTGTCTTTATGCTTTCACGCCTTGATGGTTCAATTGATCATCATGAAATGTTGCATACACGTTTTCAGGGGTACAGAGAAGGAAGGAAGTACTTGTTATGCCGGAATTCCCACGAGAACTCCGATATTACCGCTGAAGCAACCGCTAGGAATAGCTAGTATTACATAATGCTCAATAATCTGCTGCTACTGAACACTGGTGCTTATCTTAACTTTATCCACATCTGCACAAGAGAACGTGACGCTCTTTCGGCAGTTAGTTTACGTTCGGCGAATATTGTTCGGTGAATATTTTTTCGGCGAAACTTGCTCGACGAACGCTGCGTCGTTTATCAAAATGCTTGTGTAAACGCAGCAGCAGGAGTTGGTATAGTTAAAGATTTCTGTATTTACATCAATACTGATAATGTCTTACTTTTGTTGTGACGATCGGATGCTAACAATTACTGTAAAAGCAAACAACTGCGATCAGTAAATAAATAAAGAGGTTTTCTTTATTGAAAATAGATTAAAGTACAAGTTCCGATAACGTACTGCTGTTGAGAATTATAAGAAATACAATCTCTAACAATATAGAGCTCTCAACATAATTGTCATTCGACACCGATACTTTTATCCCTTTGTAATTGATGCTTTTATTCCGACAGTTGTGTTTACATTTTACAGTGATTTTAATCCGAGGATTATCTTAGATATCCCTTAGCTATTTATTAGTATTGCCTCGGGCAAGATTCCAGCTGTATTTATTTATCCAGATTAATTAGTATGTATTTGTTAAACCTGAAGCCATTGCGATTAGCGCTGGCACAGCGCGGGCTGAGAGCAAGGATTGTCGAGGGTTGAAAACTGAGCTTTCTAACTCGCGTTTGGATCTTAGTGAGCAAGTTTTTAACAAACCAACCTAAACCGACATAAAAAAAAAACACAAAAACGCACGCCCTTATTGACTGTTTTCAAAATTCACAGGTTTGGGAATATAGTGGGAAATATATTATCTGGAAATGAAAAGCATAAGTATGGTCGGATCTCAACAGCTGACCAAATTACTTTCTAAATAGTATAATTTGTTACAAAGTAGTCTTAGTGTTAAAGACCAAACTAATTTCACAATAAAATTCTAAAATATTTAGTTTTTACTTATTAAGACTAAAATGGAATGGGTGAAACCGCGGGGAACAGCTAGTATTAGTATGGATTGAATACATTCTTATACTAAGCTGTGGCCACCCCTTGATCTCAAAACGGTACGAGTGGCATAAAGAGGAAAGTTATTAGCCTGCGATAAGCTGGATGAAATCATTTATCTTATCAAAGGTACAAAGTGGGCTTATTACCTCACTTTACCTAAGTGAAAGATATTTAATTCGTAATATTATTACGTTTCATAATAATAAAGAATATCTGCTCCCCGCGCTTTCATCCTTTTTATTTCAGAGTTCCCGCGGGAATTCAAAAATATTTGACTGACCAATGTAACTACTTGAATCTCTGTAGAATGTAGATGTACCTACCAGTCTAACCTTTTATATTAGTGAACCCTATTGCTCGTAAACAAGATACTTACTGAGTACTGTCAAGTTGAGTCTTGTATTCTTGGTGGGAGACTTGATGAAGTCCACCCGACACCTGTATTGACCACTGTCCTCAGGCCTGGAGAAGAGAAAGAGCAGTATTAAAAAAAAACAATCACCAAACAATTACCCACAACTTTGCCTAATCTTATAATCTGCCAGCGGTTCCTCGCAGTTCCATCCTCGGTTATTTTGGAATCGGGAACTCATGGCGTGGCATGGCGTAAGTACATATATACCTCAATTAAAAAAAAAAGTCTTTTAATGAAACCAAAACAAGCAATTTAGCCAGTTACCCAGTACCATGTGCGAAGGTTTATAAAAAAATAATTTCGAATAGTTTAAAACACTAAAAAAAACACGATTTAAGAGCCAATTAAACAAAAAGTAATTATCTAATATCTAGGATCAGATTTCTGGTCAAAACCAATCAAGCGAGCCCTAACTCGGTGGGGTTGCGTCGTTTATGGAGTTCCCTGCCCATCTTCCGGCTTCATCATCAGATTAGCTGCATGTCATAATAATTAAACTGTCATCGGAACTACAGAGTTTCGTTTCGATACTACGATCAGAAGTAGGCTAAACTTATTTCTATGATTTAATTACATTGTTTCTTAATAAGTGAAATTAATAAAAATAACAAGAATAAAAAAGAAGGAAAAATTAAAGAAATGTATTACCTTAATTTAGTAAGGACCAATACTGCTGGTCTGGTGTCGCTTCGGAAGGTGGCTCTCACGCCCAGCGTCGAAGGGTTGGACCAGTGCGAGGTGCCACCTTCCCTGGTATCCAATCTGGGAACAAAAAGCAAATACTCACTTTTCTAAGAATAATAATATATTTTTAGCTGTTCTTCGCAGTGTCAAACACGTTATATTCATCTACTACGCTAATCGGGTCGTCGAAAAGCCCTCTAATTACTTTAACCAGTTTATTACTTAGCACTAAATTAATTGTAACCAATTATTGTCCGGTTATTGACGAACTATGTTTTCATTCTGTAATCGAACTACCCAATGAATTCATACAGGCGGGAATCTTGCCGTTGTGCCATCACGGCTCTTGAACTTTCTGAATAACACTAACAAGACTTGACAATCCATGAACCGAAAAGTTTTTCAACTCGAGTGACTTTTGTAGCCAAATGTACTTACATATATGTATGTAATAAACATGCCTGCGGCGGCGTAGTCATGGAAGAAATAAGTTTTAACACAAACATAATAACACTCGACTTAATCCGTGACAAAGAAGATTGGCTTTTGACTTTATCACGGTTTTTTATTTGCTTACGCTAGAAATGTACACAGAATTTTGTTTGTCAATGAGTTAATTTTGAGGTTAGATTAAGTACAGAACTTTATGTTAGGGTTATTGTTTTGATAAAAAAATTGTAAATAAATAATAATAAATAAATAAATAAATAAAAAATAAAAAATCATATAATAAACCGGGAGATAGTGACAGAAAACCCAAGTTTTTTTTAAAGCATGACGAATTAAAAAACGGAAAGAAAAATTGTCATACGCTAGTAAGAGAAGAACAATTACAATAGTAGAAGAACTTTTATCCATATTCCATGGCTATATGTAGTTACCTACTTAAATAAAAAAAGTTTGAAGAACCAGTCGTTATGTTAATATTTTTATGGCCGTTAAATAACTGGTTGCCTGTCTCATCAATTGTCACTCAATATAATACTACAAACGAACCGACAAATGTTTTTATTGGATGCTAAAGAACGACGCACAGTGAATTCTATACATCTATTTCAAGTTTAAACAATAAAAATGAATCCCTATTTCCCTTGGTCACGGCATCACGCGTGAACGGCTGGACCATATGCAAAATTTAATGGTGAACGATCATCGTTAAATTTTGCATACACGTTGTCAGGGATACATAGAAGGATATAGGTTACTTTTTATCCCGGAATTCCCGCGGGAAATCCGAAATTACTGCAAACATAGAGAAATTTTACAGGCAGCGAAATTATCAAAGTTTAAATTAATGAAGTAGAGTGCGAGAGAGACAACTGCAGGCCGCACCTACTACAGTAGGTATAGGTGCCTACTAATAAATAAAAAAAATCGTTTATTATTAATAGGTGTACCTATAGCTTCAAAATAAACGAAATTTTTTATTTATTAATCTCGTTTTTCATTGTACTTTCTTCTCCAAAACTGGAACTATGCTTTCGAACCGCGCGACAAGTGATTTGGTTTAGTTTCATTATCCAGAGGAATGTTTGTATTCCGCTAAAAACAGTCATTTTACAGCGGACTTTAACTATACTTTTTTGGAATCATTTTGGGATTTTGAAATTTTGGAACTTTGGATTTTTTTGGAATCATTTTGGAATTTTGAAATTTTTTGGAATCATTTTGGAATCATCACAAATTAGTATTCATCCTATTTTCCATACACATTGTTTTCTTTTAAATCATAGAAGATATGTTTTTTCCTCGCAGATTGCATTAGAGTGTCCTTGGTGTTTGTTGGTCCTTGGTAGCTTTGACAGTAATTCTAATTCCATCCACACCAGTGCACGTTCATCTTTACACTGCAAGGAGCCAACACGTCGTGCGTGCACGCTCCGAAAATCTCCATATCACGAGAATAGAAGGTACTTGATTACGAATGCATAAAGTCATCAGTTAGCTGAGAGCCGACAAGAGTATACGTATCCAATATGACAGCGCCGATTGACAGATAAATTAAAGCCACATTATATTGTTATCGATACGCTCTATCGGCATGGATTTTATTTTTTATTTCATCGATACGCGTCACGCCGTGTTGTATAGACGGACAATGAGAATATTGTATAGTTATTTGGTATATGTAAATATACGAAACTATAACTGTTTGATTGTTTGTCCAGCTTTCGCGACGCCGCGCCGGCTATGGAACGAAGAGATGAGAAGAGTATGAGCAAATGGGGCCGTGAAGATTTTTTATGGAGTTGGGATTTTTTTTTTTCACTTTTTTCCTATGGCGATTTGGGTATTTTTTATAGTAAATCGTTTATTTGCTTTCGGAAAGTAAAATTTGAAGAAGTGGAACTGATGATGAAGACCACAGATGGTCATCGGAACTAGTAAATAATAAGTATTTCACAGATTCCGATTCATTTAATGTAGTTTCTAAACAATTTATGTTCGTCACAATGTATATGGTGAAGTGGAACTGATGGTGATGTACCAGGAGAACTCCTCAAAAATTAACGTCCCTGCATCGGGAAAAGCAATATTTTGTAAAAGGTTATGAGCAGTTGACATTAGACTATTGTAACTTAGATAAATTACAAACCGACTCACTAAAAAAGCAAGAAATAAACAAATCTTTAGCAAAAAAATTAAATCCGACTTCCAAAAACACAAATCTAAAAAGCTAGAAATAATGTTGAATGAATGAATGTTTAATAGTGGTATGATTTTCTTAATAATATGACATTTTTGTTGAAATAAATTATTTATTATTATTATAACAAAATACCGATTTAATCGAACAGACAAAAATACACGTAATTTTATTATTGGTTTGTGCTACCACTTTTCAATTTGAAGTCGGTGACAAGCCAAATTTGGAGTAGGTAGATTGGCTAAGACCACTCCCGCCACGAGCTCGTGAGCTGAACAACCCAAGTGGGCAGAAGTAAGCGGACTTGGCACCGCATTCAAATTGAAAAGTGGTGGCACAAACCAATAATAGAATTACATGTATTTTTGTCTGTTGGATTACATCGGTATTTTGTTATTTTTGGCTTTTTAGTGTTTTTGGAAGTCGGTTTTAATTTTATTGTTAATTATAAAATATATAGATAGAAAGACACTTAAAATCTACCAACTACTTTAACAATAATAGCACAATAGTTGACACGCAATGACATAATTAAAGAGAAAAACGTAAAAACCTTTTAAATTCGAATTGCATAGGTTTAACCCAACAGCCAAATACCACGCATTATAGTTCAAAGAAGAAGAAAAAACATTTAGTTTAGAAAATAGCCCCTCTATCGAATCCGAACCTCGCCTAGGGCGTTACAATACCGGATATAGTAACGGTGGATAGGTCTACTTAAGTTTCAGTGAAACGGCCATGGAGATAGAGCTTTCGGGTGGAGTTAGTGTTTGACACCGCTCCGTCGTAGTTAGAAGCCTTTCTCATCCCGATAACAAGGACATTATGAAATTTAATCCATTAACGAAGGGTTAAACGGGTCGCAACATCATCTTATCCCAAGTTGTAATATTGAGATATATCTATATTTGTTCTGATATCTAACATCTAAAACTGTAGGGATTCGGAACAACTTGAGGACTATTTCTAGAGAACTTTTTAATCAAATCTACATAATATACCTATAAAGACGTATTCCAATATAATATATGGTAATTAAACCGTTATGGGGAAAATTGTAATTCATTTCAGAATTAGACTTTATTTACACAATAACTTTTAAATACAATGGTAGGTCATGCGTTTTTTAGAAATTTAAGGGACTGAATATTTTCTCTTTCTCTGACAAAAGGTAGGTAACGGTATTGAAAGCAGAAAAAAATTATATTTCTTCAAATCGTTTACAATTTTTTATATAGTTATTGTTGTTGTTCATCACTTTCAAATTGCTTCGTTATAATCATAGACTGTCATTAGGTTATCCTTACTAATATTATAAATGCGAAAGTGAGTTTGTTTATTTGTTTGTTTGTTACGGTTTCACGCCTCAACGGCTCAACGGATCATCATGAAGTTTTGCATACACGTGGTCAGGGATACAGAGAAGGAAAGAGGGTAATGTTTGTCCCGGAATTCCCGCGAGAACTCCGAAATTACCGCGGGGGACAGCTACTTTAATTATATAGATAAGCATTGGCATATTCTATAGTAAGATATCGGAGAAAATGAAATCACCTACGTACAAAAATAGCTGTGCTCATTGTGGGTGTGTGTGACTGTATAATATGTTCCCAGGCAATAGGGTACTTGCATACAATTTATAATACAAAATTGTGTCACTATTTCAAAAATAGAGCCTTAGAAAAGCATTATCGTGAAAGATTTACTAAAAAAATATCAATAGTTTCCAAAATATTCAACGTTTAATTTTGTGAAACGGAACGTTGCAACGAAACACCAATCACAGCCCCATATTACGTCACTTTAATTTTTTTAGGAAACATTTACCTCTTTCAGGGAAGGCAAAAGAAACTAAGTGCATACAGTCAACACATATTTTATTTTTTCTGAAGTTTTTTACATTAACATGCATCGGTAAGATGCATTTCGATTCTTTTCTGGAACTTTTGGAAGTAATTCGACATAGTTCAACCTTAATTTCGCTTTTGGATATTGAAGTTATCTGTCTGTCACTGTCACATGAATCTGTCAATACGACAGTGACATCTCTATCACAGATTAATAAGGCGTAATTTTTAAGTGGTGACATCATTCCGCGTTTCGGCGGTAAAGTCAAAAGTAGAAACTTTGAAACGCTCTATTTAATTAATTTATGCGTATATTTTTTTTCTTTTTCTTGCTTTGTTTAAGTAGACCATGTCTTTAAAATAGAGTGGAAAAAAAAATTCATTCAAGTACCCTATTATTTAATCCATTATCTACTCAATCATAGTGCCACATGTCGGATGGCGCGTCACAAAGGATTCCGGAAATGGTCAATGCGGAATAGATTATTGAGGGATATTGGGACCAAATCAATATGCGGCCAATATTGATTGTTGTGAGTTGTCACCAAGAAGTGATTAAAATACAGCTATCGCGTGTCTAACATCTGTCGATCTATGTGAATATTTGAGGGAATTCCGAACAAATGAATCCGGTTATATTGGGTACGAAATGCAATAAACAGACAATAATATATATGTATTAAGCATAACTTCAAACTTATTGTCAAATAGAATATCACTACTCTATAATTTCTGAGACATTTTAACAATTTTCGATTGTGACTATTCTTACTATTGTAAATGCGAATGTGAGTTTGTTTGTTCGTTACGCTTTCACGCCTTAACGACTCAACCGATCATCATGAAATTTTGCAAACACGTTGTCAGGGGTACCGAGGAGGACATAGGGTAATTATATCTCGGAATTCCCGCGGTAACTCCGAAATTAACTGCGGGGAACAGTTAGTCGAATATATGTTAAAAAAGCTACAAGTCAAAACACGATTACGACATCGACAGATTCTCTCGATAGATAAAAAACCTAGCTAGCCACTTTTTTTTCGCGGAATGCTTACATACATGTCATTTATAGAAAGAAATTCGAGTTTTGATTTAAAATAATATAAACATAAAAATATGCACTAAATAATAATGAAGCTAGATTTTCACTACAACTTAAAAACTATTGCGTTTTGTTTTTTTCTGTTTCATCGTTTAACTAAATTATTTCTCGACATAAATACATTTATAAGGGAATATTATAAATGTATTTTCTTCTTCTTCTTCTTCTTAAAAGAAAGATGTTTAGTTTTTAATGTGTTTCACTTGTACAGTCAACATCCTATCTTTACTAATATTACAAATGCGATATTAACTCTGTCTGTCTGTTACGCTTTCACGCCTCAACGGCTTGACCGATCATCATAAAATTTTGCATGCACGTTTTCAGGGGTACAGAGAAGGATATAGGGTACTTTTTATCCCGGAATTCCTGCGGCATCTCCAAAACTACTGCGGGTGAAACCGCGGAGAACATCTGGTAACAAATAAATGCGCAGACGCTATAAAAGCACGACCTCAACAACAGATAACTCCGAATCACTTAAGAACGACGTCGAAACTAGTTTCCTTTCTGAAGTATCGAAATTGAACTTACAAAACATCGATTTGGCTTTGTGAAACATTTTTGTTAGCAAATTTCAAATGTGATTTTGCAATAGTTTCTCAACAATTTTTGCTGTCTGTACTATTTATTGTTGGTTTTATGGCGCTATATAAGCTTAAGATGTCTCACTTTATGGACATTACTTCCTTCAGGTATTCCCATTGTGATTTCTTTGAAACGATGCTATTTCGAGATACCTACTGGTAAAAGTTGGGAAGCTGCAGCGTCGAAATAACACGTCTGTTCTGTTTTTAATAAGATCTGTTGTTCTACCACCAGCCACCACTATACATATAAACTATAATATTAGCAGTAAAGCTTATATAAACTTCAATAGCAGTTTTAGATGTGCGGGATCATGTATTGATAATATTTTTTTTAATAGTGTGAGTGCGGCGAAAGTGTTGCGCACTTGTGATGAATAGATACACCAGATTTATATGTGTCGCGTCGATATTTTAACGGTTGTGCGTGTGCGTATACCCGATGGAGGGGCGCGTCATTTTAGCTTAGACGATCTCCACCTACTATGATAGATCTTCCTCACGACTTCACGCGGATGTAATTTCAGAATTCACAAGGGGATTTCTGAGGTATAAGTTATTTCCATTCAAAATTTCATCTAATTCGGCCAAGCCGTTTCAACGTGAAAACTGAAAGTTAGAAATATAGGATACACGTTCCCACAAAAACTTTCGGATTTTCACCTATTTTAATTTCGATCATATTATTATGTACTAATCTATTGACACTGGAACAGCTATTTTATAGTTTCCAGCAATTTAGGACATTATGACATTTTCATCCTCCCTCATCCATACCGAGTTCCTACACTAAAGCGGGTAAAACAGCGGTGGGGAACATATACATAGATGAACTTATACTAATTTGTTATATGAACAGTATCTTAATATGAACCAACTAAAGTTACTTTAACATTCCTTACTCGTTATTACTGGTAACCAGAGACAATACAGAGAGCCCGTTACCAATTATCTATGGTCCATCAAAGCAAACAGACGCTATATCTTTCGTGAACACAGCATAACTTCTGTATTCAACGCGTCGGGGTGATTAGGCTGCGGTCACACCGATCCGTTTGTGCACAAACACGCTTGGAATATATAGGACGTTGTGGCCGCAATCTCGCCCATCGGTGCGACATATATGTGCGAGGGATAATGGTGCAGCTGCAATCAGCAAACAATAAAGGTCTCTTCAGCCCGCTTAGCCAAGCTTTCAAAATTTTTAATAGGCTATTTGACTAAATTTTTATTTTTACTCCGTCCTGTAGATTCATAAAAAATATTAGACATGCAATTTTTCTTTTCTTACGCAAGCAAAAAATAACGGAGTTACGTTGTCGAAGTCGAAATGGTGCGTGACGTCACAAGCAGGTGCAGTTTGTACCTGCACAATTATGACGTACGAGCCCCAACTCCCAAACTTTAACGCGCTCTATCCAAGTATACTTTCATTAATTTAAAAAAGCAAAATATACGTGTGTATTATTTTTTTATTATCTAACTGACGGACTAAATAGAATTTAGAAAAAAAAAATTGTCAAATAGCCTTTAATTGTTAACGCATAGAAAGCTAACAAATTGTCATGTCACGCAAATCTGAACTTTTGTTCCTTAGTTTTCTATGCGTTAACGATTGTAGATTGTCAATTTGACTAGGGAGCAGTAGTGCAATTTTGCGTGACCACGTGACATTACTGTGAGTTCCTTATTTTTCTATAGCAATAATAACTAAGATTGTCAACTTGGCTGAGGAGGCAGGTATAAGCAAAATTCTCTGCCGTTTCACCGCGTAGTCATCTGAAGCCGAAAAACCACAATGGTATTATATATATTTATTAAAACAATCTTTACCCAATTTGTGTGGTCATTATCTCAGCATAATTGAAGAAAATTATGGTTACCGAATGCATGACATCTTCGAAACTGACGCCAGCAGGGCAATTATGTAACTTTTGTTGCTATCATATTTTAGTTTCAATCAGAAAAATAGCGATTTTGTGACTAATCATAATTAGACAGCTTCAACTTATGAAGTATGTTTATTCTGGTTGATTGCTAGATATTGTAGGTGTTAAATCATGCAATATAGGTGTTAAAACCGTCATGTTTTTGATTGCAACCGAAAAATGATAGAAATAAAAGTTATATAATAGCCCCTCTGAATTCATCAAATTGGGTATTCTCCAGGGTATGAAAATCAAAATTCTAATTAGACCGTCACGCGTCAGTTAGAAAAAAAAGAATAATAGACACATATTTTTTGTTTTTTCAAATTAATGAAAATAAACATAGATAAAGCGCATTAAAGTTTAGAGTGGGGGATACAAATTGCACCGGGTTGTGACGTCACGCGAAATTTCAACTCAATGTATGGCCGTTATTTTTTGATTACGTAAAAAAAAATACGTGTCCAATATTTTTTACTAATCTACACGACGGCCTAAAAAAAATTTTGTCAAGTAACCAATTAGGTTCCTTTTACAAAACACTAATACTTTAACGCAGGCTGTGGATACACCTTAGTTGACGTTCAACACTCAAATAGCATTGAGAGTTAACTGAGCGTTTTGCCATTCACCTAGTGTGACCGTGCCCTAAATCTCGCAGCGTCTAACACAAAGGCTACGGCTAGCTCTGACGCCGTCCCGAGGGATCTCTGTTTCATTACTGAAATTGTTCAGCTTCCGGTGAAAAGTGAAAAGAAATTTATTCTTTTTGTTGGACGTAGGTATAAGTTTTCGTTTTAACCAAGGGGACGGAGAGTATGCGTTCAAAGGTTGTTGGTTTTTTATCACGTTTCTTAATATTTTTCACCGAAACTTCAACAGTCATTTGAGCATGGATTTTTCGTTGGATAGTTTAGAATCATTGTAGAGCTGGTTGAATAAAAAAGTAGTAAAATTTAGAAGTGTGACGGATGCAATCTTTTGTGATATCTTATGTGAATCTCATAATTAACAGCTCTGTTGGTATAGTGGTTAGCGATCCTGATTGCCACACCAGATATCGCGAGTTGGATTCCCGGGCAGGGGAAAAATTTATGAGATAGGTAGGTATATAGATATATAAACTCTTTATTACTTACTCTTACTCTTTTTGTACTTAAATAGAAATAATAAAAAAAAAAGTTTTACTACAAAGTGTAACAAGGTGGTTTTGTCGCTCAGAACGGTCTCTTCCAGACAACGCAAGTGCATAGAACAATTGCAATCAAGTAAACATTCATGCCCATTTATATGTATTACTAGCTGTCCCCGCGGTTTCATCGGCGGTAATATCGGAGTTCCCGCGGGAATTCCAGGATAAACTATACCCATACACCTTCCTCTGGAATCACTTACAACATACAATCAAACCTTTTCTCATTTGGATCCTTTTGCCGTTTCAAAACTATCCTTTAAAAGCATTGAACTAATATTACTTTAGGGAGGTAATCAAGTGCCTCGAAGATGTTTAGTTTGCGACATAACTTACTATAAACTTACTATTATTAACATTTTATTGCTTGTTGTTCAGACTTTTCCCTATTCTTTTATTTGGTAACTATATATAGTTACTTTCTTATTTTGTATTATTACCTCGTCAAAAAACAACACTGACAACTTAGTACGCTCAGACAACTGCACTCACATACTAGGTATTTGCACTTTGAGTAATTTTTTTGTTACTTTTTTTTTCTACTACCGTCAATGTATTAATCGCTAGCTCATATGTATATTATTTTCAACTTACTTCCTTACCGTTTCTATACTTATAAAATACTAGCTGCGCCCCGCGGTTTCACCCGCGGTAATTTTGAAGTTCCCGCGGGAATCCCGGGATAAAAAGTACCATATGTCCTTCTTTGTACCCCTGACAACGTGCATGCCAAATTTCATCCAAATCCGTTCAGCCGTTTTTGCGTGATTGAGTAACAAACATCCAAACATCTAAACATCCAAACATCCACACTTTCACATTTATAATATTAGTAGGATTTATGAGGAAATCTGTAATTGGTCTTACTGCTGTAAATTTCTATGTGTGTATATATATATATCCTTTTTATATGTGTGTGTATATCCATTATTGTATCACTGTATGATTTCATAATAAAATAAAATAAAAAATAAAAATAAAATAAAATAAAATCACTCTTTCTATTGGTGAAAACCGCATGAAAATTCGTTCAGTAGTTTCTGAGTTTATCGCGAACAGACAGACTAATTAATTTAATATATTATTAGGATATCAGCTGTTCGATATCCTATTATTTTACAGTACCTTCAAGCTCAGAATAATTTGGGACGAAGTGGCAATGTGTGATAATATCCAAGCTTTACCTATTATCACGCCGAAAGAACATTAGCTTAATCATCATTATTTGATAGCCATAATATTTTAAAGCCGAACGCCAGGGTGCGCTTAGGTAGCCGGAGGCTTTAAGCAAGAGCAATCGGCTCGACCGCCTTAACTACTGGAGTGCGACATCTACCTTGAATAATAGCCTAGTGCAACGTGCACTTAGCTTTTGCATTCAAAGCGAACTGCAGCGCCAGGCAAAAGCTGAAATCTAGTTATGAACCAAAAGCTTTGTGTATAAAATATTGATATTGGGAAAGGATTTACCCCCAAAATTACTATTAGACATAGACATAGACATAACTTTATTTGGCATCACAAAATTTCTTAAAAGTAATACATGCATCAAATTCAAAGCGTGTATTAAAGCGTGTTGTTTCCTTTTTTTTTTAACTAACTTTTATTATACGTTCAAAGAAGATCTGATCTTAAATCTATACTATAATAAAAGAGTAGAATCCGCGATTCTGTACATTGAATATTTGTAGGAAATTTTGGCAGGGAGCGATAAAAGAAGACTACACACAAAAAAGGAGTTTCAAAATTCTTTTCTGTCTGTTTACGATAATCTCCGAATCTACTAAACGGATTGTCATGCGGTTTTCACAGGGAGATTAAGCTTAACCTGCAGCTACTTAAAGGCTTTGTTCCATTTAAATCGGACGTTGGGAAAAACGTGTCATGTAAAAACGTTTCATGCGGGTGAAACCGCGGGTCACACCTAGTTACTAAATAACAGTTTACAATACAATATAATCCAATCTCATTTTATTGATACGATAATGGATTTGAACTTGAAACCCTACAAAAAGAGATCATAACATCCAAATTTAAACTTCCATCAAACCCGACATAATTTCATTAATGTTTAGAAAGTTGATCGAAGCATCGTCCTATAAATTCAATCCGATCTATATCCGACAAAGTGGCTCCAAGCCGATTATTCTAAACCCCAACGGGTATTAAATGACATCTAGTCATTCTGTTACGGCTGGCTACATAAAGCTGGCCATACACGGACAGCTGAATTCGACTGCGCCGAGCAGTGACTGTAGAAAGTTCCAAGACGTAACAAACATTATAATAATAATAATAACAAATTTTATTAAATTGAAATTATTAAAAAAAAAGTAAAAGATTGTTGGACGCTCCTAGGCTCCATAGCTTCAACGGTATAAAGAATGACTCTGTGGTTTTTTTTCCCGACTAAATAATTGTTCATTTCTACGAAAAAAATCTGTTTTTCGTTATTTTTTTTTATTTTTTTTTTTTTTTTTTTTTTTTAAATTCCTTTATTGGTCATAAAACAAAATTACAAGTAATACCTAGACACAGTCATGGCACACAAAATCATAACTACTGTATGTTTAGGAGACCGAAGTCTATTAAAACATATACCTACATATCTATGTGGTAAAGGTAATACATTTTAACTAACGTACTTACATAAATTTATCATTATGGACACTTTTGTTGAGTGTTCATATATACGTTCTTTTAATTATCTAAAAGTATAGAAACCTGGTAGGCACACATCACAATTTCAATATAAAATCTAAATGAATTTGTGAACAATTCATTGTACCTAATCGATGTCATATCCTCAGTCGAATTATTTCGTCTGAGGTCATATCGAGATGACATCAATTAAAAAAAAAGTTAAGTCATACCTGCTTCAGACAATATTTTGTACATAGTTTCGTGCTACGATATTAGACCGTATCAATTACGTTCACAAGAATTAATATGCATTTTGACAGATGTAATGCTTTTAAATCATTACCTATTCAGTTGTTGTGGATTCACGAGTTGCCGGTATATCGAGATCGTAACTAAGAATATAGTGATGGGGCAAGCGGTATCTGTTATAAGTGTTACGATATGGTATATTCTGGAATCGCGTTTTTCCGATTGATGAAACCAGACTATTTGTATGAAAGGGATTTTTTAGTATATAGAAATCGTATGTTAATTTTAAGATGTATTCAGATAAGTATGGGTATCCAATATTTTTGTGTAATTTGTGTAAGTTTGTATAGAAAGGAGTATTAAATGCAATTTTTAGTGCCTTATTTTGGATCACCTGTAATTTTTCGATATTTGATTTACATGTACTGCTCCAAACAGGAGCAGCGTAAGTAATACATGGACGAATCAAGGTGGAATAAATTTGAAGTTTGGTATTAGGACTTAAGTTTGTTTTACGATTCATTATAGGACTTAGTGCATTTAGTGCTTTGATACTTTTTTGGTGGATGTTGCTAACGTGACATGACCAGTTCAGTTTGCTATCAATAGTTACTCCTAAGTATTTTACGTGTTTACTCCATGGTATTTTATAGCCGTTAATAGCAAGCTGCTTCAATGGCAATTTTCTTTGACGACTAAATAGAATAGCCTCAGTTTTGGACTCATTTAGTTTTAACTTCCATTTTGTGAAATAGGTCATTAATAAGTCAATAGACCATTGGAGGCGATCTATAATTAAATCAATATCACTCGATGAACAGAAGGATGCTGTATCGTCGGCAAAACATGCAAGGTACGTATGAGGCTGTATGGGAATGTCATTCAAGTATAGCAAAAATAAGTATGGGCCTAGAACCGAGCCTTGAGGGACTCCTGCAGGAACACTAAAAGCGTCGGATATGTTGGTATCTATATTTACAGTAAAACTGCGATTGCTTAGGTATGATTTTAGTAATTTTTCCAGCTTTGGAGGTATATTATACGATAAAAGTTTGTGCAGAAGGCCAGAATGCCAAACGGTATCAAATGCTTTTTCTATATCGAGTAAGAACATACCAGTGGACTTTTTTAGATTAAGATTATGCGCGACGTGCTCACTAACACGAGCAAGCTGCTGCACCGTCGAATGAGACCGGCGAAATCCGAATTGCTCGCCTATTAGATCACTGTCAGTAAAACGCAACAGTCGAGATGCTATGACTTTTTCAAAAAGCTTGCTAAGCACCGATAGCAGGCTTATGGGCCGATAGTTTGAAGGTATCGTTTTATCCTTCCCTGGTTTAGCGATAGGGATAACCCTAGCGCTCTTCCAGGCCGTCGGGAAGTAATGAAGTTTAAAACAGGCATTAAAGACTTTCGTGAGAATTACAACGCATTTCCGGGACATGTTCTTAAGCATAAGGCTTTGTAAACCGTCAGCTCCCGGTGCTTTGCGAGACTTTAACTTTAACACATGCTTAACCACTTCTGCAGGTCGAACAAACATCCCTGGGAAGGCTTCAGGTTCGCAGTTATTGAGATATTCAATAGATTGTGTAATTTTAGCATCTAAATCAGGACTTGGCCAAGCAGAAGTCAGGAGCATACTTTGATGGAATGCCTTAGCGAGCTCATTGCATTGTTCAGCTACATTGTTCGTCAGCGATCCATCATCCTTCTTGAGTGATGCTAAGGCATCATCCTGTTTACGATTACGATTGATCGATCTGACCACTCTCCAAAGATCAGGGGATGGATTATCAACTTTCGCTAATCTCTCATTCCATTTTTTGTCGTTGTGTACTTTTATGGCGTATCGGATTCTATTTTGTAGATGGTTAATCAGAGATCTTATTCTTTGACGATTTATGGTGTCTGATTCATTTTGTTCGTATCTACGCAGTTTATTTTTGTTTCTTATAAGCCTTTTTATAAAATTAGGTAATCGGCACTGCTGAGGGTTAGTATATTGGCTAGGAACATTAAGATCTCGTGCCTTTAAAAACGTGCTTGTGAATTTATCGACAACCTCGTCAATCTCTGTCTGAGTTGAGTAAATTTTTTGTGTGAGACTAATATTTTGGTTTAAGTAGGCCCTATAATTCTTCCAGTCAGCAGCCGCATAATTATAATATTTTATCTTTATACGTGGTACTTCTACTAGGAGGGAAAACGCCACCGGCAAGTGATTTGAGGTCATCGCGTATACCGCAACCAGTTCAGATACATTGTGAACATTTTTAGTAATGCAAAGATCTGGTGTTGATGGTATCAGTGTTGGTCTGTAGTGTGTTAGTGTAGGTGTTGATGGTGCATGAATGATAAAATCATTTGAAATCATATGGTCAAAGAGCAACTTGCCGTGTCTGTTTGTATCTCTGCAGTTCCAATAAGAGTGTTTCGCGTTAAAGTCGCCCATAATTATGACTTTGGGTTCCAGATTAAGAAGAATGTTTAGATCTCTCGGGTCTAGAGCACGATTGGGAGATTGATATATAGAGATTACTGAATATTGCATACTTGGTCCGGTTAAGCGGACGCCCACTGCTTCAATGTTATGTGTTACTGGTATTAATAAGCGAGAATGTTGGATATTAGTTTTGACTAGTAATGCTACTCCTTGCCCATGTCCACTAGGATGTTTGTCCTGTCGATGGCATATGAAACCAGGTGTTAGTAGTGAGTGATTGGAAGTTAGCCTGGTTTCACTAATGGCGACTATATCAATAGCCATATCATGTAACACTAAGTCCATCAACTCGTGAATCCTATTACGAATGCCATCGGCATTCCAATACATTAATTTAAGCTTGTGTTCATTAGACATATTGACCAAGATAGGTGATAACTAATATAATCTTATCGATAATGTTGTTGCAATTGTTAAACTTGGTTTTTAGAGCTTTTAGTGCAGAAAATATCTGTAACATTTCAGCCGTATCAGATGGTAGATTTTCACTAATGGGTGCATTTTTATTCTGTGATAATAGTACATCAACTTCTGGTTTTTCACTACCTTTGTTGTATTTTGATTGACTTACTTTAACGGCGTTAATTTGGACATTTCTATGCGACGAAGGAACTGCAGATGAAACTATCGAAGACCATAGTTGACCCTCCTTCACAGAACCGGATGTCGTTATCTTAGTTTGATTGGTCGTATGATTCATAGGCAGATTTCTTTTAATTTCAGTGAATTTCAAATATTTTGTGCGTTCATTGCATAATCTGTAATTTGCCGGATGATCTTCTTTGCAGTTGCAACACTGGGCAGCAAGAGTTCTATCTTTCTTCTGGCAGTCCTTAGTTGCATGAAATTCAGTGCATTTTACACAGCGTGGCGCAAGGTTGCAATATTTCGACGTATGACCAAACCGTTGGCACCGGTAACATTGACTAACTACCGATGAATTAGGCTTATACTTTTGCATGGTAACTGCGCAGCTGCAAAGGTATTTAATCTGCTTAAACTTGACAATATCTGCCCCTGCGGGCAAGTTTATAAGAAACGGTGAGCATGCGGAGTTGACAGATTTTGTTGATTTCAGCCTTGTAACTGTAACATCCTTGAAGCCCAGTGAATCAAGTTCGTCCTTGATTGTATCTTCAACCGACGCTGGAAGTCCACGAATCACAATCTTTGCTGTTCTTTCGTCTTTCCGACCATAAGTATAAAATGGAATATTATCTGTTCTTAGACCGTTTATTAATAGTTGGTGACAATTAACTGAGTAACAATGTACTGCTACCTTATTTCCACTCTTATAAAGTATATGGAAGTTGTTAATGTATTTAGTTATCATACCTTTGATTGATTCATGAGTCCAGCTTGGTTGGATTTCCAACAGTATTGGTGGTATATTAGGTTTGTTTCTTCGAGCAGTCACTAGCCGACGCAGTGAAGTAGGGTCAAGATTTTCATCAGTTGGTAGTTCGTTGAAGCTGTTATTGCATGAGATATTTCCACTTTTTATGTTGGAATAAGGTTTCGCAGGTCTCTTTGGTGTCCTCCAGTCATGGTCATCATCAGCTGGTCTTTTTGCACTTAAACTTTCCGTTGAGGAAGTTCGACTTATAAATTTATCCATTATCGTAGTCCGTATCGAGTATCGGTTATCAGTATGACGGTTCGGAATATCATCCCATCACTACTTGATAGACAAAAACTGAGTTGAGGGTAATAACTAATAACAAGGTCAATTAACAAAAGAGCACTAAACAACAACGTGCAGTACGTGTTGTCGCCAACGAAACAACGAGATGAAAATTTTTTTTTATTGAACACACAATTTTCCTCAAGAATTTTAATTTTGACTAGTAATAAGTTGAGAAAAATAAACCTCTCTATATAAAAAATACCCAAATCGCTATAGGTTTAATTTTATAGGGTACCTAATCTTTTTAAGAGTTCCCTCGATTTCTCCAACATCCCATCATCAGATCCCGACTTTTTGGCAATGGGACCAACTTAGGAGTATATTCTTTGAAACAAAAGAAGTCGGTTAAAAAGTTGTGCCCTCACTCTAGATTATCCATTCTTTTCAAATAAACAAGTCATTACATGCATCGTCCGATAGTCAAGGTGAACATTTTTGTAAAGAGCCGCGGTAATTTCGGAGTTCAAAGTACAAAGTACCCTATGTCCTTCTCTATACCCCTGACAACATGCATGCCAAATTTCATCCAAATCCGTTCAGCCGTTTTTGCGTGATTGCGTAACAAACATCCAAACATCCAAACATCTAAACATCCAAACATCCAAACTTTCAAATTTATAATATTAGGATATTAAGTAGGATAAGTAGGTATTGTAATTACAGCTGAGCAACCATGGACTGTACAATCAGCTTTTAAATATATAATCACATTTGAGATTATTGAATCGTATTACAATAGTAATGAAGTTCAACGACTGACAAATGTGTGCACATGTTTTTAATGTTGTTTATACGTCCCAAAAGTTTGGGCAAACTCCCCGCCCCACCATATTACCTTACCCCGATGAACATCAAGGAGGTACCTACGTACTCTACTATTCGCACAGTAACGTAACGTTAGTCACGTAACATGATAAAGAACATCCTCATTCCATCCTCTCTAAATAACGGAACCGTCTAAACTTGATAATTAAACAACCTAAAGCAAGAATTTCATTTTGATCAGCACAAGTAATTTACATTTTCCACCCCAACACAAAACGACGAAGACACTGGATGTAACGAGAGGAAAGCCGATACATCATCCTTGTCAACAATCCTCAATCAGAATTAGCCACAGACGTAACTTAAAACAGATAAGGTAAGTTACATAATAGTAACCGGCGTTGCTGTAAAAATTCTTAAAAAATATTTTTTTTTTTAAGGTCAGCAATAAATTACAACAAGGGTCAATATTGGTCACGCAAAAACAAAAAGGCATCACTCCTGCGTCTACAAGGGTCTTCCCGAACATAACCTCGTTGTAGCTTATCATGTAGTAATGATGTAATGTGGGGAGACCCTTAACGAGACGGTAGTTTATTTATTTACTAGCTGTTCCCGGCGGTTTCACCCGCGGTAATTTCGGAATTGTCGCGCGAATCCTGGGATAAAAAGTAGCCTATGTAATTATGTATGTCCGTATCTGTACCCCTGACAACGTGTATGCAAAATTCCGTGGTAATCGGTTGAGCCGTTAAGCAGTGAAAGCGTAACAAACAAACAAACAGAAACAAACAAACTCACTTTCGCATTTATATAATGTCAATGTAAGTCCTTGTCATAACCTCCTTCATGTTTAGTGATTGTTTTTTTAAATACAGCAATTTACATGTTCTATTATGATATTCTATTTTATAAATTCGAATATCTTAATATATATAAATCACGTGTCACGTTGTTTGTCCGCGATGGACTCCGAAATTACTGAACGGATTTTGATAAAATTTTGTAACCATTTATAATATAGTCCAACTTAAAAGATAGGATAGTTTTTATCCCGGAATTCCCACGGGAACTCCGAAATCACCGCGGATGAAATCGCGCGGGATAGCTAGTTGTATTATATTTTTTTATAACAGTTGGTTTTTCTAGTGATTCAAATTCTAGAATCGAATAGGAGAAGCCGAGAAACATCAAAATTGCCATTGCTATTTTTATTGCTATAAAAAAATACACTGTTATGTTATTGCTTATTGAACCTATAGCCTTTAATTTATTCGCTGAGGAAGTCTCTATATTAATAAGTACTCTGTGGTCTCTACTCTACTGAATAGCTAGCTGGAGTTTGTGTGGAACCCCTTCCCCTCCTTTATACCCGAAAAGTGTTGGGTTTGCGCAGGTTTGTAGAACTGTGTGACCGTAATAACATAGAGCTTAACTGCGGCACACTTGGTGTGACCACTCGCGTAGTCTATTCCGATATAGTACATACGTCTGTGTAATTAACTGGATACACGTCACTTGGACTAATATGGAGTATTATTAGTATAATTGAAACGACTGATCCTACGTACCGTTATCGTTACTACTAAGTGATGGAGCTCTCTCTACAAAACGGTTGACGTAATTCGATCCTTGTTGGTTAAATAAATCGATTTATTATTAGTAGGTACAAGCTGTTGCCCGAGATTTTACTCGCCTGAATATTATGTACCTATTTGTTTGTTTGTTTGATTACCCAACTGGCCATCATGGAATTTTCCATACACTTTTTCAGGGGTACAGAATAGGACATAGAGTATAGAATTGCCACCTTTTTTTGAAAAAAAAAAATAGAATTTTTCGGAAAAAAGATGAAAAATATAGTACTACTGGGAAATGCAGGAAAAAAATAGTACATATTTAATTTTAATCATTATGCATCAGGCAGCGTTCATTAACAAATTATTGCTATAGTTTGACAGTAGACGTTTTGTTGTGGCGTATGCGTTTCGTTCTGAAATTCCCTGTACAGCGCTGCGGGTACGTTCCAGACAAGTCACAGTTAATATAAAAAACGCGACAGTTGAATAATTAGGGATAAAAATATAGTATTTTTCGTACTATTTTATTTTTTTATAATAATATATAAAGCTCGATTACCACTCACTCACTGACATAATTATTATTATTATTATAATATATAAAGCTCGATTACCACTCACTCACTGACATAATTATTATTATTATTATAATATATAAAGCTCGATTACCACTCACTCACTGACATAATTGTTCTCCCAGAAGGAGCATCTCTAGGTTGATATAATGTATGGAACATGTAGAGGGGACGTTTCGGTGATTATGGGAAAACCTCGACATCTTCGATTCCTGCTTCTCATCAGGTAGCGAGTCGACTGCCCGCCGAAACTATCCATCGAAAGTGAAAACGTTTCTAACATTCCATCCACACCTTGGGCAAATTTCAATAGTGTAACTTTTTTTTCAAAATGGCGGAAAAAAACGTGGCCGCCGAACAAAATTCAAACTCGATTATCTCCGAAACTATAGGAGTCTGATGGGGGTGCTCAAACAAATGTCATAGAGGTCAATGGGGGGCAACCGCCTGGCGTGGTAAAAATCCAAAATGGCGGATTCAAAATGGCGGCCGAAAAAAAAGTTGATCCGATCCGGGTGAGGTTCGGCATCCGGGGGTTTTTGGGGTCGCTGATGCCGAATATCGAATCAGTTTTTCGATTGCGTCATTTTTCAAGATGGCCGCCGAACATTAGTTGTTTGTATGGGGAAATTGTTTCGGCCCTGGCTCGGAAACGCGAGCTGCTCGCAGCTCGCGCACAGGGCGAATCTAGTAATAATTATATAAGTATAACTGGCTGAAATATAGTACGATACTAATTAATATAGTACGGGTGGCAACCCTTATAGAGTAATCAGATCCGAGACGTCACGTATTTATATATATATATCGTTATTTTATTTTATTTTTTTGTTTAGTTTTATATAGGTACATTTTGTTTTTTATTGTAATTTTCATTTTATAGTTTATTTTTTTAGTTTTAATTTTATTTATTTTTTACCGTGGTTCCGGCTGAAAACCAGCGCTGCCTCACACTGTTAAGTGTGTGAGATAGCATTATGCTGAGCCGGGACCATTTTGTCAACATTTTTGTATTGTTTTTTATTGCAGTTGTATATTATGTGTTGGTTGACAAATAAATTTATTTTCTTTCTTTCTTTCTTTCTTTCTAGTACTTTAATCCCAGAATTCCCGTGGAATCTTCGAAATTCATAGTTTTACACATAAAATCTTTTGATAAATTCACTTAACTATATACCGAAGTTATTCCACAATGCCTCTTGTAAAGTTTCAGTATTCGCCATTAATGATGAAGGAGAACAATTAATAGTACCTATGAAGGTAAATAAATAGTTTTATTAATAAACTCACGTGTAAATGGGAGTTTCGTGTCCTTGCTTGTACCATATCACGAGGCCCATGCTGTCGTCGGGCAGGCTGGGTGTGACGTCACACGGTAGCTCCACAGAGCCGCCTGTAGGCGCGTGCAAAGATTCTATTGATGCTGCAAACAAAAGAGAAGAAATATTCAAATGTACAGTTTTCAAAGTGTTGAACAAACTGACTGTCTCAGCCAAGAGTTTTTCGTTTATCGTCGAATACTCGATCCTTACTATTGTATATGAATGTGAGTTTATTATTTCTTTTTTTTGTTATTTGTTACGCTTTTACGCCTTAATAACGACTCAACCAATCATCATGAAATTTTGCATTCACGATGTCAGCGCTACAGAGAAGGATATTTGGAAAAAACTTTGGAATTAACACGGGTGAAATCGCGGGACATGGTTAGTAGCTATAATAAATAATAATGATTGGACATTGGACTTTGGACAATCTCAAATGAAGTAAAGCTTGACTCTCATGGGCACCTACCAGATAACTGATATGATACTCGTATGAAACAATTTTCTAAATTCTTTTGTGAGTATACCTAGATACGTTTATAACAAAAATTAAGCACCCAGACTCAGGGTAAACCAAAAATGTTTATCACATGTTACAGAACTCGAACCCGCGCCACATGATTTTGCTAGTGAGGTTAGCTAACCAATACAATTTGTCACAATGTAAATCTAAAAACTGAATAGAAAATTACAAAGATTTCGTCATTCGACTACAGTTATGTTCTATTAGAGTTTAGACTATAGAAAATGGCTGCTGAGATAGGTAGAAAATATGGGATGTAGGTCTACGTAAAAACTTGTCAGCACCGGAAGTCGAACACATGACATCCAACGGGGCGCCAACATAGGACAAAGCACATCATCCTATATCACGGAAGCGGAATTCAGTAAAAGTTAAGCGAATTTAGGAAACTTGAAAAGGATCTTGGCGAATTCACCTCCGTCATTTACATATATTATGGATCTGTATATGACGTTGCGGGACGTACAAAACTTCATACGATTATGTTTTGTATGAATTTCAGTTAACTGTAAACAGCAGAAAAACAGTCCTAACTATCCTTAACTAGCTGACCCCGCGGTTTCACGGGCGGTAATTTCGGAGTTCCCGAGGGAATTCCGGGATAAAAATATCCTCTATCTTTCTCTGTTCCCCTGACAACGTGTATCTATCTAGTATCTGTAAACGAGCAATCTGAATCTTGGAAACGGCTCCAACGATTTTCATGAAATTTAGTATGCAGGGGGTTTTGGAGGCAAGTAATCGATCTAGCTAGGTTGCATTTTTAGAAAAAGTCGTTTTGTTCGTGTTTTCAGGCAATGAAAATTGAGTGTTTGATACTGCTTTTCTACTTAACAACAGATGGAGCTACGAGCGAAGCTCGGATACCCAGATGTTGCAAAATTAAATGATGATCGGTCCAGCCTAGGGTTGCTACCCGTACTATATTATATAGTATCGTACTTATATTTCAGTCAATTGTACTATATATGTATATTACAGAAAAATAATATAGTACGAAAAATACTATAGTTTTATCCCTAATTCAACTGTCGCGCTTTTTTACTAACTGTGAGTTGTGTGTAACTGTGAGAAATACCTGTGGACCCCATCCGCAGCGCAGCACGAGGAGTTTCTGAACGAAACGCATATACGCTACAACAAAACGTCAACTGTCAAACTAGCAACAATTTGTAGATGAATGCTGCCCGATACATAATGATATAAAATTAAATATATACTATTTTTTTTCTTGCATTTCCCAAAAGTACTATATTTTTGCATCGTTTTTCGCTAAAATACAATTTTTCGCCATTTTTCCAAAAAAAAGGTGGCAACCCTTGTCCAGCCGTTCACGCGTTGCGCCATAACCAAGAGAAATAGGGATTCATTTTTTAAAAACTAGTGAGGTACCAACAAATAAATGGCCACCTAAATATGAGAAAATTGGTGTCGAAATTAGTATGAAATGTTATCGTTACGATCCACCTTAACTGGCAATATAAAAACGCATCTTGCCCTAGGGCCTTAACAACAGACCAACTATACTAAACTACGTGGTCTCAAAAACGAAAATTATATAATCCAGTCGATCATTTATTCTCATTTTATTCGATTCAACGATTTACTACAGGTACTTTTCCAACAGCAATTTTGTAACAACATCCATAAATCTTGTGGTAGTTTTAAAACAATATTTCATAAGAAATTATTCAAATTTTAAGGTTAGCCGAGGGTGCGTTAAGTCGCGGGCATTTCAAATTACCTACCACTCTGAAGGCCGCTGTATCTCGATTTGTGTATCCTAAGTAATTTTTGTTTTGGGGCAATAAAGTATAATAAAAAAAAATTATAATTAACTTTTAATATTTTACTTTTTAATTACATATTATTTAATAAGCGTAATAATTCTGAATCCCAATCAATGACCACAAATTGAAGGGTCGAAAAAAGTTACTTTTTATTAATCGATAGTTTAATCTGAGTTTTGAAATGTAAAAGTAAGTCATTCATTTTCATACTCCTTTTCAGTTTGGCACCCCCTTTCTGCCTAACCGTGCATAGCCGATGAGTAAGTGCTTATCGCGGAGATCTTTGACCCGCGGCGGGTGTGATAACGATGTTTTTCACCTGTCAAACACGATCCATCGCGTCACTCAGAGAAAACGATCGTACGCTGCTACTAGGCTTTCTTTTTGTTCACTTTACAGCCTTACAGTGGTACAACCCGAGCCATCCGGTACAAAAAAAAACATAGTAACTTCTAGATTTATTTCTATTGATTTGATATTTTGTATGTTTGTAATGAATAAACTAAAAAAACTACTCACTTATAGGAAGCTACAGTGTTCCCGAGTGTCATAGGGTACTTTTTATCCCGGAATTCTCGCGGGAACTCCGAAATCAATGCGAGAGAAATAGTGGGGGATCGAATAGTTTCAGTTTCTAATATACAAAATAGGATAAATGCGTATATTATTTCTGATGATAATTCTGCATATTTGTAATATATTATTAACTAATATAAAATCAATGTGAAAGTGAGTTTGTTACGCTTAAACTGTAAAAGTGATCATCATGAAATTTTGCATATACGTCACAAGGGATATATTTATAGTAAAACCAAGAGGGGATTTTTTATCGACAAAATTCACGCAGACACTAACTAAACGCGGGTGAAACCGCGTAGAACAGCTAGTACTTACAATTTAAAAATAAAAAAAGTATGACTCTAAGACTAAGTGCAATATGCAGTTTTAGTCATTTCAATAAAGAACTACCTCTTCGCAATATCCAGTACCTAATTTAAAATAATTTATATCGATGATCGTACGATATCGACTCGACTCGATTGCCGCCGCGCACCGCCGGCTACGTTCCCGGGTCCATTTTCATGTCGCCATTAAAAAGCTTCTCGGTAAAAACGTCTCAATCTTTTCCCATAAAAAAAAAATTGCACGTAAATTATTCTTTCAAATTGTTCATTTTTAGGGTTCCGTACCCAAAGGGTAAAAAACCGGAACCTTTATTTATTTATTTAACTAAGACTCCGCTGTCCGTCCGTCCGTTCGTCCGTATGAATGTTTAGACAGTTGAAATTTTCACAGATGATGTATTTCTGTTGCCGCTATAACAACAAATACTTACTAAAAAAAAAAAAAAATATTTAAGAGGGCTCCATACAACAAATGTGATTTTTTTGCCGTTTTTTTAGATGAAAGGAAGAAAGATTTATTTTAGAAAAAAAGACATAACACAAGTTAATACACAGAACAACACAGACAAAAAATATTAAACAGTAATAAATTAAAACTAAACTTAAGTAATAATAACAATTTAAATATGAAATTTTTATTTTGTTTGATATGACGTCTCCCTGCTCAAAATGGACCTTGACTCAGCATTACGTCGTGAGTGTGGGGACATAATGGTACGGAACCATTCGTGCGCGAGTCCGACTTGCACTTGTTCTAAATTAGATTTAGGACCGATTTTTCAATCCTCACAATCAGATAGGGATTAATCTGAAAATACGTTCAAAGATTGTATACACGTTTTCTATGAACTATTGGACAAATAAGCAACCTGACGGTTTATCTTTAGATTGAAAAGTCAGCCCTTAGAAAAGTAGTAGTTAAGGTAAGTAGTCTTTTATACAATCTTGTGAACTCCGGCTCGCTCTTGAATGATGTTTTATCTCCAAAGAAGGGATCTTAGATATTTTTTTGTTGGAATAACTGAATTTTATTCTCGGATAGGTAATAAAAATAAATAGGAGAAAATAAACTTAACGTCTTGCTGATACTAAATCTCTAAATGGAAACAAAGAAAAGCAACAAAAAAAGAAATTAAAAAACATTTGAATTTAAATTTTCTAATACTTACCATTAAAAAAGTAAATACTTACAGAGATTAAAAAAAAAATTGTAAACAAAAAGATAGGAGGATAATATAATGCCGCCTCGACTAGGGTAGCCGGACACGTTTAAATTTTTTCGGACGCGTCCGATCAAATATTATCTCGTCCGGCCTGTCCGGCTTTTTTAGGCTTTTTGTTTAGACTCAGCGAAAAAAAGCCGAGCGCAATTAAAGCATAATATTACAAAAAAATTGTAGTAATTATTAATAAGTGATTGTTTTTTTTTTTATGAAATATCGTCCGGCTGTAGAACATACGTCCGGCTTTAAAAAAAAGCTATGATTAGCTCTTAAAAAGATATATTACGCTATTTAGGGCTTTTAGGGCAAAATGTCCGGCCAAATTAGGCGCCGAGTCTGGCTTTTGTGTTATCGGTTCTGGCAGCCCTAGCCTCGATACAACGTCAGCTTAGAAATAGAAATATGGAGCCTTGAGGCCTTCGTCTAGCGTCTGATCTGATGAAGATGGCGGTTACCTCACAGGTACACTGTCTACCCGTTAATTAATTGCATTAAAAACCGTGAACCGTGATTGAAATTTAACAAAGCGCTTTTAATAAGCAAAGGAATCGTAATCAAAAGATATTTCCATCCAGATCCGGAGCTATCGTTAAATATTAAAAAATGCGAATAGAAGAATAATTGAACGATGTTGTGAAATAATCTCGGCAACAGATATAAAAAGTAATAAATAACGCGAGCTATATCTCGAGCGTTGCAAATAATACGTGGTCGAACTAACCGCCGCACTCAGAGTCGACTTTAATGATTACTTAGTTAAGCATAGATTTTTAAAACAAAACTGCCGCAATCAGAGACGTTCAGTAAATTAATGTTATTTGGCATTTAATGAGATGTAACTTAGTTAGTTAAATGCCAATTAACATTAATTTATTAAATTAGTCGGATTGCGGCAGTTTTGTTTTAAAAATCTATACTTAACTAAGTAATCATTAAAGTCGACTCTGAGTGCGGCGGTAAGTGTTATTTCTTTTTTTATTTACATACTAACTGGTTCCCGCGGTTTCACCCTCGTTAATTTCGGAGATCCCGCGGGAATTTTGGAATAGGAGTATATCTATTTCCTTTTCTGTGACCCTGAAAACGTGTAGTAGGTATGTAAAATTTTATGAAGTTTCATCCGCGTAGGAATTCCGGGATAAAAGTACCCTACGTCCTTTTCTGTAGACCTGACAATGTTTATGCAAAACTTCACGATGATCGGTCGAGCCGTTAGAGCGTGAAAGCGTAACAAACAAACTCACTTTCGCATTTATAATAAATAGTAAGGATTTATCGGTAAGTATAAAACACAAAAGATAACTAATTTTATGCCTCGCTTATCTATACAGCAGATTGTGTGTATCTTTATGTGTATGTAAATAACCAATAATATTAGATAGTAGATAATAAGCAGAGCGAATTTCCGCAGTAAAATATGATATTATGTTCTCTTATGTGGCACGTTTGGTTTCAAAATCATACATTTCTAGAACTTACTGTTTTTCATAACCTACTATATCTGTGGCTTCAAAGCGGAATATGTATTCAACGCGAATCAATTCATTTTTAATTCACATTCTTTTGTTATTCAGTAATTAAAGTAGAGTTCCGACGGGTCTTGTTTTAACGAAGGTTTTTGTTCTGTTTCAAAGTTTTTATTTTGTTGTTTTTGTTGTTTGTGTGTATATTTGTGTGTTCGCGATGTTAAGTAGGTACCTACCGAGGGGCGAGTGCACCGTCGTTGGTGCAGTGGTTAGTAAACATGGACGCGGGTTCGCTTCCTGCATAATGTGCTTCGTAATATGTGTTTGTGTTTATAATATACAATGAATCTAGATAGTAGGTAGATGTTTAATAATATTAAATGGCGCAATAATACAGATCAGCCTATTTTTTTTATTTTAACTCTTTTTTTTTTCTTATGCGGGTCTGCTGGAAGAAATTCCTCATGGAATAAAGGCATGACCCTTGTACATGATTACTTTAATATATTCTTCCTTTTTTATGTTTTCCTTGTGTGCATTATTTGTTAAATAAATAAATATATAATATTATACAAAATTGCATTTTTTTATAGCATGGTCCTTAAAAGAAACTATATTTTAGATAGAGTTGTTTTTGTGACGCCAAATTATTAATCTAGACATAATATAAAACCTAAGAAGACACTAAAGCGACTTTATATGTACGGAGATTAAAATAATATTTAAATCGCGAGCGAGCAGCGAATATTTTGTATGCATTTCTTATTATTCTTTTGTCTTTTGCACGGCTCGAATGTATGAAAAATTTCACCTTTGACTCCCAAGAGGTCAAAAACTGAATAAATACATGAGAATTCAGAATTACGAAAGAAAAACATTGAGTTCACAGTTTGTATAGTATTTTAATAATATCTATAAAATATAATATTGGGTGCAAATTAGAATTAAAAGACATAGAACCGCATTCCACTAGTGCACGGCGCACCCAGAACCATGGAGTTTTAAGTGTGGCGGAACAGCCTACTACGTGTCCACCGCTTATATTAAATACTAGGCGATACCCCGGCTTTATTCGCCTTAATTCCCGAGATAACTACTGAACCTACCGTACTCTATGACACTCGGGAACCCTGTACGACCCCCGGGAATCCGAGTTCATGGTAGAGATTCCTTCCAACATTCAAGTTCTTTATAACGGGAATTCCGAGGGATTGCAGGTGCAATTGAGGACCATCCTCCGATGGCATAAGTAGTTTTGATATTGGTATTGGTGGTTGGTATTGGTCCCGCGGACACAATAATTTCTCTGCGGCAACGCACGTTTCTGTAATATTCAACCCCATACGCTCTTTTTAACCGACTTCCAAATAGGAGGTTATGCATTCGGTTGTATGTCAACGAATATGTATGCGAAAAATTGTAATTATACAATATTATACTCTCTACTTACTGTCGGAGAACTGTATGATATAAAACTAGTTTTTTTATTTCAATAATAATTATTCATAAATAGCTGTGCCCCACGGTTTCACTCGCTTTAATTTCGGAGTTCCCGCGGGAATTCCGGAATAAAAAGTACCCTATGTCCTTCTCTGTACCCCTGACAACGTGCATGCTCGTTTTTGAGTGATTGAGTAACAAACATCCAAACATCTAAATATCTAAACATCCAAACATCCGTGAATGTCAAAGTGCGTCTTGGAATCTACCACGATCTATAAAATGCGTCCACGCTTTAAATACCTAGGTACATTTAAAAACATTTAGGTAATTTAAACTTCTTAGAAGTTTAAATTTTTTTTAATGTACAGTACTAGTTACTTACCATAACATTATTATTATTTATCACTAGATGGCGCAACATGTATTTTACATCACGCTATTGGTTTGTTGCCTGCTCTAAAGTATGAACTTGCGTTTCGTTTTATATAATTGTGAAAGTAAATCGAAATGAGGGATTTTGATGAAATTTGATATTTTTGCAATCGTCGTTAACATTGAAAAATGCTCACGGCGATAAATCATACTTTACTTGCCTTTGGTAGTTTGTAGATTGTTTAATTTAATGGTAAATGTGGTCTACTGGTACAGTTACTGTCAAGTATCAAGTGTCTGTACGTTTTCTGTGTGGACTTGTGGAGAGTTCTATACTTCTATACGTAATAGTATATTTTCATTGCAAGTGCGGAAAGGCTGTCATTGCAAAGAGTTCCGACAAATGTCGACCCGAGCCGAGGCGCAGCCGAAGGTGAGGGTTCACAATCAGAACTCTTTGCAATGACGGTTCCGCACGTGTACTGAACAACTATTTTTAATACAGTTGCGAAAAAATTAAGCAATTTAATAAAATATCAAAAACACAATAAACTCAACTAAGTTCCAACTGTGATCAAGAGATGGCGCTAGTCGTATTAGTAATGCGAAACCTACGTTTCGCAATGCAAAAAGTGTGTCAAAGTCGTGTCGCCATTTTTGACAGTTGGCAAAGAGAACGCACGAGTTCGGGAAAGGTAAACAAAAAGCTCGAGTATGTAATAGCCCACATCCCGAATGCTAAACGTCCCTGCAATACGCCACTTTTTGAGCAACTGTATTAAAAATTTTTTTTTAATAACGAAACGTAGGTTTCGCATTACTAATACGACTAGCGCCATCTCTTGATCACAGTTGGAACTTAGTTGAGTTTATTGTGTTTTTGATATTTTATTAAATTGCTTAATTTTTTCGCAACTGTATTAAAAATAGTTGTTCAGTACACGAGCGGAACCGTCATTGCAAAGAGTTCCGACTGTCAACCCTCACCTTCGGCTGCGCCTCGGCTCGGGTAGACATATGTCGGAACTCTTTGCAATGACAGGCTTTCCGCACTTGTAATGAAATATACTATTCCAAAATCGGTAAGCTGTAAAGTAGATTTAATTAAGTATCCATTATAAATAAACCAACATACAATATATTTTTTTTTTTTTTTATAGAAAAAAGTACAAGAAATCATATCTTTTCTCTTTGTGAAATTAGTATAGAAGAATTAATATAAACTATGGAAAAGAAGCGAACACGACTAACCATGGAGAAAAGAATTCCGCCGGTGGTAATTTTCAACGGCTGTACACAATAAACTCTTCGACATTTCGCGCCAATCAACTTGAATCCGTTTTTTATCACCCACGAAGCATACAAACTTTTTTATTCAATTCTCAGTTTCGAATTCTCTCCGGTGAACGAACTACGCGCCAGAGGATGACTCAACTTAGCTAAATAATTTGTACCCATATTTCAGAAAATACAATATAATATGATACTATATTAGGTACATCTATTAATTGAATTATTGCATGTTATATGTATTTGATTTTTATGCACCTAGAAGTGTATTATTTGCAACATACGTACTATTTACAACATACGTACTGTTTAGGTAAATGTTCTTTGTGAGCACATAATTTTATACTTTTATCTTGATATAATAGGCATTGGGAATAGCATAATTTTATTATAGACTAGCTGTTTCCGGCGGTTTCACCCGCGATATTTTCAAAGTTCCCGCCGGGATTCCAGATTACAAAAGGTATAGGCTATATATAGCCTATGTTACTCAGGGATAATGTTGCTTTCTAATGGTGAATTTTTGTTTGAAATCGGTCCAGTAGTTTTTGAGTCTTTATTATATTAGTATAGATTTGCATAACTTACACGCATAAAAAATCCCCTTATTATAAATTCGAATGTGTGTTCGCTCGACTCGACCAATCATTTTGGGGCTTCTTCGGGAACTCTAAAGAAACTAAAAGAAGTAAAATATTTTTTAGAATCGGTTCAGTAGTTTCAGAGGTTATCCCTACATCCAAACAAAAAAAATACTAACACAAATTTCATTTTAAGGAGGTAAATATAATCTATAAGTACCTACTTATAATAAAACTGAAGAGAGGGCAATTCTGTACATTGAATATATATTCAAAATTAATATTGGAGGATGAATGGTGATCGATACTGATGCCAAAAATGCAATAAGTAAATTTTTTGTCTGTATGTCTGTCTGTCTGGATGTGCACGCATGGGTCAAAAACTACTGAAGGGATTTTAACCAAACTTGGTACGATTGTAGTCCATACACCTGGGCAGGTTATAGGCTATAACATAACGCTAAGACACATAGGAGCTGGGCAGTGATGATAAATTTGAAGCAAGTCGGATGAAAATGCGCTTTCGAGCTCTTATCCTCGCATATGTTTACTCAATCACTCAAAAACGGCTGAACGGATTTGGATGAAATTTGGCATGCACGTTGTCAGGGGTACAGAGAAGGACATAGGGTACTTTTTATCCCGGAATTCCCGCGGAAACTCCGAAATTAAAGCGGGTGAAACCGCGGGGCACAGCTATTTTATATAAATAGGTATTAGATAGATAATTTTAACCTAAAACGATACCACGAAACGAATAGATATGACTTTCTATAGATTGCACAAACCATTTGAATACACTAATGACCATAAACACGGATGAAGGTATGTCGCCATTATTATTCTGTTTTGTCTGCGGTCACCGGTAACTTCAATGCTAATGCCAAATATGGGCACAGCCGCTTGGCTATTTTGTGTGCATGAATTTCTATTCAGAAATTAAGTTTAAAAGAGGAATGCCTTTGTGGCGAGGTTTTACGATCAGTCGCGCTGATGAAGTAGTGTTGTATCTACTCACAGTTTCACCGGGATTATCGACATCGACGTTACAAAACAATTATCGCGTTATAAAAGACTAAGAATAATCACAAATCACTGGCATTTTTAATTCCAGGTAAAATTAAGTATGGGATTTACGAATTATTTATAAATTTATACATAATAATATAAAGTTTAATGTTCGTTCATTCATTATCTATGCGTTGTTACAATTTGATACATACCGTTCATCCGGTTACGCTGAAATTTTCATGATTTGTTGTAACGTATGCATCAGCGAAGATATAATGAGTAAATAAGACTTACAATACTTAAAAAAACAATAAGTTAATTTGCTAATGAATATCTACTAAAATTTTCTGGTAGAAGATAATCCACTCAAGCGTGTAATGAGAAAAACACAAAAATTCTTTAAAAAAAAAACTGTGTTTGCCACTTCTCAATAAATCGACAAAAGTATGAGCGTCACTAATCAGGCAAGTAGTGCCAACTGGCGGACCCGCCAGGTGTTCCCAATATTCGATCCCAACACTTTTAACAAAGCCTCCCGTTCATTCAGGTATAATCTAGCGATCGTTCCACGAAACTTGAGATAATCGTGTCCGAAATCGACACAATCATTATTTGGTGGAATAATAATGAGGCCTTCGACGCTTGTGCCCTTGCCTGCTGAGATTTGAACGAAAAAAAAAAAGTTATGAAAATAAAAATGGCGGCACCGAATCAAACGCATTGTGGTGTTCGAATTTTTAGTGAATAGTGTTCGTTTTGACCACAGATTTGGAGCTTCGACTAGTCTTTTTTTATTACAAATGTCTTTTTTAAGATGGTATGTGATCACGAGAATGGAAATGTCTTTATAAAATACACCCTTTGGATGTTTTAAATGATATTAAAAAGACGTAAAGTTAAAAGATAGCTAAAGGAGGATAATAAACATAAAAAATTATGTTAGCGTTGTCGCCTTTAAAAGGTTTTTTGTGTAAAACGTCGAGATTATTTTTAAATTAAGTCTTTATAGCGAAATAAAACTGTTTCATCAATTATTTTATTTATGCGCAGTCGGAAAGGGGGCGTGAAGCGTAAAGAGCACCAACGGCGAAGAACTTTTTTTATCATTCTATAAGCCCATAACTTCTTCTTACTTCTAACTTCTAACTTCTTTTAAAAAATGCTTTTTTAATTCTGTCAACAATATGTACCTACTATATACACAACATTTTTAGGTAGGTATAAAAACTAGGTATAAAAGCTTAAGAAATAAGAATGATCAAGTTTCTACTAAGATTTCTGGTCTTAAAACGTGATATCTACTTCCTCAGACCAAATATAAACTAAAGACGGAACGCGTAGAACAAACAAGTGAAGCCAGGAAAAAGACACCACGCCGTGCAAGTACACAGAAACACGCACACACTTACAAGAAAAAGACACCATATCTGGGAATCGTTGTGGCACATTCCTAATCACCACATGTATACGCAACCTGCTTCACTTCGTTGTTCGAGACGTTCCGTCTTTAGTTTTCATTTGGTCTGAGTCTACTTCTAACAATAATATGACGTAGTCAACAGTACTGTTTTAACCATACATTGAAGTTTAGTCAGTCTAGTCGTAACTTATTTATAATTTCGATTGACATAAAATCGGAGTAAGGTTATAATAATCCTTACCGAAGTTATAAAATGTGAATGTGAGTTTGTTCGTTACGCTTTCACGCTTCACAACTAAACCGATTATCATGAGATTTGGTATGTACCTACACGATCTCTTGGATAAAGAAAAGAAACTAGGTTACCTACTTTCATCCCAGAATCCCCTCGGGAACTCCGAAAGTAGCGTGGGTAACCGCGGGGAATGTGTATCGTAAAATGTTTAAGGTATTTTTTTAAACGCTCAGCCGAAACCCGAATTAATAACTTCTTTTATACACTCCAAATGGCCCTTCGTTCATAGGTCCCCCGAGGGTTGGAACCCTCCACTCGATCCTGACTTTAGGGAAAGTCGTAAATAATACGAAAAAAAAGTATAACGGTACATTGAAGAGAATACATGAAAGTGATCACTTAATATTTTAGTTAAATAGTTTAAAAATGTGTCCGCTTGGTCACGGATAAACTGAAAGATATATTCACCTATATGTATCATTATTTAGTAGATATATTATGTATGTATGTACCTAGTGCTTTTATTTAATTTCATGAGATACAACATGGTGACAAACGGACAGACGGACGGACGGCCGGACAGCGCAAGCCATAGTAATAGGGTCTGTTTTACCCTTTGGGTACGGAACCCTAAAAATAATATATACAAGCAAAGATTACAGAATATTATAAAGTAAAGAAGCGACACTCTCCGTCTCCCACCAATTTTATGCCTCCACCTCTAAAATTTAGTGGTAGTTTTAGTGAACAATAAACAATGAAACTTGTGACAATTTTTTTCTTGACAGCTGACAGTTACCGTCAGGTCGCAGTCAACCTTACGATACACACACACGCACAACACGTGTACCTACGTACAAGCCGGCCGTCTTGTGGGAAAGTACTTGAATTAGTTCATTTGTATCGACTGTCACCGGGCACAAGTCTGAAACCCATAGAACAACTTTGCTTACTTAGTTTGCGTTGGCACCAGTTGGCATTATGATAATGATAATGTTCCAGAATTATTATTATTACTTAACAAACATACCTACATCTATATAATAAAAATTAAATCGCCAAATGTGTTGCTAAGCGCATAACTTCCAAACGACTGCACCAAATCGGATAATTGTTTTTTTTTGTGTTCGTTATTGTCAAGACAAGGTTTATATAAAAGAAGTTTGGAGTTCCTGCGGGAATTCCGAAACTCACGCGGGTGAATCTCCGAAACGGTTGGACCGATATTGACGGGACTTTCAGTACTAATTAGCTGATGTTATAAGGAATACATTAGGCTACTTTGGAGTTCCTGCGGGAATTCCGCAACTTACGCGAGTGAAACCGCGAGGCACAGCTAGTTGTATATAAGTCTGCATATTGGCGTCCACGTAAAAAGGTACCAGTAGTGGGGTATTGCGTTAAGACTAAATTCGGTATCTAGAATATTAAAATCAATTGATAGTAAGGATTGACAAAAAATTTAAAAAATATTCAAAAACTAGCACAGTTTTTTTTACAGACATTTGAAGTTGAAACTCTGAAAAAGCTTGATTTGAGAAAAAGCATTTTAAAAGTTTGTGTGAAATAAAAAAACACTTCTAATTACTTGTAACATACATAGATTATTTTGTATTTATTTTAGATTTGAGCAATTATTATTAATCAATTAAAATCGCGGACGCAATTTTTTTACCCAACTTTACAAAACTGCTTATAAATCTCGGAAACTAAATGCCGAGAACTTGGACGCCCACATACTAGTATTAATAATTATGATGCTCTAACAACAATTAATATCATATGAGTGGTAACCATTATAAATAGACTTTAATGATTCGAAAACTAATGACATAGGTAGTAAGTACGAAATATCTGAGGGACTCGGTCCAATTATGATACCGAATATGTTAACAATATTATCCGGTTACTTGTCGATACGTACTTTGTAAAAGGCAAATCCCTTGTGTGCTCGATACTGTTGAATAAGCGGGAGGCAGGAACCAGGTCGGATTAGGGTCAGCGCACACCTACAGCGGTGATGGTACGTCCCGGGTGGGAACTTTTTATTGCATAGGTAAAAGAAATAGTATATTTCATTACAAGTGACAGTCGGAACTCTTTGCAATGACGGTTCCGCACGTGTACTGAACAACTATTTTTAATACAGTTGCGAAAAAAATGAAGAAATTTAGTAAAATAATAAAAACACAAACTCAACTAAGTTCCAACTGTGATCAAGAGATGGCGCTAGTCGTATTAGTAATACGAAACCTACGTTGCGCAATACAAAAAGTGTGTCAAAGTTGTTTCGCCATTTTTGACAGTTGGGAAAGAGAACGCACGAGTTCGGAAAAGGTAAAGAAAAAGCTCGAGTATGTAATAGCCCACTTCCCGAACGCTATACGTCCCTGCAATATGCCACTTTTTGAGCAACTGTATTAAAAAGAAAATTTTCGTTTGAAGTGTTTAGATTTTTTGATTATTCCATTAATTGAAAGATTATTGTGTAACATCCTAAGTAAAGAAAAAAAAATCCTTTTCATCCCGATGCTTTTAAAAGCGAAATTATTTTATCGACTTCATTAGTTAGACTTTGTTCAGACCATGGGCGGCGGTAATCACTTACCGTCAGATCACATGCCCGTTTGCCCTCTAATGACACAA
This sequence comes from Zygaena filipendulae, assembly GCA_907165275.2. Lineage (NCBI taxonomy): Eukaryota > Metazoa > Arthropoda > Insecta > Lepidoptera > Zygaenidae > Zygaena > Zygaena filipendulae. The sequence continues at coordinate 2,373,242 of OU015676.1, forward strand.
AAAAAACCTTTGATCACTGTGCAGTGTGCCTTGAACCTTATCAAACGCAAGAGGACGTGTGACAATAAAATTATCTCGAAATGCGATCCTACTTCAGACAGTCAATCCTGAAACCAGAATACAGTATAGAATCTATACATATGATAAAATTTTACAATGCATGTCTGTCTGTACTTAAAAATTGAGAGTGGACGATGAAAGAAAAGTAACAGAACACAAAAACGGGTTTCAAATACGTTCCAAGAAAAATAAAAAAATAGGTTACAATTTTCACTGCGAAGTTAAAACCGCGAGAAACAGCTATGTTTCATCACAGACAATAAATATTATCTGTATTATATATTTTTTCGTGTCGTATTTTGTTTATAATAATAACGTATTATTCATATTTCATTTAATAACCATAAGCATGTTGCGTATAAAAAGAAAATTTGGTGATCTAGCCGTGTCCTTATTACTGGGGCTTTATCTTGTGAGGCTTCATCTCGCAGAATATCCACCAATTTTCAGTATACCATATAATAAAATACATATAAGAAATATTGTATTAAGCTTAATAAGCCTAATAAGTCTGATACATGTTGTAATTTAAAACATCTGATTATTGTACAAAATAAAATAAATAAATATTCGGCACGAATTTAGGATTCTTTTCCAAAGTAATCATTTAAATACACTTTTCGAAAAAATATAAATTTGAAATTGTTAATGCACGGACAAATTATGGACAGAAAATGATAATATTTGAGGGAGCGCAGTTGTACAATACGTTACCTAATGACATAAAAAAATGCGACAGCATAAACACGTAGGTACAAAAATATAAATTCCTAAAAAAATTCTTACCTAAACCTTTATTATAGTCTATAAGGCCAGCAGGCACTATACACCGTGTTTATGAATTAACTGAAAACTAGAAAGTAGTTTGCTCAGAATCAATTAGCGAATCGATCGCACTATGTTTTAATATAGGTTATATTTTTTCATTTTTATTAACCCATGTCTAAATTATTTATAATACAATATTTGGCGCGTACGCCGCCCGCAGCAAAAAAAATTCGAAGCGGTAGGTGCGGGCGTAGCGCTCGGAATTTCGTAGATAGGTCAACTCCAAACTAATGTTGAATAACTTTTAAAGTATAAATTTTTTCGACATAAAATATATTTTAATCATATTATTGTAAACTTTTTTTAATGGGGTGTATCAGGTTTTCAGTTAATTCATTAACACGTCGTATAGAAGTAATTTTTGTTAAAAATTATAAATCCTTCTCTGTATATTATTATAAGTGAACTTTAATGTTCTCATAAGAAATAAAGATTATTTAAACCTGAGTCGTTAAAAAAATATGAAAAAAATACGATTTTAGAAAGTCATTCATGATTCCCGGAACTTAGTAAAGATTTGGGATACAAAAAAAAAACATTTAATATGAATATGCACACATACCTAGGTACATCTACTTTCATAAGCTTTATTTTTTCAGACGTGCAATCGGCTCCAGAAGTCGATTGAGTTTTAATATTGAATGTTTTTTATTTTCTTCCGTTGAAAAATTACGCGCGCCTGTCAAGCGAGATATTATGTGAAGTGCTGAATCGAGTTAAATGGTTTTCCTTACTCTATATTATTGATACCGACACGATTCTTCGATTTATTAAAATTGGCGAGATCAAAATATTGTGCATTTCAAATAACATAAAACATATTAAATCTATACTAATATTATAAAGAGCAAAAGTTTTTGTGTTTGTGAGTTTGTGACGTTGTAGGAGGTAATCTCTGGATCTACTGAACCAATTTTGAAAGTTCTTTCACTTATAGGAAGCTACAGTGATCCTGAGTGTCATAGGGTACTTTTTATTCCCGCGGGAACTAAGAATTTCCCGGTGCCAAACTAAAGTAGGACAAAAAAGAACAACGCATTATTGGTTAGCTTGGTAGATTCATAGTCGTAATTTTCAGCGTTCTGAATTTAAAATTTTTTTGTTTTGTTAGTTTGGCACCGACTTCAAAAGCTAAGTAAATATACCCATAGGTATCTACCTTAATTATTTTGTGATTTTCAGTGGGTTTATTTTTGAAGTAGGTTCTCTTAAAAACAAAGAAATTACGTTAGCATTTTTGTTTGGGTTTTTGTTTTGGTTTTAATTTTTTTATTTAATTTTTTATTTTAAACTTTTTAGTGGTTTGATTTTTTTTTCGGTTTTGGATAGGTTATTTTTTTCACTAGCTTTGCCCCACGGTCTTACCAGCGTTATTTACCTAATACCGTAGGAACTCTACAGTAGCCTAATTTACTTCTTATAACATCTGTTGGCGACGCGATACCTAAATTTTAAACTACATACCTGTCGTCAAATATGACAATTTATCGCTCAATATTTGTTATGTGGGTATCACCGCCTACCCCACATGTAACTGTGGGTAGGCACCTTGTAAGATGTACTAAATTTAATAAATTATAAAAATGTAAAAAAAGGGAGGTACCTCCTAGAATCTGTCACCGTTAATGTTAACGACAATTTTAGAGTTCGGCCTTCCTTAGCCTTCCGCATCTAACCTCGCTTTGCTGTAAAACTAATTTTCACCGTATAATTTGGAAATATACGGTTTATATTCTCACAAAGGAGTGTAATACATTCAAGAACCCCTACAACATCACATAATAATTAGCAGTGAAAGTCCCGTCAAGATCGGTTGAAACGTTTCGGAGGTTCACCTGCATGAGTTTCGGAATTCCCGCAGGAACTCCAAATAGCTTTTATACTTCTTCTCCTTACAATAACAAACACAACATGAAAGAATTTTCAAAATCGGTTCAGTAAATCCAGAGTTTACAACCTCACACACTCCAGAGCTCCCGCGGGGATTCCGGGATAAAAAGTACCCTAGGTCACTCAGGATCACTGTAGCTTCTTATAAGTGGAAGAATTTTCAAAATCGGTTCCCTAGATCCAGAGATTACCCCTCTAAAATGAAGTCTGTTAATCAGTATCGTGCCTGAGTTTTTTCAGGATTCTGAAAAACAATTTTACTGATTCATGAAAATTTTGTACTACAACCTTCTCCAGAATATAAAAATTAAATACCTGAAAACCTCATCAAAATCGCTTCGGCTAAACGCGAAATAATCGTGCACAAACATACAAACATACTTACAGATCAAACTGAGAACCTCATTTTTTTTTAAGTCGGTTGAAAAGGTTTATTGATTATATTATATTATGGGATGTTTGTTGTTGTTATGTTATTGAAAGGTACTTTCAGATCAGATTACGTCTAATAAACCAAAGTTCATGAACTTAGTTCTCTTACTGGCAATTTTTCGACGTAATTTTTGTTCTCAGTCCGGATGTTGGGCGTATTTCTTTCATAACTAATTGTGTAATAATAATAAATTTTTCTATCAGTAAATATAAAGAAAAAATAAAAATGGAACGTTAAAAATATTCATAAAATTTCACTAATTACACATTTCGACACCTCCCACGCATAAAATTAGCTACATTTTTACTGAAAATCTGATTTTTAGCTCATTGTATAGATCAGTTAAGAACATTATCTTTATAGGTACATCCCTGAAATTAATTGAAATCTTCACATTGTTAATATCTAACGAGATGTTGAATTTAAATGGTGTTTACCTAATCAAGATATAGAGGTAGGCACTGGCAGGTACTTTTAATTTTAAGAATTGAATTATTTTTAGTAAATAGTGCTTAACTAATCTATACGTCATAATTATAAAATGCTTTATCCTGAAACCACTCATCGTAGAGGGAATCGTAGACTTGGAGGGTGTGTTCTTTGTATGACGTAGGCATCCGGTAAGAAAGGATTTTCCTAAATACTACCCCTAAGGGGGTGAAAAGGCGTTGCGTTTGTATGGAGTATGGAGTACAGGACCGCGGTAACTTTGAAATTATCGCGGGTGAAACCGCGCGGGACAGCTAGTCAAAATATATAGGGTACTTTTAATTTTAGGCTAGATCGGATCTAAGGATTTATACTCAATTTTTAGTAGGTAATCACCATAATCACACAAATAAAATGCGCGTACTTCAACTTATCATAATCTCGATACGACCACGTAGTGGTTTCTCTTTGGATACGCCTTATGTGTGGGAGGGGTCGATTTCTGGGGGTTGAAACTTAGCTACCGGGGACCGAACTCGGAGCCCTTAGTAGCGGAGCAGTCTACGGATGTCGGAAGTGAAAAAAATATCGATACATCGATATATCGATACTTTTTCAACAAGCGTGGCGCCAAACAGTATCAATCGCAAATTGCAATGCTCGTTCCCTAATTATCATGGAGCATACCGTGCATTGTCTCCTGTTGCCAAGAGCCCGTACTGGTTATTAGATGGCGCCAGTGACGCACAAATCATTTGTAATGGCCGCCGTAAATTGTGACAAAGCGGTCTGCGTCCAAACAGGGGTCAAGGTTCGACTTTAAACAGTATATAGGTACGTAGGTGTTCGATTTTCTAAGTGATTTGTTAGAGAAAATTGATTGTAACCACAACGATTATGTTGTTTTGAATATTAAACTGTTCCGATAATATATTATGTTTGAACAGCGTCTGCTTTCACCATCATATAGCTGTTATACAGAATGGTAATGAAATAACATGTTTTGAGGGAAATCACCTACCATATCAAAGATAACTATTAAAAGGAAAAATTCCTTAATTTCTTAAAAATCAGTAAAATTGTATCGAAAGAGTTTTGATGAATCTGGGGGCACGGTAGTGCTCCCGTCAAGACGAGTCAAGCGAAGCGGGAGATGTAGATTTAGGGTGTGTAGAGTTATAAGCTTGGCTCTACATGAGATCTGATAACTTTTTGACAGTGCCCGTCATATGGACTCCTCTTGGCATCATTTTACATGAAAATGTTTTTAGTGGGATCATTTATACTCGAGTCTGTAGTCGCGCGAATTTGTGCAAAAAAAGATATCAGATAAAAAGATTTGTTAGATATTTAGAGATTCATATCTTCTTTAGTATAAATAAAAATGAATGTTTGTATGTTTGTCCTCTATGCGTTTCTAAACCATTCGTCCGATTGTGATGACACTTTGGCGGGTTGTTCTGCCTGCGTCCGCAAAGGTTCCTGATATAAAGAGATCCTGCGGGAATTCCGAAATTCACGCGGGTGAATCTCCGAAAAAGTTGAACCAACTTTGACGAGACTTTCACTGCTAATTAGCTAATCTTATAAGGAGTAAATTAGGCTACTTTGGAGTTCCTGCGGGAATTCTGAAACTCACGCGGTTGAAACCGCGGGGCACAGTTCTATCTATAAATAATATATTAATAAGAGACTGTGGTTTTATACAACCTATTATTACCTTTTGCATATGAGTAAATACCTACGCATTTATATGTATATAAAAGATTTCAGTATCAGTCCGTTTATTCAGAATTTTTAAGGAAAATAATGTAGAAGTCTACGAGTAAATACAACGTCACACAAAAATTATTTTGGTATTACATGTGTAAATTCTGTTTTTCGCGTCATGAAAAAACTAGTTTCTTATTTGGTAAAGTGAAAAGCACTAGTGTGTAATTGTCATCTTCCCGCATGCTAAATATTTACGTAATACGGTAATATTATAGCACTTTTTTGCAACTGCTTATAGAAAATGTTTTATCCCCATCATCAGTGCACTATCAAAATAAAGCAAGCGGAGCGCAGGGAAGAGCTAGTCAACAATCAACCTAACCACAAACAGACAATCGTACGTTCATGCTCATATAACTAGTTTTGTAGACATAGCAAATGTCAGAGACCGCAAAACAAAATGACCTCGTGTTGGCCTCAGAGTGTAGGGTTGTCGAATGGCAGTTATTTTCTAGACATATCCGGATTTTTAGGCAGGAGAAAATTATTTATTACAATTCAGGGGGGATATATAGATTGCCTGCATCCATATTTCTCCGATCTGTTTTTAAAGTAGGAAAATAGGGATAGGGAGAAATATTACAAAATAAGCATTAAGACTGAGCAGTTTTTTAGTAAAATCAGGAAAATTCTAAATTGCTAAAAAATTTTAAACAGAAAAAGGAAAATGTAAACATTAAGTTTGAGTTGCTTTTGATGAAATAATAATTAAATAAAAAAAATTCGTCTTAAACTTTTTAATTTTCAATATTTAGTAATTATTTAGTATTGCCACAAAATGCGGGGAAATTTATTACTAAAAATTCAAGAATTTTGTCAGTAAAACTTTTTTTGCTCTGGTAACCCTATCTTCTAGTACCTACCTCTTATTGGTTCCAACTCGAACAGACTTGTTATTACCTTGCTCACTGAACTACGCCAGTTCGATGATTAGTCGTGAGGATATACTTCGAAACTACCTAAGTACACATAACCAGATATCTTTTGGACAGTAGAGTGGGCATTGTAATCCCGGAATTCCTGCTGAAATTAACGCAGCTGAAACCACGGGGTACAGTTAGTATAATATATATATTTATATATATATATTTTTCTTGAATGATATACCCAGGGAGATAAATCGTTATAATACAATCTAGCCAATCTAGTTATGACTAATAATTATTTTAAATTTGACCTAAACTTCTAAACAAGACTATACTAAGAATGTGTCCAATAACACTTTTCTTATTGTCTCTATTAAGGGGAAGACACTTTGTTCTTGTGTTCTTTGGATACAGTACTCACGGCACTAAATACACTATCACTATACACTACACTAACTCGAAAGGTTTGGTCCTTTTTAGTCTTCGTTTTATATTTGTGTTGTCGAGGAGCTGGATGGCCTCGAAGCTGAAACCACGGGGTACAGTTAGTATAATATATGTTATCACTTAAAAATCCTCTAAAGCTCAGCTCACCTCAATTATTTTATTTCCCACACAACAATATCGCCTAGTTGGCAATAAGAGATATCGTCGCCTGAGGCTGTAAATCATAAAGTGGTCTGTGGAACAGCGTGATATATCAAAACGGTACGCCGTAAAGTAGTAAGGTGAAAATGATAGCTCATGTAAGCCCGCCCCAGCCACATGTCAATATGGCTATCATATTCAATACGTCTTGCAAAGTGATTCCCAAAGCTCCGATATAAAGTCCCAGTGGTCAAAATAAACAAACAGCATAAAACTTTTTTGTAAAATCCCTACTTATATTATAAATGCGAAAGTAACTGTCTAACGGCTCAACCGATCACCATGCAATTTTGTATACACATTGTCAGGGGTACAGAGAAGGATATAGGGTACTTTTGTCCCGGTATTCTTGCGGGAACTCCAAAGTTTGAAACCGCGAGGAACAGCTAGTTGTGTATATATTATAGGTACCTATACCAAGAGACAAAAATCACCAAGTGTCGAGTCCGGAATTCCCGTAGGAACTTTTCATGTCAGGTGGAAAGTACCCTAAAGTTCTATTCCAAGACCTAATTACTATTGACTATATCTACCAAATAGCCGTTTACCCCGCGGTTTCTTTCTTATTTCGGTATAGGTACTGATACTGTGAATTAATATTCATTACCAATGTAAAATATATCAATTGATACTTATTACATAATATACCTCTCTAGTTATATCAATCCAGAATTATTTTCTGTATACCTATTACTATTAGTATTGAAATTGAATAAAATTTTGAAAATTTCTATTTCTTTCATTTCTCGATACAATTTAATAGAAGTGTTTTGAAATGGGAATGTATATACTTAGTAGTATAGGCAAAATAATAAGCTAAGAAAGGAACGCTTTCTCAACTCAATCTTAGCTTCAAACTTAAAGAAACGCAATCGAATATTTGAAAATCGAGCGAGAGCCAAGCGAAACGTCTTCTTACTCATTTTGATTAAAAAAAAAACTTTTTATTGCATATCTTTTAGCTCTTTTATCAGAGATTAAAGAAGTCAGTCAATAGTAGCTAATGATTGCCACTGTCGAGTTTGTCGGCGGAAATAAATCCCAGTAACGCAGCGGTCAACTGACAAATTGCTATGTAAATTAGCAGAGAAGCGTACTTAATGCATTTAATTGATACACCATTACGCGGCGGCAAAGCTATTTCGGATCGAGTAAACTAATTAATTAAACACAATTTACTTTTCAATGATGAATGCGTTATTATAAATACGAGTATGTAGTAACGACGATGCCATTATTAAAATTTTCGCCCAATTTGCGCAAACATAATCTCATAATCTGGGTATTTTAATATCAAATTTGTGGTAAATTGGCAACATTGAGGTTGTCGATTTACTTATTGACGTTAATCCGTATAACGTGTAGGTACCTACAATCGGCAACAGAATTATGTAAACACTTTGACTATAAGTGAATCTTATTGCAATAGTAATAAAGTTCAAATCTGTACGCGGTGTGGACACCGCCCAAATGGCCGACCCGTGACGGGAGTGGATTGCCATCATTTGTCACAATTCTGCCTCGCCATGGGGAGTTCCTTTCTGTTAAGTCCGCATACAATCGTAGTTTATTTCAAAGAATGTGTTATATTTGAAAACCCCGCCCTAGCCCTGCAGTCTCATCCGCGTACAACTCGGAATAAGGTATACTTACTCGAAAAGCTCCTAACGTTACTACGAACCATAGTCTTACTATACCTATAGAATAAACAGTATATCTATATGGATGCCGATAAGCAGTTTTTCAACTATATATTGTGTTAAACCTAGTACATTTCTTCAGCATGGATTAACATACTATTGCTTACCCACAGAATTCAAAGAGAAATGTAATCTGATCCTCTGATCTAACCGCCGCACTCAGAGTCGACTTTAATGATTACTTAGTTAAGTATAGATTTTTAAAGCAAAACTGCCGCAATCAGACGAGTTTAATAAATTAATGTTAATTGGCATTTAACTAATTAAGCAACATCTCGTTAAATGCCAATTAACATTAATTTACTGAACGTCTCTGACTGCGGCAGTTTTGTTTTAAAAATCTATACTTAACTAAGTAATCATTAAAGTCGACTCTGAGTGCGGCGGTAAGTATAACAAATTATATAAGACCTTTTGTAATAAATTACAAACTCTTATCGTCAGTGCATGCAAGATTATGAACAAAAGCTAACATGGCTGAGTTAAGAACAAAAAAGATATTTGCGTCAAAAAAAAGTCCAAACTACAATGCGTTTGTGAGTTTGTTTGTGACAAATATGTTAATATGTAAGTACCTACTTAAAATATCTTTGGTTTGTGACGCTTTCACGCCTTGCCGGCTAAGTCGATCATCATGAAATTTTGCATACACATCGTCAGGGGTACAGAAAACCACATAGGATACTTTTGACTACAGGAATTCCCGTGGGATCTCCGAAATTAACACGGGTGAAGACGCGGAGAACTGCTAGTTAAGTAATTTGCACAAAAAAATATTTCATTTATTTATTTCCAACTTTTATGCACCACACGCTATAAAAGGCGGACTTAATGCTACAGTGGCATTCGCTGCCAGAAGTACCGTAGTGCAGGGAGTTCACTTGACAGCACAAATTATATCTAAAGTAATAGGTATGACTGTAATTTGTTTGACATCCTTTGTTTTTAAAGCATACTTGGTTGAACCGCTCACATCAACTGTATAGTAAATTCAAATTAAATAAATTAAATAAGCTGATTACATAGAATATATTTTACTTTGTTTACATTTTAAAATTACCGCCCCAGCTAATGTCTTTTTGATGTCTGTCTGACGCTTTGATGAGGTTTTTATTATTGCTTCCATACCATTAAATACAACCATTGACGGAGTATAAGCAATTACCTATTCTAAATTGAAACATTGTAAATATACCAGTATACGTAGAAATGTAGATTTCAAAGGCATATGCGGTCTGTTTCTACGTCAGCTTTTTTATTGATCAGGGTGTAAAGTTCTAAAAATTGACTTTGAGAACCCCTGAACCCAAGCAAATTTAGTTGATTTTGTATTCCGCGCATTTCTTAGAGCTATTACCTACGTACTACGTACTATTACGAGCTATTAGTACGTACCTCAGTCATCTAGTTTTATTGGCCCATGGTAATACCTTAAAGGGTATTCCTTTGTGTCTATAATCTAGAAATTAAAAAACAACAACACGATAACGTCAAATATTTTGGATAGGTTTTCTCTGTTATTTTTTTATATATATATTTTTGTTAATTACACGAAAGCACAAATTACCTAGAGCTCCACAGTACGTGTACAGCTGAACAATTCACTACTCTTCTCCCTACTGTGTGTGCAATAAAGTATATTTGATTTAACTGTCTTTCGTTTGACTTTAGGTACACCTGTATATCACTAGCGAATAGTGCATACACACTTATGAAACTTTCTCCAAACACAAGACCTAGACAAAATATAGGCGCCTACTATATATAGGTGGTACGAACTCAAATTACAACTAATCTAAGTTAGCCTCCCTAGACATCCAACTACGACAGAACTGAACGTGCCCACAGGCAGACGAGTTGTGTGCAAATAATTGTAGAACAATTAAAATTGAAACTGAAACTAAATAGACTCACGTCAAAAAGTTGATCTCACATTAATAACCATCAATATTGAAACGCAGCTTAATTCAGCCGAGTTGAAATTTCAATTAAACTTGATGCAACCAGTGAAAGAAAAGGACGCGTTTTTAAAGAAACTCTTGCTGTCATTTTGACCCAAAACATTATAAGACAAAACGATATTTATTGTAACAACAAACAAACAAACAAATATCCAAACAACTTCACAATCTTTCACATTAGTAAGGTGTCCCTAATGGATTAAATGAATTAAAATACTTTTTTTTGTGTAATAAAACCCTATTACCTAAAATTTAATAAAAACAAATGAACAAAGCCGATAAGCCCCACAAGTTTGGTGCAAAACTAAATTAACTTCAACGGATCATCACGCCCCAACCAAACCAGGGGTGAAAACCAATAATTTATACCCGCATGATATTAATATAGATGCATCAAATAATACACAGCACCAAAATATAATGATAAAATTCCCAAAACTTATTGTTTCCCCCATATAACAGATAGAAGGGGCATCACCTCAGTTTAGTATAGAAAAAAAAGTAAAACCAGTGTCGCCGGGTGATTTTCGTACCTAAACAAAACTATTCATCACACACAAAAACATTCATTAAAAAACGAAATGTATTGATGCCATTTGGTTACGTTTTTACTTAGTCGTTATTTTAAAAATTCACAGTTTTGGGAATATTTTGGAAAATATACTCGGGATGCCAACAAAAGAAGTTTTTTGGAAAGTTAGAACATTCTTTACAGCCGTGGCGCGTGACCACGCCCCCGTCATGTCCTCTCTAGTTATTTATTTTCTTTGTGGTTTCACCCATACACATTTGTGACCACCCTACTGTAATTATCGCTGGTGGTATTTAATTTTACTGTGACGTGTTTGTCCGCAATTTATTACCGGTGGAAATTATCCGATGGCGCCCACGAAATATGGTCGCACTATTCCGTTAATGGTTGACAAAATTTTATTATAAATTTTTCGCTGTAAATGTCGAAATTAGTTCTGACACGGAAATACATATAATTAATTACGAGTATCGTTGTAAAGGTTCTTTCGCCTCTTTCATATATTCCATAATGATACACACGCAAAGTCCAATACGTAGTAAAATCCACGTTTCAACCAATTTCGAGATTTTTCTCGAGAATTCTCTAAAATATCCTTAAAGCAATGGTATGTTGAACTGAGGCAAAAACAACACCTATCCGCTAAGTTTAATTTAAATTCTTTCAGTAGTTTTTGAGACGTATTGAAGAGGGATAAAATATCTGCGTTTAAAAAGAAACAATTAGTTTTTGAAGTGAGAGAAAACCCAAAAATAAAAACTGCACGTAAAAAAAGAAAAAATACGTGAATGTTATTTTTCCTCTTTATATATCCTTACAAATGTGAAAGGAAGTTTGTTTGTTTGTTACGCTTTCACGCCTTAACGACTCCACCAATCATCATGAAATTTTGCATACAAGGATACAGGAAACAATCTACTTTTGTTCCGGAATTGCCGCGGGATCTTCGAAATTAACGCGGGTGGAACTGCGGGCATCAGCTAGCAATAGATACAATAAAATTTTTACTTTTTACGATAAGTACATAACGGACTAAAAAGTAAAATTTAGTCAACTAGCCTAGTTAAACTAGTTAATTCATTAACACGTTGTATATCGGTTTTAACAATGAGCAAACGGATGCAGCGTGCAATTCGAAACGTTCGCCAGTTCACAATCAATAATGATCATGATGCGATGTGATCATAGAGTGTGAGTTTCATGTACAAGTGGTGGCTTTATCTAGATACGATACACAAACAGTGCTTCGCTATTCTGTAAACTTGATTACGAAAGTCACGCGGTAAACAGGGATTTACGACACGGTGGGCCTATCAACATATTTATATTAAAGTAAACTGATCATGATGAACGAAAGAATTACGAAGTTAGTTGAAACTTAAAATTATTTCACATTATAAAAACTAGCCGGTCCCCGCGGTTTCACCCGCGTTAATTTTAGAGTTTCCGCGGAAATTCCGGCAAAAAACTTCTCTATCACCTTCTCTGTACTCCTGGAGATTTGTATGCAAAATTTCATCTCGATCATTTGAGTCGTTAGGCGTAACAAACAAACAAACTCACATTCGCGGTAAGGATAAAGTGATTTAAATCAAGTTTTTGTTCGTTTGCAGGGGCTAATCGCGCTATTTTAAACGATATTAACGAAGTTAAACTAAAATCAAACATTTCACACCAAGGGAAAATTCTTTTAACGACAATGTGCCATCTTTTTTTTGGTAATCGTTTGGTGAACGAGTGAAGATTAAAATTCTTCTAGTTACGAATTTAACTGACAATACTGCAGTGCATCGTTAGCATTCACAAACAAACATAAAAAAACATCTACTGTTCTTTTAAACTCTTTTACAGCATTGATGTAAAAACTTTTTATGTGCTTATCAGTAAAAACTTCCGTTGCCGTTCTTTGGAGCTAAGATGCGCAACATGATAAAATTTTATCGAGCCATTTTATCGATTCTCGTCGACATAATATATCGTTTTGTCTACTAGTGGTAAAAAATGTTTAACCGAATCTAGTCTTAACTCAATACCCCACTACTGCACTTTTTTGCTTGGACGCCCACAAATATTTGTCGTGTCGACAATTTTATCTTTCGTTCGATAAACATATCATGTTGCGCATCCTAGCTCCGCTTGCCTCAAAAAGGAAATATTAACAAGAAAAAGTCGCAAAACGTATCAACTTTGATAAATATTAAGTAATTTCAATGATCTCAAACGTTCAGGAAAATAGTGGAATACGGATTTTACATTTACGGAACCAGAAGAAGACTAGAATAAAAGAAAAAAACAACACAGCATAAAACTATATTCGTATCGTTGAAAATTAGAGCGATCGGATCGGCTCCCAGAATAGTCCTATCGGGTCGGTGCATAATAGCATCAGTCACTTTGTGCATATAAGTACTTCCAATCGTACGTTATAGGCAGAGGTACCAATAACTGAATGTTCGCATCATTATAGTGCGCCCTTTATTTATCTATGTTTTTATAGAACACAAAAAAGCATTTTAAAATTCTAGAGCGATCGATTAATCGTCATGAATGTCCCGATATATTTTAGTCTCTTTAAAATATCGAACAATTTCAGAGTTTCCGACGGAATTCAGGAAAAAAAAACCTTTTGAGCCTGCTCTGTACCCCTGATAACGTGTAAGTATATAGGCACAATATTCATGATGATCCGTTGAGTAGTTAAGGCTGAAAGCGTAACAAACTAACAAATAATCTCATTCAAAATTCAAAATTCAAAAGCTCTTTATTACTTAGGATTGGTTACAATCACTTGTAATCGTCAGCAGGTTCTTAAAACTATAAATTACCGTCAGTTCGGAATACGTCGTCTGCTGAGAAGAACTGACAAGAAACTCAGCAGGGCTGTCTTTAAATGATCTTACTTATAAACTAGGAGAACAAAAAATAGTAATTGGATAGAGCAATTCATTCCCAAACGTCTGTATCATTTAAATAGTCTACTACACTATAATATGCTTTATCGCATAATCTGTGTTTAATAAGCGTCTTGAATTTATTAATTGACAAATTAATTACATCGTTTGGGAGTTTGTTGTAAAAGCGTATACATTGTCCTTTAAATGACTTAGAAATTTTATGGAGCCTAGTCTTAGGCACAGCGAGTTTATCTTTATTTCTTAAGTTAAGATTATGTAAATCACTGTTTTTCTTAAAGTTGACTAAATTTTTGTGAACATATAATAAATTCTCGTATATATACTGAGAATGTACAGTCATTATTTTAAACTCGCTGAATTTAGTTCTCAGTGAATCCCGAGGGCCCAACTTATAGATTGCGCGAATGGCTCGTTTCTGCAACACGAATACAGAATCGATATCCGCGGCACTACCCCACAGCAGTATGCCGTATGACATAATGCTGTGGAAATAACTAAAATAAACTAAACGCGCGGTTCTAATATCAGTAAGTTGACGGATTTTCTTAACAGCATAAGCCGCCGAGCTTAATCTACCTGATAACTTTTTTATATGTGGGCCCCATTGTAATTTTGCATCTAATGTTATACCTAGAAAGACAGTTTCATCGACCATTTCCAAATCCTCATTATTAATCAGTAATCTGGTTTTTACTTGTTTAACATTTTTGGTCACAAATCTTATACATTTGGTTTTATCACGGTTTAGTAATAAGTTATTAGCATTAAACCAGTGTACTATTTTAGAGAGAGCATTGTTCACATCGTCTACAGCCGATTGCTGTCTATTAACCTTAAACACTAAAGATGTATCATCTGCAAACAATACTATCTCATGGTTGTCCCTCACTAGATAAGGTAAGTCATTTATATAAACAAGGAACAGGAATTTTTATCATATTCGCAATATAATAGTCAGGTCACTAAAAATTCCCCATTCTTATTTAGTGAGCGATCATTACTTAAAATGTAACAAGCGATGTCGCATACGGCTCGCTCTTGCATTTAGTTGGCTGCGAAATTATTCAGAGACTGACCAATATGGCCGTATTATTTTGCACGGCAAGCATTATACGTAGTGTGGCCGCCGTACGTAATGCATAATATGGGAATAACGTGCCACGTGTACGTTTCACTTTACAGTACAGGGTCCTCATTCACTATGACCATAACACGCCGCGTTAAGATTGACGCGCCACAAAAATTGCATTTTCCTCGTGCTCAAAGAAGTTTCACTTAAAAAAAAAATACATTTCTATTATTTTGGCGTTGGGAGCGTTTGGGAGTTTTTGGGACGCGCGTTATAGGCGAGGAATGTTGTTGGTCATAGTGAATAAGGGCCCAGGTGTGCAATATTGTAATTTGCAGACTCTCACGGCTACAGTGCAAGTGGCAATAACCATCTTTATGTACCTATAACAAAACTAACTAGGTGCACGTCTCTACTTTGAAAATATTATAACATAAGTTACCTGTCGAAAAACTATCTTATTTCACTTAGGAATACTTAAACTTTCTATAAGTGAAAAAAAAAAAATTGGTTTATTCGATTTTGAGTTTATCCGTTACGTACAAAAAACTAGTGTCTTTATAATGTTAGCATATGAATGAATAAGTGAAATGAAAAACACTTTATTGAACACCACACAAAAGGCGAAAACAGAAGTATTAAGTGGCACCAAAGGGTGGCCTTATCATTTTGAAGCGATCTCTTCCAGGCTACCAGTTGCAGTATGCACTATGGAGACAATTTATTAAAGTAAAAACATAGAAAGCATAGATAATGAAAAAAGTGCATTAGCAGCGGTCTTAATGTTATCAGCACAGGGTCGAATATGCTCTCGCAAAACAAAAAACCGCTCACTTTTGACCAATTTATTTCCAAAATTTGGGGAAATGTAGTTTGTTCTTAATATTATTAATAATACTTGCTGTTCCCCGCGGTTTCACCTGCGGAAATTACGGAGATCCCGCGAGGATCCCGGGACAAAATACAGCGTAGCGTAGCGGAAAGCGTAACAAACAAACAAACTCACTTTCGCATTTATAATATTAGTTAGGATAAATTTTTATGTAGCAAACGCGCAAATCTACAAACTTCTTTAAACGTACAGTATTTTTTTGTTAAAATATGAGCTTTAAATGAAAATAGTCAGAATTCGGTGCTCCGATTTGCCCCCATCTTGTACAGAGTCTCAATAAAATATTGGTTTGCCATTTTCCTACATTGAGATAGATCGAAACACGCGAGATAGACATAGAAACAAGACTCAGCTATAAATTGACGTGTCTCAGGTGAATCTAATCTTTCGCAGTTTATCCGTCCTGTCTGTGAGCCGACAACGATATCCGACGCGAGCTAGTGCGGGGATACTGTCGATGTGTCGCGAGAAATATCGATAAAATATTTAGTATTTTTTCTTTACAAATCCCTTAACAAGTTGCACTTTACTTTCACTTTACTTGCACTTTTGTTGCGCACATACAAAACATCAAATCTTTTGTTTTTATTATATTTCTAGCTGTGCCCTGCGGTTTCACCCGCGGTAATTTCGGAGTTCCCGCGACAATTCCGGAATATAGAGTACCCTGCACCCCTGACAACGTGCATGCCAAATTTCATCCAAATCCATTCAGCCGTTTGTGCGTGATTGAGTAACAAACATCCAAACATCCACAGTTTTACTTTTATAATATAAGTGGGATTATAGATACTCGTAGATACCTAATATCTAAGTATATAAAAAAATAGAACTAAGGAAATTATGTTAAGCGCTATAAGTGAAATTACTTCACATTTAGTGCTTAGCGTGTATCAATGTACCTCTTTGGTCATTTGTCACATACTAGACGCCATATTTGTCTTATTTCGGCCCAAAGAACAAAGCGGCGAAAGAAAAAGTTCAAGAACATTATCCGTAAAATTAAACCCAAAGCGAATTAATTCTCAGCTAAAATTTATTTCACAATTAAAAACAATGTAATTGTTATTAATTTATATTTTAACAATATAATAAACATAATTAATATGGAAAATTTTACGTAAAACGAATACAGCACGCCCGACATTTGATTTACGGCTGCGCTGTTTGTATTGGGCCTGTGATATAAAGCTGTAAAAGTTTGTTCCCGTCGGATAATCGGAGATAAATTGAAATTTATTGCCCCGTTACAATTTAATTAGAACCTTCCCGTATTATATTCTACTGGTTACTTACTTATTATAAATAATTTATAATCCTAATTTACGAAATAAAGTAAACAATCATTATAAAGCTCGCTATTTCCAACTTTTAATTTTAAGATATCTGCACTATAAAAAACATTTATATATTGTATACCTACTATAAGCTGTGCCCCGCGGTATTGCCAGTGTCACCCGGGAATTTTGGAAACCACGCGAGAATTTCGTGATGAAAGTAGGTACCCTATATCCATTTCTGTACCCACCCCTGACAACGTATAGTATGCAAAATTTGATGCAGTTTCACCGGCGTTAATTTCGAAGTTTTTCGGAATTCCGCAACAAAAAGTCCTTCTCTGTACCGCTTACAACGTGTATGCAAAATTTCATCATGATCGGTTGAGGCTTGTAAGCGTAACAAACAAACAAACTCACTCACTCACTCACATTTGTAAATAGTAAGGATAAATTTTGTGAATAGTAAAAATGTGTGTGTAGGTCATGTCTAGGACCATAAGTCCATATCACACGTTAGAAGCTAAAAGTAAACTAGCTACTTAGATGATTCATCAACGACAGTTTATCGTGTTGTTGTTGTTGTGTGACTCGATATGCAAGCGCTGATATTATACGTATACGTACGCTGATTGCAAAAGTTCGCGTCACTTCCGTTGCATCCTGAAAGTTTACTCTCAAAAACAACAAACGATTTTATTATCGCCATAATAGAATATCAGATGAATTATTTCAGTAAACCAGATCAAAATAAGTTAAATTATCCCATAATCTATTGTCAGTATCAGAAATATTATGTAATCACTTTTTACTTTCGTTAACTGTCAAAAGTGATTATATATATCTCTTTGCCGACTGTACCGTTCCACCTAAACCAATGTGCGTGTCCATTATCAATTTGCCATACAAAAATAAACATTTTCTTCTACTATTCTTCACACATGACACACGTGACATAAATTTACATAAGTACCACGAAAAATAACCAACCATGACCACATTGTGTTAACGATAAAATTGGTAATAATTAATCTATCCAGTCTATCTATCTATACGCCTGCAAGTAGGCTTCAATGTGTATAATTCACTTTAGACAGTCGTTGAATCTTAATCTAGATGGACATAGATAAGCAATAGTGTGTTAACCCACACAAATTTTGAGTAAATCGTGTTTTAAAATTATACCACCATTTTCTGTCAATATTTTTTATGTTCAATATTTAGTTACATACATAAACAATTTAATAAGGTAAACACATAATTAAAAAACGTTCCCTGACTCTCAATAAATCGTTGTATTCACAACTTAATTTTGTGGGTTAACATGTTATTGCTTATCTGCGTCCAGATATACATATAAATAAAATTAAAGTGTCTGTTTGTAATTTCAAAGTAACAGCTTTTCACTAAATGCATACGAAAGTATATACTTACATCAAAAGTAAGTTTTGAAAATTTTTCTCTGTCTGTCTGTCTGTCTATCTGTTTGTTCCGGGTAATCTCTGAAACGGCTGGACCGATTTTAGCGGGACTTTCACTGACCGATAGCTGATGTTATAAGGAGTAACTTAGGCTACTTTTTATGTCAGAATTCTCGCGGGATCTCTGAACTAAACGCAGGTGAAACTGCGGGGCACAGCTAGTTTTACAGATAGGAAACAATATGTACCTATTACCACCATTTAAAATAGTCATTAACTACATAGTTTTATATATTGTATATTAGACATACAAACGATCTTTATTACTCGTCTGTGATTCCATTCAAGTTGATATTTCTCCTTTATCTATTCCAATAAATCTACTAACGGTATAAATCTATTTCGATTGTGGGACATGTATCGAATACTAATATCAATTTATTAATTTTATACCTACACTAGCCGTTTTTCCGTGGTCTGACTCGCGACTTTACAAAAAATCAACCCCCTTTTTATCCATTGCATATTATGTAAGTTTTAAATTGAATCGAAATTGAATATTGTTTTTGGTTGAAAATAAATAAATTTTATTACATATTATTATTATTTCATTATCAGATGATATACGTTAAATGCTGAAACAGATATTTAATAAAGTTTATTGAAGAGTATTTTCGGCATATTTTTAGTAAATAGATACATTTTTTTTCTTCATGTAAAAAATTTGTGCATTCTCTTTCGGAAGGGCCGTTTTTAGTATTTACGTCACAAAAGGAAACTATGTTTCTAGCTTCACTAGTTTCGGTTTGGCATTAATGAGCCAGTGACAAAGCTTTATATAAATCTTTATTAATATTTTAAATGCGAAAGTAACTCCGTGTGTCTGTCTGTTACCTTTTCACTCTTTAACTATTCTACCGAACATCATGAAGTTTTGCATACACATTTTCAGGGACGCAAGGTACCTACCTACTTTTTATCACGGAATTACCGGGGGAACCCCGAAACATATGCGGGTAAAAGCGCAGGGCACAGCTAGTATTATATCGTAATTATATGAATTCATATTTCAAGAACGTTATTATCTTATGTAGTTCCTAGTACCTACATCTTCTAATATATAAAAATCTCGTGACACAGTGTTTGCTATCGAACTCCTCCGAAACGCCTTGACCGATTTTTATGAAATTTTCTGTGTATATTTGGCCGGTCTGAGAATAGGTCGTAGGCTATTTTTTATACTATGGCGCTACTGTACTGTGGCTACACAGATATTTTTCTTTTTGGACAAAATATTACTTTGGAGTGTCTGCGGGGATTCCAAAACGCACGCGGGTGAAACCGCCGGGCACAGTTATAGGGACGGATATAACAGTGGGATGGGAAAAGGATGAGGAGGGCAAAATGTAATCGAAATGTAACGCAACCACAACCAGCCGACCGATAACAGCTGTCAAATTACATCTACAGAAGGATTGTTACAATTTCATTAAACATAATATGTGGGCGTCCAAGCTAAAAGGTACCAGTTCTCGGCATTTAGTTTCCGAGATAAAAACAGTTTTGTAAAGTCCGGTGAAAAAATTGCGTCCGCGATTTTAATTGATTATTAATAAATGCTCAATTTTCTTCAATTTCATATATCTTAATGTACAATAATATATAAAAATCCATGTAACAAGCATGTAGAAGTGTGTTTTTGTATTTCACACAAACTTTCAAAATGATTTTTCTCAAATCAAGCTTTTTCAGAGTTCCAACTTCAAATGTCTGTAAAAAAAACTGTGCTAGTTTTCGAATATTTTTTTAATCCTTACTATCAATTGACTATTCTAGATACCGTATCTAGTCTTAACTCAATACCCCACAACTGGTACCTTTTTACATGGACGCCCACATATACATTAATAACGAGAATCGGTCACGTCGTTATCTACCTATATGCAAACGCTATCGAATTGAATATTCAATCAAATAAACATATAGGTGTCTTCGAAACACCGCAACCAATCAGTGTCGATTCGTGCGTCTGTCTGTCTGTAATTCTGTATCACTCTGTTACAGATGTAATCAAGGGTATCACTTTCAAGACACGACTATATAATTAACATTATCAGAGTGATAAAATTAAGATCTAGAAGTAGCTTTTGCCTGCGGTTTCACGCGCGTGATTTTAACGATTCACTCGGAAATTTTCTTTCGATACAAAGTATTATATACTATTAAGATAAGATAAGATAAGCTTTATTCAGCAAAAACAAACACGCAAGCAACAAATACTTTATAATATCGCAAAAATTTCTAGGCGAATGTTGTGTTTTAGAATGCAAATTATGCATGCAGCCAGCTAGGTGCGGTTTTCGAACACAGTAAAATGCGGTAACTTTGCCTCGACTATTTAGCACCGACAACTGATAGTTCAAAATTATAAAGAAGAACTTGCTACACGTAATTCACATAAATAAATACTAATCTATCTGTAATCTAGCGCTAAAGAACCCTTATAGTTTTCGTCATGTCCTGACGTCTGTCTGTCCCTATGTCAACCTCTACTTAACCTATTATCATGAGACTTAACATACACGTTCTTAGACGTACAGAAAAGGACATGGAATACTTTTTATTCCGGAACTCCCGCAGGAACTCCGAAATTAACGCGGGCACAACCGTGTGGAATAGTTTATTGTTAGACAAATAAAAAAAAAAACTTACCTACTGAGCTTTCAATCGGAATTATGTTGAAAATTCCTCCATAAATTTTTTTATCATAGACAACGTAAGAAAAATTGGCGTAAGATTATAATAAGACTGTTCAAGAGGTGCTTGGCATCTGTGGTGGAATGCCGAACCCTTACCGCAATCAATCACTGAAAATGTGTGAAGCTAATCGACCACCAGATTATTGAGCGAATTTACTTTGTTAGGATTATTTTGCAACTAATCTTCATTATCCTCACATACTCGCAGATAAAGCTAACAAATCAATTCATACAAGTCTTTATTTTTACAGGGACTAACAAGTCAAATTATTATTCATAAGTAAATGTTGCATGCACACGTTATTTTTCCAAAAACCGATAGATAAAACTAAATGAGAAGAAAGATATCTTTTCGCAATCTCCGATAAAAACCTTCGTTGATATTTCTCATCAAGAAAATCATTATATTTCTCATTTTTTCAGGTCACTCACTTCAAATTACCGTTTGTATTTATCATTAATATAAATAAGATGTGAATCCGTCGGTTATTTTGTATCGACATCGATAATTAAAGGGGCACGTCACTATCAATCAAGTCGCATTGTGAGTCGCTCGACGCGCACGGCTCGCCAGTGATTGGGTTGACAAGTAGAGTTCGCATCAAATGACAGGTATCTATTTTAAGAGATGTCTATCACTAAGGATTAAATCATTTAACAGTGGCAAAATCAGCGCTACCCCCTGATGAGAATGTGAGTTTGTTTGTTTGATACGCCTTCACGTCTTAACTGCTCAACCGATTACCATGAAATTTTGCGTAGGTACACATTGTCAGTACCCCATTTACATGGGGTACTTTTGATCCCGAAATTCTCGCGGGAACTCCGAAATTAAAGTGGGTGAAACCGCGGGGAACAGCTACTTGGTACAATTATAAATGTTGTGCCAACTTTATACTCCGTCACATCCGTTGCATATTGCATTTTATTTACAATGTGCAAAATGTAATCACAAATCTACTTAATATACTAATGTTATAAAGAGGAAAGATTTGATTTTTTGTTTGTATGTTTGTTACGATTTAACTCAAAAACTACTGGACCGATTTCAAAAATTCTTTCACCATTAAAATGCTATGTTATTCCTGAGTAAAATAGGTTATAATTCGGAATTCCCGCGGGTGAAACCGCGCGGGACAGCTAGTCAGTTATACTAAGGCTTATTCATAACCTCAATTTCAAAATTGAAATTTCATTGAAATTTTGACTTCACGTAGAGTATGTAAGATTGTCAAGTTTGCAACATTCAATAAACTGGATTGTCTCTCTTTTTTTCTGCCACTTAGTCACGTAATTAGCTGACTCTTTTGCTGACCGTATGTACAAACACAAATTGGAATTTATTCACATTGGCTTCACGTTCCATCAGGGACATTAACTGAAAATGTAGTTCTCTTTACCGAAGCACTTCACAAATACTATCAATCAATTTGCGACGCGCTCAACGCTCACTGCAACTGGATATTTTGACAAACATCGGTAGGTATTCGGTTAGACTCGAAACGTATCTATCGATAAAATAAGTTATTATATGTTTGCGACCAACACTATTATGGCTTCTATTAGTGTCTGACACTGAATTAAATTTTGATTAGATTTAATAGAAGCAATTATTTTATCTATCGTAGAGGTACCGCGCGGTTTCTTTCGTGTTAATTTCGGAGTTGCCGCGGGAATTCCAGGTTAACAGTACCCTAGTCCCTATTTGTACCTTTGATAATGTGTATGCCAAAAGTTAACGCGTGAAAGTGTAACAAACAAACAACTCAATTACGCATTTACAATATTAGTAAGGATTAGTAAAGATTTATATCACTAGAAGATGCCCTCAATTTTACTCAGGTGCGTTTCGGAGTCGCCTCGAGAACTCTCTGAAGAACGCTATACGAATGCTCCGAGGTTTTAACGGCAAAAAATCTTTACTCGTGCTACATAGACATGTCTTATATATATAATATAATAAAGAGGAAAGATTAAATTTTTTGTTTGTTTGCTTGTTACGATTTAACTCAAAATCTACTGGACCAATTTCAAAAACTCTCACCATTAGAAAGCTAAATTATCCCTGAATAACATAGGCTATAATGAAATCCGAAATTGCCGCGGGTATTCCAAAATGAACGCGGGTAAAACCGCGGGGAACAGCTAGTGTATTATATAGCGGGTCGAACACAAGCAAATACCTAGTACCTACCCCCTTTGTAGTTCAAAGCTTAATAACACGCTCGCTTGCACGACGTAGCTTGTCGCCGAGCATCAGAGAGAGCAACTGACGGTAATGCTAATGAGATATTCTCAACGATCACATGCATGCTAATCATTAAGACTCTGACATAGATATCGCGCCAGGCACAGACAAGCATGCATTGTCGTTCTACGTTAAAATAATAGCATTAATTTAATAAGATAATCCTACTTTTTTTTTTTTTCCTAAATATACCCAAGGAGGTAAATCATTAAAATACAATCTAGCCAATCTAGTTATGACTAGACCTAAACTTCTAAACAAGACTATACTAAGAATGTGTCCAATAACACTTTTCTTATTGTCTCTATTAAGGGGAAGACACTTTGTTCTTGTGTTCTTTGGATAATCCTACTAAAAAAATAAATGTGAAAGTGTGGCAGTTTGGATGTTTGTTACTCGATCACGCAAACACGGCTGAACGGATTTGGATGAAATTTGGAATGCATGTAGCCTTTGACATGGAAAAGAACCTAGGCTACCTTTTATACCGGGTTTCCCGCGGGATTTCCGAAATTAACGCGGGTGAAATAGAACTAATTATTGCATACTACGTACGTTCATACGTTGTCAGAGGTACAGAAAAGGACATAGGGTACTTTTTATCCCGGAATCCCCGCGGGATCTCCCACATTAACGCGGGTGAAATCGCGGGGCACAGCTAGTTAAATATAATATTAATATACCTATTACCTAATTATAACCTCGTGTTTTCACTCGCATTATTTGCGTTATGGACCCTATATCCTTTTCTGTACCTCTGACATATACATATACGACGTATATGCAAAATTTTATGATGATCGGTTGAGCCGTTGAGGCGTTAAAGCGTCACAAACAAACAAACTCACTTTTATGTGTTTCTCCTTCGTCTGAATAAATCTTTCTTTTCTTTTCTTTTCTTTATAATACTAGTAAGCAAACTAGTACAGATAGTAGTTAAGGATTACAATTAACTAAGTAGCCGTTCGTCACGGTCTCACCCACGTTCATTTTGGAGTTCCCGCGGGAGTTCTGGGGTAAAAGTACTTACGAAATGTCCTTTTTTGTACAGTTTTGGAGTTCCCTTGGAAATTGCGGGATAAGAAGTACGCTACGTACTTTTCTGTACCCCTAACAACGTGTTTGCAAAATTTTATAATGATCGGTTGAGTAGTTAAGGCGTGAGAGTTAACACACAAACAGACAGAGTTACTTTTTCATTTTAGTACAATAGTTTACCTACAAGCATAGACCGACAGTGAGCGCAAGCAAAGTGGATCTATTTCAAATCAGACTAAAATATATGTGTCTCGTCCATTGATATACCACACAGTAAATCAATGGTTCCTTAAAAACGTAGTGATTACCTTCTCTCTGGTCCTATATATCTAAAAATCACATAACGTTATTATTTCACTTAATAGGGTACTTGCATGAATTTTTTTTTTCAGTCTATTTTAAAGATATATGGCCTACTTAAACAAAGCAAGAAAAAGAAAAAAAAATATATGCATAAATTAATTAAATAGAGCGTTTCAAAGTTGCTACTTTAGACCTTACCGCCGAAACGCGGAATGACGTCACTTGTTCAAAATTACGCCTTATTAATCTGTGATAGAAATGTCACTGTCGTATTGACCCCTGTCAATGCATGTGACACTGACAGACAGATAACTTCAATATCCAAAAGCGAAATTAAGGTTGAACTGTGTCGATTTACTTCCAAAAGTTCCAGTAAAGAATCGAAATGCATGTTACCAATGCATTTTAAAGTAAAAAACTTCAGAAAATGGAAAATATGCGTTGACTGTATGCACTTAGTTTCTTTTGCCTTCTCTGAAAGAGGTAAATGTTTCCTAAAAAAATAAGTGACGTCATGTGTCAAGCTTGGCTGTGATTAGTGTTTCGTTGCAACGTTCCGTTTCACAAAATTCAAAGTCGAATATTTTTGAAACTATTGAAATTTTTTTAGTAAATCTTTCACGATAACGCTTTTCTAAGGCTCTATTTTTGAAATATTGACACAATTTATTATTATAAATTTCATGCAAGTACTCTATTATCCAACAAAATATTCATGAAATTTGAAAGCTATGTAAATGACATTCAGCTACATAAACCCGCATTTTTTGTTAAGGTTTTCTCTGTAATTTATCAGTGTTTTTCTCTGTGCAAAGTTTAAAAGTATTAGTTAGGTACCAACATGAAATGAATATATATCTCACTCTGTTTAAAACCAGCTGTTCCCCGCGGTTTCACACACGTTAATTTTGGAGTTCCCGCGGGAATTCCGAGATAAAAATAGCCTATGTCCTTCTCCATACCCCTGACAACGGGTATGCAAAATTTCATGGTGATCGGTTAAGTAGTTAGTCGTGAAAGCGTAACAAACAAAGAAAGAAACATTCGCAAATAAGGATTAAATATAGTATATTTATGTTTCTCCAAATAAAAAAATAATTCAACGTAAACAATCTTTCCTCACACAAAAAAACCTACAAATATTCATACGTAATTTGTGTAATTCCATATGTGTTTTTATTGCGTCCCGTAATTCAACGATGCGTAGACGGAGGCTCGTGTAATATATCAGTGGAGTTTTACGAGCCTATTGCTTAGTTTACAACCGCACCGAAATTGGTACAGCCACGCGTAAAAGCGTTAACTGGGGGAGTAACGGAATTTTATTGCCATATAATGAATGGAGCAGGAAAAGTAATGCGTTATTATGATATATATGAGTATACATACATATATAGGTATATAATGCGAACCGAGCTCTAGTGTAAGACATATTGAAGTTGTGTATTTGTAGGCGCGTGGTGTATAAAAAATTCTGAAATATGCAGCAACGCTCAGTGGAAGAAAGTCTTTTGAAAATATCTGCGGTTATATTTTTTTTATCACGTTTGAAAAAGTGTTTCAAATTAACCACAATGGATATATTATGTGTTAATGAATTAACTGAAAACCTGATACACCCCATTAAAAAAAATAAACAATAATATGATTAAAATATATTTTAGGTCGAAAATATTTATACTTTAAAAGTTATTCAACATTAGTTTGGAGGTGACCTATCTACGAAATTCCAAGCGCTACGCCCGCGCCTACCGGTTCCAATTTTTTTTTGTGCGGGCGGCGTACGCGCCCGTTATTGTATTATAAATAATTTAGACATGGGCTAGTAAAAATGAAAAAATATAACCTATATTAAAACATAGTGCGATCGATTCGCTAGTTGATTCTGAGCAAACTACTTTCTAGTTTTCAGTTAATTCATTAACACGTTGTAGAACCGCTACAAATGTTATTTTATATAAATTCTATCTGCTCCTTGTTCTTGTTGCTTGTTCTCGGTTTCAGCTACGTTAATTGCGGAATTCCGGCGAGAATTCCAGGGTAAAAAGGATCCTATG
The DNA here is from genome assembly GCA_907165275.2 of Zygaena filipendulae. Classification (NCBI taxonomy): domain Eukaryota; kingdom Metazoa; phylum Arthropoda; class Insecta; order Lepidoptera; family Zygaenidae; genus Zygaena; species Zygaena filipendulae. Next base: position 2,400,341 of record OU015676.1, read on the forward strand.
TCCTTTTTTGTATCCCTATCAACGCGTATGCAAGATTTTGTGATGATGGTTGAGCAGTTAAGGTGTTAATGCAAACAAACAAACACACTTTGACATTTATAATGTTACCTAATATCACTAATTTAAATGTACTTAAAACTGTGTCTCAATTGTGTTCATGTTATTTTCAAGAAAGTAACGTCATATTTCTATAGATAAATGTCAAGATTAATTGAAATAACTATGTAGCTAAAAAGACGTAAAGTTAATAAGTACGAAATATTTTGGAACTACTAAACAATATTCCTGAGTGATAAATTACCGCCGCACTCAGAGTCAACTTTAATGATTACTTAGTTAAGTATAGATTTTTAAAACAAAACTGCCGCAATCAGACAAGTTTAATAAATTAATGTTAATTGGCATTTAACTAATTATGTTACATCTAACAGGTAACCGATGACATCATAACGGCTTCTGACTCAGGGCTCAGCACCATACTGGTTCTACTCGACTTCTCCCGTGCGTTTGACTGTCTGAGCACGGATCTCCTAATCGCTAAGCTCTCTTATTACGGCGTGTCTGAAAATACATGCCGGTGGTTCCGTTCATACCTAACTCACAGGGAGCAGTTTGTTGAGACCGAGGGTCAGAATGGTACCAAAATCCAATCTGATGCTCTGAAATTATCTCGTGGGACCCCACAGGGCTCAATTTTGAGTCCTATACTTTTCTCGATTTTTACAGCAGATCTGCCGGGGCACATCAAATATTGTAAGTATCATCTCTACGCAGATGATACACAAGTATATTATTCCTTTAATGCCGATGATACATCAAATGCGCTAGAACTTATTAATAGTGATTTAGATAATATCTATAAATGGGCTGAGAGAAATTCCTTGATTTTGAACCCGTCGAAATCAAAAACGATTATTCTTGGAACTAAAATCCAAATTCAAAAAGTCGAGGAAAAAAACCCACGACTACATATCAATAATGTTGATATACCAGTTGTGACGGAGGCTAGGAATCTAGGGCTTGTTTTGGACGGAGAAATGAGGTTCATAAGTCACATCAATGAAAAAATCAGGACGAGTTTCTATAAGTTAAAGGTTCTATATGGTATTAGAAATGATATTTCGGAGGATGTCAGAGTGCTTTTGTGTGACTTGCTCGTACTGTCTCCTTTCAACTACTGCTGTGCTGTGTATGGTCCGAGATTGTATACTAAGACGGAAAAGGCAATCCAAAGGGTACAGAATGCTTGCGCTAGATTTTGCTACAACATACCCCGGCGAGAACACGTTACACCATACCTCATTAAGAATAATGTTTTAAACATGAAGACTAGGAGAGAGCTGCACTTGGCCTGCACTACACAAAAGGTTATCTGGAGTAAAAAACCAGAGTATCTATTTCATAAAATAACTTGGACGAAGGATATCCTCTCAGCCAGTACGCGCAGTACGACTCTACTCACCATGTACATACACAGACACAAGACCGCTGGATACAAAGGTTGCTTCAAATACAGTGCTGCAAAAATTCGGAATAATATCCCCCCCCCATTTAGAAAAAAATTGAGTCCCGGTGCTTTTAAAACCAAATTAAAACAAATTCTTTTGCTACGTAATACTAAGATATTTGAGGCAACCTTTAAGATCAAATAATTATCTACTCTTACACAGGCACACCCACGGACATGCACGCACACTCACAAACACACACACACACGTGGTAAATTTTGGTGCTGTTTTTGTTGATTTGTTGTGTATCTTTGTTGCACCATTGTATGTAAATAAGACAACCCGCTATAACTTTTACTTTTTTTCTCGGAAAAACTTCTGAGTCCGAGCAAGGGGTGCATTGAAAACCAGCGCTGGGTGAACATCTGGATTAAGGATGTTCATCCAGCACACGCTGAATGCACTCCTATTGCCAACTGCCAATTTTTTGTTTACTTATTTGGATTGATTTAATTGGCTAAGTTTAATTTTTATTTTTTTGTACACCCTTTTGATGGCAATAAACAATTTTATTATTATTATTATTATATCTCGTTAAATGCCAACTAACATTAATTTACTGAACGTCTCTGATTGCGGCAGTCTTGTTTTAAAAATCTATACTTAACTAAGTAATCATTAAGACGACTCTGAGTGCGGCGGTAAGACTTAATAGAGAAATACCAATTCTGGTGTTGCAGATGTCTATGGGCGGTGGTAATTACTTACCATCAGGTGTACCACTTGCCCGTTTGCCCCCTATGACATAAAAAAAAGAAAAAATATTCAGATGAAACTGCGGACTCCCTGTCTCCACAGGGTTACCTTTATCCTGGTATTGAGAGTTTCTGCGGGAATTACGAAATTCACATGATTGAAAGGGGAACCAACAAATAACTTTCAGCTTTAAGGCCCCAAAAAAGGATGCAATTAGGTATAACAGTGTATTTGAAACCCGATAAAAGCATGCTCTTTTCGAGTTTAAACCCGATAAAGGACCGTAAAAGGTTGGCTTTATCGAGTTTAAACCCAAGCACCGGGTTGATTGCCCATTCTTGTTATATTATGTTATATTCTATAGTTTTGTCTCTTTCTGACGCCCCAATTTGCTGCGCGCGACTAAGGGACGTGGGTAGTAATAACTAATTTATTATGTTTAATTTTGGACTGCTTACGCACTCCTTTTGTGGAAGATTTGCTTTTAAAGTCGGATTACGCACGTCTTGAGCGGCGTAATGCGTTTTGATGAGTAGGTACTAGGTAGTTAGGTAGGTATAAATAATCTACAAAAGGACCATGTTCATTTGAAGTGGCAAGTAACATATAATATTTATGTAGATATTAGCTGTTCCCTGCGGTTTTATCCGGATTAGTTTCGGAGTTCCCGCGGCAATCCGAAATATTTTTATCCATATTTTCAATATCGGTTCAGTAGATCCAAAGATTACTTACCCCCTATAGCCTCACAACCTCACAAACTCTACCTCTTAATAATATTAGTATAGATTTTGACAAAAGTATTCCTGGCTGGAAGAGCTAGAGAAGATAAAAAAAGTATCCAAAACAAAGTTTTTTTTACTAAAATTTAACACTAGTAACATACTCATACATATATTAAAAAGTACTAAGTCACCACCAAAAAAAAAAAACAGAGAAAACATTTGTGTTTAGCTACGTCAGTCTCTCGCGAGGCCAATGAAAAAAAAAAAAACAACAAGAAAAAAAAGATTTTATTGTTGAATGAAGGAATTCCAACCCGTTTGTTGGAATCGACCGCTCTGGGGTGGCTCAGCGCGAGCGGGCCCAATTTATAACCCTTATTGCACTTGATAATCATAACTTTAAACTAAAGAATGTTTAAAAAAATAGTCCTACATAAATCTTGTATAGGTATTAGGGTCTGCGTGAACTTGGCATATCATTTGCCAGCAGATCAATTTTTTTTTAGAGTTCTGTTCGCATGCAGCTGAGTTCTAGAGTTCCTGATACTTTTTAGAAATAGTTCCGGCGTTTAAGCCTGAAAAAAACGCTGTTGAAAAAATGATCTGCTAACTTCCCGTAGCAGATCATTTTCCGGAAAATCAAAAATAAAAGTGATTTTCTTTTGCGTTAAGGTTAGTTGTGGAGTTCCTGATACTTTTCAGAAATAGTTCTGGCGGTCTTACCCTAAAAAAATCAATCCGTAAATATGGGTCTAGAAGTAAAAATAATTAGATTTTAATCGTAATAAAAGGGTTTTAAAGCTGTTTTGAGGCAAGAAACCTTTTGTTTCTTAATGTTCGATATCAGCACTCTAGAATAAAACTAGAATTAGGTGCAGAACTCCCGTTAAAGAGCCAGCAGATCATAGTACAAAAGTAAAAAAGTATAAAGATAAATTTTAAGTGCTTTCACCAATGCGTGGACTGGACGTGGAGGCCGGAACTACCTCGTTTCTCACAGATAAGTATCAGAACTTCGATACAGAAGTGGATCGCAAACCAGAACTCCCGTTTAAAATCCAGCAGATCATGGTAGAGTAGTAAAAAAATTAAAAAATATATTATTTTAACAGTTCCAATAGTACGTGGAGGCCAGAACTCCTTTGTTTCTCACAGATCAGCATGAGAACTCCGATACAGAAGTGGATCCGAGACCAGGATTCCCGTTTAAAGTCCAGCAGATCATGGTAGAGTAGTTAAAAAGTTAAAGAATATTTATTTAACAGTTCCACTAGCACGTGGAGGCCGGAACTCCTTTGTTCCTCACAGATCAGTATCAGAACTTCGATACAGAAGTGGATCGTGAACCAGAACTCCCGTTTGAAATCCAGCAGATCATGGTAGAGCAGGTAAAAAGTTAAAGAATTTTAATTTAACAGTTGCACTACCATGTGGAGGCCGGAACTCCTTTGTTTCTTATAGATCAGCATCAGCACTCCGATATGGAAGTGGATTCGAGACCAGAACTCCCGTTTAAAATCCAGCAGATCATAGTAGAGTAGTAAAAAAATTAAAAAAAAAATATTTGAACAGGTCCACTAGCACGTGGAAGCCGGAACTCCTTTGTTTCTCACATATCAGTATCAGAACTTCGATACAGAAGTAGATCCAAAACCAGAACTCCCGTTTAAAATCCAGCAGATCATAGTAGAGTAGTAAAAAAAATAAAAATAAAAAAAAATTAACAGTTCCACTAGCACGTGGAAGCCGGAACTCCTTTGTTTCTCACATATCAGTATCAGAACTTCGATACAGAAATAGATCCAAAACCAGAACTCCTGTTTAAAATCCAGCAGATCATAGTAGAGTAGTAAAAAAAATAAAAAAAATAAAATCTTAACAGTTCCACTAGCACGTGGAGGTCGGAACTCCTTTGTTTCTCACAGATCAGTACCAGAACTTCGATACAGAAGTGGATCCGAAACCAGAACTCCCGTTTAAAATCCAGCAGATCATGGTAGAGCAAGTAAAAAGTTAAATAATTTTAATTTAACAGTTGCACTACCATGTGGAGGCCGGAACTCCTTTGTTTCTTACAGATCAGCATCAAAACTCCTATACGGAAGTGGATCCGAGACCAGAACTCCTGTTTAAAATCTAGCAGAACATGGTTTCCAGCATTTTAAATGTAAAAATATTATTTTGATAGTTTGACGTATATTTGGAGATTTTATGTGAGTTCCGGTCTCATTGGGAGGTGTAGTCGAGAAAATCAGTGGTCTCACACTCTATCGAAAAGAGTTCCCATCTCTGGCTGTATCCTAAAATTAAATATGATTTTTTTAAATCTCAAACATATAAGTGTGATATGCTGATATTTTCATGTGAGTTCCGGTCTCATTGGGAGGTGTAGTCGAGAGAATTAGTGGTCTTACACCCTATCGAAAAGAGTTCCCATCTCTGGCTGTATCCTATAATTAAATATGATTTTTTTAATCTCAAACATAAAAGTGTGATATGCTGATATTTTTATGTGAGTTCCGGTCTCATTGGGAGGTGTAGTCGAGAGAATTATTGGTCTTACACCCTATCGAAAAGAGTTCCCATCTCTGGCTGTATCCTATAATTAAATATGATTTTTTTAATTTCAAACATAAAAGTGTGATATGCTGATATTTTTATGTGAGTTCCGGTCTCATTGGGAGGTGTAGTTGAGAGAATTAGTGTTCTTACACCCTATCGAAAAGAGTTCCCATCTCTGGCTGTATTCTATAATTAAATATGATTTTTTTAATCTCAAACATAAAAGTGTGATATGCTGATATTTTTATGTGAGTTCCGGTCTCATTGGGAGGTGTAGTCGAGAGAATTAGTGGTCTTACACCCTATCGAAAAGAGTTGCTATCTCTGGCTGTATCCTATAATTAAATATGATTTTTTTAATCTCAAACATAAAAGTGTGATATGCTGATATTTTTATGTGAGTTCCGGTCTCATTGGGAGGTGTAATCGAGAGAATTAGTGGTCCTGCACTCTATAGAAAACAGTTTCCATCTCTGGCTGTATCCTCTAATTAAATATGATTTTTTTAATCTCAAACATATAAGTGTGATACGTCAAACTATCAAAATAATATTTTTAACTTTAAACATTTTGGAAATCTGCTGGATTTTAAACTGGAGTTCTGGTTTTGGATCCACTTTTGTATCAAAGTTCTGGTACTGATATGTGAGAAACAAAGGAGTTTCGGCCTTCACGTGCTAGTGGAACTGTTAAATTAATATTCTTTACCTTTTTTAAACTCTACTATGATCTGCTGGATTTTAAACGGGAGTTCTGGTTTTGGATCCACTTTTGTATCAAAGTTCTGGTACTAATATGTGAGAAACAAAGGAGTTCCGGCCTTCACGTGCTATTGGACCTGTTAAAATAATATTTTTTTAATTTTTTAACTACTCTACCATGATCTGCTGGATTTTAAACGGGAGTTCTGGGTTTGGATCCACTTCTGTATCAAAGTTCTGTTACTGATATTTGAGAAACAAAGGAGTTTCGGCCTCCACGTGCTATTGGAACTGTTAAAATATTATTTTTTTAATTTTTTAACTACTCTACCATGATCTGCTGGATTTTAAACAGGAGTTCTGGTTTGCGATCCACTTCTGTATCGAAGTTCTTATACTGATCTGTGAGAAACAATGGAGTTCCGACCTCCAGGTCCTAGTGGAACTGTTAAAATTTTATTTTTTTATTTTTTTTTACTACTCTACTATGATCTGCTGGATTTTAAACAGGAGTTCTGGTTTTGGATCTACTTCTGTATCGAAGTTCTGATACTGATATGTGAGAAACAAAGGAGTTCCGGCTTCCACGTGCTAGTGGAACTGTTCAAATATTTTTTTTAAATTTTTTTACTACTCTACTATGATCTGCTGGATTTTAAACGGGAGTTCTGGTCTCAGATCCACTTCCGTATCGGAGTGCTGATGCTGATCTGTAAGAAACAAAGGAGTTCCGGCCTCCACATGGTAGTGCAACTGTTAAATTAAAATTCTTTAACTTTTTACCTGCTCTACCATGATCTGCTGGATTTTAAACGGGAGTTCTGGTTCACGATCCACTTCTGTATCGAAGTTCTGATACTGATCTGTGAGGAACAAAGGAGTTCCGGCCTCCACGTGCTAGTGGAACTGTTAAATAAATATTCTTTAACTTTTTAACTACTCTACCATGATCTGCTGGACTTTAAACGGGAATCCTGGTCTCGGATCCACTTCTGTATCGGAGTTCTCATGCTGATCTGTGAGAAACAAAGGAGTTCTGGCCTCCACGTACTATTGGAACTGTTAAAATAATATATTTTTTAATTTTTTTACTACTCTACCATGATCTGCTGGATTTTAAACGGGAGTTCTGGTTTGCGATCCACTTCTGTATCGAAGTTCTGATACTTATCTGTGAGAAACGAGGTAGTTCCGGCCTCCACGTCCAGTCCACGCATTGGTGAAAGCACTTAAAATTTATCTTTATACTTTTTTACTTTTGTACTATGATCTGCTGGCTCTTTAACGGGAGTTCTGCACGTAATTCTAGTTTTATTCTAGAGTGCTGATATCGAACATTAAGAAACAAAAGGTTTCTTGCCTCAAAACAGCTTTAAAACCCTTTTATTACGATTAAAATCTAATTATTTTTACTTCTAGACCCATATTTACGGATTGATTTTTTTAGGGTAAGACCGCCAGAACTATTTCTGAAAAGTATCAGGAACTCCACAACTAACCTTAACGCAAAAGAAAATCGCTTTTATTTTTGATTTTCCGGAAAATGATCTGCTACGGGAAGTTAGCAGATCATTTTTTCAACAGCGTTTTTTTCAGGTTTAAACGCCGGAACTATTTCTAAAAAGTATCAGGAACTCTAGAACTCAGCTGCATGCGAACAGAACTCTAAAAAAAAATTGATCTGCTGGCAAATGATATGCCAAGTTCACCAACATGGTATTAGGTACGTGTTCTTCTGAAGCTTTTTAATACAAGTTCAGTACAAAAAGGAAGATACAGCGAACATTTTGAATTGCTTTTAGAAAGTTTGCAGCTAGAATAGGGATGTGGACTACTTTTGAAAATCAAAATTCTAATTAGTCCGTCAGTTAGAAAATAAAAAGACAATAGACACGTATTTTTTGCTTTTTTAAATAAATTAAAATATACAGAGATAAAGCGCATTAAAGTTTAGGGTGAGGGGGTCGTGATGTCACTAACCGCTAAAACCGCCATACAAACTGTCAGAATAGTGACGTCACGCGAAATTTCAACTCAATGTATCGCCGTTATTTTTTGATTACGTAAAAAAATAAAAAATACATGTCCAATATTTTTTAATAATCTACAAGACGGACTAAAAAATAAAAATTAGTCAACATGCCCATTGGTAGGTACTTCAAAGAGATATACTTAATCCACGAAAATACGCAAGCACGAATAGTATCAGATCTTACACCGTGTCCCTGTGGTTGTACATTAACTCTAACGTCAGTTCGGTTTCCTCCAAGAGCTCCGAAATAGTTCTTGCGAGCTATAGTACCGTGGCTTGCAAGTTCAAAGCGTACAACGAAGCATTTTAATAATATAATAATTAATAATAATACATTGACCTATTTAATTTTACTTGAAACTGGCTAAATGCATTATACCTATGCGAAAGTCCATAAAAAAAGGAAGTGTCCATAATGTTAAACGACCATTTCAATGGTCTGAATAGTATGCTGCAGTTACTGTATAACGTCGAGACTAGAACACGGTGTATAAGATGATTAACTCTCAAATATATTAGGAAATTGGTAGGTAAATAAAGATAAAACATACAATTGCGAAAATTTTTACATTTGCTGTAAAATACATGATAATAGCCTAGTCTACGCGAATTCTCCTATACCTAGTTGGTTTTATAAATAGGGGTTGACCACACAGCGGTCATAAATACACGTCAGTATATAATGGGCAGTCGTTACTACCGCAACACTACCGCGGGTTCTCGATAGTGAACGAAGACAACGACGCGCCGCGTCACTTTCACGTAAATACTCAAGACAAAATAGCACAGATTCAGCCAGCAATAAATACGCGATTGAGCCAAAAGCATTCTTTCCAAACAGCCGAAATCGCCTAATATTTGTTTATTAAAAAAGATCTCTAAACGGATAATTACACAAAAAAACTTGGCAGTCAAAAACAAATCTCCGCTGATGATGATGATGATAAGACATTTCTATGCAATATACGTTCTGCTTTTGGCGATTGAATAGTAAGATATTTTATTAGCGACTAGATAAGTGTGCGTAACGCTAATACTGGCACTAGAAACGGAAGATCGTATTACAATTTAACGCAGAAAAAAAAATAGTAAAATCAAACTCAATTCGAAATCGCTACAAAAACAATTTGAAAACTCTCGCAAATCTCGCCGAAAGCAATCGAGATTCCATAGTGAGGGGCATAGCATCGTAGTTTTATAATATAATTTAGTCGTAAAGTAGTGCGGACAGAGCTATCATGCTTAAAAGGCCGATCAGATCCTCAAGGGTTACCTCGTTATGGTCCATTCGATTTTATTACCCTCGTTTTGTAGATGATAGTTCTCGATAAAGTTGTTTTACACTGCACACATTCCATTCTTCATTCTTTTTCTTTTATCATTAAAATTATGACGTTTTTATGTTAATAAAAACATTTGTTACGTCTTTGAATGGCGCTTTGATTTTGATTCGTTATTAATTTTTGTGTATGTTTTGAAGTTATAAAAGATTGATACTCTTAGATTACTCATTGTGAATGACCTGCAATTATTTCTCTAGATATTGTTAGAGTAACTTTAACCCTTCTACAACCTTAGTTACTTTTCCGGTAGGTACCTACTTTGGTGTACATCTATGTATAAACTCGTCCGTGGACTTACCTGAAAAAAAAAAGAAGTCAGTTAATACGAAATTCAATAATAAATTCAAATCTATAAAAATAATATATGAGCTGTGCCCCGCGGTTTTACTTCAATTAAGCCTAAGTGTCTCCATATAACATCAGGTACCTATCTGCCAGTGGAATTCCCGTCAAAAACAGTGCAACCGTTCCGGCGATTAGTCGGAACTAACAGACAGATCGACAGACAGGCAGACAGACAAAAATTTTACAAATTCATTTTTTGTTAAAAGTAGCGTATATTCTATCACATGCATTTAGTAAGAAAAGCTGTTTCTTTTGACACTACAAACAGACACTTCAATATTATGTATATGTGAATAGATTAAAAAAAAACAACTTATTAGCACCGCTTGACGCTGTAGTGTTGACCCTTTAAACCGTGCCAAGTTGATGACTGATGAACAGTTCACTTTATACAACACGATAAATCGTGGTCCGTGGAGGTTATTTGAAACTGTGTAACATACAGTTATACACACACACATGCAACATGATAACAATAATAGTAAATTAATCGTTATAATAATCTTTATTTCTTTTAGGCTTATAATTAGATTTGTATAATGTATCCTACTTATATTCAAGTTTTTTACTTTAATTTTATTGCTGGTACCTATTTAAACTGGGAATACACGTGCCATAAGTACCAGAAAGATAATCAATAAATAGTAATGAAGCCCCCTATTTAAGATATATTTTACAATTCTTAATTCTAAAATCTAAAGCATCGATAGTCATATCTTGCCCTAATTTTATAAAACTTGAAATAATTAAAGGATAAGAAATAGTAGTATAACTGAATACAGGCATCCATCAGTTGCTTCAACTGCCTGCCTGAATAGGGATGTTGACTACTATTGAAAATCAAAATTCTAATTAGTCCGTCAGTTAGAAAATAAAAAAACAATAGACACGTATTTTTTGGTTTTTTAAATAAATTAAAATATACAGAGATAAAGCGCATTAAAGTTTAGGATGAGGAGGTCGTGACGTCACTAACCGCAAAACCGCCATACAAACTGTCAGAATAGTGACGTCACGCGAAATTTCAACTCAATATATCGCCGTTATTTTTTGATTACGTAAAAAAAGAAAAAATACGTGTCCAATATTTTTTAATAAACTACAAGACGGACTAAAAAATAAAAATTAGTCAACATGCCCATTATAAATAAATAAATAAAACAAAATTTGCCGTAGGCATCTTTCAACTTATTTAGTCTTTTCTTTCTCCTTCTATACAGCTACGGTGTAAATTTAAACAAGGGACAGCCCTGAATAAACCATGCTCCCTATTATTATAAATGCGAACGTAAGTTTGTTTGTTACGCTTTCACGTCTCAACTACTCAACCGATCACCATGAAATTTAGCCTACACGTTGTCAAGGGTACAGTAAAATACATAGGGTAATTTTATCTCGGAATTCCCGCGGGAACTCCAAAATTAACGCAGATGAAACTGCGGGGGACAGCTAGTAAAAATATATATATAATAAAAATAATACTGATAAATCACGGAGAAAAGGTGGGTTTACAGGTGAATGACCTCTATATTTGGTTTGTTATGCGTTATGATCTGTCGAAAATTTGACAACTTGCACGATGAACTTTTAACCAACTTTCGAAAAAGGGGAGGTTCTGCATTCGGCTGTATGTAGGTATGTTTTTTTTCTCATGTTTATTTTTTTTTTATTTATATGAACATTCTATAACCGAAAATGTACGTTACGTCACGTGCCGTTCGAGTGTCGTCACCGTCACCTATAAACGAAATTTTCACACATACAAACAAATGCTGTAGTGTTGCTCGGTTAATGCAAGCACACGGGAGCAAATTACAAAGTTTGTCTATTAAAGTTGTCGAGTTTGCGGTTTCGTGAACAGACTCAACATAAATATGTATAAACAAAACCGGGGGTCCGTTGATTAACTCGTCTGAACCGATCCTAGCTATGAGTTGGCCAGTTTTCAGTTCGACACCGAGTGTTGTAGGTACAAAGTTGCTAGTGATTTGGTATGTTAATTAGTTTCGCATTTTAGTATGTTATAATTACTCCCAGGACGACTCTGTCTGTTCTTTCTAGAAACTAAGTTGAATGTAAAATACTTATCATTTTAAAACAGATCCTGCATAATATCGTACTATATTTCAGTCAATAGGGATGATGACTACTATTGAAAATCAAAATTCTAATTAGTCCGTCAGATAGAAAATAAAAAAAACAATAGACACGTATTTTTTGCTTTTTTAAATAAATTAAAATATACAGAGATAAAGCGCACTAAAGTTTAGGATGAGGAGGTCGTGACGTCACTAACCACAAAACCGCCATACAAACTGTCAGAATAGTGACGTCACGCGAAATTTCAACTCAATGTATCGCCGTTATTTTTTGATTAACGTAAAAAAAGAAAAAATACGTGTCCAATATTTTTTAATAATCTACAAGACGGACTAAAAAATAAAAATTAGTCAACATGCCCATTGTAGTACGGTAAATATGCAGTGCAGTATTATATGGAAGGTTGACGACTTTTGAAAATCAAAATTCTAATTAGTCCGTCAGTTAGAAAATTAAAAATCATTACACACGTATTTTTTTTTCAAATAAATGAAAATACACAGAGAGTATAGTAGTACTAGTACTAGTACTATTATAGAAAAATAATATAGTACGAAAAATACTATATTTTTATCCCTGATTCAACTGTAATTGCGCACCCGTCACGGGGAATTTTAAGAACGAAACGCCTTCTCGGTAACAAGATGTCCACTGTCAAAGTGGCAATAATTTGTCGATGAGCGTCAGCTGATACTTGATGATTAAAAATGAATATGTACTTTTTTCCCCCTGCATTTCCCAAATGTACTATATATTTGCCTATTTTTTTCGATAAATACTATGTTATATTATGTATATTATGTAATATAATGTGCTCAAAACGCGAAAATCTAAAAACTTTAAATACTATGTTTTTTCAACAAAAAAAAAGGTGGCAAGCCTGGCTGGGACATGTATCTATCTACAATTATACTATGATAGCTGTTTCCCGCGGTTTCACCCGCGTTACTTTCGGAGTTCCCGCGAGTATTCAGTGATAAATAAGTGCCCTATGTGTCCTTTTCTGTACCCTTGACAACGTGTATTATGCAATATTTCATATGATCGGTTAAGTAGTTAAGGCGCAAAAGAGTAACAAACAAAGTCACATTCGCATTTATAACATTAAGTTAGGAATAAGAAGAGTAATTGTTTGTTTGTAGGCGGATTTGTCTCTATCTTGCAACTACTGAAACGATTCTATATAAACTCGTTCACTAATGAAAAGATAAAGTTCCTAATTAAATCAAAACGACCTAAAAACAGAAAATATATTATTGACATCTCATTTCCGTTCCGGCTGCGCCGATATCGATAGAATTCAAATTTACAGTAATGAGACAATACGGGCGCGTTCTTTTTCCATTAACGAGACGTCGAATTTGCATAAGTTTGTTTAGGCGGGCACAGACGCACGATTTGCATAGGTAAAAAACGAAAGATTAAAAAAGAAATGGCATCCGACGGTAGCGTTCGCTTTTACCCTACAGGGCCCCGTCATGCTTATATTATAATTATATTAAGAACTGATAAGAGTAAACAGAAAACGTGTGCTAAATAAATTTAATCAGAAATCCTAACTTTTTGCTTCAATGGCAAAATTATATTAAATTCGATTCTGTAAGTGCAAATTCGAAAAACCACAGCTGGCACTTTAGAAAAGAACATTTCGCAACTTCGGCCCCAGTCGTTGAATTAAATGAAGATAACCTCGAAAACTTCGGCACGAGTTCGATTTAGGTATAAATTCAACAGAAAGTCGCGCGTCTGCATAAAACCTTACGTTCGCCGTAAGCGATTGTCGAATAAAACTTTACGATATTCGAAATCGATAAAGTAAAATATAAACTTATCAACTTAATGAATGTAATCATTATTTAATATGCAATAAAGGCTATATTTGTGCGTTATTTTGCTTTCATAATCGAGAAATCGTTTGTGTTCCAGCTATCCAGCTGGGTTGGTAACGTTTGCTTGTTTAACATAATCTCAGTGTTTCTTGGACGTTTCTATCGATTATGTCGCTCTTTATTGAATACGAATGGACGGTTTGCGGCGTCGCGTAGGCAGAATGGCACGTGTATCATTATAACTAACTTGATATAGAGATAAGGGCCTGTATTTACTATGACCAACAATATCCCTTGCTCATAACGCGCGTCCCAAAAACATAACCCCAAACGCTCCAGGTGCTAAAATATTATAAACTAGCTGTGCTCCGCGGTTTCACCCGCGGTAATTTCGGAGTTTCCGCGGGAATTCCGGGATTAAAAGTACCCTATGTCCTTCTCTGTACCCCTGACAACGTGCTTGCCAAATTTCATCCAAATCCGTTCAGCCGTTTTTGCGTGATTGAGTAACAAACATCCAAACATGCACACTTTCACATTTGGACGCAGATAAGCAATAACATGTTAACCCACAAAATTAAGTTACCTATTCAGAACGATTTATTGAGAGTTAGCGAACGTTTTTAATTACGTGTTTACCTTATTAAATTGTTTAAGTATGTAACTAAATATTGAACATAAAAAATATTGACAGAAAATGGTGGTATAATTTTAAAACACGATTTACTCAAAATTTCTCCAGTGTGGGTTAACACACTATTGCTTATCTATGTCCATTTATAATATTAGTAGGATTAGTAGGTGATTAGTATGATTAGTATTCTGTACTCAATAAGTCATGTTGTATATGTATTTTTTTGAAGTGAAACTTCTTTGTGGAAGTGCAAAAGACAATTTTAGTGGCGCGATATCACAATTCATAACGCGACGCGTTATGGCCAAGTGATACGGGCGTTGTATTACATTTTTTACCATCGTTTTTGTCAAATATCTAAGAAAATCTATTACTTATTACTTAAACCGCCCATAACTAATTTGATATTTCATCCCAAATTCTCGAAAGTGCAGACCCATTACCTTGTTAACCCTGTAAGCGCGAATGTAATTTTCGCGCCGTAAATTAAGGAGCACAATTTGAATTTGGAAGAAGTGGTGGCGCGGGCGGCGAACCCGGGCGGGTAATGTTAACGTGTGCCGGCTAAAAGCTTGCTCATGTGTGGCACAAATTTGATTTCAGCGACGAACGTGTGGCGAAGCGAGGGTTAAAACTTAAGGGTACGCTTCCTAACACCTCGAATTAAGGCGTGGACGTAGGGTTGGACTTTTTATGAACGTTTCCGGCCAAATATTTTCTGGCCCGGCCTGTCCGGCTTTTGTTAGGCTTTTTTTCTGACTGTAAAGTAGTAAAGTAAAGAGTATACATATAATAAAAACATTACTTATATATATAAATAACTAACTGTTCCCCGCGTTAATTTTGGAGTTCCCGCGGGAATTCCGGGATAAAAATTATTCTATGTCCTTTTCTGTACCCCTGACAACGTGTATGCAAAATTTCGTGATGATCGATTGAGCAGTTATGGTGTGAAAGCGTAACAGATAGACAGACAGACAGACAGAGTTACTTTCGCATGTATAATATTAGTAGGGATTGTTTTTCTTATTTTGTATTATGTCCGGCTTTTAGAACGTATATCCGGCTTTATAAAACTTCTTAGCTGTTAAAACAAGAATTTCCGAATTTTAGGGTAAATGTCCGACCAAATTAAGTGCCGAGTTCGGTTTTGGGGGTTTTGGACCTCACAACCCTACGTGGGCGTGACATTCAACATAAAATTTCATAGAGATTTACAAACGCGCAATTTGTATTTTATGACGACATTATAATTATGTAAAACCATTTGTACCTACTTTTACTTCCTTTTTATCTTAGTTCGCAAATACATAAACTTTGGTGGAGGCAATAAGAGATAACTTTGGTAGTTGAATTATGTACAGGTAGGAAAACCAAAAGAATTTATATTTATAAAAGTAAAGAGTTACTAGCAGTTTCCTGCCGTTTCGCCCAAACATACTTTTGAGTTCCAGATGGAATTCCGGAATAAGAAGTACCTACCCGAAGTACCTACCCCATGTCTTGTTGCAATGTATACCCCTGACAACGTGCATGTAAAATTTTATGAGGTCGCATGTGTCCGTTCTAAGTAATTTGTCTTGGAATTGGAGATAGACTAATTTCACTTACATCCTGATAAAAGTTCCTGTGGGAACTCCAAAAATGACGTGGGTGAAACCACGGACGGACTAACTAATCTTTACATATAGTATAACATGAAGTCGCTCCCGCTGTCTGTATGCGATAAACTCAAAAACTACTGAACGGATTGTTATGCGGTTTTTATTTATAGATAGAGTGATTCATGACGAAAGTTTATATCTATAGTTTATCCTGGAATTTCTGCGGGAACTCCGTAATTACCGCGTTTTAAACCGCTGGGGACAGCTAGTAATTTATAGTATGTACTATTGTAGCCATTACATTATAACAAAGAAAAGTTTAAAATGGAAAATTGAATTGCTAAAAGCGGTAGGTTTTGGTAGTTTTCATCAAACATTTTGCTGCACGGGACCTGTGAATGCAAGGAGAAACTTAGAGCGGAAATAATATACGTAGTTAACAAACCATTAATCACAAACTAATTTGTATTGATAGTAATCTACGATGCGTCGTTAGATAGAGATTCGCCGTGACTGGAACTGGTAAATAGCACACAACTATGTATACGGGTGTCTCGTAAATCGACGTCAAGTCAGAACCGGGTGATAGGCTAAGTCGCAACATAATAGACAAACATAAAAAAAAAAAACAAAAAAAAAAATGGTCATTTATAAAAATTTACACCTGCGACGGTCCTTTAACTCCTGTTGCAACAAAACTTAACTTTTTTTAAATTTTCTTCTTATTGTGTAATTCTATAGTGTTTCTGAAAACTACTGCTTAAAATTCAAGTTTTTGCCAATGAAGTATTCAAAATTATTGCTTTCGTCAGTTTTTAATGACTGTACTTTTTTTAAATAGGCATAGCAAATATTTTTATTTTTCTGTTAACAGCTGTAATGACATAGCCTATCACCTGGTTCTGGCTTGACGTCGATTTCCGGGACAGCCTGTATAACAATAAATATGAACCTATTTCATCAGGAATAGTATAGGGTCCTTATAAATGCGAATGTAAATTTATTTTCACACCACATGCTCGACAATGCCGAATTATATGTCATGTAAACCTTACCGAAAGCAAGACATTATATCTCTTGGCTTTAGCCGGGTTATAATGTTCTATTGAATTTCATTATAACCCGCTGGTCAATAATGTGATTTTCACTTTCATAATTCTTATTGCTATGTCCATAACGTCTCATTTCGCTAAACAGAATGTGTTCTCAGCGGGCGCGGCCAACTCGATTTTCGAAGACCGAAGCCGTGGCCCACTAGATTCGCAGTGAGACGAACTTCATTTGTTTGTCAAATCGAGTAGGCCACGCCAGCTGAAAGAAGTGGCTATATAGGATCTACTAAGCCTGGTTTTTTATTGTCTCGCATTATGTGAGAAAAGTAGAGTATATACCACAGGGATAAAACTGTTTTTTTCTTGGGCGCTTGAATCCCTCACTGCACTCAGGACTCAATCTTAATTCCCTCCCTTTGGTCGGGAATTAACTTATAACACCCTCGCTGCGCTCGGGAGTTAAATTTGGAGTCCTTCGTTATGTTCAGGATTCAATGTAGCGCCCGTGACATAAAACAGTGCTTTATCCCCTTGGTGTATAATCTACTATTGTTTGGTTCAACCGATCTTCATGAAATTTTCGATGCACGTGGTCAGGGCACATAGAAGGACATAGGGCACTTTATATCCCGGAATTCCCGCGGGAACTCAGAAATGAATGCAAGTGAAACCGCGAGATACAGCCAGTATAACAATAAATTGTCTGTCAGGAATGGTGTAGGTAAGGGTTAATAAAAAAAATAGTTCACGTCACGGGATACAAACGGATTGGGTGGTCGCGCGGGGGGTTAAATGGGAAAAGAAGTAGGCATCAATATACCAACTTAACCTTATACTATAACCTACAAAAAGCTTGTGCAAGGACAATGTAATGACGTCATGTGCTTACCAGGAAAAAGAACCCTTTGATATTTTTCATTATTTTAGCCTCCTTTATTATATTATAGAATGTCTTTGATTTTAAGTTAGTTATACAGTCCGCTAAAAGTGACAGTTTTGGACACTTTTTGTATTACCTTTCTTTTATATACCTAACTAGGTGTTCCCTGCGGTTCCACCCGCTTTAGTGTCGGATAAAAAGTAGACTAAGTTACTCCTTATGCATTAGCTATCTAAGAGTGAAAGTCCCGTCCAAATCGGTCCAGCCGTTTCAGAGATTAGCTGGAACAAACAGACAGACAGAAATTTTTTAAAAATTTATTTTTGCTGTTAATTTTAAAAGCTGTTAATTTGAAATTACAAATAGACACTTCAATTTTATTCATTTGTATATATGTAGATGTAGTCGAATTCCCACGGTTTCAGTTGCGTTAATTTTTTGAGTTCCCGAGAGGGAATCGAGATAAATATCCTTGTCCCCATGACCTCTCTACCCCCGACAAAACGTCGCATTCCTTAGCTTTCTATGCGTCACGATTATAGATTGCCAACTTGGCTAAGGGGGCAGGTTTAGTATGAAATTCAAGCGTGACGGTTATCTTGAAGTATTAATTTCGATGCCGTATATACCCAAAGCTTTACGTGATAGAACTCCCATATAGAACTCGCTGTATCAGGGGCCCGCATATATTCTCACAATCAGCCTGATAATTCAACGTACGCCATTGTTAAATCAACTTCACTTCTCCTCTGTTCAAATTAATTGCTCGAGACTTTGCGTGTTTGTTTTATAGTTCGTTAGCAAAGATATTTGAAAGAGAATAGATTGACAATACGCTCGGCCGCTAAGCTTTCCCCTTGAACCACACAGCGGTCAAATGATCTCATGCTAACAAAGACTATTGTCTATAGATACCACTTGACGGAAAGCGATGTGATTGGCTATTTGAAATGTACTTTGTGGTGACTGGTATTTGATTGCGTCGCAACGATGTGATTGGTTTTTATTTTGATCTTTCTCCCCGCAAAAATTGGTTGACGTGGATTGTATAGAAGTTTGTATTGTTCGTCTATTCTCCTATAATGTCTTTGTTCGGGGGCATACATGTATGTGTGTGTATATGCGTAATAGTTTGGTGTGTAAACGTGCGAGATCAGCTATTTTGAATCGTCCAACCGTGGCCTAATTTAAATGAAGCTTTCATGAGTTGAAACTTGGTAACTGATAAGTCTCGCAAACTATTAATAATAAAGCGAAGTTTGGATTATGGGTAACAAACAATTAATATTATTATACTTGTGTTTTGTATATATATATATATTGTTGGGAGACTCGACTTGAAAAGCGGCAACACTACGGGCAGCGGCAGCGCCATGACAGCGGTCGGCGCGTGAGACGGAACTACGGATGTGTGGAAGTCATTCCGTCGTATCGTCGTTCATCGATAAGTGTCGATATAGTGAAAGTTTATCATTTTTGTCTGTTCTTATTATTTATTTAGAAATTGTAGAAGTCTTACCTAAAAATATGATACCTACACGAGCTGTTTTCTGCGGTTTCACCCGCGGAATTTTCGGAGATAAAAGTACCCTATGCCCTATTCCAGACAATCTATCTCTGTGCCAAATTCTATCTAACTCTGTTCAGCCGTTCTTGCGTGATTGACTTGTTTGCTAACCACTACACCAATGGTGTTCCTATATCACCGAACAAAGCTTGTATTATGGATACCAAATACTTATATCTCTTGATAGGTACATTATAATATTTTGATTAATTATTTTAAAAAAAAATGGTGTTTTTAATAAACCAATACCGACAACGAAGTTTCCCTGTTTTACCTAAAGTACCTAAAAGTAAATAGTATTTTAGTAAGAAATCTGCGGTCTCACTTAATCCCACTGAGTGTTGGTAATTTAATTTCTCTTACTTATTTATTTTTTATTCATGTCATATGTTTATTTTATATCTACTTAGATATTTATTGTTTACTTATGTCATCACACAAATGTCTACTCGGATGCGGAAATCGAATACACGACACTTGCCTGACGTGGCAGTTAGGTTCACTTGAGAGAACGAAAGAAAGAAAGAAAGAAAATACATTTATTTCACAACACAACACCGCACACAAGATAAAACAAACAAACAAGTGCCTAATCTCAATCTAATCCATGCTCTGATGA
This sequence comes from Zygaena filipendulae, assembly GCA_907165275.2. Taxonomy (NCBI): domain Eukaryota; kingdom Metazoa; phylum Arthropoda; class Insecta; order Lepidoptera; family Zygaenidae; genus Zygaena; species Zygaena filipendulae. Next base: position 2,420,538 of record OU015676.1, read on the forward strand.
AAGGGTCAGCCTCGCCGGGTGATTTTAGCACACAAAACTATTCATTACGCACTAAAACATTCATTAACGTAAAGAAATGTACTAAACATTACGTTTTTACTTAGTCACTGTTTTCAAAACTGGCAGCAAAAGAAGTTTTGGCAAGTTAGAGCATTTGCTCTAACTTCCTTTGCAACGGTAGCGCGCCTGCCCCGCCTGCATGTCCTCTCTAGTTAATTTATTTGCTCTGTGCATGAAATATAATGTAGGTACAATAAGGAAACTTGATTCATATTCCAATATCTGGATACACATTATTTGCTCTGTGCTCATAACATTGAACTCATGTTGACCTTTTGACGCGTGAACTTTGTTTGTCTTTCACTGAATAATAAGGGTAGCGGCAGTTTGTTCAAAGTTAGGCTCAGCGCACACCTGACAAGATATTGCTCAATTTATAATTTATATTAATACCAGCTGTTCCCAAAATTACCTTATGTACCTTATGTTCTTTTCTGTACTACAAGACCTTTTATTACAAAAAAAGGAATGAATAGTGGATGAATTTTTCACCTTACACCCACGTAAATGTAGCGAAATGGCCAAGCCACATATTTTGACTAGGGTGTACGTAGAGTTTGTGAAGTTGGGCCTGAGTCGAGGCGTGTAGAGTTAGAAGCTTGGCTCTACATGAGATCTGATAACTTTTTGACTGTGCGAGTCATATGGGCTCGTCTTGAAAACACATACATGAAAATGTTTTGGTGGGATATTTATTTCAAAAATGGTAAAAAAAAACAAAACTCATAAAGTAATAAACTTTTTTTTTTTATATGCTATAAATACTTAAAAGTTTTTGTGAGAATGGTTTCGGTCGTTATTTCTTTTAAAACAATTGACGCACGAATGAAAGACAAAAGCTAATTATGTAAAGAAAAATAGATGTCAAGAGATGTGTTGTTCAAACACAAAATCCGTCGTTATTGCATCAATCAACAGAACTCTTGTAAGACAACTATTGAACAGCTTCGGTACACGAAATTTTATTTAATTTCCAAGTTTTCTGTTTGTCTAATAAACAAATTCTGAGAAACATCATAATTCAGTATCTAAGTGTTTAAACAAACACATTAATTGAATAAATATTAAACATTTCTGTTTCGTTTATTAATTTAAATGGTCTTCTATTAGATCAATGTTAATTACTTTCGCATGGAAAAGTAAAGACAGCCTACTTTTCATCGGATCTTAACATTCTTAAGCAAATTTGAAAGGGCGCACCTCGAAGGTATTGAACAAGTTTAAATAGAAAAATATACAAATCTGTTTTCATAACAGGCAAATTTATTGTTTAGCATGCATAAAAAGGTTGAATTAAGAACCTCCTTTGTTCAAGGCATTTTAAAACATTTTTTAATCGCAATTTTCCTTTGCATCCTAAGGTTGTCTGTCAGAGATTTTTGGGAGCAATAGGACCGCCTGTTGTTATAGTTGTTAGCTAAACTAAAACTAAACTAAACCATCATTATTTCTTTTTTAAGGTGTTTGATAAAGACCTTTGGGTTGACTTGGTATTTTATCCTACTAATATTATAAACGCGAAAGTTTGTAATTATGTATGGATGGATGGATGGATGGATGGATGGACGTTTGTTAGTTACTCTTTCACGCAAAAACTACTGGATGCATTTAAATGAAACTGTACAATAATATAGCTTATACATCAGATTAACACATAGGGTACTTTTTATCCCGGAATTCCCGCGGGAACTCTGAAAATAACGCGGGGGAAACCGCGGGGCACATCTAGTAATACATATATAACCTTATTTTTCAGTGTGCTTATCAAGTAGACCTGTGTGTTGTGAATTATTTGTTTTTTAGCATCTTCACACCAGAAACATGTATGTTTTATTCAATGTAAAATAACAACACTTCGAATAGTAGGTAATAAGCTTTCAGACAGCCAAGACAGACAGGAAGCTTTATATATATCTAAAAAGGTAGGCGCGGCCTATATAATTACGTATGCATACAGAAACTGTGTAAATTTGCACAATTCACCAAAATTATCTCCTAAGATATATTCAGGTATGAATGGAGACAAAGGACATGTCACTCCCGGACACGATTACGCGGACGTGCCGCGTCTAGTGATGCGAACGTATCGATATTTTAATGATTACACTATAAATTAAATTAAATATCATTATAAGCACTCTATCTGCTGTACTCTGAGACAAAAATTATGATGATACAGTTCGAGTAAAGGTGGTAAAGTAATAAAAATGTTTCAGCTTGAGGTGGTATATCATTTACATTTTTATTCATTTTAATAAAACTAATCTCAGCTTTCAAAAAATGCAGAGGCGTCAAGCGATAACTAATAGAGACCGTAAGTTCCGAGAACCTCGATTACCAATATACCTAAATACTTGTTTAATTATAAATAAATAAGCCTCAACAAACTTTTTAATCCAAACATTCAATATTCAGTTTTATTACCGTGTCTTTATTATTTATAGATGCGACAACTTATGTGGGTCATAGATACTTTCCCACCACTAAACCGTGGTAGCAGAAAGATCTGCGAAAACTCGAAGGTGGCATTTAGAATACACGCTTTCACCGTTTTTGATTTATTCTCGCGTACCGGGATAATAAAGGTGGCTACGTCTCTATACAAATATTTATTGTTTGTCTGTACCATTCATTTGCCATGGAACCGTATTTAGCACAAATGAATTGAACATTTGAACCTAGTGCGGGATCATTGCACAATGGAAGCCCGCGAACAATGACTGTTGTTATTGTGGAATTGGAATGCATTCCCACCGTTAATAGGGCCTTAGCGTCTTCACAAAAAAAAAAGGTAATATATAAATTAGTGAGTTACTGTAATTGATCATTAAGCTGATCATTACAGCAGGCTTTAGTATTTAGCAGAGGGAAGGAAAAAGTATTTATACAGGAATACTTAGAGAAAGAAAAAAGAAAATAAGAAGCAAAAGGAGTCTATTGGTTTCCATCAAAAAGATACCAAAAAATAATCATGATAAAATAGCAATTAACCAAATATGATTATTGTGAAGAAGAAAGAAGGGGTTGTCCCAATCGGTTTGCTGTCTCAGCATAAATGCTTCATTATGTCAGTGGGGCAGAACATAATGAAACTATATACCTGATATATGCTGTAGGTAAACTTACGAAATTAGTAGTTTTGGGAGTAAAATTAAAGTTTTGGAATAGCAGAGGTGCGTTGGTTTGATATTTTGTGATGGATTAAATGTGGGCGGTTGTAGAAGAAGTGATAAACTTAGTAATGATAATTATGTCATTTTTAGACATGTACAATAATTTACCTTTCCGTTTGATGTGATATGACATCACTCGAAAACATTACATATCATTCAAACATTACTCGATGCGTTCTAAACAAAAATTAAACCTAATGTAGCCATCATATTCTTAAAAAATCATTAACAGTCAAACGGCCGCACTCAGAGTCGACTTTAATGATTACTTAGTTAAGTATAGATTTTTAAAACAAAATTGCCGCAATCAGAGACGTTCAGTAAATTAATGTTAATTGGCATTTAATGAGATGTAACTTAATTAGTTAAATGCCAACTAACATTAATTTATTAAACTTGTCTGATTACGGCAGTTTTGTTTTAAAAATCTATACTTAACTAAGTAATCATTAAAGTCGACTCTGAGTGCGGCGGTAAGGGTATTACGTAGTACCCAGTATTTGTCGGGTGATAGTGTGATGTTAGTTTTTCACGCGTAATGAGTGATATTGCATCACCTCGAGTGATATCACTCGAGTAATATGACTCGCATTACTTGCACAAATCTAGTCATTTTCATATCGATGAATATTATAATGAGATGGATGCTTTCAAAGTTGACCGCAGTAGATATGCCGTAAGTAAAACCGACCGCCGACCGGCTGTGAAAGTGGTGAATTTTTTTATCGATAATATTCATTTACTATTATATCGATAGTATAAATTGACTCGTCAAAACTTTGTTATTGAAGTATTTAAAATTAATCGAGTTGTCGACCTATTTAGATAATTTCTAAAGTTGTCATAGTATACAGACAGACACAAAGCTCATGTACTGGTTGAACAAGAAATGTGGATTCCGGCAGCTCTCTTTGATTGGGTTTCAAAACATTGTGTATTGATGGTAGTGATTAAGGCATCGTGCATTGAAATGTACGTTTGAATATATGAATAGATGCCCATTTTTCAATAAGCAATTTGCGGAGATATAACACTAGTTAAACATGAAGAACATAAGAATTTTCTAGAATTTCATGAATTTTTGTATATTACGTTAAATAGCTTGTGTTCAGCGGCTTCACTCGTGTCGATGTAGATTTAGTCAATCTAATTATATCCCTTTGGAACAGTACTATTTTTTTCTCGACCCTATGTCCTCTTTTTGTGCCCCTTAAAACACATAATTATGCGTAATTTCATGATGATCGGTTTAGCAGTTAACAAACTCCCATTTTTTTGTCGTAAGTTACGATGTGAAAAATTATCGGCCCATCCCTCATTACATTACCGACCGATCGAATTTATGAATTTAATTAAAACAAATGAACAACTGTCAATAATTATCACGAACCTCATTAAGATACGAACTAAATACGACGTATTATCAAAGCGAAACATTTTTTCTTTATCGAATTCTAATTAAATATGTAATTAACGCTTCGATTAATCAAGATTAAGCTTAACGTTGTTTTTGTTAAACGATTTTTTTATATTACTTAAGTAAATGGACGCATTCGGATTATCTAAACAGGTGTTCCTAAGATTCCCTCAGAAGCAGGCTAGGTAGAAATTCCAATATTTTTTGCGTAATGCGCAAACAAACAACCTGGTACAGGTAAGTAAAATGTTTGTTTAGATCCAAACAAGTATTCCGAACTACTCATAGACAAGGTCTTTAAGTTACAGATAAGTTGGAAGCAACTTTAATCTATACATATAAAATGCTTTGTCCTGCATGACTGATGGAGTAACGCACAGCCTAAACCGCTGATCGTAGAGACCTTAAAACTCGAAGAAAATATTTTTGAAAATTCAACCCCTAAGGGGATGAAAAGGGGTTGCAAAGTTTGTATGCAACAATTCCGCGGAAACTTCGAAATTATCGCGGGTGAAACCGCGCGGGACAGCTAGTATATATAAAATTACGGACTAAGGGCTGCCTAAACACGGAATGTCGAAAACTACTTGACCAAAGATATTGGAAGAGAATAGATTGACAATACGCTCGACCGCTAAGCTTTCCCCTTGAACCACGCAGCGGTCAAATGATCTCATGCTAACGAAATGCCGTTGACTAGCAGAGACTTTGTCTATATGTATGTGATTGGCTATTTGATATGTACTTTGTGGTGACTGGTGTTCGATTGCATTGCAACGATGTGAATGCTTTTTATTTTGATCATTCCCCCCGCAAAAATTGGTTGACGTGTATTGCATGGTAAAAGTTTGTATTGTTCGTCTATTCTCTTATAATGTCTTTGTACTTGACCTATGAAGCTAGAATTTGGCAGGAATAGTTTATAGGTAGAAGACGTCAGGTAAGTTCCCGCGGGATCTCCCAAATTGACGCAGTTGAAACCGCAGAAACAGTTACTATTATATAATAACGTTTTCTGTTCCCGCGAAAATTGAATATACAACCTATCCTAACCTATAAATCTTTCACCTACCACACATATTTACAAGTTTTTGGTGATTCCACCCAGAATTGTCTACTTGACAAAAAAATTTTTTTTAGTCCGTCGTGTAGATTAGTAAAAAATATTGGACACGTATTTTTTCTTTTTTTACGTAATCAAAAAATAACAGAGATACATTGAGTTGAAATTTGGCGTGACGTCACAAATCTGTGCGGTTTGTATGGCGCTTATAATGAATATTGACGTCACGAGCCCCCCACCCTAAACTTTAATGCGCTTTATCTATGTTCATTTTCATTAAATTGAAAAAGCAAAAAATACGTGTCTATTATTTTTTTAATTTCTAACTGACGGACTAATTAGAATTTTGATTTTCATACCTTGGAGAATACCCAAATAAAATATTTTATTTATTTTGCACAAGATGGTACAAAGGGCGGACTTAATGGCATAGTGGCATTCTCTACCAGTTTTTTTTTTATTTCAAATGACGAGCCCAATTCGGTAATGTAATTTTGATTAAGTATAATATTTATTTCTTCAAGTAAAATAAATAACAAATGCCCCAACATGAGACAGTGCAAAATTGCGTTTAAAGTTTTAACATGAAACGTTCAGTTGCAAATTAATATCTTCATACTTAATCCGGTCACGAAATACTATTATCTCTTTATGGGACAAGATTATTTATTGTTTATAATATGTTTATTTCACGTTATTTATGGTACCTTAGGCTGGGCTACCGGTATGATATGGCTAGGGTTGTCCATATTGCCAACTCAGCACATCCACCATTTTATTACATTGTTTTTTTTTATTGAACATGCGATAGTCACGATAAAACAATTATTTTTGTTTATGATAAAATAGGGGAGTAATTTGTTTTTGTGCATAGGTAAAGGCAAAAGGTGTGAATTAGTAAACAAAATGACGGTAGATGACAAAATACAATAAGCGGTATAGGTACCACGTTTTTCTCAATTTATTCATATCTGGTTTGTTCCTTCCCGCGGTTTCTCCTGCATCAATACCGGAGTTTTCGCAGATACGACTCGTTATCTTATCTAATATATATAAATCACGTGTCACGTTGTTTGTCCGCGATGGACTCCGAAACTACTGAATGGATTTTGATAAAATTTTGTAACCATTTATAATATGGTCCAACTTAAAAGATAGGATAGTTTTTATCTCGGAATTCCCGCGGGAACTCCGGCACTAATGCGGGGAACAGCTAATCACCCTAACATAGAGTACTTTTTCCCGCAACCTCCGCGGGAACTCCGAAATTACCGTGGATGAAATCGTGGGGAACAGCTAGTAGCAGTATAAAAACACCCTATATTATAAGTACACCTTTTTGATGGCAAGAAACAATTTTATTATTATTATTATATTCCGAGAACTGAGTTATTCGTAAATATAAACCAAACCGCTGTTCCCCCGTATGAACTTCAGAATTCCCGCAGGGACTCTCTGTTGCGCGACAAAAAATATGTCACTCAAGGATACTTTAGCTCATATCAGTTAAATATATTTTAGAATCGATTTAGTTATATATATATAATATTTCAGTTTCAGAAATTCCCCCCTATTTCCAAACTTACAAGCTTTATCTTTTATAATATTAGTGAAATTATAGATATAGTAACTTAACAACACTTCACTACATGAAAATTTTCTTTTAAATATGTATTTACGCGTGATGCGTGTTCCAACAAAAAGACCAAAAAACTTTTCACTACCGTAAGTATATTAAGAATTACACATCAAATACAGAAAGTCTAATTGACCTAGTACATTATCTAACTTGCGAACCATTGTAATAATCCCAACAAAAGTAGGTAACAACACAGTTTACATTAATCCGGCGACTGTGTAGTTATAATTACTTGAAGGTTGACAACCCTAGTGATAGGGTGCTTGAATAATTCGCGACAGTATGCGCTGGGCGAGGTAGAGAGGCTGAGTAATGGACACTCGGATATAATGTGACGGTCTGTCAACTATTCGGTGTGATCTAGCTACCTACGGAATATATTACATAATATTATCTAAACTTAATATTATAAAGAGAAAAATATGTTTTTTGTATGTTTATTTGTAATGGATAAACTAAAAATTAGTTAATCGATTTTAAAAATTCTTTCACATATAAGTAGCTACAGTGTTCTTCTTCTTCTTCTTCTTTAATAATGGCGTCTATAATTATAATTTGCCAATGACAATGTTTCTTAATAATAACAATCTACTTCCTCAATTATGGCGAAGAAGTAGATGAATGACATGGAGAGTACTTTTTATCCCGGAAGCCCCGCGGAAACTCTGAATTGAACGCAAATGAAACCGTAGAGGATCGACCAGTGATATAAATAATTAATTTAAGAATAATCTGCAGTTCTGGTTCATTAAAATAATTTAAAAATACTTTAAAGCAGGTGATAAATCAGTAACAGAACATGAAAAAATAACAATGTGAATTTTTTTTGACAGTTCTCATGCCATATTTACGTGTAAACTTAAACTGAACTAGGAGCATTATATTATAGGCTTTGTATCATCCAAATCAAATGTCGAGAAAAAGTTATCGTCATTAAAAGGTGTTATAGGATATTTTTATAAGGTAACTATGTAGGTATATGAGTCCCAAAACGCACGTGAGAAACCACGAGCCCCAGCTTATTCATAATATATCAAATTACTTATATGTATTTGAATAGTAATAAGTTAGTCACAAAGAAAGAAGCACTTGCTCTAGATATTTTTATCCTGTCTAGACTTTTAGGAAAAATGTTCTTTGTATGTAAGAATTGATGATTCTTTTCACTAATGTATCAAATATATTTCTTGGAAGATCTTATCATTTCTTTCTTTTGATAGAAAAATGTAGTTATAAAAAAGTGTTAGGCAGTGAGCGTAAGCCGAGTGAAGCAATTTCAAGTGAGGCTGAGACGTAGTATAAGGTATTCTCTCTCTGGTGTCACCGAATATCGCGTCGTTCCACGCGAATAATATTGACTATTATTTCAATTATTGTGAACGGAATCCCTACTAATATTATAAATGCGAAAGTAAGTAGTAGTAGTAAGTAAGTCTGTCTGTGTGTCTGTCTGTTACGCTTTCACGCGTTAACGGCGCAATTGATCATCATGAAATTTGGCACACATGTTGTCAGGGGTATAGATAAGAGTATAGGTTACTTTTATCCCGGGATTCCCCCGGGAACTTCGAAATTACAGCCAGTAAAATTTCATAAATTTTTTTGCATCCAAAACTGTCAGGGATACAAAATAGAATATAGGGTACTTTGTATTTAAGAATTCCCGCAGGAACTCCCAAATTATTACGGGTGAAACCGCGGGGAACGGTTAGTTTAGAATGGAACTATCATGGAGTGAGTATCGAATTTCGGAATACAAAAAAATACGCGCGAATAATGTTGACATTTTTAACCGACTTCCAAAAAGGAGGAGGTTCTATGTTCGATTGTATGTATGTTTTTTTTTTAATTCTACTTAGCAAAAACATGGTTTGTAGGTATAACACAAAACTTTGTCATGCCGCTCCATAATAGTGTTAAAGCTTGAGCAAAATAATAACATAACAACAAAAGCCCATTAACTGAGCAGCCGCAGAAAAGGCACGACTAAATTAAAAGTTTAACCGTTCCGAAGTGTTAAATCAAGGATGCCATATAAAATGATAATAATAAAAAAAAAAACACAACAACAACAACAAAACAACAAAGATTTCGTTGTGTATTCATCCTGGGCCGAACGTAATTTTACTTTCTCATAATATGGTAACACAAAAGACTTTGACACCACGGGAGGTCGGCCATATCGGCTCTACAGTGATAAAGCCGTGTTCATCGGACCAGTTCTGCGCCGTGACTCCACGCGGTTACAAAAAATATAAACATAAATTTTATTTTATTCACCTCCACTAAAAGTACATCCTACTAATATTATAAATGATGTTTATATGTTTGTTACTCAATCACGCAAACACGGCTAAACGGATTTGGATGAAATTTGGCATGCACGTTGTCAGGGGTACAGAGAAGGACATAGGGTACTTTTTTATCCCGGAATTCCCGCGGGAACTCCGAAATTACCACGGGTGAAACCGCGGGGCACAGCTAGTAATATTATAATGTTAGAGTTTGGGAAAGTAGCAGACCTAGTCTTAATAGAGAGATAGTAAAAGTGCCTAATGTAGGTTAACCTGTATGTGTATTGATCTCCAGGTCCGGAGCCCAAAAATATTATTAATACCAATAATGAGTAATAAAAAAAAATATACATACAATCGAACATAGAACATAGAACATCCTCCTTTTTGGAAGTCGGTTAATAAATCAAAAACCAGGAAAGAGAATTACAGTAAAACCGTTTATTAATCGTGGAAAAATTCTTGCAGACGGTTTCACGCAGCAGTTATCACATTCACATGGTTCACATCACATTGTGAACGTGTCTTAATAAATGCCTTAACCTAATGTTGGGTTTATCTTTAAAAAATGAGTGCCAAAGAACAATGCCTGCATTTTTGTGGGAACCCGCTGGTTTTAGGAGTGAACCCCGATCTTGAGCCGTGGGTGTTGATTTAATAACAGATGTACAGTTTTATAAGTCGTATACGTATCGACAATTTAGCACCTGAGAATAGGCACACGTAAGCTGAGCCTAAAGATGCGACGGATATTATCTATCAGATGATGAAATTGCGCAAAATACTGACCACTTGAGTTTTTATAGCTATTTAGAACCCTATCCGTACCTAAAACGAGAATAAAAAAAAAATACATAAAGTAACTTGATTCTGACTGAACTCATCTATATAAATATATCTATTACTTATTTGTTGTTGGGTACAAAATATGTTATTGTTTCTTGTTTAGTTTTATTTTGTTTTTCTTTATTTTGTTACTAGCTGTGCTCCGCAGTTTCACCCGCGGTAATTTCGGAGTTCCTACGGGAATTCCGGGATAAAAAGTACCCTATGTCTTTATCTGTACCTCTGACAACGTGCATGCCAAATTTCATCCAAATCCGTTAGCCGTTTTTGCGTGATTAAGTAACAAACATCCAAACATCCACAATTTCACATTTATAATATTAGTAGGATTATTTATTTTGTTATTCTTTAATTAATTATTTTCATTTGTGTTCTGTATATGTTCATTTGTGTTGAGTCTCATCTAGCTTACATAAATCTTTTTTTCTTTCTTTCTTTCTATTTAAATATTTATGACACATACTAATCACCCAGACTCAAATCCAATATAAACTTGATAAAAGCCAGATTGAATTTACATAAAGACCAGTCGAGATGTGTCGAGGACTCTTGACTCACGGAGGTCCTTTCATTAAACAAAAAAAAACCATAGGTATAATTTTAGTAACAATCTCTAAGTCTTTCAATAAAATTATAAGGAGCACGACGGACGCTGTAAGATTATACGAATTATTTCGCAGTCGGTTAATTAAAACGTGTATTCTGCTCCGGTTCAGCCGCTGCGTCCCGATAGGCAGCGGATAGATCTGGGGGCACGGCAGTGCCCCCGCCAAGTCGAGCAACAAAAGCGGCACGGCCGTACTATCCTTTTCTCGAAGCAATTCAGGCCATTTTCGACCCCCTATAACTTCGTTGTGGATAAAACTAGAAGCCTGAATTTTTAGTAAACAAGCAGGTATTGTATAAAGATGGTATAATTTAAATTTCATTCGATTTGAACCAGTAGTTTAAGAATTATAACTAGTCAAAGTTTCTTAATTTTGTAGGTCACTCACTCACTCACTCACTCACTCACTCACTGACCGATCATCAAAATTCTAAGGCACTTCTAGCAGACATAGAAGTTTGAAATTTAGAATACAATTAGTGTTTATTGTATAAATCAAGGAAAAATTAAAATATTTAGCAATTTCGGTCCAGTTTTCTAGATACACTAACTGCATAAATAACTTTGTAATCCCATATAAATGTATGGAATTACAAAGTTATATATGCAGTTATATGTACCAACTGCACAAATAACTTTGTAATCCCATATAAATATATGAGACTAGCTGTTCCCCGCGGTTTCACCCGCGTTAATTTCGGAGATCCCGCGGGAATTCAGAGATGCAAAGTAGTTAGTACCCTATATCCCTAGGTTTTCTTTACCCCTGACAACGTGCATGCAAAATTTCATGAGATTTCACCAGCGTTAATTTCGGAGATCCTTCGGGAATTCCGAGATAAAATTACCCTAATCTGAATGCTCCAACGATTTTCATGAAATTTTGTATACAGGGGATTTCGGGGGCCATAAATCGATCTAGCTAGGATTCATTTCTGGAATTCCCGCGCGAACTCTGATATCAACGCGGGTGAATTAATTATTGCATACTACACGTTGTCAAGGGTACAGGAAAGGTCATAGGGTAGTACTTTTATCTCAGAATACCCGCGGGATCTCCGAAATTAACGTGGGTTAAACCGCGGGGAACAGCTATTTAAGCCGTTGCCCAGATATTAATAAATAATAATAATAAGTGTAGCTATAGTTACCTACCTAGATATAAAGTGTAGATACATAGTTACCTAGACATAATTATGTTCAAAGGTACAATGGTCAACGGAATGAAAAAGCAAGAATGGGGCATGTGTTTATATATATTATAAAGTAGTACCAAAATCTTTCAAGTTATTAAAGTAGACTAAATTGCTCAAAGGAGGAAGACCATTTACAAAAAGAAATGAGATCCCATCAAAAACAAACTTGTAAAAAAGTCCAAGTCTCGCAACTCACTTCTTCTACAGTAAAAAGTTGTGAGATCAATGTAATACCAAGTCGGTTAATTTATTCAGTGCCTACTTAAGGGTCCTTTTGTCTAAAGTTATCATGTTATAAGCTAATCTAATAACATTTTATAGTGACCATATCAAATTTAAAAACCTTTTATGTTTTAAATAGATTGATTGGCTTGGCGATCACGTGAAAACACAATGTATCTCACAAGTAATACATATTATAATTAAATTAGATTGTTTAGAACCATAATTATGTATTACAATATGTGAGATATATTGTGTTTTCACGTGATCGCCAAGCCAATCAATCTATTTAAAACATAAAAGGTTTTTAAATTTGATATGGTCACTATAAAATGTTATTAGATTAGCTTATAACATGATAACTTTAGACAAAAGGACCCTTAAGTAGGCACTGAATAAATTAACCGACTTGGTATTACATTGATCTCACAACTTTTTACTGTAGAAGAAGTGAGTTGCGAGACTTGGACTTTTTTACAAGTTTGTTTTTGATGGGATTTTTAATTAGTCAACCGGCGACAGATATTGATTGGCGGGTCCGATTGTGCTTCGGACTCCTGCTCTATAATTGACCTAAATCTTTTTTATATCGGCCGGAATAACAAAATTTGACGGAGAAATAATTATATCAGGATAATTGAAAAGAAAACTGACAAGCTCCACTCGAGTTTATAATAAGAATCTACACGGTGAAATTTTACTAGTATTATTTATTTTTCATGTAAACCAGTTTTTACTATATTACATATTACCGGCCGAATTTATTGTCATACTTCTAAATTTTGCGACGACCATAGTAATTTCAGTTGTGACTTTTAGTGAAGTTTTTTTTTACTTTTTTTATTATTATTCTATTTACTATCAATAAATCACTATAATATATTATGTATCTATATAATTTATATATATATATATATATTATCTATGTAATGTGTATGTATTTGAATTGGCGGGCAGACATACGATCAGGCATCGCGCGGACGCATCCCCGCGCCGTACGGGCTCCGCTGAAAACCAGCGCTGGCGCACTTTATGCGACAGCATATTATGCTGAGACGGTGTCCATTTTGGCATCACGGAAACTATATACGATTCATTTTAAATTTGATGCATGTATTACTTTTAAGAAATTTTGTGATGCCAAATAAAGTTATGTCTATGTCTAAGTTAACTATAGTATACGAGAAAAATTAAAATGTCCCATAGTAAAATGAGTTAGAGCGCCATTTAAAAATTAGAATAGAATATAATAAAATTTCTTTCTGCAAAACACACAAGAATAATAAACAAACATTAAAGAAGTACTTGAGTAAAAGAAAGAGATCTATTCCGAAAACTATATAAAAACCGTATTTTCTTAAACCTGTTTTCGATCGTAGGGCTCGAGGTGGACATTTTGAACCCGTTTACTGGATGCAAAAATGGCTGAAGCATTATCTTATATCTCCCCGGGGCAGTAGGAGGCAGCGACCCCTGGATGGGGAAATCCTGTCCACCAAAGCAGACAGGAACTGGGGGGACGGTCTTTAGATAGACCACTTGGACGGCTCGTGACTTCAGGGATCCGTTGGCCAAGCTAGGTGGGCTGCGTTAGCTCGTCGTTGATTGTCCGTCCAAATTATAAAAAAAAAAAATCGCTCATCGTCCTGCTTTGCCTACATGACTTTAAAACCTACCACGTGGTAATGATAACAGAACTGTCTCACTCGTAAATTTTTTATTAATTGGATTGGCTTTTCCAATTTAGTATCCTATATACATTTGCGCTAGTATGGAGGGACGCTCAAGAGATAAAAGAAGCAAAACAGAAAATACGTGCCTACTTAAGGACGCCATAAACATTACTTACGTTTATAACTTTTGAACAAGCCATAGGTACTTGCTGAAATTTTGTTAAAAGAAAAACTTTGTTCGGAACTCGGGAAATAATATTGAGTGTGGGCCTCGACGAAACACACAAGATTTCTTTTTTTTTTTTTTTCAATTTTCCTGTAACGCACTACGATGGTTGGGTTCACAGAGAAAATAAATTAACTAGAGATGACATGTAGGCGGGGCAGGCGCGCCACGGTTGCAAAGGCAGTTAGAGCAAAATGCTCTAACTTGCCCAAAACTTCTTTAGCTAGTATCCCAAGTATATTTACCACAATATTCCCAAAACTGTGAATTTTGAAAACAGTGACTAATATAAGTAAAAATGTAACCGAAAAGCGTTTCATACATTTATTTTCTTTACGGTGATGAATGTTTTAGTGCGTGATGAATAGTTTTGTGTGCGAAAATCACCCGGCGACACTGGTTTTCACCTGGTTTCATACTAAATCCCTTCTATCAGTTATTTTCTGTTCTGTGGTTGGCTTATATGGACTCTGCTGTATACAATACTATCCTCATATCTGTGGAACAATGTGGGTAACATGGGAATCCACTTGTGTCGTCATCACAGTTCTTCCAATGGAGAAAATTCTATTACAGTCGACGAGATATCTTCCCGTTGAGAGTTTTTTCTTTTTTTTTTATCGTGTAATTTCACAAATCGTCCATTTAACCCAGGTATGGGCAACCTTTGACATGTTGAGGGCCAAACTTTAGCGTGCAAATACGTTCGCGGGCCGCGTTTAAAAGCACTTAGTGCATTTTAAAGTAATTAATGCGTTTTCATTATAAGTGCAGGAGATCTCATATTACGAAAAGTATCGACTAATGTTGACCCGAGCCGAAAGAACGATGATACACGTGTATTGAACAATGCCAAAGAAATATAATTAAATAATATTATTTAATAAAGCCTCACTAAATAAATGATTTAAAAAAAAAAAATATTATAATAAGGTATGTATTTTTTCTTACATGAAATTCTATATATGTAGCTGTGTACTTTTTGATAAGACGCTCTTGTCGCTCTTACTTACTTTTTGAGCTTTATTTCGTTAGTGTTAAATCCATTTTGTTGATACATATGCATACAAACAGATACGCGGTAAAAAATATATAAAAATGACACCAAATACCGATAGACTAAGGAAATGTGCGTCATACAGCCAGTTACGTTTTTTTTACTACTTAACTAAATATTTAAATAAATACCACTATATGAAAAAAACAAATTTTATATTTGCTTCTCGTGTTTATATAATGATATAAATTTATAAACAGGATGTTATAGTTATACATAAAAAGAGCAAAGAGTAGAGAAATTGAAACCAAAAGCTCTGGTCGAATTTGGCAGTTTTTTTTTATTTGGGTATAAGTTAAAAGTATGTAATGATCAACTTTCCGCCCGCTTAACATCTTACAACCTAAAGACGATAGTTATGGTTCTTTCATTGTTGAATTTGACCATGAGCTCCACAGTGACCATATCTTCCACCATCTCTCTCGATTCGAACTACCCGCGTCATTTTAACCCGAAAGTTTAAAAGACAAAACACAGTTCTAAGAAATAAGGTCGAATTTATACTGTACGTACGAATACACAACGTTGTACGTACCAAAAAAACATCATAATTTTTTTTTATTTCGTGTTCAAGATAGTAATTCAAGGCGCAGAATGCGTGTTCCGTTTTTTTTCGTCCACCGCTTAGCTCAGTCTTCGTTCCTACTGACCGTTTACAATTTCTAAGTGAAATTCTGTCATCAAAACGATTTCACTTGACGGCTCCCTTCAATTTCCGTCGAGTGTTCTTTCGTAGCACGCTTACCATTCAAACAAGATTAATGCACAAAGGGATACGTAGAAAATATGTAATTTCCCTTTTTTCGCCCTTTCCCTTCTCGGCCTCCCGTCTTACCTCCAAAGCACTTTTTAATATAGACCTCCCCACTCAAACGGCCGAGGTAAAAGTTTCGAGAGAAAAAAAGTCATGGCCGATATGAAATAAAAAACGAAATTGGGTCCATACCCTTTTAAGAATACAAAATTGTTTCGTACTGTCAAGTATTACTCAGAGTGGAGCGAACTAGCCCGCTTTCATTTCGGAATCCCCTCAGGAGTTCCTCTGGGGCAGGTAGGTAAATCTTAAAATTTGCGACCGATTCGACTGAAATTTCGAAAGATACGTCACTGAAATAACTTTCATAATGGCTTGCATCAACAAAACGACTTATCGCCCGCTTTAATTTAATTATTTTTTTAAATAATAATATTTATTTGGTATCAAAAACAGAAATGTACCTACTATATAGTGAGGCTTCAAACTAACATCGACATAACCTTAATTATGAGCCTGGTGCCCCAGGTTCGTAGAGAGCCCGTGCTATGGGTCATCTTTCATGGGATTCCCACAAAAAAAAAACACTACTCTGTCTTTTTATACCACTGACGACACACGCAAATTTTCATGATGATCGGTTGAGCCTTTCACGCGTGAAATCGTAACAGACAAACAAATTCACACTAACCTTAGTAATATTAGGACTCTTAAATATTATAATCGCGATTATGCATTTTTTGTTTCATACAAATACATATAAAAAAAATTAGATGAAACTTAATTCTATCGTATTCGGGCAATAGCTAGTTGCCTTCGGTTATAATATCTCTGATAACTCAAAAAAATAGGACATTTCACGTTTTCGTCTTTCGATAGTGAAAGGTTCTTTAATATGCCCTAAACATTGAGTAAAGACCGTCTTAAATTCGGTATCTTTGCTCTTCTCAAGAGAACCCGGACCTTTTACTCGCAACGGTTTAAATCAGAAAACGCCAAAAACATCTTTTCCGTTGTTTTTTTCCTCGTCAAAAGCAACTAACTGTAAGTAGAATGAAAATGAAACGGTCCCGTGCCGTAGAGTTCGGGGATTGACATCCATAGTTACCTACGTTGGGAATAGGGACAGGATAATCAATCTTTATTTGGCAAATAGAGGTTATATTGTGACGATTTTAGGAGTAACTTAGGACACGATGAATTCAAATTGAATGCCAAAATGCTGAATCAAAGTACAGAAATTGTTATATAAACGAAGTTCAAAAAACAAGCTTTTGTTTGTGTAAATTATTTATTTATTTTATTTAAAGTAAATATATTTTTTTTTCCATTCTAAATAGTCAAATATAAAATATGGCTGCAGGTCTAATTATAAGTTAATCTATATGCTCATATATAGCTAACTCTAATGTTATATTTTAATGAATTTAATAATTTAATTTGACATGTAAATAATGAATTTATGAATAAACAATACAATACAATTCATAATTACTTGAAGGTGTTAAAAACCTTTACAGGTTTACCCAAACACCGCCATTCGTCATCAACACCACTTGACAACTAGACAAGGTAGCTTACTTATTTATTTACATAGGTACCTAACCGAAACTCGGAGCGCACCCCACAATAGTAGGCAAGGTTATAAGGTAACTATTAAATACTAGGCAGCTATTAAACAATGTATTAAAAATAATTATAACATACTAGTTGTGCCCCGCGGTTTCACCGGCGTTAATTTCAGAGTTCCAGCGGGAATTCCGGGATAAAAAGCACCCTATGTGTTAATCTGATGTATAAGCTATATTATTGGAAAGTTTCATTTAAATCCATCCAGTAGTTTTTGCGTGCAAGAGTAACAAACATCCATCCATCCATCCATCCATACATTCTTACAAACTTTCGCGTTTATGTCGCTTGACGTAGGTACAGTTTAGGTACATAATATGACGTCGCGACCTCCCATTCATAAACTGTATTGCATTTTATCTAAGTAATTTTTCATAATTCGAAATAGGATTTCATACGTGTCTATTATTTATTTTTTTATTAAGTATCTAACTGACGGATTAAATAGAATTTAGATTTTCATATCCAGGAAACTACCCTATTATAAAACGTGTACTTTCGGAATGTGTATTTTGTTATACGTATTTTATTTTATTTTGTTATGACAAGCGGAGCCTCCTCGCACAGGCCTAGCTATGCCTAAGGGGATGCTCCAGCTTTCTATATAGCTAAAAAATTTACATTGCGAACGTAGTAATATACCTAATTTTAGTTTTAATTGAATAGCATCATCTCTGTTGGGTGACCGGAACCTAAACATTCTGTCTATTTACTTAAATAAAAGCTTGTAAAAATCAGAAAAAATTGCTCAAAAGATAACTCCAGCTAATTCCGTAAGTAAAAACCAGTTCAACAATTGTTATAAAGAGCGTCATAACTGCTTTTAAAAGAGAGATGAGAATTATGAAAAGTCAGACCGTGACAATTATTGTCTAGTAAATCACCATTTCCGAGAAGGCAACATTTCCAAACAAACAGCAGTAAAGTGCCGGCTGAAGTGAATAACCTTGTCCGTTTTACGGTTACAGGAATCGCAAATAAATGACCGTTCATTCATTCAAATAAGAAGACGGGTGAAATAAAAAGTTACCCCCAGCGGTTACATCTTGAAAAGGTTGGATAATGAGGTTTTGTAACTTTTTTCCCCAACTCGTTCTCAATTATTTTGGGGCGATACCCCGAGATTTCTTGTAACGAAGGCTGCTTCAAGGGTCTCGGCCGCAGACTCTCTGTGAACAGACAGAAGAACTGACAGCGCCTAAATCCTAAGTGATAGCATTGAATGGGAATAAAATCCTAAGTCAAGCCACGGTTTTTTTTCCACCTCGGAACCGTTTGTGACCGGACGAATTTTAGACGCAGACATTATCTTTATTTGACATCACGCAAAGTATTACCAACAATAAATGCAAAAATCTTAACGATTAAAATTAAGGAATTGTATCGTATTTGCTGCGATGCCAAACTGGACTCATTTTACAATGGGAATGTGGACTACTTTTGAAAATCAAAATTCTAATTAGTCCGTCAGTTAGAAAATAAAGAAAACAATGGACACGTATTTTTTGCTTTTTCAAATAAATTAAAATATACAGAGATAAAGCGCATTAAAGTTTAGGGTGAGGGGGTCGTGATGTCACTAACCGCTAAAACCGCCATACAAACTGTCAGAATAGTGACGTCACGCGAAATTTCAACTCAATATATCACCGTTATTTTTTGATTACGTAAAAAAAGAAAAAATACGTGTCCAATATTTTTTAATAATCTATAAGACGGACTAAAAAATAAAAAATAGTCAACATGCCTAATAGTGACGTCACGCGAAATTTCAACTCAATATATCGCCGTTATTTTTTGATTACGTAAAAAAAGAACAAATACGTGTCCAATATTTTTTAATAATCTACAAGACGGACTAAAAAATAAAAATTAGTCAACATGCCTATTTGCCTTCCGGATCATGGATACACGTATAGTTTAGGCTTACTGTCGTACTCTATGTATTCTGTCCAAGTCTGTGGTCCTAACTCTCGACCCTTGAGGCTTCACCGAGAGGCTTATTAAGAACGGACGCCGAGTTCATATTTTCATATTTTCTACCAGTTTTTTCTGCCGGCGAAATAAATTTTATGGGTAATATTTATCTATTCGGATGGAATTCAATTGTTTTTTGAAGCTACATCGATTCGGTTATTATGAGCCCTCCGAGCTCCGTAACAAGGAAGCCAAATTGCATTAGTCGAAATAATTTATGATTGAATGTTGTGGATGTGGAAGCATTTTTCTATTGAATAATCTATTTTATATAAAATCCTTTGTCCTGAATGACTGATGGATTAACGCACAGCCTAAACCGCTGATCGTAGAGACCTGAAACTTGGAGGGTGTGTTCTTTGTATGACGTAGGCATCCGATAAGAAGGGATTTTTGAAAATTCAACCCCTAAGGGGATGAAAAGGGGTTGAAAAGTTTGTATGGAACAATTCCGCGGTAACTTCGAAATTATCGCGGGTGAAACCGCGCGGGACAGCTAGTCTATATATATAAAAATGAATCCCTATTCCACTTGGTAACGGCATCACGCGTGAACAGCTGGACCAATTTCGCTAGTATTTTTGTTGTGTTTGTTATTTGTATGGAGAAGAAGAATAAAAGAAGTTTGGAGTTCCTGCGGCAATCCAGAAACTTACGCGGGTGAATCTTCGAAACGGTTGGACCGATATTGACGGGACTGTCTCTGCCAATTTGCTGATGTTATAAGGAGTTAATTAGGACACCTTAGAGTTCCTGCGGGAATCCCGAAATTCACGCGGGTGAAACTGCGGGGCACAGCTAGTTTTATCTAAACATTTGTTCAGTTTCGTAAAAAGAATACAGTTCTCACTCATGGGTAATTATTGGCGAAATAATAGGTAATGAGTCAAGTTTATCACTGTACATAGTAAAACTGCGTACGCAGGTATAACAAAATATACTCGTATATTAGTCACGATGGAAATTAATATTCTTGGATACTACTTTTATGCCTACTTAAAATTGTAGTTATATTTTATTTTCTTCTATTTACTTCAATATTAAAAGGTATAAACGTTAATAAGACAATGCGCATAATTACCTTCTTACCTACGTCTATAGAACAGATATTAATTATTCAAAGTACAATTTAGCTTTGTTTATAATTTCTCTGGCGTTCATAACACCAACAATAAGAATATTTAATTATCGACAACAAGAAAAAAGTTTGTTCATATTAATTCAGTTGCTATAGAAAAGATAATTGTTTGGTGGTCGATGAAGCGAACGGCATAATTAACTATGTATATTTTACATTCAAACTTAATTTCTTATTCATCCCGCATCCTATTGTTTTAATAATATTAACTTAATATTATATTATTATGTTTGTTGGAAATATTAGAGTAGATTAGAGTATCTCTATGGATTCAATGTCAAATATGACTTCAATAAATCTCCGTTGCAAGAGCACACCGCATTTTTATTGTTTATAGTCTTTCTACGAGTTCTACATGATCCGACTCGAAGGACCTTTATAGTTTTAATTTGAATTCTTCGCTAAAATATGATCCAAAACATAGAACCTTCTTCATTTTCGAAGTCAGTTAAATAGCTAGTATACCTAATAGTTAAATAAATAAATCGAATATTTACCGTATGTATATGAAAGGAATAACAAATTATACTTTAAAGTTACTACATTATGATTTTTGATAAAGAGAATTAGCTTTATTACAGTTAACCAACCAATCAATTAACTGATTATTGCGATCTTGCATAGATTTTGTGATTACAACTTGACCCTTTTCGGATATGGAAATAATTTGAAGCTTATCTTTATTTACCTACTATCTGTGCCCCGCGGTTTCTCTCGCGGTATTTTCGGAGTTTCCGTGGGAATTCTGGGCTAAAAAGTACTCTATGTCCTTCTCTGAACACCTGGAAAAGTGAATGCAAAATTTCATGATGATCGGTAAAGCCGTTAACGTGTGAAAGTGTAACAAACAAACTCACTTTCCCATTTATATTATTAGTAAGGATTTCTTATAAATCTTTTTTTTATTAACAATCCAATTTATCTTAAAAAGTCATGCTTAGCTTATTTATTTTTAATTTATAAAAAATCGTCTACTGTTTAGAAATATTTTGAAATTAAGTAGTTTTTTGAAGATTTGAATTTGGTTTCTGTTCTTATTCCTAGGGGGAGTTTATTGAATATTCTAACCGAATATGGACTGCAGAGTGCAGTTAAGCATTATAATTCTAGAAGGAGGCAGATAGAACATTTCTTTGTGGCGAGTGTTTCACCTTTGTATATATGTGGGAGATCTTGAAAACAAAGTTAAAATAAAGTAAAGAAGCAAAAATAACCGTGAAAAGACCCATAGACGTTTAAAAGACAGTTTTACCCAATCCGTAAGTACATAACTCCCTAAATGTGCGCATTTTACGTGCTCTTTCCCGTATTTTCAAGAGACTTATACGACAGCAAAAAAACCTCTTTAAACACTCCTCATCCCTTTTGTCAGACAGACAAAATGAAATTTCTCTCAAGTGTCAACAAAATCTGAACCCGACTGACTTTATTAAGTGCCCCCTCGGAAGGAATACGTAACGGAGTTAAGTGTTTGAAGATGCTCCCTTAGACGAAAATTTCTTTATGACTTTCAGCAACTTTTAACTTTCGTGTTTTTAAATCTTTTTCGAATAAGGGCTCCTTCTTTGTAAATTATTTCACGACGTTGAAGTATGATTTTAATATGGGTTGGTATTCTTACGTTGTTTTTTGAACCGTGCGTCCCATTAAAGTTAATAGATTAGGCTCACCTTTATTGATTATATAATTAGCTTAGTTTCACTCGCGTTAGTGTAGGAATTCCCACTGGAGCTCTTTATGTAAGGATGATAGTCCTAGACCTAAATTACTCGTGGCCACACTTCAAATAGCTGTTCTCCTCATGATTTCCATTGCTGCGTGAATTCGATATGCCTGCGGGAATTATTTGTCCAAGATAAAAGTTACTCCACGTCCCTCACGGATACTGTACGTAGCTTTGTATCGGTGAGTCTAATTTTTTGATTTGATTCAGTGATTCCAGAGTTGATACCCAACATCAAACTTATAGCAAACTTGGCCTGTTTGTATGTATGTAGGTTGCTTACACTCGGCATGTAAATTTGCAAACAATTTTTTAACTGCTATAGATTGTGATGGAATTTTCGTTACTTACGTGTAAGTTCGGTGATAATGCAATATTATGGTACGATCTAGCTGAAGAGCTATTATGTAACTTCTGTTTCTATCATTTTTCGGTTGTGAGCAAGAATGTGACGGTTTTGCAATAACAAAATGAACGTTTTGACACCTACAATATCTAGCAATCAACCAAAAGAAACATAGTTGAAGTTGAAGTTCAATAGTTGAAGCTGCCTAAACATGATTAACTAATCACAAAATCGCTATTCTTCTTATTGGAACTGAAATAATATGATAGCAACAAAAGTTGACATAATTGCCCTGCTGATCTAATGTATCCGGGATGTAAGTACTGAAACTTTCTGATGCTAAATGATAGGAAAATTGAATTTTGGATAGTTTTTTTTGTTGCCATAAGTACTTTTCATTACACTTGATGATGATGATTGAGCCGGAAGACTGTCACCGGAACAATGTAGTCGTGTTTTGGCTCGATTGTTGTGTTCTTTTGAGTACCTTCCATTCTAAATGATACAACTTTTTATTTTGTAAAAAAAATATTATACATAATAATATCTATTTCGTGAAAGTGTCAAAAAGTCAGTTTAGTTAAAACGGTTTTCGGCTCTTTGTGAAAAAAGGTGATTCGCTGAATAAACTTAGGTTAGTTTTGTATTTATTTCGGTATTTTTGGCATGATTTTTAAGAATTCACAGGGATTTTTTTTGCTTTTTTTGTAAACAAAACTCTAGATACACTTTTCTAGTCGGAGCTTATCGTAAACTAGTTGAATGCGAAAAGTGTAAAGTATTTTAAGCACTCAAAGGATTGCTGAAGTTTGAAAGTAACTATAGAAAAAATACGCTAATATTTCTCTACATTCTTCTAAATAAGAAGGTCCTAAACGCTTTAATATGGGTGTACCTACGTGATTGTATACACTATATTTTTAAGTAGGTAACATTAAATTTATAACAAAAACTGTTTCCCGCAGTTTCACCCGCGTTAATTTCGGAGTTTCCGCGGTAATTCCGGGATAAAAAGTACCCTATGTCCTTCTCTGTACCCCTGACAGCGTGTATGCAAATCATGATGTTGAGCTGCAGCCATTAAAGCATGAAAGCGTAACAAACTCGCTTTCGCATTTATAATATAGTACGGATAGCAAAAACAATGGTTCATTTATATGTGAACTCCCGCGAGATCATTTCTCTGTAGTAAAACATCGGTGGGATCATCGGTTTGCGTATACATAGTTAATCTCTTTGGATTTGACATTTGCTTTATGAAACACTGTAATTTTTTTAATTCATAAAGCAATTATAAAGATTCAATACATCACGACTCACGAGTAGGAAAATGTCAAGTTTTTCACACACAAACTTGCTATCTTCTATCTGTTGGTTAATAATTATAGATTTTTACTACAATCTATCTTTATTTATATGGGTATTAACATATTTATGGGTTTAAATTGTATAGACACACACTAGATGGACCGCGTTTCCAATCATCGTAGGCAATTTTCGAATCTCATTTTTTTTGCTTCAAAATAATTTATTACTAGCTGATCCCCGCGGTTTCACCCGCGCAATTTTAGAATTCTCTGTACCCTGACAACTTATATGCAAAATTTCATGCTGATCGGTTAAGCCGTTGAGGCGTGAAAGCATAACAAACAAACAAACTCACTTTCGCATTTGTAATAGTAAGGATATAAATCTTTCTTATCAACAGAAATTAGTTTTTTATTTTATTGGCAACAAGCTGTGCTGTGAAAGGTAGATCCCACCAAAAACATTCATGTAAAATGATGCCAAGACGAGTTCATATGATGGGCACTGTCAAAAAGTTATCAGATCTCATGCTGTAGAGCCATATATCGCAAAAATATTATCACTAGGTAGGTACTTTAAAATTAATTACATATATTTTATTTTTTATCGTATGTGGATTTTCATTTTGTGGAAAATACAAGATATTTGTTTTGTCAAGATATATTCGGCCCTAAAACCAAAGCAAATTCGATGTGTACCTGTAATATCTATATTTTTGTCATAAATACAAAGAGAGAAGGCAGCGTGCAGTATACCAGGACATTTCACGGCAAATTACAGAGTTTATTATACCTACCTATACTTATTTATACGTATACAAAGGTCGTCCAATTAAGAATTTAATGTACTTACAGGAAAACGCCATTCCTGAAATCCTAATGGTTTGAACTTGTACCGTAAAGTTTCATAACTCACCGTCCGATTGCGTAATGTTTAATGGATTGAGCTCAGAATGTTTCCTCTCTTTCTATTATGACGAAAGAAACTGTGCTCCGTTAAACATTTATCACGCAAATATCTCTGTATTTGTACCTACATATAATAAAACAGAGAAATCCGCGCATGTGTAAATTGAATGAATATGGTACTATATGTTTCGCACCTTCAGAATTGAAGTTGTAGAGAGCAATCTTTGCAACTGCTGAATGACTGACTGAATTCTTTACATTCTTTGACGGCTAGAAATTTACATTATACCCGTCTGCAGAACTTTTTACAGTTTCCTGAAGAAGTCCCGAAATTCAACACGGGAAGAGAAAGTTAATAAATAAAAAATTGCATTTGCATTATTCACAACATTGTAGTCGCGCAAAAACAAGACCATTCAAAATTAACAAACAGCCCAACGTAAGTCGATTCGTAAAGGAAATATGCGAAACAACAAAAATATGTAGCAGAAAAACGTTATACGAAAGATATCTGTAGCCAATTTGATGACAAATTAACAATCTTACCATAAAACGATAGCATATTTGGCACTTACACTTACTTTGGCAGTTTGACAATACCGTATTGTTTTAACTATATATAAACGTAGGAAATTTTCTAACGACTTCAAATTTTATGTGATCTCATAAAGTGAAATAAGCAAGTTAAGCTATCACTATATAAGATAATTTTTGTTTAATGAGAAATGAATATTAAAGTAGGTAGCAGGTATGCATTTATATTAAATGGGGTAAATAGTACAATGATATTTTTGATGATATAAAGTTAAAAATCGGCAAAGTTTTTGGCACTTTTTGTTTAAATTTTTCGATATCAAGTCTAAATGCTGCAAAAATAATTATCAAAAATTAGTATTTACTCTATTTTACATTTTCGCATTACAAAATATGATGTTTGTAGCGGGTTGCAAATGGTGGTTATTGAAATGACATGTAAAAAGCTTTTATTAAAAAAATGCTAAAAGAATAGATCATCCATTGTCATTAAAACTAAACTTGTACAAAAAATTTTAGTAAGAGGAGATAAATTACACAGTCAAATAGAAGCGAAAGTGGTGTTAGCGTATACTTTCAATCGCCACGTAAACGGAGCCGCGAGCAACAGCTAGTACGAAAGAAATAAGTTTCGGCTAAAATAAAGAATCTTCCCTCATAACAATGTTAGTATTTATTTTTGTAAAAAGTTACGACCAAATAAATGATTGGGGTCGCTCAAAAGTTTATGTCTTACTTTGGTTAACGATAATTTCTGTGCCTAAAATAGTTTCATTACACGTCCCTAAAACGTTTTTAACACGGGAGATTTTTAATGGAATCAAGATGGCACGAAAGCTGACTCCAAATACTTTTTTCTTCTAATATTCTCTTGGAGAATGCTGAACTGTCGATATTTATAAGTGATATTTGGATCACAGTTGATGTTCGTGATATTTAAAGACCGTGGAGAATCTTTTAAAGAAAATATCAGGAGAAAAAACATAAATTTAGTTTAGGTAAATTTAGATTAAACAAAATTATTCAAAGAAAAACAAAGGTCTCTATTCTTTTACATCATATTACATTTTACATCATATATTTTTATCTTTTACAGCGATGATAGCTCAGTGGTTAGTGCGGTCGGATTAAACGCCGCAAGGTGTAGGTTCAAATCCTAACAATGAGCTTGAGCTGTCGGTGAAGGAAAACATCGTGAGGAAACCATAGCATGGTGGTAGGGCGCTCTCTAGTGCCCGGCTGGCTAGCTACCACCTTCAAGTTGCAAATCTGTCGCCAAGCACCTAACGGTGTGTTCCGGCAGCCTTACTTGAAAGCCAGTCCCCATCCCCATTCCAGGTCGGCAACGCACCTGCATGCCTTCTGGTGTTGCAGATGTCCATGGGTGGCGGTAATCACTTACCATCAGGTGTACCACTTGCCTGTTTGCCCCCTATGACATAAAAAAAAAAAAATCATTCAACTAATAGAAATACATAAAATATTGTATACGAAAATATAAGAAAACTCATTTGTTTCTTTGTAGGACTAGCTGCCTACGTAGCTATAGTTTTCATTGCGAATAGGGATGTAATTGACGACTGGCGACGACGACGACTTTTTAAAATAAAAATTGTACTTAACTCGTCAGTTAGAAAAAAAAAATTGTACTTAACCCGTCAGTTAGAAAAAAAAAATTGTACTTAACCCGTCAGTTAGAAAATAAAAAAAAAATTGTACTTAACCCGTCAGTTAGAAAATAAAAAAAAAATTGGCCACGTATTTTTTCTTTTTCAAATTAATGAAAATATACATAGATGCGCTAGCATTAAAGTTTAGGGTGGGGGCTCGTGACGTCATTAACCGCTATAAGCCCGTGACGTCATTAACCGCTATAATACAAACTGCATCAGCTAGTGACGTCACGCGAAATTTCAACTCAACGTATCGCCGCTATTATTTGATTACGTAAAAAAAAAATACGTGTCCAATATTTTTTATTAATCTACAAGACGGACTAAAAAAATTTGCAACTGGCTCACTGCTGTAGAAGAAGTTGAATTTTCGTCATTAACGTACTGTAAAAATTATTAATAACTAGTAGAAGTTAGAAAGTAACGCTGCCTTAAATGGAAAATAACCTTGTTTTTGAAGTTTCATTTTATATAGGTACAATTAATTTGTAATTACTATTTATATATTGTAATTTCACGGTTTCCGTCAACAAAAGACAGTTTACGTAGGTATGTATAGTGAGCAAGATCAAAAGCGTCTTACCCTTCGAAATATTGATTTCACCGGCGTCTCACTTGAGAAATAAGCTAAATTTGAAATTAATTATTTACAAAGACACCCTTAAGGTTCCACGAATTAATTTATATCGAGTGTTTTTATTGTTTCTTAATTGCGACAATTATTCGCGTAGCTGCGTCACTTCTTCTTTTGTTTTTGTATTTTTTGTTTGTTTCATATTTTGTTTTGTCGGCGATTTCTTTTTTGTAGACAACGTTCGCATTCTTTCAATTTATTATTGACTAATTGTTTCTCGCAATTCACACGCCCAAGCTACGGAAATCCCTAGGAATCTCACATTTTGCTCTCGAGAAAAGTTGTGATTTTAAGCCTTTGTCTTATTCCTGTATCTAAAGTAGGTATAGGTACCACACTCCATGAAATCTATTGCAGCAAAAGGCACGCACAGACAGACAAAATGTATTCCATAATATTCTTAGGCATTACAAGAATCGCTTGACTTTTCGCTTAATTTTATAAGAAAGTTACAATTTATTCTGCTCACAAAAAAGATCTACAGCCGTTTATATTAAAAAATAAACCCGAAATAAGAACGACAATGTTTCTAATATAGGTAAGACGAAAAGGACTAAATGTCCAATTCAGACTCTAATACTATGCGACATGCGACTGAAATAAAGCTTGCTCCGCTGTAAATCTTGTACAAGGATCAAATCCCTTTCGAGATCGTGTCAAATTGTTCGTAAACATAACAGTAAATCAAAACACACGGGTTGAAATTGTGTATAAAACACAGCATTTGTAATTTCAGGTCATTAGAAAAAATCCGAAACAATTGCTGGTTTAAGAAAGAAATAGTAATTATTCAATTGTTATTATTGTTTTGTGAAAATAATTATTCACTACGGTAGATGGCGTTGGAAGACAATCTCGTTGACGTTGAAAGACGTCTCAAAAATACTGAACATAAATATGTGAGAGTTGTCTGTTTGTAATGCTTTCACGCCGTAACTACTCGGTCGATCACCAAGAAATTTTGCGAAAACGTCGTCAGGGGTACAAAATTTCAGTGATAGCTCCGAAATTAACGCGGGTGAAACCTCGAGAACCACCAGTCGATATTATGTGTATATGTATTTGTTAGAAACACTCAGATCAACGTTGATGCTTCTTTAATATTTGAGTTTAGAAGTAATTAGCATGCAAAAAGACAACGTGCCAAATTGAAAACAATAAGGATTTGACCCTGATTCTATATCTCTACTTGACCCTGATTCTATGTTATATTTTCCTACAATTATTATATTTACTTATAATTTATCTTTAGATACCTAATATAAATTGAATAAATTCGAAACCAACTTCAAATAATGACAAATAATTAAAAGTAACTTCTAAATGTTAATAAACTAAAACTAAACTTAACCCAACCTACAATTATGTTCTGGAACTTGCCATTTTTCACATTCATGTTTCTGTGGGATAGTTTATATGCTTTAGGTACGATATAATTATGTAGAGAATATGTAACATTTTAAGTGTCGAAAACGCGGCGGTTCCGTTAAACTTAGTACCTACTCGTGTTACTCAAAATGGTGTTTACGACCACCATCTAGACGGCTTTTATGTTATCACCCTAAACTACACTATATTTGTAGCCATCCAGTCCAGTCCGAAGTACAATTTGTTGATAAAACTTTGTTACTTAGATCCTAGGATAGGTCTAATAGGGTTTAGCGTCTAGCGTTTAATTTTGTTATAACAGGAAAAATGGATGTTATAAAGACGTTGGTTGCTCACCAAAATGCTTGCAAACTCGATTTTTCTACAAAATATTTTAAACGGTAAGTATGAAGAATACTGTTGGTTTTTTTTTTTTGGAATCAGTTTAGTAGTGCCAGAGATTGCCTTTACAGACTTTTTTTTTCATTTTTGGAATAGGTACCTAAGGCAAGCGCTAAGATAGGGTTTTGAAAATTCAATCCGTAATTATGAGGAAAATGGGGTTGAAAAGTACCGTTAGTTTTGAAATTTAAAGTCTTAGAAAACACTTTTTACACATTTTTTATTTAGTTTTAATTCTTTTGGTACCTAAGTCAACCGCTTAAAATAAAAATGGTGTAGCGCTGGTTAAACTACAACGGCTAGTTAGGTAACTAAAAAACACTTTTTGACCTAATAGTTGTAAGAAAAAACTATTTCGTAGATATACATAGGTTGTTTGCCTCATGCCTGTGTTCGGGCGAGACGTCGTGCAACCAATCAAATCGACCGACTGTTATACCCAATATTTGAAGATGACAAAATAAACTTTCGAACGCAGATAAAGCGTCAAAACACCATAAAGTTCGTTGACCTAAAAAGCTTTTGATATCACCAAAGGAATCCTCTAAATCAGAGCGAACGCACACTTGTCGGCTTTCAAGATATCCTTACTGCAGTTGTCCCTCTCTTACTTATTGCTATGTGACACACGTGAGAACGAGAAGATAAGAGGGCACTTCTAGTGTTTTGAGGCGTGGGCGAGCATCCTGAGATCCGTACTTAGTAACACGATACTCGTGTGTAGCCAAAACTGCTGACCGATAAGTGATGGGACGAAAATATTAGATAAAATATCGATATCGATAGCTACAAATTAGGGTGATTGATTAGGGTCGATCGCCCTGCGAAATGTTCAAATGAGGTGCTATTATGTACCTACCTAACTTTCGTTTCTATAATTTCTATAATTCTCTCTATCAAACATTCCTGGGATCGATTCCCGGTGTACTTTATGTCTATACTAATATTATAATATTATAAAGAGGAAAGATTTGATTTTTTATTTGTTTGTTACGATTTAACTCAAAAACTGCTGGGGCCGTATTTTTGAACCGCTCGAATATCTCAAGTTAAATCAATTCACATGTGAAATTAAATTCACTAAATCCCATTTTGTCACATTTTTGAATAATTCGAATACGGTGTTGCTGTTTTCTGAGACTCCTTCAGATTTGTTTCATTTTACATAGAATATTTAAAAACCAGAAGCTAACTCTCATAAATTTTCATAAGCCGGTACTTAATCGGACTTGAAACGAAACGTTCTTGAAGTTGTCAAACTATCAATCATGTCAAATTATGTAAATGACGTTATGCCACTAAAATTCAAACTTTCGATCGATGAATTCAAATAAGAGTCGTCCGACCCACTCGTTGCAAAATTCACGTGAAATATCATTTCAAAAATACTATTTCACGCATTCGCATGCGAATCTTGCGATTCCGTGTATGAAAAGTAATGCGAGTGATTCAAAAATACGTCTCCTGGGCCTATTTAAAAAATTCTTTCACCATTAGAAACCTACATTATCCCTGAGTAACATAGGCTATATTATAATCCGATATACCCGCGGGAACTCCAAAATTATCGCAGTTCCCGCGGGGACAGCTAGTCGTTTGGGCGTAACGCCTAGGCTCAGGCTAATCGAAAATAATCATTGCACAATTCGGCTAGTTTTTTTTTTTAAACAGATTTATCTCGTAGATTTAAGTTTTGAATTTTTATGTATTCATTCAGTAACAGTTTTGACGGCTCTTTTTGACATTTATATGAGACTGTAAATCTGGATAAACCTAAGAAAAAAAACGTAACGCAAGAATACGTATCAGCGCATTACCGCGATAATTGAAGTTAAAATGTAGTCATAACTTAACATATCGATAGTAAATATGTATTAAATTTTATAACTACCTTATCCGTATCTGGAAATCAAACTGACAACTTCTCGACTAGTTCAAGTCGGTTATACCTTTTAGCGGGTAGTACACAGATTCTATACAGCGTTCATGTATTTACTCAGCTCTAAATCAATGAAACTTCTGTACAAATGCCAAAGTTATACGCTCAAATTGATTTAGTTCGCGTAATAAAGAGGTATGTACAGAAGTACTTACGTATAGATTTAGGCAAACTCTGTTTATTAGCGCCTACAAGAATTTCGTTGAAGTTTGTTTTCATTGTAAAAGGATTTACTAGTTCAGTGAATATTACAGATCAAAATTGATAGCCAATTAGATTTTCGGAGTCCTAAATCAAATTTTAAGGGTCGTTAAATATTCAAAGTTTGTATGACTCTTAACAAATTATTCACTGGCTGCTCGTATTATTAAAAAAGTTTTTTTTTAACTATACAAAACGGAGTTTTATCTATACTAATAGAATAAAGAGAAAAGATTTGATTTTTTTAGGTGTGTTTGTTTGTAATGGATAGACTCAAACACTATTTAATTTATTTTATAAATTCTTCAACTTATAGAAAGCTACAGTGTTTCTGAGGGACACAGGGAAGGTACTTTTATTCCGGAATCCCCACAGTCACTCCGAAATTAACGCTAGTGAAACCATGAAAGATTCACTAGTTTACTATAAATATACAAACAGTTGAACATTTGCCATTTACCTTAATACGACCACAGATAATATTATAATACCTACTATACCTACTCAAATCAGAGCGCAACAGCACTGGCTGTATGATAAAAAAAAATGAAACGAATTCATTTTGCGAAACGCTATTGTTATTTCAAATACTACATTCTGAGTTTGAATTACCTTACTCGCCACAAAGGTGAATGTTTAAAAGACCTCAATCAGCCCATCGACACTGCCTTGAAGCAAAAATTACTATGGATCTATGCAATAACTTCCTTACCAACTTTGGAATACCTAACCAATCCCCCTGACCGCGTCTCACATTGGTAAGGTTAAGGTTGGCAAAAAATGCTTTCTTAGATTTCAGCGATTAGTATGAAAGTGCCGACACTTAAAACGTAATTATTTGCTCAGGGATCTCAATATTCGAGACAAGCTCACCATTCATGACAGACTTCGTGTCATTTGTAGTGTAGTTAATCACGATTTCACATCAGTGTATATAGTGAGGATAAGTTTCTGATGTATTATTTTAAATGGACTAGTTGACTATCTTTTTTTAGTCCGGTTTGTATTGGATACGTTTTTTTTTCTTTTTTTACGTATTAATCGAATAATAACGGCGATACATTGAGTTGAAATTTCGCATGACGTCACTATCCAGTGCATTTTGTATCGGGGCTTTATAGCGGTTAATGACGTCACGAGCGGGACCCTTAACTTTAATGCGCTCTATCAATGTATATTTTCATTAATTTGAAAAAGCAAAAAATACGTGTCCATAATTAATTTTTCCAACTGAGAATTTTGATTTTGAAAAGTCGTCAACATCCCTTTAGGCGTAAACGAACTAGCAATTAAGATACTCTCTCAATATCTTTTATCATTTTAATATGATACTTACAGCATTTCCTCTAACTTTCTGTCATTTTAACCTGGTATAATTAAAATTAATGCATTATGCATTAAATTTTTACTAAATGAACTTTCCAAGTAAATACCTAAGTTGAATAACCTAACTAGCTAAACCTAACTTTAATATTCATTAACTGCCAGCCGGATGAGTGTAACGTTTTTGAACGATATGATTCTGACGTCACTTTTGTCACGTGTACAAACATCGATATAGAAGGTTATCAAATAAGATTAGACATCACTAGTCGATGTCGAGCGTAGCTTCCGAAACCGTTAATTCAATCCACACTTTACGACATCTCAATTGCTTGTTTGACACGTGTTCCTAAGTAATATGATATGTTTCTTTGATGCGTCCCCCTTGAGAGCGGTGAGCGCGCCCACGAAGCGCCCACTATCGCCCACCACGCCCTTTGAAACGCGCGGGTGTAGAGAATATCGCTTAGAATAAAAAGGCCTGTTTAGGTACAACCGGAAGTCGTTGCTGGTTAGCGAAAATTCGTAATATCAGACGGTATTTCGTTGAATAATAATATATTAATTAATTTAGTAGCTGTTCTCACCTTGATTTCACCCTAATTATATAGAGTTGATAGCTCTGGGCCCTTATTCACTATGACCATAACACGCCTCGTTAAGATAAGACGCCGCATAATATGTTTTACCCTCGCGATCACTTTAAAAAAATACATTTACATCGTGTGTTATGATATATTATATGTGTATTATACATATATGTGGTATGGTATGGTATAGAATATTAATTCTAATATTTTGTCATCTGCAGCGGTCGGAATTGTGTTTTTAGGACGCGCGTTATGGGCAAGGAATGTTGTTGGTCATAGAGAATAAGGGCCCAGGGTGGTGCATTTGGATCACACGCCGCAAGGCGTAGGTTCAAACCCTAACAATGACCTTGAGTTTTCGCCGAAGGATAATATCGTGACAAAACCATAGCATGATAGTGGGGCACTCTCTAATGTCCGGTTGGCTAGCTACCACCTTCTAGTTAATCAATCTAGTTGAAAGTCTTTCGCCGAGCATCTAACGGTGTGTTTCGGTAGCTTCACTTGATATCCAGTTACCATTCCAGGCTGGGTGTGTTTACAAGCTTCGACCATACCATCACTTGATGTAGAATAGAGTAGAATAGAAAGAAACTAGTTTGAAAGTAGTTTGAAACACTAACTTAAATTTTTTTTAAAGATACAAGGTACTCGTACCAATCCAATCCATCCAATTTGGTAATACCTATAGTACTTACAGATGTTACATCAAGTGAGCTGTGGTGGAACGCCTAGCCTATTTTGGAATTCCCTCGGGAACTCTCTGTATCGGAATGGGATCCTATGTCACTAAGGGATACTTGAGATTCCTATAATAATTATCGTAGTCATATGATTAATACGCATATACAAGTGCTACATTGCACACATGCTTAATTTAGTTTTCTTTTATGTGCAATGAAATATATCGCAATTTAATATAGTCAAAATATTTTAATTTTAACTTTAATCGTATCGCCATAAATTCTGAAGCGCACCCACCTACCTACTGCAATTTATCTATACAAATAAATAAAATTGAAGTGTCTGTTTGTAATTTCAAATTAACAGCTTTTCACTGCAATGCATACGAAATTATAAACATTTCATTTCATTTTTTTTTAAATTAATTATTTGATTTATTATTTAAGTAAGTACCACATCAAAAAATTTATTTAAAAAAAAATTCTCTGTCGGTCTGTTTGTTCCAGCTAATATCTGAAATGGCTGGACTGATTTTGACGGGAGTTTCACTCGCAGATAGCTAATGTTGGAGTGACTTAGGATACTTTTTATCCCGGAATTCCGCGGGAACTTTGACATTAACGCGGGTGAAACCGCGGGGCACAGCTAGTCATGAATAAAATAAAACAACAGTCGCTTTTTCCTTTTGCGTTTAAAAACGTTAAAATATGTGAAATTAAACACATTTCACACGTTATAAATCCGTTAACCCACACTACGCCGTTTTAAGACTATGAAACCGTAAATTTTTCATATCCGAAGTCAAACACAATATTAAACAAACATACTAAGTAAAGCCAGCAAAAAAGATAACCCAAGAATACGCGGTAATGCAGCGAGTGTCATGGGCACCTTTGCTGCTGGTATGACCCGGGGCGGTATTTTTGAGTGACGTTTTTTTTGTCGTAAATTGAAATTGATAAATTATTATTTGTAAATTTGTATTTGTAATTATATTTTGTAACGGATTTAATAAATAAATAAACCCAAGAATTTAATTTCTGATCAATGAACGATGTCCGTAACTTTAATCACTTAATGACAACTTGACTTTTTTGGAGGACCTTTTTTAGTTAGCATAACTGTTGCTTTCACTAACTAACCAAAGGATCTCTCACGTCACACTGACGGCCGCACTAACCGCCGCACTCAGAGTCGACTTTAATGATTACTTAGTTAAGTATAGATTTTTAAAACAAAACTGCCGCAATCAGACAAGTTTAATAAATTAATGTTAATTGGCATTTAACTAATTAAGTTACATCTCATTGAATGCCAATAAACATTAATTTACTGAACGTCTCTGATTGCGGCAGTTTTGTTTTAAAAATCTATACTTAACTAAGTAATCATTAAAGTCGACTCTGAGTGCGGCGGTAAGAGTGGTTTTATTGATTACTAAATTTTAGGTACAGATTTTTAAAACAAAATCGCCGCAATCAGATTAAGATCTAACGCGTTTTCATAATCGGGTATTCCACCTGTTTTTTTTTTT
Organism: Zygaena filipendulae; assembly: GCA_907165275.2. NCBI lineage: Eukaryota > Metazoa > Arthropoda > Insecta > Lepidoptera > Zygaenidae > Zygaena > Zygaena filipendulae. The sequence continues at coordinate 2,456,676 of OU015676.1, forward strand.
GAAAACTATTTTAAATTAATCCTGAGATCGTAATGAACCAGTGGAAATTGTATTTAAATTTTATAAAACCGAAAAATGCCTTCAAAGCGCGATATTTTATTTATTATTTTGAATTTACGCGCGGAAAGGCAAGCCGCCATGCTTACGTCACTCTGACAGTAAACAATACGACAGCGAAAGTCAGTGTATGTTCCGAAATACACTGCAAGCACTGTTCAATGCTCTTGCTGGGGAGAAATTCGTTCCGTCATAATATGTCATACCTTACAGTGCTCGCAGAGTAAATCAGAACATAGATTGTTCACTAACGGAGTCACATCACATCTTTAAGACAAACGGCGTTTTAGACATTTGAAAAACAGAATAAAAAAGACGATTTTTAAAAACTGAATTATAAAATTTATATTGAATTTTTATGAATAAATATTGATGTTTCTCGTTCACTTTTTCCGAAATGCATCATAAGCATGCATTTTTATATTTTATAGATAAACTACCCTACCCTATTATCAAAATTTTGGTAGGTACGTCAAATTATTATTACTGTTGATATGGGAATCGAATATTGAACACCCTTTTCAATCGCTCGTTAAACCTACACCCTGTATATTTTGGCGTAGCAATGGCGGCACCCACTGGGTAGTTAATCAAAGCCCTAATAAATAAAGTTTGCCGTCCAATTTGGAAGCTATGTAACTTATTGCGATACGCAGTTCTTGTCTATATGTAGGTACATACACACACACACATTCCATGTCATTTGAAGCGACCTGGAAGAACTGCGTATTAGAATCCTTACTATTATTATTATAAATGCGAATGTGGGTTTGTTTGTTTGTTAGTTACGCTTTCACGTCTCAATGGTTCAACCGATCATCATGATATTTTGCATGTACGTTGTCAGGAGTACAGAGAAGGACATTAGGTATTTTTTGTCCCAGAATTTCCGCGGGAACTTCGAATCATCACAATCTGACCAATGCAGCAATGGTTTCGAACGCATAGAGGACAGACATACAAACAAATTTTCATTTATAAAGAAGAAGATAGTATAATTAGTATAGATTTACAAAGAGTATATTTCAGTAAGCATTACATCAGTTGTCTAGTTAGTTTTAGCTTTGTTGACGTTTATACAAAGGCCCTGTTATGTTATCCGTACTAGCTGTGTTTGCATGTTATTATCTTAAAAACCTCAGGAGACTACTAAAAAACGCCCACAGTTTGAATGACGCAATAAAATCATTGGAAACAACGAAACTGGGAGAGTAACGGTATCAAATAAAAAACCACATTGCATAATTGTATGAAAAATACACAAACTTCAGTCTTATCACTATGGATATAAAGGTGTGCTATTTTACGTATAAACTTGAAAGCGCACATGCTTATCCCTGTTTTACAGTTATGTGATTTTGAGTCTTACAACAATGGGTGTTGAATCCTTTTTAGTGTGATATTTTGGCAGAAATTAATATAAAAGGCGGAAATGTCAATCGAAGAATTTCCGGGAAACGTTGAGAACAAAAGTAAGCAGAATTTAAATGTTCCAAAACAAAAGGGTTATTAAAATAACCCGGCAATGTAAGAATAATAACAGAAGTATTCTAATTTCATTGCATAGAATTAGTCGCTACAGAACCGCATTTAGGGCACACAGGGTCGTGGAATTTCAAGTGTGGTGAAAACGTACTAAAAACGGAATTTTGAATGAAACCACCGCTCATAATATATCTGTATGTTAGTATGTACGTTAAAGATATCTTTATTTTAGTAGATTTCTTCACTACAAAGAAATAAATAGACTGACCGTTAAAAATAATCGATTGACGCCGACAAAACAATTATAACTTTTATAAATAGCGAATAAAATATAAATAATTAATATACAATTAGATTAAGTTATCTATTAAAATCTAATTTTTAAAAACCTTAATATTTTGTTTTTGACCCTATTTCCCTATTATATACATATATAGGAATTTCCTTAGGGGTAGGTACTATTGTGAAAAAGAATTTGCAAAATTGGTCCAGTAGATTTTAGAGATTTGCCACTACTAACTTTCCTCTTAAAAATACTTATCAAATATCTACGTTTATTCTTCGAACATCTATAATAACGCTTTTAGTATCCTATGCTAGTTGTAATACACATCATTATCGCTTGATAGGGTAGTGCGCCTCAGTTATATCTACATAAAAATGAATCTCTATTTCCCTTGGTCACGGCATCACGCGTGAACGGCTGGACCAATTTTGCTGATTCTTTTTGTTGTGTTTGTAAGGCGAAAAAGAATAAATTTGGTTTGGAGTCCTGCGGGAATTCCGAATCTCCGAAACGGTTAAACCGATATTGACGGGACTTTCACTGCTGATGTTATAAGGAGAAAATTAGAATACTTTGATTTTCCAGCGGGAATTCTGAAATTCACGCGGGTGAAACCGCGGGGCACATCTAGTACATGAATACACCTCAGGGGATATTTGTACAAGAGGCAATAAAGAAGTTTTTGTCTTATCATTAGATTGATAGAGTTCTGCAACAAGTGTGCGCTGACGCTTAAACAGAGTAATTAAATTGTAATTACGTACCCAACATTTCATGCCATAGTATTGTAATCCATTCAGTTGGGCAACCAATGTGGAATACAGAGTTTAGAACTATGGCGGCGGATGAGCCAGCAGCGGCGGCGGTTCAAGTCTATCCGAACTCGGGTTGCCACCGGTACTATATTATATAGTATCGTACTATATTTCAGTCAATTGTACTATATATTATAGAAAAATAATAAAGTACGAAAAATACTATATTTCTATCCCTAATTCAACTGTCACGCTTTTTTATGTTAACTGTGACTGGTCTGGAACGCACCCGCAGCGCGGCACGGGGAATTTCAGAACGAAATGCATACGCGGAAACAAAACTTCAACTGTCAAACTGGTAGTAATTTATAGATGAATGCTGCCCAGTGCCCGATACATAATGACTAAAAATAAATATGTACTATTTTTTTCCTGCATTTCCCAAAAGTACTATATCTTTGCATATTTTTTCGGAAAATACTATATTTTTTCCAAAAAAAGGTGGCAACCCTAATCCGAACACGCTCGTAAAACCAATCATCAAATTTTTTTGATTGAATAAGTAAAATTCGTACTTTTCCATTTCGCTTATGCAACTCTTAAAAAAAACATTTTGACGTTTCTAGCGACTGTTTGCCGTCACACGCCTTCTTAATAAAAAAATTTGCATACAGGTTATTTTGTAGGGACATTCTTGCATCTTTGACTTTGTACCTCAAGTATTTAGTATATCGATGCGTTTAAAATAGATACCTAGTCGTGCGGTGACATCACTTAGAAACAAATAATTTGACACTACTGTACGAATTTATTGTTACACTGTGCCTATGATTCGGCCTAAATCAATATTGGCGGAACATACTTAAGGGGTTCAAACCCTTGTTTCGGGCCATACACTGACATATTCGACAAACAGACCTTCTTTGGCCATGGCCGATCCCTTTTCTATATCGGGTGACACGTACTTCAAGAAAACTGGGCACTAACCGCCGCACTCAGAGTCGACTTTAATGATTACTTAGTTGAGTATGGATTTTTAAAACAAAACTGCCGCAATCAGAGACGTCCAGTAAATTAATGTTAATTGGCATTTAACTACGTAATCATTAAAGTCGACTCTGAGTGCGGCCGTTAGTTTAGACTTTTCGCGTCCACAATTTTTGGCTGTCAGTTTTATTTGCGTAAAAAACAACTCCCGTACACGTGACAGAAGTGAAAGCTCTTGGCGTCATCTTAGCGACGTAGCTTTTATTACAATGTTTCAGGCACCTTTCAGATTTTTGGGCTTGAGGAGACTGGTTTTCGTGAAAACCATGTTTTAACTTGGAGATCAGTCTAACATTGTCATTGGCATTTCGACGTAATCGAAGAGGTGAAAAAGAGATTTTAATTAAACAATATCAATGGCATAGCTTTAAATTTAGACGCCACAATATTATGGAAGAAGACATGGTTTAATATCAACCTAATTTGAACATTTTAATTAGTTGTTTTAATAGCGTTAATTTTGGAGTCCCCACGGGAATTTTCCGTACCCCAGACAACGTGTACGCAAACGTTCATGACGATAGGTTGAGTAGTCAAAGCGTGAAAGCGTAACAAACAAATAAACAAAAAAACTCACATTCGCATACGTAGTAATAAACTACACACAGTCAGAATACATTGTTAAGAATTGCTATTTCAATGGGCTTGTCAACCAAATTTTAATTTTTAGTCCGTCTAGTGCTTAAATTAATAAAAAATATTGAATTTTTTACGTAGTCAAAAATAACGGAGATACGTTAAGTTGAAATGTCGCGTGACGTCACGCCGTGCTACAGTTTATAGCACGTTATGACGTCAAGAGCCCCCACTCCTAAACTTTAATGCGTTTATCTTAGTATTTTTCCAATAATTTAAAAAGCAAAAAAATACGGGTTAATTATTTTTTATTAATCTACAAGACGGACTAAATAGAATTTTGATTTTTATACCTCGGAAACAAGCCTATTGTGTTATCCAATTCTTGGATTGCATTTTTATTAATATTACACAGGAGTTCTCGAGGAAATCTCGAGGAATCACTGGCGTCAGTTCGTTATTACTCCCGTACATGTAAGGATTGCAAAAGAAAACCGCAGACGACGATGCGTTGATGAATCTAAAAACAACGAGGCCGTGGGAAGTCGGGTCGTCATGCCGTACGAAAAAGGACTGTCATCCGTTGACTCCATGAAGAAATTAATGAAGCCGGCATTGGAGCAGAAACTCCTTTGAAGACGTCGCCTCCTTGCGGGGCGGATTTTACGTATTTTATTGTTATGGCAGAAACCAAAGTATAATACGTATGGTGGAGATCGTAGCGTGCCCTGTATCAAAATTAGTTGGGGGGCTCAAATGATGGGTAAAGATTTCTCACAAAAGCAACAAAAATGCTTACATTCAATTAAAATTAATATTTATTGTTTACTAGCTGTGCCCCGCGGTTTCACCCGCGGTAATTTCGGAGTTCCCGCGGGAATTCCGGGATAAAAAGTACCCTATGTCCTTCTCTCCTCTGTACCGCTGACAACGTGCATGCCAAATTTTATCCAAATCCGTTCAGCCGTTTTTGCGTGATTACTCAATCATCAATAAACCTTCAAACATCTACACTTTTACATTTATAATATTAGTAGGATAAGTTATCGCTTCCTGCTAGAAAATGAACTAGCCAAAGACTACAAATAAACACTTTTCTTCCTTTTTTTCGGCAAATTGATTTATTAAATCAAATTGTATTTTTCAAAATTTCTGCCTTTATAGGCAATAGTGAATAGTCTGATGATAGCCGTTCCTGATTCCTACTAATTTTTGCATACACATGTTAGGAGCTTCTGTAGCCCGGAGCCCGGTATCATTGATACGGCGGTAGCTACGCCCCTGGGTCGTGCCGAGTGCACGCGTTATTCCAGCCAGTAGCCATTTTGTTTACCCCGACAAAGAGTATCCTATCTCGGGGGGCAAAAACTGAAATATAATTTAACTCAAATATGTACGTACTGCGACTGCCGCAAATAGCTGAAAATGTAATAGTAGTTTATAGTTCTGCCACTGTAACTAACACACATTGGCAACAAACCGATCATCTGTCAAGGGAAGTGTAAAAAAAAGGAACGAAAAACCCGTTCCTTAAAACGCAATAAATCCAATGTTGCGACCGGAAAGTCGTATATCTGATTTATTACCACTAAATACGTGCGTAAAACGTGCTACAATAATTTATTTTCTTAGGAAATGTACGGTGCGCATATAAATCTCTTTTTGGTAGCAATTATTAAAATTGAACGCGAGTGTACATGCGTTGGAATCAAGTGACCATCGTTTAAGTACGGATTCGGAATTTTCATTCTTAGAAGAATTTTCATTCTTTTTCATTTCTTAGAAGTTTTATATCAAAATAATGATGTACAATTATGTGTGAGTTATCTAAGAAGTCGAAGAACTTTAACTGCTTAAGCCCGGTTTAAGCCCGGCACCCGATTCCTCTAACGAATAAGCAACAATACACTTTAATAATATACCGAGGTCATTGTTTGGAGCAAGTTGGAGTGATAAACGACACCTAAAAATCCTGAGCTGGACCTAAAGCAACAAATAAGCTAGTTCATCATCCTCTCATAGTTGCACTATTTTGATTAATTCCAATTCCGACTTCTATCAAATCCGACAGTCTTTTTCAAACGAAATTGTAAGTACATAAGTGATTTGTTTTTGTAGAAAAAAAATTTGATCCCAACTAAAACTAACTAAAAACGATAGTGTCGTATTTATAGAATCATGACCAACGAGACGGTGCAACTTTGATATTAATTAGTGGATTTATTAGTTACGCATGTTGGTGAACTAACTATCGATGGATGTGTTAGTAATTATCGCGCTTAGAGATAACTGTTTTATGTGTACAGAGCTTAATCAAGATTAGTGGAATTACTTGAAGCGTAATCTCTTGCGCCTTCGTTTTATCTAACATTAGCTGTGGCTCGCGGTTTCACCTGCGATAATTTGATGCTCCGTTCTATTGATCGTACCGTGATGTTAGCTGATAAATGGACTATCTAACACAATTTTTTTTTCAATTCGAGCCAATAGTTCCTAGGATTAGCGCAATCAACCGAACAAACAAACTCTACAGCTTTATAATATTAGTATAGAATTAGTTTTAAGACCTTTACAGGAATCAAACTAATTAATTGGAAAACATGATTTTTTTGCTATTGTGAGTTTCAAATTGTACTACAATCATAGTCACCCTACACTTAATTTGTTACACAAACTCTCGTTTTAGTTTTGCCACACTGTTACACACTCGCTTGGCACTAGAGCGAATTTAAAAATTCATTTTACATGCAAAATTGCCAGAATTCATTAGCGTTCTGGGAAAATTAGATTGTTCGTTCCAAAATATTTTTTGCTAAATATGTAATAAAGTTACAATACGTAGAAGACGATGGATCGGTACCCTAACTAAGCTTTATAAGTCGATTTGACTCATGTTACTGTCCGATACTTATTTGAAATTGAGTGTCTTTGCACACATTATGCGTACATACACACAGCGCGAACAAATTCAGTAGGTAGGTATTTTATACTTTTCCAGTATATTTTATATCGTGTCGATACGATCGCTTATATATGTCGCCATAACTTCTCATCCAAAATATACCTAAAAATACTGACTTCCAGCAATATACCTACTTGTACCTAAAAAATTTTTGGTTTCAGTCTCTACTGAAACCAAAAATTTTTGATCGTACACAGTTTGCGGCTAAACGCTCGCCGACTCGTTCGGTTTGCGGTTGATTTGCAGCGAAATGTTCGCAAACTTTTTGTTTAACTCTATAGTCAACTGAAAATTAATCACCAATTGGCCAATCAGACGTCGCTGGTTGTGTGAGTGAGTGAAATTTACATTTAAAACTGACCCAACCTTGGTTTTTCGAGAACATAGTCTTCTTTGTTCGAAGACAGCCTCATCCGTGTATCTTATCATATCATATCCCTTATAATCTAGGGTTATGTTTTATAATAACAACAATTTATAATAGGCTTTGGAGGTTACGACACAGCGCTATTTGAGCCCAAACTAAGACCTTGTACATACAAATGATAGATATATTAATACTTATATATACTTTAATTGGTGGAAATATAATATTATATATGATAATATGAAATATGAAATATTTATTGCCATAATTTTACATTTACACAAACTTAATACTTTAAAAGAATACTTTAAAAGTTGACTCATACAATTCACAACCAAAATTAAAATAAATCAACAAAAAATTGGCAATAGGCAATAGGAGTGCATTCAGCGTATGCTGGATGAACATCCTTAACATCCAGATGTTCACCCAGCGCTGGTTTTCAATGCACCCCTTGCTCGGACTCAGAAGTTTTTCCGAGAAAAAAAGTAAAAGTTATAGCGGGTTGTCCTATATACATACAATTGTGCAACAAAGAAGCACCAAAATTTACCACGTGTGTGTGTATGTTTGTGAGTGTGCGTGCATGTCCGTGGGCGTGCCTGTGTAAGGGTAGATAATTATTTGATCTTAAAGGTTGCCTCAAATATCTTAGTATTACGCAGCAACAGAATTTGTTTTAATTTGATTTTAAAAGCACCGGGACTCAATTTTTTTCTAAATGGGGGGGGGGGGGGGATATTATTCCAAAATTTTTGCAGCACTGTATTTGAAGCAACCTTTGTATCCAGCGGTCATGTACATTATATTATGATTATATACTTTTATTGGTGTAAATATAATATTATGTACATTATAATATGATACATATTAAGCGGTCAACACGAACCGCGTTCGTTTCGGAGTTCCCGCGGGAATTTCAGGAAAAAAGTACTCTGTCCTTTTCTGTATCCCTGTGTATCCAAAATTTCATGACGATCCGTTGAGCCGTTGAGGCGTGAAAGCGTAACAAAAAAACAAACAAACTCACTTTTTCTTTTATAATAGTAGATAAGGATATTAAGGATGATCCAGCCGCCATTTTGTTACAGTGGTGCTCTCTGGCGGCAGTCCAGGAGATTATTGTGTTACCAATATTATCGACAAGTGAACATACAAAACGTACTTAACGGTCATGTGATTAAAGTTCACTTTTGTCCAGTTGCAATGTTCGAGTGAAAAAGTTACGCAAACTACAAAGCGTTTTAGGCGATTGTTTGTGAAACGTGATAACATTCGGAGTGAAAAGATTTTAGAGTAACTCTGGTGGTTTTTATTAACATCGAATAGAGACTGCTGTCTGCTCCGTTTGATTGCTCGTTTGTTGGATGCAGGAAGCCATGGTTTGCATGACACGGATTTTAAGACAACGGACATACAGTAATTTGTTACGAATACATTAATTTGTTTCAAAACATGAAACATTATCTGTTATATTGACTCGGAAACTACATTTATCTTTATATCGAGATTTATCTGCGTATGAGTTTTTTTAAGACTCACCTGAGTAATTACCTCTAACAAACGGACAAACTTTCATCTAATGGTACATATTTTTTTTATCTGTATCAAAAAAATGAACCACTCAGTGTGTTGCTAAGCGCATAACTCGAGAACGGCTGCACCAAATTGAATAGTTCTTTTTTTTAATTATTAGTTTCGAGTGGCTGCGGGAATCCCGAAACTCACGCGGGTGAATCTCCGAAACGTTTGGTCCGATTTTGACGAGACTTTCACTGCTAATAATTAGCTGATGTTATAAGGAGTTAATTAGGCTACTTTGATGTTTCTGCGGGAATTCCGAAATTCACGTGGGTGAAACCGCAGGACACTGCTAGATAATAACATAAGTAAAACAGAGCACAAGGACAAAGTATAAATCAAAATAATATTCTTTATCATAAAGAAAATTTAGTCTAAAATTGTTTTGACCGTTTTGCCAGAGTTATGAAAACATAAACGTAAGGTTTCCAAATGAAAATATAGGGTGGTAAAATATTACAATATTATATTTCGAGCGCGCGCTTCAATCGGGTTATCGAAATTAATTTAATTTTGACAGTAGGTATTTATGGAAGACCCAAATATCGGTTAGCAAAAAAAAAAACAAGCGACGCGGATACGGGAAGCTTATAATTATATTAAGGTGGTAAAAAAAAAATTCGGCCGGAAACAATTTCGTTCTGTGGGGCCGGAAATTTGCGGACGTTGGAAATCTTTTCGCCGGGCAAAATGATATTTAATATAAATACAGCCAAGCGTACTTAACCACGTTTAAGACAATATCGAAGAGACCTTGTAACTTATAACACCCATCGAAGCCTGAAACGTATAATACGAAAATAGTAAAGATAGAGACAATTTTTTGAATAAAAAAAATTATTTGCAGATTCTTTTGATTTAAAAAAAAGGAAAGAAGTTTTACATATCTTGATTCACAAAACAGTTCAAAAAGTGACATCAAAATTAAAATAAACATTAATTCCTAATCAATTCGTACACTTTTTTTATTTATACAAAACTAAATTGATTTTTATTATAACAATAATTTTTACTGTTAGAATACCTAATTATATTTTTTTTTATTTTTAGAACAGGTAAGTAATTTTTATTATTAGAATAATTACCAAGAGTAAAAATTATTGGCAAAGTTATAGGAACTCTATAAAATATGAGTGGATATCAAAAAATCGTTACGTTATATTTTACTCGGGCGCCATATAATTTGAGGATATAAAATTAAATCCAACAACAAATGGAAACTTAATTTCAATCGTTGTTTTGTACGCTGAATTCCTAGTTAACCGATTGTAATTAAGAACGTTTTACGATTAATAAAATTATAATAATTTACCTAATCTTAGTCGATTTGAACCTTATTTGGAAAATAGCGTGGAATTAACTAATATTTATTAAACAAAATTTTTATATTTAGATTTATTTATTTAATCCTTTATTGCACATAAAATAACAATTTTAAATTATTATTATTTTAGATTTTTAGATTATTTTAAATAAATACGAAAAAAATTACTATTTTTAAAATTTTTATTAATATTTCTATAATGTTTTTAAAAACATTAATTGTTTTCTTGTTTAAGGAAATCGACTATAATAATTCACTTTACATTAAGGCATTCTGTTCCCCGCAGTCTCACTGCGGTGATTTTTGGGTATTCCTACGGGAACACTATGGATTTATATGACTGTGTTAAACCAGAAGGATTAAAACATCCATCTACATTTCCATAGATGGATATTATGATATAGACCTTCTGTCTACTCTAATTCATCAACGGACGGAAATACCGTCAGTTTTAAAAGTCACGGAAATTGGTACTTGGGCTCTTTCAACGGTAATAAAACTAACACTAAGATGAAAGAGCTCGCAAATCCTCTACAAATATTATAAATGTGAAATTGTGGATATTTGGATGTTTGTATGTTTGGATGTTTGTTACTCAATCACGCAAAAACGGCTGAACGGATTTGCATGAAATTTGGCATGCACGTTGTCAGGGGTACAGAGAAAGACAAAGGGTACTTTTGTCCCGGAATTCCCGCGGGAACTCCGGGAACCGCGGGGCACAGCTAGTATTAAAATAATAATAAAATATCTATTAAAATTATTTAATGAAGCATTCAATGATCATTTCGTTGGGTGTAATTGAACGGAATATTCTTTAGAACAAAATTACTCGTATATATATTTTCTTCGAGAATTCTTGTAACGTTAATTAGCGACGAAGAGAATACCGTTATAATTAGCAGGATAATAACCGTTATTTTATTATAGCTAGTTATTATAAATTTATTCTTGCGGTTACGTGTTAATTAGGAAGCTTGGATGCGGGCGCTGTAAATGCTTATATTATCTAGTTATGTTTATTTTATGGTTATCTTATTGTCAGATATTTTAGGATCATCTTCGTGATCGCTAGAGCACGTGCCGCTTATAGCAGAGTCATTCCATAATATATATTTAACTTGAACAATTTCAAATTGTTATGTAAATGATAGGGTAAAACCCGGATAGTTGCCACACTTTTCGAAATCATTTTATATCTCCCAACTTACATAAATCAAAATATTTTATTTTTTAAACTGGCAAGTACTTTGGTTCTTTATCTACAAATTTATTAAATGTAAAAGACATCATCTTTGAAATTTCCAGAGTATTAGCGATTTCTACGGACCTCTATACTTTTTGTGACATCTATCCCATATATGGGATAGTTGCCTAGTCCATATAAATTACATTTAGGATAGACGACCCGCCGGGAAACAAGGCATCTATCCCGAAAAATCTTTGATCGCACCTTGCGTTCCCGTGCAATCGCACAGAGACATGAGACGCGGTCCACTTAATAGTAGTTGAAAAGTCTTTTGATAGATAAATAAAATAGCACGCGATTCATCTGCGAAACTAGAGTAATTACGATCGGGGCAACTATACCCCCAGGGCAACTATCCTGGTTTTACCCTACGATTCATGGTTTAACCACAATGGTGTTTTAACCACAAATTTGAATTTATACATTCTCTCATTGCGGCTGATTTTAATTCTATAAATATCACTTTAAATGCTAACTACGATATTTACGTTACCACAATTACTATGGTGATTTCAAAAACTTTTGAATTTTCTGTGCAGATTGGATTTATATGAAAGAAAATGCGTTTATTTGCATCTTTTACAAAACGACTAAATTAAAAACTACTGTATTGTATTGCAAATGCGAAAGTGAGTTTGTTTGTTTGTATGTTACGCTTTCACGCCTTAACGACTCAAACTTCCGTCATGAAATTTTACATACACATTCTCTGGGGTACTTTTACACCGGAAATACGGGAAATCCGAAATTAAAGCGGGTGAAACCGCGGGGAGAAGATAGTAGTTAAACAAAAACCGTTGACAGCGAATTTATTAAAAGAACTCTCTGATAAAGTCGTTATCAATGCAATTATTTTTCATTCGTTGATAAAATGGACCCTTAATCTAATAATGTCAGCAAAGCCAGCGGAGAACGTTAAATAAGATGTGGTGGGGTGATTAATTACATTTGAGAAGTTTCAGATGTCGCAGGTGTAGGTATGAATGTGGTAATGTTGACAACCCTAGCAGCCGAGCATAATTGATGGAGACAGAAGGTTATCTAAGAATAGTCAAATGTAATTCTAGCTTCTATTTGTAACGGCAAAATAGGTCTAGATAACGTTATTTTTATATAATAATTAATAATATATTTTTAAGTTTTAAGTTCTTTACGCTGAGCTGACACTCTTTTGGCAAAAGATATTTAAAGTAAAAAAAAAAAAAAATTTCAACGTTTCACTTATGTCACTTTAGGGGAGACCGGGTACAAAAGTAACGGCGGGTCGAAAGTAACAAATGCCCTGTAAGTTTATCCAGTAGCCAAATACCATTTCGCTGCCGTCAAGGTGATAGCCTGTGGCCCCCCCCTCACTTGAATTCAGTCGTAACGCGCGTCACGTGCTGTTAGGTTGTGTGAGAGGACGATACGTGGTTTCACAAATCAAAAGTAAGTTTTTTGGCAATTTTTTATTTTTGTTTTACGCAGTCATAAAAACATGACACTTATCTGAATATTTGCATATTAAATTCTTGATTAGAGTGATTATACAGTGTTTTAATTCGTTTTCGTCTAGCACGTTTCATTTTTATGTAATCTTTCATGTTTTAACAAAAAATTGGTCGGGTACAAAAGTAACATAGCCCTTTGGGTACACAAGTAACATGTTACTTTTGTCCCCGTATTTATTTACTTATGTGATAATTGAATGTGTGTTTTTATTTGAACAGCATGCATTCCGCGACAACGTAAAATAGCTACCACAGGAGGAACTACCGACATGGAAGTGTACCGAAAAGCGGCTGAAAATCATTTCAATGATGGTACAAAAATTAGAGCCCTGGCAAAAAATATGATGTTTGTCATGTAGCATTATACAGATAAATAATAAAATTGAAAGCAGGAAATACTAGCGCAGCTGTGGGCTACCTTTGCGTCAACCGTGTTTTTACTATTGATGAGGAAAAAAATCTTCAGGACTATTTTAATCGAATGTTCTGGAGTTTATTTTGGGTTATCTCCATCTGAAGTACGTAAACTAGCATACGAGTTGGCAAATAATGGAAAAAAAATCCTGAAAGTGGTCAAATATTGAATACCTAGTCTAACTAGAGAAAAATTATTATCATATATCATATATCTCATTACTTAATCTAAGAATAATTTCTATTGTTTTTTATTTTCTTAAATTGTTTTTTTGAGCACTTAAAATGCAAATCTTTTTTTTTGTTATCAATACTAAGTGTTTAATAAATAGTTTGTTGATTTAATATCTGATATTATATTCATTACAATCCTAATCCATAACGAAATCCTGTACTGTTACTTTCGACCCACAACGTGTTACTTTCGGCCTCGCTACGTGGTCGAAAGTAACAAATGACGAATTTTTTTAAAGTCTCTGTGATTCACACAAAATACACAATAACAAGATAAATCATGACACTAATGTAATTAACATGAATGGAATTTATTTAAGGCCATATTAATTTCAGAAAAATAACAACACCTAACCAGGAATCATAGCAAAAGTACAAAGTGTTACTTTTGTACCCGGTCTCCCTATTACGTCATAAGCCCTTTTTTATGTGTGTAGTGTGTACTAACCCATAACGAATTTAATAAAAACAAATCTGGGTATTTTTCGCATCATAAAAACAAGTTCAATTTATGAACTGATAGGTTGTAAGTAGCGGATCATGTAAAGAGAAATATTTGACTTTGTAAATTATTCTCATGTAGGTACAGTCGAACGAATGTACGAAATAGTACATTGTTATCCTAGGGGTGAAAGTAAGTCTTTCTCCCGAGGGTAACACTGTGCTTTTCATTACGAATGCAAGGAAAGTCAAAATAAAAATAGGAATTAGCTAAAGAAAAAATGGGTGAAGATCGGATAGTCGCTTGACACTTTCCCACCTATTTCTTTTTCTTTGGCCGGCTAGCTATTCAGCCAGTATTTTTTATTTACATTGTGGCGACCTAAAAAAAATATTTTCTTTAATTATTAAGTATTAATTAAAGAAAATAAAAAAATATAAATAGGAATTAGCTTAAGAAAAAGTGAGTGAATTTTATTTTAATTAATACCTACTTAAACTTTACGTTATTTCAATTTTACATCGCGCTGGCTGTATAGAAAGTTGAAACATGGTTCAATAGAAATGTGAAAATAGACCTAGTTTTTTTTAAATAATTTGACAGTTGTCAGTTGAAAGCGATTCTCCCTAGGGCTGAAAAGGGTTACTTTCAACCCGCTTCTCAGGCAACTTCAGACCTACTTTCCGAGTATGAGTAATGAAAAAACTATTTTTTGTTTTTATTTTTAATAACACATTTTGTTGCTTTCTTTGTAAATTTTAGAATATATAATATAATATAGTTTGTCATGTTTTCGTATTATATTGTCTAATTAATATAATAGTACTAGCTGTCCCTCGCGATTTCATCCGCGGTAATTTCGGAGTTCCTGCGGAAATTCCGGGAAAAAAGTGCTGTAGTTTACGGTGATGCAGTTCCCCGCATTAATTCCGGAGTTCCCGCGGGAATTCCGGGATAAAAACTATCCTATCTTTTAAGTTGGACTATTTTATGAATGGTTACAAAATTTTATCAAAATTCGTTCAGTAGTTTCGGAGTCCATCGCGAACAAACAACGTGACACGTGATTTATATAAATCAAGATTATTAAGATAAGATATATATTTTTTACATCCTAACCATCTTTCCATCTCAGTTCCTCTACAGTACCTAAAATAAACTTAATTAAAAACAACTTACAGGATTCCTCGATCAAAACCTCCTGCTGGCTCCCAACGCAGATCTGGAGCATCACACTCAACAGCACGCGAAGCAACACGAGCGAGTGCCACGACATCGTTAACGATCGCACAGCACTACCGCCGCGCGTCGATCCGGTGCGCTCCGTGGATATCGGTTATCGATAGTTTGCGTTGCGCAAACCTTGCACATCACTAAACACTCGCACTGTCACGGACACGGTTCGCGACTATCGACACTCGACATCACTTCAGGGGGAAATCTGAAACAAGACAAATTCTTGTTAGTTTTATTTTAATTTTAGGCTTAACAAAAATGTTGTGGATGATATCCTAAGAAGTGTTTATTAAAGGACCTTGAGATCACTAACAGAACTAAAAAAGATAGTATTACTGTTAGTACGCGAAACAATGTTTACTGTTGTTTGCACAAAGTTCATGTTACGATATTCTGAATTAATGTGACTCGCACCGTTAGTCAGCATCGAATGTCGTGTCACCACAATCGATTTGTTCAGTCGATTGCAACTCCGAGCTGCACGTATCCATTCCATCGAATATCGTTTGACATGTGACTATCGAAATTTGAGTACGAATTTATAAATGGATCATGAGATATCGTAAAATCGAATACTTACAGAATTGGGTACGTACCTAATTTTTCTAACTAATATAATAAATGCAAATTCGAGTTTGCTTGTTAGTTGTTCTGCTTTCACAGCCGATCACTCAACCGATCATCATGAAACTTTGCATACACGTCAGGAGTACAGAAAAGGACATAGGGTACTTTTTATTTAGGAATCCCTGCGGAAACTCCGTAATTAAGGGTGGTAAAACCGCGGGGGACAACTAGTTAAATATATTATATTTTTTACAGTCAACGTGATATGTGCGTGATATGTGGACATAGATAAGCAATAGTGTGTTAACCCACACTGGAGAAATTTTGAGTAAATCGTGTTTTAAAATTATAGTGCCATTTTGTGTCAACATTTTTTATGTTCAATATTTAGTTACATATTTAAGCAATGTAATAAGGTAAACACATAATTAAAAAACGTTCTCTATTTCTCAATAAATCGTTTTGAATCATTATCTTAATTTTGTGGGTTAACATGTTATTGCTTATCTGCGTCCATGTGTGTTAGTAGGAAGCAGTGGCGAAGGGTGAAATATTGAGAGAGGCAAGCCGGAAATCTATTTGGTACCTACTATAAATACGTAATTTCCACTTATTAAACTATCTACTTACCGCAAATAGGTACCTAATTTCAACGTACGTCTGCGTAACTGCTTTCACTATCACTACACACAACAAAAAAAAGTCCAACTTTAATACTAATCACTATTTAATACCAAGAAATAAATTCTAATACGTGACACAAACTAACAAATTCAAATTTTCAATTTTTTTCGTCATAAACTCAAGTTGTCTGTCAACAGTCATCTCAGAATGTCCGCTTCGTTTCGAATTTCTAGGACCAATAAGGATATTTGTTGAGACAGTAATAGAAAATGCGTGCGCGTGAGTGAAATGGAGAGAGTAACTCGATTTGTAGCGGCTTACCAAAGTAGCTATTTTAGCCGGCTGCCTGCGACCTTGATGTGACGTCATCGCATTATTTTGTATGGAAGTTTAACTGCCAAAAAGCCGATCGCGCCAGCGGCTTGTTTTATAACAATTTGTTGTTGAAGAGCAAATTTTGTTGATAGTTTAGGCGTTTTGTAATGTTTTCCACTCAGTAGAGATAATTTTTGTAGTATTTCAGTAGATTCTACTGAAATACTTACTACAGAAATTACTGATTATGCCATTTCTAAATTACGGTAGAGAGAGTGGTTGTGTTCCCAACTTCTGAAGGGAAGCCGGTGGGAATCGGCTTGTATGGTACCTTCGCCACTGGTAGGAAGTATTAATAATCGCCTACGAAGTCGGTAAAGTGTTTATTTTTTCACATTAATTTCGCTATCATGACACCTACTGTTTGACTCCACAATGAGATCCAGAGAACCCCGACATGCTAGGTGAGGTTAGATGGCGGTGTTTACACCCTGTATAACTAATGTATCTAGGCTTTGTTGGTTGGTATGATTAATTACAGACCTTGTAACACCAGCGATATGTAATATACAATCTGTACAGACAGAAAGAAAATCACACAGTAAAAAATAGTTTTTCGACTCCTCGTTCTAGGATTTTATTTCAGAAACACAGTAGCTACGTGAAAATAAAATTAACATAATATGTAGGATGTAAGCTTAAACGACGACTTATTGAACGAAGATAAGCAGCATTCATTTTTCATCTTAAAAATCTAAAATTGGTCATCCGGCTGATGGACTGGTCCCTCCATAGATATGAAATAAAAAAAAAAAAATCGTCTAGAAAAAAATTAAAAAACTCATTAAAAATTCCTAAATCTTTTTTTTGCCAACTGCACATAGAGTAAAGAGGCCGTATCTCTTTCATCCGATTGGCTTTTGTGGAGCGACGCTCTTGACATTATTAAAAATGGCAACATCCGTCAACCGCAGCGCTGACAATCGGTTGAATGCATTTGACAACGATTTGGACTTAGCGCTTTTTTTCGGGGCAAATACAAAAATGACAAAGTAATTTCTGGGCAGCTCGTGACTCGAATAACCTACATTGTATACGTATTTGGTGTAACGATATTGAGAAATATGATGGAAATGGTCATATGGTCATTATGTTGCAAATGGTCATACCACAAAATAATATATTATACTAGCTGTTCCCCGCGGTTTCACACGCGTTAATTTCGGAGTTCCCCACTTCCCCCTATGTCCTTTCCTGGACCCTTATTCACTATGACCAACAACGTCATGTCTTGCCCATAACGCGCGTCCCAAAAACGCATTCCCAAACGTTCTAGATGCCAAAATATAAGAAACTAGCTGTTCCCCGCGGTTTTACCCGCGTTAGTTTGGGAGTTCCCGCGGGAATTCCGGGACAAAAAATATACTCCTGACAATATGTGTGCAAAATTTCATGATGATTGGTTGAGCCGTTAAGGCTTGAAAGCGTAACAGACAGACAGACAGAGCTACTTTCACATTTATAATATTAGTAGGGATTATTATTCTGTATGCCATAAGAAACGTTGTAAATGTATTTTTTGCAGTTAAACTTCTTTGATTACGAGGGAAATACAGTTTTTGCGGCGTCTTATCTTAGCGTGGCGTGTTATGGTCATAGTGAATAAGGGCCCTGTACCTCTGACGTGTATGTATGCAAATTTCATGATGATCCGGTGAGTAGTTAAAGCTTGAGAGCATAACAAACAAATAAACACACATTCGCATTTACAATATGGTATAATTATATTGACCGCAAATATTTATAAATTGCCCCTCAAGGCTCACACCATATTGTTTATCGTCCAATTTGCATGTAAATGAATGATTTGAGGCATATAATATCTAATACTCAGTTGGGCCAACATCGCATCATATGTGATTAACCTCGTGTTTGCTCAAAGAAATGTAAACGTGTTTTAATCATCCGTTTCGTGTAATAATTACAGAATTTTCTTGGAAACTTTTAACATAAATTACTAGCTGTCCCCCGCGGATTAAACCTGTGGTAATTTGAGAGTTCCCGCGAGAATTTCGGGATAAAAAGTACCCTATAGGTCTTTCTCTGTACCCCTGACAACGGCATGCAAAATTTCATGATGATCGGTAGAGCCGTTAAGGCGTGAAAGCGAAACAAACAAACAAACTCACTTTCGCATTTATAATCTAATATTATTAAGGATAAACAGCTGGTCTTTGTAAGGATGAAAGTACTCTATCTCCTTTCAAAGGCATAAATTACTCATACCTACGTAGGTACTATACGCCAAATATATGTGATCTCCCGCGGTGTTATCCGTATATGAAACAAATCGGTATTCCCGCAGGAAATCCGAGTTAAAAAGTAAAGTTGTGAAGGGTTTGTTTGTCTGTGTGGTTGGTGCACGAATTTCACTATTACATGAATTTTAATTTTGGTGCGTGCTCAGCTTGTCCCGCGTCAATACTACTAAGAGTTCCCGAAGGAATTCCGCAAGATTGCAAGATGAACCGCAGGCGTTAGCTATAGTGTTTCCTTTATTTCGGTAACACGTAAAGCATCGTTAGCGCGGTTTGGAATGGTGACAAATGAAAACAAACAGTCAAATTGTACCCACATAAATTGGACTATTTGTCAAAATGTCATGCGCAACTTCGCGTTTGGCAGGAGACAGTTTTTCGAGTAATTTTTCAATCCTACACCTACCGGGTGATTCGAAAAGGGGGTGCCAAACAGCGTTTAGCGTTAAGCGTTCATAACAACGAACAAATTTAGCTAAAAAATCAGGAAATCGAGAGTCATACTTTTAATCCTTTTTTCAACCTTATCAGTTAGGCCAATGATATTTAATACTTATAATATCATTGAGTTGAGCCTCTGCTTGCATGCCATTTAGTTGGGCCTCAGATTAATAGCCTTGCTTAGGCAACTTGACATTATTAATCAAAATTTGTAAAAACAGTTGCGTGAATCAATCTCTACATTGCATGCGCCAGGAGTCAAACAAAAAACTAGAGATTTCTTAGAATAAACCGTTCAGGTTTCAACCAGCGGATCTTAGCCCGTCATTCGTTACAATAACCATTTGACTAGATGCCTTCTCATCTCATTAGATTACTTATTATCTTTGCGAAAAAAATTACATACTTATACGTGATTTACAATTGTAACCGCCCCGATGATTCTCCCCCTACCCAAAAAGGTTCGTTTAAAATATTATAAAGTACATCGCGTTCGAATATTAATAAATAATACTCTCAAATGCTAGCGACTCGATACCCCCTTTTCGCCTAGCATAGACAGGAACATGACGTCACACACCCACTAACAAGTGATTTAAATAAATATTTTTTTTAAATATTTATTTTGTATTTCTCGCTGATGAATTTAAACTTAGCGTTTTAAGTCTAAGCGGAAAGCGATTCTTGATATTTTTGGTTTACCTAGCTTTTTAAAATTAATTAAAAGACATAGACAATAGACATATTTATTTGGGTATTACACCGTTATATATTATTAATAACAAGTAAAAAAATTATCAAAAAAAAAGATTTCGGATCGTAATAAATTGTTGTCATGCAAAACTAGACACCGGATCAACTAATTAATTTGCTATACTGTACCTACGCATAGAGATATTACACATAGAGCGATAGTATTTACATTCCAAATCCCTTTCGAAATTAAAAAAAAAAACATTCGATGAGCGATTGGAAGGGCGCGAAATCGATGAGCGCTTGGAAGGGCGCGAAGTCACGTGATCTCTAGTTATTCTACCACACTTTCTGTTCCATGATGTACCTATGCTGAATACCGTTCTATGCCTTTTAATCCTATGGTTATATGGATAAAAATCTATACTATTATTATATAGTACTCAAATTAAGTATCCATTTGCTATTCAATCACGGCTGAACGGAATGGAATTGAATTTATCACAGAAATAGATTATGATATGGGATAGGACATAGGGTACTTTTGTCGCGGAAATCCCGCGGGAACACAAAAATTATCGGGCTTGTAACCGCGGGGAATAGCTAGTTATTAATACTGTTCCAAAGTAATTATTGATAACAAATATCAACAAACAAACGACAATACAACAAAAAAGCAATATAATAAATAAAAAGGTAAATTCTGTCCTATAGTAGGTATGTAATATTTAAATGTTTCCGCTCGCTCTTTCGACTTGGGACGAACAAGCTTTTCTTTTAATTAAAATACTGAGCCCACACGAAAAGATTTTTGTAACGAAACTATATATTTACATACGTAATTTCACAGTGAAACCAGAACTGTATAACGAGTATAGAGGTGTCCACTGTTCAATGAAGAGTGTAAAATATATCTATTTACACTCAATAATTGAAAAATTAGTTATTTTTATGGTCGTTGATCATCTTTATCTATACAAATAAATAAAATTGAAGTGTCTATTTGTAATTTCAAATTAACAGCTTTTCACTGCATACGAAAGTAAGTATAAAGGTACCTTGGTGACACTAATGATATTAACCGATTATGTGGGCTCTTTGGCGACGAACAAATATTTTATGAATTAACTGTCATGCCAAGCATCATACCAAATAATGACACGCCTGGTGTGCCTTCAGTCGTGTATGAAAAAATGTTTTTTTTTATTATTATTATTATTTACCTAATTAAATTAGCTTAATTTAATTTATTATTATTATTATTTTCCTTGTTCTATATGCTTAAAAACGTTAAGTTGTTAAAAAGAATGATGACACGTCTGCCGTGCTATCCACAAAAAGAACGAAGAACAACAAAGAGTTCACTAGGGAATTCCTAAACACAATGAAACTGTGAGCTTCAGCGATTTCTTAATAGTGGTGTAAGAATTAAATTAAGCCTAGCGAAATCATGAAATATTCGGACTAATAGAAGTCCTCAAAGCTCCTTCTAAACCTGACAGACGTGCAAGATTGAAATAACTCGAAACCGACAAAAACAACCAATAACCGTGACCGAGTGAAACTTGCACATAAATAGCTTCGAATCAGTTTTAGCACGAATCGATTTGAAATTTTATTATTGGGTAAAGTTTATTGTAATCCTGTCTTTGCGTAGGTCTCGGAACTAATCTTATTCATGTTTACACTTTACCGAAATAGGCAAGGCACGTGTATTTCTTTACAGAGCTGGGTTATTATTGTTTTCTTTGAATTTTTTTTTTCTTTAGGTAAATTCCGAAGTTTATTCCCTATTCGTTTCGATAATCACAATCGATGTTATTTTTACCAACGATCCAGATTCCAATTTCGAAAATGCCTAATATTTATTAGATTATTTTAATTTTATCGTCTCGGAAACAAAACTTATTTCCATTTTGGAATTTAAACACCTTTTTTATTTCGAACAGCGACCGGTCGCGTCGCGTCGCCACAGTTTTGAATTTAATTGTTTTTTTATACGAATTCGGAACACATGCGCCACACGACGGCTGCCAGTAATGAAAACGTGATTTCGTTTACTGTAAACAAATGAAATAAGTACATAACTACCTATTGCATTTTATATTTTATAATTTTGCGAAGTTTAAAAAATTCATGTTAATAAATCCTTTCTAATCCTACTAATAAATGTTTGGATGTTTGTTACTCAATCACGCCAAAAACGGCTGAACGGATTCGGATAAAATTTGGCATGCACGTTGTCAGGGGTACAGAGAAGGACATAGAGTACTTTTTATCCCGGAATTCCCGCACGAACTCCAAAATTACGGCGGGTGAAACCACGGATAAAAATCATTCAGTGTAGCGAGCAGGGCGTAGGCAGACTATACAGAGAATCCATGGCGCATACTTGTGGGTTCATCAATGAACACAATACCACTATCATAAGACAATACTGATAATAAAATGTGTCAAGAAAACCTTCAATTTGTAGCACAGGACGTTGTGTGCGATACTTAGGCCATATGCACACTGGTGAGATTAACGCGCATTTTTATGAACGCCGACCGCTCTGTTCAAAGTTTTGTAATGAAAAATAATTAACTAGGTACTTCTAACTACTGGACTTTTCTAAATTTGGGCAAATCTAACCTAAAGATAATAAAAGAGGCTCATCCGCGATTCTGTTCATTGAATATTAAAAAAAAACTGACAGGAGGCAATAAAAGAAGAGTATTAACTGTTCACAAAAAATACTTTTTAAAATTATTTTCTGTCTGTCTGTTTGTTCGCGATAATTTCCGCATCTACTGAACGGATTGTCTTGCGGTTTTCACATGTAGATTAAACTTAGCCTGGAGCTACATATAGGCATTGTTTCATCCAAATCAGATGTCGTGAAAAAAGTTGTCACATAAAAACGTTTCACGCGGGTGAAACCGCGGGGCACAGTTAGTAATACATAACCATTCAATCCATCCATGCTGAAGCCTCAGGGAACAAACAGCTGGTAGAAAATAAATAAAAATAATTTTCGTTTCTGAATGGAGCCCATTCGCTTAAGTTATCAAAGCGGTTTCTACTTTTAAAACGCTCGCGTGAACAAAGCCTTAGACTAAACTCTAAGCCCACCCAAGTACACAAAAATGAGAGTAAAAACTTGTCAAAACAAGTTCTACTCACTGCACCATTGATCCCTTAACCGTAAAACTTGATCACTAAGGCTATATCGTTTTATTTGGAATAATAAAGATGTTGTTTGGTCTTTCTTTCTTTTATTTCTTTCACATCTGTGAAACAGTTCGTAGTGCAATGCACAGTCGACACTAACGGAATTCGTTTCATACTATGAGTCGTTAAATCTTATTAAATATAATTATTAATATTCATATAAAGAGGTACGGTTTCTTACTATAATATAGTTTTTTGGATTTAAAGGGTAGTCTCTGAAACTATGTACTGAACCGCAGAACAGAAAATAACAGATAGAAGGGATATAAACTTGGTTTGGTCTGAAAATAGGTGAAAACCAGTGTCGCCGGGTGATTTTCGCACACAAAACTATTCATCACGCACTAAAACATTCATTAACGTAGAGATATGTATTAGACGCTTTTTGGTTACGTTTTACTTAGTCACTGTTTTACAAAATACACAGTTTTGGGAATATTGTGGAAAATATATTTGGCAAAAGAAGTTGCGGGCAAGTTAGAACATTTTACGGTAACATCCTTTTCAACGGTGGCGCGCCTGCCCTCTCTAGTTCATTTATTTTCTCTGTGTACAGGAACCGATACAAAAAAAGATTCCACTGATAGGAAGCTATATATCCCGGAGCAATAGAGGATACTTGTTAGAGTTCTCGGGAGAGGAGAGAAACAGCTATCAGTGATATTACTATGCAAGTTTCCACAACAAGTGGTGAGCTGCAACAAAACAACAATAGGACACGACTTAAAATAAGTAATTTACGATTATGTGTAGGTCGCACCGAAGTAGATAACACACAATGGCGCCACGGTTATAAAGTCGAGATAATCTCAATATTGTTCCGTATAAATTTATACGGCCACAATACTAATTTATTGTGAGGGAATTTTTATGGTTTATCACCAGAAATATGAAGGTCAATGTCACGGGATAGGCAGAGTCTAATGACCTCTGTTTAATAAAGTAATGGTTTTTACAGTGACACATTTCTTACTCTCGATAAGTCTCGATAGAAAAAACTTTTAAAAAAATGCTTATTTAAAAATAAGCATTTATTTAAATGCGCTAAAAAGAATAAACCTGCATGCATTGTTATCCAAACCAAACGTGTATACAAAATTTCAGCTCAATCGGTTGAAGATATCTGCTTCAAAATTGAGTTGCAAGATTCCACCCGTACAAACATAAGTAGTTACATACATTGCAAGTTTAATGAAAGCTTTTAAAAATATATGAGATAAAGTATTTATTATACAATAAGTTGTCTGGTAACCCATAGTAAAAGCTCTGCTTACTCTCTGACCAAATAATGTCCAGCATGGCAATCATTCCACATTGGTACCAGATGATGGTAACTATTCTCCAAAGTCTTGTTTTGAGTTTGAAGATTCCATCGGGAACTACATATTTTTGGGGATGAAAAGAACCTTATGTTCTGTTTTAGTCCGTAAACTAATAAACTATAAAGGTGCCATACAGCAACAAACACATCTACAATCCACAAGTTGTTTACATAAATGAATATGTAAAAATGAATAAATAATGATTTACTAGCTGCTCCCCGCGTTTTCACCCGCGTTAATTTAGGAGTTCCCGAGGGAATCCTATATCCTTTTCTGTACCCACGACAAAGTGTAATGCAAAATTTTATGATGATCAGTTTTTGCCGTTAAGGCATGAAAGCTTAATAAAAAAACCAACAAATCTGCATTCGGCTGTATGTATGTTTTTAATTTTTTTTAATTTTATAATTTTATGTTAAAGTTGACATTTGCACACCGGCAACGGCAGAATATGCTGAATCAATCTTAGAGTAACACCAACTTATGTACCTACCATATTCTTGCAACACTCACTTTCGCATTAAATTTATAATAGTAGGGATAACAATATATTATGTAGATATTATACGTGTGCCTACAGTTATAGCAATATTTAATAAGAAAGACGACGGAGTACAAATAAAATTAATTCTGAGAAATTTTCTCCAGCAGACTTTCGGCAGCATGATTCTTCATAAAGGAAGCGATAAGTATTCTAAATACATAATGGTATTCTAGAATACAGACGATGGATTAAAAAGGGTGGAAACACGGAATTCAATTCATTATATAACATTTAATTAAAGTTCCCCGTAAAGATACGAGACTCCATTCATTCATTCATGAGAAATACACAGTTTCAGTCAAAATGAAATAAGAGTTTGGCGCAGACAAGAAATTGTGCAAATGAATTATTCATATTTAATTTATTATGTTGACGTTGTGGACATCTGGTGATTTATGTATATATTTGCAGACGGTACAATGCGAAAGCAGTGCATTTAGCTTAGGTAGGTATGCGCTTAAAATTGAAAATTCACAGGTTCACGTTTCGTAATTACTAACAGATATCTCTGAGAATCTCTCAGGAACTCTAAAAAGCATTCTATGTCAATCAGCAGTACTGTAGCTTCAATTGTATCCGAACTTAATATAAACTTACAAATTTTACATTTTTATAATATTAAATACCTAGCAGTCCCGTGCGGTTTCACCCGCGATAACTTCGGAGTTCCCGGAGAATTTTTCCATACAAACTTTGCCCCCCTTTTTCCTTTTTTTTATCGGATGGATACCTATATCATACAAAGACAATACCCTCCAAGTTTCAGGTCTCTACGGTCAGCGGTTTAGGCTGTGCGTTGATTCTTCAGTCAGTCATTCAGGAAAAAGCATTTTATATGTATAGATGTACGTATAGAGGTTAAAAATTAGCGCAGTTTAATATCCGTATAAAGAAATCCACCAAGTCAAACCAAGAGAACGTGATATTAATATTATTATCACATATATCTGAACACAAAAGGCCCAGCCAAAACTACTAAAACTAGAGACATAAAATTCCTTTTCCTTTAATAATGTAAGAAACCACTGAGAAAAGGATTTTCAGAAATCAAACGCCTAAGTTGGTGAAAAGGGAGGCGAAACTCTGCATGGAAGTAGTAAGTAGTTCTGAAGTTGGAGTTATGGATAACTGTAATAGGGTTCTTATTTTCGAATTTTTTTTTTCTTAAACAGGCGAGGCTAGCTCGCCTGATGTTAAGTGATAGCGTGGTTGAAGATTGTAAACACACTTAACTTGGAATGGTGACCTGAGGGGCTATTATGTAACTTTTGTTTCTATAATTTTTCGGTTGCAATTAAAAATATGACAATTTTGCGATTACAATTTGCACGTTGTGACACCTACAATTTCTAGCAATCAACCAAAATAAACATACTTCAAAAGTTGAAGCTGTCTAAACATGATTAATTAAACACAAAATCGGTTTTTTTCTGACTGAAACTGAAAGATGATAGCAATACAAGTTACATAATTGCCCTACAGCTTTGAAGTATGGAATACATCGTTAGGTGTTCGGCGACAGATTTTCCGGTGATCTTTCGGTTTTCATATAATATGTTTAAAGTACCTCCTTTCAGTTTGTTTACGCCAAATACCTATGACAGATTTTGTCTAATCTTACCTAGGGTAGCCTGGTAGAGATAATAGTGATGAGGTCGGCCATTGCAGCATTATATTTTCGTTAGTTCAGCTAGTAGTAGCTACACTTTAGCTTTGCGGATAGCTGGTTGCCTTTTTGTTGCGACAAGCTGTTTGTGCTTCTTTTGGTTATTGCATATTAACGGTTTTCATAGCGAATAAAGTTTATTTCATTTCATTTCATATACCTATAATCAAGTTATATAATTTTATTTCAATGCTCTTGCCATAAGTCCAAAAACTTGTAGGTAGGTACATAATATAGGCACCGCGCGTTACCCACGGTTCCCAACTTGGAGTTTTCCCCCTAAATTTAGGGGGTAAATGAATGCAGCGGTGGCTTTTTTTAGGGGAATCATATTTTTAGGGGATTTTTGGCTTTTTATGTTTTATTTTAAAATTTTTTTGTTACTAATTATTATTAATTTATTATTAGGGATTTATTATCAGGATTTATGTCGCAATTTTTAAATAACAATTATTAATAATGTCGAATATTTATATAAAATATAGGTCTTAAAAAAATCTAGAGACATTTTTGCTTTTGATAATTTTTTTTTATAAAACCAATATTTTCGCCCTAATGAAACTAACGCAAAAATTTTGGCGCTATTTATTTTTTATAAACTTTTTAGTAATATTATTTTATTTAGGGGAATTTAGGGGTTTTGTCTTAACATTTAGGGGTAAATGTTTTCGAGCGTTGGTAGCACTGGCATTACCGCCTGTGATAAGGCTCCGTGTATTCCCAACGGAGCTGTCGCTTACAGTTGTTATTGTCTTGAACATTTCGCACTGGCACGGTAAATATACGAGCTTCAGGCAACTGCAGTTGATCGTGGTTATGCAATCATTTTGCACTACGGGCTGGGTTTGTTCAGTGAACAATAATTGCACACGTTGAAAGGGAAATCCAATTTTCGACAAAGGACACAAAACCTATCACTGAATTACAGAAGCTAATGGTTACAATCTGGGCAAATGCAGGCAGCCGACTATGATTCAAAAAAACTACAATAATATATGTACACAGTTTGAATCTTTATTTATATCTACGTATATATTTTTATAAGTTACATAAGTTTCAAATAAAATAAAGTTTCGTTTCGTTGTACGACTGGAAATTGCAAGCCTTAGTTTGTAAAATCTTTCTCGGAGTAACTGGGAACTTTATAGCACAATAAAACAACAAAATCCGCTTTAACAATTTTTTATAAATAATTATTAGTTACTAGGTGTGCCCCGCAGTTTCACCCGCGTTAATTTCAGAGAAACCGCGGGAATTCTGGGATGAAAGTAGCCTAAGTTACTCCTTATAACATCAGCTATCTGCCAGTGAAAGTTCCGTTAAAATCGGTCCAGCCGTTTCAGAGATTACCCGGAACAAACAGAGAGACAGAAAAAATTTAAATTGTTTTTTTGATATAAGTACCGTACCTATATAATTTCGTATGCACTTGGTGAAGTTGTTAATTTGAAATTACAAACAGACACTTCAATTTTATTTATATGTATGTAGATAAAAATGACGGAATCGCCATCTTCGATTTCCACCGGAAAAACCTCTTCTTTAATAGACTAGTTTCCTAAATTTTCTTTTTTAGTCCGTTTTGTAGATTATTAAAAAATATTGGACACGTATTTTTTATTTTTTATGTAACCAAAAAATAACGGAGATATATCAAGTCGAAATTTCACATGACGTCACGCCTCGCTACAGTTTGTTCGCACGTTATAGCGAGCGGTGACGTCACGAGTCCCCCACCCTAAACTTTAATGCGCTTTATCTATGCATATTTCCATTATTTTAAAAAAGCAAAAAATACGTGTCTTTTATTTTTTTATTATCTAACTGACGGACTAAATAGAATTTTGATTTTTTTACCCAGGAAACTAGCCTATTCTGCCAAATAAAAACTTCTGGAATAATATTATGTTACTCGTTTAAAACTACGCAATGAAGAGAAAGAAAAAAAAAATTATGTCAAGATTTGAATTTTGTTTTTGTTCATATAAAACGGCCAGTGCCAAAGATAGTGTAGGAAAAACGGTGCAGAGAAAAGAAACGTGCAACTTATTTATCGTTTATCACCGCAGAAACTTGTCCTTTTTCCCGGTTTACGTGAATGTTTACACGGAGCGTGCACAATATGCCTGAAACTTGATTTATGCTGCATTTTTTTTTCTCCTTTTTTTCCACTACCTAGCTTTTATTTAGTGATATTATATCAGTGTCCCGACATTTACATGTTAATGTGACATAGGCAGCGGGGACAGTTGTAGGAATAGTGCACGACAATGACCTTTATCGATAGTCGATAGTTTTTTTAAATCAATAGTGATTAAAAAAACGTTAATTACATCGTCAGGAACGTTTTTTTTTTTCAAACATACAACATTCTAAGAAAGTGGAATTAAACTAGATCGTTTATTAATTTGGTAATCAAACGTTTTTAAACATGTATAACATTGATAAAATAAGTAAAAACTTGAAATTTATTCAAATAATATTAAAAGTTAAGAAAAACAAACTATGATATTATTATAGTTAGTAAAAATAATAAAAATTAAGAATATGTGTTGTTTTTTTTTAATTATACGTATAATTATTAGTTCCCATTTATTTTGTACCTTCAGCAATTGCAGTGATCCTGCAACCAGATGGCCATGTATTTGAACTTATACCTAAATGCTATACATATTTTAGATAAAATTGAACAGTCTTTAATTCCAAATTAACAGCTTTTAACTAAATGCATATGAAAGTATATACGGTACTTAGACTTATGTGAAAAAAACATTTTTTTTCTTTCATTTTTTGTATATCTGGATGTCTGTCAGTTTGTTCCCGCTAATCTCTGAAACGGCTGGACCGATTTTAACGGGAATTTTACTGGCAGATAGCTGATGTTATAAGGAGTACTTTAGCTTTAGAAAAAAATAGTTCCTGCGGGAAATCCGAAACTCGCGCGGGTGAAACCGCGGGGTACAGTTAGTTATTATATATTTATGTTTCAAAATCCAAAATTCAAAAGCTATATATTACTTAGGATTGGTTGTTACCATCACTTATAATCGTCAGCAGGTTCTTAGAACTATAAATTACCGTCAGTTCGGAATACGTCTTCCGCTGAGAAGAACTGACAAGAAGCTCAGCAGGGCTGTCTTTTAATGATCGTACTTATAAACTAGGAGAACCAAAAATAGTAATTGGATAGAGCATTCATTCCCAAACGTTCGTTTTTACAAAATAACATCGATATTAATAAATTCCCATCACTAGCGCCGTATCAAACGAAATATTCCACAAAAGGCAATTGTGGAACGTCGCCAGTGGTGTCTGGTATAAAAGTTCTCATAAAACGAGTGACTTCAGATGACGTCAGCCGCGGAGGCGTCAAGATACCGCTTAGGGGAGATCGTAAGACATAATAAAATGCAAGTCGAGCGTGCGCGAAGAAAACAATATAAAGTCTAATCACATTAGCACGAGAATTCGGCGACTTATATTTAGGTATAAGATAATATTTACGGTTGAAAAAGCTTAATTGATCTAAGCGACATTTTAGCGACATTTTTTGCAATATTGATTACTGAGCAATCTCCGAAACGGTTGGACCGATTTTGACGGGACTTTCACTGCTAATTAGCTGATGTTATACGAAGTAAATTAAGCTACATTGGAGTTCCTGCGGGTATTCCGAAATTCCGAAATTTCGGGATTATTGTATTATAATTTTATTTTATCATGGATGGAAGCATTTTTATTTTTGTTTGAAAAATAATACTTTTAATGGCTCTCCCGCAACGTTAACTTTTGTTGCCGTGACGTCCATTTTTCCTTATTTATTTTGTTCATTTATTTATTGTCGGACAACAAAGGATTCATTTTACTGTTAATACAAACTTAAAACTTATTAGTACTTATATTCTATTGCGGATTTTGTAGTGTTAATTAACCTCATAGTGGGGCACTAAATCCTTTTAGCAATCCTTAATCGTTGATTTTGGTCGTACGTGCAAGATCAACTTAACATAACCGAAACATCCCATAAACAACGATAAAGAATCCAATAAATGGGGAGAAGTACACGAAATACCCCTCAGAACAACAAAGAACTTAGTGCCAAATCCACTTCTTGTCACAATCCTTGGAGAACTTTTTTATAATAATTGCCCGAAGGAGCATAATCCTCTTTGCAAGTCACGCCAAGTCGGCCCCAAGTAAATTGAGACTTAGGGACTGTGAACGGAAATACTCCATGGAATGAAAAACCGCACACATTGCAACCTCTTTTTTGTTTATTTCACGCGTCTCTATGCCGTAACTTAATTAAGGGAGGTATGGTGCTGTTGATAAATAAGGTACGTTATTAATAAATAAGGTACGTTATTAATAATCAGGCGTTTCCAAAGAAACAAAGTAGGCCAAAGAAACAATTTAAAAATCAGGTGTTTTCGAATTGTTTCTTTGGGCACGGCCGTTTTTCTTAAAGCTAAATTAAGTAGTTGTAACCGCTTAATCAAGAGGTTCCGGGTTCGATTCCCGGTGGGGGTGGACATTGTGTGATGAACACAGGGTTCCACTTTGCAGTCTAGGCGTGAATATACTCGTAGGTAATATGTAATAACATGGGGTCTCATCTCTAAGAAAAGAAAAATAATTCTGAGTGATTATCGATAGATGACGTTAGAGGTATCGATTTGCATTTCACGATCGTGTAAAACGAAGATAACGCGAAATTACTAAGTAAACAATGCTTTAAATAATTTTAAATGTTCCATAAGCATAAAAAAATCAAGTAATCTGTTAAATAAACAACAAATATAAAAGCAATTTTGTTTCTCTGGCGGCAATAATAAGTACTATTTCAACACGTGGTTAAGTAACCTCTGAATGGCGCCATCTATCAATATACTCACAAATTGTACAAATTGTACTTTCATTGCGTCACAGACATGAAGCGACACAGATAACGTAATACTATAGTACTACTACTGCACAGAGGACTCAAGTGGAGTTTTTAGGGGAATCGAAGATGGTGGTGCCGTCATTAATTTTCGTGTTGATGAAAAATTAGGGAATAGTATTATATTGTTTAGGGTGAGAATGAGAAAGATCAAAACGTTAAAAACAAACGTATTTTACGATATAATAGAATTGCTATTATTACAAAATAATAGAACTCCGAAGTAGTCCAGTCAACAAAGCTAAAACTTTGTTGAGTTGAGTCTTTGAGTTGAAAGGATAGGACCAACGGAAAAATTCGTGTCAGTATTCGATATAATATCCTAAGAAGTCAGGTATCTAAACCAAAGGAAAGTTTGAAAAAAAATGGCGAAAGCTCAAAAAAGCACTTTTTTGACTATATCTCCTAAATGGTTTCTATTTGAAATAAAAATTATTCACAATGAAATTTCCTACAAAAAATGCTTTCTGAATATTTTTGTGTGCGTTTTTAGATGTTTCGAGCAGTTTATGAGAGATATTAGATATTTTTATAAAAATTTACACTTTGGCGCATTTTTTGCGAAAACTATCACACCTATGGAAAAATGTTAAGATAGCTTTATTGTAGGAAATTTTACTGTCTATAATTTTTATTTGAAACTTTTTTTGATATTTCCAACCATTTAGGAAATATTGGACATTTTTATATAAATATTGCACTTTAGCGCGTTTTTTGCAGAAACTAATGCACCTATGCAAAAATAATAAGAGAGTTCTTTTGCGGGAAGTTTTATTTTCTATAATTTTTATTTGAAATATTTTTCAATATTTTGAACAATTTAAGAGCTATTGGCAAAAGATCTTTTGAGAAATGGCAAAGTTATTGCTTTACTAGCTGTTCCCCGCTGTTTTACCCGTGGCAATTTCGAAGTTACTGCAAGAATTCCGGAACAAAAAGTACCTTATGTCCTTCTCGGTAGGTACCCCTGACAACGTGTGTGCAAAATTTCGTGATGAGTGATTGAGCCGTTAAGGCGTGAAAGCATAACAAATAAACAAACAAACTCACTTTCGCATTTATAATAGTAAGGATTGACTGGACCAAAAAAAGAATTGGTTTTTTTAAATTGCTGGTCGATAGCGAACCCTGCACCTTATCCTGTTTAAGAGAAAATTTAATCCCTTCTGCACCCGATGGTGGTTGAAGTTTGTGGGTGGAGATATCACAAGTCGCGACTCAAAAAAGGCGGAAACACGCATTAAAATTTAGCGGCATAGTTTAGGTACCTATTGATTTAGCTGGTAAGAACAGAAATATTGTATCAAAACTGTTTTGAAAAAATAGGTAGGTAAGTACTAGGTATATTAATTAGGTATTTCGATTGTTATAATTTTAAAATAAGGTATTTCTACACTTCCTATACTACATACCTACTGCATACTTACTACCTATGCATCGTACAACGCCGCGCGTTGTGGCACAAAACTCGTAGAATAAAACTCTATAGTAGGTCGCGTAGGTACTGTTGCGCCGCGCCGATGCCTATATCCACGTACCTATACATTTATATGACTAACCTAGTACCTTCAGAAAATGGCGCCCTCTGACGATTAAATTTCATCTATACGAAACTGCCATCTATTGCTGCGATCAGTAAATAAAAATATTTTCCGGAATTATTCATTTTAGGATGGTCACGTTTCTTTGTATGAGATGAGGCATCTGTACTAGTATAGTATTATATTATCTGTGGTAATAATATGCAGTAACCATTACCATTATTTTTTCAGGCATTTTATAATATTATGATCGCGATCAACGCTGATAACTTTGATATTGTTCTTTCAATAAAAAAAAAATATCTGAACAATTACCTACCACATGTTGCTTGTTTTCCACGAAACAAGCTTATAGCTTACTGTGGGATCAAGTAGATCTGCGTATTATGAAATGGATTTTCATTATTAATGGTTGAGGTCCGCTTATATCTACAGACATTGAGCGTGCCAGACACGTTCCGTGGCAGACAAAATAATATTCTCCTATACAGTGTGTATTATTCATCGATCACAATTGAAGCGCAAAACCAATCGATGTTTGCGTGAAACGGCGGGAAAATTACCTTCGGTGACACACACACACAAGGATACGACGCAGTATTTTTAGCTCTAACTAAAATAGCCATATTGCTTGAGTTTTTATGTCGCTCTATATGGGATTCATTAGACAATATGGCCAAAGACTATTACTGTAAAAAGAAGAGAAGCGACACTCTCCGCCCCCCGCCAGCTTCGTGCTTCCTCACGCCGCGTCACTGCATAGTTTTGAGTCTAGATGTGGTATCAGTGCAAGGCTGCAAGCCCCGTCGCAAGCCTTATGCCACACGCATACAAGCCGTCCGCCTGTAGTAGTAGTGGGGAGTCTAACTGGTTCATCTGTATGGAGTGTCACAGATGTGGTATGGCGGATCTCTAAAAGAAAACTGCTTGTTTGCTGTTAGTAATTATGTATAATTTTCTATCAACCGAGAAGTTGTTGAAAAACCTCAACGTCTTCAGAAATTGAGAAACTTTCTTGCCGAGACCGATTGGTATCATCGTCTTTTTTATGACGACTCTAGGAAGTTTTTCCTTTCGACAAACTTTAATTAAAGCAAGCGACAAGAGGCTTATACAGGATGTTACTTAAAGGCGTAGTGACATTTAAAGATCGTGTTCTGGTAAACGTGTACGTGTGTTTGACACTTGTATTTAATAAAAAAAATCAATTATCAATTTTTATAACCAATTAAAAAAAAAACGATTACTTTATTTATTTATTTATTCAATTTGGTAAAATACAGTACTTTACACGTCAGCTTGTCTTAGGTAGGTACATTACGTCATATAAGTAGGTACACTATCATGTTACTTATAAAATATGTGTGTACTTGCTTATTAATTAAGCAGTTGCGGTCATAATTTTGATACAAATACATTTGGTAGTATCATTATTCGTTATACACAATATACGTAATTATTCATTATATTGTCATTCATTATAAAAATTTTGCATTACATATAAATTAATTATTATACACAAATAATCATAATATATCACATACGTCATAATAAATATTATCCCAAATTCCGATT
The DNA here is from genome assembly GCA_907165275.2 of Zygaena filipendulae. NCBI lineage: Eukaryota > Metazoa > Arthropoda > Insecta > Lepidoptera > Zygaenidae > Zygaena > Zygaena filipendulae. The sequence goes on from OU015676.1 coordinate 2,491,942, forward strand.
CATTACAATAAATTAATATTCATACCACTCAAAATAATGTCAATAGTTTGTATTCAATTTTTATTAATTATTATTATAGTTATACTTCCCCAACAAAACGGATATGTGAAATAAAGTGGTTATAGGTTATCTCTAATTCGTCATCTGCAATATAAAGGAAAGGGGCAGTGCGTCGACAACTTTCTTGCTCAGTTTAAAATATTTTTTTTTGACGGATAAAAACATCAAAAATTTACGTGTTTCAGAAATTTGTGATCTTCCTTCAAAATAAAAATAAAAATTCGTAAACATTATCACACAACACCACCTGGCCCCAATCTAAGCAGAGTTTGTGCTATGGGTACCAGACTACTGATAATTATCGTACTAATATTATAAACGCGAAAGTTAGTATGTATCGATTGCTGGATGGATGGATGGATGGATGTTTGTTACTCTTTCACGCAAAAACTATTGGATGGATTTAAATGAAACTTTACAATAATATAACTTATACATCAGATTAACACATAGGGTACTTTTTATCCCGGAATTCCCGCGGGAACTCCGAAATTAACGCGGGTGAAACCACGGGGCACAACTAGTAATACTTATATATTATTTTCATTTTTGTAAAAACACACTTTTGAGACATACTAAACACCCTAATTCACCTAAAGACACCTGGCGCATCAACCTCCTTCGTTTAACTATACATCCTGTAAATGCCCGTCGGTGCCCATTGCTCCCGTTGATTGTCTGTTTCGGACATCCTCTATAACAATTGGTTGATATTTCTATCAAGCGCACACGCGTTTAAATACATGAAAGCTGCACGACAATATTTTTGGCAAACAATTTGGAACGTGTATTTCTAAAGCCGCCCTGAATGCTCTATAGCATTCGCAGTTCCCAGAGGATCATATATCGATTGAGCATGCACGTTAGTTGGGATGCAACGTTTGCATAAATATTTAGGTCAAACCGAATGCTTTGGGGCATCATAAAATAGATACTGAACTTAAAAATGTATTTAACGTACTATTACATATGTAGAACAGATACGAAACTCTCGCACAAATCCTAATGGAACTTTTTGCATTGTAAAATGCTTGGTTGGCTTATTTTCGATATTCAAAGGCGAATATTATTTGCAGTAGGCACGTAAAATACTGACAAGACTGACTGGTTTCTGAGATTCTGTTGACTCAAGTTAAAGGAATACTTAAAAGTGAAGTGCTTCTAGCAATATCGTACTCTATTAATAATTTTGCCGTCGCATAGTTTTCAGTACTAAGCTCTAAAACTTATCTAAGTTTAGTTATATATAACTAAACTTCGAGTATATAGGCACAAATTTGTAGACATCCATGTATTTTAATAGGTTTGCAATTTATCAATTGCAAACCTATTGAAATTACAAAAATAAGACATAATTCTAACAGATTAAAAATACCTACATCCTATAGAAGAATCTTATGATTCCAGTTCAATAGGGTACTTGCATGATTTTTTTTTTTCAGTGTATTTTAAAGATATATGGCCTTCTTAAACAAAGCGAGAAAAAGAAAAAAAATATATGCATAAATTAATTAAATAGAGCGTTTCAAAGTTTTTTTATAAATTTTTTTTTTTTTTTTTAATTTATTATAAATTTCATGCAAGTACCCTATTGATACTTAAGACGCATACTTAGGAGAGACCGCATAAATTCATATAACAAACTTAAAAAAAAAAAAAAAAATTTTAATACTTGTCTTTAGGATAGAAATCGTAAGAATATAGTAAATCAAATCGCTAAATTGACCGGATTTTGCGTCCCTAAAACCGGATTTTGGGGACAAGGGTTTGACGTTCGAATTTCGCAAGGTAAGAAGATGGACTGGGTATTTTTTTCTGGGCAAGGCATATTAAATTATACGAATTCCTACAACTGGCCAGTTAGGTTTTTTGCTTACCTTTCTAAGAAAGCATATAAAAATATTGTACAAACTACAAATACGACCACACAATTTCTTCTTTTCTTCCGGAATTATTTTATAAAGATTTCGATCTCGTCATTTGGTTTCCTTTTGATAAAACAATTAACAGTTTTTACTACGTTTTTTGGGACTGTATATTTTCGTATTGGCGGTTTTTCATACTTACAAGAAGATATAAATGACGTTTTAAGCTTATTTCTTCTGTGTCCTCCCTGAGCTCCGAGAAAGATTCTGCAAACTGTAGTGCTTGCCATGGTTTGCAATTTTAAAGCGTACCTACAATGATCCTTAATGCTAATACTATATAAATGCAGCAGATACATTTTTATTAGATTACTATAGCTGTCCCGCACGGTTTCACCTGCGACAATATCAGAATTCCCGCGGAATTGTTCCATACAAACTTTGCAACCCCTTTTCACCCCTTTTAGGGAAATTTCAAAAAGGAATTTTTTGTGCAAAATTTCACCCAGCGGTTTTGGCTGAGTGTGCGTTGATCGATCAGTCAGTCAGTTTCTGCTTTTATAATAATAATAATAACTTTTGTTTCGGGCCAAACATCGATAGTCTTAGTAGATAACAAGTTATCTTAAAAAAACTAATGTTAGTATTCATTACACGATGAGAAATTAAAGATATTTAATATATTATACTTAAAACTGCTAAGATAAATATGCGAAAGCCATTGGAAGAAAAAGAAGAATAGCTCCAGATTTTTAAGTTTGCCTCGGGAACTATTTGTTGCGAGGTAAAAAGGTCCCTGTCACTCAAGGACACCGCAACTGCAGTGAAATTTTTGGGATCATTTCATTAATTCCCGAGTTCGTCCCCACAAATAAACAAACTAATCCTTTATACATATAATACTAGCTGAGCCCCGCGGTTACACTCGCGTTAATTTGAGGAAAAAACCCACTAAAATAATATGGACATAGTTAAGCAATAGTATGTTAACCCACATTGGAGAAATTATGAGTAAATCGTGTTTTTTTAAATCACAGTGCCATTTTGTGTCATTTTTTTGTATGTTCAACATATTTTTGGTATTTAAATAATGTAATAAGGTAACCATATAATTAAAAAACATTCTACAACTCTCAATAAAGCGTTCTATATCAATAACTTAATTTTGTGGGTTAACATGTTATTGCTTATCGGCGTCCATATATTCCACAGGTAACCGTTTACGCAGGGGCGTACGCGACGTAAGTTCTCAAAAGGATTAATTTTCCCAGTTTTTGTAACATTTTTCAATGCTGCTCTGCTCCTAAGTATTGCTCGTAGTGTGATAAATGACTCCGACTAACACAAAAACATTTTTTTTTATTCGGCCAGTAGTTCCTGAGATTAGCGCGTTCAACTAAACAAACAACCAAACTGTTTAGCTTTATAACCTTATTAGTATAGATTAGTAGGTAAATATTATATAGTACTAGTTTTAAAAAGACAAAAATTTTCGCACGTAAACGGAGCATGCTATCGCACGAAAAACATGGCAAAGGTGTGCCTTCTAAACTGCCTTTGGACAATTTCCAAGGACTCGTAATTTGCCTTTCCGACAACTTCCTTAACCGAGATTTACTCTTTGTAAGCGGAGATACTCGTATATAATCTGCGAGAGAAAGACGTAACTCGCAGGTGGAGTTATCTACCTTCGTAATTATCTCCTGAGATAAGAATCGTTTCTTCCCTGAATTGAGGTTATCGGTTTCCGGAGAACGTCTAAAATTTCATGACAAAATTTTGACTATTTTTACAAATCTCTTCAGTGAATTTATTTCATTTTGAAATGAAATGTAAATGTAATTTTTAAACAGTCGGTGGATTTTGTGAAACGGAACGTTGCAACGAAACACCAATCACAGCTATGCTTAACATATTACGTCACTTTTTTTAGTCAACATTTGCCTCTTTCAGGGAAGGAAAAAGAAACTAAGCGCATAAAGTCAACACATATTTTCCTTTTTCTAAAGTTTTAATGCAATTAAGATGCATTTCGATTCTTTACTGGAACTTTTGGAAGCAACTTGACACTGTTCAACCTTAATTTCGCTTTTGGATATTGAATTTACTTCTCAGTCAGTGTCACATGACCCTGTCAATACGACAGTGACATCGCTATCACAGATTAATAAGGCGCTCTATTTCATTAATTTGTACCCACATATATATATTTTTTTTTCTTGATTTGTTTAAGTAGGTCATATATCTTTAGATTAGACAAAAAAAAAATCATGCAAGTACCCTATTGGAAATTCCGACTAAACGGAGTCGGAGTCGAAGCTCCGTAACATCCCTACAATACCCACCCACACTCAAGTTATCTACTCAATAAGTCCATAAATAGGAAAGCTCGCATTTGACCGGCCGATACTGAAGACTCTGAAATTCAAATAGTGCCTTTGAAATCCGACCCCGTTCTTCATAATAACGGAACCCAACTGAAGAATAGAAATAGAAAAAGGAGGTGGTTGATTTACGGAAAGCGATGCGAAAACCGACAGTGGGTAGGTGGCTGTAGTAGTTCCGTGTGTATAGGTACCCTTTTACGTTTATTTATTCAAATGTTTCGTTACGCAAGGCGGAATAGGTATTCATACTCATATTTGGACATAGATAAGCAATAGTGTGTTAACCCACACTGGAGAAATTTTGATTAAATTAAAGTTTTAAAATTATAGCGCCATTTTGTGTCAAATTGTTTATGTTTATTTAGTTACATATTTAAACAATGCAATAAGGTAAACACATAATTAAAAAACCTTCTCTAACTCTCAATAAATCGTTCTGAATCAATAACTTCATTTTGTGGGTTAACATGTTATTGGTTATCTGCGTCTATTTAAAAGGTACAGTCAGAATCTGATATCGAATAAGGGTTTATTCATACTAAACCCAGGTTAACGTCCAATATTATTTGGACGCAGATAAGCAATAACATGTTAACCCACAAAACTAAGTTATTGATACAGAACGATTTATTGAGAGTCAGAAAACTTTTTTTTTATGTGTTTACCTTATTACTTTGTTTAAATATGTAACAAAATGTTGAACATAAAAAAAATTGACACAAAATGACGCTACAATTTTAAAACACGATTTACTCTAAATTTCTCCAGTGTGGGTTAACACACTATTGCTTATCTATGTCCATTTAGAATATGGTGCATTTATTTTAAAATATTTTTTCATATTTTTAGGTCAAAATATAGTAGATTGTATTATAAACAATGCATAAAATATGCTATTAATAATTTTGTATATAGGTATACCTATGTATATTATTGAGTTATGTTTGTTTATATCGCCGTGGTACTCTCATAACTAATACCTCGTTTTCTTTCCCGAAATGCAGTAATTTTTCTTTTTTGCTCATAAAATATTTGAGGTTAAGAAGCCAAGCTCACTGGTGATATGTACTCACGCACGTGCTCGGCGCTATTGCATCAAGTGACCACTTGACACGCTTGCAAGCCGACGACGCGACGGTCTTACACGATCCTTGACATATTTCATCGCTTGAGCCACGGATTTATAACACTCGGCCATGGATGGAATCACGACGAAATCTTTTGTGAAGAGAAAGAGTTGAGCTTAAAGGATTTATTCGATGTTCCGTATTTATGTAAATTTCACCCTTATCGTGACCGCTTCGTTTATTAATGGTTTTGAAATATCAAGGAATGAAGTTTTTTCACAGATAACTGTGACGTATAAACTTAAAATACGTTTTATGGACTTTCGCATACAATGCATTAAACCAGTTTCAAGTAAAATTAAGTAGATCACTATATTTTCTATTAAAATGCTTCGTTGTAGGTTTGAAATTGCAAGCCACGGTACAGCTTGCAAGAACTTTCTCGGAGCTCTTGGAGAAAACCGAAGAAATCAGCTCTTCTTGAGAACATAAAAAACCGTCACTGTGAAAATTATTGTCCAATAACAGCACCTTATAACACAACAGAATCCATTTTTAACTATTTTTCATCGACATGAAAATAAATGACCGAACCGCCAACTTTGATTCCCGCCAAAAAACTCCCCAAATACGTAGTTATTATTTCAAAATTAGAGTTTTGGAAATAGGATACTAGTCTACAGTATTATAATAACAGTTCCAGCCCAGCGACACTGCCTTGAAGCAAAAATTACTATGGATCAATGCAATAACTTCCTTACTAACTTTGGAATACCCGTCTGACCGTGTCTTACATTGGTAAGGTTAAGGTTGGCACAAAATGCTTTCACAGATTACAGCGATTAGTATGAAAGTGCCGACTGTTAAAACTTTGTGATTATTTGCTCAGTGATCAGTGCCTACGGAAACAGCTAGTGATTGTAATAATAACTGAATTTACACCAGTAGTAGGTACTTATCCCAAAAATGTCGCCCAATGAAAACGAAGTTTTTTCATTACACCGAAAGGAGGCTGTGGCGCGTCACAGCGGACGTCGTTCGGCGCTAAACCGAAGCAAATGAGAGGCGGTAAATTACGAATTGTACATAACCTAACAATGTTTACGACGTCTACGTGCTTTGACAACAAAGCGTTAGCAATATTTGGAAATCTCTGGTACCTCTATGTCGGCCGCTTTCGGTCCGCGACAATTTATTGTACAAAGCCCGCGGTTATATTGTATTGGACAAGTTTAGGACGGGTCGCGGATGTTTAAGATGTCATTGAAACAGAACCGAGGACATGAGAGGGTTATCAACGTTTTGTATAGTCACAATAATTAGCATAGAATAATACGAGTATGGATAAAAATAAATAAATAAACCGATTCAAAAACTTTTTTTTTAATATAGTTTATTTGACATCCTTTTAAATATTTTTTTTTTTTATTTATTTATTTATCTACAAATATACAATATGACTTCGCCAACCTATAAATAGGTTGTTGGCGAGGAAGCGCTCATACTATATACTTTGTCCAGTTCTTCAATAACTGGACGCAGATAAGCAATAACATGTTAACCCACAATATTAAGTTATTGATTCAAAACGCTTTATTGTAAGTTATAGAGCGTTTTTTAATTAAGTGTTTACCTTATTACATTGTTTAAATACCAAAAAACATTTAAACATAAAAAATTTCTGAAACAAAATGACGATATGATTTTAAAACACGATTTATTCAAAATTTCTCCAACGTGGGTTAACACACTATTGCTTATCTATGTCCAACTATACTTATCTTTACTAATATTATAAAGAGCAAAAGTTTGTGAGTTTGTGACGTTGTAGGGGGTAATCTCTGGATCTACTGAACCGATTTTGAAAATTCTTTCACTTATAGAAAGCTACTGTGATCCTGAGTGTCATAGGGTACTTTTTTCGGAATTCCCGCGGGAACTCCGAATTACCCGTGGGTAAAACTACGGGGGAACAGCTATCTCTGGATTAACTGAACCGTTTTTGAAAATTCTTTCACTTATAGAAAGCTACAGTGACGCTGAGTGCAATAGGGTACTTTTTATCCCGGGATTCCCCCTGGAACTCCGAAATTACCGCGGGTGAAACCGCGGGGATCAGCTAGTATATTATAAAGAGGTAAAGGTTTGTGAGTTTGTGACGCTGTAGGCGGTAATCTCTGGATCTAAAGAACCTATTTTAAAAATTCTTCCACTTGGAGGAAGCTACGGTAGTCCTGATTGACATAGAGCACTTTTTATCCCGAAACAGCTACGCGTTGATAAAAACAAAGAGACAGAAGATTTTTATTACTATCTAATAGTAGGTGCAATAAAATTTTAAACTATTTATGACGGATGGAGAGCTTGCTTGTTTGTTAGTTACCTATCCGCGGGAACTTAAAAATTAACGCGGGTGCAAACTGCGGGGAAAAGCTAGTTAGTGATAAATCGTACAATTTTGCGCGGTTGTTGCAAACATAACTTTCCGGCACAAATAACTGATAAATCTCAACTAATAGATTTAGTTTAGAGATTAAGGGAATCATTCCAATTGGGCGTCGGTACTGTGTAGTAATACTTTCTCTTTTATTCCGGTGCAATAATACCGTATCCCTTATTACAGTCTTTAGAGGAACGTATGAGAAACGAGATGGATTTACCACATTTATACATATGTATATTATATAGACCAGTCACTTTCTCATCTGGGAATTGCGACACATTAGCCGCAAATGACGCTCTCACATCGCGTGGTACTTTGACATCAGTATTAACATGTGAACTCGTATTTCGACAGTATTACTACGTACTACGTAGGTACTACGTAGTACTTTTTGCTGTGGTATTACACTCCTTCTACCCTTCTAAGATCTATCAAAGCTGGCTGATGGAATATTGATTTTGTTACGAACTAGTTTGCCACCCGCGGTGTAAATCGCGCTAATTTTGGAGTTTCTGTGGGAATTTCGGGATAAAAAGTACCCTGTCACTCAAGTAGCCTATGTCACTCAACAATGCTGTAGCTTCCTATAGTGAAAGAATCGGTTAAGTGGCTTTGAGTAATTTTGAGTTTATCCATTACAAAAATACATACAAAAAAATAAACAAAACCGCGGGAGAAAGCACATCACAACTGGTAAAAAAAAACGGCGGCGGTGGCGGAGGAGGCGGCAAAAACAAATGGTAGAACAACATAAGAAGTAGGTAAGGATGAGAGTGCTAGAAATAACTACATAGCCGTCTCGTGGTTTGTTTGGAGGCGCATCACACAAAAGCTACTAAACACAGACTACAAATTTGAATGAAACTACCTTTTTTTCTTCTCTTTAATTAACTGCACATAGGGTTGCCCTGGTCGCCAAACCTAGGAGCCGGAAAAACCAGCCAGTTTAGCCGGACATTTGGGTGAAAAGACCGGACACATTATTGAGGATTTTGTGTCTCAGTATTCATAGGTACATCATATGTACGACCAAAAATTGTATGTACAATCAAGCTTTTTGATTTTAACCATAATTTTTATAAAAAAAAAAAATCATAAAGTTACGTAAGTATAGCTAGATTGCCGGGCACGGTGCCACGAGAGACTATTCAAAAATGTTTAAGCTAATATCAATTTAGTTTATGAATTTTAACCACAAATATTGTTAAATTCTAATGTTATATAAATAAAATCGAATGCCGAATCAGTCTAGTACTACATAAAGTCCTCAGTCAAAACTAAATTCTAGATTAAACAAGGCCACGCACGACGCTCACTCGTTTGCGAAATGTAAAAAGCCTTACAAAAGCCGGACTAGCCGGACACCGTTTATTTTGGCCGGCTACGCAATCAAAAAGCCTAACTATGCCCAGCTTTATCCGGACTCCTGGCAACCCTAACTGCCCAAAGCGTGCGTATACTTTGAAATCGCATTACAGACACATTTTTATCGAATATCAATAATTTTCATTACTACTTCTACCCGATATTAGTTTTCATAAGCCACAAGTGTTATGGTTATTTTATTACAGAGGATTGTGGCGGCACTACGGGGTTTTATAGAGAACGTGTTGGGCTCTCTTCACACTCACCGGCTCAGAATCGGAAAAAGACAGCCATCTTTGGGTACAGTCAATATGGAAATATGTAAATGCTTTTTTCAGTTGTTGAACTTTACTTTCCAATAAGATTCGACGACTGTCAAAAGTGATTACATTTATTTATTTATTTATTGCACATCCATTAAGTAACAAAAAGGTCTTAAGATAGTTAGTAAACAGTTATTTGTGGACCCTGTTTATAGGGCACAGCACAAAACAATAAAAATAAAATATTTCTAATGCATATATACATAAATCTCTAATTATGATTTCAAAATTAATTACTATTCAATTATGTATAGAATTAAACTTGGAACAAATTTCACTACTAATTATTGATTAATCAAATAAATACTTTTGAATTATATTCAATAGTGTTATTTGATAATGATAATATCATTATACAACGTGTTAATAAATTAACTGAAAACCTGATACACCCCATTTAAAAAAATAAACAATAATATGATTAAAATAAGTTTTATGTCGAAAAAATTTATACTTTTAAAATTATTCAACATTAGTTTGGGAGTGACCTATCTACGAAATTCCTAGCGCTACGCCCGCACCTGCCGGTTCGATTTTTTTTGCTGCGGGCGGCGTACGCGCCAAATATTGTATTATAAATAATTTAGACATGGGCTAGTAAAAATGAAGAAAAATAACCTACATTAAAACATAGTGCGATCGATTCGCTAGTTGATTCTGGTCAAACTACTTTCTAGTTTTCAGTTAATTCATTAACACGTTGTATAATTCATCATTCCATTTTAAACACGCCAATGAATATTATGTGATGCTAACATATAAATAGACAAAATAGCTGGGATATTAATGAAATCATGATAGTAAAATAATATGTAAGTACAATAATAATAATTATTATTATCCATCTATCAAATGATCCTACTCAGTCCGAGATTATGAAATAAGAGTACATCAAAATGAAAAATGGATGTATTAATTTTATAGTTTTTTATGCTCTCAAGCAAGAAAGCATGCTGGCAAGCAAGTACAGGGAACAAGGATTATCCTACTTATTATAAAAGCGAAAGTGAGTTTGATTGTTTGTTACGCTTTCACGCCTAACGGCTGAACCAATCATCATGAAATTTTGCACACGTCGTCAGGGGTACGGAGAAGAACATAGTGTATTTTGATTAACGCGGGTGAAACCGCGGCGACCAAATATTAAATAAATAAATAAATCAAATCATCCAACCGCCTTTCTACCGGTCAATAAAATTGGGTATTCTCCAAGGTATGAAAATCAAAATTCTAATTAGTCCGTCAGTTAGAAAATAAAAAAATAATAAACACGTATTTTTTGCTTTTTCAATTTAATGAAAATGAACATAGATAAAGCGCATTAAAGTTTAGGGTGGGGGGCTCGTGACGTCAATATTCATTATAAGCGCCATACAAACCGCACAGAGTTGTGACGTCACGCGAAATTTCAACTCAATGTATCTCTGTTATTTTTTGAGTATGTAAAAAAAGAAAAAATACGTGTCCAATATTTTTTACTAATCTACACGACGGACTAAAAAAAAATTTTTTGTCAAGTAGCCAATTATAAACGGCGTTATTAACAGTTTGACCTGCATGATTTTGTGTCGTCATGTGCGCGGAGAGCCTTAGAAACGTTTACGGCATACATTTCTTGATACAGACTCGGATTAGATTGGTTTGTATCAATTATTTATTGGTTTTCGGTTGTAAAAATTTGAGGCTCCATTGTTATTGTCTTATTGAGTGATGGAGGAAGCGTCTGGTGTTTTATGATATTTTATAAAGTCAAGCAACGTCCTGGATGCGATCATTTCTGGATTTTTATCATACAAGTATATTGTGTACTTTATCTTATCTTACACAATGGGGTGGGCAGGTAAAGCCTCGGTACTTCGACCCTTGGGATTTTTTGTACCATCCCCATCCTGTGCTTCTCCCTCCACTCCCTGAAAACATCGGCAGCGAAGGCTAGTGTGCAGTGGAGGGGTAAGAGCCTAAAGTCCTCTGGTTCTGGGTAAGCCGTCCCCAGAAGGTCCATACGTTTACGAGCCAAGGCATCACACTCGCACACAAGACGTGCCATTGCTTCCACCTCTACGCCGCACTTTCTAATAATAATAATAATCCACTTCACAACACACAGATCTACTTGATCCCACACTAAGCTATAAGCTTGTGTCGTGGAAACCAAGCAAACGTGGTATATACTGCACATATTATTACATATATATTATACTATAGATATAAATATACACACTCAGACTGGAAAATGGAACCCTATGTTCATCACACAAAGTCCTCCCCCACGGGGAATCGAACCCGGAACCTCTTGATTAGTGGGCAGGCATGGTGATCATTTCAAGGCTTTTGTGGTGCGAGTCCCGACAAGCAAATTGGACACCTTTATGAAGGAAGACTTTTGGCCGAAAGGTGTGGTCTACAGGCGATTCCGGGGAAGGATACCGACAGCCACCACCAGAGCGACACAGTGTCAAAAATAGAATGTTTTTTGTATTTGTATATAATATGTATGTTAGTTTGTAAGGTATTTATCTATGGGCCCATGTTGCCTGATAACAAAACAATAAATAAAAATAAAAATAAAATAAAAATTGCGCCAATCGGGTCGTCTGCAGGATATATTGTGTACTTTGATCAATGGAATAGTTTTATTCTTGTTGTGAAAATGTTATAGAATTTCACTTTTACGATTTATGCCTTTGATTAGGTTTTTTGTTGATTTATATAAGATTTTTCGTTTTTATGTATATATTTTAGATATTTACTTCAAGAAACTTAACACAATAAATAAATACAAGACACTTAGGTACGGCTCATTAGTTATTTATATGACCTGATTTTATGTTATTGTGGGGTTTTGGTCAAACAATATCAATTATATCTCAAGAACCCTGAGACTTATATGGCTTAATAACTAGCACTTAGGCGCTCATTTTTTTTAATAAATAATAGGTTGTACATCAAGAAATCGAGGGAGGATATATCGCAAATAACATTAGTTTTATGCCCGAGGTTATACACTCTGATTTTAACTTCGATTGCGAAGAAAGATTAAAGTAAACTATAGATAAACTCGCTAGGCTCCATAAAATTTCTAACTCTTTTAAAGGACAATGTATACGCTTTTAAAACGAACTTCCAAACGATGTAGTTAATATGTCAATAAATAAATTCAAGACCCTTATTAAACATAGATTATGCGATAAAGCATATTATAGTGTAGGAGACTATTTAAATGATACAGACGTTTGGAAATGTATTGCTCTTTTCAATTATTATTTTTTGTTTTCTTAATTAATTTATCAGTACCTACTATCATAATCTTGTTCATAACACAAAAAAAGACAGCCTTGCTGAGGTTCTTGTCAGTTCTTCTTAGTAGAGGACGTATTCCGAACTAACAGTAATTTATAGTTCTAAAAAGAATCTGCTGACGATTATATATGATTGTAACAACCAATACAAAGTAAATACCTTTTAAATAAAACCATTAAATATTGCCAAAGCAAGATGGCGACCTGCGTCATGAAAAACGTTGTATGTTGGAAACTTTTTTATGCACGATAGCATAAAAAGGCGTTCCAATCTGCGTACACTCCTCATAAATAAGTACTTTTCGAGGATGCGAAATGAAAAATACATATATCAGGTATCGGTTGGCTGCGAATATCTGAGCAAAAACTTAGGTTCCTTCAGGTTTATTACCCGATACATAATAAAGATAAGACTTACAACACACAGATCTACTTGATCGATACCACACTAAGTATCTCGTATAATCTTAAATCACTTGAACGGTAGAACAACGTAAAAAAATCCTATCTCCTAAACTACGAAAAATCGCAGAGCGATCATGAAGTGATTTGGGGTGCCCAAATCCCAGTATAAGTTGTCTAAATGGTCTATACTAAGATTATATAAAGAGGAAAGATTTGATTTTTTGTTTGTTTGTTTGTTACGATTTAACTCAAAAACTACTGGACCGACTTCATGTGACGAAGAAGAAGTGACTTCATAAGGTACTGTCCCGCGCGGGATAATTTCGGAGTTCCCGCCGGAATCCCGGATTACAATATAGCCTATGTTACTCAGGGATAATGTAGCTTTCTAATGGTGAAAGAATTCTTGAAATGAGTCCAGTAGTTTTGAGTTAAATCGTAACAAACAAACAAAAAATTAAACCTTTCCTCTGTATAATAATACTAACTGACCCGCGAGGTTTCACCCGCGGTAATTTCGAGGTTCCCGCGGGAATTCCAGGATAAAATATAGTTATAAACCTTCCTCATGAATCACTTTATCTATTGGTGAAAACCGCATCAAAATCCGTTGCGTAGTTTTAAAGATTTATGCATTCATAGGGAGGGATATAGGGACAGAGAAAGCGACTTTGTTTTATACTACATATGTAGTGATTAGTAGGGACTTTCAGTTTTTGTGGCGCATGTGGTATTCGCTCGACCCACCCGCTCACGCACCAGTACTATTACGTCAGCGCTTCATCAAAACAAAAAGGAGCGCGCGCGAAAAATATCGCCCGCCATTTTTTTTCGCGAGCTCGCTTCCGCCACTCGGCCATTTTTACTGACATTTAATTTTCTCATTTCGCGCGCGAGGCACGTTAATCATACCCACGCCTCCCCGAACGGTAGGGTAGGATAACATTGTAATTTCAAAACTTTCCTCATACCCTCAAGATCTTGATTACCTACCTATTCTCGGTGAATTGATTGTGATAAAACTCGTTGTCGAGTCACCATCTCGACTTTGGGAAGTGCGCAAATCTTTTGTTTTCGGATCGTAGGTAATCAATACAATTGCATTTGGAGATTTATTAAAGTTGAGTTTCTTTGGGAAAGTCTTAATTTTAAGATTATACAAAAGGTATCATTAACTGCCCAGGAATTGTAATTTCCATTTAGGTAAGTCTCGGTTGTTTATGGTTGTGTTTTTTTGTGCGACCAATTCAAGTCTTTTTCTTGTAAGTGTGTGCATGTTTCTGTGTACGTGCACGGCGATGGTGTCTTTTTCCTGGCTTCACTTGTTTGTTCTACGCGTTCCGGTTTTAGTTTTTATTTGGTCTGAGATACCTAACTACAATTATATCATGGTGCTTGCCACATTTAGGAAATAAAAAAAAGGTTGTTTAGGAAATAAAAAAGTGATATTTTTTCTACTCAAGAATCGTCTTTTTCTGAGGGTGTTTGGAAATGGTCGCAAGTAAAACGCGAGGGCCTCAGTCCCGTCTTACAGTCTTTCGCTACACTGGGAATCGAATCCGGGACCATTTCAATACGCAAAACTCCGAAATATTCGTCACACTTTAGACATAACCGATACGTGAGCTAAATATGAGATGGTGAAATCAGCATTGAAGATACGTGAACACTTTTGACAGCGGCCGTTGAGTCTTATTGCAATAGTAATAAAGGTCAATATTGTGACGCTGATTGTGCCCAATCACGCTCTAGTTTACATAGTAACTACTCTTGCTTTGATCACGAGACACGGACGTGCGTGAACCTATACCGACTTAATATGGGGAGGTTATTGATATATTATACAGGGTGGCCGGAGAAATGATGTCCACAAGGGAAATTAAAACGCCTTGTAATATGCGGTATCCACTATCTATATAACAAACTATGTGCATAATATTTTGCTCCATATTTAGTAATTAAGGAGATATGGTATCATAAAATGATTTTTCTATATATTTTGATTTTACTATAGATTTCTATAGATTCAACTCATAGAAAGAATAAATGAAATTAATATTTCACCTATTTCTGGGGATAAACTTCAGTATATTGCAAGAGTTTTCTATTTATAATTAAACTAGCTGTGCCCCGCGGTTTCACCCGCGGTAATTTCGGAGTTCCCGCGGGAATTCCGGAATAAAAAGTACCCTATGTCCTTTTCTGTACCTCTGACAACTTGCATGACAAATTTCATCCAAATCCGTTCAACCGTTTTTGCGTGATTTAGTAACAAACATCCAAACATTCATTTTAAATTTGATGCATGTATTACTTTTAAGAAATTTTGTGATGCCAAATAAAGTTATGTTTATGTCTGTCTATCCACACTCACACATTAGTAGGATAGGATGGTAGGATAAGGGTGTTTTTTTTTTTTTTACCAAAAAGCGTTTCAATATCCTACTAATTGTTGCCTGCGGTTTTCGCAACGTTTCCCTCGGGGTTTTCATTATGAAAATTAAGCTCCCAGTGGTTGTTTTGACGGGACGAAAGAGCCACACGAGCACAAACAAAATTTACTAAAGAAGTTAACGTATAGAACGATCCCTAATTAAAAATAACCTAGATTCCAGGTCTTCTTTTGGAAATACAAAATTAAAGGGGCCTTAGTGTTTACTTTGCGCCAATTAAAAGTTATTTTTGACCGAGCGAAAGGTAAATCCGGTAAAGTTTTAATTGAGTTATACTTCGCAGATGCTTGAAGTAATTTTTGTGTTTCCATTTCGTAGCCTTTTCAAGATATTAATATTTTGAATGTGAAAAAAAAACGAAATATTCTATACTAAGACATCTCAAAAATATTAAAACGCCTCAAACGGAAGTGCAAATGGAAGGTGCAGCACTTCTTATTATTGTTGTTATGTCTGTTAGTTGTTGTTATGTGAATTAACAAGACTTACGGCAGCACTGAGTCTTTTTAATGATTACTTAGTAATTTTAAGTAAAGGTTTTAAAAACATAACTGCCGCATTCAGAGACGTTCAATAATGTTAAATTGGCATTCAACTTTAACTTAATTTAACTTAACTAGTTAAACGCCAATTAACATTAATTTGGTGAACATCTCTGAGTGCGGCAGTTTTGTTTTTAAAATGTTTACTTAAAATTAAGTGATCGTTAAAACGACTCTGAGTGCGGCCGTTGACACTAAACCTTTGCGACCCTTTCCGTGTTAAAACTCACTACCAATATGTATATGTATTTATATCATGTTTGCTTGGTTTCCACTATACATTATACAAGCTTAAAGGTTAATTTAGGAATCAGATCGAATGGATCTGTGTGCCGTGAATTGCTATTATTATTATCTTCAATTGGCTTCATTAATATCGTGATACACGACTGAAAGACTGTTTTTGCTTACGACTTAAACATCTTACATTATTAATATAACCTCAAATACACGGCGGCGAAGTCTCGGTCCCAAAGTGGACCAAAACTTAGATGTTATAAATGAAATAAAAATAAACTCTATTCATTTGAACATAGCGTTCAAATTAAACAGATGCTAAGTTGAAATTTGAACTGCAGTGCAAAAAAGCAGCCCACTTTGAAGTATTTACCTAAGACGTTATGAGCGGATTGTTTTGGGGACACTTCATGCCAAAGAAAATTAGGTAAAGCTTCGTTATTCATGTTGTGTAATGAAAAGGCTTATCATCCGTTTCTATGTATTGCGTTTACTCCTTTGCTGAAGTCGTTCATACAACAATATACGATCCCGCTTTGTCTTAGCGAATTTCAGACTATTATTTCAGTGCAGGAAAAGGACAACCTAAACCTATATCTTTTTGATGATTATGTTGGGCGCTACAAGGTCCAAGACGTAAAAAAATGTGTAAGTACAATCCAAACTAATGAAATTACCTACATATAGAGATTGATGGAACATTTGGTTCTACAAATGACTGGAATTGAAAAGCCTTCACGATGGAAGCAAACAGAAACCAGTGCTTACGTCGATGGGTCGATGGCATATGACGTGCTGCAAACACATGGATGCGAGCAGCGCAGGGACTATGTGTTTGTTTGCACGCCACCTACCACAAAATGTGGGGTTGTGCTTGCGAGGAGGATATAAGGGTCTCCCCTACAAGTCGAAGTCGATTAGGAATACTTATTACCATGCAATAAGAGCGGTTGGCTTGAACAGTAAGTAGTTAAGTACAAAGAAGAAGAACCACTAGAGTCTAGACCAACAGCGCACTAGATTTCCATCACCGTTCAGCAGCCATTTTGTTTTCCGAGAAAGAAACTAGTTTTCGAGAGAGAACCGTGTTTTATTGTGTTTATCTTAAGGATCAATCTCAGTGCTATTGGCGTTTCGCCATAATTATATTATTGCTAAAACATTTATGCTTAAATTGGCAAAATTAAATGCGATAAATCGCAATAGATGCCATAATTGAAGAAGATGATGATGATACAAAACCTTTTCTATAAGGTGTGAAATATATCGATATTAAAAATCATTACTCTTATCTCATCAAGTCATCACGTTGTCAAACAAAATTAGATAGGCGCTATCCCACGAAGGATCCGCTATCCTTTTGTTGGCAAAATTACCGTATTCCGATTCGAATTGCGTTCACAATTCCAACAATACATTAGAGTAGGGGCGAAAAGCCATTTCATATAATAAACCAATTACCATTAGAATTGGTCAGCGATACCAATTACGTACAATATTGGTATAGGTGTAGCCTTTCAATTCGATAACGATATTGACCACTAATCGCCTGCAATAACCGATGTTAACTTTTGGTAATAAACGTTAATATCATGATGATTGTTACTCGTACTTTGATCTATTTGGATACGAGCACTAGGAAAATATAACAAATTTAATTAAATTTAATTAAATTTTATTAACACTTTCACCAGCATGTTTTGGTAGCCTAAACTTACCTCCAGCACCAACAGTTTTAGGCATGGATTCTCCTAGTGTTGGGAATGCTTAAAATCGTTCATCAAATATAATAAATACACATATATTATATGTGTGTGTGTAATATAAGTAGGTACACGGAATCTGAGTCGTGTACTCAAATCCTACTACCCTACTAATATTATAAATGGACATAGATAAGCAATAGTGTGTTAACCCACACCGGAAAAATATTGAGTAAATCGTGTTTTAAAAGTAGGAGCGCCATTTTGTATCAAAATTTTTTATGTTCAATATTTAGTTACATATTTAAGCAATGTAATAAGGTAAACACATAATTAAAAAACGTTCCTTAACTCTCAATAAATCGTTCTGAATCAAAAACTTAATTTTGTGGGTTAACATGTTATTGCTTATCTGCGTCCAAATGTGAAGTGTGGATGTTTGAATGTTTGTTACTCAATCACGCAAAAACGGCTGAACAGATTTGCATGAATCTTGGAATGCACGTTGTCAGGGATACAGAGAAGGACATAGAGTACTTTCTAACCCGGAATTCCCGCGGGAACTCCGATATTACCGCGGGTAAAACCGCGGGACACAACTAGTAAATAAATAAATAAAAGTGCAGTAGTTAGTAACAGAATATTACGTGCCTGGCGCCAGGAGCACGTCTTTCGTAGATGTTGATAGTACACGGATAGCGAGCGGTGAGATGATTATTTACCTGCCTTCTTAGCCAAGTTGACAATCTATGCGTATAATAATCGTTAGTAAAGTAATGAATCGTTATGTAATTATGGTCACGTAAAATCACGTAAAATCGTGCAATCAAAACTAGTTTTGCATGATCACGTGACGTAACGATTCCGTTCAGAAGCTTTCTATGCGTTGACGACTAGAATGTCAATTTGGCTAGGGGGGCTGGTTCCAATAGAAGAATTATAGCAATTTTCGTTACTGACCAACGAGTGACATTGCGGTCACGATAAGGGAGTAATTATTTTTCTTCAAGTGTTCATAAAAAGACATACCCACACATTAAACGGTAACAAATTTATTTATTTATTTAAACTTTATGCACATCATGATACAAAAGGCGAACTTAATGCCACAGTGGCATTCTCTACCGGTAAACCATCAGATAGTAGGTACAGAGAGCTCGCTTGGCGGTGCATTTGCGATATATTTTAGAGAAATACACACATAGATACATACATACGTCATACATACATATCATACACAATAGTAGAAACACATTGAGCACAAATAAATATATAATAATATAATACCTACACAATAAAACGAATAATTTAGTCCTCTAAATAATTTTAGGAATCTCAAAGTTAAACGAGAAAATAAACTGTTTTGCCACTTTTCTTATCCGCCACTGTAACAATGAACCGGATAACGCTTGACAGTCGCATAGCAAACACATAACTCTGAATACAACGCAACGCCCCGGACTTTTCCCGTTTCACTTCAGCCATTGCGTACTCAGTTACCCACTCAGTGAAAGTTGGGTAATTGACTGAAACTTCAGGCCGCCTCGCGTTCGGTTGCGATATGTACCCCGTAATAAGGATTGTCTCTGCTTATTTCCCGAACTTTTCGAAAGCTTTTCTTTTGTTATAACCTTTATAGGGATATAAAAAGAAATATTACTGTTTTTTTTTTGTTAAACGAAGTTCGGTATATAATATCTGTTATTTAGGTAGGTACATCAGCTTCTAATAAAAGTTCAATTTTCTTTGTATACCTATATTTCTGTTGCATTCGAATCGACTCAGATTGTATTTGAGGAAAGATTTGAGGAAACTTCGATTCATTAAATTAACATTGATTAGATCTATTCTCTATACCATCCTAATAATATTATAAATGTGAAAGTGTGGATGATTGGATGTTTCGATGTTTGTTACTCAATCACGCCAAAACGGCTGAACGGATTTGGATGAAATTTGGCATGCACGTTGTCAAGGGTACAGAGAAGGATATAGGGTACTTTTTATCCCGGAATTCCCGCGGGAACTCTGAAATTACCGCGGGTGAAACCGCGGGTAACAGCTAGTTGTATTTAAAATGTATTATTACATTTCTGCAGAAATTCTCTCCTTTCTTATAATATACATAAAAGAAAATTTTATATTTACTATTTATTATTTATCATATTGTGGACACGGCGAAAGATGTTGTGTATTGCATATTTACTTATTTCTCTGCTGCTAGCTATTCTTTGCGATTTCACTCGCGGTTTTTTTGTGGGAACTCCGTGAAATCCTTTCTTAGGTGACTTCTACTTTACATAAAAAACCATACCCGTTAAATTTTGTGGTTTTCTAGATTTCGTGTTTAGTCAATGAGTGACCTTTCCCTTTTATATATAGATTTTATACGAGTCAAAGACCGCCTTTAGAACCTACAAACTTGCAGGAAAGTCTACAGCCTCAGTTTACCTTTTCCGGACATAGGTATGTAATTATTTATTATACCCGTTGAAGATGACACATAATTTGTTAAGTTGTACTATCAGCGAAATTAAATTTTAAACAAATAAATGTAGGTAATTCAAAATTGGCATACTAACACTTAGAATAAGACAAAATTGTTACTAACTATAATATTGAGTCATAGTTACTTGAAATAAAAATTATTTATTATTATTTATAATTTTACATACAAACATTGCAAGTTAAACAAACGCTTTTAAAAAACATACAACCGCATCCAAAGAACTCCACTTCAGAAACATTTCCAGAATGAACCACGAATAAAATAAAATTGAAATTTAATTATCTGAATACAGTTTTTCCATAATAATTCGCAACAGGGTTTCTAACACAACCGTTATTACAAATTGCGAAATGATTTTACTATTTGTTCAGTTATGGTTTATTTAGTCCGACCCTTTGTGGAACGTGAAAAAATATTATATTTGAATAGAAAATAACGAAGCGCCATTTTTTTTCTTCCTCTTTTTTCTAAACACACCAAAGCTTTGCTCGCGTAATGGTGGCCAGGTATGCTTTTGCTATTGAAAATTTTCGCTTTTATAATAATCAGCATACAAAAGACAACCGATATTTACCACTTAACTAGCTGTGCCCGCGGTGTCACCCGCGTGAGTTTCGGATTTACTTCTTATACCTTCCCTGAACTTCCACAAATATTTCAAGATTAAAATAAACCAAATCGGTCTAGCCATTCTCGAGTTTTAGCGAGACAAACGAACAGCTATTCATTTTTATATGTAAGATATTATATAGAAGATAAATAGAAAACGCAATGAGAAAGGATTTTATTTATATTACTAGCCGTTCTCCGCGGTTTCGTTCGGAGTTCCCGCGGGAATTCCGAGCTGAAAATTACCCTATGTCCTTCTCTCCTACCCCTGAAAACGTACGTGTATTCAAAATTTCATGATGATGGGTTGAGCCGTTAACGTGAAAGCGAAACAAACAAACAAATGAACAAACTCTCTTTCGCATTTATAATATTAGTAGGATTTAATTCAATAGGGAGTGGTCAATTCAATGGTCAGTACTCAGTATCCGTATATTTATATGGAAGTAACGTTAATTTTTAAGCAGGCGTCACGGAATTCGGTAAAATGGGCTCTTGTTATCAAATAAGTAGATTCGAGTACCTGCATTACTCAGAGTTTTTGTCTATTCAACCCTTGTGAGTGAAAATGGTGGCACGAAAATGCGAAAGTGAGTTTGTTTGTTTGTTACGTTTTCACGCCTTAACGGCTCAACCGATCATTATGAAATTTTGCATACACATTGTCAAGGATACACAGAAGGACATAGGGTACCTGTTTTTTATCCCGGCATTTCCGCGGGAACTCCGTAGGTAATTACCGAGCTAGTTTGTAATAATATTATAGAATACATTTTATTCCAGTTCCCGAAAGGAACACCTAATTCTCGCAAGTGACTCCGCAGGCATATTTAAGTCGAAATAAAAAGCAAAACGCTTCTCGATCCCCGCCTACTATTATACCCTACATACCATCCCTTATATTTTCATTCCATTTCTAACTACAACAAAAGCCACTTCGAAAGGCAAAGAAGTACGGCGAAATGTCATATTATTATCTTTGTTATCGCTTATGGTGTCGTTAAGTTTGCCTTTAACACTTAAAATATAGCATAAGATACCTACTAGTACATTGAAACGTGTATTGTTAGAAAAATTAAGCTTGAGAATTATAATAACGTACCTATACTTTGGGCAATTATTTTCGTATTCTTTATTTACTGTAGTTGTTCTTAGCGATTTCATCCTCGTTAATTTCGGAGTTTCCCCGGTAATTCCGGGATAAAAATACCCTATGTCCCTTTCATTCCTTATCACTCTAACGTGGATGCAAAATTTCATGATGATTGGTTGAGTAGTTAAAGCGTGAAAAGGAAATAGATGGAATTACTTTGATATTCATGACATCCATACTAAGGATACTATTTCTTGGTCAATTTTTCTTTAATGCCTTCAGAATGAGAAAATTTCATATTTTCAAATATATTTTAAGCACTTACTAACGTCATTTCAGTGACAAGTCCAAAGAAACTATGCGCTTTATACCTTCTAATTTCAGGAATTACCTGTCGTAGAATATCGTTACATTTAACAAAAAGTGACTAACCGCCGCACTCAGAGTCGACTTTAATGATTACTTAGTTAAATATAGATTTTTAAAACAAAACTGCCGCAATCAGACAAGTTTAATAAATTAATGTTAATTGGCATTTACTTAACTAATTAACGGCCGCACTCAGAGTCGACTTTAATGATTACTTAGTTAAGTATAGATTTTTAAGACAAAACTGCCGCAATCAGAGACGCTCAGTAGATTAATTTTAATTGGCATTTAATGAGATGTAACTTAGTTATATGCCAACATTAGTTTATTAAACTTCTCTGATTGCGGCAGTTTTGTTTTAAAAATCTATACTTAACTAAGTAATCATTAAAGTCGACTCTGAGTGCGGCGGTAAGTTGCGGCGGTCGTATGTAATTTAAAGTGTCATGATAATGCCACTTTGCCACAATATGAATATAAGTAATTACACTTATGACAAGTTGACGCGTGACTTAAAGTCATTATGACTGTAGTCGTTATTGTATGCATTCAGGTATCACTTTAAATGATTAGTCGAGTTGCGTGATCTACCAGTATATCAACGGACAATTTAAAACATATACCTACGTAAAACATTATACAGGAAGTCTCATGGCGGTGTTCAGGAATCCTTTTTTTTATGTCATAGGGGGCAAACGGGCAAGTGGTACACCTGATGGTAAGTAATTACCGTCGCCCATGGACATCTGCAACACCTGAAGGCATGCAGGTGCATTGCCGACCTGGAATGGGGATGGGAGCTCATTGTTAGGGTCCACAACCACTTAACTATCATCGCAAATTAATATTACACATTTTGTTCAGTTGCTTATTTGTTATGCTTTCAAACCTAAACTATTGAGCCTATTATCATGAAATTTCATCCCGGAATTCCCGTGGGAACACAGAAATAAACGCGGATGAGCTCTCGAGAAAAAGGCTAAAATTGAAATTTCTGCTCTGGCTGTTCAAAACGCCAAATCAGTTTGAGTTAATTCAGAGCAAAGAGATCGATGATCGATTCATCGAAACATCCGTATTATCGATGCGAATATTATTTTCTAAAGCCTGCAAAGAAATGGGCGCTTTGTAAAAGAAAACCTTATTTCGGTTTCGTTGAACTTTTCCGGTGAAAACTCCATATTATCCTTATTTTATACTAGCTGACCCGCATGGTTTTACCCGCGATAATTTTGGAGTTGCCGCGGGAATTCCGGATTACAATATAGCCTATGTTACTTAGGGATAATGTGGCTTTCTAATGGTGAAAGAATTTTTAAAATCGGTAAAGTAGTTTTTGTGTTAAATCGTAACAAACAAACTAACAAAAAATTAAATCTTTCCTTTTTATAATATTATATAGATTGATTGATAACTTTTATTTATAACTAGCTGTGCCTCGCGGTTTCACCCGCGTCAGTTTTGGGATCAGGACCTTCGCCAAATTTTCATCACATTCGGACCAATGGTTTCGAAACGCATAGGGGACAGACATACAAACATTATTTTTTTATTAATTTATAATAGATGCCTTTTACTTAGTCGCGGGGTACGGTTAATATATATAATATATATTATGTACTAAGATTATCGAAATAGATGAAGCCCATCTTAATCTTTGATCATATTGATCTAATTGCTTTGTACGTAAAATCAACTTCCATCAGAACTTCACAGGTTACAAAAGTATTCCATCTGTTTTATAAAAAAACTAGCTGTCTCCCGCGGTTTCCCGCGCGGTAATTTTGGAGTTCCCGCAGGAATTCCGGGATACAAAGTACCTCATGCTCTTTTCTGTACCCCTGACAACGTGTATGTAAAATTTTGATGGTGGTCTAGCCAGCTGTCCACGCGTTATGTCGTGACCAAGGGAAATAAGGATTCTTTTTTTTATAGATGCAGATGGCATATTGGATGGCATGAGGACTAGTTCAGCAAAAATAATGTTTAGTGATGTAAAAATCCCTTATTATTCTTTAAAGGCACTGAGTTTAGTGGTGTGAAATGGAATTTTCCAATCGATTCTGATACGATAGAACCAGATATTCTCTACGATAGAACCAGTCACAAAATTTAATTTGTTAGCAACAAAAGCAACAG
Organism: Zygaena filipendulae; assembly: GCA_907165275.2. Classification (NCBI taxonomy): domain Eukaryota; kingdom Metazoa; phylum Arthropoda; class Insecta; order Lepidoptera; family Zygaenidae; genus Zygaena; species Zygaena filipendulae. Next base: position 2,516,810 of record OU015676.1, read on the forward strand.
ATTAATTAATTCTGTAGTAACAGCACTAACACAAAAAAAAATCCACTTAACAAGATAAAATTGATCTCAACTTTTACTGTTCTAAATGAAAAAAATCTCACGACTTTCATCTCCCAATTCTAATAAAAGTAAGTAGCTCTATTTCTTATTTAATATTCATGGAAAGAGGCACAATGTTTGTGTAAATAAAAACGGAAACCTTATCTGAAGGTTAATAATAATATAAATAATACAGTTTTATTTCTACTTCAATATAATATGTTAGCTTAAACGGAGGACATATTCGAGGTCACTATAATAAAATTCATGTTTTCGCAAGATTAATAAAATTTTTTTTTTTTTTAAAAGAACACTGATAAACCACAACGAAAACGTTGACAATAAATGCAGAGTAACGTGGGTGAATGACCTTTAGGTATGACCCGTCGGAGCATATAGGTTTCGTACTTTGTTCATTGACACAAACATAACAAATTACACCTACACCTTCCTAATGAATCTATCTATTGGTAAAAACCACATGAAAATCCGTTTAATAGTTAAATATATCACGAACAGACAGACAGCCGCGGCGGAGGAATTCGTTCCATAATATACTAGCTGTGCCCCGCCGGTTTTACCCGAGAGAGTTTCGGAATTCCCTCAGGATCTTTAAAGTAGCCTAATTTACTTCTTATAACATCAGCTAATTTGATGAAAGTTCCGTCAAAAGGGTTCCGACCGTTTCGGTGATCAGCTGTTCCCGCGTTAATTTCGGAGTCCCCGCGAGAATTCCTGGACAAAAAGTACCCTATGTCCTTCTCTGTGCACCTAAAAATGTGTATGCAAAATTTCATGATGATCGGTTGAGCCGTTAAGGCGTGAAAGCGTAACAGACAGACAGATAGACAGAGTTACTTTCACATTTATAATACTAGTAAGGATAAGGATAAGTCGCCAGTATCCGGCCACTTTGATAACAATATTAACTAAAGCGGTTTGGTTCTTTTTTCGCCCCCCCTATCAGATGCTTCGATCTACCCGATGCCGCGATGTTTCATTCCCCCCCATTTCCCGCGTTCCGCTGCGTTCCCGGGGTGATTTATTCGCGGCAGCGGGGAATTTAAATTAAAACACAATTTTCGTGTGTTCGTTTACTCTTCAACGCAACAATTTGTTTAGAATTAAGGTACCAGTAAGTTGCTGCGATGTAAAATGGTGGCATTCTTCAAGATACAAGTATCGAGTACGTTTATAGTTGTAGTAATGATGAATAACTTAAAACGCTACTCATAATAAAAAATAATAACTACTACTACTATAAAACAAAGATAAGCCTAAACTCGACTGTCTTACCAGTCACCATCAGAAAGTTTCAGACCCTACGTCCCGACTAGAGTTGAACCTTTTCTTAGTGCTTCACTACATAGTACAAAACAAAGTCGCTTCACGCTGTCTGTCTGTCCGTATGTATGCTTAGATCTTTAAAACTACGCAACGGATTTTGATGCGGTTTCTTTTTAATAGATAGAGTTATTCAAGATGAAGGTTTATACGTATAGTTTATCCTGGAATTCCTGCGGGAACTGCCGCGGGGGAAAGATAGTACAGAATAAGTCACTAAAAGATTGATAACCTCAAAATGCGAACGAGGTACTTAATGTCAGGCGGCACAAGATACTTCATTCCCCAAGGTAACTTAGGTTGCCATTTATATCAATCGAAATAAAAAGGTTTCATGTTATACCCACTATGGCATTAAGTATAGAATATTGAACCGCGTCCCAGCTATATATTATGTATGTAGTATATTGTGTATGTATGTGCTTTTTATTTAACATATTCGTGGTAATTTTAGTTATATTATTTATATGGATTTCATATTTTTTTGCCAATAAACTATTACCTAGCCAAAAGATTGACTGGTAGAGAATGCCTTAGGCATTAAGTCCGTTTTTTGTACGTAACTGTGCAAAAAAAGTTCTTTAAATAAATAAATAAATAAAATATATTTTGTTAGTAACCTTATACATAGCCGAGAAGATAGCAAGATTTTCGTGAAAGTAAATAAAATAAAATAAAAAATAATTAGGTATACACCATTACTAGATACTGTCAGATCAAAATTATTTTCCGTTGTAACCTTAAACGAGTATTTCTTTTACGACATTTGATTTATTCAATGATAATCTCTAGCTGGAGGTCACAGATTCTTTCCCGTCACTCTATTTTGATAATGTTGCCAACCAGGGCTCTTATTCACTATGACCGTAACGCGTCGCGTTAAGATAAGGCACCACTTATATTGCTTTTCCCTGGTGATCAATTTTAAAAAATACATTTACAACGTTTCTAGAATATAATTTTTTTATATTTATGCATCTGGAGCGTTTGGAATTGTGTTTTTGGGACGCGCGTTATGGGCAAGGAATGTTGTTGGTCATAGTGAATAAGGGCCCAGGATCACTGCGTTGGTCCTTTTCCAGGGCACTTCCAACATTATATTTCGATATCTAGACCGAACTCGGCATTTAGCGTCCACGTCTCCAAATCTTATAACAATATATTATGTAAAATACAACGTGTTAATGAATTAACTGAAAACCTGATACACCCCGTTTAAAAAAATAAACAGTAATATGATTCAAATATATTTTATGTCGAAAAAATTTATACTTTAAAAGTTATTCAACATTAGTTTGGAGGTGACCTATCTACGAAATTCCAAGCGCTACGCCCGCGCCTACCGGTTCGATTTTTTTTGCTGCGGGCGGCGTACGCGCCAAATATTGTATTACAAATAATTTAGACATGGGCTGATAAAAATGTAAAAATATAACCTATATTAAAAGATAGTGTGACCGATTCGCTAGTTGATTCTGAGCAAACTACTTTCTAGTTTTTAGTTAATTCATTAACACGTTGTATATCGAATGTCAACGCCCTTATCAGCTGTACTTTGGCTTTATGAGTGATTCCTCTGTTCTTTCTCTTATCAGCACCCATCTGATAACTAACTAGTAAATAATAATATAATAATAATAATAATAATATTGTTAAAACTTCATTAAACGTCATTTAGTCGCACTATGAGTATATCACCTATTTGCAGGTAAACAAACTTAGCTAATTAATTATTATTACTTAAAATTACCTGATTATTTATCACTAAGTATTGGTAAACAATTTAGCATTATGTTAAAAAAACATTATAGGTACTTTATTTTGCTCCATTATAAGGTCTTTTCACCTAACTGCAGGTAAAATCATGAAGTATTTAAGTAAGCTTCCGAAATTTCCAAATCACTCAGCCAAAGTTCTCTGCTAACAACGTAGTGTGCTTCGTGGTCGTTGTCGGTTTTCTTCTTTTCTAACTGCACATGATATTTTATTTTATTTCCGTTGAAATGAGGTGGACAGTGAATATCGCCGGTGGGCCGCGGTTCGAGGAACACTGTGCTGCTCGCGTCGGAAACAGAATATTCGCATTCGGTCTCAGACGCAGAGAACAGAACTACGTCATTACCGATCCGGCGGCAATGCAAGTGTTCGTATTGAACACAAACACTTGTAGATGGTCCGGCGTTGTTTATGAGGAGAGTCAATTTGTGCCGAATTTGGTTGACGATCCAACGGCAGTGGTCTACGGCACTAAGGTAACTGATTCTTCAATATTATCAATTTTTATATAAATAGTATGTACACTTGCTTAATAGTTAGCTGTTACTTGCCTTTCCATCCACGTGGTATTAAAAAGTGCACTACACCCACTGCACTGATTTCAATAATTGAGTTTCGTTGATATTTAATATCAAGAATAGTTTTCATAAAATAAAAAGTATCAAAATACCAATTTTGAAATAGACAGTGAAATTAGATTTTATAATTACTAATTCAGTTCCGTTTTCAGATCTATATACTCCAAAGCTGTTCCGGTCGAAATAATCACAGACAAATAGTTTGTTTCGACACAGAAACATTTGAGTGGAAACAACACGAAACAACTGGTCCAAGTTTTGAAGGTGACGGATATTCAGCTTGTGTAATAGACAACAAACTGTACCTATTCGGCGGTTATGTACGTCATGTCGGCTATTCCAATGATATATACTGTCTTAACCTTGACACTATGGAGTGGAGATTCATCGACGCAAACGGTGAACCACCATCACCTAGAGATAATTCCACTATCGTGGCCATTGGTGACAAAATATACATATTTGGCGGATGTGGCGACATGTACCGCAACGAATATTCCGATTTCCTTCCGTACTTCTCAAAAAAGATTCATTGTTTCGACACGGTCAGCAGAACATGGATAGAATTGAAGCCTTCTGGAAAAAAGCCAAAGGGAAGAAGGAGTCACAGTGCATGTAAGTTGAATTAGTAAATAATTTATTCACAACTATTCGTGACTTGCTAATATCGTTATGGTCTGTAGGAACATTTCTGCATCCAGCGGTGTTAAACCTTCGCCGTCCAGTCTCGACCTCCATCCGTGGTTTCTGTCTCAGCAACCTCCTTGTCCACTGAACTTTATTTGGGTCATATCCCTAAGCCCACGTGTCATTATGATAACTTATTTTTGGTCGGTTTATAAAGCACATAACGTCAAATATACTTACTGCCTATTAACAAACTATTTTTTTCTATTTCAGGGGTACACGACGACTTCATATACATTTTCGGTGGCTACAGAGATATAGGGCGTAAATATCTCATGGATTTACACCGATACTCGATCAAAAACAATTCTTGGGAACGGGTCAAAACAAACGGCAAAAGGCCGGCTGCCAGAAAATGTATGGAAGCTATAGTTCATGAGAACAAAGTTTTCGTATTCGGCGGTAATGATTCGGGACTAATGTAAGTTTATCTCAATACTATTAATTATAGAATGCAATAAAATTGGGAGTTCTTCTATCTTTAAGATAAAACGAAGGTAGGCAGGGACTAAAACATCTTTCGCCTTTTTTTCATTTATAAGTCTTCTCATGGCGCCATTGTCTAAATAGAGTTATGGCTTGAAATCTATAAAAATAGCAGTTTAACATTTTTATTTTTAATCTGACTTGAATCTTCCAGTGTTAAAATTGTATACTATAGTGGTCAAACCAAACAAAATTAATGTTAATTGGAATCTTTCATTGCAGTAGGTATGGTAACAGCGGCAGCAGTAGCGATTGCACGTTCGACGACCTTCATGTCCTGGACTATAAGCCGAACCTCAAAACATTCTGCATGCTGACGATACTGAAAAATAATTTGGACCAAACAGAGCTGCCGAGTACTTTAAGGCAAGTATTATATCCAAACCTCGTCAGAAAAATACTCAATTCATAAGAACTCATACATGATTTGAAAACATATATTTAAAAAACAATATCAAACACACACGTGGCCCCATTTTATGCCCGCTAATCAGATTCTAGAATCTAGAAACTACTGATCCCTATCAGTTAAGTCTATCAGTATAAAAGTCTACTGATGTTGAACATTCCTAATGATGATGCTTTTTTCTTCAGGAAGGACATAGAAAATATCAGTATGCCGAATCTGGAGATATATTCTATTGAGAATCGCCACATTAAAGGGTTACTGAAAACGACAAAGATACAAGACATAAAAACTGGCGAATTGATAACAGGCAGTGATTGTATCAGACTGTGTGGATACGATTACTGAGTGTACCTACTACAGGAAGCGGATCAGAAAATTTGGAATAGTTAAAATCTTTTAAAATCATCGAGTCATCAAATAAGCATACATGTGATATCTTTGTACATTAGTGATGCGTCTTGAGTACGATTTTACTCGAGTGTTAATAGTAAAAATCGTAATCGGGTGAAAAAGACTTAAACTCGAGTCGAGTTCACTGGGACGCGAGTGAAAAGTATGATAATTCGAATTTCGAGCTCATTCGGAAGCGAGTGCTTCTGTATATCATTTCACTCTAAGCAAGTGATCTAGTCACTCGCAATGAGATCGTGTTACCGTTGGGTAAATTTAGAGATAACTTACACCAGATCCCTCTGGTGTAAGTTATCTTTTTAGCGAGTTTTTTCTTTTTTGTGAGTTAGCGTTTTTGACCATAATAACTGTACCTAATGGCATGATAGGATAGTGCCTATTATAAAGAATGTGTGTGACCTTTGAATGTAAAGTTCAGTTTGAAATCTTGAGCAACTCAAGACGTATTCAACGTGTTTTATGTTGTTTTGTCGACTGTGATATAGCTAGTAAAGTGTGATTTTGTTGTGAAATATATTTTATTAATATTTTTATTTAGATTTAAGAAAACATTGTTGTGATTATGCTGATATTTTTATAATAAATACTTTTAACTTATTAACTTGTAGTTTTAAATAAGAATAAGCCCAACTTGAATCATGAAGTAAATGGTCTAAACTCAAAAGTCAAATTTTCGAGTAACTCCACCTCTCGAATCGAATGGCAAAATCAGACTCGAGTCGCGCTGGGTGCATCACTATTATTATTCTATACTGATTGATCACTGTACATTGTACAACTATCAAGCATGACCCTACACACATTCTACAACCAGACCAGTGTCCAGTTACCACACAACAAGACACAACTACACAAGACTGTGCTTACCAACAATAGATGGCCTACATAACTAAGAACCAAAGACTATATAGGGAACGTGCACAACGACGGTGCTGCCAACTGGCGTCGCCAATCCGAATCTATTGATAGTTGCCATTCACATTTATGACAAGTAAACAGGATTAATTTTACTAGTGAAAATTATTATTCTAGCTAATCACAATTCATTGTTGTATTTCTGGATGTATCAACTATCAATACATCGACAAAAAATAACAAAAAATAAAACGGCACAACCGATCATCGTGAAATTTTGCATACAAGTTTTCAGGGGGTTTATTTTCCATTAGCTGTTTGAAGTTCCGGACAGTCCGGAGTTCAGGAATTTCGAAAAGCTAGTAGTAAATAAACCTCCTGAACACTTGTATGCAAAATTTCACGATGATCGGTTGTGCCGTTCAGGCGTAAAAGCGTAACAAACAAGTAAACAAACAAAAACTCACTTTCGCATTTATAATATCAGTAAGGATTATTTTCTTATCGTAAACATTGGATATTTTAGTTTGTGCGACAATTTTACCAGTTTTCACAGCCTCATGTTCTTCATTAGATCATCCTCCTCATCCTCATCTCTTCAACCTCCAATAGGTACATGGCCGGCCTCAAAAGCTTAAAAACCTTTTGACATATTTTGGCCACGCTGACGATCATTAATTATTATATTATTGATGATGACTAGCTGTGCCTCGGGGTTTCACCCGTGATAATTTCGGAGTTCCCGCATGAATCCCGGGATAAAAAGTACCCTATGTGCTTCTCTGTACCCCTGACAACGTGCACGTCAAATTTCATCCAAATCCGTTCAGCCGTTTTTGCGTGATTGAGTAAACGTATACGAGGATAAGAGCTCGAAAGCGCATTTTCATCCGACTTGCTTCAATTTTATCGTCACCTCTAAGCTCCTATGTGTCTTAGCGTTATATATTTATTATTATAAATGATATTATAATTATTATATAGCCTATAACCTGTCCAGGAGTATGGACTACAACCGTACCAAGTTTGCTTAAAATCCCTTCACTAGTATTTGACCCATGCGTGCACATACAGACAGACAGACAGACAGACAGACAAAAAATTTACTGATTGCTTTTTTGACATCAGTATCGATCACCATTCATCCTCCAATATTAATTTTGAATATATTATATTCAATGTACAGAATTGACCTCTACAGTTTTATTGTAATTATATACCTAGACTAGATTCGCCCTGTGCTCGAGCTGCGAGCAGCTCGCGTTTCCGAGCCAGGGCCGAAACAATTTCCCCATACAAACAACGAATGTTCGGCGGCCATCTTGAAAAATGACGCAATCGAAAAACTGATTCGATATTCGGCATTAGCGACCCCAAAAACCCCCGAATGCCGAACCTCACCCGGATCGGATCAACTTTTTTTTCGGCCGCCATTTTGAATCCGCCATTTTGGATTTTTACCACGCCAGGCGGTTGCTCCCCATTGACTTCTATGACATTTGTTTGAGCACCCCCCACCTGACTCTTTTAGTTTCGGAGATAATCGAGTTTGAATTTTGTTCGGCGGCCATGTTTTTTTCCGCCATTTTGAAAAAAAAGTTAAACTATTGAAATTTGCCCAAGGTGTGGATGAAATTTAGTTAGAAACGTTTTCACTTTCGATGGATAGTTTCGGCGGGCAGTCGACTCACTACCTGATGAGAAGCAGGAATCGAAGATGTCGAGGTTTTCCCATAATCACCGAAACGTCCCCTCTACATGTTCCATACATTATATCAACGTAGGGATGCTCCTTCTGGGAGAACAATTATGTCAATGAGTGAGTACTGAGTGGTAATCGAGCTTTATATATTATAATAATAATAATAAAATAATATAGATAGACCGGAACCCATATTTTATAACTTTTATCATACCTATTCAAAAATATAATATACCTAATTGAGAAGATAGTTTTATTTACATAATTATGAAAACAAAACTATGTCTTCAATTATTATCTTCCTTCCGAAAGCACGATGACAAGTTTAATAAGTTTCCTCTACTGTCCGCATAGTGTCTCTTTTGTCGATTTAGTGCTGCCACCTATAGTTCGTGCACGTTCCCTTATCTAATTGTAGCCTTTACTTATCGAAATCAAATCGAAACTCCATAGCGTGTTCTAAATTACGAGTAACGCCATCTAGTTGACATTATTTTAACAGTAAATTAAATTTAATGTAATTTACCAATTATCACAATTGAGCTCAATGCGCTTATGCCGCTCAGTTATATTAATAAAAACACATCATTAAGTTATTAAATAATGGGTTTAAATAGTTTAATTCAGATCAGTTAATGATGTGAGTTAAACTACAGCTCGTACAACAGTGCTAAACATACTCGTAGATCTGATTACAGTCAGTCGATTCTTCAAAATATTTACACTTTTAGGTAGTTTTTCTATTTAGTGTTCGAAAGATGCACGTCAGCTTATACCTGTAAACAAAGAAAAACAGAAAAATTATAAACGGAACACTTATTACACAAAAAAATTCTTTGAGTTAGATTGAATATTTGTGTTATCCAAATATACCGTTATGTATACGTAAAATATTATCAAAGAAAGAATTTTTAATATCGTCCCAATAAAATATATCAGAACTCTGCATTTATTTAGATATCGAACACGTATCGAAACTTCGAAGAGAAAATGCGGAGATGATAATAAAAAATAAAAAAATGGCGGGTTTTTTTAACTTTGCAATACCACACAAAGGCGCTCTTTCCTCGCACAAGAATACTTAAGAAATTTCCAGACAACGCGAACGTAACTATGATACTTACTTATTATTTGGACATAGATAAGCAATAGTGTGTTAACTCACACTGGAGAAATTTTGAGTAAATTAAAGTATTAAAATTATAGCGCCATTTTGTTTCAACATTTTTATGTTCAATATTTAGTTACATATTTAAACAATTAAATGTAATAAGCTAAACACATAATTAAAAAACGTTCTCTAACTCTCAATAAATCGTTCTGAATCAATAACTTCGTTTTGTGGGTTAACATGTTATTGCTTATCTGCGTCCATTTATTGGTCGGGCATTTCTATCAAATAGACATAACGTAAGATATCTCTTACTAGCTGTTCCCGTGGTTATAACCGCGGTAATTCCGGAGTTCCCGCAGGAATTACGGGATAAAAAGTACCATAATTTATGTTCTCGCGATAGTAATCGGTTGAGTCGTTAACGCGTGAAAGCGTAACAAAGCACTTTTTCCGACACTTCCAAAAGTAATTGTTGTTTTCTATTTCAACCAATTTACAAAAAAATTCGACAAATTATATACGTAAAAAATTCTATCTATTGGTGAAAACTAAATGAAAAACAGAACAATTGTGAAATTCCCCGGAAATTCCAGAATAAACTATACGTATAAACCTTCTTCTTGAATCACTTTATCTAGTGGTGAAAAACCGCATGAAAATTCGTCCAGTAGTTTTGAGTTTATCCCGAACAGGCAGACAGACGCGGCGGAGGACTTCGTTTCTAATAATACTAGCTGTTCCCCCCGGTTTCACCTGCGGTAATTTCGGTGTTCCCACGGGAATTCCGGAATGAAAAGTCTTTTTCTGTACCACTGTCAACGTGTATGCAAAAATCCGTGCCGATCGGTTAAGCCGTTATGGCGTGAAAGCGTAACAACCAAATAAACAAACAAACTCACTTTCGCTTTTATAATATTAGTAAGGATGTAATATAAAGAACGATATGGAATGTCAGCGAATCATACGTTTTCCTTTGTCCGATGTTATTTGTAAGTGTACGACATAATATGATTGAATGTTGGAATAAATCCCAGCGAATTTTGCTGTAATCTTTAGGCGAAGGTCAGTTTCTCCGATTCCTTTCCACATAGTCATTAGTCAAACCACAATGAAAGAATAAAATAACAAATATGATTTTCTTCTCGTACCTACCCAAGGTTAAGTAGTAACTGTAAACATACAAATGAAATCTGACACAAAAATTACACATAATATCATAATAAAATTATCCTATGCTGTCAAGGATACTGTGGCTTAGGCTGAGTTCCAAAACAGCACTCGCGTGCACGAACTCACACCAGCCATTCCGAAATTGACGTGTGTGCCTGTTGCGCCCTCAAGTGAGCCGTTCGGAAACATGCAATGGTACACACTGGTATGCCACCAAACAACACACCAGACGATATATATAGTACGGGAAATACGGGACTCGGAGTAACCGTCTCGCCACGCCTCAAAAATGTTTAGAATTTATAGAAACATCACACCGGAGTGCTTATGGCATGCCCACTTCTTTTCCACCAAAACCAGGTGTGCGTTCCGTGGTTCCGTGGCTTCGCACGAATGCACTCGAACGCGCTCGAGCGCGCTCTGAACCCGTTCTGTGGCTTGGTGAAATTTTACTCTGACAACTGTCAGAGCGTAGTTTCACCCGTTCCGTGGCTCAGAGTGCAGCAACCAAACAACCATCTCCGAAGCAGGTTAATTTTCACTCTGACAACTATGTATTGTTTAAGAAGTGTCAAAGTTTGCGCCAAAAACCGGATTCGTTGAAAAAAAAATTAATCGGAGTTCTTACGAACAAAGGGGAGGTGTTGTAGTCACAAAAAGTTTATAATTGGATGTAAAACAGTCTTATTTGTAATGTGAGTTGAGAGAAAACAAATGGCGCCTGAAATTTCAAATATTTTGAGGTTATAAAAACAACTCGATCGTGGCTTGGTTGCAACTCAAACGAGTGAAATTTTAACCGAACAACTGCGCCCAAATCCACGGAATGCACACCAGGAGACGTAGTTTCGGAACGCAGTCTTCATCAATATCAAGAATTTTTTACAATCGTTTCATTAGTTCCAAAGATAATATATTCTATAAACTTAAAAACTTTTTCTTTTTGTATGAGTTAAAGATTCAAATTTGGAAAAAAAAAAAAACCAAGGAAACAAGCTGTATTCCTCCATGAATCACTCATAACACATGATAATGTCTATGTCTTATTCGCGTGTATCCGTAGCGTAAGGTACATAAATATAGTATACGCGTAGCTAGGTGGGACTAGTACAGTACAGTACAGTACAGTCAACAGCAGCATTGAGTAAACACTCTTTGTAGTTATTGAATCTTAGTGCAATAGTAATAAAGTTCAAAGACTGACAATGTGTTTACATATTGCTGCTATTGACTGTACAGTGACAAAACAAGGGTTTCTATTTAGAAGGGACCCCCCGCAGTGGGAAACACTCGCATATTGTCCATTTGCTGGGATCAAGTTATGTTTTGTAAAGGTGCGGTTACACTGTTCGACGCAGCGGGTAGAAAACATCACGATATAGCCTAAAATCATACATGCGTGTGCATGGTGCGTCTCATCATCGTTACTATTATAAATATAATGGAAAAGAATAGAATAATGTTTATTTGATACCAATAAAAACAAACACAGAGCTGTAACTTAAACTAGGTATGGAGACTAACCATGATACCAAAATGGCTACCACTCAGTATATGCCGCGGAACTAGTCTCACGGCGCAGGTTTTCAGTGGCGATGGTAAAAAGGGGGAGGAAAAGAGATGGCTAAAAAATGTCAATGAAAAATTATTGAAAAATATGTGATTTTATTTGTTAATTTTTACACTTTTACAATACACCTATACGCACAATTATAACACGACGTTATTTCTTTGCCTTATGAGTTCGATGTACTAAACTCTTTCAACTATATTTGGGTACAAATTACAACCGTTGGGTTATTTTTTAGTGCAAATTACGAGTCCCTTTTTCCTGGTTCATCGGCTGACGCAGTGTGGTCGCACCGTGGCTGGCCAAATGAAACACATAATTTTTGGGTCAAGTTAATATTCTACACGAAAATATGGGCGAAGGCATGTTTTGGGATTTACGGTCTCTTTTTTGTACTTATATTGTATGTGACAAACAAATATTATGTACCTATTGTATAAAAATCAATTAGTGTTTGTTAGTCCGGCAAAAAATTCGATAGACTCGACCGTGGGTACACCTATAATATTGTAGAAAACTAAAGTTTAATGAATTATATTAAAATAAATAAATAAATTATCATTTCAGAACACAAAAATCTAGTTAGTCCGTTCTCCTTCTCCAATACTGAAAATTGTATGAGGTATATTTTTGTGTATACCTACTGTATATTATGTATGTTTACTACTAGCCGTTTGCTGCGTTTTCACCCGCGTTAATTCGGAAATCCCGCGGGAATTCGGGAAAAAATGGTCCCTATATCCCTTTTCTGTACCACCGCTGACAGCGGGTAATATGCATTTAACGTAGATTCACCCGCGTTCATTTCGGATTTTTCGAGCGAATTCCGGAATAAAAAGTACTCTATGGTCCTCCCTTTCAAATTTATAATACTAAGGATATACATGCTTAGATTGAAAATTGGAACCTTATTTTTATCACAAAAGTTCCGATTCGGACGGATCAAACTTGGACTTTAGTCCAAGGTTATTGTGGACGCTGGTAGACATTATGTAAATTAAAGAGAAAGTAACAAAGACTCGACTAGGATAATTACGATGAGCTATGGTGACCCTGACCTGGCAAAGACAACAAGAACTCAGGCTGTTTAATTTACATGACCAGATTTTCTATTAGCAACATAGAAACGGGCATAGCTCTCAAAGAACCACATAGTAGACTCTTTGTTGAGTTAGTTTACATTTAACTACATCGTCTAGAATCGCACGATTTTGGGTAGATCTTAATTGATACAATTAATTGAAATATTAACCTATTTCGTCACACCACAGTCGCTTCTTATTCATATCTTTACACTTTTACTTCACCCTTTTATCTCCAGCGCCACACGGTTTAGACATGATTTCGGAATGCTTAATATCGGTCATTTAATCCAATAAATATAAAAGCAGTGGTTACTTAGTAACGTTATATTACGTGTCTGACCCCAGGAGCACGTCTTTCGTGGATCCTGATGTAACGGGGATGGCGTTGAAAGGTTTAAGCACAAATAAGCAAGTGGCATTTGGCGACTGACTCAAATTTATCATGCCCAATATCGCACTGAGTGTGGTGGTGGCATGTTTGGCAAACATTGGCGACCAACGTGACCTATTTACATTTTACTTTGCATGAGTAGATGTTGATAAAGGTAAACACTGTATGCTATGATAGTTGGTTGAAATTTAACATAAATATTGATCAAACTTTGTTAATATCAACGTTTTGCATTTTTTCATCCTTCACACACACACACACATTAACTAACAATGAAATAAAACCTTAGAAGCAATTTCAGTGAAACCTTTTGTGTAATATGTAGTTCGGACAAGGAGCTGATCTGATGATGGAGCTGGAAAGACGGCCATAAGAACCCTGTAATTAAAAAAACGCAAAGCTTTTTTGATAAAAAGCTTGATTTTACATACAATTTTTTGGGCGGTCTGTCCGGCTATTAGGTTTGGCTACCTGCAGGCAGCCCTAGTTGCACACTGTTCGGGTTCACCTACCTACTCTTTAATGTCCGTAGTTTGAAAGAACTGACATCCCTGTATTTGTCACAACGTGCAACGTTTTGTTTTCGTATATTAGTAATCCACAAGTATTGGCTAATATTAGGCTATATGTACCAAATAATTATATGCGGACAGGTAGGCGGTGGCATCAGTTGTTCTCTGTCGAAGTGACTGGAACTCTCCGTCGGCGTAATGCACCAACACTGAGAGCGTTAACACTGCTCAACCGAGTCGCAGGAGAGATCCCGCAAGTCGACATATTTGTAGATAATATTAGTAAATTAATATTAATATTAAGATTGTATATGCCATAGTGTATAGAATGTTTGTTCTCAACAACAATTGTAACAAGAGAGGCGATTTGGCGAACACTGTAAGCCTTCCTTGTTTTGAATAAATAAATAAATACGAGTAGGTTTATTTATTGTTTTTTTTTTTATGTAAGCCTTGCTTACAACCGTGTAGTCGGGTGAAAGAAACAAAATGTAACACGAAAACTAGTTTTTTTTTTTACATTATAAAAAAAAATTATACAGAATATTGCGTGCATACTTTTCACTATGGAATGTTGTATAAAAAAAGAAAAATTATTTTGCTCTCCTTTGTTTTTGCTTGGTATGTGCATGTACTGATAGGAGCAGAAACGATTTTTACCGAAAAAAGGTTACAGTAGGTAATTTAAACTTTTCAATTCGTTCAACACGTTTCTGAAGCAGCCGCTTAGCTGAGTTGACAAATTTATTTGTTTGTTACGCTTTCACGCATCAATGGCTCAACAGACCATCATGATTTTTGCATATTTTGCATAAACGTTGTCAAGGATACAAAGAAGGACATAGGGTACTTTTATCCCGTAATTCCCGCGGGAACTTTGAAATTACCGCGGGTGAAACTGCGGGAACGGCTAGCCTATGAATAAATAATTGTAAACATATCGGAAACTAAGGAAAACTGGACTTTTAGTCGGACAATATTTTGCATGACCACGTGACACAACGGTTAGTACCTTAATTTTCTATGCGTTAACGATTACTATAGATTTTCAACTTGGTAAAGGGGGCTGGTGTAATATACTATTCGCTATTCAATTTTCGTCTCAAATAAATTTGGTTACTTATGCTTTTATTAGCTACATTAGCTGTTTCTCGAGATTTCACAGAATTTCGTGACAAAAAGTACCTTATGTCAAAGAAACATACAAAATATCCTTTTTAGCATTAGTATAGGTAAACTGATACAAAAATACACCTTTATAAAAATGTTTTTAATTATTTCTTATTTCCACAGTCCCAACAAAAAAAAATTAGGTAAATGAGATTTTTTTTATGTTTTCCCTTTCGTATCTCTTGCTGTCTGTACCTACTCAGTAAATATGGAATAATCAATGTAAAATGTACATTAAATGTTAATTATGCTGTATTTACTTTATAGAAACGTACCTACGAAAACCTTTGAATCGCTCGCAAACACGCCCTAAGGCGTTCATATGTATAATATTGAAACAAAAACATGAAATTTCTTCGAAACAAGCTGCTGCGTAAAAACATACACCTTTTATGTTAAAAATTATACACATAGTATAAGCACATTCAAAATATAAAATTTGATTTGTATATTTTAATAAATATCATCTAATTTATTCGAATCGGTTCCATAACTAATTAACCTTACTTTTATGAGCCAGACTAATGGGGATGTGGACTACTTTTGAAAATCAAAATACTAATTAGTCCCTCAGTTAGAAAATACAAAAACAATAGACGAGTATTTTTTGCTTTTTCAAATAAATTTAAATATACAGAGATAAAGCTCATTAAAATTTAGGATGAGGAGGTCGTGACGTCACTAACCGCTAAAACTGCCGTACAAACTGTCAAAGTGACGTCACGCGAAATTTCAACTCAATGTATCGCCGTTATTTTTTGATTACGTAAAAAAATAAAAAATACGTGTCCAATATTTTTTATTAATCTACAAGACGGACTAAAAAAAATTAGTCAACATGCACATTAGGTAGGTATATTTATGTATAATAATTGAGGCGCGTTCTTTCTTTCATTTCATAATAAAATATCTAATATTAGCACTCGTTAGAATAATCTAAATACAAGGGATATAAAGAATCGAACGTTCAATATTGTAAAAAAGGCGAATAATATAGTACGAAAAATTAAAAAAAATGGTCGAATAAGGCAGTTATGAAACACTACTTAATTTATTATGCACACATATTTTAAAATCCGCTTTAAAATGGTGCAAACACCATAGTAATTACACTCTTCGGTCTGCGCTACGCCTTATTAAGTTACACATCGCAGGTAATGCTTCCCAGTGAATCGAAACTGTCAGTTCTATACTTATGTGTATGGAGGTGCTCTCTGTTCACACGTCAATGTCGGCCATGATTAATGACGTCACATCCCTCGTCTAGTGAGGGCGCCAAACCTGCCGACTAAACCGAATCCCATCGCAGCATTCATCGAATCTCGGTTGACGTATCTATCTCTCTATGTCTATTACTTAGTTATTCTCTTTTCATTTTACCAGTTTTGTTTCCAGCAGTAGAACAGTTCTTTAAAATAAGACAACGAATAAAAAATAGAACCTACTAAACTCCGAATACTTACGCCTACCATATTAGTTGAAATAACATACACATACACCACATCCAGTTGTTTTTTTTTTCTTTTTAATTAATTTAAAAACTGAATCACGTAATACATTGCGCTGAGGGGCGCGTAGAGACAACAAATGCATAAATATTCAGTGATTCCCACCCGCACCTGAGCATGTGCAACATTGTAGCAAGCATGGTTAGCGAATTCGTCTTAAGCGCACCTGCAACGTCCCTTGTTTATGTAATAAGAATTTTAGCAAGTACTTAGTTAAAAATCATTATTAAGGTTAGGTTAGGTAAATAAGGTAAGGTTTATAGGTACCTACTCATTAACAAGTTACAATCATGTAACGGTTAGTCTGTAAGAGAACTCCGAACATAGCGCATGCACTTCTGCACATATTCGTATTTATTATTTTAGTTTAAAAAATCAGTTGCTAGCTCCAGAAACTTGACTATCTACATAAACTCTTTAAGCATTTATTCGTCTTAAGCAACCTGCAACGCCCCTTGTTTATGTTATAAGAATTTTAGCAAGTATTTAGTTAAAAAATCATTATTAAGTTACAATCATGTAACGGTTAGTCTGTAAGAGAACTCCGAACATAGCGCATGCACTTCTGCACATATTCGTATTTATTATTTTAGTTTAAAAAATCAGTTTCTAGCTTCAGAAACTTGACTATCTATCTACATAAACTCTTTAAGCATGTATAAATATTATTATTATTAATGGTACATGAATCATAATACATTATGTATATTTAATTAGCCAAAGAAAGAATAAATACGTTTATTCCAGCAAAACACACAAGATACGAAAAATCTGAAAGTATAGGCATATGATATCTTAAATGCACGTTGATGTGGATGTGGATGTTGACGACTTTAGAAAATCAAAGTTTTATAATTAGTCCGTCAGTTAGAAAATACAAAAACAATAGACACGTATTTTTTGATTTGTCAAGTAAATGAAAATATGCAGTGATAAAGCGCATTAAAATTTAGGGTGGCGGCTCGTGACGTCACTAACCGCTATGAGCCGCCATACAAACTGCACCGGTTAGTGACGTCACGCGAAATTTCAACTCAATGTATCGCCGTTATTTTTTGATAACCTACGTATAAAAAGAAAAAGTACGTACGTTTTATTAATCTCAAAACAGACTAAAAAAAAATTTTGTCAACATGCCCAGAACACAACGCGAACCCTTGGTCGAGAAAAAACTTATTTCTGTGTAATAGTAGATAAAAATATATCGAACTCATTTCTGATATCATTTTAGCTATTTATCAACATTCTATACAGACCGGATTCTATACACTTCTATATTTTGAATAGATAGTATTTTGCCGAGAGCGCCATTATTAAATACTAGCTGTCCCCCGCGGTTTCACTCGCGGTAATTTCGGAATTCCTGAGGGAATCTCGGAATAAAAAGTACTTTATGTCACTCAGGATTACCATAGCTTCCTATCAGTTCCTTTTCAAAATCGGTTCAGTAGATCCAGAGATTACCCCCTACAACGTCACAAACTCAATTCACTTTACCTCTATAATATAATATTAGTATAGAAACAGTTAAAACACGCCCGTGAAGTGAATTCTTTTATTTCACATTCACAATCAAACGAATTAATTTAATAATAGAAAACTCACTGAAATCCTAAATGTGCAATTGTAATATAGCGAATTATTTTCCCTCTTTTCCAAAAGCAGTTTCAGTTCAATAATATGTTATCCAAATAAGAAAATAAAGCGATGTATATCAGCAATTCCGTGACAAGTGTTGTAGATTCTAGCGTCTTTCGGACTCAGACTCGTCGGCATTCTCGCTAGACCGACGACAACCGTATTCTCGTAGAGTCGTAGCGTCTGTAGCGGTCGTAGCGCCTCGTAGACGATGGGTCGTAGAATTTCAAATTGCAAGTCGTAGCGGTTGTAACCTTTTGCCGGAGCTTGTATGTAGTTCCGTTAGTGCTACGGCTATGGATGGATGGAGTTTTTCTTGTTCTTTTTTTCTTTTTACCCAGATTCAGAGTTCCACACAAATGTCATTTTGAAACAGTGGCATCGAATTCAAAACTGTAATTAACTGGTATGAAACTATAATTGACTTATTCTATCTTCATCTTACTCAATATTGCAAATAAGGGTTAAGTTTGTTTGTTACGTTTTCAAGCCTTAACTACTGAACCGATCAACATGAAATTTTGCAATCAGGAGTACAGAAAAGCACATAGGGTACCTAATTTTTATCCCGTTATTCCCTTAGCACTTATAACCGAGGGGAACAGCTAGTATGTATATTATATTATGATTTGTCGACTCGACTTTTATATGAAACTACCTAACTTGTACTTGACTTGTGGTTGGATCGAATGACTTAAGGCTTGTTCTATGCAGACATGCCTTATCGAATCATTACTATTAGAGCCAGCGCAAACTATGCGACACGCGACAGCAACAGCTCGACGACTAGACGCAACAACAGGTTGCGGTCTACAATGGGCATGTGGACTAATTTTTATTTTTTAGTCCATCATTATTAAAAAATATTGGACACGTATTTTTTCTTTTTTACGTAATCAAAAAATAACGGCGATAAATTGAGTTGAAATTTCGCGTGACGTCACTATTCTGACAGTTTGTATGGCGGTTTTAGCGGTTAGTGACGTCACGACCCACTCACCCTAAACTTTAATGAACTTTATCTCTGTATATTTTAATTTATTTGAAAAATAAAAAAATACGTGTCTAATGATTTTTAATTTTCTAAAAGACGGACTAATTAAAATTATGATTTTCAAAAGTTATCAACATCCCTATTTTCATATATTTTGTTCAAAGCTCCGCACACTTGGCGTCAGAGTCGCAGAGTCGCAACAACAAGCTAGGGCAGTCGGAGCGCGCTCGTTACTTTATACGCAGAGCTGTCGCTTGCGTCGACGAGAAGTCGTTGCGAAAAGACGCAACAACGAGTCGCATAGTGTGCGAAGGCACATAGAGGTTAACAGGCATATACTGTCCATACTGTCGTTTACCATCCGGCGAGATTTTGAATAAACATAGTATGTCCAAAATAAATAATACTTAATTTAAAAATAAAGTTGAATTTAATGAAGTTGAGTTATTATTAACGAAAAAAAAAACGCAAACATAACGTAAACACGCAGTTAAAAATATTATGTCACTCTGTATTCCGCTACTGGAGCACGTTTATTTCGCAACAGTTGACACATTACTGAGCGAGTGAAGCGGTAATACAAACTTTTTTGTATTCATGAATTATTTATTTAAAAAAAAAACACACACAAATGAAAGAACTATCGGCATATCAGTAAATAAAATAAAATTTAGTCATGCAAAATTGGTGAAGTTTTATTCACTAACCGGATGCATCAATTGGCTACTTGACAAAAAAAATTTTTTTAGTCCGTCGTGTAGATTAGTAAAAAATATTGGACACGTATTTTTTCTTTTTTTACGTAATCAAAAAATAACAGAGATACATTGAGTTGAAATTTCGCGTGACGTCACAACTCAATGCGGTTTGTATGGCGCTTATAATGAATATTGACGTCACGAGCCCCCCACCCTAAACTTTAATGCGCTTTATCTATGTTCATTTTCATTAAATTGAAAAAGCAAAAAATACGTGTCTATTATTTTTTTATTTTCTAACCGATGGACTAATTAGAATTTTGATTTTCATACCTTGGAGAATACCCAATTCTGGAGTTCCCGCAGAGATTCCTGGATAAAAGTATTCTGCGTCCCTTTCTGTACCCCTGATGACGTGTATGCAAAATTTCTTGACGATCGGTTCAGTAGTAAAGGCGTGAAAGCGTAACAAACACAAATAAAGAAACGAACAAACTCACTGCATTTATGTTATTAGTTAAGATTTGGAATATTCCAGTCAGTGCTATCATCCTGGGTTACACAATAAAGCTCGCACGCACCCGCACACAATCACGTTCAAACCCCTTTGTATAGAGTAAGTCAATATTAATTGTAAAAAAATTATACGTACATAATTGAAATTTTAAAACGACGCTCCGTAAAGTCACATCTACTGAGTTTATAAACAAAAAACTCATTTAATAAACATAATAATTGTATAAGGATGATAAATCAAAAGAACCTAAAACTGTAACTGGGCGTTTAATTAAAATATTGTGTAATTACGTAAATAGACCTTTTCAAATGGAAACCACTATACTACTCAACATATTATTATCATGAAATTTTGCATACACGTTATAAAGAGTATAGAGAAGGACATAGGGTACTTTTTATACCGGAATTCCCGCGGGAATTCTTCACTTAACCCAGCTGAAACCACGCGAATAGCTAGCATACAAATAAATAGTAGACAAATATGTAATATGAGCTATGCCCCGCGGTTCCACCTGCATGAGTTTCGGAATTCCCGCAAGAACTCCAAAGTAGTCTTATTTACTCCCTATAACATCAGCTAATTAGCAGTGCGTCCTTTCAAAATCGGTCCAACCATTTCGGAGATTCACCCTCGTTAGTTTCGGGATTTCCGCAATAACTCCAAACTTCTTTCATATGCTTCTTCTCCTTACAATAACAAACACAACAAAAAAAGAATTAGCGAAATTGGTCCTGCCGATCACGTGTGATGCCGTGACGGGATAAGGATTCATATATATTCGAATCCATCTCATCCTTACAAGATTTGGAGTGGCACTATTCCAAAGTGAAATTTCACCCCCATGCACTTAAGTGTCACGTTAGGATGGAAAAGGGTGCTCACAGGATCACAAATTGTAGGAACATAACATGTGCGGTGCTATGCAGATCAATATCTCAGGCCAGGTGTCGCCAAGCACCGACTCAGTATGTGAACCGATAAACCAAAGATATACACTCGTAGCCACACTGGAAGGTGTTTTTCCGGGAAAGCATAAGATAGCTAAATGTAGCAACAGTTATATGACTACCCGTATGAAATATATGATTAGAGATTATATTAGAATTGAACAAGCGACCACAAAGAGCGAACTGAGCGAGCCAGCGCAGCGAGTGTGCTGCGCCAGCGAAGATACGAGTAGTTTCGATTTTCGAGTACCTACTCTGACACGCACATTGCATATCGCAATAATATACCTACTGGCTGTCCCCCAAGGTTTCACACCGCGGTTGTTTCGGAGTTCCCGCAAAAAATTCCAGGATAAACTTTACGTATTAACCTTCCTTTCGGATCACTCTATCGGTGAAAACCGCATAAAAATCCGTTCAGTAGTTTTTAAGTTTATCGTGAATAGACAGACGTGGCGGACGACTTTGTTTTATTATTCGTATGTTTGATTTTTCATGTGCATATTTTGATTAGTATTTCAGATAAATAAGTAGAAAGTATTTCAGATAAATAAGTAGAAAGAATTACAAAGCTGTTATAATTTCCCAAGCACTTACGCCCATGATAAAACTTCACTCCACTTCGGGTGATTCAAAAATATGAATTTTTCTCACGTCGCGCGTCTATAAAACTTCACCACAAAAATGTTAACTAGAAATATTATATTTTCGAAACATAAATCTTATGCTCAATGGCGGGAGTGAGAAAGCGCGTGAAACAAAGCACTAACAAAAGTCCTTAGAGAAAACGTGATTCGAACTGACGCCCAAGACATTCACTAGTCGGATGTCGTATGTTTTTATTTTATGTCATAGGGGGCAAACGGGCAAGCGGTACACCTGATGGTAAGTGATTACCGCCGCCCATGGACATCTGCAACACCAGAAGGCTGCAGGTGCGTTGCCGACCTGGAACGGGGATAGGAACTGGCTTTCAAGTGGGGCTGCCGGAACACACCGTTAGGTGCACGGCGACAGATTTGCAACTTGAAGGTGGCAGCTAGCCAGCCGGGCACTAGAGAGCGCCCTACCACGTCACCTGTTGGCTACTTGACAAAAAAATTTTTTTTAGTCCGTCGTGTAGATTAGTAAAAAATATTGGATACGTATTTTTTCTTTTTTTACGTACTCAAAAAATAACAGAGATACATTGAGTTGAAATTTCGCGTGACGTCACAATTCTGTGCGGTTTGTATGGCGCTTATAATGAATATTGACGTCACGAGCCCCCCACCCTAAACTTTAATGCGCTTTATCTATGTTCATTTTCATTAAATTGAAAAAGCAAAAAATACGTGTCTATTATTTTTTTATTTTCTAACTGACGGACTAATTAGAATTTTGATATTCATACCTTGGAGAATACCCATACCATTACGACAAACTTACACACGTAACAGAAAATAACACAATATACTTCGACGAAGATTACCGAAATAGAAGGTCGCTTCCGATTTCCTGAACCGATTTATATCTGTGGAGAAAAAAATCTGATTTACAATCGTGTCGCGAACCGTGAAGAAAAATGTTGGCGATGCAAAGACAACTCTAACACTCGCACAATAAAGTGCAAAAGGGACCGTTGTTTTATCACGAATACCGATACCCAATGATTTATTATGTATCTAACAAGAAAATTGTTATTCCGTAGGGATGTTTGCGTTCGTATCCGGGATCAGACAATAAATTATCTAAATGTATATAAAAGGCAATGTCTGTCTTTACTTACTACGACCGCCTCCGTGTTGCTAAGGGGTTGAAAGAATTATCGTGAAAACGGGCATTTGACGGTCTGTATGCAGGAAATCTGTTCTCGTATATTTATTAATATTTTCCCACCCTAATACTGTTCGCTCAAGCTTACTCGTATTTTGTTGAAATACAATAAAAAATCCTTGAGAATTACATTAAATTAATTAAGAATTAATTAAATTTTGTTCGCAAGTGCTCAGGAAAGTAGACAATGGCATGGCAATGGCAATTGAACGGCAATGTAAAATTTTATTCCTCTTTTTTTCGGTAAAGCTTTGGATTTATCTTGCACATAGAATATATTATGTATAGATTTACAAGATAAGAATATAGATGTGCTGAACTCAAAGGTGTTCCTAGCCAGTAAGTACTCTAATGTTAAAGATAAATAATTATCTTGTAGCTGTATAATTGCAAAACTGTAATTGTAAAAAAAAAATGCTTTAGTAAAATAAAATCCTTAAGGCAATAAGTCCGCCTTTTGTACAATACAATGCAATAAATAAATAATTAAAAGCAATTTAGTTTTTTCTTTCAATAATTATTTGCTCGTATGAAAGCAGTTTAGCACGAGTGAAACTATAAACTTTAAAGGACCACTCTGGACCACAGCAAATAAATTAACTAGAGAGGACATGTAGGCGGGGCAGGCGCGCTACCGTAGCAAAGGAAGTTAGAGCAAATGCTCTAACTTGTCCAAAACTTCTTTTGCTGCCACCCCAACTATAGGGTAAAACCTGGATAGTTGCCACACTTTTCGAAATCTATATCTCCTATATCTCCTATATCTCCCAGTACATAAATCAAAATATTGTATTTTTTAAACTGGCAAGTACTTTGGTTCTTTATCTACAAATTTATTAAATGTAAAAGACATTATCTTTGAAATTTCCAGAGTATTAGCGATTTCTACGGACCTCTACGTTTTGTGACATCTATCCCATATATGGGATAGTTGCCTAGTCCATATAAATTACATTTAGGATAGACGAACCGCCGGGAAACAAGGCATCTATCCCGAAAAATCTTTGATCGCACCTTGCGTTCCCGTGCAATCGCACAGAGACATGAGACGCGGTCCACTTAATAGTAGTTGGAAAGTCTTTTGATAGATAAATAAAATAGCACGCGATTCATCTGCGAAACTAGAGTAATTACGATCGGGGCAACTATACCCCCAGGGCAACTATCCTGGTTTTACCGTATTTACCACAATATATGCAAAACTATGAATTTTAAAAACAGTGACTGAGGAAAAACCTAACCACAAGCGTTTAATATATTTCTTTACGTTTCTGAATGTTTTAGTGCGTGATGCATATAGTTTTGTGTGCGAAAACCACCCGTCGACATTGGTTTGCATCTGTTTTCGTACTAAATTAACCCTTGAATGATGCCATTTCTATCTGTTATTTTTGTTCTGTGTTCTGGCAATAATATTATGATAACTCGTCTCGATTATTGGTTATCCGATCGGAGTTATAGCATCTTAAAGCTTACGTAGATGACACGCAAAACCTTAGTTTATATTAGTCCTATACAGAATTAAGATTTATACAGCTGGAATGGTCTCACTGGTCTCAGCTGGAATATCACGTAAATGGGATATTGTTATTTTAACCATTTCAAAATAAATTAAGTAAATAAAATAATAAATTATAATCGTTCAGTCTAAATCGCAGAGAACCTATACGTACTGACTTAACTGAGTTTTGTAACTACATAGTTACAGAAGAAAAATGTTTTTCCTTTCATCGAAACTAGTTGCAGATAATGAATATACGTAGTCCCAAATCAGGAATCGTATTATAATGGAATAATTATGCTTATATAGGTTAGGTACATATATTTATCATAACAACGTGAGGTCACTTGACTGTTAAAGGCGTCCTATGTCAACTTCATTATATAAACGCTTGATTTGGGAGTGTACCTGCTCGTATAGGCTTTTGATCCAACTTATATACTGAATTGAATCCTACTAATATTATAAATGCGAAAGTTTGTAAGTATGGATGGATGGATGTTTGTTACTCTTTCACGTAAAATCTACTGGATGGATTTAAACGAAACTTTACAATAATATAGCTTATACATCAGATTAACACATAGGGTACTTTTTATCCCGGAATTCCCACAGGAACTCTAAAATTAACGCGGTTTCACCCGCGTGAAGCGTTTTTATACAACAACTTTTTTCCCGACATCCAATTTAAATGTTTAAATGTTACTCAAGGCCAAGCTTAATTTACCTGTGAAAACCGCATGATAATCCGTTCAGTAGATTTGGGGTTATCGCGAACAAACAGACAAAAAATTACTTTAAAAACTTTGAACGTGATTAGTCACTCTTCCTTCATCGATCCCTGTCAATTTTTGGTAAAAAAATTCAATGTACAGAGATACATATAAGTACGTAGGTATATTAAAAAAACCTCCTTTTTTTAAAACAAGCTTTTTGTCTCTAAACACGGCCTTTGCAATTTTATCATTATGACAAGAGGCTATGTTCAGACTAAGCTCACAGTGTGCGACTAACTTTGAGATACCAGCCCGCTTAGACAAGTTGACAATATAATTATAAAATCCTTAACACATATAAAACTAAGGGACGAATCGTTATGTCACGTGGTCACGTTACATAAATAGTCTCATCAAAAGTCCAGTTTTTCGTAATTATAGATTGTCATCTTGGCTAAGGGGGCAGTTCACTTAGCTTCAGCTGAAGTGACTGTTTGTAATCTGAAATTAACAGCTTTTCACTAAATGCATGCGAGAGTACCTATATACATATACGAGTACGGTACTTACATCAAAAAAAAATTTTTTTTCTCTGTCTGTCTGTCTATTTGTTCCGGCTAATCTCTGAAACAGCTGGACCGATTCTAACGGGACTTTCACTGGCAGATAGCTGATTTTATAAGGAGTAACTTGGACTACTTTTTATCCCGAAATTCCCGCGGGATCTCTGAAATTAACGCGAATACGCGAATTCGTAATAAAATCATCAGTCAGTTATGTTGACTGATAGAAAAAAAAAATGCACATGTTTGCAATCCTTCTACTATCAGACAAAAATAAATCCATTTTTATAAATTTTGGAATAATCGAATCCGTAATCTGATCTCTGATTTATTCATATCGGATTACGTACACGAGTGAAGCGAGTACACGAAAAGATATTACATATCCGAAGTTGTTCGTTCGTTGTACACCCGGGAGAATAATTTCCATTAGGTATCTTCACTACAGTTTCAGAAACAAATTATTCATAGAATAAAAGAATGATTTATATCATCATCAAAAATATCGAATATCGTACGTGACTTGCTCACTCGCAGTCGGCACAAGCGATAAGCGATCCGATTCGACAGTTACTACTAGATACCTAGATGTAAAGATAATAAAACAAAACATTTGATGCATGTTGAGAAATGAAACTTAAAAAAAATCCTTACTAATATTATAAATGCGAAAGGGAGTTGGTGGTTTTCAAATGTCATTTCAGATTTGTTTGTTTGTTACGCTTTCACGGCTTAACAGCTCAACCGATTACCACAAAATTATGCATACACGTTTTCAGGGGTACAGAGAAGGACATAGGTTACTTTCCATCCCGGAATTCCCACGGGAACTCAAAAATTAACGTAGAAGAAACTTTATTAAATTTTGCATACTACCTACCCACACGTTGTCAAGGCTAGGTTACAGAAAAAATCTTTTATCTCGGAATACCCGCGGGATCTCCGAAACTAACAGCGGGGAACAGCTAGTTAAATACAGTTTTCAGTAAAATAAAAGAAACCCACCAATTTTTTTATTGAAAATACTAGCTTTTAATCACACAGAGCAGTGCAGTGGAGTTTGTTTGTAGACATAGACATAACTTTATTTGGCATCACAAAATTTCTTAAAAGTAATACATGCATCAAATTTAAAATGAGTCGTATACAGTTGCCGTGATGTAATTGTTCTTGTAATGTACCTTTAAATTTCTAGCTCAACTCGTATTCGCTCAACTCATTTCCGCTCAGCTCTTGTGGCTCATATCAAAAACTGCTTAGTATTCTCACGCAGTCGAGTCGCAGCTCACGGGGTCACTCCGACAAATGGCGTCCTCAATGCTGACAGATAGCAAAGTGAACAAATGGTGACATTAAACCTAGGTGTAGACTACTGCACGATTCAACGGCATACTAGAAGTTAGACATTCCAAGAGCACGAAAACCTCCTGATAAAGTGTCGAAAATACTCGAGTGAAACCACGGGGAACAGCTAGTGACATTATAATAAAGTCCAACAGATAAATACTGGGATATTTCAGAAAACTTTACCGTCTCTTTTGCGTTCGATATAAATCGACTGACGCAAACTTTGAACGAATGAGGAAAGAAATTCATTTTTCCACCAAAGGTATAAATATTCCTTGGGTAAGTAAAGTTTTTGCCCAGACAAGTATACTGCCTTGGTTATAGACAAAGAAAAGAGATTATATAAAGAAGCGACACTCTCCGCCTCCCACCAATTCCATGTCTCCTCATACCCCGAGAAAGTTTCTTGGAAATCCCTAGGAAAGTTTGATCCATGTAGAATCTACATGTGACAATTATTCACTGACAGCTGACAGTTATTGTCAGCTCGCTGTCAGCCTTACGATACACACACACGCACAAGTCGTGTATTTACAAGCCGGCGGTGTGTACTTGTGGGAAAGTAGTTGAAACAGTTCATTTGTATGGAGTGTCACTGGGCTGGTTATAGATGCTTTAGCGTTGTGGAATTTGCTGAAAATCTTAGGTAAATTGTATTACATATAAACGTGCAAGTAAAAAAAAATGCAATAATGTTACTTAATTACGCATAAACGGCTGAAAATTGCAGACATACATACATATACATACATACATATTCTAAACTATAAGGTACAATACTTTTCGTCAAAGAATTTCTGAGGTAATTAATAAATTCATGTGGACGAAATCGCGGCGAAAAACTACTCTATTTTAATAATTTAAAGACTCCTTAACGCTCAGTCGAAATTATTGAAGCTAGAAACTTTAATAATGTAGACATTTTCGGAAATTCAACCCTCGAGATGGTGCAAAAGGGTGACATAACCGTCAGTTTAATAGACATGGAAAACGGTACTTGGATTATTCTTTCAAATAGAGAAAGGAATATTCCAAAGTTTTGGCAATTCAACTGCAACTGTTATGAGTGATAAAGCCAGTCTATAATTATATTCAACCGATCATCATGAAATTTCGCATACACCTTGTCAACAAACAAAAAAAGAGATAGGGTACTTTCATCCCGGGATTTCCGTGGGAATTCCGAAATTAGCGGCGAGTGATAACAAAAAATTCATGTCAACGAAATCGAATGACAGAATATTTTTGATCCTGAGAAAAAAATGGGTAACATAAGTGTATAAGGTTAGGTAACATAGTGTTATTCCGTAATGGCCTCAATATAGTTTTATGAAATTTGTTTGTAATTATTGTCACGTGCTGTTGAATCTTGTTGAATAAATAAACAACCAAATAAATAAAAGAATTCACGAAGTTATACCAAAATCGTTTTGGGCCACGGGGCAGTCAGCTGATTATGTTTCTGTGCCAAATGAATAAGAATATTTCGGAATCTTTCATGGTGAGTCAGTAGGTACAGTTTTCTAGAGTAAACGAAACGCCAGAAGTTATTACATGACAAAATACAAAGCGACTAACTAAATTACCCAACAAAAGATGGCAGGTAGGAAGTAAAAAAGGGAAACGCAAAAACATGAATTTGATATAACAAAGGGCACCGGGAACAACGGATTGATTTAATATTAAAAACGGAAAATGGATGTCGAAAATGCTATTAGCACGTTTTTTACAACTAAAAAGTATTGTTATGTCGAAAACGAATTCACGGAAATATGTAGATTTGATTTTTTTTTTGTTAGGTATATTCTAATAATATTTATTTGTTAATCATACTGATATTATAAATGTGAAAGTGTAGATGGATGTGTTAGATGTTTGTTACTCAATCACGCAAAAACTACTGAACGGATTTGGATGAAATTTGGCATGCACGTTGTCAGGGGTACAGAGAAGGACATAGGGTACTTTTAATCCCGGAATTCCCACGGGAACTCCAAAATTACCGCGAGTGAAACCGCAAGGCATAGCTAGTAATAAAATAAAATCAAGATTTTTCGAATACTTAATTTATTAATTTTGATAACGTAAATATGTAGTATGAAAAAGTAATGTTTGTTATCGCTAGAGCTGGGCACCAAATCGGTTCTAAAAGTTCACTCATTAATAAAACAGGAAGTTATAGTACTCCTGAGTAACTTGAGGTCCTTTTTACAAGTATCTCTAAATATAATAGCTTCCACTGGAGTTCCGAAATTCATTTGGGTAGAATTGTGATTATATACCCAGTGAACAACTATTTAGTATATATTTACTAGTAATTTAGATCTTGAAGTAAGACAGAGGGTATTTTAATCCTGAAATAAAAAATGCTCGAAGGAACTTGAAATCTACACGTGAGAAACCGATGAGGGAGCAATCAATATCCATATAAAAGTAGATGATAAATTAAACAGTGACTGACTAATATTTGCTTTATGCCGATAAACCTATAAACGGGTAACTCACAGTTTCACTGGAAAATGACCTGACGTAGGCTAATTGTACTCAGGTAAGCTCGAACGAGTTTAATACCTACAATCTACATCTAAATTCAAAGAAATAAGATCGAGTTTAGCTTGTATGTATATCATTAAAAACCGGACCTATTACTGTGTTGTATTAAGTTTTCGTGACCAAACGGCGCAGATAGTTTATATCAAGACTAGATTCCGAATTCTGTGGTTCTTTTGGTTTAATCCTTTCCCGCATTAAAACAATTTCATCACTAAAACCACTTCCATCTGTCTCTCTCAGCGTTTCGTTTTAACTCCGATTCGTAAACAACAAAAAAAAACGAAATGTCAGTCCTCTTATTTCGCAGTTCGCAAATAAATTCGCCGTTAAAAAGCCGCAGGTAACGCAGAAATAGCGGCGTTAACAGAAAAAAGGATAACGGCACACATCGTATCATCGTATTTGTATCAATACGCGGTCATTACGTCACGTAACGTATCAGAGCGGAGCCTTGCTACGTGTTTACGACAATTTTACACGTACTCTGGAACTGAGCGGAGGTGAAAGCGGAAACGGTTTTTTTTTTCGCCCAGTCAATGAGGGGCGTTGCAACTTTCATTTGTGACGTTTTATCTAATATATAAAATTCTCTTGTCACAATGTTCGTTCCCATACTCCTGCGAAACGGCTTGACCGATTCTCATGAAATTTTTTATGCATATTCAGTAAGCCTGAGAATCGGCAACTATCTATTTTTCATCCCCCTAAAGGGAGTTCTTGCGGGAATTCCGAAACTCACGCGGGTGAAACCGCGGGGCACAGTTAGTATTTAAAATTCAGAGACTAAGGATTCGTTGCTTTAAAAACATGTCACCCAAAAATTCGAAACTGGCAGGCAAAGACATTAAATGTCTTTGCTGGCAGTTACCTATAGAAAGCCACGTAAATTATTTATTTTAAATGACTTTTACTAACACCGGCCTGAGAATCGTTGAAAATGGAGGTCAATCGTCGCTTCCTACCCTTTCGGAGGACATGCGTGAATTTGTGTGCGTTTGTACGTTCCACATACATTCAAAAGTATATAAAATAGTAATGCTGATATTTTTACGTTTCACCCAAAACTAAGCAAAGCTTGTGCTATGAGCATCAAACCACTGGCATACTTAGGTATATTATATGTATACTTTTTTGTGATTCACGGTGCATACAGACTATGTAACATGTTAAATAACATTGCAACATGAAACAATCATATACCTAACCATTGTCGTTTCTCGTTCTTTAGTGCTATGCTATCCACAATGTCTTCGTTGAGAGGAAGTTTCACTAGCTGCGGCAGCGACTGTTGCACTTTTAAGTAACAAAAGAAAAACAAAAAAGAAACTAACGTGACTAAGTTAAATAACAATATTCTATAACATGTTTTGTTATGTAGTCTGTACTGTCAGATTAAACTCAAATGTTCACCGCATATTTGTTTACCCTGACACGGGGATCGAACTTGCGACACCCGGCGTAGCAGTCAGATCACTTACCGCTACACCCACGGCGTTGTAACTGCAACGAAAAGAACTACAGATTCGTTACAGATGTAAACCTTTCACCGCCATTCCCGTAATATCACGATTTACAAAAGATCGTGCTCCTAGCGCCAGAAACTTAATATTACGTTACTTACAACCACTTCACTGACCTTGTTACCTTTTAATTATGGTAGGTATTTTTTTTTGGGTGGTGGTAAAACAACAATCTTACTTGTACATAATATCATCTGTATTATAAAACAAAGATGGGTTTTACAAATGGTGATAAATGCCGGCTAAGCTCTCGGTACTGGGTACGGGGGTTGACTCGAGGTAAGAATTTACTATTAACTTATTAAGCACTTAAAATAAAGAAAGAAAAGGGCGCCACTAGCAATAACGGTTGCTAGACCGTGGTATATAAAAGGTAGAACCCTGGAACACTGATGATGCCAGTACAGCCAGGTCAGCCAACTCCCAGAGGAAACACCGCAGGGACTCCACCTTCCCAGCTCCCGCCAGATAATTGGAAGGTGTTCGAGCTTCTTTAGGGGACTTAAACCCTGCCCAAGAACCTCCTGAAATTAATATGTAACAAAGTCAGCACATACTATGCCTACTACCCTCCTTGTCAAACAAGTGGAATAAAAAAACTTGAAATTGTACGTTTCACGCCGTTCCTACGGGGATTACGATAAGAATCGGTGGAATAAGAATAATTTAGAAGAAAAATACTAATAAACTCACCTTACGGAGGAAAATAAATCCGCTTAGTGGGTTACAATTTAATGTCGACTCCGTCACCACGACAAAGGTGAACACTCTCCAAACTCAGCTAAACCAGAACGAAGAATCAGCACGCAGATTGACCGGCGTGCCTTCTCGCTAGAGGAATCTCCAACTTTTCCGACAAAATAAATGAATATCATAGAAAAATAGCAAAACGTGGTGTATGCCACGCCGCAAAGGTGAAAAAGGACGAAAAAGGTCAAAGATCTCAATGACAAATCTCCAGAAGAAAGGGTGGCGACTCAATAATTTTTCCCAGTTTAGGGGAGAATTTAAGGTTACGGTAAAGTAAAAAAAGGGGTTAGAGATAGCAAAATAGAGGGAACTAAAAAGGTACGGATTCTTAATCAAATTGGAAACGAGACTTAATGAAGGTAAATTTCGATGATTTATCTAAACTCGTGTTTTTTCGCACGATAGCGGGAATTAAAAGAAAACATCAGCGGCAACACTACATTTTGAGTACTGTGGACGACTTCGGCCTATAAAAATGCGTCTTCAATACAAATCTGGAAATACTTAATCACAATTCGTGAATACTTCGGGGACAAGGAAACTCGCGAGGCTGGCGACACTCACTCCGATGTCGTGCGTCACCACAGAGTAGTTACGTCGAGACTCGGGATGCGTTCCGAAACCGACTCGAATTACAATTTTACCTCAACCATCGTTCCGAATGCGGAGGGCGAAAATTTCTACGTAACAGTACTCCCCCACCCATCAGAATTTACGAGGGGAAACGAGGAAATTCGGGCTGGCCCTCCAGCACATACCTCCGGCCCGAAGCGACCTCTCGTAAAATTACAAAAGTACTATATCATACAAGAGAAGCACCAGTGAAATTGAAAGAAAAAAAAATCTAAGGGTACCAACGTAAGATCCTCTTATCCAATAAACGAAAGGAAATCTAAACTAAATTATTACCAAATCTGGTCAGATAGACCACCTTCTAGTCCCCTTGGAATCGATGCCGCATAAAATAGCGGGACATCGCCTCAAGTCCTACGGTGAAAAGAAGATACAACAAAAAAATTAAAACAAAATAAAAACGGCAAAAGGTCAACGACTATCCTTTAAGTCCTTGACATGCCAGCTACCTATATTTTTACCGGAAGCGTCTTCCAGTTCATAGACCAACGGGCTAAGCTTACGAACTACAGTACTCTTAGCAAACTTTGGGGCTAACTTAGACGCAAAATACTTCGCGGCATCGCTCTGTGGATAGGTTTTCCTCCAAACCGTATCTCCCACGTTAAATTCCAAAGGACGCCGCGTCCTATTATAATAAACTTTCCCTTTATGATGGGCTTGTTTAAGCGCGTCTTGGACTTTGTCGAAGACGTCCGATAAGTTCCCCAAATTCGCAGCAAAATCTGCTCTCGGAGCACAATCCAGTCGAGGTGCAGTAGTAGACTGGTCACCGTATACATCGCCGCTGGGGACGGCTTCTCTACCATGCACTAGGTAAAACGGAGTATACCGCGTGGTCTCGTTTACTGCGGTGTTAAGAGAAAATCGGATTCGGGGAATAGCTAGATCCCAAGTACGATGGTCGTCACCGACGAGGATGGAGAGGGCAGTTACAATTGTACGATTGTAACGCTCGACCGTATTGACTTGAGGGCAATACTTGGGTGTGAAGTGCGTTTGGGGAACTTTGTATTTCTTCAGCAAGTCTTTGATCTCGCTACCGGTGAATTGGGTACCATTGTCCATGATCACCGTACGCGGAATACCGTGCGTGAGAAATACACCTTCCTCCAGACAAGCGGCGATGTTCTTGCCAATCGCTCTGCGTAGTGGGAATAGTAAACAGTATTTCGTGAAACAACATACCACCACCAAGAGATGGATAAATCCCGCGCGAGACCGAGGCAAGGGGCCGACTAAATCCACACTAATCGCCTCAAACGGACGGTTACAAATTTTAGGATCTCCCATGAATCCGGGCTTTAAATCTTGGGGTTTCTTGTAAGCGGCACAAACCTCGCAGGAGTTTACAAGGTTTACCACATCTTTGTATAAGCCGGGCCAGAAATATCGAAGCGCTAATCGCTTATAGGTTTTGAAAATACCGAAGTGAGGCGCCAATTCTCCACCGTGGTGTAGCTGGAGGACTTCCGCGCGTAAAGGCGCAGGAACAACTTCCTTCCACGAAAAATCCGTGTCGCTCCCAAACTTGGATTTAGAGTATCTAAATAACTTGTCTTCAATAATAGTGTAATTAGGGCACGAACTGGGGAAATTTCTACACTTGTTCACAAGTTTAGTGTACCAGGGGTCATCAGGTACTGCTTTTATATCCGCAACGGGTACAGCGCGGGATAAAAAGTCCGGTACCACGTTTTGTTTTCCCTTGCGGTGTTCGATGGTAAAATTATATGGGGACAAGCGGCAGCCCCATCGAGCGAGACGACCGGTAGGGTTGGACAAGTTGAGAAACCACTTTAGGCTCGAGTGATCGGTTATGACCTTGAACGACTTGCTGCCCTCAAGGTAAGGTCTAAAATGTTCTACCGCAAACACAACCGCAAGCGCTTCGCGCTCCGTAGCCGAATAATTTCTTTCCGCTCGGTTCAACGAACGGTTCGCATAGGCGATGGGGTGCTCCTCTCCATTCTCCAGGACCTGAGTAAGAGTTCCGCCGATACCATAGCCGGACGCGTCGCAGTGGACAGAAAACGGTTTATTAAAATCTGGGCAAGCCAACACGGGGGCCGATATCATGGCAGATTTCAACGCGTTGAAGGACTCTTCCGCTTCTTTCGTCCACTGGAAGGCAGGAGCAGACTTACTAGTGCTCGTGAGTGCGTTAAGTGGAGCGGCGATAGAACTAAAATCTTTGATAAAACGCCTATAGTACGAGGCGGTGCCGAGGAAACTTTTTACCATTTTCCGGTTCGTAGGTGTAGGAAACCCTACGATGGCTTGCACTTTGTCCGGATCGGTGCGCAAGCCATTTACATCCACTACGTAACCGACATATTTCAACTCGCTTCGGAAAAATTTACTCTTAGACAAATTTATCGTTAAATTAGCGGCAGCCAGACGGGCGAGAACTCGCTTAAGCAGCGAAATGTGCTCATCAAGCGTCGCAGCAACTACAATGATGTCATCTAAGAAACAGAATACCCGGTTACCAAACTCCGGCCCGAACAGCTTGTCCATCAATCTTTGTTGTGTTGCCGGCGCTCCTGTCAATCCGAAACACATACGCTTGAAATGGAACAAACCACGACCGGGAACGGTAAACGCCGTCTTTTCCCGAGAAGCAGGATCGAGCGGTATTTGCCAAAAAGCAGATTTTAGGTCTATAGAAGACAGGAAGCGGGCCTCCCTCAGCTGATCTAATATGCTGGAAATGTAGGGCAACGGATAAGCATCGTGCTTACTAACAGAGTTAAGCTTTCTACTGTCAATACAAAATCTCAACTCGCCGTTGGCTTTTTTAACCAAGAGGGTAGGGTTATTCCAAGCGCTGCTGCTAGGTTCGACTACATCCTGTTCTATCATCTGATCTAATTGACGATTCATCTCTTGAAGTCTTTCCGGGGATACGCAATAGTAACGTTGCTTAATCGGAGCAGCGTCACCAGTATTAATAGTGTGAGAGATAAGGTCAGTTTTCCCAAGACCCTTGGCCTCAAAAGAAATCGACTGGAATTCAGCCGTGACATCCTCAGCAATTTTTCGTTGCTCCTCACTCAGAGCATCCAGAGAGTGCAAGTGACGAACCCCTGCAGAGAAAACGTGGGGGTCCTTCACTAGAGGAAGCTCACCGAATATGTGAGGCGCCAACTTAAAGGACTTCCAAAAGTCAACACCCAATACGATAGAGGTCGATACCTCGGGTACAATATAAAATTTTATTACCTTAGTCGTGTCGTTAAGTTTAACCGGTAACGAAACATACCCTAAAATATTTGCCACAGAATCATTGGCCGTAACTATTTTAGAAGAACTAGTACAACCATTAAGGGTGGCCCCCATAGAAAGAAATTGCTTCTCAAAACCGGAACCTAATATGGAAATACTAGAGCCAGAATCTAACAAACCGCAACACTTAACCTCAAAAATATCAATCGCCAGAAAAGGACGATTATCGCCGTCTCTGTCGCGACAAATACCACGCAACGTTGACGTTTTATACGTACTAAAGAATAAATTTAAATGAGCTAAATACGTTTTCCAATCAGAGGCATCAAAATTTTTGTGGTGGCTCCGCGGTTCTAAAACTATTTTACTACCCGGTCGGGTGGGCTTGCGCAGTTTTTTGAATCCTCAGCAGACGGGCTCTTGGTCGCAGCGGGCTGACAGTTGGGACACGTCGGAGTAGGATAACCCTCCGTACCGCAACGGAAGCAAACAATCGCCCTCGACGCGCATTCCTTCAAAGAGTGCTCGGTCACCCTACAACGCGGACAAAACCGGGAAGCAGTAGTAGTAGTAGTAGTAGTAGTAGTACATACTTTAGGTGCACGCGAGGATACCTTGTACGCTAATTCGGGGACGAGCAGGGTGTTCGAGCTCTTAGGCGGTTCCACGAAAGCCTCGGCGCGCTTATTCGCGTCTTCCAACAAACGACACTTTGTTTTCAAATCGGCCAAACTAGTAATTTGAAGTAAAGCGAGCTGTGTAGTATAACACGGCCGAATATTAAAAATAACAATATCAAATTTTTCATCCTCAGAAATGGGGTGAATTAATAAGCTAAAATAGTTCTGCATAACACTAAGATAAGTGCGGATGCTCTCATCAGCACCCTGGGTACGAGATCTAATCTCTTTTAATAAGCGTCGATCAAAATCAACGGGCAAGTACTCCTCCAACAAACAAGATTTTAATTGTGCCCAGGTGTGTACTTCAGCAGACACCCCTCGGTACCAAAACAACGCTTCATCTGCAAAAAGATCAATCGCCGCTCGGAGTAGTTTCTCGTCGGAGATCCCCCGCGCAGCACACAACTCCTCCACACGTTGAACAAAAGAACGAACACACTTTGTTCCATCAAACTTTAAATTTAGAGAATGAACGGTCGGAGAACGATCGCAGGATATAGTAGGATGTTGACACACGACAGTTGCTGGCAAATTAGTAATGGGTGCACTAGGTCCAGGTGCTGGATCCTCTGCCTCCCTTAAACTACTCTTGAAGGTAGAAAAAATATGATCCATTTTTTTGGTAATTTCTGATAACTGTTTATCTAAAGATTCCTTCAAAGTAATATCGTTCTTCTCCAACGGATCTACCCTACTTAACCGATGAAACAAATGATTACCCAAGGCGTTGATACGATTCAGACTTTTCAACATAAACGGTTTTTTGGAACATAAACTTTCTAGCTCTAATAATTTAGTTTGGATCGTTTTCAATTCTGCCGAACAATCACCCTCAAACACAGCTATCTCATCAGTAGGCATAGTACGTGCTAATTCCTGGATTTGAACCCGTAGACGATCACGTGTATTTTCGGGAATAGCATCACGAATACCTACTTCGTAAATAAGTTCATCTTTGTTTAAAAGATGGAAACAAATTGGCCTTTCCTGCATGGTGGTGGCAATAAACCGATTAATCAGAAAAAAATATAAAAAAAGTAAAGTTAGTTTTTTTAAAAGAAAAAGAAAATCAGAAAATACTCAAATCAAGTGTGCCTTCTTCTTAATAAAAATTAATTGAGTTGATAAAGTAATTTGTTTAAAGGTTTTAAAAGTTCCTACCTCGAGCTTACAAGGTGTAGATATTCATAATTAATGTGCACAAGTTTGTAAAGTTAACCTCAAATATGTAACATTAATACTTAAGTTTATAATACCTAAGTTTATCTGCTATGTAATGGCAGATAGATAAAGTAAAATTGTAGAAATCTAAGTAAATATAGGATAACTATAGCAACAGATCAGTTATCTAATTTAGATTAAATACTAGGTATTCAGTTTACCACTTAAATTAATTTAAAAAAACTTAAATTCTTTATGCCACAGCAACTATGGACATGACAATTTACCTCGAGTTAAGCCCCACGTTGGGCGCCACTGTTACCTTTTAATTATGGTAGGTATTTTTTTTTGGGTGGTGGTAAAACAACAATCTTACTTGTACATAATATCATCTGTATTATAAAACAAAGATGGGTTTTACAAATGGTGATAAATGCCGGCTAAGCTGTCGGTACTGGGTACGGGGGTTGACTCGAGGTAAGAATTTACTATTAACTTATTAAGCACTTAAAATAAAGAAAGAAAAGGGCGCCACTAGCAATAACGGTTGCTAGACCGTGGTATATAAAAGGTAGAACCCTGGAACACTGATGATGCCAGTACAGCCAGGTCAGCCAACTCCCAGAGGAAACACCGCAGGGACTCCACCTTCCCAGCTCCCGCCAGATAATTGGAAGGTGTTCGAGCTTCTTTAGGGGACTTAAACCCTGCCCAAGAACCTCCTGAAATTAATATGTAACAAAGTCAGCACATACTATGCCTACTACCCTCCTTGTCAAACAAGTGGAATAAAAAAACTTGAAATTGTACGTTTCACGCCGTTCCTACGGGGATTACGATAAGAATCGGTGGAATAAGAATAATTTAGAAAAAAAATACTAATAAACTCACCTTACGGAGGAAAATAAATCCGCTTAGTGGGTTACAATTTAATGTCGACTCCGTCACCACGACAAAGGTGAACACTCTCCAAACTCAGCTAAACCAGAACGAAGAATCAGCACGCAGATTGACCGGCGTGCCTTCTCGCTAGAGGAATCTCCAACTTTTCCGACAAAATAAATGAATATCATAGAAAAATAGCAAAACGTGGTGTATGCCACGCCGCAAAGGTGAAAAAGGACGAAAAAGGTCAAAGATCTCAATGACAAATCTCCAGAAGAAAGGGTGGCGACTCAATAATTTTTCCCAGTTTAGGGGAGAATTTAAGGTTACGGTAAAGTAAAAAAAGGGGTTAGAGATAGCAAAATAGAGGGAACTAAAAAGGTACGGATTCTTAATCAAATTGGAAACGAGACTTAATGAAGGTAAATTTCGATGATTTATCTAAACTCGTGTTTTTTCGCACGATAGCGGGAATTAAAAGAAAACATCAGCGGCAACACTACATTTTGAGTACTGTGGACGACTTCGGCCTATAAAAATGCGTCTTCAATACAAATCTGGAAATACTTAATCACAATTCGTGAATACTTCGGGGACAAGGAAACTCGCGAGGCTGGCGACACTCACTCCGATGTCGTGCGTCACCACAGAGTAGTTACGTCGAGACTCGGGATGCGTTCCGAAACCGACTCGAATTACAATTTTACCTCAACCATCGTTCCGAATGCGGAGGGCGAAAAGAAGGATGGCCAAATCGTACTCGAGACGAAACAATGGTGTCCATATATGATATATATATGAAAAATACCCTTATTTTTTAAGATCTTAAAAAACACAAAAAGTATCTCTATAAGTAGCCACAAAAAAAAGATATCAATTTATTTTTGTTTTTGTACTCTACGACATCCATGTATGTGGTTTCAGAACGCACCTTTTGACGATTCATTTCGCGTATGAAATTACTTAGTATTCAAAGACTATAATTATTCACGTTTTTCTGAATAGTTTTACTCGATAAGTATGTAAGCATCAAATCAACAACTGTGTGTGCATTCTTGTCATAAAAAATAATTATGTAGGTTCATAGTAAGTATAAGCATTTTGTTCAATTATGTACAACGGAACGTCATTTGTCCTCGACAAGTTATTTAATCTGTGGTCATCGAACCGCGCCAGTGATTGTCGTTGTTATTTTTATTTTATTTTTTAATTGACAATTGGCTACTTGACAAAAAAATTTTTTTTTGTCCGTCGTGTAGATTAGTAAAAAATATTGGACACGTATTTTTTCTTTTTTTACGTACTCAAAAAATAACAGAGATACATTGAGTTGAAATTTCGCGTGACGTCACAATTCAATGCGGTTTGTATGGCGCTTATAATGAATATTGACGTCACGAGCCCCCCACCCTAAACTTTAATGCGCTTTATCTATGTTCATTTTCATTAAATTGAAAAAGCAAAAAATACGTGTCTATTATTTTTTTATTTTCTAACTGACGGACTAATTAGAATTTTGATATTCATACCTTGGAGAATACCCAATTGACATGACACCCGGCAATCACGCACGCATCTCTCTTCACTTGCTGTTCTATTTTGGATTTCCTTTGTCGTTTTGACCAGTTTTGACCTAGGCATTTTTTCGGACTGATAACTACCACTTGTAACTATCGCTATCGCTAACTACATTATTTCTATACTTATTTCTTTGCTAACTACACTTTTAGGTCGGGTAAAAAGTAGTTGTTGATTCTAACCTCAAATGTATTGTTGATGTTATTTTAAAAAATCGTGGCTATTTAGATATGATTTTTAAACGGAATGGTATTTACAACATAAAAACAAATCAATCTAACTATATTTTATTTTGGGACATGAAAAATAAAAGTCAAGTCCAGCTCCTATAGAAATTTTGCCATTGTTCTTTCTACGTAACAACCTTTATACTATAGGTACATTTATTAATTTAGTGTGACAAAATAGATATTCAGCATTCCCAACACAAGGAGAAATCATGCCTAAAGCGTGTCTGGAGATGATAGCCATGTTTTTGTAGCCTTGACTTATTAAGGCTACAAAAACGTGGTGGTGAAAGGGTAAAATTTTGTGCGTCTTTTTCTGCGTCGCTAATTTTGTATAATATTTTCATTAGAATGAAAATCTTCAACATCCAGTAATAATTAAATTGTCCAACGTCTAACGACATTGTTAAAACCGTTGTTAGCAACGCGAGCGTTATTACCCGCCATAGCGCCGTCAAGTCATCCTGAGGCGTCGATTTAGTTTACATAGCACTTGATGCTGTAGTTTCGGATTGCAAGTGGTTACATGTATATCGGGGCCAACAGCCAACCTCACCTTTCCACAAAAAACGGACAAGCGTGAGTCGATCTGGCGTGTGAAGGATTCGTATTTACAATTATCTATTATTTCTCTCCAATAACACAAATGGAAATTAAATTGAATAACTTTATTGTATACTCAGAAAGAAATTAGAAATAGATGTGAAAGAAAACTAAATTGATATCTTGCTTTGCTAATTAAAGAAGTGAGATCCAACTGAAAACCAAGTTCTTTCAAAGTTCCTTAAAACATCATGTATAACGTTATCAATTTGCTTTAAACGAAAATGTGTTATGGTCTATGCTAATCTATAAAACGAAAGTACATATATACGGAACTTACAGCAAAAAATCAACTTTTAAAATTTTTCTCTGTCTGTCAGTCTGTTTGTTCCGGCTTATCTCTGAAACGGCCGGGCCGATTTTGACGGGACTTTCACTCGCAGATAGCTAATGTTACAAGGAGTAGCTTAGGCTACTTTTTACCCCGGAATTCCTGCGGGAACTCCGAAATTAACGCGGGTGAAACCGCGGGGAACAGCTAGTCAATAATATAACTTATTAAGTTTTCTCTGAGTAAAATTTCCCTAACTTGAACTTAACACCTAATAAACAAAGTTCATCTTGAACTTGCTTTGGTAATCTGAATTTAAGAAGTTTTAGTAGGTATGACGTGCAACATCCAATGGGTAGTTCATCAACGAAAGTATCATCACAGTGTTGAAAATTATTTACGAAAGAAGCTTTATCATACTTAGTTGAGGCGGTCATTCCCATCTTTGGGTCTCGAACTTTTCGTCACAGAAAAGTGAATGCTTCGTTGTCGCAACTTCGGTCGGT
Organism: Zygaena filipendulae; assembly: GCA_907165275.2. Lineage (NCBI taxonomy): Eukaryota > Metazoa > Arthropoda > Insecta > Lepidoptera > Zygaenidae > Zygaena > Zygaena filipendulae. The sequence goes on from OU015676.1 coordinate 2,558,954, forward strand.
CATAGCAAGTTTTTGTGGTTCAAGTGGTTTAGTTTGCCGACTCTTGGGTCCTTCGTGTACAGAACCCCGGGCGGCAAGACATTCTACGCGGTGTGGGAGCGAGGGTTCGCATGAATAAAGATGTTTGTGTGATACACCCGGCGATAAAAACATACAAGGCGATAGTGTTACATTTTACCTAACACCAGCGTCTGAGCCACGGTCGTTGCGTACCTGAAAAATAACGGAACATTTTTGTTAATATACGAACAGGTGAGAAAATGTTGCCGAACTAGCCGCTCGCAACGGTTCACGGAACGGGATTCAGGAAAAGTACCACGTCACATGTGTTAATCCTGATATTCTACGTGAGTTTTTTTCATGATCCGACATTTTAACAAAATGTTTTTTTACAAATACTTTTGTAACCTACACACCCCATAACATTATAAGGCCTCTATACTAATATTATTCTAATACTATGAGGATGAGGGCCGAAATCCGTAACACGGGATCCTAGCGTGTACTAGATAAGTAAGTTACTTAAACTCTGTATAAGTAGTTTTAGTCATTGTGACTGGGAATAAATGTTTTGTATTATATTATTATAAAGAGAAAAAGTTTGTGAGTTTGTGACATTGTAGAAGGTAATCATCTACTAAACCGATTTTGAAAATTCTTTCATATATGGGAAGAGTGACATAGGGTCTTTTTATCCCAGAATTCCCGCGGGAACTCCGAAATTACCGCGAGTGAAACCGCGGCGGAGTAGCTATTTATAATAAAACTTGCTGCACCCGCAGTTTCTCTGCGTGAGTTTCTGAATTCCCGCAGGAACTCCTAATTTACTATGCATGTAGCTTTTGCGTATTTCTTTTTTCTATTTTTTAATACCTAGTACATTTAACTATAAGTATTATACTTGGAGGTGTCGCTAAAACATCTTTAAAAAAAAAATTGGCAGTTTTTTGAAAGGATTTGGTCATTATTTAATTTCACTACTGCTTGGGTCGGAACTTGATATTATTTATTCTTTTGAAGGATTGCCTTTACGTAGGTATACAATTACTCGGCAACTACTTCAATCTTTATTGCCAAAGCTGTATGTAATAGAATATTTAATAACGACTGTGGTTAAGCTCAGCATTATTTACGAACTGTTCCAAAACGAAGGTACATTATATTATATATTACGAAGGCGTTTATAAATTACTATCTACTCATATTGAATTGTAACTGAAAGTATAATATTATGTAATTGACTCAGAATCATCATCATTTATCTTTTATTAGGCTCCAGGGCCGAAAAAAGGGTTCTGAGAAAGGGTTCTGAGATATTTCATTTAAAAAAAAAAACTTGTACCAACCTAGTGGAATATGCAAATAGGTTGAATACTAATTATTGAAAGTTCTTGAGTATTCAAGCTTGATATCACTTTTCGACGATTTTAATAAATGAGTAAAATACGAAATAAATGAGTTTGGAATACTACTATTTATAAGTAACTAGCTTTCAAGTTTCAGCCGCGGCAATTTCTGAGTTCCCGTGGGAATTTTAAGACAAACTATGCGTATAAACCTTCCTCTTAAATCACTCTATCTATTGGTGAAAACCACATAAAAATCCGTTCAGCAGTTTTTGAGTTCATCGCGAACAGATAATTTATCCTGACATCAAAAAATCGATCCAAAAAAATTATAAGGAAAGTCATAGTCTTCTGCTAGTAAAGTTCTATAAACCTGTATCATAAATGGCTGGAAAATTAGTTTCGGATACCTATCCATAATATCAAGCTATATAATAAGTACTTGTTGATCCTACACTAAGCTTTAAGCTTGTGTCAAGGAAACCAGGCCAATCAATATTTTTACATTTTAATATAACTGTAGTATCTTTTCTCCGGGGTTTCACACTTGTTAATGTCGGAGTTTCCGCGGGAATTCCGAAATAAAAGTACCTTATGTCCTTTTGTTCCTCTGACGACGTGTATGAAAAATTTCATAATGATCAGTTAGGTAGTTAGAGCGTGAAAGCGTTACAAACAAATAAAGTCACATCTGTATTTCTAATATTAGTTAGGATGAATGACTTGAATTTACATCCGCCGCAAGCTTAACCATTTGAGAACATTTACATAATGTTAAATTAGAATAAGCTTCTACATATACCAACGTAACGCGTCACTCGTAATGGGTATTGTATATTATTTTTATACCAAAGAAATTTCACCGCAGTAGGTAGGTACTGTTACAGAAAAAAACTAAGAGAAAATTTAATTTTTAGGTGTTGGGTCATTTGTTTTACTTAGGAACGATTTTAATTAAATACAAGGACAAACAGTGAATGATGAACGATCACTGAGCACCTCCACAAAGAAGAAAAACTTCTAACTTATCATTCAGGGACACTAACGGATGCGTCAAAACAATCTTTTGTTTGCGTGTTACCGTCAACTATAACCGTTTTGAAACTGGCAAGATCTTAAAATACATCTATTCATATTAAATTGTAAACAAGCTGTATCTACTATCTAAGTATCTACACATGTTTTCTGAATGGTATAGAAAGATATTATAATAATTATGACCAAAGAATAGAGATTATAATATAAAGGAGCGACACTCACCGCCTCCCACCAATTTCATGCCTCCTCATACCCCGCGAAAGTTTCTTGTAAATTCCGAGGAAAGTTTGATACATGTAGAATCTACATGGGACAATTTTTCCCTGACAGCTGACAATTACGGTCAGATCGCTGTCAACCTTAAGATACGCACACACGTATAGATATAACATATACACACGATACGTATAGATATAACATATACGCACCTACGTAACTACTGAAACACAAAGTCACTACCAACGTCTGTCTGTTCGCTTAATTCTGTTAAAATACGAAACGGATTTTAATATCGTATACAATTTACTGAATTTCATTCCCAAAGTTTTTATTTTATCAAATTCAATTTACAGATAGAGGACATAGGACCTGTCAATGTAATTTAGAACGAAGCGTGGGCGCGATTTCCTTTTCAATAAGACTTTTCCAGTCTAAAGTCCGTTAGAGGTTTCATTTTGATATACAGAAAGAGAGAAACAAAAAGATAAGCATTTAATTCGAGTAAGTGATGAATATAATTAAATAAATTAGAAACATAAAGAAAACAATTTCAGATGATAGAGATTCAGTTTAAGAAATTAACATAATATTGTGTAAATGCGAATCTGAGTTTTTTTATGTTTGTTACACTTAACGCCTTAACAGCTCAATCGATCGTTATGAAATTTTGCGTACACGTTGTCAGGGGTACAGAGAAGATAGAGGATATTTTTTGTGCCGGAATTCCCGCGGGAACTCCGAAATCAACGCGGGCGAAACCGCGGAGAACAGCTAGTGAATGAATAAAGAATAAAATATCAAAGAATTTGCTAACAACGTTATAATAACCTACTGATTATTGTTTGTATGGCGAAGTATATAGGTACCTCATTGATTTACTCTACATATTCCCCTTAAAAAATTGAGAAGTCTTCGACTGTACGAGACTTCATTTCACCATCATTTGTATTAGTCAACCGCAGTCGTTCTTTGTTCTTATAAAAGCAACCCTTTGATGGTGTAACACGAAAAGTTTTACCTATTCAATGGCCCTCCAGCCGGGAATGAGTGAACTCTGTACAAAAAGTACGCGTATTATTATTTCAAGTTGGCAATGGGCGTGTTGAATAATATATTGGACACGTATTTTTTTCTTTTTTTACGTAATCAAAAAATAACGGCGATACATTGAGTTGAAATTTCGCGTGACGACACTAACCAGTGCAGTTTGTATGGCGGCTTGTAGCGGTTAGTGACGTCACGGGCCCTCACCTTAAACTTTAGTGAGCTTTAATTATCTTTGTATATTTTCATTTATTTGAAAAATCAATAAATACGTGTCTATTGTTTTTTTATTTTCTTAATGACGAACTAATTAGAATTTTCATTTCCAAAAGTGGTCAACATCCCTGCCCGGACGTTTTGAAAGACTAACCCACTTCCCCCATTGTTTTACGCACACTGTGAATAAAACTAAATACGCATCAAGACAAATAAATTATAATTATAAATTTATTTTACTCTCTCCTTAAAAAGTACATTGTATATCTTCACTAACTTTCCCCGCGGTGTCACCAGCATTAATTTCAGAGTTCCTGCGGGAATTCTGGGACAAAAAGTACCATATGGTAATTTTTAACCATCCATTTATTCTAGGTTTAAATTTTTAAACACGAAAGTTTTTTTTATTCTTACTTATTATAAATGCGAATGTGGGTTTGTTTATTTGTAACGCTTTCACACCTTAACGGATTCAACCGATCACCGTGAAATTTTACACACACGTTGTCAGGGGTACGGGGAAGGACATAGAGATTTTATCCCGGGGAAACAGCAAGTTTGGAATATAGTTAAAATAATATTACTTTTATTTAATAATACAAATTCTGACTGCCCAACGCGCAAGTGTGACTCAAATTATGAAATTCTATTAGATTATACGCCAATTTTAACGAACGGCGAACGTAGCAAAGCCTTTGGCTGTTACGTGGGTAGTTTAGCTAAATAATTCGATATACCCCCGCTCAACTGTTGTCGTTAAGCTGCTGCCGCACTAAAACTGAAACAATAGCGGAGCTGTAGCATCGAGACGCTGTAGAGGTTATCTTGTCATCCTATACATATTTTTTTTTTAAAGATGTCAACAAATTTGAGTTTATTGTCAAACTTTTATGGTCAAGGTAGATTTTTTTTATAAGTTTTTTGTAACGAAATATTTTGATAATAATTTCTGGGGTGAAAAAAGTCAAACACGGTTGAAACGCTGAAGAAACGTCTAGGTTTATATCTAATATATCTATCTTAATATTTCAATCAATACACTTTCTGCGCAAAGTTAAACAAGTTTATTTTTCCACTTCATAACACACAGATCTACTTGATCCCAAGTAAGTAAGTAAGCTATTATTAGCTTGCGTCGTGGAAACCAAGCAAACGTGGCATATACTACATAGAATTACACATATAATATATTATTCTATATATAATATATATACCATAGATTTATTAGATTTATAAGAATTTACACGTTGCATTGTTTCAAATTTTATGTATATCGTGTTTTAAAATTACAGCTCCATTTTGTGTAAACATTTTTTTATGTTAAACAACTTTTTGGTATTCAAACAATGTAATAAGGTAAAGATATATGTATATGTAATTAAAAAACGTTATATAACTCTCAATAAAGCGTTCTGTATCAACAACTTTGTGTTTTGCTTATTGGCGTTCATATATTATATGCTAGCTGTTCCCCGAGGTTTCACCCGCGTTAACTTCGGAGTTCCCGCGGGAATTCCGGGACAAAAAGTACTCTATGTCCTTCTCTGCACCCCTGACAATGTGTATGCAAAATTTTATGATGATCGGTTGAGCCGTTAAGGCGTGAAAGCGTAACAGACACACAGACAGACAGAGAGGGATTTCCAAAGTAAAATTTTATGCTTGCTTCGCTTAGCATTTCGAGTATCTTATAACCTTAAGCCTACCGACATAGACCAAAGGTACACATCCTGCAGGTTTGCGGTCTGACGTGCTTTCGTATGCGGCATGAAACGCTTACACTGATAACTAAGTTAAATAACATTTCTACAAGGCATATTAGATTACTTAAGAACACGTCGGCACCTGGCGATACATCTGTTACTGCGTAAACCTTAAGTTTTTCCGTAACATACTATAGGTATAAAAATCCAATTGGAATCTTTGATTAAAATGTGGTGTTTTTTTTTAACATTTTATTTTTACTGAAAGTATTTGTGGGCTCAATTCAATTGTGATACAGCTGACTGGAAACGACGCATAATAGGCTATTTGATTATTTTTTTTCTAAATTCTAATTAGTCCGTCAGTTAGATAATAAATAATTAATAGACACATGTCTATACTTTGCTTTTTAAAATTAATGAAAATATACACACCGGCAGAATTAGCGGAACATAGAAAGGCAGAGTATAGAAATAATAACATATACATACATATGTATTAAAACAAATTATTATCAGGCATGAAGTAATAAACTAATATACATCTTTTAACATCGACTTTAAGAAGTTTTTAGTTAAATTTTATTAAAAGAAATCAAAATTAAAAAAAAAATCTCTAGTTTGTGAGAACACGAAGGGGAAACACACGTTATTAATCGTTCATTTATTTAGTGTTGAAATCACAGTAATCTTTAATTTGCAACATTATTTGTGTGCCCACAAATTAGAGAAAAAGTGTTTTTTTATTATTATTTTAAATAAAATTTAATAATTTAATTACAAACTTTTAAAGTGTTAAAAGATGTATATTAATTTATTACTTCACGTCTAATTATTATTTGTTTTAATATATATACGTAATTATTTCTATACTCTGCCTTTTTATGTTCCGCTAATTCTGCCGGTGTGTATATTATACTTTTCACACCACATGCTCGACAATGCCGAATTATATGTCATGTAAACCTTACCGAAAGCAAGACATTATATCTCTTGGCTTTAGCCGGGTTATAATGTTCTATTGAATTTCATTATAACCCGCTGGTCAATAATGTGATTTTCACTTTCATAATTCTTATTGCTATGTCCATAACGTCTCATTTCGCTAAACAGAATGTGTTCTCAGCGGGCGCGGCCAACTCGATTTTCGAAGACCGAAGCCGTGGCCCACTAGATTCGCAGTGAGACGAACTTCATTTGTTTGTCAAATCGAGTAGGCCACGCCAGCTGAAAGAAGTGGCTATATAGGATCTACTAAGCCTGGTTTTTTATTGTCTCGCATTATGTGAGAAAAGTAGAGTATACACCACAGGGATAAAACTGTTTTTTTCTTGGGCGCTTGAATCCCTCACTGCACTCAGGACTCAATCTTAATTCCCTCCCTTTGGTCGGGAATTAACTTATAACACCCTCGCTGCGCTCGGGAGTTAAATTTGGAGTCCTTCGTTATGTTCAGGATTCAATGTAGCGCCCGTGACATAAAACAGTGCTTTATCCCCTTGGTGTATAATCTACTATTGAAAAAGCGCGTTAAAGTTTTGGAGTGGGAGCTCGTAACGTCATATGCAGGTGAAAACTGCACTTGTATGTGACGTCGCGCGACATTTTGACTCAACGTAACTCCGTTATTTTTTGCTTACGTAAAAAAAGAAAAAAATACGTGTCTATAATATTTTTTTCACACCACATGCTCGACAATGCCGAATTATATGTCATGTAAACCTTACCGAAAGCAAGACATTATATCTCTTGGCTTTAGCCGGGTTATAATGTTCTATTGAATTTCATTATAACCCGCTGGTCAATAATGTGATTTTCACTTTCATAATTCTTATTGCTATGTTCATAACGTCTCATTTCGCTAAACAGAATGTGTTCTCAGCGGGCGCGGCCAACTCGATTTTCGAAGACCGAAGCCGTGGCCCACTAGATTCGCAGTGAGACGAACTTCATTTGTTTGTCAAATCGAGTAGGCCACGCCAGCTGAAAGAAGTGGCTATATAGGATCTACTAAGCCTGGTTTTTTATTGTCTCGCATTATGTGAGAAATGTAGAGTATACACCACAGGGATAAAACTGTTTTTTTCTTGGGCGCTTGAATCCCTCACTGCACTCAGGACTCAATCTTAATTCCCTCCCTTTGGTCGGGAATTAACTTATAACACCCTCGCTGCGCTCGGGAGTTAAATTTGGAGTCCTTCGTTATGTTCAGGATTCAATGTAGCGCCCGTGACATAAAACAGTGCTTTATCCCCTTGGTGTATAATCTACTATTATGATTCTACAGGACCGACTAAAATAAAAATGTAGGCAGATAGCCTATTTATTGTGTATGAAGAGATTTTTTTTATTAATTTCAGTTTTAAATATTTGAATCTGTTTTCAGTGCCTAGAGACTACTCTCTACTAGACTATATATCGACTCTTGTGACTAAACGCATTTATAAACGACTAACTGTTCCTCGAGGTTTCAACCGCGGTAATATTGGATTTCTCGCGACAACTCCGGGATTAAAAGTACCCTATGACCTTCTATGTACCCCTGACGACGTGTATACAAAATTTCGCGATGATCCGTTGAGCCGTTAAGCCGTTAAAGCGTAACAAACAAACTCACTTTCGCATTTATAATACATAGAATTCAAAAGATTTTCATCAATGATATTTTCCTCCTTTTAATAATAATAATAAAAACTTTATTGAAACCAACAATATGAGTAAAAGTAGGTAACCCCATCTCCCAAACTAGGTAAACATGTATTTTGGGAGCTGGTGTCATCCGCATGTAAACAAAATTTAAAAGTAAGTAATGCATAGTTACAAGGTAGGTATTATCATCTGCCGTCCATACTAGTTTCAATAAGACTAGATGTGTGAGTGTTTGAAAAAAAAGAAAAAATAGTATAGATAGGCAGATACACAGGGCTTAACAATTACTTAATCGTTTTAATAAAACTTAATCGTTTTAGTTTTAATAAAACTTAATCGTTTTAGTTTTAATAAAACTTAATCGTTTTAGTTTTAATAAAACTTAATCGTTTTAGTTTTAATAAAACTTAATCGTTTTAGTGTTAATAAAACTTAATCGTTTTAGTTTTAATAAAACTTAATCGTTTTAGTTTTAATAAAACTTAATACATAGAATGTCATTGATTTTCGAATGAATGATACTTTAATACATAGAATAGAATACATAGAATTTCGTGTAATATGAAAGTCACTGATTTTCATATTACACGAAATTTGAGTGACGGTGGCCATAATATGACTTCGGTGCTACAAAGAGTTTACTAAATACTAATTTTTTTTCTATCCTCTACCATAGACCAACTGCGGGAAACAGCTACTAGACAAACATTCAATATTGGTTACAAGGTAACCGTATTTATAGATCTTTGGTAAACTTTGCTCAAGATGAGCTTGTCAACTCTGCATACGGCGCCCCTCAAGGCACCAACCTGGGTCCATACACTTTATTGACTCACTAGCTGTGCCCCGCGATTACACCTGCATGAGATTCGGAATTATAAAACTATAATTTTAATTAGAAAACAATTTTTTTCTAAGATAGAAGTAGATAACCTAAGTTACTCCTTATAGCATCAGCTATCTGCCAGCGAAAACCCCGTTAAAATCGGTCCAGCCGTTTCAGATATTAGCCGGAACAAACAGACAGACCGACAGGAAAATTTAAGTAGATAACCTAAGTTACTCCTTATAGCATCAGCTATCTGCCAGTGAAAGTCCCGTTAAAATCGGTCCAGCCGTTTCAGATATTAGCCGGAACAAACAGACAGACCGACAGGAAAATTTAAAAAAAAAATAGATTTTTTTATGTGAGTACCGTAGGTATCAGTGGTGAAGGTACCATAGAAGCCGATTCCCACCGGCTTCCCTTCAGACGCAACATCTCTCTCGACCGTAATTGAGAACGTTGTCAGGGATACAGGGAAGGACTTTTTATACCGGAATTCCCGCGGGAACTCCGAACTTATCGCAGGTGAAACCGCGGGGAACAGTTAATACTTTAATAAGTTGAAATTAAAGTAGATTTCCGGCTTCCGCCTCTCAATATTTTACCCTTCGCCACTGGTAGGTATATGCATTTACTGAAAAGCTGTTTATTTGGAATGACAAACAGACAATTCAACTTTATTTATATGTACCTATTATGTTTTATTGATAACAATACTCCCAAAATTATCAAACCCTTGAAGTACAACACTCCCAGCGGACGAAAGGTTTGAAGTTGAACTCGTTAAGAACTTTAAAGCCTCAAGATTGACGTTTATAATTTACTATGACATCTCGACAACGACCGCTTGGACGCTGCAAAGCGGGAATTGAATTGAATTAACAAAATTTAAGCAATTCGCCTATATAACGGCATTAGCAATGTTAATTTTACAATGTTTTGTATTCAACTAATTACGGACTATTCATTTACTTTAACTGACTTGAAAATAAGGTGAATGTTTTCAATTAATTTTTATTTTTTTCCCTTACTATTATAATAGTGAAAGTGAGTTTGTTTGTTTCACACCTCAACGGCTCATCATGAAAATTTGCCGAGGGCACATAGGGTACTTTTCATCCCGGAATTCCCGCGGGAACTCCGAAATTATCGCGGGTTAACCCGCGGGGAATAGCTAGTATATTTAATAAGTCAACCTCCCCGTCATTTTTTTAAATTCGTAAGTCAGTTTGTAATTTTTGTTGAACAAGTGATTTATTATTATTTTAGTCATTTCATGTCTCTTTTTTTGTTCTAAACAAAAAAATACATCAATTTATTTGAAAGCGTAGCAATAAAGACATATTTGTCTAGCCCTCACCCATTCGATATAGTAATATCGACTGATAGTAAAAAGTTTCTATGCAGATATTTTCTGATACCGAAAATAAATTAATAAGTAAATTTAATCTCTCAACTAGAACAATATTTATCTGTACAATAACAACAGAACAAAGTACAAACTCCACTCTGATTAATGAAATGGACAACAACCTCCATGTATTCATATTCGCACGATTTCATAAATGTATAAATAGCATGGATTACGAATGTTGTCTCTGCAGCAACCAACATCTCGTCGCAACAGACATCTATCTCGTCGATTACTAGAAACTATCTATTTGTTGACTAAAAAGTTTTAATTGCGTCACTATTTGTGGCATGTTTGCTTTAAATAATTTTACAAACTTATGTACTTACACTAATCTACACATATTATCTCTGTATAGAAAATTTATTCTGATACCACTGTTCTATCTCTGGCTTTTACGACTGAGTCTGATTTTTGGTGGTAATACATGATGGCGGTTTAATTAAAATAATAATAGTAATAATTATATCTTCTAATAAAAAACTTTGTATGGATATTTTTGCGTCTCTGACCGTTTATATTGGGTACTAGCTGTCCTGCGCGGTTTCACCTGCGATAATTTCGATAAATTCGTCATAAATCAAGGAGCTTCAAATCAAAGATATGAGCAAACATGGATCAAAACCCTCGACAATATTTCAACATCGAATAAAACATGGGCCCCCATGAATATTTGAGCGTGTTATGTACTACATAATCCCAGCAATGTGTTACACTGACGTGTTTCCTCGAGGCAACGATGTGAACATGACAAACTATAGAGACAAGTGCGATACTACAGGGCTAGTCCAAAAGGGGGATGTCAAGCTGTGAGCATTCAAAAGTATGACAGAATTGTGTTTGAGATGTTATCAACGTGTAGGTGTGTTATTTCTTTTTTTAATCTTAGAGCCAGCTATTTTGTTTGAAACCGAGGAAGATTATCTCTCACCACAAATATTTGTTTCAAATGCAGACACGATAATAATCAAGGATATATAACATATTAATGTGTTTTTGTATCTAATATTAGTGAATAAATAATTTAATAAATAAGATTGAAATAAACTGAATAATAAATAATTATAATAACATACAGATCCCATAAGCTTTCAGATTTTTGTGATATAATAGAATGCAAGAATATTTTATTTACATATTATAATAAATTAAGTATGCTGTAGATATACACCCACACTGAAAAGTGTGGTAACATATAAAGGTCACCAAGTCAATGTGAAAACAAGATCTCTTAATTTGTAAAAAAATATCTGCAAAAGAGTTTTTCAAGTCCTTGTGAACTGCTGAGGCAAAATTCAAGCAAATTTTCGTCGTCATGTATGTTTTTATACCATTTTCACTTGATGCCCCATTTTCGAGTAATATTGTATATAATAAATGTGGTTGATTGTTTCTCTCTTTCTCTGTATATCTGTCTGTATGTTTGTTCCGGCTAATCTCTAAAACGGCTGGACCGATTTTAACGGGATTTTCACTGGCAGATAGCTGATATTTTAAGGAGTAACTTAGGCTACTTTTATTTTGGAAAAAAATTGTTCCTGCTGGATTCCGAAACTCACGCGAGTGAAACCGCGGGGCACAGTTATATACATACACACGAGTACCAGGTACAACCTAAATATGTTTCTTTAATTAATGTTAAAAACAGGTAATTTATTTCTTCTTCTTTTTAGAGCAAAATATCGGGTGTAACATAGCAACGAGTCCGGCTATTGTAAGGGTCTGGCAACTTCATCCCTATGAGATCTCTGTTTGAAGTACCTAAGTATATTGATTCAATTACCTAAGTGCCGATCCCAAAATCGGGTCCCAAAACCTAACGAAAAATAGATATGGCATTAGAGTTAAGTTAAACTTTTGATATATGGACGCAGATAAGCAATAACATGTTAACCCACAATGCGAAGTTATTGATTCAGAACAATTTATTGAGAGTTAGAGAACGTTTTTTAATTATGTGTTTACCTTATTACATTGCTTAAATATGTAACTAAAGATTGAATATAAAAATGTTGAAACAAAATGGCGCTATAATTTACTCAAAATTTCTCCAGTGTGGGTTAACACACTATTACTTATCTATGTCCATTTGCAAAGTGATCATATTATCCAAGAGACAGATACGTATACAGATATACAGACAGACAGTATATGCATGGTTTAGCTGAATAAAGTTTATCTTATATTATTTTAAACGTTAAGATGCTTTGACGGCTTGTTATTTTCTCAACTAGCTTTTGCCCGCGGCTTCACCCGCGGTATTTTCGGAGTTCCCGTGGAGATCCCGAGATAAAAAGTACCCTATGATGTCCTTCTTTGTACCCCTGAGAACGTGCATGCAAATTCATAATGATCGGTTGAGCCGTTGAGGCGTCAAAGCGTAACAAAGAAACTCACTTTCGAATTTATATTATTGAGGATCTACATGCCAAAAAAGATTAATAAATATTTTTTTGAAATCTATTTAATAAAAATGAATCGCCAAATGTGTTGCTAAGCGCATAACTTCCAAACGGCTGCACCAAATTGGATTATTGTTTTTTTTTGGTGTTCGTTATTGTCAGGACAAGGTTTATATAAAAGAAGTTTGGAGTTCCTGCGGGAATTTCGAAACTCACGCGAGTGAAACCGCGGGGCACAGCTAGTAACAAAATAAAAAAATTATATAGTACCTACCATTCATAACATATCGCCTTTCTTGTGAGGTGTTTCCGATTTCAAAACTCTCAGTCAGATAGTTTAGACTCTGGCGGTTGAAATGCTTCGAATTTAGTGTAAACACTTCGAAACTATGTGTCTAACTAAGCATTCCATTTTAGGTGATCGTTCCAATCAAGATTAATTTGGTCCATTTATAGATACTTCTCGTGTACAATTTTGTAGGTTACCTATATTGTTGTTATTATGTAACTAACGTACAGGTTCTATAAAAGAAACATCAAATATGAATAGGAAATCTTTAATATATAAAAAATATCGTGTCACAGTGTTTGTTATACTTATAACTCCTCCGAAACGCCTAGACCGATTTTTATGAAATTTTTTGGGTATATTTGATAGGTCTGAGAATAGGTCGTAGGTATAGATGGGCAATCAACCTGGCGCTTGAGATTAAACCCGATAAAAGCCTGCCGTTTTCGGGTTTAAATAGACGTAGGCTATTTTGTGTACACCTAGGTGATAACGGTAGTCTTCTCCATAATTTTTCATTTTTTATTTTTATAGACAAAATTTTACTTTGGAGTTCCTGCGGGGATTCCGAATCTCACAGCTAGTTTTCAATAAAAAAAACTCACGATATTCTAAATATGTAACGTAACATGACAACTAACGTATCATTTATGTTTTCACTAGCCGTGCCCCGCGGTTTTACCCACGGTAATTTCGGAGTTCCCGCGGGAATTCCGGGATAAAAAGTACCCTATGTCCTTTTCTGTACCCCTGACAACGGGCATGCCAAGTTTCATCCAAATCCGTTCAGCCGTTTTTGCGTGATTGAGTTACAAACATCCAAACATCCATACTTTCACATTTATAATATTAGTAGGATTACCGTACACCTAAATTTAACTTCAACAGATAAGCAACTGTTAAAAATTTAATTCGACCATTTTCCCCATCGCTGCCGCTCTCGAATTGTCACATTGTAACATTTTATGTGTTCATTTGTTCACAGTACTTGCACACGGGAGTGCTCTCGATTTTTCGTGAAAAAACTCAATATTCATTGAGTTGAAGATGGCTTTGAACACAGTTAAGAAGCTATGTAAAAGAAAACTCTCAAAAGCATCAGAACTTACGACGTACTTAGACGATACTAAAATTGAGAAATAGATTTTCGTAATCCTGAATTAAGTCATGATCCCAACTACGAAAAAAAAATCGATAGAAAAAATCCACATAAGCTCCTGTTTTTATCGCAGAAAGTCTAATAAATACGCGATACGCAGTACAATATCACTTTTAAGCACAGAGCAAATAAATTAACTAGAGAGGACATGTACTAGGCGGGGCAGGCGCGCTACCGTAGCAAAGGAAGTTAGAGCAAACGCTCTAACTTGACCAAAAACTTCTTTTGCTGCCATCCCAAGTATATTTCACACAATATTCCCAAAACTGTGAATTTTGAAAATAGTGACTTAGTAAAAACATCACCATAAAGCGTTTAATACATTTCTTTACGTTAATGAATGTTAAAAGTGCGTGATAAATAGTTTTGTGTGCAAAAATCAGCCGGCGACACTGGTTTTCATCTGTTTTCATACTAAACTAAGTTGATGTCCCTTCTATCTGTTATTTTCTGTTCTATGCTTTTAACATTCAATAATTTTTCGACATAGCCCCTTAAAGCACCGTATTATGACAACGCGTACATATGAAGAGGTTTCGAGGTTCCCGTATGCGTCTCGCTTTCTTGATAAAAATAAATAAAATAAATGTTTGGGAGAGCCTCGCTTTGAATAAAAGGGGGTTCAGTGTAAATATACCGCGAGGTTTTAAGTGCCATTGTACTAGATGTTACTTCGAGGGATTCTTGAAAGGGTTCAAGTCCTTACAGTAGATATGTCTCGCCAAGTAGATATGACAATAAAAACTCACAATGGCAAGAAAAAAACTTTTATAACCTAGTTTCTTCGAATGCATTGTTTATTTAAGTGAAACTTCTTTGAACACGGTGACGAAAAGAAAAATGGTAACTTTACGCACTACATTACACGTTTCTCGGTTTAAATTTAATTGTTACATTAACTTTATTTACAACGCCACCTAGTCATTAATAACAAAATGAATTAATTTTAATGGAAAACTCATAAAAGCTCACAATGTGCAGTATGTACCTACTAGCTATAGTACTACAATAACGTAACGATTTTTTACCGACCGCGCTCAAAGAGGTCTTACCAGTTCTTACCTACGTAAAAATATATTCTTTGATACACGTTTTTGTTAAAACGTAGGTGTATCATAATTAGATACATCAATAAGTATGTATAATAGGTCAAAATAATTAAAACTTATAGAATCCGACAAAGTTTTCATGTAGATTAAACAAAGCCTGAAGCTACATATAGGTATTTGTTTCATTTAAATCGGATGTAGGGAAAAGAAGTTGTTATATAAAAACGTTTCAGGCGGGTGAAACTTCGGGGCACAGCTAGTTAACAATATTTAGCTATGTCACGTTATGCCAACTGAAAGAATATACAATCTAGAAAATGAGTTATGTAATATTGTTTTAAGCTAAAGTTTCAAGCAGCGTTCGCAGCTATTTTAGGATCAAATGTACGAGGAATAGGAAGGTAGGTACCTATCAGTGTTTTCGCAGGCTGAATAATATAATCTAGGGCGGGAGCGTAATTCATATAATTTATTATATAAGATCTTCATAACTCTCGCATTGTTAAAAAATAACATTTCAAAATAGAAATTACCTATTTCAACATTTACTATAAAAATGACGTGTTATAACTATGCATATTAGCTTACAAAGACTTCTAAAAATCAAATATATTGTGGAATTCAGCTACGTCAAGATTATATGTAGTAATACGTGAATTTGTATCCCCGAGTAATTTGTTTCTTAAGGTGACGTGATGCAAAAATATTTTACAACATTTTTCTAAAAATCTTGGGAACTTCATGTTTACTTTTAACTATGACAGGCACTTCATTCATCTTGCGAGTAGTTTTGTAATCCACTATTAAAATTGTCTTTCGGCACAATATGACTATTGTTCTGGGAGATTCCGCTGCCTTCGATTGAATTTGTGATTCCGAATTCGGGAAACTTTGCATCATACCCGGCCTTAAGCTCCGAGACGGAACTGCGTTTGCGATATTGGAAAATATCCGAACGTCTTTTGTTGATTCCTTCCACACAAAGTCAAAGACTAAGCTAGAATATTGTCGTAGCAATGAAAACCTCAAAAATCTAACGTACGTGGGACTGTGCGATGAAATTGCATTCTTTTTTGAAAAAGACTTGGTACGACCCAGTTCGTACTGGTAAGACCAAAGAAATAGCAAGAATCTAGAGAGCAGGTCAACGATAAACCTACATACCTATTTGCCGAAAACTTGAAAGGTAGCTATAATCACATGCTACTTCTAACTCATAATCCTACCTGGGCCCTTATTCACTATGACCAACAACATTCCTTGCCCATAACGCACGTCCCAAAAATGCATTTCCAAACGTTCTAGATGTCAAAATATTAGAAATTATTATTTTTTATGCCATAAGAAAGGTTGTAAATGTATTTTTTTTGGAGTAAAACTTCTTTGATTACGCGGCAAGACAGTTTTTGCGGCGTCTTATTAACTTTAACGCAGCGTGTTATGGTCATAGTGAATAAGGGCCTTGGTATGTACCTACCTGTTGATCACTAAGTGAGTAACCAACCAACATAAAAAATGGGTTTTCATTACTCATACTCGGAAAGTAGGTCTGAATTTGCCTGAGAAGCGGGTTGAAAGTAACACTTTTCAGCCCTAGGGAGAATCGCTTTCAACTGACAGCTGGATACTGCAGAAACTCAAGTTTTTTTTTTATGTCTTAGGGGGCATACTTACTGGCCAGTAGCACACCTAATGGTTGATTTATGTAAAATAAAATTCACTCATTTTTTTCTTTAGCTAATTCCTATTTTTATTTTGACTTTCCTTGCATTCGTAATGAAAAGCACAGTGTTATCCTCGGGAGAAAGACTTATTTAGTCCCTCGATCTATTGGCGCCCTCGCTACGCTCGGTTACTTTCACCCCTAGGATAAGAATGTACTATTTAACTTGATTTTTAATGCACAGTATCTACCCTAATAATACAAAAGATTGGGTAACACTAAATTATTCATCCAGACATCGGACATCGTTTTATCACGCGGGGAGTATCCTATGAGAACTGCAAGCCAAGTAACAAGGAGTTCCTATGCCATAGTTATATGTATGTATATTGTGTTGTACCTACTTTTGTGAGTATCAAAGTTTTGATCCGAGTTTTCGAAACCATATTCACGCGATGCAAACGTATCCCCTGAAAGAGTATGTGAAGTTGTGAACTTCTATTGTTGAATTTACAAGACCTCTTTCGCGTCTGCCACACGCGACTGTCGTGTACACTTGCGTATCACTGTGTCACTTGCTGTTTTCGACAAATACATTTGGGGAAAATATTCCGCTGAACATTCTGTAAAGGCTTCGTGATCGGAGACGTAGGAAAAAATCGCAAAAGGTTCCCAATGGGGGGTGATTTGAATAAAGAACCGTGTAATAGTCCAGATTACCTCCTGCTGCGCCCGGGGGGTTACCTCTCTTTACAATGAGGTCCCCAATCTGTTTAGTGGCGAATTCGGGGGTGCTTTGAGATTTTTTTCAATTCTATTCCCATTCTGACTCCGTCGTGTGTAAATCTCTTAAGTGAATCATTTGGAATTGGAAGCTCTGATTGATTTTAAACGTTCTTAAAGATTTTTCTGCCGGGTGGATGCAAGGACGGGTGACTTCTAGCCTGCAAAACGTGTGGTTGGGTGTGATGTTTCAGCTTTCATACAGCAGCATTATGTGTCTTCGGGTATTCCCTCGACTATACTTAAAAATGCACGAGTTAAAAATGTGATACTTAACACCAGCAAAATTATCGTGGCACTGCGCTAGAAGGTTTTAATATCAAAATGAACAAACGATGAAGCATTTTTAAACAGCAATTCTTCTCTTTAGACTTCTCCAAAATATATAAATGTGAAATCAACTGACGCAACACAGTTAATTGAAGCTTCAGAATACTTTTTTTTTTAGGAAAAGTATGTAATTTGTATAACGTATAGTTGCATACAGGGTGTAAAAAGACCGGCGACATAACCGCTAGGAATCCATATAAAATAGTAATTTAAGTTATTCTGCAGTAAAAATATTGTTGGGAAATGTAAGTTTATTTTTAGGTTAAAAAAAAAATTTACAGCGCGCAATGTACTCGCAAATCTACACCACAGTATAACTACCTACACAATAACTACCAAGTTACTTTAGAAAAAATATTGGTCACGTGATAAACTACAAAAATATGCAATGAATAGAACAAAATTTACGAAACCTTGAGGCTTAATATCTTGAAAACCGTTGATTTCCCAGCTGAATTTCCACGTCTAAAATGTTTGTACTGGTGTAGGGAATATCATAGTTTCGGATATTTCGGAGGTTTTCTGACATCCTGTATACATAATACATATATTCCTTTTTTTTTCTAAATCATGTATTTGCTTACTTACAATAAACACTTTCTTTGTATACACAGTACTCATAGATGGATTTACCCTGGTTTTAAGTAGGATGTTATGTATGCCTTAAATAATAATAACAAGTACGGCAGCCTATGCCTAAGTAGTTTACTCAGTAATTAAAAACAGGCTGAATCTTCGTAAATTGGTTCAGTTCAATGAAACGAAATTACCAATTCATATATTAGTCTTAACTATCTGTTTCCCACGGTTTCACCCGCGTTAATTTAGGACATCCTGCGGGAATTCAAGTATAAGAGTACCCTATATCCTTTTTGTACCCCTGACAGCATGTAGTATGCAAAATTTAATGCAGTTTTACCCGCATTAATTTCAGGGTTCCCGCATAAATTCCGAGACGAAAATTCTCTGTCTTTCTCTGTACCCCTAAAAACGTATACACACCCAATTTCCTTTTCTGTACCCCTGACTAGGTGTATGCAAAATTTCAAGATGATCGGTTGAGCGGTTGAGGTGTGCAAGCGTAACAAACAAATAAAATCATTTTCGCATTTATAATGGTGAGGATTCCCGATTAAGTTGGTCTCATTTTACAATTAGGAAATCGAAAAAAAAAAACAATCTTTACAAAGCAAATTTCCATAGCGGCATCTCTTACTGTAGTTAACCTAACATACACAAAATATACGGACATCTATCTATATATATAAAATCCTTTGTCCTGAGTGACTGATGGATCAACCCACAGCCTAAACCGGTGATCATAGAGACCTGAAACTTGGAGGGTGTGTTCTTTGTATGACGTAGGCATCCGATAAGAAAGGATTTTCTAAAATTTAACCCTTAAGGGGAGGAAAGGGGTTGTAAAATTTGTATGGAACAATTCCGCGGAAACTTCGAAATTATCGCGGGTGAATCCGCGCGGGACAGCTAGTCCTAAACAAGACAGCAGTCAAGAAAATCTACTCTGCGTTCACATATTTTATTTTTCTAGCAGAACGGGTCTTACATATATTATGGCAATGAGTTACATAACTAAAGTAATGAAAACAATATGCATAATAAATTCGTTTTGTGAATTTGGGACACTATTTTACTTGTCCTTACATAAATTTTCCTATCGTCCTTTTTACTCCGTTGAGGATAATGGAAATGATAATATAAATATAGAGCGGTTTTTTCAACCCACTATAACTTACAACTCCCACAAGGTATTCCGTGCTACGCAATTTACACTTAGATAACGCAAAAACCGAACGTCAAAAGGAACTTTTTATAAGCAACTAGCTGCTCCCTGCGGTTTCACCCGCGTTTACTTCAAAGTTCCCAATCAAACCAGTAGCGTTTTATATTCCCGACTTAATAAAATAATGACAGCCATTTACTTATGTCGAGTGTTAATGAATTGACCGAAAACTAGAAATTAGTTTGCTCAATATCGACTTCCGAATCGATCGCACCATGTTTTAATATAATATTATATTATATTTTTTAATTTTTACTAGCCCATGTCTAAATTATTTATAATACAATATTTGACGCGTACGCCGCGCCGCCCGGCCCGTAGCAAAAAAAATCGAATCGTTCATTGACACGTAGCGCGAGCGTAGCGCTTGAAATTTCGTAGATAAGTCACCTCCAAACTAATGTTGAATATCTTTTAGACTATTAATTTTTTCGACATAATTTATATTTTTATCATATTATTGTTTATTTCTTTGAATGAGGTGTAACAGGTTTTTGGTCAATTCATTAACACGTTGTATACATGTGATTGCGACAGACTGCAGTCGAAAGCTGGTAAAGAAGAACATTATTGTTTTGTTAAGCTTTGCGACGTTCATTGCATGTGTTTATACAAAAACCCGCGGTTACAAAGTTATTCAGCGGGCGAGGGTTTGATCCCAGACAACTTTAACTGCTCGGCACGTTTCAAAAGTTCCCATTTAAAAGGCGATCAGTCGTTCGCTTCATTAATTTCGCGAACAGTTCTAAAAGACACCGCCGCCATTATGAAATGATATAATTGTCGCCGCTTTTCCTAGAAACTCTTGCCAAGTTTTTGGAGTCTTTTGTTCGAGTCACACCCGGTAATTGTTTTTCGAGTGGACGGTAATATAAAAAAGGGTCCGTCCCTACCGCGGGGACGGAAAAGTGAATTGGAAGAAAAAACAAGCCGATTAAATAATGATTCTTTTCCTGTGTGTTTTCATTTATTTTGTCGATTTCCATTTCTTGACGATTTTGATTTGTGAGCTCATTATTTTCCGCTTTTATACAGATTTCTTGTTAGGGAAAACAATGACAATGATTTTCAATTGTACCTAATTATATTTGGCTCTAGTGAAGTTATAAATAATAATAATAATAATAATCCACTTCACAACACACAGATCTACATGATCCCTCACTAAGCTATAAGCTTGTGTCGTGGAAACCAAGCAAACGTCGTGGTATATATACTACACATATTATTACATACATACACATATTATACTATAGATATATATATATACACACCCAGACTGGAAAATGGAACCCTGTGTTCATCACACAAAGTCCACCCCCACTGGGAATCGAACCCGGAACCTCTTGATTAGCGGGCAGGCATGGTGACCTACTACGGCAATCGGGTCGTCAAATAGAAAAACGATAAACGATAGTTAGTAGGCTCTTATATTCATCTAAACAAGATTGCTAACTGTGAGAGGTAATTGAAGGTTTTTGTATTACATTGATGTAAAAATACAAATCTTTTGAGATATTAATATGATAAAGTAAAAAAATATTGAAAAGGAATCATAGGTATTTATAGAACTGCATTGAGCGCACGCAGAGTCATTTAATTTCAAATGAGGTGGAAACAGCTTACTACTTTTCTCGCTGCAAATGTAATTCACTCACACACATTGTTATTTTTGTGACTCAATTTTGGAACGGATTATTGAATGAAAAACAGTTTTAAAAACAATACGGTTACTGATTGACAACGAGTTTTAGTTTTCAAACAACACGCGTGGAGTCGCCGGCAACAGCTACCGTATAGCATAGATTAAATAAATATAAATAAAACATAGTATAAAACATACCCATAACATATAATAATGTGTAACAATATAGGAACGGTCCTCGAGTGTTTGGCCCGCCGCCCATTGTGACTTTTTGTCGCCGTGACTTTCTGTCACTTATGAAAAATGTACTGAGGTCACCGTATTGTCACGTCACCATAATGAGCGCACTCAGTATAGTTTTCATTGCACTTGACTAAGTGACAGAAAGTCACGGCGACAAAAAGTCACAATGGGCGGCGGGCCTTTCTCTAAGAAAAAAAAAACGAGTGAAGTGAAACAACTAGAAAGCGGGTGAAATCCGAGCGAGATAACATTGTATAAACAAAGGTAGCGGGAGCGAGACGGCAAAAAGGAGACAATCCCACGAATTGCGTAAAACAAGTCCAATCAAAGTAAGAGTTTCTACTTCCGTACATAGACTGGGAATGGGAGTTTGCGACGTGTTATCAATTATGACGCGTTCACACTCGCGTCGGATTACTTCGGTTCCTTCGGATGCTTGGATTTGTTCGAAAATTCGGGGCACGATAACCTACGTTACAAATGAGAAAAAAAAAAAACACCGAATAGAATAGAGCTTTTTAAAAAAAAAAAATCGCTCAAGATTAAGATTAAGTTTTCAGTGTTTCCCAAGTCATTGTTTATAACTTAACGTAAACAAGGAAGCTTTCAAAATTCAAAAACTATTACTTAGGATTGGTTACAATCACTTGTAATCGTCAGCAGTTTCTTAGAACTATAAATTACCGTCAGTTCGGAATACGTCCTCTGCTGAGAAGAACTAACAAGAAACTCAGCAGCGCTGTCTTTTAATGATCATACTCATAAACTAGGAGAATAAAAAATAGTAATTGGATAGAGCAATTCATTCCCAAACGTCTGTATCATTTAAATAGTCTACTACACTATAATATGCTTTATCCCATAATCTGTGTTTAATAAGTGTTGTCAGTTTAATTTCTTGTTTTGAGCTATTTGTTATTAGCTATTTTATATTTATCAAAGGTTCTTGCAAAAACTTTCCACGTGTCATCGGATGTGTAGACGTAGCATCAAACGTTTTCGTGAAACTGGGAAGCGTTATTGCTATCACGTTCTTTGGACAAAAACTATTCATAAATCTATGTAATTTACTACGAAATTATACTAGAACGTAGAAAGTGTTCTTTAGGATATGAAAAAAAATTGGCGAAAGTTAGGTACATGGAAAAAAGTTCATAACTTCCCAGGGGTAAAACAAAACTTACATTCGTACGGACTTTTTAACCAAATCATTCAAATTGCGTTACAACTTGGGGATTAATATGTTACTACATTTATCTAAAAATAATTTAAATACGTACATACAAAAATGTATACATATAAATTATAAACATCACATCGGTTGTTCGGTACAGTCAACATCAAAAATACGTGGACAGTCTGATGGGCTATTATGATGTAACTTTTATTTCTATCATATTTCGGTTGCAATCAAAAATGTGGCGGTTTTGCGGTTACGATTTGGTTTTGACACAGCTACAATTTTTAGCAATCAATATGAATAAATATACTTCCAAAGTTCAAACTGTCTAAACATGATTAATTATTCACAAAACCGCTATTTTTCTGATTGAAACTGAAATATGATAGCAAATACGTTGAACTTTATTGCTATAGCAATAAGAAACAATGACTTTAACTTGACAGCATATTTCTGTTGGTGATCACATCACTAAATACAAGTTTGAGACCAGATGGCACGCGCCATTAGATTTGCATGGTTAATTTATTATTATTATAAATAGAAATAAAACAATTTACTTTTACTTGTAACAGAGAGAACTAAAAAAAAACAGAACTTTCATAAAAACACCAAATGAATAGTGCTTCAATTAACACAACATATTCGAAAGCCAAATTGAAATTATTCGGTGCGACCGCCCGGCTCCCAAATCCCCAGGTACTACGAATACGAAAGCGAGAAAAAAAAACATACATTACAGTCGAACATGTTATAACCTCCACCTTTATTGAAGTCGGTTTGAAAAAAACAAACAATATGAATACATTTATTGTAAAAAAAGGTTTTCAAGTCAAACATTGGCTTTTTTGGACATCAGAAAACTAAAATCTAACAGCACCCATAAAACTTCACCCTTCGTTTGTCTGTCTAATTATTATTATTGATAAAAAAAATACTTCATTTATATACACACCGGCAGAATTAGCGGAACATAAAAAGGCAGAGTATAGAAATAATTACGTATATATATTAAAACAAATAATAATTAGACGTGAAGTAATAAATTAATATACATCTTTTAACACTTTAAAAGTTTGTAATTTAATTATTAAATTTTATTTAAAATAATAATTAAAAAAAACACTTTTTCTCTAATTTGTGGGCACACAAATAATGTTGCAAATTAAAGATTACTGTGATTTTAACACTAAATAAATGAACGATTAATAACGTGTGTTTCCCCTTCGTGATTCAACTTTTATTTGCAACATTGTCTGTGTTCTCACAAACTAGAGATTCTTTTTTTTTTAATTTTGATTACTTTTAATAAAATTTAACTAAAAACTAAAAAAAAAGTCGATGTTAAAAGATGTATATTAGTTTAATACTTCATGCCTGATAATAATTCGTTTTAATATATAATATGTTATTATTTCTATATCTGCCTTTTTATGTTCCGCTAATTCTGCCGGTGTGTATATATGTATAGCACAACACACAAGAAAAAAATGGTGCAAAGATAACATTCCAACATAAATATACAGAGGGTGGAGGGGATGTATACAGACAAACATTAAAAAAATTAAGGAAATAATCCCTTTTTCTGCAACCAAAAGTAAAATCTCCTTTATATAGGACAAGCTGGAGGCACACCCTTTTAAATATTTATATTTTATGTACTTAAAACTCGTACTCGTATACTCGTATAGACTAACGTATCATATAGACTAACGTACCTAGTAAAAAATACATATAAAGATGGTATATTACGTAGCTGAACATATTAAATAAATATATTAGGGAAACGCAACCTAAAGAGTAAAACGGGAATTTTAATAAACATATTTTGCAATAAACAATATGGTTTGTTTCTATTGATTAAAAAAGTTAAAGCTTTTAGATAGTGTATACATACATAAATAATTGTGCACCACGATTTCGGCTCGGCGAGACCACTTGAATAGGCATTTTGACTAATTTTTTTTTTAGTCCGTCTTGTAGATTATTAAAAAATATTGGAAACGTATTTTTTCTTTTTTTACGTAATCAAAAAATAACGGCGATAAATTGAGTTGAAATTTCGCGTGACGTCACTATTCTGACAGTTTGTATGGTGGTTTTTGCGGTTAGTGACGTCACGACCCCCTCACCCTAAACTTTAATGCGCTTTCTCTCTGTATATTTTAATTTATTTGAAAAAGCAAAAATCTATTGTTTTTTTTATTTTCTAACTGACGGACTAATTAGAATTTTGATTTTTAAAAGTAGTCAACATCCCCATTGTCTATTTTATTAGTGTCTGTGTGCTCTGCATACATTCCACAGAGCAAATTAATTAACTAGAGAGAAGACATGAAGGCGGGGCTGGCACGTTACCGTTGTAAAGGAAGTTAGAGCAAATGCTCTAAATTACCCAAAAATTCTTTTGCTGCCATCCCAAGTATATTTCCCACAATATTCCCAAAACTGTGAATTTTGAAAACAGTGACTAAGTAAAAACTTAACCTTAAAGCGTTTCTTTACGTTAATTAATTTCTTTACGTTAATTTTACCCAGCTAGGTAGAGACAACTTCGAACGTGAAATCACAAGGAGGGTGCAGCTGGGCTGGGCAGCATTTGGGAAGCTACGTCATATCTTTTCATCGCCACTACCGCAGTGTCTGAAGAGTAGGGTGTACAATCAGTGCGTCCTACCCGTCATGACATATGGAGCCGAGACGTGGAACATGACGGTCAGGCTGGCCCACCGACTGCACGTCGTTCAGCGAGCTATGGAAAGATCTATGCTCGGTATTTCGCTACGGGATAGAATCCGTAACGAAATCATCCGGCAGAGGACCAAAGTAATAGACATCATCCAGAAGTGTAGCAAGCTGAAGTGGCAGTGGGCTGGTCACATCTGTCGCAAAACCGATGAGCGTTGGAGTAGACGGGTTCTGGAATGGAGACCACGTCTCGGTAAGCGTAGTGTTGGACGCCCCCCTGCCAGATAGACCGATGACCTGAAGAAGGTCGCTGGTAGTGGCTGGATGAGGAAAGCGGGAGATCGTGTACTGTGGCGTGCCCTTGGGGAGGCCTACGTCCAGCAGTGGACTGCAATAGGCTGATTGATGATTGATGATAATGACGTTAATTTTTATTTATTTATTTATTTAAACTTTATGCACATCATGGTACAAAAGGCGGACTTAATGCCACAGTGGCATTCTCTGCCAGTCAACCTTCAGGTAGTACAGAGAGCTCACTTGGCGGTGCATTTACGATATATATTTAGATAAAAACTCACATAGATATAGATACTCACATACATACATACATACATACACAGACACATACATACATACATACATACATACATACTCATATACATACATACATATATACATAAACACACACATGCAAAATTACACACATATCTACATAAATACGAGGCATACACAATAATAGTCGGAGGGTCACCACCGTGCTCGTAATACCTCCGCTACAATAGAAACACATCGAGCACAAATAAACATATAATATAATACTTACACCAAAACATAAATAGAAAATTTAAATACATATAGTAAAATAGAATACAAACTATTGCTTGCTAAGGAGATGCCGATACACTCTAAATTTAAAACTAAATTTAGTTTGAGCCAGACGAATGTCAGTGGGTAGCGAGTTCCAGAGCTGAATAGCCTGAAGAGTGAACGAATTGGAGACGAAACTAGTACGGTGAGAAGGTATGCTCAAGAGAATTTTTGTGCGTGATGAATAGTTTTGTGCGCGAAAATCAACCGGCGACACTGGTTTTCATTTGTTTTCATACTAAACTAAGTTGATGCCCTTTCTATTATTTTCTGTTCTGTGATACAGTCTATGTAAAGACAGCTGTTAGTTTATGTGAATGTATTTTCGAACTACAAGGTTCAGTTTCTAGGATTAAATTCATCCACACTGCACTGCGTCGTCTAGTAGTTAACCCAAATCCATTTCGTAATCTGATTGTGGGTGGCTCTACGTTTCGAGAATACGCAAATTTCAAAATCAATATTGCGTTTCCTAACTTCAGTCGCAACTCTCAATGTAACCTCGAGCTTATTATCCTTAGGGGAAGGTGGGGTAAGACGGGGTAGCGAGGTAAGATGGGGACCCTATCAAAATAGATAATGCAGTGCCACTAGAAAATATATTGTAACGTCATCTGACGGCATTTGCAGTACTTGTCAGTGTCACAAAAAGTTTGGTCGTTGTAGTGCACGTTTCCATTTGGTAAGTATGTTTATTTAATTTTAAGTGGTTTTATCTAACTTTTGACGTATATAAAGTGCGTGACTGTTCATAATATACGTTACACAAGATGCGTGACATATTTTTTTATTAATGTTTGTTTATTTTACTATTCTAAACTCATTAATTCGCTCCGGATAGATTTGATTTATAACCTCAAAAAATTTTACTCATCTTATAAGTCCAGCTTGGGAAAGATGGGGTACTTACTTGCGGGAAAGACGGGGTTGGTACCCCATCTTACCCGCTGATTTGTTATTCTTTTTGGATTTAGATTTAATCCACAATTATCGTTATTAATTGGGTTAATTTTATTATTTTTTATAGATTATGGTTCGAAATTATAAAAGAAAAACTGATAGAGGAGGGTGGAGTGAAGAACAAATGAAATTAGCTATTCAAGAAGTGTTGGATGGAAAAAGGGGCTACAAATCGGCCAGCAAGGCTTATAATGTTCCTCAAACAACACTCGAGCGTAAAGTTAACCAAGCAAGAAAAAGAGAGAATATTGTACTAAATGTCAAGGTTCCCTTGGGTCCAATTACAACAGTATTTTCCGAAGAAGAAGAACAAATACTTGTTAATTATCTAAAGGAAATGGAAGGTAGATTATTTGGTTTGTCAACTTCCGAATTCCAGAAGTTAGCTTATGAGTTAGCAGTTCGTAACAACAAACAACATAAATTTAATGATCTCAAGGAAAAAGCTGGTAAGGACTGGCTGCGTGGATTTCTAAACCGTCATCCTGACTTGAGTTTACGAAAGCCAGAAAATACGTCAGCGGCTCGTGCTGCTGGGTTTAACAGAGTGTCTGTTGGAAAATTTTTCGAACTGCTAGGAAAAACACTTGATGAGAATCCTTTTACTCCAGACAGGATTTATAACTGTGATGAGACAGGAGTTTCGGTGGTGCCAAAATCACGGTCCAAAGTAATCGCAGCAACGGGTAAAAAGCAAGTAGGAGCTTTGACATCAGCCGAACGAGGCACAACTATAACGATTGAAATTTGTTTCAATGCTGCAGGGACATACCTTCCTCCTATGTTTATATATCCCAGAAAACGTATGAAGCCCGAACTGCTCAATGGAGCTCCACCAAACTCATGGGCTGAATGTTCAGATTCTGGGTGGATCACTGCAGACATTTTCTTAAGATGGTTTCAGAAGTTTGTGACACTCACCAATGCTTCTAAAACCAACCCAGTCATGTTGATTTTAGATGGGCATGCCTCTCACACCCAAAATTTGCAGTTAATCGATGAAGCACGTAAATACGGTGTGACAATAATATGCTTCCCACCACACACCACTCACAAACTACAGCCAGCAGATGTTGGTTTTATGCGGCCTTTGAGTATCTTTTATGATCAGGCTCTAACAGCATGGTTAAGATCTAATCCTGGAAAAGTAGTTTCCCAATTTCAAGTGGCTGAACTCTTCGGGCAAGCGTTTATTCGTGCAGCAACAATGCCAACTGCAATTAATGCATTTAAAGCATGTGGGATCTCGCCTTATAATGCACAGATTTTTACCGAAGATGACTTCATTGCTGCAGAGGCTACCGAAATCGAATTGAACGCTGAAAAAGAACCCGAAGCCGATACAACTCCAACACTATCAATAGCAGTAACCTCGCAACGAACACCGACAGTTCCATCTACAGTAACATCGTCAGCACCTGATAATCAAATGGCCACCTGCACTGCCTTAAATTCTTCAGCAATCACTCTACCTCAACCAACAGCTTCAACCTCTTATCTAGAACAGCAAGCAAATGATTCTTTGGATAATGCAGCATTCCATCTGGTTAGTCCGAAACAGTTAATGCCTTATCCACGAATGGCCGAAAAAAGACGAAGACAAGTTCGTAGAAGAGGAAAAGCAGCTATTATCACTGCTTCTCCATATAAAACCGAATTAGAGGAAAAAAAAAACAGTAACAAACCGAAACCAAATGTAACAAACAAAAATAAAATTAAAAAAACAGTTAAGAGATCTCAAAAAACCAAGAAAGCTGACGAAGTTCAGACATCAGAAGAAGAAGAAGACACAGAGTGTCTGTACTGCCATGGCTTGTATTCAGAGTCTACTGAAGGATGGATCACTTGCCAAACTTGCGGTAAGTGGGCGCATTGTGGCTGTGCAGGAGTGGAAGATAACGATGACGAAGCCATCCATATCTGCCCGGTCTGTGAAGATGATGACGTTTAAATATTCTATACCCCATCTTACCCAAGGGGGTGCCCCGTCTTACCCTATAGGTGGGGTAAGATGGGAAAATTTTGTTATTTTTTTAAAGTTGATTTTTTATGAGAAGAATCATATTTTTTTGTTTTGACTGATTATAATTAAAAGAAGAAAGACTGATTATTTTTTTAATAAAAGTTCCTACATTGTGCAATTACAAACTGATGATTTATTCATAAAATACCTTAAGGTCCCCGTCTTACCCCACCTTCCCCTACTATTATAAATGCGAAAGTGAGTTTGTTTGTTTGTTTGTTACGCTTTTACGCCTAAACGGCTCGATCGATCATAATGAAATTTTGCACACACATTGTCAAGAGTACAGAAAAGGACATAGGATACTTTTTATCTCAGAATTCCCGCGGGAATTCCGAAATTAACGCGGTTGAAACTGCATTAAATTTTGTATGCTACACTTTGTCAGGGGTACAGAAAAGGAAATAGGGTAAGTATTCCTATTCTGGAATTCCCGCGGGATGGCCCACATTAAAGCGGGTGAAACCGCGGGAACAGCTAGTTATATTGAAAATACGAATGTGAGTTTGTTACGCACTAACGCCTTAACGGCTCAACCGATCAGCATGAAATTTTGCAGAAACCTAGTCAGGGGTACAGAAAAGGACATGGGGCAGTTTTATCCAAACTGATGAAATTAACACGGACGAAGCCGCGAGGAACAGCTAGTAACATGTATAAATCAAATTACAACAGTAGTACTCTCCGCGGTTCCTACCACGTTTCACCCTTTTCACTTTAGCGGTTTAATTTACGAGACCCTTAAAATATGTGTTTCTCTATAAGTGAAAAGCATATTTTAAACAAGTTTTATCATTTACATATATATGTATGTACATATGTACGTAGAGATTTGATATACGATTCTTTTTTAATTTCTATGCATGTACCTACCTATTATTTTTAACACAGAACAGAAAATAACAGATAGAAGGGTCATCAACTTAGTTTAGTATGAAAACCAGTGTCGCCGGTTGATTTTCGCGCGCAAAACTATTCATCACGCACTAAAACATTCATTAACATAAAGAAATCTATTAAACACCTTATGGTTATATTTTTACTTAGTTACTGTTTCAAAAATTCACAGTTTTAGCAATATTGTGATAAATATACTTGGGATGGCAGCAAAAGAAGTTTTGGGTGAGTTAGAGCAATTGCTCTAACTTCCTTAGCAACGGTAGCGCGCCTGCCCCGCCTACATGTCCTCTCTAGTTAATTTATGTGCTTTGTGATTTTAAATAAATTCTGTGATGCCAAATAAATATATGTGTGTCTATGTGTAATAGAAGATACTCGTGAGAACAAAACAAACGAGCCGAAACACGACTATTTTCGCAGTTTTCATTAGGGGGTTCCAGTTGCAATCTTCCGGCTCCATCTTCAGACCTTCGTCGTCATGTGTAAAGGAAAGTGCTCATGGCAAAAAAAAGAGAAGTACAAACTCGACCGTCGTACCATTCGCCATCAAAAAGTTTCAGCCCTTACATCCCGGCTAGAGTTGAACCTTTTAGTGCCTAAGCTATGATACAAAGAATACATGAATAAAAAAACTGAGAAAGATTAGACTTACTGTGTTTCTAAATAACATATTTTTGTATAATCAGAAGTCTTTGTAATAATAGGCCATTTAGGGCGACAGAATAGGTATTAAATTGGCAAATGTCCATAATCCACCACTCACCATAACATCATCACTCAATCGATCACGCAAAAGTATAGACTTACGTCTGACAGTAGGAAAAAAAACATGCGCCAAAAATTAAACATCGAGTTTATCCTTCAAGTTTGCAACTTGTGGAAATTGAGTCCGCAACCTTCACTTCACAGGCCAAAGCTTACCGACTCTCGACTAAGGCTGTTTGGGCATCAGCCAAGCGATGCACGACACCACACAACACCTTCCAACACGCTTATACGAAGCGAAGGTAACTCGAATAACAATATTAAGTCGAGCAAACGCCGTAGCAGGAGTAATTTATCAGTGAAGCGATCCACCAAATAGTAATGAGGAGAGCTTGTGTACCACTAGATGCTGAGATATCTCGTCGAATATGCCCTTTTAGCCAAGTTGACAAACTTTAACCGTTATTGCTATAGAAAACTACAGAAGTTATCGTCATGTCAAGTGGCCAAGAAAAATTGACTACGATTGAAGATTGTTAACTTGGCTTAGGGCGCTGGTTTTGGTAAACCACCTAGATATGTTAATTGGAGATATTAAAATGCCAATTTAATATTTGTGGTAAGTAGCTCATGATGTGTATACTGCGAGAAGCCGAATCGTAATTTATGTTTTTACGCAATTTTTGGTTTCATAATAATAATATCGTTGGCTCAAGGGTCAGAAGCAGAAGGCGGTAATCCTCGACACAACACGCATTGTACGGAGGTTTCTGTCTCTGTGATTTTGACTACCGGTAGTTTGAGCTCTGCTCCGCTCTCGGTAGCACACTTGGTTTAGGTTTTTTATAATATTTATCATTTTGTAAATTTATCCTGTATAAAACCTAAATTTAAGATAAATAAATGAATAATAATAATAATAAACTCTAATCAATTTTAACATAACAATAACCCTCGAGATCTGGAACACAACTGAGTGAGCTATAAATCAAGTTTTCGCGCAAAAGAACTTACGCTTTTAGTAGAACACAAACTTTAACACAACAATAAGGCTCGAGATCTGGAAGACAACTAAGTTCGGATTAAATCTGATCTAGCCGGGATAAGTCTGGCTTATGCCCGGAGAGGAAGGACAATGCCGATGTATTGCAAGCGTGTTGTGGATTACCGTCCATTACGCCGGAAATTGGACTTATTTATTGTCAATTAAAATAAAAGCAAAAACAAAACTGAGACCGTGGATCATGATGGATCAGATGATATGGATGTTCTCAGAAATAAATAACGACGCAAAGGATTATTCTAGTCTCAAACTGTAAGGTATTGTGAAAAGAAGGGGACTAAATATATATTATATTTAAAAATGGCACTCATCCCCGTGCTTGGGTTTAAAAAAAAGATGTATAAAAAAAAATTATTATCGCGATATATCCCATGACCTTCACCCAGTCATCGGCCCACTTTCTAACGTTTGGACGTTAATATATTCTTTTCTATGGATACGAAGCCTGGGATTGATCCCCCACCCTTTAAATAACGGGCAAGAACTCGGTCATTGTGCCTATTCAAGGCTCAATCCATAGTCATTACCATGTTTGATTGGTTTCCACGACACAAGCTAATAATAGCTTACAGTGGGATCAAGTAGATCTATGTTTTGTGAAGTAGATTATTATTATTATATTATATACTATGTAGACATAGTATGATTACCCACTAAAATTTAGCATGCAAAACGAGATTTTTTTTAATTTCCATCCAAAAAGAGTCGATCAGCGAAAGCACTTAAAGCGTTAATTTACAACCCCATTGGGTTGTATAGAGTACTCAGTAGGTACGTACTCTGCAACCCTGTGTAATGATGTTGGACGTGCTAAATTATTCCTCGGGCGTCCGCCGAAGAACTCGCGGATTTATGGAGCTACGTGATTAGATCGAGCGTTCGGGCCAAGTTGTGAGAAGA
Source organism: Zygaena filipendulae (assembly GCA_907165275.2). Taxonomy (NCBI): domain Eukaryota; kingdom Metazoa; phylum Arthropoda; class Insecta; order Lepidoptera; family Zygaenidae; genus Zygaena; species Zygaena filipendulae. The sequence goes on from OU015676.1 coordinate 2,592,062, forward strand.
AGTAGAAAACTCAACCACCATTTTCCTTAGGTTTTTTCCTTTCACATAACGTTTGTCTGGAAGAGATCGCAAGTATGCGATTAGAAAACCATTTGTGTTTCTTTTTTATGTGTCTCGTTTGTATTTGTATTTGTTCTTTTGTGTGTGCAATACAGAATAGGGATGTTGACAACTTTTGAAAATCAAAATTCTAATTAGTCCGTCATTTAGAAAATTAAAAATCATTGGACACGTGTTTTTTTATTTTTCAAATAAAAGAAAATACACAGAAATAAAGCGCATTAAAGTTTAGGGTGGGGGCTAGTGACGTCACTTACCGCTACAAGCCGCCATACAAACTGCACTAGTTAGTGACGTCACGCGAAATTTGAAAAAAGAAAAAATATGATTACAATATTTTTTATTAATCTACAAGACGGACTAATAATTAAACTAACCATTCACATTTCTAGGTTTTTTTTTTTTAATATTGTATTTATTTCTTTTTTTTTCTGTTGTTATTTATTAGTTTTAGGTTAGTGCGTGAGACTGTGTGGGGGAGGTTAATAAATAATAGTGTAAGACAATAAATAATATATACATGCATACATACACATATATTATATCATTCATACACATATACAGACATACATACACTTCACATGTTATTTATAAAGTGTGTTTTCAATTTGTGTTTTATATTTACAGTATTCAATTTATCTCTTAAGTGTACTGGGAGGTCATTTATAAGTTGGGGAATTTTGTCTTGTAGGCGATTTCTGCCGTAAAAATTATTATAACGGGGAACTAGTATAGAGTTAGAATTAGGTACATAGCTACACTAATATTTGTAGATGTATAGTTTTGATTTAGGAGGTAAACTCTAGAACTACTTAAAATATTTCAACGATGGAAAGCTATACAGTATCTCTAACCGCCGCACTCAGAGTCGACTTTAATGATTTCTTAGTTAAGTATAGATTTTTAAAACAAAACTGCCGCAATCAGACAAGTCTAACGGCCGCACTCAGAGTCGACTTTAATGATTACTTAGTTAAGTATAGATTTTTAAAACAAAACTGCCGCAATCAGAGACGTTCAGTAAATAAATGTTAGTTGGCATTTAATAAGATGAAACTTAATTAGTTAAATGCCAATTAACATTAATTTATAAAACTTGTCTGATTGCGGCAGTTTTGTTTTAAAAATCTATACTTAACTAAGTAATCATTAAAGTCGACTCTGAGTGCGGCGGTAATAAATTAATGTTAATTGCTATTTAACTTATTAAGTTACATCTCATTAAATGCCAATTAACATTAATTTACTGAACGTCTCTGATTGCGGCAGTTTTGTTTTAAAAATCTATACTTAACTAAGTAATCATTAAAGTCGACTCTGAGTGCGGCGGTAAGTGTCCTAAGTTGCTTTTTGTTTTGGAACTCCCGCGAATTTACTGAAATTCAGGCAGCCAACTCGCAGACAGCGCAGCTAGGTACGAGTAATTTAGGTCTAGGATTAGTAGAAAGTTACTTTCATATTTGACGTCTAATTGACATTCACCTTATCAGGGATACAGAAAAGGACATAGGGTACTTTTTATCACAAAATTCTCGTACGAACCTCGAAAGTAACGCGAGTTTCTTATGAAATTGACTACACGCCGCTTTAAGATTACTCAAGAGTAACGGCAGGATTGGCTCGAAAATTGTCTCGGATTGGCGGAATGACGTCGAGCCGCGCATTCTGTATCATATTCAAATTAGGGCCTATTCTTTGAAAGCTTTTGGAGATTGGAAGCGAATCTTCGACGTCGACGATTCTCAAACTGTAGAGACAAAATTACATCAGCCAATTACATCAGTAATGAAAAGTAACGATGTCATTTTGATAATCCTATAGATATGCGTACATCAGTTCCTGTAAAACTGAATGGCTACAATAAATAACTTGTCTAAAGGTGCGTACACATTTAGCTATAATCAGTGCTCTCGTGCATCACAGTAACAATTTGGTGCGTCTCAAATTTCAACTGATGGAGGCTTGCATAAAGCGCACGTACACGTATAGGTACCGGTATGTATACATAATATATACTGGGGAGTTTTTTGCGCAGCCTCTCCAGCCTTAGCACTAGGAGGCTGTGAATGTGTGAATTTTATGGGTGCTGTCATAATTATTATAATATTACTGACGTCAAATGAGCCATTGAAGCTGTGAAGGGCGGATGTTATAAAGGTGCTGTCTTAATTATTTCAATCCTACTGGCGTCAAAGGGAGCCATATTTTTATTTATTCTATTAATCTATTTCATATTCTATTTTGCACTGCTGTCCCTAAGTTGAGGAAAGCATTGGCAGTCGAACTTTGCAACGAATGATCGCCTAATTGTATTTCTTTTGTACCTATATGTATTTTCATTGATTTCACATATATACTACTTGTACATATTTCTGTATGTGAAAACTTAAAGGCTGTAGCGACTTAAATATAGACCTAACTGTTAATTTAGCTGTAAGTTTTCCAAAGTAAATAAAATAAAATAAAAATAAATAAAATTTATGAACAACTTTGAGTAGAATTATTTGTCTCTGACTTTGACCATAGCGCGAGCGTTATGCAGACCTTGTAAGAGTTGCGACGCACCAAAAAATGTTGCAGTAAATACGCGCGAGCGGCAAATTCACGGAATTCCTATTCGCTAGTTACTAGTATAGTATTATATTATCTGTACTAGTTGTGAACGCATCCTAAGACGATACAAAGTGGAACATAAAAAAGTCCTACGATCTCTGTGTCTTATAAACTTTAGTTACAATTCGCAAAACGACAATACAAATGAAAGTTTTTTTTATGTCAGTTATTTAGGCGTCAGTGGTTGTGGAACTGAAGTATTTTTTTTATTAAAACTGAGCCTTAATTAAAAACGCGACAGCGAGGCGTGCTTGAACATTTTTCAATAAAAAAAATAGCACCGCATAGCTCACTGTTAGTATCCACTATGTTTTTTTTTTTATTTACTCGATTTGCAATGCTAAAGTTTATAATGAAATCAGAAGTTGAAATATGATAGCCTATGGATTAATTTGCTATCAATGCTATCTGAAAAACACACATTTTTCGTACAAAAAACTTTAATTCGATATAATATTATAACATCGTTTTATTAATATATGATGTTATCTATATATGTATATAAAATGCTTTGTCCTGAATGACTGATGGATCAACGCACAACCTAAACCGCTGATCGTAGAGACCTGAAACTTGGAGGGTGTGTTCTTTATATGGCGTAAGCATCCGATAAGAAAGTATTTTTGAAAATTCAACCCCTTACGGGATGAAAATGGGTTGAAAGTTTGTATGGAACAATCCCGCGGGAACTTCGAAATTATCGCGGGTGAAACCGCGCGGGATAGCTAGTATAATAATAAATAATTAGTATTTTTAAAATACGTTTCCGTACATTCTTACTATGAAAAATGAGTATAGGTCGCTTTAACGCTAACGGCCTCGATCAAGAAAGTTTCAGTAAAGGTTGTTACAAAACAGGGCCCTTATTCACTATGACCATAACGCGTCGCGTTAAGACAAGGCGCCACTTAAATTGCTTTTCCCTCGTGTTCAAAGAAGTTTCACTTTAAAAAATGCATTTACAACATTTATTTTGTCATACGAGTAAAGAATGGGTATAAGTTTTTTATATTTTTGCATCCGGAGCGTTTGGGATTGTGTTTTACGCACGTTATGGGCAAGGAATGTTGTCGGTCATAGTAAATAAGGGCCCAGATGGGTAAGTAGACTATAAAATTTCCTGTGGCTTTAACTCACCTTCGAACTATCGTTTGTTTCTTTTTCTTGTGTGTTGTGCTGAAATAAATGTATTTTCTTCTTCTTCTCTTCAACACGTCTAAATAAAACTATCACTTAATCACTAATTTACTTACAACGACAAGAAAACTTTTTTTTTTGTTGTAAATCAACGATTTAGATGGATCGTGTGGGCTAAATTTCACACGAATTTCAATTATATTGTCTTGCATTACAGCTGCTTTTTTACTACATATACCTTAGTTATAATAAAATACACATTTTTTTTCTTATCTCACAAACACTTGAAATTTCAGTAATACATTACTACTTTTTCTATGCCTTAGGTCCACAGTTTGAGAGTCTCTGTCCCAAAGACATCCTAGACGAAACTTTGCAATGCTCTTATTCTATTTATCTGTTACTGCAAACATTTTTGGGCTTGCGTTTGATAAAATCAGCTACAGTCGATGGTTATCAGCGCCGCTTGCGTTCATGCCAAATCGAGCCGAAACTCGGTGGCAATAAAATAAGTCGTTGAATAAATCTTTTATTTTATAGCCTTTAGGCTGTAAGCTTATTTTTCGAAAGAGTTCCCGCAGACAATTCGAACAACTGTCGCAATATGGCGACTGAAGTTTTTTTTTTTTGTGTTCTCTAAGCGTAATGGCACACGATAAAAATGTTTGGAAAAATGTGAAAAATGAAAATTTAATTTATGGACGAAGTCATTTGACAACTAATTGTTATTTGAGTTAATAAACGGTTGTCAATAAACGGTTTTGTTATTATTATCATTATTACAATCCTGCGGTAAACCTACCAATATTATTGACTAGCTCCGCGCGAAGCGACTTGTGTGTTATATTACTCGTATATATAGTATATAGTCATTGTTATTCGTGTTGGTATATCTCTACAATCTGGATTTCTTTCTTCTTCTCTTTTTCTATATACTAGTCACCACTAGTATATAAACATCTTCTATACTTATAATAAAACTGTAGAGAGGTCAATTCTGTACATTGAATATATATTCAAAATTAATATTGGAGGATGAATGGTGATGAATGCAATCAGTAAATTTTTTGTCTGTCTGTCTATCTGTCTGTATATGCACGCATGGGTCACTACTGAAGGGATTTTAACAAAACTTGGTACGATTGTAGTCCATAAGTACCTACTCTGGTCAGGTTATAGGATATATAACATAACGCTAAGACACATAGGAGCTGAGCAGCGACGATAAATTTGAAGCAAGTCGGATGAAAATGCGCTTTCGAGCTCTTATCCTCGCATACTTACTCAATCACGGAAAAACGGCTGAACGGATTTGGATGAAATTTATCATACACGTTTTCAGGGGTACAGAGAAGGACATAGGGTATTTTTTATCCCGGAATTCCGGCGGGAACTCTGAAATTACCGCGGGTGAAACCGCGGGGCACAGCTAGTTACAAAATATTTGTGAATCTTCCTAACGATGCTGGTCGAAAATCAGTGCTAAAAGTACTTGAAATTATAGCAAAATGCTGGGACACAAAAAAACCTCTGTGATTCTATTTTCATATAAATCTTGAAATATTTTTAGGTAAATCTGGTTTTAATTCAAGTACTTAGGTATTCATCAAGTGCTACATGTAGGTAATGATTTATGTTACATTTTATTTTGGTGTTAAAAAAAACGGCGATACAATGAGTCGAATTGTCACGTGACGTCATACACGCCTTGGTATGGTTGGTACGTAGTTATGACGTCACAAGCTCGCGCTCCTATAATGCTCTTTTTCTATTTTGATTAATTTTAAACGAAAAGTATGTACCTATCCATTATTTTTTTACTATCTAAATAAAGGACTAAATAACATTTCCAAATAAATTTCATTTCTTTCTTTTCTCGTTTAACTATTTTATATTACAGGTGAAATGTAAAAAAAGTCTATCGTGTACAGTTTACCATTAAGTGGCATTCGACACAAAGTGGTTTTTATATAACGACTGAGTAACCTATATCGGACGATATATTATCGATAGTGAATGATTGATGAAACCGCCGCACTGACAAGTCGTTAGCGCTAGATTTACATGAAACATTATCCAGTGATTCCATAAACCGTATAATCGCTATTTGGTACGGGTTGGTTTCGTATAGTCTAGAATCTAGATCGTCTGTATGATCTGGGTGAGCCAAATGTCTGGGTGGAGGAAAAAGATTTATACAATTTCAGTCCTCGTTAACTGATGTGAGCACCATGTAAATAAAAATATGTATAATACAAAAAAATGGAGAGAACCATTTATTCAAAACGATATTTGTGCGGATAAATGTCTTCTACATTTGGTTTGTCGGTTTTAAAGTGAAAAAATCAATGAAAAAATGAGTGCGTTTGGCAACTTGTGCGCTCAATTTTAATATTTTTTTTTTCGTCAATAATTTATTTGTCTTTTTGTCTTGTATTTTTTTTAGAGTGGAGAATCGAATACTGAACACCTTCTTTCAATAAGTTTAACCTTGCAGCCTATATATGTATACTATAAAATTTTATAAATTAGTAAATTTCAGTAATTTTACCAGTAAGATGTTGGATCTTACTGGTAAAATTACTGAAATTTTGTAGGTACTACTGGAGAATAATGTTACGAAAAACTTCATGAAAAATTCATTACTTAATTTACTGCTGTTAGATACCGACCTAAGACCTAAAACATACAAACTGTATAATGTATCCTTATTTATTTATTTTTTTGCTTTTAAAATAGCACATAGAAAACTGACATCTTAATGAATACATAATATACTAATTACGTACACCAAAAGCTTTACCTATTATATATACTTATACATTTCGTTTCTCAGGCACAAGAATCTTCATGATTACCTGAAAATTAAAAATAAATATATTTAGTTGTTATAGCTTTTTAATATTAATATTATAAATGCGAAAGTAACTCTGTCTGTCTGTCTGTTACGCTTTCACGCCTAACGGCTCAACCGATCGTCATGAAATTTTGTACACATGTTATCAGGGGTACATAGAAGGACATAGGGTACTTTTTATCCCGGGATTCCCGCGGGAACTCCGAAATTAACGCGAGTCAAACCGCGGGAAACAGCTAGTTTACAATAAAACAAAAATCACCAGTATTGGCGGTTTTCGTAAGTTATTGTAGTTAAAGAGCTTTATACATACTACTAAGAATAAGAGTACGATTTTCTTATATATTGTTAACTGAGAGTATCCGTACCTTGTTGAAATTCTGACTAAAGTCAAAACACCATTTTCTCCAAAGAAAAGAATATTCCCTTTATTTTGCGTCACAATCAGCCGTCTTACTCTCACGCAATCGAGTAAGGGTACTAAGGGTACTCCTGACGTAATCGTGTTAGGATCAAATCGAACTCGAATAGAAATAAGATAAAAACGGACTCAAATTTTGCTATTTTTGAAGCTTTGGGATCGTATCTCTGTCGAATTTATCTGTCAAATTTCTCGATTTCAATACAGGAGTCGTATTATTATGAAGTCATCTTTGGACATTAACACGATTCCAAAAACGATTTGATTTCGATCTCAAAATTATTACTTACCTACTAAAATGAAATCGAGGTGAAATCAAATCGAAGTCAAATCAAAATCGAAATCAGCCTCAAATCAAGAGTAAGGGCCCAAATTGCTTATAACTTATAAATAGTGATACATATGAAATAAAAAGAGATTGATATTTACTAAATACTGACAAAGCTAATTCACTTAGTTTAGACCAACCTTTGTTTTTTTTTTTTTCGTTTTGTTAACAACTATTATTTTGAATTCCGCAGAAGTATTAAAAAAAAATACATTTATCTCAATCGATTGGTTTGATTTTTTCACATAAGTGTGATCAAAGAAGTTTCAATAAATTTAAACTTATCCTTTTTGTTTTAATCGTGTAACAATCCCAAAATGGGTGTAGACAATAAACAAGTTACCGCCACAGCGGCACTAAAGCAGACGCTATAATTTGGGGATTCGAACCTACACCGTTATTATCACACACCGGTCGATCGGCCCTTCACTATGTTAAGTGGGAAATTGCATGAGCTAAAATATGCCTTAAGGCAACTTTTTTAGAGTTCCACAAAACAAGTACGGACCATCATTCTGAGAATAACTGTACTGAGACAAACAAATCCTTAGATCTTACTAATAGATATGCGAATGTGATTTTGTTACGCTTTCATGCCTCAACGGCTCAATCGATCATTATGAAATTTTGCATACACGTTGTCAGGACTACAGAAAAGGAGATAGGGTACTTTTATCCCGGAATTCCCGTAGTAACTCCTAAATTAACGCCGATGAAATCTCATGAAATTTTGCAGAGACGTTAGGGGTATTAAAAAGGCCGTAGGGAAGGTACTTTGAAACCCGGCATTCCCGCGGGAACTCCGACATTAACGCGGGTGAAACCGCTATTAAGTTATAATTTGTTCAAAAATACTCACAGAACCCCTTTGATCAGTTACAGACGTAGTCTACAATTAACTATTTGAAGGCTATTTCATTAGCGACTGTCGCTTGTCAAAATAATATTCTTTGAGATTAAAACAAAATATACCTACACTTCGTATCGTAATTACTTCAGTGAAATTAAGAAACTGAAGGACGTTTAGAAACAAAATTGTATTTTCTCATTTTGGCTTTGTTAATTTTTTTTTTAATAATAGTATTTTGGACTGTGCAATCTTTTACAACACAGCACCGCGTGGAGTAAAATTAAGCAAAGTTGCACGTAGGTGCGAAGCTGGGGCGGGTCGCTAGTATTTATTAAACAAATATTCCCTTTATTAATAGCGAATTTTCAATAGGTAAAAAATAGTGTACGTAACACACATAAAGCTGCGTTCACACTCCAACGATTGACATGGACGTGGGATTTCGTATTCAAAAAGCTCTAAAGCTCGCGTGCTGAGTAATTGGCGCGGTGGCAACACCTGAAGCTGGAAGCTCGCTGACACCGCGACGCGATAATTTAACTGTGAACATCGAACTATTTCGCGTACAGTCGGCATTAGAAATCCTACTAATATTATAAATGTTAAAGTGTGGATGTTTGGATGTCTGTTACTCAATCACGCAAAAACGGTTGAACGGATTTGGATGAAATTTCGCATACACGTTGTCAGGGGTACAGAGAAGGACATAGGGTACTTAATATTGAACGTTCGATTCTTTATGTACCTGGAAGATATTATGATTATTCTAACGAGTGCTAATATTAGATATTTTATTATGAAATGAAAGAAAAAACGCGCCTCAATTATTATACTTTTATACCTAATGGGCATGTTGACTATTTTTTTTAGTCCGTCTTGTAGATTAATAAAAAATATTGGACACGTACTTTTTCTTTTTTACGTCATCAAAAAATAACGGCGATACATTGAGTTGAAACTTCGCGTGACGTCACTATTCGGACAGTTTGTATGGCGGTTTTAGCGGTTAGTGACGTCACGACCCACTCACCCTAAACTTTAATGGGCTTTATCTCTGTATATTTTAATTTATTTGAAAAAGCAAAAAAATACGTGTCTATTGTCTTTTTATTTTCTAACTGACGGACTAATTAGAATTTTGATTTTCAAAAGTAGTCAACATCCCCATTTACAACACACAGATCTATTTGATCCCACTAAGCTATAAGGCTACGTAATTTGTTTAAACACTTTTGTTGATAGTTGAAGCTTATTATTCAATGTGGCAACAGGCGCCTTGAATAAGTATGCGCATTATCTATGGTAATAAGATTCAACGATCTAATAGTGATTATATGGACATAGATAAGCAATAGTGTGTTAACCCACACTGGAGAAATGTTGAGTAAATCGTGTTATAAAATTAAAGCGCCATTTTGTGTCAACATTTTTTTTATGTTCAACATTTTGTTGCATATCTAAACAATGTATTAAGGTAAACACATAATTAAAAAACGTTCTGTAACTCTCAATAAAGCGTTCTGTATCAATAACTTAATTTGTGGGTTAACATGTTGTTGCTTATCTGCGTCCATATAGGGTGTAAGGCTAAACAAAGAATGTATTAAGACCGTCGATAATTCATGCTTACATGTGAATAATAAAATTATTAGATTAAAAAAAAAATAACGATAAATCACAGAAAAAAAACTCAAAATCGTGGATTTATATGGGTGAATGTATTTGATTTGTCGGTGAGTCCGTGGTGATAAAAAGATAATTATGGCACGCTAAATTTTCATGTCTTTTTGTTACTTAAAAACTAATTTTGTTTTTCGAATCTCTAATACAAATGAATATCAATGCATCCCTCGTTTAATCTGACGTCATATTTGCATATTTCTGATGCAGACGCTACCTACAGTTGCGGTAGAACTAGTGTCAGCTGTGTTCGCTTCAGTTGGAAAAGTTCAATTACTTAATGTCAAAAGTTTTAAGAGTAGTTGAATTTAAAGTAATAGTATTTAACCGACTTCCAAAAACGAGGAGGTTATGCATTCGGCTGTATGAATGTTTTTTTTTTATTAATATAAATAAATAGTTTATGGTTATAAGTAATTAACAGCTACTCGTTTGTTCATTTCGGAATTTCCCCAAGGAACGCAAGGAACGGAACGGTCAAACATCCAACCAATTGGTTAAAAAAATTGTTAAAGAACTAGCTGTGCCCCGCGGTTTCACCCGCGGTAATTTCGGAGTTCCCGCGGGAATTCCGGGATAAGAAGTACCCTATGTCCTTCTCTGTACCCCTGACAACGTGCATGCCAAATTTCATCCAAATCCGTTCAGCCGTTTTTGCGTGATTGAGTAAACGTATGCGAAGATAAGAGCTCGAAAGCGCATTTTCATCCGACTTGCTTCAAATTTATCGTCGCTGCTCAGCTCCTATGTGTCTTAGCGTTATGTTATATAGCCTATAACCTGCCCGGAGTAATTATGGACTACAATCTTACCAAGTTTGGTTAAAATCCCTTCAGTAGTTTTTGATCCATGCGTGCATATACAGACAGACAGACAGACAAAAAATTTACTGATTGCATTTTTGGCATCAGTATCGATCACCGTTCATCCTCCAATATTAATTTTGAATACATATTCAAAGTACAGAATTAACCTCTGTACAGTTTTATTATAAGTATAGATTCGCTGTCGTCACAGCTAAAACACAAAGATTGATACAGGCAACGCGGCAGCAGCCAGTTATTATCTAGATAGCACCTAATAACACTTATCCGCACAACCGTACTTCAATACAGTTAAAAAAAAAACATATCGAAGAGCGATGATATTCTGTGAATCCCAAAATTGCGTGTCAAAAGATGCCCCCAGCGCAGGCGCAACCGACACCGCTCTGCCATAATAACCATAATCAAACAAGAGATACTCGCTCCGGAACGTCGATTTAAGTATATGGTAAAACAATTGTTTTTATGCCAGTTTTTTCGTCTTCTTTGCTTTGCCTTCAAATAGCCAGTTTCACCCACGTGTCACTCTTGAGACACGTGGGTGAAATTGGCTGGTCAGCGTTACCGAATATTCCGAAATGCCTAAGTATTTCTTAATTTCAAAAAACAAAAATTCAGTTACAAAATACCGAGAATCCACATTTCACATTATGAAAGCGAATATGAATTTATTTGTTTGTTTGTTACGCTTTCACGCGTGAACTACTCAACCTGTCACGATTGAATCGAGCATACCCATTTTCAAGGGTACAGAAAGAAACATAGATTAGTGTTGTTTTGCATGGTAAAACCGCAGGGAACAGCTAGTCATGATTGTAAATTGAAAACTAAATTGAAATAGTTACTGAATTCATTATTATCAACAAAAGATAACTAAAAAAATAATATTAAACCAAAACTGACTAATAACAACCCTCACAAAACCAATGCTCATTAGTATATCTATATATATAAAAGAAAGTCGTGTTAGTTACTCCACTTATATAACTCGAGAACGGCTCAACCGATTTGGCTGAAAATTGGTGGGGAGGTAGCTTAGAACCAGGATACGGACGTAGGTTACTTTTTATCCCGGAATTCCCGCAGGAACTCCGGTCGGTAAAATCTCATGAAATATTGCATACTTAGGTACACATTGTCAGGGGTACAGAGAAGGACAGAGGGTAGGTACTTTGCATTCCGGAATTCCTGCGGGATCTCCGAAATTTCCGCGGGTAACACCGCGGGGCACAGCTAGTACCTAATATAATTGAATTTATTAATCGGTTAATCGTCAGGAAGGGCTACAGAAAATTTCAATTGAATTTGAAAATTCCGGTTTTTCTTATTTTATTATAGAGTTGCATCAAGTTTAAACTTTACTAAGATTACATTTTCGGTACAAGCCGGGCTCTAGATATATTAGCAAGACATTCAAGACAGCTGATTCAGATTAAGCAAGCCCAAGATACATTGTCAAGTTGACTGCGGTTTTTATACGCTCCAAAACAAAGACGGAGCGGCGTTGAAACATAATTCATCAAGAAAAATTTAATTCTCGAAAGATCAAGCTATAAAAGAAATTAGATTGCGAATAGAGAAAGTCAAGAGAGGGCCCCTTTCCAGACAGGACGGGGCTTAGTGGGAGAAAAATTGCTTTTGTATAGATTACAGCTTACTTGATAAAGGCGTGCAGATATGATAAACCCTGCCTTTGGCTAGGCAGAAAAGCCTTTTTTTTCCTTGCTAAGACGTAAGCAAACAGTTCGTGTGGAATTTAGTTAATTGCGGAGTTTAGTTTCGAGTTAATTAACAAACCTATAATCTTAGATGTAAAGGTTGCAATCTTAGCTTAGAGCTAAAGGTTGACGAGTTTCAAAATTAAAGGCCATTTTTTTAAAGAGAACCTTCTTCGGACGCTATGAGAGAGATTTCAAGGTCGCACTTGAGTTTGAAGTTTGAGATCGATTTATTTGTGAACGACTGGCCGATGCCTGCGGTTTCAATCGTGTCATATTGGAAATACTTGCAGGAATTTACATATGTCAGGAAATATCACAATCTGATCAATGGTTTAAAATAAACACCCACGTAGATTGTAATGCGTAAAGAACGATAGATAAATGGATATAGATAAGCAATAGTGTGTTAACCCACACTGGAGAAATTTTGAGTAAATCATATTTTAAAATCATAGCGCCATTTTGTGTCAACGTTTTGCTGGTATTTAAACAATGTAATTAGGTGAACACATAATTAATAAATGTTCTATAGCTCTCAATAAAGCGTTCTGTATCTATTAATAACTTAATTTTGTGGGTTAACATGTTATTGCTTATGGCGTCCAAATATGTATCAAAGAGTTATCAAACTAATTACTTTATACATATTGATCCCCGCATCAGACTAAACAATATATTGTACTAGCTTTTCCCCGCGGTTTCACCTGCGATAATTTCCCGATAAGTTCCCGCGGGAATTCCAGTATAAAAAGTACCCTATGTCCTTCTCTGTACCCCTAACAACGTGCATGCTAAATTTCATCCAAATCCGTTCAGCAGTTTTTGCGTGATTGAGTAACAAACATCCACACTTTCACATTTATAATAATAGTACGATTAAAGAAGAAGAAGAAGAAAAAGAAAATGCATTTATTTCAGCACAACGATTAGTATGATGAACATTTGTGTCCACCCTGAGTCAGGTCCATTTATATCTACATACATTGAGCATAGACAAAGGAGTAAAAATGGCCAAATAAACATTGTAAAATGGACAAATGTTGTATATTTCAGAGATAGGAAAGTCGAGAGAGAAAATGATAAAATTTTGATTGAAACAATCGAAAATTTAACGGCGAGCCATCAAATTTTATTGTTTACGGCTCATAGACAAAGTCGATTGCATAAAATTTCATTGCTTTATGACGGCTTTTAATGGGTCTGGCACGAAAGTAAGAACTTTGTCTACTTGAATATGTCGTAAATTATAGCATAGCTAGTTAAATATAAAATGCCGGGGCAATTGTTTCAGGTACCTACTCAATTTTTAACATATAAATTAATTAATTTAGTTCAAGAAACAACCAACTGATTTTTTGTAGTAGACTTTGACTAGACTTCTTTTTCTTAGGGGCCGTATTATTTCGTCGCGCGCGCAGCAACCATCAGTTTTTCTCGCATTCAATCATATTACCTAAGTACTCTTCATCTTTTAAACATTTAATATCATTTATTTCAAGGGCTATCCCTTTAAGGGCAAAATTGCTTTATTAAATAACTAGCTGTGCCCCGCGGTTTCACCCGCGGGAATTCCTGGATAAAAAGTACCCTATGTCCTTCTCTGTACCCCTGACAACGTGCATGCCAAATTTCATCTAAATCCGTTCAAGCATTTTTGCGTGATTGAGTAACAAACATCCAAACATCCAAACATCCACACTTTCTCATTTATAATATTAGTAGGATTAAATTAGCTAATTTAAAAACATTAATTTGAAATTTGAAATTAGTTTGAAAGATTGCCATGTTTTTATTAAAACTCTTTTTACTTTACGTATTACGTAACAAGAACAACCCAACCCATATATTATACATATATATAACCCATATATTATAATTTATAATTATTAAAAAAAACATAAAGTTAAAACCATCTCAAAACGCCTTACAAATTATACTGATACAATTTCCCTAATTTAATTTATCCAATAGAGAAAATTCTAAATAAAAATATAAATTTAGCGAAGCCAGGAAATAAGACGCTAATTTCGCTCACGGGATAAAAATTTCAATTATAAAGAGAAAAAAAAAAAATTCTCCTCCAATTTTTTCCGAATTAGCAAACCGTTAAGATTTCTTGGGTAAAAAGTGTCTGTGTAAAAATCTGGCAACGTCGCTTTTTCCCCTCTATTCACAAGACCGTGTCTCTGGGATCCAATTAAAACATATACCTACCTACCTATACAACGAGAGGAAATAATTAGAAAAGTTACCGCTTGTTTCGTTAGTTAAGAAGCGACTCGAAACTCATATCACTTCGTAATAACGAATTCGTGTAAGTAATCTGAAGTCGCGCATGCGGATGGCAGGAAAAAACTTTCAAATACAGGGGCTTAGTATTTTTACCCTTTTCCAAAAAGGAGGATTATTATTATAAAAGACAAAAACACACGTAATACGTAATATTATTATTGGTTTGTGCTAGCTACCACTGATCGGTATGAAGTCGGTGACAAGCCAAATATGGAGGGGGTAGATGGGCTACGTCGACTCCCGCCACCAGCTCTTCGTCAGCAGAACAACCCAATTTGGCAGACACCAGCAGGCTTGTCACCGAATTCAAACCGATCAGTGGTAGCACAAACCAATAATAATATTACGTGTGTTTTTGTCTTTTGGATAAAATTGGTATTTTTTTATTTTTAGCTTTTTATTTTTAGCTATTTTAGTTTTGTGTTTTTGGAAGTCGGTTTTAATTTTTTTGTTAAATTTTTTTATTTCCCCACTGGGAGGCCTATCCAGTATCAACGCATAATATAATCTCCGATTGTTTTAGCCTAAAGATTTTTCGAGACACTGTAAAAGTATTATCCCATGGGAACAATTCGAGTTGTTCATTATTTCGAAAACAAAGTTCATTAAGGTAAGTGGATATTTCTGCTGAATATTCAATAAGCACCGTACTCAACATAGGGTAAAAGAATTCAAATAAGCCTGCCTAATACCTAAGTGTATGTACCTTATTGATTTCGAGAGCTCGAACGAGTTAAGGTCAGCGTAGACCTGACGAGAATTCTTCTATTCTAAAATGATGGTTAAAATGGTTGTTAGGTTTTATTAAATAAATAAATCTTAACAAATCTTTTTATTTATTTTTATTTATTTGTCACATTTATTAACTTCTTTGAGCAATATTTACTTATACAGGATGTCCCGTAAGTAGTACGACAAACTTAAGGAGAAGCTAAATGGGAATGTGAACTATCTATGACAAAAAAATCACTTTAGTAAAAGTGTTGCCGTTTTCGAGTTTTATTTTTATTTTTTATTTTCCGAAAATTAGCTCTCGTAGTATGTTTTCTTTTACTGTGTGTGCAAACAATCAGATATATTTAAATGGTTTCTTCAGTGAATTACTCTTAGATACGCAGTCTACAATATTAATGCAGGATTTAGTTGTAGTTATTAGAGTGAATTCTTGAAAATGGCAACACTAATACTAAATTGATTTTTTGTCATAATTATTATGATAGTGCACATTCCCATCTACCTTCTCCTTAAGTTTGTCGTACTACTTATGGGACAGCCTGTATAAGTTTATGTAACCTCATTTGTTAATTTCTTGCTATGTAAAGATGACTAAATAAAAAAAAAACATTGAAATTTTTTAAAGGATTTTCCTTTACAAATCTCATTCGTTTATGGCTTACGCTGATATTTATAAGTATAGGTACTTTTATAAGTTCAATTATAACATTTGAGAAAAAAACATTAAAGATTAACTAAACTGTCACGATGCTCTAGAAATGTAAATTATATTAAAATATATGCGAATGAAATCGTAATCAAGATAAATTAATGATAAAATACTATATTTATTATCTTAATTCAATATGTTAATTGAATTCTGCTTCTGTATTACTCTCGGCGGTAAATTTAGAAGCATAAGTTGGCCGGAATATGAAAAGCAAATTGAAGAAAACGGGAAAATAATAACAAGGGCCAAAAACTTACTCGTCTCTAAGTATTCTTGGAGTTAATAAATAGTAGTTGAAGATCTAAAAAAAACAACAAACAGTCGTATTGCGAACCTCCTCATTTTTTTAAAAACCCGATAATAAAGGAGCAAGGACGCTGGTTAATAGCTATTTTTAACAATTAGCTATTAGTCAGTCAGTCGAGTAAAAGACAAATTAGATATTATTAATGAAAATTACTGTAGGAATCGGAAAATATTCCAAAGAGACAAAAAAAAGTCAAAGTTTGCGACGTTAAATTTGAATTAAGATTATTTCCTTAATAATAAATGCTTACAACCTCCATGGGCATTGGACAATTAGCATGTTAGGTACAGGACAGACTAAATCATAAGTACTTATGAAAGATAAATATAACTCTGAGTAATTTGTGACTGATCGTCATAAGCTACTGATTTGCTAGGATCTAATGTACACAATGATAGATGTGCGCAAAATGTTGCCAGCGTTTTGATCTAAATGATGGAGTGGAAATGAAACCATTCCTTGGTGTACATTATTGTAACACAAACAGGAGATAAACACGTCCTAATTAAAGCTTATATCGGTGTAAAATAAATAAAATGAAAATGAAAAATGCATTTATATGGTTAAATAATTGTTCTTAGTACCTACCTAGACCATAATACAGAGTGATTCTCTATAAAGTGCACATATGGAAATAGGTGAAACTAGACTCAATTTTATCGATGAAAAAAATTATGAAAGTATAAATAAATAAATAAATATAAAAAAATTATTCGTAAAAATTTACAATTACTGAGAAATAGTCAAAAAAAAAATAGAATTTCCGTAAAATCTTTGTAATTTTTAATTGATCCTGTTTTTACTGCCTATCGTTTAAAATCATTATTGTTTTTGTTTTAACACGAAAAAGCACTCAGTTAATAAGTTACAAAGTGTTCTTTACAAAGGGTTTACAGCTGGTTATAAAACACAAAAAAATATCAGATTTTTTATATTTTTTTTATCTATAAAATTTTGTCTAGTTTCACCAATTTTTCCATAATATATGCACTTTATGAATCTTACTGTATATAATAATGTGCATATCACATTATACATTACAAAGGTCAAATTGTTTAAAAAAAAAACTAATAAACACGCTTTAATAGTAAACTGAAGGAAAAAGTTATCATCTAGGACCATAGTCCTTCTAAAAACCAATAAAACTAGATGGGGTCATATAGTTTAATTACAGGATTCCCATGCCCATTTTCCGACTCCATCATCAGATCAGCTCCATGTCATAATAATACGTATGTACATGGTTTTAGTTCGGTACGACAATTAGAATTATTAGGTAGGTTAAAATTGACTTCTAAGATTTAATTACATTGTCAGTTACAAGTGAAGCTAATATTAGCGTGTTAATTAAAACACAGTGGAAATATCTAGAAAATCGTAAAATATACCAAAGTCGTTACATTGATGCCCGAACTATTTTTGACGCATTTTTAAGCCCAGATTTCTATCTAAGAGTATTTTATTATCTATGTACGGATACAAACGATTATATAGGCTTTACGGTGAACGAAAACATCCTGAGGAAACTCCTCATTTTAGGAGCAATTTTATAGCGTATTTGAATTCTATCGAGTCGCACAGGGCTTTCGTATAGTAAAATATCGCTTACAGATCCTCTAATTTAGGCTAGTCCTGTATCCCACCAAGACATTAGAAAAAGCTGGTTATGCTAAGCTTAAATAATCAAAAGAAGCTTAGGTTCATTATTTGAAAGTAAATACAAATAGCATGTTTTCAAATCGCTTGAAACATAATCGGAAACGCAACCAGCTCCAAGGATCACGTGACGTCAGCAACCGTACAATGGTAAACTCGAAATGCGGTAAGAAAATGAAAACGCCCTTATTCAAATTGGGTATGTAATTGATGTCGCCCTTTCACAATGTTAATGTACTTACGTACCGAAGGCAAAATTTATTGGACAAGGTTCGCGGAAGGGACAAAGTTTCAACATAAAACCGTGCAGACATGACGAAATTGGAAAACTAAAGTTCTAAAGTTTCATTGCATTGCAATCACTGAATATTGAGTTCAGTTTTACTACGAGCAAAGCCACTGCGACGAAACTTATGGATAGAATCAACAAAGAAAAAATGCGGCTCATTAAAAAATCAAGGAAAATCTATTCAGATGCCATGAAATAACTACAATGCTATGAGAACGAGCCACGCTATGAAACATTGAAAGTATGCCAGTTTTGAGTAGCATAATTATAATTTGAGTGTTCCTCTCATTCTGACGGGATCCAATATTATAATGATGATCGGAATTTTTATCGTTAATACATTGTGGAGTTCTTTGGGACGTTAAATTTCAAAAGCCTCTGTATAAAAAAATATATATATAAAAACAAACAATATTAACAACTTACAGACTTCGACAATCGAAGTAACAATACAGAGTACAACTTTATTCAAAACTAGCTATTCCGCGCGGTTTCATCCGCGTTATTTCGGAGATCCCGCGGTAATTTCGAAATAAAAAGTACCGTGTGTGTTATTCTGATGTATGAGTCATATTATTGTAAAGTTTCATTAAAATCCAATTAGTAGTTTATGCGTGAAATAGTAACAAACATCCATACATAGGGTAAAACCAGGATAGTTGCCCTGGGGGTATAGTTGCCCCGATTGTAATTACTCTATTTCGCAGATGAATCGCGTGCTATTTTATTTATCTATCAAAAGACTTTCCAACTACTATTAAGTGGACCGCGTCTCATGTCTCTGTGCGATTGCACGGGAACGCAAGGTGCGATCAAAGATTTTTCGGGATAGATGCCTTGTTTCCCGGCGGGTCGTCTATCCTAAATGTAATTTATATGGACTAGGCAACTATCCCATATATGGGATAGATGTCACAAAAAGTAGAGGTCCGTAGAAATCGCTAATATTCTGGAAATTTCAAAGATAATGTCTTTTACATTTAATAAATTTGTAGATAAAGAACCAAAGTACTTGCCAGTTTAAAAAATAAAATATTTTGATTTATGTACTGGGAGATATAAAATGATTTCGAAAAGTGTGGCAACTATCCGGGTTTTACCCTACAAACTGTCGCTTTTATAATCTTAGTAAGGGCGTATCCTTTGAAGAAATGGTCAAAAATACCTAAGAACCTTTTTTGTTGGTTAACTTACTACCAGCACTTAGTCAGGATATAAAAGCCTCTACACATCCTAATGGTGAAAGCAGATATAAAGTGACATACAACCTGGAGTGAAATACAGGCAGAGCAAGCCTCTTGGGGAACCACGGCTGGCAAATCAGGATATACGAGCATGATCTTGCAGCGAATAGCGGCGTCTTAAAATTTATTGTGGCAATGATGTTTAGGGGGTCTATAAAACCTTAACGAAAGTAGGATTATGTATTAGGTACGCGGTCTTGACTTATGGAGTACTTTGAAAATCTTAAAAATAATCTTTATATAGGTATTCTCTTTTGGTCTTAACATAATTTCTTTTTAAATCTAATTTAACTTTACATAAATAAAGTCCAAACCTTCTGTTGTATTGAGGGGTGTCACGTAGCCTCAGCATGATGACGAATCCATAACTACAATAATATTACGTCTTTATGCACATTACTGTCCTGTAGTGCTGCAATAGGAACTCAAGTCAAAGTCAAGTAAAATATTTAACTACTTACATTCCAAATTGACCACATTAAGTGTGGTTCTTTTTGATCTCAATAAATCCGCTCCAAACGTGACAGGAGCCAAAACAATTTAATGTTTTTCCAACTTAACGAAGAACAAGATTTGCCATCGATCGGATCACCAATCATATTGGTACCAATTGTTATAATCTTTGATGTAAGTAAAATTCAAATTGACTTGGTCATGTCATGATATTATACATAGTTTTTATCTTTTGTCTAGTCTAGTCGATATACTATACATACCTTATTTCTTATAATATCCATGACTAAACGTTAAAATACACTATAGACAGTAGTTATCAGCTTGTAAAAATATCGCTTATTCACTCCAAGTCGTCTACATTGAATTAAAATTGAATCCGCAAATTACGTGTTCATTTCATCACGTAGCAATGGAACCGGTATATGAAAAACAAGTTAAAACGATTAGCTACAACTCGATTATTCAGTATATACATACTTACCTATTGACCTGCTTTTAATGAAAGTATTTCTTTTCAATATACATATCCATTTTTCAGGATAAAGTTACCTATTGATCTGTTTTTAATCAAAGTACGCATATCTGTTTAGGAACAGTTTAGACAATATTAGTATTTTGTAGGATTTTTCCCTTTGTTTCTCGTACCTTTATGTCCTGTTTAGTATTATGTTCTTCTTCTAGATTGTTAACCAAGGGATGCGCTAAACTTCGTCGATAGAACGTTCCATTCCCGCTGCGGCAAATATACTTTTAAAATATGAATGAGAAATGCAAAAAATTTAAAAATTATGGATTTTCACTGTCTCTCACTCCACCTCTACAGATAGCTTTTCATTTCTGTTACATTTTGTAGAATGTAGAATCAGAACACAATGTAAGTTAAGCTAAAAGCAACGTTCATTGAAATTAATTAACAGTAGCTTAGTGAGTAAATAAGAAATTGGAAACGAAGCAGCAAAACTGAAGGCGTACGGTGTTCTCGATACATCATTAGTCGACATGTAAACCAAAAACCAGAGATAATTATGAACTGCGAAGTTTCAAACTTTCGCCATTGTTATAACGGCAGCCAACGCACGAATTACGCACGCGTTTTCAATTGCTTGTTTAGGACCATGCTAATAATTATTACTTGGAATATTGGTGGTCGTAAAATAATTAGGTGTATGCTTTGGCAAATGCATTTGAAAGTTAGTTTTTCTAGGCCCGTACCATAATCGTTGGACTTGGTCCCGACGGAGCAGAGAAGGGAACTGTTGTAAAAGGGTCAACAGTTAATTTTAAAACCTTTCAGCGCGCGGGACAGTACCCTATGACGTCATTTCTATAGCAGCCATCACATGCGTGCCGTCCCTGTAATTTCACGATCCACAAAAGACGTGCTCCTGGGGCCAGACGCGTAATATCACGTTTCTAACAAACCACTGCACTGATTTTTATATTTATTAGTTAGAACAGAGGTTCACAAACTTTTTTCTCTCATAGACCACTTTAAACATTTTGCTGGATCTGGTGGACCCCCTGCAGCTATTACATTTACTAACTTACTTCCGAAACCCGAAAAAAGTATATGTCTATGGCAATCTGTGTTGTGGCTATTTTTCAATCAACTATGAGTTAAAATTTTTCGAAAAAAAGGTGAGAATTTGATTATGCTGTGAGTGGATGTCATTTAAGCTAAGTTTCAAGGCCAGTCTAAAAAGCGTCTTCATTCAACAGTTGGATTCCTACTTTACTTTTTTGTATTCTAAGATTGATTCACAGTACAAGAAACCAATAAGCTCCGACTTCGGAGTGGTATAAAGTAAAAATAAATATTTTCTTGTTTTGTAGCTATTTATTCAAACAGAAAAATTACTACACTTTTAATTATTCATTGGAGAAGTCAAGTCAGGTCACCTAATACATTTTTATAGACCCCGTTAA